>JAYESD010000011.1:75122957-77892957 GCA_036927565.1 Tuctoria greenei | reverse complement strand
GTTCCACCCAAGTTGAATTGATTCAGTCGTCTAGAACAGTATTCCCACTCATGGTGCACCCTTCCGCTGTGGAGATGCCGTGAGTGAGTTTCCGTCACTGTGCTGCGGCCGAAAGCCTGAGGCGATCGAAAAAGTCTCAACAAAAGCTTCCCAAGGTACATTGGTTTCCTGGACCCCATATATCTAGTATGACTCCAGTACAGTTCAAACTTGCTCAGCAGGGCGGCATACAGTTTGGTCCTTAACCGACACAGGTAGGGCTACGCACCCAAGACCACATCTTGCTGCATCCTATGCCCCTGCCCGGTCTCATTTTCAGATTACTACTTCATTCTCTTTGAACCAATCCCGTGTGAAAAAGTCCTAGCCATGCGAGTAGATTCCAACTACTCGACTTCTACCGAATCCTATACAACATTTAGCATAGCATAGTCTACACGATGACTTGACAACTAACCAAACACTCCATAGGTTGATCTGGTCATGTAAGTGGGTTTTCAACCACCTTAGCCCTGATGCACAATACTCACCCTAGACATAGGTGATACAAATCAAAATTTTGTAATAGCACTTAAATGCAAACAGGGGCTTGCCTGGTTGCGAGACGGTATAAAAGTTACTCTCCAGAGGTATGACTTCAAGTATCTCTGAGATCCTCTTGAGCTCGGCAACTAATCGATATGCAAAGAATTATGCTTAATCAATATCGGTATTATATTATAGCTCAAAGGAAAGAGAGTTAAATATATTAATTTAAGCCTAATGGTTCTGGAATTTTTAAAGAGGACACTAGGTACTATGGGGAAGATCTGGACCAATTGGAGATGTTCAAGGAAGCTTGTTGTCTCTAAAATTCCAATAAAAAAATCCTTCTTAGAATTTTGGTTGTAATTCTGGAGGTCTATCATGGCTACCAGTGGTTGTACCATACATAAGGGCTCTCACTGGTTCTAGGAAAATTTGTTTCATAATTTTCTAAGCATTATACTGTGAGATATTGAATTTACAAGTTGGGATATTTTACTGAAATATTTCTGTTATTTTTGGGTTATTCTATGACCAGTTAGGAAAATCTTCAGATTTAACTAGGTTAATAAAGTTCAGTGAAGCTGAAATTTTTACTACAATTCTGAAACTTACTAAATAACATTTTGGCGAAATTTCAGATTTTTCTATGAAGTGAATCATCAGATAAAAATCAAAGATGTTTTTGCTTTTAAGGTCTCTACAGGAAAATCCAGGAATTTTCATGAGGATTGGGTTGTAGTTATGGTTAGTATGGATAAAGAGAAAACCAACAAAGTTGGTTTGAGAAATTTTGAAGCTTTATACTGAGAGATATTAAATTTAGAATTTTGTACAAGTTTCTATACAAATTCTAAATGAATTTGACTATTTTTATGTGCATAGAGGATACACAGATGATCAGACCATTTAAATGAAGTCTAATGGCCCTGAAATTGTTACTGAATTCAATGATATTCAAATGAAGGCTGTGGAAAAATTTGGTAATTTTCCAAAGAGCAGAACTATAGGAATTAATTATATAAGAATTTTTTTATTTGAATTATGGAGGAAATTATATGGACTTTCATACAAATCCAAGTCTACGACTGGAAAGTATTATTCATGCTGGTTCTAAGAAAATTTATTTGTGAATTTTTGGACAAATATACTAGGAGTTATGGATTTTCCAAGTTGGGGCAAAATCTGGAATTTAATTTACATGGGAAATATTTGAATAAAGGGAGGGGGCCCACAGGTTTAAAATGGGTCAATCGCTGGGCGGCAACACGGAGGGTTACTGGGTTAACCGCGTGGTCAAATGATCCCTGAGCCACAGCTGATCCGGCACGCTGCTTCTTTGGCTAACAGTCGGGCCCCGCGGGGTTCGTCTTCTACCTCGCGACACTGTCGGTTCCGACGGGGCGGGGCGGCGCCCGACGGCGGCCCCTCGCCGCAGCCCGCTCCAGGGCACGGCGGTACTCCAATCTCACCGCCCCCACCTAAAATCAGATGAGGAACACGGTGGTGCAGTCCTCGAAGGCGATAGGTGGCCGGAAATGGCAGCGCGACAGCGGCGGCGGCGATTAGGGTTTCGGCCACGGCGGCCAAGCCATCCGTTGGGCTAAATTGGTTGGGAAGACATCTTGAAGCTTCATGGAAGCATGGGGAACAAGAATCTGTCCATAGGAAGGAGAGAAATGGCTTGGAGAATGGTAGCGCCGATGGACCGAGGAAGGAAGGGCCGACGGTTGGGGAAAAATCGTATTCCGGTGTGAATACTCGATGAAACTCGATGGATCTTCTTTGAGGTGATGAGCCTGGCCATATAGAACAACGTAGCACAAGTGCACAAGGAATAATTAACTGTATAAAAGGAATTTCATGCGCGAAGAAACTCTACTCCAAACCAAAGTTCATCGGAAGAAAAGCAAATACGGGGGGCTAGGAGGCGTGGCATGGGCTGAAACTTTACGATCAGCTAGAACATGAGTAGGCGAACCTTTTTCCTTCTAGGACAGAGGCAAGATGAAGCTTGTATTTCCGGGACGTCGAGGAAGCAGAGGGCGGCCAAACAGTGGACTTTTTCGGTGGCCACGGTTTCGACGTTAATAGCTTCGGGGAGGCCCCGGCTGGGCAAATAAATGGTCAGGGAGGTGCGCACGATCTTCATGAATGAGGAGAGGCCAACAAGGGGATCAAACCTGAGTAACCTTGCTTCTATTCGGCTGGATAGAGATGAATTCGTGAGGTAGGCAACAATGGCGCTGGAAAGTTAACAGAAAAGAAATGGTCGACTCAGGGCTTTGGGGGGGGGGGGGGGCGATAAGGAGGAGTTCAGGGTGAGCTGGGGGCAGCTGGAGGCAACCTCCACAGTGCAAACAGCTCTGTGGCAGTTGCATGCCGGGAGATGGCACCCTGGGAAGAGCATGGGCGAATTTGACCCACTGACCAGTGGGTCCCACCTCTCAATTCATCTCTTTCTCCTCTGGACACTGAATTCTCCCACCCACTTGTGTCAAAAAATTCTAGATATTTTATGGTAGACGAGTTTGGAGGTGTAGAAATTGATTCTGAAATCAGGATGTTGATTTGATCATTTGAATTCAAATTTGAATTTGAATTTGAGTTGAATTCACTGTAGCTATTGAATTAAATAGCAAACTTGCTTCAAAAATTATGAAACTTTGCAGGGATGCTATTTGGAATATTAGGAATCCATTGGTCAACTCAAATCTTCATGTTAACTTCTTTTAAACAGTTGCTAATTTTATTTTATTTTTTGAATTCCCTCATATGGAGTTTGAATTTAGTTGTTTTTCTCATTTCCTTTTTATTGCTTTTTATCATTCAAAAATTTTGTCCTAACTGAACTTTGAATTATGGAAATTAGGGCTTTTACAATACTCCAAACTGCGGTTTGCCTCTTCTCAGTTATCGCAACATCTTGAGGCGTTCCATCGGCTTCACAAGCCGTTTTTTAATTTGACATGCCCCTTGTTGAGGATCATGTTAGTTTGATGACGTTGAGGATCGAATGTGGTGTACATGTTTTCACAAGTGTGTTCATTTGTTCCTAAAATCGAAACACGTAGCGTCTAGCACCTACTGTTGGCGTTTCTTTGAAAGGACGAGTACATCATGTTAGAAAATATACTGTACTCCCTCCTTTCTCAAAAGATTGTCACCTTCTAGTTCATTTTTGTAATAGAATGTGACAATCTTTTAAAAAATGAGGGAGTAAATGGCATGTGATTATTTTGATGAACCATGTAGTGAGCTTTGCCTAGATGGTAAGTACATTCTATCCTCGAACCCTCGAACAAACATCCTTCCTTTCAAACTTAATGAACTCAATGTTATTCATCTGTTCCATATGTTATTTTATTTTTTTATCTGTTGTTTAGTGAACTATATGTTCTATCTGTTCTATATTAATGAACGACGACCCTCCACACCGGTCGGTGACCTCTAAAGTGGCATGTACGATACTTTAGCCGCTGGAAGGGCCAGGATTTCCCACAGCGGGACCTGCAAAGCGGTCTGTAAAATACAGGAAGACACAACAGGTAGCGACGATTGGAAAGAAAAGTGGAGACAATGAACAGGGAGAAAAGAAAAGAAAGGACATGAAAAATGTTAGAAAAAGATATGTAGTACGTAGAACTTCCTTTGTCTCTAAAAACTTGTCACTTTGTAGTTTAAAAAATAACTACTCCCTCCTTACCATATTAGTTGTCATTAGAACAACTTTTCTAGTTCATTTTGAGGCTTGTTGATCATCTTTGGTGACATTGAGGATCGAAATAGCTGTACATTGTGCAAGTGGCGCTGCACCTAGGATTTTATGATAGGGTATGCCACATATAAAATTTTTCATATGTATTTATTTTTTAAAATATAATTTGATAGATCGACACTAAATAGCACGATAATTGTTAAATTCAATAAATTACTATATAAATAATTCAAATACAATACTGATAGTTCGAGATATAGTCATAAGCGAGACTCACATACTACTTGTGTGACTTCTTTAACCTTTGTATTCTAAAAGACATGAATTGCTTCGTTCACTTCAAGGAAAATATGTCACTCAGTAAATATGATTATCAAATGACTACGATACTGATAGTTCGATATATACAATGTTTTTACTAAAATCATTACAAATGCACCTTTACAGAAAACACCTTTTTCAAAACTCATTTTTGCCACTAGTAAAACTAATACTCCCTGTTCTCAAAAGTTTGTCATTTTTTAGTTCAAAAATGAACTAAAAAGTGATGAACTTTTGAGGACGAAAGGAGTACCAATTTGATAAGCAAGTAAACTGTATATGCCACACCTGATCCTCAAAGTCATCAAATTAACATGATCGTCAAAACGTGATAAAACATGCATGATCACGAGCTCTCTTTCTCAAGCACGCATGTCCACCATCATATATGATCACGACAATTATCATCGGTTCGATATCGAATCTCAGTCGAATGCCAGCCCCACACGCGTTCAAGTCGATCTCTTCCGCACCTCATCGAAATCATTCGAACAAAATGTTACGGACACCGTGGGGGAAGGCCTATAGAATATGTCAGGTGGGTCATTGAATAACCTAGGCCCAGCTACCATAGAGTGCAGCTCAAGTGATGAGGTTATGATATCTAGAATCCTTGCATTGTTAGAACGGGTTAGATGCTTCGCTTCGTACATTTCTTTTCACTCCATGCATAACGGCAGAATTCATTAAAGCTGGCGTTGCCTTATGTGGTACTCCTGTCTGTGGTCTTCTCCTTTTTCTCCTTTCACCCTCGTCCTTCCGCATCCGGTCGCTCTGTTCGGACATGGGTGTGCGGCAGCCGATGTGGTCGACAAAGGCTGCCTGGCCGATCGATGGGATTTCGAAGGAAATCTCAGAGGAGTTCCAAGCTCAGTCGGGCATGCCGTAATGATGTTTCCTCAAGGGCTAGAGGATAGAAGGTACCATCTAGGAAGCCAGTCGGAGGTTCAAACGAAGCTACACGGCTGGGTACACGGTTCGTGTGTGCCAGCATGCCTTAACCCCCGTTGTGTGTCCCCGGTGGTGGTTGGGAAGAGTCTGGTATGTTCTAATTCTTGTCCTCCATCCACTGGGGCCCATGTTGAGTGGATGGCTTCGACGCAAGGAGATCGGCTTCCGTTGTCCCAGAGGCTGCTCAAAAAAGTGTATGCGGCCCCCGACATGCAAGTTTCTTGATGAGAAACTGACTGCGGGGGCGGATGGCCATCCGCAAGCTGGAAGCGCTGGATTTATGTACCCGTCCTTTTGAAGAAACGACAGTCGGCATGCAAGTTTCTTATGGAGAAATTGATTGGGGGGGGGGGCGGCAATCTGCAAGCCAGAAGCGCGCGGGTGTCCAGGCTCAGTCGGGCATGCCGGAAGTATGTTGATAGTATGGCTCGTTACATGTATTCCAGGAATAGAATATTTCCTATCATGCATTTATGAATATATATTTCTATGTTTATCATATTCTCTACCATGTATACTCTCAACCTATATGGCAGATTATCTACCACACTAATGAAGAATAATATTCTATCATCAATAGAGATAACATACTATGTTTGTTAGGAATGATGTTCCCTCGAGGGTTCGAGGATAGAATGCACTACCATCTAGGCACAGCTCACTATGTGGTTCATCAAATTAAACGCATGCTGCCATGTACAATATATTTTCCAACATGTTGTACTCATCCTTTCGAAGAAACGACAGCCGTAGGCACTAGCCGCTATGTGCTCTGATTTTAGGAACAAATGAACAAACTTTTGAAAACATGTATGCCAAATCCGATCCTTAATGTCATCAAATTAACATGATCCTCAACAATGGGTGCACAAATCTTCAACATGTGATCAAACATGCATGCATGATCCCGAGCTCTCTTTCACACGGACTTACAAAGTATGCCAGGTGGGCAATGGCATACCCTATGCCCTTTGTGTGCCAGATTAAAAAACTGTCCATGAAGCCGATGGGACGTGTCGAGCCGTTGCGATAACTACATGAGGAAAACAACTCTCTAGCCGATTGTATAATTCTTTTTTCTAAAATAGGAGATCTCTATCCTACTATTATTGTATTCTTTCACTTGAAATCTTCATCCTAACAATGTAAATTGAAGAAATAAATGTTTTTCCATGAAGAAAAGTTGTTGTACGTGGTATTTGGTTGAGACAATGCAACGTGTGGTCATAACCATAAGAATTCAAAAATAGAAAGAGTATCTCAGATTAAAAAATCTTCATACTTTCTTTACTCTCGGGGCTCGGGCCCGTCAAACTTAGAAACTCCTACACTCATATCATAACTGCATTAGTTATATATCCACACCCGTTTCTAAAATCCAAACAAGAGGTAGAGGAAAACTTGCACAAGAGAGAAGTTGTGTCGTGCCACCGTAGACTGCAACCGTAGGGACAAGATGAGGACCCAATAGCTGAGACTCAGGTGTACAATGTGACCTTCAAGGACGACAAGACCACCACCACAGTGACGTCCTCCGGCGAAGCCGTGGAGGTCTGGCTCGACGAGGTCCTCTCTGTCCACCGCCGGTGCCTTCAAAGCTCGTCGTCGGGCTCGACGTCGAGTGGCGCCCCAACTACTCTGCCGACCAGAACGCTGCCGCTGCCTCATCTTTCAGATCATCCATGCTGACTACTTTCCCAACGAGCTGGAAGATTTCCTCGGCGATTCTACCACTTTGTTGGCGTGGGTGTGGAGGGTGAAGTCAATCGACTCTGCAAGGACTGGTAGCTGAAGGTGGCCAAAATGGTGGACCTGGCCAAGCTCGCAGCAGAGGAGATGGACTGTGCGGGCCTTCGCCGCGCGGGGTTGAAGGACATCGTGAGCGCCGTGATGTGCGGCAACATGGAGAAGCCTTACAGGGTGAGGACGAGCCACTGGGACGTCTGCAATCTCTCCATCCACCAGATCAACTATGCCTGCATCGATGCCTTTGTCTCCTTTGAGGTCGGCCGCAAGCTGCTCTCTATTGACTACTGATCTAACCACCGAGTTTGTGAATCGGTTGCCGTCGATCATCCCAGCAGGGAATTCGCAAGTGCAGTGCTGAAGTTCTAGCTTTTTTGCTTGTGCATTCAACTCTCTTAAAATCATTTTTCTTGAGGAAACACTGTCTTGGGTTCATATCACATGTGTGCCCTACTGTTGTCGGGTCCACATGTCTGCTGCAGTAACTACAGGGCAAAGGATTTCATCGCCACTGTCTTGGCATTTAAGTTAATATTTTAGTAGTTTCTGTGATGACTGTTCAAAAAAAGAGTAGTTTTATGATGGAAGAATTAGCTAGAGTAGTTTTTTTTATCCTGTCTATTTGTAAGGTGTCTGAAATTTGAGTCTTTCACATGCATGTTAGATGTCCATGCATGGTATGCCCCAAACATGTATTCCAAGAATAGAATACTTCCTACCATGCATGTATGAATATATATTTCTATGTTTATCATATTCTCTACCATGCATACTCTCAACCTATAAGGCATTTTATCTACCACACTAATGAAGAATAATATCATGTCATCAGTAGAGATAACATACTATGTTTGACAAGAAGGATGTCCCCTCGAGGGTTCGAGGATAGAATGTACTACCATATAGGCACAGATCACTACGGGGTTCATCAAATTAATCGCATGTTGCCATGTACATTATATTTTCCAACATGTTGTACTCGTCTTTTCGAAGAAACGATAGCCGTAGGCGCTAGCTGCTACATGTTCTGATTTTATGAACAAATGAACACACTTGTGAAAAAACGTATGCCACATCCGGTCCTCAACATCATCAAATTAACATGATCCTCAACAAGGGGCACTAAAATCCTCAACACGTGATCAAACATTCATGATCGCAAGCTCTCTTTCACATGCATTCATGTCCACCATCATACATGATCACGATAGTTATCATTGGTTCGATATGGACCCTCAGTTGCTATTAATTATAGGGGCTTGTAATCAAACTTTTTTTATTTCCATCTCGCTTATTAATATATGCCGACAACAGTTGGATCTTTCAAAAAAAGATATGGACTCTCGGTCGATTGCCACACGCGTTCATGCCAATCTTCCTCACCTCATCGAAATCGTTCGCACGAAATGTTACGAACACTGTGGGACAAACCTACAAAGTATGGCAGGTGGGCCATTGCATACTCTTGGCCCTTTGCGTGTCAAATTAAAAACTGTTTGTTAAGCCGATGGGACACATTGAGCCGTTGCGATAACTAGAGGAGGCAAACAACTCTCAAGCCAAATTGTATAATTTTTTTTCTAAAATACAAGATCTATATACTACTATTATTGTATTCTTTCACTTAAACTCTTCCAAGTAACAATGTAAATTGAAGAAATAAATGTTTTTTCCACGACGAAATGTTGTTGTACGTGGTGTTTGTTTGAGACAATAGAACTTGTGGTCATAATGATAAGAATTCAAAAATAGAAAGAATATATCAGATTCAAAAATCTTCATACTTTTTTTACTTGGGCTTGGGCCTGTCAAATCTGAAAAATCCTCCACTCATATCATAAGTGCATCTGTTATATATCCATGCCCGTTTCCAAAATCCAAACTAGAGGTAGAGGAAGTTTTGCACAAGAGAGAAGTTGCATCAAGCCATTGAGATAACCGAGAGGTAGCAAACCGCGGTTTAGAGTAACTCCGACCGACACACCGGTTCAAAAGCACAATTTTTAAAGCGTTTGATCATATCCACTCGCGCGCTTAGATGACGACCCGCTACAAAGGCAAACCATCCTTTTTCTTCTCCGTCGCACCACTTCATCAATCGTAGCCTCCAAACTTCTCCTATTTCTTCTCCGCTGCACCACGGTACGTCGGCCACCTCTCGCTCTTTCTCCGCACCTCCATCGCTGCACAAATGGGTGGCCCTGCACCGAAGCACTCCAGGCCATCGACATCCTCCAATCCTCCTCCTTCGTTTCTGACACCGCCAATGCCGGTGGAACTGGAGGCGGCGCCTGCACCTCTTCTGCTCCCGTCTCTGTCGGTGGCGTCTGCACCTCCTCAGCCCGACTGGGTTGATGAGACTGTCCATCTCTTCACCGCCCACATCGACAAACTCGAGCGTCGGTTTAAGGAGGTCCTTGACGACGTGACCGCTGTCGATGAGAGTGCAAGAGCTCTCGACAAAATGGCGCGGGATGTACTTAACGATAAATCTCACTCATGTTGCCGTCTGGGTCTTGGGAGCCTTCCCCACCATACTAGCATCAACTTTGCTGGCTACTACTGCCTCGAGTTAAGCTTTGTGGCCACTCATCTCGATGCCCTCTACGAGACAATCGTGGAGGAGTCTGGAGAGGAGTTCTGTCGGCAACTGCTGAACGCCGTCGCCCGAAAGTTCGGTCTAGTGATGGAGGCGGAGGAGGCACCACTGGTGGATGCGGTAGAGAAGGAGGCACAGCCAGGAGAGGAAGAGGTGCCGCCAGCAGATGCGGTGGCGGAAGCGGAGGAGGAGGAGGCGTCACCGGTAGACGCAGGGGAGGAGGCAGAGGAGGTGGACGAGTGTTGACGGTCCTTAAGTGCCATATTTAGACCGTCAATTCACCTCATAGTGTGCACAAAAGAGAAACACAACATAGTGGTAGGGTTAAGAACTAACCAATTCCACAAGTGTTGGTGTTTATTTGTATGCAGATGAATTTTGACTCAAAACACCAAGACATGCAGGGAGTAATCCATAAAATAGGGTTTCGACGATTCAGGCGATGCCACATGTCATCACAAGGATTAAATGGCCAACAAACAAAAGTATCCAAGGCCATCCAACGGTGTAGCACCAATATTAGTCAAGGGGGCCCACCTAGTAGAGACCTAGAGAAAGCATAGCCCCAATAGGGCCAAGACCAGGTCGGCCGACCCCCCTAGTCGGTCGACTCGCTCTTGCCCCAAAAAGCAGTCAAATGCAATGTGTTGGCTCCTCCCAGCTTGAAGAGGTCATGGGTGACTGATTCGCGCGCAATTGGTAGTGGGAACCGACTCTTTTCCCCCTATAAATAGAACCCCAGACCTCACTTCACACCACACACCAAAAGTTGAGAATAGAACATCACTCTAAAGGTTTAGAGTAGTCCTAGAGGTTGCCAAGTAGAAGGAGGGTGTGGTGAAGAGTTTGGAAGAAGAAGGCTTGGGCTTGTCAAGTCCCTCTTCTACCCTTGTACCCCTACAAAGGTGTTATTCAAATGAAGTAAGCCTTTGTGAATTCAATTCAAGTTTGATTCTCAATTCATAGTAGTTTGCACAAGTAATTACTTGTGGGTTCATTGCTTTAATTCATTAGAGGCCCTAGTTATAGATTTGTGTTCGAAACAACTAGAGTTGTGATTTAGAACGTAAGCGTGGTTCTTAGGTTATAAATCACTAGTAAATATCTCGTAGACCCACGGATTGAAGAGGTAGGCAGTAGGTGGTGACAGCCCTATCTGTCCTTTGTAATCCTCCACGTTCGGCTACGCCATAGGCTCTTGGCGGGAGTCGCCTAGTATTGCTAGGGGCAAACCCGTGCCTGAAGCAAGCAGTTACCGCAAATTCATTTGAATTAGAATCAATACATTGAATTCCTCTCTCTTCCTTACCTACCAAAACACTTTGTGTCCTTGGGTGGATTAGTTCGTAAGATTACACACACGTTCCATGGATTCGATACCCATGGAATACTCTCTTAAGCGGAAGTGATGCACGCCAGTTTTAGTGCGCTTGCGGATTTTCATCTGTGATGTACCAGCCGTCAACAAGCATTTCTGGCGCCACTGCTAGGGAACAGTTGTTGTTAATGTTCGAACCTTGTTCACCCTCGTATCTATCTACTCATCTTATCTTTCCTCTTCTTAACACGACCACATATATGGAGCAGCCCACCATTCTTTCATATTTTGCCCCAAAGGGTAAGTCCTGTGAGCCACCGCCTTCGGCAGAACCCATTTGTTCTACTAGCTATGAACTTCGCCCAGGCTTTATAGCCATGGTTCGGGAGCAATCCTTCTTAGGAACGGATTGTGAAAACCCTTACCACCATCTAAGAGAGTTCGAACAACTGTGTTCATGCCATATAATCAAAGGTATGGCACAAGAAACTCTCAAATGGAAGTTGTTTCCTTTTTCCCTTAAGGAAAAATCCAAACAATGGTACGACCACAACGTTGGGAAGACAAACGGAAATTGGAATGAACTATGAGATAGATTTTGTCTTGCTTTCTTTCCAATTGCCCGAATTGTGTCCTTACGGAAGGAAGTACTATGCTTCCAGCAGATGAAAAAGGAATACATAGGTGCAACTTGGATTAGATTTTCTCTTTTGAGAAATTCTGGTCCAGATTTGTCTATCCCTGATCTATTGCTCTTGCAACACTTCTATATGGCATTGAACAAAGAGTCTGTCCTACATCTCGACATTATGGCTGGAGGATATTTCCTCCATAAGACGCCGGAAGAAGGCAAGGATCTTCTAGACCGAATTCTAGAAAATTATTCCTTCATTATGGGTCTTAATGAGCCCCCTCAAGAGGAAGTAGTGTCAAGATCCGAGGATGAATCAATGGACAAGGAAGAACCCACCTCTTGCTTATCCCACACATTGTCACAGGGATCCTCTCCTGAACCTGAAACTACGAAGGAAGAAGAAATTCAACCTTCGGAGTTTCCCTTCTACTTTAAGGAAGAGATATTTGAAGATTTTGGAAATACCTCGAAGTACTGCTGCCATAGTAAACCATCATTGCCTTTAACTCCACCTGACCCACCTGATGGAGTGTTCATCCAACACACGGTTAAGGAGTTAACCTCTATATTAAGCAGGGAATGGATTGCATAAGTTGAGCTATCACCCGAAATCCTTCGGATGACCTCTCCTTTGGCATCTATTATATGTTATATTAGAGGGACACCAATGAAGGTACTATACAACCCCACTGTTGGAGTAAATCTCATTTCTGATTCTTGTGCTCTCGCCATTCTTGGGGATGTGCCATTGTGACCAACATGTAAATCCTTCCGAGACTCTTTCGGAAACATCCTTGAGGGATGCGGGTTTTTGCAACAGGTGTCTGTAAGACACGGTGATATTGAGGCAATCCTAGATTTCCATGTGTTCGAAATCCAAGATTTTGACATTATGACTGGGATTCCCATTGAGAAATTTCTCATGGAAATTCCTTTGGAAGGAAACCTCAATGTCAACCTTGGAGGGAGAAATTTTTCTATTCATGTCCTGCGTTCTAAGAACACATCTGCAGAATCTCCCATCCAAGATGAATCATTAGAGGAGGTTAGAACTCTTCAATTCTTAGCTCCTCCCGGAATAGAAGGAGAAGATTTCATCGAAGAGGAGGATGAATTTTAGGAGGCAATTGAATTGCCAAAAGAAGAGTTCTTCCCAAAACCTCCTATTGAGTTAAAAAATTTACCTCCAGGCCTATGTTATGCCTTTCTAAATGGTGATTTGGAAGCCGCTGTCATCATAAGTGACAAGCTTTTGGATGCTGAGACACTCAAGCTCATTGCCATGTTACAAAAGCATAGAGTTGTTTTTGGCTATTCCTTAGAGGATCTGAAGGGGATTAGTCCAGCATTATGCACCCATCGCATTCCCATTGACCCCTAGAGTGTCCCCTCAGGGGAACCTCAAAGGCAATTAAATAATGCGATGCGGGAAGTTGTCAAGAAGGAAGTCTTGAAACTGCATGCTGGGATTATCTACCCTGTTCCTCATAGTGAATGGTAAGCCCAGTTCAGTAGTGCCTATGAAAGGAGGTATGACAGTCAATCAAAATGAGAAGAATGAATTGATTCCTCAACGAACCATCACGAGATGGAGGATGTGCATTGATTACCGAAAACTTAACAAGGCAAGAAGGAAGGATAGTTTTCCACTGCCCTTCGTCGATGAGATGTTAGAGCGGCTGGCAAAACATTCCTACTTTTGTTTTCCTAATGGGTATTCAGGTTAATCAAATCCCAATCCACCCCGACGATCAAAGTAAGACCACATTCACATGCCCCTATGGGACATGCCTACCAGCGTATGTCATTTGGACTGTGCAATGTTCCTGCCTCTTTTCAAAGATTCATGTTGTCTATCTTTTTCGACATGATTGAGGAGATCATGGAAGTTTTCATGGACGATTTCTCCGTCTATGGGAAAACTTTTGATCATTGTCTGGAAAATTTAGACAAGGTCTTACAAAGATGCCAAGAGAAGGACCTAGTACTTAATTGGGAAAAGTGCCATTTCATGGTTCGTGAAGGCATCGTCCTTGGGAACTTAGTGTCCGAAAGAGGGATAGAGATGCACAAAGCAATGATTGAAGTCATTGAAAAACTTCCACCTCCTATCAATGTTAAGGAAATCCGTGGCTTTTTAGGTCATGCTGGGTTCTATCAACGATTCATCAAAGACTTCTCAAAAGTCGCTAGACCACTCACAAACCTACTAGCTAAGGAAGCTCCCATTGATTTCGATGATGAATTCCTTAGATCATTTGAAACACTCAAAAAGGCACTCATCTCAGATCCAATCATTCAACCTCCCGATTGGACTCTGCCATTCGAAATCATGTGTGATGCTAGTGATTTTGTTGTTGGTGCGGTCCTAGGCCAAACCAAAGATAAAAAGCATCATGCAATAGTCTACGCTGGCAAAACTCTAATCGGAGCTCAACTCAATTTTGCCACAATTGAAAAAGATCTCTTGGTGTTAGTTTTTGCTATCGATAAGTTTAGTCCTATTTGGTTGGAGCCAAGGTCATAGTATACACAGACCATGTTGCCTTGAAGTACTTGCTCACCAAAAAGGATGCTAAACCAAGGCTAATCCATTGGATTCTTCTACTCCAAGAGTTTGACTTAGAAATCAAGGATAAGAAGGGAGTACAAAATTCCATGGCAGATCATCTCTCATGTATGAAAGCCATCCAAACCATGGACATTCATATCAATGACTTCCTACAGGATGATATGCTTCTCAAGGTGACTGACTCTCACCCTTGGTATGCGGATATCATGAACTTCATGGTCACGGATACGTACCACTAGGGGACAACAAAAAGAAACTCATCTATGAGAGTCGAAGACACCTTTGGGATGACCCATACCTCTGTCGAGTTTGTGTTGATGGCCTTCTTATAAGGTGCATCCCATCAATAGAAGGCACCAAGATTATTGAGAAATGCCATGCTAGCCCCTATGGTGGCCATTACGGTGTTTACCGTACCCAGGAAAAGATCTGTCAATGTGGATTCTATTGGCCTTCTATGTTTGAAGATACAATAGAATTCATTCACAAATGTTGGAAATGCCAAAAGCATGGAGAAATCTCAGCTCGCAATGCAATGCCCCTAACATATAATCTCCAAGTGGAATTATTTGATGTGTGGGGTATTGATTTCATGGGCCCTTTCCCTAGGTCTTATGATTGCGAGTATATTCTGGTGGTTGTAGATTATGTGTCAAAATGGGTAGAAGCTCTGCCATGCAAAAATGTTGATTCCAAACAAGCTAGGAAAATGTTCCATGAGATCATTTTTCCATGCTTTGGCACTCCCTATATGGTCATAAGTGATGGAGGGTCTCATTTCATATATAAGACCTTCCGAAGCTTTTTGAGGGAGCTTGGTGTCCAGCATAATATTGTTACCCCATACCACCCACAAACAAGTGGCCAAGCAGAAACATCTAATAAGCAAATTCAGAATATTCTACAAAAGACTGTCTTGGAAATGGGAACGGGATGGAAGCATAAGCTACCTGACGCATTGTGGGCATACTGTACTGCCTACAAAACTCCCATCGGCATGTATCCTTTCCAACTTGTCTATGGGAGACTTGTCATCTTCCTGTAGAGTTGGAACATAGAGCCTATTGGGTCATCAAGCAGTGGAACATGGACTTTCATGAAGCAGGAAAGCACCGATTGAAGCAACTCTCCGAGTTGGACGAGTGGAGAGATAAGGTGTACCATAGTGCCAAGATCTACATGGAAAGAACTAAAAGATGGCATGATAAGAGTATTACGCCTAAAGAGTTCAAACTTGGAGATAAAGTTCTACTCTTCAATTCTAGTGTTAAACTCTTTGGACATGGGAAGCTCAAAAGTAAATGGGAAGGACCTTTCACCGTAGTAGAAACCTCATCCCATGGAGAAATCACACTCTGAGGTGATGATGATCATCTATTTAAAGTTAATGGGCACCGACTCAAATTATTTCTCGAATCCCATGGGGATGAGACAAAAAAAGAAATTGACATGATAAATCTTATATATTTTCACGCCGTTTCTTTAAATTCTGTGTAAATTTTCCGCGTCCATTTAATGGGCCCATCCAATTATTCGTCTATGGGGCCCATTAAGCCAGCCCACAAAAACTTGGCCCAAAGGGAGCCAGGAAGGGGTCAGCCGAACCCTAGGGTCGGCCGATGCTCCCCTTGCGCCTTCAACCTTCTATTTTCGCGTGCGGACTCTCCCGACGTATCTCAACAAGACTCTCAGTGCTATCGTACGTATCCCGCCTACTTATTGACGGGAACAGAGAGGGGAACCTTGCACCACATAGAAAAATCCATCTTCAGTTCCAAGTCATGGCTGATAAGAAGATTGGGCCTCATCCCCACTCTAGCTCAACCTTCAACCTGAGCGGAGACATCATGCCGGCCAATGATAAGTCCCCCCTCGCTTTGGAGTCCGTCATGGCATTGGATGTCGTGCCCCTCGCTATGATTCCGCCACCGACGAAGACTGCGCGTGGGCGTAGCACCACACCTCGTGATGTTGAACGGTCGCTCTCCCCTCGGAGGACGCCCATGAAGTCGATGACAACTGCACGTCGTCCGACTACGGCTGGCCTTAAGTCAGTCAAGACCCATCTTTTTCCTGAATAAGACGAGTCTCTCCCAACGCTGCAGCCTGGCGAGGAGTTCATGTACACTCTGAAGACCAAGCACGATGATGGAGGGAGCCACCACTACAAGTCACCTACGCGTACCTCACCTGAGCGTGTGGGAGACCGCCTCATTATCCACAGGGTGCGCTAGCCTCATGGAGGCTATGCAAAAGGCTTTTTCAAGCAAGTGGATAATTTGGCGATGGAGGAATCGATGGGCTCGTCACCCTCCAAGATTAGGCGTCACCTCTCGCTGCTTGCTATCGAAGGGCCACCTGGCCAATTTGAGGGCAGCGACGGGAAATCTCCTCGTAGCCCTAAAGTGGCACAACTTTCTAAGGAGTTAGCTTCTCTCTATTTGGAGAATAAGAAGCTATCGAACTTAGTGGCTGAAGGGTGCATCGAGAGGGTGTAACTGAAGGATGAACTCATATCCCTCAAGGAGAAGATTGATGGTGTTCGCCGTGGCATGAGTGCCAAGCTGCGGCGCATATGCAATGCTGTCGGGAAGCCCGACATCTACAACGCTCCTTAGTGTAGATGTCCCGACTGCATAGGATGCTTACTAGTTTCGTTTAGTTTGATTCCAAAATTTTTTATTTTTTCATTCAGTTTAGGTTGAATAATGTAAGCATCCCCATATTTGAGTTCAATAAAAGGAACTTACCGGTTAATCTAACCCGGTAAAGTTCCATCTTTAGTTTATTTTGTGTGAATAAGGAATTCAGGGAACAAGTGTGGGGGGGTACCCCAAATTCGCGAAATCCCGACGTACAAAATTATCGTTGCATCTCAAAACATGTTGCAACCGATTATACGACTCAACACGTTGAAACGGAGCAATAGAGAGGCCAGAAGGAGGTCGGCCAAACCCCCTGTTTGGCCGACTTGCTGTGGGCCCCACACGGCTTCGTTTCGCTTCACAAAATTGGTTTGAATCTCCTACCCCTAAATATGCATCCTACGTTACTGTTTGAGATGATTTGACATTTATTACTGAATATATGAAGGCAATTCAACTCAACAATTAACATTTAAAACTTGGTAGTCAAAATTTTTGTGGGGACCGGAATCCTGACCTCCAAGGATCTCATTGGGTGGTGTCGTGCGATGCGACACCCAACAGTATGCAAGAAAAGAACGAGAACAAATTACAATATCGAGTCTTTATTTAAAAGCACAGTGGATGTTTTACAATACTAACGAAAGGAAAGAGAACTATATATTATAGCTACGCTCTCGGCACTAGCTATGCAAAAGCAAAGTCACCCATGCCCTGGATACTTCGTACTAGGAACACCCAACTTACGGCGGCGTGCAGGGTTCCCACTTGACTGTATACCCTGGAGGGGGTGCAACCTCGTCATCGAACCTGTCATCAACCGTATAATCTACAAAACTTGTTAACTGCAAACATGAGCATAAGGCTCAGCAAGACTAACCCGTCTCACTAGACATATGCAGGGATGAATATTAAGTATAGGTAAGGAATAGCATAAAGGACTCGCCTACAAGTGGATTCTTATATTCATATTTTAAGTAGCATATGACATTCTTCAGGCACGACACATCATAGACTCTACAACCAAACAAGAAATGCTTTGCCAATGATATGACATGCACAAAGCACATAATGCTATTACAGGTAAAGTATGGGGAGACTGTAAACTTTTAATTGTACTATCTCTAAGCCATACAAGGTTGCAAGCATTTGTAATTCAGTACATCGTATTCTCCTGACTTCTTCAGTATTTACTACGTCACAACACAGTGAACAAGTGGTACTCTATTACCGCGAGGGACGGTGATTGCAATCAGGACATACCCGGAACAACACGACACATACGCACTTTCGGAAATGTCAGCGAGTACATACAGCAGTACCTACATAACACTTCAGTACTAGTCGTATATGGCCACCTTTCACTAGACACTCTAATGTCGAACCGGTCGATCCGTCATGAGCAGGAGGTCACTGTGTGGGGCGTACTCTGACGTGCCCACCAGCTGATTTACACCTTGCTTCCCTCAACCTATGCCTATAAAACGGAACGGGATGCCTCAATAAACTAGTATCAATCTACATCAGTTTACTGGAGCCCATTTCTCCAGTATGTCGCCGGTACAATTCAAGCTTGTCCAGTAGGGCCTCACACGAAACGGTCCTCAATCGACACAAGCAGGGCTATGCACGAGAGACCACGTCTTGCTGCATCCTACCCGCTGCTCGGTCTCAATTTCATATTCATAAACCATTTCTTGATCCCGATTCATCCCGTGTGATGAAATTCCTATCTCGCGAGTAAATTCCAACTACTCGACTTCTACCGAATTCCTATGATCATAAGCATAGCAGTTTCTGCTCAGCGGGCTGTAGACCTGCCCAAGACTCCATGGGATTTGTGGGTCATGCAAGTGGATGTCAAACACCTTAAACGTAATGCACAAACATCTGAAGATGTAAGGTGAAATGGAAACTGCAAATACATTGTAAGGAACTTAAATGCAAACCAGGGCTTGCCTCAATGCGAGTCTGAGTCTATGTTAGTTTCTGGCAGCTGGACTTCCAAAGCTTCCGGTTGCTCCTCGATTTCAGCTACTACACGATATGCATATACTATATATGAATGACTTTGAAAATAATTAATATGCTTAAGGTTATAATTTAATATCTTAGGATCAAAATAAGATAATGATCTTAATTGGATTTGGGACTTTTATGGTAGATGCTAGTGACTATAGAGAAGACTCTTGCACAGAACAGGAGATGATCAAGGAAGTTTGTTGTTCTTAAAAATTATGGTAAGCAATAACCTTCTCTAAATTTTTGGTTGAAATTTTGGAGACCTATCAAGGCTACCAGTGGTTGTATCATGTAAAGGGGGTCTCACTAGTTCTAGGAAAATTTGTTTCACTACTTTCTAAGCTTCCTGCAGGGAGAAACAGATTTTACAAGTTTGGGGAAATTTCTGAAATTGAATTTTGTATTTTTCTAAATTTATAACTACATAGAGATTTGGAATACTGATCAACACAGTAATTGAAGTCCAATGAACTTGAAATTTTTACTGGAGATCAAGTGTATTAATAGTGCTCTGACCAAAATTGGGAATTTCCAATTAACAGAACTGTAAGAATGAATTCTATAAGCATTTTTTTATCTGAATTATGGAGAAATTTCTATGGATTTTCATACAAGTCCAAGTGCACCACTGGAAAGTATTCTTCATGCTGGTTCTAACAAAATTTATTTGGAAATTTTTGGACAATTCTATTGGAAGTTATGAATTTTCCAAGTTTAGTTAATTCCTGGAATTATTTTCAAAAGGGGAACACTTAAATAATTCAGCCGGGCCCATAGGTTTAAAACCAACCAATCGCAGCAAGGTCGCACCGGGGGCCACAGAGTTAACCTGCGCAGTCACACCAGATCCCTGGCCACACCCGGATCTCGCAGCGACTGACATGTGGGGTCCACAGTTGTCTTCGACCTCGGGGTTGGCGCCCGCATGCGGCAGCGCCCGCGGCGGTAGCTCATCGGCGATCTCGCCGCTGGCCAAGCCTCTGCGCTAAACTCGCCAAGAATCGCCGCTTGGGGGTTTTTAGGGGCGCTGAGCACGCCGGTGAGGTTGGCATCGGCTGAAACGGGCTGGAACAACCCTTGCGACGGCGGCGGCGGCGGTGAGAGCTCAGGCCTGCTTGAACTTACTCAACTCAAGCTGAAACAGCTCAGGAACTACTCCAAAAGCTTCCTGGGACCTCAAGGTTCAAGGATCTGGACTAGGGAAACGAGGAAACGACCGCGAGATATGAGCTCGACGGCGAAGTACGGTTTTTCAACCAGCGGCTGCGAAATCTCAAAATCTAAGGTGCTCGGTTGATAACTTTTGGGGCCCTTGGGCAGGGAGTTGCGCTAGGATATATAGGAACTGTCTACTAACCAGATTAAAGGATGATTGCAAAATGAAACGAATTTAAGCGTGAAGCCTTGCTGTTCTATTGAACAATGATTCGGTTTTCGAATACAAACTCGAGCTATAGTTCAAGTCATGGGCTTAAATTTGGTGAGCATAAACTAGAGAGGATTGCAAACCTTTTTGCTTAAAGGATCAAGACCGAAAACGGCCTAGAACCGGAGCTCGACGGTGAGGCAGTGAAGGTTCCTGGCGGCTTCCTCGACGGCGACTGGAAAACTTCAAAATACCTCCAGTTGAAGCTATGTCACGATCAATGACAAAATATAATACGTAGAGGAGGTTGTCACATTGTTTCTCACCGAGCTTTTGGCCGGAATATACAGCTCGGTGAGAAACGGCTCCAATTTCCGGCCAAAAGCTCGAAGAACAGAGGCGGCGGATATGGTGCGAAACTGAGGTGGAGCTCGACGGTGACGGCCAGGGGGTGCTATTTATAGGCATAGAGGGATGAGGGGAGCTCGCCACGGCGCAAGCAAGTAGGCAGCTCGGTGGCTTGCATGCCGCATTGCGGTGTTGAGCGCCGCCGGCGTCGATCGGCGGGGACAGCCGGATACAGTGCATTCCGTCGGTTCACTTGAGTATGTCAGGCTGACAGTGGGTCCCACCATCTCTTATCCTCTTCCCTTCTCTGCAACATCAATTCTCCTACCAAACTTGATCCAAAAATACCAGATTTTTGTGGAGAGGCTGAATTAAATATCTGGAACTTGATTATGAAATTGGATGTCGAATTGGAACAAGTTTCATTGGAATTTCAAATTTGAATTTGAAATTGAATGAAATTCAATGGGGTCACTGAATTAAATAGCAAAAGAGTTTAAAAAATTGTGAAACTTTGGGAATAATTCAAGCAAGTCATGCTGACCATGATGGTGTGTTCAAATCTTGATGTTCAAATAAGTTGAACAGACTTCAAAATTTGAATTCTAAATATGGCTCGAATTTGCTGAGCGTCTCAAATGAAATAGCAAATGGACTTCAAAAATCTTGAAATGTGACAGGAAGTCTATTTGGAATATTATGAGGCCATGGAAAAAATTATGGCCTCAGATTTGAATATTTTGGCAGGGCCTAATTGTACAGTGCTATATTCAAATGAATTTGAATATAATTAGTACTGTACAGTAATTTGCCCTGAAAATTTTTATTCAATAAATTCCAAAACTTGTAGAAAGGTTATTTAAATTATTCTAAGGTCATTGGTGAAGTTCATCCCATATGTTAATAAAATTTAAGAATGGGTGAAAGAAAAATTCTTAATGATCTCAAGTTCAAATGCACAACCACATTTGATCTTCATTATGGTTGAAAACAACCTGATAGTTGTACTTCATATTAAGGGAAAAACTGGGATTCTACATTCCTCCCTCCTTAAAAGAATCTCATCTCGAGATTATAGAAGGAAGGATAGAAGAAAAAGATCTAATAAACATATGTCGTTAACAATTTGTGGTTTCCCCACAAGACCCTGTAGAAATGCAAGGTGCGGTTTCTTATGGTACGATTCTTCTCATCGACTATCTGGGTTGGATGCTCAAAGTAAGTAAGATCTGGTTGGAGAGCTTCCAAATCCTCCATACTGTAAGACCTATATGTGCTGAATATATTGGCTTGTAGTGAATATACTTGGATTTGATGAGTTTTAAATATCACCAAAACACCTTTTTATCAAGATCCGACTCTAGCTCTGAGATACAGCAAGGTCCGACGGTAGGTCCGGCATGGTTTGGGTAGCTCCGGCTACGTTAGATGCTAGGTCCGGCTTCTTGGTAAGGTCCGACTAGCTTTGGTTAGCTCCGGTGAGCTTTATCTTTAGCTCCGGCATGTCTTTATTAGCTCCGGCATGTCTTTATTAGCTCCGGCATGTCTTTGATAGCTCCGGCATATATTTGATAGCTCCGGAATGCTTTTTCTAAGCTCCGACGTACTTTGTCTAGCTTCGGTTTTGGGTTGACTAGTTTTGACTAGTTTTTGGTAAGCTCCGGTGCTAGGATCTACTAGTTTTGGTGAGCTCCGGCAGGTGCTTCATTGTACTAGTTTTGTTAGCTCCGGCTCAAGCTCCGGATTGCTCTGGCAAGGTCCGGAACTTGACCGCAGTGCTTCTGCTTTTCATTTGCAATGTTTCGTACTTGCTTCACATTGTTGGAAAGTTTGCTTAGTATTCTTTTACTAAGTTTTTGGTGCGTTTTGGATGATATGGCTGATATCGTTTTGCTATGCTTTGCAACATGCTTATGTGAGGTTCTCACGTAAGGTGTTGTGTTCAGAACTAACTTGAGTCAAGTCGAGGACTTGGGCTCGTATGGATTGGTTGTTTATTCATGTGCAGGTGTTTCTTGAGTTCAAGACATGGCTGGTGACGGGATCCATTGGACTAGTCTCAGGGAGGAGATGAGGTTCCAACAACCAAGTTCGGAAGGAACTGTGGTTGAGCTGATCAGGAGGTCGCGCAGGATGATTGAATCAAGAACAATGCATATGAAGGTATCGTGGACGTCATTGGAAGATGTTTGCACGTGTGCAAGGAGTGCATGGACATGGATACATGGTTCCGAGACGTGATGAAGAGATGTGGACGTAAAGAATTGGTCGGAAAGGTCCAACCGACTAGGTTATGGACTCAGGCTGCGGCTGAGTCGGGTTTGACTCAAATATGGAAAGATTTGAGTTGGTTATGATAGGATTTCGTGTGGGTCACGAATTTGAGTTGTTTAGGAATGTGGGATACGTTCCTAAGGTGTTTGGGAGTCTTAAGATTGCTTCTATCTGCGTATAGAAGAATCTTGAGCAGTTATGGAAAGTTACGATTCGTGATCTGAGTAGGATTAGAGTCCTAGTTGATATTGTGTTGGCCTAAGGGCTGGTTATATAAGAAGGGAGCCTAGAGCTCGTGGTGCACGACTTTGGGGCTGTTCCTCTTGTGTTCTATTGAATAAAATTCGTAGTTTGAAGGAACTTTTGTGCCTTGTTCGTCCGACTTGTTCCACACAAGTTTTACTCGTCGAGTTTCTGGACAGCACTACCTTTCGTCGGTGGTTTTATCATAACTCGAGTTTTACAGATCCAATTGACGTAATTCTTTTTGGTTTGTCTTCACAACTTGATTTTTTATCATCTGTCAAAATTTCACGGTCATTGGATTTGTTGTCTATGACCTACACGAGTTTCTTTGCAGCATTCCAGAACTGTTTTTTTTTCTCGGGTAGGACAGATTGACCATTGTTTGATCTTTTGATCATAACTTGAGTTTTTCTCGTCGGATTTGAGTGATTCTTTTTGTGTTGTCTTCGTGACTTGATTATCTCTGATATCTATCACTTCTGTCACGGTGAAACATGTTTAGATTAGTATCACACACGATTTCTTTAACAGATCGTTTTTCTACCGAAAGGGTTTGGGGTTTAATTGTTTCCGCTGCATAAGATTTTTAAATCTACCATTCACCCCCCCCCCTCTGGTAGCTTTTCACGTGCTCTTCGATCCTACAATTGGTATTAGAGCCACGGTGCTCTAATCTTTGAGATTTGCATGTGTTTTTGACTAATCATCATGGAGAAGTACTCCGCCAAACCTTGTGTGTTTGCTGGTATTGATTTTCAGGTTTGGAAGGCACACATGGAGGCTTTTATCCAGGCACAAGGCTTTGCAATATTGGAGAAGGTGTATAAGCCTTATGATGTGCCACCTAATGATCAAGTCACGGACACAAACCTACGGGACGTCGACAACAACAACAAAGCCCGAAACTTGATCATCCAAGGAATCACTCAAAGCGACTTTGATCGTCTCGCGCACCTCCGATCAGCATATGATGTTTGGAGAGCTCTCTGTGATTATCATGAAGGCTCCAACACAATCAAGGAAGTAAAACAAGATATGTTCAAAAAGGAATATATATGCGCTTTGAGATGCAACCGGGTGAGTCTATCGATGACCTCTTTGCTCGTTTCAATAAAATTCTCAGCAACTTACGTAGTGTCTATGTTAATTTTTCTGATGCTGAGAATGCTAGGCAACTTCTTAGTGCATTAGACATGTCAATTTGGGAGATGAAAGTAACATCTATTCATGAATCAACTGTCATGGGTTCTCTTACATTAGATGTACTTTATTCTAAACTAAAAACTCATGAAATTGACATCCTAGCACGTAAGAACCCAAACAAGTCTATTGCATTTGTCTCACAACATGATATGTCTAGCTCCGGCAATCATCATCCTGCAATACTCTTGCTTTGTTGTCCTCTCTAACCCTTGAGCAGATTGAGGAGTTTTCAGAGGAGGAGCTAGCACTTCTCTCTACGAGGTTCTCAAAAGCATTGCAAAATGTGAGAACTAGAAGGAGAGGAAGCTCCGAACCTCAACGATGCTTCGAATGTGGTAAGATAGGACATTTTTGTTCAGATTGCCCTAACCTTTCAGGTCCTACTTCCCGGGATGAAAAGAAAACAAGAACGAAGCACTCCTCTGCAAAAGATACGAAGAAAAAGAAGGGTACCATAGGACGCAAGATGAATAACAGCTTCATCATCGCACTTCAAGAACTTAGTTCAAGTGATGTAGACTTTGAAAGTGATGAAGATGATGACGATCTGGTCAACTTATGCTTCATGGCGGGCAAAACAAGATCAAGATCAAGTCAGGAGGATGCAGAACACAACAGTGAAGACGATGAGGTATGTTCTACCTGCAATGAAATGTGTGATGCTATTTCTCGTGCAACTATTATTGTCAAGAAAAAGGACAAAAAGCTTAGGGATAATGCTGCTAAAATTGAATCACTAGAATCTGAAATTAACCGTTTAGAAACTTTGATTCCTAGTTATGATGCATGTCCCTCATGTGACTTAATCTATGAACAATTGTCCACATTAAGAAGTGCACACTCCTCCACTCTAGATAGACTTGATGAAGAAATTGAAAAGAACAGAGAGCTTGCTGCACTTAATGATAAAAACTTGAAATATGCTAGCTGTTCTACGATTGATTTGCATTGTTCTACTTGTGATGATCTTGATAAGAAACTACAGGATGCTATGAATGAAATTTCTATATTGAACAATGTTTTACGTTCTCATGAAGTTAAATTTTGTTCCAATTGCAAACTAAAAGGAAAAACTTCATGTGAAAATTTCCTTGATCTGTCCAATAAACTTGATGACATGCATAGGACATTAGATCGGTTTTGTAATGGGAATAAGAACCTAAACTTGCTGCTGAATTCTTCCAAATCTTGCAATGATAAAACTGGTTTAGGTTTTGATTCTCATGCTCATGCTAAGGCACATCCACCTAAAATTGTAAATTCATTAGGAAGTGGTTTGATTCAAACAGTTCCTAAACAAAAAGGAGTGGTTTTCAAATCTGCAGGAGTGTTGTCTCATTCGGTTTCAAATAAAAATATTGCTTGCTCATCTAGACATGAACACAAAGTTAAATTTCATTGTACCTTCTGTGGTAGAGATGGTCATGTCATAGATTTTTGTTATAGACTAGCTAAACAACAGAAAAAGGAAAGAAAAATTGCTAGATCTTATAACTTTCATGCAATAAGAAAAACACAACCTGCTTTAGTGAGTCAGAAATTTGAAAAGGTAGCTTCCGGACCTTCTGGTAAGAAATCCGCAAAAGCAGCTCCGATAGTTCCGATAGCTCCGAGAGCTCCCGGACCTTCTGTTGTTTCCTTCGGAACTTCAGCTTTTGTTTCCGGAGCTTCAGCCTTGTCTTTTGGAACTGCTGCTTTTACCTCCGGAGCTACTGGTTTTTGTGCTAAAAGAGTTAAGAATAGAAAATCTCAAACTTTGACTCATAAACCTGCTGTTTTATCTCAGCTTTCGCGTGTTTTTCCTGCTGCACGTCGTGTGACTCAGTACTGGATACCTAAATGCCTTTTGACTAACCCCAGTATTGAGTCATCGACGTATTGTGCTTCAATGTAGGTTACACATTTGAGGAAGGAGAACATTTGGATTGTGGATTCGGGTTGCTCACGCCACATGACCGGTAACAAAGATTGGTTCTCCTCCCTCTCTTTTGTGTCACGTGTAGAGAATGTTACTTTTGCCGATAATTCTTCAACTCCTATAATTGCTAAGGGTTCGGTTAGAGTAAATGATCACTACACTTTAAAGGATGTGGCACTTGTCAAAAATTTGAAATACAACTTGCTTTCTATTTCACAATTGCTAGATGAAAATCTAGAAATTATTTTCAATAAAAGTTGCTGCAAAGTTGTTGGTTCAAATAGTGAGCTTATTTTTAACATGTCTCGGTTTGGAAGAGTTTTTAAAGCTGATTTTGATATGTCTTCCTCTAAGCATAGGTGTCTAGTTGCTAATGATTCAAAGGACTTATATTTTTGGCATCGTAGACTTGGTCACATAGGCTTTGATCACCTAACGCATGTTAGTGCTCTTGATCGCATACGTGGGCTGCCTAAGCTTAAAGGGGACAAAGAAATTGTGTGCTCTTCTTGTAGACATGCTAAGATGGTTGCAGGTTCACATACACCTCTCATAATGATCATGACAACTGAACCATGTCAACTTTTGCATCTTGACACCGTAGGACCTTCACGTGTTCAATCCTTCGGAGGTAAATGGTATGTTCTTGTTATTGTTGATGATTATTCTAGATACTCTTGGGTTTACTTTATGGCATCTAAGAATGAAGCTTTTAGTCACTTTAGGACTTTATTTCTTAGATTATCAATTGATCACCTAGGATCTTTAAAGGCAATTAGAAGTGATAACGGAACTGAATTTAAAAATCAATCTTTTGATCACTTTTGTGCTGAAAATGGAATAGATCATCAACTTTCTTCACCATAAGTACCGAAACAAAACGGTGTTGTAGAAAGAAAGAACAGAACCTTAGTTGAGATAGCTAGGACTATGCTTGATGAATATCAAACTCCTAGGAAATTTTGGGCTGATGCGTTAGCAACCGCTTGTTATGTCTCAAATCGTGTTTTCTTGCATGCTAAGCTAGGTAAAACACCATATGAGCTTCGGTTTGGACATAGGCCTAGTGTTACACACTTTCGGGTCTTTGGTTGCAAATGCTTTGTTAAGAAACATGGTAATCTTGATAAATTTGAACCTAGATCCATTGATGCCATGTTTCTTGGTTATCCATCTCATACTAGAGGCTACCGTGTGCTTTTACTTGACACTAAAAAAATTGTGGAGACTTGTAAAGAGTCTTTTGATGAAGCTAGCCCAGGTACTAGCTCCGGTGTTGCAGGACCTGATCCGTATCCTCAGGGGGAGGGTATTTTCGACGATGAAGAAGAGTCGGTGATACTGCCTAGTAGTTCCGAAGTTGACACGTGTCCAGCTCTTGACATTGAACAAGCTTTGGTTATCACCTATGCTGGTCCTGATTGTCCACAAGTCACAAGCTCATCAATCTACGATGAACCTAATGAAGAAGAAGCTTGTGAGACATCTGTTCCCCTACGTTTTTACAAAGATCATCCCCCACAATAGATGATTGGAAGCTTGCACGAACGAGTCACACGGTCCAGGTTTTGCGATCCAAACTCTCATGCTCATTCTGCTTTTGTTGCTTCTTTTGAACCCAAAGATATATCACACGCACTCACTAATGAATCTTGGATTATTGCCATGCAAGAAGAGTTAGAAAATTTTGAAAGAAATAATGTTTGGAAACTTATACCTCCACCTCAAGGTCACACTTTAATTGGAACTAAATGGGTATTTAAAAATAAACAAAGTGAGGATGGGGTTGTGGTTAGGAATAAGGCTAGGTTGGTTGCTCAAGGTTTCACTCAAGTTGAAGGTCTAGATTTTGATGAAACTTTTGCTCATGTCGCTAGATTAGAAGCCATAAGAATTTTGTTAGCTTTTGCAGCATCTAAAGGTTTTAAGCTATTTCAAATGGATGTTAAAAGTGCTTTTCTTAATGGCTACATAGATGAGGAGGTTTATATCAAACAACCACCGGGTTTTGAAAATCCAGATTTTCCTAATCATGTTTACAAACTGTCCAAAGCCTTATACGGTCTCAAACAAGCCCCTAGAGCATGGTATGATAGGTTAAAAACATTCTTACTTGAAAAGGGGTTTACCATGGGAAAGGTTGATAAAACTCTTTTTGTGCTTAAGCATGGCAATGACTCATTATTCATTCAAGTGTATGTGGATGATATTATCTTTGGTTGTGCTTCTCATGATCTTGTGTCCAAGTTTTCAGCAATGATGAGTTCCGAATTTGAAATGAGTATGATGGGTGAACTCACTTACTTTTTGGGGCTGCAAATCAAGCAAACCAAGGAGGGTACCTTTGTGCATCAAATGAAGTATACCAAAGACCTCCTAAAGCGCTTCAACATGGACAAAAGCAAGCCTCTTCGTACACCAATGGGAACAGCAACAACACTTGAACTTGATGAAGATGGTGAACCCGTGGATCAAAAAGAATATAGAAGCATGATCAGATCACTTTTGTACCTCACGGCATCAAGATCGGACATACAATTCAGCGTATGTCTTTGTGCACGGTTTCAAGCTTCCCCACGTGTTTCACATCGTCAAGCCGTCAAAAGGATTCTCAGGTACTTACATGGAACTCAAGAATTTGGCATTTTTCTTCCTTCTTCCTCAACCGTTACTTTGAAAGCTTTTTCGGATGCTGATTTTGGGGGTTGTAGGGTTGATAGGAAAAGTACTTCCAGTGCTTGTCATTTTCTTGGTAATTCTCTTGTTGCTTGGTCCTCTAGAAAACAAAATTCAGTTGCACAATCCACAGCCGAATCTGAATATGTAGCTGCTGCTAGTGCTTGCTCACAAATTCTTTGGATTGTTCAAACACTTAAGGACTATGGGGTTGATCTAGATAGTGTTCCACTGTTTTGTGATAACACTAGTGCTATTTGCATTGCCAAAAACCCCGTGCAACATTCTGGAACTAAGCACATTGATATTAGGTATCACTTTCTCTGAGATGACGTTGAAAAAGGAAACATTGTGCTTCACCATGTAGATACCGAACATCAATTGGCTGACATGTTTACAAAACCTTTGGATTTCACTCGTTTTTGTTTCATTCGTAGTGAAATAGGGGTTATGCATCCTCATGGCTTAAATTAAGGGGGAGTTTTTGAAACTTGGGAAGTCTATGTGTGAATCTGAAATTAAAATAATATGAGCATAGTATTTCATACATATATGACTCTGTGATTCCTTTTACATGCTGAAAGTTCTTACTACATTACTCGTGTTATACATTTTGTAGTTTTTGCCATGTCTAGTAATTGGAATAATTACTTACACTAAAACTGGTCATGGTCGAACTTTCTTGCTGTTTTGAACTTGTTACATGTTCACAAGTACTTTTAATCATTAAGAATTCATCAAGTAATCAACTCACATGTTGAGTTTTTATGAACAAATATAAATTGAGAAAAGATCAAGAGAATATGCATGCATCGCACTTCTTCTTTTGAGATGGCTTGTCATTGCACTTAGATATGAACTTGGAAGAAGTTGTGTATGACTAAAACCATGTCCTTAAGCTTCTGATTGTCAAATGACATATGCTTGGCTTGGTTGGTTAGAATAAGGCAGATGCGCATATAATCTCTTGCAAATATCATATGATATAAATTTATGCTTTAAAAAGTAATAAAATGCAGCAACTAGTGTCATGCTATCAGGTTTTGAGATAGTTAAGTTTGTGAGATCATGACTTGCTTAAATTGAAAATTACATTTGATCTCTAGCATGGCTTACACTACTTTATGTATTTCATTGATGTGATAATGTAAGGTACTTGATAGTATGACTTGGATGAGCTTTGTTTATATGTCTATGCTATAATATGCTCATAACAATTAAAGAGGGAGAGATAATTTGTTTATATGCTCATGACTTGCTGAATACATTGTCAAAGGGGGAGAGATAAGCATGAAGAGAAAGAGAATATGTGCATAAGGAGAGATAATAAAAAGGGAGAGATAACTTGGGATAATTTTTGGATTTTTGGATTTTCTTCTCATTTTACTTTTGGGAGAAATTGCCTTCAAAACTTTTATGTGAATAAGCCAATGTTCGGATTTTAAATGGTGTTGCCAATGCATTCATCAAGGGGGGATTGTAAGACCTATATGTGCTGAATACATTGGCTTGTAGTGAATATACTTGGCTTTGATGATAAAAGTTTTTAATATCACCAAAACACCATTTTATCAAGATCTGACTCTAGCTCTGAGCTACAGCAAGGTCCGACGGTAGGTCCGGCTTGGTTTGGGTAGCTCCGGCTACGTTAGATGCTAGGTCCGGCTTCCTTGTAAGGTCCGACTAGCTTTGGTTAGCTCCGGTGAGCTTTACCTTTAGCTCCGGCATGTCTTTATTAGCTCCGGCATGTCTTTATTAGCTCAGGCATGTCTTTATTAGCTCCGGCATGTCTTTGATAGCTCCGGCATATATTTGATAGCTCCGGAATGCTTTTTCTAAGCTCCGACGTACTTTGTCTAGCTTCGGTTTCGGGTTGACTAGTTTTGACTAGTTTTTGGTAAGCTCCAGTGCTAGGATCTACTAGTTTTGGTGAGCTCCGGCAGGTGCTTCATTGTACTAGTTTTGTTAGCTCCAGCTCAAGCTCCGGATTGCTCTGGCAAGGTCCGGAACTTGACCGCAGTGCTTCTGCTTTTCATTTGCAATGTTTCGTACTTGCTTCACATTGTTCGAAAGTTTGCTTAGTATTCTTTTACTAAGTTTTTGGTGCGTTTTGGATGATATGGCTGATATCGTTTTGCTATGCTTTGCAACATGCTTATGTGAGGTTCTCACGTAAGGTGTTGTGTTCGGAACTAACTTGAGTCAAGTCGAGGACTTGGGCTCGTATGGATTGGTTGTTTATTCATGTGCAGGTGTTGCTTGAGTTCAAGACATGGCTGGTGACGGGATCCATTGGACTAGTCTCAGGGAGGAGATGAGGTTCCAACAACCAAGTTCGGAAGGAACAGTGGTTGAGCTGATCAGGAGGTCGCGTAGGATGATTGAATCAAGAACAATGCATATGAAGGTATCGTGGATGTCATTGGAAGATGTTTGCACGTGTGCAAGGAGTGCATGGACGTGGCTACATGGTTCCGAGACGTGATGAAGAGATGTGGACGTAAAGAATTGGTCGGAAAGGTCCAACCGACTAGGTTATGGACTCAGGCTGCGGCTGAGTCGGGTTTGACTCAAATATGGAAAGATTTGAGTTGGTTATGATAGGATTTCGTGTGGGTCACGGATTTGAGTTGTTTAGAAATGTGGGATACGTTCCTAAGGTGTTTGGGAGTCTTAAGATTGCTTCTATCTGCGTATAGAAGAATCTTGAGCAGTTATGGAAAGTTACGATTCGTGATCTGAGTAGGATTGGAGTCCTAGTTGATATTGGGTTGGCCTAAGGGCTGGTTATATAAGCAAGGGAGCCCAGAGCTCGTGGTGCACGACTTTGGGGCTGTTCCTCTTGTGTTCTATTGAATAAAATTCGTAGTTTGAAGGAACTTTTGTGCCTTGTTCGTCCGACTTGTTCCAGACAAGTTTTACTCGTCGAGTTTCTGTACAGCACTACATTTCATCGGTGGTTTTATCATAACTCGAGTTTTACAGATTCAATTGGCGTAATTCATTTTGGTTTGTCTTCACAACTTGATTTTCTATCATCTGTCAAAATTTCACGATCATTGCATTTGTGGTCTATGATCTACACGAGTTTCTTTGCAGCGTTCCAGAACTGTTTTTTTTCTCGGGTAGGACAGATTGACCATTGTTTGATCTTTCGATCATAACTTGAGTATTTCTCTTTGGATTTGAGTGATTATTTTTGTGTTGTCTTCGTGACTTGATTATCTCTGATATCTATCACTTCTGTCACGGTGAAACATGTTTAGATTAGTCTCACACACGATTTCTTTAACAGATCGTTTTTCTGCCGAAAGGGTTTGGGGTTTAATTGTTTCCGCTGCATAAGATTTTAAATCTACCATTCACCCCCCCCCCCTCTGGTAGCTTTTCACGTGCTCTTCGATCCTACACATATGGACTTCCGTTGGGGCCTTGAGACATTTTCTCAACTGTGAAATGTGAAACACATTGTGGACCCCTGAAAGCGACGCTGGCAGCTCTAGTGGATAGGCTACAGGTCCGCATTGCTCAATTATTGTGAATGGCCCAATGAAACGTGGAGCTAGCTTCCCTTTTACTCTGAAGCGATGAATCCCTTTCATTGGGTATACATGAAGGTAAACGTGATCCTCGACATCGAAATGGAAGGGTCGACGTCATTTGTCTGCATAGCTTTTTTGACGAGACTGAGCAGCCTTGAGGTTGGCTTGAATAACTCGTACTCGTTCTTTGGCTTCATTCACCAAGTCTATACCATATATTACTCGTTCACCGGATTCACACCAGTTCAAAGGTGTGCCGCACTTCCGGCCATAAAGAGCTTCATATGGTGCCATTTGGATGCTAGTCTGATAACCATTGTTGTATGAAAACTCCGCCAATGGTAGATGATCATCCCAATTCTTACCATGGTGAATGGCACAGGTGCGGAGCATATCCTCTAGCACTTGGTTTACTCGTTCCGTTTGACCATCAGTTTGTGGATGGTAAGCTGGGCTTCGAATCAACTTGGTACCCAGAGATGCGTGGAGCTGCTCCCAAATCGAGCAACGAGCAAGGTTCCACGATCTGATACGATAGTGCGGGGTACTCCGTGTAGGCATAGGATCCTGGCAATATACAACTCTGCATATTGTCGTGTCACATATTTGACATTGACTAGAATAAAGTGAGCTGACTTGGTGAGTCGGTCGACTATCACCCAAATCGAGTCATGCTTGTGAAAGGTGAGAGGTAATCCAACAATGAAATCCATGATGATGTCCTCCAATTTCCAGGCCGATATGCTTAAAGGTTGTAGCTGTCCGGCTGTCTTTAGATGGTCGGCTTTCACACGCCGACATGTATCACACTCGGATACGTACTTCACTATCTTCCTCTTCATTCGAGTCCACCAAATTTTTTTTAAGTCTTGGTACAATTTGTTACTTCCCGGATGAATAGAATACTTGGACAAATGAGCTTCGTCCAAAATCTTCTTCCGAAGACCCACATTGCGGGGCACCATGATGCGGTCTTTGAACCAGATTGTACCGGCATCGTCACATCGGAAACACTTCATCTCCCCCTTTTCCATTCTTCGGCAAATATGCGATATGCCCTTGTCTTTCTTCTGAGCCTCCACAATTTCTTCCCTTATGGTAGGAATGAGAGCTAGATTGTAGAGTGCCCCATATGGAACCAAGTAGAGACTTGGTTCTTCTTCCTCTATCAAGGTGATAGAAAGGTTATTGACATTGGACTTGCAACTTAGCGCATCTGCGACTACATTTGCCTTTCCAGGATGGTAGTGGATCTCAGTTTCATAGTCTTTGATTAATTCCAACCATCTTCGCTGTCGCATATTCAAATCCTTCTGGGTGAAGATGTACTTCAAGCTTTTGTTATCGTTGTAGAGATGTACTAGGTTGCCCCATAGATAGTGTCTCCACATCTTCAATGCCAGTACCACGGCAGCGAGCTCAAGATCATGAGTCGCATAATGCTACTCATGGTTCTGAAGCTACCGTGATCCATAAGCGATCACCCTTCTGTCTTGCATTAATACGCAACCCAAACCAATCTCAGATGCATCACAATAAACATCAAATGACTTGGTTATGTCTGGTTGGGCTAATACCAGCGCTGTTGTGAGGTGCTTCACTAATGCTTGAAAACCTTCCTCACATTCCTTTGTCCATGCATATTTCTTCCCTTTCTTCAGTAGTTCCGTCATTGGTTTGGCTATCTTGGAAAAACTTGGAATGAACCTCTGATAATATCCTGTTAAACCCAGGAAGCTTCAAACTTCATGCACAGACTTTGGAGACTCCCATTTGAGTACTTGCTTAATCTTGCTTGGATCAAATGCAATCCCTTCGACAGAGATGATGTGCCCTAGAAATGGCACTTGGCTGATCCAGAACTCGCATTTACTGAACTTGGCGTACAGCTTGTGGTCTCGCAATCGCTGAAGCACGAGTGCAAATGTTGTGCATGTTCTTCTTCGGATTTCGAGTACACAAGGATGTCGTCGATGAATACCACGACAAACTTGTCCGAATCCGGCATGAACACCGGATTCATGAGATACATGAAATGGGCCGTTGCATTGGTGAATCCGAAAGACGTGACAAGGAACTCATAAAATCCATACCTCGTCGAGAATGTTGTCTTAGGTATATCCTCTGGTCAAATCCTGATCTGATGATATCCAGAGCAAAGATCCATCTTTGAAAATACCCTAGCACCCACCAATTGATCGAACAGAATATCGATGCGTGGTACTGGATACTTGTTCTTGATCGTGATAGCATTGAGTGGACGATAGTCCACACATAGTCTCAACATTTTATCCTTCTTTTCTACAAACAATGCATAACAGCCCCAAGGTGATGAACTTGGACGAATGAAACCCTTGTCCAAAAGTTCCTTCCGCTGCTCTTTTAGTTCTGCAAGTTCCTTAGGTGCCATCTTATACGGCTTTCTCAAGATCGGCACTATTACCGGTACAAGTTCAATCTTGAACTCGACATCTCTTTCTAGTGGCATACCAGGAAGATCTTCGGGAAATACATCCGGATACTCACATACCACTTGAATGTCTTCAAGTTTACAGGCCTTGGTGTTATAAGTAGTTGGAGTCACATGGATATTACTCTCAAGAGTGAGAGTTTGGGGAGAGTGGACCTGAGAATTTAGATATATCCTCCGAGGAATGATGTCAATAATAGCACAGTTGTATTGCAACCATGCCATCCCTAAGATGATATCTAGCTTCTGATGTTCTAGAATAATGAGAGATATAGGATATATGTTCCCATCCAAATTAAGAGGTACCCTATGGACCATCTTATCTGCTACTACTTCCCCTCTCAGAGAACAAATCACATATGGGGTTTTTGTGGAAAAGATAGGCAACTGATATTGAATGACATAAGACTTGCTAATAAAGTTGTGGGAAGCACCGGAGTCAAAAAGGATGACTACAGGATGACCAATGAGAGAGAACGTACCCGTGAGTATGGGTGCGCCTTCCAGAACGACCTCAATGGCGAGGTGGTGGACATTGCCAGTTCTGGTGGCTGGCTTCTTGGGCTGGTTGTGGGGCCAATTTGCCCCCTGGTATGACGACTGTCCTCTGCTCTGCGGGCAGTCCTTGGCGAAGTGCCTCGTACGTCCACACGTGAAACACGTGTACGGGGTCTGACCGGCACGGAAGGGAGGATGTAATCCCGGTGCACGCGGTGGAGGTAGAGGTGCATACGGAATCATCACTTGTTGCTGTTGTGGGTGCAAACCGGCATTGTTGAACGGGCGACCATGAAACATCGATGGTCGCGATGGCGGTTGCCACCTCTGGTCAGATGGTGATCGATACACCATTCGGTACTTCTGAGTAGCACCCCCTCCGCTGCCATGCGGAGCACTCCTTTTCTTCTTGTCAGAGAACAGCTCCTTAGTAGTGTCCTCCTGCACGATCGTGACATTGACCATGTTGTTGAAGTTGCCTCTGTTGAACAAGGCAAGCTTGTCCTTCATCTTGGGGTTCAAACCCCGATAGAAGTATTCATGCTTCCGATCTTCAGTACTCACTTGGTCCTGAGCATATTGGGCCAAGTGGTTGAATGCCTTGGAGTACTTGTAAGCACTCCTTCCTCCTTGCTTCAGCTCTAAGAACTCTTGAAGCTTCCTCCTCATGACACCGGGAGGTATGTGATAGGCGTGAAACGCCTCCCGGAACTCCTCCCAGCTCGCGGCATAGCTGGCTGGTCGTGCGGCAAGATAATTTGCCCACCACGCACCAGCAGACCCTTGTAATTGTTGGGCTGCGAACAGGGTCTTCTGATGTTCGGTCATTCGTAGCAAACCGAACTTCCCTTCGATGGAGCGGAGCCAATTGTCCGCCTCCAACGGTTCATCAACCTCCATGAGACCAGCGGGTGCGTTGACATGAAGTCCAAGTATGAACTCGGAGAAGGCTATCGTGGATCCGCATCTGGTCGCCCCCCTTGACAGGAAGAATGCTGACCCAAAGTCCGCAGTAACTCAGTTTGCTTGTCGCGCGAGTCGAGCACTGCGGCGAGAACCTCCGCTAGACTCCTCGGAAGTTCAGGAGGTGGTGGTGGAGGAACTTGTTGCTGCGGTGTCGCAGCTGGCTCCTGGGTCGGAGATTCGTCCTCACGACCACGACTTGAACCTCCCATTTTAGGCGTCGAGTGCGTACGCACCATTCTGCATCCATATGACTTAAAATTAGCACATATTTTCTTTTCCTTCATCCATTTCATATCCGGTAGTGCGAATATTGACAACGAATAAGTGCATAACATTCACATATATTGATAAAGTACAAACTTTATACAAGATATATTATCTCATGACCAAGTTTACAGTAGTGAACTCCAAAATGACGGACTCCCGCTACGGAAGTGCATCTCTACCATACTTGGTCCCCATGAGATGTCATACACATCTTGTCGTCTTATACATACCCACTGCTATACTTAATATGATACAAACATGGCCACAAAATAAACACAAGCAACTACTAAACTATACGTTGCCCCGTGATGGCAGAAGTGCTGCCCCACCCCCCTTCGATACGTCCTATTCGACATACTTGAGTTCCTCGGGATCTTCTTCTTCCCCTTCGTCATTCGAAGGCACTTGGTCACCCAATTCACTGGTATATCATGGGCTGGTGGATACACCACTTGTTGCAATTGTGCTTCGGCCTCAATCACATTATCCTGAAGTTGTTCTGCCTCATACTCCCAATTTTGAGCTGCCTCAATGGTTGTGTCTCATTCCTCAGTGACTACCAACAGCTGCTCCTGCTGTTGTTGCACCTCTAACTGACTTGCTTGCAACTCACCACGAGCTTGCTGCATTTCATTGTGTGTTTGCCATTGTTCGGCACTAGCTTTCCGTAGTCTAATGCGAGTGTAATGCAGCTGACTCTCGCACTTATTCAGCCGGTGATTTGTTGGAGCTAGGAACGAATGTAGATTTTCGTTGATATAATCAAGAGGATCTCCCCGTTCAGTCGCTTGCCTCAAGGCTTCGACTTGCTCCTCAATAATTGCACCTTGAGTAAGAACCACCATATTGGATGCAGTCGCATACGTTCCAACTGTCGTCGAGGTTGTGTCGCCATACGGTGTATAGGCTACAACCATACGACGCTGCCACTCAAAACCAGCCACACCACGAACCAGAATAAGAGCAAATTGAGTCCCATCCATGGCATCTTGATGAAGCTCGCAAAGCTTCATAAGCGCATCGCCTGCTGCGATTGCCCAAGTGTCCTCCAAATGAGCTCCCTCGATTGTAACCAAAAAAGGAGCCCATCCATAATGACGTGGACTAGCAGGTACGTCGACCAAGATGGTGCATGACACAAATGCCTCTGTCAATCGTTTCTTGACCCCAATAGCATGGCATCTCGATGAAGCCAAACTGTTGGAGCACCTCCCGCAGCATACTCGGGAAGCCCGGACGGCTAGCTCAAGTGGAAAATATCCATCAGTTTGCTAAATAAATCATCAAATCGGCTATCTGTGGAAAAGATACTGGAACAATGAGAAGGTTTCCAGCTCCAAATAGTTTAAGAAAATTTTAAAACTGGAGTTGTAATCACAGTCTGTTCCAGCTGACCTTCCTGTATAAATTCAAAATTTTCATACAGGAAACGTTGAAACCAGACATTGGGTTGCATATGAAAGTTGTAGTACACTTTAAAACCTTTCCAGATTGTAGTCATACAGCTTCAGGTGAGCTAGGAATCAGAAGCTATATAGGTTTAAATTGACCCAAATGTTCTGGAAATTTTGACAGAACCTCCCCTGTATATGTGCTGATTTCCACAATTTATACAGGTATATCATGACAATATATTGAGGTAATGACAAAATAAACATTGTATAACATCAATTTAACAATCCAGAAGTAAAATATTTCGTCCATGAAACATTTTTTATATAGGTATAGTGCGCTAATTCGAATCTATGTGCAAACTGTTTCAAGTTCTGGTCTGCCAGAACCAAGTTTGCAACCATAGGAATTAAACACAGCTACACCAAGATTCAGGCCATGAGTGCAACATAAAGTTGATAGAGGACTTTCTAATCTTTCCTTAAATGTATATATATGACCATGTCCCTATTCTGGATCAAAAGCTTGAGCTATCTAAACTTGACAGATGAACTGACTGTTGTTCAACAACAGCCCTGCAGTTCACTGTTTTGAGTTTGAAATTTGAATTGCCTCAAATCCGAATCAGGAAAAACTTTAAATAACAAAATTGTAGATCTCCTTCTACCCTTTTCCTATATGTATCCCAATAAGGCAGAAGATATATATATATACAGTGATTTATTGCAAAAATACAGAGACTGGTACAATGGTAGGGTCATCTGGAGCAGTTTAAGCATACCCCAAATTTCAACAGATTATCAAGCTTTTCTGCCTTGATGGTCAACAGAAAAGTTGTAGAGGTCTTCGAGAGATTTCCACCCATATAGCATACCCCTATGTTTATTCCTAACTAACTAAGATTACAACCTGACGAAGTTGAGCAAAATTTAGCCAGAAATCAAGAATCTTGGTGCTAACCCAATGTCGAATCGAAACTCATTTTGCGGAGTCCAAACCTACCAGCACCTGATAGTCAGACTTTACAAAATATATTGCATCCATTCTGTCGTTGGGGATGGTCAAGTATCAAAATTTATACCGAAGATACTACGTGCCTCACCAAAGAAAATTCTAACCGGTATTTCCGGATACGTTTATAGGTGGCCCTAGTATCGTTCACTCGCAAAGGTGTTCTACACGGGTCGCTACCGTATTCAATGCTACAGAAGACAAACAATCCCCTTTCACACCTTCACACCTCAAGGGCGGCCCGGGGAAACACGACAGGCAGTCACAATAATATATATGAAAGTAAATGCATACGACCCTGGTGCGAGTCACCCTCGAGCAATGTCATGTCCCGAGGTACATGGTTGTACTACGTCTGTACAGCAAAGACTCCCGCACGAACCGGCTTATACACGCTCGGGCATACGTGTTTCGTATGCTCCCATAGAACATGAATAGTTCTAGAGATGCATACTATCGGGTTATACACCACCCGACGGGGTCTCCCACTAACTTTGAAGCACGCTGGGGTACCGCGTGTCATAGGTTCTCAGAAACATAGAAAGCTTCAGAGACTCCTATTAACATTTCGGTGCCAAGCCACGGAAATATTTCCATGCTACCTATCACATGGTGAGCTTACCGCAATTGATCCGCTTACGGTGGTGTACCTTACCTCTTACCTAACGTCAGAGCGTCGTTACAGAATTTATAACACATAGTTAGTTTACCACCTTTATATCTTATACTAATCATACTCCTTATAAGGGCATATAACTAATTCCTCACTCAAATCCTAATTTTTGAAAATATGCTCCTTTCAAGTACACCATTCCCTATGATGCTCTGATACCATGTCTGTGGGGACCGGAATACCGATCTCCAAGGATCTCATTGGGTGGTGTCGTGCGATGCGACACCCAACAGTATGCAAGAAAAGAATGAGAACAAATTACAATATCAAGTCTTTATTTAAAAGCACATCGGAAGTTTTACAATACTAACCAAAAGGAAAGAGAACTATATATCATAGCTACGCTCTCGGCACTAGCTATGCAAAAGAAAACTCATCCATGCCCTGGATACTTCGCACTAGCAACATCCAACTTACGGTGGCGTGCAGGGTTCCCACTCGACTGTAAACCCTGGAGGGGGTGCAGCCTCGCCATCGAACCCGTCATCAGTCGTATAATCTGCAAAAACTTGTTAACTACAAACGTGAGCATAAGGCTCAGCAAGACTAACCCATCTCACTAGACATATGCAGGGGTGGATATTAAGCATAGGTAAGGAATAACATAAAGGACTTGCCCACAAGTGGATCCTTATATTCATATTTTAAGTAGCACATGACATTCTTTAGGCACGACACATCATAGACTCCACAATCAAACAAAAAACGCTTTGCCAATGATATGACATGCACAAAGCACATAATGCTATTACAGGTAAAGTATGGGGAAACTGTAAACTTTTAATTGTACTATCTCTAAACCATACAAGGTTGCAATCAATTGTAATTCAGTACACCGAATTCTCCTAACTTCTTTAGTATTTACTACGTCACAGCGCAATGAACAAGTGGCACTCTATTACCGCGAGGGACGGTAATTGCAATCAGGACATACCCGGAACAACACGACACATACGCACTTTCGGAAATGTCAGCGTGTACACACAGTAGTACCTACTTAACACTTCAGTACTAGTCGTATATGGCCACCTTTCACTAGACACTCGAATGTCGAATCGGTCGATCCGTCACGAGCAGGAGGTCACTGCATGGGGCATACTCTGACGTGCCCACCAGCTGATTTACACCTTGCTGCCCTCAACCTATGCCTATAAAACGGAACGGAATGCCTCAACAAACTAGTATCAAGCTACATCAGATTGCTGGAGCCCATGTCTCCAGTATGTCTCCGTTACATTTCAAGCTTGTTCAGCAGGGCCACACACAAAACGGTCCTCAATCGACACAAGCAGGGCTACGCACGTGACACCGCATCTCGCTGCATCCTACCTGCTGCTCGGTCTCAATTCCATATTCATAAACCATTTCTTGATCCCAATTAATCCCGTATGATGAAATTCCTATCTCGCGAGTAGATTCCAACTACTCGACTTCTACCTAATTCCTATGAGCATAAGCATAGCAGTTTCTACTCAACGGGTTGTAGACCTACCCAAGACTCCATGGGATTTGTGGGTCATGCAATTGGATGTCAAACACCATAAATGTAATGCACAAACATCTGAAGACGTAAGGTGAAATGAAAACTACAAATACACTGTAAGGAACTTAAATGCAAACCGGGGCTTGCCTGGATGCGAGTCTGAGTCTATGTTAGTTTCTGGCAGCTGAACTTCCAAAGCTTCCGGGTGCTCCTCGATTTCAGCTACTACACGATATGCATATACTATATATGAATGACTTTGAAAATAATTAATATGCTTAAGGTTATAATTTAATATCTTAGGATCAAAATAAGATAATGATCTTAATTGGCTTTGAGACTTTTATGGTAGATGCTAGTGAGTATAGAGAAGACTCTTGCAAATAACAGGAGATGATCATGGAAGTTTGTTGTTCTTAAAAATTATAGTAAGCAATAACCTTATCTAAATTTTTGGTTGAAATTTTGGCGACCTATCATGGCAACCAGTGGTTGTATCATGTAGAGGGGGTCTCACTGGTTCTAGGAAAAAATTCACTATTTTCTAAGCTTCCTGCAGGGAGAAAATGATTTTACAAGTTTGGGAAAATTTCTGAAATTGAATTTTGTATTTTTCTAAATTTATAACTACATAGAGATTTGGAATACTGATCAACCCAGTAATTGAAGTCCAATGAACTTGAAATTTTTACTGGAGATCAAGTGTATTAATAATAGTGTTCTGACCAAAATTGGGAATTTTCCAATTAACAGAACTGTAGGAATGAATTCTATAAGCATTTTTTTATCTGAATTATGGAGAAATTTCTATGGATTGCCATACAAGTCCAAGTGCACCACTGGAATGTATTCTTCATTCTGTTTCTAACAAAATTTATATGGAAATTTTTGGACAATTCTACTGGAAGTTATGGATTTTCCAAGTATGGTTAATTCCTAGAATTATTTTCAAAAGGGAAACACTTAAAAAATTCAGACGGGCCCACTGGTTTAAAACCAACCAATCGCAGCAGGGCCGCACCGGGGGCCACGGTGTTAACCCACACAGTCACACCAGATCCCTGGCCACACCCGGATCCCGCAGCGACTGACACGTGGGGTCCACGGTTGTCTTCAACCTCGGGCTGGCACCCGCGTGCGGCGGCGCCCGCGGTGGTAGCTCGCCGGCGATCTCGCCGCTGGCCAAGTCTCTACGCTAAAATCGCCAAGAATCACCGCTTGGGGGGTTTTCGGGGGCGCTGAGCATGCCAGTGAGGTCGGCATCGGCTGAAACGGGTCGGAACAACCCTTGCGACGGCTGCGACAGCAGTGAGAGCTCGGGCCTGCTTGAACTTACTCAACTCAAGCTCAAACAGCTCGGGAACTACTCCAAAAGCTTCCCGGGTCCTCAAGGTTCAAGGATCTGGACTAGGGAAATGAGGAAACGACCGCGAGATATGAGCTCAACAGTGAAGTACGTTTTTTCAACCGGCGGCCGCGAAATCTCAAAATCTAAGGTGCTCGGTTAATACTTTTGGAGCCCTTGGGTAGGGAGTTGCGCTAGGATATATAGGAGCTGTCTGCTAAGCAGATTAAAGGATGATTGCAAAAATGAAACGAATTTAAGCGCGAAGCCTTGCTGTTCTATTGAACAATGATTCGGTTGTCGAATACAAACTCGAGCTATAGTTCAAGTCATGGGCTTAAATTTGGTGAGCATAAACTAGAGAGGATTGCGAACCTTTTTTCTTAAAGGATCGAGACTGGAAACGGCCTAGAACCGGAGCTCGATGGTGAGGCAGTGAAGGTTCCCAGCGGCTTCCTCAACGGCGACTGGAAAACTTCGAAATACCTCTAGTAGAAGCTATGTCATGATCAATGACCAAATAGAATACGTAGAGGAGGTTGTGACAATACTTTTATCTCCTTACAGCTCAGTGAGAAACAGCTCCAATTTTGGGCCAAAAGCTCGAAGAACAGAGGCGGCGGTTATGGCGCGAAATTGAGGTGGAGCTTGACGGTGGCGGCCAGGGGGTGGTATTTACAGGCATAGAGGGGTGAGGGGAGCTCGCCACGGCGCAAGCAAGCAGGCAGCTCGGTGGCTTGCATGCTGCGTCGCGGTGTCGAGCGCTGCCGGCGTCGATCGGCGGGGACAGCCGGATACAGAGCATTCCGCCGGTTCACTCGAGTATGTCAGGCTGACAGTGGGTCCCACCTTCTCTTATCCTCTTCCCTTCTCTGCAACATCAATTCTCCTACCAAACCTGATCCAAAAATTCCAGATTTTTGTGGAGAGACTGAATTAAATATCTGGAACTTGATTCTGAAATTGGACTTCGAATTGGAACAAGTTTCATTGGAATTTCAAATTTGAATTTTAAATTGAATGAAATTCAATGAGGTCACTGAATTAAATAGCAAAAGAGTTTCAAAAATAGTGAAACTTTGGGAATAAGTCAAGCAAGTCATGCTGACTATGATGGTGTGTTCAAATCTTGATGTTCAAATAAGTTGAACAGAATTCAAAATTTGAACTCTAAATATGGCTTGAATTTGTTGAGCGTCTCAAATAAAATAGCAAATGCGCTTCAAAAATCTTGAAATTTGGCAGGAAGTGTATTTGGAATATAATGAGGCAATGGACAAATTTATGGCCTCAGATTTGAATATTTTGGCAGGGCCTAATTCTACAGTGCTATATTCAAATGTTGAATATAATTAGTATTGCACAGTAATTTGCCCTGAAAATTTTTATTCAATAAATTCCAAAACTTGTAGAAAGCTCATTTAAATTATTCTAAGGTCATTGGTGAAATTCATCCCTTATGTTAATAAAATTTAAGAATGGGTGAAAGAAAAATTCTTAATGATCTCAAGTTCAAATGCACAACCACATTTGATCTTCATTATGGTTGAAAACAACCTGATAGTTGAACTTCATATTAAGGGAAAAACTGGGATTTTACAATTTCCTTAAGCTGAAAATTTGAATACTTTATATTTATATTTTTTACCCTGTTCATAACTCCAACAACCATAATAGAAAAACATGTCATCTAAGTATTTGACTAGTGTGATATGGTAAATGAGTTACTTGAGGAGATATCTCCTTGCCTGAAATTGATTTGTTGGTGCTTGCACGATTTGGAATCTTGAACTTTGCCTGATTCTCTCATTGGAAATTTAAATACCCATCAAGGCCATATGATACAAATCCTTGGAAACCACATGCATATGACATTTTTTCTTTTCATTAAACTTTGTCAAAGTCATGACCCAATTGAGTGACATGCATGACTTTTGACTTAGAAATTCTTGTGCACCCTATTCATTCAAAATTTCTCACATTGAGAATTTGCATCCACCATTGATCCATACAATAAAGAAACTCCATACACTTTGGTCATCAAAAAAAATTCTCTAGAAAAATAAAAAGGAGTAGAAGACATGGCTACAGAATAAAAAAGAAAGCATCTACTCTTCAAAAGAGGAAGCATGCCAAAAAAAATGAGAGAAAAGAGAGTAGCCATGTTTCATCCTTAAAGAGAGAAAACCATGGAGTCCACATATATCCATCCCATTCATGTGCACAAGGATTTCCTTTGTCAATTTGTTTGTTGCATAAGTCTCTCATAGGATCAAGTTTTTGACTTAGTAATACATGAATTGCAACGTGTGCCATATTTATCCCTACCAAGCTCCAAAAATAGCCATGTTTAGTATAGGGACTAAATTGGCACAACATGCCAAGGTGAGGATGAAAACACTTCAAGAGACTTGAGAGATTCCAATTGAGATATAAGGGCAATTGTTTCCTTGACTTTCCGAATATAGCAAATTGTCATATCATTTCGGCATGGGAAGATCCAAGAGAACTACATTTAAGCTATTCCACTCTTCAAACACCCAAGGTTGATATGGTAGCCAGATTCCACAAAGGGAATTCATAAATTGAGGTATGAGTTGAAATATCTAGTATTCCCTTATAAGCAAATTTATGACAAGCACCTTAGTTTTTCTTGTTGCCTTCACTCGAGGACGAGCAAAGGACTAAGTGTAGGGGGGTTTGTTGACGGCCCTTAAGTGCCATATTTAGACTGTCAATTCACCTCATAATGTGCACAAAAAGAGAAAAACAACGTAGTGGTAGGGTTAAGAACTAACCAATTCCACAAGTGTTGGTGTTTATTTGTATGCAGGTGAATTTAGACTCAAAATACCAAGACATGCTGGGAGTAAACCATAAAATAGGGTCTCGACGAATCTAGCGACGCCACATGTCATCACATGGATCAAATGGCCCACAAACAGAAGTATCCGAGGCCATCCAACGGTGTAGCACCAATATCAGTCCAGGGGACCCACCTGGCAGAGAGCGAGAGAAAGCACAACCCCAATGAAGCCAGGACCAGGTCGGTCGACCCCCCTAGTTCTTGCCCCCAAAAGTGATCAAACGCCACGTGTTGGCTCCTCCCGGCTTGAAGAGTTCATGGTGACTGATTCGCGCGCAATTGGTCGCGAGAACCAACTCTTATCCCCCTATAAATAGAACCCCACACCTCACTTCACACCACACACCAAAAGTTGAGAATAAAACATCACTCCAAAGGTTTAGAGTAGTCCTAGAGGCTACCAAGTGGAAAGAGAGCATGGTGAAGAGTTTGGAAGAAGGAGGCTTGGGCTTGTCAAGTCCCTCTTCTACACTTGTACTCCTACAAAGGTGTTATTCAAATCAAGTAAGACTTTGTGAATTCAATTCAAGTTTGATTCTCAATTCATAGTAGTTTGCACAAGTAGTTACTTGTGGGTTCATTGCTTTAATTCATTATAGGCTCTAGTTGTAGCTTTGTGTTCGAAACAACTAGAGTTGTGATTTAGAACGTAAGCGTGATGCTTAGGTTAGAAATCACTAGTGAATATTTCGTAGACCCATGGATTGAAGAGGTAGGCAGTAAGTGGTGACAACCATATCTATCCTTTGTAATCATTCATGTTCGGTTATGCCATAGGCTCTTGGAGGGAGTCGCCTAATGTTGCTAGGGGTAAACCCGTGCCCGAAGAAAGCAACTACCGCAGATTCTTTTGAATTAGAATCAATACTTTGAATTCCTCTTTCTTCCTTACCTACCAAACAACTTTGTGTCTATGGGTGGATTAGTTCGTAAGATTACACACACGTTTCTTGGATTCGCTACCCTTAGAATACTCTATTGAGGGGAAGTGCTATGCAACAGTTTTCGTGCGCTTGCGGATTTTCATCTGTGACGTACCAGCCGTCAACAACGAATCCTCCAAATAGAGTAGGATTAGGAGTAGTTTTTTTCTTGTTTTCATGTGTTTCTTTTTTATTGTTGTAATATACGTGTTGTTTTCATGTTAATAAAAGTGTCTTTTATATTCATGAACAATGTGTCCTATGCATTATCGAAAAACTTCTTTTATCGAAAAACATCTCCTTTAACCCCCTTTGTGCAGGAATAGAATTCTCTACGGTAGGACCGCACAATCGTCTCCGTGCGACCCTGCCTAGATGGTTCCATGTACATTCACGCTTTGAATCTTATAGTGATATAGCGCATTGCAAGGTCCCGCAACTGTGCGACCCTGCCCCGGTGATTGCCACGTGCGCCAACACCCCGAATCTTGCAGCGCGCACGGGCACAACACAGAGGCGGACCCAAAGGGTATCTCGGGTGGGGCCCAGCATACCCTTGGCCCAGTAAAAAGTCTTTTGTTTACATGTGGTCTATGCATAGTGACCATCCATAGTAATTACAGCTCCTAATTTTTGAACTAAAAAAAATGACAAACTTTTGAGAACAGGGAGTATTAGTTTTACTAGTGACAAAAATGAGTTTTGAAAAAGGTGTTTTCTATAAAGATGCATTTGTAATGATTTCAGTAAAAACAATGTTATGGAATAAGACAAGTGATAGTCTTTTGATGATCGTATATTTACTGAGTGATATATTTTCTTTGAAGTGGACGAAGCAATTCATGTCCTTTAGAATACGAAGGTTAAAGAAGCCACACAAGTAGTATGTGAGTCACGCTTATGTCTATATCTCGAACTATTTGTATTGTATTTGAATTATTTATATAGTAATTTATTGAATTTAACAATTATCATGCTATTTTGTGCCGATCTATCAAATTATATTAAAAAAATAAATACATATGAAAAATTTTATATGTGCCATACCCTATCATTAAATCCTAGGTCCGGCGCCAATGGCACAACGCACGGCTCTTCCGATCCTTAATGACATCAAGCATGATCAACAAGTCTCAAACATGACGATCTTTCAACAAAAAGAGAAAACACGTACGCCACATCTGATCCTCAACGTCATCAAACATGATTGAGGTCTCTCACATGCATGTTAGTTGTCCATGCATGCTATGCCCCAAACATGATAAACGAGCCCCTTCTATTAGCCATGTCTACTGATTGTGTGTGGTCTTGATCTCCCTTTTCTCCTTTCATCCTCGTCCTTGCGTGTCCTGATGCTCTGTTCGGACACGGGTTTGTGGCGGCCGATCTGGTCGATGCAGGTCGCCCGACTGATCGATGGAACTCCGGAAGGAGATCTCGGAGGAGTTCCAAGCTCAGTCGGGTGTGTCGTAATGATGTTCCCCCGAGGGTTTGAGGATATATGGTACTCCCTCCTTTCTCAAAATATTGTCACTTTTAGTTCATTTTTTGAAATAAAGGTGACAATCTTTTGAGAAAGGAGCGAGTACCATCTAGGCAGCCATGCGTAGGTTTGGACAAAGCTACACGGCTGGGTACATGGTCCGAGTGTGCCGGCGTACCTTAACCCCGTTGTGCGTCCCCGGTGGTGGGTTGAGAAGAGCCTGGTATGTTCTGGTTCCACACTAATGAAGAATAATATTATGTCATTAATAGAGATAACATACTATATTTAACAGGAAGGATGTTCTCTCATTCGAGGTTAAAATGTACCATCTAGGCACAGCTCACTATGTGGTTCATCAAATTGATCGCATGCCATGTACAACATATTTTGCAACATGTTGTACTTGTCCTTTCGAAGAATCGACAGTTGTAGACGCTAGTTGCTACGTGTTCTAATTTTAGGAACAAATGAACACACTTGTGAAAACATGTACTAGCTCCCTCCTTTCTTAAAATATTGTCACCTTTAGTTCATTTTTTGACCTAAAGGTGACAATCTTTTGAGAAAGGAGGGAGCACGACGCATCAGATCCTCAATGTCATCAAATTAACATGATCCAACAAGGGGAGTGTCAAATTAAAAAACTACATGTGAAGCCGATGGGACACGTTGAGCCTTTGCGATAACCGAGAGGAGGCAAATTGCGGTTTGGGATAACTCCCACCGACCCACCCATTCAAAAGCACAATTTTCGAAGCATTTGATCATCTCCACCCGCCCGATTAGATGATGACCCGCGAGAAAGGCACACCATCCTCTTGCTTCTCCGCCACACCACTCCATCGGTTGTAGCCTCCAAACATCTCCTCTTGCTTCTCCACCGCACCACCGTCGACCACCTCTCACTCTTTCTCCGCACCTCCATCGCCGCACAAATGGGTGGCCTGCACTAAAGTGCTCCAGGCCATAGATGTCCTTCGAACCTCCTTCTCCGTTTTCATCGCCGCCAATGCTGGTGGAACTGGAGGCAGCGCCCGCACCTCCTCTGTCACCGTCTCCACCCATGGCGCTCGCACCTCCTCTACCCGCGGCGTCCGCACCTCCTCATCTCGTTTGGGTTTAGGATACAGTTCGCCTCCTCACCGCTCGCATCAATGAACTTGATCAGCGCCTGAAGGGGGCCACCGACGGCAAGTCCGCTGCCGATGAGCGCGCACAAAAGCTCGCCAAATTGGAGCGGGATGTATTTTATGATACATCTCACTTGTGTCACTGTCTGGGTCTTCGAACCCTTTTTGTCCACACCAGCATGGACTCCGCCGACCACTACTACTTCAGGTTAAGCTTTGTGGCCGCTCGTCTCGACGCCCTCCATGAGATGATCACGGAAGTCACTGGGGTGGAGGGTCACAAGCACCTTCTGCACACCATCGCCCAGAAGCTTTGGACTCAATTGCCAGAGGAAGAGGAGGAGGAGGCGGAGGCAGCAGCGGCGGCGATGGCGGAGGAGGAGGAGGAGGTAGAGGAGACCTCCTCCGACTCCGAGTAGATTAGTATTAGGAGTAGTTTTTCTTTTTCTTGTTGTGTATGTGTTTTCGTATTTCTTGTTTGTAATATATGTGTATTTTTTATGTTAATGAAAAATATCTTTTCTGTTCATGAACAATGTGTCCTATGCAGTATCAAAAACAACTCCTTTCTAAAAAAGGGGTGAGATAACTGGCGTCCATTGTCTAGCCAAGAATTCGTTGTGTTGCGACAATCAATGATTCTTGGTTGGGACTACATTGAGAGCATGGTTGAAGCTGTGTTTCTCCTCTTTTGTGTTCTTTCACTCAATTTTTTTATTTAAAGTCGGCGGTACTGCAATTTTTATGATCATCTTTCTAAAAAAAGACCGACGGTGACCGATTTTACATAACCTTTGCCCGTGATTGATCTGGCGATCAAACTTAACCAATGTTGAGATTACTGCTATCTTCATACTAAAAGTTGGATCAACATTAAGGATGGGTGGCCACTTATCAGTTTGCGGTTCGATATCTGAATTGGGCTCCCGATGTTCTTATCGGTGCATGTCTACAATAAAATTTCAGTTATTGCCTCTCACGGGTGGAGCCACATTGGGAGTGTGACATTCCTGTCACACATCGAATTCTGAGGATTTTGATGATCTCTTCAAGGACGCAATTTCAAGACTACGTGTCGTTGTAGGTTTGATTATATGTGCATTTATCGTGTTGTAGTGTGAGTGAATTTGTGTGCATATGAATAGATACAACAACTCCTTTTATTGAAAAAACATCTCTTGTATGTTTGTAACTCTGGACCGTCTATACTGCATGTATCTGAAAGACTTAAATCTGGTAAAATTTCAGGCAACCTTAGTTAACACTAATCAATGTCATTAGCTGTTAATATTCATAATTGACGAGATTATTTTTTTTCTATAGCTCATACATTGACAAAAATGATTTATTAATTTACAACTAACGTAATCCTTACAATTAATAGAATTGACAACTAACATGATGCATAATTAAAATGATTAGGAAATTACGTCATCTTAATTGCTAACTAGTCCATCGCCTGATGCATCAGGCGCCTGAATAGTAGTTTATCCGTTGTAACTAATGCATCCGGTGATAGTAAAACCATGTTCAGGAATCGACGTGACATGATGTGAATTTAATCACTATTGCATGCGTGCACAGGGGCACGGCTCGACCCAAATTCGCTATTGCCGTGAAAAAATTCCGTTCTTCTTGGCGCACCACAATTGAAATTTTTACAATTGAAATATCACTCCCTGCGCCTCCAATTTCAGTCTCGCCCATTGTAACCCTATTTTAGCCACGATGAGTATAAATGGAAACACTAGCCTCTTATCTCGCAGTACCCTGGCCTTCATTTCGTAACACTGCTGCCCCACCCTTCCGGTGAGATCTCGCAGTACTCCAAATGTTCTACTTCAATCTTGTGTTCCAAACTTGTATTCCTAAGAAATTCTCGTGTTTTCAGTTCCCATGGTTTTTACACTTTTTTCCCCATGGATCTCACAGTGACGCATTGAAGCTCTTGGTGGTGCTGACTCGTGGGTACAATGTCAGGCGACCAAGTTTGGCGGGCTCTACAGATCCTCTTCGTCGCCGACACCCTCCCTGCGACATCTCGAACTCCAGTTTTGTGCTAGGTAAGTTCTACACGATCCATGCCGTCTTTTTATAGAGCTGTATTGGCTTGTGTAGCAGTACACGTTAGGGCCTGTTTGGAACTTCTATAGATAATTGTTAGCTGCTAAAATTAGCTATAGGGATTTTAAATAGGGTAGCTATACATCTAATTATTAGTCCACCCCATCTAACAATAATCACCCATCCAACACTACTCCTACACACAGATTGACATGAGCTTTTTAATAAAAGAAAGTGTAAATAATTGAAAAATATGATGGGCTGATATGCTAATATTAAATAAATTAACAAAGAAGAAATGTGCACTTATGTTTTACGAATTTAGTTTTTTATATATATATATATATGTCCCAAAATAAATGTTGCTCCGACAGCTTAAGGTAGTGTATTTCAGGTTTAATTCCTTGTTGGGAATGACAAATATTAAAAACCGGGGGTAGTATATGTCGAAGTGTAGCAACGACACATCCCCTGGTACTACTAAGTGTAGCCCGCGGAGGTTCTTGTTATGGTTGGGGCACACAGAGATCAAGATCAAGATGGCGACACCAGGGATTTACGTGGTTCGGGCCGCCTGAGCGTAATACCCTACTCCACGGGGTGTGTGTTTGTGTTATATTATGAATCGCTAGAAAGCGTAGTCTCTGGCTCAGGTTGGACTTGTCCTTTGTATAGTGCGTCTCAGTCCTTTTATAGTCCAAAGACTGACCGTTACATCATTCACCTGGCCCGACATGTGGCCCTGGTGTATTAAATAGCCTAATACACTATCTTCGGGTACTAAGCATGGTTAATAGTGTGATAACATGCCTTAATGGTTGTGTTACCTCTATTTACAGTGCTCTGATAGTGTGTTGTTAATACAGAATTAATGACACGTAATCAAGTCTTGTAACTGTCGCTTTGATTGTCCCTTGAATGTCCACGTTGAAAGAGATCTGCTAGTGTATACGTTGATGAAGATCCGGAGGCTCCACACGTGGCAGCTTTGGAGCTTTTGGCACCGCTGTACACGTGTCAATACCGGAGTTTCCCTCTGCTGGGGGTTAGGTCCGGAGTCATTATGCATGTGTTGATCGCGGAGCTCCCCTGTGTTGAGAGGTTACCTCCGGATTTACATTAGACGTGTCACTCTCCGGAGCAACCCATATGAGGGATGCAGGTCCGGTGTAATATGGCATGTGGGGCCTCAGAGTCCTTCAATCTTGACGGGCAGAACTCTTTTGCACTTCTTGCGGTATCATAGGGTACCCGGTATGTAGGGTACTGACAGTGGCCCCCGCGCTTCGACTTCAAAAGTCTTGTAATGTGTCGTTGGGGCGATGGTATGGGGTTAAACCATCATCGTGTGGCTTGTTATGAATGCGGCAGATGAGATCTTTTAGTGCGGATCTCACGCAATTCAAGGTCGCCAGTTCCCGATACAAAAATCGTATCGGTTCCGAGCGCCTTCTCAGGGTGCCGCCTTTGGGTCTCCCGCCGTTCATCATAACAACGGTTCGTCTAGGGTAATAACTTCGATCTCTTCGTCGGGGTGGACCCGAGCCCATTCATCATGGACGGGGTTGATTTTTGAAATGTGACCCCACTCTGGTTGTGGTTTTCATCCAAGCATCGCGGAGGCTTACTTAAGAAGGAAAGTGTGCGCGGTTTGGGGACTCTTTACGCTTTCGATCAAACTTGCGCTCCGAGCCTTCCAAACTTTGCCTAGCTTTCTCTTCTTTCGCCCCGCTTTGCCACGATGGAGTTGGGTCTTCCCAAGAGCTGCCTCAAGAGCAAGAACGATTTGATGAAGGTCCGGACCTACATGGGGTTGTCCAGTGACTCCTTCAGCCACCTAATCCGCCCCGACAAGCTCCCGTTCAAGAAGGAGCGTAATGGCAACATGGTGTACTTCTCTACGTACGCCATGGTGGGATTGATCCCACCTATTTCAACCTTTCTTTTGATTCTGCTAGACTTTTATGGTCTCCAGCTGTATCATCTTGACCCCCATTCTCTTCTTCTAGTGGCGAATTTTGTCCACTTTTGCAAGATGTGGGTGGGTGTTCCCCCCTGCGTCGAGCTGTTTTGCACCTTCTTCACCATACACACCACCGGCAAGGGGACTGAGCTTCTTGGCTTCTACTATTTCGTGAAGCGCAAGAACTGCCCCTACAAATACTTGAAGTCATTTCCTTCCGGCAAATGGGATGACTAGAAGAAGGATTGGGTCATCGTTGCAGTGGAGGAGCACGAGAGGTTGGAGCTACCCAAAGGACCCCCAACATTGACACCAACGCTTGGAGTGTAGTTCTAGTGCTGTCAGATGGCTCCAACCCTGTCCTGACAAGAATCCGCAAATGCGTGGAGGGTGGAGTGACCCCTCCAATGGTCTTCTGCAACTTCCTGGTCAACAGATGGCTCCGTTTAGAAAGAGGGAGAAGCTCGCATGGGCCCTATGATGAAGCTTTGAAGCTTCATCTCAAGAAATTCCAGCATGGAATGAACTTGACGGTGACGACTTAGTTCCCCCGGCAGCTTTCCTTCCTCTGAACATGAAGGCGCAGTTCAGCAGAGAGCTCCGGAGGAAGATGCCGGCGATTGACGACCTTGGTGAGGTGGAAAGGCGTCCGACCTCCAGGGTGGTAATCCCCGGAGTTTCCGAAGGAGGGCCTATCTTCGCCCCGAGCCGGAGGGTTGAAGACATAGGCAAGGGTAAGGGCAAGGAGCCGGCAGAACCCTCCAGCCGGAAGAGGAAGCTGAAGCATGCTGACGGGAGGTCCGTCACGGCTGCTCCCTCTACGACAGCTCCTTTTCCCCGGCGGGGTCGGTCCTCTGTGACTGCACCTTCTTCGACGCAGGCGTCTTCAAGAGGCGCCAGCTCCGGGCAGTCAACCCCGGCCTCAGTGCCGACTAAAAGCTCCAGGACTAGGAGTTCTTCTCGGCCAAGAGAAGCTCCGACCGAGAGGACTCCGGCTGCTGCAAGTGGCCGTCAACTGAGGTCTGAAGTTGTTGTCTCACTAGACTTAGTGGGCTCTAGCTCCGGGCCTCAGAAGAAGAGGTTCCGAGGCGACTGGGGTGGTAGCATCCCTAGGTAAGCATCGATTGCTCACCTTAAAATGCTAGTCTTGTTTTTTATGTGTCTTTAATCTTCTCTTCCCTTTATTTCTAGGGTGTCGAAGAAGGTGTCAGGAACTTTGGCATCCGTTGCAGCGATCGGTGCTGAGCATGCCGAAGCTCCGGCTTCAAGCACCGAGCCTCCTCCTCAAGTGGTGGCAAAAGTCGCGACAGCTCCGACGCTAGCTGTCGTGGACTTGGATTCGGAGTCCTCCCCCGAAGCTCCTGTGGTAGCGTCGGACCACGAGGGTGAAGTTGGAGATTGTCGAAGATGTTTTTACAACACTTCCCCCGGACCTGCTAAGGAGCAGCCCGCGGAGGTTCTTTTTTGGAGCGGGGCAAATTTCCTGAATCTACGGGCACGATGAACATGAAGGTTTTTACGTGGTTCGGGCTGCTGGGAGGCATAATACCCTACATCCACGGGGGTTGTGTTGTATTGCGTGTGCTCAACTCGTGGTGAGCGTATGAGCAAGATTGTGAGAGAGCTCTCCCCTCTGTCGTGGCTGTCTGGTCCTTTTATTGGTGAAGGCCGGCAGCTTACATTGTGACCAGGGACAGGTGGCCCCGGGTTAATTAGCCATGAAAGCGCATTAACGTCCCTTAATGACATATTAATGGTGCTTGATGGTGCACTAACACGTCCTGATGACACGTTAATGGTCTTGATGGGTCTTCATAGTGTATTAATATGTCTGGAAGTCGTGTTCTTGATGACGCACTAATGCTGTCTTGAGTGCACACGTCGTCTTTAAGATCTGCGGGACCCATGGCAGCACCAGACCTTTTCTCAGCGGGGAGGTTAGGTGCGGAGCCGCACGTCGCATGGAAGCACTAAAGGTCCAGAGCTACGGAGCACGTGGCAGCACCGGAGCCACCCTCAGCAGGGACGCAGGTCCGAAGCTACGGGACATGTGGTAGCACTGGAGGTTCGGAGCTGCAGAGCACGTGGCACCACCGGAGCCACCCTTAGTAGGGAGGTAGGTACGGATCTACGGGACATGTGCCAGCAACGGAGCCACCCTTAGTAGGGTGGTAGGTCCGGAGATATGGGACACGTTGTAGCTTCTGGGTACTTCCCCTCTTGGGAGGTGGAACTCAACGTCTTGTCTTTCTTGTATGCGAGGGTACCCGGTCTGCAGGGTATCGACAGAGATGTACCCCTGGCACCAGTGCCGGAGGCTGAAGCTCCAATACATGAGCCAGAAGCTCCAGCCTTTGAGCCAGAGGTCGTGGAAGCCCTGGCCGCTGAGCAAGAGGCAATCGAAGTCCCGGCCAATGAGCCGAAAATCATTGAAGTGCTGACCCTTGTGCCAGAAGCAATTGAAGGTTCGGCAGTTGAGTCGGAGATGCCTGAAGCTCTGGTTGCTGAACCGGAAGAAGCTGACGTGCCAGCGTCTGAGCCAGCGGCGGTAGAGGTCACGGATGAAGCCCCTGCCATTGCCCCGGAGGTAGCTGAACCAAAGCTAGAGCTGCCTGAAGAGGTGGCGACAGGTCCTCCGCCCTCGGAGTCGGCAGCTGAAGACCCGGAAGCAGGGCCTTCAACTTCTGTTCCGGAGGTGGGAGTTCCCCCAGTAGGTTCTTCTGCTGTTGAGAGGCACCCGGAGAGCGGCCCTAGCGCTGCAGGAGCTCAAGGGACCACTCTTGTAGAGTGGGACCCAATTTTTGTGATGGAGAATCCCCTGGAGCCTATGGAGTTGGTCCCAGCAGGCCTGGAGCCTATCCCTCTGGCGCTGTCCATAGACAATGCTTGCTCCATCATACGACAAGTCCAGCTCGCCTTTGATCATGAGAGCAAAGCCCTAGAGGAGGAGCGCAACACCTTGAGGCAATGGTGCAACAGACTCCACTTTGAGAGCAGGCTTGCCCAGACGAGGCTGACTGACCAGAAGGAGTGGATTAAGAGGGAGAAGGCCCGGTTAGAATACTGGGACAAGCTGCTTGAGGAGAAGGAAGCCGCCATTCGGGCGCTCAACGCTAACTCCAGGGAAATCCTTGAGCAAGCCAACGAGACACGTGATGCTGCTGATGAGCGTCATGAAAACCTCAATGAACTGAACGAGGTCCTCCTGAAGCACCGGGCGGACCTTGAGGCAAGGGAAGAAAACTCCTGGAGCAGCAGGAAGATGTTGTAAAAAGGGAGGCGGAGGTCACCCAGAAATTGACTCTGGGTGAACAAAATTTGGCAGATTGCAGCAAGAATTTGGATCTATGGAGCAAAGAGGAGAAAGAGAAGTACCGGAAACTGAGGCGGGAGCTCTCGAAAAGAGAAGCTGACATTGCCACCAGGGAAGGGAAGGTGAAAGGCGGGGAAAAGGACTTGGTAGAAAGGAGGAACCGCACGCACCTTCGGGAGACGGAGTTGGCCAATCATGAGAAGCAAGTTGCTAAAAGTATGAAGCAACATGCTAAATTGGTCGAGTTCCTCGCTCGGGAAGGTTCGGAGCTTGCGGCCGCCCAAAAGTCATTGGAGGAGCTGTAGAGCTTGAAGGAGACGGAGTCCATTCAAGTGTGGGACTTCTTGGGGCGGGCCAATGACACGCTGACACCACTAGGCTTCAGCCCCGTATGTCTGGACAACTCGGAGCTGGACTTGGACCGAGCGCTAGTGGCCCTCAATGGTGCTGGCGGCAAACTCAATGCGACGGGCGACGTTATTGCGGACCAGCTCGAGACAGAGGGGAAGTCTTTGGCTACGAACGTCGCGGAATATGTGCTGACGTGCTATGTAAGCCAAAACCCGCAATTCTCCCTGGACCCAGTGCTTGAAGGTCCCATTGCTGAAGAGGAAGACGCCGCCAAGGCCACCGTCTAAGAGGTTGGCCAGAAAGTCGCCACATTCTTCTGCAGGACTTAGATCCTCCAGTAGCTAGGACCTCTTCCTTTTGTCTTCTACTGTAATCCCAATTTTTTAGTCCAGTGCATCAAAATAAATGAAATCCATTTTGCCATGAACTTCACTTTATTTTTTTCTTCAATATAATGTGCTCTGTCTTGTTGGCCCCCTGGTATATGTGCACAATTAAAGTGTGTACATGTACCAAAGGATTTGACAGTATATTGATGACTTGAATGCTTCACACTTTTAGATTTTAGGTCTGAAGTCTTCAATTCTGAGGCGTCGACGGCAGGCCTCCTGGGATTGTCGGAGCTTGGTAGCTATGACAGTTCCGACTATCAACATATAAAACGTTGACAATGGGTTCCCTTGGATTTATCGGAGCTTGGTAGCTCCTGATGTCGCCGCACCTATAGTTGAAGTTAGCCCCCCCAGGGGTTGTTGGAGCTAAGTAGCTCCGACGTCAACCACCATCGTTTGAATTTCTGTTTTTCCTGCACATTAAATGCAAGGAAAAAGTAAAATTTGTCCTCTTATCTATAAATCGTTTGTGGCTTATTGTTCTTTCTTGAGTTTTATTCCGAAGTAACTCGATGTGGTAATAAGTATATTGATGTAACCCTTCTGGACTCTTATGCTTTTTTAGTACTCACCCTACTAAGGCCTGCCGGAGTGTAGGTAGAGTGGCGTACTTAGGGTGCAGGACCAGGCTAAGTCGATAGCGCACTCCGGACCTATGTTGGCTTATCATTCAGGCAAGTAGACTATACAGCATGTTAAGACCATAAGAGATCAACAATATAACTTTCTACGCATATGAATAACCTGGGTCAAAACTCAAGAAGAATTGCACAACTTCATTATAGACAAGAAGGTTAAAAACAATAAATTGATAGGTCGAGCCTTGTACAAAAATAAATGAAAGTGGAGTCTGTTCTCACACAACAATGTCTTTCATTATAGGTCCGGATTATAGGGGAGACAAGGACACACATAGGGTGCAGGACCAAGCGAAGTGTGCTATACATCTTGTACTAACCCAGGGTAGGTAATTACACTTTTAGTGTTGTGACTATATGAAGTGTAATTGAACTTCCCGGACCTTTTCGAAAAGGTCCGGACGTTCTTCTGGAGGACTTATCCATGTCTGTTTAGTGACTCTATACATACATCGTGTGTAATTACAGACTCACCTCCGTGATTCTAAGCATAAAACTTACAGAGGTGCTCGATGTTCCAAGGATTAGGAAGCGTAATCTCATCCTCAGTTGCCAAGCAAATGAATCCGTACTTTGATCACTCGGAATGGACCTTCCCAGCTGGGGGAAAGTTTATTCATTCCTTCCCGAGTTAGTATCTTCCGAAGCACCAGATCGCCTTCCTCGAGTTGTCGGTTGCGCACATGCCTTTGATGATAGCGCCAGAGCGCTTGGCGGTAACGTGCATTCCGAAAAACTGCTTGGCACCTTCCCTCGTCGACGAGGTCAAGGTCTTCATGCCGGAGTTGGTCCTGCGTGGCTTCGTCGAAGGTCTGGACCTAGAGGGACCCCAAGGTGATTTCTGGATGAAGGACTGCTTCAGCTCCGTACACCAGGAAGAATGGAGTTTCCCCAGTTGACCGCTTTAGAGTTGTCCTATTCGTCCACAATGTGGATGGAAGCTCCTCAATCCAGTTAGCTTCGTGCTTTTTTAGGCGCTCATATGTGTGCATCTTGAGTCCTTTTAAAATTTATGCATTTGCTCTCTCGGCTTGGCCATTACTTGCTGGATGAGCTACTGAGGCATAGCTGAGTTGAATGCCGAGGTCTTCGCAATATTCTTGAAATGCAGCACTTGTGAACTGGGTTCCATTTTCAGTTATGACTTTGTTTGGAACTCCAAATCTGTATATAATGGACTTCAAGAACTTGATTGTTGATTGCTTGTTGATTGTCACAACTGGAGTTGCTTCCGGTCACTTAGTGAACTTGTCAATGGTGATGTACAGGAACCTGTAACCTCCGATGACTTTTGGGAAAGGTCCCAAGATGACCATGCCCCACACAGCGAATGGCCATGTAGGAGGTATCATTTGTAGTGATTGAGCCAGTGTGTGAATCTGTTTTGCATGGAACTGGCACGCTTCACATTTTTTCACTAGCTCAACCACATCCTAAAGTGTTGTAGGCCAGTAAAGCCATGCTGAAAGGCTTTACCGACCAGCGTGCGAGAAGAAGCATGGTTCCCGCACTCACCTCCATGGATTTTCGCGAGGAGCATGCGGCCTTCTTCCCTTTCAATGCACCGCATTAGGATGCCATTGGCACCACGCCGGTAGAGATCCCCTTCTACCAACGTGTATCTTTTAGCCAATCTGACAATTCGGTCAGCAGATACACTGTCTTCAGGAAGGATATTGTCTTTCAAGTAGCTTTGGATCTCCGTGATCCATGCATCGGAGCTTACTTGAGCTTCTGAGTCTTGCGTGCTGGGTTGCTTGGAGCTTCTGACAGCACCTATGACCCTTGGTGGACGCCATGGTAACAGGTCCATCGGGACTGCCAGCTTCGTGGTGCTGGTCTTGCGCCCTTCGCTCAGTTCGCCAGGTTGAGCTGTTGGTTTTGACAACCTCCGGACAAAGATTCCGTCAGGAGCCGGAGCTCCAGTTGAGGCTTTCGTCGAGAGTTCGTCGGATTCAGCGTTGTGAAGATGTTGAACATGGTGGAGATCCAGGACTTCGAAGTCCTTCTGAAGCACCTAGACTTCAAGGAGATAAGCAGCTAGTTGAGGATTGTTGCAGGAGCATTCACCTTTGACTTGTTTGATGATGAGTTGTGAATCTCCCTTCACCAACAGTTGTTTGACACCATAATATAGTGCCACCTTGAGTCCATAGATGAGAGCTTCATATTCCGCAATGTTGTTGGTTGCCTTGAAATCAAAGCAAACCATGTACTTGACCTTCTCCCCAGTGAGAGCCAGGAGAAGGATTCCAGCTCTGGCCCACTACTTCTGCATAGAGCCATCGAAGTAAAGAGTCCAGTGAGGCTCGGTGAAGACCGGAACCTTGGGTTCTGGTTTCTGCTCAGTGTGGCTCCCAGGGTTTGATGGAGAAGGAGTCCATTCCATCACAAAGTCTGCCAAGGCTTGACTTTTGATTGCTTCTTGTGACACGAATTCTAAATCGAATTCGGGCAGTTCTGCTAGCCACTTTGCAATTTTCCCAGTAGAGTTAGGGTTCTGCAGAATAGCGCGCAGTGGAAAAGAAGTTACAACTAATATTTTATGGGCTTGGAAGTAGTGATGAAGCTTCCTTGGGGCAATAAGAACTGCGTAAAGCAGCTTATGCACCTCAATGAATCTTGTCTTGGCATCATGGAGTATTTTGCTGATGAAGTACACGGGGTGTTGGATGGTCCAGACCCTTTCAGAAGGACTCGAAACTTCTTCTCCATCTACCCGCACCCTCCTTTAGGGTTCCATACCTTTAGGTTGTGCTTTTTGGACCCTCCCAGAGGGGTCCAAATTTTCTTCTTGTTTGACCCGGACCTTGCTGGAAGGGTCTAGATCGTCTTGGTCAACCAGATGAACCCCCTCAGGTGAATGAGGTTGATCTTCTAGAATTTCGTCTTAAGGTTCTGGGTCTGGGGGCTGGGACCCAGACACGCCCTCATTTAACTCTGGACCCTCCTAGAGGGGTATGGGTTCCTGGACTTGATGTGGCTCCGGTCTTTCCGCAACCAGGACCATATTGACAACTTTGGTGGTTGCCAAAATGTAAAGCGGTAAAGGCTCACTAGGATTTGGAACTACCAATATAGGTAGTGTGGTGAGGAGTTGTTTCAGCTCTTGAAATGCCTTTCCTGCTTCCTCAGACCAATGAAATGGTCCGGACTTCCTCAGAAGTTTGAAGAAGGGTAGCGCCCGTCCTACCAGTCTTGAGATGAACCGGCTAAGTGCAGCTAGACATCCAGTTAACTTCTGGACATCCTTAATGCGGGCTGGGGGCCGCATATCTTATATGGCCTTGATCTTCGCCGGATTTGCTTCAATTCCTCGGTGAGTCACCAAGAAACCCAGAAGCTTCCAGGAGCTAACCCCGAAGACACACTTGTCCGGGTTTAGCTTGGTGCGCGTGGTGCGCAGCTTGTCGAAAACGGCTTGTAAATTGTCAAGGAGTGATTCCTTGTTCTTGATCTTCACAATGATGCCATCGATGTACACCTCCACCAAGTCTCTAATTAGCTCTCCAAATGTTTTGTACATAGCTCGCACAAATGTTGAAGCAGCATTTTTAAGACCAAATGGCATGGCCACATAACAGTACAATCCATCTACTGTTATGAAGGTGTATGCTCTTCATCTTCCTTAGACATTTTGATTTGATGATATCCAGAATATGCATCTAAGAAACACAATAGCTCACACCCGGAGGTGGAGTCCGCTATCTGATCTATTCTAGGTAGTGGAAATGGATCCTTTGGACATGCCTTATTTAAGGTGGTGTAGTCGATACACATCCAAAGCTTCCCACCAGCCTTGGGTACAACAACTGGGTTTTCCAACCATTTTAGATGGAAGACTTCCCGAATGAATCCAGCTTCGAGCAACTTCTTGATTTCGTGTCGAATGAAGTTTTGTCGCTCGATTGATTGCTTCTGGGGCTTCTGGTGTATAGGCCGTGTGTCAGGGTAAATCTTCAGATTGTGCTCAATCACCTCCCTAGGGATCCCAGGCATTTGTGATGGTTTGGCAGGCAAACATTTCGACATTATCCCGGCGGAAAGTAATGAGCGCGAGTTCCTACTTGTTGTCCAAACCTCCCGATATACGGGTAGTATGAGCAGCGTCGGAACCAATTTGGACGACTTTGATAGGAACGTCGGTGTCGCCGCTTGGTTGCACACGAGGTGCCGAGGTAGAGCCTTTATGGCAAATGCTTGGAGGGTTCAGAGCTGGCTCCTTACCGGATGCTTCCTCTTACATTGTGGTAAGCGCATAGGGTTCTTCTAAAGCAGTAACTCCTGCAGTGCGATCTCCGCAGATTCGTAGAACACCCGTGGGTGTTGGCATCTTCAACACTAAGTAACCATAAAGAGCGGCGGCCATGAACTTGTACAAGGCTGGCCTACCCAGAATGGCATTGAACGGCAGACTGATTTGCATGACGTCGAAGACCAATTTCTTGGTTCTGTAGTTCTCTCGAGTCCCAAAGGTCACTGGGAGTGTGATGGAACCGAGAGGAGTAATGGTTCCCGGACCTACCCTAGAGAAAGGTCGAGATGCGCGAAGGTCCGAAGGCCGGAGCTGAAGCTTAACGAAAGCTTCAAAGCTTATGAGGTTCAGCCCTGAACCTCCGTCCACCATTACATGGTGAAGTTGAACATTGTTAATGGTGGGTGACACCATCAACCGAATTTGTCCAGCCCCGACCATGTTTCGGGGGCAGTCTGTGATGAGAAAAAAGATGATGAGGCCCGATCTTCCGAAAGGTAATGGGTAAGTCGATTGATGGATATCTCGACGTTGATGATCCGAGGCTCTCGAGTAGAACACGAACAGCCCCTACAATCACTACACCACCGCTCCATTAGTTATCAACCATGCTTCACACGATTGACCTCGCCAAGAAGGCTAATCCCTGCAAGTGCAACCGAAAACACAAGCAAGAACAAGGTAGACACGATCTGAAATCGCGAAGTTGGGGTCTCACAAACCGAAGAACGGCAATATTATTGATCTAAGCAAAACCCAATTGTCTATGGCGGCTAGAATGGAGTATATATAGGTGGGAGGACATCCAAGGGGGTGTTAGGGTCTTGACCTAACCCTAAGGCACGAAAATAATGGACTTAGACTTGATACAAGGCCCAATGGCCCCATACGGTGGCGCAGCACCCTGACAGATTCTGTACTTGATTTTGTTTCAACGATTCCCATGGACTCAAAGGAATTTTGACATGAGACCGGCGCTATTGGAAAGGTTATCCTCTCCCCTTTCCGTGCATATGTAGAACGTCCAAAACGGAGTTCGTATACGTCCTGGGCGTCCGTTCTAGTGCGTACTGCTCCTGGACTTCGAGTTGGATACGATTTGGAGTTTGGTTCGGTTTCCATCTTCTTTGAACGAATTCTCTGGTCTTCCACGTCCCTAATACTCCCTCCAAGTACTCCTTGAACCTCTCCATGGATCCTAATCATAAATAAATCATTAAGTAGCAATCTATGCTCAAAAACATATAAGGAAATATATAAGAACGAGTTCACCTCTGAAATTAATTGTTGTGTATGAACTCTATTGATTGCATCTTGTATGTTCAATGGAGTGTTGTTTGTATCCATAGAAGTGATGTCCTCATCATCCTCCCCTTCTTGAATTGGAGTCGTCCTCGACTCAAGTTCATCTTCTCTTATGTGTTGGTCCAAATGTGCAACACCATCAAATCTTTCTGTATGCATGAATGGAGGAGGCCAAGGTGGTGGACGACATAGTGTGTCATCTTGATCTTGTCCATCAAATAAGAGTGCACATTCACTTGAGCCAGGATCCCAATCAAATAAATATTGTGTCATGTTTGTAGGTGCAATAATAATGTACATGATCTCATCAGTCTGAAGCATCAAAAATGATGGGGGTATCCATCCACTTTCGATGAGGCTCTGCTTTAGCAGTGGGAGCTGCCACAGCCATGTCCTGCTGCATTGTCTTGAGGATGCGGCGAGAGGTGATGTCCCAAGAACCACAATAGATGGTGTTTAGGGTCTTCTGACGCTCATTGTCAGAGAAGTCGGAATCATCGTCAACAGTGTTGTAGACGGCTTTCAGGACCTTTTTGGGGTCCTGGAAGCCTAGCTCCTCCTCAGCCGGAGCTTCGTCGACTTTTTGTTTTCCTTCCTACTGACGGAAAGGAGCTTCTTCTCGGCACTTGTTATAGCACTCGGCAAGATTCTGGACCTCCCGGCATTCTTCCAGGCTGTGTCTGTCCGTCTTGTGAATCGGACACCACGCCTTTGAACTGTTGTTGTCTTCTGATGAAGGACGAGGTCGCTTCTCGAGGCGTGGCTCCCGGCCACCCGGAGCTCCAGCAGCTGCAGCGGCTGGTGCGCCTGCCGACGGCTTCTTCTTGCCATTGGGCTTCTTTTTCTTTTTGCCACTACCGGAGGTAGTGGCTTCAGTTTTGGAGGACTTCTTGTTGGCCTCCTGAGCTTGCTTTGAGTGCATTTCACGGCCCTCCGCAGCTCTAGCACATTTGTCTGCTAGGCTAAAGAGTTATGTGATGCTAGTGACTTCTTTGATGGCCAGCTTCTCTAACATCTTTTTATCTCGAACACCCTGTCTGAATGCAACAATAACAGAAGAGCTTGAAATCCAAGGAATAGTATTCCGTACCTGAGAAAACCGCTGGATGAAGCATTGCAACGATTCCCCCGATGTTTGCTTTATAGCAAACAAATCCAATTCAGTGCCAGGCTGGGTGTAAGAACTCCCGAAGTTGGCAGTGATTTGCTGGCATAACTCTGCCCAACTATTAATGGAGTCAGGTGGAAGACTCATGAACCAGGACCTTTTAGTCCCAGTTAAAGCCACCAGGAAGTAATTGGCCATTACAGCCTCATCCCCCCCCCCCCCCCACACTGCCAGTATAGCAGTAGAGTAGATTTGAAGAAATTCGGTGGGATTGATAGTCCCGTCGAATTTTTCTGGCAAGTGAGGCTGGAACTTCTGTGGCCATCTGACCATGTGTAAATGCATGGCCAAGGCAGAATAGCCTCCTCCTACTCCCTAAGGAGCAGGGTTGTCTTGAGCCTCTTGCCTCTCACGAGCACGCTCAATATGGACACGGTCGTCCTGTTGCTGGTAACGGTGATCCAGTTCCAACCGCAAGTCATGAGTCGGAATCCTGTTGATAGTGTGGGTACGTCGTGCCCCGGGAGGCAACGAAGTCACCTACTGGGATGCAACACGTCCCCTTTGCTGCGAGACTTGTGGACCAAGTCTACCCAACAAGGTCCGTCGTTGTGTTGGTGCTCACCCTGAAGGGGGGGGGGGGGGACCTTGATTGCTGATGCCAGCGGCTGCAGCTACAACCAGATGGTCAACATCAGCCCTCCACTACTCCATAGCACCCTGGGGTGCTCCTGGAAGCGGTGGGTGTTGTAGGAGAGCTCGCGCTGCAATGAGCGTGTGCTTTGGGTTGTTGTTAGTCGATGTAGTGATCGACGCAGATGCACCATCTTGTTGTCCAGCATTGTTTTCCAGAACAGATGGTGGTTGTGGTGCCATAGTGCCTGTTGAAACAATGGCACCTGCTGGTTGCTGCATGTTGGAGGGATTGCCTCCAGCAGGTTGTTCAGCACGATTGCCGTTGGAAGATCCTGCGGCAGAATTCACCATCTTGAAATCTTGGGAAGTGCTCCCCCTACCTGGCGCGAGTGTAACCCGCGGAGGTTCTAGTTATGTTTGGGGCACACAGAGGTCAAGATCAAGATGGCGACACCAGGGATTTACGTGGTTCGGGCCGCTTGAGCGTAATACCCTACTCCACGGGGTGTGTGTTTGTGTTATATTATGAATCGCTAGAAAGCGTAGTCTCTGGCTCAGCTTGGACTTGTCCTCTGTATAATGTGGATCAGTCCTTTTATAGTCCAAGGACTGACCGTTACATCATTCACCTAGCCCGACATGTGGCCTTGGTGTATTAAATAGCCTAATACAATGTCTTAGGGTACTAAGCATGGTTAATAGTTTGATAACGTGCATTAATGGCTTTGTTACCTCTATTAACAGTGATCTGATTGTGTGTTGTTAATACAACATTAACGACACGTAATCAAGTCTTGTAACTGCCGCTTTGATTGTCCCTTGAATGTCCGTGTTGAAGGAGATCTGCCAGTGTATACGTTGATGAAGATCCGGAGGCTCCACACGTGGCAGCTTCGGAGCTTTCCTTTGTGGGGAGGTGGCTCTGGCACCGTTGTACACGTGTCAACACCGGAGCTTCCCTCTGGGGGTTAGGTCCGGAGTCATTATGGACATGTTGATCGCGGAGCTCCCCTGTGTTGAGAGGTTACCTCCGGATTTACATTACATGTGTCAATCTCCGGAGCTACCCATATGAGGGATGCGGGTCCGGTGTAATATGGCATGTGGGTCCTGAGGAGGCCTTCGATCTTGACGGGCAGAACTCTTTTGCACTTCTTGCGGTATCATAGAGTACCTAGTACACAGGGTACCAACAGTATATAATTTTTGGATTTATAAGTAAATGACGCAAGGGTTATCTAATCAACCACTCCAAATGTTGTACTCTCATTCTTGTGTTCCAAACTTGTATTCCTAAGATTTTCAGTTCCCACGGTTTTTACACTTTTCCTTTCTCGTGTTTTTCTCAGACTATACGTTTTTTTCCTATTCCTTCATTTCTAATTCCTCCATTCCAAACAAACACTCCCAATTTATAGAAACCATAGCGCCCGCTTCAAAATCTATGTCGGTCATATAATCTGATGTTATCACTGTTATTTACTATATATACTCTTTACTTTTTGGAACAAGACACCAAACCGTCATGTCATCTACAAGTAATCATGGTAGCCAACAAGAACGTGGCATAAGAATAAATGTGTTTACTATCAAAATTACAAAAATTAGAACACATTATTTCCTTTGCATGGAATGTAGAGAATGCAGCACAAGATGTTCAGGAACCTCGAGATTCTTCATTCCCTGGTACTACGAGTATGCATGAACCAACAGTGGGTATAGATATACAAACCATAAATATATACTAGGCTCTACTAATGGTTTTAGCGTGCTTTGCAATTCTACTTTCCTAGTCCTTATTAATAGTTCATCAGTCTATGTGATGGCATAATTTTTTATGCTTCTACGCTGCGCTCTCTCGCCCCCAGCCACTCCAGCACCGGCGCCCAAGCCCTGCTGCTGGTCACTTCAGTGTCCTCCCCGACACATCTCCCTCGCCCATCGCCATGTCCCATCCTTCGCGTGCCATGATGACCCCGCCGCCCGCAAAACCGTTGCCATTTCTCGCCCTGCTACCAATCCTCCTCGAGAGTTGCTCCGGGTGATTTCGGCCAAACTGAACCCTAGCTTTGTTAAGTGTCGCAAGCTGGGACTCACATCCTCTGTAGTACTGCACCTGTTGTAGCTGCCACTGACATGTGGACCCGATGTCTCATGGGCACACATGTTGGTGGCAGCTACTGCAGGTGCAATACTGCAGAGGATTTCAATCTCGCAAGGTACCCACCTCATCTTTCTTGCATTCGCCACCTACTACCGCTGGCATTCATTACTCACCAGCCACCGATTCTCCTCGAGACATGCTCCGGCTGATGTTAGTCAGACCGAACTGGCAAACCCTATCTTTGTCTAGCATCGCCAGCTGCATGCCTGCCCCCTTTGTCTTGCCTGCTATGCTGTCGGGCTGAAAATCCTCTGTAATACTACAATGTTGTAGTTCCACTGACATGTGTGTCTGATGGCTCATTTTAGGGTATGAACAGCAACAAAGAAGTCAACAATGTAGTAACACGAAACAAAATGTTGTTGGGGCGCGGTCGTCCCACGCTCGTATTCGCCGCACTTGTACTGAAGATGGTACGAACATCAGATTTTTCTACTTTCGCACTATTTTCACATGATACTAAACTTGGTCAGGTGATAATTTGTTTTAATCGTTTATCGTTTGAATCAATGTAATAGAAGAAAGGAAATTTGGAAGAGGGGTGGCTAAAGGACTTAAGGTTGCCAGAATACACTATGTAGCCTATGCTAATAGAACGACTGAGAATGGGAAGCTACCAATTCAGTTTTGGGTGCTGCGGTTAGTACTAATCAGCGGCACTTTATCCATGATGTGGTTATGACTACAAAAAAACATGTACCCCCACTTGTGCAAGGAAGTGGGCAGAGGTTAGCAATACTCACAAGAGAGAAATAGTAAAAGCTATCCTAGTTAGTGTCGTCACACCCCACACAAGTATTTTTTTTCTAGCAATCTCCATCTTGTACATTTACACCTATGTGTTATACAATGTACATAATTTCTGGGACTTGAAGGACACAGAGCAGAGCGCAAGAAAATTTTTGAATATTGCTGATGAGCGCTATAAGGGGTGGCGATCGACATTGCATGCCACCTATAAGAGTTATTCGACCGATGAAGAACGTATGCGAAAAAAGCCTAATGACATAGGGGATGCCAATTGGTTGCACCTAATAGAATACTTTAGGTATGAGCGATTCAAGGTCAGCTAACTTTTAATAACTTCACATCATACAAAAATTATTTTATTTACATTCATTCATGGAATTAATTCTTGAAATTGCAGTCATTAAGTAGCAAAAATTCTCCAAATCGAAGAAGTCAAATGATGAAACACTTGCTTGGCTCCAAATCCTACGCCCAACTTAGTTACGAGAAGGTATGAAAAATAAATCATGCTTTTACTTTGCATTGCAATCAATATGTATACTTACATATTGAATTTTACTTGTATTTTGTGTAGCGAGACCCAAAGATCGGAGAAAAACCCGATGACATAAAACTGTGCGAGGCAAGCCATTTGAAGAACGATGAATGGCAAACGAGCAGGCATAAGTTGTACATGTGAGTAACACTTCAAACAATCCCCATTTAAATAAATAATTGTAATGTACCTGTGACTTTTCTTTTCGTATATAGATCCAGACACGTGTCCAAGTGAACGACAAGGAAGCTGAGCAGGGAGGCCCAATCTCAAATTAGAAGAGAAGCAACATCTTCAAACGTTGTTATAGATCCTCAATAGGTTGGATCACAGGTTCGGGTGTGTGGTTATATGGCTAACCCTAATATTTTTGAACGTATGCGTATCAAGATGGTTGAAAACTTCAACTACCAAGTTCAAAACTTAGAAGATAGAAATGCAGACCTCAATCTACAAGTGCAGGACTTAGAAGGAAGAAATGATGATTCAATCTCCCGTTCTTCCTCTCACTAAGGAGCAGAACTGTGACTATGAACTGTGACATTGGCAGAGCAAACCGAACCTTGAGCCGGAGCTTACCAGAGCTAGTAAAATTAAGCACCCGCCGGAGCTTACCAAAACTAGTCCAAACTAGTCAACCCAAAAACCAGAGCTAGACAATGTAAGTCGGAGCTTAGTAAAAAGGTGTTTTGGTGATATTCAAAACTTTTATCATCAAAGCAAGTGTATTCACTACGAGCCAATGTATTCAGCACACATAGGTCTTACAATCTCCCCCTTGATGAATGCATTGGCAACACCATTTAAAATCCGAACATTGGCTTATTCACATAAAAGTTTTGAAGGCAATTTCTCCCCCTTTGTAAGTCAAAAGTAAAATGAGAAGAAAATCCAAAAATTATCCTATATTATCTCTCCCTAATTATTATCTCACCTTATGCACATATTCTCTTTCTCTTCATGTTTATCTCTCCCCCTTTGACAATGTATTCATTAAGTCATGAGCATATAAACAAATTATCTCTCCCCCTTTAGTTGTTATGAGCATATTATAGCATATACATATAAACAAAGCTCATCCAAGTCATACTATCAAGTACCTTACATTATCACATCAATGAAATACATAAATTAGTATAAGCCATGCTAGAGATCAAATGTAATTTTCAATTTAAGTAAGTCATGATCTCACAAACTTAACTATTTCAAAACCTGAAATTATGACACTAGTTGCTGCATTTTATTATTTTTCAAAGCATATATTTAGATCATATGATATTTGCAAGAGATTATATGCGCATCTGCCTTATTCTAACCAACCAAGCCAAGCCTATGTCATTTGACAATCAGAAGCTTAAGGACATGGTTTTAGTCATACACAACTTCTTCCAAGTTCATATCTAAGTGCAATGATAAGCCATCTCAAAAGAAGAAGTGTGATGCATGCATATTCTCTTGATCTTTTATCAATTTATATTTGTTTATAAAAACTCAACATGTGAGTTGATTACTTGATTAATTATTAATGATTAAAAGCACTTGTGAATATGTAACAAGTTCAAAACAGCAAGAAAGTTCGACCATGACCAGTTTTAGTGTAAGTAATTATTCCAATTACTAGACATGGCAAAAACTACAAAATGTATAGCACGAGTAATGTAGTAAGAACTTCCAGCATGTAAAAGGAATCACAAAGTCATATATGTATGAAATAATATGCTCATATTATTTTAATTTTAGATTCACATATAGGCTTCCCAAGTTTCAAAACTCCCCCTCAATTTAAGCCATGAGGATGCATAACCCCTATTTCACTACGAATGTAACAAAAACGAGTGAAATTCAAAGGTTTTGTAAAAATGTCAGCCAATTGTTGTTCGGTATCTACATGGTGAAGCACAATGTTTCCTTTTTCAACATTATCTCGGAGAAAGTGATACCTAATGTCAATGTGCTTAGTTCTAGAATGTTGCACGGGTTTTTAGTAATGCAAATGGCACTAGTGTTATCACAGAACAGTAGAACACTATCTAGATCAACCCCATAGTCCTTAAGTGTTTGAACAATCCAAAGAATTTGTGAGCAAGCACTAGCAGCAGCTACATATTCAGATTCGGTTGTGGATTGTTTTCTAGAGGACCAAGCAACAAGAGAATTACCAAGAAAATGACAAGCACCGGAAGTACTTTTCCTATCAATCTTACAACCCCCAAAATCAGTATTCGAAAAAAGCTTTCAAAGTAACAGTTGAGTAAGAAGGAAGAAAAATTCCAAATTATTGAGTTCCATGTAAGTACCTGAGAATCCTTTTGACGGCTTGACGATGTGAAGCACGTGGGGAGGCTTGAAATCGTGCACAAAGACATACGCCGAATTGTATGTCTAGTCTTGATGTCGTGAGGTGCAAAAGTGATCCGATCATGCTTCTATATTCTTTTTGATCCACAGGTTCACCATCTTCATCAAGTCCAAGTGTTGTTGTTGTTCCCATTAGTGTCCGAAGAGGCTTGCTTTTGTCCATGTTGAAGCGCCTTAGGAGATCTTTTGTATACTTTGTTTGATGCTCAAAGGTACCCTCCTTTGTTTGCTTGATTTGCAGCCCCAAAAAGTAAGTGATTTCACCCATCATACTCATTTCAAATTCGGAACTCATCATTGCTGAAAACTTGGACACAAGATCATGAGAAGCACAACCAAAGATAATATCATCCACATACACTTGAACGAATAATGAGTCATTGCCATGCTTAAGCACAAAAAGAGTTTTATCAACCTTGCCCATGGTAAACCCTTTTTCAAGTAAGAATGTTTTTAACCTATCATACCATGCTCTAGGGGCTTGTTTGAGACCGTACAAGGCTTTGGACAGTTTGTAAACATGATTAGGAAAATCTGGATTTTCAAAACCCGGTGGTTTTTTCACATAAACCTCCTCATCTATGTAGCCATTAAGAAAAGCACTCTTAACATCCATTTGATATAGCTTAAAACCATTTGATGCAGCAAAATCTAGCAAAATTCTTATGGCTTCTAATCTAGCAACAGGAGCAAATGTTTCATCAAAATCTAGACCTTCAACTTGAGTGAAACCTTGAGCAACCAACCTAGCCTTATTCCTAACCACAACCCCATCCTCACTTTGTTTATTTTTAAATACCGATTTAGTTCCAATTAAAGTGTGACCTTGAGGTGGAGGTACAAGTTTCCAAACATTATTTCTTTCAAAATTTTCTAACTCTTCTTGCATGGCAATAATCCAAGATTCATTAGTGAGTGTGTGTGATATATCTTTGGGTTCAAAAGAAGCAACAGAAGCAGAATGAGCATAAGAGTTTGGATAGCAAAACCTGGACCGTGTGACTCATTCGTGCAAGCTTCCAATCATCTGTTGTGGGGGATGATCTTTGTAAAACCGTAGGGGAACAGATGTCTCACAAGCTTCTTCTTCATGTTCATCACAAATCGATGAGCTTGTGACTTGAGGATGATTTGAATCAGCATTGATGGTTGTCGGTGCTGGTTGAGAATTAACATCCGGAGCTGAACCAAAGTCTTTAGCTGCTGAATTTTCGGACAGCAGCTCCAATTCTTCCTCATCTTCAACGAAAATGCTCCCCCCTGCGGATATGGATCTGGACCTGCAATGTTTGAGCTAGTACCTTGGCTATCTTCATCAAAAGATACTTCACAAGTCTCCACAATTTTGTTAGTGTCAAGTAAAAGCACACGGTAGCCTCTAGTATGAGATGGATAACCAAGAAACATGCCATCAATGGATCTAGGTTCAAATTTATCAAGATTACCATGTTTCTTAACAAAGCATTTGCAACCAAAGACCCGAAAGTGTGTAACACTAGGCCTATGTCCAAACCGGAGCTCATATGGTGTTTTACCTAGCTTAGCACGCAAGAAAACACGATTTGAGACATAACAAGCGGTTGCTAACGCATCAGCCCAAAATTTCTTAGGAGTTTGATATTCATCAAGCATAGTCCTAGCCATCTCAACTAAGGTTCTGTTCTTTCTTTCTACAACACCGTTTTGTTGAGGAACATATGGTGAAGAAAATTGATGATCTATTATATTTTCAGCACAAAAGTGATCAAAAGAATGATTTTTAAATTCAGTTCCATTATCACTTCTAATTGCTTTTAAAGATCCTGGGTAATCAATTGACAATCTAAGAAATAAAGTTCTAAAGTGACTAAAAACTTCATTCTTAGATGCCATAAAGTAAACCCAAGAGTATCTAGAATAATCATCAACATTCACAAGAACATACCATTTTCCTCCGAAGGATTGAACACGTGAAGGTCCTATGGTGTCAAGGTGCAAAAGTTGACACGGTTCAGTTGTCATGATCATTGTGAGAGGAGTATGTGAACCTGCAACCATCTTAGCATGTCTACAAGAAGAGCACATATAAGCTTAGGCAGCCCACGTATGTGATCAAGAGCACTAACACGCGTTAGGTGATCAAAGCCTACGTGACCAAGTCTACAATGCCAAAAATATAAGCCCTTTGAATCATTAGCAACTAGACACCTATGCTTAGAGGAAGACATCAAAATCAGCTTTAAAAACTCTTCTAAACCGAGACATGTTGAAAATAAGCTCACTATTTGAACTTACAACTTTGCAGTAGTTTTTATTGAAAATAATTTCCAGATTTTCATCTAGCAATTGTGAAACAGAAAGCAAGTTGTATTTCAAATTTTTGACAAGTGCCACACCCTTCAAAGTGTAGTGATCATTTACTCTAACCGAACCCTTAGCAATTATAGGAGTTGAAGAATTATCGGCAAAAGTAACATTCTCTACACATGACACAAAAGAGAGAGAGGAGAACCAATCTTTGTTACCGGTCATGTGGCGTGAGCAACCTGAATCCACAATCCAAATGTTCTCCTTCCTCAAACGTGTAACCTACATAGAAGCATAATACATTGATGACTCAATACTGGGGTTAGTCAAAAGGCATTTAGGAATCCAGTACTGAGTCACGCGACGTACAGCAGGAAAAACACGCGAAAGCTGAGATAAAACAGCAGGTTTATGAGTAAAAGTTTGAGATTTTTTATTATTAACTACTGACCTATAAGGTGTTACTTGTGTAGCACAAAAATCAGTAGCTCCGGAGGCAAAAACAGAAGGTCCGGAGGTAAACTTTGAATGTTTTTGACTCAAAACAACAGGTTGTACATTCGGTTCAATATGTGCAGTAAATTTTGCATGAAAGTTATGAGATCTAGCAACCATTCTTTCCCTTTTCTGTTGTTTAGCTAGTCTATAACAAAAATCTATGACATGACCATCTCTACTACAGTAGGTACAATGAAATTTAACTTTGTGTTCATGTCTAGATGAGCAAACAACATTTTTATTTGAAAACAAATGAGACAATAGTCCTGCAGATTTGAAAACCACTTCTTTTTGTTTAAAAACTGTTTGAATCAAACCACTTCCTAGTGACTTTACAATTTTAGGTGGATGTGCCTTAGCATGAGCATGAGAATCAAAACCTAAATCAGTTTTATCATTACAAGACTTGGATGAATTCAGCAGCAAGTTTAGGTTCTTATTCCCATTACAAAATCGATCAAATGTCTTATGCATGTTATCAAGTTTATTGGACAGATCAAGGCAATTTTCACATGAAGTTTTTCCTTTTAATTTGCAATTGGAACAATATTTAACTTCATGACAACGTAAAGCATTGTTCAATATAGAGATTTCATTCATAGCATCTTGCAGTTTCTTATCAAGATCATCACCACTAGAACAATGCAAATCAATTGTAGAACAAGAAGCATCTTTTAAGTTTCCAATATTAAGTGCAACAAGCTTTTTGTTCTTTTCAATTTCAAGTTCAAGTTTATCAAGTGTGGAGGTAAGTGCATTTCTTAGGGAGGACAATTGTTCATATATTAAGTCACATGAGGAACAAGAATCATCACTAGGAATCAAGGATTTCAAACGATTATCTTCAGATTCTAGTGACTCAATTTTAATAGCATTGTCCCTAAGCTTTTTGTCCTTTTTCTTAACAATAACAGTGGCACGAGAAATAGCATCACACATTTCTTCGCAAGTAGGACATACCTCTTCATTGTCGCTGTTGTGTTCTGCCTCCTCCATACTTGATCTTGACTTGCCCGCCATGAAGCACAAGTTTGCCAAATCATCTTCATCTTCATCACTTCCAATGTCCACGTCGCTTGAGCCAAGTTTCTGGAGTGCTGAGATAAAACTGCTCACACCAATTGACATCCTATAAAACCCTTCTTTTTCTTCGTATCTTTTGTAGAGGAGTGCTTCGTTCTTGTTTTCTTTTCATCCCGGGAAGTAGGACCTGAAAGGTTAGGGCAATCTGAACAAAAATGTCCTGTCTTACCACATTCAAAGCATCGTTGAGGTCCGGAGCTTCCTCTCCTTCTAGTTCTCACATTTTGCAATGCTTTTGAGAACCGGGTAGAGATGAGCGCTAGCTCCTCCTCTGGAAACTCCTCAATCTGTTCAAGGGTTAGAGAGGACAGCAAAGCAAGTGTACCACAAGATGATGTTTGGCCGGAACTAGGCATGTCACGTTGAGAAATAAAAGCAATAGACTTGTTGGGGTTCTTACGAGAGATTATGTCAATTTCATGAGTTTTTATCTTGGAATATAGCACATCTAAAGTAAGTGAACTCATGACAGTAGATTCACGAATAGATGTGACTTTCATCTCCCAAATTGACATATCTAATGCACTTAGAAATTGCCTAGCATTTTCAGCATCTGAAAAATTAACATTGACACTACGCAAGTTGCTGAGAATCTTATTAAAGCGAGCAAAAAGGTCATCAATAGACTCACCGGGTTGCATCTTGAGGCGCATGTATTCTTTCTTGAACATGTCTTGCCTTACCTCTTTGATCGTGTTGGATCCTTCGTGGTAGTCACAAAGTGCTTTCCACACATCGTATGCAGATCGGAGGTGTGCAACACGGTCGAAGTCGCTTTGTGTTAATCCTTGTATGATCAAGTTCCGAGCCTTGTTGTTGTTGTCGACATTTCTCATATTTGTAGCTGTAACTTGATCGTTTGATGGCACTTCGTAAGGCTTGTATACCTTCTCCCATATTGTAAAGCCTTGTGCCTGGATGAAAGCCTCCATGCGTGCCTTCCAAACCTGAAAATCAATACTAGCGAACACACAAGGTTTGGCAGAGTACTTCTCCATGATGATTAGTCAAAAACACGCACAAATCACAAAGATTAGAGCACCGTGGCTCTAATACCAATTGTAGGATCGAAGAGCACGTGAAAAGCTACCAGAGGGGGGGGGGTAAATGGTAGATTTAAAAATCTTACGCAGCGGAAACAATTAAACCTCAACCCCTTCGGCAGAAAAATGATCTGTTAAAGAAATTGTGTGTGAGACTAATATAAACGTTTTTCACCATGACAAAAGTGATATATATCAGATAGAATCAAGTCAAGAATACAACACAACAAGAATCACTCAAATCTGTTGAGAAAAACTCAAGTTATGATCGAAAGATCAAACAAAGGTCAATCTGCCCTACCCGAGAAAAAAACAGTTATGGAACGCTGCAAAGAAACTCGTGTAGATCATAGACCACAAATCCAATAACCCTGAAATTTTTACTGATGATATATAATCAAGTTGTGAAAACAACACAAAAAGAATCACGTCAATTGGGTTTGTAAAACTAGAGTTATGATAAAAGCACCGACGAAAGGTAGTGCTGTCCAGAAACTCGACGAGTAAAACTTGTCTGGAACAAGTCGGACGAACAAGACACAAAAGTTCCTTCAAACTACGAATTTTATTCAATAGAACACAAGAGGAACAGATCCAAAGTCGTGCACCATGAGCTCTGGGATCCCTTGCTTATATAACCAGCCCTTAGGCCAATCCAATATCAACTAGGACTCTAATCCTACTGAGATCACGAATCGTAACTTTCCATAACTGCTCAAGATTCTTATATACGTAGATAGAAGCAATCTTTAGACTTCCAAACACCTTAGGAACATATCCCACATTCCTAAACAACTCAAATTCGTGACCCACACGAAATCCTATCATAACCAACTCAAATCTTTCCATATTTGAGTCAAACTCGACTCAGCCGTAGCCTAAGTCCATAACCTAGTCGGTTGGACCTTTCTGACCAACTCTTTACGCCCACATCTCTTCATCACGTCTCGAAACCATGTAGCCACATCCATGCACTCCTTGCACACATGCAAACATCTTCCAATGACGTCCATGATACCTTCACATGCATTGTTCTTGATTCAATCATGCTGCGCAACCTCCTGATCAGCTCAACCACAATTCCTCCCGAATTTGGTTGTTGGAACCTCATCTCCTCCCTGAGACTAGTCCAATGGATCCCATCACCAGCCAAGTCTTGAACTCAAGCAACACCTGCACATGAATAAACAACCAATCCATACGAGCCCAAGTCCTCGACTTGACTCAATTTAGTTCCGAACACAACACCTTACGTGAGAACCTCACATAAGCATGTTGCAAAACCACAGTAACACGATATCATCCATATCAACCAAAACGCACCAAAAAGTTAGCAAATGAATACTAAGCAATCTTTCCAGATATGTAAAGCAAGTACGAAACATTGCAAATGAAAAGCAGAAGCACTGCGGTCAAGTTCCGGACATTGGCAGAGCAAACCGGACCTTGAGCCGGAGCTTACCAGAGCTAGTAAAATCAAGCACCTGCCGGAGCTTACAAAAACTAGTCCAAACTAGTCAACCCAAAAATCGAAGCTAGACAATGTAAGTCGAAGCTTAGTAAAAAGGTGTTTTGGTGATATTCAAAACTTCTATCGTCAGGCAAGTGTATTCACTGCGAGCCAGTGTAATCAGCACACATAGGTCTTACATCCGGACCATGGGAATGAAGATGTACCAGCGGCACCAGCCCCGGAGGTTGAAGCTCCAGGTTTGGATGCTGAGATGACGGACGTCCCAGCCTCAGAGCCGGAGGTAGCTGCGGTTCTGGCCCTAGAGCCGGATGTAGTTGAAGCCCCGGCAGTGGATCCGGTGGTTGATGAAGCCCCAACGGTGGAGTCGGGTGTTGATGAAGCCCCGGCGGTAGAGCCGGTGGTTGATAAAGTTACGGCGCTTGAGCCGGTAGTCTTTGAAGTGTCGGTGCCTGAGCCGGTTGTCGAATAAGTGCCGGCGCCTGAGCCCATGACGGTCGAAACTCCAGCGCCTGAACCAACGGTGGAGGAGGCGCTAGCGTCGGAGCCGGAAGTGGCTTCAGCTCCGGCTGAACCTTCAACGCCTGCCCCGGAGGTGGTAGTCCCGAAGGTGCCCGCGCCTGAGCCAGGGTGCCAATATGAAGTTGTCGCCCCCTCGCCTGAGGGACCTGCTGTTGATGACCTGGCAGTGGGACCTTCAGAGCCAACTCCATAGGTTGAAACTTCTGTTGTGGGACCTTCCTCAGCGGCGGGCAAAGCTATCCCGGGGGGGGGGGGGGGGGGGGGCTAGTGTCGCGGAAGCTCAGGGGACCACTCTTGTAGAGTGGGACCCGATTTTTGTTGTAGAGAACCCGCTGGAGCCAGCAGAGAGGACCCCAGCAGGTCTGTAGCCGATCCCTCTGTCGTTGTCTATCGACAACGCCTGCTACAGCCTTCGTCAAGTGCAGCTGGCCTTCTTCCACAACAGCAAGGCCCTCGAAGAGGAGTGTCAAACCCTTAGGAGGCGGCGCAACCGGCTCCAATTCGAGACCAAGCTGGTGCAAACCAGGCTGGCTGACGACAAGGAGTGGGTGAAGAAGGAGAAGGCCCGGATGGAGTACTCGGGTCAGCTGCTAGATGAGAGGGAAAGCATGACGCGATCCCTTGACAACCAGTCCCGGGCCATCTACGAACAGGCTGTAGCTGCTAATAATGCAGCGAGTGATCGCCAAGAGAAGCTCGACGCCATCCACAACAGCCTCGTCAAGCGCCGGGAGGCTCTTGAGGAGCGGGAGAGAAAGCTCAAAGATGAAGAGCAAAAACTCCTGGAGCTGCGGGATGACCTCATGAAGAGGGAGGAGGAACTTACTCAGAGGCTGACTCTGGGTGACAAGAGTCTCGCGGAGCGCAATAAGAAGCTGGAGGAGCACTGCGAGAAGGAGGAGAAGAAGGCCTGGCAGCGAGGACAGGACCTCCACAAGAGGGAGGATGAAATTGCTGCTAGGGAGAAGAAGGTGCAGGGCCGGGAGAAGGACCTGGTCGACCGCCGGAACAAGATCCATCTCTGGAAGGAGGAGCTCAGTAAGCTCGAAAGGCAGGTTGCTGAAAAGATTCAGCAGAACGCTAAAGATGTTGAGCGCCTTGCCCGTGAGAATTTGGAGCTTGTGGCGACCAGAAGATCCTTGGAGGAGATGCGAGGCTCGAGGGCTGCAGAGTCCCAACAAGTTTGGGACTTCTTGGGAAAAGCCAACGACGCGCTGACGCCGATGGGTTTTAGTCTCGTGCATCCGGATGATCCGGAGCCAAAGCTGGACCAAGCGTTGCAAGCATTGAGTTCGGCAGGCAACAAGCTCACCAAGATGGACGACGTCATCGCAGACCAGCTTGAAACTAAGGGACAATCCCTAGCGAAGAACGTCGCAGAGTTCATGTTGACGTGCTATACAAGCCGGGACCCTCACTTCCCACTAGACTCGGTGCTTGAAGGCCCCATCGACGGAGAGGGAGAAGCCGCCAAAGCCAGCGTGTAAGATGTTTCCCAGAAGGTCGCCTCATTCTTCCATAGGGTCTAGGACTCTCTCTTTGTAGCTCCCGCCTGTATTCTCTCTTCTTTTTCTCCAATTTTGTAATCTCTTGTCTCTAGATGAATGAAATCCAAGAATTTTATGAATTTCATTTTTTGTCTTCAACACCTTTGTCTCACTTGGCCCCCTGGTAGATGTACACAATTTGATTGTGAACATGTAACAAGAGGATGTAGCACTTTGTTGAAGACTTGTGTGCTTCGAACTTGTAGAGCGTAGGTCTGAAGTCGCCGATAGTAGGGGCCCCCAGAGGTTGTCGGAGCTTAGTAGCTCCGGCAGTGACCCTTGTCAACACGTAGAGCATCGACGGTTAGTCCTCTGGGGTGTCGGAGCATGGTAGCTCCGACAGTGACCACTGTCAACACACGGTGTGTCGACAGCAGACCCCACTGTGGAGTCTTCCCACCATCTTTTCTTCACATTGACGGCTAGCCCCCTGGCTTTACAGGAACTTAGTAGCTCCAGCGACGCTCGCTATCAATGTTTGAAACATCGACAAAAACCCACATTAGGGGATGTCGGAGCTTTGGTAGCTCCGTCTTCATTCACCATCATCATGAGATCTTTATTTTTCATGCACACTGAAGTCAAGAAAAACAGTAAAATCTTTATTTTTCTGGGGAAGGTCCGGCTATTCTCCCAAAGGAGCTACTCGACTCTGTACAATGACTCTATAACATACATCACATGTAACTACAGACTCACCTCTGTGATATTAAGCGTAGAACTTACGGAGGTGCTCAATGTTCCAAGGATTAGGGAGAGGTGTCCCATCCTTGGTTGCCAAGCGAACGCATCCAGGACGGGATACTTTGATCACTTGGAAGGGTCCTTCCCAGCTAGGGGAGAGTTTGTTTAACCCTTCTCTATATTGTATTCTCCGTAGCACCAGATCGCTTTCCTCGAGCTGTCGGTTGTGAACATGCCTTTGGTGATAGCGCCGAAGAGCTTGGCGGCATCGGGCATTCCGAACAGCTGCTCGGTACCTTCCCTCTTCAAGGAGGTCAAGGTCTTCACGCCGGAGCTGGTCCTGCGTGGCATCGTCGAAGGTCTTGACCCGGAGTGACCCCAAGGTGATTTCCGTAGGAAGGACTGCTTCAGCTCCGTATACCAGGAAGAAGGGTGTCTCTCTAGTTGACCAGTTTGGAGTTGTCCTGTTGGCCCACAGTGTGGGCGGAAGCTCTTCAATCCAGTTGGCTCCATGTTTTTTTAGGCGCTCATATGTGCGCGTCTTGAGTCCTTTTAGGATTTCTGCATTTGCTCTCTCAGCTTGGCCATTGCTTGCCGGGTGAGCTACAGAAGCGTAGCTGACCTGAATGTCGAGGTCTTCGCAGTATCCTTGAAATGCAGAGCTTGTGAATTGGGTCCCATTATCAGTTATGATCTTGTTTGGGACTCCAAATATGCATACGATGGACTGCAAGAAGTTGATAGTTGATTGCTTGTTTATTATCACAACTGGAGTTGCTTCCGGCCATTTGGTGAACTTGTCAATGGCAATGTACAGGAACTTGTAACCTCCGACGGCTCTTGGGAAAAGGTCCCAAGATGTACATCCCCCACACAGCGAATGGCCATGTAGGAGGTATCATTTGTAGAGATTGAGCTGATGTGTGAATTTGCTTTGCATGGAACTGGCATGCTTCGCATTTCTTCACTATCTCAGTTGCATCCTGGAGCGCTGTAGGCCAGTAGAAGCCATGCCGGAAGGCTTTACTGACCAGTGTGCGGGAAGAAGCGTGGTTCCCACACTCGCCTCCATGGATTTCTGCGAGAAGCTCGCAACCTTCTTCCCTTGTAATGCACCGCATTAGGACGCCGTTGGCACCACGCTGGTAGAGATCCCCTTCTACCAGTGTGTATCTTTTAGCCAATCTGACTATCCGGTCAGCGGATACATTATCTTCAGGAAGGAAATTGTCTTTCAAGTAGCTCCGGATCTCCAAGATCCATGCATTGGAACTAGCTTGAGGATTTGAGTCTTGCTTGCTGGGTTGCTCGGAGCTTCCTGCAGCACCTACGATCCTTGATGGACGCCATGGTAACAGAGCCATCAGGACCGCCCGCTTCGAGGTGCTGGTCTCGCCCCCTTCACTCAGTTCGGCGGGCTAAGCTGTAGGTTTAGACAACCTCCGGACGAAGGTTCCGTCGAGAGCCGGAGCTCCGGTTGAAGCTTTTGTCGAGAGTTTGTCAGCTTCAGCATTGTTGAAACGCTGGACACGGCAGAGATCCAGGACGTTGAAGTCCTTTTGAAGCTTCTGGACTTCAAGTAGGTATGCTGCTAGTTGAGGGTTATTGCAGCAACATTCACCTTTGACTTGTTTTACAACAAGTTGTGAATCACCCTTTACCAACAACTGCTTGACACCATACGATAGTACCACCTTGAGCCCATAGATTAGTGCTTCATACTCCGCCATGTTGTTGGTCGCCTTGAAGTCAAGGTGAACCATGTATTTGACCTTCTCCCCGGTCGGAGCGAGGAGAAGGACTCCAGCTCCGGCCCCCTGCTTTTGCATGGAGCTGTCGAAGTAGAGAGTCCAGTGAGGCTTAGTGAAGACCAGAGATTTGGGTTCCATCTTCTGCTCACTAGGCCCCCAGGATTTGATGGAGAGGGGGTTCATTCCGCCACGAAGTCCGCCAATGCTTGACTCTTGATTGCTTGTCTTGGGACGAATTCAAGATCGAACTCGGCCAGTTCCACTGCCCACTTTGCAATATTCCCAGTAGAATTGGGGTTATGCAAGATTGCACGAAGTGGATAGGAAGTTACCACTGAAATATTGTGGGCTTGGAAGTAGTGTTGGAGCTTCCTAGAAGCAATAAGAACTGCATAAAGTAGCTTATGCACCTCCAGGTACCGAGTCTTGGTGTCATGAAGTACTTCACTGATGAAGTACACTGGGTGTTGGACTGTCCGGACCCTCCCGAAGGGGCCCAAAGCTTCCTCCTCATTAACCCGGACCCTCCCGGAGGGGTCTGGACCTTGTTTGGGGACATCTGGGTTCCTGCTGGAGGAACTCGGAGCTTCTTCTGAAGTGACCCGGACCTTCCCAGAGGGGTCCAGATCTTGTTGCTCAGCAACAGCAACTTCTTTATCTGAAGGAGGTTGATCCTTTGGCGTCCCGCCTTGAGGATCGGGGTTTGGGAGTGTAAGTGCATCTAGGATATCACCTTGTGGGTTTTGGCTAATTGATGACAAACATATGAGATCCTAATGAAACTACTGAGATGATTGCGGGACAAACAAGTGAGACATATCGGTGCACACAAGAAGGTGAAAAATGAAGTGGTGTTCAAAGAGAGATACCTTGATGAAGCTCGGAAGACCAAAATAGATTTGAATGTATAGGGAGTGTATGAAAGACACACTCCAAGAGCTCACAACTTTGCGCGAGGATAAGGGATTAAAATTAACATAACTTTCACAAAGCACCGGACTAGTCCGATCATGGACCGGACTAGTCCGTTCACCTTTCTGGAATCACACTCACAAGGAGACCGGACTAGTCCGTGCATCCACCGGACTAGTCCGTTGATGTTTCTGGAGTCTCTCATATTGAGGGACCGGACTAGTCCGATCATGGACCGGACTAGTCCGTTGAACTTTCTGTAAACTCCCTTTTGTGGAGATCAGACTAGTCCGCGGACTAGTCCGATGAACTTTCTGGAGTCATCTTTACATAGTACCGGACTAGTCCGAGGTTGGACCGGACTAGTCCGGCAGACTTTCTGGACCTCAAAACATGTTGAGACCGGACAAGTCCGGACTTGCACCGGACTAGTCCGGTGTTAGGGTTTTTCAACGGCTAGCTTTTGGAAACCCTATAAATAGATGATCCACGACTTTTCCATGATAAGACACGTCGAATATTGAAAAAGGAGCAAACCCTAGCGCTGCCACTCAGTCCCAAGAGCCCAAAACACATCTCCCCACACATCTAAAGTTCAAAAAGAGTGAAATCAATTGAACACTTGGATTCGGGATTGGGAGATCGTCGTTCTTTCATCGCGAGCTCTTGGGGTTTGATCTTTCTACACTCATACTCTGCATTGTAATACTTTTGAGTGTATTTGATCACTTGTTCATTGTAATTTTCGTGGGAGCCCTCAACGTGTGAGGTTGCCCCACAAACTTGGTGATTACCCGTGATAGTGGAATCAAGTCGGCCTTTGTGGTGACTTGAGGAGGGAAAGGGTTGGAGACCCGGCTCTGTGTGAGCTTCCTCAACGAGGACGTAGATCTCATTGTGAGATCAAACCTCGAGAAAAATTCTTGTGTCTCGTGTCTCATTTACTTTAAATTTTGTTCATTAGATCACTTAAGTGCTAAACATTAACTTAAGGCAATTTGAAGTTACACCTGCATTCTTAGATTAATTTCAAGTATAAATATCAGTTGTTCTTAATTCCGCTGCTAAAGAAATTTAATTTCTCAATTAATACCTGATCAACACACATACTTCTTGCACACCGGACTAGTCCGCCCACGCAACCGGACTAGTCCGGCCAACCAAGATTTTGACTATTCTATTAAGTGTGCAGGAAATTCAAAAGGCCTATTCACCCCCCTCTAGGCCACATTCAATTGGTATCAGAGCCTGTTTCTCCACCAACGAGACTCACATCTCGGAGAGATCAATGGCCTCTGAGAAGAACAACGATATCTTGAAGATGAACATTAATGAGGAGGAACAAGAAACTAAGGCTTTTGATGTGCTGAAAGAGAGCCCACACGATGATGAAGAAGTGCGACAATTGAAGGCACTCCTGAGAAAGAAACTGCTAGGACAAAAGGGAAAAGAAGAAGAGAAGATGACGGGGAGTGGTCATCATGACTACTCCCGACAGCCTTACAACTACAACCGTCTCAACTCCAACAACCATTATCTTTCCATTCCAATGGGAAAACCTCCACAGTTTGACGGAAGCGACTATACAATGTGGAAGTACAATATGAAGATGCATCTAATATCCCTAAATCCTAGCCTATGGCACATCGTCTGCACTGGCATAGATATCCCGGACATGGATGAAGAACTCACCCCAGAACAAGAACAAGAGATTCACAGAAATGCACAAGCTGTCACCGTGATCACATCATCATTAAGCAGAGAAGAATTCACCATGATTGATGGCTTAGAAAGTGCAAAGGAAATCTGGGATACACTCACGAAGTAAATAGATCAGTTCGTGAAGCAAAAATCGAAATGCTTGAAGGAGAGTTGGGGAGGTTCGCTATTGAAGAAGGTGAATCACCTCAAGACATGTACAACCGAATGAAGGCAATCATCAACAAGTTACGTGCCTATGGAAGTAAGAAATGGACGGATCATGAGGTAGTCAAGAGAATGATTAGAGTCTTCATGCCAAGAAATGTCACACTTTGCTCAATGATTAGAGAAAGCCCCGGTTTCCACAAATTGACCCCCGATGAGCTGTTGGGGAAGATCATAAACCATGAGATGATGGAAAAAGAGGCAAAATACATCAAAGACTTGGCCGAACTCACTTCCCCCAAAAGGAAAGAGGTCGCTCTCAAAGCTACATGCCGACCCAAACTCAAAGAAGCTCGTGGAGATCAAGACGATGGGCACACAAGTGACGAGAGCATCGATCTTGATGATGAGGAGATGGTACTCTTTATCAAGAAGTTCAAGCGAATGATGAAAAGAAGACACGGCAACAACTCAAATGAAGGCAAAAGCAAGGACAAAGGAAAATCCAAGGCTTGACGCACTTGCTACAACTGCGGAGAGTATGGTCACTTCATGATGGACTGCCCCTATGAAGAAAACAAAAAGAAGAAGGAAACAAGATCTCAAGAAATGAAGAATTTCATAAAAAGAAGGCAAAACCATCAAGCTCACATTGGCAAGGAGTGGGACTCAAACGACAAGTCCTCCTCCGATGAAGAAGAAGAGATGGCCACTATTGCAATCAAGAAACCTACTATGAAGGCCACACTCTTTCCAAACATGGGAGGACGGGACATGAACAACCACACTTGCCTTATGGATAAGGAAGGCAAGAAAAAGGTACGGCTCACTCCTCCCACACTAAACTCCTCTATTGATGACTTTGACAGCTCTAGCGATAACGAAGAAATGTTTAGGGGGCTAAGTAAAATTGCTCTAAAGAAAATGGAAATGTTGTCGAACGAAATTTTTGAGAAGGAAGAACTTCTTGATCGACAAGAAGATATGCTCATCCATGAAAGGAAGAGATATCAAGAAGTTGAGAAACTTCTCGAGCTTGAAAGAGAGGAGAACAAGTCGCTTGAAGTTGAGCTAGCCTTGAGTAAGGAAACTTACTCAAAGCTAAAAGACTCACATATTGCAATCAAGGAAGAACTTGCTAACTTGTCAAAGGTTAACAAGATCCTTGAGGTGCAAGTTGTGTCGCTCAAGCAAAGTGACTCTTCTTCCTCCAAGAGCTCTTCCTCCAAAGATATGAGTTCGACAACAATCGAGACTTGCACTTGCTCTAGTAACAAGAATACTATTTCTAATACATCAACTTCTCGTAATATGCATGCCCCCCCAAGCGGCATCTTTGATAAGGAGAAGATCAAATATGCACGCAGTGCATATATGGTCACTAGACCTCCCAATGTCAAAGATGGCCTTGGTTTTGATAAGAACAAACACATGGCTATTTCTAATCACGCTAAGAATAGAATTGTCTTTGTCAAAGAGAAATCTCATGAATCTGAACCTCAAATGTTGTTTCACACATTTAATGCTTCTTATGTTCTTATGAAGGCCAAAAGTGGAAGAGTCATTGCCAAATATACAGGGCCACGCCACAAGAACTTGAAAACTTGTGTGTGGGTGCCTAAGACTCTTGTGACTAACCTGAAAGGACCCAAGCAAGCTTGGGTACCTAAAACCAAGAAATGATTCTTTTTTTGCAGGCTTACTCCTCCGGTGGAACAAAATGGGTACTTGATAGCGGATGCACGAATCACATGACCGGAGAGAGAGGTATGTTTGTGGAGTACGAGTACAACAAGGATCCAGGTGAAGGCATATACTTCGGAGACAACAGCCAAGGAAAGGTCCTTGGTAGCGGTAACATTGAAATTTCTTCTCAACATACCTTATCAAATGTTTTACATGTAGATTCTCTAGATTATAACCTTTTGTCAATATCCCAACTATGCGACAAAGGTTACAACTGTTTATTCACTAATGAGGGTGTGACAGTTTTTAGAAGAAGCGATGGCTCGATTGCATTCAAGGGAATGTTGATGGGCAAGCTCTATCTTGTTGACTTCAACAAAGATAAAGCTGAACTCAACACTTGCTTGGTTGCTAAAACCAACATGGGATGGCTGTGGCATAGACGGCTAGCCCATGTTGGGATGAGAAATCTGCAAAAACTTCTAAAAGGTGGTCACATCCGTGGTCTTAAGGATGTGATTTTTGAAAAGGACAGGCCGTGCAGCGCTTGTCAAGCAGGAAAACAAGTCGGAGCACCACACCCCGCCAAGAACGTGATGACTACCGCGAAACCGATGGAACTTCTCCACATGGATCTTTTTGGTCCAGTTTCGTACATCAGCATCGGCGGTAACAAATATGGTTTAGTAATTGTTGATGATTTTTCTAGATTTACCTGGGTGTTTTTCTTGTATGATAAATCAGAAACTCAGGGGATCCTCAAGAAGTTCTTAAAAAAGAGCTCAGAATGAATTCTCATCAACCATAAAGAACATCAGAAGTGACAACGGGACAGAATTCAAGAATATCCAAGTTGAAGAGTTTCTTGATGAAGAAGGGATAAAGCATGAATTCTCAGCACTCTACTCCCCTCAACAAAATGGAGTGGCAGAAAGGAAGAACAGAACATTGATCGAAATGGCCAGAACTATGTTGGATGAATACAAGACATCAGACCGATTTTGGGCAGAAGCGGTGAACACCGCCTGCCATGCCACTAATCGACTACACCTCCATCGACTACTGAAGAAAAATCCATATGAGCTCCTTACCGGTAAAAAGCCAAATGTTTCTTATTTTAAAGTTTTTGGTTGCAAATGTTTTATTCTGAACAAGAAACAGAGGGCCTCGAAGTTCGCTTCGAAGTCCGATGAAGGATTCTTGCTCGGTTATGAATCGAATTCCTACACCTATCGTGTCTTCAACAAGGTGTCCGGCCTTGTTGAAGTAGCACGTGACGTAGTGTTCGATGAATCTAACGGCTCACAAGTGGAGCAAGTTGACAAGTGTGTGCTAGATGATGAGGAAGCTCCATATGAAGCACTAAAGAAAATGGGACTTGGTGATATCTTGCCACAAGAGCAAACATTCGACCCAAATGCACAAGATGAACCTCTACACGGAAGCAATGATCAAGGGGGAGCCCTTGCACAAGATCAAGAGGAGGAAGATCAAGAAGAGCAGGACCATCATGGAAGCAACGATCAAGGGGGAGACAATGTACATGAAGAACAAGCAACTACACAAGTTCCACACCCAAGAGTACACCAGAGCGTGCAAAGAGACCACCCTATCAACAAAATCATTGGAGATATTGCAAAGGGAGTAACTACTAGATCTCGAGTTGCAAATTTTTGTGAATCCTACTCTTTTGTGTCTTTTCTGGAACCATACAGGGTAGAAGAAGCCTTAGGGGATCCAGACTGGGTGATTGCAATGCAAGAGGAGCTGAACAACTTCAAGAGAAATGAAGTATGGGAGCTAGTGGAGAGACCAAAGGCGAACATAGTCGGAACTAAATGGGTATTTCGGAACAAGCAAGATGAACATGGAGTAGTGACAAGAAATAAGGCAAGACTGGTGGCCAAAGGTTATTCTCAGGTCGAAGGATTGGACTTCGATGAAACTTTCGCTCCTGTAGCTAGACTTGAGTCCATTCGTATTTTATTGGCATATGCTACTCACCATAATTTTAAGCTGTATCAAATGGACGTCAAAAGCGCCTTCTTAAACGGGCCAATCAAGGAGGAGGTTTATGTGGAGCAGCCACCAGGATTTGAAGACCCGAAGTATCCAAACCATGTCTACAAACTGCGTAAGGCTCTCTATGGCCTCAAACAAGCTCCTCGAGCTTGGTATGAGTGCCTTAGAGATTTTCTAATTCAGAATGGATTCAAAATTGGTAAAGCTGACTATACACTTTTCACTAAACATTTTGATGATCATTTATTTGTGTGTCAAATTTACGTTGATGATGTTATCTTTGGATCAACTAACAAATCCTTCTGTGAAGAGTTTAGCAAAATTATGACAAATAGGTTCGAGATGTCAATGATGGGCGAATTAAAGTTCTTCTTGGGATTCCAAGTCAAGCAACTAAGAGAAGGTACATTTATAAGCCAAACAAAATATACACAAGACATTCTCAAGAAATTCAATATGGACAAAGCCAAGCCCATCAAGACACCCATGGCCACAAATGGACATCTCGACCTCAATGAAGACGGTCCAAATGTAGATCAAAAGGTATATCAGTCCATGATTGGCTCTTTACTTTATTTATTTGCATCTAGGCCAGATATTATGCTTAGTGTTTGCTTGTGTGCAAGGTTTCAAGCTGCACCTAAAGAGTGTCATTTAGTTGCTGTAAAAAGAATCCTAAGGTACCTTGTGCACACACCCAACTTGGGCCTTTGGTATCCCAAAGGGTCCAAATTTAACTTGATAGGATATTCCGATGCCGACTATGCAGGATGCAAAGTCGATAGAAAGAGCACATCAGGGACTTGTCAGTTTCTTGGTAGGTCCCTGGTATCTTGGTCATCCCAAAAGCAAAACTCCATTGCCCTTTCAACAGCAGAAGCAGAATATATTGCAGCCGGTAGCTATTGCGCCCAATTACTTTGGATGCGGCAAACACTTAGGGACTACGGCTACAATCTTAACAATATCCCACTTCTATGTGACAATGAAAGTGCTATAAAAATTGCACACAACCCAGTAGAGCACTCAAGAACTAAGCACATAGATATCCGTCATCATTTTCTTAGAGATCATTCATTAAAAGGTGACATTACTATTTCACATGTCAGAACTGAAAAACAACTTGCGGACATTTTTACCAAACCATTGGATGAGAAAAGGTTTTGTGAACTTAGGAATGAACTTAATATTCTTGACTCTCGAAATGTGGCTTGAAACGTTGCACATCTGGTTGATACTTCAAATGTTGCATTTTATTGCTAAAACTGCCCTTCACCTCTTTTTCTCCTAAGAAAACTACTTTTAATGAAGAAATCTTGAAATTTATGACCATGTTTTTGTGTGGATTGCTTTCTGGTCATAAACACCAAGATTATTTGCAAAACTTGTCCTTGGATCACTATTAGTTATCTTCAAATACTTAGGTTGTCAAGGATCACCGGACTAGTCAGGTTTGCCACCGGACTAGTCCGGATAATCCCTCTTCCTAGGGTTTTCAGGGACACCAGACTAGTCCGCCCCCAGACCGGACTAGTCCGGTCGACTGTCTATATAAGCAGCTGGTCCATTTCAAATCTCCCTCCACTTGACCTAAAACCCTCTCCTCTCAAACCCTAGCCCCCAAAAGGTGATTTTCGAGTTGAGCCCTCAAAATCCAAGCTCTCTCCGTGGGAAACTCTACCCTCGACGAGTTGGTACTCCTCTCCAAACTCATCCGGATAGATTTGCGCTCCTTCGACGCGAATCCCCAAATCTCGGTAAAATTCTCCCCAAAGTCAAACTCTCAACTTTTCTAGTTCTAGTTTATTTCCCTTGATTCCAAGGAAGTACATTAGCTTCATAGATGTATTCCTTTCACCTTCATGCTCTTTTGCACCCCTAAATAGAAGTTGTGATTCAAGTTTTGTTAGGATTCTTGTGCCAGGACGGACTAGTCCGGCTCCTAGGTACAGACTAGTCCGGTATCCCGGACAAGTCCGCACTCTGAAATCGGACAAGTCCGGTCTCTGGCACTTGAATCCTAGTATCACCTTCATTTTCAGTTCGTCTTCATCTAAATCATGAACTCCTTGTTAGGCACGATGTCTTCAAGCTCAGATGACAGCTCCTTCCATGTTGATGAAGAAGTTGAGCACGAAAAAGTGCAAAGAGCCAAGGAGAGGTACATGAAGAAAAGGCATGATGTGAATGTGCACTCTCCACCCTCCGATGACAACTTGCCCAAGAAAAGGAGGGTAGTGGTGAAGAAGGCCCAAGGAAAGGCCGGCGAGAGTTCCTCAGGGCCAAAGAGGACTCTCAACAAAGGGAAAGGACTTGCTAGTGGTCCCATTGGACCCTTGAAAATGAAGAACCCAAGTCACCGCAACCGGCAGCGCTCAAGCAAGGATTTCACTGGGAAAGGGGGTGAGCTTGCCGAAAGCTTCAGGCAGTTCAACGTGTATGCTCAGCCTCGGAAATGCTCAGACCCAAGATTTTGGAGCAACTTCCATGCCGACTACTATGAGCATGTGTACATGAAGATGAAGAATCCCGTTGTGAAGAGTCAATGGGTGAACATCGGGTACATGCAGTCAAAGAAGTATCCTTCCTTCCGTGAGGTGGTTGAGGCCCTGGAAAGGCACGGACTGAAAGAACTATTCTCCTTTGAAAATGACTGGAACAATGAAGTGATCGCCCAATTCTACTCTACTCTCTACTTTGCTCGGGGTGATGGAGACAGTCTTACTTGGATGACCCATGGATCTAAGTATAGTGTCACTTATGATGAGTTTCAAGGATTCTCCACCTTGAGCATAACTTGGATCATGATCTAGTCATCCACAACATGCAACCCCTGGAGAAGGATGAGCTCAAATTTCTATATGACACAAGGATGCCATATGTTGCTCCCAGTATCAAGTACTTGAAGCCCTTCTATGTGGTCCTCAACAGAATTTTGAGGAAGACAATAGCCCCAAAGGATGGAGATGCGGGGACTATTCAAGGGACCTTGAGGACCCTAATGAAGGTCATTGGTGGGAGGAGACCATTCAATGTCTTTGAATACATCTACAATGACATTGTGAACATATCAATCACTCCAAACAGATCTTGCGGGTATGCCCCGTACATCATGTACATGATTGAGAAGGTGACTGGACTTGAGTTCGTCAAGGATGTTCACCATACGGGGATGAAGCCACAAAAGCCTACGGAGTACACTCTACCTTCGGCCCCTGATGCACCTCCCTCACCTGAGACTGAGAGAAGGACTAAACAGGCTCGAGATGTGAATGCACCTAGATCCTCAGATGCTCCTCCCAGCTCTGCAGCTGCTCGTGAACCCTCCGGTGGTGTGCTCAAAATGCTCACCTCCATCTTTGCCTGCTGCCGCAAGATTGAAGTCAGGCAAAAGAAGCATCAACAATATGTCAATGCCAACATCAAAGCTATATGCAATAAGCTGGAGATTGAGCCGGTGGGATCCCCGCCTGCCTTCGAGGACTCCGAGGAAGAGTCCGCTCCGGCGAATGATGATGATGATGGTGAAGATGAGGATCGGACTGAAACGAAGGAAGAGAGTGGCGATGAGTGATTTCCCTCATTTTTTCCCTTTTTGGTGCCTTGATGCCAAAGGGGGAGAGATTGAGACTAGGAGAGATTAAGACTACTAGTTTAAGTGTAGTTGGTGTCTTTATGTTTTTGTGATCAAGGACATGTGTACTTAATTTTAAAACCTTGTAATGCACTATTCCCTCTCTTATGTGTGATGCTTACTGTTGCTTGGATGATTATCTTTATACTCATTGTTGATTATCTTTACTACATCACACCCTGTTGATCACACACTTGTTAGGCACCCCACCATAAGGTGTGTGCATATGTGAGAAGCTTTTTGTGGACTTATCATTATTCTCATATGTGGACACCTTATGAAAATCAAGATTTTACTCTCAATTGTGATATCTCAAATGGTTGTCATCAATCACCAAAAAGGGGGAGATTGTAAGTGCATCTAGGATATCCCTTGTGGGTTTTGGCTAATTGATGACAAACATATGAGATCCTAATGAAACTACTGAGATGATTGCAGGACAAACAAGTGAGACATATCGGTGCACACAAAAAGGTGAAAAATGAAGTGGTGTTCAAAGAGAGATACCTTGATGAAGCTCGGAAGACCAAAATAGATTTGAATGTATAGGGAGTGTATGAAAGACACACTCCAAGAGCTCACAACTTTGCGCGAGGGTAAGGGATTAAAATTAACATAACTTTCACAAAGCACCGGACTAGTCCGATCATGGACCGGACTAGTCCGTTCACCTTTCTGGAATCACACTCACAAGGAGACCGGACTAGTCCGTGCATCCACCGGACTAGTCCGTTGATGTTTCTGGAGTCTCTCATACTGAGGGACCGGACTAGTCCGATCATGGACCGGACTAGTCCGTTGAACTTTCTGTAAACTCCCTTATGTGGAGATCGGACTAGTCCGCGGACTAGTCCGATGAACTTTCTGGAGTCATCTTTACACAGTACCGGACTAGTCCGAGGTTGGACCGAACTAGTCCGGCAGACTTTCTGGACCTCAAAACATGTTGAGACCGGACAAGTCCGGACTTGCACCGGACTAGTCCGGTGTTAGGGTTTTTCAACGGCTAGCTTTTGGAAACCCTATAAATAGATGATCCACAACTTTTCCATGATAAGACACGTCGAATATTGAAAAAGGAGCAAACCCTAGCGCCGCCACTCAGTCCCAAGAGCCCAAAACACATCTCCCCACACATCTAAAGTTCAAAAAGAGTGAAATCAATTGAACACTTGGATTCGGGATTGGGAGATCGTTGTTCTTTCATCGCGAGCTCTTGGGGTTTGATCTTTCTACACTCATACTCTGCATTGTAATACTTTTGAGTGTATTTGATCACTTGTTCATTGTAATTTTCGTGGGAGCCCTCAGCATGTGAGGTTGCCCCACAAACTTGGTGATTACCCGTGATAGTGGAATCAAGTCGGCCTTTGTGGTGACTTGAGGAGGGAAAGGGTTGGAGACCCGGCTCTGTGTGAGCTTCCTCAACGAGGACGTAGATCTCGTTGTGAGATCGAACCTCGGGAAAAATTCTTGTGTCTCATGTCTCATTTACTTTAAATTTTGTTCATTAGATCACTTAAGTGCTAAACATTAACTTAAGGCAATTTGAAGTTACACCTGCATTCTTAGATTAATTTCAAGTATAAATATCAGTTGTTCTTAATTCCGCTGCTAAAGAAATTTAATTTCTCAATTAATATCTGATCAACACACATACTTCTTGCACACCGGACTAGTCCACCCACGCAACCGGACTAGTCCGGCCAACCAAGATTTTGACTATTCTATTAAGTGTGTAGGAAATTCAAAAGGCCTATTCACCCCCCCCCCCTCTAGGCCACATTCAGGGAGCTGGGACCCAGACTCGTCTTCAGGTAGCTCCGGACCCTCCCGAAGGGGTCTAGATTTCTGAATTGGAGATGGTTCTGGTCTTTCTGCAACCAGGACCATGCTGACAACTCCGTCAGTTGCCGAAATGTAAAGCAGAAGTGGCTCACCAGGATTTGGAGTTACCAAGGTTGGTAGAGTGGTGAGGAGCTATTTCAGCTCCTGGAATGCCTTTTCTGCTTCTTCAGACCATTGGAATGGTCCGGACTTCCTCAATAACTTGAAGAAGGGTAAGGCCCGTTCCGCCAGTCTTGAGATGAATCGGCTGAGGGAAGCTAGACATCCGGTCAGCTTCTGGACGTCCTTGATGCGGGATGGTGGTCGCATGTCTTCAATAGCTTTTATCTTCACCGGATTCGCTTCTATTCCTTGGTGGTTCACCAAGAAACCAAGAAGTTTTCCGGAGCTAACCCCGAAGACACACTTGTCTGGGTTTAGCTTCGTGCGTGTGACTCGCAACTTGTCGAATACAGCTTACAAGGTGTCAAGGAATGACTCCTTGTTTTTGATCTTGACGACGATGTCATCGATGTACACTTCCACTACATCTCTGATAAGCTCTCCAAAAGTTTTGTACATAGCTCATACAAATGTTGAAGCAGCGTTTTTGAGACCAAATGGCATGACAGTGTAACAATATAATCCATCTACTGTGATGAAGGAAGTATGCTCTTCATCTTCTCTAGACATTCTGATTTAATGGTACCTAGAATATGCGTCTAGGAAACACAGTAATTCGCACCCGGAGGTGGAATCCACTATCTGATCTATTATAGGTAGTGGGAATGGATCTTTTGGACATGCCTTATTCAGTGTAGTGTAGTCGATACACATCTGAAGCTTCCCGTCAACCTTGGGTACAACGACTGGGTTTGCCGGCCATTTTGGGTGGAAGACTTCTTGGATGAATCCAACTTCGAGCAACTTCTTCACTTCTTGACGTATGAAGTTATGTCGCTCTACTGATTGCTTCCGAGGCTTCTGGTGTACAGGCCGAGCGTCGGGATAGATCTTCAGATTGTGCTCGATCACTTCCCTAGGGATCCTAGGCATTTGTGACGGTTGTCAGGCAAACAAGTCGACATTAGCCCGGAGGAAAGTGACGAGCGTGAGTTCCTATTTGTCATTCAGACCTCCCGATATACAGGTGGTCTGAGCAGCATCAGAACTTATTTGGACAACCATGACAGGAATGTCGGTGTCACCGCTTGGTTGCACGCAAGGTGCAGAGCTTGAGCCTCGATGACGAATGCTCGGGGGTTTCGGAGGTTGCTCCTTTCCGTATTCTTCCTCCTGCGCTGTAGAAAGCGCATGGAGTTCTTCCAGAGCAGTCACTCCAGTAGTGTGATCCCCGTGGATCTGTAGAACACCGGTTAGTGTTGCCATCTTCAACACCAAGTAGCCATAATGGGCGGCAGCCATGAACTTGTACAAGGCTGGCCTGCCCAAGATGGCGTTGAATGGTAAGTTGATCTGTGCCACGTCGAAGACCAACTTCTCAGTGCGGTAATTCTCCCGGGTTTCGAAGGTCATAGGGAGAGTAATGGCACTGAGTGGGGTTATGGCCCCCAGACCTACTCCAGAGAATGGTCGGGAAGGGTGAAGGTCCGAAGGTCGGAGCTAAAGTTTGACAAAAGCTTCAAATCTTATGAGGTTCAGCCCCGAACCTCTGTCCACCATCACATGGTGGAGTTGGATGTTGTTGATGGTAGGAGATACCATCAGTGGAAGTTGGCTAGCTCCAATCATGTTCCAAGGGCAGTCCGAAGCATCGAAAGTGATGGCAGTGTCCATCCACTTTCAGTGTGGCTCCACCCTGGCGGTGGGAGTTACTGAGGCCGTGTCCCGCCGCATGGTCTTGAGGATACGACAGGAGGTGATGTCCCACGAACCACCAAAGATGGTGTTCATGGTCTTCCGACATTCGTTGTTGAAGACGTCGGAATCATCATCGACGGATGTGTAAATAGCCTTCAAGACCTTTTTAGGGTCCTGAAAGCCTAACTCCTCTTCAGCCGGAGCTTCGTCGACTTTCTGTTTTCCTTCCCTTTGATGGAAAGGAACTTCTTCCCAGCGCTTGTTATAGCGCTCGGAAAGGTTCTGGACCTCTCGGCAGTCTTCCAGGTTGTGGTTGTTCGTCTTGTGTATAGGACACCACATCTTGGAGCTGCCTCCATCTTCAGACGAAGGTCGAGGTCGTTTCTCGGGGCGTGGCCCCCAGCCACCCGAAGCTGCAGCAGTAGGCGTGCCAACCGATGGTTATTTCTTGCTGTTGGACTTTTTCTTCTTCTTGCCACTCCCGGAGGTAGTGGCTTCACCCTTGGAGGACTTTTTGTTGTCCTCCGGAGGTGGTTGGGAGTGCATTTCACGGTCCTCCGCAGCTCTAGCACACTTGTCTGCCAAGCTGAAGAGTTCTGTGACGCTAGTGACCTCTTTGGTCGCCAGCTTCTCCAGCATCTTCTTGTCTCGTACACCTTGTCTAAATGCCACAATAACAGAGGCGCTTGAGATAGAAGGTATGTTGTTTTGTACTTGGGAGAACCTCTGGATGAAGGATCACAGGGACTCTCCCCCCTTCTGCTTGACAGCAAAAAGGTCCAGTTCGGTGCCTGGTCGGGTGTATGAACTCCCAAAGTTGGCGGTGAACTGTTGGCACAATTCTGCCCAACTATTGATGGAGTCGGGCGGAAGGCTCATGAACTAGGACCTGGCGGTCCCAGTCAATTCCACTGGGAAATAATTTGCCATTATAGCCTCATTGCCTCCAGCCGCGAGGATTGCGGTGGAGTAGATTTGGAGAAACTCAGTGGGATTGACAGTCCCGTCAAATTTCTCCGGCAGGTGAGGCTGGAACTTCTGCAGCCATCTGACCATGCGTAGGTGCATGGCCAGGGATGAACAGCCTCCTCCTACTCCCTCGGGAGCAGGACTGTCTTGAGCCTCTCGCCTTTCGCGAGTGCGCTCGATATGGACGCGACCATCCTGTTGACAGTAATGACGATCAAGCTCCGTCCGGAGGTCGTGAGTTGAAAGCCTGGTTACCGTATGGATACGTCGCGCCCCGGAAGGCACCGACGTCGCCTGTTGAGACGCAACAGCCTTGTTGGGAAGCGTGCAAACCAAGTCTACCCGACATGGTCCGATGCTGCGATGGGGCCCGCCCCGATGGGGGAGGACCTTGGTTGTTGATGCGATCGGTTGCTGCTGCAACCAAGTGTTCCACATCAGCCCTCCACTGCTCCATTGCACCCTGGGATGCTCCTGAAGGCGGTGGACGTTGAAGAAGAGCATGCGCGGCATGAAGCGCATGTTCAGGGTTATTGTTCGCCAATGCTGTGACCGACACAGACGCCCTATCCCGCTGTCCAGCTTGATTTGCCAGTGTGGACAGTGGCGGCGGTGGCATGACTCCTGCTGGAGCCACATCACCTGTCGGCTGCTGCATGTTGGAGGGATTGCCTCCGGCAGGTTGCGCAGTAGGGTTGCCGTTTGACGATCCAGCAGCAGAGTTCACCATGTTTGAATCTCGGGCGCCCCTACCTGGCGCGCCAACTGTCGGAGTCTGGTTCCTGCAATTCTCCTAGCACTACTGTAGGTAGCCGCGGAGTTTGTGATTCGGTAATGGGCGCGCAGAGATTCAGAACACGATGGCAAAGAGACACGAAGATTTACGTGGTTCGGGCCACCTAAGCGTAATACCCTACTCCACAGGGTGTGTAGTTGTTGTATTGAGCATCTGAGCACTTGTGAGTGTGTGTCCGAGCTGAGTCTGAGAGAGGTCTGCCCCCCCTCCTGTGTATCGCTCGACCAGTCCTTTTATAGTACAAGGACTGGTCGTTACACCGTTAGCCTGGCCCGACATGTGATCCTAGCGGTTACTGATGTTTAATACACAATTAATGAGGTTAATTACCCTTAATAGTGTGGTAACGGGTCTTGACAGTGTCGTTACTGATATTAAGAGCCCTCCGATCGTGTGTCATTAATATGGTATTAATGTCACTTAATCGGGTCTTGAAGTCCTTGATTGTCCCTTGAAGGTCCGAGCCGTTGGGGGTCCATGAGTCTGCTTGTTGAAGTCGAAGGTCCGATGGTTGGACACGTGGTGGCTTCGGAGCTTACCATCTGAGATAGGTAGGTCTGGTGCGGTTGTACACGTGTCGGTACTGGAGCTTCCCTCTATCGGGGGTTAGGTCCGGAGGTGCCGCGTAGGTATTTAGCCTCGAGCTTTCCCATGTGTGGGATGTAGCTCCGGTTGCAGTATACACGTGGCAACATGTGGGGCCTTCGCATGTCTTCAACTTAGACAGGTGAAGTTCCTTTGTTCTTTTTGCAGTCCCAAGGGTATACAGTACGCAGGTTACCGACAGCATCGGTAAGTCCAGCCATGTTAATTCTATCAGGTTTCTAGATTGTTAGAAAATACACATGACATGCAATTAATTTGATAATCCGAAACAGCAAAACAACTAGAATAGTTCTATTGGTAGTCAACATGAATAATGTTAGTACTACACAAAAATAAATTGAAATGTATGCAAAAAGATCGCTCATCAGAAGCATCGAATTAGTTATGGATTGAGTAATTACTTACAAAAAATCTTGCTAGAAAGTAGATGATCTGATTACGAACTCGACAAAGAAGTTGGAGACCAAGGAAGTGCCGCGAGCGGCCGTGCGAGGGCGCTTCCCAAAAACCTGATCACCAGCACTGGTGCAGTTCTTCAGATCACCGGCATCAGCTCGGAGACACTGCTCTCTCTCGATCCTGCTGCACGGCGGACGAAGGGGCGTCAAGGCAAAAACAGCGACGCAGAGCAGTTTGTGAGAGGCGAGTTTTTGAGTGTGTGATCTCTAGTATCCAAGACGTCTCTCATATACTCAAGTCTATCAACTGACTTAGTTTTGATCTGCCATAATTTTAAGAAACTGTCCTCTAAAATCTCACAACATGCAACTAATCGGAGCAATTATAAGACATTACACACGTAAAACATGTGCCTGCTGTTACGCCACAAATTACCTCTCAAGTTGACCTTGCAGTCTAGGTGTTGATGGAATATTCCAATTATACATCGGCATAAAATAAAGGCTCAGTGGAACACAACTCGTCACGATGCGAACGCGCAACATCGCAAGTCACAGGTCACGCGATAAACACGCGTAAAATCGCGAAACGCGCATGCGTGTGTGTGTTTTTGTGTCCATTGCAGCACCCTTCTGCTCTCTCATAATTCTCATGTTGAGAACTACTCCAAATACTACTATATATATTTGGAACACTCATCTAGGTGGTTAATATAGGACTAAAGTATCCAGCCTCCTCTCCATACCACCTTGACCTTTTACCAAGGAGTTGACTCATAAAACCAGCTCACACTGCACGTATAAACCAAATCTGTGAACAACAGTTGACATATGCTACGTCCAGACGACCTTGACTTTTCACCAAGGAGTTGACTAAAAAACCAGCTCACACTGCACGTACAAACCAAATCCGTCAACAACAGTTGACATATTCTACCTCCAGATGTTCTGAGAACTCAGTTGGTCTAGTCTTTATTGCCGTAACGACAAAAAGCATACTGAGGGAGCATACATGTATAGTTGCAGAAGTGCACAACTCAACCCATACTTCTATGGAATTACGAAGTATAGTTGAGCAATAAAAGTTGTAGGAGGTGATCACTATAAATGGCTAATGGGTCATGCCGGGCCGATTCGGCTCGGATTTGACCGGGCTCAGACCTAGAAACCCTAGGACTGGTACAGCCCAGAAGAGCGATTGGGCCGGGCCGATGCCTCAATCCAAGCACAGCTCAGGTTGACTTTTCTCGTGCCGTGCCAGGCCGGGCCGTCTCGGAGTCCGATTATAAAGAAAATATGTAAAAACTAAAGAAATATTATATTTTTGGGCTTATTCGGGCCGAACCAAGCCCCCGCGGACTACATGTCGGACCAGACGGGCTGAGTGTTAAACGGGTCGTGTCGGGATGGCCCAACGGGCCTATGCCTATGCCTAGGCAAAACCTGGGCCGGGCTTTGGGCCGGCCCAGGCTTGATCCCTTTCATGCCAGGCTGTGCTCGTGCTGAGCCGATTTGAACGGGCTCCGGGCTGGCTGGTTAAGCCCGGCCTATTTGGCCATCTATAGTGATCACTGTAGTTTTGGTTGACCAGAGACTAGAGAATTCATGCATTCTGTCTTTAGTAGACTTGTTTTGCAGAAAAGATGTCATGTGAATAATAAGGAAGTTCCACTCTTTTGGGGCAAACGCAATCATTTTTTCTCATCTTGGTCTGTGCTATATAGACATATTTCCTCAGGATACATGAGTGATAACAATAGTTATCATTTATTAATGCTATCATCCTTTAAAAATATCAATAATATTGAGAATACTGTTTATGAAAAAGAACCAGCTTCTTATGGGTTGTTCAATTTATTAATTTCTATCTTAGTCCGATTATATAACAACACAACAACCAAAACAACAAAATCAAACTTTTGTTCCAAACATGTTGAGTAGACTAACCGGACAATTTATCCATCAAATTAAATGAAATCATATAAGTTGTTTAGGTTACTAGGTACCAGGCCTGAATTGATCTCATTAGTACACTTGAAGTTTACCATACCTAAAACGTCAAACAATGGTCTTCAGTTCACTCGGTTATATTTAGTGTCCTCGTTGAATTCCAATGACTTGTTGATTCTAATTTTCACATTCAATTTCAGCTAGTCATTTATTATTGCTGAATTTAGATTACTGTCATTGACATGCAAAATAAATTGCTTCTTATTTGTATTTTTCAAAAAAGTCTATTTAGTATCCTCAAATATTTACATTGTTCACTTAACCTCTAAAAAAAATTTTGATCAAAATTACTACCCCGAACTATTTAGATCATTCAATCATTGTGCTTGCTGCCTTTTGAAAAAATTTCGGCTAATGTCACTGAGTATGAGTTTCACATCTCAATCACACCGTTGCAGACTTAATCAACTATTAAAAACCAGATTTAATGGCTTAAAATAACCAAGATGTACAGACTCCAAAATTCCAGAATTGCCTCTCGTGCATCCTGCGTCACTTGCTCTCTCTCACTGTCGGTCCAGCTTCTGTAGATAAACCGCCGACGGGCTCACCGAACTTTATCGCCTCGATTTGGCAACACGCACACACGCGTGGCCAGCTGTCCCGGCGCCCCAGCAGATCACACCGCCAGTCAAACACCTCCTCCCCTCCGTCCTCCACTCGCAACCCCACCGCCCCCGACCGCAGCCGTCGGGACCCGATCTCCGCCTTTCGCCTCGCATCCAACGGCCCAACCCTGGGCCTCCTTCCTCCGGCGAGCCACCGCGCTGCGCCCATAAATACCTCTGCCTCTGCCGCTGCCACCCCCGCCTTTCCGAATCGCGTCCAGGCCACCGGGATTTTCGCGAAGGGGGCCCTCGAATTTTTTATTGTTCTTCACATTTTAGATCCTTCCCCTGCCGAAGAGGAGAGAGTATGGCGTCGGAGCTGACCTACCGCGGCGGCGGGGCGCCCCCCGTCGCCGGCCCCGGCCCTGGGGTCTACTCCTCGAGGCCGTCCAAGCCTCTCGCATGGCTCTCCCGCGCCGTCCGCTACGCCGCCTCCGAGCACCGTCCGGTGTTCTCCCTCGCCGGGATGCTCTTTGCCGCCGCAGTCTTCTCCATTGCCTCCCCCTCCAGGTCCTCCTCTTCCTCCACCGGCTACTCCACCACCCGCGCCGCCGTCTCTTCCAACAACAACAACAACCCGCTTGCCCGCTTCTCAGTGGATCCGGCCCACCGCGACGTGCCCGCCAGGCACTTCGTCGGAGGCAAGGTGCCGCTGGGCCTCAAGCGAAAGGGCCTCCGCGTGCTGGTCACTGGAGGCGCCGGATTCGTCGGCAGTCACCTCGTCGACCGCCTCCTCGAGCGCGGCGACAGCGTGATCGTCGTCGACAACCTTTTCACGGGCCGCAAGGACAACGTCGTCCACCACTTCGGCAACCCCAACTTCGAGATGATCCGCCACGACGTCGTCGAGCCCATCCTCCTCGAGGTTGACCAGATCTACCACCTCGCCTGCCCGGCGTCGCCCGTGCACTACAAGTACAACCCCATCAAGACAATCATATCCTTTTTTTCTGTGCCGTGATGAACCCGTTCCATTCCGTTCCGCCATGGTTAATGCTTGGATCGCTGTCACTTCTTTGAGTTCTGGTGGCAAAATGGAGGTATTTATTTTTCTTTGTTTTTTGTGACGTATAAAGATATGATTTTGATTGTTTCTTTTTTGGTGGAGGATCTGTTCTTTTATGTGGCTTTTATATCGCTCGATGCATCACCCGGGTAGCAGTAAATTTTGCTCCCTGGGATTCTGTGTCTGTTCCAAATGGGCATAAGGGCAGGGATGGAGAATTTTGTTTCGGTCTCAGGAACTCGGGATTTGTGCCACGTTTCGATGTGAATTTTGGAGTTTTCTGCTGCTCTGAACTTTGGGTCAGAGTAGAACAGAGGTGGAGTTTGTCCGTTTCAGATCTCTGGTCCCCTGCCGCAGGATCAAAAATTTCTTCTTTTCGTTCGTGTTCTGGGATGAATCTGAAGATCCGGGATCCTATGGTCCTTTCTTTTTGAATTATTTTAAGCTTTGTATAAATAACTGATATTTGAGGATCATTTATCACATAGTCCGAACTGTTCTGTACCGTTTCACTTTGCTTCGTGATCTATTAAAGGACGTAGAAAAGTAAGCGCAGGTGTGACTGGATCTGGGTTTGTTGTAGAGTTTGCTTAGTTCTGACATAAAGTACGCATTTCAATTTTCAACATCGAAAAAGTGAAGTCCAAGTGGCTTTGCCTTTTTCACTTTCCAGCCACTTTGCTTACTTTTCACTTCACTTAGTTTCCTTGCGCCTTACTTATTTTGCTACTGATTGTTAGTCAACAAGGGTGATTGATCTAGTCAGGTTTTATTTGTAATTACTTTCCGGAGGTGATTCCTGTTAGGCCTTAACCTTTGAGATGGCACAAGACCAATGTCGTTGGGACATTGAACATGCTCGGATTGGCCAAGAGAATCAATGCAAGGTTCCTCATCACCAGCACCAGCGAGGTCTATGGTGATCCTCTCCAGCACCCTCAGGTGGAGACTTACTGGGGCAACGTCAATCCCATCGGTACTAACTCCTCTCTAATTTCTTATATTAGATGATGTCTTAGAGTAAATTGTGGTAGGTGCTGCATGGATTCTCATCTTATTTGGATGTAGCCTGTGAAGCTTAGTTAATGTTAGTTGGGTCATGCATATCCTGATCCCGCTTAGCAGGAAACTGTCGGGCACCAAATGTATGACCTCTCAAGAGTAGGATTGCTGACCGAAGATTTAAGATTGTGAAATTTGTTACTCCCTCTGTCTCAAAAAGAAACTTGTCGCTTTGTAATTAAAAAATGAACTACAAAGCGACAATTTTTTCGGGACGGAGGAGGTACACAACAAACAGTAATCTTTAATGCCTTGATTATTGGTTGGAATGAGCCAAGAATAGAAAAACACTGAAAGGGAAGCTGGATTTTTGCTCTTCCAGTTTTACCCCAAGAAGTACATAGTGCAGAAAGAAAAAGATTTTCCAAAAATACAGTGATGTTCCAAATTCGAAGCTTACTGTTGTTTGAAAGTAGCCTTGTATAAGCAACTAGTGAAAAAAAAAGGAGATCTTGGGATCTCACTCTAAGCAGATGCTAGCTGTGGAATCTTAGCTGGGTGGTCTTGCATGCTTTGATTCCTTCTGGTGGAAAGGGACGATGCTGTTAGATGGAAGTTTCTCCAAGAGGGCCGCTTTGTGGATCCCTTTCAATAAAGCAAGTGGGGGACTCAACTGTATTTGACCAATTATGCCTAACCAAACATCCACCAACCAACACACCTAAGACAATTAAGAGAGCAAAACAGAAAATTAATGAAAGTTTGTTGAATAGGTATCATCCAGTACTAGGTGTTGCATACTGCTTGGATTTTGTACAAAGTTGGCAAGTTCTTGCCTGCTCTGAGGAAGCTTCCCCAATTTTTATGATTTCTCATTAACAGGTGTCAGGAGCTGCTACGACGAGGGCAAGCGTACTGCTGAAACATTGACCATGGACTACCACCGTGGTGCCAACCTTGAGGTAATTCTGTGGTCCTACTTGTTTAATTTCATTGGCGGAACCATTTTGCCCTTGTTGAGACTAGATATTAATGTTTGGAAAATTGTTTGACGTTTTCAGGTCCGGATCGCACGTATCTTCAACACCTATGGCCCTCGCATGTGCATTGATGATGGGCGTGTTGTCAGCAACTTTGTTGCTCAGGTAAACACGCATACGGCTGTTGCTACACTTATTACAGAAGCCAAAAGATAGTGATAGTCAAATAATCTTGTAGTAGCACTGAAAAAATTAACTATGTGTAATTATGGTTACAGGCGTTGAGAAAAGAGCCTTTGACAGTTTATGGTGATGGCAAGCAGACCAGGAGTTTCCAATACGTTTCTGATCTGGTAGGTCTATCTGTGCCCCTTTAATTGAAACAGGTCAACCTAAATTATACTTTTTATCATCTAAAAAACCATTGGCATACCATAAGAATCATATTAGCTTTTTCAGTGGCTTAGCCAACTTTTTAACGAGTTGGGTGTTTGAAACTTCAGATTGTATGCAACATGTCACGACATTGCACCTTGTTCTGATTTGGGTCTTCTCTCACCAGGTTGAGGGCCTGATGAGGCTGATGGAAGGGGAGCATGTTGGCCCCTTCAACCTGGGTAACCCTGGCGAGTTCACCATGCTGGAGCTGGCCAAGGTTGTCCAGGACACCATTGACCCAAACGCGAAGATCGAGTTCCGTGAAAACACCCAGGATGACCCTCATAAGCGCAAGCCCGACATCACCCGTGCCAAGGAGCACCTCGGGTGGGAGCCGAAGATCCCCCTCCGCGAGGGCCTTCCCCTCATGGTCACAGACTTCCGCAAGCGCATCTTCGGCGACCAAGATGGTGCCGCCGCCGCCACCACCACCACCGGAGGCCAGCAAGGGTAGAAGGAACAAAAATGATCATACGAGTTGGAAATTTTGGTGGCCTGCTTCTAGTTGCTTGGTTACTCCCCCTTACTGACAAAGCTATGGGTGCGTAGTTCTTTGAGAATGTGTTACTAAATACATTGGTTACTGCTGTAATGTTATTCTTTTTCCTGTATTCTCAGTCTCAGCTATACGAAATTTGTCAGTTGAATCGATGGATAAAAGTGATATAATTTTTTGAGAATAGCCTTGCATGGTGTGTTATAGATCACATACAGAACTCGCACATTGTTTATATCCATCAATTTCTTTCGGGCTCATTTACAGTTCTCTGTGAAATATAAGGTCTTCATAGTATTTACATCCTACATTGCTGCTGCTGTGGTCAACCCCCTAGCTCACACAGGAAGCTCGGGTGCCGTTGATGCTGGCCTGGCGCCGACGCTGGACTCTCCGTGCCGCCGTTGCTGCTTCCGACACAGCCAATTTTATTGGACGCTACCTGGTGTTGGAGCTCGGCCTCCGTCGGAGCTCTTCCCGTTCTTTGTGTTTTCAATGGCGACCGCCTTGTCGAGAGCCACGCAACAATATCTGAGAACACCAGCTCTACATTCTCATCGGGCTCGTCATCGATGAGGCCGTGCCAGTGCCACATGCCCTTGTAGAGCTTGATGGTCCCTTCGGCGCTGGCTGCGCGCTCGTAGAGGGCGCGGTTGACCTCTGGGTCGTTCACCGTGTCTAAGTCGCGATGAAGAACGGCATCCTCACCTGTGGAAAACATATCCAGAAAGTAAAGAAGGATCAACTCTGCCTGTTACTTCTCTAGACCAGAAAAGCTTGAGCATCTGGGAAACAATGTATCAGCTTTAAGGTAAACTATGACACGCCGTCTTCAACATCCATGCGGGTTCCCAGCAGCTTCAACGCGGCCTTCAGACGGTGCTTGTCCAGTAGATGAGCTTATTCTTCCTGATCTGATATTATGGTTGCACAGGAAAGATTAATTCAGAAATAAAGCCTCAATTCAGAAACGTTTCAGATCAATTTGGTTTCTCACAAACTATATAACTGAGTGAAATTATGCTTTAGTCAAATGACACAAAGATCATGAGAACAGCTGCCATGTTGTTTTTTGATATTGCAGTCAACCAGTTCCCGCGATAGTAGCCGTGTCCGTGCGAAACGGTTCAGATGTGTTAGTCTTACCCTTTTACACAATTTATGCACTACAATATATTAAAACCGCAGGAAGTAGCTGCCACCGAGCTGGAACCCAATCCTACTTTTGAAACTAGATATAACGAAGGCATTTGATTCAGTATCATGGAACTACTTTTGATTGAACTGATGGCTCACAGAGGCTTTCTCCGACGATGGCAAAACTGTGTATCTGCATTGCTCTCTACGGCTTCTTCCTCCATTAATCTTAATGGTTCTCCTGACCCGTGATTCACCATGAGAGAGGTCTGCGCTAGGGGGGTTTTCTATCGCCTCACTTATTCATCCTTGCTATTGATGCTCTAAGCCGTATCTGCACTCTCGCAACGGAGGCATGAACTTTATCTCCCCTTACTGGCTGTCGTTCAAAACATCGAGTATCTGTTCGAATAAATGGGTTAGATCTAATAAATATTCAGAAATAATTTCTAATAAATCCCAAAGTCTCATTAGAGCAAGAGAGGATGGTGCTAAACGTTTAGTCCCACATGAAAAGTGGAAGGAGAGCAACCTCTATATATAAGGAGGTTGTTCTTCCACTCTTTGAGTGAGAGAGAAGAGGAGAAGAGAGAGGTGACCCAGACACACTCCTCCTCCTCCTTCTCACTCGCCCCTCCCCGTAAACGTGCGCGCGCCGAATTTTGGGGCTTCCGAGACTGAGTCAAAGATGTTGGAGACGGACGCGTCTACGACTGCAGAGTTGGATCGGATGCAGATCCTCCAGATCGCAACAGAACCGCCTCCGCAAGACTCTATAAATACGGACATCCGCGGCAAGAAAAATCATCCCACGATCAGATCGTTCCCACGTTCGCGTTCCTTGCGCCGCCTTTTAGTCTCCTCCATCCCGAGCTCCGCCGTTTACCGACGATCGGGAGAGTAGGTCTCCGGAACCGCTCATCCTTGCGATCCTGTACCGGGAGAGAGCGAATAAGGTTTTTAGAAAGCGCTTCGCGCGACTGCTCGCGTTCTTCATCACGGGTCGTCTACCGAAGAGATCGGGCGCTGCGGCCCAACATCGTCACCAGCGTCTGCAGCAGCTGTTCTCCGTCAGATCTACAACAGTTCTTCCGGCTTCAAATCGGTATGTGATATTACTCGTCCTGTCTGTATACCGAAATTAATCGCTACTGTTTTTTGCGTGTTTTTCCAGAATTATTCAGTAAATTGTCTCGTATTTTCTAACAATCCAAAAACCTTATTAGATAATTTCTTGAGTTGAACATGATGACTTTAGCCGGTGCACTGAGTTTGGAGAAATTCTCTGGTGTGCACTTCAAGAGGTGGCAAGTTAAGGCCACACTCTTGCTCTAGTCACTTAAGATCTTCTGGGTAACCGAGGGCAGGCCTCAAGGTTATTTGTCTGTTGAAGAACAGACGAAGTTCGAGGAAGCCAATTCTGCTCTGAGAGGATGTATATTAAGTGTTCCTGATAACAAACTCTGTGATGTCTATCGATAGTCACAGATGAGAAGGAGCTCTAGAATGCACTTAACTCTAAGTATGGTGCAGCCGATGCAGGCGGTGAACTGTATATCATAGAGAATTTTCATGACTACAAGATGGTTAACAACCGTCTTGTAGTTGAACAAGCCTATGAAATATAGTGCCTTGCGAGAAAGCTCAATCTCCTTAAGTGTCCTTTACCCAACAAGTTTGTGGTTGGGTGCATTATTGCAAAGTTACCTCCTTCATGGAGGAACTTCGCCACAACTCTCAAACACAAGAGACAGGAAATATCAGTTGAAAACCTGATAGCTTCTCCTGATGTTGAGGAGAAGGCTCGGGCTAAGAACGCTACTAAGTAAGGAGATGAGGGTCAATCTAGCGCCAATACTAATATAGTGCAGAAACCCAATGCCAACTACTGCTTTAAAGAAGAAGAAGTCAAACAAACTAATGATGGATGCTGTCGGTACCCTGGAAACCGTACACCCCTTGAGGTTACAAAGATATCAAGGAAAAGTCACCCACTTGATTTGAAGACCTTCGGAGGCCCACATGTCAGATGTAACCGGACCCGCTTCTCTAACATGGTTAATCCCAGGGTCGCCACGTGTACTATCAAACCGGAGCTACCGCCCACAAGGGGGAAGCTCCGGCCCATGTACCGAAATGGCACCTCTGGACTTAACCCCAGACCGAGAGAAGCTCCGGACCTAACACGTGTCAGGTAGCTCCAGAGCTTCCTGTTTCCCACAGTATGCTCCGGAGCTGCCACGTGTCCACCCGTCGGAGCTTCGGACTCTAACCTCCGGAAGACTTCATAACGGCTCTGGATCTTCAAAGGGGAATCAAGGACTTCAAGACCCGATTAAGTGTCATTAATACCATATTAATGACACACGGTCGGATGACCTTAATCACCAGTAACGGTGTTGTCAAAGCCCATTACCCGGTCATTAAGGGCAATTAAACCTGCTGAATGAATAATCAAATACTAGTAACCGCCGGGGCCACATGTCGGGCCAGGATAATTTGTAACGGTCTACCCTTGTACTATAAAAGGACAGGCCGACAACGGACTCGGGGAGCAAGGCAACATACGTGCCATAGACGCTCAACACAAGCTCATACAGCTAATACAACACCAACACACCCGTGGAGTAGGGTATTACGCTCAGGCGGCCCGAACCACGTAAACTACTGCGTCTCCTGCATCATTTACTATTCACCTTCTCGAATCTCCGCGCGCCCACACCGAACATCAAACTCCTCTAACACTTCAGTAGTGTCGGGAGATCTGTCAGTTCCAAACCACTGACAGTTGGCACGCCATGTAGGGGGGCCTGAGGTTTTGAGAATGGTGAACTCAGCTGTTGGATCATCTAACGGTCAACCTGTTGCTCAGGATGTTGGGGGCAATCCCTCCAATATGCAGCCACCAGCAGGAGCCTGAGCACCAGCAGGAGTCACACTCCCACCACCACCGCCTTCACCAGCAAATCAAGCTGGGCAACATGATGGTGCGCCGGCGTCAATCACTGTGTCGGCAAATCATGACAACCCGAAACACGCGCTCCATGCAGCGCGTGCTCTTCTCCAATGCCCACCACCTCCGGATGCATCCCGGGATGCACTGGAGCAGTGGAGGGCCGATGTGGAGCATTTGGTTGCAGCAGCAGCCTAACGCCTCAGCAATCAGGGTCCTCCTCCTTCAGGACGAGCCCCGTCGCAGCGGCGGACTTTGTCTGGTAGACTTGGTCCACACGTTTCCAATAGCAGGAGACGTGCTGCGTCACAACAAGTGACGTCATTGCCCTCCGGGGCACGACGTACTCACACGGTATCCAGGCTTTTGACTCATGACCTCCGGGCGGAGCTTGATCGCCGATACCGTCAGTGGGACGGCCGAGTCCATATTGAGCATGCCCGTGAAAGACGAGAAGCTCAGGACCTTTCTGCTCCTGAAGGAGTGGGAGGAGGCTGTTCAGCCCTGGCCATGCATCTGCGTATGGTCAGGTGGCCACAGAAGTTCCGGCCTCACCTGCCGAAAAAATTCGACGGGACTGTCAATCCCGCCGAATTTCTTCAGATCTACTCCACTGCAATCTTGGCAGCTGGAGGAAACGAGGCTGTGATGGCCAATTATTTTCCAGTGGCCTTAACAGGGACCGCCAGGTCCTGGTTTATGAGCCTTCCACCCAACTCTATCAACAGTTGGGAGGAGCTGTGCCGACAGTTCACCGCCAACTTCGGGAGCCGCCAACTTCGGGAGTTCATACACCCGACCAGGCACTGAACTGGACCTTTTTGCAGTCGTGCAAAAAGGGGGAGAATCCCTGCGATCATTCATCCAGAGGTTCTCTCAGGTACGAAATACTATCCCTTCTATCTCTAGTGCCTCTGTCATTGTGGCATTCAGACAGGGTGTACGGGACAAGAAGATGTTGGAGAAACTGGCGATCAAGGAGATCACCAGTGTCACGGAACTCTTCAGCTTGGCTGACAAATGTGCCAGAGCTGCGGAGGGCTGTGAGATGCACTCCAAACCAACCCCGGAGGGTCACAAGAAATCCTCCAAAGAAGAATCCGCTGCCTCCGAAAGTGGCAAAAAGAAAAAGAAGACCAACGACAAGAAGAAGCCGTCGGCTGGCACATCCAACGTTGCAGCTGCTGCAACTCCGGGTGGCCGGTGGCCATGCCCCGAGAAGCGACCTCGACCGTCTTCTGAAGACGGTGGCAAACCCAAAGTGTGGTGTCCCATTCACAAAACGGGCAGCCACAGTTTGGAAGACTGCCGGGAGGTCCAAAACCTGGCCGAGCGCTACAACAAGCGCCGAGAAGAATCTCCTTTCCGACAGAGGGAAGGAAAGCAAAAAGTCGACAAAGCTCCGGCTGAAGAGGAGTTAGGATTTCAGGATCCCAAAAAGGTCCTGAAGGCCGTTTACACCTCCGTCGACGATGATTCTGACGTCTCTGATAACGAGCGTCGGAAGACCATGAACACCATTTTTGGTGGATCATGGGACATCACCTCCCGCCGTGTCATCAAGACTATGCGTCGGGATATGGCCGTTGTAGCTCCTACAGTCAGGCCGGAACCTCATCGGAAGTGGATGGACACAACCATCACTTTTGATGCTTCGGATTGCCCTCGGAGCATGGTTGGAGCAGGACAGTTACCTTTGATGGTATCTCCTACCATCAACAACATCCAACTCCACCACGTCATGGTAGACGGAGGTTCGGGGCTTAACCTCATAAGCTTTGAAGCTTTTACTAAGCTTCAACTCCGACCTTCGGATCTTCACCCCTCTCGACCTTTCTACGGAGTAGGTCCGGGGGCCATTACCCCACTCGGAGCTATTACTCTCCCCGTTACCTTTGGGACACGGGAGAAGTACCGCACCGAGAAGTTGGTCTTCGACGTTGCTCAGATCAACTTACCTTTCAATGCCATCTTGGGTAGGCCCGCCCTGTACAAATTCATGGCAGCTGCCCATTATGGCTATCTGGTGTTGAAGATGCCAACGCCAGTAGGCATTCTCCGGATCCGCGAAGATCGTACTGCCAGAGTAACTGCTCTAGAAGAGCTCCATGCACTCACCACAGCGCAAGAGGAGGATTCCAGGCAGGAGCAAGCTCCAAAACCCCCGAGCATTCGTCAACGAGGCTCGACTTCTGCACCTCGTGTGCAGCCAAGCGGCGACACCGACATTCCCATAAAAGTCGTCCAAATTGGTTCCGATGCCGCTCAGACCACCCGTATATCGGGGGGATTGAACGACAAATAGGAACTTGTGCTCATCACTTTACCCCGGGCTAACGTCGACGTGTTTGCTTGGCAACCGTCACAAATGCCTGGGATCCCCAGGGAAGTGATTGAGCACAATCTGAAGATCTACCCCGACGCCCGGCCTGTGCATCAGAAGCCTCGGAAGCAATCCGTAGAGCGACAGAACTTCATTCGACAAGAAGTGAAGAAGTTACTCGAAGCCGGATTCATCCGAGAAGTCTTCCATCCAAAATGGCTGGCAAATCCAATTGTTGTGCCCAAGGCCGGTGGGAAGCTTCGTATGTGCATCGACTACACCACACGAAATAAGGCATGTCCAAAAGATCCATTCCCACTACCTAGAATAGATCAGATAGTGGATTCCACCTCCGGGTGTGAATTACTGTGTTTTCTAGATGCATATTTCGGGTATCATCAAATCCGGATGTCTAGGGAAGATGAAGAGCATACCTCATTTATCACAGTAGATGGATTGTACTGTTATACAACCATGCCCTTTGGTCTCAAGAATGCAGCTTCAACTTTTGTACGAGCTATGTACAAAACTTTTGAAGAACTCATAAGAGACATAGTGGAAGTGTACGTCGATGACATCATGGTCAAAGTCAGGGACAAGGAGTCACTCCTGGACACCTTGCAGGCTGTCTTCGACAAGCTGCGGGCCACCCGTACAAAGCTAAACCCAGACAAGTGTGTCTTCGGGGTTAGCTCCAGAAAACTTCTTGGTTTCCTGGTAAGTCACCGGGGCATAAAAGCTAATCCGGCGAAGATTAAAGCCATTGAAGACATGCGGCCACCAACCCTCATCAAAGACGTCCAAAAGTTGACTGGATGTCTAGCAGCCCTCAGCCGGTTCATTTCAAGACTGGCGGAACGGGCACTTCCCTTCTTCAAAATATTTAGGAAGTTCGGACCATTTCAGTGGTCCGAAGAAGCAGAGAAGGCATTCCAGGAACTGAAACAGTTCCTCACCACCCTACCGATTCTGGTAGCTCCGAACCCTGGTGAGCCTTTGTTGCTTTACATTTTAGCAACTGACGAAGTCGTCAGTATGGTTTTGGTTGCGGAGAGACCAGAGCTACCTCATACTCAGGAATCCAGACCCCTTCAGGAGGGTCCGGAGGTACCTGAAAGCGAGTCTGGGTCCCAGCTCCCAGACCCGAATCCACAAGAAGTTAATTTAGGAGACCCAGACCCCTCCGGGAGGGTCCACGTCGCTTCTGAAGAAGCCTCGGGTTCCTCCAGCCAGGACCCGGAGGTTCCCGAAGAAAGTCCGGATTCCTCCGAGAGGATCCGAGTTAGTGAAGAGGAAGCTCCGAACCCCTCCAGGAGGGTCCGGACAATTCAGCGCCCAGTATACTTCATTAGTGAAGTACTACATGATGCCAAGACTCAATACCTAGAGGTGCATAAGCTGCTCTATGCAGTTCTTATTGCCTCCAGGAAGCTTTGCCATTACTTTCAAGCTCACAAAGTCTCAGTGGTGACCTCTTACCCACTTCGAGCAATTTTGCATAATCCCAATTCAACTGGGAATATTGCAAAGTGGGCAGCGGAATTGGCCAAATTTGATCTTGAATTTATTTCAAGGCAAGCAGTCAAGAGTCAAGCTTTGACATATTTTGTGGCAGAATGGACTCCCTCTCCATCAAACCCTGGGGGCCCAAGTGAGCAGAAGACGGGGCATCAAGCTCCAGCCTTCACCGAGCCTCACTGGACCCTCTACTTTGACGGTTCCATGCAGAAGCAGGGGGATGGAGCTGGAATCCTTTTCCTTGCACCGATCGGGGAGAAGGAGAAATATATGGTGCACCTTGACTTCAAGGCGACCAACAACATGGCAGAGTACGAAGCACTCATCTACGGACTAAAGGTGGCACTGTCATATGGTGTCAAGCAACTGCTGGTCAAGGGAGATTCACAGCTCATCATTAAGCAGGTGAAGGGTGAATGTTCCTGTAATAATCTCCAGCTAGTTGCTTACCTCCTTGAAGTCCAGAGGCTTCAGAAGGACTTTGAAGTCCTAGATCTCCACCATGTTCAGCGTGTCCACAACGCTGAAGCCGACGAACTCTCGACGAATGCGTCAACCGGAGCTCCGGCTCCTGATGGAACTTTTGTCCGGAGGTTGTTGAAACCCACACCTCAGCCTGCCGAACTGAGCGAAGGGGGCGAGATCAGCATCCCGAAGCTGACGGTCCCGATGGCCCTGTTACCATGGCAGCCATCAAGGGTCATAGGTGCTGCCGGAAGCTCCGAGCAACCCAGCACACAAGACTCAAATGCTCAAGTTAGTTCCGATGCATGGATCTCGGAGATCCGGAACTACTTGAAAGACAACATCCTTCTTGACGATGATGTATCCGCTGACCGGGTAGTCAGATTGGCTAAAAGTTACATGTTGGTAGAAGGGGATCTCTACCGGCGCGGTGCCAACGGCATCCTAATGCGGTGCATCACAAGGGAAGAAGGCTGCGAGCTCCTCGCAGAAATCCATGGAGGCGAGTGTGGGAACCACGTGTCTTCCCGCACGCTGGTCGGTAAAGCCTTTTGGCATGGCTTCTACTGGCCTACGGCACTCCAGGATGCAACTGAGCTGGTGAAAAAATGCAAAGCATGTCAATTTCATGCGAAGCAAATTCACACACCGGCTCAGCCCTTACAAATGATACCTCCTACATGGCCTTTCGCCGTGTGGGGGATGGACATCTTGGGACCTTTCCCAAGAGCCGTCGGAGGTTACAAGTTCCTGTATGTCGCCATAGATAAGTTCACTAAGTGGCCGGAAGCGACTCCAGTTGTGACAATCAACAAGCAATCTGCTATCAACTTTTTGCAGTCCATTGTATGCAGATTTGGAGTCCCAAACAAAATCATCACTGATAATGGGACCCAATTCACAAGCTCTGCATTTCAAGGATATTGCAAAGACCTCGGCATACAAGTTTGCTACGCTTCCGTAGCTCACCTAGCCAGCAATGGCCAACCCGAGAGAGCAAATGCTGAAATCCTTAAAGGACTCAAGACGCGCACCTATGAGCGCTTGAAAAAGCATGGAGCCAATTGGGTCGAAGAGCTTCCGCCCACTCTATGGGCCAACAGGACATCTCCAAACCGGTCAACCGGAGAGACACCCTTCTTTCTGGTGTACAGAGCTGAAGCAATCCTTCCTCCGGAAATCACCTTGGGTTCACTCCGGGTCCGGACCTTCGACGAAGCCGTGCAGGACCAGCTCCGGCGTGAAGACCTAGACCTCCTTGAGGAGGGAAGGTGCCAAGCAGCTGTTCGGAATGCCCGATATTGCCAATCCCTTCGTCGCTATCACCAGCAGCATGTACACAACCGACAGCTCGAGGAAGGAGACCTGGTGCTACGGAGAATACAATCCAGAGAAGGGTTAAATAAACTCTCCCCCGGCTGGGAGGGACCCTTCCGAGTGATTAAAGTATCCCGTCCCGGAAGCGTTCGCTTGGCTACCGAGGATGGGACACCTCTCCCAAATCCTTGGAACATCGAGCACCTCCATAAGTTCTACACTTAATACCACGGAGGTGAGTCTTGAGTAACTTGAGGTGTATGTTATAGAGTCATTGTACAGAGTCGGGTAGTTCCTCCGGGAGAGCAGCCGGACCTTTCTCGAAAGGTCTGCAAAGTTCATGCAACACTTGTCACAGTCTCCAGACTAAAAGTGTGGCTAACTACCCTGGGTCAAACGAGAAATGAAACACGCTTAGCCTGGTTCCGTACCCTAAGAGTGTACTTGTTTCCCCTGTACCCCAGACCTATAATAAAAGACATCTTCATGTGAAACAGACTCCACGTGCATTTATTTTGTACAGGCTCAACATTTTTTATTTTTCTCTTTCTTGTCTATAACGAAGACGTGCTGTTCTTAAGAAATTTTAGTTCGACTGGTTTATATACAATACGAGTTGTATTGACAATTCTTTTGGATTCAAATATTGTTCCTGGCCAACTCGCCTGAAAGCCGCCAAGCCAATCTAGGGCCGGAGTGTGCTATCGACTTAGCCTGGTCAAGCACCCTAAGTACGCCACTCTACCTACACCCCGGCAGGCCGAAGTAAGGTGAGTCCAAATACAATTGAATCTGGAAGAAAAGGCAATGTATTCGATTGTGTCTAGAATCGCGTTTGACCTAAAACTTTCTTGAGAATCGTAAGCCGTGACAAAGTTATAGACAAGAAACAAATTTTACTATTTTTCTTGACTTCAGTGTGCAGGAAAAATAAAATACACGTTGATGGAGAAAAGCTGGAGCTAACAAAGCTCCAACTCCCCTAGGTGGTTTGTAATCGATGTTACGCATCGAAAACAAGCATCACCAGACTAATCAAGCTCCGATAAAGCTAGGGGGGTCAGCCGTCGACACTGAATAAAAGATGGTGAGAAGATCCCGCAAATGGAGTCTGCTGCCAACAAACTAAGTGCTGGCAAAGGTCACTGCCGGAGCTATTAGGCTCCGACACCCCGGAGGACTAACTATCGATGCCCTACGCGTTGATAGAGACTATTGCCGGAGCTACTAAGCTCCAGTGATAGACAATGCCGGAGCCTCTAAGCTCCGACAACCTCAGGGGGCCTTCACTATCGAAGACTTCGAACCTAAATTCTACAAGTTCGGAGCAAATGAGTCTTCAGCAAAACGCAGTATCCTCTTGGTACATGTTCACAATCAAATTGTGTACATCTACCAGGGGGCCATGTGAAGACAAAAGCGTTGAAGACAAAAAGTGAAATTCACAAAAATTCGGGGATTTCATTCATCTGGAGACAAGGAATTACATCTGGAGACAAGGGATTACAAAATTGAGGAGGAAGAAGAAAAAATACAAGTGAGAACTATAGAGATGGTCCTAGACCCTATGGAAGAATTGGGCGACCTTCTGGGCAACCTCCGATACGTTGGCTCGGGTAGCTTCGCCTTCTCCTTCGACGGGGCCTTCAAGCACCGGGTCCAGAGGAAATTAGGAGTTCCGGCTGGTGTAGCACGTCAGCACATATTCTACGATGTTCTTCGCCAGGGATTGCCCCTCAACCTCCAATTGGTCCGCGATGAAATCGCCCACCTTGGAGAGCTTGCTACCTGATGTGCTCAACGCCTGCAGCGTAGGTCCGGCTCCGGCTCCGGATCATCCGGGCGCACGGGGCTGAAACCCATCGGTGTCAGCGCGGCCTTGTCCAAGAACTCCCAAATTTGTAGGGAGTTCGCAGTCCTCAAGCCCTTCATTTCTTCCAGGGATCTCCTGGCCGCCATCGATTCGGAATTCTCACGGGCGAGGCGCTCAACTTCTTTGGCGTTTTGCTGAATCTTTTCAGCAACCCGCCTTTCGAGTTTTCCGAGCTCCTCCTCCGGAGGTGGATCTTGTTCCGGCGGTCGACCAGGTCCATCTCTCTACCCCTCACTTTCTTCTCCCTGGCAGTAAGGGCACACTCTTGTTCGTAGAGTTCCTACCCTCGCACCCAGACCTTCTCCTCTTCCTCTTGGCAGCGCTCTTCCAATTTTTTGGCGCGCTCCTCGAGGCCCTTGTCAACCAGAGCCACCTTCTCGGCGAGCTCCTCCTCCCTCCTCAGGACGTCATCCCGCAGCTCTAGGAGTCTCTGCTCTTCATCCTCAAGCCATTTCTCCCTCTCCTCAAGTGCCTCCCGGTGCTTGATGAGTGTAGTGTTAATGGCCTCAAGCCTTTCATGGCGTTCATCGGCCGCACTATTGGCTGCTTTGGCTTGATCGTAGATCTCCCGGGATTGAGCATCGAGGGCGCGAGTCAAACTCTCCCTGTCATCCAGTAACTTGCCCCAGTACTCCAGGCGGATCTTCTCCCGCTTGATCCACTCTTTGTCATCTGCTAGCCTCGACTGTGCCAGCTTGGTCTCGAAGTAGAGTCGGTTATGCCACCGCCTAAGGGTTTGGCGCTCCTCTTCAAGAGCCTTGCTGTCGTGGAAGAAGTCCAGTTGGACTTGACGCAGACTGGAACATGCGTTGTCAATAGACAATGACAACGGGATAGGTTCCGGACCTGCTGGGATCTCCTCCGCTGGTTCCAGCGGGTTTTCAGATACAAAAATTGGGTCCCACTCCACAAGAGTGGTCCCCTGAGTCTCCATGGCACTAGGGCCGTCCTCCGGGATGGCCTCAGTCGCCATCGAGTAAGGCCCCGCCACCAGGTCTTCGTTCACCCCCTCGGGCAGGGGGCCAGCGACTTCGCTTGGGCACTCCGGCTCGGCCGTGAGTACCTCCGACGTCATCACTTCCGGAGCAGGGGCCGCTTCTGGCTCCGGCCTTGGCACCTCCTCCGATGGGGGCTCGAGCTCCGCTACCTCTTCAACAACCGGCTCAGGAGCCGGAAGATCTTCAACCTCTACCGGCCCTGCGATCGGAGCTTCAACAATGACCGGCTCTGCGGCCGGTGCTTCGGAGGTAACCGGCCCAACTGCCGGAACTTCCTCAGCTTTCGGCGTGCGCGCTGGGACTTCAATCACTTCTGGCTCGACCGCCGGAGCTTCGACACTTTCAGGCTCCAGGGCCGGAATCACAGCTTCTTCCGGCTCAACAGCCGGAACTTCCGTCATTTCAGCACCAGGACCCGGAGCTTCAACCTCTGGGGCAGGTATCGCTGGCGCATCTTCTCTCCCATGGTCCAGCGCTACCACGGGAGCCTATGGGGATGAGTCGATGTCCATGACCACGACAGCTGGCACCGGAGCTATCGCAGCTTCAGCCACCACTTGGGGCGGCACTGGGACCGGAGCAGAAGCTTCCGCCCTCACAGCTTCAGTAGCTGCGACTGAGGGTGGAGCCTCACTCCTCTTCTTGGGAACGCTGCAAATGATGGACGAGGAAACTTAAAAAAGCAATCACTAAAGCAAAACAATTGTCCAAGGTAAAGATTAAAAATTACCTTGGGAGGCTTCCGCACCAGCTTGCCCGGAATCTTTTTCCCGGGCATTCCGGGCTGGTCATAGCCGGCGTGGAAGCTCCGGAAGGCCCCCCGGAACTCGTCGCGGCCACGGGTGTTTCCCGGGTCGAGGCTCCCCTCGATCGGGAAGAACCCCCGGACCTAGAGGCCTCCACCGGCCCAGGTGCTGGAGTCGCGCGCCCGGAGCTTACACCCCGGGAGGACCCCACTGCGGGAACAGTCTCTCCCCGGGAGAACCCCACTACGGGAACAGTCGCCGCGGTTGTGGAAGACCTTCCCCTCCGGGGAGAAGGAGCCGATGCAGAAGTAGCGGGCCTAATGGACCTTCCGTCGGCGTACTGCAGCTTCCGCTTCCGGCTCACGGGTTCATCCGCCAGCTCCTTGTCCTTGCCGATGACCTCCTCCCTCGGCTTCAGAGCTGGGTCGGAGCCACCGTCAGACACTCCAGGGATCGCTACCCTGGTAGTTGATCTTCTCTCGACGACACCAAGGTCGTCAAGCATGGGCATCTTCCGCCGGAGCTCCCTACTGAACTCAACTTCCACGTTCAGAGGAAGAAAAGCCAATGGCGGAGTCAAGTCGTCACCCTCGACGTTGATGTCGTGCTGGAACTTCTTGAGGTGGAACTCCAAGGTTTTCCCAACCATGTTGGACTTCAACCCGGTCTCGACCCGGTCGTCGTCCATCACGCTGTTGAGGGCCCAAGCGAGTTTCTCCCTCTTCTTCAGCGGTGCCCACCTGTTGACTAGGAAGTTACAAAACACTGCTTGAGGGGTTAATCCCCCCTCCACACACCGGCGAATCCTGGTCAGAACAGGGTCGAAGGCGTCCGCCAGCACCGGAGCTTCACTCCAGATCGTCGTGTCAATGTTGGGGAGGCCTTCGGGCAGCTCCAGCCTCTCGTGCTCCTCCACCCGAATGACTATCCAATCCTTCTTCCAGTCATCCCACTTCCCAGTAGGGAACGACCGGAGGTACTTGAATGGGCACTTCTTGCGCTTCACGAAGTAGTAGAAGCCAAGGTACTCATTGCTTCTACCGGTGGTGTGAACGGTGAAGAAGGTCCGGAAGAGTTCGATGCAGGGGGGGATGCCCACCCACATCTCACAGAAGTGGACGAAGATAGACACAAGGAGAATGGAGTCAGGGCCAAGGTGGTATAGCTGCAGACGATAAAAGTCCAGCAGCATCAAGAAAAAGGAAGAAAAAGGGGGGATCAACCCCACCATGGCATACAAGGAGAAGTACACCATTTCGCCGGAGTGCTCCTTCTCGAATGGGAGCTCTCCCCCGGCGCAGACCGAGCGGTTGAAGAAGTCCGAGGACCACCCCATGAGGGCCTGGACCTTCTTCAGGTCGCCGTCGGTCTTCAAGTGACTCTCGCGGAGACCCAACTCCATCGCGGCACTGCTAGGCAAGAGAAGAAAAGCGAAGCACAAGTTGGGAGTTTGAGCGCAAGATCAGATGGGAGGTGTGAAGAACTCCCGACGGTGCGTGCTTTCCTCCTTAAGTAAGCCCTCGCAACGCTTGGATGGAAACAGCAAGGAAGTCGAAGATACCATTCAAAAACTCCACCCAGCCAATGACAAGGGGGCCCGGGACCACTCCGATGATCAAGTCGAGGTTCTTACCCAGGCGAACGGTTGTCATCAAGAGGCGGGAAACCCGAAGGCGGTGGCCTAACAAGGCGCGCGGAACCGATACGGTTTTCGTATCAGGAACCAGCGACCTTCAATTGCGTGAGATCCGCACGCCAACGATCTCATCTGCCGCACACGGGACACGCCATGTGGCGAGGATTTAACTCCAAACCCTCGCCAACGGCACCTCTGAAGACCTTTGAAGACTCAGTTCAAAAGTCGCGAGGATGGACCCACCTCCGGCGGAATGACTTCACCCCAGTGGTCTTCTCCGGAGGCAGGTCCAGGGGGCCACTGTCGGTACCCTAGAAACCGTACACCCCTTGAGGTTACAAAGATATCAAGGAAAAGTCACCCACTTGATTTGAAGACCTTCGGAGGCCCACATGTCAGATGTAACTGGACCCGCTTCTCCAACATGGTTAATCCCAGGGTCGCCACGTGTACTATCAAACCGGAGCTACCACCCACAAGGGGGAAGCTCCAGCCCATGTACCGAAATGGAACCTCCGAACTTAACCCCAGACCGAGAGAAGCTCCGGACCTAACACGTGTCAGGTAGCTCCGGAGCTTCCTGTTTCCAACAGTATGCTCTGGAGCTGCCACATGTCCACCCGTCGGAGCTTCGGACTCTAACCTCCGGAAGACTTCATAACAGCTCCATATCTTCAAAGGGGAATCAAAGACTTCAAGACCCAATTAAGTGTCATTAATACCATATTAATGACACACGGTCGGATGACCTTAATCACCAGTAACGGTGCTGTCAAAGCCTATTACCCGGTCATTAAGGGCAATTAAACCTGCTGAATGAATAATCAAATACTAGTAACCACCAGGGCCACATGTCGGGCCAGGCTAATTTGTAACGGCCTGCCCTTGTACTATAAAAGGACAGGCCGACAACGGACTCGGGGAGCAAGGCAACATACGTGCCATAGACGCTCAACACAAGCTCATACAGCTAATACAACACCAACACACCCGTGGAGTAGGGTATTACGCTCAGGCGGCCTGAACCACGTAAACTCTTGCGTCTCCTGCATCATTTACTATTCACCTTCTCGAATCTCCGCGCGCCCACACCGAACATCAAACTCCTCTAACACTTCAGTAGTGTCGGGAGATCTGCCGGTTCCAAACCACCGACAGATGCTACTACACCTTTGGGGAGCAGGGACATATTTCCAAGAACTGTCCTGACAGGGTAGATCATAGAGGGAAAATGAATGTCAACATCGTGACGTTTAGCAATGAAGATGGGTACGGTAATTCTTTTACTGTTCTTTATGTTTCTCAAACACCATCTTGGTGGTTTGATACAGGTGCTAATGTTCATATATGTTATGACATGTCCATGTTTACTTTTTACCTGTTCGGCCGGGATTCTGCCGTCCTAATAGTGAAATGGGTCACATGCTTCTGTTCGTGGTGTTGGCACGATCGATCTAAAGTTTATTTCGGGAAAGATTTTCCAGCTGAAGAACGTGCAGGATGTCCTTACTATGAACAAGAATTTGGTTAGCGGTACCCTTCTATGAAGAAATGGGTTTAAAGTAGTTTTAGAGTCTAATAAAATAGTTGTGTCCAAGCATGGACAATTTATTGGTAAAGGCTATGAATGCGGAGTCTTGTTCCACTTTTCTCTTTCGGAGTTTAATAATAAGTCAGTGAACCATATTTGTGGCAGTATTAATGATGATGCAAGTGTTTGACATTCTCGTTTATATCATGTTAATTTTGGTTTAATGTGTCTGCTATCTAGTCTCAAATTAATTTTGTAATTCACCATTATCAAAGGTTCTAAGTGGCATAGTTGTGTGCAATCAAAGTAACCTCGAAAGCCTCACAAGGTAGCTGATGAGAGAAACTTGGCACCATTAGAACTCATACATTCTGATCTATGCGAGATGAATGGTGTGTTAAAAAAAGGTGAAAAGAAATACTTTATGACATTAATAGATGATTCTACCAAATTTTGCTATGTTTACTTGTTGCAAACTAAAGATGAAGCTTTAGACTACTTTAAAATCTATAAATCTGAAGTAGAAACTCAATTAGAGAGAAAGATCAAACGTCTTAGGTCAGATCGTGGTGGTGAGTATTTTCCATAAATATTTGATAATTTCTGTGCGGAACATGGTATTATACATGAGAGGACGTCTCCCTATTCACTCCAATCAAACGGGATAGTCGAGAGGAAAAACCTCAAATTGTGTGACTTGGTGAATGCCATGTTAGACACATCCGGTTTATCTAAGGCATGGTGGGGGGAGGCTCTATTGACTTCATGTCATGTCCTAAATCATGTTCCAAACAAGAATAAAGAGAAAACCCCTTGTGAGGAGTGGGTTGGGAAAAACCATCACTTTCATACTTGCGTACCTGGGGATGTCTGACAAATGTCAATGTTCCAATTACCAAGAAACGCAAGCTGAGACCAAAGATAGTGGATCGTGTCTTTCTAGGCTATGCTCATCGGAGCATCGCATATAAATTTTTCATAGTTAAATATGAGGTACTTGATATGCATGTTGATACTATTATGAAATCTCATGATGCAAAATTTTTTGAGAACATTTTTCCTATGAAAGATGTGCATAGCACTGCTGGGATGTCTTTTGAAATTTATCCTGAATCCACCACAACTAGAGATTTTCTTGATACACCGTTTGAGAGTGTCCTAGAGGAGGAACAAATAAAATAACTCAGTTGAGTAAGAGATCATGGATTGCAAAATCCTTCGGTGATGATTTCATTGTGTACCTTGTGGACTATACTCCTAGATCCATAGCAGAGGCATATGCATCATCTGATGCAGATGACTAGAAAGAAGCAATTCATAGTGAGATGGACTCAATTCTTTCCAATGGAACCTGGGAGTTAACTGAACGACCGTACGGGTGCAAACCAGTAGGCTTCAAGTGGGTGTTCAACAAGAAGATCAGACCTGACAATGTTATTGAAAAGTACAAGGCGAGGCTAGTTGTAAAGGACTATACTAAAAAAGAAGGTGAAGACCATTTTGACACCTATTCACTTGTCGCCAAAATAACGACAATTCATGTACTACTTTCTTTGGCTGCCTCTTATGGTCTAATCATCCATCAAATGGATGTGAAGATAGCTTTCCTTAACGGAGAGTTGGAAAAGGAGATTTATATGGAACAATCTGATGGGTTCATTGTAAAAGGTGAAAAGACAAAGGTGTGCAAATTGTTGAAATCCTTGTATGGCCTGAAATAAGCATCTAAGCAATGGCATGAGAAGTTCGACATTACTTTGACATCTGCGTACTTTGTCATTAATGAGGTTGATTAGTGTGTATACTATCACCATGGTGGGGGTGATAGCGTTATATTATGCTTTTATGTGGATGATATACTCATTTTTGGTACGAGCATTGATATAGTTTCTGAGGTCAAGTCTTTCCTATCAAAGTGTTTTGACATAAAAGATTTGGAAGAAGCTAATGTTATTTTGAACATTAAGCTGAATAAGGATGCTAGTGTGATTACTTTAAGTCAATCCCACTATGTTAAGAAAATATTGACCCGGTACGACTTTGGATAGTAAGTTTCCAACGTGATACTCCAGAAAGAATAAGAAAGACTCAAGAGATCAACTTAGATGCTCACTCATGTACTTAGCAAGCGCAACCCGTTCTGATATCTCATTTGCTGTGAGCAAACTGAGCAGGTTCATGTCAAACCTGGGTATAGATCATTGGAATGCACTTGAAAGGATTATGCGCTACTTGAGAGGTACAATGAGTTACGGAATTCACTATACTGGGCATTCGGCCGTGCCTAAGGGTTATGGTGATTCAAACTGGATCTCTGATGTTGATGAACTCTAGGCCAGGAGTGGATATGTGTTCACTCTAGCTGGTGGCACTATATCGGGGAGGTCTTGCAAACAGACTATTTTAACGAGGTCAACCATGGAAGCAGAACTCACTGTTTTAGAGACAGCAACTGCAGAGGCAGAATGACTACGAGAGCTCTTGATGGATTTGCCTGTAGTTGAGAAACCATTGCCGGCAACCCTTATGAACTGTGACAATCAGACGGTGATTGCCAAAGTGACCAGTTCTAAGGATAATGCAAAATAATCAAGACACGTCAAGAGATGTTTGAAATCTGTCAGGAAAAGGAGAAACTCCAGAGTGATTACTGTTTCGTGCATACAAACAGATAAAAACCTGGCAGATCCCTTTACAAAGGTTCTATCACATAATGTGATAGAAAGTGCATCAAGGGGGGTTTGAGACCCATTGATGTGACACCATAGTAGTAATCCAGCCTATGTGATCAGACATCCCATGAATTAGGACATGGGAAAACAACCTAGTGGTTCACCGAGGAGAGTACTTCCTTTAGACTCCCTCTATGTGAAGATGCACACTTGTACTCTCAAACTGTAAGGCAGGTTGACGATTTGCCTTAATGTGTTTCTGTTGGCTATGTGTAGCAAAGATGTTGTCTTACAGGGCAATCTTGAAACAAACACACCTATATGAGCTCCGTCTGCCTAACGTCATAGTCTGTGATATTTGGGTGATCTCTGGAAAGCTCATGAAGAGACCAGGGAGTACGACACATATGCTCCATCCACGGGGTAGACTACTCATAGTCAAGTACTGGTAATGGTCTTTGGGTGAAGTCATTTCGCACAAAACTTGCAATTCAAGGCGTAGTCCATTGTTCAAGTTGTGACTTGATGAAACTTGAGGATCTAGGCAGAAGTTCAACTTAACAATCTCTGTCGAAACACTAGTATATCAAACAAGGAACGAGAATGACCTCTCTCCTAATGGCTTTGAGATCTGGTGGGGAGTTGTTGGAATAAATGGTTTAGGCCCAATAAATATTTAGAAATAATTCCCAATAAATCTCAAAGGCCCATTAGGGCAAGAGAGGGTGGTGCTAAATATTTAGTCCCACATAGGAAGTGAAAGGGGAGAAACTCCTACATATAAGGGACATTGTTCTTCCACTCCTTCAATGAGAGAGAACAGGAGAAGAGAGGGGTGGCCTATGCACGCTCCTCCTCCTCGCTCGCTCGGCTCGCCACGCCATGCCCCGCACACACGCGCACACACGTGTTCGTGTGAATTCGAGCCTCGAGCCGAGTCCAAATTTTATATTTTTGCAGAAAATTGATTTGGGCTTTTGGGCTTCCAAATTTTGGGGCTTCCAAGACAGAGTCCAAGTCGTTGGAGACGGATGCGTCTACGACTGCAGAGTTGGATCGTATGCGGATCCTCCGGATCACAACCGGAATGCCTCCGTGGGACTCTATAAATACGAGCGTCTGTGGTAGGGAAAATCATCCCATGATCAGACTGTTCCCACGCTCGCGTTCCTTGTGCCACCTTTTAGTCTACTCCATCCCGAACACCGGCGTGCACCGATGATCGGGAGAGCAGGTCACCGGTACCGCTCACCCTTACGATCCTGCACCGGGAGAGGGCGAATAAGGTTTTTGGGAAGCGCTTCGCGTGACTGCTCGCGTTCTTCATCAAGGGTCGTCTATCAAAAAGATCAGGCGCTACGGCCCAACATCGTCAACAACATCTACAACGGCTGTTCTCCGTTAGATCTACAATAGTTCCTCTGGCTTCAAATCAGTATGCGATATTACTCACCCCGTCTATCTGCTGGTGTTAATCGTTGATGTTTTTCGCGTGTTTTCCGGAATTATTCAGTAAATTACCTCGTATTTTCTAACAGTATCATTGTACGCTAATGACGTTGCCCTCTTTATCAAGCCGATGCCTGTTGTTGTTGTGGTGACTATGAAAACCCTATGCTTATTGGGTGAATCCACAGGCCTGGTTATCAACTGGAACAAGTCCTCGGTCATGCCAGTCAGGTGTGAAGGACTCGATCTGCAGAGCATTCTGATCGAGTTCAGTGCCCAGAGGCCAGCCTTGGCCCATCACATATCTCGGGTTACCACTACTATCGGGGCGCCTAAGGCTAAACCACATGCAAAACATCCAAGACAGTGTGATCCAAACTAGCAGGGTGGCAAAAGAATTTGCTGTGCTTTGGAGGGCGCCAGGAGCTATTGCACATCATGTTGACTTCCCAATCTATATACAAACTCTCGGCAATAAGGACTCTACAAAAGTTTCTCAAGGAGATTGACAAGATCAGGAGAAGATTCCCATGGTCTTGTGAGACCTATGTGTGCTGAATGTATTGGCTATTACGATAAAAGTTTTGAATATTGCCAAAACACCCTTTTAAACAGGTCCGACTCGTCTGACTTGTTTTGGGTAGCTCCGGCAAGGTCCGACAATAGGTACGACATGCCTTGGGTAGCTCCGGCAAGGTCCGACATGTTTTGGTTAGGTCCGGTGCAAGGTCCAACATGCTTTGGCTAGGTCCGACGTGAGGTCCAGCATGCTTTGGCTAGGTACGACATGAGGTCCGACAAACTTTGGCTAGGTCCGGCGCAAGGTCTAGCTTTGGCTAGGTCCGACACAAGGTCCGGTTAGCTTTGGTAAGGTTCGGTGCAAGATCGCAGTGGTTCTGCTTTTAACTTACAATGTTTCAAACTTGTTTTTTGGCTTATGGGAAATTTGCTTAGTATTCATTTGCTAAGTTTTTGCTGTGTTTTGGTGTTTAAGGATTGTATTATCTTGCTATGTTGGAAACATGCTTATGTGAGGAGCTCATCTAAGGTGTTGTGTTTTTTGGACTAACAAAAGTCAAATCGAGGACTTGGGCTCGCAAAGAATAGTTGTTTATTCATGTGCAGGTGTTGCTTGAGGTCAAGACATGGCTGGTGACGAGATCCATTGAACTAGTCTTAAGAAGAAGATGAGGTTCAACAACCAAGTTCAGGAGGAATTGTGGTTGAGTAGATCAGGAGGACATGCAACATGTTTGGGTCAAGAACAATGCATATGAAGGTATTGTGGACGTTGTTGGAAGGTGTTTGCATCTGTGCAAGGAGTGCATGGATGTGGCAACATGGTTCCATGGCATGATTAAGAGAAGTGAATGTAAAGAATTGGTCAGAAAGGTCCAACCGGCTGGTTTATGATTCAGACTGCGGCTGAGGTGATTATGGTTCGTTTATGGAAATTCGAGTTTGTTTTGGTTAGAGTTCGTGTGGGTCACGAAGTTGAGTTTTTTTAGGAATGTGGGATACGTTCCTAAGGAGTTTGGAAGTCTTAAGGTTGCTTCTATATGCGTATATAAGAGTCTTGAGCAGTTATGGGAAGTTTTGGTTGAAACTGAGTAGGATTAGAGTCCTAGTTTGGATTGGGTTGGCGTAAGGGCTGGTTATATAAGCAAGAGAGGCAAGAAGTCGTGGTAAGATGACTTTATACTGTTCCCCTTGTGTTTTGATCAATAAAATTCGTAGTTTAAAGGAACTTTTGTGTCTTGTTTGTCCGACTTGTTTCAGACAAGTTTTTCTCGTCGAGTTTCTGCACAGCACTATGTTGCGTCAGTGTTTTTATCATAACTCTACTTTCACAGATTTGATTGACATGATTCTTTTGTTATTGTCTTCACAACTTGATTATTTTTCATCTCTGAAAATTTCACAGTCATTGGATTTGTAGTTTCTGATCTACACAAGGTTCTTTGCAGTGTTGCAGATTTGGTTTTTCTCGGGTAGAACAGATTAACCCTTGTTCAATCTTTCGATCATAACTTGAGTTTTTCTTGATGTTTCTTTATTCTTGTTGTCGTGTCTTCATGACTTGATTCTGTATATATATACTATTTTGTCATGGTTGAACACGTTTGGATCAGTTGCACACACGGTTTCTTAACAGATTGATTTTCTGCCGAGGGATTTTTGTTGTTTCCACAGAAAAACATTAAATCTACCATTCACCCCCTCTGGTAGATTTTCACATGCTCTTCGATCCTACAGGGCTGGTAATACTCAGTTGCAAGGGGGGCAATGTAAAGTTAGCTGGGACCGATTATGCCGCCCGCTAGGCTTTGGTGGACTTGGCGTGACAGACCTCTTGCGTTCTGGCAAAGCACTTCGGGTTCGCTAGCTGTCACTGGCATGTAAATGACTGTGCGAGTCTGGCATGGCATAGAGCTGCTGGTGGATGCCTCGGGTCAGAATCTGTTTGTAGTAGCAACTATGGTCACCGTCGGGGACGTCCAACGAGCAAACTTTTGGTCATCGAGTTGGTTACAGGGGGCAGGCTCCGGCTATGTTATTCTCGGTTTATTTAACATCAGCAGAGGTAGAAAAATAACTATCGCATAGGCCATCCAAAATTCTAACTGGTGAGAGATGTCTTGTCAGGTATCACGACAGATCACCTTGTCCAGTTACTCAGATTATGGACACTGGTAGGAGGCACAGTCCTCCTTCGATCCAGAGCAACCGGATGCTATTTGATGGAGACTAACTTCAGATGGAGAATATTCCTTGTGCTCTGCGTATCAACTCCAATTTGAGGGAGGCAACCAATCATCGTTCCCGATAACAGTATGGAAAGTGTGGGCACCGTCGAGGTACAAGTCCTTTCTTTGGTTGCTACTGCAAAATCATAGCTGAACCTTCGACATATTGAAGATTAGGAGATGGCCTAATAGCTACTTCTACCCAATGTGCTGTCGAAACCTTGACACTGCACATCATTTGTTCAGTGACTGTATGGCGGCAAGCTGATCTGGGCTCATGTGAGCGACTGGGTGGCCGATGTTGGTGATATGTCCAAGATGCAATCATATAACAATTCAAATTAAGATCTTTTGGATATTAGATCCATAAGCAATTAGGATACTGATGGGCCTGTGACCTAAAAGCCCATTAGTACGCCTATAAATACGAGAGGTAGGATTACAGGCCTCAGGCCGGCTCTCTTGCCATGCATTCGGCGCTAGCACACCGACGCACAGTGTTCCTCTCCGTATGTGTGGACTCCGTGGAGGCGCTGCTACTACTGCTGCATTGATCAGCTATAGTGATGTGATGATATTAGTGTGACGAGAGTGAGGAGGAGATGAACATGGTCGTCTACTTCCTCTACATCTACGTGTGTCTACGTTCTGCCACGCTGCCCGTCTGGTGGTAACGATCTATGACCTCTGTATTCGCATGTTTCATTGCTTGAGTAGTGTACCGCCGATTTCCTAACAGTGGCATCAGGGCCGACTTGCGTAGTTTTTAGTTTGGATCTTGTCGGTAGATGCGATCTACTGCAGATATGTTCATACGATGAATTTTTATTGCACGGTTTTTGGGGTTTGGAATTGGTTAGAGTAGATTGCAATCATATGACTAAAGGGTTAGTCCATGCTCCTCTGTTGTGTGCGCAACCTGTCCCTACCAGCTGGAATCACCATCAGGACTAATCACGTACATAGCTAACAGATTGAGCCAACATATAACGATCATGTGTCACAATCCTCCCTTGAGTAACTGGTCACATTGAAAATTGAGGCATTCTGAATGGCTCAGATTCGGGATGATTTGATCAATCTGATGAAATTTTCATAGTGATTTCATAGATGTGATCTATGTAATTTTGTTTGTTGTTCAAGGCATGCCCTGAAACAGCCGTTGCTATCTGCTATAGCGATTACATAATATCGTTTCGCTCTACAAACCGTTCTACGCTTAACTCATTTTTGGAGGGAATGATGTGAATGGTATGGCCTTAATTTGATATGATGATTGTTGACAGTTCCTAAGTGCCATATTCAGACGGTCAATTCACCTCATAATGTGGACAAAAGAGAAACATAACATAGTGGTAGGGTTAAATACTAACCAATCCCAAAAGTTTTAGTATCTAATAGTATTCAGGTGAAATTATATCCAAAAATACCAATACATGTAGGGAGCAATCCATAAACATGGATTCAAACAAATCCGGCGATGCCCACGTGGCATCACATGGATCAAATGGCCCACAAACAGTCGTATCCGAGGAGATTCAATGGTGTATCACCCATATCAGTCAAGGGGATCCACCAGTTAGTGACTTGGAGAAAGAACACGAGAAATGTGGAATTGACCAGGTCGGCTAAACCGCCTATTCGGACGACCCCTTCTTTGTGCCAAACTTGGTCTTCCTCCATGTGGTGACTTCTTCTGGCTCCCAATAACGGTGAAGACTTATTCGCGGGCATTTGGTGGCGTGAACCGACCCTTATTCACCTATAAATAGGACCCCTCACCTCACTTCACACACACAACAAAATTTGAGAATAGAATACCACTCCTAAGGTTTAGAGTAGTCTTAGAGGCTGCCAAGTAGAAAGAGAATGTGGTTAAGAGTTTATAAGAAGGAGGCTTGGGCTTGTCAAGTCCCTCTTCTACACTTGTACCCCTACAAAGGTGCTACTCAAATCAAGTAAGCCTTTGTGAATTCAATACAAGTTTCATTTCCAATTCAAAGTAGTTTGCACAAGTAGTTACTTGTGGGTTCATTGCTTTAGTTTATTAGAGGCTCTAGTTGTGGCTTTGTGTTTGAAACAACTAGAGTAGTGATTTAGAACGTAAGCATGGTGCTTAGGTTAGAAATCACCAGTGAATATCTCGTAGACCCACGGATTAAATAGATAGGCAGTAGGTGGTGACAACCATATCTGTCCTTTGTAATCCTCCATGTTCGGCTATGCCATAGGCTCTTAGCGGGCGTTGTTCTAGTTTTTCTAGAGGTAAACCCGTGCCTGAAGCAAGAAGCTACCACAAATCTCTTTGAATTAGAATCAAGACTTTGAATTCCTCTCTTTTCCTTGCCTACCAAACAACTTTGTGTCCTTGGGTGAATTAGTTCGTAAGATTAGCACACAAGTTCCATGGATTCGATACCCTTGGGAATACTCCTTAAGGGGAAGTCCTATAGCGGTATTTCCATGTGCTTGCGGATAACTCTGTATTCGTAAGGAATACCAACAAGCATTTCTGGTGCCGTTGCCAGGGAACGGTTGCTGTCGATCTTCGAACCTTGTTCACCCTCGTATCTATCTTCTTACCTTTCTTGTGTCTTTTATTTTATTACCATCACCACATATATGGAGCAACCCACCATTCTTTCTCATTATGCCCCAAAGGGAAAGTTCTGTGAGCCACTGCCTTCAGCAGAACCCATTTGTTCTACCAGCTATGAACCTCGTCCTGGCTTCATAGCCATGGTTCGAGAACAATCCTTCTCAGGAATGGATTGTGAAAACCCTTACCACCATCTACTAGAGTTCAAACAACTGTATTCATGCCTCCTAATCAAAGGTATGACACAAGAAACTCTCAAATGGAAGTTGTTTTCTTTTCCCCTCAAGGAAAAAGCCAGACAATGGTACAACCGCAACGTTGAAAGACAAACAAAGATTGGAATGAATTAAGAGACAAATTTTGTAGTGCTTTCTTTTCAATTACTCGAGTTGTTTCCTTAAAAAGGGAAGTACTATGCTTCCAGTGATGGAGAAGGAATCTATAGGTTCAACTTGGGATATATTTTCTCTTTTGAGAAATTCCGGCCCAGATTTGTCCATCACTGATCCGTTGCTTTTGCAACACTTCTTCATGGGGTTGAACAAAGAATTTGCCCTATATCTTGATATTACGGTTGGAGGATCCTTCCTCCATAAGACACCGAAAGAAGGCAAGGATCTTCTAGATCGAATTCTTGAAAATTCTTCCTTCATTATATGTCTTAATGAGCCCCCTTAAGAGGAAACCGTGTTAAGAGTTGAGGATAATTCCATAAACAAGGATGAACCTGTGAGGACCAGGGTCCCGACGTCCAAGGATCTCATTGGGTGGTTCCGTGCGATGCGGCACCTAACAACACACATGATAAGAATGCAAAACAAGCAAAGTTTTTATTTTACAATAAGAAGAGTTTACAAAACAGTGTACAACAGAGGTACACACGCAGTGGAAAATACATACTCACTTAACCAAGCAGAAGAGAAGATGTCCATGCCCTAGGACGCTTCTCACTAGCAACATGAAGTACATTCAGCAGCGGCGTGCTTCACATGAGATTCATCTCGACACCTCAAGGTCTCATGTACAACCTGAACAGCTGAAATAAACCTAATACCTGCAAAAATTGTTAAAGCGCAAACGTGAGCATAAGGCTCAGCAAGACTGACCCGTCTCACTATCTATGAGACACTACATGCAAGGGGACAGTAATATAGGAAAATTGAATTGCATAAAGGACTCGCCTAATAGTAAATGCTTATTTTTCAAGTTTTAAATAGCAAATGACATTCCTTGGGCATGACACATCATAAACTCCGTAGTCAAACAAGAAACGCTTCATCGATGATATGACATGCCTAGAGCACATAAGCTGTAGACATGTTAAGTGTTCAGAAGTTATAAACTTTAATTGTGCTACAGCTAAGCCATACATGGTTGCAATACAATAATATATATTATCAATAGATCATTTTCATCATGTTCCAACTACTCTTATTTACTACCTCACAGCACAGTGAACAAGTGGTACTCTATTACCGCGAGGGACGGTGATTGCAATTAGGAGACACCCGGACAACAAGACACATAAGCACTTTTGGAACACCAACGAGTACTTACAACACTACCTACATAACACTTCAGTACTAGTCATATATGGCCACCTTTCACCCAACACTCGAATGCCGAACCGGTTGATCCATCACGGGCAGGAGGTCCCTGCGTGGGGCGTACTCTGACGTGCCCACCAGTTGATTTACACCTTGCTGCCCTCAACCTACGCCTATAAAATGGAACGATATGCCCTGACAAACCAGTATCAATCTACGTTAGTTTGTTGGAGCCTATTTCTCCAGTATGTCATCGGTACAATTCCAGCTTGTCCAGCAGAGCCGCATACGGCGCGGGCCTTAATCGACACGGTCACAGAAATGCAACCAAGACCACATCTTGTCGCTTCCTACTCATCTCTGACCGGTCTCCAGTTCATATTAACAGCCATTCTTTATATTTACCCGACCCACTGTAGATGAGTGTCATCTTTCTATCTTGCGAGTAGATTCCAACTACTCGACTTCTACTAGTTTCCTGACAATATTAGCATGGCAGTTGCTACATGAGCATGTGAGCTATTCTAACCACTCCCTGGGTTATTTGGTCATGCAAGTGGATCTCAAACACCTTAAACATAATGCACAAACATTTGAAGATGTAAGGCAAATGAAAACTGCAATGACACTGTAAGGAACTTAAATGCAAACTGGGGCTTGCCTTAGTTTGCGACTCTATATCAATGACAGTTGTTATAGCTTGTCTTTCTCCAGATATTCTGCCAAGGGACTTCAAGATGGACACCCTGGCCTTCTCCTCCAAGCGAAGCTTCTCGTCGATCATCTATCATCATGTTCCTATCGACATGATATGTGTCGATGGTTTGGATCCGGCAGATCTCCTGACACTACTAAAGTGTTAGAGGAGTTCGAGGTTCAGTGTGGGCGCACGGAGATTCAAGAAGGTGAATTGTAAATGACACAGTAGACACGGAGATTTACGTGGTTCAGGCCGCCTGAGCATAATACCCTACTCCACGGGATGTGTTGGTGTTGTATTGGTTGTCTGAGCTCAAAGTGAGTTCAAGGTATAGAGTGAGCGTGTAGTCAACGTGTATCGCGTGTGTGGAACGTATGGAGTGTCCCCTATGTATCGTCGGCCTGTGCTTTTATAGTACAAGGGCTGGCCATTACAAGTTAGCCTGGCCCGACATGTGGCCCCGGCGGTTACTGATATTGATACACATTCAACATGTTTAATTGCTCTTAATGACCAAGTTATGGGCTTTGACAGCACCGTTACTGGTAATTAAGGTCGTTCGATCGTGTGTCATAAATATATTATTAATGACACTTGATCGGGTCTTGAAATATTTGATTCCCCTTTGAAGATCCGGAGCCGTTGTGGAGTCTTCCAGAGGTTAAAGGATGAAGATCCGACGGTTGGACATGTGGCAGCTCCGGAGCATACTATGGGAAACAGGTAGCTCCGGAGCTACCTGACACGTGTCAGTTCTGGAGCTTCCCTCGGTCTGGGGTTAGGTCCGGGGGTGCCATATCGGTACATAGCCCGGAGCTTCCCCCTTGTGGGCGGTAGCTCCGGTTTGATAGTACACGTGGCGACCCTGGGATTAACCATGTTGGAGAAGCGGATCCGGTTATGTCTGACATGTGGGCCTCCAAAGGTCTTCAAATCAAGTAGATGACTTTCCCTTGAGATCTTTGTAATCTCAAGGGGTGTACGGTTCCCAGGGTACAAACAGTGGCCCCCTGGGCCCACCTCTGGGGAAGACCCCTTGGGTGAAGTCATTCCGCCGGAGGTGGGTCCATCCTCGCGACTTTTGAACTGAGTCTTCAAAGGTCTTCGGATGTGTCGTTGGCGATGGTTTGGAGTTAAATCCTCACCGTGTGGCATATCCCGCGTGCGGCAGATGAGATCTTTGGCGTGCGGATCTCACACAATTGAAGGTCGCCGGTTCCCGATACGAAAATCGTATCGGTTCTGCGTGCCTTGTCAGGCCGCCGCCTTCGGGCTTCCCGCCTAATGATGACAACCATTCGCCCGGGTAAGAAATTCGACTTGATCGTCGGAGTGGTCCCGGGCCCTCTTGTCATCGGCAGGGTAGGATTTTTGAGTAGTGTTTTCGACTTCCTTGCGGTTTCCATCCAAGCGTTGCGAGGGCTTACTTAAGAAGGAAGGCGCGCACCGTCTGGAGTTCTTTACGCCTCTCATCTGCTCTTGCGCTCAAACCGCCGACTTGTGCTCGCTTTTCCTCTCTTGCCTTGCTGTGTTGCGATGGAGTTGGGTCTCCGCGAGAGCCGTTTGAAGACCGACGGTGACCTGAAGAAGGTCCGGGCCCTCATGGGATGGTCCCCGGACTTCTTCAACCGTCTGGTCCGCGCGGTGGGAGAGCTCCCGTTTGAGAAGGAGCACGCCGGCGAAATGGTGTACTTCTCTTCGTACGCTATGGTGGGGTTGATCCCACCTTTTTCCTCCTTTTTCTTGATGCTGCTAGACTTTTATGGTCTGCAGCTATACCACCTTGGCCCCCACTCCATTCTTCTTGTGTCTATCTTCGTCCACTTCTGTGAGATGTGGGTGGGCATCCCCCCTGCATTGAACTCTTCCGGACCTTCTTCACCGTCCATACCACCGGTAGGAGCAATGAGTACCTTGGCTTCTACTACTTCGTGAAGCGCAAGAAGTGCCCATTCAAGTACCTCCGGTCGTTTCCCTCTGGGAAGTGGGATGATTGGAAGAAGGACTGGATAGTCATCTGGGTGGAGGAGCACGAGAGGCTGGAGCTGCCCGAAGGCCTCCCCAACATTGACACAACAGTCTGGAGTGAAGCTCCGGTGCTGGCGGACGGCTTCAACCCTGCTCTGACCAGGATCCGCCAGTGCGTGGAGGGAGGATTAACCCCTCAGGCGGTGTTTTGTAACTTCCTGGTCAACAGGTGGGCACCGCTGAAGAGGAGAGAAAAACTCGCTTGGGCCCTCAACAGCGTGATGGACGATGACTGGGTCGAGACCGGGCTGAAGTCCAACATGGTGGGGACAACCTTGGAGTTTCATCTCAAGAAGTTCCAGCACGGCATCAACGTCGCGGGTGACGACTTGACTCCGCCATCAGCTTTTCTTCCTCTGAACATGGAGGTAGAGTTCAGCAGGGAGCTTCGGCAGAAGATGCCAGTGCTTGACGACCTTGGTGTCGTCGAGAGAAGATCAACCTCCAGGGTGGTGATCCCTGGGGCTTCCGAGGGTGGCTCCGACCCTGCCCCGAAGCCAAGGATCGAAGTCGTCGGAAAGGGCAAGGAGCCAGCAGACGAACCCTTGAGCCAGAAGAGGAAGCTGCAGCATGCTGACGGAAGGTCCGTCAGGCCTACCACCTCTGCATCAGCTCCTTCTCCCCGGAGGGGGAGGTCATCTACAGCTACGGCGATTGTTCCCGCAGCGGCGTCCTCCCGGGGTGCTAGCTCCGGGCATGCGACTTCAGCACCAGGGCTAGTTGGGGCCTCTAGGTCCGGAGGTCCTTCCCGATCGAGGGGGGCCTCGACCAAGGAAACGCCCGTGGCTGCGACGAGTTCCGGGGGGCCTTCTGAAGCTTCCATGCCGGCGACGGCTATGGTCAGCCCAGAACGCCCAGGAAAGAGGTTCCGAGCAAGTTGGTGCGGAAGCCTCCCGACGTAATTTTTAATCTTTACCTTGGACAGTTGTTTAGTTGTAGTAACTATTTTTTAAGTTTCTTCGTCCATCATCTGCAGCGTTCCCAAGAAGAGGAGTGAGGCTCCACCCTCAGCCATAGCAGCTGAAGCTGTGAGGGCGGAAGCTTCTACTCCTGTCCTGGTGCCGCCCCAAGTGGTGGCTGAAGCTGCGACAGCTCCGGCGCCAGCTGTCATGGTCATGGACCTCGACTCATCCCCAGAGACTCCCGTGGTAGCGCCGGACCGCGGGAGAGAAGATGCACCAGCGGCACCTGCCCCGGAGGTTGAAGCTCCGGGTCCTGGTGCAGAGATGATGGAAGCTCCGGCCGTTGAGCCGGAGGAAGCAGTAATTCCGGCCCCAGAGCCGGAAATTATCGAAGCTCCAGCGGTTGAGCCGGAGGTAATTGAAGTCTCGGCATGTGCGCAGAATGTCGAGGAAGTCCCGGCGGTTGGGTCGGCTACCTCAGAAGCACCGACCGCAGAGCCGGTCGTTGTTGGAGCTCCGGCCGCAGGGCCGGTTGATGATGAAGATCTTCCGGCTCCCGAGCCGGTTGTTGCAGAGGCGTCAGCGCTCGAGCCCCTAGTTGAGGAGGTGCTCAGGCCGGAGCCAGAAGTAGCTCCTGCTTCGGGAATGACGACGCCGGAGGTACCCGCGGTTGAGTCGGAGTGCTCAGAAGAGGTTACTGGCCCCCTGCCTGAGGGGGTAAATGAAGACCTGGCGGCGGGGCCTTCGGAACCACTTTCGGAGGTTGGAACTTCATCAGCGGGACCCTCCTCGATGGTGACTGAGGCCATCCTGGAGGATGGCCCTAGTGCCATGGAGACCCAGGGGACCACTCTTGTGGAGTGGGACCCAATTTTTGTATCTGAAAACCTGCTGGAACCAGCGGAGGAGACCCCAGCAGGTCCGAAACCTATCCCATTTTCATTGTCCATTGACAACGCCTGTTCTAGTCTGCGTCAAGTTCAACTGCCCTTCTTCCACGACAGCAAGGCTCTTGAAGAGGAGCGCCAAACCCTTAGGCGGTGGCGTAACCGGCTCTACTTCGAGACCAAGCTGGCGCAGTCGAGGCTAGCAGATGACAAAGAGTGGATCAAGCGGGAGAAGGTCCGCCTGGAATACTGGGGCAAATTATTGGATGACAGGGAGAGCATGACTCACGCCCTCGATGCTCAATCCCGGGCCATTTATGAGCAGGCCAAAGCAGCTAATAGTGCGGCTGATGAACGCCAAGAAAGGCTGGAAGCCATTAACACTACTCTCATCAAGCGCCGAGAGGCACTTGAGGAGAGGGAGAAAAGGCTTGAAGATGAAGAGAAGAAACTCCTTGAGCTGCGGGACGACGTCTTGAGGAGGGAGGAGGAGCTCACCGAAAAGGTGGCTCTGGCTGACAAGGGCCTTGAGGAGCGCGCCAAGAAATTGGAAGAGCGCTGCACTGAGGAGGAGGAGAAGGCCTGGGTGCGGGGGCAGGAACTCTATGAGCAAGAGTGTGCCATCGCAGCCAGGGAGAAGAAAGTGAGGGGCAGGAAGAAGGACCTGGTTGACCGCCGGAACATAATCCACCTCCGGGAAGAGGAGCTCGGAAAACTCGAGAAGCGAGTTGCTGAAAAGATTCAGCAAAACGCCAAAGAAGTTGAGCGCCTTGCTCGCGAGAATTCTGAACTGGTGGCGGCCAAGAGATCCTTGGAAGAATTGAATTGCTTGAGGACTGCGGACTCCCTACAGATTTGGGAGTTCCTGGGCAAGGCCAACGACGCGTTGACACCGATGGGCTTCAGTCCCGTGCGTCCGGATGATCCGGAGCCGGAGCCGGACCTAGCGTTGCAGGCGTTGAGCTCAGCAGGTAGCAAACTCTCCAAGGTGGGCGACGTCATCGCGGACCAATTGGAGGTTGAGGGGCAATCCCTGGCGAAGAACGTCGCAGAGTATGTGCTGACGTGCTACACCAGCGGGAATCCCCAATTCCCTCTGGACCTGGTGCTTGAAGGTCCCGTTGAAGGAGAAGGTGAAGCTGCCCGAGCCAACGTGTCAGAGGTTGCCCAGAAGGTCGCCCAGTTCTTCCATAGGGTCTAGGACCATCTCCGTAGTTCCCACTTATATTCTCTCTTTTTCTTCCTCAATTTTGTAATCCCTTGTCTCTAGATGAATGAAATCCCCAAATTTTTGTGAATTTCACTTTTTGTCTTCAACACTTTTGTCTTCACTTGGCCCCCTGGTAGATGTACACAATTTGATTGTGAACATGTACCAAGAGGATATTGTGTTTTGTTGAAGACTCATTTGCTTCGAACTTGTAGAGTGTAGGTCCGAAGTCTTCGATAGTGAAGGTCCCCTGAGGTTGCTGGAGCTTAGTAGCTCCGGCATTGTCTATCGTCGGAGCTTAGTAGCTCCGGCAATAGTCCCTATCAATGCGTAGAGCATCGATAGTTAGTCCTCCGGGGTGTTGGAGCTAGTAACTCCGGCAGTGACCTTTGCCAACACGTAGTTTGTCGGCAGCAGACTCCGTTTGTGGGGTCTTCTCACCATCTTTTATTTAGTGTCGACGGCTGGCCCCCCTAGCTTTACCGGAGCTTGATTGCTCCGGTGATGCTCGTTTTCAATGTTTAACATCAAATACAAGCCACCTTGGGGAGTCAGAGCTTTGTTAGCTCCGGCTTTTCTCCATCAACGTAGATTTTTTATTTTTCCCGCACACTAAAGCCAAGTAAAATAGTAAAATTCATTTCTTGCCTACAACTTCGTCGTGGCTTACGATTTTCAAGAAAATTTTAGGTCAAACGCGATTCTAAATACAACTGAATGCATTGTCTTTTCTTCCAGATCCAATTGTACTTGGACCCACCTTACTTCGGCATGCCGGGGTGTAGGTAGAGTGGCGTACTTAGGGTGCTTGACCAGGCTAAGTCGATAGCACACTCCAGCCCTAGGTTGGCTTGGCGGCATTCAGGCGAGTGGGCCATGAACAATATTTGAATCCAAAAGAATCGACAATACAACTCGAATCGTATATGAACCAGTCGAACTAAAATTTCTTAAGAATTGCACGTCTTTGTTATAGACAAGAAAGAGAAAAATAAAAAATGTTGAGCCTGTACAAAATAAATGCACGTGGAGTCTGTTTCACATGAAGATGTCTTTCATTATAGGTCTGGGGTACAGGGGAAACAAGTACACTCTTAGAGTACGGAACCGGGCTAAGCGTGTTTCATTTCTCATTTAACCCAGGGTAGCTAGCCACACTTTTAGTCCTGAGATTGTGACAAGTGTTGCATGAACTTTGCGGACCTTCCGGGAAAGGTCTTACTGTTCTCCCGGAGGAACTACCCGACTCTGTACAATGACTCTATAACATACACCTCAAGTTACTACAGACTCACCTCCGTGATGTTAAGTGTAGAACTTACGGGGGTGCTCAATATTCCAAGGATTTGGGAGAGGTGTCCCATCCTCGGTGGCCAAGTGAACGCTTCTGGGACGGGATACTTTAATCACTCGGAAGGGTCCCTCCCAGCTGGGGGAGAGTTTGTTTAACCCTTCTCTGGATTGTATTCTCCGTAGGACCAGATCGCCTTCCTCGAGCTGTCGGTTGTGTACATGCCGCTGATGATAGCGCCAAAGGGCTTGGCGGTATCGGGCATTCCGAACAGCTGCTTGGCACCTTCCCTCCTCAAGGAGGTCTAGGTCTTCACGCCGGAGCTGGTCCTGCGTGGCTTCGTCGAAGGTCCGGACCCGGAGTGACCCCAAGGTGATTTTTGGAGGAAGGATTGCTTCAGCTCCATACACCAGGAAGAAGGGTGTCTCTCCAGTTGACCGGTTTGGAGTTGTCCTGTTGGCCCATAAAGTGAGCGGAAGCTCTTAAATCCAGTTGGCTCCATGTTTTTTCAAGCGCTCATAGGTGCGTGTTTTGAGTCCTTTAAGGATTTCAGCATTTGCTCTCTCGGCTTGGCCATTGCTTGCTGGGTGAGCTATGGAGGCGTAGCAAACTTGAATGCCGAGGTCTTCGCAATATCCTTGAAATGCAGAACATGTGAATTGGGTCCCATTATCAATGATGATTTTGTTTGGGACCCCAAATCTGCATACAATGGACTGCAAAAAGTTGATAGCAGATTGCTTGTTGATTGTCACAACTGGAGTTGCTTCCGGCCACTTGGTGATCTTGTCAATGGCAACGTACAGGAACTTGTAACCTCCGACGGCTCTTGGGAAAGGTCCCAAGATGTCCATCCCCCACACAGCGAAGGGCCATGTAGGAGGTATCATTTGTAGGGGCTGAGCCGGTGTGTGAATTTGCTTCGCATGAAATTGACATGCTTTGCATTTCTTCACCAGCTCAGTTGCATCCTGGAGTGCTGTAGGCCAGTAGAAGCCATGCCAAAAGGCTTTACCAACCAGCGCGCGGGAAGACGCGTGGTTCCCACACTCGCCCCCATGGATTTCTGCGAGGAGCTTGCAGCCTTCTTCCCTTGTGATGCACTGCATTAGGATGCCATTGGCACCGCACCGGTAGAGATCCCCTTCTACCAACGTGTACCTTTTAGCCAATCTGACTACCCGGTCAGCGGATACATCGAAGGATGCTGTCTTTCAAGTAGTTCCAGATCTTCGAGATCCATGCATCGGAACTAACTTGAGCATTTGAGTCTTGCGTGTTGGGTTGCTCGGAGCTTCCGGCAGCACCTACGACCCTTGATGGCTGCCATGGTAACAGGGCCATCGGGACCGTCAGCTTCGGGATGCTGATCTCGCCCCCTTCGCTCAGTTCGGCAGGCTGAGCTGTGGGTTTTGACAACCTCTGGACAAAAGTTTCGTCAGGAGCTGGAGCTCCGGTTGACGCTTTCGTCGAGAGTTCGTCGGCTTCAGCATTGTGGGCACGCTGGACATGGTGGAGATCTAGGACTTCGAAGTCCTTCTGAAGCCTCTGGACTTCAAGGAGGTAAGCAGCTAGCTGGAGATTGTTGCAGGAGCATTCACCCTTCACTTGCTTAATGATGAGCTACGAATCTCCCTTGACCAGCAGTTGCTTGACATCGTATGACAGTGCCACCTTTAGTCCGTAGATGAGTGCTTCATACTCCGCCATGTTGTTAGTCGCCTTGAAGTCCAGGTGTACCATGTATTTTACCTTCTCCCCAGTTGGTGCGAGGAGAAGGATTCCAGCTCCGCCCCCCTGCTTTTGCATGGAGCCGTCGAAGTAGAGAGTCCAATGAGGCTCGATGAAGACCGGAGCTTCGTGTTCCGGCTTCTGCTCACTGGGGCCCCCAGGGTTTGATGGAGAGGGAGTCCATTCCGCCATGAAGTCTGCCAATGCTTGACTCTTGATTGCTTGCCTTGGAATGAATTCGAGATCGAATTCGGCCAATTCCGCTGCCCACTTTGCAATATTCCCAGTTGAGTTGGGATTATGCAAGATTGCTCGAAGTGGGTAAGAAGTCACCACTGAGATCTTGTGAGCTTGGAAATAATGGCGAAGCTTCCTGGAGGCAATAAGAACTGCATAGAGCAGCTTATGCACCTCTCGGTATCGAGTCTTGGCATCATGTAGTACTTCACTGATGAAGTACACTGGGCGCTGAATGGTCCGGACCCTCCTGGAGGGGCCCGGAGCTTCCTCTTCACTGACCCGGATCCTCCCGGAGGGATCTGGATTTTCTTCGGGGACCTCTGGGTCCTGGCTAGAGGATCTCGGAGCTTCTTCAGAAGCGACCTGGACCCTCCTGGAGGGGTCTGGGTCTTCTGAAGTAACTTCTTGTGGATTCAAGTCTGGGAGCTGGGACCCAGACTCGCTTTCAGAAACCTCCACATCTTCAATGCCAGTACCACAGCAGCGAGCTCAAGATCATGAGTCGGGTAGTGCTGTTCATGGTTCCGGAGCTGCCGTGATCCATACGCGATCACTCTTCGCTCTTGCATCAACACACAACCTAAACCAATCCCAGATGTGTCGCAATAGACATCAAATGATTTGGTTGTGTCTGGCTGGGCTAAGACTGGTGCCGTTGTAAGGTGTTTCACTAATGCTTTAAAACTTGCCTCACATGCCTCAGTCCATACATACTTCTGTCCTTTCTTCAGAAGTTCTGTCATTGGTTTAGCTATCTTGGAGAAATTGGGTATAAACCTCCGGTAATATCCTGCTAAACCCAGAAAACTTCGGACTTCATGTACAGACTTTGGAGACTCCCATTTGAGGACTTGCTTGATTTTGCTTGGATCAACAAGAATCCCCTCTGCTGATATGATGTGCCCTAAAAATGGCACTTGGCTGATCCAGAATTCACATTTGCTGAACTTAGCATAAAGTTGGTGGTCCCGTAATCGTTGAAGCACGATACGCAAGTGTTGAGCATGTTCTTCTTCGGATTTTGAATACACAAGTATGTCATCAATTAAGACCACGACAAACTTGTCCAATTCCGGCATGAACACCGAGTTCATGAGATACATGAAATGAGCCGGTGCATTGGTCAATCCAAAGGACATAACAAGGTACTCATACAATCCATACCTCGTCGAGAATGCTGTCTTTGGTATATCTTCTGGTCGGATTCTAATCTAATGATAACCAGAACGAAGATCCATCTTCGAAAATACTCTAGCACCCACCAATTGATCGAAAAGAATATCAATGCGTGGTAGTGGATACTTGTTCTTGATAGTGACAGCATTAAGTGGACGATAGTCTACACACAGTCTCAAGGTCTTATCTTTCTTTTCAACGAACAGTGCAGAACAACCCCATGGTGATGAACTTGGACGAATGAAACCTTTGTTCTCAAGTTCAGTTAACTGCTCCTTAAGTTCTGCAAGTTCCTTGGGTGCCATATTATAGGGTGGTCTTGAGATTGGTACGGTTCCCGGTGAAAGTTCAATCTTGAACTCTATATCCCTTTCTGGGGGCATTCCAGGAAGATCTTCAGGAAACACGCCCGGGTATTCACATACTACCGGAATATCCTTAAGTTCCATAACCTCTGTATTGTGAGTAGATGGGTCCAATGGGATGATGTTCTCAAGATTGAGAACTTGGGGCCGATGGAGTGGAGAGTTTAGATAAATTCTTCGAGGAACGATATCAAGAATAGCACCATGTTATTGCAACCATGCCATTCCTAAGATGACATCTAGCTTCTGATGTTCCAGTATCAGAAGTGAAGTAAGATATATGGTTCCATTTAGGTTAAGTGGTATCCCAGGAATCAATTCATTTGTTACTGTTTTCCCGGCGGGAGTGCTAATCACAAATGGAGTTTTGGTGGAGATAACAGGCAATTGACTTTTAACGACAAAGGATTTACTAATGACATTGTGTGAAGCTCCTGAGTCAAAGAGTATGACTACGGGATGATTTAAGATAGAGAACGTACCCGTGAGCACGGGCGCGCCTTCCGGAACGTCCTAGATGGCGAGGTGGTGGACGTTGCCGGGTCTGGTGGCTGGCTTCTTGAGCTGGTTGCGGGGCTGGTTGGCCCCCTGGTAGGATGATTGCCCTCCGCCTTGTCGATTCTGCGGACAGTCCTTGGCGAAGTGCCCCGTGTGTCCACAAGTGAAACACGTGTACGGGGTTTGGCAAATACGAAGGGGAGAATGGACTCCCGGTGCACGTGGTGGAGGTGGAAGTGCACGTGGGATCATCCCCTGTTGTTGCTGCGGTCGGAATCCGGAGTTGCTGAGCTGGCGACCTCCGAACATTGGTGGTCGTGATGGCGGTTGCCACCTCTGGCCGGATGGTGATCGATACACCATACGGTACTTCTGAGGAGCACCACCTCCGCTGCCCTGCGGAGCACTCCTCTTCTTCTTATCTGAGGACAGCTCGCGCGTAGCGTCCTCCTGCATGATAGCGGCATTGACTATGTCATTGAAGCTGCCGCGGTTGAACAGGACAAGCTTGTCCTTCAACTTGGGGTTCAAACCCCGGTAGAAGCATTCGCGCTTCCGATCTTCGGTATTCACTTGGTCCTGAGCGAATTGGGCCAAGTGGTTGAATGATTTGGAGTACTCGTATGCACTCCTTCCTCCTTGCCTTAGCTCCAAGAACTCTTGAGGCTTCCTTCTCATAATCTCGGGAGGGATGTGGTAGGCGCGGAACGCCTCCTGGAATTCGGCCCAGCTTACGACATGGCTTGTGGGGCGTGCGGCAAGGTAATTGGCCCACCATGCACCGACAGACCCCTGCAGTTGCTGCGCTGCAAACAGCGTCTTCTGCTGTTTGGTTACCTCGAGTAAGCCGAACTTTCCTTCAATGGTGTGGAGCCAATTATCCGCGTCCAACGGTTCATCGGCCTCTCTGAAGACCGGTGGATGTGTCGAAGAGAAATCAGAGTAGGAACTCTGATATTGCTGACGCGGTCCATCATTTTGTTGTCCCCCTTGACGGGACGAGTGCTGCACCAGAGTTCGCAGTAGCTCGGTTTGCTCGTCGCGCGAGCCGAGTACTGCCGCGAGAACCTCCGCGAGACTTCTGGGAAGTGCGGGTGGAGGTGGTGGAGGTGGTTGCGTTTGAGGCGTATTCTATCCCGGGGGTGGGGTGTCACCCCCCTGACCTCCACTGGAACCTCCCCCATCTTGACTTGTACGCGTACGCACCATACTGCAATACAACGATTCATACCATAAGTCTCATTGCCTCAAGTTCATCCTTCCATATAAGTAGTAATGCGGTAGATAACAATAGATGACGCATAACATTCACATATATTGATAAAGCACAAACTTTATACAAGATACATTATCTCTGACCAAGTTTACAGTAGTAAACTCCAAAATAATGGATTCCCACTATGGAAATACATCTCTACTATACTTGGTCCCCATGAGATGTCGTACATATCTTGTCATTGTAGACATAAACACTACTACTCTTAATATGACACAAACATGGTCACAGAAGAAAAACACGAGCAACTGTTAAACTATATGTTGCCCCGTGTCGGCAGAAGTGCTGTCACATCCCACTTCAATACGTCCTACTCGATGTATTCAAGTTCCTCGGGATCTTCTTCTTCGTCCTCCGAAGGCAATTGTTCACCCATAATTAGTGGTATGTTATGGGCTGGTGGATACACCACTGGTTGTAATTGTGCCTCAGCCTCAATTACATTATCCTACAATTCTCCTGCCTCATACTCCCAATTTTGAGCTGTCTCAATGGCGGTGTCCCGCTCTTCAGTGACTACTAACAGCTGCTCTTGCTGTTGTTGCACCTCCAACTGACTTGCTTGTAGCTCACCACGAGCTTGCTGCAGTTCAGTGCGAGTCTGTCGTTGTGCGGCACGAGCTTTCCGTAGCCTAATGCGAACATAATGCAATTGACTCTCGCACTTATCTAGCCAGTGTTTTGTTGGGGCTATGAGCGAACGTAGACCCTCGTTGATATACTCAAGGGTATCACCCCGCTCTGTTGCTTCCCGCAAGGCTTCAACTTGTTCCAAAATAATGGTGCCTTGCATAGCAACTACCATACTGGAAGCAGCCGCATATGTCCCAAGTGTCGTCACGGTTGTGTCGCCATGCGGAGTATAGGCAGCAATCATACGACGTTGCCACTCAAATCCGGCCATACCACGGACTGGAATAAGGGCAAATTGAGTCCCTGCCATAGCATCCTGATGAAGCTCATAAAGCTTCATAAGTGCTTCGCCTGCAGCGATTGCCCAAGTGTCCTCTAACTGCGCTCCCTCGATGGTAACCGAGAAAGGAGCCCATCCATATTGACGTGGACTAGCCGGGATGTCTACCAAGATGGTGCACGACCGAACACCTCTGTCGATCGTTTCTCTACCCCAATAGCATGGCATCTCGATGAAGCCAAACTGCTGGAGCACTTCCCGTAGCATACTTGGAAAACTCGGATGGTTAGCGCAAGCGGAAAATACCCATCCGTCCGGTAGCAGCATCCTCACTTCCGTCATCTATAAAAAGAATACTGGAACAATGAGAAGGTTCCCAACTCTCCACAGTTTTAAGAAAATTTAAAACTGGAGCTGTAATCGCAGTCTGTTCCAGCTGACCTCTCTGTATCAACCCAAAAGTTTCATACAGGAAATGCCAGAATTCAGAGTTAAGTTGAATATGAAAGTTGTAGTATACTTCAAAACCTCTCTAGATTGTACTCATACAGATCCAGGTGAACTAATATGAAGAATCTATAGAGGTTTTAAGTTGAATCAAGTTTTCTGGAAATTTTGACAGAACCTCCCCTGTATATGGGCTTACCTCCACATTCTATACAGGTTTATCATGATAAGATATTGAGGTAATGTAAAAAAAACATTGTATAACATCGCGTTAACAATCCATAAATAAAAGAGTTCCACCCTAAAAACTTTGTTATACATGTATCACGCACCAATTCACAACCCTGTGCAATCTGTTCCAAGTTCTGGGCTGCGAGAACCAAGTTTATGACAAATGGAATTAGGCATAGCTACACCCAGATTCATGTCAGGAGTGACAAATAAAGTTGAAAGAGGGCTTCCTAAGCTTTCCAAGAATGTATATATGTGACCATGTCACTATTCGGGATTAAGAGCTATAACTGTCCAAACTTAACAGTTGAACTGACTGGTTTGCACCAGCAGTTCTGCAGTTTGCTGTGTTGACTTCCCAATTTGGTTTAACTCCAACCTAAATCAGGAAAAACCTCCCATAACAAACTTGTAAAGCTCCTCCTACCCTTTCCAAACAAGTATCACAAAAAGGCAGTGGATTTTTCTACAACAAGTTATGGCAAAAATACAGAGACTGGTACAATGGGAAGGTCATTTGGAGTAGTTGCAATACACCCCAGATTTCAACAGAGTATCAAGCTTTTCTGTCTTTATGGTCAACAGAGAAGTTGTAGAGATCTTCACGAGCTTTCCATCTATATGTGATACTCCTACACTCTCTATCAAATAACCAAGATTACAACCCGGCGAAGTCGAGCCAACTTCTGCCAGGAAACAAGAATCTTGATTCTATTTATTCTGTTGAGTCGGAACCCTTTTTGTAGAGTCCAAACCTACCAGCATCTGATATTTGGACTTTCCAAAGCATTATGCAACCATTCTGTCGGTGGGGATGGTCTAGTATCATGTTTGATACTGACGGTACTACGTATCTCACCAAAGAAAATTCTATGCGGTATTTCCGGTTATGTCTATAGGTAGTCCCTATATCGTTCTCTCGCAAACGGCTTCTACACGGTCTTCTACCGTAGTTAATGCTGCAAAAGACAAACAATCCCCTTTCACACCTTCACACCTCAAGGGCAGCACGGGGAAACACGACAGGCAATCACAATAATACATACGAAAATAAATGCATATGACTCTGGTGTGAGTCGTCCTCGAGCGAGGCCATGTCTCGAGGTACATGGCTGTAAATACATCTGTACAGCAAAGACTCCCGTATGATCCGGCTTATACACGCTCGGGCATACGTGTTTCGCATGCTCCCATTGAACATGAATAGTTCTAGAGAGGCATACTATCGGGTTATACACCACCCGACGGGGGCTCCCACTAATTTTGTGTCACGCTGGGATACCGCGTGTCATAGGTTCTCAGAAACATTGAGAGTTTCAGAGACTCCTATTAACTTCCCGTGCCAAGCCACGGAAATTTCACATACCACTCCTCGTATGCTGAGCTTACCGAGATTGATCCGCTCTTGATGGCGTACCTTACCTCTTACCTGACGTCGGGGCATCGTTACAGAATATAATAACACATAGTTAGTTTACCACCTTTATACCTTATACTAATAATACTCCTTATAAAGGCATATAGCTAATTCCTTACTCAAGTCCAATTTTTTTTGAAAATATGCCCTTTTTAAGTACACTGTTCCCAATGATGCTCTGATACCATGTCTGTGGGGACCGGAATCCCGACATCCGAGGATCTCATTGGGTGGTGTCGTGCGATGCGACACCCAACATTTATACATGAATAGAACCTGAATAAGTACAAGACGAAGTCTTTTATTTAAATTACAGCGAAAGTTTTTACAATACTAGTGTAAGGAAAGAATATATATATATATATATATATATATATATATATATATATATATATATATATATATATATATATATATATATATATATATCATAGCTACGCTCTCAGCACTAGCTATGCAAAAGCAAAGTTATCTATGCCTTGGATACTTCACACTAGAAGCACTCAATTATGGCGGCGTGCAGGGTTCCCACTCGGCTATACAACCTGGAGGGGGTGCAGCCTCATCATCAAACCCTTAATCAACGGTATAACATGCAAAAACTCGTTAACTGCAACCGTGAGCATAAGGCTCAGCAAGACTAACCCGTCTCACTAGACATATGCAAAGGAGACACTAAACATAGGTGAGGTGAAGCATAAATGACTCGCCTACAAGTGGATCCTTATAATCAAGTTTTATGTAGCAAATGACATTCTCCAGGCACGGCACATCATGGGCTCCACAATCAAACAAGAAATGCTTTACCGATGATATGACATGCCCAGAGCACATAGTGCTATTACAGCTAAAGTATGGGGAAACTGTAAACTTTTAATTATACTATCTCTAAATCATACAAGGTTGCAAAGTAATTATAATTCAATACAATATGATTTTCTAGCTTCTTTAGTATTTACTACATCACGACACAGTGAACAAGTGGTACTCTATTACTGCAAGGGACAGTGATTGCAATCAGGACACACCCGGTCAACACGACACATACGTCGTTCGGAAGTGTCAGCGAGCACACCCGTACCTACATAACACTTCAATACTAGGCGTATATCGCCACCTTTCACAAGAAACTCGAACGCCGAGCCCGTCTCACCTCCGCGAACAGAAGGTCTCCGCACAGAACACCTCATGTGTCCGCCGACCGATTTACACCTTACTGTCCTCAACCCACCCCTATCGATGGTGAGTTAATGGGCCTCGACACCCCAATTATCAAGTTACATCAGTTTATTGGATTCCATATGTCCATTATGTTGTCGGTACAAGTCAAGCTTGTTCAGCGGGGCCGCATACAGACGGGCCTTAATCGACACAGGCAGGGCTATGCGACCGAGACTCAATTCTCGCCGCTTCCTATCCATCCCCTGCCCGGTCTCAGTTTCATTATATTAATCCATTTTCTATCTAACCAATCTTGTGAGATATGTCCTACATCTCTCGCGAGTAGATTCCAACTACTCAACTTCTACCGGATTTCCTATGCATTAGCAAAGCAGTTACTACAGGTTAAATTGTAACTCATTCCAACCACCCCTGGGATTTTTGGCCATGCAAGTGGAGTATCAATCATCCTAAATGTAATGCACAATTCATATACTATTCATCATAGTGACAAAGTAAAATTTTATAAACGACTTAAATGCAAACCGGGGCTTGCCTTGTTGCAGGTCAGATTCTGAGTTAATATTTGGAAGATGCTCTTCCAAGACTTCTGGCTCTTCCTCGACTTCGGTCACTATACGATATGCATATAATATGTATATAAATGACTTTGAAAAATAATCATTATCGAGACCAAAATTTAATCCATGGTGATCATTAGATGATAGGGACCTTAATTGGCTTTGGAACTTCTATGGTAGATACTAGGGAATATGATCAAGGCTCTTGGAAAGAACAGGAGATGATCAAAGTAAAATGTTGTCTCAAAAATTATGGCAAGTATTAAACTTCCAAGAATTTTAAAGACGAAACTGTAGCTTGAACATAGCTGCCAGTTGATAATCATGATAGAGGAAGTTGTTCTGGTTCTAGCAAAAGTAATTTCATAATTTTCTAAGCTTAGGGGAAGGAGTTATTGTATTTCTAATTCGGCAAGAATTTCATGATTTACTTTACAGTTGAATTTCTAGCCATTAAATCAATATTTAGTTTGTAACTGAATTAGGACTAGGATAGTAGGTTGATTAAATCCAAGATTTTTACAGGAGCTAGGGTATGACTAAGGGAAGGTTTAGTTTAAATTTGGGATATAATAAAGCAACTGAACATCTGTAAAAATTCAATAACTGAAAAAGGAAATTGAACTATACTGAGGTTTAAACAGGTGCAATGGCGCCCAAACTTTTTCTGGTTGTCAAGAAAAGGAAACTAAATTTTATGTAAATTTTGGGGATTTTTTCCAGTGGATATCTTGTCTGGAAAAATTGCATTTGCATTTGGAAAGATTATTTTCTACAGAATTTAACTTTGAGTTTCACAGAACCTAATTGGTATTGACAGAAACTAAAGCTCAAGGGCTTCCAAACAAAATTTGTTTGAAGATTTTTGGAGTAGCCTACAGAGAGATATTCAATTTAGAATTTGAATAATTTTTTGGAATTATTTTAATAAACCCTTGGCGCCAGAATTCAAATTTTCAATCGGCGGGTCCCATGGGCCACATGGCACGCTCTGATCAATGCAACACCGTGGTCCACAGACCTATTCGCGCGCGGCCATACGGGATCCCAGCCACACCGTGATCTCGCAGCCGCTGGCAGGTGGGACCCTACGGGGTCGTCTTCTACCTCGGGCCAAGGCCCGCGCGAGGCGGCGCCCGTGGCGGTGACTCGCCGGCGAGCTCGCCGCCGGCTAAACCGACGGGCCAAACTCGCTCAAACTCGCCGCTTGGGGGTTTTTGGGGTCGCTGAGCACGACGGTGAGGTCGGTGGGACCAAAAACTCGCTGGAAGTGGCCGTGCGACGGCGGCGGCAGCGGTGAGCACTCGGGCAACGTGGAACTCGCTCCAGAGTAGCTCAAAACACTCGGGATCTGCTTCAAAACCTTCCTAGGATGATGCTGATCAAGGAAATGGACGTGGAAGAGGAGAAAACTACCAGGAACTATGAGCTTGACGGCGAACCGAGGTCTCCTCACCGGCGGCGAGCAAAACTCGATTTCCTCGGCCGTTGCTCGATAACTTTTAGGGGTTTTTGCTCAAGTAGGAGCGCTAGGTCCTATAGAAACTATCCCTAAGCAATTGCATAGAATGATTACTTGTAGAAACGGAATTTAAACGAAAACCGAGCGAGTTCATTCACTTTGGCCGGAAGAAAGAAGATCGATAACTTCTTCAATGCTCAACGAAAAAGGAAATGGTTTGCACCGAGAGTTAGAGCTCGTCTAGGCGCACCTTTAAGCTGTTGGGGTCGTGGCATGAAACTGCGCGAGACGGCGGCGCACCACGGAGCAGAGGCGGGTGGCGGCGATGGCGCGCGGCGGTGGTGAGTAACTCGCGAGAGGGGGGAAACCACTGATCGGGGAGGAGAAATAAGGGAGCGGTGGCGGCCTTTTATAGCCCGCGACAAGCTAGCACGCAGGCAGCTCGCTGGAGCTGCATGCGCGCGCGCTGTCGAGCGGTCGAGCATCGGCGCAGAGATGGCAGGCGGCCGACATGACACCTTCAGCAGAGGCTGACCGGTGGGGCCCACAGGTCAGTCCGACCCCAACACACAAGTTAATAATTCATTTAAAAATAGAAGATCAACTCCAAAAATCATGAAACTTTGTGGAGATGGTCAATGAATTATTATGAACCCAATGGTGAACTCAAATTTTATGTTCAAGGAAGTTGGAAAAGAATTTAAAATTCAGATTTGAATTTGATTCAAATTTGCTAAGCGGCTCAAATAAAATAGCAAATGAGTTCCCAAAATCTTGAAATTTTGCAGGCAAGTTATTGAGAATATTATAAGGTCAAGGAAAAATTTAGAGCTTCTAATTTGAATATTTTTGGCAGGGCCAATTAGTACTGCCCCTTTAAATTGCTTTAATAAACTTCACCCAAATAATTCTAAAATCTGAAGAGGGGGTAAATAGAATCGTTCTAGAATTAGTGGTGAACTCCAATACTCATGTTTAACAAAATTTAACCATGAGTGCAAGAAAGGTTTGGAGGGTATTAAGTGCATGTGTACCACTATACTGGATTTTGAATATAGTTGATCACAAAACTCATTATTGAATTCACATGCCATAGAAGTGGGATTTTACACAATGTTTGGATATGAAGGTCGTGAAAGACACTCAGAGTAGCGTTACTTTCATGATGCGACCAACCAGGATCAAAGAATTTCACATTTAAGGCTATTAGCAAGGAATGTGGGAAATATACCACGTTATCTCGACCTTTCGAAAGCTTGTTCATATTCTAACCAACTTGATTATATCTTCATCTAAGTCTTAGAGGTACCAGTTGACTCTAGGAGTAACTTCAACCAGAGAAAATACCTAACTACTGTCTCTAGTGATGCTTCACATAATCTTGGCTTCGATCTGGCAGGAGGAACTGATATCCTTCTTGATTACTATAGTAGATTTGAAGTCACACTCTTCTAGAGTAACTCAACCTGGTGGTGGAGGTTGAATCCTCTTGAAGTTGTAATCTCAATTGATCGTCTTCTTGTTGACTCGACTCGTTATAACACAGGTTGATGGTTGAACACCACAATTACTTGAGTGCTCGCCTTCCCCCTTAAAGTTTTGAATCAGGATGTCGAAGCGTACTTCAAAAAATCCTCATGGGAAGACGATATGCAACTCGAGTAATTGTGACCTGCGTTCAACATCACAAGATGTGATGTGGCAAGTCACATAAATAAGGCACAACCATGACCATCAAAAGAATTGGGGTTGGATTGAGTCAAACACCCGATTTCCATCAGTAAATGGTTGAGTCACAACACCTGGTGGTTTCGAAGTTTTTCGAAATGAAGTCGAAGACCATTTACCTAACCAAAACAAAATGTACACACTGATTCAGTTTCGGTTGCAAACAGACCAGCCTGTACGCAACTTCAGTTTTGGTTCAGCAAATGTCGAAATCAGATCTTGAGGTGAATAACAAGGTTAAAGTATACTTCAAGAACTTTCCAAAAAGTATTGGCTTGCCTCTAGATCATCTCTGGTTTGCATGTTATGCTATTTTAAAGTTAGCCGATTTTTCTGCACTTTCAGCAGAACCTGCTTAAAAAGTAGCAGTTTTGATCTAATGTTTTCAGGCCGCTCTGTTCGAAATCTGGAAATATTCTTATTTAGAAAGTTGTAGCCATGTAAAAATATTCCCAGAATTTATTTATTTGTATGCATATCAGTCCTGGTTCAAAAGATATGAATTTTTGAAGTTTGCTAAAAATTCAGCATTCAGAAGAAATGGGGGTTCAGTTCAGACTGACCACCTTGCATTCAAACTCGATTTGGGATAGGTAGCTGACCGATTCAGGTCTGGAGCCAATTACAAAAATTATAGTTGACTCTCTATACTTTCCAACGGTTACTCGTGTGACCCTATTGGATGTAAGGTCTACGAGTTATGGTTCAAATTCAGAAATACACAGATTGCTGTCCAGTTTGGTTGATTCCGAACAGTTTATGCGATTTTCCAACTTTCACCCACTTAAAAAAAGGATTCTGGTCTTGAGTTGAATAGAAAACTTGTAGAGTACATGTAAAGATTTCTAAAGAGTATATACTTTCCCTCATAACACTTCTTGTTCAGGAGATATGTAATTTTAAAGTTCGACCAAGTTCCCAGATTTTTAACTGGAATTTGGCAGAGCTTCCTTTGTATGTTGCTGAATTTGTCCACAATTTCCAAATAGAAGAACATTCATATTTGCAGAAACAATATATTGCAAACTTGTTACACACATACTCAACATTCCATAAATGTAAATTATGAAATCTTTTGACGATCCTACTAGAAATTACGATCCAAACAGCAACTGAATACATAACTGTCCAGGTTCTGGACTGTTACGACACTTTAAACGATACTTCGATTTAGACCTGGTTATTGCGAGTTTTAGCCTGAGCACTGAATAGGAAATTGATAGATGACTCTTTAAGATTTCCATACATGTATGGATATGCATGGTTGCTTCTCTAAATTGGAAGATATGCCAGTTCAAAGTTCACCGATAATCTGAATAGTGTAGTTAGTACCAGCACAGAGTACCAGTTTCAACTCTCTATTTCAAATAATTCTGTACCGAATTTGGAAATACTTTGAACTACAAAATGGTATAATAGATCCTTCCCTTTACGAAAATGAATCACAATGGACTAGAAGAGTTTTATATGAAGATATATGGCAAAAATACAGCTGCTGGTTCACACAGTTTCAGAACAGCAGCATTGGTGATTATGGTGCACTTTCATCATCTTAGAAAGGTCTTTTGGCTTGGAGGTCAATAAAAAACTTAGAGAAGACATTCCAATATTTCCAAATATTATTCATTTGCCTCCAAAGCCTTTCTGGAATAAAAGATATGGCAGACTGATCACAGAGTACAAGATAGTTCAAAACTGGAGTATGAACTCAGTTCTGTTTCAGCTGACCATACTGAATAAATTCAAAATTTTCATACAGTAAAGGTCAGTACCAGGATTTGAGTTGAATACAAAAGTTTTAGTTCACTTTATAACCTCTCCATATTGTACTTGCACACCTCCAGGTGAGTTCTAGATTAAAAATAATACAGGTTTGAAGTTGCCTAAAATTTTCTGGAAATTTTGACAGAACCTTCCCTGTATATGTGGTCATTAAATCTTTCTGTCTTAGTGGTCAACGGAAAGTTTGTAGAGGTCTTCAAGAGTTTTCCATCCATCTAGCATATTACTATGTTCTCTAATAACTAACCAAGATTGCAACCTGATGAAGTTGAGCAAACTTCAGCCAGAAACAAAGAATCTTGGTTCTACACCTTCATCGAGTCGAAATTCAATTTATGGAGTCCAAACATACCAGCAACTGATAGTCGGACTTCAAACACAATGCATCCATTCTGTCATGGGGGCTGGTCAAGTATCAAATATGATACTGCCGGTACTACGTGCCTCACCAAAGTAAAAACCTAACCGGTATATCCGGATACGTCTATAGGTGTCCCTAGTATTGTTCACTCGCAAACGTGTTCTATACGGGTCGCTACCGTAGTTAGTGTAGCTGCAAAAGACAAATAATCCCCTTTCACTCCTTCACACCTCAAGGGCGGCACGGGGAAACACGACAGACAGTCATAATAATATATATAAAAGTAAATGCATACGACTCTGGTGTGAGTCGCCCTCGTGCGAAGTTATGTCTCGAGGTACATGGTTGTACTACGTCTGTACATCAAATACTCCAACACGAACTGGCTTATACACGCTCAGGCATACGTGTTTTGCATGTTCCCATAGAACATGAATAGTTCTAGAGATGCATACTATCGGGTTATCAACCACACGACGGGGTCTCCGACTAATTTTGTGTCACGCTGGGGTACCGTGTGTCATATGTTCTCAGAAACATAAAAAGCTTCAGGGACTCATATTGACTTTTCGTGCAAAGCCACGGAAACATCAACTACCACATCTCGTATGCAAATCTTACCGAGATTGATCCGCTCTCGGTGGCGTATCTTACCTCTTACCTTGAAGACGGAGTGTCGTTATAGAATAATATAACAAGTAAGATTGTTCACCACCTTTATAACTTATACTAGTTATAGTCCTTAATGGGCATATAACTAATCCTCACTCGACTACTTCGGAGTTTTTGAAAATAGGCTCTATTCGAGCATGTTATTCCCAATGAAGCTCTGATACTATGTCTGTGAGGATCGGGGTCCCGACGTCCAAGGATCTCATTGGGTGGTGTCGTGCGATGCGGCACCTAGCAGCACACACGATAAGAATGCAAAACAAGCAAAGTTTTTATTTCACAATAAGAAGAGTTTACAAAATAATGTACAACAGAGGTACACACACAGCAGAAAATATATACTCATAATCCCACTTAACCAAGCAGGAGAGAAGACGTCCATGCCCTAGGACGCTTCTCACTAGCAACATGAAGAACATTCAGCAGCAGCGTGGTTCACATGAGATTCATCTCGACACCTCGAGGTCTCATGTACAACCTGAACAGCTGAAATAAATCTAATACCTGCAAAAATCGTTAAAGCGCAAACGTGAGTATAAGGCTCAACAAGACTGACCCGTCTCACTATCTATGAGACACTACATGCAAGGGGACAGTAATATAGGAAAGTTGAATTGCATAAAGGACTCGCCTAATAGTAAATCCTTATTTTTCAAGTTTTAAATAGCAAATGACATTCCATGGGCACGACACATCATAAACTCCACAATCAAACAAGAAACGCTTCATCGATGATATGACATACCCAAAGCACATAAGCCGTAGACAAGTTAAATGTTCAGAAGTTATAAACTTTAATTGTGCTACAACTAAGCTATACATGGTTACAATACAATAATGTATAATTATCAATAGAGCATTTCATGTTCTGACTACTCTTATTTATTACATCACGACACAATAAACAAGTGGTACTCTATTACCGTGAGGGACGGTGATTGCAATCAGGACACACCCGGACAACACGACACATACACACTTTCGGAAGCGCCAGCGAGTACTTACAACAGTACCTACATAACACTTCAGTACTAGTAGTATATGACCACCTTTCATCCAACACTCGAATGTCGAACCGGTCGATCCGTCACGGGCAGAAGGTCCCTGCGTGGGGCGTACTCTGAGTTGCCCACCAGCGGAGTTACACCTTGCTGCCCTCAACCTATGCCTATAAAATGGAACAGTATGCCTCGACAAACCAGTATCAAGCTATGTCAATTTGCTGGGGCCTATTTCTCCAGTATGTCACCAGTACAATTCAAGCTTGTCCAGCAGGGCCGCATACGGCGCGGGCCTTAATCGACACGGGCAGAGCTATGCAACCAAGACCACGTCTTTTCGCTTCCTACTCATCTCTGACCGGTCTCCAATTCATATTAACAACCATTCTTTATATTTACCTGACCCAGTGTATATGAGTGTCATCTTTCTATCTCGCGAGTAGATTCCAACTACTCGACTTCTACCGGTTTCCTGATAATATTAGCATGGCAGTTGCTACACGAGTCTGTGAGCTATTCTAGCCACTCCCTGGGTTATTTGGTCATGCAAGTGGATCTCAAACAACTTAAACGTAATGCACAAACATCTGAAGACATAAGGTGAATGAAAACTGCAAAGACACTGTAAGGAACTTAAATGCAAACCGGAGCTTGCCTTAGTTTGCGACTCTATATCAATGACAGTTGTTATAGCTTGTCTTTCTCCGGAGATTCCGCCAAGGGACTTCAAGATGGACACCCTGGCCTTCTACTCCAAGCGAAGCTTCTCGTCGATCATCTATCATCACGTTCCTATCGACATGATATGCATATAAGTAATTAAGGTAACTTAATAATAGACTCTAAGAGGTTGTGTAAACTTTAAGAACAAGGAGTTTGACTAGGAAGGACAGGTATGCCTCTGTTGTGTGGGTAATCAGAGGATGAGCCAAGGTGGACATAGTAGTGTCAGTATGAACGGAAAGGTACAATGTAAGTCTACATTGCAACTTAGTAGGCAACCCTTGAAGCTATGCCACTTAAGAGGTACAATATTGAAGGATGAAGAAGTACCCGACTAAGTGATGTAAGGAGGACTAAGCGATCAAGGTGTAGCATTGAAAGCTTAAGGCATGAGTGAACTGTTCAACAAGAGGTCGTGACTCAGAAGTCGACTAACAAAGTTACACAAACTCATTAAGCAGTAAACCTAATTAAGTTACAAGTGTGGTGCATGGTTCTGAATTAGGATTAGTCGACGTGAAACCCTAGCAACACTTGGAAAAGAAGTGAGATCGGCATTGCTTGGACTCAAAGAGTCATCACAAGCACTGCTAACCTTACATGAGTACCAAGATAACGTTCAAATGACCTTTAGGTAAATCAGTCGCTACGACTATCTTTACAAGCATCGTCCAAGTTCTTACATGACACTATTGCAGTGTCCTTTGCAAGATTGTCCAGATGAGCTCGGTGAACTCCTGGAACTCTAACATAAGGCATTACTATGTCGCGATGATGTGCTTTGCCATCTCGGGAAGATCATCTCATCGACGTTCACATCGACCCGGACTCGTCCATGGTGGTGAGCAGAATCCCGAACACCACCTTATGAGTCTCAAGGTTAGTGATGTCGACTTGATCGTCAGCAAGCGACTCGACGAACCCGTCATTGATGAAACAACACACCTAGTTAAGCAATTTTGCGGACGATTAGGAAACATCATCGACACGATCAAGAACCTCTTATCCAAGGTTCCCCTTGTTCTAGTATTCCTTGTCGGTTGCAACGTTCTCGCATTTCTGCGGTTTGACCTAGAGGCATTTCATCGACCACCCTGGCTAAATCTAGGGCTTGATCAACCTCGTATCGACTAAGACCAAACTTGGATAAATGAACATCGTCTAAGGTGTTGTGCTAGTGTTCCAGCTCTACACACATCACTGACATCCCTTGTCTCGAGGTCAGGATACGGTCACGACATGGATCATCTCAACGACGTCATGTGGACAACGACGTCGATGCGGCTCAAGCCGAACGACATGAGCACATAAGGACGTGTAAACACAACACAAAGGCAAAGGAATGTCAGCTTGAGGACGGCTATAGGCAAGGTATCAAGGCAGAACGTGGACATATGGCACAACATCACTCGAGTACTGTCGGCGGTCACCGCGAGCAAACTTTGACGGCATCAAGAAAGGCATTGCAAATCAAGACACACGAGGAGCGTGACACTGCAACAAGACACAAACATGGCGAGCAACAGGGCATGTCAAGCATTGACACGATGCAAAGCAAGATCACAACATGGCGGCATTTCATTGAGCATGTTCCATTCAAGGTGGAACGTGATGTAGAGGCAACCAACGATTTTGCAGGACATGGGAACACTGGCCAGCAAGGAGGATAGCTGAGGGAAAGTCGAGGAGTAGAGCACAGCTACAGGGATGCACATGGCGGAGTCATGGCTGGCGCAGGACGCAAGATGGGCGGTGGGGCGCAGAATGCGAGCATTAGAGAACGCGGCCATGATGTCGTGCGCGATGGTGCCATTGTGAGGCGATGGGCAGCCAGACCAACAGTGAGACACACAGAGACGTGACGCAGCCGGAGGTAAGAGCTCGACGGCTGCAGTACGGTGGGGATAGCCGACGACTAGGCACTCAACCAAGAAACACGACGTGCGGTGGCCACGAACGATGAAAGAATGGCAGCGGTGACACCCACTCGAGCGATGACATGCGGCCACAGAGCAGAGGCTCAGAAGCTCGGAGACCACGGCCATCGCCGGTGGTGGTGCACTCAGAGCTGAGGGATAAGGAAGGAAACGACAGTGAGGGGCGGGGACTAACCTGGGTGACGGTGAGCCAGAGGAGGCACGCGACAGTGAGGACGACTCATGCCGGTGAGCGGCAAAGGCGACTGGACGCCGTTGGCAATAGAGGACGAGCGCGGCGGCGCGAAACTCCATGGGGGTGTTGACCCGTGGTGAGGCAAGCTACGGTGGCACTGCTAACGCGACGTGGAGGCGAGCTCGAGCTGCAGAGGAAGCCGGAGCGGCGGCTGTGGCTTCCGAGCGCTCGCGTCGGGCAGCGCACTCGCGTGCGGTCAGAGCGGCTCGTGGGCGGCGCCGGCAGACTGAGCAAGTGCAGGCCGCCATCGGGCATCGGAAGCGACTTGCAGCAGGGGAGCCACAGGCGGTGAGGAGATGGCGGCTGGATAATAGGGCACCAGGGCGAGCACAAGCGGCACAGATTCGCCGGAAGGAGCGCGGTAGTCGGCAGCTGGGTGCTGGTGAGCGGGAGGCGATGAGGAGCAATGCGGTGGGAGGCAGCAACGATGTAGGGCATCGTTGTGGCATGTGGGGGCTGCAGGGGAGCGACGGTCAGCGGGCAGCTCAGCTGGGGAGAGCAAGCACGCAGGTGAGCCAGGAGGGAGACAAGTGGAGGGCGCGTACGAGAGGAAGAGGAAAAATCGATTTCTGTAGGAGGGGATAAGACCGACAGTTGGGGTCCACCTCCTTCTTATCCTTTGATTTCTTTTAAAAATAATTCATTCTCAGCTAATTAATGGTCCCATCTAAAAGAATATTTTTTTGCCAATTTCTGAAGTCCCAATTAAAAGGTAGAAAGGATCCAAAATTTAGGAAACTTTCCAAGGTGGTAGATTCAAATGTGAGGAGCAAAATGGGATATTTCAATTGACAATGGGATATAGTTTGATGTGCATTTTATTTAAATTCAAATTTGAATTACATCTTTAATGTTTTTGCTTTTATTTCTTCTCTCAAACTCCCAAACGTGATATGGACCTTGAATAAAAAATGTATTAATTAATTACTTGCTCCCATTTAATATTTGGCTTTGAACTCCTTTGATTTATGTGCGGGCGACGCGTCAGCGCGTGGCGAGTAGCGACGTGGAGGCCCGGCTAGAGAAAAGATCTGGCGCCGAGGCCGGAAGAAAGATCGTGCAGTGTTCCAAGATAAGGACGACGCGTCATGGCGTGTCGCTGGCTCGCGATAAGCACAAGCGAGGTCGGAAACCAAACATCATTTGATAAAGCTGACCAGTGAGCCACTCGACAAGTGGGCCCCATGCGAGATATTATCCGCTCAAGTCCATCTGAATGAATATGATCGAAGATCCCATAGACACTACACTTTTTCGATGTAGCGGGGAACTCTAAAATATTACTTATGGAGAGGTCGAACTGGAATTTGAATAACATATGAGCGTTAACCTCTTATGTGACATCTTCCAGTTTAATGCTTCAAAGTTTTAACAAACTTCTATTTTCATGAACATTGGTTAACTCACATGGTTCATGCGAGTTTAAATTCCAACGTCCACTTGAAAAAATTCGCATTTTCGTGTTCTTGCTTTACTCGAATGCGGGCTTTTACAGAACCCATTTCTTATCCCAAACCTTGCCGGAAGAATCCTCTCCCGTACCAAAAACTACAAAGGAAGAAGAAATTCAACCTTCAAACTTTCCCTTTTACTTTGAGGAAAAGAATTTTGAAGATTATGAAGATACCTCAAAGTAATGTTGCCATAGGAAACCATCAGTGCCACCAACTTTACCTGACCCACCTAATGGAGTGTTCGTCCAACAAATGGTCAAGAAGTTAACCTCTATTCTAAGCAAAGAATGGATTGCAGAAGTTAAGAAGTCACTCGAAATTCTTCGGATGACCTCACTTTTGGCAACCATTCTATGTTTCATTAGAGAAACACCAATGAGGGTCCTAGATAACCCCACTGTTGGAGCAAATCTCATTTTAGATTTTTTTTGCTCTCTCCATTTTGGAAGATGTGCCATTGGCACCAACACGAAAATCCTTCCAAGATTCTTTTGGAAACATCCTTGAAGTATGCAGGGTTTTGCAATAGTTGTCTGTAAGACACAAAGATATTGAGGCTCTCCTGGACTTATATGTGTTCAAAATCAAGATTTCGATACTATGATTGGGATCCCCATTGAGAAATTTCTCATGGAAATTCCCTTGAAAGGAAACCTTAATGTCAACCTTGGAGGGAGAAAGTTATCTATTCCTATTCTACGTTCCAAGAACACATCTGCAGAATCTCCCATCCAGGATGAGCCAATAGATAGGACTCTTTAGTTCTTAGAACCCCCTGAAATTGATGGAGAAGAAGATTTCATCCAAGAAGAAGATGAATTTCAGGAGGCAATTGAATTGCCAAAAGAAGAGTCCTGTCCAAAACCTCCTGTTGAGCTCAAAATTTTACCTCCGGGCCTACGTTATGCCTTTCTAAATGGCGATTTGGAAGCCACTGTCATCACAAGTGACAAGCTTTCAGATGATGAGACACTCAAACTCATAGCCATGCTAGAAAAGTGTAGAGCTATTTTTGGCTATCCACTACAGGATCTCAAGGGGATTAGTCTAGCATTATGCACCCATCGCATTCCTATTGACCCTAAGAGTGTCCCCTCAAGGGAACCTCAAATGCAATTGAATAATGCAATGCGGGAATTTGTCAAGAAAGAAGTCTTGAAACTTCTGCATGCCGATATTATCTACCCTGTTCCTCATAGTGAATGGGTAAGCCCAGTTCAAGTAGTGCCCAAAAAGGGAGGCTGGCGGTCGTTCAAAATGAGAGGAATGAATTAATTCCTCAATGAGTCGTCACAGGTTGGAGGATGTTTATCGGAAACATAACAAGGCTACAAGGAAGGATCATTTCCATTGCCCTTCATTGATGACAAGTTAGAGCAGTTGGCAAAACACTCCTACTTTTGTTTTCTTGATGGGTATTTGGGATATCATCAAATCCCAATCCATCCCGACGATCAGAGTAAGACCACATTCACATGTCCTTACGAGACTTATGCCTATCGGGTATGTCTTTCAGACTGTGTAATGCTTCTGCCTCTTTTCAAAGATGCATGATGCCTATCTTTTCTGACATGATTGAGGAGTTCTTGGAAGTTTTCATGGATGATTTCTCTGTCTATGGAAAAACTTTTGATCATTTCCTGGAAAGTTTAGACAAGGTCTTAGAAAGATGTCAAGAGAAGGACCTAGTGCTTAATTGGGAAAAGTGTCATTTCATAGTCCATGAAGGCATCATTCTTGGACACTTGGTGTCTTAGAGAGGGATATAGGTGGACAAAGCAAAGATTGAAGTTATCGAAAAACTTCCATCTCCTATCAATGTTAAGGGAATCTGCAACTTTTTAGGCCATGCAGGGTTCTATCAGCGATTTATCAAGGATTTCTCCAAAATCGTTAGACCCCTAACTAACCATTAGCTAAGGAAGCTCCCTTTGATTTCAGCAATGAATGCCTTAAATCATTTGATATACTCAAAAAGGCACTCATCTCAGCTCCAATCATCCAACCTCCTTATTGAACGTTGTCATTTGAAATCATATGTGATGCTAGTGATTTTGCTGTTGGTGCAGCCTTAGGCCATACCAAAGATAAAAAACATCATGTAATAGCCTACGCTCGCAAAACTCTGATAGGATCTCATCTCAATTATGCCATCACTGAAAAAGTGCTCTTAGCTGTAGTTTTTGATATCGATAAGTTTAGATCCTATATGGTTGGAGCCAAGGTCATAGTCGATACAGACCATGCTTCCCTGAAGTACTTGCTCACCAAAAAGGATGCTAAACCAATGCTAATCCGATGGATTCTTCTACTCCAAGAATTTGACTTAGAAATCAAGGATAATAAAGGAGTAGAGAATTCTGTTGCAGATCATCTCTCACATATGGAAGTCACGCAAACCATCGACATTCCTATCAATGACTTTGTACGAGATGATATGTTGCTTAAGGTGCCTGACTCTCGCCCTTGGTATGTGGATATAATGAACTTCATGGTCACGGGATACGTACCACCTGGGGAAAACAAAAGAAACTTATTTATGAGAGTCGTAGACACCTTTGGGATGACCCATATCTCTATCTAGTTTGTGCCGATGGCCTTCTCAGAAGGTGCGTCCCATCAATCGAAGACACCAAGATTATTGAGAAATGCCATGCTGACCCCTATGGTGGTTATTATAGTGTTTACCGTACTCAGGCAAAGATCTGGCAAAGTGGATTCTATTGGCCTTTGTTGTATGAAGACACCAAGTTCATTCGCAGATGTTGGAAATTCCAAAAGCATGGAAGAATCTCTGCTCGTAATGTGATGCCCCTAAGGCATAATCTCCAAGTGGAATTATTTGATGTGTGGGGTATTGACTTCATGAGACCTTTCCCAAGGTCCTATGACTGTGAGTATATTCTGGTGGCCCTATATTATGTGTCAAAAATGGGTAGAATCCTTGCCATGCAATAATGTTGATCCCAAGCAGGCTAGGAAAATATTCCATGAGATCATTTGCCCATGCTCTGGCACTCCTTGTATGGTCATAAGTGATGGAGGTTCTCATTTCATAGATAAGACTTTCTGGAACTTTTTGAAGGAGCTTGGTGTCCAACATAATATTGCTACCCCGCACCACCCACAAACAAGTGGTCAAGCAGGAACATCTAATAAGCAAAAAATTAAGAACATTATGCAAAAGACTGTCTTGTAAATGGAAATGAGATGGAAGTATAAGCTACCCAACACATTGTGGCCATACTGTACTACCGACAAAACATTTATCGGCATGTCCAACTTGTCTATGGGAAGACTTGCCATCTTCCTGTAGAATTGGAACATGGAGCCTATTGGGCCATCAAGCGGTGGAATATGGATTTTCTTGAAGCTGGAAAACAGTGATTGAAACAAATTTCCGAGTTAGAAGAGTGCAGAGATAAGACGTATCATAGTGCCAAAATCTACAAGGAAGGAAACAAAAGATGACACGATAAAAGGATTGCCAAAAGAGTTCAAGCCTAGAGATAATGTTTTGCTCTTTAACTCTTGGGTTAAACTCTTTAGACATCATAAGCTTAGAAGTAAATGGGAAGGACCCTTCACTGTAGTAGAGACCTCATCCCATAGAGCAATCACACTCCAAGGTGATGATGTTCAGCTATTCAAAGTGAATGGGCACCAACTCAAAATATTTCTTGATTCCCAAGAGAGTACAAAAAAAGAAATTGACATGGTAAATCTTATTGATTTTCATGCCATTTCTTCAAATTTTGTTTAAATTATACGCGTCCAACTAATGGGTCCATCCAAATATCCATCTATGATGCCCATTTGATCGACCCATGAAAACTCTGCCAGAACGAAGCCAAGAGGGGGTCGGTCGAACCCTAGGGTCGGTCAACTCCTTCTTCGCACTGTCAGCATTCTGTTTTCTTGTCAGGATTCTCCTCGCTTACCCCAACAATATTCTCAGTGCTATCGCATTGTTCCCAACTTATTTAAGGACAGGAATAGAGAGGGAACCCTGCAGCTCACAGAAAAAACAATCATATCCTGTTCCTCCCATCCAAGTCATGGCCGACAAGGAAATTGTCCCGCATGCTTCTGCAAGTTCCACATTTAACTTGAGCGGGGAACATACACTGGCCAATGACTCCGCCACGCTGGCTATTGAATCCGTCATGGTGCTGGACGTAGCACCACTTGCTATGATCCCCTAGCAACCGTGCGGCGTGACACCACGCCTTGTGGTACTGCTCGGTTGATCAAATGGTCAGTTTGAGGACGATGACTGGAAATCTCCTCGTGCCCCTAAAGTGGCATAGCTTCTAAGGAGTTGGCTTCTCTACGTTTGGAGAACAAGAAGTTGTGTGACTTAGTGGCTGAAGGGCGCATCGAGAGGGCGGAGCTGAAGGATGAACTCATCTCCCTCAAGGAGGAGATTAACAATGTTCGTTGTGGCATGTGCGCCAAGCTGCAGCGCTTATGCAATGCCGTCGAGGAGCCCCATATCTACAACGCACCATAGTTTAGATGTCCCAACAACATAGGATGCTTACTAGTTTAGGTTTAATTTTATTGCATATCTTAATTTTTCAAATTTAGAGTGAATAATGTAAGAATCCCCAATTTGTGAGTTCAATAAAGTGAACTTACAAGTTCATCTAACACCGGTCAAGTTCTCCCTTTAGTTTATTTTTGTTGAATAAAGAATTTAGAGAACAAGTGTGGGGAAGGCAGTCCACATCAGGAAATTCCGACTTGCAAAATTTGTGTTGCATCCCGAAACACGTCACAACTCGACATGTGAAAACAGAGCAACAGAGAGGCCAGAAGGGGGTCGGCCGAACCCTCTGGTCAACTGAACTGGTGTGGGCCCACATGACTCTGTTTCGCTCCACAAATTCGGTTTGAATCTCCTATCTTTAAATTTACACGCTACCCTGCTGTTTGAGTTCATTTCCTGTTTTATATTGAATATTTAAAATGAAGCAACTCAACATTTGAAATTAAAACTTGGTAGTAAAAATTTGCTTGAGCTGAAAATTTGAATACTTTATGTTTCAATTTATTGCCTTGTTTATGATTCTCACAATTAAAGTAAAAAACACATCATCTAAGTAATTGACTAGTGTGATATGGTAAATGAGTTACTTTAGGATATACCTCTTTGCTTGAAATATATTTTGATATTTGCAAAAATTTGGAGTCTTAAACTTTGCCTAACTCTCTCATTGGAAATTTAAATACCCACCAAGGCCATATGATACATTCATTAAAAACCACATGCATATGCAACTGTGCTTTTTATTGAACTTTGTCAAACTCATGGCCCAATTGAGTCACATGCATGAAATTTTTGATTTAAAAATTCTTGTGCACTCCATTAATGCAAAATTTCTCATATTGAGAATTTGCATCCACCATTCATCCATCCAAAATGAAACTCCATGCATCATGCTTATTAAAATCTCTCTAAAAAATAAAAAAGGAGTAGAAGACATGGCTACAAAAAGAAAAAGCATATACTCTTCAAAAGAGGAAGTAAGCTAAAAAAAGAGAGAATAAGTAGCCATGTTTCATGCTTAAAGAGAGAAAATCATGGGAGTTATCATTTATCCATTCCATAATATGCACAAAAATGTTCTTTGTCAAATTGTTTGTTGTATAAGTCTCTCATAGGACCAAGTTTTTGACTTAGTGATATATGAATTGCAAATGTGTGCCACATTTATCCCTACCAAGCCCCAGATATAGCCATACTTAGTATATGGACAAAATTGGCAAAACATGCCAAGGTGAGGATTCATACACTTTGAGAGATTGAGAGATTCCAAATGAGAGATAAAGGCAAATGCTTATTTGGCTTTCCAAATATAGCAATTTGTCAAATCATTTTAGCAGGAGGAGATCCTGGAAAACTACATTCTAGCCATTCCACTCTTCAAACACTCAAGATTGATTTGGTAGCCATATTCAGAGGGAATTCATGAATTCAGGTGTAAGTTGAAATATCTAAGTATCCTCATTTTCTAACTTATAGCAAATTTCTGACAACACTTCTTCTCGCCTTCACTCGAGGATGAGCAAAGTACTAAGTGTGGGGGAGTTTGTTGAGGTCCCTAAGTGCCATATTCAGGCCGTCAATTCACCTCATAATGTGCACAAAAGATAAACATAACACAGTGGTAGGGTTAAATATTAACCAATTCAGTGTTAGTGTCTATTTGTATGTAGGTGAAATAATACCCAAAAATACAAAGACATGCAGGAAGTAATCCATAAACATGGATTCCAAGGAAACAGTCGATGCCACGTGGCATCACATGGATTAAATGGCTCACAAAGAGTTGTATACGAGGAGACCCAACATTGTAGCACTCATATCAGTCAAGGGGACTCACCAATCAGTGACCTGAAGAAAGTACACGAGAAATGGGGCACTGACTAGACCAGCTGAACCCCCTGTTCGACCGACCTCTTCTTTGCCCCAAACTCGGTCTTCCTCCATAGGTGACTTCTCTCGGCTTCCTAATAACGGTGAAGACTGATTCGCGCGCATTTGGTGGTGGGAACTGACCCTTCTTCACCCATAAATAGCACCGCTCACCTCACATTACACACACACAAAAAGTTGAGAATAGAATACCACTCCTAAGGTTTATAGTAGTCCTAGAGGCTGCCAAGTAGAAGGAGAGTGTGGAGAAGAGTTTAGAAGAAGGAGGCTTGGGCTTGTCAAGTCACTCTTCTACACTTGTACCCCTACAAAGGTTCTAATCAAATCAAGTAAGCCTTTGAGAATTCAGTACAAGTTTTATTTTCAATTCAAAGTAGTTTGCACAAGTAATTACTTGTGTGTTCTTTGCTTTAAATTACTAGAGGTTCTAGTTGTAGCTTTTTGTTTGAAACAACTATAATAGTGATTTAGAACGTAAGCGTGGTGCTTAGGTTAGAAATCACTAGTGAATATCTCGTGGACCCACGGATTGAAGAGGTAGGTAGTAGGTGGTGACAACCCTATCTGCCTTTGTAGTCCTCAACGTTCGGCTATGCCATAGGCTCTTAGCAGGAGTCGTTCTAGTTTTGCTAGAGGTAAAACCGTGCCTGAAGCAAGCACTACCGCAAATCTCTTTGAATTGAAATCAATACTTTGAATTCCTCTCCGTTCCTTGCCTACGAAAAAACTTTGTGTCCTTGGATGAATTAGTTTGTAAGATTAGCACACACGTTCCTTGGATTCGATACCCTTGGGTATACTCCTTAAGGGGAAGTGTTACAACGGTATTTCCGTGCGCTTGCGGATAATTCTGTATTTGTAAGGAATACAAACAATTACCTGTGTGTAATATTTGTGTAGTATGCGTATTGCAAATTTAACACAACCGGGTTGAGGTTGTCATATAATTGTATAACGACCTGCATGTTGACCTGTGATGCTTGATGTCTCATGTAATTTATTTGATAGATATTAGATATATTAGATTCTTTTATATTCTTGGAGATGTCTCCAATCATGATGGAGATGGTGATCACCACAAGATGGGAGGCATGGTAGCATAGATTATGATGGAACCATAGTGATGGAGACCACTATGATTCTAAGGGCCATACTATTCACAATGTGATATGATAATATGCCTGTGATGTTTATGTATTACTATTCTTTTCATGCTTTCCATATGGTGGATGTTTTGTCATGATATAATAGCTTCCCTTGCAAAAGTTGGGTATTTGATGCCATTTACCAATAGCTGCAACTATGTTGTTTTGATCATTGTGTGGTACGTTTGCCAAAGCAAAATACCATCATCTATCATAATGCATAGGGTGAATGTTGGACATTCACATGCATAGTGTTGGTTTACTAACAAATCTATCAAAATGGTTTTGGGCTTTATGGCATAGAGTTGGGATTTAAGGCATTGGATGTCATCCAACAAACAAGAGTCATATGGGGATATGATTAACAATTGTTGTTTACCTATGTCACTAATTTCCTAGTAGTGAAGCTAAAACTCACTAGGAATTGTGAATATTGATCTTGTACCACTATATGTCGTTAGAGGGAGGAAGATACTCATATAGTGGTGGTGTATTTTATCAAAATGTTAATAGAAGATTGGTACATAACATAGTGCTAAAACCTTGCATATTTATTTTCTATTATAGACCATGTCTGCTAGTAAAAATTTCGGTTTCAATTTGCGATCTGTAGTTGAAAAGGAAATGCTCAATGGAGCTAACTTTATCGATTGGTACCACAACATGAGAATCGTTCTCAAGCAAGAGAAAATTGAGTACGTTCTTTTGCAGCCATACCCTGATGACCTCCCAACTGATGCAACTGTTGCGGCACGTAGAGCTTATTAGAAGCACTGTGATGATGCGCTTAACGTAAGCCGCCTCATGCTCGTCACTATGTCTCCTGATCTGCAAAAATAGTATGAGCATACAGATGCTTATTCTATGATTGAGGGGATGCATGGAATGTTTGAGAGCGAAGCTAGGGCTGAGAGATGCAACATCTCAAAGTCTTTTTTCTCATGCAAGCTGGTGGAGGGTAGCCCGGTCAGCCCTCATTTATTCAAAATGATTGGTTACATTGAGACTTTAAGGAAACTTTGTTCTGAGCTCAAGGAAGATCTGGCTATTGACGTTGTTCTCCAGTCGATCCTATCAAGCTACGAGCCATTTATAATGAATTTTCAAATGAATGACATGGAGAAAACATTAGTTGAATTGCATGGGATGCTTAAAACAGCCAAAGAAAGCATTAAGAAAAACGCCACTCATGTGATGATGTTTGTCAAAAGGAGAATAAAAAGAGGAAGCATGTGATGCATCCTAAAGACGAAGGCAAGGGAAAGGTTCCCGATGAGCCCTCAAGCTCAAAGTCTAAGCCAAAGGACAAATCTGGCCCTTCTCTTGATGATGAATGCTTTCACTATCACGCTAAGAGGCATTGGTCTAGGAACTGCAAGAAGTACTTCGAGGATCTAAAGAAGAAGAAGGGAAGTAAGACTTCCACTTCAGGTATAAATATTATAGAAATTAATATTCCTACATCTTTAAATGAATCAAGGGTATTTGATACTAGATCAATGATTCACACTTGAGTGAGACTAGAATAATTGCAAAAAGTGAGTTGGATGTTCGTGTCGGCAATGGAGCAAAGGTTGCACTCATGGCTGTCGGGACCTACCACTTGTCATTACTCTCAGGATTAGTTTTGGAATTGAATAATTGTTATTGCATTCCTGCTGTGAGCAAGAACATTATCTCTTCCTCATGTTTAGAAGAAGTTGATGGTTACGAGATTGTAATAAAGAACATACGTTGTTCTATTTATTATAATAATATTTTCTACGCTCAACGTCCATTAGTGAATGGATTATATGTTCTTGATCTCAAGGATAAAACAATATGTAACATTAATACAAAAAGGGTTCGACAAAATGATCTAAAACCTACTTTTATTTGGCATTGTCGCTTAGGTCATACAAAAGAGAAACACATTGAAAAACTCCATAAAGATGGTTTACTAAGCTCATTCTATTTTCAATCACTTGACACATGCAAGTCTTGTTTTCTTGGGAAGATGACCAAATCACTCTTCACCGGTCAAAGTGACAGGACGAGTGACTTGTTGGGACTTATAAATACTATGTATGTGGACCAATGAGTTCAATAGACAGAGGTGGTTTCCAGTACGTCATTGCTTTTACCGATGACTATAGTAGATATGGTTATGTCTACCTAGTGAGGCACAAGTCTAAATCCTTTGAAAAGTTCAAAGGATTACATAATCAAGTACAAAATCAATTGGGCAAGAAAATTAAACTTCTATGATCTAATCGTGGAGGTGAATATTTGAGTCATCAATTCTATGATCATTTAAAACAATGTGTAGTTTGTTCCACAATTGACTCCACCTGGATGACTTAATGGAATGGGGTGTCCGAGCGGAGGAACATAACCTTGTTTGACATGGTTAGGTCGATGATGAGGCAAACTGATCTTCCACTATCCTTTTGAGGTTACGCTCTTGAAACTACTGCGTTTACACTAAACAAACTCCCAACTAAGTTTGTTGAGAAGACACCATATGGGATGTGGACCGGGAAATGTCCCGAATTGTCATTCCTCAAAGTTTGGGGGTGCGATGCTTATGTCAAATGTTTGACGTCAGACAAACTCACTCAAAATCAGACAAATGCTTCTTTGTGGGATATCCTAGGGAAACCAAATGATATTATTTTCATAATAAAATAGAGAGTAAAGTGTTTATCGCTCACAATGGTGTCTTCTTGGAGAAAGAGTTTCTCTCAAAAGGAGTTAGTGGGAGCAAGAAGCACCTTGAAGAAATTCAGGAAATACCTAAAAATGTTTCGGCACACGCTGATCCTATTGTTGACGGATGTTATATACCAATTTCACTCGTCAATATAACTCAATTATGTGAAGGAAATACCATTTGTTGCACACATCACCTTTCTATTTAACTTAGTTCCACTTATCCTTGGAGAAATAGTGCATGAAGACATTTATTACAGGAAATGAGGTAAAAGAGGGGGAGCAATCCTATAAAATATCATCCCAACCAATCAAGCAACAACATGTGACACCACATGGATCAAATGGCCCACAAACAGAAGTATCCGAGGCCATCCAACGATGTATCACCTATATCAGTAAGGGGGACCCACCTATCAAGGACCTGGAGAAAACACAGTCCAAACGGAGCCCTGACCAGGTCGGTCGACCCCCCCCCCCCCCCTAGTTGGCCGACTTGGTCCTGGCGCCAAACTCGGTCAATCGACACGTGTTGGCTCCTCCCAGCTTCCTGAAGAAAATGATGACTGATTCAAGCGCTTTTGGTGGCCGGAACCGACCCTTCTCCATCTATAAATAGGACCCCCTACCCTGACTTCACACACAATCCACTTGAGTATTCATTTTATTGTATCCACTAGTCTCCATAGGTTTAGAGGAGTTTAGGCTGTAGAGAGGAGAGCCTCTAGTCCATAGTCCAAGTTACGAAGGAGTAGGAGTCTCTCTCTTCCCAATTCCAAATTGGGAAAGGTATGGCTCTCATATTCCTATTTGTATTTGTGACTTTGTTCTAAATAAAGATGTTATCTTTATTCTTCTTTTATTCATATACTTGGATGAAGCGTTTCTTGTTTGATTGTGGATTCCATGTATGTGGTAGGAATAGTCTTTATAATGCCTTAATGTCATTATACTATCATCATAAATACTATAAACCCCCACTATAGTCTAATTAGTTATGATATGATCATGTTAATATGAATAACTTATGCTATGTTCCAACATTGATTCAATGATGTTTAGGTTAGTCATTGCCTTAGTATGGCTTGTGCCATGGCTCATAAGGTATTGACTTAATATGCTAGCATGATGCTGGATAGTTAAGTAGCGTTGGATGTCTTGTAGACCCACGGATTGAAGAGGTAGGCCGTATGTGGTGACAACCCTATCTATCCTTGTAATCCTCTATGTTCGGTAATGCCACATGATCTTTGCGGGAGTCGTCCTAGTATTACTTGGGGTAAACTCGTGCCCAATGTGTTGAACAACTTAACATAAGAATTCACTATTGACATGTTCATTAGTATCTAACCTAGACTATATATATGTATATTAGAAGCATTGTAGGAGTAACTCCCTAACTCTTAGCTTAACCATTCTTTAACCGATTTACCTCCCTTAGAATAGGATGCTCTTGTGTGTGTCACACTACCTAAAAATATCTATTACCCATCCTCACTAGAACCCTACCTAGACCAATCTGTCCTCTTCATTTGATGACTGCTTTAGTTCCACTTAGCCTTCCTTTGAGAAAATATAAATGACACCCTTTCGAAATACTCTTTAAGTGGAAATGCTACTTCGATAGTTTTCGTGCACTTGCAGATTTTTATCCATGACGTAAGAAACATCAACAAGCATTTGTGGCACCACTACAGGAATACACAAGTAGGGCGTCAGCCATGTGAACTGTAGGATCAAAGAGCACGTGAACAGCTACCAGAGGGGGGGGGGGTTGAATGGTAGATTACAACTTTTTCAGCGGAAGCAACAAAAACCACTCAGCAGAAAATTGATCTGTTAAAGAAATCGTGTGTGCAACTAATCTAAACTTGTTAAACTGTGACAAAAGTGGTAGATATTATATAGGATCAAGTAACGAAGACACGACAACAAGAATCACTAAAATTCGTTGAGAAAAACTCAAGTTACGATCAAAAGATTCAACAAAGGTCAATCTGTTCTGCATGAGAAAAACCAGATCTGCAACACTGCAATGAAACTCGTGTAGATCCAAAACTACAAATCCAATGACCGTGAATTTTCACATATGATAGATAATAAAGTTGTGAAGACAAATAAAAAAGAATCACTTCGATTGAGTCTGTAAAACTCGAGTTATGATAAAACCATCGAAGCAAGGTAGTGCTGTGCAGAAACTCGATGAGAAAGACTTGACGAAAACAAGTCGGACGAACAAGGCACAAAAGCTCCTTTAGACTACGAATTTTATTGATCAAAACTCAAAAGAACAGCCCCAAAGTCGTGCACCATGAGCTCTGGCCTCCCTTGCTTATATAACCAGCCATGAGGCCAACCCAAACCAATCTAGGACTCAAATTCTACTCAGATTCAACCGAAACTTTCCATATCTGCTCAAGACTCTTCTTTACGCAGATAGAAGCAATCTTAAGACTTCCGAACACCTTAGGAACATATTCCACATTCCTAAAACTACTCAACTTCATGATCCACACGAAATCCTATCGTAACCAACTCAAATCTTTCCATATTTGAGTCAAGCCCGACTCAGTCGCAACCTGAGTCCATAACCTAGTCGGTTGGACCTTTCCGACCAATTTTTTACGTCCACATCTCTTCATCAAGCCTTGGAACTATGTAGGCACATCCATGCACTCCTTGCACACATGCAAACACCTACCAACGACATCCACGATACCTTCATATGCATTGTTCTTGAATCAAACATGTTGCGCAACCTCCCGATCAACTCAACTACAATTCCTCCCGAACTTGGTTGTTGAAACTCATCTTCTCCCTAAGACTAGTTCAGTGGATCCCGTCACCAGCCATGTCTTGAACTCAAGCAACACCTGCACATGAGCAAACAACCAATACTTTCGAGCACAAGTCCTCGACTTGACTCTCGTTGATTCCGAAACCACAACACCTTACGTGAGCACCTCACATAAGCATGTTGCAAACCTTAGCAAAAAGATATCAACCATAACCACCAAAACACACCAAAAACTTAATGAAAGAATACTAAGCAAACTTTCCATAGATGTAAAGCAAGTTTGAATCAATTCAAAGTAAAAGCAGAACCATTGCAATCTAGCTCCAGACTTTGCCAAAACTAACCGGACCTTGAGTCGGAGCTTACCAAAGCTAGCAGGACCTAGCACTGGAGCTTACCAAAGCTATTCGGACCTAGCGCCAAAGCATACTAAAGCTTTTTCAGACCTAGCCCCGGAGCTAGCAAAAATATGTCGGACCTAGCCATAGCAAGTCGGACCTAGACAAAGAAGTCAGACCTAGTGAAAGAAAATCAGACCTTACGTTGGACCTTGCCGGAGCTACCCAAAACAAGTCGGACCTATAGTCAGACCTTGTTGGAGCTCGGACCTAGAGTCGGACCTTGTTAAAAAATGTGTTTTGTAAGTATTCAAAACTTTATCAACAAAGCCAATGTATTCAGCACACATAGGTCTCACATGAACGTCGGTTGTGTACTAAAGCCAATGTATATAACATGTGAACGTCGGTTGGCCGACAGTGATAGTCGACGTCACAAATTGGATGTATTTAACTATTAAGAGCGCCGGTCCAGACGCTCCTAACGCTGTAAGGCTATCGGTTCCAGTGGATCAACACATCAAGATTAGAGCGTCGGTACAAAAGACTGACGCTCTTACCGCGTCTTTATAAGCGTCGGCTTCAATAACGATGCATTTAAGACATATGAGGCTCGGTTTTCTGGACAAACTGACAACCTTAAATAGCTTATGAGCATCGGCCACGTGGTAACTGACGACCTTAAGGAGCTTATGAGCATCGGCCTTGGGGCTAACCGACGGCCTTAAGGAGCTTATGAGCGTCGGCCACATGGCGAACCGACGGCCATACTGGTCCTATGAATGTCGGTTCAGTAAAAACCGATGACCTTACATGTTTTTTTCGTGAGCTAGTTTTTCTGCCTCCCCTGCTAGGGAGCCTCCAACCAGCACAACACTTCAGCACCATCACATAACAACAGCAAACAACACATGTGCATTCAACATCAACAATAGCAACATTATACATTAATAACATCTAGGATATAGCAATAGCAAACAACATTTTATCAATTCGAAACATCACAAGAAATTCAAACATAAGAGTGAAACATCCATTCAAGTCTACATAGTTCGCATGAAAACATAAATGATTATGAAGATCAACCTGCACGCATGTTGTGACTAGAGCTTCCGCCACTCGCTCCTCTGCCGCTCGCACCCATGTTATCGTTCCAATTGAGGTAATCATCACAACCTTTGGGCATTCCTTGACGAGAACCCTACAAGAAACATATTCAAATTAATGTTTGCATTAGTACAAATGATTTCACATGTCTCAATATCAAAGTCATGCGCTACTTCACTAATATGTTATAAAACTTGCATAACTATGTACACTAGTCTTAATTTGACTTTGGGGTTGAGATTAGAAACTCATAGCGTTGCCGCATGAGTTGTTTATGGTTCATGCACTGGACCGGCTGGCAGTGGCAGAAAACCTGGATATGGATATGGTGGCTGTTGACGGTTATTATATACGAATTTCACCTATCAATATAACTCAATTATGTGAAGGAAATATCATTTCTTGCACACATCACCTTTCTATTTAACCTATTTCCACTTGTACTTGGAGAAATTGGTGCATGCAGGTATTTTATACAAAATTGGAGTGAAACAAGGGGATGGATCCTATAAAATATCATCCCAGCCAATCACACACCGACATGTGGCACCACATGGATCAAATGACCCACAAACAGAAGTATTCGAGGCCATCCAACGGTGTGGCACCCATATCCAGGGATGGGACCCACTTGGCAGTGACCTGGAGAAAGCACATGCGAAATGGTGCAAAGACCAGGTTAGTCGACACCCCTAGTCGGCCGACCTGGTCCTGGCGCCAAACTCGGTCAGCTTCCACTTGTTGGCTCCTCTCGGCTTGAAGAAGTTAGTGGTGACTAATTCGCGTGCTTTTCAGGGTCAGAACCGACCCTTCTCCACCTATAAATAGGACCTCTCACTTCAACACACACCAGTTGAGCATCATTCTATTGTATACACTAGTTCTCTTAGTCCTTAGTGGAGTTAGGCTATAGAGAGGAAAGCCTCCAGTCCCAAGTCCAAGTTAGGAAAGGTATGGCTCATGTATCTTTTCTTATATTTGTGACTTTATGCATAATAAACATATTATCTTTAGTCTTCTTTTATTCACATACTTGGATGAAGCATTTCTTTTTGGATTGTGGATTCCATGTATGTGGTAGGAGTAGTCTTTATGATTATGCCATATTACTCCTAATCTATCATAATAAACACTACAAACCCCCACTATAGTCTAATTAGTTATGATATCATCATGTTAATATGAATAACTTATGATATGGCTCAACATTGGTTCAACGATGTTTAGGTTAGTTATTGCCTTAGAGAGGTACTTGTACTCGAGCCTCTATGATATTTACTTAGTATGCTAGCATGGTGCTAGGATAGTAAGTAGTGTTGGATGTCTCGTAGACCCACGAATTGAAGCAGTAGGCAGTCGGTGGTGATAGCCTTATCTGTCCTTTGTAATCGTCCACGTTCGTCTATGCCACAGACTCTTGGCAGGAGTTGTCCTAGTGTTGTTAGGGGTAAACCCGTGCTCGATGTGTTGAACAACTTAGCATAAGGATTCACCATTAACATGTTCATTAGTACCTAACCTAGGCTATGTATATGTATACTAGAAGCATTGTAGGAGAATCTCCTCAACTCTTAGTCTAATCTCCATTAGGACCCATTTATCCTTTAGAATAGATTGCTTCGGTGTGTTTCACACTACCCATATTATCAACTTACCCCTGTCTTGATAATTAATTAGTATCCCATAGCTTGATCATACGAGTAGTGTCTACTTTACTCCATTGCCTTCCTTTGGGATAAATATGATACCCTTGCGTATGTATACTCTTGGGTGAAATGCTACATGACAGTTTATGTGCGCTTGCGGATTTTTATCTGTGACGTGAGAAACATCAACAAGCATTTCTGGCGCTGTTGCCAGTGAAGGCAAATGAAGTGAAGGTTAGCTATCATTTGTGATTAAGCTATAGGTGCTAATAGTTATTAGATAGGATTACCCTTATTTGTTTTTTTTTGTGGTGAAAACAGGGTAGTATGGCTACCCCATTCCATGGGATGGCCAACGCGGACGCTAGTGCTCAACTGCAAGATGATTGAAGGCGTACCTCAACAAATGTCTGCTAGGCAACACAATTGCCCTTCGCAAAAGAATTACAGCTTCTAGTAAGAACCAAAGTCATCCATCCCTAAGCTTTGGGGAGGCTCCAAGAGTTCTTCTTGGTTTGCCTCCACCATAGGGTGGATAGTTGGCTCCTCATCCAACATTCATGTCATGGGTTGGTCCGTGAATCCATGACCACCTTTGTGCTGGAGCTGAAAGAGTCATATTCTCTTTCATCATGGATGAGGATATGATATCTACTCAGGGGGTAGATTGAAGAATGCTCTAGTTCTCTTAGCTTGTCATGCACACCACTTAACAAGGTGGACATGCTAGCTAAGGAACTACACCTCCCATTGAAGTATCATGAAGATCAAGCCAATGGAGAAGTGTTTGGATGATCCAAGCCATGGATATTCACATGATTTGTGAAAATCCATGTCAACATGGGCCACTTGGGGAATCATTTTCCCAAAGATCCATGAGCATCATTTCCCAACAACAACTCCAATGGCTATCACCAACAAGGAGGTCAAGGGTGAAATCAATATCACCCTTGTAATCAAGGAGGCTATGAGGATTTCATGGGATTTAAGTTCAACTAGCCTACCTTGAAGTATCTTGTCCATGGCCAATCAAGAAATCAAGACAACATGAAGATCTTGGCCAAAGACAAGAAACTTAAAGAGCATTCAAGATCCCAGATATCCCACAATCACTTGTTGGGATTTCTACTCTTCGACAAAGCCCATGCAACCTAGGACAAGTGACATTGTGGATGAAGCGTTTCTTGTTTGATTATGGATTCCACATGTCACCATGCCCAAGGAAGCTTTTGATCCATGATCAAAGTATGGATTAACTCTAAAGAACATCAAGAAGGTCAAAGTGACACCCCTAAGAAAGGGCAAGCCTCGAGAGGGAAAAAACATTCACTACATCAAGAAGTCTTCATCAATATGACGGAGAGGCTAGGGCCACCATGTGACCCACATGTCCAACTGACATGCCAAAGGAGATTTGGCTTGTCAATCAAGAGAAGTTGTCCACTTCTTCAACTCCGGAATTGGACAACAAATCATGGTACTAAACAGGACGGAGGTAAGTCCCACTCATCAGACTTTAAACAATTTGGTGAGTCCTTACCAATAGGTTAACTGGTAGTTATCTCATATTTGTTTTCTCAATTGCATATTTTAATTTCCCATCAATCTTTGCATTTGCATTTAGCATGTTTGACTTTTCACACTTGCATGTGGTGAGTAAAATTTCAAACCTTCATAAAACTAAAATTTTGAAGTAGGAAATAAATTTATTTGGATATGAACCTTGGGTGAACCTACTTGAATTCATCTTCCTATTTCAAACAAAAAATATTTCCCTTAAATATTCATTGCATTTGCAAGTTGTTTCAAGTTGGGCAAAACAATTGGACAAGGGGTACAACATGCTTCTGATCTAACGTAACCCATTTTCGAGTTGTTTTGTTTGTTCTTGATTTTAGTGCTGCCAAGATAAAATTTGAAAGAGGGAAGACTCCATCAAGCACATATCCCTCAATCGATCTCATTTTGAGTTCATGGTGGAGGAATGCTCAAGATGCTGGTCCAATGGAGGAACAAGATGAAGTTCATTCAACTCCAACCTCAACTTGGCAGAAGACATTGAACATGAAGGCTACACCAAAATTCATGATCGTGAGTTTCTCACACAAATGACCTTCAACCCGAACTGCTCTTCAATTAATGTACAATTTTAAAATTTTCCGTCATTTGAATTGCATTAGGATTGGATGATTTTTGCTTACTTTGGTATTCACACCTTCTCATCATTCAATTCTTATGCATCCTCACGAGAGTAAGTGTTGACATTACTCTTTTTGATTCTTCAAAAAGCAATGTCACCTTACTTGGGAATAAATTGAAACAACTACCTAGAATTTCATAATCATTACTAAATTTGACTTAGACATTTTCTACCTAGTTAGTACTTATGGAATGACTTAATGGTTGAAATTGGTATGTAGCAACCTAGGAATAGTGATGTCCATAATTTTGATTTGAAACTCATTCATGCATGGATCACTAAATTTCAAATTCATAGACAAGAACTAAAAAATGTTCATGAGGATAAAATTGAGGATCTTGTTACCATGATTCAAATGATAACATTTGCTCTTGTGTAAAAAACTATGATGGTTAGAAAATTTACAAGAGGAAGAGATCCGTATAGGTTATTTATATCACTTGCATTGTTATGAGTATGAGCTTTAGAAAATGTCCAAATTAATTCATTCATAAAGCCCCACTCTTATCAATGAATAATACATTGTTCATGAATACACTTGAAATTGGACCCAATGCATCTTTGTCTTGTTCTTCCCAGTGCGTACAAATGAAGATTCGGTTACCTATCCTAAAAATTCATTTGTACAAGTATTGGGAGCTAACCATCCCTTTCTATCATAGAAGGAAAGTTTGCAGGAGTAAAATAACTATGCAGACATTCAAAGATCCAATTTTTGGAAACCTTAATAGCATTCCATTTCAATATCTCTTGGCCAAGGAGTAAATTAGGAAGTTTGCTACCTATCGGAAATTAAGATCGAAGGTCAACCATAACTATACGAGTTCGGAGATTTGACTTGGAAACCCTCCGTGAGTAACCAATGGGATGCTATAAATATTTAAGAGCATTATGCTCTCAACTACTAAGCACTCATTTAAGCTCAAGGGAATTGCCACCATCATTGGGTGTAAGTTATTCCTTTGTGGCTAAAAGGTATGATACACCTTAACCAAGGAATGACAAGATCACATCCAATGTATATTGGATGCAAGTTGTTCCTATGTGCCTAGAAGGTATTTTATACCTTATCCAAGGAACAATGGATCACACTCAACCCATGTTGAGTGCACGTCATCCCTTTGTGGTTATAGGTATGTTGTACCTTAACCAAGGAATAACAGAATCGTACTCAACACATGTTGGGTACATGTTACTCCTTTGTGGCTAAAGGTTATAATTAACTTAAGTCAAGGAGTGACGGATCACACCCAATGCATGAGAGGTACAAGTTATTTCTTTATAGCAAGAAGGTATGATGCACCTCGGCCAAAGAATGATGGAACACACTCAAACATGTTGAGTGCACGTCATTCCTTTGTAGCTAAGGGTTATCTTTATCTTAGCCATGGAATAACAAAGTACATCCAACCTATGAGAACCTTGAAGTGATGAGAGATATCAACAACACTCTCCTTGACCACACTCGTGGAACCCATGGAAGGCAACCCAACATCGGCACTCAACCCTCCAATGTCAAAACCATGCTGCAAGAAGGTTAGGCCAACCTCATAGCCTACATCTATTGTTAGGGTTTTAACCCCTAAAGCGGACCTTAAACAAGAACAAGCTTGGGGGAGGACCCCCACTTGAGGTAACTTGTATCACACCCCATGCATATTTATTTCCATCCACCTATCATCCACCTTGCATATAAGAAAACAACAAAAAAAGTAGAGTAGATTTTCTTTCAAACTAAAATAAAAGATGTGCGGTAAGAATGATTTGGAATTCACATAGATGAAATGATGAATAGTTGCTCTGTTTTAATTTTTCTAAGTCCCTAGTTTACAACTTACTACTCTCCAAAATATTGCTTTCATTGGCTAGAATTGCTTTTGTCCTGATTTAGATATTGTGGGTAGCAAAAGCTTAATCCAATTCTAAGTTGTTGTGAGGTATGATATAGTGATAGGGCTGCTATTACTAGTTTGAAAGTGAAACATAGATTTCCAGAGAAATTCTAAAAAGATTTAAGTTACTCTCATTTGATTAGAAATACCTACCAAAGCCATATGATACATTACATTGAAAGACCTTATGCATATGCTATTTGTCTTCACATTGAGCTTTGTCAAACAAGTATAGATCTATGTGAGATTTTCATTTATTACATTTTGAATTCAAGACTTCACTTGCACATGTTGTACTTCTAAGTTGAAGTAAGCAAATTCCCATCATACCACCATTCCACAATAAAAAGAGAAGCTCCTTACCAATCATGCTTAGTACTCTCTGCAAAATTATTGCATAAAAAGGGAGTAGAAGACATGGCTACAAGGAAAAAAGCATGCTTGCATAAAAAACATGAGAGAAAAAAGAGAAAAAAAGAGAAAAGTAGCCATGTTTCATCTCTGCAAAATAAGAGAGTCCACCCAAAAAGGAGTCATCTCAAATATCAACATCCACCTCCATTCCATCACACATGCACAAGTCTTGAATCAAATAGTTTTGAATTGATTTCTCCTAAGGCTTGCTTTTTTGACTTAGCAATATTATGTGTTGCAAATATGCCTACTATATTCTCTACCAAGCTCCACATCAAGCCTTATTTAGAGGTAGGATGAAATTAGGCAAATGCCTTGGTGAGGACATATTTCCACTACATATAAAGTAGAAACTGAGAGAATCAAATTGAGGTACTTATAATCTAAATTGAACTCTCCGGAATTTGAGTGGAACTTGAGGGTATGTGTGCTCCATTTGCTATTCTATCTTTCAACCACCCATGAATAGGAGATGGCAAAAGCCCCATAATAACTTAAGATGGATGAAGTATCGTGCCAATGTTTGCAATACTAGATAGAGTATTTTGTTGTGCACATGGTACTTTTGAAAACTAGAACATAGTAGCAACTCCTAATCATCAACCTAAAGTCTTGACTTTACTCGGGACGAGCAAAGGATAAACTTGGCGGAGTTTGTTGACGATTGTTATATACCAATTTCACCTGTCAATATAACTCAATTATATGAAGTAAATATCATTTCTTGCACACATCACCTTACTATTTAACCTATTTCCACTTGTACTTGGAGAAATTGGTGCATGCAGGTATTTTATATAGAACTGGAGTGAAACAAGGGGATGGATCCTATAAAATATCATCTCAATCAATCAAGCGCCAACATGTGGCACCACATGGATAACATGGCCCACAAAGAGAAGTGTCCAAGGCCATCCAACAATGTAGCACCCATATCAAGGGATGGGACCCACATCATAGTGACCTGGAGAAAGCACACGCGAAATGGTGCAAAGACCAGGTCGACTGACTCCCCTAGTCGGCCGACCTAGTCTTGGCACTAAACTCGGTCAACTTCCACTTGTCGTATCCTCCTGGCTTGAAGAAGTCAGTGGTGAATGATTCACGCGCTTTTGGAGGCGGGAATCGACCCTTCTACACCTATAAATAGGACCCCTCACTTCAACACACACCACTTGAGTATCATTCTATTGTATACACTAGTTCTCCTAATACTTAGCGAAGGTAGGCTATAGAGAGGAGAGCCTCTAGTCCCAAGTCCAAGTTGGGAAAGGTATGGCTCATGTATCTTTTCTTATATTTGTGATTTTATGCATAATAAAAATATTATCTTTAGTCTTTTTTATTCATATACTTGGATGAAGCGTTTCTTGTTTGATTGTGGATTCCATGTATGTGGTAGGAGCAGTCTTTATGATTATGCCATATCACTCCTAATCTATCATCATAAACACTACAAACCCCCACTATAGTCTAATTCGTTATGATATGATCATGTTAATATGAATAACTTATGCTATGGCTCAACATTGGTTCAACGATGTTTAGGTTAGTCATTGCCTTAGAGAGGTACTTGTACTCGAGCCTCTAAGGTATTTACTTAGTATGCTAGCATGGTGCTAGGATAGTAAGTAGCGTTGGATATCTCGTAGACCCATGAATTGAAGCAGTAGGCAGTCGATGGTGATAGCCTTATCTGTCCTTTGTAATCGTCCACGTTCGTCTATGCCACATGCTCTGCAGGAGTTGTACTAGTGTTGTTAGGGGTAAACTCGTGCCCGATGTGTTGAACAACTTAGCGTAAGGATTCACCATTAACATGCTCATTAGTACCTAAACTTAAGCTATGTATATGTATACTAGAAGCATTGTAGGAGCAACTCCTCAACTCTTAGTCTAATCTCCATTAGGACCCATTTGTCCTTTAGAATAGATTGCTTAGGTGGGTGTCACACTACCCATATTATCAACTTACCCCTGTCTTGACAATGGATTAGTATCCCATAGCTTGATCATAAGAGTAGTATCTACTTTACTCCATTGCCTTCTTTTGGGATATATACGATACCCTTGGGAATACTCTTGGGTGAAATGCTACACGACATTTTTTGTGCGCTTGCGGATTTTTATCTGTCACGTAAGAAATATCAACAGTTGCCAAGCTGGAGGAGCTGCGCCCAACATCGACATGAATCCTTGAGGTGGTGGTATATATCCTTGGCCACTCTTGGAACCCTATGACAAATATTATTACTATTGTATAATGTTACTCGAATGATAATACACGAAATTATACCTGTGACGACGAAGCAAACGAAGGATGAGGCGCACCGAACTACGATCCTATTCCAGCCTGAGGGAATAACTGCATCACGTAAAGATAATGAGTAATTATTGTATTATATTAGATTAAGAAATATTTAACTCGAACAAAACAATCATGTTACCTGCAACATTGGATCTGGCTGAGAGTGTTGCGTCACACCGAACTGAAATCTGATATTGCCTTGCAACAACTGCATCAGATAGGCCATTTGTTGTTGCATTTGCATATTCATCTATCGCATCTCTTCCTTATTGTGTATCTGTTCTTCTCTCTCAGCATTATACTCGAACCTACTATAACTGACGCTAGACGATCCTCGTCTAGCATAAGCCTCGCGCTCCACATACCCATCACCCAACCCAAGTCTAGAAAATATTTAAGTGTTATGAATTGATAGTGATAAACATATAAACCACCAATGTCTTTTCACATACCTCCCATGCGGTAGACCCCCGCCGACTTCGTGCGCTGCCGCCACATCTAAAGGTGCTCTAACATAGTCCACGTCATCTCCATGAGTTTTCTTAAAACATTCAACATATTTTGCCTGCGATACATTAAGATAACAAATAGATCTAATAAAAGATAAACTGATTTCATGGACACATATAACAAGTAGTGAACATTCATACCAATTTTTGTGTCGATGCCTCATCACACAACTGCTCCAGATGATTTGGATCTGGACCTCTCTGGGACACCCCATAAGATAAACCTCAAAAAAAGTAGGAGGCACCCCCGTTTCAGCTGCCTGCAATACAAAACTTCAACATTTCAATCAACATAATTTTTTAAAGCAATCTAAATATGATTGTAAGAATTCATATCATCCTTTGTTCCATCCTCACATATCCAACTAGTCCATAGAAGTGCTTTCCAGGCTTGCTCTTCTGGTTCCTTCAGTTTCTATTAGATTTATTCTTGAACTCATCTGATGCCCAATACTTGCATAACCACTCCCAAGCCTCCATATCTGCACAAATCCAATCGACACAACTCCATAAGTACTCCTCCTTACGTAGGTGAAGTTTCACCGCAACCTTATTTGTCAAGGCATAAACATCACCGTCTTGTAGTACACGGTCACGGCTTTGATCCGTGCATCAAATAAAGATTCCTTGGTACGTCTTCTAGATGCATTCTGAAAATTGAAACTTGCATAAAATTCACTCGTACCCTCCTCCAAGCGAAACAAACCCTGCATATAAGTAATAATTACTATAATCCAAATCAAGATGCAATGTGATTGAAACAATCAGAAGAAACTTACCAAAAACATCTGTCAAACTCTATCCTAACAAGTACCCGAATTGCCATATGATTTTAGCGCATAGTGATCCCAATTATGCACTGTCTTTCTTTGTTCTCCCACTAGAACCATAACGGGAAAACAAAACCGAATGGCATTTCCCAACTCTGTGTTGATTACTCATCGATGCCCCCTACCACTCCAACCAGGATCGATCCAGCAGTTGATACCCTTTAGCCTAATAACTATCTGCTCGTCCAAGCTTCTAATTGTATTACATAAAAGATGCCTCTGCAACCTGTACAGATAATATTAGTTAATTAGTTGACACAAAAACCAATATTAAAGATATTAAGCTTATCAGTTAATCTAAAATAATACCCAAAGGGACATCGATCGGGTTGTCCGGACTCAGCTAGCTCTGCCGCTCTTGCCAACCTTGCATCTCGCTCCGGATCATTGACCTCCTCATTACTGTTCTCATCGTCCCCCTCATTGCCACCCTCAAAGGAGGGCGACTGCTCAAGGACCTCATCCATCCTCGAGTCTGCTCTTGAGCCTCCACCCGGCTCTAAGCCTCCTCCCTGCTCTAAGCCTCCTCTCTTCTCTGCCTCCTCTCCGTACAAATTCTTGTACATGGGGCAGCGATAAAGCACATGTGGTAGATTCGGACCTCGTGCTGGCTCGCTCGATGCCGGCTCTGCCACGTACTCCAAGAGCTCTCGTCTCCTCCTCTGTGTACCTTCAACAATACCCTGCAAATGAAAATAAGAAATTAACACATAATAGATAGATAATTATGATATTGAAATAAATTTTGAAAAAACCAATTACCAAAAATAAGAATGTTTGGTCTGAACCAGTACTAGGTTGAGACGTGGATGACGAAGATCCACTGCCTTTCTTGCCCTTCTTACCAAATCCTAAATGCTTCAACATCTGCACAAATTTAGATGAATGATTAGTATACAAGAATATAAAACACCAAGATTTCACATGCGTACGAGAATATAAAAGAATGCGTACACCAACAATTAGAAATCATCAGCATCAAAATCTTCTGTCACACGTGCATTAAGATGTTCATGTATCTCTTCTTCCATCCTGTCTTCAACCTCTTCTCCACTCTCTTCCTCAAATCTCTCATGCTCTTCCATATTCCTTTTGTGTTTTTCAATAATTCTTTGTGACCGTCGAAGACGTTTTCGTGAAGGGCCAACTTGTTCTTCAGACATTAACTCTTGGGTACCTCTATTTATTTCTGCGAGTTTTGTCCCACAAGCTATCCTAAAATCTTCTACTTCATCGACTTCATCTTGATACACAGTGTCACCATCATCTTCTTGTTTCTCTAGGTAACCATCATAACGACGAGGGTGCAGTTCATGGTTCACTTTATATACTACCCACCAATTTTTTTAAACTTGGGTGAGGATAACTTAAATAGTACACTTGTTCGACTTGACTCACAAGTACAACATTGTTGTTAAAGGATGTGTACCGTGAGTTATGGTTGACCTCCACCATTTAAAAATTATCCACTCGTGTTCCTGATGTTGGATCAAACTATTGGCAGTCAAAAATGACAAGTTGAGGTTTTTTTTTGGACTGCCAAATGTGTACTCAATTATTTTTTGAAGAACTCCATAGTATTCTTTCACTTCTCCACTACCTTCTACGGTTCTTATCATTAATCCATTGCTTGTAGTGGCAGCAAGTGGATGATTTGCTTCTAAACTTGCCGTCTGAAAACGGTATTCGTTGATGTTGTATCATTTAAATTCCTTTGCTTTCAATTGACCATGCGACAGTCGCAAGTCACCAGAGATGTTGACATCTTTCATACACTACATAAATAAGCAAAGTTAGAATCTTATGATAGTCATGTGAACTATAATTGAAAGAAAAAGGACGAATAGAAATTAAACTTACATGTCCATGAAACCAGTTCACAAAGTTTGGCCCACCGTTTATGCCCTTTTGATCTAACTTATCCAATTGACTTTGTGTAGGTTTCCGTGAACATGTCCAATATAGCTTGTCAAACATTTCAAAATATGGCAACAATTCCTCAATGTTGAAAAATATATAAAGCATCATGCAATTCCTCTCTTGCTCCGAAATATGATGATAATTAACAACCCCAACACCTTTTCCCTTCCAATGAAAAATCTGAAGCTCACTCGTAGTGTGCTCCTCTACATTATGATATCGTGTAGTAGATGCATTCACATTGTTGGCATGTGAAAAATATTTGCTAGAGAAGTTAGTAATCTCTTTGGATGCAAATGCCTCTGCAATACAACCCTCACCTCTTGCCTTGTTACGCACTGTAGCTCTAAGTTTTTTCAATTCTCTTTCTTGGCTATACATCCACTTGAATTGTGTAGGACCTGCTACCAATGTTTCATAAGGTAAATGCACTAGCAAATGTTGCATAACATTCATAAAACCAGGCCGGAACACTTTTTCCATCTTATATACAAGCACAACAATTTCTTTCTCCCACTGCCGCATCATCTTTCTCGACACTCTCTTAGCACGTCGCTTTGTAGTTCAAAAATGAACTACAAATCGACAAACTTTTGGTGATGGAGGGAGTATCTGCCTATAAAAGAAGGTAAGTTCAGCGAATATCTTCTACAGATCAGGTTTGAAGTAGCCACGGAACATTACCGGTACAAGTCTCTCCATCAAAATATGGTAATCATGACTCTTCAACCCATTAAGTTTACCGGTGTTGAGATTAACACATCATTTTATGTTGGATACATAGCGGTCAGGAAACTTCAATGTTTTCAACCAACTAAGTATTTGCTTTCTTTCTTATGGCCTGACACAGTATGGAGCTCGTGGCCTACTTTCGTTTCCACTTGCATTTGTTATGACCTCAAGTCCAGGACGATCACAAATGTCAGCTAAATATTTCCTTGCACTCAAGTTATCTTTGGTTTGACCAATAAAATCAAAACACATGCTTATGATGCTTTCAGCGATATTATGTTCCTGGTGCATCAAATCTATGTTGTGTAATAAAAGCAATGCCTTTGCGTATGGTAACTCCCAAAGAAAAGAAATATGAGTCCAGTTGTGTTCTTTACTATAACTTTTGAAAACACCTTCTACGAACTCTTTTAACTTTGCATGCCAAGCCATTTTTTGTTTGCCTGTCAATCGATGAGGTGGTCCTTCTGTAACCCTTCTGCCTCTTGTAAACGATTGTGCATCACTCCTGAAAGGATAGTTTGGAGGAAGGAATCTTCGGTGGCAGTCAAATAAGCTAACTTCTTTCCATACTCCATCCTGATGGCATCTGTGTCAGCCATACATATGGGACAACACCCAACCTAAATGCCATATGCCAACAAATCATGTACATACCATAGATACGCAACACGTAAGATAAATTCACATTTTAGATGTTTTAGATGACTGTCGTATGCCTTTACACCTTGCCATAGCTCTTTCAGCTCCTCAATCAATGGCTGTTTATTTTCTTTCCAGGATGTTTAGGTCCAGGAATGATGGCCACGAGGAATATGTATCCTTCTTTCATGCACATGTTGGGAGGGATATTGTAAGGCATGATAAAAACAAGCCAACAAGAATACATATTGTTACTGGTGCTGAAAGGAAACTATTTGTTGACATCCCAAGATGAACATTTATTGGATTTGTACCAAACTCCAGATCAAAATGGTCTAGAGCTTACCAAGCCGCGCCATTCGAAGGATACGCCAAAATATATTTGTCATCACTCTCACGTATCCCTTCAGAATGTCACCTCATCCGCTTCGCTGTTTCTTGAGACAGAAATATTCGTTTAAGCCTCGACATGATAGGCATGTACCGTAATTGTTTAATCGGTACTTTTGTAGTTATTTGCTCTCCATCATCATTCATAACCGTCTCATGTCTAGAGGCATTGCAATGCATAAAATGAGTGTTGATTTTGTGTTCCTTCCAAAACGACATGCAATTATTCTCGCACGCATCAATCTTCTTGTAACTCATGCCCAGACCAGCCAAAAGCTTCTTAGATTGATGTAAGTCTTTCAGCATCATTTGATTTGACGGAAGGAGATCACTGATCAACTTCATGATACCATTGTAGCAATTGTTCGCAAAATTGTACTTTGACTTCAACGCCATAAGTCGTGTGACCTCCTGCAAAACATCACATCAGTGCCCTCATGCACTTTTTCATCTGAGGCGGCAAGAAGTCTAATAAAGTTTTTGTACCTCATCTGGCGATGACTCTTCTTCGTACTCTCGACCAACATCCGTCATCATCTCATCCATACGATCTTCATCCTCGTTTCGGTCCGACTCACAAGCATGATCCATCCCCCCATGCTCTCGCTACACTAGGTAGTCACGCATAAATCCGTGCTTGCAAAGGTGCAACTCAATTTCAGGTATTTTCAAATGCAGACGATTCTAACACTTGCTACAAGGACTCTTCACAAAAGAAGCACCACTAGCACAGGCTTGGTTCATGAAAACATTAGCGATATGAGCCCATTCCATACTGTGAGCACTAGTTGAACTCCATCTATCATACATCACCTTACAGTTGTCACCATTTTTCAGTTTATACCTTCAAAGTAGACAAATAATTATTAATATTTTTATATTATGTCACAGATCCTACAACTAGGCAGATAGGTCCTAAACCCACCCAAGAGTGACCGAGCGAAGCATGCTCATGACGACACGCGTAGTCTGGATCCAGACAAGATTTCGGCAGCATAACCCTATTGTTCTCCACTGCACACTCGAAAATGGTGCAGCGGAGAACAATAGGGTTATGCCATCGAAATCTCGTCCAGATCCAGAACCGCGTGTTGTCACAAGCGACACCCCCTCGTCACTCCTAGGCTGTCAAAAAAGGGACAATTTTGAATCTGCATGCCTAACATGCAAATAGTATGTGAAACGTACCAATTCAAAATAGGTAATCAAATTCTATAGGTTACATTGATAATTTCCATTTTTCAATCATTTAGAAGAGAGGAAAGAACGAGACAGAGGGAGAAAGTTGGTCAGAGTTGAAAGTTATAAGTCCAAGTCCACCTTCCACACACAGGTAATTGGTCATCTTCATTGTCGCCGTACGCCTTTGTGCTCGTCTTGACACATATGTTACACCTAGAATCATCTTTTACGACACTAACACATTTAATGTGTGTTGTGCCATGTCGTGGCATACCGTGCATTCATGCACGTATAACTAAAGTTCCAAATTTTGCATAACTAAACATTCAAACATTTAAATATTATAAGTTGAACATTTAATCAAGCTAACATATACAAGTTAACCATTGCTAATTCATACAATTTTATTTATCATATTAAAAAGTTAAGCATTGCCAAATATCATTGTCAATTCATAAAATTTAAATCATCAACAAGTAATCAAGCTCACATGATCATATTAGTGTGACGCAATAATATAACCATGTCCATTTTCAACATTGCTTTTTAACTCCCTACACCTTATAGCTAATATCTTCATTTTTAATCATCATTCGTACAGATTAAAATTGCTCATTTCCATTTTTCAATCAAATGGGAACTTAATCATCAACAAATAATATCTTGTACATTTAGATACTATCTCTAGCTGAAGAAAAAATTCACTACGTCGAGGGGCATAATAATCAACAAATAATCACCCATAAGGAATCATCAAGCTAGATTTTACCTTGCCGGTTGGAAGAAGCGCGTCCGAGGGAGGCAGGACACCCGACGATGGCTGAGGTAGTGCTCGTCCACGGAGGACAGGAAGATAGCGCTGCACGGGATGGAGGGGAGCCAACGCACAGGCTTTGGCCGCGCCGCTTTGGGCTCTAGGACAGCCGGGAGACGCCGCTTGGTGCTAGGGGACAGCCGGGAGGCACAGCTTTGGGCTCGGGGAGGCAGCACGCGAGGCTCCAGGGATGGACAGAAGGCGGCGGCACTGCTCGTCCACGGAGGAGAGGGAGGCGGCGGCCACATCCACGGCCTGAGGCGGCACCGCTCGGGGCTCGCGGAGCGGCAGCGCTCGAAGATTGGGTTGGTGGCGGCAGCATGCCCTCGCGGGGCAAAGAGCGAGCCAACAGCAGTGTACGTTCCCGCGGGCGAAGAGCTAGGGCGGCGGCGCTACACGTGGGCAGAGCAAGGGTTCGCGCGGGCGGAAAGCTGGGGCTGCGGCACTGCGCGGGGGCGGAGAGAGGGTTCGGGAGGCTGGGCTGGGTGCGTCTGATGCGTAAGCACAAGCGGGCACGCGCAACGCGGAGGCTTAGGACAATCCGACCAGTATGGACATCGGGCTAGTGGTCGACAACTTTATTAAAGCTGTCGGTTTCACTGGTGTGGTCGACAGCTTTAATAGAACCGTCGGTTGTTTTTTTTTCGGTTGACAGTCATATACTATGTACGTCGGTCTACAGAAACTGACAGTTATAGTTTAGTTATATTCGTCGGTACTGACATCTCTAATTCCCCTGACGCCCTATATACATATTCTTGTAGTGCACTGTTGCCGTGGAAGGCAGCTGAAGTATTGCATGATTGAGTAGTTGAAGTATTGCATGATTGAGTGAATAGAATAGGACTCTAGGTAGGTTTTAGTAGATAACCCTTTTTTGTTTTAGCATTTTATGTGAAAACAGGATAGTGTAGTTCTGGTTTCCGCTTGCCAGAAAACATTGTTGAAGATCTCAAATCTCTTCTAATAGATTAAAATTGTGTTGTTACTCCTTAGAAGCTTCATGCGGCAAAGCAAGCTAGCATAACTGCACCAACAACTAAAACGCCAATGGCCCAGGAGGCCCTTCGTGAGTTCCCGACTCCCTCTACCAACAATGTGTTTGTTGGGCCCATTGTTAACACGGGAGTTTTGAACTTCGAAATCAAGATTGGCCTCATCACAATGGTGTAAGCAAACCCATTTTGTGGGAAGGATAACGAGGATACAAGCGCTCACCTGCAATAGTTCCTTGACATCTGCATCACTTTTAAGATCAAGGACATAGCTGCTGATGATGTCCGTCTTAGGCTGTTTCCGTTCTCCCTTCTTGGGAGGGCGAAGTAGTGGTTTTATGCGAACCGAAGTGTTGTAGATACTTGGAAGAGATGTTCTATGACATTCCTCGCAAAGTAATTCCCGTCGTGCAAAACAAATACCCTACGTGTAAGGATATCTAGCTTCCAACAAGATTTCAAGGAGTCTATTCCTGAGGCTTGGGAAAGGCTTGTGGAGTACATCCTGATCTGTCCCCACCATGGGATGGAGGACAGGCTGATTATCCAAAACTTCTACAACGGTTTGACCCCTTCCACCTGTGACAATGTGGATGCTGCTGCTGGAGGTGTCATCTTCTCATTGACGGTGCCCAAAGCCAAATACATAATTGAGAAGATTGTGTCTATCGAAGTGTTAATGTGACACTTCCCCCGGATATGCTAAGGAGTAGCCCGCGAAGGTTCTTTGATCGGCAGGGCTGAGTCTTCTATCGAGTGCTCACGCGTATGAGAGTGTGAGACGGTGGTCTTTACGTGGTTCGTCCGCAAGAGCATAACACCCTACTCCACGGTGAGGTTGTATTGCTGGTGTGTGTGTGTGTGTGTGTGTGTGTGTGTGAATGCGTAGATTGGGGATCCCTTGTAACAATGGCGGTCTGGTCCTTTTATAGACAAGGCCAGATGCCTTACAAGTGGGGTCCAGGTCCTGACAAGTGGCCCTGGGGCAATCTTATCCTAAAGATGTGAAGTTTCTCACACAAGTCTCTTCTGACGGCGGCTTGAAGTCTCACCGTCTTCCCGCCTCGTCGCCAGTGGCCCATGCGTAGTCGTTGATGATGGCAGAAAATGTGCCATCTCTGTCCTTGTCGCCATAAGCTACCCACTAGGCAGAGTTGGGTAGGCATGCGACGTCTTCACTACGATACAATTGGGCACAGCGGTACCTGACAGCAGGCGCGCGCTGCGTCATTTGCCTGGGGGAGACGCGAGTCTTCAATGCCTTATCTGGACAAGGCGCATCACCCTCCTAACTCCCGCAACCCACCGCCCATGGCAAGTTGCAGGGTTGGTGGCTTCTCGGGAGCTAACCTCTACGGGTGAGGCCGGGTCCCGACCCGTGGACCACGTGGCAGCCCCGGAGCCTGCTCTTGAGTAGAGCGGGGGCTCTAGGGCCACAAGACATGTGGAAGAGCCAGAGCCCGCCTCTTCTGGGAGGTGGCCTGTCTGTTGCCTCGAACCACGTGGCAGCAACAGAGCCCTCTCCTATGGGGTAAGCGAGATCCCGTCCTACTGGACACATAGCTGCTTGGGAGCTCATCCCTGAGGGGGAGCTGGACTCCTCCTTGAGGTCCATGTGGATACTCCAGACCCCGTATATAAGGTAGAGGGGTCCGGGCCTTCTGGACACGTGGTGCCCTCCGACCCTACCTTGGCAGGAAGGTTGGGTTCCTAGGCAACTTTAGCCTATGCGTGAGGGTACCTGGTATGCCGGGTACCGACAGTGGCCCCTGGGTCCACCCTGGGGAAGGTGATGAGCCCGAGGGTGGAGCCACAGCCCGACGATAGTTATGCTCTTGCGGCCCTAACCACGTAAAAACCACAGTCTCACACTCTCATACGCGCGATCACTTAATAGGGGACTAAGCCCTGCTGATGAAAGAACCTTCATGGGCTGCTCCTTAGCAGATCTGGGGAAGTGTCGCATTAACACTTCGACATTTGGCGCACCAGGTAGGGGCTTTTTATCCGAAAAAAGGTTGCGCTTTCACCGCTATGGTGTTCATCAAACCTGTTGATGGCGGTTTATGAGGCCACCGTCCGGTAACCAGATCCATCGCCCGAGCGGCACACTCTGGTCCATCACGCCCCGCACAGATGCAGCTAGAAAGGTTGGCGCCTACGGGCACGTCGTGGCCCATCCAGCGCCCCCGCAGCTGCCGGCTGCCAGTCCGGAGATTGCTCTGGCAGCAGCCAGGGCCCTGCTCCACCAGCCACCGTTGATGAACGCTTCCCAGAGAGCGGCTTAGTAGTGGGTCCAAGACATCGACCACTTAGTCGTGGCGGCAATCAACTCCCCCAACACAGGGAGACGCCATGCGTCTCTATCGCGCATGCCATCCATCGACTGTCGCAGCGTCGACTCCAGATCCACCAGGCTTACTAGCGCTGGCAAGATCCCCACGGAGGACCTGAGGGCTGAGATTGACCGTCGTCAAGCTCAGGTAGATGGCCACGTCATCATCAAGCGGTTGCGGGAGAGACGACACAACCTTGATGCTGAGTATGGCCCTCAAGGGCCTGAGCAGGAGGCATCCTCCGTCAAAGGTGGACCACAGGTAAAACCTCTACCACTGTCGCAAAACCAGGATTACATTTGGTCGACCGCATCCCTGCAGTACTCTGTCCAGCAGGTGCCGCAGCAACAGTACTTGGCATAGCCAATACCACAACAGCTGGCTCAACAGCAGTCGCACGTGTCTCAGCAAACCCCCCTGGGGTATGCTATTTGAATGTGGCCTAGAGGGGGGGGGGGGGTGAATAGGCCTTTTTGAATTTTAGTCGGAACCTACAACACTTAGCAACTTGATCAAATACCGGTAGAATGCGGACTAGTCCGGTGCGTGCGGACTAGATCGATCAAGTTTGATCGATTATCTCGATCCTAGACTCTATGCAGCGGAAATATACTTGTAAATAGAGTGTAATACTTCTATGAAACTGGATGTTGTACAAGTTAACCTTATATTCAATGTTTTAACGTAACGTGAACAAGATCATTTGAAACCCTAGATATCAATGAAAAGTAAGAACAATATGCACAAAGTGAAGTCCGCACTGGAAGGACTTGTCCGATTTTGAACAGAGGGATTATTGGACTAGTCCGGGGTCCCTCGGACTAGTCTGGTCCTGTGTAAATTTGTGCAGTGAATGAGTTTTCTTGTGCTTGAGATCTTGGGGTGTGTTTCTCCAACACACTCCATACACAATGATCTAATCTATTCAGCTCTTGAGCTCTTTTCCATATAGATCCTCATTCTCCTTTATTTTTGCGCTTTCTTCATAATTTCTTTTAAGACCTACGCTCATCTCAACAATTTGGTTAGGATCTCATTTGTTTGTCATAAATCAACCAAAACCCACAAGGGATGCCTAGATGCACTTTCAATCTACCCTTTTTTGTGATTGATGACAACCAATTGAGATTTCACAAAATATGATAAAAATACAGAAATTTTCATAAAGTGTGCACATATGAGTTTGGTACAAGTTAAGCAATGAAAACATAGGGCATACGTGCACTCTTTATGGTGGGGTGTAAAACTACGTGAGTGTGAGCAATAATGGTGATGAGAATGAAGTGATTGACATGAAAATACCAATATCAAGCATATATGCCCATTCCAAAGTAAAATCACACATTTCATTACATAAGCATAAACATAAACATTCCATCACACCACAATACTAAAGGTAGAGATAACAAAATTAAAGTTTTACAACCCAAAAGAGACAAAAAATATACACAAATGAAGCTCTCATCTCTCAACCTACAGCTAGGATCTAGTGACTCCCCCTCAATCTCTCCCCCTTTGGCATGAAGACACCAAAAAGAAGGAGAGGAGGGATCTAGGGGCTCATTCCTTGCTGTCGGTCCTCTCCTCATCTTCATCTTCATCTTCATGCTGTGTAGGAGGAGGAGGAGGAGTGGATCCACTCGAAGTGCCCTCAATGCCAAAGTAAACAAGCTCGGAGGGAGTCAAAGGTCCAAGCTCAGTGAAATCAGAGGCTGAATCTTCAGAGATAACAGGTTATCCAATGGGCTCGATTTCTAGCTTCTGGAAAATATGCTTGACATTTTGTTTTATGTATCTCATGTCATCCTTCCTTGCCTTGTTCAGCTTATGAATTTTCACTTCGACCTTCTTGTATGAGCCAAAGATGGCTGCCAAGTACTTCAAGATTTCTCTAGGAGACCCTTTTTGGGGAGGGGCCCTAGTGGTGGGAGCAGTCCCCTCATCTCCTCGAGCTCTCCTCGGAGCCTCTTCACTGGACACCGGAGATGGAGCGGCTTGGGCAGTGGCTTGGGGAGGCTTCTGAGGCCTCAAAGGAGTGTGCTCCACATCCTTCATGAACTCGATCCATGTGACCTTCTCAATCATAAACATTAAGTAAGGGGCATAGCCACATGATTTGTTCGGCATGTAACAGATGTTGACCATGTCATTCCAAATGTAGTAAAAAACATCAAAGTTCCTACTTCAGCTTATCACCTTCATCAGTGTCCTTAGGTAGCCTTGGACACTTCCTGCATCCCCATCTTTTGGTGCTATGGTGGTCTTTCTCAGCACCCTGTTAAGAACCATGAAGAAGGGCTTCATGTTTTTGGTCGAGGTGGGATTGTACTTCAGACTAGTGTCATAGAGGAAGTCCATCTTATATTTTTCCAAGACACTGATGTTGTGGATAGTCAGCTCATTGGTGTTGGTGTCTTCTAGGTGAAGGAGTCTTGCAAAATCATCAAAAGTTATGGTGTACTTGGATCCATGAGTCATCCAAGTCACCCTTTCCTCCTCATCACTAGCAAAGAAACAAGTGGCATAGAACTGAGCAATAGGCTCATCATTACAGTTATATCTGAAGGCAAATAGGTCCTTCAGTCCATGCCTAACTGCAGCCTCCACCACCTAATCAAATGCACCACAACTCTTCCTTTCAAAATGATTCCAGTTGATCCACTGGCTGCGGACAACTGGAGTCTTCATGGTAAGGTACACAGAGATATAGAAGTCTGCATGGAAGTTACTCCAAAACCTGGCACCGGCTTCCTTCTTGGGTTGGTTGTAGCAATCCACAAATCTGAGATTGGAAGCCGTATCGCTTGCCTTGCCATTGTCCTCGGAGGGATCCCTGGTCCCCTGCCTTGGAGCTGCCATCTTGAGGGGGCCGATTGGGCCCGAGGAAATTCCCTTTCCCTTGCCCTTAGCTTGGCGAGAGGCCGCCGATCTAGGGCCAGCTGCATCCTTTGCCTTGGACACGGGCTTTTTGTCTAGCACTTTGCGTCGCACCTGAGGTGGGGAAGGTGCAGGCACGGAGGGACGCTCTTGCCTCTTCTTCCCTTGGCCCGTTGAGGACCGAAGCAAGGAGTCTTGGTACAAGTCGGCCTCATAATCGAAGATTTCATCATTGGAGCTAGACATTGTCCTGAGAATGGATTACATAATGTATGGATGAGAATTGATGGCAGGGAAGTGCAATGAGGAATGAGATATTAGGGTTGAGTTCAGTTAAAAATCGGACTTGTCCGTACATGGACCGAACTAGTTCGGTGTTCATCACCTCACACCCTAACTAGACAACTAATCGTGTTTCCCAATGCAAAACTAGTTCAAGGTAAATGTAATACAGAAAGGAGGCATGTATTAACTGGAAGGAACTAAGCTATTTGGTCAACAACGAAGGAAATCACGATTTCTAGGATTTGGGGCGAAATTTTACCAAAATTCCTCGATTCTTGGAGATGGAGGGCTTGAAGGTGCGGACAAGTCCGTGGTCTTCAATCCCTATGCAATGGAGATCGATTTTCACCCAAACTCGGAGGGATTTGATGGAGAACGAAAGAAATCGCCTTGGGAGCACTCGGGCAGGGAGAGAGAGTGTGAGGTGAGTTGTGAGGATGAAGGAGATTAGGTTATGGCGGCATCTAGGGTTATGGAGTCAAAAAATCGAACTAGTCCGTGGTCAACCGGACTAGTCCGGACTACCGGACCTCTGCGGACTAGTCTGCAGTGTGCGGACTAGTCCGGATAACCACAGACTAGTTCGTGGTCACCAGAACAGATTTAATAAGCCCATTCATATATATTCAAAGGTTCTTATAGAGAAGAATTGGGGCCAAAACAATCAAATAATCTTTATGAATATGATCAGTAAACATACAACAATCAAGCAATGACCATAATTCACCAAGATCAAGTAGTTGAAATAGTTTTTCGGAGAAAATTGAGATTTTTGCAACACAAACAACATATTTTCAAGAGTCCATACAGGTATGCAAGTTTTCAAGCCACATTTCGAGCATCAAGGATGCCTAGTTCATTCCGGAGCTCGCAAAAACGTTTTTCATCAAGTGGCTTGGTGAATATATCGGCTAGTTGTTTTTCGGTGTTGACATGGGAAATGGCTATGTCTCCTTTCATTGAGTGGTCTCGCAAAAAGTGATGCCAGATGTCTATGTGTTTGGTCCTAGAGTGCTCAACGAGATTGTGGGCAATCTTAATAGCACTCTCATTATCACAAAGGAGTGGAATATGACTCATATTGTAACCGTAATCCCTTAGAGTTTGTCACATCCAAAGGAGTTGTGCACAACAACTCCCGGCTGCAACATACTACGCTTTAGTTGTGGATAAGGCAATGGAGTTTTCTTTCTTGGAGGACCAAGAAACTAGGGATCTACCTAGAAATTGGCATGTTCTGGAGGTGCTTTTTCTATCTACTTTTCATCCGGCATAATCTGCATCGGAGTATCCAATGAGATTGAACTTGGAGCCTTTAGGATACCAAAGGCCTAGCTTGGGTGAATGAACTAAATACTGCAAGATTCTCTTTATGGCTGTCAAATGACACTCTTTTGGGTTGGCCTGAAACCTTGCACACAAACATACACTCAACATAATGTCTGGCCTAGATGCACATAAGTAAAGTAGGGATCCAATCATGGAGCGATATACTTTTTGATCGACGTTTGGTCCATCTTCATTGAGATCCAAGTGTCCATTTGTTGCCATGGGAGTCTTTATAGGCTCCGCCTTGTCCATTTCAAACTTCTTGAGTATGTCTTGAGTGTACTTGGTTTGGCTTATGAATGTCCCCTCCTTTGGTTGCCTTACTTGGAATCCGAGTAAGTATTTCACCTCTCCCATCATAGACATTTCAAACCTATCTATCATAATCTTACTAAATTCTTCACAGAAAGATTTGTCATTGAGCCAAAAATGATATCATCAACATATATTTGACAAACAAAGAGATCATTATCAAAATTCTTCATGAATAATGTATAATTAGCTTTGCCAATTTTAAAACCATTTTCAATCAAGAAATCTCTAAGGCACTCATACCAAGTTGTAGGAGCTTGTTTGGGGCCATAGAGAGCCTTACGCAGTTTAAACACGTGGTCGGGGAACTCTTGATCTTCAAATCCAAGGGGTTGATCCACATACACCTCCTCCTTGATGGGTCCGTTGAGGAAGGCGCTTTATCCATTTGATAGAGCTTGAAATCATGGTGAGTAGCATATGCAAGTAGTACTCTAATAGATTCAAGCCTAGCTACGGGAGCAAAGGTTTCATCAAAATCCAAACCTTCGACTTGTGAATACCATTTGGCCACAAGTCGCACCTTGTTCCTTGTCACCACCACATTTTCGTCTTGTTTGTTGTGGAAGACCCATTTGGTGCCGATGACGTTGAACTTGGGTCTTTCGACGAGTTCTCACACTTCATTCTGTTTGAAGTTGTTAATTTCTTCTTGCATCGCCACCACCCAATCCGGATCCTTCAATGCATCCTCAATCCTGCGTGTTTCCAAAAAGGATACAAAGGAGTAATGTTCACAAAAATTAGCTATGCGAGATCTAGTTGTTACTCCCTTTTGGATGTCACCGATTATGTTGTCGATTGGGTGATCTCTCTGTATGCATTGGTGTACTCTTGGATGTGGCACTTGAGGTGTTGAATCTTCATGGTCATCTTCTTCTCCCCCTAGATGGTTGCCCTCATTGACTTGTTGATCATCTTCGTCTTCTTGATGTTGATCTTGTGTGGAAGCTCCCCCTTGATTGTTTACCTCCACTTGTGGTTCATCTTCTTCATTTGCATTTGGAGGTGGCGCTTGTGGTCGAACATCGCCCAACGCCATTCTTCTCAATGCTTGACATGGAGCTTCTTCTCTATCTAGCACACGTGGATCAACTTGCTCCTCTTGAGAGCTGTTAGTTTCATCGAACACTACGTCACGTGCTACTTCAACAAGTCTGGAGATCTTGTTGAAGACACGATAGGCGTATGAGTTTGAATCATAACCAAGCAAGAAACCTTCATCGGACTTCGAAGCGAACTTTGAAGTCCTAGGCTTCTTGTTCAAAATATAGCACTTAGAACCGAAAACTCAAAAATACGAAATATTAGGCTTGTTACCGGTGAGTAGTTCATATGATGTCTTCTTGAGTAGTCGATTAAGATAGAGTCGATTTATGGCGTGGCAAGCGGTGTTAACCTCTGCCGCCCAAAACCGATCTGAGGTCTTGTATTCATCGAGCATTGTTCTCGCCATCTCTATGAGGGTTCAGTTCTTCCTTTCAACAACTATGTTTTGTTGAGGGGAATATGGTGCTGAAAACTCATGCTTTATCCCTTCTTCGTCTAGGTACTCCTCAACTTGAGTGTTCTTGAACTTCGTGCCTTTGTCGCTTTGTATGTTCTTGATCTTCAATGAGAACTCATTTTGGGCACGCTTGAAGAACTTCTTGAGGGTTCCTTCAGTTTCTGTCTTATCATGTAAAAAGAAAACCCACGTGAAGCACGAAAAGTCATCAACAATTACTAAGCCATATTTGTTACCACCGATTCTTATGTAAGCGATTGGACCTAAAAGGTCCATGTGAAGTAGCTCGAGCGGTCTTATTGTTGTTATGACGTTCTTCGCGGGATGGGGTGCTCCTACTTGCTTCTCGGCTTGGCACGCGCTACAAGGCACGTCTTTATCAAAAAACAACATCCTTCAAACCTCGGATGTGATCGCCATTGAGGAGTTTTTGAAAATTCCTCATACCAACATGTGCTAGCCGTCTATGCCACAACCAACCCATGTTGGTCTTTGCAATCAAGCATGTGTCAAGTTCGGCTTTATCTTTGTTGAAGTCAACAAGATAAAGCTTTCCCTTCAACACACCCTTGAATGCAACTGAGTCATCACTCCTTCTAGAGACGGTCACACCCTCATTAGTAAACAAGCAATTATAACCTTTTTCACATAGTTGAGATGTGGATAGCAAGTTATAATCTAAGGAATCGACATGTAAGACGTGAGAAAGAGTATGTTGAGATGATATTGCAATTTTACCGGTACCGAGCATCCTTCCTTGACTATTGTCTCCAAAATGATGCCCTCGCTTGGATCCTCATTTTCTTTATACTCAATGAACATGATTCTTTCTCCGGTCATATGGTTGGTGCATCCACTGTCTAGCACCCATTTCGATCCACCAGAGGAGTAGGCCTGCAAAATCAAACCATGCTTTGGTTTTAGGTACCCAAGCTTGCTTGGGTCCTTTGAGGTTAGTTATAAGAGATTTGGGCACCCACACATGAGATTTGGTGTTCCCATGGCGTGGCCCAACATAATGAGCATAAACTTTACCAAAACTTTTCATAAGAACTTATGATGCATCGAAATTTCTAAACAATAGTTGTTGTTGTTCATGAACAGAACTAGTTCGGGAAACCGGACTTGTCCGTACAGGGACCACACTAGTCTGGTGTTCATATGTGTTAACTATCTTGGACTTATTAACATCATTAGTATTTCTAGCTTGAGAGGAGTTTCTGCTAACAAAGGCAATGCACTCCTTGTTATTCTTATGGTTTCTAGCATTTTGCTTTTCACCACAGGAATACCCAATGTCATATTTGACATTAGGAGGTATTGTGGCCAAATATGCACTACGTGCATATTTGACCTTCTCCTTATCAAATATGCCACTTTGGGAAGGATGCTTGTCCTTGGTAGAGGTTGACTTGTCTTTCAAGCTAGTGTCAATTTTACCACATGCACAAGTAGACGTAGTTTCAGTTTTAAGGGGTTGAGAATGCGAGCTTGAAGAGGATGAAGGGTCACTTTGTTTGAGTGACTCAACTTGCACTTCAAGGATCTTGTTAACTTTGGTTAAGTTAACAAGCTCTTCCTTGATGATTGCATTTGAGTCGCTAAACTTCAAACAAGCTTCCTTGCTTGAAGCTAACTCATGTTCAAGTGATTTGTTTCACTCCTTTTCAAGTTCAAGGAGCTCATTGATCTTGATATACTCCTCCTTTTGGAGGATGATCATATCTTCTTGACGATCAATCAGCCCCTCCCTATCAACAAGCTTATCCATCAAGAATCTCATTTTGGTAGCACTTTTCTTGTCTAAGCCCACTAGCATATCCTCATCATCACTATAGTTGTCACTATCACTATCAAAAGAATGTGAAGAGGTAGATTGTGTTGTTACCTTTCATTTACCTTCCTTCGCCATGAGGCAAGTGTCGTTGCCCTTCCATGCGTTGAGAGTTGGGAAGAGGGTGGACTTTTTAGTTGTCTTCTTGATGGCTATGCTAGCCATCTCCTCTTCCTCTTCGAATGAGGACTCATCATTTGAGTCCCACTCCTTTCATAGGTGCACTTGTCCAACTTGCATCTTCTTCTTGAAGAATTTATTTGGTTGAGGCTTTGTTTCCTTGGTCTTCTTCTTGTTTTCTTCATACGGGCAATCAACTATAAAGTGGTCATATTCACCACAGTTATAGCACGCTCGCCTCAGCTTCAGTCTTGATTTTTCTTTGTATTTTCCTTCACTTAATTTTCCCCCTTGTCTTCTTCATCATTCTCTTGAATCTCTTCATAAAGAGGATCATGTCCTCTTCGTTTCTCTCGTCATCGATGTCCTCTTCTTGTTGAGCTTCTCGAGCTTCTTTTGACAAGTGCTTGCAAGTGGACTTCAAGGCGACCCCCTTCTTCTTTGCCTAGGTGAGGTCGGCAATCTCTTTGACGTGTTTAGCTTGCTTCTCCATCATTTCAAAGTTGATGATCTTTCCAAGCAATTCGTCCGGGGTCATTTTCTTGTACCCGAGACTCTCTCTAATCATCGAGCACAGGGTAACATTGCGAGGCATGAAAGCTCTAAGGATGAGCTTCACCACCTCGTGATCGTTCCACTTTTTACTTCCATATGCTCGAACCTTGTTGATAAGAGTCTTCAACCTGTTAAACATGTCTTGTGGCGACTCATCTTCTTCTATGGCGAATCTTCCCAATTCGCCTTCGATCATTTCGATCTTCGCCTCTCGCACATGACGATCGCCTTCATGTGCAGTTTGCAATGTGTCCCAGATTTCCTTTGCACTATCGAGTCCATCCACCTTGGTGAACTCGTCCTGACTTAGTGAAGATGTGATGACTGCTGCAGCTTGAGCATTCCAATGAATTGCTTGCTCTTGGCTTGGTGTAAGCTCTTCATTGTCGTCTAGGATATCTATTCCTGTACACACAATATGCCACAAGCTGGGATTGATTAAGATTAAGTGCATTTTCATGTTTTGCCTCCACATTGAGTAATCATTGCCATCAAAGTGTGGGGATTTTCCTAGAGGAATAGACAAATAATGGCTATTGTTAGAACTTAGATGATCGTAGTTGAAAGGATATCAGGAGTAGTCGGTGTGACTACTCCCCTTCTTCTTGTCCTCGATCTTCACTTTCCCTTTAGAGAGGGCTTTCTTCCTTAGGAGCGCCTTGAGTTCAAGCGTCTCCTCATCATCATCCTCAAAGTCAGGAATGGCATCGAGGTGCTTCTCCAATTTTTGAGCTTCTTCATCTTCAACCTTCTCTTGGTTGAGACTCTTGTGCACATCCTTCATGTCCGACATGTTCTCTTCGAGCAATAAGTCTCTTGCGAAGAGTCCTTCTCTGATACCAATTGAATGTGGCCTAGAGGGGTGGTGAATAGGCCTTTTTGAATTTTAGTCGAAACCTGCAACACTTAGCAACTTGATCAAATACCGAGAAATCAGACTAGTCCGGTAGAGTTCGGACTAGTCGGGACTGGGGAGGACTAGTCCGAACTTAGTCAGACAGATATCATACTAGTCCGTGGTGATATCGGACTAGACCAGTCTGTGTAAACCTAGACTGTGCAGACAAGTCCGCACTGGGAGGACTTGTCCGATTTTGAACAGAGGGATTACCGAACTAATCCGGAGTCCCTCAGACTAGTCCGATCCTGTATAAATTTGTGCAGTGAATGAGTTTTCTTGTGCTTGAGCCTTTGGGTGTGTTTCTCCAACACACTCCATACACAATGATCTAATCTATTCAGCTCTTGAGCTCTTTTCCATATAGATCCTCATTCTCCTTTCTTTTTACGCTTTCTTCATAATTTCTTTTAAGACCTGCGCTCATCTCAACAATTTGGTTAGGATCTCATTTGTTTGTCATAAATCAACCAAAACCCACAAGGGATGCCTAGATACACTTTCACTATTCCATATGCCTCTCCGGCGAAGCCCATCGGAGGGTGTATGGCCTTGGCTCCATACCTCCGCCTGACGACGTGGCCGCGCAAGTTCCGGCCACACCTACCGGAGAAGTTTTTCGGGAGCGTCAACCCAGCCGATTTCCTGCAAATCTACACCATGACACTCCTTATTGTAGGAGCGGATGAGTCCGTCCTAGCAAACTACTTCCCTGTCGCCCTGATCAGCTCAGCCCGGTCGTGGCTGATGAACCTGCCCGAGGGGTCCATAACCTCTTGGGATGAGCTCTGCCGGCAGTTCACGAAAAACTTTGGTAGCTCCTCCATGCGCCCCGGCACCGAGCTCAACCTCCATGCCGTGCGCCAGCAACCCAAGGAGACACTACGATCATTCATCCAGCGCTTCTCCTAGGTACGCAACTGCATCCCCAACATACTGAATGCTTCTGTCATTGTGTCATTCTGGCAGGGAGTGCGTGACCGGAAGATGCTCGAGACGTTAGCCACGCACAACGTGCAAGATGTCTCTGAACTATTCTCCATCACTGAGTGGTGCGCTCGGGTGGCAGAATGCCATGACTGGCACACCCAGCCCGTCCCCGAAGTGGGTGGTGTTGGCCAGACCAGCGAAGGTGCCGTTACCCTGGGTAGCGGCAAAAAGAAGAACAAGAACCAGGGTGGCGGCCAAAACAAGCCGCTGCATGGGTCACCTATCGCCACAACAGCTGCAACCGGTGGTGGAAGACCCCCACGCTCTGATAAGTGCCAATGACAGCCACCTGCTGCTGACGTCAACGTTGAGCCCTGCGCGGTGCACAAGACTCGTGACCACACTACGAGGGAGTGCCGAGAGATCAAGAGATGCACCGAGCGATACCAAGAGCGGGCGCAGAAGCTTCAATATGGCACCCCCTTCTGCCCGCGGAAGGGCAAGCAGAAGGTCGACCCCAAGGTCAACAATGACGAGGAGAGGGAGTACGAGAAGCAAGAATGGGCCTTCAACATGGTCTACCAAGATGAGGACTTTGAAGCCAGCAGTGACCACTAGCGTCGCAAGACTCTCCACATCATCTTTAGGTGGTCTTGGGATCCTGCGTCTCGGAATGCGGTCAAGACCCTGTACCGAGCAGTGGCTTCGATAGACCCTGCTCTCGCTCTGGCGCTGCACCACAAGTGAAAGGAGACGCCGATCAGCTTCGACGCCTCCGACTGCCCCAAGAACATGACGGGAGCCAGGATCCTGCCTCTCTGCCCCCACCAGTGCCAACGTAAAGATCCACTACGTCTTGATAGATGGCGGGGTTGGCCTCAACCTCATCAGTCGTGCGGCCTTCGACTAGATGCAGATCTTGATGTCCAAGCTCACCCCCTCAAGCACGTTCTCAGGGGTGGGGCCAGGGAACATCATCCCATATGGCAACATCAACCTTCGGGTGATCTTTGGGACACCCGACAACTACAGGACTGATTGCATCCTATTCGACGCCGCGAACGTTAGCCTCCCCTTCAACGCCATCATCGACAGGCCTGCCCTGTACCAATTCATGGTCATATCCCACTACGGCTACTTTGTCCTGAAGATGCTGACCCCCTCCGACGTCCTCAGGATTCGCGAAGACCCCACTACCGCGGCGTTAGACTTGGAGAAACTCCAAGACCTCATAGCAAATCCGGCACCAGCCTAGGGCGGCACTGGACCAAGTCAGCCTCCGCCGAGCTCGCGCCAGCATTGCTCACCTGCTGCACCCTGTCTGCAGCCTTTAGATAGCACCGATGCTCCCGTCAAAGCTGTCAAGATCAGTTTCAGCTCTGCTTAGACCACCTGCAAGGCGGGGGGCCAAGGCAGAAAGTAGGGTGCCTGCTCATCACGCCACTAGTAGCTATAGACGACGAGTTGCCCGACAATGGTCACAACTATCTTTGGAGCTTTGGGCACCCCTATATATGTTAATATTAGCTTAGTAGGAAAGTGTAAAGGTTTTCATAGAGTCTAGGAGCAGCATTTAGGACAACCAAGCTCCGAGAGGGTCTAGTCCAGAGTGCAAAGTCAACTTAGCCTAGTTTCGAACCCTAAGCTTGTGCACCCTGCCTCCCTCGACATACGGAATCAAGAAGTTGCCCTCTTTTGTAAAAGACTGTCTCCTCCTATGAATACTGATATAAAGAATCACTGTCTTACTTCATGTTTCCTTAACAGTGTTCATTTATTACGTGCTAATTTTATGATCAACCACACTATACTCATTTACTATATATTGCCTTCATATACACGGTTGTACACTCCGTATCTCACCCTTGCTGAAGTCGTGCAATCCTACTTCAGGCGGGCTTGCTTGAGGTACCTGCAATGTGTGAAGGGTTCTCGCGGCTGCCCCCATCCTTGGAGTTCTATGAAGCCGGATGGCCTCCCAGGAAAGGCCTAAGCCAAGCCGGAGGTCCAGGCGTGTGAATTGCTTAGCCTGGTCCTGTACCCTAAGCACACATACCCTGCTTCTCAACGCTGCAGCTGAGTATTGGGGGACAAAAAGATCACACTCTAAGGACGGCGAGAGCCAGACCCTGAAGCTCTAACGCATTGAATTACCCAAGCCCCGTGTGTCAGCTCAGGGTAGTAAGCCATGACAAAGCTAAGGAAGAGAAACCGGTAAAACCAGCGAGCAAACTAGTCCTTCCTTTATCGTGTGAAGGACAGGCAGCTCTGACACCCCTGTCAAAGTTGCTGAGCTCAGTCCCAGCACTGCTCAGACCACCCGCAAGGCGGGCGGCAGGATGAGGAAGTAGGGACGCTCGCTCATTGCCCCTTGAGCAGGTGTCGATAGCAAGGTTGCACCACAACCATCACAGCTGCCTTTGGATCTTTGGGCGCCCCTATTGTAAATATTAAGCTTAGTAGGATAGTGAAAACATTTTCATAGGACCTAGGAGCAGCATTAAGGACAACCGAGCTCCGGGAGGGTCAGGTCCAGAGTGTGCAATCAGCTTGGCTTGGTCCTGAACCCTAAGCCTGCACACCCTGCCTCCATCATCATCCGAAAGCAAGTCGTTGCCCTCTTTTGTAAAAAGCATGTCTCCCCCTATGAACACCGATAAAAAATCATTGTTTTATTTATTGCTTTCTTAAAAACATCGTTCATTTAATTATGCATTAATTTTATGATCATATCATACTAGCCTCATTTATTGTATGTTATCTTCATATACGCGGTTGTATGCTCTGTAACTTACCCCTGCTGAAGTCATGCAGTCCTACTACAGGCGGGTTCACTTGAGGTACCTGCAATGTGTGAGGGGTTCTTCCGGCTGCTCTCGTCATTAGGGTCCCATGGCGCCAGAAGGCTTCCCAGGAAAGGTTTGTGCTGAGCAGGAGGTCCAGGGGGTGTAAACTGCTTAGCCTGGTCCTGCACCCTAAGCATACGCACCCTGCCCCCCAGCGCTACAGCTGAGTACTGGAGCAATAAAGCTCACACCCTGAAGACAGCAGGAGCCAGACCCCGAAGCACCAATGCATCGAATTACCCAAGCCATGTGCGCCAGTCCAGGACATTAAGACATGATAGAGCTAAGAAGAGAAACAGGTAGGACCGGCGAGCAAGACTAGTTCCCCCTCTTTCTATCATATGTGCAGGTTAGCCAACCCCAGCACCTTGCAAGGGGCCTGCCGTCGATGTCCCAGCGCGTCAACGACAGCAACAAGCGCGGACAAATGAGCAAACTCTCCTGCCTCGCTTTTGTTGCTAATAGGGTTCTCTTGTGATAACATGTAAACTAAGGGTCTATCATTGAGGTCTCCACGAAGATGGCGGGTAACGCTAGAGCATCCAGCTCCAGCACCCCCAAGGGGCCTGCCGTCGACGTCTTCATGATGATGGTGGGCGACGCAGAAGCATCCAGCCCTGGCGCCTCCCAAGGGGCTTGACGTCGACGTATCCAAGAAGATGGTAGATGACGCCGAAGCATCCAACTCCTTCACCCCGCAAGGGGCTTGCCGTCGATATCCCAACGCGACAACGATAGCAACAAACGCAAACAAATAAATGGGTAAACTCTCCTGCCCCACTTTTGTTGCTAACAGGGTTCTCTTGTGATAACCTGTAAACCAGGGGCCTGCCGTCGACGTCTCCATGACGATGGCGGGCAACACCAGAGCATCCAGCAACGGCACCACCCAAGGGGCCTACCGTCGATGTTTTCAAGACTATGGTGGGTGACGTTAGAGAATCCAACCCTGGCTCCTCCCAAGGGGTCTACCATCTACGTATCCACGAAGATGGCAGACAACGCCGGAGCATCCAGCTCTGGCACCTCACAAGGGACCTGCCGTCGACATCCCAACGCGACAACGACAGCAACAAAAGCGAACAAATGAGTAAACTCTCCTTCCCCTCTTTTGTTGCTAACAAGGTTCTCTTGTGATAACCTGTAAACCAGGGGCCTGTCGTCAACGTCTCAACGATGATGGTGGGCGACGCCGGAGCACCCAACTCCGGCACCTCCCAAGGGGCCTGCTATCGATGTCTCAACAACGATGGTGGGCGACGCCAGAGCATACAGCTCTGACACCTCCTAAAGAGCCTGCCGTCAACATCTCCACAACAGTGGTGGGCGTTGCCGGAGCGTCCAACTCTAGCACCTCGCAAGGGCCTGCCGTCAACGTCCCAGCTCGTTAACGACAGCAACAAGCGCGGATAAGTGAGTAAATTCTCCTGCCCCGATCTTGTCACTAACAGGGTTCTCTTGCAATAGCTTGTACACCAGGGGACTGCTGTCGATGACTCTACGACGATGGTGGACGACGCTGGAGCATCCAACTCTAGCACCCCCCAAGGGGCCTGCCGTCGACTTATCAACGATGATGGTGGGCGAAGCCAGAGCACCTAGCTCTAGCACCTCCCAAGGGGCCTGCCATCGACGTCTCAACGACGATGGTGGGCGACGCCAGAGCACCCAGCTCCGGCACCTCCCAAGGGGCCCGCCGTCGATGTATCCACGAAGATGGCGAACAACGCCGAAGCATCCAGCTCTGACACCTTGCAAGAGGCCTGCCGTCGATGTCCCAGCGCCACAACGACAACAATAAACATGGACAAATGAGTAAACTCTTCTGCCCCGCTTTTGTTGCTAAGAGGGTTCTCTTGTGATAACCTGTAAACTAGGGGTCTACCGTCATCGTTGCAACGATGATGGTGGGCGACGCCGGAGCACCCAACTCCGGCACCTCCCAAGGGGCCTGCCGTCGACGTCTCAATGACGATGGTGGGTGACGCCGGAGCATCTAGCTCCGGCACCCTCCAAGGAGCCTATCGTCGACGTCTTCACGACGATGGTGGGCGACGCCAGAGCATCCAGCTCCGGTGCATCCCAGGGGGCCTGTCGTCGACATATCTACAAAGATGGCGGAATACGCCAGAGCATCCAGCTCCGGCACCTCGCAAGGGGCCTACTGTCGACGTCCCAACATGTCAACAACAACAACAAGCGTGGATAAGTGAGTAAACTCTCCCGCCCCGCTCTTGTAGCTAGCAAGGTTCTCTTGCAATAACCTATAAACCAGGGGCCTACCGTTGGCGTCTCCACGACGATGGAGGGCAATGCCGGAGCAGCCAGCTTTGGCACCTCCCAAAGGGCCTGCCATCGATGTCTCGACAACGATGGTGGGCGACGCCGGAGCATCCAGCTCTGACACACCCAAGGAGCCCGCCGTCGACGTCTTGACGACGATGGTGGGCGACACCGGAGCATCCAGCTCTGGCGCCTCACAGGGGGCCTTCCGTTGACGTATCTACGAACATGGCGGAAAACGCCGGAGCATCCTGCTCTGGCACCTCGCAAGGGGCCTGCCGTCGACGTCCCAGCATGTCAATGATAGCAACAAGCGCGGATAAGTGAGTAAACTCTCCCGCCCCACTCTTGTCACTAATAGGGTTCTGTTGCAATAGCCTCTACACCAGGGGCCTGCTGTTGACGACTACGACGATGGTGGGCGACGCCAGAGCACCCAGCTCTGGCACCTCCCAAGGGGCCTGCTGTTGATGTCTCCACAACGGCGATGAGCGACGCTGGAGAGTCCAGCTCCGGCAACTGGTGGCGTTCCGACACTCCAACTCCCCTGCTCCACTAAGGACACGTGAAGACATCCTGCAAATCAAATGGTATATGTGCCCAACCAACAAACCACATCTACCAAGGGGCCTCTAAGGGGGTTCCATAGGCAGGAAGTCAATCGGCAACACCTTGACCATATCAATTGAGACCATCTCTAGTTGGTGTCTTTATGTTTTTGTGATCAAGCACATGTACTTATTTTTGAAACCTTGTAATGCACTATTTCCTCTCTTATGTGTGATGCTTATTGTTGCTTGGATGATTATCTCTATGCTCATTATTGATTACCTTTACTTCATCACACCTTGTTAATCACACACCTGTTAGGCACCCCACCATAAGGTGTGTACATATGTGAGAAGCTTTTTGTGGACTTATCTTTATTCTCATATGTGCACATCGTATGAAAATCAAGGTTTTATTCTCAATTGTGATATCTCAAATGGTTGTCATCAATCACCAAAAAGGGGGAGATTGTAAGTGCATCTAGGACATCCCTTGTGGGTTTTGGCTAATTGATGACAAACATATGAGATCCTAATGAATCTACTGAGATGATTGCAGGACAAACATATGAGATCCTAATGAATCCACTGAGATGATTGCAGGACAAACATATGAGATCCTAATGAATCCACTGAGATGATTGCAGGACAAACAAGTGAAATAGCTCGGTGCACACAAAAAGGTGAAAAATGAAGTGGTGTTCAAAGAAAGATACCTTGATGAAGCTTGGAAGACCAAATTAGATTTTGAATGTATAGGGAGTGTATGAAAGACACACTCCAAGAGCTCACAACTTTGCGCGAGGGTAAGGGATTAAAATTAACCTAACTTTCACAAAGCACCGGACTAGTCCGATCATGGACCGGACTAGTCCGTTCATCTTTCTGGAATCCCACTTATAGGGAGACCGGACTAGTCCGTGCATCCACCGGACTAGTCCGTTGATGTTTCTGGAGTCTCTCATATTGAGGGACCGGACTAGTCCGATCATGGACCTGACTAGTCCATTGAACTTTCTGGAATCTCCCATTCGTGGAGATCGGACTAGTCCGCGGACTAGTCCGTTGAACTTTCTGGAGTCACCTACACACAGCACCGGACTAGTCCGAGCTTGGACCGGACTAGTCCGACAGACTTTCTGGACTTCAAAATGCACTGAGATCGGACAAGTCTGGACTTGGACCGGACTAGTCCGGTGTTAGGGTTTTTCAACGGCTACCTTTTGGAAACCCTATAAATAGAGAGTCCACAGCTTTCCTATTAACACACACATCGAATACTGATCAAACAACAAACCCTAGGACCGCCACTTCGTCCCAAGAGCCCAAAACACATCTCCCCACACATCTTAAGTGCAAAAAGAGTGAAATCAATTGAACACTTGGATCCGAGATTGGGAGATCGTCGTTCTTTCATCACGAGCTCTTGGGGTTTGATCTTTCTACACTCATACTCTGCATTGTAATACTTTTGAGTGTATTTGATCACTTCTTTCATTGTAATTCTCGTGGGAGCCCTCAACGTGTGAGGTTGCCCCACAAACTTGGTGATTACCCGTGATAGTGGAATCAAGTCGGCCTTCGTGGTGACTTGAAGAGGGAAAGGGTTGGAAACCCAGCTCTGTGTGAGCTTCCTCAATGTGGACGTAGATCTCGTGGTGAGATCAAACCTCGGGAAAAATTCGTGTGTCTTGCGCCTTATTTCATTTAAATTTTGTTCACTAGATCACTTAAGTTCTAAAACATCAACCTAAGCAATTATAAGTTTTACCTGCATTCTAATACTAATCTCAAATAAAAATATTAGTTGTTCTCATTTCCGCTGCTAAAGAAATTTAGATTCCCAATCAACACTTGATCAACACATATATTTTTAGCACACCGGACAAGTCCGCCCACACGACCGGACTAGTCCGACCAACCAAGGTTTGATGATTTTATTAAGTGTGCAGGGAATTCAAAAGGCCTATTCACCCCCCCTCTAGGCCACATTCAATTGGTATCAGAGCAAGGTTCTCCAACAACGAGACTCACATCTCGGAGAGATCAATGGCCTCTGAGAAGAACAACGATATCTCGAAGATGAACATTAATGAGGAGGAACTAGAAACTAAAACTTTTGATGTGCTGAAAGAGAGCCCACACGATGATGAAGAAGTGCGACAATTAAATGCACTTCTGAGAAAGAAACTGCTAGGACAAAAGGGAAAAGAAGAAGACAAGACGACGGGGAGTGGTCATCACGACTACTCCCGACAGCCTTACAACTACAACCGTCTCAATTCAAACAACCATTATCTTTCCATTCCTATGGGACAACCTCCACAATTTGACGGAAGCGACTATACAATGTGGAAGTACAACATGAAGATGCATCTAATATCCCTAAATCATAGTCTATGGCACATTGTTTGCACGGGCATAGACATCCCGGACACGGATGAAGAACTCACCCCAGAACAAGAACAAGAGATTCACAGAAATGCACAAGCCATCGCCGTGATCACATCATCACTAAGCAGAGAGGAATTCACTAAGATTGATGGCTTAGAAAGTGCAAAGGAAATTTGGGATACACTCAAGACAGCTCACGAAGGAAATAGATCGGTTCGTGAAGCAAAAATTGAAATGCTTGAAGGAGAGTTGGGGAGATTCGCTATTGAATAAGGCGAATCACCTCAAGACATGTACAACCGGATGAAGGCACTCATCAACAAAATACGTGCCTATGGAAGTAAGAAATGGACGGATCACGAGGTAGTCAAGAGAATGATTAGAGCCTTCATGCCAAGAAATGTTACACTTTGCTCAATGATTAGAGAAAGCCCCGGGTTTCATAAAATGACTCCCGATGAGTTGTTGGGAAAGATCATAAACCATGAAATGATGGAGAAAGAGGCACAATACGTCAAAGACTTGGCCGAACTCACTTCCTCCAAAAAGAAGGAGGTTGCTCTCAAAACAACATGCCGACCCAAACTCAAAGATGCTCGTGAAGATCAAGACGATGGACATACAAGTGACGAGAGCACCGATCTTGATGATGAAGAAATGGTACTCTTTATCAAGAAGTTCAAGCGAATGATGAAAAGAAGACACGACAACAACTCAAACGAAGGCAAAATCAAGGATAAAGGAAAATCCAAGGCTCGACGCACTTGCTACAACTGCGGGGAGTATGGTCACTTCATGGTGGACTGCCCTTATGAAGAAAACAAAAAGAAGAAGGAAACAAGATATCAAGAAAAGAAAAATTTCAGAAAAAGAAGACAAACCCATCAAGCTCACATTGGCAAGGAGTGGGACTCAAACGACGAGTCCTCCTCCGATGAAGAAGAAGAAATGGCCAATATCGCAATCAAGAAACCTACTATGAAGGCCACACTCTTTCCAAACATGGGAGGATGGGACATGAACAACCACACTTGCCTTATGGCTAAAGAAGGCAAGAAAAAGGTACGGCTCACTCCTCCTACGCTAAATTCCTCTATTGATGACTTTGACAGCTCTAGTGATAATGAAGAAATGTTTAGAGGACTAAGTAAAATTGCTCTAAAGAAAATGGAAATGTTGTCGAACGAAATCTTTGAAAAGGAAGAACTTCTTGACCGACAAGAAGATATGCTCATCCGTGAAAGGAAGAGATATCAAGAAGTTGAAAAGCTTCTCGAGCTTGAAAGAGAGAAGAACGAGTCGCTTGAAGTTGAGCTAGCCTTGAGTAAGGAAACTTACTCAAAGCTAGAAGACTCGCATATTGCAATCAAGGAAGAACTTGCTAACTTGTCAAAAGCTAACAAGATCCTTGAGGTGCAAGTTGAGTCGCTCAAGCAAAGTGACTCCTCTTCCTCCAAGAGCTCTTCCTCCAAAGATATAAGTTCGACAACAATCGGAACTTGCAATTGCTCTAGTAAGAAGAATATTATGTCTAATACTTCAACATCTCATAATATGCATGCCCCTCCAAGCGGCATCTTTGATAAGGAGAAGATCAAATATGCACGCAGTGTATATATGGTCACTAGACCTCCTAATGTCAAAGATGGCCTTGATTTTGATAAGAGCAAACACATGCCTACTTCTAATCATGCTAAGAATAGAATTGTCTTTGTTATGGAAAAATCCCATGAATCTGAACCAGAAATATTGTTTCATACATTTAATGCTTCGTATGTTCTTATGAAAGCCAAATATGGAGAAGTCATTGCCAAATATACAGGGCCACACCACAAGAACTTGAAAACTTATGTGTGGGTGCCCAAGACTCTTGTGACTAACCTGAGAGGACCCAAGCAAGCTTGGGTACCTAAAACCAAGGAATAATTCTTTTTGCAGGCTTACTCCTCCGGTGGAACAAAATGGGCACTTGATAGCGGATGCACAAATCACATGACCGGAGAGAGAGGTATGTTTGTAGAGTATGAGTACAACAAGGATCCAGGTGAAGGCATATACTTCGGAGACAACAGCCAAGGAAATGTCCTTGGTAGTGGTAACATTGAAATATCCTCTCAACATACCTTATCAAATGTTTTACATGTAGATTCTCTAGATTATAACCTTTTGTCAATATCCCAACTATGCGACAAAGGTTACAACTGTTTATTCACTAATGAGGGTGTGACTGTTTTTAGAAGAAGCGATGGCTCGATTGCATTCAAGGGAATGTTGAAGGGCAAGCTTTATCTAGTTGACTTCAACAAAGATAAAGCCGAACTCAACACTTGCTTGGTTGCTAAGACCAACATGGGATGGCTGTGGCATAGACGGCTAGCCCATGTTGGGATGAGAAATCTACAGAAACTTCTAAAAGGTGGTCACATCCGTGGTCTTAAGGATGTGGTTTTTGAAAAAGACAGGCCGTGCAGCGCTTGTCAAGCAGGAAAACAAGTCGGAGCACCACACCCCGCCAAGAATGTGATGACTACCGCAAGACCGCTGGAACTTCTCCACATGGATCTTTTTGGTCCAGTTTCGTACATCAGCATCGGTGGTAACAAATACGGTTTAGTAATTGTTGATGATTTTTCAAGATTTACCTGGGTATTTTTCTTATATGATAAATCAGATACTCAGGGGATCCTCAAGAAGTTCTTGAAAAGAGCTCAGAACGAATTCTCATCAACCATAAAGAACATCCGAAGTGACAACGGGATAGAATTCAAGAACCTCCAAGTTGAAGAGTTTCTCGATGGAGAAGGGATAAAGCATGAATTCTCGGCACCCTACTCCCCTCAACAAAATGGAGTGGCTGAAAGGAAGAACAGAACATTGCTCGAAATGGCGAGAACTATGTTGGATGAATACAAGACATCAGGTCGATTTTGGGCAGAAGCGGTGAACACCGCTTGCCATGCCACGAATCGACTGTATCTCCATCGACTACTGAAGAAAACTCCATATGAGCTCCTTATCGGTAAAAAGCCTAATGTTTCTTATTTTAAAGTTTTTGGTTGCAAATGTTTTATTCTGAACAAGAAACAGAGGGCCTCAAAGTTCGCTTCAAAGTCCGATGAAGGATTCTTGCTCGGTTATGAGTCGAATGCCTACGCCTATCGTGTCTTCAACAAGGTGTCCAACCTTGTTTATGTAGCACGTGACGTAGTGTTCGATGAATCTAACGGCTCACAAGTGGAGCAAGTTGATAAGTGTGTGCTAGATAAAGAGGAAGCTCCATATGAAGCACTGGAGAAAATGGGACTTGGTGATATCTTACCACAAGAGCAAACATTCGACTCAAATGCACAAGATGAACCTCAACACGGAGGCAATGATCAAGGGGGAGCTCTTGCACAAGATCAAGAGGAGGAAGATCAAGAAGATCAGGACAATCATGGAAACAATGATCTAGGGGGAGACAATGCACATGAAGATAATGAAGAACAAGCAACTACACAAGCTCCACACCCAAGAGTACACCAGAGCATGCAAAGAGACCACCCTATCAACAATATCATTGGAGATATTGCTAAGGGAGTAACTACTAGATATCGAGTTGCAAATTTCTGTGAATCCTACTCTTTTGTGTCCTTTTTGGAACCATACAGGGTAGAAGAAGCCTTAAGGGATCCAGACTGGGTGATTGCAATGAAAGAGGAGCTAAACAACATCAAGAGAAATGAAGTATGGGAGCTGGTGGAGAGACCAAAGGCGAACATAGTTGGAACCAAATGGGTCTTTCGGAACAAGCAAGATGAACATGGAGTAGTAAAAAGAAATAAGGCAAGACTGGTGGCCAAAGGCTATTCTCAAGTCGAAGGTTTGGACTTCGATGAAACTTTCGCTCATGTAGCTAGACTTGAGTCCATTCGTATTTTATTGGCATATGCTACTCACCATAATTTTAAGCTATATCAAATGGACATCAAGAGCGGTTTCTTAAATGGCCCAATCAAGGAGGAAGTTTATGTGGAGCAGCCACCAGGATTCGAAGACCAGAAATATCCCAACCATGTCTACAAACTGCGTAAGGCTCTCTATGGCCTCAAACAAGCTCCTCGAGCTTGGTATGAGTGTCTTAGAGATTTTCTAATTCAGAATGGATTAAAAATTGGTAAAGCTAACTATAAACTTTTCACTAAACATTGTGATGATCAGTTATTTGTATGTCAAATTTACGTTGATGACATTATCTTTGGATCCACTAACAAATCCTTCTGTGAAGAATTTAGCAAAATTATGACATATAGGTTCGAGATGTCAATGATGGGTGAATTAAAGTTCTTCTTGGGATTCCAAGTGAAGCAACTAAGAGAAGGTACATTTATAAGCCAAACCAAATATACACAAGACATTCTCAAGAAATTCAATATGGACAAAGCCAAGCCCATCAAGACACTCATGGCCACTAATGGACACCTCGACCTCAATGAAGATGGTCCAAATGTGGACCAAAAGGTACATCGGTCCATGATTGGCTCCTTACTTTATTTATGTGCATCTAGGCCAGATATTATGCTTAGTGTTTGCTTGTGTGCAAGGTTTCAAGCTGCACCTAAAGAGTGTCATTTAGTTGCTGTAAAAAGAATGATAAGGTACCTTGTGCACACACCCAACTTGGGCCTTTGGTATCCCAAAGGATCCAAATTTAACTTGATAGAGTATTCTGATGCCGACTATGCAGGATGCAAAGTCGATAGGAAGAGCACGTCAGGGACTTGTCAGTTTCTTGGTAGGTCCCTAGTCTCTTGGTCATCTAAAAAGCAAAACTCCATTGCCCTTTCCACAGCAGAAGCATAATATATTGCAGTCGGTAGCTGTTGTGCACAACTACTTCGGATGCGACAAACCCTTAGGGACTACGGCTACAATCTTAACCATATCCCACTTCTATGTGACAATGAAAGTGCTATAAAAATTGCACACAACCTGGTAGAGCACTCAAGAACTAAGCACATAGATATCCGTCATCATTTTCTTAGAGATCATTCATTAAAAGGTGACATTGCTATTTCTCATGTTAGAACTGAAAAACAACTTGCGGATATTTTTACCAAACCATTGGATGAGAAAAGGTTTTGTGAACTTAGGAATGAACTTAATATTCTTGACTCTCGAAATGTGGCTTGAAACGTTGCACACCTGGTTGAAACTTCAAATGTTACATTTTATTGCTAAAACTACCCCTCACCTCTTTTTCTCCTAAGAAAACTAATTTTAATGAAGAAATCTTGGAATTTATGACCATTTTTTTGTGTTGATTGCTTTCTGGTCATAATCACCAAGATTATTTGCAAAACTTGTCCTTGGATCACCTTTAATTATCTCTATATTCTCAGTCTTTCCAGGGACACCGGACTAGTCAGGTTTGCCACCGGACTAGTCCGGACAGTCCCTCCTTCTAGGTTTTCCAGGGGCATCGGACTAGTCCGGCCGACCGCGTATATAAGCAGCTGGCCGGCCCAAAACTGTTTCAAACCTCCCTCCACTTTGAGTTGAACCCTCACCTCTCAAACCCTAGCCCCCAAAAGTGATTTTCGAGTTGAGCCCTCAAAATCCAAGCTTTCTCCGTGGGAAATCCTCCCCTCGACGAGTTGGTACTCCACTCCAAACTCATCCGGACAGATTCGTGCTCCTTCAACGCGAATCTTCTAATCTCGGTAAATTTCTCCCTAAAGTCAAACTCTCAACTTTTCTAGTTCTAGCTTATTTCTCTTGATTCCAAGGAAGTACATTAGCTTCAGAGATGTATTTCTTTCACCTTCATGCTCCCTTGCATCCTTAGATAGAAGTTGTGATTCTAGCTTTGTTAGGGTTCTTGTGCCAGGCCGGACTAGTTCGGGTCCCAGGTACAGACTAGTCCGGTACAAAGGACAAGTCCGCACTCTGAAACCGGACAAGTCCGGTCTCTGACATTTGAATCCTCACATCTTCTTCATTCTTAGTTCATTCTCATCTAAATCATGAACTCCTTGTTAGGCACGATGTCTTCAAGCTCAGATGACAGCTCCTTCCATGTTGATGAAGAAGTTGAACGCGAAAAAGTGAAGAGAGCCAAGGAGAGGTACATGAAGAAAAGGCATGATGTAAATGTGCACTCTCCACCCTCCGATGACAACTTGCCCAAGAAAAGGAGGGTAGTTGTGAAGAAGGCCCAAGGAAAGGCTGGTGAGAGCTCCTCAGGGCCAAAGAGGACTCTCAACAAAGGAAAGGGGCTTGCTAGTGGTCCCATTGGACCCCTGAAAATGAAGAACCCAAGTCACCGCAACAGGCAGTACTCAAGTAAGGATTTCATCGGAAAAGGGGGTGAGCTTGCCGATAGCTTCAGGCAGGTTAATGTGTATACTCAACCTCGGCAATGCTCAGACCCAAGATTTTGGAGAAACTTCCATGCCGACTACTACGAGCATGTGTACATGAAGATGAAGAATCCCGTTGTGAAGAGTCAATGGGTGAACATTGGGTACATGTAGTCGAAGAAGTATCCTGCCTTCTGTGAGGTGGTTGAGTCCCTGGAGAGGCACGGACTGAAGGAACTATTTTCCTTTGAGAATGACTGGAACAATGAGGTCATCACCCAATTCTACTCTACCCTCTACTTTGCTCGTGGTGATGGAGACAGTCTTACTTGGATGACTCATGGTTCCAAATATAGTGTTACTTATGATGAGTTTGCAAGAATTCTCCACCTTGAACACACTTTGGATCATGATCTTGTTATCCACAATCTGCAACCCTTAGAGAAGGATGAGCTCAAATTTCTCTATGACACAAGGATGCCTTATGTCCCTGCCAATATCAATTATTTGAAGCCCTTCTATGTGGTCCTCAACAGAATTTTGAGGAAGACAATAGCCCCGAAAGATGGATATGCGGGGACTATTCATGGAACTTTGAGGACCCTAATGAAGGTCCTTGGTGGGAGAAGGCCGTTCAATGTCTTTGAATACATCTACAATGACATTGTGAACATCTCAATCACTCCAAACAGATCTTGCGAGTATGCCCAGTACATCATGTTCATGATTGAGAAGGTGACTGGACTTGAGTTCGTCAAGGATGTTAACCATACGGGGTTGAAACCACAAAAGCCCACCGAGTACACTCTACCTTCGGCTCCTGATGCACCTCCATCCCCTGAAGCTGAGAGGAGGACTAAACAAACTCGGGATGTGAATGTCACAAGATCTTCAGCTGCTCCTCCTAGCTCTGCACCTGCCCATGAATCCTCCGGTGGTGTGCTCAAAATGCTCACCTCTATCTTTGCCTGCTGCCGCAAGATTGAAGTCAGGCAGAAGAAGCATCAGCAATATGTCAATGCCAACATCAAAGCTATCTGTGACAAGCAGGAGATTGAGCCGGTGGGATCCCCGCCCGCCTTCGAGGACTCCGAGGAAGAGTCTGCTCCGGCGAATTATGATGATGGTGGTGAAGATGAGGACCGGACCGAGACTGAAGAAGAGAGTGGCGATGAGTGATTCCCCTCAATTTTTCCCTTTTTGGTGCCTTGATGCCAAAGGGGGAGAGATTGAGTCTAGTAGCTTGAGACCATCTCTAGTTGGTGTCTTTATGTTTTTGTGATCAAGGACATGTACTTATTTTTAAAACCTTGTAATGCACTATTTCCTCTCTTATGTGTGATGCTTATTGTTGCTTGGATGATTATCTTTATGCTCATTATTGATTACCTTTACTTCATCACACCTTGTTAATCACACACCTGTTAGGCACCCCACCATAAGGTGTGTGCATATGTGAGAAGCTTTTTGTGGACTTATCTTTATTCTCATATGTGCTCATTGTATGAAAATCAGGATTTCATTCTCAATTGTGATATCTCAAATGGTTGTCATCAATCATCAAAAAGGGGGAGATTGTAAGTGCATCTAGGACATCCCTTGTGGGTTTTGGCTAATTGATGACAAACATATGAGATCCTAATGAATCTACTGAGATGATTGCAGGACAAACATATGAGATCCTAATGAATCCACTGAGATGATTGCAGGACAAACATATGAGATCCTAATGAATCCACTGAGATGATTGCAGGACAAACAAGTGAAATAGCTCGGTGCACACAAAAAGGTGAAAAATGAAGTGGTGTTCAAAGAAAGATACCTTGATGAAGTTTGGAAGACCAAATTAGATTTTGAATGTATAGGGAGTGTATGAAAGACACACTCCAAGAGCTCACAACTTTGCGCAAGGGTAAGGGATTAAAATTAACCTTTCACAAAGCACCGGACTAGTCCGATCATGGACCGGACTAGTCCGTTCATCTTTCTGGAATCCCACTTATAGGGAGACCGGACTAGTCCGTGCATCCACCGGACTAGTCCGTTGATGTTTCTGGAGTCTCTCATATTGAGGCACCGGACTAGTACGATCATGGACCGGACTAGTCCGTTGAACTTTCTGGAATCTCCCATTCGTGGAGATCGGACTAGTCTGCGGACTAGTCCGTTGAACTTTCTGGAGTCACCTACACACAACACCGGACTAGTCCGAGCTTGGACCGGACTAGTCCGACAGACTTTCTGGACTTCAAAATGCACTGAGATCGGACAAGTCCGGACTTGGACCGGACTAGTCCGGTGTTAGGGTTTTTCAACGGCTACCTTTTGGAAACCCTATAAATAGAGAGTCCACAGGTTTCCTATTAACACACACGTCGAATACTGATCAAACAACAAACCCTAGCGCCGCCACTTCGTCCCAAGAGCCCAAAACACATCTCCCCACACATCTAAAGTGCAAAAAGAATGAAATCAATTGAACACTTGGATTCGGGATTGGGAGATCGTCGATCTTTCATCACGAGCTCTTGGGGTTTGATCTTTCTACACTAATACTCTGCATTGTAATACTTTTGAGTGTATTTGATCACTTCTTTCGTTGTAATTCTCGTGGGAGCCCTCAACGTGTGAGGTTGCCCCACAAACTTGGTGATTACCCGTGATAGTGGAATCAAGTCGGCCTTCGTGGTGACTTGAAGAGGGAAAGGGATGGAAATCCGGCTCTGTGTGAGCTTCCTCAACGAGGACGTAGATCTCGTGGTGAGATCGAACCTCGGGAAAAATTTGTGTGTGTTGCGCCTTATTTCATTTAAATTTTGTTCACTAGATCACTTAAGTGCTAAAACATCAACCTAAGGCAATTATAAGTTTTACATGCATTCTTATACTAATCTCAAATAAAAATATCAGTTGTTCTCATTTCCACTGCTAAAGAAATTTAGATTCCCAATCAACACTTGATCAACACACATATTTTTAGCACACCAGACAAGTCCGCCCACACGACCGGACTAGTTCGGCCAACCAAGGTTTGACGATTCTATTAAGTGTGCAGGGAATTCAAAAGGCCTATTCACCCCCCTCTAGGCCACATTCAGTTTGGCGGCATCCCCAACCTCTGCCGCTGCTATCGTCTCGCACTCCTCGACAGGGCCTTACCAAGACATGGGACACCAACGTCTCCGCCGCTGCCCTACCCTCGGCTTCCAGATGCTGAGTCAGCTGACGCTCCCGTAGATCGAGCTCCCGGGTGCGTGTTGATGGCTGTTATATACCAATTTCAGCCATCAATATAACTCAATTATGTGAAGGATTGATCATTTCTTGCACACATCACCTTTCTACTTGACCTATTTCCACTTGTACTTGGAGAAATATGTGTATGCAGATATTTATACAGGAATTGAGGAAAAGTATGGGGAGCAATCCTATAAAATATCATCCCAGCCAATCAGGTGACGACACGTGGCACCACATGGATCAAATGGCCCACAAACAGAAGTATCTGAGGCCATCCAACGGTGTAGCATGAATATCAGTTAATGGGACCCACCTGGCAGCCACCTGGAGGAAGTACGGGCCGTTTGGAGCCCTGACCAGGTCGACCGAACCATGGGGTCGGCCGACCTGGTCCTAGCGCCAAACACGGTCAACTTCCATGTGTTGGATCCTTTCGGCTCCTTGGAGTCAGTGACGACTGATTCACGCTCTTTTGGTGGCGGGAACTGACCTCAACACTAGTATGAATAATACCACATACCCCTCACTTTAACACACACCACTTGGGCATCATTCTATTGTATACACTATCTTCCATAGTCCTTAGAGGAGTTAGGATGTAGAGAGGAGAGCCTCTAGTCCGAAGTCCAAATTGGGAAAGGAGTGAAGGATTCTCTCTTCCCAATTCCACATTGGGAAAAGTATGTCTCATGTATTCCTTCTTGTATTTGTGACTTTTTTCTCAATAAAGATATTATCATTAGTCTTCTTTTATACGTATACTTGGACAAAGCGTTTCTTGTTTGATTGTGGAGTCCATGTAAGTGGAAGGTATAGTCTTTATGATTGTACTCTCATGATCACATCTTATGGTCATAAACACTATAGACCCCCACTATAGTCTATGTAGTTATGATATGATTATGTTAATATGAATAACTATGCTATGCAATCAACATTGGTTCAACGATGATTAAGTTCATTGCCTTAGGATGGCTTGTGCTGCAGCTCTTAAGGTATTTGCTTAGTATGCTAGCATGGGGCTAGGGTATTTAAGTAGCGTTGGATGTCTCGTAGACCCACATATTGAAGAGGTAGGCAGTAGGTGGTGACAGACCTATCTGTCCTTTATAATCCTTCCACGTTCGGCTATGCCACAGGCTCTTGGCGGGAGTCGCCCTAGTATTGCTAGGGGTAAGCCCGTGCCAGATGTGTTGAATAGTATTGCATAGGAATTCATCATTGACATGACCATTAGTATCTACCTTAGGCTATGTATATGTATTTGGAGCATTGTAGGAGCATTTCTCTAACTCTTAATCCAATCTCCCTCTAGGACCCATTTACCATTTAGAATATATTGCCTAGGTGTGTGTCACACTACCCCTATTATCAATTTACCCCCTGTCCGGATAATTGATTAGTATTCCATAGTTTGACCAAAATAGTAGTATATACTTTACTCCATTGCCTTCCTTTGAGATAAATATGATACCCTTGGGAATACTCATGGGTGAAATGCTACAACGGTATCTTCCATGCGCTTGCGGATCTCATCTCTTTATCGGAGATGATCTGTGGTGTTAAGAAATACCAACAAGCATTTCTGGCGTTGTTGCCGGGGATGATTTGTTAGTATATCTTAGGAGCCGTCAACAAGCATTTCTGGCGCCGTTGCCGAGGAAGGCAAAGGAAGTGAATGATAGCTATCACTTGTGATTAAGCTATAGGTACTAATTGTTATTAGACAGGATTACCCTTGTTTGTTTTATCCTTTGTGTGAAAACAGGGTAGTTTTGGCCAACCCATTGTATGGGATGGCCAACGAGGACACAAGTGCTAAACTGCAAGATGATTCAAGGCGTACCTCAACAAATGTCCGCTAGGCAACACCATTGCCTTTTGCGGGAGAATTTCAGCTTTTAGTAGGAGCCAATGTCATCCATACCCAAGCTTGGGGAAGGCTCCAAGAAGTTCTTCTTGGTTTGCCTCCACCATGGGGTGGATAGTTGGCTCTTCATCCAACACTCGTGTCATGGGTTGGCTCCACCAATCCATGACCACATTCATGCTGGAGCTAAAGGAGTCCTATTCTCATTCATCATGGATGAGAAGAAGGTATCCACTCAAGCGGTGGATTGAAGAATGCTCATGTTCCCATAGCTTGTCATGCACACCACTTCACAAGGTGGATATGCTAGTTATGGAACTACACCTCCCACTGAAGTATCATGAATAGCCAAGTCGTTGGAAATTTGTTTAGATAATCCAAGTCATGGATATTCACATGATTTGTGAAAATCCATGTCATCATGGGACACGTGGGAATTATTTCCCTGAGACTCATGAGGACCTTTTTCAAACAACAACTCCAATGGCTACCATTCACAAGGAGGTCAAGGGTGGAATTAACATCACCCTTGTATTCAAGGAGGCTATGGCTTTCCAAGGGATTTAAGTTCAACTAGCTTACCTTGAAGTATCTTGGCCAAGCAGAAATGAAGATAACATTCACATGAAGATCTTGGCCAAGGACAAGAACTTAAGGAGCATTCAAAGTCCAAGATATCCCACATCACTTGTTAGGATTCCCACACTTTGACCAAACCCATTCAACCTAGGGCAAGTTACATTGTGGATGAAGCGTTTCTTGTTTGATTGTGGAGTCCAGATGTCATCATGCCTAAGGAAGCCTTTGATCCATGATCAAGGTATGGGTTGATTCAATGGAATATCAATATGGTCAGAGGGGCACCCCTAAGAAGGACAAAGCCTCACCATGCTCATGAAGGAATACATTCAAGAGGGAGAACCCGTCGCTACAACAAAATATCTATATCAATACAATGGGGAGAGGCTAGGGCCACCAGGTGGTCCGCATGTCCAAATGACAGCCAAATGAGTTTGGCATGTCAAAACAGAAGAAATCGTCCACATCTTCAACTCCGGGATTGGACAACAGATCATGGCGCTGAACAGAATGAAGGTAAGTCCTACTCATCGGACTTCAAAAATTTGGTGAGTCCTTGTCAATAGGTTAATTGGTAGTTATCTCATATTTGTTTTCCAAATTGCATCAACCCTTGCATTTGCATGTTTGAAATTCCACACTTGCATGTTAGAAAGTAAAATTTCCAACCATCATAAAACTAAACATTTGAATTAGGGGGGTAATTTAATTGGATATGAACTACGTGCATGACCACTTGAATTTATCTTCCTAGTTCAAACCAAAAAGATTTGCTTTGACCCTCATTGCATTTATAAGTTCTTTCAAGCTGGGCAAGACAATTTGAAAATTGGGTTCAATTTTCTTTTCTCTAACATAACCCGTTTTCGAGTTGTTTTGTGTGTTATTGATTAAAGTGCAGCTAGGTCAAAATTGTGAAGAGGTGGTATGGCAAGAAAGTGGAAGGTTTCATCAAGCTCAAGTCACCATTGGGAGGATTTGAGAACACTTCTCTCCTTCAAACTCATTTTGAGTTTGAGGAAGAGAAATGTTCAAGATGATGACCCAATGGAGGAGCCAGAACCAAATCCATTGCCAAATCCAATCTCAACTTGGCATTTGACACCAACCATCAAGCCTACGCCGAAAATCAAGGTTGTGAGTTTCTCACATAAGGACCTTCGTCACCAACTGCTCTTCAAATGAGGTATGAGTTTAGAATTTTTCATTGTTTGGTTTGCCATAGAATTGAATGTATTTGCTTGCATTTGTGAGGAAGGTTGACACTTCTTCATCATTAAATTCTCATGCATCCTCACAACAGTAAGTGTGGGTATTGACTTTTGGATCTCCAAAAGAAAATCCCACCTTACATGGAAAAATCTAAAACAAGTACCAAGAATCCTTTAAGCATTGTTTTGTAGACTTAGTCATTTTTGTCTAGGTTTAGAAAATAAAACTTTTGGGCATGACTTAATTGGTGAATTGGCATATAGAAAATTGGGCACAGTGACATCCATAATTTTTAATTGAGCTTCATGCATAGATGATGTCACTAGATTTCAAACTCTTAGGAATAAGTGATATCCTTGCTCTAAAATCGAATTGCATTTTTTGGAGGAGTCACTAAATTTTAAATTCCTAGTGAAGTTCAAGAGGATAGAATTGAGAATCTTGTTTGTCATGGTCTAAATGATAGAATTTGCTCTTGAAAGCTAAGATGGTTAGAAACTTTAAAAGATGTAGGGATCCATATAGTATATTTATATGACATGCATTGCGATAAGTAGGAGCTTTAGAAAATATGCAACATGAATTATCCATAAAGCTCCACTCTTATCAATGAATAACACATTAATCATGGATACACTTGACATTGGAACCAATGCATCTTTGATTTTGTTCTTCCCCGTATGTACAAATGAAAGTTCGGTTACCTAACACGAACATTCATTTGTACAAGTATCGGGAGCTAACCATCCCTCTCTATTCAAGAGAGGAAGTTTGCAGCAGTAATATTACTATGTAGACATTCAAGAAGCTGATTGTTGGGATCCCTAGAGGATCCCATTTCAACATCTCTTGGCCAAGGAGTAAATGAGGATGGTTCTACCTATCGGAAATTATGCCCGAAGGTCAATCATAACTATATGAGGCTAGAGATTTGAAATGGGAACCCTCCATGAGCAACCAATGGGCTGCCACAAACGGGTGAGAGCATTATGCTCTCCACTATTCTAAGCACTCATTCAAGCTCAAGGGATTTGCCACCATCATTGGGTGCAAGTTGTTCCTATGTGGCTAGAAGGTATGTTGTACCTTACCCAAGGAACAACTGATCATACCCAATGCATGTTGGGCACATGTCACTCCCTTATGGCAAAAAGATATGATACACCTTAGCCAAGGAATGACAAAACATACTCAATGTATATTGAGTGCACATCATTCCTTTGGATCTAAAGGTTATCATTATCCTAGCCAAGGAATGAAAAATCACACCCAACACATGGAGACCCTGATGTGAGGACGATCAACATAGAAAACACTCTATTCAACCACACTCATGGTGTCCATGGGAGGCAACACAACAATCAACACTCAACCCCCCACTGTCAAAGCCACGCTGCAACAAGGATAGACCAACTCATGGCCTACCTCCATCGTTAGGGTTTCAACCCCTATCACGGACCTCGATCAAGAATAAGCTTGGGGGAGGACCCCTACTTGAGGTAACTTGTATTACACCCACTGCATTTTTATTTCAAATCATCCATTGCATATTTACTTTCCATTCATCCACCATCCACCATGCATCTAAAAAAAATAGGAACTTAGATTTGCTTTGCTTATAAAATAAAGATGTGCGGTAAGAATGATTTAGAATTCACATAGATGAGATGATGAATAGTTGCTCTGTTTTATTTTTCCTAAGTCCCTAGTTTACAACTTGCTACTCTCCGAATATTGCTTAAATTGGCTAAAATTAACTTTGCCTTGATTTAGAAATTGTGGGTAGCAAAAGCTTAATCTATTTCTAGGTTGTTGGGAGATTTGAATTAGTAATAGGGCTGCTATTCCTATTTTGAAATTGAAAATTAGATTTCCAGAGAAATTCTATCAAGATTTAAGTTTCCCTCATTTGATTGGAATACCTACCAAAGCCATATGATATTCATACATAGACAACACCTTATGCATATGCTATTTGCATTCACATTGAGCCTAGTCAAACTAGTATAGACCTATGTGAAAAATCATTCAATTCTTTTTGAATTCAAGACTTCACTTGCACATGCTATACTTCTACACTAGAAGGAAGCAAAATTCCATCATATCCACCATTACACAATAAAAAGAGAAACTTCATGCTATTCATAGTTAGCACTCTCTTCAAGTTATTGCACAAAAAGGAGTAGAGGACATGGCTACAAGAAAAAGAAAAAGAAAATGCATGCTTATATCATAAGCATGAAAAAAATGCTTACTCCATAAGCATAAAAAAAAGGGTAGCCATGTTTCATCCTTGCAATAAAGAGAGTCCACATCAAAAGGAGTCATCTCAATGTTTCCACATCCACCTCCATTCCATCACACATGCACACGTCTTGATTCAAAAGTTTGAATTGATTTCTCCTAAGGCTTGCTCTTTTGACTTAGCAATATTATGTGTTGCAAATATGCCTACTTACTTTCCCTACCAAGCTCCACGTACAAGCCATATCCAAAGAGTAGAATAGTATAGGCATAATACCATGGTGAGGACATATTTCCACTATACACAAAGGAGTGATTGAGAGAATCAATTGAAGTACTTATAATCTAATTTGAATCTCACTGAAATTTAAGTGGAACTTGATATCTAGGCTATGCTTGCTCCATTTGTTGTTCTATCTTTAAATTACCCATGAATAGGAGAAGGCATAACTCCCATAATGACTTAAGAAGGGTGAAGTACCATGGCCACTTTTTGCAATACTAGGTAGAGTATTTTGTTGTGCACTTGGTACTTTTGAAATGTAGAACATTGTAGCAACTCCTGATCATCAACCTAAAGTCTTTGACTTTGCTCAGGACGAGCAAAGGATAAGCTTGGGGGAGTTTGTTGACAGCTGTTATATACCAATTTCAGCTGTCAATATAACTCAATTATGTGAAGGATTGATCATTTCTTGCACACATCACCTTTCTACTTGACCTATTTCCACTTGTACTTAGAGAAATATGTGTATGCATATATTTATACAGGAATTGAGGAAAAGTATGGGAAGCAATCCGATAAAATATCATCCCAGCCAATCAAGCGATGACACGTAGCACCACATGGATCAAATGGCCCAGAAACAGAAGTATCTGAGGTCATCCAACGGTGTAGCACCAATATCCGTCAATGGGACCCACCTGGCAGCCACCTGGAGGAAGTACGGGCCGTTTGGAGCCCTGACCAGGTCGGCCGAACCAGTGGGTCGGCCGACCTGTTTCTGGCGCCAAACGCGATCAACTTCCACGTGTTGGCTCCTCCCAGCTCCCTGGAGTCAATGACGACTGATTTGCGTGCTTTTGGTGGCAGGATCCAACCTTAACACTAGTATAAATAGGACCCCATACCCCTCACTTCAACACACACCACTTGGGCATCATTCTATTGTATACACTATCTTCCATAGTCCTTAGAGGAGTTAGGATGTAGAGAGGAGAGCCTCTAGTCCCAAGTCCAAATTGCAAAAGGAGTTGAAGGAGTCTCTCTTCCCAATTCCACATTGGGAAAGGTATGTCTCATGTATTCCTTCTTGTATTTGTGACTTTGTGCTCAATAAAGATATTATCTTTAGTCTTCTTTTATATTTATACTTGGACAAAGGGTTTATTGTTTGATTGTGGACTCCATGTAAGTGGAAGGTATAGTCTTTATGATTGTACTCTCATGATCACATCTTATGGTCATAAACACTATAGATCCCCACTATAGTCTATGTAGTTATGATATGATTATGTTAATATGAATAACTATGCTATGCAATCAACATTGGTTCAACGATGATTTAGTTCATTGCCTTAGGATGGCTTGTGCTGCAGTTCTTAAGGTATTTGCTTAGTATGCTAGCATGGTGCTAGGGTATTTAAGTAGCGTTGGATGTCTCGTAGACCCACAGATTGAAGAGGTAGGTAGTAGGTGGTGACAGTCCTATCCGTCCTTTGTAATCCTTCACGTTCAGTTGTGCCACAGGCTCTTGGCGGGAGTCGCCCTAGTATTGCTAGGGGTAAGCCCGTGCCCGATGTGTTGAATAGTATTGCATAGGAATTCATCATTGACATGACCATTAGTATCTACCTTAGGCTATGTATATGTATTAGGAGCATTGTAGGAGCAACTCTCTAACTCTTAATCCAATCTCCCTCTAGGACCCATTTACCCTTAAGAATAGATTGCCTAGGTGTGTGTCACACTATCCATAATATCAATTTACCCCCTGTTCGGATAATTGATTAGTATCCCATAGCTTGACCATAAGAGTAGTATATACTTTACTCCATTGCCTTCCTTTGGGATAAATATGATACCCTTGGGAATACTCATGGGTGAAATGCTACAACGATATCTTCCGTGCGCTTGCGGATCTCATCTCTTTACCGGAGATGATCTGTGGTGTTAAGAAATAACAACAAGCATTTCTGGTGCTATTGCCGGGGATGATTTGTTAGTATATCTTAAGAGCCGTCGACAGCGCGACGCTCGGATGTGTGCTCCCGGGCTTGGACATCGAGATCATGCAGGAGGAGTTCCTAACGCTCAGCCAAGTGCTGTGCCCAATCCCGCACCAAGTCGCTCTCCCAGAGCTCAAGGTCTTCGAGGCGGGACTGAAGCTCATCCCGATCGGCCTCAACCCGGGCCTTGATCGCTTGAGCTGCCACATCTTGTTCGATGACATCAGCCTCCCTCTCGGCAACAGTGGCTTCTTGGCAACTCAGGGCCTCTCGACCTTCTTCAAGGGCGCGTAGGCGGGCATCAGCCATGTCGTTGGCTACCTTGGCGTCCACCAGAATCTTCTAGGATAGGGCGTCTGTGGCCTTCACCAAGCGATGCCTCAGCTCTAGCTCCTTGCTCTCCTTTTAGTACTTCGCCTTTGCCTCAGCGATCCTGGACCTCAGAAAGTCCTCCCAGCCTTGGAGGCGCTCACCCTCGGCACGCAGCTTCTCCCACTCCGCGGCGAGAGCCTCCTGCGCCCGACAAAGGTTGGATTGCACCTGAAGGATGCTGGACTGCGTCATGTCCATGATGTCGAAGAGGCGCTCCAGCTACGCTGAAGTTAGGGAAGGTCGTCTAGTGATCATCTCGGGGACCTCTTCCTCCCATAGCGGTGAAGGCGAGGTCACCAGTACCGGGGATCTTGCCCCAGGAGACTAAGCAGGAGTTGTGGTGCCACCCGAAGCAGCATAGCCATCATCGCTCAAGGAGCCGGCCTCCAGATGAGCAGCAGTGGAGGCCAGGCCTTCAGCTCCCTGAGTCAATTCCGACATTGCCTCTGGCACGGTGGCCGGAGGTACCTCTGACGCGGTGGCTAGAGGTGCCTCTGGCGTGACAGCTAGAATTGCCTCCTGCGCGACAGCTGGAAATGTAGCCGAAGATGCTTCACTACCCGCGCCGGAGCAGTGCTCCCCTGAACAAGCTTGGCGGGCTGCCCCGCCGGTGCAGGCGTAGCCTCTTCGGCCGCCTTCGAAGAGCTCCGGGGCACTACCCCCGATGGTAAGGGCGTCACAACAGCTGACGTAGCCCTACAAATCAAGATCAAGACCTGACAAATCAACAAAGGCAGGAGAAATAACAAAGCAATGATTTGTAAGAATGCCTTACCAACATCCCCGAAAGCTCAAGCGGGCCTCCACCTTCGGCGGCCCAGAACCTACGGGTCCTGATGACGGCGTGGCAGGTGAGGTCGCCCCGACCGGACCTCCACCAAAACCACTAGCGGTGCCGCCACCCTGCACCAGCAGGACTCCACCAACTCCAAAGAAGCCACTCCTGGAGCCTCCTCCCGAGCTGCCGATGACGTCGACCTGAGGAATTTTTGCCTGAGGCTTCATAGGCGTGGTGCTCCCGATGCCTCCTGTGGCACCTAGGGCTGCGCTGGCGGCAGGGCTACTGGACGACGTGCCAACCACTGATGTCGGCGGAGCCACCACTTGACAGAACAAGCCCCACCCCGAAGAACTGCCAACAACTAAGGTTGAAGAGGGGCGCACCAGGGATGATGACTTGGAGCGAAGGCCTCCTGAGGTGGTGCCCTCGGTGGTGACCGGGGGCGTTTCTCCTTCATGAACCCGACAACTGGGACCTTCCCCTTGCCTGTGTCGGGGACCGGTGCCTTCCCCTTAGCTGCAAATAGGATCGACGCCTTGCCTTTCCCCCCGATAGAAGGTGCCTCCTCCTCCCTGGAAGCTTTGAAGCCTAAAGAAGGTGCGGACTTCTACGGAGAGTTGATGATGGCAAGGCCCCGACTCTCATCACCAACCTACTGCGGCGCAAGATCAATCATGTGCAGGTTGGGCGTCTCCTTTAGAACCTTTGTTCGAAGGTCCCGATCCATTTCAAGTGTGGGCAAGCCCGTGGGAGGTTGAAGACGTCTGGCGACAGCGGGTCGTCGCATGCCTTGGACATTACGTCAAACACCTCTTGTTGGGTCATCTCCGTGTCGCGACCCCTCAGCAACGCGGTGCCATCTTGGAGCCCGAAGTAGAGCCATGAAGGGCAGCAACGATGCTGAAGGGGGGCCAGACGATGATGAACGAAGTCCGCCATCACCACCAGTTCTGACAGGTCGTGGTCTGCCAAGAATTGGATCCTCTCCATCACTGGATTGTACGCCTCCTCCAGCTCCGAGCGTTCCTCCCAGGCCACCTTCCTATGTGTCGGCCAACCAGTAGGTAGGACCATGCGTTTGTGGGCGTCGGTGCGTACAATCACCCAGTCGCTCCTCCAGCCAGGCCACTTCACCGAGGAGAGCGGAGTAATGTACTTAGAGGGTTGAGCTCCTAATGCTAGAAGTAGTAGGCACTGAGGAATTCTGCCTTGTTCTTCTTTCCGGTCCATCTCAGCACGAAGAACTGTCGGAACACCGACACGCTCGGATGTACCCCGATGAACATCTCGAAGAGATGCGAGAACACCGCTGCCACCACTAGAGAGTTTGACGACAGATGATGAAGCTAGAGCCTGAGAACCTCCAGAAGCATCACTAGGAAGGAGGAAACAGGAGGGACGAACCATGAGTATACGTACACCTGGAAGAAGATGGTCTCTCCCACCTCCAACTTTAGAGGTAAGGAGCCAGGACGGATCAAATCCCGCCGCTCCTCGTCCTCCTAGCCAAAAAGCTACCGCATGAATGAGACATCCTCCATCCAGGAAGGAGGCAGGGTTGATTCTATTGGGATAGGAGTCAAGAACCTCGAAGCTGAGGAAGGAGTGGTCGCTCAAGAAGGAAGTTGAAGACTCGAATGCTAGGGGCGTGCGTAAGGGAGGAATCACCGTTACCCACAAAGGTATCCTTTTGAAGCACTCTACTGGCGTTTGAGCGGAACTTGCAAATTTGGGCGGGCTCGGAATTAGGGACTCATGCCCCAACGTCCATGACAAGCGGGCCCAGATCCCTCGTCAGAAAAACTGGCCCAGGCAGTTCTCCGCCTGAGAAGGCAACCCGATGGTTCCCATAAAGGCGGAGGTGAAAGCAGCAGAAGAGCAGCAGCCGCTTTGGGAACTGTCGCAATAATCTTGCAGCAAGCAAATATCCTTTTGCCACAACCCCTCAACCAAGGAGGGATGCGTGGACACAGCGACAAAGGCGTGCACCGCTTCAGCTGATCAAGACAAAATTAAAACACCGTGCGGGAAAGCAGGATAGGGATCCACCCTTGGGATCGTCGCCTCCCCCCAAGGTGGACCAAAGGGCCACTATCGGTACCCAGCATACAGGGTACCCTCGTGCACAAGCTAGAGCCACCTAGGTAATCTGCCTCCTAGCAGAGGTGGGGTCTGAGGGTGCCATGTGTTCAAGAGACCAAGACCCATCAGCCTCAGATGGGTGGTCTAGGGTACCTGCAAGAAGCCCCAAACGAGAAGCTCAGCAACCCCTTGGAGACGAGCCCCTAGGTAACCACGTGTCCAGCAGGTAAGGATCCCTCCTGCCCGTGAGACAGGGCTCCAGAGCTGCCGCGTGGACCAAGACATCAGACGGGCCACCTCCCATGTGGCGGACTCCAGTGCTGTCACGTGGTCCGCAAGGCGGGACCTGACCTCCTCCGCAGAGGTGAGCTCTCGAGCTGTCACATAGTCCAACCACTTGCCCTGGACAGAGGGACGTGGGAGTTAAGAGGGTGGTGTGCCTTGTCCCTGTCAAGGATTGAAGATACGCGGCTTCCCTAGACACATGGCGCGGCGCACGCCTAATGTCAGGTACCACTACGACCAATTGCATCATAGAGAAGACGTCGCAGGCCTATCCCACTCCGACAAGCGGGTAGCTTATGGCGACAGAGACAGGTTGACGGGACATCCCCTGCCAATGTCAGCAACGATTCATGGGTTACTGACAACTCGAACGGCAAAACGGTGAGTCTCAAAGCCGCGGTCAGAGGAAGCTTATGCGAGAAGCCTTAGATCTTTAGGATAAGATCACCCCGGGACCACCTGTCAGGCCCCGGGACCCCACTTGTAAGGCGCCCGACCTTGTCTATAAAAGGCCCGTACCGCCACCATTACAATGGACCGAACATTACACACACGCATACACACATACTAGCAATACCACTTACCATGGAGTAGGGTGTTACGCTCCTTGTGGCCCGAACCATGTAAAAACCACCGTCTCATACTCTCATCTGCTAGAACACTTGATTCAGGCCTAAGCCCCGCCGAAGAAAGAACCTTCGCAGGCTGCTCCTTAGCAGATCTGGGGGAAGTGTCACATTAACACTTCGACAATGTCCAATCCACCCACTGATCATCAATAACAAGAGTCTATATTGGCAAGTAGATGAGACAGTAGCCACCGCAGTGAAAGTAACACCAAAAGCGAGGGTCTGGTGTGGCTTTGTCATTTGTACACTTCTTGTTCTATGTGTCTTCTTGCTTTCTCGGCTCCCTTTCCATGGAATGTGGCACCTCCCTAGTTAGGTTGGTGGTTGGGGTTGTGAGCTGGAGGTGCCCTCTCAAGGGGACCGCTGTGACCACGAAAGACAGGCTCTCTGTCACCCCTTGGATTGTCATGGATGACAATACCTCGATTTGCCAAAGTGTTCTTCCTTTTAGTAGGAGCAGCCTTTTCCTTCCCTTTGCCTTTAGTTGCCACATTCTTTTTCCTGATTCTCTTTTCTGGCCCCGTAGCTTTTCTTTACCCTTTTGTGAGGCTTGAGCCCTTTCCTTATCTCCAAGAGTGACTAGCTTCTTCCCTCGTGGAGGCACAACGGACTCGGAAGCTAGAACCTCCAGATCGTGCCTCTTCTTCGTGCGAGCCTCAAAAATAGCCATCCCGCGGCCTTGTGCTGCATCGCGAGCAGCTGCCTCACGATAGGCGACTTGCCGAGCCGCCTTAGCCTCGGAATCCGAAAAGCGGAATATCTTCATGGCCTGACATATTATTGGCAAGATATAAGAATATATGAGATTGGGAAGGGGGATTATTGTGATCGAAGTGAAGCTAAGTTGCAAAGTTAGGGGTTGAACATGTCAGAAGCTAGATTTGTCCGGTTGGGGACTGAACTTGTCCGCTCAGAACGAACTTGTCCGCTCTCAGCCCGGACTAGTCCGGTATCAACAGTTTCAAACTCTAATTTTATTACTCTTTTGCAAGATTTCACAATAGAACTTCACAATATCGAATAATAAAGGTCACATGACATCTAGGTACTACTGTGAGGACAAGGGAAAAAGATATATGGCCTAGAATCAAGGGAATCATGAGAATTGCATTCAGGTCAAGTATACCTCGAAAATTGATGAATCTGACGAAATCCGCAGACGGATTGCTCGAAGAGGTTTGGGGAAGGATTCCTAAGCCTCTAGGAGCTTCCCACGATGAAGTATTGACTATTTTAAATCAAAAATTGCCTAAGGAGGCGGTTTTTGGGAGAGACGAAGCATGGTTGTGGTAGAATGAAGGGTTTGGCCCGACCTCTGGGGGTTAAGTCACTAGAGGCCAGACTAATCTGGTCTGTCGGACCAGAGTTGGAATTCTCAAAAGTCTGGACTAGTCTGGTAGGAAGGGCGGACTAGTTTGTTGTGGACTAGTTTGCTCCAACACTGAACAAGTACTCAGGGTCATACTAGTCTATCCATATAGCGAACAAGTCCGGTCCTAAGAGAACATTCTCATATATATAGAGATATTGAAAAGAAGGTTCATCAAAATGGACAAGTTTTCACAAATAATCTTGATGTACATGGTCAGAAAGCAATCAACCAAAAAAATAATGACAATAACCACCAAAGATTCAATAAGCTAAAATGGGTTAAGAGAAAAATAGAGATAAAGAGAAATTTTTGCAAACAATCAAATTTTGAAGGATTCTAGCCTAAACAAAACAGATGTGCAACATCTCAAGTTATATTTCGAGAACCAAGGATATTTATCTCATTCCTAAGTTCCCAAACATGTTTTTCATCTAGTGGCTTGGTGAATATGTCGGTTAGTTGTTTTTTAGTTTCTAAAATGTGAAGTCACTATATCACCGCCCCCTTGATTGAATGGTCTCTCAAGAAATGGTGTCGGATGTCTGTGTTTGGTCCTAGAATATTCAATGAGGTTATGAGCATTCTTTATGACACTCTCATTGGCGTATAGGAGTGGAACATGGCTCATATTGTAGACATAATCCCTTAGAGTTTGTCGCATCCAAAAAAAGGTGCAAACAACAACTCCTAGCTACAACATACTCTGCTTCGACCGTGGATAAGGCAACAAAGTTTTATTTCTTGGATGACCATGACAATAGGGCTCTACCCAAGAATTGGCAAGTCCCAGATGTACACTTTCTATCAACCTTACATGACGCGTAATCCAAATCAGAATATTACATGAGATTAAACTTTGACTCTTTAGGGTACCATAACCCAATGTTTGGTGTATGGACTAATTATTGCAAGATTCTGTTAATGGAGGTCAAATGACACTCCTTATGTACGTCTTGAAATCTTGCACACAAGCATATAATAAGCATGATATTGGGCCTAGATGCACAAAGGTAAAGCAATGAACCTATCATAGAGCGATATCCTTTTGGTCCACGCTTGGTCCAGATTCTTCGAGGTCGAGGTTCATTCATTGCCATGGCTTCTTGATGGGTTTTGCTTTGTCCATATCAAACTTTCTTGAGTATATCTTGTGTGTACTTCATTTGACTTATGAATGTGCCATCCTTGAGTTGCTTGACTTGAAAACCTAGGAAAATTTTCAACTCCCCCATCATGGACATCTCGAACATTTCCTTCATTATCTTGTTAAAATCATCAAAATAGATTTGTTAGTTGAGATAAATATGATGTCATCAACATATATTTAGCACTCAAAGAGATCATCATCAACATTTTTAGTGAAAGAGTATAATTCCCTTTTCCTATCCTAAACCATTTTTAATAAGAAAGTCTCTAAGGCACTCGTACCAAGCTCTAGGAGCTTGTTTGAGGCAATAGAGAGCCTTATGCCATTTAAAAACATGGTTAGGATATTCTTGATCTTCAAACCCGCGTGGTTGCTCCACATATACTTCCTCCTTGATTGGACCATTGAGGAATGTGTTCTTCACATCAATTTGATAAAGCTTGAAATCATGGTGTGTAGCATATGCTAATAAAATACGAATTGACTCAAGCCTAGCTATGGGGGCACAGGTTTCATCGAAATCTAAATCTTCAACTTGTGCATATCCTTTAGCTACAAGTCGTGTTTTGTTCCTTGTCACTACCTCTTGTTCATCTTGCTTGTTGTAGCACACCCACTTGATGCCTACAATGTTGGGTCTGGTCTCTTCACTAGTTCTCATACTTGATTTCTTTTGAAGTTGTTGAACTCTTCTTGCATGGACATCACCCGATCCGGATCTTGAAGTGCTTCTTCTACCTCAAAAGGTTCCAAAGAAGACACAAAAGAGTAATGTGCACAAAAAATTACCATATGAGGTTGAGTTGTTACCCCCTTGAAGATATTTCCAGGAATGTTGTCAACAGGGTGATCCCATTGAACGCTTTAAAAACTCTTGGCTGAGGCACTTGAGGTCTTGAGTCAACTTCTTCTTCATCTTCGTCTCTCCCTTGACCATGGCCACCATTTTGATCTTCGTCATCCTGAACTTGGTGATCTTGATCTTGGATGTCTTGAGCTTGATCTTGTGTAGGAGGAGCCGATTGTGATGAGGTTGGATCACTTGGACCATGATATTTTTTAGGACGAACGTCGGCAAGTATCATCCTCCTTATTGCTAAGCATGGTGCCTCTTCTTCATCTAATACACATTGATCAACTTGCTCCACTTGGGAGACATTAGTCTCATCAAACACTATGTCACATCGAATTTCAACAAATCTGGAGGTTTTGTTGAAGACATGATAGGTGTAAGTGTTTGAGTCACAACTAAGTAAGAAACCTTTATCGAATTTTGAAGCGAACATCAAAGTCCTAGACTTATTGGTGAGAATATAACATTTGCTACTAAATACTCTAAAGTATGAGATATTGGGTTGTTACTAGTGAGAACCTCATACAGAGTTTTCTTCAAGAGTCGATGGAGGTAGAGTGGGTTGTGGCATGACAAGTGGTGTTGACCGCTTCTGCCAAAAACCGGTCTGAAATCTTGTACTCATCAAGCATGGTTCTTGCCATCTCAATCAGTGTATGGTTCTTCCTTTCATCCATCCCATTTTGTTCGGGGGGTAGGGGGCCAAAAACTCATGCTTGATGCCTTCTTCGTCCAAGTACTCTTCCACTTGAGTGTTCATGAACTTGGTGCCGTTGTCACTCCTTATCTTCTTTATTCTTAAAGAGAAATCATTTTGAGCTTTCCCTCAAGAATATTTTAAGAACACCTTGAGTTTGACCCTTATCATGCAAGAAAAAACACCCAAGTGAAGCGGGTAGAATCATTGACAATTACTAAATCATATTTGTTACCACCAATGCTTATATAATCAATGGGACTGAAGAGGTCCATGTGAAGCATTTCCAAGGGTCTTATCGATGTCATCATATTATTGGAGAGATGGGGTGCTCCAATTTGTGTCCCGGCTTGACATGTGCTACAACTTTAGTCCAGGGATGTGATCCCCGTTTAGAAGTTCTTGTAAGTTCCTCATACAAACATGGGCTAGTCTTCTATGCTGCAACCACCCCATGTTGGTCTTTGCCATGAAGCATGTATCAAGTTGGGATTTATCCGTGGTGAAGTCCACACGATTAAGATTTTCCTTCGATACATCCTTGAAGGCAATTGAGTTATCACTTCTTCTAAAGATGGTCACACTCTCGTTAGTGAATGAACAATTATAACCATTCTCACATAATTGTGATATGGACAGGAGATTATAATCAAGTGAATCAACATGCAAAACATGAGAGAGTGAGTGTTGAGATGAGATTGCAGTTTTACTGATACCTAGCATCTTCCCTTGACTATTGTCACCAAAGTAGATGACTTCACTTGGATCATTGTTCTCTTCATACTAAATAAACATCTTCCTCTCTCCGATCATGTGATTTGTGCATCCACTATCTATCACCTATTTTGATCCACCGGAGGAGTAGGCCTACAAAACAAGTTTAGGATTTTGTTTTAGGTACCCAAACTCGGTTGGGTCCTTTGAGGTTAGTCACAAGGCATTTGGGCACCCACACACAAGTTTTTAGGTTCTTGTGGAGTGGCCCAACATATTTAGCATAAATATTACCAAACTTGTTTCAAATTAGTACATATGAAGCATCGGAGTCATGAAACATATTTGAGGAACTACTTTTTGCATTTTCATGAGTAGTAGATGCAAGATTGTGGTTCTTGACTTTATATGAACCTTCTTCGACAAAAGAAACTCACTCCTTAAGGATTCTAGCATTTTGCTTTCATCCTCTGGAATAGCAATGGTCATCTTTGATTAAGGGAGATCTTGTGACCCAATATCCACAACGTGCATATTTGATCTTCTCCCTGTTAAAAATGCCACTTTTGTGTGTGTATTTGCTTTGTGTCAATTTTGAGTTTATTTTTCAAGTCAAGAACAAGGTTCACACATTTGCAAGTTTTAAAAGTGGATTCCATATTTGAAGAGGATGAACGCTTTGAGGCGGAAGAGGAGGCACTTGATTTGAGAGTGTCAAATTACACTTCAAGATTCTTATGAGTTTTTGGTCAAACTCATTAGTTCATCTTGAAGCACAACATGCGCACTCTTGAGACTTGTGCAAGTCTTCTTGCTCAAGGAAAGTTCAACCTCAAGTGCTTTTCTTTTCTCCCTCTCAAGTTCAAGGAGCTTCTCAACCTCAAGGTTTATTTCCTTCTCAAGGATAAGCAATTCTTCTTGTTGGTTGAGAAGCTCTTCCTTTTCAAATATTCCATCCAACATATTGTTCATTTTAGAGATAGCATTGTTGTTTAAGCCCTTAAACATAAATTATCGCTACTACTATCAAAGTCATCATCATCAATTGAATTTAAGTTGGAGAGTTTAGATTTAGCCTTGCGCTTTCCCTCCTTGGCCATGAGGCATGTGTAGCTTGAGCTCTTCCAATCACCCTTGTTTGGCAAGAGTGATTTCTTCATCGTAGGTGTCAGCCTTTCGTAAAGTGACTAGTAAATTAGTATTGAACCACATTTATCATTGTACGACTAGCTACAAAAGACTAAATATTTATCCTGGTTCAAGCTAAAAAGGCCCTACAGCCAGAGTGAGTATATCCGTGATCTTTGTTATCTCAAAAGGCAAGAGTACAAATTACAAGCAAGCCTTGCTTGAGTTGAACTATTATTTCAACTATTACTTCAATGTTAGTCTTCAATGTACATGTTTACAACTATTATTTCATGTGTTATTTCATGTGCCATACATTGGAGTCAACTATTATTTCATGTGCTATACATTGGAGACAGAAGTTTCCAAAAGTTTGGGATTTTACATTCCCCCCCCCCCCCCCCCCCCCCCCCCCCGTTAAAAGAATCTCGTCCCGAGATTACAAAAGAAGAAGAGACGTCGGAGTGTATTACCGTTGATATGACGATAGCAACTCCTGATAGTTGGAGCGAAGATAGTCTTCACTCTCCCAGGTAGCTTCTTCAACGGTGTGATTCTTCCATAACACTTTATAGAGCCACAACGATCGGTTTCTTGTCTCTCTCATCTTCTCATCAATAATCCGGATCGGTTGTTCAACGTAAGTCAGATCCGGCATCAGTTCTTCCATGTCCTCAGATATGACTTCTGTTGGAGTTTTAAGACACTTTCTTAACTGAGATACGTGGAATAAATTGTGTACTCGGACAAGGACGCGGTTAGCTCTAACCGATAGGCTACGGGTCCACATCTTTCCGTGATGGGAAATGGCCCAATAAATCTTGGGGATAACTTTTCCTTTACTCCAAAGCGGTGAATTCCTTTCATCGGAGAGACACGAAGATACACGTGGTCTCCGACGTTAAAGCTCAAGGGACGACGTCGCTTGTCAGCATAACTCTTCTGCCAAGACTGAGTTGCTCTGAGGTTTGCCTGAATTAGTTTAACTCGTTCTTCAGCTTCATTAGTGAAATCTACTCCGAAAATTACTCTTTCTCCAGACTCACACCAATTGAGTGGTGTGCAGCACTTCCGACCGTAGAGAGCTTCAAAAGGTGCCATTTTGATACTAGACTGATAACCGTTGTTGTATGAGAACTCTGCCAACAGTAAATGATCATCCCACTTCTTTCCGTGATCTATGGCACATGCCCTTAGCATATCTTCTAGGATCTGGTTCACCCTTTCAGTTTGTCCATCAGTTTGAGGGTGGTATGCCGAGCTTCGGATTAACTTAGTTCCCATTGCTGCGTGTAGTTGCTCCCTGAAACGAGCAACAAACAATGATCCTCTGTGAGAGACGATGGTGCGAGAAACTCCGTTTAAGCACATGACCTGTGACATATACAGCTCAGCATATTTCTTTGCATTGTACGCCGTGTTCACAGGAATAAAGCGTGCTGACTTGGTTAATCGGTATACGATTACCCAAATAGAATCGTGCTTGTGGAACGTGAGAGGCAATCCAACAATGAAGTCCATACTAAGATCCTCCCATTTCCATGCAGGGACACTTAAGGGTTGTAGTGGTCCCGCTGTCCTCATGTAGTCAGCCTTCACCCTTCTGCATGTATCACACTCGGACACGTACTTTGCAATCTCTCTTTTCATTCGTGTCCACCAAAATTTCGTTCTAAGATCTTGATACATCTTATTGCTTCCAGGATGGATTGAATACTTCGATAAGTGAGCTTCATCCAAGATCTTCTTCCTGAGTTTCATGTTCCGGGGTACCACTATACGATCGTTGAACCATAGGGTTCCTTGTTCATCTTCCCGGGAACATTTCGCCTCTCCGTCTCTCATTCTCTTCCGAATGTGAGACATAGCCTTGTCTTTCTTCTGAGCTGCAATAATCTCCTCTTGGATTGTAGGTATGAGGGCAAGATTATATAGAGCTCCGTAGGGAACCAACCGTAGACTTGGTTCTTCCTCTTCATCCGGAATGATGGTTATGTTGTTAACATGAGATTTCCGACTCAAAGCATCTGCAACTACGTTTGCTTTGCCCGGATGGTAATGGATCTCAAGTTCTTAGTCCTTTATAAGATCCAACCATCTTCTTTGCCTCATATTCAAATCCTTTTGAGTGAATATATACTTGAGGCTCTTGTGATCTGTGTAGAGATGCACTAGATTTCCCATTATGTAGTGTATCCACATTTTTAATGCCATTACCATGGCAACCAACTCCAAGTCATGAGTCGGATAATGTTGCTCATGAATCCGGAGTTGTCTTGATCCATATGTGATTACACATCCTTCTTGCATTAAGACGCATCCCAGACCAGTGCCTGATGCATCGCAATAAATATCAAACGGCTTTGTCGTGTCTGGTTGAGCTAGAACTGGTGCCGTTGTAAGATGGTTCTTCAATATTTGGAATGTCGTTTCACAGGCTTCATTCTAGAGATACTTGTTTCCTTTCTTCAGCAATTCTGTCATAGGCTTAGCCACTTTGGAGAAACTTGGAACAAATCTCCGGTAGTAGCCAGCTAAACCTAAGAAACTTCTGACCTCATGGACGGAGGTCGGAGACTCCCACTTAAGTACTTGTACCACTTTGCTTGGATCCACAGCAATACCTTCTGCTGAGATAATATGACCAAGAAATGGTACCTTGTTAATCCAAAATTCACATTTGCTGAATTTGGCATACAGCTTATGGTCTCTCAATTGTTGAAGCACGATATTAAGATGTTCGGCGTGTCCTTCTTCGGATTTGGAATAAACCAAGATGTCATCTGTAAAGACCACCACGAACTTGTCCAACTCCGGCCTGAATACTGAATTCATTAGATACATGAAGTGAGCCGGTGCGTTAGTGAGACCAAAAGACATGACAAGATACTCATACAGTCCGTATCTTGTCGAGAATGCAGTCTTAGTTATATCTTCAGCCTGTATCTCGATCTGATGATAACCAGACCGAAGATCCATCTTCGAAAATACCTTAGCACCCACTAATTGATCGAATAAAATGTCAATCCGTGGAAGTGGATACTTGTTCTTTATAGTTACAGCATTCAATGGACGATAGTTGACACATAGCCTTAGTGTCTCGTCCTTCTTCTTCACAAATATCGCTGAGCATCCCCAAGGTGATGAGCTAGGACGTATGAATCCCTTCTCAAGTAACTCATTCAACTGTTCTTTTAGCTCCGTTAATTCCTTAGGTGCCATCTTGTAAGGTCTTCGGGATATGGGTGTGGTTCCTGGTATTAACTCAATCTTAAATTCCACATCTCGCTCAGGTGGTATGCTTGGCAGATCGTCAGGAAACACATCCGGGTAATCCCAAACAACTGGAATGTCCTCTAGCTTTGTGGCTTCCGTGTTATACACCACTAGAGGTTGTGGTGTCACATTCTTCAGAACCAAAGTATGTTTCCCGTGCCTTTTAGAATTCAGTTGCACGGTACAAGCACTGATATTAAAGATTGCTTCATGATGTGTCAACCAGGTCATTCCCAAGATAATGTCAATCTTCTACCCCTCCAATATAATGAAGGTGGTAGGGTAAATCCTACCATCCAAACATATAGGTGCTTGAGCAATAATCTGGTGGGCTGACATTTTTCCTCCAGGTGAATTTGTTGTATACGGTGTTGATAGCGTTGTGGATGATAATTGACGCTTCAACACGAACTCCTTGCTGATGAAATCATGTGTTGCTCCAGAATCAAACAACACAAATGCTGGTTGAGCATTCAAGCTGAACATACCCGCTAACACAGGTTCTCCTACTGGAATATCTATGACAGCTATAAAGTTAAGGCTGCCGACTTTTATCTTCTTCTGTTGTCCACGAGATTGAATCTGTCTTGAAGGAGCAACTTTTAGACTGAGGTCTTGTTTAGCTGCAGGACCTCCTAGAACTAACTGCTCTTTATCACCACCACTCTGTACTGTCCTTTGCATTGCCTGCAGTGGAGTAACATTTCGTGCCGCTCGTGGAGGTGGTGTACACGAACTCACTTGCTGCTGCATCTCAGGTGCTTCAACCCACTGCAATGGTGGTGGCCAACTCTGCATCGGTGGTTGTCTTGTAATTACCCGAACTTTCGGTTCAGCTGGTAAATGACATACCAGTTGATATTTCTGAGGAGTACTATTATTATCATCCATTGCTGTGATGCTCTTCCTCATCTCTGCCTGACAACAAAGAGAAGCATCTTCCTGATATATAGCGTTACTGACCAATTCGTTATAGTCTCCTTTGTTGAATAGGACCAATCTTTCACAAAGTTTGCCATTCAAGCCTCGGAGAAATAGGTCACACCTCGAAGCTTCTGTCCTCACATAGTCTGGTGCATATTGTGCTAACCGGTTGAATTCTCTGGAGTACTCAAGAGCACTCCTCCCCCCTTGGGTCAATTCCACAAACTCTTCAAGCTTCGACTTGATAATCCCCCTCGGAATATATCGAGCACAGAACGCATCACGGAATTCATTCCAATTAACGTGATGTCTCTCAATGGTCATGGCGAGATACTCTGCCCACCAAGCTCCAGCAGATCCATGAAGCTGCTGAACTGCAAAGTCCACCTTCTGATACTCGTCACATTGGATCAAATTGAGTTTAGCTTCAATAACCCGAATCCAATGATGTGCCTCCAACGGATCTATTGTTTCCGTGAAGACAGGCGGTTGAGTTGTCAGAAAATTCAAATACGAACTTTCATTCAGATCCCGTTGTCGTGATGCTTGAATAACACTTTATTGCACCAATGTCTGAAGCAGCTGGTTGTTCTCACGATGAGACTCAACCATTTGTGCCAAAACCTCCGTCAATCTGGTCGACGGCAGTTCTTGCGGTCGAGTCAAGTCATTTCCGCTGTGACTAGACTCTCCCATTTCAGCGCCGGAACGAGTGCGAACCATACTGCAAGAATGACCAATTACGGTTACTTTCTATGATTGAATGACAGTCGAGGCTTGAAAAACATTAACCGCATATGAATCATAAAACTTTGCAGCATATTCATACGCGTTCCAACGACATTCTGATTCTAAACTTCTTCTAGACCTCTTTAACGAGCTTTTTCCAATGCTCCAGTTTCATAACGGAACCTACATCCATCTTGACATGTTGCACAACTTTGGCAAGTTTCCAACATGCCTATCCATAAACAGTTTCCATTTCAATTGCATTGGCCAATCTGCTATCCAAAATTGACCAGTTTGCAAAGAACTCAGATTCTTCTACAGTTAAGAGTAAAATCAATCCTGAACTTGAATACCAAAGTTACATCCAACTTCATTAGCTTTCAGAAAAATCTTACTTTGCTTCCTGATCAGCTCTGGATCAAAAGTTATGATATTTCAAAGTTGACAGAGTTCTGGAAAAATTTCAACAGCACCTCCTTTGGAAGTGGCTGATTTGAACATCAATTCCCATACAGTTCTGCCGCAAATTTGGAAAAACTTTGAATTACAAAGTTGTAACACATATCATAAACTTTCCAACGGTGTAACCTAGGAGCTATAGAAAATTTTCACAGGAAGTTATGGTTGAAAAACCAAAAAAAAAAATTCCAGCGAGGTTTTTATGGTTCTGTTTTCAACAACAGGTTCTACTAATCTGGAATTTTTACCAATTTGAAGATTGATTCAGTTCTGGCAGTCTACAACAAGTTGCAGATCACTTCAAGACCTCCCCAAAACTGTATTACACATTCACATTGGTTAAACCTAGCAAGAGTTATGCTCTGTACAAATCCAGCAAAATTCTGCCAGGAAACAGGAAACTCTGCTTTAGAATCTTTTTGAAAATCACTAAACTCCAATTGAATCTTAGTTCTATAGTTAATATTAGATTCTAAACTTTCTTTTGATTCTCAACTCAAGGTTTTACTTGTCTTTAATAGAAAAGATTTTTGGGGTGAAGTAAGGTGTGAATGCATCACAATAATTATGTCGGTACTACGTTACCTCACAAACTGAAAATCTTTACCGGATTCTTAGCCGGCATAACGTGCTATAGGTGGCACTAAAATGATCACTCGCAAACGTATTCTACTCACAAAATGTCCAACGTGGTTAGTGTACCTGTCACTACACTCAAACTACTGATCAATCATATGGTACCGTATGGTATAGTCTAGCCCGCACGGGCTATCAATTCACAAAAATATATATGAGAGTAAAAACATTCGTCCCATATCATTCCATACGGGCCGCCTCGAGTTAAGCCATGTCTCGAGGTACATGACCGGGTTTTCTACCACCCGACGAGGTCCCACGTCTTTGCATAATGCTGCACCAGTAGGAGGCGCATCGGGTTATGTCCCACCCGACGGGGGCTCCCACTAATTTTGTGTCACGCTGGGGTACCGCGTGTCATATGTTCTCAGAAACATGGAAAGTTTCAGAGACTCATATTGACATTTCTGTGCCAAGCCACGGAAATAATCACATGCTACCTCTCGCATGGTGAGCTTACCGCAATTGATCCGCTTGCGGTGGCGTACCTTACCTCTTACCTGACGTCGGAGCGTCGTTACAGAATATAATAACACATATGTTAGCTTTGCCACCTTAAGTACTAATACTATAAACGACCTTATGTGGGCATATAACTAATCCTCACTCGACTACTTCGTAGTTTTCAAAAATAGGCTCTTTTCGAGTGTGCTATTCCCAATGAAGCTCTGATACCATGTCTTTGGGGACCACCGGAGTCCACACATCCGAGGATCTCATTGGGTGGTGCCGTGCGATGCGGCACCTAACAGCACACACGAAGAGAATACCAAAATATACAAAGTTTTCATTTCATAAAATTATTCAGAGTTTACAAAACAGTGTATATCAGAAGTACACATGCAGCGGAACTACATACTCATTTTCTCCCCTATCTAAGCATAAGAGAAGACGTCCATGCCCTAGGACGATTCTCACTAGCAACATGACGATCATACAGCAGCGGCGTGGTTCACATGATATTTATCTCGATAACTCGAGGCTCATGCACAACCTGAACAGCAGAAATAAAACTAATACCTGCAAAAATCGTTAAAGCGCAAACGTGAGCATAAGGCTCAGCAAGACTTAACCGTCTCACTAGACATATGCAGGGGTAAGTACTAAACATAGGTAAGGAATAGCATAAAGGACTCACCTACCAGTTAATCCTTATATTCATATTTTAAGTAGCAAATGACATTCTTCAGGCACGGCACATCATAGACTCCACAACCAAACAAGAAACGCTTTGCCGATGATATGACATGCCCAAAGCACATAATGCTATTATAGCTAAAGTATGGGGAAACTGTAGACTTTTAATTGTACTATCTCTAAGCCAAACAAGGTTGTAATACAATGATTAAGAAGATCAGCAATATTCATCATCATTCCATTACTCTTATTTACTACGTCACAACTCAGTGAACAAGTGGTACTCTATTACCGCGAGGGACGGTGATTGCAATCAGGACACACCCGGAATACACAACACATACGCCCGCTCGGAAGTACCTTTCACTGTACTCCTCTACCACATCGTATGTGGCCACCTTTCACCCGTCATCCCGATGTCGAATCAGTTCTACCGTCCCAAAAGTAAGGTCCCTAACCGAGCACATCGAAGATGCTCCTTAAAGGTTCCCACCTTACGATCATCTTCACCCGAAGGACGGCAGTATAAGTTTCGACACGAGGGTGCCCGAGCTACATCAGTTTAATGGACCCCATTAATCCATTATGTAACCGGTACTGTTCAAACTTGCTCAACAGGGCCGCACGCGAGACGGTCCTTAACTGACACAGATGGGGCTACAACCAACCTCCACATTTGCCTTACCCTTACCGGCCCAGGCCCAATGTGGTCGCAAGCATTGTCCCCCTCATCCGGGATCAGACAACCTTGCACGTCCCGTCCTACAGGAACATCCCCGTCCACATCTCCAATTATTAAGAGTGAACATTTTGGTAACATCTCGCGAGTAGGTTTCCCTTACTCGACTTCTCTCGCAAGTAGAATTCAACTACTTGACTTGTGATCAATAAAATGTGATCCTCTCGCGAGTAGATTCCAACTACTCGACTTCTACCGAATTTCCTATACATTAGCAAAGCAGTTACTACAGGTCAAACTGTAAACCGTTCCAACCAATCCTTGGGATTTTTGGTCATGCAAGTGGATTATCAATCACCCTATACGTAATGCACATATCAAACTTAAGACGTAATGTGAGAAATACTGCAAAACTCTGTAAAGCTTTTAAATGCAAACCGGGGGTTGCCTTAGTTTGCGCTAAGTCAAAGAGTCAGTGGCTTGATGCTTCACGAACAGGTCCTCTTCGACTCCATTTCGTCACGGTGTCTATCGCAATGAAGATGCATATAACATACAATATACTTTAATAACTTAACTAATGAATATGCATACATTATGCAATGTCATACTCATAATAGAAGTATGTTTGTAATTCAAGAATGAATAAAGTGTACAGTTGGGTATTGATTTTGGATTTGGGTAGGTTAATTTGATATTACTTCATATTCTGAGAATGTACATAAGAAATTTTTATATAGTCATGTATATTAGGAAACTATACATAACATATTCTTATGCAGATGAGTTCTTTTGGCTCTGATAATTTAGCTCTGGTATAGAGATGTGATGAATAAATTCCCATAAAAATTTCAGAGAATTTGATGGGAGAAAATGATCTACAAAAATCTATCAAGATTTCCTCAATTAGGAAATTGCAGATAAAACCTGAGGTTTTATCATGTTCATAAATGGCACAGCTAGATAGTACTGATCAAAAGGAAACTACCAAAATTGGTTTCACAATTTTTCAAGCTTCCTACAGTAAGATATTGAATTTACAAGTCCTTATGAGTTTCTGGATTTAATTTGTTATTTTCTGGAATTATAATTAACCTAGGCAAAGACTTTGAATTAAACCCTCTTAAACAACTTTGTTATGCCTGAAACTTTTACTGGAGCTTATACATAACAAAATGATTGGTTGGGTAAATTTCCAGAATTTTCTAAATAGAATCCTATTTTCTATATTGTTCAAAATGCATTATACTAATTGATTTATAGAATATTCTCTAGGTCTTTTCATGAATATTGGGATAGGACACTGGAAAGTAAAGATCCTAAGGAGAATTACAAAATTTGTTTCATCTAATTTGGAGCATCCTAGCCAAAGTTATAGTATTTCAAAGTTTAGGCAATTTTCTAGAATTCTTTTTGAATGGAAAAGAAAACTCTTTAATTAACAGACATGTGGCCTGCAATCCCCCCCCAGCCGATGCCACACCGGGGCCACACGGTTTAAATGCATTGTCACACTAAATCCTGGCGCCACAGAAAATCCCACAGGGTTTATTTTCTTCCCCGACGAGCCCTGGCGGCGCCATGGCCGGAGACCGGCCGACGTCTCGCTGGAGAACGTCGGACCACCTCTCACGTGGCCGTGACTTGCCACCCGGGGGTTTTCGACCCTCAGGAACTCACTGGTGGCCTCCGTTTCGACTGAAAAGCCACGGAAAAGCGTCTACACCGGCGACTGGCGGAACCCGACGATCGGCGACGGCGTTCTCAGTGTACAAGGCATGGGAGAAGCTGGTTCTTTCTCTGGAAGCTTCGTTGTGATGCTCTGATCATTGTACCACACTCTAATTGGATTGAAATCGGCCGGAGGATGAGGGCACCATGGAACCGATTCTAGGCGGTGGCGAGATTTAAAATTCCGGTTAGCCGGAGTGGGAATAGGGCTATCTAACGCCTCGGGAAGGGTCGTACGTAAGTGTGAATGCTGGGAGCGGCTGGAATTGTAGAGCTACTCACCATGGAGGAAGGACCTCGGTTTGTAATCGAAGGAGGTCGTCGGCGCGCCGGAAAAGGAAACTATGATTCCCTCCGAGAGGCTAAGTCCGGCGGCAACCTCAGCTCAGGGATGTCGAGGGCGTTTGAGCGCGCACCTAATTGAGGCTTTGCTCGGGCGGGGGCGACTATGATTCGGGCGGTCGAGCGGCGCGACGCGGAAGGAAGAAAGAAGAGTGAGTGCTCGGGCCCCTTTTATAGGCCGACGACGGAGCGGGGCAGGTGTCTTCGCGGCTCGTCGTGGCGTGCGTGCACGAGGCAGGACGTCGCACTGGAGGTCGCGGTGGAGAGCTGCCTGCCGCTGCTGCTCCGTGCTGGCACGCGTGGGTGAGGCGAGATAGAGTGGTTTTGCTTTGGGCTCCTCTTACAGGTGGGCCCCACTTTGCCCTTATCCCCTCCATTCTGTTATTCTTTTTTGTTACCCAAGTCTACATGTGATAAGGACTCTAAATTCAGAAGAGAATTGGTCCTGCTATATTTGAATGGTTTGAAAATTTGAATATCCAATTTGGCAAATCAGAATTTGAATTAGATTCCAATTTGAACTTATAACTTTTATGCATATATTTTAATCTACTCAATTATTGCCTTTTTAATGGTCAAGGGTTTCCAATTATGTGCTCAATAATTAGTCCAAATGCAGATTTGAATTTGAGCACTTATTTTGAATATATATTCTATTCCACATAAACATGTTTGGTTAAATTTGAATTAGATTCAAATTAAATTTATTCTAATCTATATGCATGTCATTTAATTCTTTCCCCTAATATTAATGTATATATTGTCCTATATTTTAATTGCCTAACCTGACCAAATGGAGAATATGTTTTTGTACCTTGATCATTGACTTGAATATCTTGTACATTTCCATATATACTTTTATTCACTCATGTTTGTTTTATTTCTTTTGACTTTTCCCTTGTGAGCAAAGCACAAAATTTTAGGTGTTAAATTTAAAATTCAAGACCTTTGGAAATTTGAGCTTAGCTGAATTTAAAAAGGGATCCTAGGTTTTTTTCTAGAGCTTCACATTAAAAATTTTACTCATGTCCATATGAACTTTATTGGCTCTCATATGACCTTAGTCTTCAATGTACATGTTTACAACTATTATTTCATGTGTTATTTAATGTGCCATACATTGGAGTCAACTATTATTTCATGTGCTATACATTGGAGACAGAAGTTTCCAAAAGTTTGGGATCATAAACTTTGAAGGATGTGGCACTTGTTAATAATTTAAATACAACTTGTTTTCTATTTCACAGCTGCTAGATGAAAATCTGGAAATTATTTTCACTAAAAATTGTTGCAAAGTTGTAAATTCAAATAGTGAGCTTATTTTTAACATGTCTCGGTTTAGAAGAGTTTTTAAAGCTGATTTTGATATGTCTTCCTTAAGCATAGGTGTCTAGTTGCTAATGATTCAAAGGACTTATGTTTTTTGCATCGTAGACTTGGTCACGTAGGTTTTGATCATCTAACGCGTGTTAGTGCTCTTGATCGCATACGTGGGCTGCCTAAGCTTTAAGGAGACAAAGAAATTGTGTGCTCTTCTTGTAGATATGCTAAGATGGTTGCAGGTTCACATATTCCTCTCAAGATGATCATGACAACTGAACTGGGTCAACTTTTGCACCTTGACACCGTAGGACCTTCACGTGTTCAATCCTTCAGAGGTAAATGGTATGTTCTTGTGATTGTTGATGACTATTCTAGATACTCTTGGGTTTACTTTATGGCATCTAGGAATGAAGCTTTTAGTCACTTTAGAACTTTATTTCTTAGATTATCAATTGATCCCCTAGGATCTTTAAAAGCAATTATAAGTAATAACGGAACCAAATTTAAAAATCAATTTTTTGATCACTTTTGTGCTCAAAATGGAATAGATCATCAATTTTCTTCATCATATGTACCTTAACAAAACGGTGTTGTAGAAAGAAAGAATAGAACCTTAGTTGAAATGGCTAGGACTATGCTTGATGAATATCAAACTCATAGATAATTTTGGGCTAATGCGATTGCAACCGCTTGTTATGTCTCAAATCGTGTTTTCTTGCGCGCTAAGCTAGGTAAAACACCATATGAGCTCCAGTTTGGACATAGGTCTAGTGTTACACACTTTCGGGTCTTTGGTTGCAAATGCTTTGTTAAGAAACATGGTAATATTGATAAATTTGAACCTAGATCTATTGATGGCATGTTTCTTGGTTATCCATCTCATACTAGAGGCTATTGTGTGCTTTTACTTGACACTAACAAAATTGTGGAGACTTGTGAGGTGTCTTTTGATGAAGCTAGCCCAGGTAATAGCTCAAACATTGCAGGTCTAGATCCATATGCTCAGGGAGAGGGTATTTTCAAAGAAGAAGAACAGACGGTGATATTGCCTGATTGTTCCGAAGCTGACACGTGTCCAGCTCCGAACTTTGAACAAGCTCCGACTACCATCTCTGCTGGTCCCGATCATCCACAAGCCACAAGCTCATCAATCTGCGGTGAACCTGATGAAGAAGAAGCTTGTGAGACATATGCTCCCCTACGGGTTTACAAGAATCATCCCCCGCAACAAATAATTTGAAGCTTGCATGAACGAGTTACAAGGTCTAGGTGTTCTGACCCCAATTCTCATACTCATTCTGCTTTTGTTGCTTCTTTAGAACCCAAAGATACATCACACGCACTCACTAATGAATCTTGGATTATTGTCATGCAGGAAGAGTATGGTCAGTATATTTGACCAAAAGTTTTTATTTGGTGAGGGCGTATAGGCCGAATCTTATCATGCATGCATTTTCATTGAAATCTGTCCAAGTCTGAAAACAGTGATCATAATAGCATCTTTGAAAAACAATATTTCACAGCTGTCTTGTGAACCTAAATTTCCTACTATTTATATGTCCCATTGTCACGTGTTCCAATTTAGCTGTTAAATGATTTTAAACTGCCCCCAAAAACTGAATACTGTTCTGTTACTGAATCACATTTCAGCACTCTGACTGCCACTTTGGACTGACATAAAAACAGTTCCGTTAATCGAATTGAGGCATATAAATATTTGTTGGAAAGCTATAAAGGTCCTCCAAATGTTTGGTATTAAATAGTTTGCCTGGTTTCAGCTCCAGATAATTTTAATCTTAGCTTTTTTATCGCCGCCATTTTAGTACACTATGCAACAATAAGTTTGGATTAGATATTCTTTCATTCTTTTACAACCTTGATTACTCTTGTGGGAATCATAATACCAGGCTGGCTGCATTTGCCTTAGGCCATTAATTTCGTGACCCCCCTCTTTTGTAATCAAACGTCGTTGTACAACGGTTCTCATCGTTGGCCGTATTTTGTGGAATGAAAACCGTTGTTTCATTTCATGGTTCAGATCTGATATTTTTTTATTATTTTTGCACCATGTTATGTCGTGGAACTTGTTAATCCTTGTGATAAGTTTCAGTTAACAGGGCACAATTTTTTAATATTTATTTTGTGTGTGTGTGTGTCGCAGAATGGTGCGTACGCGAAACAATAACGAGACTGAGAACTCCAATGAGGGAGAACCTCCACCACCCCCCCCCCCCCCCCCCACATTGGCTGAAGCTATCGCTTTTATCTTGGATTCTCGTCATGAGCAGACGGAGTTGATGAGGTTGCTTGGTCAGAATACTACAGGCACAGGAACTTCGCGTCAAGGCCAGCAACCGCAACTAGCGACTTATGCAGATTTCCTGGCCACACACCCACCCATTTTCCATGAGACAGTGAACCCTCTGGAAGCCAATCACTGGGTTCGCACCATTGAGTCTAAATTTAGACTCATCAATTGTGTGGATCATCAGAAGCCTCTCTTCGCTGCGCAACAACTTCGTGGATCGGCCGGAGCTTGGTGGGAAAATTACCAAGCTACTCTCACCGCAAGGCATCAAGTTTCATGGGAAGAATTCAAGACTGCTTTTCGTGCGCAACACATCCCTGCGGGACTCATGACAAGGAAGCTTACGGAGTTTTTAAACTTGCAGAAAGGGAGCAGCTCTGTACATGATTATTCCCGCAAGTTCAATCACTTGGCTCATTATGCTACTTATCATGTAGACACCGATGAGAAAAGGAAGAATTGTTTCTTCAAAGGGTTGACCACGAAGCTGCAAGAACAGTTGGCCCTCCACCGCTCTATGAGTTTTACTGAACTTGTGAGCTCAGCTATTACAATGGAGGATGCCATCCACGCCCACAAAGATGAAAAGAAGAAGAAGAGGGTGATGACTGGATCATCGAGTCAAGGCCCATTTAAATACCGTATGGCTGTTACCTCACCTACCAGTCAGAGGTACACCTCTGTGCTCAATGGGGAAATCATCGTCCTCTACTGCAGCAGCCACAATCAGCACCTCGGCCATATCCACCACAAGCTCCACAAGGCTTTCGTCCACCATCATCAGGACCACAAAGTGCAAGACCGGGGGTTTCCTTCTTGCTACACTTGTGGTCGTCCGGGACACTTCGCGAGGGATTGTCATGCTCAAACGCAGCAGCAAAATCCTCGCAATTTTCGCTTTCAAGCCTCTCACAAGAATCAGCCACCTAAAGGACATGGTTCGAAAACCGGCCGGGTGAACTATACCTCGGTTGAGGAGATTCCAGAAGGAGAACAAGTGCTCGCGGGTATGTTTTCCCTACACGACCACCCTGCTATGATTCTCTTAGACTCGGGTGCTAGTCATAATTTTATAAGTCTCTCATATGTTCACAAGTACCGGCTTCCTACATCAACTACAAAAACACCATATGTTATTATCTCACCCGATGGGAAAATAATTGCAACTGAAATGATTAATTCTACACCATTGAACTTGGGAGGAAAGATTTACCTTTCAAACCTCATTGTTATAGATGGACAAGGGATTGATGTGATTTTAGGGATGCATTGGATGAACAACCATCACACCGCCATGTACGTGTCTTCCCGAGAAATTCAGCTAGACTCTCCCTCTCATGGCCGCAAAATTCTTCAACTCTCCATTCCTCACATGTCCAAATCTGAAATTAATCATGTGAGTAACCAGAAGTTGGAAGACATCTCAGTGGTGTGTGAATACCGAGATGTTTTTCCCGAGGAATTACCGGGAATGCCTCCCGATCGTGAGGTGGAATTCCGTATGAGCTTTTACCCGACACAGCTCCTATCTCGTGAAGGCCTTATAAAATGGCGCCAAATGAGTTGGTCGAGCTGAAAGTCCAACTAATAGACTTGATGGACAAAGGCTTTATTCGACCAAGTTCATCACCATGGGGGTATCCCACTTTATTTGTGAAGAAGAAAGTCAAGTCCTTATGGCTATGTGTTGATTATCGCCCTTTGAACGCAGTCACCGTCAAGAACAAATATTCTTTACCTAGGATTGATATAATTTTTGATCAATTGGTTGGTGCCAAGGTGTTCTCAAAAATTGACCTTCACTCCGGGTATCATCAAATTAAAAATTCGCCTGGAGGATATTCCAAAGATGGCATTTTCTACTCGGTACAGTCTTTATGAGTACTTAGTAATGTCGTTTGGATTAACAAATGCTCCTGCCTATTTTATGTATTTGATGAATTTTGTCTTTATGCCAGAATTGGTCAAGTTTGTGGTGGTTTTCATCGACGATATTCTCATATACTCCATGTCTGAAGAGGAGCATGTTGACCATCTCCACATTGTGCTCCAACGTTTACGTGACCATAAACTCTATGCTAAATTTAGCAAGTGCAAGTTTTGGTTGCGTGAAGTGCCTTTCTTGGGTCATACCATTTCAGCTGAAGGCATCATCGTAGACCCAAGAAAGGTGCGAGATGTGTTTAATTGGGAGCCACCCGCAACCGTGTCGGAGGTTCGTAGCTGTGGGGACCGGAATCCCGACCTCCAAGGATCTCATTGGGTGGTGTCGTGCGATGAAACACCCAACAGTATGCAAGTAAAGAACGAGAACAAATTACAATACCAAGTCTTTATTTAATAGCACAGGGGAAGTTTACAATACTAAATGAAAGGACAAAGAACTATACATCATAGCTACACTCTCGGAACTAGCTATGCAAAAGCAAAGTTGTCAGTGGTTTTGATCCGGCAGATCTCCCGACACTACTAAAAGTGTTTGCGGAGTTTGAAGTTCGGTGTGGGCGCACGGATATTCAAGAAGGTGAAATGTAAAATGACACAGGAGACACAAAGATTTACATGGTTCGGGCCGCCTGAGCGTAATACCCTACTCCACGGGGTGTGTTGGTGTTGTATTGGATGTATGAACTCATCTCAGGTGACGCGAGTTGAGAGCGCGTGTGAGCCGATCAGACCAGATCTCCTCTATGTATCGTCGGCCTGTCCTTTTATAGTACAAGGACAAGCCGTTACAAGTTGGCCTGGCTCGACATGTGGCCCCAGCGGCTACTAATATTGATACACATTTGATGCGCTTAATTACACTTAATGACCGAGTTACGGGCTTTGACAGTGCCGTTACTGGTAATAAGGGTTGTCCGATCGTGTGTCATTAACATAGTATTAATGACACTTAATCGGGTCTTGAAGTCCTTGATTCCCCTTTGAAGATCTGGAGCCATTGTGGATTCTACCGGAGGTTTGAGGCTGAAGATCCGACGGTTGGACACGTGGCAGCTCCGGAGCATACTGTGGGGAACAGATAGGTCCGGTGCCACCAGACATGTGTCAGTTCCGGAGCTTTCCTCGGTCTGGGGTTAGGTCCGGGGGTGCCGTTATGGTACATGGCCCGGAGCTTCCCCCTTGTGGGTGGTAGCTCTGGTTTGATGGTACACGTGGCAACCCTGAGACTAACCATGTTGTGGAAGCAGGTCCGGTTGTGTCTGACATGTGGGCCTCCGAAGGTCTTAAAATCAAGTAGATGACATTTACTTGAGATCTTTGCAATATCAAGGGGTATACGGTACTCAGGGTACCGACAATGGCCCCCTGGGCCCACCTCTGGGGAAGACCCCTTGGGTGAAGTCATTTCACTGGAGGTGGGTCCATCCTTTGACTTTTGAGCCGAGTCTTCAAAGGTCTTCAGATGTGCCGTTGGCGATAGTTTTGGAGTTAAATCCTCGCCGCGTGGCATATCCCGGGTGTGGCAAATGAGATCTTTGGCATGCAGATCTCACGCAATTGAAGGTCACCGGTTCCCGATATGAAAATTGTATCGGTTCCGCGTGCCTTGTCAGGACGCCGCCTTCGGGCTTCCCGCCTTTAATGATGACAACCGTTCGCCTGGGTAAGAACCTCGACTTGATCGTCGGGGTGGTCCCGGGCCCTCTTGTCATCGGCAGGGTGAAATTTTTTAATAGTATCTTCGGCTTCCCTGCGGTTTCCATCCAAGCGTTGCAGGGGCTTACTTAAGATGGAAAGCGTGCATCGTCTGGGGTTCTTTACGCCTCTCATATGAAATTGCGCTCGAACTCCCAAGCTTGTGCTTGCTTTTCCTCCCTTGCCTCGCTGTGCTGCGATGGAGTTGGGTCTCCGCAAGAGCTGCTTGAAGACCGAAAGTGACCTGAAGAAGGTCCGAGCCCTCATGGGGTGGTCCCCGGACTTCTTCAACCACCTGGTCCGTGCCGGGGGAAAGCTCCCATTCGAGAAGGAGCACGCCGGCGAGATGGTGTACTTTTCTGCGTATGCCATGGTGGGGTTGATCCCACCTTTTTCCTCCCTTTTCTTGATGCTGCTAGACTTCTATGGTCTGTAGCTGTACCACCTTGGCCCCCACTCCATTCTTCTAGTGTCTGTCTTTGTCCACTTCTGTGAAATGTGGGTGGTTATCCCCCCTGCATTGAGCTTTTCTGGACCTTCTTCGCCGTCCATACCACCAGAAGGAGTGATGAGTACCTGGCTTCTACTACTTTGTGAAGCGCAAGAAGTGCCCATTCAAGTACCTCCGGTCGTTTCCCTCTAGAAAGTGGGACGATTGGAAGAAAGACTGAATAGTCATCTGGGTGGAGGAGCACGAGAAGCTGGAGCTGCCCGAAGGCCTCCCCAACATCGACACTGCAGTCTCGAGTGAAGCTCTGGTACTGTCGGATGCCTTCAACCTTGCTCTGACCAGGATCCGCCAATGTGTGGAGGGAGGATTAACTCTTCAGGCGGTATTTTGCAATTTCCTGGTCAACAGGTGGGCACCGCTAAAGAGGAGAGAAAAACTCGCTTGGACCCTCAACAGTGTGATGGACGACGATCGGGTCGAGACCGGGCTGAAGTCCCACATGGAGGGGGCGACCTTGGAGTTTCATCTCAAGAAGTTCCAGCACGGCATCGACGTCGCGGGTGATGACTTGACCCCGCCACCAGCTTTCCTCCCTCTAAACGTGGAAGTACAGTTCAGCAGGGAGCTCCGGCGGACGATGCTGGCACTTGACGACCTCGGTGTCGTCGAGAGACGATCGACTTCCAGGGTGGTGATCCTTGGGGATTCTCAAGGTGGCTTCGCCCCTGCCCCGAAGCCAAGGACCGAAGTTGTCGGCAAGGGCAAGGAGCTGGCGGCCAAACCTTCGAGCCGGAAGAGGAAGCTAAAGCATGCCGACGGAAGGTCCGTCAGGCCTGCACCCTCTGCAGCAGCTCCTTCTCCCCGGAGGGGGGGGGGGGTCTTCTACAACTGCGGCGACTGCACCTGCAGCAGTGTCTTCCCGGGGTGCTAGCCTCGGGCATGTGACTCCAGTACTAGGGCCAGCTGAGGTCTCTGGGTCCGGAGGTCCTTTCCGGTCGAGGGGGGCCTCGACTAAGAAAATGCCCGCGGCTGCAACAAGTTCCGGGGGGCCTTCCGGAGCTACCACACCGGCGGCGGCCATGGTCAGTCCAGAATGCCCGGGAAAGAGATTTCATGCAAGCTGGTGTGGAAGCCTTCCGAGGTAATTTTTAATCTTTACCTCAGACAGTTGTTTTGTTGTAGTAACTATTTTTTAAGTTTTTTCATCCATCATCTGCAGCGTCCCCAAGAAGAGGAGGTAGGCTCCGCCCTCAGCCACAGCAGCTGAAGCTGTGAGGGCAGAGGCTTCTGCTCCTGTCCCGGTGCCGCCCCAAGTGGTGGCTGAAGCTGCGTCAGCTCTGACGCCAGTTGTCGTGGTCATGGACCTCGACTCGTCCCACGAGACTCCCGTGGTAGCGCCGGACCATGGGAGAGAAGATGCGCCAGCGGCACCTGCCCCGGAGGTTGAAGCCCCGGGTCTTGATGCTGAGATGTTGGAAGCTTCGGCCGCTGAGCCGGAGGAAGCAATGATTCCGGCCCCAGAGCTGGAAATTGTCGAAGCCCCGGTGGTTGAGCCGGAGGTTATTGAAGTCTCGGCGAGCGAGCCGGATGTTGAGGAAGTCTTGGCGGTTGAGACGGCTACCTCCGAAGCTCCGGCCATAGAGCCAGTTGCCACTGAAGCTCCGGCTGCAGAGCCGGTTGCAGTTGAAGACCTTCCGGCGCCTGAGACGGTTGAGGTTGAAGCTCCGGCCTCAGGGCCGGTTGTTGTTGACCTTCCGACGCCTGAGCCGGTTGTTGCGGAGGCATCAGCACTCGAACCCATGATGGTCGAGGTGCCAACACCCGAGCCACCAGCGGAGGAGGAGCCCAGGAGGAGCCAGAAGTAGCCCCTGCTCTGGAAGTGATGACGGTGGAGGTGCCTGCTGCTGAGCCTGGGTGCCCTGATGAAGTCGTTGGCCCCCTGCCTGAGGGGGCAAATGAAGACCTGGCGGCAGGGCCTTCGGAACCACTTCCGGAGGTCGGAACTTCTTCCACGAGACCCTCCTCGGTGGCGACTGAGGCTATCCCAGAGGATGTCCCTAGTGCCGTGGAGGCTCAGGGGACCACTCTTGTGGAGTGGGACCCAATTTTTGTAAGCGAGAACCCGCTGGAACCAGCGGAGGAGACCCCAGCAGGTCCGGACCCTATTCCCCTGTCGTTGTCCATTGACAACGCTTGCTCCAGTCTGCGTCAAGTCCAGCTGGCATTCTACCACGACAGCAAGGCTCTTGAAGAGGAGCGCCAAACCCTTAGGCGGTGGCGTAATCGGCTCTACTTCGAGACCAAGCTGGCGCAGTCGAGGTTGGCAGACGACAAGGAGTGGATCAAACAGGAGAAGGTCCGCCTGGAATAGTAGGGCAAATTATTGGATGATAGGGAGAGCTTGACTCGTGCCCTCGACACTCAATCCCGGGCCATTTATGAGCAGGCCAAGGCAGCTAATAGTGCGGCTGATGATCGCCAAGAAAGGCTTGAAGCCATTAACATTAGCCTCATCAAGCGCCGGGAGGCACTTGAGGAGAGGGAGAAGAAGCTCGAAGATGAAGAGAAAAAACTCCTAGAGCTACGGGATGATGTCGTGAAGAGGGAGGAGGAGCTCGCCGAAAAGGTGGCTCTGGCTGACAAGGGCCTCGAGGAACGCACCAAGAAATTGGAGGAGCGTTGCGCTGAGGAGGAGGAGAAGGCCTGGGTGCGAGGGCAGGAACTCTACAAGCAAGAGTGTGCCATCGCTGCCAGGGAGAAGAAAGTTAGGGGTCGGGAGAAGGACCTGGTCGACCGCCGAAACAAGATCCACCTCCGAGTGGGGGAGCTCGGAAAACTCGAGAAGCAGGTTGCTGAAAAGATTCAGAAAAATGCCAAAGAGGTTGAGCGCCTTGCTCGTGATAATTCTGAACTGGCGGCGGCCAAAAGATCCTTGGAGGAACTGAAGGGCTTGAGGACTGCGGACTCCCTACAAGTTTGGGAGTTCCTGAGCAAAGCCAACGATGCACTGACACCAATGGGCTTCAGTCCCGTGCGTCCGGATGATCTGGAGCCGGAGCCAGACCTGGCGTTGCAAGCGCTGAGCTCGGCGGGTGACAAACTCTCCAAGGTGGGTGACGCCATCGCGGACCAGTTGGAGGCTAAGGGGCAGTCCCTGGCGAAGAACGTCGCAGAGTATGTACTGACGTGCTACACCAGCCGGGATCCCTAATTTCCTATGGACCCGGTGCTTGAAGGTCCCGTCGAAGGAGGAGGTGAAGCCACCCGAGCCAACGTGTTCTAGGTTGCTCAAAAGGTCGCCCAGTTCTTCCATAGGGTCTAGGACCATCTCTGTAGCTCCCACTTGTATTCTCTCTTTTTCTTCCCCAATTTTGTAATCCCTTGTCTCCAGATGAATGAAATCCACAATTTGTTAATGAATTTCATTTTTTGTCTTCAACACTTCTGTCTTCACTTGGTCCCCTGGTAGATGTACACAATTTGATTGTGAACATGTACCAAGAGGATATTGTATTTTGTTGAAGACTCGTTTGCTTCGAACTTGTAGAGTGTAGGTCCGAAGTCTTCGATAGTGAAGGCCCCCTGAGGTTGTCGGAGCTCAGAAGCTCTGGCATTGACTACTGTCGGAGCTTAGCAGCTCCGGCAATAGTCCCTATCAACGCGTAGAGCATCGATAGTTAGCCCTCCGGGGTGTCAGAGCTTAGTAGCTCCGGCAGTGACCTTTGCCAACGCGTAGCTTGTCGACAGCAGACTCCGCTTGTGGGTCTTCTCACCATCTTTTATTCTGCATCGACGGCTGGCCCCCGTAGCTTTGCCGGAGCTTGGTTGCTCCAGTAATGATTGTTTTCAATGTTTAACATCAATCACAAGCCACCTAGGGGGAGTCGGAGCTTTGTTAGCTCTGGATTTTCTCCATCAACATGGATTCTTTATTTTTCCTGCACACTGAAGCCAAGAAAAATAGTAAAATTCGCTCCTTGCCTATAACTTCGTCGCGGCTTACGATTGCCAAGAAAGTTTTAGGTCAAACACAATTCTGAATACAACCGAATGCGTTGCCTTCTTTCTTCCAGATCCAATTGTACTTGGACCCGCCTTACTTCGGCCTACCGGGGTGTAGGTAGAGTGGCGTACTTAGGGTGCTTGACCAGGCTAAGTCGATAGCACACTCCGGCCCTAGATTGGCTTGGCGAAATTCAGGCGAGTGGGCCATGAACAATATTTGAATCCAAAAGAATTGACAATACAGCTCGAATTGTACATGAACTGGTCGAACTAAAATTTCTTAAGAATTGCACAACTTTGTTATTGACAAGAAAGAGAAAAATAAAAAATGTTGAGCCTGTACAAAATAAATGCACGTGGAGTCTGTTTCACATGAAGATGTCTTTCATTATAGGTCCGGGGTACAGGGGAAACAAGTACACTCTTAGGGTATGGAACCAGGCTAAGCGTGTTTCATTTCTCGTTTGACCCAGGGTAGCTAGCCACACTTTTAGTTCTGAGACTGTGACAAGTGTTGCATGAACTTTGCAGACCTTCCGGGAAAGGTCCGGCTGTTCTCCCGGAGGAACTACTTGACTTTGTACAATGACTCTATAACATACACCTCAAGTTACTACAGACTCACCTCTGTGATATTAAGTGTAGAACTTATGGAGGTGCTCAATATTCCAAGGATTTGGGAGAGGTGTCCCATCCTCGGTAGCCAAGCGAACGCTTCCGGGACGGGATACTTTAATCACTCGGAAGGGTCCCTCCCAACTAGGGGAGAGTTTGTTTGACCCTTCTCTGGATTGTATTCTCCATAGCACCAGATCGCCTTCCTCGAGCTGTCAGTTGTGTACATGCCGCTGATGATAGCGCCGAATGGCTTGGTGGTATCGCGCATTCCGAACAGCTGCTTGGCACCTTCCCTCCTCAAGGAGGTCTAGGTCTTCATGCCGGAGCTGGTCCTGCGTGGCTTCGTCGAAGGTCCGGACCCGGAGTGACCCCAAGGTGATTTCCGGAGGAAGGATTGCTTCAGCTCCGTACACTAGGAAGAAGGGTGTCTCTCCAGTTGACCAGTTTGGAGTTGTCCTGTCGGCCCATAGAGTGGGCGAAAGCTCTTCAATCCAATTGGCTCCATGTTTTTTCAAGCGCTCATAGGTGCGCATTTTGAGTCCTTTCAGGATTTCAGCATTTGCTCTCTCAGCCTGGCCATTGCTTGCCGGGTGAGCTATGGAGGTGTAGCAAAATTGAATGCCGAGGTCTTTGCAATATCCTTGAAATCCAGAGCTTGTGAATTGGGTCCCATTATCAGTAATGATTTTATTTGGGACTCCAAATATGCATACAATGGACTGCAAAAAGTTGATAGCAGATTGCTTGTTTATTGTCACAACTGGAGTTGCTTCCGGCCACTTGGTGAACTTGTCAATGGCAACGTACAGGAACTTGTAACCTCCGACGGCTCTTGGGAAAGGTCCCAAGATGTCCATCCCCCACACAGCGAAGGGCCATGTAGGAGGTATCATTTGTAGAGGCTGAGCCGGTGTGTGAATTTGCTTTGCATGAAATTGGCATGCTTCGCATTTCTTCACCAGCTCAGTTGCATACTGGAGTGCTGTAAGCTAGTAGAAGCCATGCCGAAAGGCTTTACCAACCAGCGTGCAGGAAGACGCGTGGTTCCCACACTCGCCTCCATGGATTTCTGCGAGGAGCTCGCAACCTTCTTCCCTTGTGATGCATTAGGACGCCGTTGGCACCGTGCCGATAGAGATCCCCTTCTACCAACGTGTATCTTTTAGCCAATCTGACTATCCGATCAGCGGATACATCATCGTCAGGAAGGATGTTGTCTTTCAAGTAGCTCCGGATCTCCGAGATCCATGCATCGGAGCTAACTTGAGCATTTGAGTCTTGCGTGCTGGGTTGCTCGGAGCTTCCGGCAGCACCTACAATCCTTGATGGCTGCCATGGTAACAGGGCCATCGGGACCGTCAGCTTAGGGATGCTGATCTCGCCCCCTTCACTCAGTTCGGCAGGCTGAGCTGTGGGTTTTGACAACCTCCGGACAAAAGTTCCGTCAGGAGCTGGAGCTCCGGTTGACACTTTCGTCGAGAGTTCATGGTGGAGGTCTAGGACTTCGAAGTCCTTCTGAAGACTCTGGACTTCAAGGAGGTAAGCAGCTAGCTAGAGATTGTTGCAGGAGCATTCACCCTTCACTTGTTTAATGATGAGCTGTGAATATCCCTTGACCAGCAGCTGCTTGACACCGTATGACAGTGCCACCTTTAGTCCGTAGATGAGTACTTCGTACTCAGCCATGTTGTTGGTCGCCTTGAAGTCAAGGTGTACCATGTATTTTACCTTCTCCCCGGTTGGTGCGAGGAGAAGGATTCCAGCTCCGGCCCCCTGCTTTTGCATGGAGCCGTCGAAGTAGAGGGTCCAGTGAGGCTCAGTGAAGACCGGAGCCTTGTGTTCCAGCTTCTGCTCACTTGGGCCCCCAGGGTTTGATGGAGAGGGAGTTTATTCCGCCACAAAATCTGCCAATGCTTGATTCTTGATTGCTTGTCTTGTAATGAATTCGAGATCGAATTCGGCCAATTCTACTGCCCACTTTGCAATATTCCCAGTTGAATTGGGATTATGCAAGATTGCTCAAAGTGGGTAAGAAGTCACCACTGAAATCTTGTGAGCTTGCAAGTAATGGCAAAGCTTCCTGGAGGCGATAAGAACTGCATAGAGCAGCTTATGCACCTCTAGGTATCGAGTCTTGGCGTCATGAAGTACTTCACTAATGAAGTACACTGGGCGCTGGATGGTCCGGACCCTCCCGGAGGGGCCTGGAGCTTCCTCTTCATTGACCCGGATCCTCCCGGAGGGATCCGGACCTTCTTCGGGGACCTTCGGGTCCTTGCTGGAGGGACTCGGAGCTTCTTCAGAAGCGACCTGGACCCTCCCGAAGGGGTCAGGGTCTTCTGAAGTAACTTCTTGCGGACTCAAGTCTGGGAACTAGGACCCAGACTCGCTTTTAGGAACCTCCGGACCCTCCCGGAGGGGTCTGGAATCCTGAGCATGGGATGGTTCTGGTCTCTCCGCAACCAGGACCATACTGATGACTTCGTCAGTTGCTGAAATGTAAAGCAGCAAAGGCTCACCAGGGTTCAGAGCTACTAGAGTTGGTAGGGTGCTGAGGAGCTGTTTTAGCTCCTGGAACGCCTTTTCTGCTTCTTCAGACCATTGGAATGGTCCGAACTTCCTCAATAACTTAAAGAAGGGAAGTGCCCATTCCGCCAGTCTTGAAATGAACCGGCTGAGGGCTGCTAGACATCCAGTCAGCTTTTGGACATCCTTGATGTGGGCTGGTGGCCGCATGTCTTCAATGGCTTTGATCTTCGCCGGATTAGCCTCTATGCCCCGGTAATTTACCAGGAAACCAAGAAGTTTTCTGAAGCTAACCCCGAAGATACACTTGTCTGGGTTTAGCTTTGTGCGGGTGACCCGCAGCTTGTCGAAGACAGCCTGTAAGGTGTCAAGGAGTGACTCCTTGTTCTTGACCTTGACCACGATGTCATCGACGTACACTTCCACTATGTCTCTAATGAGTTCTTCAAAAGTTTTGTACATAGCTTGTACAAAGGTTGAAGCTGCATTCTTGAGATCAAATGGCAAGGTTGTATAACAGTACAATCCATCTACTGTGATGAAAGAGGTATGCTCTTCATCTTCCCTAGACATTCTGATTTGATGATACCCAGAATATGCGTCTAGGAAACACAGTAATTCACACTCGGAGGTGGAATCCACTATCTGATCTATTCTAGGTAGTGGGAATGGATCTTTCAGACACGCCTTATTTAGTGTTGTGTAGTCAATACACATCTGAAGCTTCAGCCGGCCTTGGGCACAACGACTGGGTTTGCCAGCCATTTTGGATGGAAGACTTCTCGGATGAATCCAGCTTCGAGCAACTTCTTCACTTCTTGTCGAATGAAGTTCTGTCGCTCCACGGATTGCTTTCGAGGCTTCTGATGCACGGGTCGGGCGTCAGGGTAGATCTTCAGATTGTGCTCAATCACTTCCCTAGGGATCCCAGGCATTTGTGACGGTTGCCAGGCAAACATGTCGACATTATCCCGGAGGAAAGCGATGAGCACGAGTTCCTATTTGTCATTCAGTCCCCCCGATATACGGGTGGTCTAAGCGGCATCGGAACCAATTTGGACGACTTTGACGGGAATGTCAGTGTCGCCACTTGGTTGCACACGAGGTGCAGAAGTCGAGCCTCGTTGACGAATGCTCGGGGATTTTGGAGCTTGCTCCTGCCTGGAGTCCTCCTCTTGCGCCGTAGTAAGCGCATGAAATTCTTCTAGAGCGGTTACTCCGGCGGTGCGATCTCCGCGGACCTAGAGAACGCCTACTGGTGTTGGCATCTTTAACACCAGGTAGCCATAATGAGCAGCTGCCATGAATTTGTACAAGGCAGACCTACACAAGATGGCGTTGAAAGGTAAGTTGATCTGAGCAACGTCAAAGACCAACTTCTCAGTGCGATACTTCTCACGGGTCCCGAAGGTAACGGGGAGAGTAATAGCACCGAGTGGGGTAATGGCTCCCGGACTTACTCCAGAGAAAGGTCGGGAGGGGTGATGATCCGAAGGTCGGAGCTGAAGATTGGTAAAAGCTTCGAAGCTTATGAGGTTCAGCCCCGAACCTCCGTCTACCATAAGATGGTGGAGCTGAATGTTATTGATGGTAGGAGATACCATCAAAGGTAACTGGCCTACTCCAACCATGCTTCGAGGGCAGTCCGAAGCATCAAAAGTGATGGTTGTGTCTATCCACTTCCGATGAGGCTCCGCCCTGGCTGTAGGAGCTACATCGGCCATGTCCCGACGCATTGTCTTGAGGACGCGGCGGGAGGTGATGTCCCATGATCCACCAAAAATGGTGTTCATGGTCTTCCGACGCTCGTTGTCAGAGATGTCAGAATCGTCGTCGACGAAGGTGTAGACGGCCTTCAGGACCTTTTTAGGATCCTGAAAACCTAACTCCTCTTCAGCCGGAGCTTCATCAACTTTTTGTTTTCCTTCCCTCTATCGGAAAGGAACTTCTTCCCGGCGCTTGTTGTAGCGCTCGGCAAGGTTTTGGACCTCCCGACAGTCTTCCAAACTGTGGTTATCCGTGTTATGAATTGGACACCACACCTTGGGTTTGCCGCCGTCTTCAGGAGGCGGTCGAGGTCGCTTCTTGGGGCGTGGCCCCCAACCACCCGGAGCTGCAGCAGCTGCAACATTAGATGCGCCGGCCGACGACTTCTTCTTGCCGTTGGTCTTTTTCTTCTTTTTTCCACTCCCGGAAGTAGTGGCTTCGCCTTTGGAGAATTTCTTGCGATCCTCCGGAGGTGGTTTGGAGTGCATTACACGGCCCTCCGCAGCTCTGGCACATTTGTCGGCCAAGCTGAAGAGTTCCATGACACTGGTGATCTCCTTGATCGCCAGTTTCTCCAACATCTTCATATCCCGTACGCCCTGTCTAAATGCCATAATGACAGAAGTGCTAGAGATAGAAGGGATAGTGTTTCACACCTGAGAGAATCTTTGGATGAATGATCGCAGGGATTCTCCGCCTTTTTGCACGACTGCAAAAAGGTCCAGTTCGGTGCCTGGTCGGGTGTATGAACTCCCGAAGTTAGCGGTGAACTGTCGGCACAACTCCTCCCAACTGTTGATGGAGTTGGGTGGAAGGGCTCATAAACCAGGACTGGGCGGTCCCAGTTAAAACCACTAGAAAATAGTTGGCCATTACGGCCTCATTTCCTCCAGCTGCTAGGCTAGCAGTGGAGTAAATCTGAAGAAATTTGACAGGATTAACGGTCCCGTCAAACTTCTCCGACAAGTGAGGCCGGAATTTCTGTGTCCACCTGACCATACGCAGATGCATGGCCAGGGCTGAACAACCTCCTCCTACTCATTCAGGAGCAGGAATGTCCTGAGCTTCTCGTCTTTCACGAGCACGCTCGATATGGACTCGGCCGTCTTGTTGACAGTATCGGCGATCAAGCTCCGCCCGGAGGTCATGAGTTGAAAGCCTTGATACCGTGTGAGTGCATCGCACCCCGGAGGGCAACGACGTCACTTGCTGTGACGCAGCACGTCTCCTGTTCTTGGAAACGTGCGGACCAAGTCTGCCAGACAAGGTCCGTCGCTGTGACGGGGCCCGTCCTGAAGGAGGAGGACCCTGGTTACTGATGCGGTCAGCTGCTGCTGCAACCAAGTGTTCCACATCGTCCCTCCACTGCTCCATTGCATCCAGGGATGCATCCGGAGGTGGTGGGCGCTGAAGGAGAGCACGTGTTGCATGGAGCGCGTGTTCCGGGTTATCATGATTCGTCGACGCATTAATTGATGTCAGCGCACCATCGCGCTGCCCAGCTTGATTTGCTGGTGGAAGCGGCGGTGGTGGAAGTGTGACTCCTGCTGGAACTGAGGTTCCTGCTGGTGGCTGCATATTGGAGGGATTGCCCCCATCAGCTTGAACAGCAGAATGACTATTGGATGATTCAGCAGCTGAGTTCACCATTCTTGAAATCTCAAGCGCCCCTACCTGGCGTGCCAACTATCGGTGGTTTTGATCCGGCAGATCTCCCGACACTACTAAAAGTGTTTGCGGAGTTTGAAGTTCGGTGTGGGCGCGCGGAGATTCAAGAAGGTGAAATGTAAAATGACACATGAGACACAAAGATTTACGTGGTTCGGGCCGCCTGAGTGTAATACCCTACTCCACGGGGTGTGTTGGTGTTGTATTGGATGTATGAACTCAACTCAGGTGACGTGAGTTGAGAGCGCGTGTGAGCCGATCAGACCAGATCTCCTCTATGTATCGTCGGCCTGTCCTTTTATAGTACAAGGACAGGCTGTTATAAGTTGGTCTGGCCCGACATGTGACCCCGGCGGCTACTAATATTGATACACATTTGATGCGCTTAATTACCCTTAATGACCGAGTTACGGGCTTTGACATCACTGTTACTAGTAATAAGGGTCGTCCAATCGTGTGTCATTAACATAGTATTAATGACACTTAATCGGGTCTTGAAGTCCTTGATTCCCCTTTGAAGATCCGGAGCCATTGTGGATTCTACCGGAGGTTTGAGGCTGAAGATCCGACGGTTGGACACGTGGGAGCTCCGGAGCATACTGTGGGGAACAGATAGGTCCGGCGCCACCAGACACGTGTCAGTTCCGGAGCTTCCCTCGGTCTCGGGTTAGGTCCGGGGGTGCCGTTATGGTACATAGCCCGGAGCTTTCCCCTTGTGGGTGGTAGCTCCGGTTTGATGGTACATGTGGCGACCCTGGGACTAACCATGTTGGGGAAGCGGGTCCGTTTGTGTCTGACATGTGGGCCTCCGAAGGTCTTCAAATCAAGTAGATGACATTTCCTTGAGATCTTTGCAATCTCAAGGGGTATACGGTACTCAGGGTACCGACAAAAGTCATCCATGTCCTAGATATTTCGCACTAGCAACACCCAACTTACGGCAGCGTGCAGGGTTCCCACTCGGCTGTAAACCCTGGAGGGGGTGCATCCTCATCATCGAACCCGTCATCAGTCGTATAATCTGCAAAAACTTGTTAACGGCAAACGTGAGCTTAAGTCTCAGCAAGACTAACCCGTCTCACTAGACATATGTAGGGTGAATACTAAGCATAGGTAAAGAATAGCATAATGGACTCGCCTACAAGTGACTCCTTATATTAATATTTTAAGTAGCACATGATATTCTTCAGGCACGGCACATCATAGACTCCACAATCAAACAAGAAAAGCTTTGCCGATGATATGACATGCACAAAGCACATAACGCTATTACAGGTAAACTATGGGGAAACTATAAACTTTTAATTATACTATCTCTAAGCCATACAAGGTCGCAAAGCAATTGTAATTCAATACATCGTATTCTCCTGACTTCTTCAGTATTTACTACGTCACAGCGCAGTGAACAAGTGGTACTCTATTACCGCGAGGGACGGTGATTGCAATCAGGACATACCCGGAACAACACGACACATACGCACTTTAGGAAATGTCAGCGAGTACTTACAGCAGTACCTATGTAACACTTCAGTACTAGTCATATATGGCCACCTTTCACTAAACACTCAAATGTCGAACGGTCGATCCGTCACAAGCAGAAGGTCACTGTATGGGGCATACTCTGACGTGCCCACCAGCTAATTTACACCTTGCTGCCCTCAACCTACGCCTATAAAATAGAACGGAATGCCTCGACAAACTAGTATCAAGTTACGTCAGTTTACTGGAGCCCATTTCTCCAGTATGTCAGCCGTACAATTCAAGCTTGTCCAGCATGGCCGCACACAAAACGGTCCTCAATCGACACAAGCAGGGCTACGCACGTGAGACCACGTCTCGCTGCATCGTACCCGCTGCTCGGTCTTAATTTCATATTCATAAACCATTTCTTCATCCAATTCATCCCGCGTGATGAAATTCCTATCTCGCGAGTAGATTCCAACTACTCGACTTCTACCGAATTCCTATGAGCATAAGCATAGCAGTTTCTACTCAACGGGTTGTAGACCTACCCAAGAGTCCATGGGATTTGTGGGCCATGCAAGTGGATGTCAAACACATTAAATGTAATGCACAATCATCTGAAGCCGTAAGGTGAAATGTAAACTGCAAATACACTGTAAGGAACTTAAATGCAAACTGGGGCTTGCCTGAAAGCGAGTTTGAGTCTACGTTAGTTTCTGGCAGCTGGACTTCCAAAGCTACTGGCTGCTCCTCGATTTCAGCTACTACTCAATAAGCATATACTATATATGAATGACTTTGAAAATAATTAATATGCTTAAGGTTATAATTTAATATCTTATGATCAAAATAAGATAATGATCTTAATTGGCTTTGGGACTTTTATGGTTGATACTAGTGACTATAGTGAATACTCTTGCAAAGAACAGGAGATGATCAAGAAAGTTTGTTGTCCTTAAAAATTATGGTAAGCAATAACCTTCACTAAATTTTGGTTGCAATTTTTTGAGACCTATCATGGCTACCAGTGGTTGTACCATGTAGAGGGGGTCTCACTGGTTCTAGGAAAATTTGTTTAACTATTTTCTAAGCTTCCTCCAGGCAGAAACTGATTTTTCAAGTTTGGCAAAATTTCTGAAATTGATTTTCCATTTTTCTAAATTTATAACTACATAGAGATTTGGAACACTGATCAACCGAGTAATTGAAGTCTAATGAACTTGAAATTTTTACTGGAGAACAAGTGTATTAATAATAGTGTTCTGACCAAAATTGGGAATTTTCCAATTAAAAGAACTGTAGGAATGAATTCTATAAGCATTTTGCTTATCTGACTTATGGAGAAATTTCTATGGATTTTAATACGACTCCAAGTGCATCACTGGAAAGTATTCTTCATGCTGGTTCTAACAAAATTTATTTGGAAATTTTTGGACAATTCTACTGGAAGATATGGATTTTCCAAGTTTGGTTAATTCCTGGAATTATTTTCAAAAGGGGAAACACTTAAATAATTCAGCCGGGCCCACTAGTTTAAAACCAACCAATCGCAGCAGGGCCGCACCGGGGGCTACGGGGTTAACCGACGCAGCCGCACTGGATCCTCGACCACAACCGGACCCCGCAATGACTGACATGTGGGTTCCACGGTTTTCTTCAACCTCGGGCTGGCGCTCGCGCGCGGCGGCGCCCGTGGCAGTAGCTCGCCGGAGATCCCGCCGCCGGCCAAACTGCTTCACCAAACTCGCCAAGACTCGTCGCCTGGGGGTTTTCGGGGGCGCTGAGAACGTCGATGAGGTCGGCATCGGCTGAAACGGACCGGAACAACCCGTGCGACGGCGGCAGCGTCAGTGAGAGCTCGGGCCTGCTTGAATTCACTCAACTCAAGCTCAAACATCTCGGGAACTACTCCAAAAGCTTCCTGGGACCTCAAGGTTCAAGGATCTGAACTAGGGAAGAGAGGAAAACGACCGCAAGATATGAGCTCGATGGCGAAGTACGGTTTTCCGACCGGCAGCCGCGAAATCTTGAAATCTAAGGTGCTCGTTGATAACTTTTAGGGCCCTTGGGCAGGGAGTTGCGCTAGGATATATTGGAGCTATCTGCTAACCAGATTAAAGGATGATTGCAAGAATGAAACAAATTTAAGCGTGAAGCCTTGCTGTTCTATTGAACAATGATTTGGTTGTCGAATAAAAACTCGAGCAACACTTCATGTCATGGGCTTAAATTTTGTGATCATAAACTAGAGAGGATTGCAAACCTTTCTGCTTAAAGGGTCGATACTAGAAACGGCCTAGAACCAGAGCTCGACGGTGAGGCAGTGAAGGTTCCCGGCGGCTTCCTCGATGGCGACCGGAAAACTTCGGAATACCTCCAGTAGAAGCTATGTCACGATCAATGACCAAATAGAATATGTAGAGGAGGTTGCGACAAGACTTTTATCTACTTACAGCTCGGTGAGAAATGGCTTCAATCCTCGGCCAAAAGCTCGGAGAACAGAGGCGGCAGCTATGGCGCGAAACTGAGGTGGAGCTCGATGGTGATGGCCAGGGGGTGGTATTTATAGGCATAGAGGTACGAGGGGAGCTTGCCACGGCGCAAGCAAGCAGGCAGCTCGGTGGAGCTTGCATGCGTGCTGTGTCGAGTGCTCCCGGCGTGGATCAGCAGCGACAGCCGGATACAGAGCACCTCCGTCGGTTCACTCGAGTTTGTCAGGCTGACAGTGGGTCCCACCTTCTCTTATCCTCTTCCCTTCTCTGCAACATCAATTCTCCTACCAAACTTGATCAAAAAATTCCAGATTTTTGTGGAGAGGCTCAATTAAATATTTGGAACTTGATTCTGAAATTGTGGAGAGGCTCAATAAAATTTAAGAATGGGTGAAAGAAAAATTCTTAATGATCTCAAGTTCAAATGCACAACCACATTTGATCTTCATTATGGTTGAAAACAAACTGATAGTTGAACTTCATATTAAGGGAAAAACTGGGATTTTACATCCCCCCCTTAATAGAATCTTGTCCCAAGATTACAAAAGGAAGGATAAAAGAAAAAGATCTAATGAACATATGCCGTTAACAAGTCCGGATAGTTTGTTCTAAGATATTCCTCGCTTTCCCACGTTGCTTCATCAGCGGTGTGGTTTCCCCACAAGACCTTGTAGAAATGCAAGGCGCGGTTTCTTGTGGTACGAGTCTTCTCATCGACTATCTGGGTTGGATGCTCAGAGTAAGTAAGATCTGGTTGGAGAGCTTCCAAATCCTCCATACGGACTTCCGTTGGCGCCTTGAGACATTTTCTCAACTGTGAAATGTGAAACACATTGTGGACCCCTGAAAGCGACACTGGCAGCTCTAGCTATAGGTGCTCATTGCTCAATTATTGCGAATGGCCCAATGAAACATGGAGCTAGCTTCCCTTTTACTCTGAAGCGATGAATCCCTTTCATTGGGGATACACAAAGGTAAAAGTGATCACCAACATCAAAGTGAAGGGGTCGACGCCATTTGTCCGCATAGCTTTTCTGACGAGAATGAGCAGCCTTGAGGTTGGCTTGAATAACTCGTACTCGTTCTTCGGCTTCATTCACCAAGTCTATACCATATATTACTCGTTCACCGGATTCACACCAGTTCAAAGGTGTGCGGCACTTCCGGCCATAAAGAGCTTCATATGGTGCCATTTGGATGCTAGTCTGATAACCATTGTTGTATTAAAACTCCACCAATGGTAGATGATCATCCCAATTCTTACCATGCTGAATGGCACCGGCATGGAGCATATCCTCTAGCACTTGCTTTACTCGTTCCGTTTGACCATCAGTTTGTGGATTTTAAGCTGAGCTTTGAATCAAATTGGTACCCAGAGATGTGTGGAGCTGCTCCCAAAATCGAGCAATGAACAAGGTTCCACGATGTGATACAATAGTGCAGGGTACTCCGTGTAGGCATAGGATCCTGGCAATATACAACTCTACGTATTGTCGTGCCACATATTTGACATTGACTGGAATAAAGTGAGTCGACTTGGTGAGTCAGTCGACTATCACCCAAATTGAGTCATGCTTGTGAAAGGTGAGAGGTAATCAAATAATGAAATCCACGTTGATGTCCTCCCATTTCTAGGCCGGTATGCTTAAAGGTTGTAGTTGTCCGGCTGTCTTTAGATGGTCGGCTTCCACCCGTCGACACGTATCACATTCGAATACGTACTTCGCTATCTCCCTCTTCATCTGAGTCCACCAAAATTTCTTCTTTTAGTCTTGGTACAATTTGTTACTTCCCGGATGTATAGAATATTTGGACAAATGAGCTTCGTCCAAAATCTTCTTCTGAAGTCCCACATTGCGGGGCACCATGATGCGGTCTTTGAACCAGATGGTACCATCATCGTCACATCGGAAACATTTCATCTCCCCCTTTTTCATTCTTCGGCGAATATGTGATATGCCCTTGTCTTTCTTCTGAGCCTCCACAATTTCTACCCTTATGGTAGGAATGAGAGCTAGATTAGAGCGCCCCATATGGAACCAAGTAGAGACTCGGTTCTTCTTCCTCTATCAAGGTGATAGAAAGGTTATTGACATGGGACATGCGACTTAGCGCATCTACGACTACATTTGCCTTTCTAGGATGGTAGTGGATCTCAATTTCATAGTCTTTGATTAAGTCCAACCATCTTCGCTGTTGCATATTCAAATCCTTCTGGGTGAAGATGTACTTCAAGCTTTTGTGATCGGTGTAGAGATGTACTAGGTTGCCCCATAGATAGTGTCTCCACAACTTCAATGCCAGTACCACGGCGGCGAGCTCAAGATCATTAGTCGGATAATGCTACTCATGGTTCTGAAGTTGCTGTGATCCATAAGCGATCACCCTTCTATCTTGCATTAATACGCAACCCAAATTGATCCCAGATGCCTGGTTGGGCTAATACCAGCGCTGTTGTGAGGTGTTTCACTAATGCTTGAAAACCTTCCTCACATTCATATGTCCATGCATATTTCTTCCCTTTCTTCAGAAGTTCTGTCATTGGTTTAGCTATCTTGGAAAAACTTGGAATGAACCTCCGATAATATCCCTCTAAACCAAGGAAGCTTTGAACTTCATGCACAGACTTTGGAGACTCCCATGTGAGTACTTGCTTAGTCTTGCTTGGATCAACTGCAATCCCTTCGGCAGAGATGATGTGCCCTAGAAATGGCACTTGGCTGATCCAGAACTCACATTTGTTGAACTTGGTGTACAGCTTTTGGCCTCGCAATTGCTAAAGCACGATGTGCAAATGTTGTTCATGTTCTTCTTAGGATTTTGAGTACACAAGGATGTCGTCGATGAAGACCATGACAAACTTGTCCAAATTCGGCATGAATACCGAATTCATGAGATACATGAAATGGGCCGGTTTGTTGGTCAATCTGAAGGACATGACAAGGTACTCATACAATCCATACCTCGTCGAGAATGCTGTCTTAGGTATATCCTCTGCTCGAATCCTGATCTGATGATATCCAGAGTGAAGATCCATCTTTGAAAATACCATAGCAACCACCTATTGATCGAAGAATATCGATGTGTGGTAGTGGATACTTGTTCTTGATCGTGACAGCATTGAGTGGACGATAGTCCACACATAGTCTCAACGTTTTATCCTTCTTTTCCATAAACAATGCAGAACAGCCCCAAGGTGATGAACTTGGACGAATGGAACCCTTGTCCAAAAGTTCCTTCAGCTGCTCTCTCAGTTCTGCAAGTTTCTTAGGTGCCATCTTATACGGCTTTCTCGAGATCGGCACTGTTCCCGGTACAAGTTCAATCTTAAATTCAACATCTCTTTTTGGTGGCATACCAGGAATATCTTCGGGAAATACGTTTGGATACTCACATACTACTGGAATGTCTTCAAGTTTACAGGCCTCAGTGTTATAAGTAGTTGGAGTCACATGGATATTACTCTCAAGAGTGAGAGTTTGGGGAGATTGGACAGGAGAATTTAGATATATCCTCTGAGGAACGATGTCTATAATAGCACAGTTGTATTGCAACCATGCCATCCCTAAGATGATATCTAGCTTCTGATGTTCTAGAATAATGAGAGAGATAAGGTATATGTTCCCACCTAGATTAAGAGGTACCCTATGGACCATCTCATCTGCTACTACTTTTCCTCCAGGAGAACAATCACATATGGGGTTTTTGTGGAAAAGATAGGCAACTGATATTGAATGACATAAGACTTGCTAATAAAGTTGTGGGAAGCACCGGAGTCAAAAAGGATGACTACGGGATGACCAATGAGAGATAATGTACCTGTGAGTACGGGTGCGCCTTCCGAAACGTCCTCGATGGCGAGGTGGTGGACGTTGCCAGTTCTGGTGGCTGGCTTCTTGGGCTGGTTGCGGGGCTGATTTGCCCCCTGGTATGACGACTGTCCTCTGCTCTGCGGGCAATCCTTGGCGAAATGCCCCGTACGTCCACACGTGAAACACGTGTACGGGGTCTGACCGGCATGGAAGGGAGGTTGGAATCCCGGTGCACGCGGTGGAGGTAGAGGTGCACATTGAATCATCCCTTGTTGCTGCTGTGGGCGAAGGCCGACGTTGTTGAACTGGCGACCCCGAAACATCGGTGGTCACGATGGCGGTTGCCACCTTTGGTTGGATGGTGATCGATACACCATTCGGTACTTCTGAGGAGCACCCCCTCCGCTGCCCTGCAGAGCACTCCTTTTCTTCTTGTCGGAGAACAACTCCCTAGTAGCGTCTGTCGAAGTGTTTGATACGACACTTCCCCCGGACCTGCTGAGAAGCAGCCCACGGATGTTTTTTTGTGGTTAGGGAACACAGAGATCAAGATCAAGATGATATCCTCAAGGATTTACGTGGTTCGGGCCGCCTGAGCGTAACACCCTACTCCACGGGGTTTGTGTTGTTGTATTGTGAGCTAGTCAGCTGAGATCAGTTCCAATCAGATCGTCCCCGATGTCGGTGTGGTGCATCCCTTTTATAGTTCTAAGGACTGACGGTTACAAAGCTTGCCTGGCCTGACATGTGGCCTTGGCGTGTTTAGGGACCTAATACATAGTTTAAAGAGTATTAAGTATAATTATTTGTGTGATAACGTGCCTTAATGGTAGTGTTACCCCTATTAACAATGCACTGATCGTGTGCCATTAATACGACATTAATAACACATTATCAGGCCTTGTAACGGCCACTTTAACCGTCCTTGAATGTTTGTGATGGACGTGATCTGCTTGTATTTATGTTGACGATGAAGGTCCGGGGGCTCCACACGTGGCAGATGCGAAGCTTTCCCTTGCGGGAGGATAGGTCCGGGGTCGCTGTACACGTGTTGGCATCGGAGCTCCTCTCTAACGAGGGTTAGGTCCAGGGTTGTTGTACATGTGTAGTAGCCGGAGCTTCTCTTGGTTGGGAGTTTAGTTCCGGTCTTCTTTTACACGTGTTAACTCGGGAGCCAGCCATGTGAGGGGAGCGGGTCTGGTGCAACATGACATGTGGGACCTGCAAGGGCCTTCAACTCTGACGGGTGGAACTCTCTTGCACTTCTTGCGGTATCGTGGGGTACCCGGTACGTAGGGTACCGACAGTGGCCCCTGGGCCCACCTCTGAGAGAAACCCTTTGGGTTAAGTTATTCTGCCGGAGGTGGGGCCATTCTTGATACCCGCTTTGATTTTCAAATGTCCTCTGATGTGCCAATAGAGTGACGGTCCAGGAGTGAACCTTCGACGCATGGATTTTTATGAATAAGGCAGATGAGATCTTTGAGTGTGGATCTCAAGCAATTGAAGGTCGCCGGTTCCCAATACGAAAACCGTATCGGTTCTGCGCGCCCTGTCAGAGCGCCAACTTTGGGCTTCCCGCCGCTCATCATGACAATGGTTCGCCTTGGGTAAGAACCTCGATCTCTTCGTCGGGGTGTCCCCAGGCCCACCCGTCATTGACGGGGTAGATTTTTGAAAAGTGCATTCGATCTCACTGCGGTTCCCATCCAAGCTTCGTGGAGGCTTACTTAAGAAGGAAAGTGCGCACGGTTTGAGGACTCTTTACTCCTTCGATCAACTTAGCGCTCAGAGCCTCCCAAACTCCGCCTAGCTTCCCTTCCTTTGCACCGCTTTTCCGCGATGGAGTTGGGTCTCCCCAAGAGCCTCCTCAAGAGCGATGATGATCTGAAGAAGGTCCGGACCTACATGGGGTGGTCCAGCGACTCCTTCAACCATTTGGTCCGCGCCGGCAAGCTCCCGTTCAAGAAGGAGCGCAATGGCGACATGGTGTACTTCTGTGACATCTTCACGCTTCCATGTAGCTTCATCTGGGGTTATGAATCTTCTTGTAGTGCCAATCTTCCACGGAAGTAGAGACAGGCATGAAGATAGAAGGAATCCCAACATATATGCATGCATCAAGGTATATGATCCTAAACAGCTAACTATACCAGCCTATATGCATATGGCAATGCTAAAGCATCCCAAAATCCTCTATTAAGCACACAAGCAACCAATATATATAGCAACAACACTCCAAGCAAAAACACATCGACGGATATGGACCGAACTGTCTCACGACGTTCTGAACCAAGCTCTAGGGAATTGTGCAGATTTTGCAACTGCACCAAGAAATAATAAAAAAGCACAATTGTACGAAATGAATTTCTAGATCCCGGGATTTATTATTATTAAATTGGTAAAAAGTCTCGATTTCTGGAATTCCGTATTTCTATTTCATGCATATTCACTTTGACCACAGCCACCCAAAGAGGATTCGAAGAACAATTGCTATTTCATTCCTTTTGCTAGGAGTATGAGGGAAAGTGTTTTTTACATCCTAGGCCAGGCTTCTTGGTTGATTGTATCCTTAACCATTTCTATTTTTTTTGACACGAGGAACTCACCATGAATCCACTAATTGCTGCTGCTTCCGTCCCGGATATAACCAAGCAGGTGCAGAGACCTGTCGGAGCTTCCCCCTTTGTAAGGGGGTCCTGGGGACAATACAAAAAAAAAGATCTTTATTTATTCTTTAACTAATATCCAATTCTTTTCATTTATTAATTGCTGGCTTATTTGGCAAAGAAAAATAGAGTACGTTATAAAAAATTAATAAGTCAGTTGGATATTTGGGAGAAGTAATTTAATCGTTCGAATTTTTTTTCTTATTTTATTGGTAGTCTTAGATTTTGCATTTTGATGAGCAAGGTGAGTGGTCGGTGGAGACGTAGTACTGGTGGTCCGAACTCCGTAAAAATCAGGTGTCTTGGAAGTCTCTGTATCTTATTGGTGAAACTGAATACTTGAAATTCAACAGAACCCCTATTTTCTTGTTTTTCTTCTTTAACCATAAATAAAAAAAATTCTACCATATTTTTTCCCCTATTTTTCTATTTGCATTTTCAAAATAGGTAGATCTCGGGGATACAGTCTTCACCTTCTCATCACAAGATCAGCCAATAGAAGAAAGAAGTCCTAATTCTGCAGAACATTCTGAGCACGTGAAAAGTGAATAGGCTAAAGATAAAAAAAACAAATCCTTTTGTAGCTCGTCATTTATTGACAAAAATCGAAAAGGTCAATATGAAGGAGGAGAAAGAAAAAATTCATTATTGGCCCACCATTGATTACAATATTTAGCTTTTATGAATCGCTAGAAGTTGTACACCACACCTTTTTTTGTAGTGAAAAGGTTCCGCTATGAAGAGAACTTCTGGATTCTATTGGCTTCGACTTATTATTTATGCAATGGCAACATAAATGCAGCAAAAAATAGGACTAAAAAAGAGGAAAATTGTGTCAGATTAACCCTGAAAAAAGTGATCCAAAAATGGATTTGCCCTAAAGTTTGATGAAGTATCCAAATTCTAAGGAAAAATCATTATTGATTGTCCAAGACCATAGATCACCCGTCGAGCAGAGACGAAAGTCGGCCTTAGTGATCCGACGGTGCCGAGTGGAAGGCAAAAAGGATCCTTCTGATTCTCAAAGAATGAGGGGCAAGGGCAAATTGGAGTTGTAATTCGACTTTGCTTTTTTTAACTATTGGCAAATAGGAGGTTTCCAAATTCAAGCCCAAGTACTGATCACTTCTTGGGGACATGGGGACGTCAAAAAGGGGCCAAGCGAAGCTCTTTCTTTTTTTGGCCGTGCCGTGAAGTGCAATTTTCTCGTATGCGGTATTTTTTCGGAAAACCATATGGTTCTTTATGGATCCTCTTATGCATTATGTTCGATATCAAGGAAAGGTAATTCTTGTATCTGGAGTACTTCACCTAATTTCCTCCGCAGTCTTAGGCTTCGGTGGGAACCCCAAGAATTCTTGGTATACTCTCATTCCAATCCTCAATTCTCCTTTCGAGATTCGGCGATAAACTTCCATTGAAGAGAAGCAAATGAAACGCTTTCATAAAAATTCTCGTAGAATCAATTGCGGGTACTAAGAGTCCTCTCACTACCAACCAGCAGACATCATCATCTGGTTGGCTCCTAGCAAATAGGTCTTTTTCGTCTTAAGCTTAGAACTTTTCCAACAGAAGATTCAATGTTTACGAGTTTCTAAAGTCAATTTTTCTTTTACATATCTTTTTTTTCAGAATCCTATTTTTGTTCTTCCACCCATGCAATAGAGAGCGAACTCGTTTAGGAATAACCGATTCGTGGGGTGGTTGGAGTATTTCAGGAGGAACTGTAACGAATCCGGGAATCGGCCCGAAGAGCATCAATGAGCAGGCCTACTAAATTGAGAATGGTCTTAACTGAATATTCAGACAAAAAAAAGAAGGAAAAGATTCCATTGAGACAGTCATGAGTTTGATTGAGTTTCTGTTACTTGACCAATAGCGTCGGTTTTTGAAGTTCAGCACAGTGGTTGAAAATGGCATAAGCTTCGGGTAATTTGGCTAAGAAAAAACTAGTCTTCTGGTTCCCAATTCACTACCAAGCAAGTTTGAACGAATTGACTATTCGTGAATCCAAACAACCTTTTCGTAGACGTTCCTGAATTGGTCCGGGGGACGATAACTCTAAAAAGAGAGATTTAAAATAAGAAATTGAAAGATTTCATTGAAATTGTTCGTTTGGAAATTTCCGACAGGGTCCCACATTACGTGTCCCAGCTTGTGTTTTAAGTAATTTTTTTATCTTTTTAGAAAAGAAATCAAAATTCGTTCAAAATCTAATGATTAGAAGAGCGGCGGATAATAAGGATCCGCGCGCGGTCGACAATAACGAAGTGCTGACTTGTACGTTCTAGGTGGAGTTTCTCTTACCCATCAATGCATGGTGTTCTTCGACTAATCGTTACTTAAGATATTTGTATACTTCAAAGTTGAAGAGAAGTAACCAAATGGGGGATAAGATCGAAAAGAAATAATCCTTTTAAAATAAGAGTATGACTGTTTTCTCGGGGTAAGTGATGGTTTTTCTGACTAGAATGCTTATAATATCAGATTGGGGAGGAAGATCGGAATTAAAAATTGATAAAAAAGAAAGGATATGGGCTCGCGTGAGTAGAAATCAAAAGATACAATTCGCCCAGTTGCTTCCCGCGGGTTTTCATAACCCTGTTGGCTGAGGACATCCCTTAAGCGCGGGCGTTTTTCTAGCATTTCGTATTTGCCGAGGGGAGAGAACTAAAAGATAACTCAAGCTAGACAGAAAGGTGCAAAAGTCCACAACTAATCGATTATGAAAAATTGGATCGGATTTTGCAGTTCTTTTATTAAATTCATTCTCTAACAATAAACGAATACAATTTGCGGCTAGTTTCAGCATAAAAGGAAGAAGTCGGGTCCGCGATTCATAACTAGAAAGCTTCTCTGGTCCTTCACTACTCGGGGCTAAAAGCCCTGACATGTGGGGGGGGGGAGGCGTCTATATTCTTTTTCGAAATGGATTGCGAAAAAGAACTACTAATCCTTAACTTTTCGAGGAATCCTTCATCAGTGGTTGTGAATGACTAACTTTTTCAAAGGCCGCAATTGAATAGACCGAGCAAGTTCAAATTGAAAAAAAAAGAAATTGATTTTATTACGAGATGCTATTTTTTCCATTCATTACCTTTGAGGATCAGTCGTAACCAAAAATTTTTTGGGTAGAGCCGGATCTAAGTGTTGGCCCCCAAACATCCGAATGGATGGTATAAAATGGCACATTGCTTCTCATACCTGAATAGCTTCCACGGTGGGTTGACCAAAATGAGGATCCCAAATCGCATGAGCAATAGGTCTTACGTGTAAAGGATCCACTTTTAAAATTCAAATTAAAGGGTATTCTGAAAGAGGTATTTCTTTCATTTTCACCCCCGGCAAGAGATCCAGTGCCAATATTGATAGGTCGCGATAGAAATCGGAGAGCCAACCCACGAGCTAAAGGTGGATGTGGAGGTGGATCTCTTTATCGTCGTATGATTAATCCTATTTTTAAAAGATCTCAAAAACAATGCACAATTCCCTCTTCATGTACCAAAACTATCGGAAATGTTTCAAAAAAAGACTCTAAAAATGATTTAAGCGCGATAACTACGCCACGTACTATTTTAACGCAAGGCTCATTAACAACTCAATTTACAGATCAAAAATGAAAAAAAAAAGAATTAGTAAGACGAGGAAGGGTTAAGGATTTACCCGGTGTGAGATATCGCATTATTCGAGGAACCCTAGATGCTGTCGTAGTAAAGAATCGTCAATGATCGAACGGAAATAGATAAGAGGCTTGTGGGATTGACGTGATAGGGAAGGTTCCTTTTGGGGGGTACCCCCGGGAAAGATCTTTATTTATTCTTTAACTAATATCCAATTCTTTTCATTTATTAATTGCTATAACGAGTGTTTTATTCCAATATTAAGAGAAATGACAAGAAAGTTCTATATAGATAGAGAAATAGAAGAAAATTACGATGTGTCAAGAAATTCTCATCGAAACATCGAGAAATTGTGCATATAGAAAACTCTAAAGAAAGAAAAAAGGAGACCCATGCCATGATTTTCAAATCTTTTCTACTTTGTGGGCTCGGTCCCTCAGTTCCAGCTGCATGGAAGGTCATCATTGAGTTGACTAATTTTCGAAATAGTCTTTTGCATTTTCAAAATAGGAAGTTCGAGATAGAATTCGGGTACTATAGGCGGGGCCACTACCATATATAACATAAGACTTCTCCCCCAATTCTGTTTAGTCGAGCCTATTCATACACTATCTAAATCTAAACAAGGAAGTTAGATTCGGCACCGGGGCTTCGGTCGCCGGCTTCCCAGTCATCATTTCACCAACTTCCTTGACCTTCCGGCACTGGGCGTGAAAAATGGAAATTCAAAAAAAAATAAAAAAATGGAGTGAACCCTACTAAAAATAGAAAAAAAACTTAGTAATTATAGAAAATTAAAATTCAATATAGAAATTGGAATAGATTCTATTAGAAAAATGGATTTGCGAGTTAGAGAAATAAAAAGAAAGTTATTGCGAGCGGAACGAGCAGGGCGAGCTTTGGATGAATCAATCTATTATCGGGAGCGCTTCAATATCCATTCACTACTGACAAGATCAAAAAGAAAATAGTTAGGTTCTTTAAGCATCTTTTGCTCGCGCGATCTGACCAGTTCATTCAGGAAACTAGAAATGGTCGATATCAAGATAAAACTTGCACATTTTCCATTCTGAAACGTTCCCCTAAATAAATATCGCTTTCCGTTTTGAGTTATTCCCGGTAATTAAGCACCAACTAAACCAGTAATGAGGTACTACCCAGTACATGTCCATACCAGACCTCCTCGGTTCGTCTGAGCCGGACCGGAGTTGAAGATTTTGAAAATTCTAAAAAAAGAAGGAAGGGGGTGGGGGAGAGAAAAACTTTTGGATATATTGATTCCGATTGAATTGCAAATATATCAATGGTAGAATCAATTCAATTCTGAATTGCAATAAGCGGGCTTTCTTTTAGGCTAGTGGAGTAGTTTTGATTAAGGTTTTATTAGTACCCGCTTCATCAGTAACACCAAAAACAGTCTTTCCATTTTATCAATTGAATTCCTCCCAAAGGTCGGATACTTGGATCTACTATTTCAAATATACTTTTACCAAGTATATTTTCCTTGAATGCCAAATCAGAAAATAGAACCGATGTCCACGGGAACAGTGGCTTCATAGCTGGTACTCTTTTTTAGCTATAGGAAAACTTCTTTTTTGAATAAGCCCTCTCTTTTTTTATAGGAAGGACCTATTGTTAGAAGCACTTTCTTCTTTTGTTTGCCCAAAAGACAACTTTTTTCTCTCGATTTTGTCGAGTCATTACACCAATTCAATAAATGATCATCAAGCGGTTCTTATTCGAAGAACCCTTGCCTTTTGTTTAGCTTGCGGTTTTCAGGGGGATCCGGCCGGCCGGCGTCGGCTTGTGATTTATAAATCGCTTCGGGTCCTAAGTGCTCCTATATGCTCTAAAGTGTCCATTCTATCTAGGCTGTGTCCTACGGTCAACCTATGGCTCTGATACCAATCTGAGATACTCGGTTCCGAAAAATGAAACAAGTGCAGTATATGTGTGCCCAGGATGTTCAACACACATATACAAGTGATTCACAAATGATAAACAGATAATTACCACAGAATAATATTAATTAACCAAATTTTATTACACAATTCATATTATCCTCGAATACAAACTCTAATGAATATTAATGACAAGTTTGAACTAATGCAGCTGAAATAAACTAATTATTAACATAATACTCCCAATCTTGACCTGCAACTGTTTGGGGGGGGGGGGGGATTGCAAGGGTGAGTACATGTCGTACTCAGCAAGTGTGGAAAGTATGACATGTGGCTGATTCAAATGACTACAATAATAAGGGTTGAGTGCTGAAAAGTACATTAAAACATTTGAAAAGCAATATATTACATGTATATGAAATAAACCAATCATAATCATAAGTAATGTCATAATGCTAGTCCGAATTCATTACCATCATTAATAGTTCCAGATTTCACCATTTGCCAATAACCATATTCAAAACCAGAAATTAATCCATAACCAGCCATAACCATTACCAAACCATAACCATCCCAAACACCATCCCAATACCAAGTTCCCTCTAATCATGGAAGTTGTCCCGGTGCTCATAACCGGGAGCACGTCTATCATGATAGTTTTATTAGACTCTGCAGAGTTTGTACCACTTTACCCACGTGTTTGTGATTTCATCACCCGTCGGCGACTAAAGAAACTCCCTTATGCCAATTACACTTCCTTTGGTGTATGGCCAAGAGATCACAAAATAGCCTTTACAAAGGGATTACTAGCCTATTTAGACCCCACTGAGGTTTCACCGGTGGCGATGTCTCCAACTGAGCACATCTTCAACCAAGGGCCCCCTCTTGATCCATTCGGATCCCCAGGTAGTCCCACCAATCATCAATAAACCCAATCCGACTACCCCTTCCCCGAGCATCCATAATGGTCCAAATAGCACTGGCAAACCCTAATTAATCAGCTATGCCGCACCCATACTTAGCCTCGTGGTGGCACTATAGTCCTGGCTTATTCTCGCATGAACCGGTCCTTAGATCTAAAGCAAGCAAACCACCATGACATCCAACCCATCCACATACCGGACTTGCTTAGATCACCCATTACCATATCATATTGATCATTTCACATTAACCAAAATATCATTAATGCATAATTAAATGTGAGTGTTGTTTTCCCATCCCAATTAATTAAGCGAAGCAAAAAGGTAAAAGCCCTTCCCGACTCTCTACCGTAAATTCCAGGCGACAAGGGTGGTCAAACAACACTAGTAAACTTCCTACCATAGGATTCCCATCAAATTCACACAAGCATGCAGTTTGCAAATAAAATTTATTTTAAAAACAGGATCAATATGCTTCAAGGACACTTGCCTTGTTCCGACGGATAGGGTTGCTCAAGCGCTTTGAAGTCTTGGTTCTGTAAATCCTCGTACACGACCTCTTGAGCACTTCCCTCTACTCGTGATCACACATACAAGAAAATACATACAAATCAACATGATGCACACACATTAATCAACATGCGATGACATGCATGCATGCAAAGTTCAATTATTAATTAACTACAGTTGTTCATTAGTTAGATGCAACTAGTTCATACGTGTTCATATGAATTACGGGGGTTTTAGCGATAATTAATGCTACTGAAAATAAATTTATGGTACAACTACGATCAAATTACGTCTATTAGATTTAATGCGTTGCTAAAATTTGCATCAGAAAATCGAATCCTACCGTAGATGTGATGGCTTCAAAGATCGCGGGATGGGGACGATGCATAGACGAAGTGGATGGCACAACGGTCCTCCGGCGGCACGACGACGACGACGATCTTCGATGGCACCCTCCTATTTTTCTTCCTCTTCCTTTCCTTTTTTTTCTTCCCTGGCGGTGCCTCTGTTCTTCTCTTTTTTTTTTCTCTACGGCGGCTAGGGTTTCTACAGGCCTTCTGGTGTCAAAAACTATGGAGCCCACCTCCTTTTATAGGCGGCGAGGCACGACGCTAGGGCCGGCGCGGGCGGGGTGTGCTGCAGCGGGGCGCCCTTGGGCGCCGGAGAGTGTGGGGGTGCGGTCGCGCGGGGCTAGGCGCGTTGGGTGTGCGGGATCGTGAGCGGGCGGGGTTCGTTGTGGGGCCAGGCGTGGTGCGAGGCCGGGGTCCGCAGTGCGGGCTGGCGCGGTGGGGCCAGGCGCGGGGCAGGCCAGCGGGGCCAGTCTGCGCACGAGCGGGGCGTGGGGTCGCGCTGGTTGGGCCGGCTCGGCCTGGCCGGCGATTGCCCTTTTTTCTTTTTTTTTTTCTTTTTTTATACTTTATTTTTTCATTATTTTTTCTATTTGTTTATTGTTTATATTTTTTATACTTATTTTAATATCTATTATTTCCATATTATTTGTTATTTATATATATATATATATATGTTTCATTATTGTTATATATATCTCTATCATTCATTATTATTCATTTTTCTTCTATAATAAATTTTCTTTCCTAATTACTTTTCTATTGTATAAAATTTCTAAGTTGATTTTAATATATCTAGTAACTTAGTATATGCCTAAATGTGAATGCATGTGCATAGAAGATTTAGTTTATTTTATTATTCTGGTTAACTATTGTTTCTTCTTCCATATTATCTTTTCTGTTTTCTTTTATTTCTTTTCTTCCATATTTGTTATGCTAATTTAATTTCTTTTAATGTACTTACTCTGGTAAATAAATTTCTTTTAGCTTATTTCCTTTGGTAATAAATTTTTAATACATGATGATGAATGCAAAATGCAAAATGCAATATGAGATGCGTATATTATATATTTTCTTTATATAAACAATTTCTTCCTATTGTTAACTATAAATTCATATTTTAGTTTTTAATTTGCTGAAACTTGAAAATCAGGGTGTTATAATTCTAGCCCCCTTAAACTGAATCTCGCCCTCGAGATTCAGACGAATTAAAGAAGAGATGAGAAAATTCCTGATAACATCTTCACACTTCCATGTAGCTTCATTTGGGGTTATGAATCTTCTTGTAGTGTCAATCTTCCACGGAAGTAGAGATAGGAATGAAGATAGAAGGACTCCCAACCTATATGCATGCATCAAGGTATATGATCCTAAACAACAAACTATACCAGGCTATATGGATATGGCAATGCTAAAGCATCCCAAAATCCTCTATTAAGCACACAAGCAACCAATATATATAGCAACAGCACTCCAAGCAAAAACACATCGATTCCTAAGTGCTCCTATGTGCTCCAAAGTGTCCATTCTATCTAGGCTGCGTCCTACGATCAACCTGTGGCTCTGATACCAATCTGTGACACTCGGTTCCAAAAAATGAACCAAGTGCAGTATATGTGTGCCCAGGATGTTCAACGCACATATACAAGTGATTCACAAATGATAAACAGATAATTACCACAGGACAAGATTAATTAACTAAAATTGATTACACAATTCATATTATCCTCGAATACAAACTCTAATGAATATTAATGATAAGTTTGAACTAATGCAGCAGAAATAAACTAATTAAGCAAACTAAACAGCTAGGCAGCATAATCAATAGGGTATAGCGCAGCTCCAATAACACCACAGGCAAGTCGACGGTAGCACACAGCCTAGAACTCCGCATTATTAACGTAATACTCCCAATCCTGACCTGAACTGTTGGGGGGGGGATTGCAAGGGTGAGTACATGTCGTACTCAGCAAGTGTGGAAAGTATGACATGTTGCTGATTCAAATAACGACAATAATAAGGGTTGAATGCTGAAAAGTGCATTAAAACATTTGAAAAGCAATATATTACATGTATATGAAATAAACCCATCATAATCATAAGTAATATCATAATACCAGTTTGAATTCATTACCATCATCAGTAATTCCAGATTTCACCATTTGCCAATAACCATATTCAATACCAGAAATCAATCCATAACCAGCCATAACCATTACCAAACCATAACCATCCCAAACACCATCCCAATACCAATTTCCCTCTAATCATGGAAGTTGTCCAGGTGCTCATAACCGGGAGCACGGCTATCATGATAGTTTTATTAGACTCTGCAAAGTTTCTACCACTTTACCCACGTGTTTGTGATTTCATCACCTGTCGATGACTAAAGAACCTCCCTTATGCCAATTACACTTCCTTTGGTGTATGGCCAAGAGATCACAAAATAGCCTTCACAAAGGGATTACTAGCCTATTTAGACCACACTGAGGTTTCACCGGTGGCGATGTCTCCAACTGAGCACATCTTCAACCAAGGGACCCCTCTTGAGCCTTTCGGATCCTAGGGTAGTCCCACCAATCATCAACAAACCCAATCTGACTACCCCTTCCCCGAGCATCCATAATGGTCCAAATAGCACTGGCAAACCCTAATTAATCAGCTACACCGCACCCATACTTGGCCTCCTGGTGGCACTGTAGTCCAGGCTTATTCTCGCATGAACCGGTCCTTAGATCTAAAGCAAGCAAACCACCATGACATTAAACCCATCCACATACCGGGCTTGCTTAGATCACCCATTACCATATCATATTGACCAGTTCACATTAACCAAAATATCATTAATGCATAATTAAATGTGTAGTGTTGTTTTCCCATCCCAATTAATTAAGCGAAGCAAAAAGGTAAAAGCCCTTCCTGACTCTCTACCATAAATTCCAGGCGACAAGGGTGGTCAAACAACGCTAGTAAACTTCCTACCATAGGATTCCCATCAAATTGACACAAGTATGCAGCTTGCAAACAAAACATTTATTTTAAAAATAGGATCCATATGCTTCAAGGACACTTCCCTTGTTCCAACGGATAGGGTTGCTCAAGCACTATGAAGTCTTGGTTCTAGAAATCCTCGTACACGACCACTTGAGCACTTCCCTCTACTCGTGATCACACATACAAGAAAATACATACAAATCAACATGATGCACACACATTAATCAACATGCGATGACATGCATGCATGCAAAGCTCAATTATTAATTAACTACAGTTGTTTATTAGTTAGATGCAACTAGGTTATACATATGAGTTACGGGGGTTTTAGAGAGAATTAATGCTGCTGAAAGTGCATCTAGGACTCCCTTGTGGGTTTTGGATGATTTATGACAAGCAATTGGGATCCTAATCCTTTTGTTGAGATGAAGCAGGCAAATGATGAAAAATGAGCAAAATGCCAAAAAGAAGGGAAATGAGAAGCAAAGTGAATTTGAGCTCAAGGAGAAGAAAATAGTAGATTATTATGTATGGAGTGTGTTAAGGAAACACACCCAAGAGCTCAATCACTTTCAATCACACACCCAAAATGCACAAAGTTATACAGGACCGGACTAGTCCGATAACAGCCGGACTAGTCCGATATCACATTCTGCACTAGATCGGACAAGTCTGGTTTCCTCCGGACTAGTCCGATATTCTTTCTGATCCACTTTGGACAAGTCCGGTGTCTACACGGACTAGTCCGATATACACACTGATCTAAATCGGACAAGTCCTCCAAGTGCGGACTTGTCATCCTAAACACTCAGGGTTTCATATGTCCGGACAAGTCCGATGGCAATCGAACTAGTCCGAATATCTCCAGTAGTGAAATCGGACAAGTCCGTTTTCAACCGGACTAGTCCGATATTCCTGGACACTTAGGGTTTGCTACACATAGCACACCGGACTAGTCCGGTGACCACCACGGACTAGTCCGATCTTTCTGAACCCTAACGGTCACTTTTAGAAACCCCATATAAATAGAGGTGCACGGCCCACTTTTACACTCTCTCGAACCCTAGCGCCGTCACACCTTCCAAGAGACTCAAAAACCACCTCTCTCCATGAAATTAAGTGCAAAATCGATCAATCTATTGAAGATCACTTCTAGATAATTGGGGAGACACTTGGCACACATCATTGAGCTCTTGGTTTGATTCTCTAACACACTCTTGCGTTTCAATTTGTAATTTTCGAGTGTGTTATTGGTGGCTTTGTAAGTTGTAATCAAGGGAGCTCTCAACGTGTGAGAACGCCCCTTCAACTTGGTTATTTACCCTTTGTGATTAGTGGAAGAGGATTGGCCTTCGTGGCGATCCGACGAGGGAAGGGTTGGAGAAGACCCGGTCCTTTTGTGGGCTCCTCAACGTGGACGTAGGTTGCCTTCGTGGTAGCCGAACCACAGGATAAATCTTGTGTCTTGTCCTTTTGTGTTCTTCATCTTAATTGCCCTTCTGGGCGGTACAAAGAACTGATGTAGGGGTTGCCGCTCCTTAGTTCATTGACCAACTTAATCTAGGGTTTGATTCACTTTGTTCAATTTGAGTTAAACTGTTGAACAAGAGGCTTAATTGTTATAGAATTTGACATACAACTATTAAACTGTCATTTAAGTTTATATTTCTGCTGCAAACATTAATGAATCAATCAAATTGACTGAACTTGATCAACTTAGCCCGTGAAAACCGGACTAGTCCGCACTTTACCAGACTAGTCCGATATCTCTGGTATTGACCTTGTTGTTGAGTGCTACAGGAACCGAGAAAATTCAAAAAGGCCTATTCACCCCCCCCTCTAGGCCTACATTCAATTGGTATCAGAGCAGGTTCTTCAAGAAAGAGTGCAACCACTCGAAGAGATCATGTCGGACATGAAGGAAGTTCAGAAAATCAACAACCAGGAAGAAGTGAACAACAACAAGAACCAAAAGCTGGAAAAGTATCTCGAAGCAATTCAAGACTTTGATGATGATGACGAGGAGACGCTGGAGCTGAAACCACTCCTCAGAAAGAAAGCACTTTCCAAAGGGAAAGCTAAAGTTGAAGAAAAGAAGAAGGGGAGTAGTCACACCGACTACTCCCGATATCCTTTTAACTATGATCATTTAAATTCAAACAACAGCCATTACCTATCTATTCCTCTTGGAAAAGCCCCACACTTCGATGGGAGTGATTACTCCATGTGGAGGCAAAATATGAAGATGCACTTGATTTCCCTTAACCCAAGTTTATGGCATATTGTGTGCACAGGAATAGACATCCCAGATGACGACGAAGAGCTCACCCCAAGTCAAGAGCAAGCCATCCACAGAAACGCTCAAGCCGCAGCCGTAATCACCTCCTCTCTAAGTCGAGATGAATTCACAAAGGTGGACGGACTGGAGATTGCCAAGGAAATATGGGACACACTACAAACAGCCCATGAAGGTGACCGGCATGTGCGGGAGGCGAAAATTGAAATGATCAAAGGCGAACTAGGAAGGTTCGCAATTGAGGAAGACGAGTCTCCCCAGGACATGTACAACCGATTGAAGACACTTGTAAACAAGGTTCGATCATATGGAAGCAAGAAGTGGAATGACCACGAGGTTGTAAAGCTCATCCTTAGAGCCTTTATACCTCGCAATGTCACACTATTCTCTATGATCAGAGAAAGTCTCGGGTACAAGAGGATGACTCCAGATGAATTGCTTGGCAAAATCATCAACTTTGAAATGATGGAGAAACAAGCCAAGCACGTCAAAGAAATAGCCGACCTCACATCGGCCAAGAAGAAGGGAGTTGCCTTAAAGTCCACACTCAAGCCTCTATCCAAAGAAGCAAGAGAAGCACAGCTTGAGGAGGACAGCGATGATGAAAGCAGTGAGCTGGACGAAGAGGATATGATTTTTTTCATGAAAAAGTTCAAAAGAATATTGAAGAAAAGACAAGGAACAAAATCAAGTGAAGGCAAGTACAAGGAGAGGACAAAGCCGAAGATAAGGCGGGCGTGCTATAATTGTGGTGAGTATAACCACTTTATAGTCGATTGCCCGTATGAGGACAACAACAAGAAGAATAAAGAAGCCAAGCCTCAACCGAAGAAATTCTTCAAGAAGAAGAAACAAGCTGAACAAGCACACATTGGAAAGGAGTGGGACTCAAACGATGAGTCCTCATCATCCGATGAAGAAGAGATGGCTAGCATAGCCATTGAAAGCACGTCCAAGAAACCCACACTCTTCCCCACGCTCGGTACAAAGAAGGGAAATGGCACTTTCCTCATGGCAAAGGAAGGTAAACGCAAGGTAAACATCAAAACTCCTTCCATGCATTCCTACTCAAGTAATGATGAACTAGATAGTGATGATGAAGATATGTTAATTGGATTAGACACAAAAACTGCTGCTAAAATGAAATTTTTACTTGACCAACTTGTTGAGAAGGAACGGCTAATTGATCGTCAAGAGGACATGATTATCTCCCAAAAGGAGAAGTATGTCGAACTTGACAATCTTCTAGTTCTTGAAAAGGAGAAAAACAGCTCACTAGAGCATGAGCTAGCTTCAAGCAAGGAAACTTGCTTGGAGTTAACCAACTCAAACGTTGCAATCAAGGATCAACTTGATGACCTGATCAAGGTTAACAAGATCCTTGAAGTGCAAGTTGAGTCACTCAAGCTAAGTGAATCTTCCTCCTCTTCAAGTCTACCTTCTCAACCCACTTCAACTAATCTTGTTCATATGTGCAAATGTGGTAAAATCAACACCAGGTTGAAAGAAAAGTATACCTCCATAAAGGATAAAAATCCTACCCAATGTGGAATATTTGACCAGGAGAGGATCAACTATGCACGTAGTGCATACTTGGTCCAAAGACCTCCAAATGTCAAGTATGGCATTGGTTACTCTTATGATGGAAAGCAAAATGCTGGAAGTCATAAGAATAACAAGGGAAGGATTACCTTTGTGAAGGGAGACCCTCACAACCTGGTAACTCGAAAATTAAGAACCTGAACTCTCATGAACACCGGACTAGTCCGGTTGTGGTCTGGACAAGTCCGGTTATCCGGACAATCCGGTCACCCAGACTAGTCCGATCCATAAGCAACAGCAACTTTTGTTCAAAACCTTTGATGCCCCTTATGTATTAATGAGAAACAATCTTGGTAAAGTTTATGCTTATTATGCTGGGCCACGCCATGGGAACACAAAATCCCATGTGTGGGTGCCCAAATGTATTGTAACTAACCTCCAAGGACCCAAGCAAGCTTGGGTACCTAAAACCAAGGCATAATTTGTTTCTGCAGGCCTATTCCTCCGGTGGATCCAAATGGGTGCTAGACAGTGGATGCACCAACCACATGACCGGAGAAAGGAGGATGTTCGTGGAATATGAAGAAAACGAGGACCCAAACGAAGGCATCTACTTCAGAGATAATAGTCAAGGAAGGGTCCTCGGTACCGGTAAAATAGCAATATCCTCTGAACACACTCTTTCTCATGTTTTACATGTTGAATCTTTAGATTATAACCTGCTGTCCATATCTCAATTATGTGACAAAGGTTATAATTGCTTGTTCACTAACGAGGGTGTGACCGTCTCAAGGAGGAGTGATGGTTCCGTTGCATTCAAGGGTATGTTGAAGGGAAAGCTTTACCTTGTTGACTTCAACAAGGATAAAGCCGAACTCGACACATGCTTGATTGCAAAAACCAACATGGGTTGGCTGTGGCATAGACGGCTAGCACATGTTGGTATGAGGAATCTTCAAAAACTCCTCAAGGGCGATCATATCTGAGGTTTGAAAGATGTTGTTTTTGAGAAAGACAGGCCTTGTAGCGCGTGCCAAGCCGGGAAGCAAGTTGGAGCACATTATCCCGCAAAGAACATCATGACTACGACAAGACCGCTCGAACTACTTCATATGGACTTGTTTGGTCCAATTGCTTACATAAGCATCGGCGGTAATAAATACGGTTTAGTCATTATTGATGATTTTTCCCGCTTCACTTGGGTGTTCTTTTTGCATGACAAGTCAGAAACACAAGGGACACTCAAGAAATTCTTCAAGCGAGCGCAAAACGAGTTCTCACTATCGATCAAGAGTATTCGGAGCGACAACGGCACGGAGTTCAAGAACATACAAGTGGAGGAGTACCTTGATGAGGAGGGAATCAAGCACGAATTTTCAGCACCATACTCTCCACAACAAAATGGAGTTGCCGAAAGGAAGAATCGAACGCTCATAGAGATGGCAAGAACAATGCTCGATGAATACAAGACTTCGGATCGATTTTGGGCGGAAGCAATTAACACCGCTTGCCACGCCGCAAATCGACTCTACCTTCATCGACTACTCAAGAAGACTCTTTATGAGCTACTCACCGGTAACAAACCAAACATTTCATATTTTCGAGTTTTCGGCTCTCCATGTTATATCTTGAACAAGAAGCCCAGGACTTCAAAGTTCGCTTCGAAGTCCGATGAAGGTTTCTTGCTTGGTTATGATTCGAACACTTATGCCTATCGTGTTTTCAACAAGGCCTCCGGACTTGTTGAAGTGGCACGTGACGTAGTGTTCGATGAAACTAATGGCTCCCAAAAGGAGCAAGTTGATCAATGTGAATTAGGTAAAGAAGAAGCTCCTTATCAAGCATTGAAGAAAATGGCTCTAGGCGAAGTTCGACCACAAGAGTCATCGTCACAAATACAAGAGGAAAGTGAACCACAAGAGGAGATCAACAATCAAGGGGGAGCTTCGATACAAGATCAATCACAGTAATATGAAGATGATCAACAAATCAACGAGGGCAACCACTCAGGGGGAGAAGAAAATGATCACCAACACACAACTCTCCAAGTGCCACACCCAAGAGTACACCAATGCATTCAAAGGGATCACTCAATCGACAACATCATCGGTGACATCCAAAAGGGAGTAACCACTAGATCTCGTATAGCTAATTTTTGTGAGCATTACTCGTTTGTCTCCTTTTTGGAACCACGCAGGACTGGGGATGCATTGAAGGATCCGGACTGGGTGGTGGCAATGCAAGAAGAGTTGAACAACTTCAAGAGAAACGAGGTTTGGGAACTTGTGGCAAGACCCAATGCAAATATAGTGGGCACCAAGTGGGTCTTCCGCAACAAGCAAGACGAACACGGAGTGGTGACAAGAAACAAGGCACGACTTGTGGCCAAAGGTTACTCACAAGTCGAAGGTTTGGATTTCGATGAGACTTTTGCTCCAGTAGCTAGGCTTGAATCAATTAGAATATTACTTGCATATGCTACTCACCATGATTTCAAGCTGTATCAAATGGACGTGAAAAGCGCCTTCCTCAACGGACCGATCAAGGAAGAGGTGTACGTGGAGCAACCACCCGGGTTTGAAGACGAAGAGTTCCCCGACCACGTATATAAACTGCGTAAGGCTCTCTATGGCCTAAGACAAGTTCCTAGAGCTTGGTATGAGTGTCTTAGAGATTTCTTAATTGATAATGGTTTTCAAATTGGCAAAGTAGATTATACATTATTCACTAAGAATCTAGATAATGATCTTTTTATTTGCCAAATCTATGTTGATGATATAATTTTTGGGTCAACTAACCAATCTTTCTGTGAAGAATTTAGTAGAATTATGACAGACAGGTTTGAAATGTCAATGAGTGGAGAATTGAAGTACTTCTTGGGATTCCAAGTGCAGCAACAAAGGGAAGGAACATTCATAAGCCAAACCAAGTACACGCAGGACATACTCAAGAAGTTTGGCATGGACAAGGCAAAGCCCATAAAGACTCCCATGGCTACGAATGGCCACTTGGATCTCAATGAAGATGGACCAAACGTCGACCAAAAGGTATATTGCTCCATGATTGGATCTTTACTCTACTTATGTGCATCCAGGCCAGATATTATGTTGAGTGTATGTTTGTGTGCAAGATTTCAAGCCAACCCTAAGGAATGTCACTTGATAGCCGTAAAAAGAATCTTGAGATATTTAGTTCATACATCCAACCTTGGTCTTTGGTACCCAAAAGGCTCCAAATTCAATCTCATTGGTTACTCCGATGCAGATTATGTCGGGTGCAAAGTTGATAGAAAAAGCACCTCCGGCACATGCCAATTCCTAGGAAGATCTTTGGTTTCTTGGTCATCTAAGAAACAAAATTCCATTGCATTATCCACAGCCGAAGCGGAGTAAATTGCAGCCGGGGGTTGTTGTGCAAAACTCCTTTGGATGCGACAAACTCTAAGGGATTACGGTTACAATATGAACCGTATTCCTCTCCTTTGTGATAATGAGAGTGCCATTAAAATAGCCCACAATCCAGTTGAGCACTCTAGAACTAAACACATAGACATAAGACATCATTTCTTGAGAGACCATTCCATGAAAGGAGACATAACCATCTCACATGTCAACACCCAAAAACAATTGGCCGACATATTCACCAAGCCACTTGATGAAAAGCATTTTTGCGAACTTCAAAATGAGCTAAATATTCTTGATTCTCAGAGTGTGGCTTGAAAAGTTGCATACCTGTATCATTGCTTCAAAATGTTGATTGAATTGTGAAAATCATCCCTCTCCATTTTTCTCTCGAAAAACTATGTCAATTATTAGATCTTGATGAATTTTGAACATTGTATGATTGTTGTATGCTTACTGGTCAAATTCATCAAGATTACTTGAATTGTTTTGCCTCTCTATTCTCTATTATTGAACCTTCAAATATATATGAATGGGCTATGCAATTCTTTCCTGGTGACCACGGACTAGTTTGTGGTTACCCGGACTAGTCCGCCCATGTAGACTAGTCCGCAGAGTGCCGGTTAGGCCGGACTAGTCCGATAGACCACGGACTAGTCCGATATAGGTCTCTGGATGACTTCGGACTAGTCCGGTCATGTCCGGACTTGTCCGATTTTTCGTGTCCATAACCCTAGCCGCCACCAAACCCTAGTCTCCTCACCCCCACTTTTTCTCACACTTTCCTCTCTCTTGCGCTCGAGCTCCCAAGGCGATTTTCTCCTCCCTCCATCGAAAAAGTCCACATTTGGGCAGAGATCAAGCTTGACCTCTTGGGGATTGAAGCTAGCGGACTTGTCCGCCCTCCAACCCCTAAAACTTCGAGCCTCCATCGATTTCTTCGGTAAATTTCTTCAAAACCCTAGAAATCTTGTTTTTCTCCATTGTTGATCGTATAGCCTAGCATCCTTCACTAGATACATGCTTATTTGATGTACTACGTGTATGCTAGACTAGATTTGCATTAGGAATCATCCCTTGACCAATCTGTTAGGTTTTTGAGGATGAACACCGGACTAGTCCGGTCCATGCACGGACAAGTCCGGTACCCCGGACTAGTCCGTGCCTGAGCACCGGACAAGTCCGATGTTTCTGAACCTGAAACCTAATTCCTTAATGCCATCCATTGCTATCTTGCCTTACCTATGCCTTGAATAACTTATCATTATTCTTGCTCAATCATTCTCAGGTCTTGTCGAACTCCGACAACGAGATCTCCAACTTTGAGGCCGAGTTGGACCACGAGGTGGCACCTCGGTCCTCGGCGGGTCTTGGCAAGAAACGCCAAAAAAGACCTTCCGAGCCTGCTACTTCCCCTCCCCAGGTTCGGAGGAAGGTCTGTGTCAAGAAGCCCGCCTCGAAGGCTGCTGCGTCTACAAGCGGCCTTCGTCAAGCAAAAGGAAAGGGCAAGGGAGTAGCAACGGGGCCAGTTGGGCCCTTGAAGCTCCATGCTCCCAGGGAAGGGGTCCGGGACCCTACTGAGGAGAAGTTCAACGGCAAGGGCAGTGATTCAGCGGCCAAGTTCAGGAGCATTGACTGGTATGGCAGGCCAAAGCAAGCTGTCGATGGCAGGTTTTGGTGCAACTTCCATGCAGACTTCTACAAATCGGTGTATCTCCCAATGAAGACACCGGTGGTGCGCAGTCAGTGGATTGACTAGGCACACCTTGAGAAGAAAAAGTGCTCAGCTTTTGATGAAGTCATTGCAGTAGCTGAGAGGCATGGCCTGAAGGATCTCTTTGCCTTCAGGCATAACTGGAATGATGAGGTGATTGCACAGTTCTTTGCAACTTGCCACTTCTCGAGTGAGGATGAAGAGAGTGTTACTTGGATGACACACGGATCTAAGTATAGTATCACTCAAGAGGACTTCAATAATCTGCTCCATCTGGACACCTCTGAACATGACAGGCTGATCATCCACAACATAGGTGTCATGGAGAAGGATAGGATGAAATTCCTATATGAGCCGAACTCAAAGTATGTCCCTCCCTCTACAAAGAACATGAAACCATTCTTTGTGGTCCTCAACAGAGTGCTGAGGAAGACTATTGCTCCTAAAGATGGATATGCTGGGAGCGTGCAGGGTTACCTCCGAACCCTAATGAGAGTGATAAGCAAGGACCGCCCATTTGATGTGGCGGAATACATTTGGAATGATATGGTCAACATATCCTGCACGCCCAACAGGTCATGTGGCTATGCTCCCTACCTCATGTATATGATTGAGAAAGTCACAGGTATTGAGTTCGTGAAGGATGTGGATCACACTCCTTTGAGGCCTTAGAAGCCTCAACCAGTGAGTGTCCAGGCTGCTCCTTCGCCGGCCTCCAGTCCCGAGGCACCGATAAGATCAAGAAGCAGTGCTAGGGCTGTCCCTACCTCTAGGGAAGCCCCTCAGAGAGGATCAGCTAGTGGGATCCTCAAGTACCTGACCGCCATATTCTCCTCCTGCAAGAAGATTGAAGTAAAGCTTCATAAACTCAATCAGAAGAGGAAGGAGGATATGAGATATATCAAAGCCAATGTGAAGCAACTGAGTGAAAAGCTGGGCATCAACCCCATTGGATCTCCAGTAATTTCTGAAGATTCTGATCTTGACATCACCGAGCTCGGGCCTCTGAACCCCTCCGAGCTTGCCTACTTTGGCATTGGGGGCTCGAGCAGCTCCGCTCCTCCCCCCTCTCCTCCTCGTCAAGCGGAAAGCGAAGAAGATGAAGACGATGACGAGAGGACCGACAGTGAAGAGTGAAGACCCTAGGACCCTCCTCTCCTTCTTTTTGGTGTCTTGATGCCAAAGGAGGAGAGATTGAGGGGGAGTCTTAGCTTTAGCTGTGGTAGGGTGCGAGGAGAGAGTTCTCTTTATCTTTTATTTGTGATTGTAATAGTTTAACACTATTTTCTTATTAAGTTTGGTCTTGTGATGAATTGCTCAATTTATTTGCGAGTATGTGATGAAAACTGCATTTTTGCTCCTGGAATGTCATATGCACTTGGTATCGGTCGATTAATGTAAATTCTGTCATTCTCAATGTATTCATGCACTTAGTATGCATCCCACCATAAATAATGAACATAAGAATAATCCTCTTGTTGCTTGATGTATTTTTGAGTCATATGTGCATACTTTATGAAAATCTCATTTTTTTGCCTTATTTTGTGAAATCTCAATTGGTTGTCATCAATCACCAAAAAGGGGGAGATTGAAAGTGCATCTAGGACTCCCTTGTGGGTTTTGGATGATTTATGACAAGCAATTGGGATCCTAATCCTTTTGTTGAGATGAAGCAGGCAAATGATGAAAAATGAGCAAAATGCCAAAAAGAAGGGAAATGAGAAGCAAAGTGAATTTGAGCTCAAGGAGAAGAAAATACTAGATTATTATGTATGGAGTGTGTTAAGGAAACACACCCAAGAGCTCAATCACTTTCAATCACACACACACAATGCACAAAGTTATACAGGACCGGACTAGTCCGATAACAGCTGGACTAGTCCGATATCACATTCTGCACTAGATCGGACAAGTCCGGTTTCCTCCGGACTAGTCCGATATTCTTTCTGATCCACTTCGGACAATTCCGGTGTCTACACGGACTAGTCCGATATACACACTGATCTAAATCGGACAAGTCCTCCAAGTGCGGACTTGTCATCCTAAACACTCAGGGTTTCATATGTCCGGACAAGTCCGATGGCAATCGGACTAGTCCGAAGATTTCCAGTAGTGAAATCGGACAAGTCCGTTTTCAACCGGACTAGTCCGATATTCCTGGACACTTAGTGTTTGCTACACACAGCACACCGGACTAGTCCGGTGACCACCACGGACTAGTCCGATCTTTCTGAACCCTAACGGTCACTTTTAGAAACCCCATATAAATAGAGGTGCACGGCCCACTTTTACACTCTCTCAAACCCTAGCGCCGTCACACCTCCCAAGAGACTCAAAAACCACCTCTCTCCACGAAATTAAGTGCAAAATCGATCAATCTATTGAAGATCACTTCTAGATCATTGGAGAGACACTTGGCACACATCATTGAGCTCTTGGTTTGATTCTCTAACACACTCTCGCGTTTCAATTTGTAATTTTTGAGTGTTTTATTGGTGGCTTTGTAAGTTGTAATCAAGGGAGCTCTCAACGTGTGAGAACGCCCCTTCAACTTGGTTATTTACCCTTTGTGATTAGTGGAAGAGGATTGGCCTTCGTGGCGATCCGACGAGGGAAGGGTTGGAGAAGACCCGGTCCTTTTGTGGGCTCCTCAACGTGGACGTAGGTTGCCTTCGTGGTAGCCGAATCACGGGATAAATCTTGTGTCTTGTCCTTTTGTGTTCTTCATCTTAATTGATCAACTTAATCTAGGGTTTGATTCACTTTGTTCAATTTGAGTTAAACTGTTGAACAAGAGGCTTAATTTTTATAGAATTTGACATACAACTATTAAACTGTCATTTAAGTTTATATTTCCGCTGCAAACATTAACGAATCAATCAAATTGACTGAACTTGATCAACTTAGCCCGTGAAAACCAGACTAGTCCGCACTTTACCAGACTAGTCCGATATCTCTGGTATTGACCTTGTTGTTGAGTGCTACAGGAACCGAGAAAATTCAAAAAGGCCTATTCACCCCCCTCTAGGCCTACATTCAGCCGCTGAAAGTAAATTTATGGTGCAACTACGATCAAATTACGTCTATTAGATTTAATATGTCGCTAAAATTGCATCAAAAAAACGAATCCTACCGTAGATGTGATGGCTTTGAGGATCACAGAATGGGGATGATAAGTAGACGAAGTGGATGGCGCAACGGTCCTCCGGCGGCACAACGACGACAACGACGACGATCTCCGACGGCACCCTCCTCTTTTTCTTTCTCTTCCTTCCCTTTTTTTCCTTCTCTGGTGGTGCCTCTGTTCTTCTCTTTTTTTTTTCTACGGCGGCTAGGGTTTTTGCAGGCCTTCTGGTGTTGAAAACTACGGATCTCGGCTCCTTTTATAGGCGGCGGGGCACGGCACTAGGGCCGGCGCGGGCGGGGTGCATTGCAGCGGGGCGCGCTGGGGCGTGGGATGGCGTCGGGGTCCGGTCGCGCGGGGCCAGGTGCGTCGGGCGCGTGGGATCGCGAGTGGGAGGGGTGCGGTGCGGGGCCAGGCGTAGTATGGGGCCGGGGCGCGCGGTGCGGGCTGGCGCGGTGGGGCCAGGCGCAGAGCAGGCCAGCGGGGCCAGCGGTGCGGGGCCGGTCAGCGCACGAGCGGGGCGCGGTGTCGCGCTGGCTGGGCCAGCTCGGCCTGGCCGGCGGTTGCCCTTTTTTCTTTTTTTTTTTCTTTTTTTATTTATACTTTCTTTTTTTCATTATTTTTTCTATCAGTTTATTATTTATATTTTTTATGCTTATTTTAATATCGGTTATTTCCATATTATTTGTTATTTACATATATATATATATATATGTTTCATTATTGTTATATATATATCTATCATTCATTATTATTCATTTTTCTTCTATAATAAATTTTCTTTCCTAATTACTTTTCTATTGTATAAAATTTCTAATTTGATTTTAATATATCTAGTAACTTAGTATATGCCTAAATGTGAATATGTGCATAGACGATTTAGTTTATTTTATTATTCTTGTTAACTATTGTTTCTTCTTCAATATTATCTTTTTCGTTTTCTTTTATTTCTTTTCTTCCATATTCGTTATTCTAATTTAATTTCTTTTAATGTACTTACTCTAATAAATAAATTTCTTTTAGCTTATTTATTTTGGTAATAATTTTTCAATGCATGAGGATGAATGCAAAATGCAATATGCAATATGAGATGCATATATTTTATATTTTCTTTATATAAACAATTTCATGCTATTGTTAACTATAAATTTCCATTTTAGTTTTTAATTTGCTGAAACTCGAAAATCAGGGTGTTACAACTTCACAGCGTACGCCATGGTGGGGTTCATTCCACCTTTCTCTTCTTTCTTTTTCATGCTACTAGACTTTTATGGTCTGCAGCTATATCACCTTGGCCCCCATTCCCTTCTTCTCGTGGCGACATTCGTCCACTTTTGTGATATGTGGGTGGGTATTCCCCCTTGCGTCGAGTTTCCGCACCTTCTTCACCATCCACACCACCGGCAAGGGGTCCGAGTTTCTTGGCTTCTACTATTTTGTAAAGTCGTTTCCTTCCGACAAGTGGGACGACTATAAGAAGGATTGGATCATCGTTACGGTGGAGGAGCACGAGAAATTGGAGCTACCTGAAGGTCTCCCCAATGTTGACACTGTCGATTGGAGTGTGGTTCCGGTGCTGTCAGATGCCTTCAACCCCGTTTTGACCAGGATCTGCGAGTGTGTGAAAGGTGGAGTGACCCCCCAGATGGTCTTCTGCAACTTCTTGGTCAACAGGTGGGCTCCGCTGAAGAAGAGGGAGAAGCTCGCGTGGGCCCTCAAAAGCGAGATGGATGACGACCGGATTGAAACCGGTCTGAATTCAACCTTGGAGTTTCATTTGAAGAAATTCCAGCATGGGATTAACGTCAACGGCTACGACTTGGTTCCGCTAGCAGCCTTCCTCCCCCTGAACATGGAAGCACAGTTCAGTAGGGAGATCCGAAGGAGCATTCTGGTGCTTGACGACCTTGGCGAGGTAGAGAGGCATCCGACCACCAGATTGGTGATCCCAGAGCTTCCGAGGGTGGTCCTGCCTCCGCCCCGAGCCGAAAGACTGAAGACACCGGCAAGGGCAAGGGCAAAGAGCCAGTTGAGCCCTCCAGCCGAAAGAGGAAGTTGAAGCACGCTGACGGGACGTCCGTCAGACCAGCTCCTTCCACTACGACTCCTTCTCCCCGGCGGGGGAGGTCTTCTGTAACTACCCGTGCCCCAGTGCAAGCGTCTTCAAGAGGCATCAGCTCCAGGCAATCAACCCCGGCTTCAGTGCCGACTAAAGGGTCCTGTCGGTACCCTCCGTACCGGATACCCCTTGGGATTGCAGAGATCACAAGGAAACTCCATCTACCAGATTTGAAGACTTCTGAAGGCCCCACATGTCAGGCATAACTGGACCTGCTTCCCTGACATGGTTAGTCTCAGGGCCGCCACGTGTATCATAAGACCAGAGCTATCACCCACACATGGGAAGCTCCGGACGGAATACCAGTATGGCACCCCCGGAACTAACCCCAGACAGAGGGAAGCTCCAGTACTGACACGTGTCCAGCAGCACCGGACCTACTCGTCCACGATGGTAAGCTCCAGAGCTGCCACGTGGTTGAACCGCCAGACCTTCAACTTCAACAATTAGACTGGTGGAACCCCCAACAGCTCCGGACCTTCAAGGAGCAATCAAAGACTTCAAGACCAGATTAAGTGTCATTAATGCCAAATTAATGACACATGATCGGATGGCCCTTAATAATGGTAACGGCATTGTTAAGGCCCGTTACTAGGCTATTAAGGGCAATTAACCTCATTAATTGTGTATCAAGCATGTGTAACCGCCGGGGCCACATGTCGGGCCAGGCTAATGGTGTAATGACCAGTCCTTGTACTATAAAAGGACTGGTCGACGATACACAAGGGACGGTTCCAGACCACTACTGAACTCCCTGAGCTAGATGAGCTTCTTCTTCTGGAGCTTCTTCTAGACTCACACGCTCAATACAACACCAACACATCCCGTGGAGTAGGGTATTACGCTCAGGCGGCCCGAACCACGTAAATCTCTGTGTACACTTGTCTTTCACCTTCTTGAATCTCTACACGCCCATTACAACTATAACTCTTTGATATACCAAAGGTAGTGTCGGGAGATCTGTCGGATCCAAACACCGACATTTGGTGCGCTAGGTAGGGGGTGCCAGAGATTTCAAGTATGGTGAACTCAGCTGCTGAATCATCCAACGGCAACCCTACTGTTCAGCCCGCTGGGGGCAATCCCTCCAACATGCAGCAACCAGCAGGTGTCGTGGCTCAAGCAGGAGTCATGCCTCCACCGCCACCGCCTGCACCAGCACGTCAAGCTGAGCAGCGTGACGGTGCATCATCGTCGGTCACCGCATCGGCGAATAACAACAACTCTGAACACGCGCTTCATGCAGCGTGTGCTCTCCTTCAACGTCTACCACCTCCAGGTGCATCCCAGGGTCCAATGGAGTAGTGGAGGGCTGGTGTGGAACATCTGGTTGCAGCAGCAGCCGACCGCATCAGCAACCAAGGTCCTCCTCCTTCGGGGTGGGCCCCATCGCAGCGCCGGACCTTGTCTGGCGGACTTGGTCCGCATACTTCCCAAAATAGGAGGCGTGCTGCGTCACAGCAAGTTACGTCGCTACCTTTTGGGGCGCGACGTACTCATACGGTAACCAGGCTTTCAACTCATGACCTCCGGGCAGAGCTTGATCGCCGCTACCATCAACAGGATGACCGCGTCCATATCGAGCGTGCTCGCGAAAGGCGAGAGGCTCAAGATAGTCCTGCTCCCGAGGGAGTAGGAGGAGGCTGTTCTGCACTGGCCATGCACCTACGCATGGTCAGATGGCCACAAAAGTTCCAGCCTCACCTGCCTGAGAAATTTTACGGGACTGTTAATCCCGCTGAGTTTCTCCAAATTTACACCACTGCAATCCTTGCGGCCGGAGGTAACGAGGCCGTAATGGACAACTACTTCCCAGTGGCCTTGACTGGGACCGCCAGGTCCTGGTTCATGAGCCTTCCTCACAACTCTATCAATAGTTGGGAGAAATTGTGCCAACAGTTTACCGCCAATTTCGGGAGTTCATACACCTGACCAGGCACCAAACTGGACCTTTTTGCAGTCGTGCAGAAGAGGGGAGAATCCATGCGCTCATTCATCCAGAAGTTCTCCCAGGTACGAAACACTATTCCTTCTATCTCAAACACCTCTGTTATCGTGGCATTTAGACAGGGCATACGAGATGAGAAGATGCTGGAGAAGCTGGCGGTCAAGGAGATCACCAGTGTCACGGAGCTCTTCAGCTTGGCAGACAAGTGTGCCAAAGCTGCGGAGGGCCGTGAAATGCACTCCAAACCACCTCTGGAGGATGGCAAAAATCCTCCAAAGGCAAAGCCACTACCTCTGGGAGTGGCAAAAAGAAGAAAAAGTCCAACGGCAGGAAGAAGCCGTCGGCCAGCACATCTACTGCTGCGGCTGCAGCAGCTCCGGGTGGCCGGGGGCCACGCCCCGAGAAACAACCTCGACCGTCCTCTGAAGATGGTGGCAACTCCAAAGTGTGGTGTCCCATCCACAAGTCGAACAACCACAACTTGGAGGACTGTCAGGAGGTCCAAAACCTTGCCGGGCGCTACAACAAGCGTTGGGAAGAAGTTCCTTTCCGTCAGAGGGAAGGGAAACAGAAGGTCGATGAAGCTCCGGCTGGAGAGGAGTTAGGCTTTCGGGAGCCTAAAAGGTCATGAAGGCTGTTTACACCTCCGTCGACGACAACTCTGACGTCTCTGACAATGAGCGTCGGAAGACCATGAACACCATCTTTGGTGGTTCGTGGGACATCACCTCCCGTCGTGTCCTCAAGACCATGCGACGGGACATGGCCTCAGTAGCTCCTACAGCCAGGGCGGAGCCTCATTGAAAGTGGATGGACACCACCATCACTTTTGATGCTTCAGACTGCCCTCGGAAAATGATCGGAGCTGGTCAACTACCATTGATGGTATCTTCGACCATCAATAACATTCAGCTCCACCATGTAATGGTGGACGGAGGTTCGAGGCTGAACCTCATAAGCTTCGAAGCTTTCGTCAAGCTTCAGCTCCGACCTTCGGACCTTCACCCCTCCCGACCTTTCGCCAGAGTAGGTCCGGGGGCCATAACCCCACTCGGTGCCATAACTCTCCCTGTGACCTTCGGGACTCGGGAAAATTATCGCACTAACAAGTTGATCTTTGACGTTGCTCAGATCACCTTACCTTTCAACGCCATTATGGGCAGGCCCGCCTTGTACAAGTTCATGGATGCTGCTCATTATGGCTACCTGGTGTTGAAGATGCCAACACCAGCTGTCGTTCTCCGGATCCGCGGAGACCGCACTGCTGGAGTGACTGCTCTGGAAGAACTTCATGCGCTTGCTACAGTGTAGGAGGAAGAATCCAGTCAGGAATAAGCTCTGAAACCCCCGAGCATTCATTAACGAGGCTCAACCTCCGCACCTCGCGTGCAACCAAGCGGCGACACCGACATCCCCGTCAAATTCGTCCAAATCGGTTCCCATGCCGCTCAGACCACCCGTATATCGGGAGGTCTGAATGACAAATAGGAACTTGGGCTCATCACTTTCCTCCGGGATAATGTCGACGTGTTTGCCTGGCAACCGTCACAAATGCCTGGGATCCCTAGGGAAGTGATCGAGCATAATCTGAAGATCTATCCTAATGCTCGACCCGTACATCAGAAGCCTCGGAAGCAATCCGTAGAGCGACAGAACTTCATACGACAAGAAGTGAAGAAGTTGCTCGGAGCTAGATTCATCCGAGAAGTCTTCCATCCAAAATGGCTGGCAAACCCAGTCGTTGTACCCAAGGCCGACAGGAATCTTCGGATGTGTATCGACTACACAACACTGAATAAGGCATGTCCAAAAGATCCATTCCCACTACCTAGAATAGATCAGATAGTGGATTCCACCTCCGGGTGTGAATTACTGTGTTTCCTAGACGCATATTCTGGGTACCATCAAATCAGAATGTCTAGGGAAGATGAAGAACATACTTCTTTTATCATAGTAGATGAATTGTACTGCTATACTGCCATGCCATTTGGTCTCAAGAATGCAGCTTCAACATTTGTACGAGCTATGTACAGAACCTTTGGAGAGCTCATCAGAGACGTAGTGGAAGTGTATGTTGATGACATCGTCATCAAGATCAAGGACAAGGAGTCACTCCTTGACACTTTGCAAGCTGTCTTCGACAAGCTGCGGGTCACCCACACGAAGCTGAACCCAGACAAGTGCGTCTTTGGGGTTAGCTCCGGAAATCTTCTTGGTTTCCTGGTAAACCAATGGGGCATAGAGGAAAATCCGGCGAAGATTAAAGCCATTGAGGAGATGCGGCCACCAGCCCGCATCAAGGACGTCCAGAAACTGACTGGATGTCTAGCCGCCCTCAGCCGGTTCATCTCAAGACTAGCGGAACGGGAGTTACCCTTCTTCAATCTATTGAGGAAGTCCAGACCATTTCAATGGTCTGAAGAAGCAGAGAAGGCGTTCCAGGAGCTAAAGCAGCTCCTCACCACTCTACCAAACTTGGTAGCTCCGAACCCTGGTGAGCCCTTACTGCTTTCCATTTCAGCAACTGACGAGGTTGTCAGCATGGTCTTGGTTGAGGAGCGACCAGAACCATCCCAAGCTAAGGAATCCAGACCTCTCCGGGAGGGTTCGGAGGTTCCTGAAGGTGAGTCTGGGTCCCAGCCCCCAGACTTGGATCTACAGGGAGTTATTCCAGAAGATCTGGACCCCTCTGGGAGGGTCCGAGCCGCTCCAGTAGAAGCTCCGGCTTTCTCCAGCAAGGACCCGAGGTCCTCAAAGCAGGTCCGAACCCCTTTGGGAGGGTTCGGCTCGATGTGGAGGAAGCTCCGAGCCCCTCCAGGAGGGTCCGGACAGTCCAACGCCCAGTGTACTTCATCAGCGAAGTACTACATGATGCCAAGACTCGATACCTAGAGGTGCACAAGCTACTTTACGCAGTTCTCATCGCCTCCAGGAAGCTTCGCCATTACTTCCAAGCTCACAAGATCTAAGTGGTGACTTCTTATCCACTGCGTGCGATCTTGCATAATCCCAACTCAACTGGGAATATTGCAAAGTGGGCAGCAGAATTGGCTGAATTCGATCTTGAATTCGTCCCAAGACAAGCTACCAAGAGTCAAGCACTGGCAGACTTTATGGCGGAATGGACCCCCTCTCCGTCAAACCTTGGGGGCCCTAGTGAGAAGAAGTCAAAACTCAAGGCTCCGGTCTTCACCGAGCCTCACTGGACCCTCTACATCGACGGCTCCATGCAAAAGCAGGGGGCCGGAGCTGGAGTCCTTCTCCTCGCTCCAACCGGGGAGAAGGTAAAATACATGGTCCACCTTGACTTCAAGGCGACCAACAACATGGCGGAGTATGAAGCACTCATTTATGGACTAAAGGTGGCACTATCATACGATATCAAGTAGTTGTTGGTCAAGGGAGATTCGCAGCTCACATTACACAGGTGAAGGGTGAATGCTCATGTAACAATCCTCAACTAGCTGCTTATCTCCTTGAAGTCCAGAGGCTTCAGAAGGACTTCGAAGTCCTGGATCTCCACCATGTCCAGTGTGTCCATAACGCTGATGCTGACGAACTCTTGTAAGGATCGAAACGCCCAAGAGGGGGGGGTGAATTGGGCTTTCTTTCAAATTTTAAGGCAATTAAAAACGAACTACTTAAGCCCAATTCCCAATGCGGTTTTAACTATGCAATCAACGTAGATATAACTTGTGAAGTAAAGATTGCATAATGTAAAGAGAGGGAGAGAAATGCAAACGCTAGGGGACATGAAGGTTTATCCCGTGGTTCGGCAAGATCGCAAGGATCTTCCTACATCCATGTTGTGGCACCCACCGAAGGGTTTTGCCACTTCCAATGTCACCGAGACAATGGAGTCTTCACTAATCTTCTCCGTTCGCCATCTCCGGCAAGGTGGAGCTCAAGCCTTGTACAACCTTCGATGTTCCGGGCTTCCACACACACCTTGGCAAGCTCCGGAACGATCTTCTTCAACTTCTCACTAGCCTAGAGAGTTCAATCACAAAGAAAGAACGCACACAAGCTTCTCTCTAGCCTATTACAAATGATCTAAAAGTGTGGAAATGTATGCTCTATAGTCTTGAATGCTCTTGGATGTGTATTTGGCTTCAGGTGATCAAGACTTGTCGAAATGACTGGGTTAGAGGGGTTTTATAGCCAGCTTAACTGAAATAGCCGTTGGAAAAGTAGGCTGACAGAACTTTACTGTGAACACCGGATGATCCGATGTCTCCCCTCTGGTTATCATCGGTGTAATTACTTTGGCTGACGTCACTGTGTCAGATATTACCGTTATTAGACCGATGTTGCTCCCAGTCTTCTCATCGGATGATCCGGTGGCTCTTCCTCTAGAATTTGCTTGATTTTGATGCTTACTGGAGTGATGAACCGATGTGTGTAAGTCTGCACATCGGATGATCCGGTGCTTCACTTGTTCCAATTGTACTGCAAACTGTACTGATGCACCGATGTTGTTGAGCCCTTCACATCGGATGATCCGGTGAGTTCATTTGTCTAAGGTCTTTTTCTTCAGTTGAATCAACTCGACCGATGTGTTCATTTTGGAAATCATCGGTTGATCCGGTGAGTTGATTTTGTTTGCTACGAGTTGTCTTGAGTGAATCTTTTGTGTCTTGCTCGAAAGACCTCTTAGACATTTGTTCCACAAGGCTCTCTGATGATTCTTAAGCATTGTATGTTGTCAATTTTTGATTGAGTGACTTAGACATAGAGCCTTCACATCTTGTCTTTATCTCATGAATTTGATCTCGAAAGTTGGGTATCTATGGGTCTCCAATGACATGATCATTTCATCTTATTGAGTGTTTATGGGGACCTTGCATTCACAAATTCATTAGTAAAGTTCAATGGTTGTCATTAATCACCAAAACCATACTACATTAGGGGGGCCTAGATGCTTTCAATCTCCCCCTTTTTGGTGATTGATGACAACACAATAATCAAAGCGCAATGGTAATGAATTTGATAGAATGAACCTTAAAAGAATATGCAATGAATACAGGGTGTCACACTTGAAGCTTAAACATCAATTAATAACACAAGTGCGAATTCATAATCATAGATAAACATTCAAAGAGATCATAATCATAGATAAACATCAAATGAGTTCAAATGATTAACAACTCATGGAAATAGGTTCATTACACACCAAATGTAGCAAATACGCAAAATACAATAAAGATAAGCAAAGATAAGCAGGACTCGACTCCCCCTAACACTAGGACTCCCCCTGACTCCTCTAACTCTTCTCCCCCTTTGGCATCAAGGCACCAAAAACGGATCCGAGCACCTACAGACTCTGAGAGCTGGGCGCGATGACAAACTGGTCACCGCCGCTGTCGTCGGAGCTGCTGGCCGGAGTAGCGGAGGAGGGTGCTGCCGGAGCCGAAGGTGCCACCGTCGGTGCCTGCTGAGGAGGAGGTGCTGGAGCAGGGACACTGGTGATGGAGACCGGCGTCTGAAGAAACAGTGACATGGCCGGCAGTGGGGAGTGAAGAGGAGCACCAGGAGCCAACAGCGGGGACATGCTGAACGAAGGGATCGGAGTGGAGGGAACTGGAGCCACTGGTGCAGCAGCTGGAGCCAAGACGGGAGGCGAAGGAGCTACTCCAGGTAGCTGCGATGGGAGGGCGATCCCGGTCTGGGTGTAGAGGTTGGTGATTAACCCCAGGATCCCCATCATCGCCTGTTGCGTATGCTGCTGCTGGTCCAGAGTGCGCTGGTGCATCTGGTCGATGAGCCCCGTCAACCGGTCAGTGTCTTCACGCCTCTCACGGGTGATCTGACGCTGCATCTCCTGCTGCTGCTGCTGGAGCTCAAGAAGACGTGCAGCCTGCTTCGCGCGGGCCTGCTCGGCGGCCAGCCTGTCTAGCCTCTGCTGCTCGACCATCTGCTGGAGGAGCGAAGTCAGCTCAGACGGCTGCGTGACCTGCGCCTCAGTGACGGGAGGTGGAGTGGGTGGTGGCGCTGTAGAACCTCCAGCCTCTGCGTCGTGTTGTCGGGGAGAGGGGGGAGGAGGGAAATACTCCTCGACACTGTCGTCAGTGTCGCTCTCTGACCAAATGTGCTGCAGGTCCTCCCCCTGAGCCTCAGCCTCTGCAAGTCTCTCGTCCTCCCGCTCTAGGTCGGACCAATCTTCCTCTGACAGACGGGCCCTGACCTGGCGCTCAACTGGACGACCAAGGCGGCGGTCTCCAGGGGCCGGGGCACGGTAGTGACCAAAGCGAGTCACACTCTCGTCAGCAAGTCTGACCTGTGCTGCATCCCCCTCAGGCACCATCATAGTGCATAGGTAACTGATCCAGTGCCCGTAGACCATCTGCCTCATCATGCCTACCCCATCTGTGATCATGTCTTCCATCTCGCACAGGAGAATGTCCACAATGTCGAAATCCATCCCGTTCATTATGTAGAACAGGAGGGTCTGCTGTAAACTAGTGAACATCTCCAAGTACCCCGACCTCGGCAGGAGCGTGCGGCGCAAGGCGAGGTGCACAATACGCGCAGCTGGGGTCAGAAGAGCTGGAACTCTCGGCTGGTCCGGAGAGAACGTGGGGCCGAACAGGGACCGTATCTCCTCAAGCTGTGGTGCCACCCCTCCAGTAAGTGGCCTCCTTGGTGGATCTGCCTGCCCGTATACCCTCTCGTGCACGCAGGTGTCGTGCAGGTCCAAACCAAGAAGCTGCCCCAACGTATGTCTCGAGAGGTGGTAGTGCTGACCCATAAACATGAAGTCGATCGACCTCCTGCCCTCAGAGATGTACAGGGTCGCGTAGAAGACACGGACCCAATCTTCCACATATGCACTCCTCTCGTAAGCTAGCAGCTGCACCAATCCTCGGTATCTCTCAAAGTACGAACGGACCTCCGTCTCCGCTGCCAATGCAAGCTGCCCCCAGTCCAGGTAGTTATGCTGAAATAGCTTGTGCCCCCGACGTATGTAGGTCTCGTAGAGAGACGCCTGGGTGACAGTCTAGAAGCGACTGTCCACAAGAGCCTCTCGGGGTTGTGGGTACCACTCCTGAAGCAGCACGTTCCATCGAAGCTTGCGTAGCTGCTTGGCCTTCATCTTCCGGTAGTCCGTGAGACGGACTCCCTCACCGACACGGACTGCCGTGTCCATCTCGTAGATGGCCCTCTCGACGTCCCTGTCCTCACGACGGTCGGCAGCCATCGGTCTCGGACGAGGAGCAGCCTCGGTGTGACCCCCACGCATCCGGGCTGAGCGCCGGCGGACGAGAGGCTCAACCGGCTCCTCTTCGGCCTCGGAGTCGTCGATCACGGGAGGCTGCCTGGAACGAGCCTCGCGGATCCTCAGGGACCCCCCTCGGCCACGCTCACGCTCCTCGGCGGCGCGAGCGGCCTTCAGGGCCTTCTTCTCCTCCTTCGACAGTTTTTGCTTCTTTGCGGCGGGCTCCGCGATAGCCTTGCCCTTTCCTTTGCGATCGCGACCCATCTTGATGCAATGTAGAGCTAGGGTTAGCGACGATGAAAAAGAACAACGAAAAACAATGAAGGACGTCGCACGACACGGAGCAAACCTTAGTGACGAGCGATCACGAGCACTAGGGGCGCGAATCGACGAAAGAGACGACGCACAGCCGAGCAAACCCTAGCGGCAGAGAGCACGTGGGGGCCGGGTGCGAAGTGAGATACGGTGGTCGATGATGATGCTAGGAGGCGGTGGAAACGGCGGCGGCGAGGAGAGGCGGGGGCGAGGTCGATGGCGGTGGAGACGGCAGAGGTGGGTGCATGGATGGAGGCGGCGCGTGGAGCAATCGGTGCGGCAAGCGGCGGCGCGAGGGCGGCAGCGCTGTGGGCGGCGGCAGCCGGAGACGGCGGCGGCGGCCTGAGGGCGACGGCGGCGGCGGCCGGCGGCGGAGGAGATGGAGGCGCGGTTGGCTGCGGCGACGGGATTGGGAGAAGGGAGACGAAAGGCGGCGCACAAGTTTAAATAGTGGGTCCCAAACCCTAGCCGTTTTTTAAACACCGGATGGACCGATGCTTACCGATGTGGACATCGGTCGAATAGTACAGTATGGATATTCAAAGAGTCACTAAATACATCGGATGGACCGACGTTTAGGGTTTTGATCATCGGATGAATGGCACAGTAAGGGTATTCAGGAGAGGGAAGTTGACAGCGGATGGTCCGACGTTAGATGGAAAAGCATCGGTGGAATTTATCAAGGTTTCAGAATTGTGAACATTGGATGGACCGATGTTTTTCTGATTGAACTCATCGGTCAATTTTGGGTATTGACTTAACTGGCACTTGGATTTTGAACACCTACTGATCCGATGGGGGAAGGACCTAGGCATCGGATAATCCGATGAAAACTAAACACCAACATCCCATATATGTCCTTTGACCAAACAATCAAACAATGGGAAACACATGTCTTAGGACTTTTTGGGCAACCCCTTACCCCTCGAAAAGCTAATATGCCAATAGCTTGGCTAGACCTTAAAGCAAATGGAACACCGAGAAAAATAGAGGAAAAAAATATCCAAATAAAATGTAAGGCCCATGCTTTGTGAGGTAGAGTATGAAGACTACTATCTCAATGAAGCATGTTCCTCTAGGCATTAACACACCTAACATTTCGTTCTTTCCACCTTATATGAGTTGAGATATTGCATTTCAAACAAGTCTCCTTCTCATGAGGTGGGTTCCCCTTTGTGACAATCTACCGTATGCAATGCCAAACAAATTACAGTGCAGGAGATTAAATGAGTGCAAGTTTATATGGCAGGGATCATGCAAGGCATAAAATAAATCTATCTTGCCAAGTTTAAACCTTCCAAAGGCTTCCTCAGGGAAAACTATTTCTAGCTCGCCCCTATCCTTTGGGAGTTAGACAAGACCTATATGATATGCATCCTTACATGAACATGGCAATTTATATGACGTTAGATACATCTAGCACATTTAATTCATTTCTAAGTCTAGAAAAGGTTTTCTCATCAAGTGGTTTAGTGAAGATATCCGCCAATTGTTCTTCGGATCTAACACCTTGCAAAGAGATGTCTCCTTTAGCCTCATGATCCCGCAAGAAGTGATGGCGAATATCAATGTGCTTAGTGCGGGAGTGTTGAACGGGGTTTCTAGCTATCTTAACCGCACTTTCATTGTCACAAAGGAGAGGCACACAACCAAATTTAATTCCAAAGTCCAAAAGGGTTTGCTTCATATATAGAATTTGGGCACAACATGCACCGGCCGCTATATACTCCGCCTCCGCGGTGGACAAAGCCACGGAATTTTGCTTTTTGCTAGACCAAGACACTAGGGAACGCCCAAGCAAGTGGCACCCACCAGAGGTACTCTTGCGATCCACGCGGCATCCGGCAAAGTCCGAATCCGAGTATCCCAAGAGTTGGAAGGTTGTACCTTTAGGGTACCACAAGCCCATACTAGGGGTATGCTTAAGATACCTAAGTATCCTAAAGACCGCCTTCTTATGCGATTCTTTAGGAGCCGCTTGAAAGCGAGCACATAAGCATACACTAAACATTATATCGGGCCTAGATGCGGTAAGATAAAGTAATGAACCAATCATAGAGTGGTAGTGAGATTGGTCAATAGGTTTACCGTCCTTATCCGCGTCGAGATGGCAATTTGTTGCCATTGGAGTGCTTCTTGCGCTACAATCTCCCATCTCAAATTTCTTCAAGAGGTCCTTGGTGTATTTCTCTTGGTAGACGAAGGTTCCCTCTTGAAGTTGCTTGATTTGGAATCCAAGGAAGAAGTTGAGCTCTCCAATCATTGACATCTCGAATTCCCTAGACATCATTTTGCCAAACTCATGGCTAAAAGCTTCGTTAGTTGAACCAAAGATAATATCATCAACATAAATTTGACAAATGAACAAATCTCCGTTGATGTCTTTGGTGAAGAGTGTGGTGTCCACCCTCCCGATCTTAAATCCTTGCATGATGAGGAAGTCCTGTAGTCGTTCATACCACGCCCTAGGTGCTTGCTTGAGCCCGTAGAGCGCCTTGTGCAACCTATACACATGGTTAGGGTTCCTCGGATCTTCAAACCCGGGAGGTTGTTCAACATAAACAAGCTCATTAATGTAGCCATTAAGAAAGGCACTTTTCACATCCATTTGATAAAGAGTAATATTATGATGTGAAGCAAAAGCAAGGAGAATACGAATTGCCTCTAAACGGGCGACCGGAGCAAATGTCTCCCCAAAGTCTAGTCCTTCAACTTGCGAGAACCCTTTGGCCACAAGTCTTGCCTTGTTGCGGACCACAACGCCATTCTCGTCTTGTTTGTTGCGGTACACCCACTTTGTTTCGATGACGTTCTTGTCCTGAGGTCGCTCCTCCAACACCCAAACTTCATTGCGGATGAAGTTGTTGAGTTCTTCTTGCATAGCCATCACCCAATTTGGGTCTTGGAGCGCTTCCTCAATGTGAGTGGGTTCTACACACGAAACAAACGAGTAGTGCTCACAAAATGTGGCAACGTGGCGGGAACGAGTACTTACACCCCTTGAAGGACTTCTAATGATTTGGTCCATTGGATGCGCCTTGGAGATGCGTCCATGCCTCATAAGTGGTTGTGAAGCACTTGGCGGTGGTGAAGCGTGTTGCTCCTCTTGTGGTTGGACTTGATCATGGACTTCTTCTTCATCTTGATGTTGTATTGCTTGTGAGTCTTGAGTTGGCAATGGATCATCTTTCTCCTCTTCGTCTACTTGAGGCGCCATGGAGGTGTTGTTGTTGGAACTTGAAGCTCCCCCTTGATCATGTCCCTCTTCAACTTCCGGCTTGATGTCTCCAATGGTCATGTTCTTCATGGCTTCTCGTAGAGGCTCACCATCTATTTCATCATGACCAAAACTCTCCTCTTGGGAGCCATTAGTCTCATCAAACTCAACATCACAACTTTCTTCAACTAGACCGGAGGTTTGGTTGAATACTCGATATGCTTTTGAGTTTGATGCATAACCAAGAAAAATGCCAACATCACATCTTCTTTCAAACTTACCGAGCCTTTTCTTGCGGTAGATGTAGCATTTGCACCCGAAGACTCTAAAGTAGGAGATGTTGGGCTTTCTCCCAATGAGAAGCTCATATGGGGTCTTTTCGAGTAGTCGGTGAAGATAGACCCTGTTTGCGGCATGGCACGCCGTGTTGATTGCTTCGGCCCAAAACTTCTCCGACGTGTCGTAGTCATCAAGCATTGCTCTTGCAAGAGTGATGAGGGTTTTGTTCTTCCTCTCAACGACACCGTTTTGTTGAGGAGTGTATGTGGCGGAGAATTCATGCTTCACACCTTCACGGTCACACCACTCCCCAATGTTGTAGTTCTTGAATTCGGTGCCGTTGTCACTCCGGACCTTGATAATGGGAAGTTGGAATTCCCTTTGAGCACGGTTGGCGAAGGTCTTGAACACTTCCGGAGTTTCACTCTTGTCACCTAAAAATAGAGTCCAAGCATAGCGAGAGTAATCATCAACTATAACAAGACAATAGAGGTTACCGCCAAGGCTTTGGTATGTGGATGGTCCGAAGAGGTCCATATCGAGTAGTTCGAGTGGCTTGGAGGTTGACACCATTGTCTTCATTGGGTGGTGTGAAGCAACTTGCTTCCCGGCTTGACAAGCGCTACAAAGCTTGTTCTTCTCAAATGTCACATCCTTCACGCCGGTCACCATCCCAAGCTTGAATGACTTCTTGAGTTTGCTCATTCCAATGTGTGCTATGCGTCGGTGCCATAGCCAACCCAAGCTTGTCTTAGTGAAAAGACAAGTGGTTAGGCTAGCATTCTTGTTGGAGAAGTCTACTAAGTAGAGATGTCCATGCCGAAACCCTTTGAAGATTAGCTCTTTGCTTGTCTCACTACTCACAACAACATCATTTTTGCTAAATGTGCATGTTAGTCCAAGATCACAAAGTTGTGCAATGGAAAGTAGATTAAAGCTAAGCGACTTAACATACAACACATTAGAAATGGATAAATCATTAGAGATAGCAATTTTACCTAATCCTATTACCTTACCCTTAGAATTGTCACCAAAAGTGACTTGTTCATGATTACCGGGGTTTTCTATGGTGGTGAACATACCATCATTGCCGGTCATGTGTTGAGTGCACCCGCTATCGAGTACCCAATGCTTTCCTCCGGATTTGTAGTTCACCTACACACATGAAGTTAATTTTTGACTTTAGGCACCCAAGCCAACTTAGGTCCTTGTATGTGAGATACAAGTGTCTTTGGGACCCAAAGTTGCTTGGGGAGCTTCCCCTTCATGCTCTTCATGTCTTTGCCAATGAACCTAGCTTTCACCTTGCCATTCACTTTGCTAAGAAGATAATAGCGACCATTGAAAATAGATTTGTAGTTAGTAGGCAATTTAGGTGAAGGTCGGTTAGGAAGAGGACACTCCCTTGTGTGGTGACTGGTGACCTCACAATGTTGGCAATAAGAACCAACTTCCTTGATGAAGCTTGTTCTAAGCTCCGGTGAGGGCACCTTTCCTTTGTTGGGCACCGGGAAGGATCCAAGTCCTCTTTTGTTGAAGGCTTTTGCTTGTTGGAAGAGGATTTCCTTGTGCTTGACTTCACCTTTTGAAAGTCTAGCCACACTAGTGCGGAGACTCTCAATTTCTTCCAACAAGTCCTTCTCCCTAGCATTAGCTTTCAAAGACAAAGACTTGTCCAAGACATTAGAGACATGCGAAGTAATGGATATCTTATCATTAAGAGTTTGTTTCTTTGCATCTTTTAACTCTTGATAAAGCATGTCATGAGCAATTTTAAGTGTTTGGTATTCTTGAGTTAGCTTGTTGTGCTCCTCCAAGAGAGTTTGGTGTGCTATGTTAAGCTCATCATTGTCTACCTTGATTTTAGCATTTTCTTCCTCAATTTGCTTGACATGAGATTTGAGCGTGTCATGCTCTTTAAGTATGCTTTCATACTTGTCAAGCAAATCAAGGTTAGCACTCTCAAGTTTAGCACGAATTTCTTCAAGAGTTTTAACCTTACTCTTCTCTCTCTTAATGATAGCATGATATTCATTAATCAAAGAAGTTAAATCATCGGGGGAAAGCTCATCATCACTAGAGTCGTCACATACCTTGGTGTTACCTTTAGCCATGAGGCACATGGGTGGTGGAGGAAGAGGTGAGTCATCATGGTTGGCAATGGCAAGGCCGGCCAAGCTTTCTTCTTCTTCTTCACTCTCTTCATCACTAGTTTCTTTGTCGGTGACCCATTCATTTGCCTCACACATAAACACCTTTTGTGGACCACTTCTCATCTTTGGGAAGAGTCTTGCCTTCTTGCCTTTGTCTTGCTTCTTCTTCCCAAAGGCTCTTGGTTTGGGTTGGCTTCTTCTTCATCATCATCACTTTCTTCAAGCTTGCGTTGCTTGCCTTTGTAGTTCTCTCTCCTTTTGTCCGGTTTTGGACAATCATAGGAGATGTGGCCTTGATCTCCACAATTGTAGCATATCTTGCGATCGTCTCTTCTTGGTAGAAATGCCTTCTTCTTGGGATCAAAGGTGTATCCCTTTTTGGTGATCTTGGAGTTCAAGAATGAGAACTTTCTCATCATCAAGGCAAGCTCATCATCGTCATCTTCACTTGATGCTTGCTCTTCTTCACTTGAGCTAGGCTCAACCACCTTCTTCTTCTTGAAGCTTGTCTTCTTGGTGGAGGCCTTTAGAGCAATTGTTTTTGATGATGATTGCTCCATCATCCCAAGTACACTCATCTCATGAGCGTGTATTTCTCCAATGAGCTCCGAAACTTCAATGTTGTCAAGTGATTCCTTTTGGAGCATGGAGTTGATGATGTTGTACTTCGGCTTGGGAAGGAGCATGAGGATCTTGCTGTTAATAATTCCCTTGCCAAGAGATGCAATGTCAAGAGCATTAATTTCCTCAATAAGAACATTTAAGCGTGAAAACATTTCATTAACATTTTCATGAGGAAGCATCTTAAATTCATCATATTTAGCTTTGAGCATGTGATATTTAAGTTCCTTTACACGAGATGAGCCCTCATGGATTTCTATCAAGCAAGCCCAAATTTCACAAGCTTTCTCCTTACTAGCAATCCTAGAGAAGACATCTTGACTTATGCATTCATAAATAGCATTCCTAGCCTTAGCATCCCACTTAACTTGATCACCCACATAGTTAAGTTCTCCAAATCCCGCATGAGTCGCTTCCCAAACTTCGGGGGCAATAGCCTCAAGGTAAGCGCGCATGCGTGCTTTCTAATAGGCAAAATTCTTGCCCTCGAAGATAGGAACCGAACCCCCAACCTTGGCCATTTTTGCTCTCTAGCGGTGAAGCTAGAATGATCCTATGAGCAACCTTGATTTGATACCAATTGTAAGGATCGAAATGCCCAAGAGGGGGGGTGAATTGGGCTTTCTTTCAAATTTTAAGGCAATTAAAAACGAACTACTTAAACCCAATTCCCAATGCAGTTTTAACTATGCAATCAACGTAGATATAACTTGTGAAGTAAAGATTGCATAATGTAAAGAGAGGGAGAGAAATGCAAACGCTAGGGGACACGAAGGTTTATCCCGTGGTTCGGCAAGATCGCAAGGATCTTCCTACGTCCACGTTGTGGCACCCACCGAAGGGTTTTTGCCACTTCCAATGTCACCGAGGCAATGGAGTCTTCACTAATCTTCTCCGTTCGCCATCTCCGGCAAGGTGGAGCTCAAGCCTTGTACAACCTTCGATGTTCCGGGCTTCCACACACACCTTGGCAAGCTCCGGAACGATCTTCTTCAACTTCTCACTAGCCTAGAGAGTTCAATCACAAAGAAAGAACGCACACAAGCTTCTCTCTAGCCTATTACAAATGATCTAAAAGTGTGGAAATGTATGCTCTATAGTCTTGAATGCTCTTGGATGTGTAGTTGGCTTCAGGTGATCAAGACTTGTCGAAATGACTGGGTTAGAGGGGTTTTATAGCCAGCTTAACTGAAATAGCCGTTGGAAAAGTAGGCTGACAGAACTTTACTATGAACACCAGATGATCCGATGTCTCCCCTCTGGTTATCATCGGTGTAATTACTTTGGCTGATGTCACTGTGTCAGATATTACCGTTATTAGACCGATGTTGCCCCCAGTCTTCTCATCAGATGATCCGGTGGCTCTTCCTCTAGAATTTGCTTGATTTTGATGCTTACTGGAGTGATGAACCGATGTGTGTAAGTCTGCACATCGGATGATCCGGTGCTTCACTTGTTCCAATTGTACTGCAAACTGTACTGATGCACCGATGTTCTTGAGCCCTTCACATCGGATGATCCGGTGAGTTCATTTGTCTGAGGTCTTTTTCTTCAGTTGAATCAACTCGACCGATGTGTTCATTTTGGAAATCATCGGTTGATCCGGTGAGTTGATTTTGTTTGCTACGAGTTGTCTTGAGTGAATCTTTTGTGTCTTGCTCGAAAGACCTCTTAGACATTTGTTCCACAAGGCTCTCTGATGATTCTTAAGCATTGTATGTTGTCAATTTTTGATTGAGTGACTTAGACATAGAGCCTTCACATCTTGTCTTTATCTCATGAATTTGATCTCGAAATTGGGTATCTATGGGTCTCCAATGACATGATCATTTCATCTTATTGAGTGTTTATGGGGACCTTGAATTCACAAATTCATTAGTAAAGTTCAATGGTTGTCATTAATCACCAAAACCATACTACATTAGGGGGGCCTAGATGCTTTCAACTCTCGACGAAAGCGTCAACCGGAGCTCTGGCTCCTGACGGAACCTTCGTCCGGAGGTTGTCAAAACCCACAGTTCAGCCTGCCGAAATGAGCAAATGGGGCGAGACCAGCATCCCGAAGCTGGCGGTCCTGATGGCCCTGTTACCATGGCAGCCATCAAGGGTCATAGGTGCTGCCGGAAGCTCCGAGCAACCCAGCATGCAAGACTCAAATGCTCAAGCAAGCTACGATGCATGGATCTCGGAGATCCGGAGCTACTTGAAAGACAATATCCTTCCTAACGATGATGTATCTGCTGACCAGATAGTCAGATTGGCTAAAAGATACACGCTAGTAGAAAGGGATCTCTACCGGCGCGGTGCCAACGGCGTCCTAATGCGGTGCATCACAAGGGAAGAAGGTTGTGAGCTCCTCGCAGAAATCCATGGAGGCGAGTGTGGGAACCACACATCTTCCCGCACGCTGGTCAGTAAAGCCTTTCGGCATGGCTTCTACTGGCCTACAGCGCTCCAGGATGTAACTGAGCTGGTAAAGAAATGCGAAGCATGCCAGTTCCATGCAAAGCAAATTCACACGCCGGCTCAGCCTCTACAAATGATACCTCCTACATGGCCTTTCGCTGTGTGGGGGATGGACATCTTGGGACCTTTACCAAGAGCCGTCGGAGGTTACAAGTTCCTGTATGTTGCCATTAACAAGTTCACCAAATGGCCGGAAGCAATTCCACTTGTGACAATAAACAAGAAATCAGCTATCAACTTCTTGCAGTCCATCGTATGCAGATTTGGAGTCCTAAACAAAATCATAACAGATAATTGGACCCAATTCACAAAGCTCTGCTTTCAAAGGATACTGCAAAGACCTCGGCATACAAGTCAACTACGCCTCTGTAGCTCACCAGGCAAGCAATGGCCAAGCCGAGAGAGCAAATGCAGAAATCTTGAAAGGACTCAAGACGTGCACATATGAGCGCCTGAAAAAACATGGAGCCAACTGGATCGAAGAACTTCGGCCCACTCTATGGGCCAATAGGACAACTCCAAACCGGTCAACTGGAGAGACACCCTTCTTCCTGGTGCACGGAGTTGAAGCAGTCCTTCCTCCGGAAATCACCTTGGGGTCGCTCCGGGTCCGGACCTCCAACGAAGCCATGCAGGACCACCTCCGGCGTGAAGACCTTGACCTCCTTGAAGAGGGAAGGTGCCGAGCAGCTGTTCGGAATGCCTGATACCTCCAAGCTCTTCGGCGCTATCACCAACGGCATGTTCACAGCCGACAGCTCGAGGAAGGCAATCTGGTGCTACGGAGAATACAATCCAGAGAAGGGTTAAACAAACTCTCCCCCAGCTGGGAGGGACCCTTCCGAGTGATCAAAGTATCCCGTCCCGGATGCGTTTGCTGGGCAACTGAGGATGGGACACCTCTCCCAAATTCTTGGAACATTGAGCACCTCTGTAAGTTCTACGCTTAATATCACGGAGGTGAGTCTGTAATTACATGTGATGTATGTTATAGAGTCATTGTACAGAATCGGGTAGCTCCTCCGGGAGGGCAGCCGGACCTACCCAGTTAGGTCTGCAACGTCCATGCAACACTTGTCATAGTCTCAGAACTAAAGGTGTAGCTAGCTACCTTGGGTCAAAAGAGAAACAAAACACACTTAGCCTGGTTCTGTACCCTAAGAGTGTACTTGTTTCCCCTGTACCCCGAACCTATAATGAAAGACATCATTGTGTGAAAACAGACTCCACGTGCATTTACTTTATACAGGCTCAATATTTTTTATTTTTCTCTTTCTTGTATATAACAAAGTTGTGCAGTTCTTAAGAAACTTTAGCTCGACCAGTTCATGTACAATTCGAGTTGCATTGTCTATCCTTCGGGGTTCAAACATTGTTGATGGCCTACTCGTCTGAATGCCGCCAAGCCAATCTAGGGCTGGATTGTGCTATCGACTTAGCCTGGTCATACACCCTAAGTACGCCACTCTACCTACACCCTGGCAGGCCGAAGTAAGGCGAGTCCAGAAACGATCGGACCTGAAGGAAACAAGACGGTGCTCTTGATTGTACTTAGAATTGTGTTTGACTTAAAACTTTCTCGGGAATAGTAAGCCGCAACAAAGTTATAGATAGGAAACGGATTTTACTGTTTTTCTTGACTTCAGTGTGCAGAAAAAATAAATATTACATGATGATGGTGAATGAAGCCGAAGCTGCCAAAGCTCCGACATCCTCCAGGTGGCTTGTGGTCGATGTTCAAACATTGACATCGAGCATCACTGGAGGTACTTAGCTGCGGTAAATCTAGGGGGCATGCCGTCAATGTGAAGATGGTGCAAAGACTCTAAAGTGGAGTCTGCCGTTGACACACCATGTGTTGACAGAGTTCACTGCCCGAGCTACCAAGCTCCGACACCCTAGAGGGCTAACCATTGATGCTTTACGCGTTGATGGAGACTACTGCCGGAGCTACTAAGCTCCAATGATGGTCAATGCCGGAGCCACTAAGCTCCGACAACCTCAGGGGGCCTACACTATCGAAGACTTCAGACCTACATTCTACAAGTTCGAAGCACGCAAGTCTTCAACAACTGTTACATCCTCTTGGTACATGTTCACAATCAAATTGTGTACATCTAGGAGGGTCCAAGTAAGACAATGGTGGTGTTTAAGACAAAAAATGAAATTCGAATTCACAAAAATTTAGATTTCATTCATCTGGAGACAAGAGATTACAAAATTGGAGAAGAAGAAGAGAGAATACAAGCGGGAGCTACAGAGAGATGGTCCTAGACCCTATGGAAGAACTAGGCAACCTTCCGGGCCACCTCCGACATGCTAGCTCGGGCGGCTTCACCCTCTCCTTCGATGGGGCCTTCAAGCACCGGGTCCAGAGGGAATTGAGGGTCCCGGCTGGTGTAGCACGTCAGCAGAAACTCTACGACGTTCTTCGCCAGGGACTCACCCTCTGTTTCCAATTGGTCCGCGATGACATCACCCATCTTCGTGAGCTTGTTACCTGCCAAAACCCAGCGCCTCCAACGCCTGGTCCAGCTCCGGCCCTGGATCATCCGAACGCACGGGACTGAAGCCCATTGGCGTCAGCGCATCGTTGGTCTTGCCCAGGAAGTCCCAAACTTGTTGGGACTCTACAACCCTTGCGCTACGCATCTCCGCCAAGGATCTTTTGGCCGCCGCATGCTCCGAGCTCTCCGGAGCAAGACGCTCTACCTCTTTGGCATTCTGCTCAATCTTTTCATCAACTTGCCTTTCGAGTTTGCTGAGCTCTTCCTCCTAGAGGTGGATCTCATTCTGTCGGCTGACCAGATCTTTCTCCCAGCCCCGCACTTTCTTCTCCCAGGCAGCGATGGCATTCTCTTGCTTGTAGAGATCTTGCCCTCACTCCCAGGCCTTCATCTCCTCCTCCTCGCAACACTCCTCCAATTTCTTGGTGTGTTCTTCGAGGCTCTTGTAAGCCAGAGCTGTCTTTTGGACAAGCTCTTCCTCCCTCTTCACAAGGTCATCCCACTGTAGGATCGAAGAGCACGTGAAAATCTACCAGAGGGGGTGAATGGTAGATTTAAAAATCTTACGCAGCGGAAACAATTAAACCCCAACCCCTTCGGTAGAAAAACGATCTGTTAAATAAATCATGTGTGAGACTAATCTATATGTGTTTCACCACGACAAAAGTGATAGATATTAGAGAGAATCAAGTCACGAAGACAATACAAAAAGAATCACTCAAATCCGTCGAGAAAAACTCAAGTTATGATCGAAAGATCAAACAAAGGTCAATCTGCCCTACCCGAAAAAAAACAGTACTGGAACGCTGCAAAGAAACTCGTGTAAATCATAGAACACAAATCCAATAACCGTGAAATTATGATAGATGATAGATAATCAAGTTTTGAAGACAACCCAAAAATAATCACGTCAATTGGATCTGTAAAACTCGAGTTATGATAAAACCACCGATGAAAGGTAGTGCTGTTCAGAAACTCGACGAGTAAAACTTGTTTGGAACAAGTTGGACGAACAAGGCACAAAAGTTACTTCAAACTACGAATATTATTCAATAGAACACAAGAGGAACAACCCCAAAGTCGGGCACCATGAGCTCTGGGCTCCCTTGCTTATATAACCAGCTCGAAAGATAACTCAACTCAAATCAGGAACCTAATTCTACTCTGTTCACGAATCGTAACTTTCCATAACTGCTTAGGATTCTTCTATACGTAGATAGAAGCAATATTAAGACTTCCAAACACCTTAGGAATGTATCCCACATTACTAAACAACTCAAATGCGTGACCCACACGAAATCCTATCATAACCAACTCAAATATTTTCATATCTGAGTCAAACCCGACTTAGCCGTAGCCTAAGTCCATAACCTAGTCGATTGGACCTTTCCGACCAACTCTTTACGTCCACATCTCTTCATCACGTCTCGTAACCATGTAGCCACGTCCATGCACTCCTTGCACACGTGAAAACATCTTCCAATAACGTCCATGATACATTCACATGCATTGTTCTTGATTCAATCATGCTGCGCAACCTCCTGATCAGCTCAACCACAATTCCTCCTGAATTTGGTTGTTGGAACCTCATCTTCTCCCTGAGACTAGTCCAATGGATCCCATCGCCAGCCATGTATTGAACTCAAGCAACACCTGCACATGAATAAACAACCAATCCATACGAGCCCAAGTTCTCGACTTGACTCAAGTTAGTTCCAAACACAACACCTTACGTGAGAACCTCAAATAAGCATGTTGCAAAACAACAGTAACACGATATCATCCATGTCAACCAAAAACACACCAAAGACTTAGCAAATGAATACTAAGCAATCTTTCTAGAGATTTAAAGCAAGTACGAAACATTGCAAATGAAAAACAGAAGCATTGCGGTCAAGTTCCGGACCTTGCCAGAGCAACCCGGACCTTGAGCCGGAGCTAAAAAAGGCTAGTAGAACCTAGCACCAGAACTTACCAAAACTAGTATAACTAAGCTCCCGCCGGAGCTTACAAAACTAGCAAGATCTTAATCAAAAGGTGTTTTGGTGATATTCAAAACTTCTATCGTCAAAGCAAGTGTATTCACTACAAGCCAATGTATTCAGCACACATAGGTCTTACAATCTCCCCCTTGATGAATGCATTGGCAACATCATTTAAAATCCGAACATTGGCTTATTCACATAAAAATTTTGAAGGCAATTTCTCCCCCTTTGTAAATCAAAAGTAAAATGAGAAGAAAATCCAAAAAATATCCCATATTATCTCTCCCCCTTTATTATCTCTCCTTATGCACATATTCTCTTTCTCTTCACGCTTATCTCTCCCCCTTTGACAATGTATTCAGCAAGTCATGAGCATATAAACAAATTATCTCTCCAACTTTAGTTGTTATGACATATTTTAACATATACATATAAACAAAGCTCATCCAAGTCATACTATCAGGTACCTTACACTATCACATCAATGAGATACATAAAGTAGTGTAAGCCATGCTAGAGATCAAATGTAATTTTCAATTTAAGCAAATCATGATCTCACAAACTTAACTATTTCAAAACCCGAAAGCATGACACTAGTTGCTGCATTTTATTATTTTTCAAAGCATAAATTTAGATCATATGATATTTGCAAGAGATTATATGCGCATCTGCCTTATTCTAACCAACCAAGCCAATCCTATGTCATTTGACAATCAGAAGCTTAAGGACATGGTTTTAGTCATACACAACTTCTTCCAAGTTCATATCTAAGTGCAATGATAAGCTATCTCAAAAGAAGTGCGATGCATGCATATTCTCTTGATCCATTCTCAATTTATATTCGTTCATAAAAACTCAACATGTGAGTTGATTACTTGATTAATTCTTAATGATTAAAAGCACTTGTGAACATGTAACAAGTTCAAAACAGCAAGAAAGTTCGACCATGACCAGTTTTAGTGTAAGTAATTATTCCAATTTTTAGACATGGCAAAAACTACAAAATGTATTACACGAGTAATGTAGTAAGAACTTTCAGCATGTAAAAGGAATCACAAAGTCATATATGTATGAAATACTATGCTCATATTATTTTAATTTCAGATTCACACATAGACTTCCCAAATTTCAAAACTCCCCCTCAATTTAAGCCATGAGGATGCATAACCCCTATTTCACTATGAATGTAACAAAAACGAGTGAAATCCAAAGGTTTTGTAAAAATGTCAGCAAACTGTTGTTCGGTATTTACATGGTGAAGCACAATGTTTCCTTTTTCAACATTATCTCGGAGAAAGTGATACCTAATGTCAATGTGCTTAGTTCTAGAATGTTGCATGTGGTTTTTAGCAATGCAAATGGCACTAGTGTTATCACAGAACAGTGGAACACTATCTAGATCAACCCCATAGTCCTTAAGTGTTTGAACAATCCAAAGAATTTGTGAGCAAGCACTAGCAGTAGCTACATATTCAGATTCGGCTGTGGATTGTGCAACTGAATTTTGTTTTCTAGAGGACCAAGCAACAAGAGAATTACCAAGAAAATGACAAGCACCGGAAGTACTTTTCCTATCAATCCTACAACCCCCAAAATCAGCATCCGAAAAAGCTTTCAAAGTAACGGTTGAGGAAGAAGGAAGAAAAAAGCCAAATTCTTGAGTTCCATGTAAGTACTTGAGAATCTTTTTGACGGCTTGACGATGTGAAGCACGTGGGGAGGCTTGAAACTATGCACAAAGACATACGCTGAATTGTATGTCTGGTCTTGATGTCATGAGGTACAAAAGTGATCCGATAATGCTTCTATATTCTTTTTGATCCATGGGTTCACCATCTTCATCAAGTCCAAGTGTTGTTGCTGTTCCCATTGGTGTCCGAAGAGGCTTGCTTTTGTCCATGTTGAAGCGCCTTAGGATATCTTTTGTATACTTCGTTTGATGCACAAAGGTACCCTCCTTTGTTTGCTTGATTTGCAGCCCCAAAAAGTACGTGAGTTCACCCATCATACTCATCTCAAATTCTGAACTCATCATATCTGAAAACTTGGACACAAGATCATGAGAAGCACAACCAAAGATAATATCATCCACATACACTTAAACGAATAATGAGTCATTGCCATGCTTAAGCACAGAAAGAGTTTTATCAACCTTGCCCATGGTAAACCCTTTTTCAAGTAAGAATGTTTTTAACCTATCATACCATGCTCTAGGGGCTTGTTTGAGACCGTACAAGGATTTGGACAGTTTGTAAACATGATTAGGAAAATCTGGATTTTCAAAACCCGGTGGTTGTTTCACATAAACCTCCTCATCTATGTAGCCATTAAGAAAAGCACTTTTAACATCCATTTGATATAGCTTAAAACCATTTGATGCAGCAAAAGCTAGCAAAATTCTTATGGCTTCTAATCTAGCAACAGGAGCAAATGTTTCATCAAAATCTAGACCTTCAATTTGAGTGAAACCTTGAGCAACCAACCTAGCCTTATTCCTAACCACAACCCCATCCTCACTTTGTTTATTTTTAAATACCCATTTAGTTCCAATTAAAGTGTGACCTTGAGGTGGAGGTACAAGTTTCGAAACATTATTTCTTTCAAAATTTTCTAACTCTTCTTGCATGGCAATAATCCAAGATTCATTAGTGAGTGCGTGTGATATATCTTTGGGTTCAAAAGAAGCAACAAAAGTAGAATGAGCATGAGAGTTTGGATCGCAAAACCTGGACCGTGTGACTCGTTCGTGCAAGCTTCCAATAATCTGTTGTGGGGGATGATCTTTGTAAAACCGTAGTGGAACAAATGTCTCACAAGCTTCTTCTTCTTCATGTTCATCACAAATCGATGAGCTTGTGACTTGAGGATGATTTGAATCAGCATTGACGGTTCTCGGTGCTGGTTGAGAATTAACATCCGGAGCTGAACCAAAGTCTTTAGCTGCTGAATTTTCGGGCAGCAGCTCCAGTTCTTCCTCATCTTCAATGAAAATGCTCCCCCCTGCAGATATGGATCTGGACCTGCAATGTTTGAGGTAGTACCTGGGCTATCTTCATCAAAAGACACTTCACAAGTCTCCACAATTTTGTTAGTGTCAAGTAAAAGCACACGGTAGCCTCTACTATGAGATGGATAACCAAGAAACATGCCATCAATGGATCTATGTTCAAATTTATCAAGATTACCATGTTTCTTAACAAAGCATTTGCAACAAAAGACCCAAAAGTGTGTAACACTAGGCCTATGTCCAAACCGGAGCATATGGTGTTTTACCTAGCTTAGCAGGCGACAAAACACGATTTGAGACATAACAAGCGGTTGCTAACGCATCAGCCCAAAATTTCCTAGGAGTTTGATATTCATCAAGCATAGTCCTAGCCATCTCAACCAAGGCTCTGTTCTTTATTTCTACAACACCGTTTTGTTGAGGAACATATGGTGAAGAAAATTGATGATCTATCTTATTTTCAGCACAAAAGTGATCAAAAGATTGATTTTTAAATTCAGTTTCATTATCACTTCTAATTGCTTTTAAAGATCCTGGGTGATCAATTGATAATCTAAGAAATAAAGTTAAGTGACTAAAAACTTCATTCTTAGACGCCATAAAGTAAACTCAAGAGTATCTAGATCAACAATCACAAGTACATACCATTTACCTCCGAAGGATTGAACATGTGAAGGTCCTACGGTGTCAAGATGCAAAAGTTGACATGGTTCAGTTGTCATGATCATTGTGAGAGGAGTATGTGAACCTGCAACCATCTTAGCATGTCTACAAGAAGAGCACACAATTTCTTTGTCCCATTTAAGCTTAGGCAGCCCACGTATGCGATCAAGAGCACTAACACGAGTTAGGTGATCAAAGCCTACGTGACCAAGTCTACGATGCCAAAAATATAAGTCCTTTGAATCATTAGCAACTAGACACCTATGCTTAGAGAAAGACATATCAAAATCAGCTTTAAAAAACTCTTCCAAACCGAGACATGTTAAAAATAAGCTCACTATTTGAACCTACAACTTTGCAGCAGTTTTTATTGAAAATAATTTCTAGATTTTCATCTAGCAATTGTGCAACAGAAAGCAAGTTGTATTTCAAATTTTTGACAAGTGCCACATCCTTCAAAGTGTAGTGATCATTTACTCTAACCGAACCCTTAGCAATTATAGGAGTTGAAGAATTATCGGCAAAAGTAACATTCTCTACACATGATACAAAAGAGAGGGAGGAGAACCAATCTTTGTTACCGGTCATGTGGCGTGAGCAACCTGAATCCACAATCCAAATGTTCTCCTTCCTCAAACGTGTAACCTACATAGAAGCACAATACGTCGATGACTCAATATTGGGGTTAGTCAAAAGGCATTTAGGAATCCAGTACTGAGTCACGCGACATGCAGCGGGAAAAACACGCGAAAGCTGAGACAAAATAGCAGGTTTATGAGTCAAAGTTTGAGATTTTTTATTCTTAACTACTGAACTATAAGGTGTTACTTGTGTAGCCCAAAAATCAGTAGCTCCGGAGGCAAAAACAGAAGGTCCGGAGGTAAACTTTGAATGTTTTTGGCTCAAAACAGTGGGTTGTACATTTGGTTCAATATGTGCAGCAAATTTTGCATGAAAGTTATGAGATCTAGCAACCATTCTTTCCCTTTTCTGTTGTTTAGCTAGTCACATGACCATCTCTACCACAGTAGGTACAATGAAATTTAACTTTGTGTTCATGTCAAGATGAGCAAACAATATTTTTATTTGAAACCGAATGAGACAATACTCCTGCAGATTTGAAAACCACTTATTTTTGTTTAGGAACTGTTTGAATCAAACCACTTCCTAATGACTTTACAATTTTAGGTGGATGTGCCTTAGCATGAGCATGAGAATCAAAATCTAAACCAGTTTTATCATTGCAAAACTTGGATTAATTCAGCAGCAAGTTAAGGTTCTTATTCCCATTACAAAACCGATCAAATGTCTTATGCATGTTATCAAGTTTATTGGACAGATCAAGACAATTTTCACATGAAGTTTTTCCTTTTAGTTTGCAATTGGAACAAAATTTAATTTCATGACAACGTAAAGCATTGTTCAATATAGAGATTTCATTGATAGCATCTTGCAGTTTCTTATCAAGATCATCACAACTAGAACAATGCAAATCAATTGTAGAACAAGAAGCATCTTTTAAGTTTCCAATATTAAGTGCAGCAAGCTTTTTGTTCTCTTCAATTTCAAGTTCAAGTTTATCAAGTGTGGAGGTATGTGCACTTCTTAGGGAGGACAATTGTTCATATATTAAGTCACATGAGGAACAAGAATCATCACTAGGAATCAAGGATTTCAAACGATTAATTTTAGATTCTAGTGACTCAATTTTAGCAGCATTGTCCCTAAGCTTTTTGTCCTTTTTCTTAACAATAACAGTGGCACGAGAAATAGCATCACACATTTCTTCACAAGTAGGACATACCACTTCATTGTCGTTGTTGTGTTCTGCCTCCTCCATACTTGATCTTGACTTGCCCGCCATAAAACACAAGTTTGTCAAATCATCTTCATCTTCATCACTTCCAATGTCCACGTCGCTTGAGCCAAGTTCCTGGAGTGCTGAGATAAAACTGCTCACCAATTGACGTCCTGTAAAACCCTTCTTTTTCTTCGTATCTTTTGCAAAGGAGTGATTCGTTATTGTTTCTTTTCATCCCGGGAAGTAGGACCTGAAAGGTTAGGGCAATCTGAACGAAAATTTCATGTCTTACCACATTCAAAGCATCATTGAGGTCCGGAGCTTCCTCTCCTTCTAGTTCTCACATTTTGCAATGCTTTTGAGAACCGGGTAGAGATGAGCGCTAGCTCCTCCACTGGAAACTTTTCAATCTGTTCAAGTGTTAGAGAGGACAGCAAAGCAAGTGTACCACAAGATGATGTTTGACCGGAACTAGGCATGTCACATTGAGAAACAAAAGCAATAGACTTGTTGGGGTTCTTACGTGAGATTATGTCAATTTCATGAGTTTTATCTTGGAATATAGCACATCTAAAGTAAGTGAACTCATGACAGTAGATTCACGAATAGATGTGACTTTCATCTACCAAATTGACATATCTAATGCACTTAGCAATTGCCTAGCATTTTCAGCATCTGAAAATTTAACATTGACACTACGCAAGTTGCTGAGAATCTTATTAAAGCGAGCAAAAAGGTCATCAATAGACTCACCGGGTTGCATCTCGAAGCGCATGTATTCTTTCTTGAACATGTCTTGCCTTACCTCTTTGATCGTGTTGGATCCTTCATGGTAGTCACAAAGTGCTTTCCACACATCGTATGCAGATCGGAGGTGTGCAACACGATCGAAGTCGCTTTGTGTTAATCCTTGTATGATCAAGTTCCGAGCCTTGTTGTTGTTGTCGACATCTCTCAGATTTGTAGTTATAACTTGATCGTTTGATGGCACTTCGTAAGTCTTGTATACCTTCTCCCATATTGCAAAGCCTTGTGCCTGGATGAAAGCCTCCATGCGTGCCTTCCAAACCTGAAATCAATACCAGCGAACACACAAGGTTTGGCAGAGTACTTCTCTATGATGATTAGTCAAAAACACGCGCAAATCACAAAGATTAGAGCACCGTGGCTCTGATACCAATTGTAGGATCGAAGAGCACATGAAAAGCTACCAGAGGGGGGTGCATGATAGATTTAAAAATCTTACGCAGCGGAAACAATTAAACCCCAACCCCTTCGGTAGAAAAATGATATGTTAAAGAAATCTTGTGTGAGACTAATATAAATGTGTTTCACCATGACAAAAGTGATAGATATCAGAGATAATCAAGTCACGAAGACAACAAAACAAGAATCACTCAAATCGGTCGAGAAAAACTCAAGTTATGATCGAAAGATCAAACAAAGGTCAATCTGCCATACCCGAAAAAAAAAACAGTTCTGGAACGCTGCAAAGAAACTCGTGTAGATCATAGACCAAAAATCCAATGACAGTGAAATTTTGTCATATGATAGATAATCAAGTTTTGAAGACAACCCAAGAAGAATCACGTCAATTGGATCTTTAAAACTCGATTTATGATAAAACCACCGACGAAAGGTGGTGCTGTTCAGAAACTCGACGAGTAAAACTTATTTGGAACAAGTCGGACGAACAAGGCACAAAAGTTCCTTAAAACTATGAAATTTATTCAATAGAACACAAGAGGAACAACTACAAAGTCGTGCACCACGAGCTCTGGGCTCCCTTGCTTATATAACCAGCTCGAAAGTCAACTCAACTCAAATCAGGAACCTAATCCTACTTTGTTCACGAATCGTAAGTTTCCATAACTGCTTAGGATTCTTCTATACGCAGATAGAAGCAATCTTAAGACTTCCAAACACCTTAGGAACATATCCCACATTCCTAAACAACTCAAATTCGTGACCCACATGAAATCCTATCATAACCAACTCAAATCTTTCCATATCTGAGTCAAACCCGACTCAGCCGTAGTCTAAGTCCATAACCTAGTCGGTTGGACCTTTCCGACCAACTCTTTACGTCCACATCTCTTCATCACATCTCGGAACCATGTAGCCACGTCCATGCACTCCTTGCACACGTGCAAACATCTTCCAATGACGTCCACGATACCTTCACATGCATTGTTCTTGATTCAGTCATGCTGCGCAACCTCCTGATCAGCTCAACCACAATTCCTCCTAAATTTGGTTGTTGGAACCTCATCTCCTCCATGAGACTAGTCCAATGGATCCCATCACTAGCCATGTCTTGAACTCAAGCAACACCTGCACATGAATAAACAACCAATCCATATGAGCCCAAGTCCTCGACTTGACTCAAGTTAGTTCCGAACACAACACCTTACGTGAGAACATCATATAAGCTTGTTGCAAAACCACAGTAACACGATATCATCCATGTAAACCAAAAACGCACCAAAGACTTAGCAAATGAATACTAAGCAATCTTTCCAGAGATGTAAAGCAAGTATGAAACATTGCAAATGAAAAACAGAAGCATTGCGGTCAAGTTCCAGACCTTGCAAGAGCAACCCGGATCTTGAGCCGGAGCTAACAAAAGCTAGTAGAACCTAGCGCCGGAACTTACCAAAACTAGTATAACCAGCTCCCGCTGGAGCTTACAAAACTAGCAGGATCTTAATCAAAAGGTGTTTTGGTGATATTCAAAACTTCTATCGTCAAAGCAAGTGTATTCACTACAAGCCAATGTATTCAGCACACATAGGTCTTACACCCACAGCTCCAGGAATTTCTGCTCTTCATCTTCGAGCCGTCTCTCCCGCGCTTCAAGAGCCTCCCGGCGCTTGACGTGACTATCGTGGATGGCGGCGAGCCTTTCCTAGCGATCATTCACTGTGTTATTTGCAGCCTTGGCCTGCTCATAGATGGCCCAGGACTGGTTGTCGAGGGTCCGCGTCATGCTTTCCCTCTCACCCAACAACTTACCCCAGTACTCTAGGCGGACCTTCTCCCTTTGTACCCACTCCTTGTCGTCATCCAGCGTCGACTGCGCCATCTTGGTCTCGAAATGGAGTCGGTGGCGCCACCTCCTAAGGGTTTTGCGCTCCTCCTCGAGGGCCTTGCTGTCGTTGTAGAAAGCCAGCTGGACCCGACGAAGACTGGAGCAGACGTTGTCAATAGACAACGATAGAGGGATCGGGTCCGAACCTGCCGGGGTCCTCTCTGCTGGCTCCAGTGGATCTTCAGCGACAAAAATTGGGTCCCACTCTACAAGAGCGGTTCCCTGAGCTTCCACGGCACTAGGGCCGTCCTCCAGGATAGCCTCGGCCGCCGCCGAGGAAGTACTTGCAGCAGAAGTTCTGACCTCCGGAATTGACTTCGAAGGTCCCGCCACCAGGTCATCAACAACTGGCCCCTCTGGCGGGGGGGGGGGGGGGGGCAACTTCTTCATATTGGCACCCTGGCTCAGCAGTGGGCACCTCCGGGATCACTGCTTCCAGAGCGGGTGTTGAAGGTTCGGTCGGAGCAGAAGCTACTTCTGGCTCTGGCACAGGTGCCTCCTCCGCCTCTAGTTCAGGTGCTGGTGCTTCGACCATCATGGGCTCGGGCGCTGGCGCTTCGACCACCAAAGGCTCAGGCGCCGACACCTCCACAGCAACTGGCTCGGACGCCAGAACCTCTTCGACGGCCGGCTCCACAGCCAGAACTTCTGCAGCAACCGGCTCTACCATCAGAGCTTCCTCGACAACCGGCTCAAGTGCTGGAGCTTCATCAATACCCGGCTCCACTGTCGGGACCTCACCAACCACCGGCTCGACTGCCGGGTCTTCAACAACATCCGGCTCTAGGGCCGGATAGCTACCTCCGGCTCTACGGCTGGAGCGTCCAAAATCTCAACATCCAAGCCCGAAGCTTCAACCTCCAGGGCTGGCGCCGCTGGTACATCTTCATTCCCGTGGTCCGGCGCTACCACGGGAGCTTCTGGGGATGAGTCGAGGTCCAAAACCACGACAGCCAGCGCCGGGGCTGCCGCAGCCTCAGCCCCCTCTTTGGGCGGTGCTGGAATCGGAGCCGGAGCTTCAGCCTGCACAACCTCAACCGCTGCTGCAGGGACCGGAGCTTCAGCCCTCTTCTCGGGCACGCTGTGGATGAAGGACGAAGAAACTCAAAATACAGTTAATAATAAAACAACTGACTGAGGTAAAAAATCAAAAATTACCTCGGAAGGCTTCTGCACCAGTTAGCACGGAACCTCTTCTCCGGACGCTCCGTACTGGCCCCAGCCGCCACTGGCGTGGTAGTCTCGGAGGTTCCCCTGGAGCTTGCTGCTGGTATTGGTGTTGCCCTGGTCGAGGCCCTCCTCGACCGAGAAGGACCTCTGGACCCAGAGCCCTCAGCTGGCCCTGGTACTGGAGTCACTTGGCCCAATCTAGCACCCCGAGAAGATGCCGCTGCTGGAGTAGATGCCGCCGTTGTAGACCTCCCCCTCCGGGAGATGGAACCGCCATGGAAGAAGCAGGTCTGACGGACCTTCTGTCAGCATGCTTCCTCTTATGGCTCGAGGGATCGGCTATCTCCTTGCCCTTGCCTGCGACTTCGGTTCTTGGCTTCGGAGCAGGAACGGAGCCGCCTTAAGGAGCTTCAAAGATCACCAACCCAGTGGTCGAATGCCTCTCAACGACACCAAGGTCGACAAGCACCGGCATCATCTGCCAGAGCTCCCTGCTGAACTCTGCCTCCATGTTCAGAGGGAGGAAAGTTGCCGGCGGAGCCAGGTCGTCACCCTCGACGTCGATGCCGTGCTGGAACTTCTTGAGGTGGAACTCCAAAGTTGCACCCTTCATGTTGGACTTCAAACCGATCTCGATTCGGTCGTCGTCCAGCATACTGTTGAGAGCCCAAGCCAGCTTCTCCCTCCTCTTCAGCGGAGCCCACCTGTTGGTCAGGAAGTTGTAAAACACTGCCTGAGGAGTCACCCCTCCTTCCACGCACAGGCGGATCCTGGTCAAAGCAGGGTTGAAGGCATCCGACAACACCGGAGCTTCACTCCAAACTGCAGTGTCGATGTTGGGGAGGCCTTCCGGCAGCTCCAGATTCTCGTGCTCCTCCACCCTGATGAAAATCCAATCCTTCTTCCAGTCATCCCACTTCCCAGAAGGGAACGATCGCAAGTTCTTGTACAAACACTTTTTGCGCTTCACAAAATAGTAGAAGCCAAGGTACTCGTCACTCTCACCTGTAGTTTGGACAGTGAAGAAGGTGCGGAAGAGATCAATGCAGGGGGGAATGCCCACCCACATCTCACAGAAGTGGACAAAGATTGACATCGGCAGAATGGAGTGGGGGCCAAGGTGGTACAGCTGTAGACCATAGAAGTCTAGTAGCATCAAGAAGAAAGGGGAGAAAGGTGGGATCAGCCCCACCATGGCGTACGCGGAGAAGTACACCATGTCGCCGGCTTGTTCCTTCTCGAACAGAAGCTTGCCGGCGCGGACCAAGTGGTTGAAGAATCCAGGGGACCATCCCATGAGGGCCCGCACCTTCTTCAAATCATCATCGGTCTTCAGTCGGCTCTGGCGGAGACCCAACTCCATCGTGGCACAGCGAGGCAAGAGAGGAAAAGCAAGCAAAAGTTTGGAAGGTTTGAGCACAAGTTCGAATGAAAGGTGTAAAGAACCCCAAATGGTGCGTGCTTTCCTTCTTAAGTAAGCCCCCGCAACGCTTGGATGGAAACTGCAGAGGAGCCGATCATACCAGTCAAAAACTTCGCCCCGCCAATGACAAGGGGGCCCGGGGCCATCCCGACGATCAAGTCGAGGTTCTTACCCCAGGAAAACAGTTGTCATCATGAAAGGTGAGAAACCCGAAGGAGGTGGCCTGACAGGGCACGCGGAACCGATACGATTTTCATATCGGGAACCGACGACCTTCAATTGCGTGAGATCCGCACGCTGAGATCTCACCTGCCGCCTCTTGGATATGCCACGCGGCGGAGGTTTAACTGCGAACTATCGCCAACGGCACGTCAGAAGACCCTTGAAGACACGGCTCAAAAACCAAAGAATGGACCCACCTCCGGCGGAATGACTTCATCCAAAAGGTCTCTCCCGGAGGTCGGCCCAGGGGGCCACTGTCGGTACCCTCCGTACCGGATACCCCTTGGGATTGCAAAGGTCACAAGGAAACTCCATCTACCAGATTTGAAGAATTCCGAAGGCCCCACATGTCAGGCGTAACCGGACCTGCTTCCCCGACATGGTTAGTCTCAGGGCCGCCACGTGTATCATAAGATCGGAGCTATCACCCACACATGGGAAGCTCCGGACGGAATACCAGTATGGCACCCCTAGAACTAACCCCAGACAGAGGGAAGCTCTGGTACTAACATGTGTCCAGTAGCACCGGACCTACTCGTCCACGATAGTAAGCTCCGGAGCTGCCACGTGGCTGAACCGCTAGACCTTCAACTTCAACAATCTGACTGGTGGACCCCCCAACAGCTCTGGACCTTCAAGGAGCAATCAAAGACTTCAAGACCTGATTAAGTGTCATTAATGCCACATTAATGACACACGATCGGATGGCCCTTAATACTGCTAACAGCATTGTTAAGGCCCGTTACCAGGCTATTAAGGGCAATTAACCTCATTAATTGTGTATCAAGCATGTGTAACCGCTGGGGCCACATGTCGGGCCAGGCTAACGGTGTAATGACCAGTCCTTGTACTATAAAAGGACTGGTCGACGATACACAAGGGACGGTTCCAGACCACTACTGAACTCCCTAAGGTAGACGAGCTTCTTCTTCTGGAGCTTCTTCTAGACTCACACGCTCAATACAACACCAACACATCCCGTGGAGTAGGGTATTACGCTCAGGCGGCCCGAACCACGTAAATCTTTGTGTACACTTGTCTTTCACCTTCTTGAATCTATGCGCGCCCATTACCGAACTAAACCTCTTCGATCTACCAAAGGTAGTGTCGAGAGATCTGTCGGATCCAAACACCGACAAGTCCAGACCTTGAAGTTCTTCCCGGCCTAGAGAAGCTCCGGCCGAAAGAACTACGGCTGCTGCGAGTGGTCCTCAACTAAGGTACAAAGCAGTTGTCTCACCAGATTTGGTGGGCTCTAGCTCCGGGCCCCAGAAGAAGAGGTTTCGAGGCAACTGGGGTGGCAGCATCCCCAGGTAAGCATTGTTTGCTCGCCCTCACATGCCAATCTTGTTCTTGACATGTTTTTAATATTCTCATCCCTTTGTTTCTAGGGTGTCAAAGAAGGGGTCGGGAGCTTCAGCGCCTGTTGCAGCGGCCAAGGCTGCACTTGCTGAAGCTCCAGCTTCAAGCGTTGAGCCTCCTTGTCAAGCGGAGGTAGAAGTCGCGGTAGCTCTGGTGCCAGCTGTCGTGAGATTGGACTCGGAGTCCTCACCTGAAGCTCCTGTGGTAGCGCCGGACCACAGGAGAGAAGTTGAAGATGTACCCCTGGCGGCGGAGCTTGATGCTCCAGCACCGGCGATGCCAGATGTTTTGGCTTTCCAGCCGGAAGTTGTTGAAGCCCTGGATGCCGAGCTAGGAGAAGTTGAAGCCTTGTCCATTGAGCCGAAAGTCGCCCAAGCTCCGGCCCTTGTGCCGGAAGTAGTTGAAAGTCCGGCGGTTGAGCCGGAGGTGCCTGAAGCTCCGGTCGGTGAACCGGAGGTAGCCGCTATGCCGAAGCCTGAGCCAGTGACGGTTGAGGCCCCAGTAGAAGCCCTGACTGCCGCTCTGGAAGTAGAGGTCCCAAAGGTATCTAGGCCAAAGCCGGAGCAGCCCGAAAATGTGGTGGCAGGTCCTCCGACTTCGGAGCCGTCAACTAAAGACCCTGAAGTGGCACCTTCAACAGCTCCGGAGGTGGAAGTTTCCACAGTAGGTTCTTCTGCTGCCGCTGAAGGGTTCCAGCAGAGCGGCCCTAGCACTGCAGGAGTCCAGGGGACCACAATTATAGAGTGGGACCCAATTTTCGTGATGGAAAATCCTTTGGAGCCTGCAGAAATGGTCCCAGCGGGCCCGAAACCTATCCCTCTGGCGTTGTCTATAGACAACGCCTGTTTAAGTCTCCCACAAGTCCAGCTTGCCTTTGATCATGAGAGCAAATCCTTGGAGGAGGAGCGCCACACCATGAGACCGTGGCGGAATAGACTCCATTTTGTGACCAGGCTTGCCCAAACGAGGCTAGCTGACCAAAGGAGTAGATTAAGAGGGAGAAATCCCGGATAGAATACTGGGATAAGTTGATGGAAGAGAAGGAAGCCGCCATCTGGGCGCTCGACGCTAACTCCAGGGAGATCCTGGAGCAAGCCAAGGAGAGGCGTGACGCTGCTGACGAGCGCCACGAGAAACTCGCTGAATTGAATGAGATTCTCCTGAAGCGTCGGGCGGACCTGGAGGCGAGAGAGGAAAAACTCCTAGAGTAGCAGGAGGATGTGGTGAGGATAGAGGCAGAGGTCACCTAGAAGTTGACTCTGGGTGAAAAAAATTTGGCAGATCGCAGCAAAAAGCTGGATCTATGGAAGGAGGAAGAGAGGAAGAACAACTGGAAGGTGGGGCAAGAGCTCTCAAAAAGAGAGTCTGACGTTGCCGCTAGGGAGGAGAGAGTTAAAGGTAGGGAGAAAGACCTTGCTGAATGGCAGAACCGCATCCACCTCCGGGAAATGGAGCTGGCCGACCGGGAAAAGCAAGTTGCTGAGAGCATGCAGCAGCATGCTAAGTTGGCTGAGCGCCTTGCCCGTGAAGGTTCGGAGCTTGCGGCTGCCCGGAAATCGCTGGAGGAGCTGCAGAGTCTGAAGGAGACTGAAGCCATTCAAGTGTGGGACTTCTTAGGGCGGGTGAATGACGCGCTGACACCGCTGGGCTTCAGTCCTGTACGTCCGGACAACCCGGAACTGGACTTGGACCGAGCGCTGGTGGCCCTCAACGGTGCTGGCGGCAAACTTGACGCAATGGGCGACGTCATCGCGGATCAGCTGGAGACAGAGGGGAAGTCTTTGGCTACAAATGTTGCAGAATACGTGCTGGTGTGTTATGTTAGCTGAGATCCCCAATTCCCACTGGACCTGGTGCTCGAAGGTCCCATCGCTGAAGAGGAAGACGCCACCAAAGAAAGCGTCCAAGAAGTTTCCCAAAAAGTAGCTTCATTCTTCTGCAGGTCTTAGGTTCTCCAGTAGCTTAGGACTTTCTTTCTTTTGCCTTCTGCTGTACTCTCCCCATTTTGTAATCCAGTATCTCAAATTAATGAAATCCTCCTTTCTGCCTTCAATTTCACTTTGTCTTCAATATATTGTAATGTATCTTGTTGGCCCCCTGGTACATGTATACAATTGAAGTGTGTACATGTACCGAAGGTTGTGGCAGTATGTTGACGACTTGGATGTTTTGCACTTGTAGATTTTAGGTCCGAAGTCTTCAATTTTGAGGCGTCAAAGACAGGCCCCCTGAGGTGGTCGAAGCTTGGTAGCTCCGACGTCTTCCAATGTCAACGTATTAGACGTTGACGGCGGAACCCTCTCGGAGGTTGTCGGAGCTTAGTAGCTCCGGCGTCATCCACCATCGCTATGAATTTTTTCTTTTTTCCTGCACATTAAAGGCAAGAGAAAAAGTAAAATTCGTCCGCTTGTCTATAAATTGGTTGTGACTTATTGTTCTTATTTGGACTTTAGGTCCAAAGAAATTCAACAAGATAATGAGTGTTTTGATATAATCTTTCTAGATCTTCGTGCCTTTTTAGTACTCACCCTACTGAGGCCTGCCGGGGTGTAGGTAGAGTGGCATACTTAGGGTGCAGGACCAGGCTAAGTCGATAGCACACTCCGGACCTATGTTGGCTTGGCGTTCAGGCAAGTAGACTATATAGCAATGTCAAGATCCAAAAAGACTATCAATAAGGCTTGTAATGCATGTGAATTACTTGGAAAAAAGCTCAAAAAGATTTGTACAACTTTATTATAGACAAGCAGGGTGAAAATATTTTGATATATTGAGCCTCGTACAAAAGGTAAATGCACGTGGAGTCTGTTTTCACACAACAATGCCTTTTATCATAGGTCTGGATTACAGGGGAGACAAGGACACACTTAGGGTGCTGGACCATGCTAAATGTGCTATGCATCTTGTACTAGCCCCGAGCAAGTAGTTACAGTTTTAGTGCTTTGACTGTTTCAAGTGTTACTTAACTTCCCGGACACTCCCGGAGGGGTCCGGATGTTTTCCCGGAGGACTTGCCCGTCTCTGTATAATGACTCTACAACATTCATTGTGTGTAATTACAGACTCACCTCCGTGATTCTAAGCATAAAACTTACGGTGGTGCTCAATGTTCCAAGGATTGGGAAGCGAGGTCTCATCCTCTGTCGCCCAGCGAACGCATCCTGCTCGGGATACTTTAATTAATCGGAAGGGACCCTCCCAGGTGGGGGAAAGTTTGTTCATCCCTTCACGGCTTAGTATCTTCTGAAGCACCAGGTCGCCTTCTCCAAGCTGTCGGTCGCGCACATGCCCTTGATGATAGCGCCGGAGCGCTTGGCGATAACGTGCATTTCCAACAACTGCTTGGCCCCTTCCTTCGTCGATGAGGTCAAGGTCTTCACGCCGGAGCTGGTCCCGTGTGGCTTCGTCAAAGGTCTGGCCCCATAGGGACCCCAAGGTGGTCTCCGGAGGAAGGACTGCTTCAGCTCTGTACACCAGGAAGAATGGAGTCTCCCTAGTTGACCGATTGGGTGTTGTCCTGTTTGCCCATAATGTGGACGGAAGCTCCTCAATCCAGTTAGCTCCATGCTTTTCAAGCGCTCATATGTGCACGTCTTGAGTCATTTTAAGATTTCTGCATTTGCTCTCTTGGCTTGGCCATTGCTTGCTGGATGAGCTACTGAGGCGTAGCTAAGTTGAATGTCGAGGTCTTTGCAATATTCTTGGAATGCAGCACTTGTAAATTGAGTCCTGTTGTCAGATATGACATTGTTTGGAACTCCAAATCTGCATATAATGGACTTCAAGAACTTGATTACTGATTGTTTGTTGATTGTTACTACTGGAGTTGCTTCCGGCCATTTGGTGAATTTGTCGATGGCGACATACAGGAACTTGTAACCTCTGACGGCTTTTGGGAAAGGTCCCAAGCAGTGGCGGACCTAGCATTTTACAACAGGGTATGCCGTACAAATTTTTTTATACATATATAAGTTGATAAAATCATTTACTAATTCCATAAGTAATAATAATAAAAAAACATAATTTGGTATACATGCAGTTAATAATATTATAAATTTTAAATCCAATAAGTTACAATATCAATACTTAAATAGAATATTGGTATACAAAAATATAGTTATAAAAGAGACTTGCAATATTATTTGTACGACTTTTTTGACCGTTCTTTATATGACATGATTGTTTTGATTATATTATCCACTCTAAAAAATTATCTTGCTCAATAAATATGATTGAACATACATCTAAAACACTATGACTAGTACATCAGTCTCTATTTTAGTAATTTTTTGGTGGTATCCTTATTTTCCGATACTGATAGACAAACAAATTACTAATAAAAATTTGTAAAACAAGAACACAAATAGTTCATCTAATCATACAAAGAAAAATACATAGAACAAAAGAATCAACAAATCAGAGATCTATGTCTGTTTGTAAGGTGCCAACCATACTCCACCTATGTGTGAGCATCGGTCGGCTTATCCTCCACGTAGCTTGTGCGTGCAGCGTCTGTGGCCACTACGATCGCGAAACGTGAGAAAAAATTGTCTTACACCACCGTCAATTGCGGCCTAGCGGGTCTAGTCGAGCACTCGTGTGGTCAGGTCTCGTAGCTGGCTGGCTGTTGTTTCGTGCGTCGATTCGTTACCGTTAGCTTCGTTCTCCTTGGTTCCTTTCTGGGTCCTGGTTTAGTGTTTTTATTCTTCATTCGATTTTTACTTCACTGCCATCGATAATAACTGGCTGTTTGGCTGGACCACAGGGTATGCCGTGGCCCACCGGGCATACCCTGTGGGTCCGCCCCTGGTCCCAAGATGTCCATGCCCCACACAGCGAATGGCCATGTAGGAGGTATCATTTGTAGCGATTGAGCCAGTTTGTGAATTTGTTTGGCGTGGAACTGACACGCATCACATTTTTTCACTAGCTCAACTGCATCCTGAAGTGTTGTAGGCCAGTAAAAGCCATGCCGGAAGGCTTTACCGACCAGCGTGCGAGAAGAAGTATGGTTCCCACACTCGCCTCCACGGATGTCCACGAGGAGCTCGCGGCCTTCTTCCCTTGCAATGCACCGCATTAGTATGCCATTGGCATCGCGTCGGTAGAGATCCCCTTCTACCAATGTGTATCTTTTGGCTAATCTGACAATTCGGTCAGCGGATACACTGTCTTTAGGAAGGATGTTGTCTTTCAAGTAACTCTGGATCTCTGAGATCCTTGCATCGGAGCTAACTTGAGCTTTTGAGTCTTGCGTGTTGGGTTGCTCGGAGCTTCTGACGACACCTATGACCCTTGGTGGACCGCCATGGTAGCATGGCCACGGGGACCGCCAGCTTCAAGGTGCTGGTCTCGCCCCCTTCGCTCAGTTCGGCAGGCTGAGCTGTTGGTTTTGACAACCTTCGGACGAAGATTCCATCAGGGGTCGGAGCTCTAGTTGAGGCTTTCATCGAGAGTTCGTCGGCTTCAGAGTTGTGAAGACGCCGAATATGATGGAGATCCAGGACTTTGAAGTCCTTCTGAAGCCTCTGGACTTCAAGGAGATATGCAGCTATTTAAGAGTTGTTGCAGGGACATTCACCTTTCACTTGTTTGATAATGAGTTGTGAATCTCCCTTTACCAACAGCTGTTTTATGCCATAAGATAGTGCCACTTGAGTCCATAGATGAGGGCTTCATACACCGCCATATTGTTGGTTGCCTTGAAATCAAGGTGTACCATGTACTTGACCTTCTCTCTGGTCGGAGCCAGGAAAAGGATTCTAGCTCCGGCTCCCTACTTCTGCATGGAGCCATCGAAGTAGAGGGTCCAGTGAGGCTCTGTGAATACCGGAACTTTGAGTTATGGTTTCTGCTCACTGTGGCCCCCAGGATTTGATGGAGAGGGGGTCCATTCCGCCACAAAGTCAGCCAAGGCTTGACTTTCGATTGCTTGTCTTGACAAATATTCTAGATCAAATTCAGCGAGTTCCGCAGCCCACTTTGCAATGTTCCCAGTAGAATTTGGGTTATGCAATATTGCACGTAGTGGAAAAGAAGTTACCACTGATATTTTATGAGCTTGGAAGTAGTGACGAAGCTTCCTTGAGGCAATAAGAACTGCGTAAAGCATTTTATGCACCTCAATGTATCTTGTCTTGGCATCATGGAGTACTTCACTGATGAAGTACACAGGGCGTTGGATGGTCCGGACCCTTTCGGAAGGACCCGGAGCTTCCTCTCCATCGACCCGGACCCTGCTGGAGGGTCCCGGACCTTCAGGTTGTGCTTCTTGGACCCTCTCGGAGGGGTCCAAAACTTCTTGTTCAACCCGGATCTCATTTGGAGGATCCAGATTATCTTGCTTAGCCTGGTGAACCTCTTTAGATGAAAGAGATTGATCTCCTAGCACTTTGTTTTGAGGTTCCGTGTCCGGGAGCTGAGACCCAGTCACATCTTTAGGTGATTCCAGACCCTCCCAGAGGGGTCCGGACATCTGAATCGGATATGGCTCTAGTCTTTCTGCAACTAGGACCATACTGACAACTTTGGTAGTTGCCGAAATGTAAAGCAGTAAAGGCTCACTAGGATTAGGAGCTACCAATATTGGTAGTGTGGTGAGGAGCTATTTAAGCTCTTGAAACACCTTTTCTACTTCTTCGGACCAAAGAAATGGTCCGGACTTCCTCAAGAGTTTGAAGAAGGGTAGCGCCCATTCTGCTAGTATTGATATAAACCGGCTGAGCGCAGCTAGACATCCAGTCAACTTTTGGATATCTTTAATACGGGCTGGTGGCCGCATTTCTTCTATAGCCTTGATCTTTGTCAGATTTGCTTCGATTCCTCGGTGAGTCACCAAGAACCCCAGGAGCTTTCCGGAGCTAACCCCGAAGACACACTTGTCCGGGTTTAGCTTGGTGCCCGTAGTGCGCAGCTTGTCGAAGACGGCTTGTAAGTTGTCAAGGAGTGACTCCTTGTTTTTTATCTTCACGACGATGTCATCAACATACACCTCCACCAAGTCTCTAATTAGCTCTCCAAATGTTTTGTACATAGCTCGCATAAATGTTGAAGCAGCATTTTTAAGACCAAATGGCATGGCAGTATAACAATACAATCCATCTACTGTTATGAAGGCAGTATGCTCTTCATCTTTCTTAGACATTTGTATTTGATGATATCCAGAATATGCATCTAAGAAACACAGTAGCTCACACCCAGAGGTGAAGTCCACTATCTGATCTATTCTAGGTAGTGGAAATGGATCCTTTGGACATGCCTTATTTAAGGTGGTGTAGTCAATACACATCCTAAGCTTCCCACCGGCCTTGGGTACAACAACTGGGTTTGCCAGCCATTTTGGATGGAAGACTTCCTGGATGAATCCAGCTTCAAGCAACTTCTTGATTTCCTGTCGGACGAAGTTTTGTCGCTCTATTGATTGCTTCCGGGGCTTCTGGTGTACAGGTCATGCGTCTGGGTAAATCTTCATATTGTGCTCAATCACCTACCTAGCTATCCCAGGCATTTGTGACGGTTGCCAGGCAAACACGTCGACATTAGCCCAGAGGAAAGTGATGAGCTCGAGTTCCTATTGGTTGTTCAGACCTCCCAATATATGGGTAGTCTGAGCTGCATCGAAACCAATTTGGATGACTTTGACAGGTATGTCGGCGTCTCCGCTTGGTTGCACACGAGGTGCAGAAGTGGGAATTTTGTGACGAATGCTTGGGGGATCCGGAGCTAGCTCCTTACCAGATGCTTCCTCTTGCGCTGTGGTAAGCGCATACACTTCTTCCAGTGTAGTAACTCCTGCAGTACGGTTTCTGCGGATCTGGAGAATGTCCGTGGGTGTTGGCATATTTATCACCAAGTAACCATGATGGGCAGCAGCCATAAACTTGTATAAAGCTAGCCTTCCTAAAATGGCATTGAAAGGCAGACTGATCTGCGCGACGTCGAAGACCAGTTTCTCAGTTCTGTAGTTCTCACGAGTCCCGAAGGTCACTGGGAGTGTGATGGAACCGAGAGGAGTAATGGTTCCCGGACCTACTCTGGAGAAAGGTCGGGATGGGTGAAGGTCCGAAGGCTTGTGCTGAAGCTGAACGAAAGCTTTAAAACTTATGAGGTTTAGCCTAAAACCTCTGTCCACCATTACATGATGGATTTGAATAATGTTAATGGTGGGTGACACCATCAACGGGATTTAACCAGCCCCGATCAGTTCCGGGGGCAGTCAGAAGCATAAAAAATGATGGGTGTATCCATCCACTTCCGATGTGGTTCTGCCTTAGCAGCGGGAGCTACCATGGCCATGTCTGAAAGTGCATCTAGGACTCCCTTGTGGGTTTTGGATGGTTTATTACAAGCAATTGGGATCCTAACCTCTTTGTTGAGATGAGTGCAGGCTTATGATAGAAAAATGAGCAAAGTACCAAAAAGAAGGAAGAATGAGAAGCAAAGTGGAAATGGGCTCAAGGAAGAAGAGTAGTAGATTATTGTGTATGGAGTGTGTTAAGGAAACACATCCCAAGAGCTCAACCACATTTAAACACACACATTGCACAAAGTTACACAGGACCAGACTAGTCCGACAGACACCGAACTAGTCCGATATCCTTTCTGCACGAAATCGGACAAGTCCGATATCCTTTCTGACCAGAATCGGACTAGTCCTCCCTAGTGTGGACCAGTCCTCAAAACACTTCACAAGTCGCACAAAATCAGACAAGTCCAATCACAACCGAACTAGTCCGATATTCTTTCTGATCCAAATCGGACAAGTCCGATGTTTGCACGGACTAGTCCGAAAACCCTCTGATCGGAATCGGACAAGTCCTCCAAGTGCGGACTTGTCATCCTATACACTTATGGTTTCACATGTTCGGACAAGTTCGATGACTATCGGACTAGTCCGAAATTTTCCAGTAGTGAAATCGGACAAGTTCGATCCTAGCCGGACTAGTCCGATATTTCGGGACACTTAGGGTTTGCTACACTCAGCACAACGGACTAGTCCAGTGACCACCACGGACTAGTCCGAACTTTCTGAACCCTAACAGTCACTTTTATAAACCCCATCAAAATAGAGGTGCACGGCCCAATTTTGAATCTCTCGAACCCTAGCGCCGTCACACCTCCCAAGAGCCTCAAAAATCACATCTCTCCACGAAATTAAGTGCAACAACGATCAATCCTTTGAGGATTCACTCTAGATCATTGGAGAGACACGTTGAACACCACATTGAGCTCTTGGTTTGATTCTCTAACACACTCATGTGATTTAATTGTAATCTTTTGAGTGTGTTTTGGTGGGATTTCGTGTTGTAATCCAAGGGAGCTCTCAACGTGTGAGAAGGCCCCTTTGAATTCGGTTATTCACCCCTTTGTGATTAGTGTAAGAGGATTGGTCTTCGTGGCGATCCGACGAGGGTAGGGTTGGAGAAGACCCGGTACTTTTGTGGACTCCTCAACGTGGACGTAGGTTGCCTTTGTGGGAGCCGAACCACGGGATAAATCCTTGTGTCTTGTTTTTGGTGTTCGTCGTTCCTATTCATCAATATAATCTAGGGTTTCATAATCATTGCTTATCTCACGTTGAATTGTTAAACATAAGATTTAATTGTGATATAATCTAGCATATAACATTGAAACCTTTATTTGATTCTATATTTCTGCTGCATACATAAAAGAATCAATCTAATCGATCAAGCTTAACCAACTTAGTTCATGAACACTAGACTAGTCCGCACTTTACCGGACTAGTCCGATATCTCTGGTATTAAACTGGTTGTTAAGTGTTGCAGGATCCGACAATTTGCAAAAAGGCCTATTCACCCCCCCTCTAGGCCACATTCAATTGGTATAAGAGTAGGTCAAGAAAGAGTCTAACCACTCAAAGAGATCATGTCGGAGATGAAGGACATCCACAAAATCAACAACCAAGAAGAGGTTAACACCGACAAAAATCAAAAGGTGGAGAAGTACCTCGAAGCCATTCAAGACTTCGAGGATGATGATGAGAACACTGGAGCTAAAAGCGCTCCTCAGAAAGAAGGTGCTTTCCAAAGGGAAAGTGAAAGTTGAAGAGAAGAAGAAGGGGAGTAGTCACACCGACTACTCCTGATATACTTTTAACTATGATTGTCTAAGTTCCAATAATAATCATTACTTATCTACCCCACTTGGAAAAGCCCCACACTTCGACGGAAGTGATTACTCAATGTGGAGGCAGAATATGAAAATGCATTTGATTTCCCTCAATCCAAGTCTATGGCATGTTGTATGCACAGGGATAGATATTCCAGACGACGACGAAGAGCTCACCCCAAGCCAAGAGCAGGCTATTCATAGAAACGCTCAAGCCGCAGCAGTAATCACCTCCTCACTTAGTCGGGACGAGTTCACCAAGGTGGATGGAGTCGAAACTGCTAAGGAGATATGGGATACACTGCAAACTGCACATGAAGGTGATCGACATGTGCGTGAAGCAAAAATCGAGATGATCGAAGGCGAATTAGGAAGATTCGGAATTGAGGAAGACGAGTCACCCCAAGAAATGTACAACCGATTGAAGACACTCGTCAACAAAGTTCGATCATATGGGAGCAAGAAGTCGAATGATCACGAGGTGGTAAAGCTCATCCTTAGAGCTTTTGTGCCTCGCAATGTCACACTATGCTCCATGATTAGAGAAAGCCCCGGATACAAAAGGATGACTCCAGATGAATTGCTTGGAAAGATCATCAACTTTGAGATGATGGAAAAACAAGCAAAGCATGTCAAGGAAATTGCCGACCTCACCTCGGCAAAGAAGAAAGGGGTTGCTTTGAAGTCCACCCTCAAGCCCCTATCCAAAGAAGCTAGAGAAGCACAACTAGAGGAAGATAGTGACAAAGAGAGCAGTGAATTAGATGAAGAGGACATGATATTGTTCATGAAGAAATTCAAAAGAATCATGAAGAAGAGACAAGGTACAAAGTCAAGCGAAGGAAAGTACAAAGAAAGAACAAAGCCAAAGTTGAGGCGGGCATGCTATAATTGTGGTGAGTATAACCACTTTATAGTATTGCCCATATGAGGAGAACAAGAAAAAGACTAAAGAAGCCAAGCCTCAACACAAGAAATTCTTCAAGAAGAAGAAACAAGCCGAACAAGCGCACATTGGGAAAGAGTGGGACTCAAATGATGAATCCTCATCGTCCGAAGAAGAAGAGATGGCTAGCATAGCCATTGAGAAGACATACAAGAAGTCTACCCTCTTCCCTACACTCGGCGCAAGGAAGGGAAATGGCACTTGCCTCATGGCAAAGGAAGGTAAACGCAAGGTAACCATCAAAGCCCCTTCCGTGCATTCCTACTCTAGTGATGATGAAATAAATAGTGATAATGAGGATATGCTTATTGGACTAGATAGTAAAACTACAACAAAAATGAAATTTTTACTTGATCAACTTGTTGAGAAGGAGAGGTTAATTCATCGTCAAGAGGACATGATTATCTCCCAAAAGTAGGAGTATGTCAAACTTGAAAAACTTCTAGAACTTGAAAAGGAGAAAAGCAATTCACTAGAGCTTGAGTTAGCTTCAAGCAAGGAAGCTTGCCTGGAGTTAACCAACTCAAATGTTGCAATCAAGGACCAACTTGTTGACCTGATCAAGGTTAACAAGATCCTTGAAGTGCAAGTTGAGTCACTCAAGCTGAGTGAACCTTCCTCCTCTTCAAGCTCACCTTCTCAACTCACTAAAACTGATTTGCTCATGCTTGCACATGTAAGAAAGGTGACACCAGTTTGAAGGAAAAGTCAACCTCCACAAAGGATAAACATCCTGCCCAAAGTGGCATATTTGACAAGGAGAAGATCGACTATGCACGTAGTGCATACTTGGTCCAAAGACCTCCAAATGTTAAATATGGCATTGGTTACTCTTATGATGAAAAGCAGCATGCTAGAAACCATAAGAATAACAAGGCGAGGATTTCCTTTGTGAAGGGAAGACCATCGCAAACTAGTAAGTCAAAGGGTAAAAACTTGAACTCACACGAACATCGGACAAGTCCGGCCTCCCAGACTAGTCCTGTTTGCAAACAACAACAATTACTCTTTAGAACCTTTGATGCCTCCTTTGTGTTGATGAGAAATAATTTTGGCAAGGTTTATGCTCATTATGTTGAGCCACGCCATGGGAACACTAAATCTCATGTGTGGGTGCCCAAATGTATTGTAACTAACCTCCAAGGACCCAAGCAAGCTTGGGTACCTAAAACCAAAGCATAATTTGTTTTTGCAGACCTATTCCTCCGGTGGATCTAAATGGGTGCTAGACAGTGGATGCACCAACCATATGACCGGAGAAAGAAGAATGTTCGTGGAATATGAAGAGAATGAGGACCAAAATGAGGGCATCTACTTTGGAGATAACAGTCAAGGAAGGGTGCTCGGTACCAGAGGAGTGATGGTTCCATTGCATTCAAGGGTATGTTGAAGGGAAAGCTTTACCTTGTTGATTTCAACAAGGATAAAGCTGAACTTGACACATGCTTGATTGCAAAGACAAACATGGGTTGGCTGTGGCATAGACAGCTAGCGCATGTTGGTATGAGGAATCTTCAAAAACTCCTCAAGGGCGATCACATCCGTGGTTTGAAGGATGTTGTTTTTGAGAAAGACAGGCCTTGTAGCATGTGCCAAGCCGGGAAGCAAGTTGGAGCACCTCATCCCGCAAAGAATGTCATGACTACAACAAGACCGCTCGAACTACTACACATGGACTTATTTTATCCAATTGCTTACATAAGAATCGGTGGTAACAAATATGGTTTAGTAGTTGTTGATGACTTTTCTCGCTTCACTTGGGTTTTCTTTTTGCATGATAAGTCAAAGACACAAGGAACACTCAAGAAGTTCTTCAAGCAAGCTCAAAACGAATTCTCATTGACAATCAAGAATATTTGAAGCGACAATGGCACGAAGTTCAAGAAAACGCAAGTGGAAGAGTACCTTGATGAAGAAGGCATAAAGCATAAATTTTCAGCGCCGTACTCCCCACAACAAAATAGAGTTGCCAAAAGAAAGAATCGAACAATCATAGAGATGGCAAGAACAATGCTCGATGAGTACAAGACATTGGATCGATTTTGGGCGGAAGCGGTTAACACCGCTTGCCACGCTGTAAATCGACTCTACCTTCATCGACTACTCAAGAAGACATCATATGAGCTACTCACCGGTAACAAACCAAATATTTCATATTTTCGTGTTTTTGGGTCTCCATGTTATATCTTGAACAAGAAGCCTAGGACTTCAAAGTTCGCTTCGAAGTCCGATGAAGGTTTCTTGCTTGGTTATGATTCGAACACTTACACCTATCGTGTTTTCAACAAAACCTCCGAACTTGTTTAAGTAGCACGTGATGTAGTGTTTGATGAGACTAATGGCTCCCAAAAGGAGCAAGTTGATCCATGTGAACTAGGTAAAGAAGAAGCGCCTTGTCAAGCATTGAAAAGAATGGCTCTAGGTGAGGTTCGACCACAAGAGCCACCTCCACATGTACATGAAGAAGATGAACCACAAGAGGAGATCAACGATCAAAGGGGAGCTTCAACACAAGATAAACCACAAGGATACGAAGATAATCAACAAGTCAACAAAGGCAATGACTTAGGGGGAGAAGCAGATTACCATGAAGATACAACTCCTCAAGTGCCACACCCAAGAGTACACCAATGCATCCAAAGGGATCACCCAATCGACAACATCATCGGTGACATTCAAAAGGGAGTAACCACTAGATCTCGCATAGCTAACTTTTGTGAATACTATTCGTTTGTATCCTTTTTGGAACCACGCAGGGTTGAAGATGCATTATAAGATCCGGACTGGGTGGTGGCAATGCAAGAAAATTGAAAAAACTTCAAGCGGAACGAAGTGTGGGAACTTGTGGCAAGACCCAATGCAAACATTGTCAGCACCAAGTGGGTCTTCCGCAACAAACAAGATGAACACGGGGTGGTGACAAGGAACAAGGCACGACTTGTGGCCAAAGGGTATTCACAAGTCGAAGGTTTGGATTTTGATGAAACTTTTGCTCCAGTAGATAGGCTTGAATCTATTAGAATATTACTTGCATATGCTACTCACCATGATTTCAAGTTGTATCAAATGGAGGTGAAAAGCGCCTTCCTCAATGGACAAATCAAGGAAGTGGTGTACGTGGAGCAACCACCCGGATTTGAAGATGAAGAGTTCCCCGACCACGTGTTTAAATTATGTAAGGCTCTCTACGGCCTCAAACAAGCTCCTAGAGCTTGGTATGAGTGTCTTAGAGATTTCTTAATTGAAAATGGCTTTAAAATTGGCAAAGTAGACTATACACTGTTTACAAAGAAATTTGATGATGATCTTTTTATTTGTCAAATTTATGTTGACGATATAATCTTTGGGTCAACTAACCAATCTTTTTGTGAAGAATTTAGTAAAATCATGACAGACAGGTTTGAAATGTCAATGATGGGAGAGTTAAAGTACTTCTTGGGATTCCAAGTACGGCAACAGAAGGAAGGGACATTCCTAAGCCAAACCAAGTACACGCAGGACATACTCAAGAAGTTTGGCATGGACAAGGCGAAGCCCATAAAAACCCCCATGGCAACGAATGGCCACCTAGACCTCAATGAAGATGGACCTAACGTCGACCAAAAGGTATATCGTTCCATGATTGGATGTCTACTCTATTTATGTGCATCTAGGCCAGATATTATGTTGAGTGTATGTTTGTGTGCAAGATTTCAAGCCAACCCTAAGGAATGTCACTTGACAGCCGTAAAAAGGAACTTGAGATATTTAGTTCATACACCCAACCTTGGTCTTTGGTACCCAAAAGGCTCAAAATTCAATCTCATTGGTTACTCCGATGCAGATTATGCTGGGTGCAAAGTAGATAGAAAAAACACCTCTGGTACATGCCAATTCCTAGGGAGATCCTTAGTTTCTTGGTCCTCCAAGAAACAAAATTCCATTGCCTTATGCACAGCCGAAGCGGAGTATGTTGCAGCCGGGAGCTGCTGTGCACAACTTCTTTGGATGCGGCAAACTATAAGGGATTATGGTTACAATATGAACCATATTCCACTCCTTTGTGACAATGAGAGTGCCATTAAAATTGCCCACAACCCAGTTGAGCACTCCAGAACTAAATACATAGACATAAGACATCACTTTTTGAGAGATCATGCCATGAAAGGAGACATAGCCATTTCACATGTCAACACTCAAAAAGAATTGGCCGACATATTCACCAAGCCACTTGATGAAAAACATTTTTGTGAACTCCGAAATGAACTAAATATCCTTGATGCTCAGAGTGTGGCTTGAAATGTTGCATACCTGTATGAATTCTTCAAATATGTTGATTGGATTGTGAAAATCATCTCTCTCATTTTTCTCCGAAAAACTATGTCAATTACTAGATCCTGGTGAATTATGATCATTGCTTGATTGTTGTATGCTTACCGATCATATTCATCAAGATTATTTGATGTGTTTTGCCTCTCTTTTCTCTAAATATGTACCTTCAAATATATATGAATGGGCTAAAAATTCTTGTCTGGTGACCACAGACTAGTCCGTGGTTGCCCGGACTAGTCCGCCCATGCAAACTAGTCTGTAGAGTGCCGGTTAGACCGGACTAGTCCGATATAGCCCCTGGAAAAGTTTGGACTAGTCCGGTTGTCGAAGGTCTTAAACGAAACTTCCCCCAGACCTGCTTAGAGAGCAGCCCGCGGAGGTTCTTTGGATTCACGAGGGCTAGTCCCAGGAGATTGAGGGCAGCGAGATGGTGAACACAAAGGGTTTACGTAGTTCGGGCCGCCGGAGCGTAACACCCTACGTCCACGGGAGTTTAAGTGTATTGCCTTGCTTGAGCGTGTATGGGTTTCAATTGGTCTGATGTCGTCCGTTGTGAAGGTCGACTGCAGAGTCCTTTTATAGTCCAAGGACGCTACAGTCACAAGGTGGGCCCCAGGCCCCAACAGGTGGTCCCGAGGAAAGCCAAATCCTATACAAGATCTAGGATTAAATGTTATCTACTTCCCTTTGTCAGGGGCTTCAATGTGCCGTCCCGCCGCGTCGTGCGCCAGGGCTACACATAGTTTTTGATGATCACAGGGCCCGTCCCGTCCGTCTTGTCCTTGCGGCTTACTCGCTCGCCTTGCGTCGTGGATCTGTACCAGCTACTTGGACAAGACAGGACACTGGAGCCTTGACTTTCGCATGCATGACTCCGCTTCGCCTGGGGAAGGCGTGTGTACTTAATGCTTGTCTAAGCGGCGCACTCTTTCCTTTACTGCAGCCTCCTACCGCATCGAGTCAGCCCACCGCCACGTGGTTGCACCAGAGCTTGCCCATGCGGGGAGTTGAGCGCCCAACTGTACTGGTCATGTGGCGCCTCCAGAGCCCACCTCCGCGGGAGAGTGGAAGCTCAGCCCTGTGGGCCACGTGGTAGTCCAGGATCCCTTCCTTGCGGGGAGGCGGCCCTGGTCCCGAGAGTTCCATTGGCTACGTCGCAGCCCCGGAGCCCGCCTCGGCGGAGAGGCGAGAACCTGGTCCTGCCGGCCACGTGGCAGCCTCGGAGCCTGCCTCGGAGGCGAGGCGAGGGTCCGGTCCTGCCGGCCACGTGGCAGCCCAGGAGCCCGCCTCGGCGGGAGGCGAGGGTCTGGTCCTGCCGGCCACATGGCAGCCCGGGAGTCCGCCCCGGCGGGGAGGTAGGATCTGGTCCTTCCCTCCTCGACGTGGCAGCCTCGGACTCTGCCTCCAAGTAAAGGCCAAGTCCTTAGCCGTTTTCTCCTTGTGCGTGGGGTACCCGGTCTACAGGGTACCGACAGTGGCCCCCGAGCCCACCTCGGGAGAGTCGTCGATACCGCAGGTGGGGTCTTCTTCTTTATCTTCCCGCGCAACTCTTGTGATTCCAATTCGGGGCAGTTCCCCGGGCGGCATGCCCCTGCCATCATGGCTACGCGTCTCCTTCTGGTAAGCGGAGGTGCGGGACATGCGCCGCGCGACATGACTTTTGCTTTCAATCGTGCTTTAACTGCGGTGGTTCCCAAGGTGGCTCCTGCACTTCCGCTGCTTTTGCCTTTTCAGAATTCGTCGAGTTACCTCCCGCACAGTTGACCACCCGGCTCGCTTTCTTTGTCGAGCGACTCGGGCCCTCATGTCATTACCTATGCGGGTCTGTTGCTCTTCTACCGAGGCTGTGGTGATTCACACGCCGCGTTTGTTGGCTTGCAGAGGTGAATAAAAAGAGACCTTTCCCCCTAAGGGTCCTTTCTTCCACTTTTGCATCCTTGTGCTCGTGCCTCTTGCCCCAAGGCCAGTTCTTGCGCTCTAGCTCCCGATTTCCCCTTCCGGAGCCTCCTCCTTCAACCTCATGGCGAGCATCCTGCCCAGGTCCCGGTTGACCAGGTCTGCCGATCTAGCCCCCGTGCGCTGGCTTCTTGGCTGGCGAGCCCCCGAATAGGAGGATGGATCCGTCGCGGGGAGCTCCCACTGATCTTCTCCCACGGGGAGATGGTGCTGTTCTCATCGTACGTGCTGGTCGGCTTCGTTCCGCCAGCATCCGCGTTCCTAGTAATGCTTCTGGAGACTTTCGGCCTCCAACTTCACCACCTCCCGCCGAACTCGATCGCCTTGCTGGCGGTCTTTGCTCACTTCTATGAGATGTTCTTTGCTCGAGGATGCGTTCGCTGGGCGCCATCATCGACAACCAGCTGGAGGCAGAAGGAAGGATGCTGGTGAAGGAGGTGGCGACGCACATCCTGTCCTGCTACCAGAGTTGGTACCCTGACGTCCCTCTTCAGCCGGTCCTCGAAGGGCCCATCGCCAAGAGGGAGGAGGCCGCCAAGTCTGAAGTCTCAGATGCCGTGGCGCTCATCACCTCGAGGTTCCAGCGGAGCGGCTGAGGGCTCCCCATGCGCTGCTTGTATCTTGTGTTTCTTTCAGTTTTTCTTTGTAGTTGTTTGTGGTGACAGACCTTTATTTTGCAACAAAAAATCTGCTTGGAGTGCCCCTCATACTTAGCATGCTTTACTTTTCAGCAATATCTTCTAGTTGCTTGTTGTTCCTTAGCTTCTAGGACCTGTTGTCCCCCGGAGTGTGGCCCCCTCGCAGGTGTGGCCAGTTGTTATGGGCACACCTATCAGGTACCTAGAAGTTAGGGCAGACGGTTGCAGGGGAGCTTAGGATGCGTAGGTAGCATTGTTGTAACTGAGTATGAGGGACATCAACTGTGGGCCCCTTGGGGGTGCCGCCGGAGCCTCGGTCCGGCAGTGCCCACCATCTTCTGTGAAACGTCGACAGTGGGCCCCCTGGGGGTGCCACCGGAGCCTTAGTCCGGCGGTGCCCACCATCTTCTGGGTACTCTGACGGTTATCGCCAGGATAACTCCTTGAAGACCTGCGTATAGATCAAAAAACAGGAGAAGTAATTATGTCCGCTGGTCATTGCCTCCCTGCTCGTTTTTAGTGTCGCTTGACTTACGATCTTGGGCAGACTCATGGGGCTTGGGTAATTCAGTGCATCTGCACCTAGGGCTCGCTATCCATACTACTTAAGGGTGGTCCATCTGGCCCCCACTACTCAGCTGCAGCGCTGGGGAGGCAGGGCGCACAGGCTTACGGTACAGGACCAGGCTAAGCAGGCTGTGCCCCTGGACCTCCCGCTCGGCGTAAGCTTTTCCCGGGGGAGACCATCTGGAGACACAGACCCCCGAGTATGGGAACATCTGAGGCCCCAGGCACATTGCAGGTACCTCAAGCAACCCCACCTGCAACCAGACAGCAAGGCTCCCACTATTGCTAGAGCAGGGAAAAATGACAGCGCCCATGATAGATCACGAGCTAGAGCAAACGTACAGCGATATCATAAAAAATTAAAGATAATTTTTTGAATGAGAAACCCTATAGAGGGCAGGACAACATTCTTTTCATTGTGGTATCCCATAAGATGGGACAAGTTTTACAAGGGGAACGACCCGGCTCAGGCGACAAAGGAAGTCGAGTGCACCTACTTAGGGTTCTGGACCAGGCTAAGCGAAATGTGCACTCAGAGCCTCGTCCCCATAGCCTTAGTTACCCTAAGTACCGTTCCTAGGCACCATGTACCTTTTACAATGAAATAAAATTGTCCTAACGCTGGTCTAGAGGTAGAACTTACGGAGGTGCTCGATGTTCCAGGGGTTGGGCAGTCGCCCTCCATCCTCCGTAGCTAGGCGGATGCACCCAGGGCGGCATACCTCTGTAACCCAGAAGGGGCCCTCCCATCTGGGGGAGAGTTTGTTAGCCCCTTCCCCGGAGAGTATGCGATGCAGCACCAGGTCGTCTACCTTTAGCTCCCTATTCCGCACGGTCCTCTGGTGGTAGCGCTGGAGCATCTGTCTGTACCGTGCATTTCAGAGAGCCGCTCTCACTTGTCCCTCGTCGACGAGGTCCACGTCCTCACGCCAGAGTTGTTCCTGTGCGGCTTCATCGTACACCCGGACACGGGGGAGCCCATGGTAATTTCTGGGGGGAGGACGGCCTCTGCCCCGTACACCAGGAAGAAAGGTGTTTCCCCCGTGGCTCGACTGGTTGATGTCCGGCTAGCCCACAGTGCACACGGAAGCTCATCTACCCAATTTGCACCATGCTTCTCAAGGTGTGAGAATGTGCGAGTCTTGAGGCCCTTGAGGATCTCTGCATTGGCCCTCTCGACCTGTCCATTGCTCTCTGGATGAGCGACAGATGCATAGCAGACTTGGATCCAAAGGTCCTCGCAGTATTCCTGGAATGCTGCACTTGTGAACTGGGTTTCGTTATCAGTGATGATTCTGTTCGGGACCCCGAACCGGCAGACGATCGACTTGATGAATTTGACTGCTGACTGCTTGTTCATGGTGACAACTCGGGCGGCTTCCAGCCACTTGGTGAACTTGTCTACAGCGACGTAGAGGTGCCGGAATCCTCCGACGGCTCTGGGAAAGGGTCCTAGGATATCTAACCCCTATACAGCGAATGGCCATGAGGGAGGGATCATCTGCAGCGTCTGAGCTGGTGTGTGGATCTGCTTGGCATCAAACTGGCACACCTTGCATCTCCTGACTATCTCGGCGACATCCTGGAGTGCTGTCGGCCAGTAAAATCCATGCCGAAAGGCTTTACCGACCAGTGTGTGGGATGATGCGTGGTTCCCACACTCGCCTCCATGGATCTCTACGAGCAAGTGCAGCCCTCCTCCCGAGTAATGCAACACAGCAAGATGTCGTTGGCGCCACGCCGGTAGAGATCCCCTTCCACCAGCGTGTACCTCTTAGCCATGCGGACTATCCTTTCTGCCAGGGCATGTTCTTCGGGAAGGATGTTGTCTTTCAAGCAGTCCCGGACCTCCGAGATCCATGCATTGGGACTTACTTGAGCCTATGGATCTTGGGCGCCCGGTAGCTCGGAGCTCCCGGTGGCGCATACGATCCATGGCGGGCTCCATGGTAGCAGGGCCGCCGGGACTGCCAGCTTCGAGGTGCTGGGCTCGCCCCCTTCGCCCGGTTCGGCTGCTCGGGCGGTTGGCCGCGGTAACGTCCTTGCAAAGACTCCTTCGGGCACTGGGGCCCAGTGGAGGCCTTCATTGACAGGTCGTCTGCGATTGAGTTGTCGGCTCAGGATACATGGCACAGGTCCAAGACTTCAAAGTCTTTCTCCAGCTTCTGGACATGCAGCAAGTATGCTGCTAGCTGAGGGTCATTGCAGCTGCACTCCCCTTTGGCTTACTTTATGATCAGCTGGGAATCACCTTTAGTCAGAAGCTGATGGACATTGAGGGTCAGGGCAGTCTTTAGCCCAAAGATTAGGGATTCGTATTCTGCCATGTTGTTAGTCGCCTTGAAGTCGAGGCGCACCATGTACTTGAACTGCTCCCCAGTCGGGGTGAGGAGCAGGACCCCGGCCCCAGCCCCATGCTTCCGCGAGGAGCCGTCGAAGCAGAGTGTCCAGGGGGTTTCGGTGAAAACTGGGGCATTGGGCACCGTTTCCCCGTTGTCCGACCCTCCTGGGTTGCTTGGCGATGGAGTCCATTCTTCCAAGAAGTCTGCCAGTGCTTGGCTCTTGACTGCATGTCGAGGTAAGAACTCTAGCTCGAATTCCGCCAACTCCGTTGCCCACTTGGCGACATTGCCAGTCGAGTTGGGGCTGTGGAGTACGGTCTTTAGTGGGAAGGAGGTGACCACTGATACCCGGTGGGGCTGGAAGTAATGTCGGAGCTTCCTCGACGCTATGAGCACTGCATACAACAGTTTGTGTATCTCCAGATACCTTGTTTTTGCTTCATGGAGGACCTCACTGATGTAGTAGACAGGCCATTGGAGGTCCGAACCCTCCCTGGGGGGTCCTGAGCTCCTTGCAAGGTGTCTGCATCTTGGGGAATGTGGCCCCCAGGATCTGATCGGACCTCCGGGGGCTGGGACTCGGAGGGCTCTTGGTCACTGGAGCACACAACAAGGGGGTCCTCTACTGGATGCGGGCCCTGAGGCTCAGCTTCCTCCCCGGGGGCTCCCTCAGGTGCTTGCTGCGGTAGTAGCTCCGACCGCTCTGCAACCAAGACCATGCTGACCACCTCCATTGTTGCGGTGATGTAGAGCAGGAGTGGTTCGCTGGGCTCCGGTGCCACCATGATGGGTAGCGTCGTCAGGTGCTTCTTGAGTTCTTGGAACACTGCTTCCGCTTCCTTGGTCCACACAAAGAGACCCGACTTCCGTAGAATCTTGAAGAAAGGGAGCGCTTGCTCAGTCAGTCTTGAGATGAACCAGCTGAGGGCCGCCAAACACCCTGCAAGCTTCTGCACATCCTTGATGCGGGCTGGCTGCCGCATCAGCTCTATTGCCTTGATCTTCTCTGGGTTAGCTTCAATTCCTCGGTGTGAGACCAAGAAACCAAGGAGCTTCCCTGCAGAAACCCCAAAGAAGCACTTGTCGGGGTTCAGCATGGTGCGCATCGTGCGCAGCTTGCTAAAGACCTGGGCCAGGTTGTCTAATAAGGATGTGTGGTCTCTAATTTTTACCACGATGTCATCGACATACACCTCTACCTGGTCTCTAATGAGGTCCCCAAATGTCTTATGCATTGCACGTACAAAGGTGGGGAGAGCATTCTTAAGTCCATAAGGCATGGAGACATAACAATACAGGTCGTCTACTGTTATGAAAGCAGTGTGTTCTTCATCTTCCCTAGACATTCGTATTTGGTGGAAACCAGAATATGCATCTAGGAAACACAGAAGATCACAGCCTGATGTTGAGTCTACTATTTGATCTATCCTAGGAAGAGGGAATGGATCCTTTGGGCATGCCTTATTAAGGTTGGTGTAGTCGATGCACATCCGGAGTTTCCCGCCAGCCTTGGGGACGACAATAGGGTTGGCCAACCATCGTGGGTGGTGGACCTCCCGGATGATACCAGCATCGAGCAGCTTCTTGATTTCTTCACAGATGAAGTCCTGCCGCTCGATGGACTGTTTCCTGGGCTTCTGTTGCACCGGTTGGGTGTCGGGGTAGATCTTCAGATGGTGCTCAATCACCTCCCTAGGGATCCCGGGCATTTGTGATGGTTGCCATGCAAACACATCGACATTGTCCCAGAGGAAGGTGACGAGCGCGGGTTCCTATTTGCTATCCATGTTCCCCGCGATACGGGTTGTCTAGGCAGCCTCGGAACCAATCCTAACGACCTTTACTGGGACGTCGTCATCGACTGGATGCACACGGGGTGCAGAAGTGGAGGCCTGCTGCATCGGACCCTTTTCTGGTCGACTCTCCTTCGCGCCCCCTGAAGCCGGAGCCCTCCTTGCTGCGAGCGCCTAGAGCTGCTCCAAGGCGGATACTGCAGCTGAGCGGTCCCCTCTGATCCTGAGGATGACGGGAGGTGTCGGCATCTTCAGGACGAGGTAGCCGTAGTGGGCTACGGCCATGAACCCGTAGAGCGCCGGTCTCCCGATGATGGCATTGAAGGGGAGGTCGACGTCCGCCACGTCGAACAAAACGCTCTCCGTACGGTAATTCTCCGGGGTCCCAAAGGTCACTGGGAGGTGAATGTTACCGTACGGGAGGATTTGCCCCGGTCCGACACCTGAGAACGGGCTCGAAGGTGTGAGCCAGGACATCGGCAGTTGCAGCTTCCGGTAGGCCGCTGTGGAGATGAGGTTGAGGCCTGCCCCACCGTCAATCAGCACATGAAAAACCTTCATGTTGGCAATGGTCAGGGACACCAGCAGCGGGAGTACGCCTGCTCCCGCCATGTTCTTCGGGCAGTCAGAGGCGTCGAAGCTGATTGCCGTGCTCATCCACTTGTGGTGGGGAGCCGGGCTCGGAGCGGGGGCCACTGCGGCCACTGCCCGTCGCAGAGTCTTCACTGCGTTTCGGGACGTGGGATATGTGGCTCCCCCGTAGATGACGTGGAGAGTCTTGCGGTGCTCCTTATCGCTGCTGGAGTCAAAGTCACCACCCTCAAAGACGGCCTTCACCGCCCTCTGGTGTTCCTGGAACCCCATCTCGCTGTCATCCTCCTTTTCGGGATCGACCTTCTATTTGCCCTCCCTCTGGCGGGAAGGCGCGCCCTCCTAGCGTTGTTGCTTCTGCTTTTGCTCGCGGAAGCGCTCCGCGAACCTCTTCACTTCCCAGAACTCACTGGCGCTATGGCTGTTTGTGCGGTGCACAGGTCACTTGAAGTCAGGTTCTTCGGGTTCTGGTGACTGCCGAGGTCGCTTGTCTCGGCGCGGTGGTCGGGCTCCGCCGGGTGTCGTGGCCACCACCGCATGGGCTCCGGGCTTTGGCTTGTTCCTGCCATTGCCCTTCTTCTTCTTCTTGCCGCTGCTCTTTGCAGAGGCTCCTTCCTCAGTCGGCGTGGCTTCCCTTGCTTCTGAGGAAGGTTGGGAGTGCCAGTTGCATCCCTCAGCTGCCCTAGCACATCTGTCTGCCAGGACGAACAGCTTGGAGACATCACGCACTTCGTGCATGGCTAGCTTCTCGAGCATTTTCTTGTCCCTCACACCCTTCCTGAACGCAACAATAATTGATGCACTAGCAATATGAGGGATGGTGTTCCGTACCTGAGAGAACCGCTGGATGAATGATCGCAGCGACTCTCCAGCGCGCTGTCTGACGGCGTGGAGGTCAAGCTCTGTGCCGGGGCGCTTGTAGGAACTGCCGAAGTTTGCCACGAACTGTCGGCACAGTTCATCCCAGGAGGTTATGGACCCCTGGGGCAGGTTCATGAGCCATGACCGGGCTGGGCTGGTCAGGACGACGGGGCAGTAGTTGGCCATGACGGCCTCATCGCCTCCTGCAGCTAGTATCGTGGTGGAGTAGATCTGCAGGAACTCACTCGGGTTGACACTCCCGTCGTACTTCTCTGGCATATATGGCCGGAAATTTCGTGGCCAGACCACGAAACGGAGGTGAGGTTCCATAGCCGCACACCCTTGGGTGGGGCTGGCTGGCGCCGGTCGTGGCACTGCATACCCCTGGTGAATAGGCGGGCCTGCGTACACCTGAGGCTGGGGTGGTGCAGCATACGCCTGCGGAGGTGGAGGCACGACGTACACCTGGTATGGAGGTGGCGTAACATACGCCGGATTCGGCGGTGGCACGGCGTGAGCCTGGGGAACAGGGCCCGGCGCACTGTAGTCTGCCTCAAGGTTGTGCCGCCGCTCCCTCTGTCGCTCGATGGTAACTCGGCAGTCTTCTCCCGACCTGCGGTGCTGCAGCCCGGATCTCAGGTCTATTGCCAAGATCCTGGTCGAGTGCGAGTCTGCCGTCCATCGGTCAATGGTTGGAGTCTGTGACAACGACACATGCATTGGCTGGGCATGTGTTTCCCTTGGTGGAGGTGCGTTGAGCGCAACGGTGACGAGGTGGTAGACGTTGTTGATCCACTACTGAGCTGCTCCCCGAGGAGCATCTCCAGCAGGTGGATTGTGGAGTAGCGTGCGCGCTGCTGCGAGCGCACTCTCCGGGCTTACTGCAGGCGGCGTTGTCGCTGCTGTCATGGCTGGAGTACGTCGTGGTGTGGCGTGCTGACCTACAGCCGGTGAGGTGACAGCAGGGCGACGCAAAGGTCCCGACCTTTCCGCTCTACAGCAGGATCTCGCTCTAGAGCGAGATGACGCCTGGTCCTCAGCTACTGCCTGTCGCCGTGACTGCGGCCTTGATGTACCGGCGTTGGAATGGCCGTTCACCATTGCTGCTGGTGGAAATCTTCACGGGGAAAAAGTCCCCTACCTGGCGCGCCAAATGTCGAAGGTCTTAAATGACACTTCCCCAAGAACTGCTTAGAGAGGAGCCCGCGGAGGTTCTTTGGATTCACGAGGGCTAGTCCCAGGAGATTGAGCGCATCGAGATGGTGAACACTGAGGGTTTACGTGGTTCGGGCCACCGGAGCATAACACCCTACGTCCACCAGAGTGTATGTGTATTGCCTTGCTTGAGCGTGTATGGGTTTCAATCGGTCTGATGCCGTCCATTGTGAAGGTCGTCTGCAGAGTCCTCTTATAGTCCAAGGACTCTGCAGTCACAAGGTGGGCCCCAGGCCCCGACAGGTGGTCCCGAAGAAAGCCAAATCCTATACAAGATCTAGGATTAAATGTTATCTACTTCCCATTGTCAGGGGCTTCAATGTGCCATCCCGCCGCATCGTGCGCTAGGGCTACACATAGTTGTTGATGATGGCAGGGCCCGTCCCGTCCGTCTTGTCCTCGCGGCTTACTCGCCCGCCTTGCGTCGTGGGTCTGTATCGGCTACTTGGACAAGAAAGGACACTGGAGCCTTGACTTTCGCATGCGCGACTCCGCTTCGCCTGGGGAAGGCGCGTGTACTTAATGCTTGTCTGAGCGGCGCACTCTTTCCTTTATTGCGGCCTCCTACCGCACCGAGTCGGCCCACCGCCACGTGGTTGCACTGGAGCTTGCCCTTGCGGGGAGTTGAGCGCCCAGCTGTACTGGTCACGTGGCGCCTCCGGAGCCCACCTCCGCGGGAGAGTGGAAGCTCAGCCCTGCGGGCCACGTGGTAGTCCAGGAGCCCTTCCTTGCGGGGAGGCAGCCCTGGTCTCGGGGGTTCCATTGGCTACGTGGCAGCCCCAGAGCCCGCCTCGGCGGAGAGGTGAGAGTCTGGTCCTGCCGGCCACGTGGCAGCCCCGGAGCCTGCCTCGGTGGCAAGGCGAGGGTCCGGTCCTGCCGGCCACATGGCAGCCCGGGAGCCCGCCCCGGCGGGGAGGCGAGGGTCCGGTCCTGCCGGCCACGTGACAGCCCGGGAGCCCGCCCCGGCGGGGAGGTAGGATCTGGTCCTTCCCTCCTCGATGTGGAAGCCAAGGACTCTGCCTCCAAGTAGAGGCCAAGTCCTTAGCCATTTTCTCCTTGTGCGCAGGGGTACCCGATCTGCAGGGTACCGACACCGGTCATCTCTGGACTTGTCTGATTTTTCGTGTCCATAACCCTAGCCGCCGCTAAACCCTAAATTCCTCATCTCCACTCTTGCCTCACGCGCTCTCTCTCTTCGTGCTCGAGCTCCCAAGGCGATTCCTTGCTCCCTCCACCAAAAAGCTTCACATTTGGGCGGAAATCAAGCTTGTCCACTTGATGATTGAAGCTAGCAGACTTGTCCGCCTTCAACGTCCTCTTCTTCAAGCTCCAGTCGATTTCTTCGGTAATTTTCACTCAAACCCTAGAAAATCTTAAATTTCTTCATTGTTGATCAAATAGCCTAGCATTCCTCGCTATATACATGCTCTCTTGTTGTATTACGTGTTTGCTAAGGTTGTCGCGCATTAGAATTCACCATTTATCTAGTCTCTTAGGTTTTTGAGGATGAACACCAGACTAGTCCGGTCCATGCACGGACAAGTCTGGTCCCCCGGACTAGTCCGTACCTATGCACTGGACAAGTCCGATGTTTCATAACTCAAAACCTAATTCTTCAATTCCTTATTGCAATTCCTTGCTACCTGTTCACACCTTTTCCTTGTGTCATTCATTATCATTCATACCACTCATTCTCAGGTCATGTCGAGCTTCGGCAATGATGTCTCCGATTTTGAGGCCGAGATGGACCTTGAGGTGGCACCTCGTACCTCGACGGGTCTTGTCAAGAAGCGCCAAGAAAGGCCGTCCGAGCCAGCTCAGTCTCCTTCACAGGCTCGGAGGAAAGTGTTGTCTAAGAAGCCAGTGTCCAAGGCAGCTGCATCATCGAGTGGCCCTCGCCAAGCAAAGGGCAAGGGCAAAGGGATTGCTACGGGTCCAGTTGGCCAGTTGAAGCTACATGCTCCGAGGGAAGGGGTCCGGGACCCCACTGAAGAGAAGTTTAATGGAAAGGGCAGTGACTCAGCGGCCAAGTTCCGCAGTGTGGATTGCTACAGTCATCCAAAGCAAGCTACAGATGGAAAATTCTGGAGCAATTTTCATGCTGACTATTACAGGGTTGTTTACCTGCAGATGAAGACACCGGTGGTGCGCAGTCAGTGGATTAACTGGGCACATATTGAGAAGAAGAGATGCTCTGCATTTGATGAAGTGATTGCAGCAGCTGAAAGACATGGCTTGAAGGACCTCTTTGCCTTCAAGTACAATTGGAATGATGAAGTGGTGGCTCAGTTCTATGCTACTTGTTACTTTGTAAGCGATGAAGAATAGAGAGTGACTTGGATGACTCATGGATCCAAGTACACTATCACATATGAAGAATTTGCAAGGATGTTGCATCTTGACACCTCAAGCAATGACAATGTGATTATTCACAATGTTGGTGTCATCGAGAAGGAAAAGATGAAGTTTCTCTATGAGCCCAACACAAAGTTCATCCCTCCTTCCACGAAGAACATGAAGCCATTCTTTGTGGTCCTGAGGAAGACAATAGCCCCTAAGGATGGGGATGCAGGGAGTGTGCAAGGATACCTCCGAACTCTGATGAGGGTCATAAGCAAAAACCGCCCATTTGATGTGGCGGAATACATTTGGAATGACATGGTGAACATATCCTGCACCCCTAACAGATCATGTGGCTATGCCCCTTACCTCATGTTCATGATTGAGAAAGTCACAGGGATCGAGTTTGTCAAAGATGTGGAGCACACACCTCTGAGGCCTCTGAAGCCTCAACAAGTAAATGTCCAGGCTGCTCCCTCGCCGGCCTCCAGCCCTGAGGCGCCAGCAAAAACAAGAGAAGATGCAAGTGCTGCCCCTGCTGGTAGGTCAGCCCCTCAAAAAGGATCAGCTAGTGGGATCCTTAAATATCTCACTGCAATCTTTGCCTCCTGCAAGAAGGCCGAAGTGAAGGCCCACAAGCTCAATCAGAAAAGAAAGGAGGACATGAGGTACATCAAGGCAAATGTGAAGAAAATTTGCCAGAAGCTGGAGATCAACCCCATTGGATCTCCAGTGATTTCTGAGGACTCCGATCCGGACTTTACTGAGCTAGGGCCCTTGACCCCCTCCGAGCTTGCCTACTTTGGCGTTGGGGACTCGAGTACCTCCGCACCTCCTCCTCCTCCTCCTCATCAAGCTGAAGATGAAGATGATGAAGACGACGATGAGAGGACCGACAGCGAAGAGTGAAGACCCTAGGACCCTCCTCTCCTTCTTCTTGGTGTCTTGATGCCAAAGGGGGAGGAGGGGGAGTCTTAGTCTTAGTTGTAGTTTGCGAGGAGAGAGTTCTATGCTTTTCTTTTTAACTCTTTTGTGGCTTGTAATGTTTTAACAATGATCTTATGTTAACTATGGTTCTGTGATGCAATGAGTTAATCCTTTGAGTAGTATTTATGAAAACTGTGATTTTGTTCTAGAATATCATATATGCTTGCTATTTGGTAATTAATGTCAATTATGTCATTATCAATGTTTTAGTGTACTTAGTTATGCATCCCACCATAAAGAATGCACATATGGATAATACTTTTCACAGCTTGATGTATTTTGGATTCATATGTGCATACTTTATGAAAATCTCAATTTTTATCACATTTTGTGAAATCTCAATTGGTTGTCATCAATCACCAAAAAGGGGTATATTGAAAGTGCATGTAGGACTCCCTTGTGGGTTTTGGATGATTTATGACAAGCAATTGGGATCCTAACCTCTTTGTTGAGATGAGTGCAGGCTTATGATAGAAAAATGAGCAAAGTACCAAAAAGAAGGAAGAATGAGGAGCAAAGTGGAAATGAGCTCAAGGAAGAAGAGTAGTAGATTATTGTGTATGGAGTGTGTTAAGGAAACACATCCCAAGAGCTCAACCATATTTAAACACACACATTGCACAAAGTTACACAGGACCGGACTAGTCCGACAGACACCGGACAAGTCCGATATCCTTTCTGCGCGAAATCGAACAAGTCTGATATCCATCGGACTAGTCCGATATCCTTTCTGATCAGAATCGGACTAGTCCTCCCCAGTGAGGACCAGTCCTCAAAACACTTCACAAGTCGCACAAAATTGGACAAGTCCGATCACAACCGGACTAGTCTGATATTCTTTCTGATCCAAATCGGACAAGTCCAATGTTTGCACGAACTAGTCCGAAAACCCTCTGATCTGAATCGGACAAGTCCTCCAAGTGCGGACTTGTCATCCTATACACTTAGGGTTTCACATGTTCGGACAAGTCCGATGACTATCGGACTAGTCCAAAGTTTTCTAGTAGTGAAATCGGACAAGTCCGATCCTAGCCGGACTAGTCCGATATTTCGGGACACTTAGGCTTTGCTACACTCAGCACACCGGACAAGTCCGGTGACCACCATGGACTAGTCCGAACTTTCTGAACCCTAACGGTCACTTTTAGAAACCCCATATAAATAGAGGTGCATGGCCCAATTTTGAATCTCTCGAACCCTAGCGGTCACACCTCCCAAGAGCCTCAAAAACCACATCTCTCCATGAAATTAAGTGCAACAACGATCAATCCTTTGAGGATTCACTCTAGATCATTGGAGAGACACGTTCAACACCACATTGAGCTCTTGGTTTGATTCTCTAACACACTCCTGCGATTTAATTGTAATCTTTTGAGTGTGTTTTGGTGGGATTTCGTGTTGTAATCCAAGGGAGCTCTCAACATGTGAGAAGGCCCCTTTGAATTTGGTTATTCACCCCTTTGTGATTAGTGGAAGAGGATTGGCCTTCGTGGCAATCCGACGAGGGTAGGGTTGGAGAAGACCCGGTCCTTTTGTGGACTCCTCAACATGGACGTAGGTTGCCTTTGTGGGAGCCGAACCACGGGATAAATCCTTGTGTCTTGTTTTTGGTGTTCGTCGTTCCTATTCATCAATATATTCTAGGGTTTCATAATCATTGCTTATCTCACGTTGAATTGTTAAACATAAGATTTAATTGTGATATAATCTAGCATATAACATTTAAACCTTTATTTGATTCTATATTTCCGCTGCATACATAAAATAATCAATCTAATCTATCAAGCTTAACCAACTTAGTTCGTGAACATCGGACTAGTCCGCACTTTACCGGACTAGTCCGATATCTCTCGTATTGAACTGGTTGTTAAGTGTTGCAAGATCCGACAATTTGCAAAAAGGCCTATTCACCCCCCCTCTAGGCCACATTCAATGTCGCGCCGCATTGTCTTGAGGATGAGGCAAGAGGTGATGTCCCAAGAACCACCATAGATGGTGTTCAAGGTCTTCCGACGTTCACTGTCAGAAACATCGGAGTCGTCGACATTGTTGTAGACAGCTTTCAAGACCTTTTGGGGTCTTGGAAACCTAGCTCCTCTTTGGTCGGAGCTTCGTCGACTTTTTGTTTTCCTTCCCTTTGATGGAAAGGAGCTTCTTCCCGGCGTTTGTTGTAGCGCTTGGCAAGGTTTTGAACCTCCCGGCATTCTTCCAAGTTGTGTTGGTTTGTCTTGTGAATCGGACACCATGCTTTGGAACTGTTGCCGTCCTCTGATGAAGGACGAGGTCGCTTCTCGGGGCGTGGCCCCCGGCTTCCAGGAGCTATAGCAACAACAGCTGGAGCGCCGGCCGACAGCTTCTTTTTTCCGTTGGGCTTCTTTTTCTTCTTGCCACTACTGGAGGTAGCGGCTTCAGTTTTGGAGGACTTCTGGTTGACCTATAGAGCTGGCTTAGAGTGCATTTCACGGCCCTTCATAGCTCTAGCACATTTTTTTGGCTAGGCTGAAGAGTTTTGTGACGCTGGTAACTTCTTTAATGGACAGCTTCTCTAGCATCTTCTTATCTCGAACATCCTGTCTGAATGCAACGATAACAGAGGAGCTCGAAACTAAAGGAATGGTAGTTCGTACCTGAGAGAACCGCTGGATGAAGCACCATAGCGATTGCCCCGATGTTTGCTTTGCCGCAAACAGGTCCAATTTAGTGTCGGGACGGGTATAGGAGCTCCCGAAGTTGGCAGTGAATTGTTGGCACAGCTCCGCCCAACTATTAATGGAGTCGGGTGGAAGACTCATGAACTAGGACCTTGCAGTCCCACTTAAAGCCACCGGGAAGTAATTGGCCATTACAACTTCATCGCCCCCCGCTGCCAGTATGGTAGTAGAGTAGATTTGAAGAAATTCGGTGGGGTTGAAAGTCCCGTCGAATTTCTCTGGTAAGTGGGGCCAGAACTTCTGTGGCCACCTGACCATACGTAAGTGCATGGCCAGGGCAGAACAACCTCCTCCTACTCTCTGAGGAGCAGGGTTGTCCCGAGCTTCTCGCCTCTCACGAGCGTGCTCAATGTGGACACGTCCGTCCTGCTGTTGGTAACGGCGATCCAGTTCCGACCGCAGGTCATGAGTCAGAATCCTAGTAATTGTATGGATGTGTCATGCCCCGGAAGGCAACGAAGTCACCTGCTGAGATGCAGCACGTCTCCTCTGTTGTGATACTTGTAGACCAAGTCGGCCGGACAAGGTCCATCATTGTGAAGGTGCTCGCCCCAAAGGGGGAGGACCTTTGTTGGTTATGCCTGCAGCCGCAACTGCGACCAGATGGTCAACATCAGCCCTCCACTGCTCCATGGCACCCTGGCATGCACCTGGAGGCGGTGGGCGTTGTAGAAGAGCTCGCGCAGTGATGAGTGCATGCTCGGGGTTGTTGTTTGTCGATGTTGTGAACGACACAGATGCTACATCTTGTTGAACAGCATTGTTTGCTAGAACATATGGTGGTTGTGGTGCCACAGCGCCTGCTGGAACAACGGCACCTGCTGGTTGTTGGGCATTGGAGGGATTGCCTCCTGCAGGTTGTCCATTGTGGTTTCCATTGGAGGATCCAGCAGCTGAATTCACCATCTTGTGATCTCAGGATTTAGCCCCCCTACCTGGCGCGCCAAATGTCGAAGTGTTTGATATGACACTTCCCCCGGACCCGCTGAGAAGCAGCCCGCGCAGGTTCTTTTATGGTTAGGGAACGCAGAGATCAAGATCAAGATGATGGCATTAGGGATTTACGTGGTTCGGGCCGCCTGAGTATAACACCCTACTCCACAGGGTTTGTGTTGTTGTACTGTGAGCTAGTCAGCTGGGATCAGGTCCAATCAGATCGTCCCCGATGTTGGTGTGGTGCAGCCCTTTTATAGTTCTAAGGACTGACCGTTACAAAGCTTGCCTGGCCTTGGCGTGTTTAAGGACCTAATACACTGTCTATAGAGTATTAAGTATAATTATTTGTGTGATAACGTGCCTTAATGGCAGCGTTACCCCTATTAACAATGCACTAATCGTGTTTCATTAATACGACATTAATGACACATTATCAGGCCTTGTAACTGCCACTTTAACCGTCCTTGAATGTTTGTGATGGACGTGATCTGCTTGTATTTATGTTGGCGATGAAGGTCCGGGGGCTCCACACGTGGCAGATCCGGAGCTTTCCCTTGCAGGAGGATAGGTCTAGGGTCGCTGTACATGTGTCATCATCGGAGCTCCTCTCTAACAGGGGTTAGGTCCGGGGTTGTTGTACACGTGTAGTAGCCGGAGCTTCCCTTGGTTGGGAGTTTAGATTCGGTCTTCTCTAACACGTCTTAACCCAGGAGCCATCCATGTGAGGGGAGCGGGTCCGGTGCAACTTGACATGTGGGACCTGCAAGGGCCTTCGACTCTGATGGGTGGAACTCTCTTGCACTTCTTGCGGTATCGCGGGGTACCCAGTACGTAGGGTACCGACAGCGTCCTCCTGCACGATCACGGCATTGACCATGTTGTTGAAGCTGCCGCTATTGAACAAGGCAAGATTGTCCTTCATCTTGGGGTTCAAACCCCGATAGAAGCATTCATGCTTCCGATCTTCAGTACTCACTTGGTCCTGAGCATATTGGGCCAAGTGGTTGAATGCCTTGGGGTACTCGTAAGCACTCCTTCCTCCTTGCTTTAGCTCCAAGAACTCTTGAAGCTTCCTCCTCATAACACCGGGAGATATGTGTTAGGCGCGAAATGCCTCCCGGAACTCCTCCCAGCTCACGGCATAGCCGATTGGTCGTGCAGCAAGATAATTTGCCCACCACGCACCAGTAGACCCCTGTAATTGTTGGGCCGCGAATAGGGTCTTTTGATGTTCGGTCATTCGTAGCAAACCGAACTTCCCTTGGATGGAGTGGAGCCAGTTGTCCGCCTCCAACGGTTCATCGGCCTCCATGAAGATCGGCGGGTGCGTTGACATGAAGTCCGAGTATGAACTCGGAGAAGGTTGTCGTGGACTCGCATCTGGTCGCCCCCCTTTACGGGATGAATATTGAACCAAAGTTCGCAGTAACTCAGTTTGCTCCTCACACGAGCCGAGCACTGTGGCGAGAACCTCTGCTAGACTCCTTGGAAGTTCAAGAGGTGGTGGTGGAGGAACTTGTTGCGGTGTCGCGGCTGGCTCCTGGGTCGGAGATTCGTCCTCACGACCACGACTTGAACCTCCCATTTCAGGCGTCGAGCGCGTACGCACTATTCTGCATCGATATGACTTAAGATCAGCACATGTTTTCTTTTCCTTCATCCATTTCACATTTAGTAGTGCGAATATTGACGAGGGAATAAGTGCATAACATTCACATATATTGATACAGTACAAACTTTATACAAGATATAGTATCTCATGACCAAGTTTACAGTAGTGAACTCCAAAACGATGGACTCCCACTACGGAAGTGCATCTCTACCATACTTGGTCCCCATGAGATGTCATACACATCTTGTCATCTTATACATACCCACTGCTATTCTTAATATGATACAAACATGGCCACAAAATAAACACAGGCAACTACTAAACTATATGTTGCCCCGTGATGGCAGAAGTGCTGCCCCATCCCCCTTTGATACGTCCTATTCGACGTACTCGAGTTCCTCAGGATCTTCTTCTTCCTCTTCGTCATTCTAAGGCACTTGTTCACCCATATTCAGTGGTAGATCATGGTTTGGTGGATACACCACTGGTTGCAATTGTGCTTCGGACTCAATCACATTATCCTGAAGTTGTTCTGCCTCATACTCCCAATTTTTAGCTGCCTCCATGGCTGTGTCTCGTTCCTCAGTGACTACCAACAGCTGCTCCTGCTGTTGTTGCACCTCTAACTGACTTGCTTGCAGCTCACCACAAGGTTGCTGCAGTTCATTGCGAGTTTGCCGTTGTTCGGCACGAGCTTTCCGTAGTCTAATGCGAGCGTAATGCAGTTGACTCTTGCACTTATTCAGCCGGTGATTTGTTGGAGCAAGGAATGAACGTAGATTTTCATTGATGTAATCAAGAGTATCTCCCTGCTCAGTCGCTTGCCTCAAAGCTTCGACTTGCTCCTGAATAATTGCACCTTGAGTAAGAACCACCATATTGGATGCAGCCGCATACGTTCCAATTGTCGTCGAGGTTGTGTCTCTATCGATACTGCAGACCGGATACCCCCGCTTACAAGGAAGACAAGACAGTTCCGACAACCTGCAGCTCCAGACCTAGCCCCTCCGCTGAGGAGAGGTCTGGTGCTGCCACGTGTCCCGACGAAACCGGACCTAGCCTCCCCGCTGAGGAGAGGTCCGGTGCTGCCACGCATCTCGAAGACTTCGGACCTAGCCTCCCCGCTGAGAAAAGGTTTGGTGCTGCCACACCTCTCAAGGACTCCGGACCTATTCTTCCCGCTCAGGAGAAGTCTGGTGCTGCCTCCAGACCTAGCTTCTCCGCCGAGGAGAGATCCGATGCCGCCACCGCGTGTCTCGCAGCTCCGGAAGGCAACGTGCACACTCAAGACCGTATTAACACGCCATCAATACAGCATTAATGTGTCATCAAGACACCTTAGTGCACCATGAAGATCCATTAAGACCCATTAACGTGTCATCAGGACATGTTAATGCACCATCAAGACCCATTAACGTGTCATCAAGGCACGTTAATGCGCTTTCAGGGCTAATTAACCTGGGGCCACCTGTCGGGCCCCGGACATAATGTAAGCTGCCAGCCTTCACCTATAAAAGGATCAGGCAGCCACGACAGAAGGAGAGGCTCACATTCTGGTTTATAGGCATCTCATGCTCACCATGGGCTGAGTACGTGCAATACAACACAACCCCCCGTGAATGTAGGGTATTATGCCTCTCGGCAGCCCGAACCACGTAAAAATCCTCGTGTTCATCCTGCTCATAGATCCAGGAAATTCGCCCCTCCAAAAAAGAACTTCCGCGGGCTGCTCCTTAGCAGGTCCAGGGGAAGTGTTGCAAAAACATCTTCGACATTTTGGCACGCCAGGGAGGGGCGGGCATTTTTTTTGGATCGACGAGCCTCACCTCAATGGTGAATATTCAGTCCATCACCGGCTCTTCTCGACCCTCGTGCCATGAAGGGAGCAAGGAAGACGGCGCCACTTCCCGCTCCATAGCGGGCTGACCCGGCGGACACACGCTCCGTGTTCTGGTGGCTACACCACCGCCACCCGTGGGAGGTCCAAAGTGTGCAGCCTGCTTAGCCTGGTCGTGCACTCTCAGCAAGTGCCCCGTGACCCTAAGCCTGTACACTTTGCCTCATGGCTACTTCCGCCACCATACGGTGACTACCTGCGACCACGGTAACAATGACGCCACCAGGTAATTGTGACATATCCGGTGTTCTTGGTTATTTTCTTATTCGGAGTCCCATGTCGCTAAACGGTCACTCCTACGAAAGGTTAATGCCAATAGAGGGTCCAGAGTGCGCTGTCTACTTAGCCTGGTCCTGCACCCTAAGTATGCGCACTCTACCTTTCCTACGGCTGAATACCGGAGGTAGGTAGTGTGCTACCTGCTTAGACTGGTTCTGCACCATAAGTATGCACACTCTACCTTTCCAATGCTGCGGCTGAGTATTGGGTGTCGGACGTCCCCCTAAAGACTAATGTCAGTAGGAGGTCAAGAGTGTGCAGCCTGCTTATCCTGGTCTTGCACTCTTAGCAAGTGCCCCGTGACCCTAAGCCAGCGCACTCTTCCTCCCAGCACCGTGGTTCAGTACCGGGGACTGAAAGGCGCATGCTCCTGGACAAAGCAATAATCAAAATTCGGATACTATCGCCATGTTCACATAATTATGCTTAATTATTATGCATAGTATTCTCTTTTTCGCTCTGTTACATCTTTCTGTCTGCCCACAACAAAACTGATAGCAGGAAGATTGTAAACAATGAGCACTATTACTCTTTTTGCTGTCACTCTTGTGCAGGACTTCACCCTTCGGGCTCTGTCGTCGGACCTCAAGCTCCGACACCGACACCTCTCACAGGCGCCTTCCTTTGATGTTCCTAACATTAATGATGGTGGCCCCACCTCCAGAATTGTCGCCTCCCCCGAGGTAGGCCCGGGGGCCACTGTCGATACCCTGTAGACCGGGTACCCCCGCATACAAGGAAGACAAGACAGTTCTGACAACCTGCAGCTCCGGACCTAGCCCCTCCGCTGAGGAGAGGTCCGGTGCTGCCACGTGTCCTGACGAAACTTGACCTAGCCTCCCAACTGAGGAGAGGTCCGGTGCTGCCACGCGTCTCGAAGACTCCGGACCTAGCCTCCCCTCTGAGGAGAGTTCTGGTGCTGCCACGCGTCTCAAGGACTCTAGACCTATCCTTCCCACTGAGGAGAAGTCTGGTGCTGCCTCTGGACCTAGCTTCTCTGCCGAGGAGAGGTCCGTTGCCGCCACCGCGCGTCTCACAGCTCCGGAATGCGACGTGCACACTCAAGACCGTATTAACATGCCATCAACACAGCATTAATGTGTCATCAAGACACCTTAGTGCACCATGAAGATCCATTAAGACGCATTAACGTGTCATAAGGACACGTTAATGCACCATAAAGACCCATTAATGTGTCATCAAGGCACGTTAATGCGCTTTCAAGGCTAATTAACCCAAGGCCACCTGTCGGGCCCCGGACATAATGTAAGCTGCCAGCCTTCACATATAAAAGGATCGGGCAGCCACGACAGAAGGAGAGGCTCACATTCTGGTTTATAGGCATCTCACGCTCACCATGGGCTGAGTACGTGCAATACAACACAACCCCCCGTGGATGTAGGGTATTATGCCTCTCGGCAGCCCGAACCACCTACAAATCCTCGTGTTCATCCTGCTCGTAGATCCAGGAAATTTGCCCCTCCAAAAAAGAACCTCCGCGGGCTGCTCCTTAGCAGGTCCAGGGGAAGTGTCGCAAAAACATCTTCGACGGTCTCCATACGGTGTATAGGCTGCAACCATACGATGCTGCCACTCAAAACCAGCCACACCATGGACCGGGATAAGGGCAAATTGAGTCCCAGCCATAGCATCTTGATGAAGCTCGCAAAGCTTCATAAGCACCTCGCCCGCGGCGATTGCCCAAGTGTCCTCCAAATGAGCTCCCTTGATAGTAACCGAGAAAGTAGCCCATCCATAATGATGTGGACTAGCAGGTATGTTGACCAAGATGGTGCATTACAGAACGCTTCTGTCAATCGTTTCTTGTCCCCAATAGCATGGCATCTCTATGAAGCCAAACTGTTGGAGCACCTCCCGCAGCATACTCGGGAAGCCCGGACGGCTAGCGCAAGTGGAAAATATCCATCTGTCCGGTAATAGCATCATCACATCCGTCATCTATAGAAAAAGATACTGGAACAATGAGAAGGTTTCCAACTCCCAATAGTTTAAGAAAATTTATAACTGGAGTTGTAATCACAGTCTGTTCCAGCTGACTTTCCTGTATAAATTCAAAATTTTCATAGAGGAAACGTCAGAAACAGATGTTGGGTTGAATACAAAAGTTGTAGTACACTTAACAAACTTTCCATATTGTACTCATACAGCTTCAGGTGAGCTAGGAAATTGAATCTATACCGGTTTAAAGTTGACCCAAATTTTCTGGAAATTTTGACAGAACCTCCCCTGTATATGTGGTGATTTCCACAATTTATACAGGTATATCATGACAATATATTGAGGTAATGACAAAATAAACATTGTATAACATCAATTTAACAATCCATAAGTAAAATATTTCGGTCATGAAATATTTGTTATATAGGTATAGTGCGCTAATTCGAATCTATGTGCAAACTGTTTCAAGTTCTGGTCTGCCAGAACCAAGTTTGCAACCATAGGAATTAAACACAGCTACACCAAGCTTCAGGCCATGAATGCAACATAAATTTGATAGAGGACTTCCTAATATTTCCAGAAATGTATATATATGACCATGTCACTATTCTGGATCAAAAGCTAGAGCTATTTAAACTTGACAGATGAACTGACTGTTGTTCAACAGCAGCCCTGTGGTTCACTGTTTTGAGCTCGAAATTTGAATTGCCTCAAATCCGAATCAGGAAAAACTTTAAATAACAAAATTGTATATCTCCTTCTACCCTTTTTCATATATGTATCACAATAAGGCAGAAGATTTTTCTACAATTAGTTATTGCAAAAATACAGAGACTGGTACAACGGTAGGGTCATCTGGAGCAGTTTAAGCATACCCCAAATTTCAACAGAGTATCAAGCTTTTCTGCCTTGATGGTCAACAGAAACGTTGTAGAGGTCTTCGATAACTTTCCATCCATATAGCATACCCCTATGTTCAATCCTAACTAGACAAGATTACAACCTGGCAAAGTTGAACAAACTTTAGCCAGAAATCAAGAATCTTGGTGCTAACCCAATGTCGAATCGAAACTCATTTTGCGGAGTCCAAACCTACTAGCACCCGATAGTCAGACTTTCCAAAATATAATGCATCCATTCTAGCATTGGGGATGGTCAAGTATCAAAGTTGATACCGAAGGTACTACGTGCCTCACCAAAGAAAATTCTAACCAGTATTTCCAGATACGTTTATAGGTGGCCCTAGTATCGTTCACTCGCAAACTTGTTCTACACGTGTCTCTACTGTAGTCAACGCTGTAGAAGACAAACAATCCCCTTTCATACCTTCACACCTCAAGGGCGGCACGGGGAAACACGACAGGCAGTCACAATAATATATATGAAAGTAAATGCATACGACTCTGGTGTGAGTCGCACTCGAGCGATGTCATGTCTCAAGGTACATGGATGTACTACGTCTGTACAGCAAAGACTCCCGCACGAACCGGCTTATACACGCTCGGGCATACGTGTTTCGCATGCTCCCATAGAACATGAATAGCTATAGAGATGCATACTATCGGGTTATACACCACTCGACGGGGTCTCCCACTAACTTTGAAGCACGATGGGGTACCGCGTGTCATAGGTTCTCAGAAACATAGAAAGCTTCAGAGACTCCTATTAACATTTTCGTGTGAAGCCACAGAAAGATTTCCATGCTACCTCTCGCATGGTGAGCTTACCGCAATTGATCCGCTTACGGTGGCATACCTTACCTCTTACCTAACGTCGGAGCGTCGTTACAGAATTTATAACACATAAGTTAGTTTACCACCTTTATATCTTATACTAATAATACTCCTTATAAGGGCATATAACTAGTTCCTCACTCAAATCCTAATTTTTGAAAATATGCTCTTTTCAAGTACACTGTTCCCAATGATGCTCTGATACCATGTTTGTGGGGAACAGAATCCCGACCTCCAAGGATCTCATTGGGTGGTGTCGTGCGATGCGACACCCAACAGTATGCAAGAAAAGAACGAGAACAAATTACAATACCAAGTCTTTATTTAAAAGCATTGCAGAAGTTTTACAATACTAAACGAAAGGAAAGAGAACTATACATCATAGCTACGCTCTCGGCACTAGCTATGCAAAAGCAAAGTCATCCATGCCCTAGATACTTCGCACTAGCAACACCCAACTTACAGCGGCGTGCAGGGTTCCCACTCGGCTATAAACCCTGGAGGGGGTGCAGCCTTGTCATTGAACTCGTCATCAGTCGTATAATCGGCAAAAACTTGTTAACTGCAATCGTGAGCTTAAGGCTCAGCAAGACTAACCCGTCTCACTAGACATATGTAGGTTGAATACTAAGCATAGTTAAGGAATAGCATAAAGGACTCACCTACAAGTGATTCCTTATATTCATATTTTAAGTAGCACATGACATTCTTCAGGCACGACACATCATAGACTCCACAATCAAACAAGAAATGCTTTGCTGATGATATGACATGCACAAAGCACATAATGCTATTACCGGTAAAGTATGGGGAAACTGTAAACTTTTAATTGTATTATCTTAAGCCATACAAGGTTGCAAAGCAATGGTAATTCAATACATCGTATTCTCCTGACTTCTTTAGTATTTACTATGTCACAGTGTAGTGAACAAGTGGTACTCTATTACTGCGAGGGACGGTGATTGCAATCAGGACATACCCGGAACAACACGACACATACGCACTTTCGGAAATGACAGCGAGTACTTACAACAGTACCTACATAACACTTCAGTACTAGTCGTATATGGCCATCTTTCACTAAATATCCGAATGTCGAACCGGTCGATCTGTCACGAGCAGGAGGTCACTGTGTGGGGCGTAATCTGACGTGCCCACCAGCTGATTTACACCTTGTTGCCCTCAACCCACACCTATAAAATGGAACGGAATACCTCAACAAACTAGTAGCAAGCTACGTTAGTTTACTGGAGCCCATTTCTCCAGTATGTCGCCGGTACAATTCAAGCTTGTCCAGCAGGGCCGCACATGAAACAGTCCTTAATCGACACAAGCAGGGCTACGCACGTGAGACCATGTCTCGCTGCATCCTACACGCTGCTCGGTCTTAATTTCATATTCATAAACCATTTCTTGATCCAATTCATCCCATGTGATGAAATTCCTATCTCGCGAGTAGAGTCCAACTACTCGACTTCTACTGAATTCCTATGAGCATAAGCATAGTAGTTTCTACTCAACAGGCTGTAGACCTACCCAGGACTCCATGGGATTTGTTGGACATGCAAGTGGATGTCAAACACCTTAAACGTAATGCACAATCATCTGAAGACGTAAGGTGTAATGAAAACTGCAAATACACTGTAAGGAACTTAAATGAAAACTGGGGCTTGCCTGAATGTGAGTCTGAGTCTACGTTAGTTTCTGGCGGCTGGACTTCCAAAGCTTCCGGTTGCTCCTCGATTTCAGCTACTACATGATATGCATATACTATATATGAATGACTTTGAAAATAATTAATATGCTTAAGGTTATAATTTAATATCTTAGGATCAAAATAAGATAATGATCTTAATTGACTTTGGGACTTTTATGGTTGATACTAGTGACTATAGTGAAGACTCTTGCAAAGAACAGGAGATGATCAAGGAAGTTTGTTGTCCTTAAAAATTATGGTAAGCAATAACCTTCTCTAAATTTTGTTTGAAATTTTTGGAGACCTATCATGGATACCAGTGTTTGTACCATGTAGAGGGGGTCTCACTGGTTCTAGGAAAATTTGTTTAACTATTTTCTAAGCTTCCTACAGGGAGAAACCGATTTTTCAAGTTTGGGGAAATTTATGAAATTGATTTTCCGTTTTTCTCAATTTATAACTACATAGAGATTTGGAACACTGATCAACCTAGTAATTGGAGTCCAATGAACTTGAAATTTTTACTGGAGGTCAAGTGTATTAGTAATAGTGTTCCTACAAAAATTGGGAATTTTCCAATTAATAGAACTGTAGGAATGCGTTCTATAAGCATTTTGCTTATCTGAATTATGGAGAAATTTCTATGGATTTTCATACAAGTCCAAGGGCACCACTGGAAATTATTCTTCATGCTGGTTCTAATAAAATTTATTTGGAAATTTTTGGACAATTCTACTGGAAGTTATGGATTTTCCAAGTTTGGTTAATTCCTGGAATTATTTTCAAAGGGGGAAACACTTAAATAATTCAGCCGGGCCCACTAGTTTAAAATCAACCAATCGCAGCAGGGCCGCACCGGGGGCTACGGGGTTAACCGACACAGCCGCCCTGGATCCTCGGCCACAACCGGATCCCGCAGTGACTGACATGTGGGCTCCACGGCTTTCTTCAACCTCGGGCTGGTGCTTGCGCGCGGCAGCGCCCGCGGCGGTAGCTCGCCGGCGATCTCGCCGCCGGCTAAACGGCTGCACCAAACTCACCAAGACTCGCCGCTTGGGGGTTTTTGGGGGCGCTGAGCACGTCGGTGAGGTCGGCATCAGCTGAAATGGACTGAAACAACCCGTGCGATGGCGGCGGCGGCGGTGAGAGCTCGGGCTGCTTGAACTCACTCAACTCAAGCTCAAACAGCTTGGGAACTACTCCAAAAGCTTCTTGGGACCTCAAGGTTCAAGGATCTGGACTAGGGAAGAGAGGAAACGACTGCGAGATATGAGCTCGACGGCGAAGTACGGTTTTTCAACCGGCGACCGCGAAATCTTGAAATCTAAGGTGCTCGGTTGATAACATTTGGGGCCCTTGGGCAGGGAGTTGCGCTAGGATATATAGGAGCTATCTGCTAACCAGATTAAAGGATGATTGCAAGAATGAAACGAATTTAAGCGCGAAGCCTTGCTGTTCTATTGAACAATGATTCGGTTGTCGAATAAAAACTCGAGCTACACTTCATGTCATGGGCTTAAATTTGGTGAGCATAAACTAGAGAGGATTGCGAACCTTTTTTCTTAAAGGGTCGAGACTGGAAACGGCCTAGAACTAGAGCTCGGCGGTGAGGCAGTGAAGGTTCCCGGCGGCTTCCTCGACGGCGACCGGAAAACTTTAGAATACCTCCAGTAGAAGCTATGTAACAATCAATGACCAAATAGAATACATAGAGGAGGTTGTGACAAGACTTTTATCTACTTACAGCTCGGTGAGAAATGGCTTCAATCCTCGGCCAAAAGCTCGAAGAACAGAGGCGGCGGCTATGGTGCGAAACTGAGGTGGAGCTCGACGGTGACGGCCAGGGAGTGGTATTTATAGGCATAGAGGGACGAGGGAAGCTTGCCACGGCGCAAGCAAGCAGGCAGCTTGGTGGAGCTTGCATGCGTGCGGTGTCGAGCGCTCCCAGCGTCGATTAGCGGGGACACCGGATACAGAGCACCTCCGTTGGTCCACTCGAGTTTGTCAGGCTGACAGTGGGTCCAACCTTCTCTTATCCTCTTCCCTTCTCTGCAACATCAATTCTCCTACCAAACTTGATCCAAAAATTCCAGATTTTTGTGGAGAGGCTCAATTAAATATCTGGAACTTGATTCTGAAATTGGATTTTGAATTAGAGCAAGTTTCATTTGAATTTCAAATTTGAAATTGAAATTGAATGAAATTCAATGGGGTCACTGAATTAAATAGCAAAAGAGTTTCAAAAATTGTGAAACTTTGGGAATAAGTCAAGCAAGTCATGTTAACCATGATGGTGTGTTCAAATCTTGATGTTCAAATAAGTTGAACAGAATTCAAAATTTGAACTCTAAATATGGCTTGAATTTGCTAAGCGTCTCAATTAAAATAGCAAATGGACTTAAAAAATCTTGAAATTTGGCAGGAAGTCTATTTGGAAAATTATGAGGCCATGGAAAAATTTATGGCCTCCGGTTTGAATATTTTGGCAGGGCCTAATTGTACAGTGCTATATTCAAATGAATTTGAATATAATTAGTACTGCATAGTAATTTGCCCTGAAAATTTTTATTCAATAAATTCCAAAACTTGTAGAAAGGTCACTTAAATTATTCTAAGGTCATTGGTGAAGTTCATCCCTTATGTTAATAAAATTTAAGAATGGGTGAAAGAAAAATTCTTAATGATCTCAAGTCCAGATGCACAATCACATTTGATCTTCATTATGGTTGAACAAACTGATAGTTGAACTTCATATTAAGGGAAAAACTGGGATTTTACAAAAACTTTCTTGGGCTTGCCGGGTATTATCGAAGGTTCATTCCGAACTTCTCGAAAATTGCCAAGCTTATGACGGACTTGCTCAAGAAGGACACTAAATTTATGTGGAATGAAGCATGTGAACATGCTTTCCAAACTCTCAAGAAGCATTTAACAACGGCTCCTGTGTTGGTGCAACCCGACATCACGAAGCCATTTGATGTGTATTGTGATGCATCCGGTACGTGTTTGGGATGCGTGTTGATGCAAGACAGCCGAGTTATTGCTTATGCGTCACGACAACTTCGTCGTCATGAACAAAATTATCCTACTCATGACTTGGAGTTGGCTTCCGTGGTCCTAGCCTTAAAGGTGTGGAGGCATTATCTTCTTGGAAATCTCGTACACTTATATACAGATCATAAGAGCTTGAAATATATTTTCACTCAAAGTGATCTGAATATGAGGCAAAGAAGGTGGCTAGAATCAATCAAAGACTATGAATTGGAGATTCACTATCATCCGGGAAAAGCCAATATCGTTGCCGACGCCTTGAGTTGTAAGTCTTATTGTCATAATTGCCAAGTTTATGCTGAAATTTCTACTCTCGAAGATGAACCAAGTGTGAGGATAATACCACATGGAGCATTGTACAATCTTGCACTTATTCCAACTATTCGAGAAGAAATTGTTGAGGCTCAAAGCAAAGATGTGGGAGTGGCAAAAATTAAAGAACGACTCCATCAAGGTGAAGCACTCTGTTTTCATGGAGATGATGAGGGCATGCTATGGTTCAAGAACGGTTTGGTGGTGCCCAAAAATCATGAGTTGCGTCGAAAAATTTTAGATGAGGCTCATTTGTATAAATATTCCATGCAGCCGGGTAGCAACAAAATGTACCATGATTTAAGGCGCAAATTTTTGTGGACACGAATGAAGAGGGAGATTGCAAAATATGTGTCGGAATGTGACACATGTCGAAAAGTGAAGGTTGATCACCTACGTTCAGCGGGTCTTCTCCAACCCCTAATTGTTCCAAATTGAAAGTGGGAAGATATTAGCATGGACTTCATTATCGGGCTACCTCCTACCTCTCGTCATCACGATTCCATATGGATCATTGTGGATCGTTTGACAAAATCAGCTCACTTTATACCGGTTCATACTCGGTATACCGCCCGAAAGTATGTCGAGCTCTACATTGCCCGAGTCTTGTGCTTGCATGGAGTTCCTAAGACCATCATTTCTGATAGGGGAACACAATTTGTCTCTCGGTTTTTGGAACAATTGTATATGTGCTTGGGCAGGCGGTTGATTCAAAGTTCAGCATATCATCCTCAAACCGATGGTCAAACCGAGCATGTGAATCAAGTATTGGAAGATATGCTACGGGCTTATGTTCTGGATAACACTGAAAATTGGGATGAATATGTACCATTAGCTGAGTTCTCTTATAACAATAGCTATCAAGAGAGCATCAGAATGTCTCCTTTTGAAGCTCTTTATGGTCGTCCATGTCGAACTCCGTTGAATTGGTCCGAATCAGGCGAAAGAATAATTTTTGGTCCTGATATAGTGGCTCAAACTGAAGAGAAGGTTCAGGTCATCCAATCAAATTTGAAGGCCGCTCAGGCACGCCAAAAGAGTTATGCGGACAAACGGTGTCGACCTTTATCTTTTGAAATTGGGGATCATGTATATCTTCGTGTCTCTCCAACCAAGGGTGCACGAAGATTCGGAGTGAGAGGAAAGTTGGCTCCTCACTACATAGGACCTTTTCTGATCATTGGAAAATGTGGCCCTATAGCATATCGATTGGAATTACCGCGTAACTTATCCGGAGTTCACAATATCTTCCATGTCTCGCAATTGAAGAAGTGTATGAAACCTCCAATTGATAGGGTGATTTCAGGTGTGGAGCATCTACGTGATGACCTCACATATTCCGAGTATCCTGTTAAAATTGTTGACCGCAAGGAAAGGGTCACTCGGAATAGTGTAAGCAATTTCTATAAGATTCAATGGAGTAACCACACCGAGCGTGAAGCTACATGGGAATCTAAAGAATTCAATCGTACAAATTTTCTGGATTTCTCTCTCCCTTAGGTATGTATATTCGGTCCCTCCACTTTGAGTTCTAAATCTCGAGATGAGATTTCTTTAAGGGGGTGGATTGTAACATACAGCAAAAAAATCACCAGTCGGGCCCAGTAGTCAGTCACACAATGCCTTCTTCTTCCTCCATTGGCTGGCTTGGGCGGCAGGCGCCACGTGGCCAGCAGCCACAAAAGGGGTGCGCCCCCTGGCTCTCTCCCCAGGTACCTCTTCCAGGGGAAGGAGGGGACTCTTCCCCTTCCTTGGTCTCTTCCCTTTCTTCTCCACACACACACTCTCTCTCCTCCATTGTTGGAGCTTCATCGATCTCTGATTTCGAGCGTTCCCGGCTCGAACTCACTGCATCCCAGTGTTCTCCTCGACGAGGTGAAGCTCTCCTCTTGTTTTCACATTGTTTCCTCCCTTATATTGCTTGTATTGTCTCGCCGAAGTCCGGTGAGTAGCACCTCGTCGCCGGCAAGCTGCGACCTCTACCGCAAGGTGATGACCCCCGAAATGGGATGCTCTTGCCGTATGCTTCGTTCTCATCATCTTGACTAGTCGCGCCGTGGCTCGGGGCAAACTCCGGCGAACCGCCGGTGGCCATGGACACCATGGCTGGGAGGAGCTCCTGCTCCTCTTTCCTCTGGCCTGGCTGGGCCTAGCGTGGGAAGCCCAGCAGCGCCCAGATCTGGCCCAGCTCTGGTTTTCTCTTTTTCTCACGTCCTTATTTCAGCATTTACTGCTTCTTGTAAAATGCGTAATAAATTGAATATAACCCAGAAAAATGTGAAATAAATTTTTATAGTTTCCTTATAAAAATATACACACGCTGGAATACTGAAATAAGTACATTCTCCATGTATAAAATTATTGCAAGTTTTATATGCTTTATAGTAGTAAAAATCATTACCCTATGTTTTTTCTCCTAAAATTTGTAATAGTTTGCAAACATGCTTACCAATAGCACCCACATCTACAGACCAAATTTTACTCCATGAATCTTCATAGTTATTTAGGAAATGATTTAACAGTGACTTTCCTTATTACAGTCATGACAAATAGATGGTGCATGGTAAGAAAAATTATTACTCTATATTTGTAGCTCTAAAAATCATGATAATTTGCATACATGTTTACCATTATAATATACACCTCCACGGCAAATTTCACTTCCTGGTTCTGTTTATACAATTTGAAAATGATTTAATAGTGTTTTTATTTATTTTAATCTTGATAAATTATTGCATGAAACATTCTGAAATTTTGCCAACACCTTTCTGAACAATGTAGTAACCCTCATTAAAACTTGTAGGACCATTATCGTAGCAGAATTGTCACAGTTTTACTTTTAAGATCCATTTCTATTGATAGTTGTCTTGTTAATCACTGGTCTAGTTTAATAAAATTATTTCAGAATATGTCATTGTATAAGCACCAAAATAATACCTCCGATCCTGACATTGATCTTGTGATAAGTACACATTGCCCAACGTTCACGTGAAGTCCTGTATGATGTTGATGTCACATCAATTATTGTTGAAATAGAAGCCATTTATCTTTTGTGAAGAAAGGGTATGTCCAAATAAAAATTTAATTTGGTTGCTCTATCACCCTCTGAATTCTGTTGCAAATTAGGTACAAGATCATGATATTAAACTTCTCTTCATAACATTTTTATTTCTATCACATTGCTTAATCATATGTGCATTGCATTGCATTTCAACATAGGAAACGACGACAGTGACACGGTGATTGGAGGTGCTGAGGCGACTTTGGAGACTAACCCAACATTTCCTTTTGAGTGTGCTCCTAATCCACAAGCTCAAGGAAAGCCCCGGTGCACTCCTAAGTATTGCAAAAATTTTCCTTTTATATCACATGAATGTGAGTCGTGTATTGTGCATTATACGTATAGGGTTTGGTTGAAACTCCAGCTGCATGTGACCCAAATAATCCCATTATGTGCGTTTTAGATTGATATTGAGACCCTGTTATGCTATGCTAATTTTATAGCTGTCGGTAGAAGTCGAGCGGATTGGAACCCGTTCACGAGCTGTAGGCTGCTTGAATTATTATCTCACTGTCACTTGGAGATTTATTCATGATATTGAAATGGAGACCGAGCAAAGAGGAGTTAGGGAGCAACAAGGCATGGGTCTTGTGTGTGGTAGCTTTGCTCGTGTCGGTTGAGGACCGATTCGAATGTGGCTTAGTTGATCAAGTTTGAATTGTACCAATCACATACTAGTTATATGGGAACTAGCAAACTAATGTAGCTCAATTACAATGATTATTGGACACTAAACCCCCCCTCTTTTAATTTATTTGGGAGAGCATTGCTATGGTGCTCGGGAGGGGAGATTTGAATCAACTCTAGTTGTGTTGTTGTGAAAGGTTGTCGCATACGACTCCACGGGAGGGTGTACGTGACGTGTGATTGGGTTTCTCCTACAGGATGTAAATCGATTTAAATTGCCGTGTCTTGCGGTTAATGAGTACCACTTGTGATATCATCACATCGTAGTAAGAAATGAGCAAATGAACTATTTATATGATGCTGAACTGTTTTTAATATTGCATGCAAACCATGTGTGAATTAGTATATGTTGGCACATCTTTATTTTCCTAAGGAACCCTATTAACTTGGCTAAAATCTGAGAATAAGGATCCACATTTAGTGCTGTTTTGGCAAATAAAAATCAGCCCTTTGAGCCTTGCATGGTCTAGAAGTCGGTTATGGAGAACCGACAATTTGACGGGTAAGTCTTGCTGAGTATTAGTTGCTCAGACTTTGTGGATTAAATCTTATTGCAGGTGACTACCATGGAAACTTTTGTGATTGTTGTGGCAAGGTGGTGTGGGAGGGTGAACCCCCATCGGAGTGGTCAATTGATTGGGTTCCCGTCTCTCCATCACACGGCCGCGAAGGATGAAGCGTGGTTATGGGCCGACATGCTTCGGATTAGGATAGTGCGTTGAGTGCGAGAATGCTTCCGCATATTTTTTATAAACTCGCTTTATTTTGACGACATGACACTATGGACTTAAACCATTGCAATACTTTAACCATGTTCATGTAATATAACTATATTGCCTATGTTGTACTATTTGGTCTATTGCTTGTCAATTGACACCCGATGGTCCTATATCGATGAGTTGTCCTGTATATGGGGTGGTTCTGTCACAGCTGGTATCAGAGCCTGATTGAGGTTAGTACAACGCTAATTAGGCCTATTTTCCAAAAAAATACTTTTACGGTGAGGAAACGGATTAGTGCAGCCCAATATAAGGATGTTAGTGTATAGTTCATGTGGCAAACCTAACTTTTACTTTATTGTCTTTACCTTATGTATTTCTATAATTATGTAATGATGCACTGACACTCAGGTAAGAATGTAAGTTTTATTTTATTATATTGTTCCGTTGTTATGAATATGTGCATGCGTGAGGAATTCTTTTTTTGCAGGTACGCTAACCACATTACTTAGCACGTGTAGAAAACGACTAATTGTGTCATGAAGAAACAATGTTTGGAAACTTGTACCTCCACTTCAAGATCACACTTTAATTGGAACTAAATGGGTGTTTAAAAATAAACAAAGTGAGGATGGGGTTGTGGTTAGGAATAAGGCTAAATTGGTTGCTCAAGGTTTCACACAAATTGAAGGTCTAAATTTTGATGAAACTTTTGCTCCTGTTGCTAGATTAGAAACCATAAGAATTTTGTTAGCTTTTGTTGCATCTAAAGGTTTCAAGTTATATCAAATGGATGTAAAAAGTGCTTTTCTTAATGGTTACATAGATGAGGAGGTTTATGTTAAGCAACCACCTAGTTTTTAAAATCCAGATTTTCCTAATCATGTTTACAAACTGTACAAAGTCTTGTACGGTCCCAAACAAGCCCCTAGAGCATGGTATGATAGGTTAAAAACATTCTTACTTGAAAAGGGGTTTACCATGGTCAAGGTTGATAAAACTCTTTTTGTGCTTAAGCATGGCAATGACTCATTATTCGTTCAAGTGTATGTGGATGATGTTATCTTTGGTTGTGCTTCTCATGATCTTGTGTCCAAGTTTTCAGCAATGATGAGTTCGGATTTGAAATGAGTATGATGGGTGAACTCACTTACTTTTTGGGGCTGCAAATCAAGAAAACAGAGGAAGGTACCTTTGTGCATCAAACAAAGTATACAAGGCACCTTCTCAAGTGCTTCAACATGGACGAAAGCAAGCCTCTTCGGACACCAATGGAACAACATCAACACTTGAACTTGATGAAGATGGTGAACCCGTGGATCAAAAAGAATATAGAAGCATGATCGGATCACTTTTGTACCTCACGGCATCAAGACCAGACATACAATTCAGCGTATGTCTTTGTGCACGGTTTCAATCTTCCCCACGTGCTTCAAATTGTCAAGCCATCAAAAGAATTTTCAGTTACTTACATGGAACTAAAGAATTTGGCATTTTTCTTCCTTCTTCCTCAACCATTACATTGAAAGCTTTTTCGGATGCTGATTTTGGGGGTTGTAGGATTGATAGGAAAAGTACTTCCTGTGCTTGTCATTTTCTTGGTAATCGCTTTTTGCTTGGTCTTCTAGAAAACAAAGTTCAGTTGCACAATCCACAGTCAAATCTGAATATGTAGCTGCTGCTAGTGCTTGCTCACAAATTCTTTGGATTGTTCAAACACTTAAGGACTATGGGGTTGATCTAGATAGTGTTCCACTGTTTTGTGATAACACTAGTGCCATTTGCATTGCTAAAAATCTCATGCAACATTCGAGAACAAAGCACATTGACATTAGGTGTCACTTTCTCCGTGATAATGTTGAAAAAGGAAACATTGTGCTTCACCATGTAGATATCGAACAACACTTGGCTGACATTTTTACAAAACCTTTGGATTTCACTCGTTTTTGTTACATTCGTAGTGAAATAGGGGTTAAGCATCCTCATGGCTTAAATTGAGGGAGAGTTTTGAAACTTAGGAACTTTATGTGTGAATCTGAATTTAAAATAATATGAGCATAGTATTTCATACATATATGACTTTGTGATTCCTTTTACATGCTGAAAGTTCTTACTACATTACTCATGTTATACATTTTGTAGTTTTTGTCATGACTAGTAATTGGAATAATTACTTACACTAAATCTGGTCATGATCGAACTTTCTTGCTGTTTTGAACTTGTTGCATGCTCACAAGTGTTAATAATGAAAAATTAATCAATCAACTATCCACATGTTGAGCTTTTATGTTCAAATAAAAAAATGAGAACAGATCAAGAGAATATGCATGCATCACACTTCTTATTTTGAGAAGGCTTATCATTACACTTAGATATGAACTTGGAAGAAGTTGTGTATGACTAAAACCATGTCCTTAAGCTTCTAATTGTCAAATGACATAGGCTAAGTCTGGTTGGTTAGAATAAGGAAGATGCACATATAATCTCTTGCAAATTTCATACGATCAAAATTTGTGCTTAAAAAATTGCAGCAACAAGTATCATGCGTTCAGGTTTTGAAATAGTTAAGTTTGTGAGATCATGACTTGCTTAAATTGAACATTACTTTTGATCTCTAGCATGGCTTGCACTACTTTATGTATCTCATTATTGTGATAGTGTAAGTTACTTGATAGTATGACTTGGATGAACTTTGTTCTATATGTATATGTTATAATGTGCTCATAACAATTTAAAATTTCTCTTTTGTACCTTTTTGAATACATTGTCAAAAGGGAGAAGTATGCAAGGGGGAATAAGTATAGGGGGAGAAATTTATTTCTATCTCATCTGATTTTCAAAAAGGGTGAGAAATTGTTTTCAAAACTTTTCATGTGAATAAGCCATTGCTCGTATTTTAAGTGGTGTTGCCAATGCATTCATCAAGGGAGAGTTTGTGAGACCTTTGTGTGCTGAATACATTGGCTTTGGCGATAAAAGTTTTGAATACTACCAAAACACCTTTATAATCAAGGTCCGATTCTAGGTCCGAGCTCCAGCAAGGTCCAATGATAGGTTCGGCTTGTTTTGGGTAGCTCTTGCAAGGTCCGACGTAAGGTCCGACTTGCTTTGGCTAGGTCCGACTTCTTTGTCTAGGATTGACTAGCTTTGGTAAGCTCCAGTGCTAGGTCTGACTAGCTTTGGTAAGCTCCGGTGCTAGGTCCGACTAGCTTTGGTTAGCTCCGACGCTAGGTCTTGCTAGCTTTGGTAAGTTCGGGGGCTAGATTATGTTAGTTTTGGTAAGCTCCGGTTCAAGGTCCGGTTAGCTTTGGCAAGGTTCGGTGCTTGATCGCAGTGGTTCTGCTTTTTACTTGCAATGTTTCGAACTTGCTTTTTGGATTATAGAAATTTTTCTTAGTATTCTTTTACTAACTTTTTGGTGTGTTTTGGTGGGTTATGACTGATATCATTTTGTTGTGGTTTGCAACATGCTTACGTGAGGTGCTCACGTAAGTTGTTGTGGTTTTCGAACTAACAAGAGTCAAATCGTGGACTTGTGCTCGGAAGTATTGGTTGTTTATTCATGTGCAGGTGTTGCTTGAGTTCAAGACATGGCTGGTGATGGGATCCATTGAACTATTCTTAGGGAGAAGATGAGGTTCAACAACCAAGTTCGAGAGGAATTGTGGTTGAGTTCATCGGGAGGTTGCGCAACATGTTTGAATCAAGAACAATGCATATGAAGGTATCGTGAACATCGTTGGAAGATGTTTGCACATGTGAAAGGAGTGCATGGACGTGGCTACATGGTTCCGAGACGTGATGATGAGATGTGGACGTAAAAAATTGGTCGGAAAGGTCCAACTGACTAGGTTATGGACTCAGACTGCGGCTGAGTCGTGTTTGACTCAAATATGGAAAGTTTTGAGTTGGTTATGATAGCATTTCGTGTGGGTCACGAATTTGAGTTGTTTTAGGAATGTGGGATACGTTCCTAAGGTGTTTGGAAGTCTTAAGATTGCTTCTATCTGTGTATAGAAGAGTCTTGAGCAGTTATGGAAAGTTTTGATTCGTGAATTGAGTAGGATGCGAGTCCTACTTAGAGTTGACTTGGCCTTTGGGCTGGTTATATAAGCAAGGGAGGAAAGAGCTCGTGGTGGACGACTTTTGGGCTGTTCCTCTTGTGTTCTATTGAATAAAATTTGTGGTTGAAAGGAAATTTTGTGCCTTGTTCGTCTGACTTGTTTTCAGATAAGTTTTTCTCGTCGAGTTTCTGCACAGCACATCTTGCTTCGGTGGTTTTATCATAACTCAAGTTTTACAGATATAGATACACCGATGATGACGACAAGTAGACTTAAGGGCTCTTCCTTCCTTCTTTTCCTTTTTGGTGTCTTGATGCCAAAGGGGGAGAGATTGAAGGGGGATTAGATTGGTGGATGAGGCACTTAGATAGGGGGAGAGATTGAGAGTTCTACTTAGTTACGTGAGGGAGAGATTGATCCAAGATTGGACATATGTTTTTATGTTTAAAACTCTCGCTTAAATTGTTGTAAGACTTAATTCATATCAATTGTGATGTTATGATTGAGTTACGTGCTTGTCTTGCACATTTGTTGCTTTATCACAACTTATGAGCACATCACTTAGGCACCCCACCATAACATGTATATGTATGAGAACTCTCTCAAATCTCTCTTACTCATGATGCATACATTGAGGGGGAGTTACTCATACAAATACATGTTATGAAAAACAAATTATTATCATTTTTGTTGAAGTCTTAATGTGTTGTCATCAATCACCAAAAAGGGGGAGATTGAAAGTGCATCTAGGCATCCTCGTGGGTTTTGGATGATTGATGACGATAATTAAGAGTCTAATGAGCTAAGTTGATTCTAAGCACAGGTACAATGATTGAAATGAGATGAAACCCCTCAAAAAGGAAAAGGGCATAACGGGCGTTAAAGGCTCAAGAAGTAGAAATTAGGGTTTCTATGAAGATGAGATTTTATGAGCCGTGTCATGTGAAAGGGTGGATGTATCATGTGCATTGAGATCATTCTAAGGGGCTCAAAGTGGTGGTTTACAGAAAAACCTAAGTGAGAAGCTAAAATGAGGAAAAACCCTAGGAGGTCGGACTAGTACGGGCCTCAAGGCCGGACTATTCCGGCCAGGCAGACCAATCCATTTTGAGGCGGACCAAACATCTCTGGAGCGTTTCTTAGTGAATTTGAAGCTAAGTCTCAGAAGACCGGACTTGTCCATTTTTGGACGGACCAAAGCTCTCTGGAAAAGTTCGGACTTGTCCGTTTGGGTACGGACTAGTCCGTTTGAGACTTAGTGAGATTAACCGAGAGAAACCCTAGAGGGCCGGACTAGTCCGCCCCCTGTGGCCGGACTAGTCCAGGCCTACATAGATGAGTCCGTTTTGAACCGGACTAAACCCTTCTGTCCTACTTCGGACTAGTCCATTTTGGATCGGACCAGTCCATTGTTTAGTGATCGTTTGAATTTGGAAATTTGGCGTGTAGTGTGACGATCATCGCGCAGTGTGGCAGTTCTCGGGACCTGACCAGAGGTCAGTGGTCCCATTGGCCCGGACTAGTCCGGGGCCAGTGGCCGGACTAGTCTGCCCTTCTGCTGAGGTCAGCCGAAGGGGCTCGGGACCCTATAAAAAGGGGAGCCTCAGCCTCATTTGAACAAGTCTTGGACCCTAGCACCGCCACAGGTGACCAAGAGCCTTCCAAAGACTTCTACTCGTCCTACTAGCCCTCTAAGACCAAATCTTGAAGAGATTAGGGTTTGGGGAAGAGAGTGAAGGAAGATCATTGCGCTTTGGCTCTCGGTTTGATCTCTTTGCACATTGTGATTGTGTTTTGTGGCTTGTGTGAGTTGAGCATCGTGTGCTCCTCATTGTATTCATTTGTGGGAGCCTCAACTTGTGAGTAGCCCCATCAAACTTGGTGATTACCCATTGATATAGTGGAAACCAAGCCGGCCATCGTGGTGGCTTGGTGAGAGAAGGGTCAAGTGAGACCCGGTCCTCGTGTGGACTTCTCAACGTGGATGTAGGCTTCTTTGTGGAGCTGAACCACGGGATAAATCTTGTCTCACTTGTCTTTTACTTCTTGTGATCACTAGCATTGCTATTAGGGTTCATATTGTTCACATTGCCTTTCACTTTTGCTCTTTGTTGAAATCTTGTGATCTAAGTGATTAAATCTTCCAATCTTAGATGTACTAAGTTACTACACATTGGTTACATCTTTGTTGAACTAAAATTCTGCAAATAACTTGTCGAAACCAAGTTTTTAGGTTTTCACCCTGTGCTGAGCAGACTAGTGTGGCCCTGTCCAGACAAGTCCGGCCTCATGAATTTAATCTCGTTTGATTAAGTCATTTCAGGTATTATTGCCTATTCGCTCCCCCTCTAGTGACTTTCGATTGGTATCAGAGCGGGCTTCTCCACAAGAGTCTAACAACTCGGAGAAGAAATGGCCACAAGGGGTGATAACGAGATTCCAGTGGTCGTCGATGACACCAAGATGAAGAACATCGATGTTCTTCAAGATGATCCAAACGACTACGAAGAAGTTCGGATGCTCAAGGCACGGCTTCGTGAGAAGCTCAATGTGCCCAAGAAAGAGATCAAGCCAATTGCTCCGACCAATGTCGACAATGGGAGTAGTTCACAAGACTACTCCCGGTATCTTTATAATTATGAGCAACTTACCGCGAGCAATCATTATTAGTCCATTCCTATTGGCAAACCTCCTCAGTTTGATGGAAATGATTACTCTATGTGGAAGCATAATATGAAGATGCACCTCATTTCCTTAAACCCTATCTTGTGGCAAATTGTTATGACAGGTGTTCATCTTCCAAAGAATGAGGAAGACACCACCCCGGAACAAGCCGTTCTTCTCCATCGCAATGCTCAAGTTGTTGGAGTGATTACCTCCTCGTTGACTTGAGAGGAGTTCAACCGCATTGAAGTGTTAGAGGTTGCCAAGGAGATATGGGATACCCTCAAGACGGCGCAGGAAGGCAACCGCGTCATTAGGGAGGCGAAGATCGAGATGACTGAAGGAGAGCTTGGGAGGTTTACCATCATGGATGGTGAGTCCCCCCAAGACATGTATGACCGCCTCAAGACTCTCATCAACAAGAGTCGGTCTTATGGAAGCACCCGGTGGACCGACCATGAGGTAGTAAAGAGGATGATTCGAGCATTCATGCCTCGAAATGTCACTCTTTGCTCACTAATTTGTGAGAGTTCGGGTTTTCACAAGATGACTCCCGAAGAAGTTCTTGGAAGAATCATCAACCATGAGATGATGGAGTAAGAAGCCATGTTTTACAATGATCTACAAAAGCTTTCCTCCTCCAATGAAAGGGATGTGGATTCAAGGCATCGTCCTCAAGATCACAAGTAAAGGAAGAGAGTGACGAAGAGAGTCCCGATACCAATGAGAAAGAGGCTCTCTTCATCAACAACTTTAAGAGGATGTTTAGAAGAAGGAGGAGGAGCTACCAAAATGAAAGAAAAAGCAAATACAAGTCCAAAACAAGATCATAGAGGGCTTGCTACAATTGTGGACAGTATGGCCACTTCATTGTGGATTGTCCACATGAAGAAAACAAGAAGAAGAAGGAGGGCAAGTCCAAAGAGAAGAAGTACTTCAAGAAGAAGAAGCAATCTGGACATGCCCACCTTGGAAAGGAGTGGGATTCAAATGAGGAATCCTCCTCCGATGAAGAAGAGAATATAACAACCATTGCTATGAAGAAGACAACTACGGAAAACAAACTCTTCCCCAACTTGAAGACTTCAAGGCCAACGTGTCTCATGGCCAAGGAGGGAAGAAAGAAGGTTAAATCTAAATCTTCTTTTTCAATTTCTTCTCATGATGATTTTGATAGTAGTAGTGAAAATGAACATATGCTTAAGGACATGAGTAAAAGTACTTTTAAAAGATTGAGATTGTTGATGGAGGAGATATTTGAGAAGGAAGAGCTCATAAACCGTCAAGAGGACATGCTCATCCAACAAAAGGAGAGATGTCAAGAGGTTGAGGAGCTCTTGAGCTTGAAAGAGAAAGAAGCAAGGCACTTGAGCGTGAACTCGCTTTGAGCAAGGAAGCTTGCTCAAACCTTGAGAACACTACAATTGTGCTCAAAGATGAACTTGTTAGTTTGACACAAGCTAACAAGATCCTTGAGACACAAGTGAAGTCTCTCAAGGTCAATGCACCTTCTTCCTCTACAAGCTCATCTTCCACAAATGTTAAACCCGAAGCATCTCAACGTTGTAAATGCTCAAACTTTATCATAAAGCTTAAAGATGAGATTAAGTTAGCACAAACCAATCAAGCACCAAAGGGTGGCATCTTTGACAAGGAGAAGGTGTCATATGCACGTAGTGCATATACCAACACAAGACATCCCCTTGTCAAGGATGGTCTTCATTATTCTAGAGAAATGAGGCAAAACGCCAAAACTCCCAAGAATAGCAAATACTTGATTGTTTTTGTCAAAGGAGGCTCATACAATGTAAAAGGGAAGAACATTGCTACTTCACCTAAAATGCGTAAGAAAGAACCTCATCCATTGTTCCATGGTTTTGATGCATCATATATTTTATTGAGGAACAAGTTTGGAAAGGCCTATGCTAGGTATGTTGGTCCACACCGCAAGAGTCACAAACCTTGTGTGTGGGTGCCCAAGTGTCTCTTGACTAACATCAAAGGACCCAACACCGCTTGGGTACCTAAAGCCAAGGCTTAAATCTTTCTTGTAGGCACACTCCTCCGGTGGAACCAAATGGATTCTTGATAGCGGATGCACTAATCATATGACCGGAGAGAGGAAGATGTTTGTGGAGTATGAGCTAAATGAAGATCAAAATGAAGGAATCTATTTTGGGGACAATAGCCAAGGAAAAATCCTTGGCACCGGTAAAATTGCTATATCCCGTAATCACACTCTTTCAAATGTTTTACATGTTGATTCACTTGATTATAACCTCTTGTCCATATCACAACTATGTGACAAAGGTTATAATTGTTTATTCACTAATGAGGGTGTGACTGTCACGGGGAGAAGCAATGACTCCATTGCCTTTAAGAGTGTACTCAAGGGAAAGCTATATCTTGTGGATTTCTCCGCGGATAAAGCCCAACTTGATACATACTTAATTGCAAAAACTAACATGGGATGGCTATGTGAAAGCATCTAGGCCCCCCTAATGTAGTACGGTTTTGGTGATTAATGACAACCATTGAACTTTACTAATGAATTTGTGAATGCAAGGTCCCCATAAACACTCAATAAGATGAAATGAACATGTCATTGGAGACCCATAGATACTCAACTTTCAAGATCAAATTCATGAGATAAAGACAAGATGTGAAGGCTCTATGTCTAAGTCACTCAATTAAAAATTGACAACATACAATGCTTAAGAATCATCAGAGAGCCTTGTGGAACAAATGTCTAAGAGGTCATTCGAGCAAGACACAAAAGATTCACTCAAAACAACTCGTAGCAAACAAAATCAACTCACCGGATCAACCGATGATTTCCAAAATGAACACATCGGTCGAGTTGATTCAACTGAAGAAAAAGACCTCAGACAAATGAACTCACCGGATCATCCGATGTGAAGGGCTCAACAACATCGGTGCATCAGTACAGTTTGCAGTACAATTGGACCAAGTGAAGCACCGGATCATCCGATGTGCAGACTTACACACATCGGTTGATCACTCCAGTAAGCATCAAGATCAAGCAAATTCTGGAGGAAGAGCCACTGGATCATCCGATGAGAAGACAGGGGGCAACATCGGTCTAATAACGGTAATATCTGACAAAATGACGTTAGCCGAAGTAATTACACCGATGATAACTAGAGGGGAGACATCGGATCATCTGGTGTTCACAGTAAAGTTATGTCAGCCTACTTTTCCAACGGCTATTTCAGTTAAGCTGGCTATAAAACCCCTCTAACCCTGCCATTCCGAAGAGTCTTGATCACCTGAAGCCAACTACACATCCAAGAGCATTCAAGACTATAGAGCATACATTTCCACACATTTAGATCATTTGTAATAGGCTAGAGAGAAGCTTGTGTGCGTTCTTTCTTTGTGATTGAACTCTCTAGGCTAGTGAGAAGTTGAAGAAGATCGTTCCGGAGCTTGCCAAGGTGTGTGTGGAAGCCCGGAACATCGAAGGTTGTACAAGGCGAACGGAGAAGATTAGTGAAGACTCCATTGTCTCGGTGACATTGGAAGTGGCAAAACCCTTCGGTGGGTGCCACAACGTGGACGTAGGAAGATCCTTGCGATCTTGCCGAACCACGGGATAAACCTTCGTGTCCCCTAGCGTTTGCATTTCTCTCCCTCTCTTTACATTATGCAATCTTTACTTCACAAGTTATATCTATGTTGATTGCATAGTTAGAACCGCATTAGGAATTGGGCTTAAGTAGTTCGTTTTTAATTGCTTTAAAATTTGAAAGAAAGCCCAATTCACCCCCCCCCTCTTGGGCGTTTCGATCCTTACAATTGGTATCAGAGCAAGGTTGCTCATAGGATCATTCTAGCTTCACCGCTAGAGAGCAAAAATGGCCAAGGTTGGGTTTCGGTTCCTATCTTCGAAGGCAAGAATTTTGCCTATTGGAAAGCACGCATGCGCGCTTACCTTGAGGCTATTGCCCCCGAAGTTTGGGAAGTGACTCATGCGGGATTTGGAGAACTTAACTATGTGGGTGATCAAGTTAAGTGGGATGCTAAGGCTAGGAATGCTATTTATGAATGCATAAGTCAAGATGTCTTCTCTAGGATTGCTAGTAAGGAGAAAGCTTGTGAAATTTGGGCTTGCTTGATAGAAATCCATGAGGGCTCATCTCGTGTAAAGGAACTTAAATATCACATGCTCAAAGCTAAATATGATGAATTTAAGATGCTTCCTCATGAAAATGTTAATGAAATGTTTTCACGCTTAAATGTTCTTATTGAGGAAATTAATGCTCTTGACATTTCGTCTCTTGGCAAGGGACTTATTAACCGCAAGATCCTCATGCTCCTTCCCAAGCCGAAGTACAACATCATCAACTCCATGCTCCAAAAGGAATCACTTGACAACATTGAAGTTTCGGAGCTCATTGGAGAAATACACGCTCATGAGATGAGTGTACTTGGGATGATGGAGCAATCATCATCAAAAACAATTGCTCTAAAGGCCTCCACCAAGAAGACAAGCTTCAAGAAGAAGAAGGTGGTTGAGCCTAGCTCAAGTGAAGAAGAGCAAGCGTCAAGTGAAGATGACGATGATGAGCTTGCCTTGATGATGAGAAAGTTCTCACGCTTGAACTCCAAGATCACCAAAAAGGGATACACCTTTGATCCCAAGAAGAAGGCATTTCTACCAAGAAGAGACGATCGCAAGATATGCTACAATTGTGGAGATCAAGGCCACATCTCTTATGATTGTTCAAAACCGGACAAAAGGAGAGAGAACTACAAAGGCAAGCAACGCAAGCTTGAAGAAAGTGATGATGATGAAGAAGAAGCCAAGCCCAAACCAAGAGCCTTTGGGAAGAAGAAGCAAGACAAGGGCAAGAAGGCAAGACTCTTCCCAAAGAGGAGAAGTGGTCCACAAAAGGGGTTTATGTGTGAGGCAAATGAATGGGTCACCGACGAAGAAACAAGTGATGAAGAGAGTGAAGAAGAAGAAGAAAGCTTGGCCGGCCTTGCCATTGCCAATCATGATGACTCACCTCTTCCTCCACCACCCATGTGCCTCATGGCTAAAGGTAACACCAAGGTATGTGACGACTCTAGTGATGATGAGCTTTCCCCCGATGATTTAACTTCTTTGATTAATGAATATCATGCTATCATTAAGAGAGAGAAGAGTAAGGTTAAAACTCTTGAAGAAATTCGTGCCAAACTTGAGAGTGCTAACCTTGATTTGCTTGACAAGTATGAAAGCATACTTAAAGAGCAAGACACGCTCAAATCTCATGTCAAGCAAATTGAGGAAGAAAATGCTAAAATCAAGGTAGACAATTATGAGCTCAACATAGCACACCAAACTCTCTTGGAGGAGCACAACAAGCTAACTCAAGAATACCAAACACTTAACATTGCTCATGACATGCTTGATCAAGAGTTAAAAGATGCAAAGAAACAAACTCTTAATGATAAGATATCCATTACTTCGCATGTCTCTAATGTCTTGGACAAGTCTTTGTCTTTGAAAGCTAATGCTAGGGAGAAGGACTTGTTGGAAGAAATTGAGAGTCTCCGCACTAGTGTGGCTAGACTTTCAAAAGGTGAAGTCAAGCACAAGGAAATCCTCTTCCAACAAGCAAAAGCCTTCAACAAAAGAGGACTTGGATCCTTCCCGGTGCCCAACAAAGGAAAGGTGCCCTCACCGGAGCTTAGAACAAGCTTCATCAAGGAAGTTGGTTCTTATTGCCAACATTGTGAGGTCACTGGTCACCACACAAGGGAGTGTCCTCTTCCTAACCGACCTTCACCTAAATTGCCTACTAACTACAAATCTATTTTCAATGATCGCTATTATCTTCTTAGCAAAGTGAATGGCAAGGTGAAAGCTAGGTTCATTGGCAAAGACATGAAGAGCATGAAGGGGAAGCTCCCCAAGCAACTTTGGGTCCCAAAGACACTTGTATCTCACATACAAGGACCTAAGTTGGCTTGGGTGCCTAAAGTCAAAAATTAACTTCATGTGTGTAGGTGAACTACAAAGCCGGAGGAAAGCATTGGGTACTCGATAGCGGGTGCACTCAACACATGACCGGCAATGATGGTATGTTCACCACTATAGAAAACCCCGGTAATCATGAACAAGTCACTTTTGGTGACAATTCTAAGGGTAAGGTAATAGGATTAGGTAAAATTGCTATCTCTAATGATTTATCCATTTCTAATGTGTTGTATGTTAAGTCGCTTAGCTTTAATCTACTTTCCATTGCACAACTTTGTGATCTTGGACTAACATGCACATTTAGCAAAAATGATGTTGTTGTGAGTAGTGAGACAAGCAAAGAGCTAATCTTCAAAGGGTTTCGGCATGGACATCTCTACTTAGTAGACTTCTCCAACAAGAATGCTAGCCTAACCACTTGTCTTTTCACTAAGACAAGCTTGGGTTGGCTATGGCACCGACGCATAGCACACATTGGAATGAGCAAACTCAAGAAGTCATTCAAGCTTGGGATGGTGACCGGCGTGAAGGATGTGACGTTTGAGAAGAACAAGCTTTGTAGCGCTTGTCAAGCCGGGAAGCAAGTTGCTTCACACCACCCAATGAAGACAATGGTGTCAACCTCCAAGCCACTTGAACTACTCCACATGGACCTCTTCGGACCGTCCACATACCAAAGCCTTGGCGGTAACCTCTATTGTCTTGTTATAGTTGATGACTACTCTCGCTATGCTTGGAATCTATTTTTAGGTGACAAGAGTAAAACTCCGGAAGTGTTCAAGACCTTCGCCAACCGCACTCAAAGGGAATTCCAACTTCCCATTATCAAGGTCCGGAGTGACAACGGCACCGAATTCAAGAACTACAACATTGGGGAGTGGTGTGACCGTGAAGGTGTGAAGCATGAATTCTCCGCCACATACACTCCTCAACAAAACGGTGTCATTGAGAGGAAGAACAAAACCCTCATCACTCTTGCAAGAGCAATGCTTAATGACTACGGCACGTCGGAGAAGTTTTGGGCCGAAGCAATCAACACGGCGTGCCATGCCGCAAACAGGGTCTATCTTCACCGACTACTCCAAAAGACCCCATATGAGCTTCTCATTGGGAGAAAGCCCAACATCTCCTACTTTAGAGTCTTTGGGTGCAAATGCTACATCTACCGCAAGAAAAGGCTCGGTAAGTTTGAAAGAAGATGTGATGTTGGCATTTTTCTTGGTTATGCATCAAACTCAAAAGCATATCGAGTATTTAACCAAACCTCCGGTCTAGTTGAAGAAAGTTGTGATGTTGAGTTTGATGAGACTAATGGCTCCCAAGAGGAGAGTTTTGGTCATGATGAAATAGATGATGAGCCTCTACGAGAAGCCATGAAGAACATGACCATTGGAGACATCAAGCCGGAAGTTTAAGAGGGCCATGATCAAGGGGGAGCTTCAAGTTCCAACAACAACACCTCCATGGCGCCTCAAGTAGACGAAGAGGAGAAAGATGATCCATTGCCAACTCAAGACTCACAAGCAATACAACATCAAGATGAAGAAGAAGTCCATGATCAAGTCCAACCACAAGAGGAGCAACACGCTTCACCACCGCCAAGTGCTTCACAACCACTTATGAGGCATGGACGCATCTCCAAGGCGCATCCAATGGACCAAATCATTGGAAGTCCTTCAAGGGGCGTAAGTACTCGTTCCCGCCATGTTGCCTCATTTTGTGAGCACTACTCGTTTGTTTCGTGTGTAGAACCCACTCACATTGAGGAAGCACTCCAAGACCCAAATTGGGTGATGGCTATGCAAGAAGAACTCAACAACTTCATCCGCAATGAAGTTTGGGTGTTGGAGGACCGACCCAAGGACAAGAACGTCATCGGAACAAAGTGGGTGTACCGCAACAAACAAGACGAGAATGGCTTTGTGGTCTGCAACAAGGCAAGACTTGTGGCCAAAGGGCTCTCGCAAGTTGAAGGACTAGACTTTGGGGAGACATTTGCTCTGGTCGCCCGGTTAGAGGCAATTCGTATTCTCCTTGCTTTTGCTTCACATCATAATATTACTCTTTATCAAATGGATGTGAAAAGTGCCTTTCTTAATGGCTACATTAATGAGCTTGTTTATGTTGAACAACCTCCCAGGTTCGAAGATCCGAGGAATCCTAACCATGTGTATAGGTTGCACAAGGCGCTCTACGAGCTCAAGCAAGCACCTAGGGCGTGGTATGAACGACTACGGGACTTCCTCATCATGCAAGGATTTAAGATCGGGAGGGTGGACACCACACTCTTCACCAAAGACATCAACGGAGATTTGTTCATTTGTCAAATTTATGTTGATGATATTATCTTTGGTTCAAATAACGAAGCTTTTAGCCATGAGTTTGGCAAAATGATGTCTAGGGAATTCGAGATGTCAATGATTGGAGAGCTCAACTTCTTCCTTGGATTCCAAATCAAGCAACTTCAAGAGGGAACCTTCGTCTACCAAGAGAAATACACCAAGGACCTCTTGAAGAAATTTGAGATGGGAGATTGTAGCTCAAGAAGCACTCCAATGGCAACAAATTGCCATCTCGACGCGGATAAGGACGGTAAACCTATTGACCAATCTCACTACCGCTCTATGATTGGTTCATTGCTTTATCTCACCGCATCTAGGCCCGATATAATGTTTAGTGTATGCTTATGTGCTCGCTTTCAAGCGGCTCCTAAAGAATCGCATAAGAAGGCGGTCTTTAGGATACTTAGGTATCTTAAGCATACCCCAAGTATGGGCTTGTGGTACCCTAAAGGTACAACCTTCCAACTCTTGGGATACTCGGATTCGGACTTTGTCGGATGCCGCGTGGATCGCAAGAGTACCTCCGGTGGGTGCCACTTGCTTGGGCGTTCCCTAGTGTCTTGGTCTAGCAAAAAGCAAAACTCCGTCGCCTTGTCCACGGTGGAAGCGGAGTATATAGCGGCCGGTGCATTTTGTGCCCAAATTCTTTACATGAAGCAAACCCTTTTGGACTTTGGTATTAAACTTGGTTGTGTGCCTCTCCTTTGTGACAATGAAAGTGTGGTTAAGATAGCTAAAAACCCCATTCAACACTCCCGCACTAAGCACATTGATATTCGCCACCACTTCTTGAGGGACCATGAAGCTAAGGGAGACATCTCATTGCGAGGTATTAGGTCCGAAGAACAATTGGCGGATATCTTCACTAAACCACTTGATGAGAAAACCTTTTCTAGGCTTAGAAGTGAATTAAATGTGCTAGATGCAACGAACGTCATGTAAGAATGCATATCATGTAGGTCTTGCCTAACTCTCAAAGGATAGGGGTGAGCTAGGGTTAGCTTGGGATGAAAGTTCTTTTGGGTGTACCCAAGGTTTGGAGAGTGGCTCTCCCTGAAGAAGCCTTTGAAAGGACCAAATTTGGCGAGATAGATTTATTTTATGTCTTGCATAGTGCCTGCCATATCTATTGCATTAAAATGTTTGGCATTGCATAACGGTAGATTGTCACAAAGGGGAACCCACCTCATGAGAAAGAGACTTGTTTGAAATGCAATATCTCAACTCATATAAGGTGGAAAGAACGAAATGTTAGGTGCGTTAATGCCTAGAGGAACATGCTTCATTGAGATAGTAGTCTTCATACTCTACCTCACAAAGCATGGGCCTTACATTTCATTTGGATAATTTCCTCCCATTTTTCTCGATTGTTCAAATTGTTTTAAGGACTAGCCAAATTATTGGCATACTAGTATTTTTGAGGGGTAAGGGGTTGCCCAAAAAGTCCTAAGACATGTGTTTCCCATTGTTTGATTGTTTGGTCAAAGGACATATATGGGATGTTGGTGTTTAGTTTCATCGGATTATCCAATGCCTAGGTTCATCCCCCATCGGATCAGTAGGTGTTCAAAATCCAAGTACCAGTTAAGTCAATATCCAAAATCGACCGATGTGTTCAAACAGAAAAACATCAGTCCATCCGATGTTCACAAATCTGAAACCTCGATGAATTCCACCGATGCTTTTCCATCTAACGTCGGACCATCCGGTGTCAACTTCCCTCTCCTGAATACCCTTACTGTGCCATTCATCCGATGATCAAAACCCTAAACGTCGGTCCATCCGATGTCTTCAGTGACTCTTTGAATATCCATACTGTACTATTCGACCGATGTCCACATCGATAAGCATCGGTCCATCCGGTGTTTAAAAAACGGCTAGGGTTTGGGACCCACTATTTAAACTCGGTCGTACCCCCTTTCGTCTCCCTCCTCCCGATCCCGACGCCGCCAGCTGATCCTTAGGGTTTATCTCGCGCCCTCCATCTCCTCCGCCGCCGGACGCCGCCGCCGTCGCCCTCAGGCCACCGCCGCCGTCTCCGGCCACATCCCACGCTCGCCGCACCGCCGTCACCCACGCCACTGCGCTGCCGCCGCTCGCTGCACCGCCGCTCCACGCGCCGGCTTTGCCCACCTCCACCGTCTCCACCGCCATCGACCTCGCCGCCGCCTCTCCTCGCCGCCGCCATTTCCACCGCTTCCAAGCATCGCCACTGTCCATCCCCATCGCCACCAAGCTCCACCATCACCTTCCACGTCCTCGTCGCCGCTAGGGTTTCCGGCCGACCAACGTCGTTCCACGTCTTCAAGTTCATTCTCCCGCATCGCTATGGCTCGCGATAAAAGAAACAAAGGCAAGGCGATCGTGGAGCCCGTCGCGAAGAAACAGAAGCTATCCAAAGAAGAGAAGAAGGCACTAATGGCCGCTCGCGCCGCCGAGGAGCGTGAGCGCGGCCGAGGGAGATCCCTGAGGATCCGCGAGGTTCGGCAGCCTCCTGTGATCGACGACTCCGACATCGAAGAGGAGCCGGTTGAGCGCTTGTCCGCCGGCGCTCAGCCCGGACACGTGGGGGTCAGTCCCCAGCCGTTCCTCGTCCAAGACCGACGGCTGCCGACCATCATGAGGACAGGGAAGCTCAGCGGGCCATATACGAGTTGGACACCACTGTCCATGTGGCCGAGGGAGTCCGGTTGACGGACTACCGGAAGATGAAGGCCAAGCAGCTACGCAAGCTTCGATGGAACGTGCTGCTTGAGGAGTGGTACCCACAGACCAGAGAGGCTCTTGTGGACAGTCGCTTCTGGACTGTCACCCAGGCGTCTCTCTACGAGACCTACAGACGTCGGAGGCACAAGCTATTTCAGCATAACTACCTAGACTGGGGGCAGCTTGCATTGGCAGCGGAGATGGACGTCCGTCTGTTCTTTGAGAGATACCGAGGATTGGTGCAGCTGCTAGCTTACGAGAGGAGTGCATATGTGGAAGATTGGGTCCGTGTCTTATACGCGACCCTGTACATCTTTGAGGGCAGGAGGTCGGTCGACTTCATGTTCATGGGTCAGCACTACCACCTCATGAGGCAGACGTTGGGGCAACTTCTTGGTTTGGACCTGCACGACACCTGCGTGCACGAGAGGGTATACGGGCAGGCAGATCCACCAAGGAGGCCACTTACTGGAGGGGTGGCACCACAGCTTGAGGAGATCTGGTCCCTGTTCGGCCCCACGTTCTCTCCGGACCAGCCGAGAGTTCCAGCACTTCTGACCCCAGCTGCGCGCATTGTGCACCTCGCCTTGCGCCGCACGCTCCTGCCGAGGTCGGGGTACTTGGAGGGGTTCACTAGTTTACAGCAGACCCTCCTGTTCTACATAATGAACGGGATGGATTTCGACATTGTGGACATTCTCCTGTGCGAGATGGAAGACGTGATCACAGATGGGGTAGGCATGATGAGGCAGATGGTCTATGGGCACTGGATCAGTTACATATGCACTATGATGGTGCCTGAGGGGGATGCAGCACAGGTCAGACTTGCTGACGAGAGTGTGACTCGCTTTTGTCACTACCGTGCCCCGGCTCCTGGAGACCACCGCCTTGGTCGTCCAGTTGAGCGCCAGGTCAGGGCCCGTCTGACAGAGGAAGATTGGTCCGAGCTAGAGCGGGAGGACGAGAGACTTGCAGAGGCTGAGGCTCAGGGGGAGGACCTGCAGCACATTTGGTCAGAGAGCGACACTGACGACAGTGTCGGGGAGTATTTCCCTCCTCCCCCCTCTCCCCGACAGCACGACGCGGAGGCTGGAGGTTCTACAGCGCCACCACCCACTCCCGTCACTGAGGCACAGGTCACGCAGCCGTCTGAGCTGACTTCGCTCCTCCAGCAGATGGTCGAGCAGCAGAGGCTAGACAGGCTGGCCACCGAGCAGGCCCGCGTGGAGCAGGCTGCACGTCTTCTTGAGCTCCAGCAGCAGCAGCAGGAGATGCAGCGTCAGATCGCCCGTGAGAGGCGTGAAGACACTGACCGGTTGACGAGGCTCATCGACCAGATGCACCAGCGCACTCTGGACCAGCAGCAGCAGACGCAGCAGGCGATGATGGGGATCCTGGTGTTAATCACCAACCTCTACACCCAGACCGGGATCGCCCTCCCATCGCAGCTGCCTGGAGTAGCTCCTCCGCCTCCCGTCTTGGCTCCAGCTGCTGCACCAGTGGCTCCAGTTCCCTCCACTCCGATCCCTTCGTTCAGCATGTCCCCGCTGCTGGCTCCTAGTGCTCCTCTTCACTCCCCACTGCCGGCCACGACACTGTTTCTTCAGACGCCGGCCTCTGTCACCAGTGCCCCTGCTCCAGCACCTCCTCCTCAGCAGGCACCGACGGTGGCACCTTCGGCTCCGGCAGCACCCTCCTCCGCTACTCCGGCCAGCAGCTCCGACGACAGCGGCGGTGACCAGTTCGTCATCGCGCCCAGCTCTCAGGGTCCGTAGGCGCTCGGATCCCTTTTTGGTGCCTTGATGCCAAAGGGGGAGAAGAGTTAGAGGGGTCAGGGGGAGTCCTAGTGTAAGGGGGAGTCGAGTCCAGCTTATCTTTGCTTATCTTTATTGTATTTGTGTATTTGCTACATTTGGTGTGTAATGAACCTATTTCCATGAGTTGTTAATCTTTTGAACTCATTTGATGTTTATATATGATTATGATCTCTTTGAATTCACACTTGTGTTATTAATTGATGTTTAAAGCTTCAAGTGTGACATCCGTATTCATTGCATATCTCATTCTATCAAATTCACTACCATTGCGCTTTGATTATTGTGTTGTCATCAATCACCAAAAAGGGGGAGACTGAAAGCATCTAGGCCCCCCTCATGTAGTACGGTTTTGGTGATTAATGACAACCATTGAACTTTACTAATGAATTTGTGAATGCAAGGTCCCCATAAACACTCAATAAGATGAAATGAACATGTCATTGGAGACCCATAGATACTCAACTTTCAAGATCAAATTCATGAGATAAAGACAAGATGTGAAGGCTCTATGTCTAAGTCACTCAATCAAAAATTGACAACATACAATGCTTAAGAATCATCAGAGAGCCTTGTGGAACAAATGTCTAAGAGGTCATCCGAGCAAGACACAAAAGATTCACTCAAAACAACTCGTAGCAAACAAAATCAACTCACCGGATCAACCGATGATTTCCAAAATGAACACATCGGTCGAGTTGATTCAACTGAAGAAAAAGACCTCAGACAAATGAACTCACCGGATCATCCGATGTGAAGGGCTCAAAAACATCGGTGCATCAGTACAGTTTGCAGTATAATTGGACCAAGTGAAGCATCGGATCATCCGATGTGCAGACTTACACACATCGGTTGATCACTCCAGTAAGCATCAAGATCAAGCAAATTCTGGAGGAAGATCCACCGGATCATCCGATGAGAAGACAGGGGGCAACATCGGTCTAATAACGGTAATATCTGACAAAATGACGTCAGCCGAAGTAATTACACCGATAACTAGAGGGGAGACATCGGATCATCCAGTGTTCACAGTAAAGTTCTGTCAGCCTACTTTTCCAACGGCTATTTCAGTTAAGCTGGCTATAAAACCCCTCTAACCCTGCCATTCCGAAGAGTCTTGATCACCTGAAGCCAACTACACATCCAAGAGCATTCAAGACTATAGAGCATACATTTCCACACTTTTAGATCATTTGTAATAGGCTAGAGAGAAGCTTGTGTGCGTTCTTTCTTTGTGATTGAACTCTCTAGGCTAGTGAGAAGTTGAAGAAGATCGTTCCGGAGCTTGCCAAGGTGTGTGTGGAAGCCCGGAACATCGAAGGTTGTACAAGGCTTGAGCTCCACCTTGTCGGAGATGGCGAACGGAGAAGATTAGTGAAGACTCCATTGTCTCGGTGACATTGGAAGTGGCAAAACCGTTCGGTGGGTGCCACAACGTGGACGTAGGAAGATCCTTGCGATCTTGCCGAACCACGGGATAAACCTTCGTGTCCCCTAGCGTTTGCATTTCTCTCCCTCTCTTTACATTATGCAATCTTTACTTCACAAGTTATATCTACGTTGATTGCATAGTTAGAACTGCATTGGGAATTGGGCTTAAGTAGTTCGTTTTTAATTGCTTTAAAATTTGAAAGAAAGCCCAATTCACCCCCCCCCCCCTCTTGGGCGTTTCGATCCTTACACTATGGCATAGAAGACTAGCCCATGTTGGGATGAGAAATTTGCAAAAACTCCTTAAGGGCGAGCACATCCGTGGTTTAAAGAATGTTGTGTTTGAAAAGGATAGACCATGTGGCGCATGCCAAGCCGGAAAACAAGTTGGAGTACCACATACATCTAAGAACATTATGACAACATCAATACCATTGGAGCTTCTACACATGGATCTCTTCAGTCCTGTTGCCTACATAAGTATTGGCGGTAACAAATATGGTCTTGTTATTGTTGATGACTTTTCACGTTTCACATGCGTATTCTTTTTGCATGATAAGAGTGAGACTCAAGGTGTCCTCAAGAGGTACTTGAAGAGATCTCAAAATGAGTTCTCCTTAAGTATAAGACCATAAGAAGTGACAACACCACCGAATTCAAGAATACTCAAGTTGAAGAATTCTTGGATGAGGAAGGCATCAAGCATGAGTTCTCGGCCCCATACTCCCCTCAACAAAATGGGGTGGCTGAGAGGAACAATAGGACCTTAATTGAGATGTCAAGAACCATGCTTGATGAGTACAAGACGTCGGACCAGTTTTGGGCGAAAATGATCAACACTGCTGGCCATGCCATAAACCGGTTGTATCTTCACCACATACTTAAGAAGATGTCTTATGAGCTCCTAACCGGTAACAAGCCAAACATTTCCTACTTTCGTGTTTTCGGGAGCAAATGCTACATTCTTAACAAGAAGTCTAGGACTTCAAAGTTCGCTTCTAAGTCCGATGAAGGTTTCTTACTTGGTTATGACTCAAACACTTACGCCTATTGTGTCTTTAACAAATCCTCTGGAATTGTTGAAGTAACACGTGACATAGTGTTTGATGAGACTAATGGATCCTAAGTGGAGCAAGTTAATCGTCATGTGCTAGATCAAGAAGAAGCTCCACAAGTGGTGATAGGAAGGATGGCACTTGGAGATATACGACCACAAGAACAACCTCAAGATGCAAGTGACCATCCTACACATCAAGCAAGCTCCTCCTCAAATGATCAAGATCAAGTTCCCCAAGATGTGCTCCAAGAAGATGAAAATGGAGGCATCAATCAAGGGGGAGACAATGAGGATGAGGAAGACCAAGTTGATGAATCAAGAACTCAAGCGCCTCACCCAAGAGTGCATCAAAGCGTCCAACGTGACCATCCCATTGACAATATACTTGGAGACATCTCCAAGGGGGTAACTACTCGATCTCGTGTTGCAAACTTTTGTGAACATTACTCTTTTGTTTCTTCCTTGGAGCCCCACAAGGTTGAAGAACCACTAAGAGATCCGGATTGGGTGATGGCCATGCAAGAAGAGCTCAACAACTTCGAAACAAATCAAGTATTGGAGCTTGTGAAGAGGCAAAATGCGAACGTTGTAGGCACCAAATGGGGGTTCCACAACAAAAAATATGAACACGGGGTGGTTACAAGGAACAAGGCACGACTTGTGGCCAAAGGGTATTCACAAGTCGAAGGTTTGGATTTCGAAGAAACCTTTACTCTTGTAGCTAGGCTTGAATCAATTCGTATGTTACTTGCCTTTGCTACTCACCATGATGTTAAGCTATATCAAATGGACGTCAAGAGCGCATTCCTAAATGGTCCAATCAAGGAAGAGGTGTATGTGGAGCAACCCCCCGGATTTGAAGATGAAGAATTCCCAAACCATGTGTACAAATTGCGTAAGGCTCTCTATGGACTCAAACAAGCTCCTAGAGCTTGGTATGAGTGCCTTAGAGATTTTCTAACTCAAACTGGTTTCAAAATTGGGAAGGCGGACTATACTTTATTCACTAAGCACTTCAATGATGATTTGTTTGTTTGCCAAATATATGTCGATGAGATTATATTTGGTTCTACTAACAAAGCTATTTGTGATGATTTTTCTAAGATAATGACGGAAATATTTGAGATGTCCATGATGGGGGAGTTGATGTTATATCTAGGTTTTCAAGTGAAGCAACTCAAGGAAGGCACATTCATTAGTCAAACCAAGTACACACAAGATATACTCAAGAAGTTTGACATGGACAAGGCCAAACCCATCAAGACTCCTATGGCAACCAATGGGCATCTCAATCTCAATGAAGATGGTCCAAGTGTGGACCAAAAGGTATATCGTTCCATGATAGGCTCATTGCTTTACTTATGTGCATCTAGGCCCGATATCATGCTTAGTGTGTGTATGTGTGCTAGATTTCAAGCTGCCCCTAAGGTGTGTCATTTGACTGCCGTTAAGAGAATTTTTAGATATTTAGTTCACACACCAAGCCTAGGACTTTGGTACCCCAAACGCTCTAAGTTTAACCTCATTGGATATTCCGATGCGGACTATGCTGGGTGCAAAGTTGATAGGAAAAGTACATCGGGAACTTGCCAATTCCTTGGTAGATCTCTTGTCTCTTGGTCCTCAAAGAAACAAAACTCCATTGCTCTTTCCACAGCCGAAGTGGAGTATGTCTCCGTCGGAAGTTATTGTGCACAACTTCTTTGGATGGCGACAAACTCTTAGGGATTATGGCATAAATTTGCGCCATATTCCCCTCCTATGTGGAAATGAGAGTGCCATCAAAATAGCCCATAATCCAGTTGAACACTCAAGGACCAAACACATTGATATTCGACACCATTTCTTGAGAGATCACTCCATCAAAGGAGACATTGTAATTTCACATGTGAGAACCGATAAACGATTGGTCGATATATTTACCAAACCCTTAGATAAGAAAAGATTTTGTGAACTTAGGAGTGAGCTTTATATCTTGGATTCTCGAAATGTGGCTTGAGTCTTGCGCATCTGATTGTCATATTCAAAATTCACACATGCTTACAAAAAACTCATCCCCCTCGATTTTCTAAAAATTATTTTGAAATTATTGAATCCTTGTGAATCATAGTCATAATTTGATTGTTGGTTGCTTACTGACCATGTTTATAAATATCATTTGTGAAATCTAGTCCAAAAGGATCGAATCTCCACTGAAAAATCAATATATAGGAGTTTTCGGCCTTAGGATCGGACTGGTCCGCCCCTAGACCGGACTAGTCTGGTGGCTCAGAACTGTCCGGACCCAGTCTGATAGCCGGATAAGTTCGGGTCCTGGACCGGACTAGTCCATCCCTTGGGGACTTAACCTTCCCAGGGAGCCCTCAACCTCTCCACTTCCATTCAAACACTCTCTCTCCAAAAACGCTCGAAAACTGCCTCCCAAATGGCGATTTTCGATTCCCCCAACAAATCTTGACTCCAATCCGTGGATTGAAGCCCTAAGGTGCTAAGTAATCTTTCCCCAAGCATCGGAGGCCGATTCTTCATCCACATTTCATCGATTTGAAGATTTGAAGAGGTATTCTTGACCTAACCCCAAAATCCTTGAAATTCAATTCTTTTGGATCTATTGATAGAAACTTCTTCACAAATGTTGTTGTGCACATCATTGTGATCATGTACCTCCATTTTTGTGGTAGGATCCGTAGTTTTCACAAAATTTCTCTAGATTAGGGTTCTTGCTGTGTGAACCAGACTAGTCCGGCTTCAGGGCGGACAAGTTCGATTGGGTACGGACTAGTCCGGCCCCTGGGCAGACAAGTCTGAATTACACAGCGAAAACCCTAACCTTGATCGATTCTGTGAATTCTACCACTTTGTCTTGACTCCTTGGACCCATATACATTCCCTTGCTTCTCTTACCAGCAACCATGTCAGATAACGAGTATGTTCCACCTTCCGACTCCGAGGCCGAAGCGGAAAAGCAAGCTCTTTATCGCCGGAGACGCGAGGAACAGGAAATGGCTGCTGCCTACTTTGCATCAAAAAGAGCAAGAAGACGCAGCGAGAAGCACACAACTCTGCAGCAGCCGAGGCAGCCCCAAGGAAAAAGACACTTGTGACATTGGGGGATCAAGCTAGAGCCCAAGGGGCGAGGACCTCCAAGGATAAGGCAAAGGCCCCGGTCGATGCTGCACCCAAGAAGAGGGTGATCGTTGCTAACAAGCCTGCAAGCAAGGCAAAGAAGGGTGCCTCTCAACCCATAGGCCCTTTGAGGATGTCTTCTCCTGCACGGAACCCAAACCATGCAGCTGCCTTTGATGCCAACATCTTTAAGGTCAAAGGGGCTGAGAAGGTGCGCAAGCTAAGGAAGATGAATGTCTATCAGTGGGACAGGAGCACAGTGGATCCCCGTTTCTGGTGTTACTTCCATTGTGACTAATATCGGACGGTCTACATGTACAAGCAGACCCCAGTCACTGATGCTTAGTGGATTTACTGGGACTACATGGCTCAGAAGGATCACGTGGCCTTCAATGTCGTGATTGAAGTCGTCGAGCGACATGGCTTGAAGAAGTTCATGGCCTTCCAGTATGACTGGAATGTGTAAGCTATCACTAAATTCTACTCCACTATCTAGTTCCACACCGATGGGGACAGGAGGATTACCTGGATGACCCATGGAGAGAAATACTCCACCACCTACTAGGAGTTTGCTCAGCTGCTTGACCTAGAGGATCAACTGGACAATGAAATTATTATCTCCAACTTGAGGCCAGTTGATCGCGATACCCTCGAGTACATGTATTCTAGCAATGTACCCTTTGAGACAGAGCACATAAGGAACATCAAGCCCTTCTACAGTGTCCTCAACAGGGTGCTTCGGAAGACCATTGCCCCCAAGGATGGAGATGCAGGGATAATTCAAGGAAATTTGAGGCACTTGATGGTTCTCATTGATGGAGATGTCCGCTTTAATGTGGTTGACTACATCCTCGACGACATCTTCAACATCTCCCACACTCCAAACCGATCATGTGGATACGCTCCATACATCATGTACATGATCGAGAAGATCTCTAGACTCACCTTCAAGAAAGATATAATTCACCGGAGGCTTCGACCACAACTCCCTCCTCCGGAGCCGGCTGCCCCTAGGAGGAAGAATGCGGATCCTCACGCTTCTTCCTATCGCTTTGTGACATCTCCTCCGCCACCTTCGTCTTCATCACAATGCGGGAGTGGATTTCTCAAGTGCTTCAAGGCCATTTTCTCTTCTTGCCGGAAGGCGGAAATTCAGCAACGTCGCATGGAGCGTTGCCAAGAGAAGTATCTCAAGGCGGTGTGCAACAAGTTGGACATTCCCATATCTCCTGCCGAGGAGAGTGATGGAGAGATCATTCCATTCCCGGAGTTCACCGCCGAGGAGCTCGCTCAATTTGGTGAACATGGTACTTCCACTGTGGCCCCGACCGATGATGATGATGCTATATTGATCCGAAGGCCACGGAGAGCGACAGCGGGCACCAAGTCGGAGACGACGACGCCGATGATGACGACGAGTAGACTTAAGGGCTCTTCCTTCCTTCTTTTCCTTTTTGGTGTCTTGATGCCAAAGGGGGAGAGATTGAAGGGGGTTTAGATTGGTGGATGAGGCACTTAGATAGGGGGAGAGATTGAGAGTTCTACTTAGTTACGTGAGGGAGATATTGATCCAAGATTGGACTTATGTTTTTATGTTTAAAACTCTCGCTTAAATTGTTGTAATACTTAATTCATATCAATTGTGATGTTATGCTTGAGTTACATGCTTGTCTTGCACATTTGTTGCATTATCACAACTTATGAGCACATCACTTAGGCACCCCACCATAACATGTATATGTATGAGAACTCTCTCAAATCTCTCTTACTCATGATGCATACATGGAGGGGGAGTTACTCATACAAATACATGTTATGAAAAAAATTATTATCATTTTTGTTGAAGTCTTAATGTGTTGTCATCAATCACCAAAAAGGGGGAGATTGAAAGTGCATCTAGGCATCCCCGTGGGTTTTGGATGATTGATGACGATAATTAAGAGTCTAATGAGCTAAGTTGATCCTAAGCACAGGTACAATGATAGAAATGAGATGAAACCCCTCAAAAAGGAAAAGGACATAACGGGCGTCAAAGGCTCAAGAAGTAGAAATTAGGGTTTCTATGAAGATGAGCTTTTATGAGCCATGTCATGTGAAAGGGTGGATGTATCATGTGCATTGAAATCATTCTAAGGGGCTCAAAGTGGTGGTTTAGAGAAAAACCTAAGTGAGAAGCCAAAATGAGGAAAAACCTTAGGAGGTCGGACTTGTTCGGGCCTCAAGGCCGGACTAGTCCGGCCAGGTAGACCAGTCCGTTTTGAGGCGGACCAAATGTCTATGGAGTGTTTCTTAGTCAATTTGGAGCTATGTCCCAGAAGACCGAACTTGTTCGTTTATGGACGGACCAAAGCTCTCTGGAAAAGTTCGGACTTGTCCGTTTGGGTACGGACTAGTCCTTTTGAGACTTAGTGAGATTAACCGAAGGAAACCCTAGAGGGCCGGACTAGTCCGCCCCCTGTGGCCGGACTAGTCCAGGCCTACATAGATGAGTCCATTTTGAACCGAACTAAACCCTTCTGTCCTACTTTGGACTAGTCCATTTTGGACCAGACCAGTCCGTTGTTTAGTGATTGTTTGAATTTAGAAATTTGGCGGGTAGCGTGACGATCATCGGGCAGTGTGGCAGTTGTCGGGATCTGACCAGAGGTCAGTGGTCCAATTCGGCCGGACTAGTCCGGGGCCAGTGGCCGGACTAGTCCGCCCTTCTCCTGAGGTGAGCAGAAGAAGCTCGGGACCCCTATAAAAAGGGGACCGCCGGCCTCATTTGAACAAGTCTTGAACCCTAGCGCACAACAAGTGACCAAGAGCCTTCCAAAGCCTTCTACTCATCCTTCCAGCCCTCTAAGACCAAATCTTGAAGAGATTAGGGTTTGGAGAGGAGAGTGAAGGAAGATCATCGCACTTTGGCTCTCGGTTTGATCTCTTTGCACATTGTGATTGTGTTTTGTGGCTTGTGTGAGTTGAGCTTCGTGTGCTCCTCATTGTATTGATTTGTGGGAGCCTCAACTTGTGAGTAGCCCCATCAAACTTGGTGATTACCCATTGATATAGTGGAAACCAAGCTGGCCATCGTGGTGGCTTGGTGAGAGAAGGGTCAAGTGAGACCCGGTCCTTGTGTGGACTTCTCAATGTGGATGTAGGCTTCTTTGTGGAGCTGAACCACAGGATAAATCTTATCTCACTTGTCTTTTACTTCTTGTGATCACTAGCACTGTTATTAGGGTTCATATTGTTCACATTGCCTTTCACTTTTGCTCTTTGTTGAAATCTTGTGATCTAAGTGCTTAAATCTTCCAATCTTAGCTGTACTAAGTTACTACACATTGGTTACATCTTTGTTGAACTAAAATTCCGCAAATAACTTGTCAAAACCAAGTTTTTAGGTTTTCACCCTGTGCTGAGCGGACTAGTCCGGCCCTGTCCAGACAAGTCCGACCTCAGAAATTTAATCTCATTTGATTAAGTCATTTCAGGTATTATTGCCTATTCACCCCCCCCCTCCCTCTAGGCGACTTTCAACTGGGTTTGGGAAACACTCATAATACTTAATTATGAACTATTGAACATGTGAATGATGAGAATTGATAATAACGACCCTTTGGCAACATGGTGACTAGGGATCTAAGCAAGTTGGTAATTTGGAATGGGTTGGTCTATTATTGGTGGTTTTGCTTGCTTTAGATCTAAGGACCGGTCCGTGGAGCGACCATCCAGGATTTACAGTGCCACAACAGGGCCAAGTATGGGTGCGACTTAGATGACTAATTGGTGAATTGCCAGTGTTGTTTGGACCATTAAGAATGCTCGGGGAAGGGGTAGTCAGATTGGGTTTGTAGTTGATCGTGGGACTACCCTGGGATCCGAATGGCTCAAGAGGCGGCCCTTGGTTGGATGTGCTCAGTGGAGACATCACCACCAATGAAAACTCAGTGGGGTCTAAATAGGCTAGTAATCACTTTGTAAAGGCTATTTTGTGATCTCTTGGCCACACACCTAAGAAAGTGTGGGATGGCATAATTGAGATTCCATAGTCATCGAAAGGTGATGAAATCATGAACTTGTGCGTAAAGTGGTACAACCTCTGCAGAGTGTGTCTAAAACTATCATGATAGATGTGCTACTGGTTAATAGCAACTTGGACCCTCACATGATTATAACATGAACTTTAACTTGGTTTAATGGATGGAATTGAATTGGGAGTTGGTATTGGATATTTAATTGGCTTTGGTATATGGAATTGGTGAAATTGAGACAAATGAGCAGTTATGAGTTGATTATGGTTTATTATTGCTGGAATTGGTTATTTAAGTTGAAATTCATATTAATTGGGTTATGTGGGAAGGACCTCACTTAATAATGATATAATTGCATTTTCAACTGTTTTGAATGTACTTCTATACAATTAGCCATATTATTGTCATTCCTTGTTTAAGCTACATGCCATTCTTTCCCACACTTGTTGAGTACGACATGTGCTCATCCTTGCTATTCCCCCACAAAATTCAGATGCACACAAACAGGTGGAGTACCAGGAGGTATTTGAGGAGTTCTAGGTGTGCGTGTTACCGTCAAACCTGCATGTGGAGTTGAAGTCATTAGTGTTTAGTTTTTCCGCTGTAGTTTCACTAGAGCTTGTAATCGAGACTATTTGGTTTGCAATAAGGTACTATTATTATTCGAGACATGGTTATATCTATTTATCAATTGTGAATCACTTGTGTATGTGTGTTAAACATCCTGGGCACACATATGCATTATGCTTGGTTCATTTTTGGAACCAGGTGTCACAATAGTGCTAGTGAAAATGAATACATGCTAAAGGACATGAGTAAGAGTACATTGAAAAGGTTAAAGATGTTGTTGGATGAGATATTTAAGAAGGAAGAGCTCATCGACCATCAAGAGCAATGCTCATCCAATAAAAGGAGAGATGTCAAGAGTTTGAGGAGCTCTTGGAGCTTGAAAGAGAAAGAAGCAATGCACTTAAGCGTGAACTCGCTTTGAGCAAGGTAACTTGCTCAAACCTTGAGAACACTACAATTGTGCTTAAGGATGAACTTGTTAGCTTGACAAAAGTTAACAAGATCCTTAATACACAAGTGGAGTCTCTCAAGGTCAATGCACCTTCTTCCTCTAAAAGCTCACCTTACACAAATATCAAATCCAAAACACCTCAAGCTTGCAAGTGTTCTAACTTGATCCTAAAACTAAAAGATTAGCTTAAGGTGGCACAAAACGAGCAAGCACCGAAAGGTGGCATCTTTGACAAGGATAAGATGGCATATGCACGTAGTGCATACACCAACACAAGGCATCCTCTCGTCAAAGATGGTCTTGGCTATTCTAGGGAGAGGAAGCAAAATGCTAAGACTCCTAAGAATGACAAATACTTGATTGTTTTTGTCAAAGAAGGTTCTTACCACAATAACAAGGGAAGGAACATTGTTACTTCACATGATACACCTAAAAATGACCCCATCCATTGTTTCATGATTTTGATGCTTCATATGTCTTGTTAAGGAACAAGTTTGGAAAGACTTATACTAGGTATGTTGGGCAACACCGCAAGAGTCCAAAATCTTGCGTGTGGGTGCCCAAGTGCCTCTTGACTAACATCAAAGGACCCAACACCGCTTGGGTACCTAAAGCCAAGGCTTAACTCTATTTTGTAGGCATACTCCCTCGATGGAACCAAGTGATTCTTGATAGTGGATGCACAAACCATATGATCGGAGAGAGGAAGATGTTTGTGGAGTATGAGGAAAATGAAGATCCAAGTGAAGGAATCTACTTTGGGGACAATAGCCAAGGGAAAATCCTTGGCATCAGTAAAATTGCTATATCCACTAATCATACTCTTTCAAATGTTTTGCATGTTGATTCGCTTGATTATAATCTCTTGTCCATATCACAATCATGTGACAAAGGTTATAATTGTCTTTGCACTAACGAGGGTGTGATCATCACAAGAAGGAGCAATGACTCAATTGCCTTTAAGGGTGTGCTCAAGGGAAAGCTTTATCTTGTGGATTTTTCTATGGATAAAGCCGAACATGACACATGCTTGATGGCAAAAACCAAGATGGGATGGCTTTGGCATAGAAGACTAGCCCATGTTGGGATGAGGAACTTGAAAATCTTCTTAAGGGCAAGCACATTCGTGGTTTGTAGAATGTTGTATTTGAAAAGGATAGGCCATGCAGCACTTGAAAAGCCAGAAAGCAAGTTGGAGCTCAACATCCATCCAAGAACATCATGACGGCAACGAGACCATTGGAGCTTCTACACATGGACCTATTCGGCCCAATTGCCTACATAAGCATTGGCGGTAACAAATATGGTCTTTTCATTGTCGACGATTTTTCACATTTCACTTGGGTGTTCTTTTTGCATGACAAGAGCGAGACTCAAGGTGTCCTCAAGAAATACTTGAGGAGAGCTCAAAATGAGTTCTTCTTGAGGATCAAGACTATAAGGAGTGACAAAGGCACCGAATTCAAGAACACTCAAGTGGAAGAATTTTTGTATGAAGAAGGTATCAAGCACGAGTTCTCGGCCCCCTACTCCCCTCAACAAAATGGGGTGGTCGAGGGGAAGAATAGGACCCTCATTGAGATGTCAAAAACCATGCTTGATGAGTACAAGACGTCAGATCGATTTTGCGCGGAAGCGGTCAACACCGCTTGCAATGCCATAAACTGGTTGTACCTTCATCGCATATTGAAGAAGACGTCCTATGAGCTCCTAACCGGTAACAAACCCAACATTTCCTATTTTTGTGTTTTTGGGAGCAAATGCTATATTCTCAACAAGAAGCCTAGGACTTTGAAGTTCACTTCAAAGCCTGATGAGGGTTTCTAGCTTGGTTATGACTGAAACACTTACGCCTATCGTGTCTTTAACAAATCCTCTGGAATTGTTGAAGTAGCACGTGACGTGGTGTTTGATGAGACTAATGGATCCCAAGTGGAGCAAGTTGATCGTCATGTGCTAGATCAAGAAGAAGCTCCACAAGTGGTGACAGGAAGGATAGTACTTGGAGATATTCGACCGCGACAAGAACCTCAAGACTCAAGTGGCCATCCCACACATCAAGCAAGCTCTTCCTCAAACGATCAAGTTCAAGAGCCTCAAGATGAACCCCAACAAGATCAAAATGGAGGCAACAATCAAGGGGGAGACGAAGAAAATGATGAAGATGAAGATACAAGACCTCAAGCACCACACCCTAGAGTACATCAAAGCGTTCAACGGTACCATCCTGTCGACAACATTATTGGAGATATCTCCAAGGGTGTAACTACTCAATCTTGTGTTTTAAATTTTTGTGAACATTGCTCTTTTATTTCATCCTTGGAACCTCACAAAGTTGAAGAAGCACTACGAGATCCAGATTGGGTGGTGGCCATGCAAGAGGAGCTCAACAACTTTTAAAGAAATCAAGTGTGGGAGCTCGTGAAGAGACCAAATGCAAATGTTTTTGGCGCCAAGTGGGTGTTCCGCAACAAACAAGATGAGCACGGGGTGGTGACAAGGAACAAAGCACGACTTGTGGCCGAGGGGTACCCACAACTCGAAGTTATAGAAAATGGACATCAAGAGTGCATTTCTCAATGGTCCAATCAAAGAAGAGGTGTATGTGGAGCAACCCCCGGGCTTTGAAGATCAAGGCTTCCCCAACCATGTCTAGAAATTGCATAAGGCTCTCTATGGCCTCAAAAAAGCCCATGGAGCTTGGTATGAGTTCCTTAGAGACTTTCTAACTCAAAAATGGTTTCAAAATTGGGAAGGCCGACTATACTCTATTCACTAAGAATTTCAATGATGATTTGTTTGTTTGCCAAATATATGTCGATAACATTATATTTTGTTCTACTAACAAAAGTCTCTGTGATGAGTTTTCTAAGATTATGACCGAAAGATTTGAGATGTCGATGATGGGGGAGTTGAAGTTCTTCCTAGGATTTCAAGTGAAGCAACTCAAGGAAGGCACGTTCATTAGTCAAACGAAGTACACACAAGACATACTCAAGAAGTTTGACATGGACAAAGCCAAACCCATCAAGACTCCAATGGGAACCAATGGGCATATCGATCTTAATGAAGATGGTCCAAGTGTGGACCAAAAGGTATATCGGTCCATGATAGGTTCATTGCCTTACTTCTGTGCATCTAGGCCTGATATAATGTTAATTGTTTGTATGTGTGCTCGATTCCAAGTTGCTCCCAAGATGTTCCAATTGACCACTGTAAAGAGAACTCTTATATATTTAGTTCACACACCAAGCCTAGGAATTTGGTACCGCAAGGGCTCTAAGTTTAATCTCATTGGATATTCTGATGCAGAATATGCGGGGTGCAAAGTCAATAGGAAGAGTACCTCCGGGACTTGCCAATTCTTGGGTAGGTCTCTAGTGTATTTGTTCTCAAGGAAACAAAATTCCATTGCTCTATCTACAACCAAAGCGGAGTATGTTGCATCCGGAAGTTGTTGTTCACAACTTCTTTGGATGCGGCAAACTCTTGGGGACTATGGTATAAACTTGTGCCATATCCCTCTCCTATATGAAAATGAGAGTGCCATCAAAATAGCCCACAATCCAGTTGAGCATTCAAGGACCAAGCACATTGATATCTGCCACCACGTCCTCAGAGATCACTCCATCAAAGGAGACACAGTGATATCCCATGTGAGAACCGAAAAAAATTGGCCGATATCTTCACCAAGCCCTTAGATGAGAAAAGATTTTGTGAACTTAGGAGTGAGCTTAATATCTTAGATTCTCGAAATGTGGCTTGAGTCTTGCACATCTGATTATTACTTGTATTTGCTTCAAAATTGATGCATGCTTGCAAAAAAAATTTCCCACTCAATTTTCTACAAAACTATTTAAAATTATTGGATTTTTGTGAATTATGGTCATAATTTGGTTGTTGATTTCTTACTGATCACGTTTGCAAAAATATTTTGTGAAAACTTGTCCATAACGCCCAAATTATCTGACCCCTCCTAAAAAATCTAGTTGCACATTTCAACTATTCAGGGGGTCGGACAAGTCTGACTCTCAAGTCAGACATGTCTGACTAAGTCAGACATGTCCGATAGCTGAGTTAGACAAGTCCGGCGTGGGTTAGTTAGGGTTTCGGGAGACTGTCGGACAAATCTGACTTCTACGTCGAACTTGTCTGAGGCCCCCCAAAAGAAGCCGACGACTCTTCTCCCTCTCTCTCTTCACTTCATCCATTACAAATTGAGTTCCTCTCCATTTCTCTCAAGATCTCCTTCGATTTTTAGCCTCTTGCGACGAGTGTGTGAGGACGATCCCTCCAAGGCTTGAAGATCTTCAACTTTTTTGACCTTCTCCCATATTTCCCCATTTCAAGGTATCTTCTCCATTCTTACCTCATTTTCTTCGGATCTTGCGGCAAGTTGTCATTTTCTTGCTAATGAAATTGCTCACTAGCATGATTAACAACTTGTGGTAGAATCTTGTTGGTAGAAAAATTGATTTGCATCGTTTAGATAGAAGTTAGGGTTAAGTCTGTACAGGTCGGACATGTCCAACATCTGCATCGGACAAGTCCGATACAGTATGTCAGAAAAGTCTGACTCATAAGTCAGACATGCCTAACTCCGTCATACATGTCTTACTTTTGGATCAGACAAGTCTGATCCTGTATAGCACCTGTCCTCTTAGCTTCTATACAATCTATCTATCAATGATTTTATTCCTCTTGCTTTGTCTCTTACCTATCCTTCATGTCTGTTCTAGCCATGGCTCATGACAATCAAGGTGCAAAGAGAGGAAATCAACCCGCAAGCAGTGAAGCATCCACTCAAGCCTCGAAAAGGGTCAAGCAGACTGTCCGTCGCATCAGAAGGCGACACTCATCGTCCGGCATACCAGGTCAATTATAGAAGGAACCTTCCAGAGACATAGACTCAAAGGGATTTCATGTGCTATGAGATGCCTAAGGTTGGGAGAGACCCTCGGTTTTGGAGCTATTTCCACATGGACTACTATCGATTAGTGCTTACGACTAAGCAAAATCTAGTGACTGGCATGCAGTGGGTTGATTGGGAGACAGTCCAAAAGAAGAAAGATGGTCTATTTACTGAGGTCAAAGATGCTTGTGAATTTCATGGTGTAAAGGTGTAAGGATCGAAACGCCCAAGAGGGGGGTGAATTGGGCTTTCTTTCAAATTTAAGACAACTAAAAGTTAACTACTAAAGCCCAATTCCCTATGCGGTTTATCGATGCAATCAACGTAAATATAAATTGCGGAATAAAGATTGCATAATGTAAAGAGGAGGGAGATGAATGCAAACGCTCAAAAGGCACGGAGACACGAAGTTTATCCCGTGGTTCGGAAAGATCACAAGGATCTTCCTACATCCACGTTGTGGCACCCACCGAAGGGTTTTGCCACTCCCAAGTCACTGAGACAATGGGATCTTCACTAATCTTCTCCGTTTGCCATCTTCGGCAAGGTGGAGCTCAAGCCTTGTACAATCCTTGATCTTCCGGGCTTCCACACACACATTGGCAAGCTCCGGAAGGATCTCTTCAACCTCTCACTGGTCTAGAGACTCCAATCACAGAGAAAGGACGCACACAAGCTTTTCTCTAGCTAGATCTAGCCTATACAAATGATCTAATGGGTGTAGAAGTGTAAGCTCTTGGTCTTGAGTGCTCTTGGATGTGTTGTTAGCTTCTGAGTATCAAGACTTGCCGTAATGACTGGCTTAGGGGGTATTTAAAGCCAACCTCCCCGAAATAGCCGTTGGAAAAGTAGGCTGACAGAACTTTATTGTACACATCGGATGATCCGATGTCTCCCCTTTGGTTATCATCGGTCTAATTGAGATGGCTGACGTCATGGTGTCAGATATGACCGTTGTTAGACCGATGTAGCTTCATCTTCATCATCAGATGATCCGGTGGCTCTTCCTTCAGAATTATCTTGAACTTGAGGCTTACTAGAGTAATCAACCGATGTTCACACCTCTGTACATCGGATGATCCGGTGCTTCACTTGGTCCAATGATGTTGTAAACTGTACTGATGGACCGATGTGACTGAGCCATACATCGGATGATCCGGTGAGTGCTTTGCTCTGAGGTCTTCTCCTTCTGTTGACACAACTCGACCGATGTAGTCAACTCAGAAATCATCGGATGATCCGGTGTGTTCAACTTGTTGACTTCGAGTTGTTCTGAGTTGTTCTTTTGGAATTTGAACTTGTGACCTCTTTGACACTTGTTTGAAATGTTGTTCTGATAGTCTTCAAGCATTGAGTGATGTCAAGTTAGAGCTTTCACTTCTTGTCTTCATATGATTTGATTTGATCTCATTAGTTGATTTTATATGGGTCTCCAATGTAATTTTGATTTCATTTGATTGAGTGATTATTGGGACCTTGCATTCACAAATTCATTAGTAAAATCGAATGGTTGTCATTACTCACCGAAACCGTACCTCATGGGGCCTAGATGCTTTCAATCTCCCCCTTTTTGGTGATTGATGACAACACAATAATTTAAAGTGCAATAGTAATGAATTTGATGGTACAATACTCAAAAATGGATATGCAATGAATACAAGATAGGATACAGTGATCTTGTAGAAATCAAATGAAGTGGCGCAAAAAAACTTAATCGATTAATACCATAAGCAAATGACACAAGTAGAAAAGTGCTTAATTAATATTACAAAAAGGTACTTGAGCACACAAAATTACATAAAAACTCCCCCTGAGACTAGAAAACTACTCCCCCTGACTCCTCTACCTCTTCTCCCCCTTTGGCATCAAGACACCAAAAAGGGATCAGAGAGCCTACTGACCCCGAGAGCTAGGCGCGATGACGAGCTGGTCACCGTCGCTGTCGTCGGAGCTGGAGTCGCCGGTCGCAGGAGCTGGAGCGGAGGGAGCTGGGGGGGTCCGCTGTCGATGCTGGAGAGGAGGTAGCAGGTACAGGAGGCGCCGGTGGAGCTGGAGCTGGGGGAAGCTGAGCACTGACCACAGATGCCGGCGTCTGCTGGAACAGAGTCGTCGCCGGCAGAGGAGAGTGGATCGGTGCACTGGGTGCCAGAAGTGGTGACATGCTGATAGAAGGAATCGGAGTAGCAGGCACCTGAGTCGCACCTGGAGCCAGTCCCAGTCCAGGCTGCTGTGGAGGAAGGGCGATCCCAGTCTGAGTGTATAGGTTGGTGATCAACCCTAGGATCCCCATCATAGCCTGCTGAGTCTGCTGCTGCTGGTCGAGGATACGTCGGTGCATCTGATCAACAAGGTTCGTGAACCGGTCCGTATCTTCTCGCCTCTGTCGGGCGATCTCCAGCTGAAGCTCCTGCTGTTGCCTCTGAAGTTGTGCCAGGTGAGCAGCCTGCTCTGCCCTGGCCTGCTCAGCCATGAGCCTGTCCTGGCGTTGTTGCTCTATCATCTGCTGAAGAAGTGTCGACAGCTCTGATGGCTGTGACACCTGCGCCTCGGACACAGGGGGTGGTGTCGGTGGAGGAGCAGTTGAACCTCCTGCCTCTGCATCGTGCTGCCTCGGTGAAGGAGGAGGAGGAGGGAAGTACTCCTCGACACTCTCGTCTGTGTCGCTCTCGGACCAGACGTGCTGCAGGTCTCCTCCCTGAACCTCTGCCTCAACTAGACGCTCATCCTCTTTCTCCAAGTCCGACCAGTCTTCCTCAGACAGCATCGCCCTGGCCTGACGCTCAACAGGGTGGCCAAGGCGGCGGTCCCCTGGAGCTGGAGCTCGGTAGTGTCCGAACCGTGACACACTCTCTTCAGAGAGACGGTCGTGCGCGGCGGACCCCTCGGGAACCATCATGGTAAGCAGGTAGCTGATCCAGTGCCCATAGACAAGCTGCCTCATCATGCCCACACCATCTATGATCACATCCTCCATCTCGAAAATGATGACATCCACTATGTCAATGTCCATCCCGTTCATGATGTAGAACAGGGTCGTCTGCTGGAGGCTAGTGAATCCCTCAAGATAGCCGGACCTCGGCAGAAGCGTGCTGCGCAAGGCGAGGTGCACTATGCGCGCTGCTGGGGTCAACAAAGCCGGCACCCTCGGCTGTTCTGGAGAGAACATAGGTCCAAACAATGATCTGATCTCCTCCAGAGCAGGAGCCACTCCTCCAGTGAGCGGCCTCCTTGGCGGATCTGCCTATCCATAGACCTTCTCATGTATGCAGGTGTCGTGTAGGTCTACTCCAAGCAACTGTCTCGGTGTCTGCCTCGTCAGGTGGTAGTGCTGACCCATGAACATGAAGTCAATGGATCTTCTGCCCTCCGAGACATAGAGGGTGGCGTAGAAGACGCGGACCCAATCTTCCACATAGGCACTCGCTCATATGCCATCAACTCCACCAAGCCTCGGTATCTCTCAAAGTACGGACGGATCTCCATCTCTGATGCCAAAGCTAGCTGTCTCCAATCCAGATAATTGTGTTGGAACAGCTTGTGGCCTCGGCGCTTGTAAGTCTCGTAGAGAGACGCCTGCGTGACAGTCCAAAAGCGACTATCCACCAAAGCCTCCTGGGACTGCGGGTACCACTCCTCCAGTAGCACATTCCATCGGAGCTTCCGAAGCGTCTTTGCCTTCAGCTTCCTGTAGTCCGTGAGACAGACTCCCTCACCGACATGGACTGCCGTGTCCATCTGGTAGATGGCCCTCTCGGCCTCTCTGTCCTCACGACGGTCGGCTGCCGTCGGTCTCGGACGTGGAACTGCAGGGGAGTGTCCCCCACGGGTCCGGGCTGAACGTCGGTGGACGAGAGGCGCTTCAAGCTCTTCTTCAGCGTCTGAATCATCGATCACGGGAGGCTGTCTGGAACGAGCCTCGCGGATCCTCAAGACCCTCCTCGGCCACGCTCACGCTCCTCGTCAGCGCGAGCGGCCATCAATGCCTTCTTCTCCTCTTTGGACAGCTTTTGCTTCTTCGCGGCGGGCTCCGCGATGGCCTTGCCCTTGATCTTCTTGCCGCGAGCCATTGCGAGGCGCGAGAGCACGGAGTCGACGAAGGAGAAGACGTGGAGATCAAAGGGCCGGGAAACCCTAGCGGTGATGAAAGCACCGCGACGGGACTGTGTGCGCGGGACGGCGGAGGCGTTGTGGCGAAGGGCAGAGCGGTGGCGGCGCTTGGATGCGGTGGTGAGTGGTGGAGACGGCGGTGCGGCGAGCGGCGGCTTGGCGAGATGCGGCGGCGGCGCTAGGCGGCGGCGCTGCGAGCGGCGGCGGCGCTGGGCGGTGGCGCTGTGGTGAGGGAGACAGTCGGAGACGGCGGCGGCGGCCTGTGGGCGGCGGCGGCGGCGTCCGGTGGCGGTGGAGGTGATGGTGCAGCGAGAGAGAAGCGGTGGAGGCGACGGGATCGGGAGATAGGAAGACAAAGGCGGCGCACGAGTTTAAATAGTGGGTCCCAAACCCTAGCCGAATTTTTAACATCGGATGGACCGATGTTAGAAGGGATGTACATCGGTCGAATACCACAGTAAGGATATCCAAAAATTGTTGTTGACACCAGATGGACTGACGTTTAGGGTTTTGATCATCGGTCGAATGGCACAGTAAGGGTGTTCAAAAGAGGGTTGTTGACACCGGATGGTCCGACGTTGGAGGAAGTAACATCGGTGGAATTGACCACAGCTCCAGAATTGAGAACACCGGATGGACCGATGGTTTTCAGAATGAACTCGTCGGATCATTTGAGGTTCTGACTGAACTGGCCCTAGAAGATTGAACACCTATTGGTCCGATGAGAGATTGACCTGGACATCGGATCATCTGATGACTACAGAACAAAAACATCCCATATATGTCCTTTGACCAAACAACCAAGCAAAGAGAAACACATGTCTTAGGACTTTTTGGGCAACCCCTTTCCCCTCAAACAGCTAATATGCCAAAAACTTGGCTAATCCTTAAGGCAAATGGAACACGGAGAAAAAAATAGGAGGAAAATATCCAAATAAAATGTAAGGTCCATGCTTTGTGAGGTAGAGTGTGAAGACTACTATCTCAATAGAGCATGTTCCTCTAGGCATTAACGCACCTAACATTTTGTTCTTTCCATCTTATATGAGTTGAGATGTTGCATTTCAAACAAGTCTCTTTCTCATGAGGTGGTTTCCCCTTTGTGACAATCTACCGTATGCAATGCCAATCATTTTATAATGCAAGAAATTGTAAATCTATATGGCAGGCATCATGCAAGACATAAAGTAAATCTATCTTGCCAAGTTTGAACCTTCCAAAGGCTTCCTCAGGGAAAACTATTTCTAGCTCGCCCCTATCCTTTGGGAGTTAGACAAGACCTATATGATATGCATTCTTACATGACGTTTGTAGCATCTAGCACATTTAATTCACTTCTTAGCCTAGAAAAGGTTTTCTCATCAAGTGGTTTAGTGAAGATATCCGCCAATTGTTCTTCGGACCTAACACCTCTCAAAGAGATGTCTCCCTTAGCTTCATGGTCCCTTAAGAAATGATGGCGAATATCAATGTGCTTAGTGCGGGAGTGTTGAACGGGGTTTTTAGCTATCTTAACCGCACTTTCATTGTCACAAAGGAGAGGCACACAACCAAGTTTAATTCCAAAGTCCAAAAGGGTTTGTTTCATGTAAAGAATTTGGGCACAACATGCACCGGCCGCAATGTATTCCGCTTCCGCCGTGGACAAAGCGACGGAATTTTGCTTCTTGCTAGACCAAGAGACTAGGGAACGCCCAAGCAAGTGGTACCCACCGGAGGTACTCTTGCGATCCACACTGCATCCGGCAAAGTCCGAATCCGAGTATCCCAAGAGATGGAAGGTTGTACCTTTAGGGTACCACAAGCCCATACTAGGGGTATGCTTAAGATACCTAAGTATCCTAAAGACCGCCTTCTTATGCAATTCTTTAGGTGCCGCTTGAAAGCGAGCACATAAGCATACACTAAACATTATATCGGGCCTAGATGCGGTAAGATAAAGCAATGAACCAATCATAGAACGCTAGTGAGATTGGTCAATAGGTTTACCGTCCTTATCCGCGTCGAGATGGCAATTTGTTGCCATTGGAGTGCTTCTTGAGCTACAATCTCCCATCTCAAATTTCTTCAAGAGGTCCTTGGTGTACTTCTCTTGATAGACGAAGGTTCCCTCTTGAAGTTGCTTGATTTGAAATCCAAGGAAGAAGTTGAGCTCTCCAATCATTGACATCTCAAATTCCCTAGACATCATTTTGCCAAACTCATGGCTAAAAGCTTCATTAGTTGAACCAAAAATAATATCATCAACATAAATTTGACAAATGAACAAATCTCCGTTGATGTCCTTGGTGAAGAGTGTGGTGTCCACCCTCCCGATCTTGAATCCTTGCATGATGAGGAAGTCCCGTAGTCGTTCATACCATGCCCTAGGTGCTTGCTTGAGCCCATAGAGCGCCTTGTGCAACCTATACACATGGTTAGGATTCCTCGGATCTTCAAACCCGGGAGGTTGTTCAACATAAACAAGCTCGTTAATGTAGCCATTAAGAAAGGCACTTTTCACATCCATTTGATAAAGTCTAATACTATGATGTGAAGCAAAGGTAAGAAGTATACGGATGGCTTCTAGCCGGGCGACCAGGGCAAACGTTTCCCCAAAATCTAGTCCTTCAACTTGCGAGAACCCTTTGGCCACAAGTCTTGCCTTGTTGCGTACCACAACGCCATTCTCATCTTGTTTGTTGCGGTACACCCACTTTGTTCCGATGACGTTCTTGTCCTTGGGTCGCTCCTCCAACACCCAAACTTCATTGCGGATGAAGTTGTTGAGTTCTTCTTGCATGGCCATCACCCAATTTGGGTCTTGGAGCGCTTCCTCAATGTGAGTGGGTTCTACACACGAAACAAAAGAGTAGTGCTCACAAAACGAAGCAACGTGGCGAGAACGTGTACTTACACCCCTTGATGGACTTCCAATGATTTGGTTCATTGGATGCGCCTTGGAGATGCGTCCATGCCTCATAAGCGGTTGTGAAGCACTTGGCGAAGGTGATGCGTGTTGTTCCTCTTGTGGTTGGACTTGATCATGAACTTCTTCTTCTTCTTCTTGATGTTGTTGTGCTTGTGAGTCTTGAGTTGGCAATGGATCATTCTTCTCTTCTTTGTCAACTTGAGGCGCCATAGAGGTGTTGTTGTTGGAGCTTGAAGCTCCCCCTTGATCATGGCCCTCTTCAACTTCCAGCTTGATGTCTCCAATGGTCATGTTCTTCATGGCTTCTCGTAGAGGCTCATCATCTATTTCATCATGACCAAAACTCTCCTCTTGGGAGCCATTAGTCTCATCAAACTCAACATCACAACTTTCTTCGACTAAACCGGAGGTTTGGTTGAATACTCGATATGCTTTTGAGTTTGATGCATAACCAAGAAAAATACCAACATCACATCTTCTTTCAAACTTACCGAGCCTTTTCTTGCGGTAGATGTAGCACTTGCATCCAAAGACTCGAAAGTAGGAGATGTTGGGCTTTCTCCCAATGAGAAGCTCGTACGGGGTCTTTTGAAGTAGTCGATGTAGGTAGATCCTATTTGCGGCATGGCACGCCGTGTTGATTGCTTCGGCCCAAAACTTCTCCGATGTGCCATAGTCATCAAGCATTGCTCTTGCAAGAGTGATGAGTGTTTTGTTCTTCCTTTCAACAACACCGTTTTGTTGGGGGAGTGTATGTGGCCGAAAATTCATGCTTCACGCCTTCATGGTCACACCATTCCCCAATGTTGTAGTTCTTGAATTCGGTGCCGTTGTCGCTCCAGACCTTGATAATGGGAAGTTGGAATTCCCTTTGAGCGCGGTTGGCAAAGGTTTTGAACACTTCCGGAGTTTCACTCTTGTCACATAAAAATAGAGTCCAAGCATAGCGAGAATAGTCATCAACAATAACGAGACAATAGAGGTTACCGCCAAGGCTTTGATATGTGGACGGTCCGAAGAGGTCCATGTGGAGTAGTTCAAGTGGCTTGGAGGTTGACACCATTGTCTTCATTGGGTGGTGTGAAGCAACTTGCTTCCCGGCTTGACAAGCGCTACAAAGCTTGTTCTTCTCAAATGTGACATCCTTCACACCGGTTATCATCCCAAGCTTGAATGACTTCTTAAGTTTGCTCATTCCAATGTGCGCTATGCGTTGGTGCCATAGCCATCCCAAGCTTGTCTTAGTGAAAAGACAAGTGGTCAAGCTAGCATTCTTGTTGGTGAAGTCCACTAGGTAGAGATGTCCATGTCGGAATCCTTTGAATACTATGTCTTGGCTAGTTTCACTACTCACAACAACATCATTCTTGCTAAATGTGCACGTTAGTCCAAGATCACATAGTTGTGCAATAGAAAGTAAATTGAATCTAGTGACTTAACGTACAAGACATTCGAAATGGACAAGTCATTTGAAATAGCAATTTTACCTAACCCAATTACCTTTCCCTTAGAGTTATCACCAAAGGTGACTTGTTCATGATTGCCGGGGTTTTCTATGGTGGTGAACATACCATCATTGCCGGTCATATGTTGAGTGCACCCGCTATCGAGTACTCAATGCTTTCCTCCGGCTTTGTAGTTCACCTACACACATGAATTCAATTTTTGGCTTTAGGAACCCAAGCCAACTTAGGTCCTTGTATGTGTGATACAAGTGTTTTTGGGACCCAAAGTTGCTTGGGGAGCTTCCCCTTCATGCCCTTCATGTCTTTGCCAATGAACCTAGCCTTCACCTTGCCTTGTACTTTACTCAAGAGATAATAATGATCATTGAAAGTAGATTTATAGTTAGTAGGCAATTTAGGAGAAGGTCGATTAGGAAGAGGACACTCCCTTGTGTGGTGACCGGTGACCTCACAATGTTGGCAATAAGAACCAACTTCCTTGATGAAGCTTGTTCTTAGCTCCGGTGAGGGAACCTTTCCTTTGTTAGGCACCGGGAAGGATCCAAGTCCTCTCTTGTTGAAGGCCTTAGCTTGTTGGAAGAGAATTTCCTTGTGCTTGACTTCTCCTTTTGAAAGTCTAGCCACACTAGTGCGGAGACTCTCAATTTCTTCCAACAAGTCCTTCTCCCTAGCATTAGCTTTCATAGGCAAAGACTTGTGCAAAGCATTAGTGGCATGAGAAGTAACGGATATCTTATCATTAAGAGTTTGCTTCTTCATATTTTTCAATTCTTGATCAAGCATGTCATGAGCAAGGTTAAGTGTTTGATGTTCTTGTATTAACTTGTTGTGCTCTTCCAAGAGTGTTTGATGTGCTAAGTCAAGTTCATGATTATCTATCTTAATTTTAGCATTTTCTTCCTCAATTTGCTTGACATGGAATTTGAGCGTGTCATGCTCTTTAAGTATGCTTTCATACTTGTCAAGCAAATCAAGGTTAGTACTCTCAAGTTTAGCACGAGTTTCTTCAAGCACTTTAACCTTACTCTTTTCTCTCTTAATGATAGCATGATATTCATTTATCAAAGAAGTTAAATCATCGGGGGAAAGCTCAGCATCACTAGAGTCATCACATACCTTGGTGTTACCTTTCGCCATGAGGCACATGGGCGGTGGATGAAGAGGTGCATCATCATTGTTGGCGATGGCGAGGCCGGCCAAGCTTTCTTCTTCCTCTTCACTCTCTTCATCACTTGTTTCTTCATCGGTGACCCATTCATTTGCCTCACACATGAACACCTTTTGTGGGCCATTTCTCTTCTTTTGGAAGAGTCTTGCCTTCTTGCCCTTATCTTGTTTCTTCTTCCAAAGGCTCTTGGTTTGGGTTTGACCTCTTCTTCATCATCATCACTTTCTTCAAGCTTGCGTTGCTTGCCCTTGTAGTTCTCTCTCCTTTTGTCCGGTTTTGGACAATCATAGGAGATGTGGCCTTGATCACCACAATTGTAGCAAGTCTTGCGATCGTCTCTCCTTGGTAGGAACGCTTTCTTCTTGGGATCAAAGGTGTATCCCTTCTTGGCGATCTTGGAGTTCAAGCGTGAGAACTTTCTCATCATCATTATCTTCACTTGATGCTTGCTCTTCTTCACTTGAGCTAGGCTCAACCACCTTCTTCTTCTTGAAGCTCGTTTTCTTGGTGGAGGCCTTTAGAGCAATAGTTTTTTATGATGATTGCTCCATCATCCCAAGTACACTCATCTCATGAGCGTGTATTTCTCCAATGAGCTCCGAAACTTCAATGTGGTCAAGTGACTCTTTTTGAAGCATGGAGTTAATGATGTTGTACTTTGGCTTGGGAAGAAGCATGAGGATCTTACTGTTGATGAGTCCCTTGCCAAGAGACGCAATGTCAAGAGCATTAATCTCCTCAATAAGAACATTTAATCGTGAAAACATTTCATTAACATTTTCATGAGGAAGCATCTTAAATTCATCATATTTTGCCTTAAGCATGTGATATTTAAGTTCCTTTACACGAGATGAACCCTCATGAATTTCTATCAAGCAAGCCCAAATTTCACGAGCCTTTTCCTTACTAGCAATTCTAGAAAAGACATCTTGACTTATGCATTCATAGATTGCATTCCTAGCCTTAGCATCCCATTTAATTTGATCACCAACATAATTATGTTCTCCAAACCCCGCATGAGTCGCTTCCCATACTTCGGGAGCAATAGCCTCTAGGTAAGCGCGCATGCGTGCTTTCCAATAGGCAAAGTTCTTGCCCTCGAAGATAGGAACCGAACCCCCAACCTTGGCCATTTTGCTCTCTAGCGGTGAAGCTAGAATGATCCTATGAGCAACCTTGCTCTGATACCAATTGTAAGGATTGAAACGCCCAAGAGGGGGGGGTGAATTGGGCTTTCTTTCAAATTTTAAGACAATTAAAAGTTAACTACTAAAGCTCAATTCCCTATGCGGTTTATCGATGCAATCAACGTAAATATAAATTGCGGAATAAAGATTGCATAATGTAAAGAGGAGGGAGATGAATGCAAACGCTCAAAAGGCACGGAGTTTATCCCGTGGTTCGGCAAGATCACAAGGATCTTGCTACATCCACGTTGTGGCACCCACCGAAGGGTTTTGCCACTCCCAAGTCACTGAGACAAGGGGATCTTCACTAATCTTCTCCGTTCGCCATCTCCGGCAAGGTGGAGCTCAAGCCTTGTACAATCCTTGATCTTCCGGGCTTCCACACACACCTTGGCAAGCTCCGGAAGGATCTCTTCAACCTCTCACTAGTCTAGAGACTCCAATCACAGAGAAAGGACGCACACAAGCTTTTCTCTAGCTAGATCTAGCCTATACAAATGATCTAATGGGTGTAGAAGTGTAAGCTCTTGGTCTTGAGTGCTCTTGGATGTATTGTTAGCTTCTGAGTATCAAGACTTGCCATAATGACTGGCTTAGGGGGTATTTAAAGCCAACCTCCCCGAAATAGCCGTTGGAAAAGTAGGCTGACAGAACTTTATTGTACACATCGGATGATCCGATGTCTCCCCCTTGGTTATCATCGGTCTAATTAAGATGGCTGACGTCATGGTGTCAGATATGACTGTTGTTAGACTAATGTAGCTTCATCTTCATCATCGGATGATCCGGTGGCTCTTCCTTCAGAATTATCTTGAATTTGAGGCTTACTGGAGTAATCAACCGATGTTCACACCTCTGTACATCGGATGATCCGGTGCTTCACTTGGTCCAATGATGTTGCAAACTGTACTGATGGACCGATGTGACTGAGCCATACATCGGATGATCCGGTGAGTGCTTTGCTCTGAGGTCTTCTCCTTCTGTTGACACAACTCGATCGATGTAGTCAACTCAGAAATCATCGGATGATCCGGTGTGTTCAACTTGTTGACTTCGAGTTGTTCTGAGTTGTTCTTTTGGAATTTGAACTTGTGACCTCTTTGACACTTGTTTGAAATGTTGTTCTGATAGTCTTCAAGCATTGAGTGATGTCAAGTTAGAGCTTTCACTTCTTGTCTTCATATGATTCGATTTGATCTCATTAGTTGATTTTATATGGGTCTCCAATGTCATTTTGATTTCATTTGATTGAGTGATTATTGGGACCTTGCATTCACAAATTCATTAGTAAAATCGAATGGTTGTCATTAATCACTAAAACCGTACCTCATGGGGCCTAGATGCTTTCAAAAGGACATCATGGGGCTACAATACCCATGGAATGTTGAAGTCATTCTTCAATTTTATGCCACCATTTTCTATTGGATAGACAAACATGGTTTCACTTGGATGACCAATGGTGAGAAGTACTCCATGAGCTATGAAGATTTTGCAAACATCTTGGGCATGGGACACTGCTTGAGGTCCATTGAAGATCCATGAGGAGCCTCTTGTGACCACTGAGAAAATGTTGGATTTCTACTCAGAGGGATACCCTGCTCAGCCTCCTCACATCCACGGGCTACATCCTTTCCATGTTGTGTTCAATCGTCTCATCCGAAAGACAATAGCCCCTAAAGATGGTGATGCCAATAGGATCAACCACAACAGCCGCAATGTCATCAAGCTTCTTGCCAGCCAACAGAGGTGCACCGGAAGCCGCAATGTCATTAATCTTCTTAAGAACCTAGGAGGCGCTTAGCTCAGCTTCCTCCTCCTCCTCCGGTGCCACAGCAGCCGTCCTGCTCTTCAGGACTCTTGAAGGTTCTCAAGGCGATGTTCTCTATGAGCCGTCTACTCATATTTTAGTTCAAAAGTTAAAGAAAATGAAAAAGAGAGACATGGCAGCCATCAGAGAGCACCTCCAGCTTCCTCCTGCCCCTGTGTCAGATGACAGCAAAGATGAAGTACGTCTGGAGTTTCCCGAGCTGTCAGAGTTTGAGCTTGCTTTCTTTTCGGGGATTGGTGGTTCTTCTAGTGCCACCGCGACAGCTGGTGCTGGTGATGATGAAGGTGAGGACGGAAGTGAGTATGAAGAAGAGAGTGGAAGTTCCGAAGAGAGTGCCGACGATTAGATACTAGGGCTCTTTTAGCTTTTCTCCTTTTTGGTATCTTGATGCCAAAGGGGGAGAAGTATTTTAGTTATGGACATGGACTTGTACTCATTTTGTGTGTGTAAACTCTTTACCTGGTTTGTGTGTGTAAACTCTTTACCTAGTAATGTTTAATGCTTGTGATGATTATGTTTCACTCATGTTTTGAATGCTTAGTTTATTTCACTTGCAAAGCATCAATGCTCTTCACATAAAGCACGTAGGCACCCCACGAGTATTAAGAGTATATGTGCCCCTCTAATCCTGTTTTTGTCAAAAGCTCATAGACCCTTAATACTCAAAATCAAAATTTTATCTAATTGTTGGAAACTTTAATTGATTGTCATCAATCATCAAAAAGGGGGAGATTGAAAGTGCATCTACGTCCCTTGTGGGTTTTGGTTGATTAATGACAAACAATTAAAGAGCTAATGTGTTAGGTTGAGTTCTTGCAGAAAATGTAGTACGGAGTGAAATTCACAAAAAAAAAGGGGGGAAAGGCGCGAAAAGTGGAGTAGAAATAGGTTTTCTATTTCTTCTTGAGTCATAGGAAAATCCGTACTATTAGGAGGGACACGACGTGTGGACACTTAGTGAGTCAAATGGGAGCTCAACCTCTTGGGTAGGTTTCAGGAAAACCCCTTGTGTTAGAGTCAGACTTGTCCGATGCCTTGGATCGAACATGTCTAAAAACCTTCTATTTAGAGTCAGACTTCTCCGAGTCCAAATTTCCTCTAGTGGAATTCAGATATGTCCCAACTGTATTTCGGACATGCTCGAAACTTCTCTGGTTGTATTCAGACATGTCCAAAGTGGGTTGGACATGTCTGGGGTACTTGACTTAGAAAAATCTTCTAAGTGTCTGAAACTCGGAGTTGTTCGAGATGTGGTTCAGACAATTCGAAGACGTCTCTGTTCGATTTCAGACATGTCCGAAGTGGGTCATACATGTCCGAAGTGGACTTCTTTGGCTTAGTGCCTCGGATAAGTCTGAGTTGAAAAACCTCTTCTTGTGTGCCAGACTTGTCCGATGTTAGTCGGACTTGTCTGACGCGACTCCTGCGCGTAGATTCAAATTCGAGTGATTAGCCGTACAGATTCCGTTGCCAGTCTGTCGTACTTGTCCGAACTTGGGTCGGACTTGTCCGACGTGGGCTGTCAACTAACGGCTAAAAACACTTTTAAGGTTTAAGTTGATGGGGATTTCATTTCCAATCATTGTCTAACCCTTCAGAAACTCTCAGAGCTGCCTCAAGCCCTCAAGAAACCCTCCTCTCCTATTCTTCACCCTCTTGAGCCCAAATTCGAAGATTTTTGGGAAGAGTGAAGGAGAAATCGTGAGAATTGGCAAGAGAAGTCCTTCCATAGGGGGTTGAGCAACGTTTGATTTGTTGAGTTTCTTGTTGATCGCATGTTTGTTACTCTTGGGATTCTTCCCTAGACGGTTAGGCATTGCCCCGAAGATTTCTTGCGTGATTTCTTGATCCGGGGAAGTTTGTAATCTTTGTGATAGTGGAAGATCCAAGACTTGACCTTTGAGGCATCTTGGCGAGAATAGGGTTGTTAGGCCCGACCCTTTGTGGGTTCCTCAACGGGGACGTAGGTTTCTTTGTGGAATCGAACCTCGGCATAAAATCTTTGTGTTCATTGTCTCTATTTACATTTCTGCAAAGTTCTTACTTTCTAGTGATCATCTAGGTTTACTTCATTTCTAGCACTTAATCTTATTTCCATCATCTACTAGAACTGCTTGGGACACATTTTCATTCACTAGGTTGCATAAAAACTCCAATTTTTGTCACAACCCTGTGAGTTCTGTCGGACTTATGCAATCAGAATTAGACTTGTCCGACTTCAGTCAGACAAGTCTGATTCTGGGTCAGATAAGTCCGACTTGCATTGACATGACATATTTTAATTAAGTCTAGATTTTTGATTATTTCCTATTCACCCCTCCTCTAGGCTACTTTCACTTTCAACCCTAACTATCTCCATGTTGCCACGAAGGACAATCTGGTTCTTCACTAAATCACAAGGGTAAATGTAAGATCCTTGGGGCTTCTCACAAGTTGAGTGCTCCTGCAACAATCTAGCAGTTCTAGGAACCAAAATACAAAACACAAAGCACGAATCGATCAATAAAGTTGATAGAATCAAACCGAGAGCTCAAAACCGGTAAACCACCCTTCTCTCCTCTCACAAATCTCCACATCCCTTAAAAACACTCTTAGAGGTCAAGAAAGTGAGGAGAGAGAACTAGAAGAGTTCTAGGTTTGCTATGGTGGTGCTAGAGTGCAGGAGGTCGAAAAGAAGTCAAGGATCCCTTTTTATAAGGGCCCCGATACTTGACCGTTGCTACCAACAAAAGTTTGGACTAGTCTGACTATAACCCTGTTCGACCATAACCTCGGACTAGTCGAGCTTTATATGGACCACCTATGTCATAAAGTTAAAGTCTCTGCCACCTTTCAAATACAAACAGTCACCTAACCCCGAATTAGTCCATCCCACACGAACTACTTCGATCTTAGACATGACCCTTTGATCCATGTGAGAATGGACAAATCTGGTCTGGGCAGACTAGTTCAGCCACCAGAGTGGACTAGTCCGACCTACCAAGACTTAATCCCATCAGGTCTCTTCTCTCACAAAATGGCCTAGTCTAACTCACTATGGACTAGTCCGAAGAAACACAAAAGTTGTTGCTCCATCTCTAAATGGATTAGTCTGACAGGACATATTAGTCCACTCACAAGGGCGGACTAGTCTGACCTTCCAGAATTTAGTCCCCGAGAGGCAAACAGACTCATAAAACAGACTAGTCCGTCCCAAAAGGACAAGTCCCAAGTCACACAGGGGCTCTTAGTTCGTCTAACATCGGAGTAGTTTGGTGTTGTCGGACTAGTCCGGCCTTGAGTTCGGACAAGTCTGCACTTGTCCTTAAGGCCTCCTAAACTACTCTCTCACCAAATTTTCCAAACTAAAATTTGATTTCCCTAATGATTCTCAAGCACTTAGATCGATGAGATCCTCTACACAATAGGAATATCCTAGACTCAAAGAAATTAAAATATTAATTTCTTCTCTCATGAGTCTTCGATGCTGGTTTCCCATTCTTTTCCTTTTTGAGAGGCTCCACATCTATTTTCAACCAAATAAGCTATGCTTATACTAAGTGAAGCTCATGAGATCTTTAATTGTCCTCAACAAGCATCCAAGATCCACGAAGATTACCTAGATGCACTTGTCGAACAATGAGAAATTGTGAAGAAAATGAGTTATAACATACACGGGTTGTGGTTCCCCTTCATGTCGCAAGGTCACCGCCATCGATGTGCCATTAAACCGGTCGCTATGAGAACAACCTCCCTCTCAGCCACCCCATCACGACAGTAACAAACCGATGTCTTTTCTACCTACTTCGCTACACCCGATAGCCCCACCCAGTGATTTGCCTGCAAACATCAGGAACAAGGAATGACACTTCTGGATTGGTGGAATCATGGGGTTATAATATGATTTTAACATCTAATAATTAACTTAATTAATTTAAAAACTTCTAAATGTATTTTTAGAGTTCATGATATTGGTTTCTCACATAGATGATAATGTAGGAGTTACATGGGCAACGGACGGGAGCGGCACACTAAGATGACAGAGTTGAATGTGTCTTCTATACTCCCGTTCGTCCTCTTATGTGTGCTCCCGCTGACGTGTCGTATTCTTATTTGTTATGAAGGTATGGTAGTTAAGCTGAGTATTAATAAAGAGATCAATAAAATTATGATACATCAGCTGAAGTACGTACGGGAGCATGGAAGGAGAGTACACAAGCCGCATTCGACAGAGCACGTGGCGACCTAGCAGGAGGTCGCGCCGACAACCTCCTCTTAACAAATTTGAATTGAATGTTGAACCTGTCAATTTTTTAATAGCAACATATAGAATGCAATCTTTCTTAGGGTGCAATTCTACAATCAGACCTCTCAACCATTAGATATAAATTTAACGGTTGTTGCACTTTTGCACTTAACTTCCTTCATCGGCTGTCAGAGTGTAAAAGGTGAGAGTTAAATCTAAAAGGAAAACACGTCTAATAGATCGTAAGATCTGATCTGATTGCAGGACAGCACCAAGATTGCATTCTAGATGTTGGTTTTCTTATTAAATCCAAGTGGAGTGAACGGTTGAAACAGTTGGCGCCGATATCATTTGCATTGCAACAGTAGCGAACAGGACGCGAGCGAACGCCATCCACACGTTGCAACCGCACCAGAAAATAATTAAGAATCTGGACTTCACGTCATCGATCCCGCTAAGCTTACATCACCGCCCCACGAAATCTTCACGCCAAGAGACAAAACAAAGAGAAAAGAAATGGAAAAGCGCCATTAAGCTGATTCCTTCTTCTCCTACCTCCGCGGAAGTACCGACCGAGGCATGGCCGAGGAGGTAGGGAGCGCGCGCCGCGGCAAGAGGGCGGCGGCCGCAGTGGAGACGGCATCACCGCTGTCTGCGCTGGCCGACGACGTGCTGCTGCAGATCCTGGGCCGGCTGGATGGCGACCCGCGGGACTGGGCGCGGGCGTCCTGCGCATCCCCGCGCCTCGCCGCGCTGCTCGGGGCCGTCTGCCTCCCTCCGCGCCTGTCACGAGCGCTCCCCGCGGAGATCCTCCCTGCACCGCCCCCGGAGGGCGCGCCCGCGGCCTGGGCAGCGCTCCAGAAGCTCTCCGTCTGCTGCCCGGGCCTCCTCCGCGCCGGCGTGCTCCTCGATCCCTCCGACGACTTCGGGCTCGAGCTCGACATCGGGCCCGACGTTCCGTCATTCGGCCTTCCCAGCGACGGCGTCTCCCCCGTCGAGGGGCTCGAGGCCACGGCCACCTCCCGGGACCCCGGGGACGCGCCGGCCTCCACCGTGACCACCGACGTCGCCGGCGGCTCCAGCGACGGCGCGGCGGACGTGTGGTCGCTCTACGACGACCTGTACATGGACGCGGCCTACGACTACTCCTCCGAGCCGCAGATCCCGGCCGCTCCGGCCCCGAACCCCGCCGCGGTGGCGATCCGGGAGGAGGAAGCTACGATGTCGACGACCGATGCCGTGGCGCGGCGCGGCGTGGTGGCCGGGAGCAGGCGGCGGTGGATGGGCCCCGTTGGCGCGCACCTGGCGTCGGGGCCGTGGACGCTGAGCAGGGAGCAGGGGAACAAGCTCCTGGCCTGCCGGTTCCGCGGCGACCGGCTGTACCTCTGCGACTGGCCGGGGTGCGTGCACGCCGAGGAGCGCCGCAAGTACATGCTCTTCCGCGGCGTGTTCCACGACTTCGCGCGCTCCCAGGTGCGCCGTGCGCTGAGGGACACGCGCCGCCCCCCTGTCGCTGTCGAGTGCGCCTACTGCGGGTGCAAGGAGGCGTGGGACCTCTACTCCGCCTTCTGCCTCCGCAGCTTCTACGGCTACCATGACGACGGCGAACCCGTTGTGCGCGCCTACGTCTGCGAGAACGGGCACGTCGCCGGAGCCTGGACGGAGCGCCCGCTCTACTCCTAGATGATTGCCGTACTGGTCCATACCCTGCCATTAGAAAGCAAGCATTGTAGGTTATTATTAACGATAATAATTGTGTGTCTGCAGATACAAGGAATGCGCATTTCGCCGAGCTCTACATCTTTCTTCCGTACTAGTGTGATTGTTGACGAGGCGGAAAATTTGTAATTCTTAGAATGCCTGATAATTGGAAAAGGAATTTCTAAGTGGTACTACGTGCTAGTTCTGGTTCCACGGAACCAAATTAACCTATGGACCTTGAATACAGAATTTGCATCAGGTCTAGTGCATGCAAGTGTTCTTCTTACCAAATATATCATTGGTTCCTTGATCATTCCCGTTTGATTTACTCTGTGATTTACTAATGACTCACAGTTGGTCTGAATCTATTGAGGCTAAAAGGACAGACAGCAGTCTAGGAGCAAATCATCAATGTGGCAAAAATGTGAGTTATATCAGGTGCTAAAGGTCTACATAAATTCATTCAAGACTCTCACTAAGGCTGTCTCCAACGGGCAGCTCAAATGGCACTTAATCTCCATTTTGCCTCTTCAGAGAAGAAAAAATGTCCTCCAACAGACACTCCATATCCAAAACGCATTTTGCATCTATCCTCTTCCGTTCCCCAGATATGACCACACAGAGGACGGAGCCCAAACACTATTCTTCTCTCTCCGTCCTTCCCCGTCGGATTCCAAGCGCTGCCGCCCGTGCCCCAGCCGTCCGCCGCCGCCCGCGCCCCGGCCGTTCGTCGCCGTCTTCTTCCTCGTCGCCGGAGCCGGTCCCCCTCCACTTCGTGCCGCCCCGCTCCCCCTCCGCGCCGCCGGCCGCGCGCCCCCGCGTCCTGCCCTCGCCGAGGTCGGGCAGCTCGCCATCGGCGCCGCCCTCCAGCCCTCGCCGAGTCCTGCGGCCACCGCCCTCGCCGAGGCCCCGCTCTCGTATGATGTCGGAGAAACTAACTATTGATTTGGGTTTGGGGTTTGTTGTTGGAGATAAGAAAAATTGGGGCAGATGAAGTTCAGTGTAGCAAAGCTCAAATGATGAAATGGGGTGTGAATTTTGGGATTCCTTGTTGGAGACAGCCTAACACGATGTAGGTAGAAGCGACGTTGCCCTGTTGTTCTAACAATTTTTCTTACGCTGCTGGTGTGAGATACGTGGTAAACTTCATTCGTACTTATATATAATTTTCAGTGCTGCTCGTCGGCCTTTCGAAAAAAAAATATTGAGACTAAGACAGTCGGCCCTGTTTGGCAAAACTTTTGAATTTTTTTTTTCAAAAAAATGAGCAGAGGTATACCAAACACCGGGCTTCCGGCTAAAATCTAGATATAAACATAATATGCTTTTCACGAGCCTTTTTAAATAAGTAAATTTTTAACAAGTTTAAGTTGTGTCAAACATGACCCTAAGATTTTCTTGCTATAGGGCATGTTTGGCATGACTCCACTCCTCAACAGAGCAACTCTACTCTCAAATGCTGAGGTGGAGCAACTCTTTTGTGGAGTGGAGCTGTGGGGAAGTGGTGTTCGGCTGACAATTTGTTGTCAACTCTAAAAAAAAAGATTTATGTTGCAATGCCAATTGTGCCCCTTAGCTTGTTGAATCGGGTCACAAGTTATTTTTCACAAACAGTAACTTCACCAGCAGACACAAGTTTACAATGTAAGCGGTTACATGAAGTCTGAAACAGCGGAAAAACAAACATTTGTATCCTAGTTATGTTGTAGTGAAAGTGCATCTAGGTATCCCCGTGGGTTTTGAATGATTGATGACGACAATTAAGAGGCTAAGGAGCTAAAGTGATCTTAAGTACAGGTACAAGGATTGAAATGAGATGAAAATCCTTAAAAAGGAAAAAGATAAAACGGGCGTCAGAGACTCAAGCGTAGAAATTAGGGTTTCTATGGTATTGAGCTTATATGAGCCGTGTCATGTGAGAGGGTGGATGTATCATGTACATTGAGATCATACTAGAGGGCTCAAAGTGGTGGTTTAGTGAAACACCTAAGTGAGAAGCCAAAAATGAGAAAAACCCTAGGAGGCCGGACTAGTCCGGGCCTCAAGGCCGGACTAGTCCGGCCAGGCAGACAAGTTCGTTTTGTGACGGACCAAACATCTCTGGAGTGAATCTGAGTGAATTTGGAGCTAAGTCCGAGAAGTCCGGACTTGTCCGTTTTTGGACGGACTAAAGCTCTCTGGAATAGTTCGGACTTGTCGTTTGGGTACGGACTTGTTCGTTTAAGACTTAGTGAGATTAGACCGAGAGAAACCCTAGAGGGCCGGACTAGTCCACCCCTGTGGCCGGACTAGTCCGGGCCAACCTAGAAAAGTCCATTTTAGGACGGACCAAATGGTTATGTTCCACTTCGGACTAGTCCGTTGTCAAGTGATCGTTTGAATTTGTAAATTTGGCGTGTAGCGTGACGATCATTGCTCAGTGTGGTAGTTGTCGAGAACTGACTAGAGGTCAGTGATCCCATAGGGCCAGACTAGTCCAGGGTCAGAGGCCGGACTAGTCCGCCCCTCTACTGAGGTCAGCAGAAGGGGCTCAGGACTCCTATAAAAAGGGGACCCCCGGGCTCATTTAAACAAGTCTTGAACTCTAGCGCCGCCACAAGTAACCTAGAGCCTTCCAAAGCCTTCTACTCGTCCTACTAACCCCTTAAGAGCAAATCTTGAAGAGATTAGGGTTTGGGGAGGAGAGTAAAGGAAGATCATCGCGCTTTGGCTCTCAGTTTGATCTCTTGCACATTGTGTTGTGTTGTGTGGCTTGTCTGAGTTGAGCTTCGTGTGCTCCTCATTGTATTGATTTGTGGGATCCTCAAGTTGTGAGTAGCCCCATCATACTTTGTGATTGCCCAGCCGAACATCATGGTGGCTTGATGAGAGAAGGGTCAAGTGAGACCCGGTCCCTGTGGACTTCTCAACGTGGAGGTAGGCTTCTTCGTGGAGCTGAACCACGGGATAAATCTCGTTTCACTTGTCTTTCACTTTTCGTGATCACTAGTATTGCCATTAGGGTTTATATTGCTCTTATTTCTCTTCACTTTAATCATTATTATAAACTTGCAATCTAAGTGTTCAAACTTCACAATCTGATCTTTACTAGTTTACCACACATTTCATATCCCTTTGGTGAACTTTAATTCCGCAAATAACTTATAGAAACCAAGTTTTAGGGTTTTCACCCTGTGCTGAGCGGACTAGTCCGGCCCTGTGCAGACTAGTCTGGCCATAGGAATTTAATCTTGTTTATTAAGTGATTTCAGGTAATATTGCCTATTCACCCCCCTCTAGGCGACTTTCAATCGGTATCAGAGCATGCTTCTCCCCAAGAGTCTAACAACTCGGAGAAGTAATGGCCGAAAGGGGTGACAACGAGGTTCCGGTGGTCGTCGATGACACCAAGACGAAGAACATCGATGTTCTTCAAGATGATCCAGATGACGATAAAGAAGTTCGGATGCTCAAAGTACGGCTTCGTGAGAAGCTCAACGTGCCCAAGAAGGAGATCAAGCCAATTGCTCCGGTCAACATCGACAATGAGAGTAGTTCACAAGACTACTCCCGATATCCTTAAAATTATGAGCAACTTACCGCGAGCAACCATTATTTATCTATTCCCATTGGCAAACCTCCTCAATTTGATGGAAATGATTATTCTATGTGGAAGCATAATATGAAGATGCACCTCATTTCCTTAAACCCTAGATTGTGGCAAATTGTTATGACAGGTGTTCATCTTCCGGAGAATGAGGAAGACATCACTCTGGAGCAGGCCGTTCTTCTACATCGCAATGCCCAAGCTGTTGGAGTGATTACCTCCTCGTTAAATCGAGAGGAGTTCAACCGCATTGAAGGGTTAGAGGTTGCCACTGAAATATGGGATACCCTCAAGACGGCGCACGAAGGCAACCGCGTCATTAGGGAGGCAAAGATCGAGATGATCGAATGAGAGCTTGGGAGATTCACCATCATGGAGGGTGAGTCTCCCCAAGATATGTATGACCGCCTCAAGACTCTCATCAACAAGAGTTGGTCATATGGAAGCACCCGGTGGACCGACCACGAGGTGGTAAAGAGGATGATTCGAGCATTCATGCCTCAAAACGTCACTCTTTGCTCACTAATTCGTGAAAGCCCGGGCTTCTGCAAGATGACTCCCGAAGAAGTGCTAGGGAGGATCATTAATCATGAGATGATGGAGAAACAAGCAATGATCTACAAAAGCTTTCCTCCTCCAAGAAAAGGGATGTTGCATTCAAGACAACGTCCTCAAGATCACAAGAAAAGGAAGAGAGTGATGAAAAGAGTCCTGACACCGATGAGGAAGAAGCTCTTTTCATCAACAACTTCTAGAGAATGTTTATAAGAAGGAGGGGGGCTACCAAAATGAAAGAAAGAGCAAAGACAAGCCCAAGACAAGATCAAAGAGGGCTTGCTACAATTGCGGAGAGTATGGCCACTTCATTGTGGATTGTCCACATGAAGAAAATAAGAAGAAGAAGGAAGGCAAGTCCAAGGAAAAGAGGTATTTCAAGAAGAAGAAGCAATCCGTACATGCCCACCTCAGAAAGGAGTGGGATTCAAATGAGGAATCCTCCTCCGATGAAGAAGAGAAGATAGCAATTGTTGGTGTTTGGATCCGGTAGATCTCCCAACACTACCTTTGGTAGATCGAGGAGTTGTAGTTCGGTGATGAGCTCGCAGAGATTCAAGAAGGTGAAGAACAAGTGGACACAGAGATTTACGTGGTTCGGACCGCCTGAGCGTAATACCCTACTCCATGGGGTGTGTTGGTGTTGTATTAAGCGCGTGAGTCTAGAAGAAGCTCCAGAAGAAGAAGCTCGTCTAGCTCAGGGAGTTCAGTAGTGGTCTGGAACCGTCCCTTGTGTATCATCGACCAGTCCTTTTACAGTACAAGGACTGGTCGTTACACCGCTAGCCTAGCCCGACATGTGGCCCCGGCGGTTACACATGCTTGATACACAATTAATGAGGTTAATTACCCTTAATAGCCTGGTAACAGGCCTTAACAGTGCCATTACCAGTATTAAGGGCCATCTGATCGTGTGTCATTAATATGGCATTAATGACACTAAATCGGGTCTTGTAGTCTTTGATTGCTCCTTGAAGGTCCAGAGCCGTTGGGGGGTCCACCGGTCTGATCGTTGAAGTTGAAGGTCCGGTTGTCACCACGTGGCAACTCTGGAGCTTACCGTCGTGGACCGATAGGTCCGGTGCTGTTGGACACATGTCAGTACCGGAGCTTCCCTCTGTCTGGGGTTAGGTCCGAGGGTGCCATACTGGTATTCCGTCCAGAGCTTTCCCATGTGTGGGTGATAGCTCCGGTCTTATGATACACGTGGCGGCCCTGGGACTAACCATGTCGGGGAAGCAGGTCCGGTTACGCCTGACATGTGGGGCCTTTGGAGGTCTTCAAATCTGGTAGATGGAGTTTCCTTGTGATCTTTGCAATCCCAAAGGGTATCCGGTATGTAGGGTATCGACAGTGGTCCCCTGGGCCCAACTCCGGAAGAGACCTTTTGGATGAAGTCATTCCGCCGGAGGTGGGTCCACTCTTCGGTTTTTGAGCTGTGTCTTCAAGGGTCTTCGGACGTGCTGTTGGCGATAGTTCGCAGTTAAACCTCTGCCGTGTGGCATCTCCAGGAGGCGGCAGGTGAGATCTCAGCGTGCGGATATCACGCAATTGAAGGTCGCCGGTTCCCGATACGAAAATCGTATCGGTTCCGCGCGCCCTGTCAGGTCGCCGCCTTCGGGTTTCCCGCCTTTCATGATGACAACCGTTCTCATGGGGTAAGAACCTCGACTTGATCATCAAGGTGGCCCCGGGCCCCCTTGTCATTGGCGGGGTGAAGTTTTTGACTAGTGTCGTCGGCTCCTCTGCGGTTTCCATCCAAGCATTGCGTGGGCTTACTTAAGAAGGAAAGCACACACCGTTTGGGGTTCTTTACGCCTTTCATTCGAACTTGCGCTCAAACCTTCCAAACTTTCTCTTGCCTTTCCTCTCTTGCCTCGCTATGCCGCGATGGAGTTGGGTCTCCGCCAGAGCCGACTGAAGACCGATGATGATTTGAAGAAGGTTCGGGCCCTCATGGGATGGTCCCCTGACTTCTTCAACCACTTGGTACGCGTCGGCAAGCTTCCGTTCGAGAAGGAACACGCCAGCGACATGGTGTACTTCTCTGCGTACGCCATGGTGGGGCTGATCCCACCTTTCTCCTCTTTCTTCTTGATGCTGCTAGACTTCTATGGTCTGCAGCTGTACCACCTTGGCCCCCACTCCATTCTCCTGGTGTCAATCTTTGTCCACTTCTGCGAGATGTGGGTGGGCATTCCCCCCTGCATTGAGCTCTTCCACACCTTCTTCACTGTCCAAACTATGGGCAGGAGTGACGAGTATCTTGGCTTCTACTATTTGGGGTGCCCATACAAATACTTGCGGTCGTTCCGTTCTGGGAAGTGGGATGACTGGAAGAAGGATTGGATTGTCATCAGGGTGGAGGAGCACGAGAAGCTGGAGCTGCCGGAAGGCCTCTCCAACATCGACACTGCAGTTTGGAGTGAAGCTTCGGTGTTGTCGGACGCCTTCAACCCTGCTCTGACCAGGATCCGTCTGTGCATAGAAGGATGGGTGACTCCTCAGGCGATGTTCTGCAACTTCCTGACCAACAGGTGGGCTCCGCTGAAGAGGAGGGAGAAGCTTGATTGGGCCCTCAACAGTATGCTAGACGACGACCGGATCGAGCCCGGTTTGAAGTCCAACATGGAGGGTGCAACTTTGGAGTTTCATCTCAAGAAGTTCCAGTACGGCATCAACGTCGAGGGTGACGACTTGGCTCCGCCGACAACTTTCCTCCCTCTGAACATGGAGGCAGAGTTCAGCAGGGAGCTCCGACGGACGATGCTGGTGCTTGACGACCTTGGTGTCGTTGAGAGGCGTTCGACCACCGGGTTGGCAATCTCCGAAGCTCCTGAAGGCGGCTCCATTCCCGCCCCTAAGCCAAGAACCGAAGTCATCGGCAAGGGCAAGGAATTGGCCGAGCCCTCGAGCCGTAAGAGGAAGCATGTCGACAGAAAGTCCGTCAGGCCTACTTCTTCCACGGCGGCTCCTTCTCCCCGGAGGGGGAGGTCTACAACGGTGGCATTTACTCCAGCAGCGGCATCTTCCCGGGGTGCTAGCTCCGGCCATGTGACTCCAGTACAAGGGCCAGCTGAGGGCTCTGGATCCAGAGGTCCTTCCCGGTCGAGGGGGGCCTCAACCAAGGCAATGCCAACAGCAGCAGCAAGCTCCGGGAGACCCTCCGGGACTACCACGCTAGTGGTGGCTGGGGCCAGTCCAGAGCGTCTAGAGAAGAGGTTCCGTGCTAACTGGTGCGGAAGCCTTCCGAGGTAATTTTTGATTCTTTACCTCAGTCAGTTGTTTTACTGTTAACTGTATTTTGAGTTTCTTCGTCCTTCATCCATAGCGTGCTTAAGAGGAGGGCTGAAGCTCCGGTCCCTGCAGTAGCGGTTGAGGCTGTGCAAGCTGAAGCTCCGGCTCCGATTCCAGCGTCGCCCCAAGAGGTGGCTGAGCCTGCGGCAGCCCCGGCGCTGGCTGTCATGGTTTTGGACCTCGACTCATCCCCAGAAGCTCCCGTGGTAGCGCCAGACCACGATAATGAAGATGTACCAGTGGCGCCAGCCTCGGAGGTTGAAGCTCCGAGCTTGGATGCTGAGATGTTGGACGCTCCGGCCACAAAGCCGGAGGTAGCTGCGATCCCGGCCCTAGAGCCAGATGTTGTTGAAGCTCCAGCAGTCGAGCCGGTGGTTGGTGAGGTCCCGGCAGTGGAGCTGGGTGTTGACGAAGCTCCGACACTTGAGTCAGTTGTCGAGGAAGCTCTGGCGGTAGAGCCGATTGCTGCAGAAGTTCCGGTTGTGGAGCCGACCGTTGAAGAGGTTCTGGCGTCCGAGCTAGTTGTTGTGGAGGTGTCGGCACCTGAGCCTATGGTGGTCGAAGCGCCAGCGCCTGAGCCCATGATGGTCGAAACGCCAGCACCTGAGCCAGCGGCGGAGGAGGCGCCTGCGCCGGAGCCAGAAGTAGCTTCCGCTCCGATCGAACCTTCAACACATGCTCTGGAAGCGGTGATCCTGGAGGTGCCCGCTGCTGAGCCAGGGTGCCAAGATGAAGCTGTTGGCCCTCCACCGGAGGGGCCAGTTGTTGATGACCTAGCGGCGGGACCTTCGGAGTCAATTCCGGAGGTCGGAACTTCTGCTGCAAGTACTTCCTCGGCGGCAGCAGAGTCTATCTCGGTGGACAGCCCTAGTGTCGTGGAAGCTCAGGGAACCGCTCTTGTAGAGTGGGACCCAATCTTTGTCATTGAAGATACGTTGGAGCCAGCGGAGAGGACCCTGGCAGGTCTGGACCCGATCCCCCTATCGTTGTCTATTGACAACGCCTGCTCCAGTCTTCGCCAGGTCCAGCTGGCTTTCTACCACGACAGCAAGGCCCTCGAGGAGGAGCGCCAAACCCTTAGGAGATGGCGCAACCGAATCCATTTCGAGACCAAGCTGGCGCAGTCGAGGCTGGCTGACGACAAGGAGTGGGTACAAAGGGAGAAAGTACGCCTAGAGTACTGGGGTAAGCTATTTGATGAGAGGGAAAGCATGACATGGACCCTCGACAACCAGTCCCGGGCCATCTATGAGCAGGCCAAGGCTGCAAATAGCACAGCGGATGATCGCCAGGAAAGGCTTGCCGCCATCCATGATAGTCTCGTCAAGTGCTGGGAGGCTCTTGAAGCGCAGGAGAGACGACTCGAAGATGAAGAGCAGAAATTCCTGGAGCTGCGGGACAACCTCGTGAAGAGGGAGGAAGAGCTTGTCCAAAAGACAGCTCTAGCTGACAAGAGCCTCAAAGAACGCACCAAGAAATTGGAGGAGCATTGCAAGGAGGAGGAGAAGAAGGCCTGGGAGCAAGGGCAAGATCTCTACAAGCAGGAGAATGCCATCGCCGCTAGGGAGAAGAAAGTGCGGGGCCGAGAGAAAGATCTGGTCAACTGCTGGAATGAGATCCACCTCTGGGAGGAAGAGCTCAGCAAACTCGAAAGGCAAGTTGCTGAAAAGATTTAGCAGAATGCCAAAGAGGTGGAGCGTCTTGCTCGGGAGAGCTCGTAGCTTGCGGCGGCCAAAAGATCCTTGGCGGAGATGCATAGCGCAAGGATTGCGGAGTCCCAACAAGTTTGGGACTTCCTGAGCAAGGCCAATGACGCGCTGACGCCAATGGGCTTCAGTCCTGTGCGTCCAGATGATCCGGAGCCGGAGCTAGACCAGGCATTGGAGGCGTTGGGTTTGGCAGGCAACAAGCTCACCAAGATGGGCGATGTCATCGCGGACCAATTGGAAACTGAGAGACAGTCCCTGATGAAGAACGTCGCAGAGTTTGTGCTGACGTGCTATACCAGTCGGGACCCTCAATTCCCTCTGGACCCGGTGCTTGAAGGCCCCATCGAAAGAGAGGGTGAAGACGCCCGAGCTAGCGTGTCGGAGATGGCCCAGAAGGTCGCCCAGTTCTTCCATAGGGTCTAGGACCATCTCTCTTTAGCTCCCGCTTGTATTCTCTCTTCTTCTTCTCCAATTTTGTAATCTCTTGTCTCCAGATGAATGAAATCCAAATTTTTTTATGAATTCCATTTTTTGTCTTCAACACCTTTGTCTCAATTGGCCCCCCGGTAGATGTACACAATTTGATTGTGAACATGTACCAAGAGGATGTAACAGTTGAAGACTTGCATGCTTCAAACTCGTAGAATGTAGGTCTGAAGTCTTCGATAGTGTAGGCCCCCTAAGGCTATCGGAGCTTAGTGGCTCCGGCATTGACCATCGCCGGAGCTTAGTAGCTCCGGGAGTAGTCTCCATCAATGCGTAAAGTATCGATGGTTAGACCTCTGGGTTGTCGGAGCTTGTTAGCTCCGGCAGTGACCTCTGTCAACACATGGTGTGTCAACAGCAGACTCCACTTTAGAGTCTTTCCACCATCTTCACGTTGATGGCTTGTCCCCTAGCTTTACCGGAGCTGAGTAGCTCTAGCGATGATCGATGTCAATGTTTGAACATTCACCCCAAGCCGCCTAGAGGATGTCAGAGCTTTGGCAGCGCCGGTTTCATTCACCATCATCATGAAATATTTATTTTTCATGCACACTGAAGTCAAGAAAAACATTAAAATCCATTTCATATCTATAACTTCATTGCGGCTTACTATTCCCGAGAAAGTTTTAGGTCAAACACAATTCTAAATACAATCAAGAGCGTCGTCTTGTTTCCTTCAGGTCCAATCATTTCTGGACTCGCCTTACTTCGGCCTGCCGGGGTATAGGTAGAGTGGCGTACTTAGGGTGCATGACCAGGCTAAGTCGATAGCACACTCCGGCCCTAGATTGGCTTGACGACATTCAGACGAGTAGACCATCAACAATGTTTGAACCCGAGAGGATAGACAATGCAACTTGAATTGTACATGAATTGGTCGAGCTAAAGATTCTTAAGAACTGCACAACATTGTTATAGACAAGAAAGAGAAAAATAAAAAATATTGAGCCTGTACAAAGTAAATGCACGTGGAGTCTGTTTTCATACAAAGATGTCTTTCATTATAGGTCCGGGGTACAGGGGAAACAAGTACACTCTTAGGGTAGGGAACTAGGCTAAGTGTGTTTCGTTTCTCGTTTGACCCAAGGTAGCTAGCTACACTTTTAGTTCTGAGACTGTGATAAGTGTTGCATGGTGGTTGCGGACCTATCGGGGTAGGTCCGGCTGCCCTCCCGGAGGAGCTACCCGACTCTGTACAATGACTCTATAACATACATCACATGTAATTACAGACTCACCTCCGTGATATTAAGCGTAGAACTTACGGAGGTGCTCAATGTTCCAAGGATTAGGGAGAGGTGTCTGTAAGGACCGAATGCCCAAGAGGGGGGGTGAATTGGGCTTTCTTCGAAAAATTCTAAGCAATGAAACTTAATTTCTAAAGCCCAATTCCCTACGCGACTATCTATGCATTCTAGTAGATAGATATTTTGCGGAATATAAAATGCATAAAAGTAAAGGAAGGAGAAGGATGCAAACTCCCGAGGAGACAAGAGGAGACAAGGATTTATCCCGTGGTTCGGCAAGATCGTGAAGATCTTCCTACATCCACGTTGTGGCACCCAGCAAAGGGTTTTGCCACACCCAAGTCACCGAGACGAGGGGTCTTCACTATTCCTCTCCGTTCGCCTCCTTGGCAAGGTGGAGCTCAAGCCTTGTACAACTTCGACCTTCCGGGCTTCCACACACTCCTTGGCAAGCTCCGGAAGTCTTCTCACTATTACAACACCAAGGGCACTCCCTTGAGGCTCTCACACTATCCTAGAGAGTCCACTCACCCAGAATGGTGGCACACAAGCTCTCTCTCTAGCTAGTTCTAGCCTAAACCTTGGTGTAGAGATGATCAAAATGGTGTGGAAGTGATTGCTCTTGGCCTTGAACACTTGTGGATGTGTTGGTAGCTTCTGGTGATCAAGACTTGACGAAATGACAGGGTTAGGGGGTATTTATAGCCAGCCTTCCCGAAATAGCCGTTGGAAAAGTAGGCTGACAGAACTTTAATGTGAACATCGGATGATCCGATGTCTCCCCTTTAGTTATCATCGGTCTAATTACTTTGGCTAACATCATTGTGTCAGATATGACCATTGTTAGACCGATGTTGCTCCTGTCTTCTCATCGGATGATCCGGTGGCTCTTCCTCCAGAATTTGCTTAATCTTGATGCTTACTGGAGTGATTGACCGATGTGTGTAAGTCTGTACATCGGATGATCCAGTGCTTCACTTGGTCCAATGGTATTGCAAACCGACTGATGGATCGATGTCACTGAGCCATTCACATCGGATGATCCGGTGAGTACATTTGTATGAGGTCTTCTTCTTCAGTTGAACCAACTCGACCGATGTGTACATTTCTGAAATCATCGGATGATCCGGTGAGTTGATTTTGTTTGCTTCGAGTTGTTTTTGAGTGAATCTTTTGTGTCTTGCTCATATGACCTCTTAGACATTTGTTTCATAGGCTTCTCTGGTGATCTTCAAGCATTGTATGTTGTCAACTTATGGTTGAGTGACTTAGACAAAAGAGCTTTCACTTCTTGTCTTTATCTCATTGATTTGATCTCAAAAGTTGATTGTATATGGGTCTCCAATGACATATTCATTTCATTTTATTGAGTGATTATGGGGACCTTGCATTCACAAATTCATTAGTAAAGTTCAATGGTTGTCATTAATCACCGAAACCGTACTTCATGGGGGGCCTAGATGCTTTCAGTGTCCCATCCTCAGTTGCCAAGCGAACGCATCCGGGACAGGATACTTTGATCACTCGGAAGGGTCCCTCCCAGCTGGGGGAGAGTTTGTTTAACCCTTCTCTGGATTGTATTCTACGTAGCACCAGATTGCCTTACTCGAGCTGTCGGCTGTGAACATGCCTCTGGTGATATAGCCGAAGAGCTTGGCGGTATCGAGCATTCCGAACAGCTGCTCGACACCTTCCCTCTTCAAGGAGGTCAAGGTCTTCACGTCGGAGCTGGTCCTGCGTGGCTTCATCGGAGGTCCGGACCCAGAGCGACCCCAAGGTGATTTCCGGAGGAAGGACTGCTTCAGCTCCGTACACCAGGAAGAAGGGTGTCTCTCTAGTTGACCGGTTTGGAATTGTCCTGTTGGCCCATAGAGTGGGCGGAAGCTCTTCGATCCAGTTGGCTCCATGTTTTTTCACGCGCTCATATGTGCGCGTCTTGAGTCCTTTCAGGATTTTTGCATTTGCTCTCTCAGCTTGGCCATTGCTTGCCGAGTGAGCTATGGGGGCGTAGCTGACTTGTATGTCGAGGACTTTGCAGTATCCTTGGAAAGCAGAGCTTGTGAATTGGGTCCCATTATCTGTTATGATTTTGTTCGGGACTCCAAATCTGCATACGATGGACTGCAAGAAGTTGATGGCTGATTGCTTGTTTATTGTCACAACTGGAGTTGCTTCCGGCCATTTGGTGAACTTGTCAATAGCAACATACAGGAACTTGTAACCTCCGACGGCTCTTGGGAAAGCTCCCAAGATGTCCATCCCCCACATAGCGAAAGGCCATGTAGGAGGTATCATTTGTAGAGGCTGAGCCGGTGTGTGAATTTGCTTTGCATGGAACTGGCATGCTTCGCATTTCTTCACCAGCTCAGTTGCATCCTGGAGCGCTGTAGGCCAGTAGAAGCCATGTCGGAAGGCTTTACCGACCAGCGTGCGGGAAGACACGTGTTTCCCACACTCACCTCCATGGATTTCTGCGAGGAGCTCGCAATCTTCTTCCCTTGTGATGCACCGCATTAGGACGCCGTTGGCACGCGCCGGTAGAGATCTCCTTCTACCAGCGTGTATCTTTTAGCCAATCTGACTATCCGGTCAGTGGATACATCATCGTCAGGAAGGATATTGTCTTTAAAGTAGCTTTGGATCTCCGAGATCCATGCATCAGAGCTTGCTTGAGCATTTGAGTCTTGCGTGCTAGGTTGCTCGGAGCTTCCGGCAGCACCTACGACCCTTGATGGCTGCCATGGTAAGAGGGCCATCGGGACCGCCAGCTTCGGGATGCTGGTCTCGCCCCCTTCGCTCAGTTCGGCGGGCTGAGCTGTGGGTTTTGACAACCTCCGGACGAAGGTTTCATCAGGAGCTGGAGCTCCGGTTGACGCTTTCATCGAGAGTTCGTCAGCTTCAGCGTTATGGACACGCTGGACATGGTGGAGATCCAGGACTTCGAAGTCCTTCTGAAGCCTCTGTACTTCAAGGAGATAAGCAACTAGTTGAGGATTGTTACAGGAGCATTCACCCTTCACCTGTTTAATGATGAGCTGCGAATCTCCCTTGACCAACAGCTGCTTGACACCATATGATAGTGCCACCTTTAGTCCATAAATGAGTGCTTCATACTCCGTCATGTTGTTGGTCGCCTTGAAGTCAAGGTGGACCATGTATCTTACCTTCTCCCCGGTTGGAGCGAGGAGAAGGACTCCAGCTCCGGCCCCTTGCTTTTGCATGGAGCCGTCAAAGTAGAGGGTCCAGTGAGGCTCGATGAAGACCGGGGCCTTGAGTTATGGCTTCTGCTCACTAGGGCTCCCAGGGTTTGATGGAGAGGGGGTTCATTCCGCCACGAAGTCTGCCAATGCTTGACTCTTGATCGCTTGTCTTGGGATGAATTCAAGATCGAATTCGGCCAATTCCGCTGCCCACTTTGCAATGTTCCCAGTAGAGTTGGGATTATGCAAGATCGCATGCAGTGGATAAGAGGTCACCACTGAGATCTTGTGAGCTTGGAAGTAATGGCAAAGCTTCTTGGAGGCAATGAGAACTGCGTAGAGCAGCTTGTGTACCTCTAGGAATCGAGTCTTGGCATCATGTAGTACTTCGCTGATGAAGTACACTGGACGCTGGACTGTCCGGATCCTACCGGAGGGGCCCGGAGCTTCCTCCACATCAACCCGGACCCTCCCGGAGGGGTCCGGACCTGCTTCGAGGACCTCCAGGTCCTTGCTGGAGGAACCCGGAGCTTCTACTAGAGCGACCCGGACCCTCCCGGAGGGGTCCAGATCTTCTGGAATAACTCCCTGTAGATCCAAGTCTGGGGGCTGGGACCCAGACTCACCTTCAGGAACCTCTGGACCCTCCTGGAGGGGTCTGGATTCCTTAGCTTGGGATGGTTCTGGTCTCTCCGCAACCAGGACCATGCTGACAACCTCGTCGGTTGCTGAAATGTAAAGTAGTAAGGGCTCACCAGGGTTTGGAGCTACCAAGGTTGGTAGAGTGGTGAGGAGCTGCTTTAGCTCCTGGAATGCCTTTTCTGCTTCTTCAAACCATTGAAATGGTCCGGACTTCCTCAATAGCTTGAAGAAGGGTAGCGTCCATTCCACCAGTCTTGAGATGAACCGGCTGAGGGCGGCTAGACATCTAGTCAGTTTCTGGACATCCTTGATGCGGGTTGGTGGCTGCATCTCCTCAATGGCTTTAATCTTCGCCGGATTTGCCTCTATGCCCCGGTGGTTTACCAGGAAACCAAGAAGCTTTCCGGAGCTAACCCCGAAGACGCACTTGTCTGGGATCAGCTTCGTGCGGGGACCCGCAGCTTCTTGAAGACAGCTTGCAAGGTGTCAAGGAGTGACTCCTTGTCCTTGATCTTGACGACGATGTCATCAACATACACTTCCACTACGTCTCTGATGAGCTCTCCAAAGGTTTTGTACATAGCTCGTACAAATGTTGAAGCTGCATTCTTGAGACTAAATGGCATGGCAGTATAGCAATACAATCCATCTACTGTTATAAAAGAAGTATGTTCTTCATCTTCTCTAGACATTCTGATTTGATGGTACCCAGAATATGCGTCTAGGAAACACAGTAATTCACACTCAGAGGTGGAATCAACTATCTGATCTATTCTAGGTAGTGGGAATGGATCTTTTGGGCATGCCTTATTTAGTGTTGTGTAGTCGATACACATCTGAAGCTTCCCGCCGGCCTTGGGTACAACGACTGGGTTTGCCAACCATTTTGGATGGAAGACTTCTCAGATGAATCCAGCTTCGAGTAACTTCTTCACTTCTTGTCCTATGAAGTTATGTCGCTCTACGGATTGCTTCCGAGACTTTTGATGTACGGGCTGAGCGTCAGGATATATCTTCAGATTATGCTCGATCACTTCCCTAGGGATCCCAGGCATTTGTGATGGTTGCCAGACAAACACATCGACATTAGCCCGTAGGAAAGTGATGAGCGCGAGTTCCTATTTGTCATTCAGACCTCCTGATATCCAGGTGGTCTGAGCGGCATCAGAACCGATTTGGACGACTTTGACGGGGATGTCGGTGTCGCCGCTTGGTTGCACGCGAGGTGCGGAGGTTGAGCCTCGTTGATGAATGCTCAGGGGTTTCGGAGCTTGTTCCTGCCTGGATTCTTCCTCCTGCGTTGTAACAAGCGCATGAAGTTCTTCCAGAGCAGTCACTCTGGCAGTGCGGTCTCCGCGGATTCGGAGAACACCAGCTGGTGTTGGTATCTTCAACACCAGGTAGCCATAATGAGCAGCAGCCATGAACTTGTACAAGGCAGGCCTGCCCAGAATGGCGTTGAAAGGTAAGTTGATCTGAGCAACAACAAAGATCAACTTCTCAGTGCGATAATTCTCCCGAGTCCCGAAGGTCACGGGGAGAGTAATGGCACCAAGTGGGGTTATGGCTCTCGGACCTACTCCGGAGAAAGGTCGGGAGGGGCGAAGGTCTAAAGGTTGGAGCTGAAGCTTGACAAAAGCTTCGAAGCTTATGAGGTTCAGCCCCGAACCTCCGTCCACCATTACAGGGTGGAGTTGAATGTTATTGATGGTCGGAGATACCATCAAAGGTAGTTGACCAGCTTCGATCATGTTCCGAGGGCAGTCCGAAGCATCAAATGTGATGGTGGTGTCCATCCACTTTCGATGAGGCTCCGCCCTGGTTGTAGGAGCTACCGAGGCCACGTCCCGCCTCATTATCTTGAGGACACGGCGGGAGGTGATGTCCCACGAACCACCAAAGATGGTGTTCATGGTCTTCCAATGCTCATTGTCAGAGACATCGGAGTCGTCGTCGACGGAGGTCTAAACAGCCTTTAGGACCTTTTTCGGGTCCTGAAAGCCTAACTCCTCTTCAGCCGGAGCTTCATCGACTTTCTGTTTTCCTTCCCTCTGACGGAAAGGAACTTCGTCCCGACGCTTGTTGTAGCGCTCGGCAACGTTTTGGACCTCCCGGCAGTCCTCCAAGTTGTGGTTGTTCGACTTGTGGATGGGACACCACACTTTGGAGTTGCCTCCATCTTTAGAGGACGGCCGAGGTCGTTTCTTGGGGCGTGGCCCCCGGCCACCCGGAGCTACAGCAGCTGCACCGGTAGATGTGTCGGCCGACGGCTTCTTGTCGTTGGACTTTTTCTTCTTTTTGCCACTCCCGGAGGTAGTGGCTTCGCCTTTGGAGGATTTTTTGCCATCCTCCGGAGGTGGTTTGGAGTGCATTTCATGGCCCTCCACAGCTTTGGCACACTTGTCTGCCAAGCTGAAGAGCTCCGTGATGCTGGTGATCTCCTTGATCGCCAGCTTCTCCAGCATCGTCTTATCTCGTACGCCCTATCTAAACGCCATGATAACAGAAGCGCTGGAGATAGAAGGAATAGTGTTTCGTACCTGGGAGAACCTCTGGATTAATGAGCGCAGGGATTCTCCCCCCTTCCGCACGACTGCAAAAAGGTCCAGTTCAGTGCCTGGTCGGGTGTATGAAATCCCGAAATTGGCAGTGAACTGTTGACACAATTCCTCCCAACTATTGATGGAGTTGTGAAGAAGGCTCATGAACCAGGACCTGGTGGTCCTAGTCAAGGCCACTGGGAAGTAGTTGGCCATTACGTCTTCATTACCTCTGGCCGCAAGGATTGCGGTGGAATAAATCTGGAGAAACTCAGCAGGATTAACAGTCCCGTTGAATTTCTCCGGCAGATGAGGCTGGAACTTTTGTGGCCATCTGACCATGCGCAGGTTCATGGCCAGAGCAGAACAGCCTCCTCCTACTCCCTCGGGAGCAGGACTATCTTGAGTCTCTCGCCTTTCGCGAGCATGCTCGATATGGACACAGCCGTCCTGTTGACGGTAACGGCGATCAAGCTCCGCCCGAAGGTCATGAGTTGAAAGCCTGGTTACCATATGAGTACGTCGCGCCCCAGAAGGTAGCGACGTAACTTGCTGTGATGCAACACACCTCCTATTTTAGGAAGCATGCGGACCAAGTCTGCCAGACATGGTCCGGCACTACGATGGGGCTCGCCCCGAAGGAGGAGGACCTTGGTTGCTGATGCGGTCGGCTGCTGCTACCACCAGATGTTCCACATCAGCCCTCCACTGCTCCATTGCACCCTGGGATGCACCTGGAGGTGGTGGACGTTGGAGGAGAGCACGCGCTGCATGAAGCGTGTGTTCAGGGTTGTTGTTATTCGCCGAAGCGGTGACCGACGCTGATGCACCGTCACGCTGCTCAGCTTGACATGCTGGTGCAAGCGGTGGCGGTGGAGGCATGACTCCTGCTGGAGCCACGGCACCTGCTGTTTGCTGCATGTTGGAGGGATTGACTCCAGCGGTTTGAACAGCAGGGTTGCCGTTGGATGATCCAGCAGCTGAGTTCACCATACTTGAAATCTCGGGCCCCCCTACCTGGCGCGCCAACTGTCGGTGTTTGGATCCAGCATATCTCCCGACACTACCTTTGGTAGATCGAGGAGTTGTAGTTCGGTGATGGGCGCGCAGAGATTCAAGAAGGTGAAGAACAAGTGGACATAGAGATTTACGTGGTTCAGGCCGTCTGAGCGTAATACCCTACTCCACGGGGTGTGTTGGTGTTGTATTAAGCATGTGAGCCTAGAAGAAGCTCTTGAAGAAGAAGCTCGTCTAGCTCAGGGAGTTCAGTAGTGGTCTGGAACCATCCCTTGTGTATCATCGACCAGTCCTTTTATAGTATAAGGACTGGTCTTTACACCGCTAGCCTGGCCCGACATGTGGCCCCGGCGGTTACACATGCTTGATACACAATTAATGAGGTTAATTACCCTTAATAGCCTTGTAACGGGCCTTAACAGTGCCGTTACCAGTATTAAGGGCCATCCGATCGTGTGTAATTAATATGGCATTAATGACACTAAATCGGGTCTTGAAGTCTTTGATTGCTCCTTGAAGGTCCGGAGTCGTTGGGGGGTCCACCAGCCTGATTGTTGAAGTTGAAGGTTCGGCGGTCACCACGTGGCAGCTCCAGAGCTTACCGTCGTGGACGGGTAGGTCCGGTGCTGTTGGACACGTGTCAGTACTGGAGCTTCCCTCTGTCTGGGGTTAGGTCTGGGGGTGCCATACTGGTATTCCGTCCGAAGCTTTCTCATGTGTGGGTGATAGCTCCGGTCTTATGATACACGTTGCAGCCCTGGGACTAACCATGTCGGGGAAGAAGGTCCGGTTACGCCTGACATGTGGGGCCTTTGGAGGTCTTCAAATCTGGTAGATGGAGTTTCCTTGTGATCTTTGCAATCCCAACGGGTATCCGATACGTAGGGTACCGACAACAACTATTGCTATGAGGAAGACAACTACGGAGAACAAGCTCTTCCCCAACTTGGAGACTTCAAGGCCAACATGTCTCATGGCCAAAGAGGGAAGAAAAAAGGTTAAATCTAAATCCTCTTCTTCAAATTCTTCTCATGATGATTTTGATAGTAGTAGTAAAAATGAACATATGCTTAAAGACATGAGTAAAAGTACTTTGAAGAGATTGACATTGTTAACGGGGGAAATATTTGAGAAGGAAGAACTCATCAACTGTCAAGAGGACATGCTCATCCAACAAAAGGAGAGATGTCAAGAGGTTGAGGAGCTCTTGGAGCTTGAACGAGAAAGAAGCAAGGCACTTGAGCTTGAACTCACTTTGAGCAAGGAAACTTGCTCAAACCTTGAAAACACTACAATTGTGCTCAAGGATGAACTTGTTAGTTTAACAAAAGCTAACAAGATCCTTGAGACGCAAGTGAAGTCTCTCAAGGTCAATGCATCTTCTTCCTCTACAAGCTCACCTTCCACAAATATTAAATTTGAAGCATCTCAACCTTGTAAATGCTCAAACTTAATCATAAAGCTTAAAGATGAGCTTAAGTTGGCACAAACCAATCAAGCACCGAAAGGTGGCATCTTTGACAAGGAGAAGGTGACATATGCACATAGTGCATATACCAACACAAGACATCCCCTTGTCAAGGATGGTCTTGGTTATTCTAGGGGGATGAGGCAAAACACCAAAACTCCCAAGAATGGCAAATACTTGATTGTTTTTGTCAAAGGAGGCTCATACAACAATAAAGGAAACAATGTTGCAACATCTCTGAAAATGCCTAAGGAAGAATCTCATCCGTTGTTCCATGATTTTGATGCTTCATATGTTTTATTGAGGAACAAGTTTGGAAAGGCCTATGCTAGGTATGTTTGGCCACACCGCAAGAGTCCTAAACCTTGTGTGTGGGTGCCCAAGTGCCTCTTGACTAACATCAAAGGATCCAACACCGCTTGGGTACCTAAAGCCAAGGCTTAAATCTTTCTTGTAGGCATACCCCTCCGGTAGAACCAAGTGGGTTCTTGATAGTGGATGCACAAATCATATGACCGGAGATAGGAAGATGTTTGTGGAGTATGAGCTAAATGATGATCCAAGTGAAGGAAACTATTTTGGGGGCAATAGCCAAGGAAAAATCCTTGGCACCGGTAAAATTGCTATATCCCCTAATCATACTCTTTCAAATGTTTTACATGTTGATTCACTTGATTATAACCTCTTGTCCATATCACAACTATGTGACAAAGGTTATAATTGTTTATTCACTAATGAGGATGTGACCGTCACAAGGAGAAGCAATGGTTCAATTGCCTTTAAGGGTGTACTTAAGGGAAAGCTCTATCTTGTGGATTTCTCCGCGGATAAAGCCCAACTTGATACATGCTTAATTGCAAAAACTAACACGAGATGGCTTTGGCATAGAAGGCTATCCCATGTTGGGATGAGGAATTTGCAAAAACTCCTTAAGGGCGAGGACATCCGTGGTTTAGTGAATATTGTGTTTGAAAAGGATAGGCCATGTAGCGCATGCCAAGCCGGAAAGAAGGTTGGAGCACCACATCCATCCAAGAACATTATGACAACATCAAGACCATTGGAGATTCTACACATGGATCTCTTCGGTCCAATCGCCTACGTTAGCATTGGTGGTAACAAATATGATCTTGTTATTGTTGATGACTTTTCACATTTCACTTGGGTATTCTTTTTGCATCACAAGAGTGAGACTCAAGGTGTTCTCAGGAGATACTTGAAGAGAGCTCAAATGAGTTCTCCTTGAGTATCAAGACCATAAGGAGTGACAATGGCACCGAATTCAAGAATACTCAAGTTGAAGAATTTTTGGATGAAGAAGGTATCAAGCATGAGTTCTCGGCTCCCTACTCCCCTCAACAAAACGGGGTGGCCGAGAGGAAGAATAGGACTCTAATTGAGATGTCAAGAACCATGCTTGATGAGTACAAGACGTCGGACCGGTTTTGGGTGGAAGCGGTCAACACCGCTTGCCATGCCAAAAACCGGTTGTATCTTCACCGTATAGTTAAGAAGACGTCGTATGAGCTCCTAACCGGTAACAAGCCAAACATCTCTTACTTTCGTGTTTTTGGGAGCAAATGCTACATTCTTAACAAGAAGCCTAGGACTTCGAAGTTTGCTTCTAAGTCCGATGAGGGTTTCTTGCTTGGCTATGACTCAAACACTTACGCCTATCGTGTCTTTAACAAATCCTCCGAAATTGTTGAAGTAGCACGTGATGTAGTGTTTGATGAGACTAATGGCTCCCAAGTGGAGCAAGTTGGTCATCATGTGCTAGATCAAGAAGAAGATCCACAAGTGGTGATAGGAAGGATGACACTTGGAGACATACGACCACAAGAACAACCTCAAGATGCAAGTGACCATCCTACACATCAAGCAAGCTCTTCCTCAAATAATCAAGATCAAGTTCCCCAAGATGCGCTCCAAGAAGATGAAAATGGAGGCATCAGTCAAGGGGGAGACAATTAGGATGAGGAAGACCAATATGATGACTCAAGACCTCAAGCACCACACCCAAGAGTGCATCAAAGCATCCAACGGGACCATCCCGTTGACAATATACTTGGAGACATCTCCAAGGGGGTAACTACTCGATATCGTGTTGCAAATTTTTGTGAACATTACTCCTTTGTTTCTTCCTTGGAGCCCCACAAAGTTTAAGAAGCACTACGAGATCCGGATTGGGTGATGGCCATGCAAGAAGAGCTCAACAACTTCGAAAGAAATCAAGTATGGGAGCTTGTGAAGAGGCCAAATGCAAATGTTATAGGCACCAAATGGGGGTTCCGCAACAAACAAGATGAACACGGAGTGATTACAAGGAACAAGGCATGACTTGTGGCCAAAAGGGTATTCACAAGTCGAAGGTTTGGATTTCAAAGAAACCTTCGCTCCCGTAGCTAGGCTTGAATCAATTTGTATATTACTTGCCTTTGCCACTCACCATGATTTTAAGTTATATCAAATGGATGTCAAGAGCGCATTCCTCAATGGTCCAATCAAGGAAGACGTGTATGTGGAGCATGTAGGATCGAAGAGCACGTGAAAAGCTACCAGAGGGGGGTGAATGGTAGATTTAAAAATCTTACGCAGCGGAAACAATTAAACCCCAACCCCTTCAGCAGAAAAACGATCTTTTAAAGAAATCGTGTGTGAAACTAATATAAACGTGTTTCACCATGAAAAAAGTGATAGATATCAGAGAGAATAAAGTCACGAAGACAACACATCAAGAATCACTCAAATCCGTTGAGAAAAACTCAAGTTATGATCGAAAGATCAAACAAAGGTCAATCTGCCCTACCCAAGAAAAAAAAACAGTTCTGAAACGCTGCAAATAAACTCGTGTAGATCATAGAACACAAATCCAATGATCGTGAAATTTTGACATATGATATATAGTCATGTTGTGAAGACAACCCAAAAAGAATCACGTCAATTGGATCTATAAAACTTGAGTTATGATAAAACCATCGACGAAAGGTAGTGCTGTCCAGAAACTCGACGAGTAAAACTTGTCTGGAACAAGTCGGACGAACAAGGCACAAAAGTTCCTTCAAACTACAAATTTTATTCAATAGAACACAAGAGGAACAGCCCCAAAGTCGTGTCCCACGAGCTCTGGGCTCCCTTGCTTATATAACCAGCTCGAAAGTCAACTCAACTCGGATTAGGAACCTAATCCTACTTTGTTCACGAATCGTAACTATCCATAATTGCTTAGGATTCTTCTATACGCAGATAGAAGCAATCTTAAGACTTCCAAACACCTTAGGAATGTATCCCACATTCCTAAACAACTCAAATTCGTGACCCACACGAAATCCTATCATAACCAACTCAAAACATTCCATATTTGAGTCAAACCCGACTCAGCCACAGCCTGAGTCCATAACCTAGTCGGTTGGACCTTTCCGACCAACTCTTTACATCCACATCTCTTTATCACGTATCGGAACCATGTAGCCACATCCATGCACTCCTTGCACACGTGCAAACATCTTCCAATGATGTCCACGATACCTTCACATGCATTGTTCTTGATTCAATCAAGTTGCACAACCTCCTGATCAGCTCAACCACAATTCCTCCTCAATTTGGTTGTTGGAACCTCATCTCCTCCCTGAGACTAGTCCAATGGACCCCATCACCAGCCATGTCTTGAACTCAAGCAACACCTGCACATGAATAAACAACAAATCCATACGAGCCCAAGTCCTCGACTTGACTCAAGTTAGTTCCAAACACAACACCTTACGTGAGAACCTCACATAAGCATGTTGCAAAACCACAGTAACACGATATCATCCATGTCAATCAAAAACGCACCAAATATTAGCAAATGAATACTAAGCAATCTTTCCAGAGATGTAAAGCAAGTATGAAACATTGCAAATGAAAAGCAGAAGCACTGCGGTCAAGTTCTGGACCTTGCCAGAGCAACCCGGACCTTGAGCCGGAGCTAACAAAAGCTAGTAGAACCTAGCGCCGAAACTTAACAAAACTAGTATAACCAAGCTCCCGCCGGAGCTTACAAAACTAGCAGGACCTTAATAAAAAAAGGTGTTTTGGTGATGTTCAAAAATTTTATCGTCAAAGCAAGTGTATTCACTACAAGCCAATGTATTCAGCACACATAGGTCTTATAATCTCCCCCTTGATGAATGCATTGGCAACACCATTTAAAATCCGAACATTGGCTTATTCACATAAAAGTTTTGAAGACAATTTCTCCCCCTTTGTAAATCAAAAGTAAAATGAGAAGAAAATCCAAAAATTATCCCATATTATCTCTCCCCCTTTATTATCTCTCCTTATGCACATATTCTCTTTCTCTTTCTCTTCATGCTTATCTCCCCCCCTTTGACAATGTATTCAGCAAGTCATGAGCATATAAACAAATTATCTCTGCTCCTTTAGTTGTTATGAGCATATTATAACATATACATATAAATAAAGCTCATCCAAGTCATACTATCAAGTACCTTACATTATCACATCAATGAAATACATAAAGTAGTGTAAGCCATGCTAGAGATCAAATGTAATTTTCAATTTAAGTAAGTCATGATCTCACAAACTTAACTATTTCAAAACCTGAAATCGTGACACTAGTTGCTGCATTTTATTATTTTTCAAAGCATAAATTTAGATCATATGATATTTTTAAGAGATTATATGCGCATCTTCCTTATTCTAACCAACCAAGCCAAGCCTATGTCATTTGACAATCAGAAGCTTAAGGACATGGTTTTAGTCATACACAACTTCTTCCAAGTTCATATCTAAGTGCAATGATAAGCCATCTCAAAAGAAGAAGTGCGATGCATGCATATTCTCTTGATCTTTTCTCAATTTATATTTGTTCATAAAAACTCAACATGTGAGCTGATTACTTGATTAATTCTTAATGATTAAAAGCACTTGTGAACATGTAAGAAGTTCAAAACAGTAAGAAAGTTCGACCATGACCAGTTTTAGTGTAAGTAAATATTCCAATTACTAGACATGGCAAAAACTACAAAATGTATAACACGAGTAATGTAGTAAGAACTTTCAGCATGTAAAAGGAATCACAAAGTCATATATGTATGAAATACTATGCTCATATTATTTTAATTTCAGATTCACACATAGACTTCCCAAGTTTCAAAACTCCCCCTCAATTTAAGCCATGAGGATGCATAACACCTATTTCACTACGAATGTAACAAAAACGAGTGAAATCCAAAGGTTTTTTAAAAATGTCAGCCAATTGTTGTTCGGTATCTACATGGTGAAGCACAATGTTTCCTTTTTCAACATTATCTCGGAGAAAGTGATACTAATGTCAATGTGCTTAGTTCTAGAATGTTGCACATGGTTTTTAGCAATGCAAATGGCACTAGTGTTATCACAGAACAGTGGAACACTATCTAGATCAACCCCATAGTCCTTAAGTGTTTGAACAATCCAAAGAATTTGTGAGCAAGCACTAGCAGCAGCTACATATTCAGATTCGGCTGTGGATTGTGCAACTGAATTTTGTTTTCTAGAGGACCAAGCAACAAGAGAATTACCAAGAAAATGACAAGCACCAGAAGTACTTTTCCTATCAATCCCACAACCCCCAAAATCAGCATCCGAAAAAGCTTTCAAAGTAACAGTTGAGGAAGAAGGAAGAAAAATTTCAAATTCTTGAGTTCCATGTAAGTACCTGAGAATCCTTTTGACGGCTTGACGATGTGAAGCACGTGGGGAGGCTTGAAACCGTGCACAAAGACATACACTGAATTGTATGTCTGGTCTTGATGTCGTGAGGTACAAAAGTGATCCGATCATGCTTCTATATTCTTTTTGATCCACGGGTTCACCATCTTCATCAAGTCCAAGTGTTGTTGTTGTTCCCATTAGTGTCCGAAGAGGCTTGCTTGTGTCCATGTTGAAGCGTCTTAGGAGAACTTTTGTATACTTCATTTGATGCACAAAGGTACCCTCCTTTGTTTGCTTTATTTGCAGCCCCAAAAAGTAAGTGAGTTCACCCATCATACTCATTTCAAATTTGGAACTCATCATTGCTGAAAACTTGGACACAAGATCATGAGAAGCACAACCAAAGATAATATCATCCACATACACTTGAACGAATAATGAGTCATTGCCATGCTTAATCACAAAAAGAGTTTTATCAACCTTGCCCATGGTAAACCTTTTTTAGAGTAAGAGTGTTTTTAACCTATCATACCATGCTCTAGGGGCTTGTTTGAGACCGTACAAGGCTTTGGGCAGTTTGTAAACATGATTAGGAAAATATGGATTTTCAAAACCCGGTGGTTGTTTCACATAAACCTCCTCATCTATGTAGCCATTAAGAAAAGCACCTTTAACATCCATTTCATATAGCTTAAAACCAATAGATGCAGCAAAAAGCTAACAAAATTCTTATGGCTTCTAATCTAGCAACAGGAGCAAAAGTTTCATCAAAATCTAGACCTTCAACTTGAGTGAAACCTTGAGCAACCAGCCTAGCCTTATTCCTAACCACAACCCCATCCTCACTTTGTTTATTTTTAAATACCCATTTAGTTCCAATTAAAGTGTGACCTTGAGATGGAGGTACAAGTTTCCAAACATTATTTGTTCCAAAATTTTCTAACTCTTCTTGCATGGCAATAATCCAAGATTCATTAGTGAGTGCGTGTGATATATCTTTGGGTTGAAAAGAAGCAACAAAAGCAGAATGAGCATGAGAGTTTGGATCGCAAAACCTGGACCGTGTGACTCGTTCGTGCAAGCTTCCAATCATTTATTGTGGGGGATGATCTTTGTAAAACCGTAGGGGAACAGATGTATCACAAGCTTCTTCTTCTTCATGTTCATCACAAATCGATGAGCTTGTGACTTGAGGATGATTTGAATCAGCATTGATGGTTGTCGGTGCTGGTTGAGAATTAACATCCGAAGCTGAACCAAATTCTTTAGCTGCTGAATTTTCGGGCAGCAGCTCCAATTCTTCCTCATCTTCAACGAAAATGCTCCCCCCTTGCGGATATGGATCTGGACCTGCAATGTTTGAGCTATTACCTGGGCTAGCTTCATCAAAAGACACTTCACAAGTCTCCACAATTTTGTTAGTGTCAAGTAAAAGCACACGGTAGCCTCTAGTATGAGATGGATAACCAAGAAACATGCCATCAAAGGATCTAGGTTCAAATTATCAAGATTACCATGTTTCTTAACAAAGCATTTGCAACCAAAGACCCGAAAGTGTGTAACACTAGGCCTATGTCCAAACCAGATCTCATATGGTGTTTTACCTAGCTTAGCACGCAAGAAAACACGATTTGAGACATAACAAGCGATTGCTAATGCATCAGCCCAAAATTTCCTAGGAGTTTGATACTCATCAAGCATAGTCCTAGCCATCTCAACTAAGGTTCTATTCTTTCTTTCTACAACACCGTTTTGTTGAGGTACATATGGTGAAGAAAATTGATGATCTATTCTATTTTCAGCACAAAAGTGATCAAAAGATTGATTTTTAAATTCAGTTCCATTATCACTTCTAATTGCTTTTAAAGATCATGGGTAATCAATTGATAATCTAAGAAATAAAGTTCTAAAGTGACTAAAAACCTCATTCTTAGACGCCATAAAGTAAACCCAAGAGTATCTAGAATAATCATCAACAATCACAAGTACATACCACATACCTCCGAAGGATTGAACACGTGAAGGTCCTATGGTGTCAAGATTCAAAAGTTGACATGGTTCAGTTGTCATGATCATTGTGAGAGGAGTATGTGAACCTGTAACCATCTTAGCATGTCAACAAGAAGAGCACACAATTTCTTTGTCCCCTTTAAGCTTAGGCAGCCCACGTATACGATCAAGAGCACTAACACACATTAGGTGATCAAGGCCTACGTGACCAAGTCTTCGATGCCAAAAATATAGATCCTTTGAATCATTAGCAACTAGACACCTATGCTTAGAGGAAGACATATCAAAATCAGCTTTAAAAACTCTTCCAAACCGAGACATGTTAAAAATAAGCTCACTATTTGAACTTACAACTTTGTAGCAGTTTTTATTGAAAATAATTTCCAGATTTTCATCCAGCAATTGTGAAACAGAAAGAAAGTTGTATTTCAAATTTTTGACAAGTGCCACATCCTTCAAAGTGTAGTGATCATTTACTCTAACCGAACCCTTAGCAATTATAGGAGTTGAAGAATTATCGACAAAAGTAACATTCTCTACACATGACACAAAAGAGAGAGAGGGGAACCAATCTTTGTTACCAGTCATGTGGCGTGAGCAACCTGAATCCACAATCCAAATGTTCTCCTTCCTCAAACGTGTAACCTACATAGAAGCACAATACGTCGATGACTCAATACTGGGGTTAGTCAAAAGGCATTTCGGAATCCAGTACTGAGTCACGCGATGTGCAACAGGAAAAACACGCGAAATCTGAGACAAAACAGCAGGTTTATGAGTCAAAGTTTGAGATTTTTTATTCTTAACTACTGACCTATAAGGTGTTACTTGTGTATCACAAAAATCAGTAGATCTGGAGGCAAAAACAGAAGGTCCGGAGGTAAACTTTGAATGCTTTTTACTCAAAACAGCAGGTTGTACATTCGGTTCAATATGTGCAGCAAATTTTGCATGAAAGTTACTCTTTCCCTTTTCTGTTGTTTATCTAGTCTATAACAAAAATCTATGACATGACCATCTCTACCACAGTAGGTACAATGAAATTTAACTTTGTGTTCATGTCTAGATGAGCAAACAACATTTTTATTTGAAACCGAATGAGACAATACTCCTGCGGATTTGAAAACCACTTCTTTTTGTTTAGGAACTGTTTGAATCAAACCACTTCCTAATGACTTTACAAATTTAGGTGGATGTGCATGAGCATGAGAATCAAAACCTAAACCAGTTTTATCATTGCAAGACTTGGATGAATTCAGCAGCAAGTTTAGGTTCTTATTCCCATTACAAAACCGATCAAATGTCTTATGCATGTTATCAAGTTTAGTGGACAGATCAAGGCAATTTTCACATGAAGTTTTTCCTTTTAATTTGCAATTTGAACAATATTTAACTTCATGACAACGTAAAGCATTGTTCAATATAGAGATTTCATTCATAGCATTTTGCAGTTTCTTATCAAGATCATCACAACTAGAACAATGTAAATCAATTGTAGAACAAGAAGCATCTTTTAAGTTTTCAATATTAAGTGCAGTAAGCTTTTTGTTCTTTTCAATTTCAAGTTCAAGTTTATCAAGTGTGGAGGTATGTGCACTTCTTAGGGAGGACAATTGTTCATATATTAAGTCACATGAGGAACAAGAATCATCACTAGGGATCAAGGATTTCAAACGAATAATTTCAGATTCTAGTGACTCAATTTTGACAGCATTGTCCCTAAGCTTTTTGTCCTTTTTCTTAACAATAGCAGTGGCACGAGAAATAGCATCACACATTTCTTCGCAAGTAGGACATACCTCTTCATTGTCGCTGTTGTGTTCTGCCTCCTCCATACTTGATCTTGACTTGCCCGCCATGAAGCACAAGTTTGCCAAATCATCTTCATCTTCATCACTTCTAATGTCCACGTCACTTGAGCCAATTTCCTGGAGTGCTGAGATAAAACTGCTCACCAATTGACGTCCTGTAAAACCCTTCTTTTTCTTCGTATCTTTTGCAGAGGAGTGCTTCGTTCTTGTTTTCTTTTCATCCTGGGAAGTAGGACCTGAAAGGTTAGGGCAATCTGAACGAAAATGTCCTGTCTTACCACATTCAAAGCATCGTTGAGGTCCGGAGCTTCCTCTCCTTCTAGTTTTCACATTTTGCAATGCTTTTGAGAACCGGGTAGATATGAGCGCTAGCTCCTCCTCTAGAAACTCCTCAATCTGTTCAAGGGTTAGAGAGGACAGCAAAGCAAGTGTACCACAAGATGATGTTTGACCGGAACTAGGCATGTCACGTTGAGAAACAAAAGCAATAGACTTGTTGGGGTTCTTACGTGAGATTATGTCAATTTCATGAGTTTTTAACTTGGAATATAGCACATCTAAAGTAAGTGAACTCATGACAGTAGATTCACGAATAGATGTGACTTTCATCTCCCAAATTGACATAACTAATGCACTTAGCAATTGCCTAGCATTTTCAGCATCTGAAAAATTAACATTGACACTATGCAAGTTGCTGAGAATCTTATTAAAGCGAGCAAAAAGGTCATCAATAGACTCACCGGGTTGCATCTCAAAGTGCATGTATTCTTTCTTGAACATGTCTTGCCTTACCTCTTTGATCGTGTTGGATCATTCGTGGTAGTCACAAAGTGCTTTCCATACATCGTATGCAGATCGGAGGTGTGCAACACGATCGAAGTCGCTTTGTGTTAATCCTTGTATGATCAAGTTCCGAGTCTTGTTGTTGTTATCGACATCTCTCAGATTTGTAGTTGTAACTTGATCGTTTGATGGCACTTCGTAAGGCTTGTATACCTTCTCCCATATTGCAAAGCCTTGTGCCTGGATGAAAGCCAACATGTATGCCTTCCAAACCTGAAAATCAATACCAGCGAACACACGAGGTTTGGCAGAGTACTTCTCCATGATGATTAGTAAAAAACACACGCAAATCACAAAGATTAGAGCACCGTGGCTCTGATACCAATTATAGGATCGAAGAGCACGTGAAAAGCTACCATAGGGGGGTGAATGGTAGATTTAAAAATCTTACGCAGCAAAAACAATTAAACCCCAACTCCTTCAGCAGAAAAACAATCTCTTAAAGAAATTGTGTGAAAGCATCTAGGCCCCATGAGGTACGGTTTCGGTGATTAATGACAACCATTCGATATTACTAATGAATTTGTGAATGCAAGGTCTCAATAACACTCAATCAAATGAAATCAAAATTACATTGGAGACCCATATAAAATCAACGAATGAGATCAAATCAAATCATATGAAGACAAGAAGTGAAAGCTCTAACTTGACATCACTCAATACATGAAGACTATCAGAACAACATTTCAAACAAGTGTCAAAGAGGTCACAAGTTCAAATTCCAAAAGAACAACTCAAAACAACTCGAAGTCAACAAGTTGAACACACCGGTTCATCCGATGTTTTATGAGTTGACTGCATCGGTCGAGTTGGATCAACTGAAGAAGAAGACCTCAGAAAAATGCATTCACCGGATCATCCGATGTGAGTGGCTTAGTGACATCGGTCCATCATCACAGATTGCAACACCATTGGACCAAGTGCAGCACCGGATCATCCGATGTGCAGAACTTCACACATCGGTCGATCACTCCAGTAAGCTTCAAGATCAAGCAAAATTCTGGAGGAAGAGCCACCGGATCATCCGATGAGAAGACAGGTCAACATCGGTCTAACAACGGTCATATCTGACACAGTGACATCAGCTAATTTGGCTTTGACCGATGATAACTGAAGGGAAGACATCGGATCATCCGGTGTTCGCAGAGAAGTGATGTCAGCCTACTTTTCCAACGGCTATCTCGTGGAGGCTGGCTATTTATACCCCTTCAACCTGTCAAATCGACAAGACTTGAAGCCCAGACATACTCTACACATCCTAGAGCATTCAAGCAATAGAGCTACCACTTTCACATCATTTGCTCATCATTTGTACACCAAGAGATAGGCTAGAACTAGCTAGAGATAGTGCTTGGGTGCCTCCACTCTTGGTGATTGGAGTCTCTAGTGTAGTGAGAGCCATAAGGGAGTGTCCCTTGGTGTGTGTGACTTCTGGAGCTTGCCAAGAGGATTGTGGAAGCCCGGAGGATTCCAAAGTGTACAAGGCTTGAGCTCCACCTTGCCAAGGTTGGCAAACGGAGAAGAATAGTGAAGACCCCCTTGTCTCGGTGACTTGGGAGTGGCAAAACCCTTTGGTGGGTGCCACAACGTGGATGTAGGAAGATCCTTGTGATCTTACCGAACCACGGGATAAACTCCGTGTCCCTTGAGCGTTTGCATCCCTCTCCCTTTTTACACTTATGCAATCTTCATTCCGCAACCTTAATCTACATTGATTGCATAGTTTAATCGCATAGGGAATTGGGTTTTAGGTTGTTAATTTTTAATTGCCTTAAAATTTGAAAGAAAGCCCAATTCACCCCCCCCCTTGGGCGTTTTGATCCTTACAATTGGTATCAGAGCGAGGTTGATCATTGGATCATTCTAGCTTCACCGCTAGAGAGCTTAAATGGCCAAGAATGAGGGTTCGGCTCCTACCTTCGAGGGCAAGAACTTTGCCTATTGGAAAGCACGCATGCGTGCCTACCTAGAGGCTATTGCTCCCGAAGTTTGGGAAGCGACCCATGCGGGATTTGGAGATCTCAATTATGTTGGTGATCAACTAAAATGGGATGCTAAGGCTAGAAATGCCATCTATGAATGCATAAGTCAAGACGCTTTTGCTAGAATTGCTAGTAAAGAGAAAGCTTGTGAAATTTGGGCATGTTTAATTGAAATTCATGAGGGCTCATCTCGTGTTAAAGAACTCAAATATCACTTGCTAAAATCCAAGTATGATGAATTCAAAATGCTTCCTCATGAGAATGTTAACCAAATGTTTTCTCGCTTAAATGTGCTCATTGAGGAGATTAAAGCACTTGACATTGCTTCTCTTGGTAAGGGACTTATCAACCGCAAGATCCTCATGCTTCTACCCAAGCCCAAGTACAACATTATCAACTCAATGCTCCAAAAGGAATCACTTGACAACATTGAAGTCTCGGAGCTCATTGGAGAAATTCATGCTCATGAGATGAGCGTACTTGGAATGATGGAGGAGTCATCGTCAAAAACCATTGCTCTCAAGGCTTCAACCAAGAAGACAACTCCCAAGAAAAAGAAAGTGGTTGAGCCTAGCTCAGGCGAAGAAGAGCAAGCAACAAGCGAAGATGACGATGATGAGCTTGCGTTGATGATGAGAAAATTCTCACGTCTAAACTCCAAAATCGCAAAGAAGGGATACTCTTTTGATCCAAAGAAGAAAGCCTTCCTCCCAAGAAAAGATGAAAACAAGACATGTTACAATTGTGGTGATCAAGGCCACATATCATATGATTGTCCAAGACCCGACAAGAGGAAGGACAACCACAAAGGAAAGCATAGAAAGCTAGAAGAAAGTGATGAAGATGAAGAAGAGGTCAAACCCAAGCGCTCCTTTGGAAAGAAGAAATTTGACAAGGGCAAGAAGACCAAGCTCTTTCCAAAGAAGAGAAGAGGGCCTCAAAAAGTCTTCATGTGCGAGGCAAATGAGTGGATCACGGATGAAGAGTCAAGCAACGAAGAGAGTGAAGATGAAGAAAACTTGGCGGGCCTTGCCATCGTTGACAAGGACAACTCACCTCTTCATCCACCTCCTATGTGCCTCATGGCTAAAGGTAACACTAAGGTATGTGACGATTCTAGCGATGATGATGATGAGCTCTCCCCCGATGAACTAGCATCTATGATTAATGAATACCATGTCATCATAAAAAGGGAGAAGAGCAAGGTTAAGGCACTTGAACAAGCTTGTGCCACGCTTGAGAGTGCAAAGCTCGATTTGCATGACAAGTATGTAACCATACTTAAAGAGCATGACACGCTCAAATCACATGTCAAGCAAATCGAGAAGGAGAATGCTCAAATCAAGCATGATCATCATGAGCTTGACTTAGCAAACCAAGCACTCTTGGGAAAGCACAATGACTTGGTTCAAGAACATAAAGTGCTTAACCTTTCTTGTGAAGCAATTGAACTAAAAATGAAAAACATGAAAAAGGAAACCCTTGATGGCAAGGTATCAACTATTTCACATGCCACTAATACTTTGGATAAGTCTTTGCCTTTGAAAGCAAGCCTTAGGGAGAAGGAATTGATGGACGAAATTGAAAGTCTCCGCACTAGTGTGGTGAGACTTTCCAAGGGGGAGGACAATCACAAGGAAATCCTCTACCAACAAGCCAAAGGCTTCAACAAGAGAGGACTTGGATCCTTCCCGGTGCTCAACAAAGGGAAGGTGCCCTCACCGGAGCTTAGGACGAGCTTCATCAAAGAAGTTGGATCCTATTGCCAACATTGTGAGGTCACCGGACATCACACGAGGGAGTGTCCTCTTCCCAACTGTCCTTCTCCCAAATTGCCTCCTAACTACAAATCTACTTTCCATGATTATCACTATCTCTTAAGCAAAGTAGGTGGCAAGGTGAAGGCAAGGTTCATCGTCAAAGACATTAAGGGCATGAAGGGGAAGCTCCCCAAGCAACTTTGGGTCCCAAAATCACTTGTATCACACATACAAGGACCTAAGTTGGCTTGGGTTCCTAAACGCAAAAACTAACTTCATATGTGTAGGTGAACTACAAAGCCGGAGGAAAGCATTGGGTACTCGATAGCGGGTGCACTCAACATATGACCGGCAATGATGGTATGTTCACTACCATAGAGAACCCCGACAACCATGAACAAGTCACCTTTGGTGACAACTCAAAGGGGAAGGTAATTGGTTTAGGTAAAATTGCTATTTCTCATGATTTGTCTATTTCTAATGTACTATATGTTAAGTCACTTAGTTTCAATCTACTTTCAATTGCACAACTATGTGATCTTGGACTAACGTGCACCTTTGCCAAGAATGGTGTTGTAGTAACCAGTGAATCAAGCAAAGAACTAATCTTCAAAGGCTTCCGGCATGGACATCTTTACTTGGTGGACTTCACCAACAAGGATGCTAGCTTGACCACTTGTCTTTTCACCAAGACAAGTTTGGGTTGGCTATGGCATCGACGCATTGCTCACATCGGCATGAGCAAACTCAAGAAGTCGTTCAAGCTTGGGATGGTGACCGGAGTAAAGGATGTCACATTTGAGAAGAACAAGCTATGTAGCGCTTGTCAAGCCGGGAAGCAAGTTGCTTCACACCACCCAATGAAGACAATGGTGTCAACCTCCAAGCCGCTTGAACTACTCCACATGGACCTCTTCGGACCGTCCACATATCAAAGTCTTGGTGGTAACTTCTATTGTCTTGTTATCGTTGACGATTATTCTCGATATGCTTGGACTTTGTTTTTAGGTGACAAGGGTGAAACTCCGGAAGTTTTCAAGACCTTTGCCAAACATGCTCAAAGGGAATTTCAACTTCCCATCATCAAGGTCCGGAGTGACAACGGCACCGAGTTCAAGAACTACAACATTGGGGAGTGGTGTGATCGTGAAGGCGTGAAGCATGAGTTTTCGGCCACATACACCCCCCAACAAAACGGTGTCGTTGAAAGGAAGAACAAGACCCTTATCACCCTTGCTAGAGCAATGCTTGATGACTATGGCACGTCGGAGAAATTTTGGGATGAAGCAATCAACACGGCGTGCCATGCCGCAAATAGGGTCTATCTTCATCGACTACTTCAAAAGACCCCATATGAGCTCCTCATTGGGAGAAAGCCAAACATCTCCTACTTCCGAGTCTTCGGGTGTAAATGCTATATCTACCGCAAGAAAAGGCTCGGTAAGTTTGAAAGAAGGTGTGATGTTGGTATCTTTCTTGGTTATGCGTCAAACTCAAAAGCATATCGAGTATTCAACCAAACCTCCGGGTTAGTTGAAGAAAGTTGTGATGTTGAGTTTGATGAGACTAATGGCTCCCAAGAGGAGAGTTTTGGTCATGATGATATAGATGATGAGCCTCTACGAGAAGCCATGAAAAACATGACCATTGGAGACATCAAGCCCGAAGTTGAGGAGAGCCGTGATCAAGGGGGAGCATCAAGTTCCAACATCAACACCTCCATGGCGCCTCAAGTTGATGAAGAAGAAGAAGAGAAAGATGATCCATTGCCAATGCAAGATTCACAAGCCACACAACACCAACAACAAGAAGAAGTCCAAGATCAAGTCCAACCACAAGACGCGCAAGATGCTTCACCACCGCCAAGTGTACCACAATCACTTATGAGGCATGGACGCATCTCCAAGGCGCATCCGATTGATCAAATCATCGGAAGCCCGTCACGGGGAGTAAGTACTCGTTCTCGCCATGTCGCTTCATTTTGTGAGCACTACTCTTTTGTTTCGTGTGTAGAACCCACTCATATAGAGGAAGCACTCCAAGATCCAAATTGGTTGATGGTCATGCAAGAAGAACTCAACAACTTCACCCGCAATGAAGTTTGGGTATTGGAGGAGCGACCCAAGGACAAGAACGTCATCGGTACGAAGTGGGTATACCGCAACAAGCAAGACGAGAATGGCGTCGTGATCCGCAACAAGGCAAGACTTGTGGCCAAGGGTTTTTCACAAGTTGAAGGACTAGACTTTGGAGAAACATTCGCTCCGGTCGCTCGGTTAGAAGCTATTCGCATTCTCCTTGCTTTTGCTTCACTTCACAATATAATGCTTTATCAAATGGATGTTAAAAGTGCTTTTCTCAATGGCTATATTAACGAGCTTGTTTATGTTGAGCAACCTCCCGGGTTTGAAGATTCGAGGAATCCTAACCATGTGTATAGGTTACACAAGGCGCTCTACGGGCTCAAGCAAGCACCTAGGGCGTGGTATGAACGTCTAAGGGATTCTTGGTCATGCAAGGATTCAAGATCAGGAGGGTGGACACTACACTCTTCACCAAGGACATCGACGGGATTTATTCATTTGTCAAATTTATGTCGATGATATCATTTTTGGCTCAACTAACAAATCTCTTAGCCATGAGTTTGGCACCATGATGTCTAGGGAATTCGAGATGTCAATGATTGGAGAGCTCAACTTCTTCCTTGGATTTCAAATCAAACAACTTCAAGAGGGTACCTTCATCTACCAAGAGAAGTACACCAATGACCTCTTGAAGAAATTTGAAATGGGAGATTGTAGCACAAGAAGTACTCCAATGGCGACAAATTGTCATCTTGACGCGGACTTGGACGGTAAACCTATTGATCAATCTCACTACCGCTCCATGATTGGTTCATTGTTGTACCTTATCGCATCTAGGCCCGATATTATGTTTAGTGTGTGCTTGTGTGCTCGCTTTCAAGCGGCACCTAAAGAATCGCATAAGAAGGCGGTCTTTATGATACTTCGGTATCTCAAGCATACCTCAAGTGTAGGTTTGTGGTACCCCAAGAACGCTAGTTTCCATCTCTTGGGATACTCGGATTCGTACTTTGCTGGATGCCGTGTGAATCGCAAGAGTACCTCCGGTGGGTGCCACTTACTTGGGCGTTCCCTAGTATCTTGGTCGAGCAAAAAGCAAAATTCTGTGGCTTTCTCCACCGCGGAGGCGGAGTATATAGCGGCCGGTGCATGTTGTGCCCAAATTCTATATATGAAGCAAACCCTCTTGGACTTTGGAATTAAAATTGGTTGTGTGCCTCTCCTTTGTGACAATGAAAGTGCGGTTAAGATAGCTAGAAACCCCGTTCAACACTCCCGCACTAAGCACATTGATATTCGCCATCACTTCTTGCGGGATCATGAGGCTAAAGGAGACATCTCTTTGCAAGGTGTTAGATCCGAATAACAATTGGCGGATATCTTCACAAAACCACTTGATGAGAAAACCTTTTCTAGACTTAGAAGTGAATTAAATGTGCTAGATGCATCTAACGTCATGTAAGTTGCCATGTTCATGTAAGGATGCATATCATATAGGTCTTGTCTAACTCCCAAAGGATAGGGGCAAACTAGAAGTAGTTTTCCCTGAGGAAGCCTTTGGAAGGTTCAAACTTGGCAAGATAGATTTATTTTACTCCTTGCATGATCCCTGCCATATAAACTTGCACTCATTTTATCTCTTGCACTATAATTTGTTTGGCATTGCATACGGTAGATTGTCACAAAGGGGAACCCACCTCATGAGAAGGAGACTTGTTTGAAATGCAATATCTCAACTCATATAAGGTGGAAAGAACAAAATGTTAGGTACGTTAATGCCTAGAGGATCATGCTTCAAAGAGATAGAAGTCTTCATACTCTACCTCACAAAGCATGGGCCTTACATTTTTATTTGGATATTTTCCTCCATTTTTCTCGGTGTTCCATTTGCATTAAGGTCTAGCCAAGATATTGGCATATTAGCTTCTTGAGAGGTAAGGGGTTGCCCAAAAAGTCCTAAGACATGTGTTTCTAGTTAATTGCTTGTTTGGTCAAAGGACATATATGGGATGTTTTTGTTCTTTTATCATCGGATTATCCGATGCCCTAGCCCATCCCTCATCGGATCAATAGGTGTTCAATTCTCAAGGCCCAGTTTAGTCAGAACCTCAAATGCTCCGACGCGTTCATTCTGGAAAACATCGGTCCATCCGATGTTCACTCTTCTGGAGCTGTGGTCACTTCAACCGATGTTTACTCCCTTCAACGTCGGACCATCCGGTGTTTACATCACTCTTTTGAACACCCTTACTGTGATATTCGACCGATGATCAAAACCCTAGACGTCGGTCCATCCGGTGTCAACAGCAATTCTTGAATATCCTTTCTGTGGCATTCGACCGATGCTCACTTCTCTTAACATCGGTCCATCCGGTGTTAAAATATCGGCTAGGGTTTGGGGTCCACTATTTAACCCACACGCCGTCGCCCTCTCTCTCTCTCCCCGGCAGCAGCAGGAGCTCCAGCTGGAGATCGCCCGTCAGAGGCGAGAGGATACGGACCGTTTCACCAACCTGGTAGATCAGATGCACCGCCGTACCCTCGACCAGCAGCAGCAGACCCAGCAGACCATGATGGGGATCCTAGGGTTGATCACCAACCTTTACACTCAGACCGGGATCGCCCTTCCTCCACAGCAGCCTAGACTGGGACTGGCTCCAAGTGTTGCTCAGGTGCCTACTACTCCTATCCCTTCAATCAGTATGTCACCACTTCTGGCATCCAGCGCACCGATTCACTCACCACTGCCGGCGACGATCTTGTTCCAGCAGACGCCGGCGTCCGTGGTGAGCGCTCCACTTCCTCCAGCTCCACCGGCACCTCCAGTACCTGCTTCCTCTCCTCCAGCACCGGCAGCGGACCCTCCAGCTCCCTCCGCTCCAGCAGCTCCTACGACCGGCGACTCTAGCTCCGACGACTGCGACGGTGACCAGTTCGTCCTCGCACCCAGCTCTCAGGGTCTGTAGGCTCTCTGATCCCTTTTTTGGTGTCTTGATGCCAAAGGGGGAGAAGAGGTAGAAGAGTCAGGGGGAGTGGTAGTAGTAGTCTCAGGGGGAGTGTGTGTTTACCTTTTGTATTCGTGCTTGAATACTCTTTTGTAATTTTTAATTAAGCACTCTTCCGCTTGTCTCATTTGTTTATGGTTTTAATCGATTGAGCTTTTCGCACCATTAATTTCATTTGCTTTTTACAAGCTTAATGTGTCTTATCTTATATTCATTGCATATCTACTTGAGTATTGTATCATCAAATTCATTATTATTGTGCTTTAAATTATTGTGTTGTCATCAATCACCAAAAAGGGGGAGATTGAAAGCATCTAGGCCCCATGAGGTACGGTTTCAGTGATTAATGACAACCATTCGATATTACTAATGAATTTGTGAATGCAAGGTCTCAATAACACTCAATCAAATGAAATCAAAATTACATTGGAGACCCATATAAAATCAACGAATGAGATCAAATCAAATCATATGAAGACAAGAAGTGAAAGCTCTAACTTGACATCACTCAATACATGAAGACTATCAGAACAACATTTCAAACAAGTGTCAAAGAGGTCACAAGTTCAAATTCCAAAAGAACAACTCAAAACAACTCGAAGTCAACAAGTTGAACACACCGGTTCATCCAATGTTTTATGAGTTGACTGCATCGGTCGAGTTGGATCAACTGAAGAAGAAGACCTCAGAAAAATGCATTCACCGGATCATCCGATGTGAGTAGCTCAGTGACATCGGTCCATCATCACAGATTGCAATACCATTGGACCAAGTGCAGCACCGGATCATCCGATGTGCAGAACTTCACACATCGGTCGATCACTCCAGTAAGCTTCAAGATCAAGCAAAATTCTGGAGGAAGATCCACCGGATCATCCGATGAGAAGACAGGTCAACATCGGTCTAACAACGGTCATATCTGACACAGTGACATCAGCTAATTTGTCTTTGACCGATGATAACTGAAGGGAAGACATCGGATCATCCGGTGTTCACAGAGAAGTGATGTCAGCCTACTTTTCCAACGGCTATCTCGTGGAGGCTGGCTATTTATACCCCTTCAACCTGTCAAATCGACAAGACTTGAAGCCCAGACATACTCTACACATCCTAGAGCATTCAAGCAATAGACCTACCACTTTCACATCATTTGCTCATCATTTGTACACCAAGAGATAGGCTAGAACTAGCTAGAGATAGTGCTTGGGTGCCTCCACTCTTGGTGATTGGAGTCTCTAGTGTAGTGAGAGCCATAAGGGAGTGTCCCTTGGTGTGTGTGACTTCCGGAGCTTGACAAGAGGATTGTGGAAGCCCGGAGGATTCCAAAGTGTACAAGGCTTGAGCTCTACCTTGCCAAGGTTGGCAAACGGAGAAGAATAGTGAAGACCCCCTTGTCTCGGTGACTTGGGAGTGGCAAAACCCTTTGGTGGGTGCCACAACGTGGATGTAGGAAGATCCTTGTGATCTTACCGAACCACGGGATAAACTCCGTGTCCCTTGAGCGTTTGCATCTCTCTCCCTTTTTACACTTATGCAATCTTCATTCCGCAACCTTAATCTACATTGATTGCATAGTTTAATCGCATAGGGAATTGGATTTTAGGTTGTTAATTTTTAATTGCCTTAAAATTTGAAAGAAAGCCCAATTCACCCCCCTTGGGCGTTTCGATCCTTACATCATGTGTGAGACTAATCTAAACATGTTTCACCATGAAAAAAGTGATAGATATCAGAGAGAATAAAGTCACGAAGACAACACATCAAGAATAACTCAAATCTGTCGATAAAAACTCAAGTTATGATCGAAAGATCAAACAAAGGTCAATCTGCCCTACCCGAGAAAAAAACAGTTCTGAAACGCTGCAAAGAAACTCGTGTAGATCATAGAACACAAATCCAATGATCGTGAAATTTTGACAGATGATAGATAATCAAGTTGTGAAGACAATCCAAAAAGAATCATGTCAATTAGATCTGTAAAACTCGAGTTATGATAAAACCACCGACGAAAGGTAGTGCTGTCCAGAAACTCGACGAGTAAAACTTGTCTGGAACAAGTCGGACGAACAAGGCACAAAAGTTCCTTCAAACTACGAATTTTATTCAATAGAACACAAGAGGAACAGCCCCAAAGTCTTGCCCTACGAGCTCTGGGCTCTCTTGCTTATATAACCAGCTCGAAAGCCAACTCAACTCAGATCAGGAACCTAATCCTACTCTGTTCACGAATCGTAACTATCTATAACTGCTTAGGATTCTTCTATACACAGATAGAAGCAATATTAAGACTTCCAAACACCTTAGGAATGTATCCCACATTCCTAAACAACTAAAATTCGTGACCCACTCGAAATCCTATCATAACCAACTTAAAACATTCCATATTTGAGTCAAACCCGACTCAGCCACAACCTGAGTCCATAACCTAGTCAGTTGGACCTTTCCGACCAACTCTTTACGTCCACATCTCTTCATCACGTCTCGGAACCATGTATCCACGTCTATGCACTCCTTGCACACGTGCAAACATCTTCCAATGACGTCCACGATACCTTCACATGCATTGTTCTTGATTCAATCATGTTGCGCAACCTCCTAATCAGCTCAACCACAATTCCTCCTGAATTTTGTTGTTGGAACCTCATCTCCTCCCTGAGACTAGTCCAATGGATCCCATCACCAGCCATGTCTTGAACTAAAGCAACATCTGCACATGAATAAACAACCAATCCATACGAGCCCAAGTCCTCGACTTGACTCAAGTTAGTTCCGAACACAACACCTTACGTGAGAACCTCACATAAGCATGTTGCAAAACCACAGTAACACGATATCATCCATGTCAATCAAAAACGCACCAAAGACTTAGCAAATGAATACTAAGCAATCTTTCCAGAGATGTAAAGCAAGTACGAAACATTGCAAATGAAAAGCAGAAGCACTGCGGTCAAGTTCCGGACCTTGCCAGAGCAACCCGGACCTTGAGCCGGAGCTAACAAAAGCTAGTAGAACCTAGCGCTGGAACTTACCAAAACTAGTATAACCAAGCTCCCACCGGATCTTACAAAACTAGCAGGACCTTAATAAAAAAGGTGTTTTGGTGATGTTCAAAACTTTTATTGTCAAAGCAGGTGTATTCACTACAAGCCAATGTATTCAGCACACACAGGTCTTACAGAGCAACCCCCTGGATTTGAAGATGAAGAATTCCCAAACCATGTGTACAAATTGCGTAAGGCTCTCTATGGACTCAAACAAGCTCCTAGAGCTTGGTATGAGTGCCTTAGAGATTTTCTAACTCAAAATGGTTTCAAAATTGGGAAGGCGGACTATACTCTATTCACTAAGCACTTCAATGATGATTTGTTTGTTTGCCAAATATATGTCGATGACATTATATTTGGTTCTACTAACAAAGCTTTTTGTGATGAGTTTTCCAAGATAATGACGGAAAGATTTGAGATGTCCATGATGGGGGAGTTGAAGTTCTTTCTAGGTTTTCAAGTAAAGCAACTCAAGGAAGGCAAGTTCATTAGTCAAACTAAGTACACACAAGATATACTCAAGAAGTTTGACATGGACAAGGCCAAACCCATCAAGACTCTTATGGCAACCAATGGGCATCTCGATCTCAATGAAGATGGTCCAAGTGTGGACCAAAAGGTATATCATTCCATGATAGGCTCATTGCTTTACTTATGTGCATCTAGGCCCGATATCATGCTTAGTGTGTGTATGTGTGCTAGATTTCAAGCCGCTCCTAAGGTGTGTCATTTGACCGCCGTTAAGAGAATTCTTAGATATTTGGTTCGCACACCAAGCCTAGGACTTACCCCAAAGGTTCTAAGTTTAACCTCATTGGATATTCCGATGCAGACTATGCGGGGTGCAAAATTGATAGAAAGAGTACATCGGGAACTTGCCAACTCCTTGGTTGATCTCTAGTGTCTTGGTCCTCAAAGAAACAAAACTCCATTGCTCTTTCCACAACCGAAGCAAAGTATGTCGCCGCCGAAAGTTGTTGTGCACAACTTCTTTGGATGCAACAAACTCTTATGGACTATGGAATAAACTTGCGCCATATCCCTCTCCTATGTGACAATGAGAGTGCCATCAAAATAGCCCACAATCCAGTTGAACACTCAAGGACCAAACACATTGATATTCGCCACCATTTCTTGAGAGATCACTCCATCAAAGGAGACATAGTAATTTCCCATGTAAGAACCAAAAAACAATTGGCCGAAATCTTTACCAAGCCCCTAGATGAGAAAAGATTTTGTGAACTCAGGAATGAGCTAAATATCCTAGATTCTCGAAATGTGGCTTAAGTCTTGCACATCTGATTGTTATATTCAAAATCCATACATGCTTGCGAAAAACTCATCCTCCTCAATTTTTCTACAAAATTATTGAATCCTTCTGAATCATGGTCATAGTTTGATTGTTGATTGCTTACTGATCATGTTTACAAAGATCTTTTGTGAAATCTAGTCCAAAAGGATCAAATATCCACTGAAAACTCAATGTATAGGAGTTTTCATCCTTAGGACCGGACTAGTCCGCCCCTAGACCGGACTAGTCCGGTGGCTCAGAACAGTCCGGACCCAGTCCGACAGCCGGACAAGTTCGGGTCCCTGACCGGACTAGTCCGGCCCTTGGGGACTTAACCTCCCCAGGAAGCCCTCGACCTCTCCACTTCCATCAAACACCCTCTCTCCAGAAAATGCTCAAAAACCGTCTCCCAAACGACGATTTTTGATTCCCTCCAACAAATCTTCATTCCAATCGGTGGCTTGAAGTCCTAAGGTGCTTAGGAACCTTTCCCCAAGCATCAGAGGCCGATTCCCCACTCACATTTTATCGAATCAAAGATTTGAAGAGGTATTCTTGACCTAACCCCAAACTCCTTGAAATTCAATTCTTTTTGGGTCCATTGATAGAAAGTTCTTCACAAATGTTGTTGTGCACATCAATGTGATCATGTACCTCTATTTTTGTGGTAGGATCCGTAGTTTTTGCAAAATTTCTCTAGATTAGGGTTCTTGCTGTGTGAATTGGACTAGTCCGGCCACAGGGCGGACAAGTCCGACCTAGTGCGGACTAGTCTGACCCCTGGGCGGACAAGTCCGGGTTACACAGTGAAAACCCTAACCTAGGTTGGTTTTGAGAATTCTACCTCTACCCCTTAACTTCCTTTGACTCATACACATTCCCTTACTTCTCTTGTCAGCAGCCATGTCGGACAATGAGTATGTTCCACCTTCCGACTCCGAGATCGAAGCGGAGAAGCAAGCTCTCTATCGCCGGAAGCAATGAGAGGATCAAGAGATGGCTGCTGCATACTTTGCATCACAAAGAGCGAAGAAGACGCAGCGCGAAGAGCACAATTCTGCAACTGCTGAGGCAGCCCTGAAACAAAAGCGGCTTGTGACTTTGGGTGAACAATCTAGAACCCAGGGGCGCGGACCTCTAAGGATAAAGGCAAGGCCCCAGTCGATGTTGCACCTAAGAAAAGGGTGATAGTGGCCAAAAAGGCTGCCAAAAAGGTCAAGAAGGGTGCCTCTTAACCCATTGGCCCATTGAGGATGTCTTCTCCTGCACGGAACCCAAACCGTGCAGCTGCATTCGATGCTAACATTTTCAAGGGCAAGGGGGTTGAGAAGGCACACAAGCTGAGAAAGATCAATGTCTATCAGCGAGACAGGAGCACAGTGGATCCCCGGTCCTGGTGTGATTTCCACTGTGACTATTACCGTACTCTCTACATGACCAAGCAGACCCCTATCACAAATGCTCAGTGGATAGACTGGGATTACATGGCTCAGAAGGATCATCAAGCCTTCAATGTTGTGATTGAGGCCGTCGAGAGGCATGGCTTGAAGAAGTTCATGGCTTTCCAGTATGACTGGAATGTGGAAGTCATCACTCAGTTCTATTCCACTTTGTACTTCCACACCGATGGGGACAGGAGGAATACGTGGATGACCCATGGAGAGCAGTATTCCACCACCTATTGGGAGTTTGCTCAGTTGCTTGACTTGGAGGACCAACTGGATAATGAAATCATCATTTCAAATCTAAAACCAGTTGATCAGGACACCCTGGAGTATATGTACCCAAGTCATGCACAGTATGATGCTGGGCCATCAGAAACATCAAGCCTTTCTATAGTGTGCTCAACCGGGTCCTCAGAAAGACCATTGCCCCCAAGGACGGAGATGTGGGGATAATACAAGGAAATTTGAGGCACTTGATGATCCTCATTGATGGAGATGTCTGCTTCAATGTGGTGGACTATATCTTTGATGACATCTTCAACATCTCGCACACTCTCAAGCGTTGGTGAGCTCACTCCTTTCTCGAAGTTCACTGCCGAGGAGCTCGCTCAGTTTGGTGAAGATGGAACTTCCACCGCGGCCACGAACGATGATGATGATGCAAATGTTGACCCGGAGGCCACGGAGAGCGAAAGCGGGTGCCAAGGCGGCGATGACGATGACGACTCCAATGATGAGTAGATCTAAGGGCCCTTCTTCTATTCTTTTCCTTTTTGGTATCTTGATGCCAAAGGGTGAGAGATTAGTGGATGTAAGATAGATTAGTGGATGGAGCACTTAGATATAAGGGGAGAGATATAAGGGGAGAGATGGAGTGGGAAAGTTTGAGAGTCTCTATTAGTGAGAGTGTTTTTGATCTATGAAGGACTTATGTTTTAAACTCTCATTTCAAATTGTACTGTAAGACTTAATCTATGTATTCATGTATCTTGCCTAGTTCGTGATGGTTTGCCTCATTTACATGTCTATCTTGCATAATTGTTGTCTTATCACACTTTATGAACACATCACTTAGGCACCCCACCATAACATGTATATGTATGAGAACTCTCTCAATCTCTCTCACTCATGATGCATACATTGAGGGGGAGTCACTCATACAAATACATGTTATGAAAACAAATTATTACCCTTGTTGTTGAAGTCTTAATGTGTTGTCATCAATCACAAAAAAGGGGGAGATTGAAAGTGCATCTAGGCATCTCCGTGGGTTTTGGATGATTGATGACGACAATTAAGAGGCTAATGAGCTAAAGTGATCTTAAGCACAGATACAAGGATTGAAATGAGATGAAAACCCTCAAAAAGGAAAAGGATAAAACGAGCATCAAAGACTCAAGCGTAGAAATTAGGGTTTCTATAGTATTGAGCTTATATGAGCCGTGTTATGTGAGAGGGTGGATGTATCATGTGCATTGAGATCATACTAGAGGGCTCAAAGTGGTGGTTTAGTGAAACACCTAAGTAAGAAGCCAAAAATGAGAAAAATCCTAGGAGGCCGGACTAGTGCGGCCAGGCAGACAAGTCCGTTTTGAGACGAACCAAACGTCTCTGGAGTGAATCTGAGTGAATTTGGAGCTAAGTCCGAGAAGTCCGGACTTGTCCGTTTTTGGACGGACTAAAGCTCTCTGGAATAGTTCGGACCTGTCCGTTTAAGACTTAGTGAGATTAGACCTAGAGAAACCCTAGAGGGCCAGACTAGTCCGCCCCTGTGGCCGGACTAGTCCGGGCCAACCCAGAAAAGTCCGTTTTGGGACGGACCAACTGATTCTGTTCCACTTTGGACTAGTTCGTTGTTGACCGGACTAGTCTGTTGTCAAGTAACTGTGTGAATTTGGAAATTTGGCGGGTAGTGTGACGATCGTTGCTTAGTGTGGCAGTTGTCGGGAACTCACCAGAGGTCAGTGGTCCCATAGGGCCGGACTAGTCCGGGGTCAGAGGCCGGACTAGTTCGCCCCTCTGCTGAGGTGAGCAGAAGGGGCTCGTGACTCCTATAAAAAGGGGACCCCCGGACTCATTTGTATAAGTCTTGAACCCTAGCGCCGCCACAAGTAACCTAGAGCCTTCCAAAGCCTTCTACTCGTCCTACTAACCGCTTAAGAGCAAATCTTGAAGAGATTAGGGTTTGGGGAGGAGAGTAAAGGAACATCATCGCGCTTTGGCTCTCGGTTTGATCTCTTGCATATTGTGTTGTGTTGTGTGACTTGTGTGAGTTGAGCTTTGTGTGCTCCTCATTGTATTGATTTGTGGGAGCCTCAAGTTATGAGTAGCCCCATCATACTTTGTGATTGCCCATTGATATAGTGGAAACCAAGCCGGCCATCTTGGTGGCTTGGTGAGAGAAGGGTCAAGTGAGACCTGGTCCTTGTGTGGACTTCTCAACGTAGAGGTAGGCTTCTTCGTGGAGCTGAACCACGAGATAAATCTCGTTTCACTTGTCTTTCACTTTTCGTGATCACTAGTATTGCCATTAGGGTTCATATTGCTCTTATTACTCTTCACTTTGATCATTATTGTAAACTTGCAATCTAAGTGTTCAAACTTCACAATCTGAGCTTTACTAGTTTACCACACATTGCTTATCTCTTTGGTAAAATTTAATTCCGCAAATAACTTGTAGAAACCAAGTTTTAGGATTTTCACCTTGTGCTGAACGGACTAGTCCAGCCCTGTGCAGACTAGTCCAGCCACAGGAATTTAATCTTATTTGATTAAGTGATTTCAGATATTATTGATTATTCACCTTCCTCTAGACGACTTTCATGTAGCCCATAAACATACGTGATCATAGAACTATGAATAGAATAATATGCATTCTTTCTCTCCTTTGGTTTGTGTACAATTAGAGCAACAAATTCCACCCCCCTCGCTGAATCAGCTGCTGCGTCAGACGGTGTAGCAAAACTGCCGTTGTTCATGTCCTTCATTCGTAGCAGCAGCAGCTCCGGTGAGCTCGTGACCCTGTCGTTGAACCTCTCAGACATGAAGAAGCTCCAGAGCGAGTTGAGGTTCCGGGGCGCGTTCACCTCCACCGTGAAGACGGCGCGCATGGGGCGGTGGTCCTGCTTCAGCCCGGAGCACACCTTGCTTCGCAGCTGCATGAGGAGACATCAAAGCATGTCAGTTTTGTGAAGACTCTTGATTTGTTAGCAGATGCTCCGGCGTTCCGTTTGAAAACTAGCATCGCACCTAGTAAGTAGGAATTTCGATCTAGAAAAATTGAGGAACAGGGCATACCTACGGCGGCGCTGTACAAGGTCCGCCCGGCAGCGGAGCTCCTCATAGGGCGGCGCTGTCGTCGGGGTTGGACGGCGCCTGATGGGGTTGGACGCAGTTGGCGACGGCTAGGGTTCCAGAGTCGCCTGCTGCACGCGAGGGCGAAGCGCTGTAGGGAAGAGGGAGGTCTTGCCGACGAGGAGCGTTGCACATGCGCCGGCGGCTTGCTGCGGCACGGTCGATGCATGGGGACGCCACCAAGAAGGTGCGGCGACGCTCCAACAGCGCTGAGAAGAGTCGGGCTCGGGCGTTGGACGGAGACTCCCGATCGCCAGATAGAAAAAGAAAAAGAAAGAACGATTCAATGTGTAACTAGTGGCAATTGCGGGTAATTACACCTCAACTCCATGTCTACTTTAATAAAAGCCAGTTTTAGAGTAGGAAAAGAGTACTCTGAAAAAAGAAACTGGAACTCTTAAAACTCCGTAGAGTTGGACCCCTTAGAGTTTTGGAGTTGATATGTTTGGTAGCATTTTTTCTGCTCTTTCTTGGAGTTTGACTATGGAGTCATGCCAAACACGGCCTTACAATATTTTGCGCTCACCATACTATATTATCAAAAAGACATGGATCAATCTGTTAAATTATTCATACTATATTTTAGAGGAAAGTTGAAAGTATCTTGTTGCACGTATATTCTACTCTAGATTTAGAGTAGGCCAACCTTTTCATTAGGGCGATGGCCTAATAAAAATCTGTTCGTCGTTCCTGCACACACCAGATCAAGGGAACACTCTTATTGCAATTTGCTACCTGATCTGATCAACCATATTTCCGTGCTGTAGCATGCAAGTACGGCTATACCATCGCATAGAGCCCAAAGAAAATATCTCGTTGTTTGTACAGTTTCTGCATCGCTTTTCACCACTGATTCTCTGATTCTGCATGCGCTCTGTTACAAGAAGGTAGAAGCAGAGTATAATAAGGTTTGTCCTTTGTCTTCGCCATGCAAGCTCGTTCTCAGCCCTGGATTGGGTTAATTAATCCTCCGGCGCATTTTTGTTTGTTTATCCACGGCGCAGGCGTGGCGGACGCTAGGTCACACCGTCTGACCGACAAGCCCTGCTGGTCACGTTGAATAACAATAGAATAGACAAACAACGGAGACACAATAGTTTTTTCTTTTGGTGAAGTGTCGCCTTTCCCTTAACTCTAGCAACAGTTGAGGACAATAGTCATGGTACTGCTTTAGGGTCTGTTTGGTTCTATGCCTAAGTTGCCTAAGCCTAACGTTAGGCATACCACATAGGCGAGTGTTTGATTATTGACTAAAGTTAGGCGCGCCACAAAAGTTAGGCAACTTTTACATCTATTGCCTAACAAAAAATTGCCTCAACTGAGGCGCTCAAATCAACCACCTAAGCATGCCACACTTTCTTAGGTGCGCCTAAGCTTAGGCTACGGTAACAAACCAAACAACAGCTAACATTAGGTAGCTTAGGCGTGCCACAAGTGTGGCAAATGACTAAAGTTAGGCTTAGGCAACTTAGGCATACAACCAAACAGGCCCTTAGTTCTTAGTATGCCCGATCTTAAATGGACTTATGTTCTCAGTACAACTATTATATTGTAAGTGAATTGAATCAAGATAATTAGTTTTATGATAAATTAGATCAAAATTTTAGTTAGAAGATTAAATGAATGATACAAAAATTATATTTATTATTTTTTATTATAGATGATGTTTATATAAATAGAGAGACGTTTGTGTTGGTTTTATTAATTTTAAGATTAGCTGGTTCACTTTTTGATAGACACTAGAGATAATGGGATGTATAAGCTTTGTATGAGATGACCAGTATAATGCGTCAATAGCCACGGTAAAAACAAAACACCAATCTAATCTACATCTACTGTTTGATGATTTGGAAAAATTGCATTGATCCGGTAGCATTCCATTTATCCGACGGTTTGGAATCAGAAGGAAATCCCCCGTTTTCGGGTGCCACGCTCGGAAAAATGGAAACGAATTTTTTTGACCTGGGTGGTTGCGTCCATCTCCTTTTTTTTTTCTTCTCTCCCGTTGAGCTCACGCCCTCTCTGTCCGCCCATCTCGTGGCCTTCCGGTGACGAATAGGCGAGCAGCCGCGCCTTCTCCGGGACCTTCGCCGGCGTCGAGCATCCACCAGGTATGCTGCCCTCTTCTCTTCCCTTCACCCTTGCGAAAGGGTGCTCCCCAGACCGTAATATTAGCCATTAGTATTCGGATCTGATCCAATCACACTTACATAGTTTTGCGAAAAGAGGATTCAGGTGTAGATGTGTACAGCCAGGCGTCTAATGCTGAGTTCCTCCCTGTTTACTGTGGTATTTGTGCGCCATTCCCCTCAGTCCGTCCAATCTTTTCGTATCTCATAAACCTTGCTAAAACCTTATCACGCCATGCCAGGGTATTTATTTGATGGCGCGTTCCTATGATAGAGTGGCGCGTTAATCTTTCGAATTTGTTCTCCCATCGTTGCTTCCACCATCAGCTCTTAATTATTGTCCCTGATGCCTTTTCTAGCCGTGGAGTTGGCAGGGCCTTGTTTGATCCTCGTAGGCCACTCGAAAACAAGCTGCTCTGTTTCTGCCATGTCGGCCGCTCCGGTGGCGGATGGCAAGGATAATGAAGCGAAAAGGGAGGCTCGCAATGTAGTTGTTGAATCAGAGATTGTGGATGTGGCGCATGACAGTTATAGTGTGCCACAGGGTGCAGTTCCTGCCAGCGGCGATTCATTGTTGACATTTGGAAGGTTCACAGATGATGTTCAGTTTCCTGAATGCGAGGAAGGGGACATCACTGAGTGCTCAAGCTCCTTTGATGCTTCTTACTCATTATCTGATGATGGCGTGGAGTCGGATACAGGAGCCATGGAAGTGAACTCAGTGCTTCAATCTCATACCCAGATTGACGATACCACTACCGTACCACATCTGGTAAGGTAAGCATCAGTTTTAAGGTCCTTGTGTGCTTCCGATTCTATTCATTTTCTTTATGCAATTAGCATCGTGTTGTAACAGTACAAATATAACTTTTATGAACAAATACTTCCTTAATAATTGGATGCTCCAAATAATTTTCATCCACTCTTTACTGCACTAAAAGTATGGAACAGGCATTCTTGTGTTTTACCCTATTTTTATGTTTTTTTGAAAAGGATACCCTATTTTTATGTTGAAATAGATAGTATATTTGGGCATCTTACACAATACTTCCATTATGTGATATTTTCTTTTCATGACAATATATACTGTTTATACCATTTCCTTTTATATTAATCGTAAAAACGATGACTTATCTTTCAGAAAGAGAAAAGTGACAGGTGCATGGAGAAAGTATATTGGTCCAGTAATGTGGCGATGCCAATGGTTAGAGTTGCGCATGAAGGATCTTATGTCTCAAGCAGCGTTGTCCAGGCGTCGCCTAGGCGGCGCCTAGGCGTCCAGTCGCTCCAGACCGGACGCCATGGCCGGTCGCCTTGCCTGGCCGCCGGGCGCTGCCGCCATCCGCAGCTCGCCGCCGCCGGGACAGGCGGGCAGAGGCTCGCCGCCAAGGGGAGGGGGGGAGGGGGAGGAGAAGGGAGCCGCCGCCGACGAAGAAGCGGCGCCGGAAGTGCAGGAGTCACGCTGGCGGCAGAAGCAAGGAAGGAGAAGGATCGAGCACCGACGGCGCTGAGGAGAACGTCGGGCAGGGGTGGGACTGGAGGTGAGTGTTAGGGTTATGCCAGGGATTTTTGGGCCGTTAGATTATAAATGAACAGACGTCTGTTTTTGGGCCAGTTGGGCCTTAGAATGCCCCACCCCCTGGCCGCCTCCTTCTCCCTCTTCCCTGCGCCGCCTCTCTTCCCCCGCTCCTTGCTGCGCCGCCTCTCTTCCCCCGCTCCCTGCTGCGCCGCCTCCCGACCCCCGCTCACTACTGCGCCACCTCTCTTCTCCTGCCCCCCCCCCCCCCCCCCCCTCTCTTCTTCCTCCTCCCATACCAGGTGCGCCCCTTCAGACTGCTCCTGCGCCTCCCTGCACTGCATCTGGAGCTAAAATACCTGATGCGCCTCCATCGCCTGGTCCTCGCCTAGGCGTCCCGGCGCTCGGCGGGCGCCTAGGCGTCCAGGCGTGATTTTACAACCTTGGTCTCAAGTGGAGAAGTACGATAAGGAACTTGCCATAATTAATCATGAAAAAGATCTGCAGTTGGAGATGATGAAAGGATTGTCCTGACTCAGGATTGCTGCAACTAGATCTTCAAAGTCATGAGAGAAATACCATGAAGAGGAGGAAGCGGAAAAGAGATGAAGACAGTACGGACTCCTCAATGTCCACAGAAAAGCATCCAATACTATCCTATTACAATGGTCTGCCATTCTACAAATTTAATTCTTTAGAGATTCTTATGTTTATGAGTATTCATATTCTGACCTGAATTCATGTTGCTACCTGATAATGAAAGTAAAGTATTGAAGTCTTTCAATTATCCAATCTTCTGCAGAAAAACAAAAGAAAAAGACCGAGACAGATGAGCTCTTCGATGATGATGTTGATGATTTTAACAGCTTAGGTATGTTGGATGGCTTTGTCTGTTTACTCTTGAGTCTTTGTTACATCGAAGTAGAAAGTTTCTTTCACTCGATGTTAAATATGAAATGCAAATACTGCTAATATTCATTGCTTCACGCGTGACCCTTCTGTACATAATTTTAAGTATAGGTAGTCATATTATCAAACTTTCATGTGTTTAAATACTTGAGTTTAATGTATTCATGTGTCTTTAAAGGCAATGTATCAGGTGAAGCACACCCTAGGTTGTAACTGTATTATACTCGCCCCCGCTTGTGGATCTATATAAATACAGTACTGTTGGAAATCCGACAAAAATAGACTTGAAAAAATTGCTTTGATTACAATAAAGGGGTTGCTTATTCCTTAGGAAATCCCGACTATTAATAGATATGTTACAGATAAAAATAGACCTAAACCTGTTTAGGATTCTTATCTAATCTCCTGGACTCTATCTCAAACTCTATCTTTATCTCTAGATGACCAGAACTCTATCTTGACTCCTCCCTACTCTGTTCGGATGCGCAAGATGCACTCCAGGGCGCAGCTAGGCCTGGGCACCCCCTGTCCTAGTCCGAATTGAGCCAGGACTGGCCTAGGCCTGTGACGCTACACTCTATTACATTTTAGAATACAAGATTAAACTCAACAATCATCCCCTTAATCTTGTTTTCAAGGATACTCTCACTAATTTAAAATGGAGACACACATATTCCACCCTACACACAATTTTGGTGGACCCAACTACATCCTCATGATGAACACATCACCTTGCACAACCATGGGATGAACACATCATCCCCTACGATGAACACATCATCCCGAGCATGAATTTGGGTTGAGCACATCTTCAACCCCTAGGGTGAACCCATCATCCCGAGCACTCATTCGAGATGATCACTTCATCTCGAGCACACCTCGCATTGGCCTGCTCTCTCACACGACAAAGCACCCAATATTCTTCTTCACCCTTGTTGTCACGACGGTAGCATCATGGGTCTGTGATATCGTACTCATCCAAGATCCGTCCCATGCTACATCGCTCAAGCTCTCCATGCATATAGAAGCAAAACTTGACCATACACCACTGCACCACCACTTGCATGTTAGAAATCGATTTTGCACACTTGGTCACACTAAACTTCCAGATGACGCCGCCGCCACATCGCTACACTCGTTGCTTGCTCCTTCTGTGTAATGCAAAGAAGTGACCCTTATCGCGTAGGTTGTAGTTCGCCAAGAGTTCCCACGACGCCGCAACGTAGGGGTCCGCTTCTATCACAGCGCCTGCCACGAGTGGTAGGAACCCACACAACTATAATCGGAGAAAGTGGAGTATCAGCTCACCCTCTGTTAGCTTGTACATTATTTCATCTGCCATGGTCCGTGTACACCTCCTATATACTTATAGCGAAGAAACAAAAAAATCTTGGATGGCTAGAGAAAACAAAAACACCACAACGGCCAGCTTGGCCCAACCCGTCCCAAGTGTTCGATCCTCCTCGCTTCCCCAGATCCGACCCGCCCTCGCCGTTCGCGGCTGTCGGTGGTTTTGATCCGGCAGATCTCCCGACACTACTAAAGTGTTAGAGGAGTTTGAGGTTCGGTATGGGCGCGCGGAGATTCCAGAAGGTGAGATGTCGAGTGACACAAGGGACACGAATATTTACGTGGTTCGGGCCGCCTGAGCTTAATACCCTACTCCACGGGGTGTGTTGGTGTTGTATTGGATGTATGAGCTCAAAGTCAGTTGAGAGTGTAAAGTCAGCGTGTCTCCGGAGAGTGTGTCCTATGTATCGTCACCCTGTCCTTTTATAGTACAAGGGCAGGCCGTTACAAGTTAGCCTGGCCCGACATGTGGCCCCGGCGGTTACTGATATTGATACACATTCAACACGTTTAATTGCCCTTAATGACCAAGTTATGGGCTTTGACAGCACCGTTACCGGTAATTAAGGTCGTCCGATCGTGTGTCATTAATATAGTATTAATGACACTTGATCGGGTCTTGAAGTCCTTGATTCCCCTTCGAAGATCCGGAGCCGTTGTGGAGTCTTCCGGAGGTTAGAGGCTGAAGATCCGACGGTTGGACACGTGGCAGCTCCGGAGCACACTGTGGGGAACAGATAGATCCGATGTTACCCGACACGTGTCAGTTCCGGAGCTTCCCTCGGTCTGGGGTTAGGTCCGGGGGTGCCATTTCGGTACATAGCCCGGAGCTTCCCCCTTGTGGGCGGTAGCTCCAGTTTGATAGTACACGTGGCGACCCTGGGGCTAACCATGTTGGAGAAGCGGGTCCGGTTATGTCTGACATGTGGGCCTCCGAAGGTCTTCAAATCAACTAGATGACTTTCCCTTGAGATCTTTGCAATCCCAAGGAGTATATGGTACCCAGGGTACCAACAGTGGCCCCCTGGGCCCACCTCTGGGGAAGACCCCTTGGGTGAAGTCATTCCGCCGGAGGTGGGTCCATCCTTCGACTTTTGAACTGAGTCTTCAAAGGTCTTCGGATGTGCCGTTGGCGATAGTTTGGAGTTAAATCCTCGCCGCGTGGCATATCTCGTGTGCGGCAAATGAGATCTTTGGCGTGCGGATCTCACGCAATTGAAGGTCGCCGGTTCCCGATACAAAAATCATATCGGTTCCGCGCGCCTTGTCAGGCCGCCGGCTTCGGGCTTCCTGCCTCATGATGACAACCGTTCGCCTGGGTAAGAATCTCGACTTGATCGTCGGGGTGGTCCCGGGCCCTCTTGTCATCGGCTGGGTGAAATTTTTGAGTAGTATCTTCGACTTCCTTGCGGTTTCCATCCAAGCGTTGCGAGAGCTTACTTAAGGAGGAAAGCGCGCACCGTCTGGAGTTCTTTACGCCTCTCATCTGATCTTGCGCTCAAACTCCCAACTTGTGCTTGCTTTTCCTCTCTTGCCTTGCTGTGCTGCGATGGAGTTGGGTCTCCGCGAGAGTCGTTTGTAGAGCGAAGGTGACTTGAAGAAGGTCCGGGCCCTCATGGGATGGTCCCCAGACTTCTTCAACCGTCTGGTCCGCGCCGGAAGTGAGCTCCCGTTCGAGAAGGAGCACGCCGGCGAGATGGTGTACTTCTCTTCGTACGCCATGGTGGGGTTGATCCCACCTTTTTCCTCCTTTTTCTTAATGCTGCTAGACTTTTATGGTCTGCAGCTATACCACCTTGGCCCCCACTCCATTCTTCTTGTGTCTATCTTCGTCCACTTCTGTGAAATGTGGGTGGGCATCCCCCCTGCATTGAACTTTTCCGGACCTTCTTCACCGTCCATACCACCGGTAGGAGTAATGAGTACCTTGGCTTCTATTACTTCGTGAAGCGCAAGAAGTGCCCATTCAAGTACCTCCGGTCGTTTCCCTCTGGAAAGTGGGATGATTGGAAGAGGGACTGGATAGTCATCCGGGTAGAGGAGCACGAGAAGCTGGAGCTGCCCGAAGGCCTCCCCAACATCGACACTTCAGTCTGGAGTGAAGTTCCGGTGCTGTCGGATGCCTTCAACCCTGCTCTGACCAGGATCCGCCAGTGCGTGGAGGGAGGATTAACTCCTCAGGCGGTATTTTACAACTTCTTGGTCAACAGGTGGGCACCGCTGAAGAGGAGAGAAAAACTCGCTTGGGCCCTCAACAGCGTGATGGACGACGACCGGGTCGAGACCGGACTGAAGTCCAACATGGCGGGGGCAACCTTGGAGTTACATCTCAAAAAGTTCCAGCACGGCATCGACGTTGCGGGAGATGACTTGACCCCGCCATCAGCCTTTCTCCCTCTGAACGTGGAAGTAGAGTTCAGCAGGGAGCTCCGACGGACGATGCCGGTGCTTGACGACCTTGGTGTCGTCGAGAGAAGATCGACCTCCAGGGTGGTGATCCCTGGGGCTTCCGAAGGTGGTTCCGACCCTGCCCCGAAGCTAAGGATCGAAGTTGTCGGCAAGGGCAAGGAACCGGCGGACGAACCCTTGAGCCGGAAGAGGAAACTGCAGCATGCTGACGGAAGGTCCGTCAGGCCTGCAACCTCTGCATCAGCTCCTTCTCCCCGGAGGGGGAGGTCTTCTACAACTGCGGCGACTGTACCCGCAGCGGCATCTTCCCGGGGTGCTAGCTCCGGGCATGCGACTCCATCACCAGGGCTAGTTGAGGCCTCTAGGTCCGGAGGTCCTTCCCGGTCGAGGAGGGCCTCGACTAAGGAAGTGCCTGTGACTGCAACGAGTTCCAGGGGGCCTTCCGGAGCTTCCACGCCGGCGGCGGCTATGGTCACCCCAGAACGCCCGGGAAAGAGGTTTCGCGCAAGCTGGTGCGGAAGCCTCCCGAGGTAATTTTTAATCTTTACCTCAGACAGTTGTTTTTTTGTAGTAATTGTTTTTTAAATTTCTTCATCCTTCATCTGCAGCGTTCCCAAGAAGAGGAGTGAGGCTCCACCCTTAGCCACAGCAGCTGAAGTTGTGAGGGCAGAAGCCTCTGCTCCTGTCCTGGTGCCGCCCCAAGTGGTGGCTGAAGCTGCGGCAGCTCCGGCGCCAGCTGTTGTGGTCATGGACCTCGACTCATCCCCCGAGACTCCCGTGGTAGCGCCGGACCACGGGAGAGAAGATGCGCCAACGGCACCTGCCCCGGAGGTTGAAGCTCCGGGTTTGGGTGCTGAGATGATGGAAGCTTCGGCCGTTGAGCCGGAGGAAGCAATAATTCCGGCCCCAGAGCTGGAAATTTTCGAAGCTCCGGCGGTTGAGCCGGAGGTAATTGAAGTCCCGGCATGCGCGCCGGATGTTGAGGAAGTCCTGGCGGTTGGGCCGGGTTCCTCTGAAGCACCGGCCGCAGAGCCGGTCGTTGCTGGAGCTCCGGCCGCATGGCCAGTTGATGTTGAAGACCTTCCGGCTCCCGAGCCGGTTGCTGTTGAAGCTCCGACCGCAGGGCCGACTATTATTGAAGATCTTCCGGCGCCTGAGCCGGTCGTTGTGAAGGCGTCAGCGCTCGAGCCCCCAGTAGAGGAGGTGCCCAGGCCGGAGCCAGAAGCAGTTCCTGCTCAGGGAGTGACGACGCCGGAGGTACCCGCGGCTGAGCCGGAGTGCTCTGATGAAGTCGCTGGCCCCCTGCCCGAGGGGACGAACGAAGATCTTGCGGCTGGTCCTTCGGAACCACTTCCGGAGGTCGGAACTTCATCAGCGGGACCCTCCTTGATGGCGACTGAGGCCATCTTGGAGGACGGCCCTGGTGCCGTGGAGGCTCAGGGGACCACTCTTGTGGAGTGGGACCCAATTTTTGTAACTGAGAACCCGCTGGAACCAGCAGAGGAGACCCCAGCAGGTCCGGATCCTATCCCGTTGTCATTGTCTATTGACAACGCCTGCTCCAGTCTACGTCAAGTTCAGCTGGCATTCTTCCACGACAGCAAGGCCCTTGAAGAGGAGCGCCAAACCCTTAGGAGGTGGCGTAATCGGCTCTACTTCGAGACCAAGCTGGCGCAGTCAAGGCTGGCAGATGACAAAGAATGGATCAAGCAGGAGAAGGTCCGCCTGGAGTACTGGGGCAAGTTATTGGATGACAGGGAGAGCTTGACTCGCGCCCTCGACGCTCAATCCCGGGCCATTTATGAGCAGACCAAAGCAGCTAATAGTGCGGTTGATGAACGCCAAGAAAGGCTTGAGGCCATTAACACTACTCTCATCAAGCGCCGGGAGGCACTTGAGGAGAGGGAGAAAAGGCTCGAAGATGAAGAGCAGAAACTCCTAGAGCTGCGGGATGACGTCTTGAGGAGGGAGGAGGAGCTCACCGAAAAGGTGGCTCTGGCTGACAAGGGCCTCGAAGAGCGCGCCAAGAAATTAGAAGAGCGCTGCACTGAGGAGGAGGAGAAGGCCTGGGTGCAAGGGCAGGAACTCTACGAGCAAGAGTGCGCCATTGCTGCCAGGGGGAAGAAAGTAAGGGGCAGGGAGAAGGACCTGGTTGACCGCCGGAACAAGATCTACCTCCGGGAGGAGGAGCTCGGAAAACTCGAGAAGCGAGTTGCTGAAAAGATTCAGCAAAACGCCAAAGAAGTTGAGCGCCTCGCTCGCGAGAATTTTGAACTGGTGGCGGCCAAAAGATCCTTGGAAGAACTGAAGGGCTTGAGGGCTGCGGACTCCCTACAGGTTTGGGAGTTCCTTGGCAAGGCCAACGACGCGCTGACACCGATGGGCTTCAGTCTCGTGCGTTCGGATGATCCGGAGCCGGAGCCGGACCTGGCGTTGCAAGCGCTGAGCTCGGCGGGTAGCAAACTCTCCAAAGTGGGCGACGTCATCGCGGACCAGTTGGAGGTTGAGGGGCAATCCCTGGCGAAGAACGTTGCAGAGTATGTGCTGACATGCTACACCAGTCGGAATCCCCAATTCCCTCTAGACCCGGTGCTTGAAGGTCCCGTCGAAGGAGAAGGTGAAGCCGCCCGAGCCAATGTGTCAGAGGTTGCTCAGAAGGTCGCCCAGTTCTTCCATAGGGTCTAGGACCATCTCCGTAGCTCCCACTTGTATTCTCTTTTTTTCTTCCTCAATTTTGTAATCCCTTGTCTCCAGATGAATGGAATCTCCAAATTTTTGTGAATTTCACTTTTTGTCTTCAACACTTTTGTCTTCACTTAGCCCTCTGGTAGATGTACACAATTTGATTGTGAACATGTACCAAGAGGATATTGTGTTTTGTTAAAGACTCATTTGCTTCGAACTTGTAGAGTGTAGGTCCGAAGTCTTCGATAGTGAAGGCCCCCTGAGGTTGCCGGAGCTTAGAAGCTCCGACATTGTCTATCGTCGGAGCTTAGTAGCTCCGGCAATAGTCTCTATCAACGCGTAGAGCATCGATAGTTAGTCCTCCAGGGTGTCGGAGCTTAGTAGTTCCGACAGTGACCTTTACCAACGTGTAGTTTGTTGGTAGCAGACTCCGCTTGCGGGGTCTTCTCACCATCATTTATTTTGCGTCGACGGCTGACCCCTCTAGCTTTACCGGAGCTTGGTTGCTTGGTGATGCTCGTTTTCAATGTTTAACATCGATTACAAGCCACCTAGGGGGAGTCGGAGCTTAGTTAGCTCCGACTTTTCTCCATTAACGTGGATTTTTTATTTTTCCTGCACACTGAAGCCAAGAAAAATAGTAAAATTCGTTCCTTGCCTATAACTTCGTCGCGGCTTACGATTCCCAAGAGAGTTTTAGGTCAAACGCGATTCTGAATACAACCGAATGCGCTGTCTTTTCTTCCAGATCCAATTGTACTTGGACCCGCCTTACTTCGGCTTGCCGGGGTGTAGGTAGAGTGGCGTACTTAGGGTGCTTGACCAGACTAAGTCGATAGCACACTCCGGCCCTAGGTTGGCTTGGCGGCATTCAGGCGAGTGGGCCATAAACAATATTTGAATCTAGAAGAATCGACAATACAACTCGAATTGTATATGAACCAGTCGAACTAAAATTTCTTAAAAATTGCACGTCTTTGTTATAGACAAGAAAGAGAAAAATAAAAAATGTTGAGCCTGTACGTGGAGTCCGTTTCACATGAAGATGTCTTTCATTATAGGTTCGGGGTACAGGGGAAACAAGTACACTCTTAGTGTACGGAACCAGGCTAAGCGTGTTTAATTTCTTGTTTGACCCAGGGTAGCTAGCCACACTTTTAATCCTGAGACTGCGACAAGTGTTGCATGAACTTTGCGGACCTTCCGGGAAAGGTCCGACTCTTCTCCCGGAGGAACTACCCGACTCTGTACAATGACTCGATAACATACACCTCAAGTTACTACAGACTCACCTCCGTGATATTAAGTGTAGAACTTACGGAGGTGCTCAATGTTCCAAGGATTTGGGAGAGGTGTCCCATCCTCGGTAGCCAAGCGAACGCTTCCGGGATGGGATACTTTAATCACTCGGAAGGGTCCCTCCCAGCTGGGGGATAGTTTGTTTAACCCTTCTCTGGATTGTATTCTCCGTAGCACCAGATCGCCTTCCTCGAGGTGTCGGTTGTGTACATGCCGCTGATGATAACGCCGAAGGGCTTGGCGGTATCGGACATTCCGAACAGCTGCTTGGCACCTTCCCTCCTCAAGGAGGTCTAGGTCTTCACGCCGGAGCTGGTCCTGCGTGGCTTCGTCGAAGGTCCGAACCCGAAGTGACCTCAAGGTGATTTTCGGAGGAAGGATTGCTTCAGCTCCATACACCAGGAAGAAGGGTGTCTCTCCAGTTGACCGGTTTGGAGTTGTCCTGTTGGCCCATAAAGTGGGCGGAAGCTCTTCAATCCAGTTGGCTCCATGTTTTTTCAAGCGCTCATAGGTGTGTGTTTTGAGTCCTTTAAGGATTTCAACATTTGCTCTCTCGGCTTGGCCATTGCTTGCTGGGTGAGCTACGAAGGCGTAGCAAACTTGAATGCCGAGATCTTCGCAATATCCTTAAAATGCAGAGCTTGTGAATTGGGTCCCATTATCAGTGATGATTTTGTCTGGGACTCCAAATCTGCATACAATGGACTGCAAAAAGTTGATAGCAGATTGCTTGTTGATTGTCACAACTGGAGTTGCTTCCGACCACTTGGTGAACTTGTCAATGATAACGTACAAGAACTTGTAACCTCCAACGGCTCTTGGGAAAGGTCCCAAGATGTCCACCCCCCACACAGCGAAGGGCCATGTAGGAGGTATCATTTGTAGGGGCTGAGCCGATGTGTGAATTTGCTTTGCATGAAATTGACATGCTTCGCATTTCTTCACCAGCTCAGTTGCATCCTGGAGTGCCGTAGGCCAGTAGAAGCCATGCCGAAAGGCTTTACCAACCAGCGTGCGGGAAGACGCGTGGTTCTCACACTCGCCTCCATGGATTTCTGCGAGGAGCTCGCAGCCTTCTTCCCTCTTGATGCACCGCATTAGGATGCCATTGGCACCGCGCCGGTAGAGATCCCCTTCTACCAACGTGTATCTTTTAGCCAATCTGACTACCCGGTCAGCGGATACATCATCATCAGGAAGGATGTTGTCTTTCAAGTAGTTCCGGATCTCCGAGATCCATGCATCGGAACTAACTTGAGCATTTGAGTCTTGCGTGCTGGGTTGCTCGGAGCTTCCAGCAGCACCTACGACCCTTGATGGCTGCCATGGTAACAGGGCCATCGGGACCGTCAGCTTCGGGATGCTGATCTCGCCCCCTTCGCTCAGTTCGGCAGTCTGAACTGTGGGTTTTGACAACCTCCGAACAAAAGTTCCGTCAGGAGCCGGAGCTCCGGTTGATGCTTTCGTCGAGAGTTCGTCGGCTTCAGCGTTATGGACACGCTGGACATGGTGGAGATCTAGGACTTCGAAGTCCTTCTGAAGCCTCTGGACTTCAAGGAGGTAAGCAGCTAGCTAGAGATTGTTGCAGGAGCATTCACCCTTAACTTGCTTAATGATGAGCTGTGAATCTCCCTTGACCAGCAGTTGCTTGACACCGTATGACAGTGCTACCCTTAGTCCGTAAATGAGCGCTTCATATTCCACCATGTTGTTGGTCGCCTTGAAGTCAAGGTGTACCATGTATTTTACCTTCTCTCCGGTTGGTGCAAGGAGAAGGATTCCAGCTCCGACCCCCTGCTTTTGCATGGAGCCGTCGAAGTAGAGGGTCCAGTGAGGCTCGATGAAGACCGGAGCCTTGTGTTCTGGCTTCTGCTCGCTGGAGCCCCCAGGGTTTGATGGAGAGGGAGTCCATTCCGCCATGAAGTCTGCCAATGCTTGACTCTTGATTGCTTGCCTTGAAATGAATTTGAGATCGAATTCAGCCAATTCCGCTGCCCAGTTTGCAATATTCCCAGTTGAGTTGGGATTATGCAAGATTGCTCGAAGTGGGTAAGAAGTCACCACCGAGATCTTGTGAGCTTGGAAATAATGGCGAAGCTTCCTGGAGGCAATAAGAACTGCATAGAGCAGCTTATGCACCTCTAGGTATCGAGCCTTGGCGTCATGAAGTACTTCACTAATGAAGTACACTGGGCGCTGGATGGTCCGGACCCTCCCGGAGGGGCCCGGAGCTTCCTCTTCATTGATCCGGATCCTCCCGGAGGGGTCCAGATTTTCTTCGAGGACTTCCGTGTCCTTGCTGGAGGAACCCGGAGCTTCTTCAGAAGCGACCTGGACCCTCCCGAAGGGGTCTGGGTCTTCTGAAGTAACTTCTTGTGGATTCAAGTCTGGGAGCTGGGACCCAGACTCGCTTTCAGGAACCTCCATACCCTCCTGAAGGGGCCTGGACTCCTGAGTATGGGATGGTTCTGGTCTCTCCGCAACCATGACCATACTGACAACTTCGTCAGTGGCTGAAATGTAAAGCAGCAAAGGCTCAACAGGGTTCGGAGCTACCAGAATTGGTAGGGTGGTGAGGAGCTATTTTAGCTCCTGGAACGCCTTTTCTGCTTCTTCAGACCATTGGAATGGTCCGAACTTCCTTAATAACTTGAAGAAGGGGAGTGCCCGTTCCGCCAGTCTTGAAATGAACCGGCTGAGGGCTGCTAGACATCCAGTTAGCTTTTGAACATCTTTGATGCGGGCTGGTGGCCGCATGTCTTCAATGGCTTTGATCTTCGCCGGATTAGCTTCTATGCCCCGGTGACTTAACAGGAAACCAAGAAGTTTTCCGGAGCTAACCCCGAAGACACACTTGTCTGGATTTAGCTTTGTGCGGGTGACCCGCAGCTTGTCGAAGACAGCCTGCAAGGTGTTAAGGAGTGACTCCTTGCTCTTGACCTTGACCACGATGTCGTCGACGTACACTTTCACTATGTCTCTAATGAGTTCTTCAAAGGTTTTGTACATAGCTCGTACAAAGGTTGAAGCTGCATTCTTGAGACCAAATGGCATGGCTGTATAACAGTACAATTCATCTACTTTGATGAAAGAGGTATGCTCTTCATCTTCCCTAGACATTCTGATTTGATGATACCCAGAATATGCGTCTAGGAAACACAGTAATTCACACCCGAGGTGGAATCCACTATCTGATCTATTCTAGGTAATGGGAATAGATCTTTTGGACATGCCTTATTTAGTGTTGTGTAGTCGATACACATCCGAAGCTTCCCGCCGGCCTTGGGCACAACGACTGGGTTTGCCATCTATTTTGGATGGAAGACTTCTCGGATGAATCCAGCTTCGAGCAACTTCTTCACTTCTTGTCGAATGAAGTTCTGTCGCTCTACGGATTGCTTCCGAGGCTTCTGATGCACAGGCCGGGCGTCGGGGTAGATCTTCAGATTGTGCTCAATCACTTCCCTGGGGATTCCAGACATTTGTGATGGTTGCCAGGCAAACACGTCGACATTAGCCCGGAGGAAAGCGATGAGCGCGAGTTCCTATTTGTCGTTCAATCCCCCCGATATACGGGTGGTCTGAGCGGCATCGGAACCGATTTGGACAACTTTGACGGGAATGTCGGTGTCGCCGCTTGGATGCACACGAGGTGCAGAAGTCGAGCCTCGCTGACGAATGCTCGGGGGTTTTGGAGCTTGCTCCTGCCTGGAGTCCTCCTCTTGCGCCGTAGTAAGCGCATGGAGTTCTTCCAGAGCAGTTACTCCGGTAGTACGATCTCTGCGGATCCGGAGAACGCCTACTGGTGTTGGCATCTTTAACACCAGGTAACCATAATGAGCAGCTGCCATGAATTTGTACAAGGCAGGCCTACCTAAGATGGCATTGAAGGGTAAGTTGATCTAAGCAATGTCAAATACCAACTTCTCGGTGCGATACTTCTCCCGGGTCCCGAAGGTAACGAGGAGGGTAATAGCTCCGAGTGGGGTAATGGCTCCCGGACCTACTCCGGAGAAAGGTCGGGAGGGGTGGAGATCCGAAGGTCGGAGCTGAAGCTTGGTAAAAGCTTCGAAGATTATGAGGTTGAGCCCCGAACCTCCGTCTACCATGACATGATGGAGCTGGATGTTATTGATGGTAGGAGATACCATCAAAGGTAGCTGACCTGCTCCAACCATGCTTCGAGGGCAGTCCGAAGCATCAAAAGTGATGGTTGTGTCCATCCACTTCCGATGAGGCTCCGCCCTGGCTGTAGGAGCTACAACAGCCATGTCCCGACGCATAGTCTTGATGACGCGGCGGGAGGTGATGTCCCATGATCCACCAAAAATGGTGTTCATGGTCTTCCGACGCTCGTTGTCAGAGACGTCGGAATCGTCGTCGACGGAGGTGTAGACGGCCTTCAGGACCTTTTTGGGATCCTGAAAACCTAACTCCTCTTCAGTCGGAGCTTCGTCAACTTTTTGTTTTCCTTCCCTCTGTCGGAAAGGAGCTTCTTCCCGGCGCTTGTTGTAGCGCTCGACAAGGTTTTGGACCTCCCAGCAGTCTTCCAAACTGTGGCTGTCCGTTTTGTGAATTGGACACCACACCTTGGGTTTGCCACCGTCTTCAGAAGACGGTCGAGGTCGCTTCTCAGGGCGTGGCCCCCGACCACCCGGAGCTGCAGCAGCTGCAGCATTGGATGCACCGGCCGACAGCTTCTTCTTGCCGTTGGTCTTTTTCTTCTTCTTGCCACTCCCGGAGGTAGCGGCTTCTCATTTGGAGGATTTCTTGTGATCCTCCGGAGTTGGTTTGGAGTGCATTTTACGGCCCTCCGCAGCTCTGGCACATTTGTCAGCCAAGCTAAAGAGTTCCGTGACACTGGTAATATCCTTGATCGCCAGTTTCTCCAGCATCTTCTTATCCCGCACTTCCTGTCTAAATGCCACGATGACAGAGGCGCTAGAGATAGAAGGGATAGTGTTTCGTACCTGAGAGAATCTCTGGATGAATGATCGCAGGGATTCTCCTCCTTTTTGCACAACTGCAAAAAGGTCCAGTTCGGTGCCTGGTCGGGTGTAAGAACTCCCGAAGTTGGCGGTGAACTGCCGGCACAACTCCTCCCAATTGCTGATGGAGTTGGGTGGAAGGCTCATAAACCAGGACCTGGCGGTCCCAGTTAAAGCCACTGGGAAATAATTGACCATTACGGCCTCATTTCCTCCAGCTGCCAGGATAGTAGTGGAGTAAATTTGAAGAAATTCGACAGGATTAACGGTCCCGTCGAACTTCTCTGGCAGGTGAGGCCGGAACTTCTGTGGCCACCTGACCATACGCAGATGCATGGCCAGGGCTGAACAGCCTCCTCCTACTCATTCACGAACAGGAATGTCTTGAGCTTCTCGTCTTTCACGAGCACGCTCAATATGGACTCGGCCGTCTTGTTGGCGATATCGGCGATCAAGCTCCGCCCGGAGGTCATGAGTTGAAAGCCTTGATACCGTGTGAGTGCGTCGTGCCCCGGAGGGCAACGACGTCACCTATTGTGATGCAGCACGTCTCCTGTTGTTGGAAACATGCGGACCAAGTCTGCCAGACAAGGTCCGTCGCTACGACGGGGCCCGTCCTGAAGGAGGAGGACCCTGGTTGCTGATGCGGTCAGCTGCTGCTGCAACCAAGTGTTCCACATCGGCCCTCCACTGCTCCATTGCATCCGTCTGGAGGTGGTGGGTGCTGAAGAAGAGCACGTGCTGCATGAAGCGCGGAACGTGTTCCGGGTTGTCAAGATTCGCCGACGCAGTGATTGACGCCGGTGCACCATCGCGTTGTCCAGCTTGATTTGCTGGTGGAGGCGGCGGTGGTGGAAGTGTGACTCCTGCTGGAACCGTGGTTCCTGCTGGTGGCTGCATATTGGAGGGATTACCCCCAACAGCTTGAACAGCGGGATGCCCATTGGATGATCCAACGGCTGAGTTCACCATTCTTGAAATCTCCGGTCCCCCCTACCTGGCGCGCAACTGTCGGTGGTTTTGATCCGGCAGATCTCCCGACACTACTAAAGTGTTAGAGGAGTTTGAGGTTCGGTATGGGCGCGCGGAGATTCCAGAAGGTGAGATGTCGAGTGACACAAGGGACACGAATATTTACGTGGTTCGGGCCGCCTGAGCGTAATACCCTACTCCACGGGGTGTGTTGGTGTTGTATTTGATGTATGAGCTCAACGTCAGTTGAGAGTGTAAAGTCAGCGTGTATCCGGAGAGTGTGTCCTATGTATCGTCGGTCTGTCCTTTATAGTACAAGGGCAGGCCGTTACAAGTTAGCCTGACCCGACATGTGGCCCCGGCGGTTACTGATATTGATACACATTCAACACGTTTAATTGCCCTTAATGACCAAGTTATGGGCTATGACAGCACCGTTACTGGTAATTAAGGTCGTCCGATCGTGTGTCATTAATATAGTATTAATGACCCTTGATCGGGTCTTGAAGTCCTTGATTCCCCTTCGAAGATCCGGAGCCGTTGTGGAGTCTTCCGGAGGTTAGAGGCTGAAGATCCGACGGTTGAACACGTGGCAGCGCCGGAGCACACTGTGGGGAACAGATAGGTTCGGTGTTACCCGACATGTGTCAGTTCTGGAGCTTCCCTCGGTCTGGGGTTAGGTCCGGGGATGCCATTTCGGTACATAGCCCGGAGCTTCCCCTTTGTGGGCGGTAACTCCGGTTTGATAGTACACGTGACGACCCTGGGGCTAACCATGTTGGAGAAGCGGGTCCGGTTATGTCTGACATGTGGGCCTCCGAAGGTCTTCAAATCAAGTAGATGACTTTCCCTTGAGATCTTTGCAATCCCAAGGAGTATATGGTACCCAGGGTACCGACAAGGGCGCCTTATGCTGAGCCACTGCCAGGAGCTTCATCTGAGGAGAGGCCAAACATTCGTCAACCGCCACTGTTCCGATAGGCAGTGTGCGGGCGGCGAAGTTGATCGTGGTAGCGCAAGGCTTGCCAGCTCCCGAACCGTCAATCGCTCTCCCTCATCGCACCTCCGCCAAGATCTGTCTCGTGCCACGCGAATTGCATGCTGTAACCTTCGCCCTGTCGTGAATCGAGCTGGTCGTGCCCGATCCGCCTACCCCGAACACTGCTCCGTTGGGAACCGTGAGCTCCTTTGTAAATCTCGCCGGAGAACGGTATGCCCCAATCTGCACCTTGCCCGTCTCGATTTTACTCAGCCACACTCGTCCCAATCTAGATCCGCATTTCACTTTGCCTCTGGGCCAGAGATTCGCGGGTCTTGCGCGCTGCTTCTCTGATGCTTCTATGGCCACCCCCCGGGAGCACGTCGTCCCGGGGCAGAGTCTAGAACTATTGCTCTATATACCAATTGTTGGAAATCCGGCGAAAATAGACTTGAAAATTTGCTTTAATTACAATATAGTGGTTGTTTATTCCTTGGGAAATTTCATCTATCTATAGACCTATTACTGATAGACAGATCCAAATCTGTCTAGGTGGAACGACTAGAATGCAATAAATACTGTGGTACAATCGTGCAAAAATCTCTTCTAAGCTACAATATCCACATCCAATGGTTACTACATTTTTGCACTTAAACCCTCCATCCTGATAACATAAATGCAGTGTAAATACTATTAGGTGTGTGGGTTTAAGTGCAAAAATGCAGTAATTATTAGATGTGTATCATATGGCTCAGAGGAGATTTTTGCACGATTGCACCAGAATGCTGATTGCATTCTAGCCGTTCCCTTGTTTAGGCTCTTACCTAACCTTCTGGAATCTATCTCAAACTCTATCTTTATCTCTAGATGACCTGGACTCTATACTCCTCCATAATCTTCTTGGGCGTGCCAGCAGCCCTCCTAGGTGTGGCTAGACCTGTCCCCCCATCCTTGTTCGAATTGGGGAGGACTAGGCTGGGCCTACGGCCCTACACTCTGTTACATTCCAGAAAAATAGATTAAACTCAACAAGTACCAGACACAATAAAATTTCTACTTTATGGCTGTTATAGCATCCAATATAATTTGAAACATTTGGTCAAAAAAATCTATAATTTGGAACTGGACTTTAAGGAGAAGATGCAGTTTACATAAATACTTGCAAATAACTTATTATGTTTTTCCTCCTTTCGAATCATTTAAGCATTTTGAGTTTTTTCAACACAGATAAAAATTACGTTACAGAATTTATACATTGTTGGTCCCTCTGTTTTTTTTTTTTTGATAATTGTCATTTTGCACTCAAGTCAAAGTTTTCAAAATTTTTAACTACATGCTTCCAAATGCCACATTTCTCATTTTGCGCTTGGTAACCTCACCCATCACCTCTGTGGATCATGTGCATGGAAAGTTCTTATTTCTGTAATCTGTAAGCTAGAGGATCGTATGGTAACCTCACCTATCACCTCTGAAAATTACTTCAAAAATGGAGGGAGATAAATAATCTGCTAGTTCGTATAAAACTTCTTTTCAGCGTTCTTTATGTTGATTTGGCCCCTTAGGCTGTCTCCAGCAACAGGAGGCAAAATTTGAGCCCCATATCAACATTTGAGACATGCTACGGTAGATACATCATGCCTCATTTTTTCTCTTCTCCAACAGCATAGCCATTTTGGTTTCTCCATCCATTTCGATCATCCTCATCTTCCTCTCGCGGCAGGAGTGTAGGACGAAAGGGCAGTGACTGCAGTGGGGTCGAGGTCGTGGCCGTGACCGCGCATGCGCGACAAGGAGGCGGCTGGCGCGGTGCGTGACCGGATTGAGCTTGGCATCGAACTCCATGGAGATGTCTTAGAGACCCGATAGTCGACGAGCTCCTGCGCCTTGTTGTGGCCGGGCCGACGTGGGAGGAGACGCTGCATGGAGATGCTCGTCCCGAAGCCGCGATAGTCGACGAGCTCCTGCGCCTTCTTGTGGGTCAGGCTACCGTGGGAGGAGACGGCGTGCGGCGCGCGGCGGGGCGCGAGGTGGCGGCGCGCGCTTGCCTGCGCGGAAGGTGGCGGCGCGCGCGTGCCTGCGTGGAAGGAGGCGGCGCGCGGCTGCGTAGGAGGCGGTGTCCGGCGAGGGAGAGGCAGCGCATGGCGAGGGAGGAGGCAGCGAGGGAGGAGGCGTGTGGCAGGTGAGGTGGGGCGCGACCAGTGAGGAGGCGTCGCGTGGCCAGGATGGAGGTTGCGCACACGTGGCTACACGGGAGAAGGCGGAGGGAGGAAGAAGACGCGTCGTGTGGGGAGGAAGAAGATGCTTCGGCCATGGGGGTGAGGGAGGAAGACGAGAACGAGATGCATCACACCCTTCACATCTGCATATTTGCGGACTGTGGAGCATCGGAGGCAAAATGAAAATCTCGTATGACTATGCTGTTGGAGGTGAAAAAACGGGTTGAGGAAATGCATTTGAAAGATGGGGATCCGTTTGCATACGCTGTTGGAGACAACCTTAGATAATACTGGTTGCAGTGCACCCAAAGCATGGGACCCAAGGCGACAATGGGTGGGTGCATCTCATAGGCCAATGTTGAAAGCTTAAAAATTATGAATTGTGCTTAAATCACACATTTTACGACCTAGTGCAGTTGAGGACTCATGTATGTGTTTAAGAGTTTGGACTTGTGAGTTTATTAGTCCAATTTTTCTAATTGAGTAAACTCCAATGGTAGCAACCCTTGGACACCCATTTTTCTTTTGTTGAAAACGGCAGTGACACTGCCTTTGCATTAAAAAGGAGGAGCAAAATACAGGATATTAGAGGTATAAGCTGATCCAGGAGGATCTGATAGGATCTTGGTTCCCGATCTTTCGATGAGAATAGGAGGGTTCGATTTGTGGAGGAAAAGACGTTGGCGATCCGACTACACCGTCCCCAAGACGATGCGCCTTAGCGATCGGTACACCGACTCCGAAGTTGTATTGATCTTGCTGGCGCACAATCAACCTGACCACGAGGGCCTTTGTTCCTGCAAGCAATCAAAGAACACGCAAGAACAAGAAGAACAAGCACTTATCTGTTGAATCAATCTAAAGTGGGGTTCTGAATACAAGTAGACGGGCGATCTAGTCGACACGTGCGTGTACAAGGAAACAGCAGAAGCTAACTTATGAATAAACAAAAACCCACCAGCTAATGAGGGCGGCTGCTACTATTTATTACCTCCCTAGGGTCGTGAGAAACCCTAATCACGAGTCCCTAATGGACTCCAAACGATACATGGGCCATGGGCCCAATTTTGGTGATGCAGCACCCTGGACAGAAAAAGGTCTTGGTATTAAAATAACTATTGCGGCCGACTCCGAATAGATATGGACATGAGGCCAGATCCGTTTGAAAGTAGACTTGATAATCTTTCCAGGAAGTACTTGAACGCCCAGATCGGAGTCCGTATGAAATCGTGGTGGCCGTCACAAGTTGGTGCTGTTCTGCTGTCCAAATCCCGTCCGCGCAAATTCCCTTCCCATTGGCTCCTCTCCATTGTTCCTAAGCAAAACAAGAAAGCACGTAGTTCCACGGTCTAGATAAGATGGACATAAGGCTAAGAACGAGTTCACCTCATAGTTTAGTTGACGTGCACGAGCGCGAGTGATCGGACCAGAAACTGGTAGCTGAGTTGGTGTGGATGTATCGAGGGTGTTGATGTCCTCATCATCCTCCCCTTCTTGTATTTGAGTCGTCCGCGACTCAAGCTCATCTTCTTCTCCCAAATATGGCTTCAAATCTGCAATGTTAAATGTGGGACTAACCCCAAAATTCGCAGGCAACTCGAGTTTATATGCATTATCATTAATTCTTTCTAACACTTTGAATGGACCATCAGCTCGAGGTAACAATTTAGACTTTCTCAAATCAGGAAACCTATCATTTCGCAAATGTAACCAAACTAAATCACTAGGTTCAAAAGTGATAGTTTTCTTTCCCCTACTACCAGCAAGTTTATACTTGGCATTCATGCACTCTATATTCTTCTTTTGGTTTCATGCAATTTTAAGATCAATTCAGCACGATGTTTAGCATCAAAATTCACTCGTTCCATTGAAGGAAGAGGTAATAAATCAATAGGAGCATGAGGTACAAATCCATAAACAATCTCAAAAGGGCATTTCTTAGTACTAGAATGTAGGGAACGATTATAAGCAAACTCAACATGAGGCAAACACTCTTCCCACATTTTTATATTCTTTTTCAAAACAGCCCTAAGCATGGTAGATAAACTTCTATTCACAACCTCAGTTTGACCATCAGTTTGGGGATGACAAGTAGTTGAAAATAAAAGCTTAGTCCCCAATTTTGCCCATAACGTTCTCCAAAAATGGCTAAGAAACTTAACATCACGATCTGAAACTATTGTGTTTGGCACACCATGCAATCTAACAATATCTCGAAAAAATAAATCAGCAACATGTGTAGCATCATCACTTTTACGACAAGGTATGAAGTGTGCTATTTTAGAAAATCTATCCACAACAACAAAGATGCTATCCCTCCCCTTCTTTGTTCTAGGCAGTCTTAAAGAAAAGTCCATAGAAATATCCTCCCAAGACATGCTAGGAACAGGAAGAGGCATGTACAAACCATGTGGATTAAGTCGTGACTTAGTTTTTTGACATGTCGTGCAGCGAGCAACAAAGCGCTCCACGTCTCGCCTCATCCTTGGCCAAAAGAAATGACCAGCAAGTATGTCCTCCGTCTTTTTCACTCCAAAGTGCCCCATCAGCCCGCCTCCATGCGCTTCCTGTAACAACAACAAACGAACGGAGCTAGCTGGAATGCATAACTTGTTAGCTCTAAACACATAGCCATCATTGAGGACAAATTTATTCAATGTTTTTCCGTCTTTACATTTCAGCAATACATCTTTGAAATCAGCATCATGTTCATATTGATCTTTAATCGTTTCTAATCCAAAAAATTTAAAGTCAAGTTGAGATAGAAGAGTATAACGTCTAGATAAAGCATCAGCAATAACATTATCCTTTCCCTTTTTGTGTTTAATGACATAAGGAAAAGACTCAATAAATTCCATCCACTTAGCATGCCTACGGTTTAGTTTCCTTTGACTCCTAATATGCTTTAGTGATTCATGATCAGAATGGATATCAAATTCTTTGGGCCACAAATAATGCCGCCATGTTTCTAAAGTTTGTACAAGAGCATATAATTCCTTATCATAGGTAGAATAATTTAGAACAGGCCCACTCATTTTCTCACTAAAATATGCAACAGGTTTTCCTTCTTGTAACAAAACACCACCCAATCCAATCCCACTAGCATCACATTCAAGCTCAAAAGTCTTAGAAAAATCAGGAAGTTGGAGAAGAGGTGCATGCGTCAACTTATCTTTCAGTATGGTAAATGCGTTATCTTGTGTGGTGCCCCAAGAAAAAGGCACCCCCTTCTTCGTAAGGTCATTCAATGGAGCAGCAATGGTGCTGAAATCCTTCACAAAGCGACGATAGAACCCAGCCAGCCCTAGAAAGCTCTGCACCTGTGTGATGGTCTTTGGTACAGGCCACCCCTGAATAGCCTCTACCTTTGCTTGATCAACTTCAATTCCCTGTGGAGTAACAACATAGCCAAGGAAAGAGACTCGATCCGTGCAAAAGGTGCACTTCTCAAGATTACCAAATAATCATGCCTCACGCAAAGCATTAAAAACAGTACGTAAGTGATCAAGATGTTCATCCGTGGATTTGCTATAAATCAATATATCATCAAAATACACAACAACAAATTTTTCAATGAATGCACGCAAAACCTCGTTCATTAATCTCATGAAGGTGCTAGGTGCATTAGTTAACCCAAAAGGCATGACTAACCACTCATATAAACCGAACTTAGTTTTGAAAGCAGTTTTTCATTCATCTCCTAGTTTCATGCGAATTTGGTGATAACCACTACGCAAATCAACTTTTGAGAACACAACAGCACCACTCAATTCATCAAGCATATCATCTAAGCGTGGAATAGGATGACGATATCGAATGGTTATATTATTGATTGCTCTACAATCCACACACATACGCCATGATCCATCCTTTTTAGGTACTAGAATAACTGGAACAACACAAGGACTAAGAGACTCACGTACATAACCTTTGTCAAGTAGTTCTTGTACTTGGCGCTGAATCTCCTTTGTTTCTTCTGGATTTGTCCTATATGGTGCACGGTTGGGCAATGAAGCACCGGGAATGAGGTCAATCTGGTGCTCAATCCCTCGAAGTGGTGGTAGTCCTGGTGGTATTTCACTTGGAAACACATCAGAATATTCCTGCAAAATGTTAGCAACAGCAGGAGGCAAAGAATGTTACACATCGTAAAGGGAAATCAAAGCATCTTTGCATACCAAAGCATAGGCAACAGAGGTGGAAGCAATCAGTTCATTAATATCAGATTTCGTAGCAAACAAGCATTTTCCCTTCAGAGATATCTCATTTTTCTTATCAAACACATATTTGGCATTGTTATTGTTCTCAATGTTAGCATGGTCCTGATATTTAGTTTTCCTAGCTCTAGCAACATCATCTTGCACAATAGCTTCAGGAGACATAGGATGCAACACAATTTTTTTATCGTGGTAAAGAAAAGAATACTGATTTGATCTACCATGATGCATAGAATCTCTATCAAATTGCCAAGGTCTTCCTAGCAGAATATTACAAGCTTGCATAGGCACATCACATTCAACGACATCCTTATATGATCTAATAGTAATATTGATTTGCACAAGTCTAGTTACCTTTGCCTTACCGCTGTTGTTTAACCATCGAATGTAATAGGGATGTGGGTGCGGTTTGGTGCTTAGTGCCAGCTTGGTCACCATGTCACTGCTGGCCAAGTTGTTGCAGCTACCTCCATCAATGATCATGCGGCAAGATCGCTCTTTGACGACACACTTTGTTTGGAATAATGTGTGCCTTTGATTTTGTTCTGCTTTCTCCATTTGTGCACTAAGCACACGCTGCACAATGAGACTATCATAGCGCGCTGCATCTTCTGCACCAATATGCTCTTCTTGATGTTCATCGCTACCTGCATAGTCAGCTGCAAGCAAAACACATGTATCTTCATCAAAATCGCTAGCAGTTGAGTACTCACCGTCATCTTTAACAATTAGAACACGTTTGCTTGGGCAGTCACGTTGCACATGGCCAAAACCCTTGCACTTGTGACATTGAACGTCTCTAGATCGTCCGGTAGATGCTATGGAAGAAGCACTCTCGGTTTGCTTTTGGGTGGTCTTTACTGCTGAGCTAGTGGAAGAAGCACGTGGCTTGTTGCTGGAAGAAGAAGGTGCTGCCCGACTTTGTGAAGAAGATGGCGGAGAAGCACGCCCAGTCGAAGGAGTAGTCGTGCGTGGTTGTCATAAGCTAGTCTTTCCTGCAGAAATATTAGTTCTAGAGCTAGCTCGTCGTCCTTGCACTTCCCTTTCAGCTTTACAAGCAAGATGAAACAAACGGGTAACATTATTGTAATCTTTATAAGCAAGTATGTCCTGAATTTCACGGTTTAAACCACCCAAAAATCTAGCCATAGCTGGTTCCTCATCCTTGTCTAAATTACAACGCAACATACCCATTTGTAATTCCTGAAAATACTCTTCTACACTTTTAGCTCTCTGTCTCAGTTGTTGTAACTTATTTAACAGATCACGTGCATAGTAAGAAAGAACAAATCTAGCCCGCATGAGCTGTTTCAAAGCATCCCAAGTTTGTGGTATGTTATTAGGATTTTTCTTGCCATGTTCTATCCACCAAACAGAAGCAAAATCAGTAAACTCACTAGTGGCTGCTCTAACTCTTGCGTTTTCAGGAAACTCATGACATGCAAATTTTTGATCAACAGAAATCTCCCAAGTAATATATGCATCAGGGTCATATTTACCATCAAAATGAGGTATCTTAAATTTGATCTTGTTAAAAGTATCTTCATGATTGCCTACCTCACGCCGACGATGTCCACCTATGCCTTGACGGTTGCGTTGTAGCCGGCGCCGTGGCCTAGCTTCCTCATCTTCCCCAATCTCCGTATCTGCAGAATAGTCATCTTCATTGTCACGTACAATACTAGGAGCATTGCTCACCTGTCCATCTGCGGTGCGTCCACAATCCCTCTCTTCAAGGCGCTGCAGGATGGCTCCAATAGAGGTGTTCAATGTTTGAATGGAACTCTCCAACGTGCTGATTTTGGTGTTGGTGTCGATCTGCATATTTTCCAATTGACCAAGGCGGTCACTGGTAACTCAAAAATCCTCATCAAGCGCTTCTGTGTCTAGCCGCACTTAGCGTTCGAAGTGTTGTATAATTCCCCGTGTGCGAGGTGAATGCACGTCTTCATTTGTATTTGCTCCTCCTACCATGGTTAGTAGAAAAAAAATCCAATATGAAAGGGTAACATTATCCCTAGCTACAAAGGTGCTGGTGGAGATAACTCGCTCACTCTCAACCTGTTCAATCAATCTCTTACCTGTTCTTACAAAGCTCAGCAAGAAGGTGATGGCAACCAGCAAGTAATGAACAACTTCAAGAGCAGGTGTCAATCTATGGCTTTAGGTGGCTGAACTAGCACAAGGAGCAAACTTTCACCACGTTAATCACAACAAGCTGAATAAATATTCTACGACAGTACTGTGCTGATCTTAGTCTAGACCGTACTAGAGACGCGAGCCGAGACACCAATGTCGTCACCAAAAACACCCCAAACAACAATTTGATTTTTTTTTTTGTTGGGGTGGTCACCCAAACTCTCTCTAGATGGAATCAGGAGACCCTAGAACAAAATTTGCACATGTGGCTTTTGATCTTGCACTTGCCTTTTTTTTTTCTTCTCTAATTGCTTGTGGCTTTTGTGCGGCTTTTGATTTTGCACTTGCCTTTTTTTTTCTTCTCTAATTGCTTGTGGCTTTTGTGCGGCTTTTGATTTTGCACTTGCCTTTTTCTTGTTGTCAAACTCAAATTACTAATCTGACTCAAACTCGAAGTAGCAATCTGATTCGAACTCGAACTAGTAATCAGACTCAAAGTCGAACTAGCAATCCGACTCAAACTCGAAGTAGCAATCTGATTTGAACTCGTAATCTGACTCAAACTCGAACTAGCAATCCGACTCAAACTCAAAGTAGAAATATGATTTGAACTTGTAATCCGACTCAAACTCGAACTAGTAATCCGACTCAAACTCGAAGTAGCAATCTGATTCAAACTCAAACTAGTAATCCGACTCAAACTCGAACTACGAATCTGACTCGAACTAGGTGACCGAATGTGACACGAACTCGAAACTCTAGTGGTGCAAAACTAAAGACCAGCAACTTGACTCGTCGAAGCAACCATGAACTCAACAAGTCTTGACTAAGTGGAGAAAGTAAAAGGCACAATGGTCTAGAAATAATGGAAAAAAAACAGATCTGGTATTTTTTTGGGCTTTTTCTGGACTATAGGATGATAACAGCGGAAAGAAAAGTAATGGTAGCACTCTCACCGATTAACCTTGCTCTGATTACCACTTGATAGGATCTTGGTTCCCGATCTTTCGATGAGAATAGGAGGGTTCGATTTGTGGAGGAGAAGACTTGGCGATCCGACTACACCGTTCCCAAGACGATGCGCCTTAGCGATCGGTACACAGACTCCGAAGTTGTATTGATCTTGCTGGCGCACAATCAACCTGACCACGAGGGCCTTTGTTCCTGCAAGCAATCGAAGAACACACAAGAACAAGAAGAACAAGCACTTATCTGTTGAATCAATCTAAAGTGGGGTTCTGGATACAAGTAGACGGGCGATCTAGTCGACACGCGCGTGTACAAGGAAACAGCAGAAGCTAACTTATGAATAAACAAATACCCACCAGCTAATGAGGGCGGCTGCTACTATTTATTACCTCCCTAGGGTCGTGAGAAATCCTAATCACGAGTCCCTAATGGACTCCAAACGATACATGGGCCATGGGCCCAATTTTGGTGATGCAGCACCCTGGACAGAAAAAGGTCTTGGTATTAAAATAACTATTGCGGCCGACTCCGAATAGATATGGACATGAGGCCAGATCCGTTTGAAAGTAGACTTGATAATCTTTCCAGGAAGTACTTGAACGCCCAGATCGGAGTCCGTATGAAATCGTGGTGGCCGTCACAAGTTGGTGCTGTTCTGCAGTCCAAATCCCGTCCGCGCGAATTCCCTTCCCATTGGCTCCTCTCCATTGTTCCTAAGCAAAACAAGAAAGCACGTAGTTCCACGGTCTAGATAAGATGGACATAAGGCTAAGAACGAGTTCACCTCATAGTTTAGTTGACGTGCACGAGCGCGAGTGACCGGACCAGAAACTGATAGCTGAGTTGGTGTGGATGTATCGAGGGTGTTGATGTCCTCATCAGGATCCGAAAACATCAAGAGAAAAAAAGTACAGCAACAGAGAGGAGGTGTAACAATAGGATGACGTGCAGGCTACCTGGAACCAGCAGTTCCAGGCAAGCAAGAACCAACACTTACGCATCCAGGACTCCCAGCGCTAGGCTCCTCTCAGCAATTTCTTCGTTGGCCAACAACGCCACTGCAAGGGCGTTCTTCTCTACCCCCTCAAAGATTCTTCGATTTCTCTCTTTCCACAAGTTCCACCAGATGTATAGGAAATATCCCATCTGTTTACGTCGTGATTGTCTTCTAGTGCAATTGCTCCATTCATGAATCCAATCCTTTAATGAAGTTGATTGACTGACTAAGGCTTGTTGTTCTCCCTCCATTCCAAACTATATTGCAACCAAACTGGATACGTATTGGGTGAATTCACACTGTAGTGTTAAATGTGTTACCGTTTTCACCTCTTGAAGACAAAGCGGGCACATGACGTTATTGTCCCATCCTCTTCTATCCAAGTTGTCGGCTGTCAGGATTTTCTCATGCATCATAGTCCAGCCGAAGAAAAGGACCTTAGGTTCCGCTTTGGCAGTCCAAAGATTGCCCGCCTGGAAAAGTTTTATGGTCCTCTAAAGCTGAAGAAGATATGCTGACTTCGCTGTATATTGTCCATTCGAGGTCCATTTCCACGAGACCTCATCTTGTGCAGCACTGTCGAGTGTGAGTTGCTGGGCGAATCTCCACACTAAAAGGAATTCCATGCATTGTTCCGTGTTTGATATTCTGCCAATTATTCGCATCCATTTGTTATCAGTCAGCTCGTCCTTCATTGATTTGTTTTGCGACGCGCCAAGGCAAACAGGTTCGGTGCTAGCTCCTTCATTTGTATGTTTCTAAATCAACTGATGCAAAATGTTGTCCAACCATTTTGCATCAGTTGATTTAGAAACATACAAATGTTTGGTACAAAAAAAAGCAATTATGACATTGGTGCCATGTTGCACCGGGGAAGGGTCTGTGTAGATCCATGGGCAGTTTTGCAACTAAACCATCATGCTATCAAACTTGTCACATGGCATTAATCCAATCCTGGTGCTAGTGCTACGTGGCACCATTGCCATAAAATTCTTTTCCTACTTTGTGTACATGGTCTTTCTACCGCGGATTTCTTATTTGAACTGTATTGAACTCTAGGATTTTAAGAGTATGGTGTTTGCTTTTACGAAGGGAAAAATGCTTCTAGTACTTGCCAAACATGACTCAAGCTGAATTGTTAGCAGTGATAATTAACACTGGCAGCTCATAATGTATTTTTTGAAATTTGATTTACTTGAATGTGTACTGGCTGCATTTATATTTGTTCAACTTGTATAGTTGCTTTTGCAAGTAATTATTTCATTTGTAGTTAATATTTTCTTGGTATTTTCTATCTTTACAGTAACTTTTGCATGCTAAAGTAAATGTCTTATAGTTGTCTGGATAGATTTATCTGTTATTGAAGCAACTTTCTCTTAACAATAGTTACCCATATTTATCCTTGGTTTGTGTAATGCAGCTGTTGAGAACACGAAAAATAGTCTTGGTTTGGATGATACATTGGTATGGCTGGAGTTCAAGGAAAATGATACTGACTTAGAACAGTATTCTTTAAGAGATATTCTCTTTTCAATTAACGGAATGCAGTCCTGGGTCATTAGTCTCCAAAATCATCTCAGCAAGGCTCTGAATACTACAGACCACAGTGAAAAGACTAAGGTTCAGAAAAAGAAGAAATTGCATGGTTTTCTTCAGAAAAGTACAGGTATGTCACCTAGCATAGCCCAGTGATTTCAGATACATCTACTGAACGCTTAATTTAATCAGTGGAATGGAAATTGTTGTAACAGGTTCGGTAGATATAACACAACCAGATGAAGTCACAGTTGGGATGCTCTTTGGTATTGATAATCCCTTAATTGATGATGGTATAAGAGGATTATACAAAGACGTAAGTTCATGTTGCATTTTGCATGGTCCTCTAGATCATGTGAATATCTAAAATTATAAACCTATATGTGTTTCTTAACTGTATTTTTTTTTGTTTCATCAATGTATGTTTCTATAGAATTTTTTCTTCAAGTAACAATATAAACAGGTTTTGAGGGCAATTCTTATATTTTGACTATCCATACAGAGTGCTAATGATGTCCTTATAGACAATGAAGCAGCCAGGGAAAAAGGGTATTGTCAGTTTGAAAGAATCAACCAGAAAGCAGAGAAACATCTAGAGCTGGTTAAGAGTGTTGATGAAACCCCATCTTCGGAAGGAGAAAAAGATAATACTCTGACGGGCGCTGAACCTTTTTCCGTTCCAGCTACAATTGTTACGCATGTAAACAAGCGAGGGCCAAAACCAAAGAACAAACATAGTACAAAGAAGAAAAAGACAGGAAAACTTCCATAATTCAAACATCGAGAAGACTATGTTGGTAGCTGTAGACACGCGGAGGAGCCAACATGTGCGAAAACCAAAAATTTTGTAAGTAAATTAATTTCAGGGAGCCGTTATCTGAAATGGTCGCTCTTTTTTTCATCTCTTACAGAAGTTGCAGCAGGTCTCGCAATGCGATTGGTTTATAATAAGATTCATTGGGAAAGAAAAAATGACTCTTATTACATTTTAAGCGAAATTTTGTAGTAATTGGTTTAAGAGCGATGAATGAATGAATTAGTGATTAAGAGGAACCTCTGCCTAGGAACTTGCACTGGCGGCCACTCTGGCCCCTGTGCCCACCCGGCCTCGCCTTCGGTCGCTCTAGCCCCGGCATCCACCGGCACGCCCATCTCCCCCTCCCTCCTCACCAGCCAATGGTCAAGGCGGCGGAACCGTCGGGGCTGCTTTCCGGCGAGAGCTTTGCCACCCCTCTGGGTGTGGGCGCCCCTTGGCCGGAGGCACCTCTCCGATCGCAGTCCCCGACGACTCCTCGCTCTGCATTGGAGTTCCCGCTCGTCTGCTCCCGCGCACCTCCTGCTGGATGCGTGTTTGAGTCTCCGCGAGTGTGCACCCTGTTCTTGTCGCTACTCTCCCCTCAGGTGTCTATGAAGCTCGCTGAAGACGACGACGACGTCATCTTCTCCCTGCTGCCGGTGATCAATGTGTTGGACTGTAATGTATTGAGTGTGTGAGTATACTGGGCTTGGCTCATGTAACCAGCCCACTAGGTTATATATATCCCTAACTTTTCTTCAATGAAACCCTAATCTAATTATTTTTCCTCCAATATCGTATCAGGCTAGCTTTCTCCCTCTCCCTCCGGATGGACCGGCCGCCGCCGGCCCTGAACGTCGCGCCGCTGCCCCTGGTCGCCGAACTGCCGCCTCTGACCGCCGCACCGCCGCACCCGGTCGTCCGCCCGACGCCGCCCCCGATCGTCCGCCCGCTGCCGCCCCTGGCCGCCGCCGCGCGCAGACGACCAGCGAGCCGCAACCATGGGCGTGTACACCTTCATGTGCCAGAACAAAGGCAATGAGTGGACGACCAAGCAGCACTCGGGAGAGATCGAGGCCTCCGCCGCCACTCCCTACGAGCTGAAGCGCCAGCTCGTTGCCGCCGCTTCCACCACTGACTCAGCCTCCGGCGCCCCTCCTCCATCCTCGGCCTCGAACCTCTTCCCCACGTCTTCGCCGCCGCTGCCGCTGGCCCGACACAAGTCGCCGTCGCCTCTGCGCGAGCACCTGTCCCACCGCTCCCGTCGCCGGCCCGTCGGCCGCCGCCACTGCGGCCTGGCCTGCTCCGGTGTCGTGGTTCGCCGCGCCGTCGTCCTGGGCTGCCACGCCGCCGCCCTAGGGTGCTGCTGCCAGGATTGGGCATGGTGCCCCACTTCCTCATGCTCGGGCCCCACCGCCGACGACCGGAGGCAGGCCACCCACCCACGGTGCCTCTATCCAGAGATCACAGCCACCGTGGTGGTTCCTGCCTACCGTAGGTGCTGCTGGATCCGGCGCACCGGCGCACCATCGTCGGGTTATGATCTCGATGCTCCGACCGATCATAGTCGTCGGTCTGGCCAGCCTTCTGCCGCTGTATCTGGTGTCGCTACCTTTCTCGCCCCTGTGCAGGCGCCTCTGTCCGTGCTACCTGTACGCGTGTCGCCGACCGCCTTCCTCTATGCGCCACCAGCCGGATCTGTGCCGCAGATCCCTTGCGCGTCGATTGCCCCCTGCGCGTCTACGTTGGTCGCGGCCACCGTCCCCTTCGCGCAGGCTGCTGCCTCTACCTGGGCCGCACCGCCGAGCCACCTTGTGACTGGGTCATCCGCTTTAGCCTACTGGGTTTCGGGGAACCCAATCGACCAGTCTGCGTCTTCGGTGAAGCACCATGACTCACCCCTGACTTTTGAGCGGCAGTCTCCTGCGTCCTCCTTCAACGCGCTGAGTCCCCCACAACCCGATCCTGACTGGGTCATGAACACCAGAGCTTCGTAACACACCACCCTTGACGCCGGTATGCTCTTCTCTACCTGCCCTTTACACCCCTCTTCTCCTTCATCTATCGTTGTTGGGGATGGATCTGTTCTCCCGGTCACCTCATTAGGTGACTCGGGTTCGCCGGGTTCTTTTCAGCTTTGTGATGTTCTTATCGCTCCTGACATCATTCAACATCTTATTTCTGTTCGTCGTTTTACCACTGAAAACTATGTTTCCATCGAGTTTGATCCTTTTGATTTATCTGTAAAGGATCTTACTAACTGACGTCTTCTTCTCCGCTGTGAGAGTTCGGGGCCCCTGTACACGCTGCGTCTTCCTACTCCGCTATGCCTACGTCTTTTACCCTAACTATGACAACCTCTTTGACCACCTGGCATCGTCGGCTTGGCCACCCTGGTGTTGATGCTTTATCGAAGTTGTCTAGTATGTTGATGCTTTATCGAAGTTGTCTAGTAGTTCAGTGATTTCGTGTGCTCGGGGTACTCATGAGTCTCTTTGCCATGCTTGTTAGTTGGGTTGACACGTTCGACTTCTTTTTTTACATTTTGTCACTCGTGTCGAGCGCATCTTTGATCTGATTCACTATGATCTTTGGACATCGCCTCTTCTCAGTGTTTCTGGCCATAAGTATTACTTGGTACTTGTTGATGATTTATTATACTATTTGTGGACTTTTCCCTTGCGATAGAAGTCTGATACATTTGTCACTCTCTCTCACTTCTTCGCTTGGGTGTCCACCCAGTTTGGGCGCACGATCGGGGCGGTCCAGTGTGACAACGGGCGCGGGTTTGACAACTCTGCGTTATGTGACTTCCTGCTCTCGCACGGTGTTTAGTTGCCCGTACACTTCCCCATAGAGCAGCAAGGCTGAGCGCATGATTCGAACCACCAACGAAGTCATGCTCTCTCTGATGTTCCAGGCTTCTACTCCTGCTCGCTACTAGGCAAAGACCCTTCACACTGCCACCTACCTCATTAATCGCCTCCCTACTAAGGCGATTAGTGCTCCCACCCCTCACTTTGCTTTGTTCGACACTCCTCCTTTTTACAACCACCGCACCCGCGCGGCCCCAACGTCACCGATGTGGCCAGTTGTGCCACGTGCGACCCCTATGTCCCCTGTTGCACCACTCGTGGCACCGGCGTCCCCGATGTCGCTTGCTGCACCAGGCGCGACACTGGCATCCTCGACTTCGTCTGCTGCGCCATGCGCAACCACGACATCTCCTGTTGTGCCCCGCGCGGCACCAGCGTCCTCGACGTCGCCTGCTGCACCAGGCACGACACCTGCGTCCACGACTTTGCCTGCTGCACCACGCGCGACCCCTGCATCGCGGTGTGCCGATCCTGCTCGTGTCTATCAGCGACGAGTGCGGGTTGGTGTTCTGACCTCCTCCCGCAGCAAGCCCCCGGTGTACCACCCCCACTGCTCCACCGTGACCCTAGCCACGTTCACCCGATGGTGATCAGGCGTGCCGCTGGGTCCTCCGGCCGATGGAGCGATTCTCCGGGGTCGTTCTCTCCTCGACGACCTCTCCACCGCCTACCTCCTCATCCATCTCGCCTATTCCCTCCTCTGTCCGTAGCGCCCTTGCCGATCCTCACTGGCGTCGGGCTATGGAGGAAGAGTATGCGGCCCTGGTTGCTAACCGGACCTGGGACTTGGTTCTCCGTCCTGGTCATGCCAATGTTGTAATGGGCAAGTGAGTATTTACGCATAAGAGGAAGGCGGATGAGTCTCTAGAGAGGTACAAGGCCCGATGGGTTCTTCGGGGCTTCACTCAGCGCCCTGATGTCAACTACGATGAGACATTTAGCCCGGTGGTGAAGCCGACGACAGTTTGGACCGTTCTGTTGCTGGCTGTCTCGCGTTCTTGGTCTGTCCACTAGTTGGACATCAAGAACGCCTTCCTCCACGGCATGCTAATGGAGACGGTGTACTGCAGTCAGCCGAGAGAGTTTGTTGATTCAGCTCGTCCAGAAATGGTTTGTCGGCTGAACAAGTCTCTGTATGGTCTGAAGAAGACACCCCGGGCTTGGTACAGCCGGTTCGCCTCCTTCTTGGTCTCGCTCGGCTTCGTCGAGGCCAAGTCGGGCACCTTGCTCTTCATTTTCAGGCGGGAGGATGACATTGTGTACCTCCTCCTGTACGTCGACGACATCGTCCTCGCGGCGTCCAGTCCGGTTCTTCTTTAGCGCATGATCTCCGCCCTGCAGTGGGAGTTCGCGATGAAGGACCTGGGCCCGCTTCACCACTTCTTGGGTGTTACGATCGTGCACCGCCCAGGCGGCCTATTCCTTCACCAGCGACAGTACTGCCTGAACATCCTCCATCGAGCGGGCTGGCTTATTGCAAGCCATGCTCCACTCCGGTGGACATCCAGGCGAAAGTCTCCTCCGCCAATGGTGCGCCTGTCGCTGACCCCACCATTTACAGAGAGTCTTGCAGGTGCTCTCCAGTACCTCACATTCACCAGGCCGGACATCTCCTACACGGTTCAGCAGGTGTGCCTCCACATGCATGATCCGCGGGCGCCATATCCCACTGCTGTGAAGCGGATCCTTCGGTACCTGAGCGATACTCTCGACTACGACCTCCTCCATCGGGGTGACTCAACTTCTGAGATGGTCGTCTACACAGACGCTGACTGGGCGGGTTAGCCGGACACCCGTTGGTCCACCTCCGGTTACGCCATCTTCCTGGACAGCAACCTCATCTCCCGGTTCTCGAAGCAGCAGCCTGTGGTGTCGCGCTCGAGTGCCGAGACGAAATACCGCGCAGTAGCCAACGGCGTGGCTGAGGCCTCCTAGCTTCAACAGCTGCTTCAGGAGCTCTACTCTCCCGTCGGCCGAGGCACGTTGGTCTACTGCGACAACGTCGGTGCCGTCTACCTCTCCACCAACCCCGTCCAACATCAGCGCACAAAACATATGAAGATTGACTTTTACTTTGTTCGTGAGCGGGTTGCCCGTGGCGAGGTCCGGATCCTCCACATCCCGATGACGTCGCAGTTCGTCGACATCTTCATTAAGGGTTTCCCTTCGTCGTTGTTCTCTGAGTTTCGATCCAGACTCAACATCTGGCTAGATGTTAGGACTGCATAAGGTGTTAGAAGTAATGTATTGAGTGTTTGAGTATACTGGGCTTGACCCATGTAACCAACCCACTAGGGTTATATGTACCCCTAACTCTTATTCAATGAAACCCTAATCTAGATATTTTTTTCTCCAATACAATGGTCATGCCTCCGAATCTGAAGATGAGGAGGTCAGTCTTCCTCTTTCCTCACGGCATGTTTCCCTCTCGCCTCTTGGGGTGCTTGGCCCTTTGGAATCCCTGCTCCCCTTGGACCTGCCCTCCCTTCCCACTCCGGAGATTCAGGCTATGCCTTGCAGTAATGGATCTCAGGAGCTGGTTTATTGGGGTGGGAAAAAATTACTCTGCTGCTGCTAGCTCCTGTCTGACCCTAGCGTCGGCTGCAAGGAGGAGTTTTTCTCCATTCGTTCTCGCAGGCACGCTCCACCTTGTCCGATCCGATCCCCCCAGGGCATCCCCGCCAGCTCCTGTCAGCGTTCGGGCTGACATTGATGATGATGGAATTGCTCTGGTTCTGCCACAGCGCAAAGGTGCTCCGTCACAGTGCTCTGCTGCCCCTCCGACATGCCATGGTCTGAACCTTCCCTCATCCGTCAATGGATTGCCGTTCAACCAAATGCTCGCTGCTCCCCGTTCCTTTCGGCGTCAGCAACACCCCTTCAACAGCTTTGAAGCCCCCGGCGATCAGTCCAGACAATGCAACGGCCGTCCAGCTGGCTCTTCCTTCGACGCTGCAATGCCCCACATCAAATCGACCACCTATACCTCCAATCTTGGCTGCCGTTCAGCCCCCGCCGGCGGACGTGACGGAGAACCCTATGCAACGTCGTTGTCCTCCAGCTCGGAAGCAAATTTTATGCGGCAGGGTCGCACGTCTGTCCGCGTGGTGTCCTGCCTGTATGCCGTCCGCTGGTTCTGCCGTACGAATCTTGAAGACGTCCTTCCGAGAGAAATCAGCCACTGCTCGGCTCCTGCGTTTCCGCTCGCTTCGGCTCGTTTGGCCCGCTCGCGCTCGCCTCTGCACCCGACCTCTCCATTGCAGACACAGACGCTTTTGCTCTTGGGACCTTCTCATTAGTCTAAAAAAGAAAAAGAGGTGTCCAACCGAAAGTTTCTCCCTTTGTTCTTTTTTTAGGTGACTTGTGTCAATGTTACAACAGTAATATGATATTGCACATATTACAATAATTGATACACCACCAGGAAAAACTTGTACAGATGAAGGAAACTTTCATGTCGTTTTTGATAGGCTATGCAGCCTGTATTGCTTCAGAGCTGGTTCATTGCTGCAGGATTTCCTGGAACATATCTCTAAATTACTAGTCTTTCCTGAGCACATATCAGGACTCACGTCTCTCAAATTCCAAGATCTTGCACCATATCATAAGAAATGAAAATGGAATATTTGATACAAGTAACATACTAAAACACCCGAAGTATACTCAAGAAAAGTTCTGCATAATTTTTAAAACAAAATCTCCTGGATGTTTTGATAAAATGTGACATGAAAATTAAGGTCTTCTACACAAGTGTATCAGATTTTGAGATATCACTTTGCAAGAAAACATGAAACCATCTCACAAACATGCTCAGATTTTAAGTTTTCCAACAACTTCAACAGATCTAAAGGACAAAAAGGATCACCATATTATCATGTTTCACTTCCTCTGCACATAGCGGAAGTATCTAAACTAATCAAACTGAAGGAGCCAAACGTCTGTGTGTCTGTAACTGAAACGTCGAGTGCGGAGCCGAGCGGCAGGACCTTTGCGGGAGCCAAGCGTAAGCAGTCCAAACGAGCTGGAGCGAGCGGAGGCTTATTTTCATCGGGAGAATCTGTTCAAGATTCGTACGGCAGAGCCAGCGAATGGCATCCAGGCAGTGCCGCACACCGCCCGCGTGCGGCCCTGTGGCAGAAATTTTGCTTCCTCCAGCTCCCCCCCTCGCCGGAATGGGTCCGGGTGGTCTCTAAAGCTCATCGGCACGGCGCCTCCTCTCCTTTTTGGCAAAGCACGGGCTGTCTGCGAAAGCTCGGCCTGATCCTGCAGCAGAGAAGCTGGTACTTCTTCGTCGCCACCCGGAAAACCCACAACAGGATTCAAAGATCGTCTGGTCCGGTCTAACAGCTAAGGAACTGTTACACTCTTGTCGCCTTTTAGAGGTCTCAAAGCAGTCAAATTCTGGCCCTTCTGCAGCTGGTCAAATGTCACAACCCGAAATTTTCACTAAAGATAAAAATCACCCTGAATTAAATTTTTTAAACAAATCTCGAACAAACGTTAATCGTCAATAGAAAATCAGAAAATATTTGTGTATAAATACGAACACATACACATTGTAAAGGTGAGCTCACCACTAAATTCAACCAGACTGGTAAGGAGGAACAATCTATTAAAAAAGTATCATAGAGTTTTACAGTGATCCAAAACCTAAAACGAAAGCCAATAAAATATGAACTCAACTCAAATTACAAGCTTACGGTATAGGGATTAAAATGAAAGTGACCAAATAACTGGAGCTAGGAAACCCTAATTCACAAGATGAGGAGACAGGTTGAGTTAAACCAAATTCAAATAAAAGGTCCGGTTGAGATCAAACCTAACTATAATATATCTTAAAATGAGAGGCAATAATTAAATAATACATATAAGTATATATGTGTGTATATATCTGTGCGCCAAGTAAATAATTTAATGAACAAATCATATTAGAATACATCCAACAAGAACTGGAATTTAAATTACCTGAACTGGATTCAAATTCAAAATCAAAACAGAAAATAAATTAGCAAAGGGTGGAAAACAGATAAAAATAGAAAAGGACAAGCATCCCGTTTCTCCTCCTGTGGCCCGTCTCCTCTCTCCCTCCCTTTTCTCTTAGTAGTGGCCCGCTCCACCCTCACTCTCTTTGCATCGCGCAGCCCAGCACCGGCCCACTTCTCGCTTCCTTCCCTCGCAGCCCAGCTCGGTCCAAAACGCCACCGCCTTCTTCCTCATTGTGTTGCCTTCAAGAGCCCGATCGGTGTTCGTCTTTCCCGTGATGGGATACCAGCGAGGTGCCGCCCGCGACACTGCGACACGCCAGCCTGCACCGCCATGATCATGCCTGCCCTATCGTCCTCGCCATCATGGCCACGACGAAATGGGCGCGCCAAGGAAGCCGCCCCTGCCATGCCGCCTGCGCCAACGACGCCAAAAGCAGAGCCACCACCGCCTCAACCGATTACCGCCTCTCCGATGCTATAAAAGGGACCCCTTTGCCATATTACTCGCTCACTCTCCCTTTAGCTCCCTCCACACTTTTCACAGCTCGCGCGGCCCTCCCGAGCGGGAATTTGGAGCCTTCCCCATCTTCCCTCACCGCCGGCCGTCGAGGTTGTTCCCGCCCTGGTGAGTGTCCGTTTTCCAATTATCTTCTCTTGTAGTTTCCTTATCCTGCACGCAAGCTAGAACACATACTCTTTCGTGGGTTAGTCCTCCCTAGCGTGGATATGGTGTCAACCCTAGCCGCACTGCCGCACTCTCCCGTCGCCGGCCGTCACAGATGCCTCTCCGGCCAACCCAACTTACCCACACGCTGGAACGCGTCCCATGCAAGTCACCCCGTTGGATTTCAGCGCGCACGAGTGGATCAACGGTGCGCTGCTGCGCGCGACCACCACTACTCGGTGCCGGCAGCCGTTGGCCATGCTGCGGCGCGGCCGACACGACAAACAGCTCACTAACACCTCCATACTCACTCTTAGCATGATTGTACCGAGAGGAATCACATGCACACGGTACTTCCTGGCCCGCCGCCATTCACGGCCGCTGCAGCTCACCGTCAGCCGCTGCAGCTCACCGTCGGCCGCTGTGGGCGCGTCCCCGGCGCAGCCAAGCGTGCAGTGCGCTTGCACACGCCACCGCGCAGCCGCCGTAGGCGGCGGACTAGCTCGGGCCAACCGCCGGTGAACTTCCTGGCTGCCCGCCATCGCTCCCTGTCGGGCTGGTCGTCCCGGGCTGGTTGCCAAGGTGGCACGCCACGACGGTGCACAGTGCGCTTGTGGCGGCTGAGTTAGCACCACGTGGGTGCCACATAGCCGCACGCCGCACAACCCCAGCTCCCCCTCTAGTGGACTCGGTTCACGTAGATCATTGACCTAGGAGCTCATAGACCAGGCCCACGGTCCACAGCATGGTAGCTTGGTTTGGCTGAGGTCTGAGCCCTCCTTGTGTTCCACTGTGCGCATGCTAAATTGCTACCGGTACACGGACGGTTGAACTGTCAGTATTGACCCACCAATCAGCCTTTACTTGCCAGTTAAAATGCTAGACCCACTTGCTTCGAGTACACAGAACCATATAAACTGCATTTCTTAATATTAGAGATGTTTGTAGGACATATTAGAGATGTTTGGTAGTATGAATTGCTCATAGAAATGGTATTAAACGTTATTGTCTTACAAAAATGAATTAATAATCATGCCTAGCCTCTAAATCCATAATCATTTTGTAATAATTTTCTAGAAGTTCTCCGAATTATTTGCTAGCTATTAGAACATAAAAACTGTAGTCAGTGGCATGAAATAAATCATAGGAAGTGTGATACCTAATATTAGCTAACATGATCATTTGATTAACTAAGGAATATGGAAGATATATATTTAGCCTCTCAATTCGATAAAGCCTTCACAAATAACTATATACAAAACACTAGAAATATTATTTGATATCTAAAACATGATGTAGGTAGTATTTGGCTAACGTACGTTATGAGATAATTAATTGATTATCATTCTCATAACAAAAAAAACCATTAAGTAACCATGAATTAGCAAGAGACGCATAGAAGCTTCCCATTTAGGTAATCTCTTGAAATGTGAGATAAAGAACAAGTTGTCAAGGAAGAGCAATTAGGGAGCTATTAAGTAAAAGAAACTCACACGCACATAAAATAAACATGCCATTAGTGGTTCTCTGGAAGTTCTTAGTGAACACATGCTAGATGAGTTCAACAATATGCCTAAGGCTTTTAGAACACGCTAATAAAACAATAGATTTAGAGAAGCGTACAAAATAATAAGTTATTCACTAGCTCTTAGTAAAAATGAGCAATTTGCTAGGGAATGTTAGAACGTGGGGCTAGTCTCTAAAATAGTGAGACTTACATTAGAAGAATTTTAGTGGATATACTACAATGAATATAGGTTGATTATAAATAAAGCCCATAGAAGTTTCGATTAACCCTTGACCACATAAGTAGTTTTTAGTATAAACTAGTGAATTAATCATGACAGTCATAAACCTTGTAAATAACTAAGAAAACCGATAATACCATTGACCCTTTCAATAACCATTTAGAAGACCGACAAAATAGTAATGTTCTCAAATAACCCACCAGAAGAATAACGTATTCTCCAATGAGCCTTTTAAGAATATTAGAAAACATGTTATTAAATGATTATCAGTATTTATTGAAGTTTCGTTTGGATTTCTTGGATCTTTATCGATGAATCATATTATTTTTGCATAGCTACGTAATTAGTTATTGGAGAGTTCGTGAAGGTATCTCAAGACTCGGATCACAAAGAACTGGACAAAGATTTCGATAAACATTGTACAGGCAAGCTCTAACTCCTTGATCATTGTAGGATCGAAGAGCACGCGAACAACTACCAGAGGTGGGATGAATGGTGGTTAAAACTTTTTCAGTGGAAGCAACAAAAACCCTTCAACAGAAAGTTGATCTGTTAAAAAGTCGTGTGTGTGTGACTAATCTAAACGTGATCAATTGTGAAAAATTAGTATAGATTGTGGAGAATCAAGTCATGAAGACACAACAAGAATCACGAAAATCGTTGAGGAAAACTCAAGTTACGATCGAAAGATCGAACAAAGGTCAATCTGTCCTACCCGAGAAAAACAGATCTACAACACTGCAAATAAACTCATGTAGATCCAAATCCACAAAACTAATGACTGTGAAATTTTCATAGATGATAGCTAATCAAGTTGTGAAGATAACCCAAGAAGAATCATGAAAATTGGATCTGTAAAACTCGAGTTATGATAAAACAACCGAAGCAAGGTAGTGCTATGCAGAAACTCGACGAGAAAGACTTGACGAAAACAAGTCGAACGAACAAGACACAAAAGTTCCTTTAAACTATAAATTTTATTGATCAAACCACAAGAGCAACAGCCCCAAAGTCATGCACCATGAGCTCTGGACTCCCTTGCTTATATAACCAACCCTTAGGCCAACCCAATCCTAACTAGGACTCAAATCCTACTCAGATCCAACCAAAACTTTCCATAACTGCTCAAGACTCTTTCATACGCAGATAGAAACAATATTAAGACTTCCAAACACCTTAGGAATGTATCCCTCATTCCTAAAACAACCCAACTTCGTGACCCACACGAAATCCTATTATAACCAACTCAAATCTTTCCATATTTGAGTCAAACCCAACTCAGCCGCAGCCTGAGTCTATAACCTAGTCGGTTGGACCTTTCTGACCAATTCTTTACGTCCACATCTCTTCATCACGCCTTGAAACCATGTAGCCATGTTGTTGGTACCCTGCGTATCGGGTACCCCGTGATATTGCAAGAAACACCGAGGAGTTCCACCCGTTCGAGTTGAAGACCTCCAAAGGCTACACGTGCTGCATAGCACTGGACCCGCCTCTCTCGTTTGGTTAGCTCCGACACTGCCACGTGTAACACAAGGCCAGGTCTAAATCCCCCTGTAGGGGAGATCCGGTCTTGCCACGTGTCCAGCAACCCCGGACCTAACCCCCAATAGAGGGAAGCTCCGGTGCTGCCACGTGTATAGTGGCTCCAGACTTGCCTCCCCACGATGGGAAGCTCCAGAGCTGCCACATGTCGAGCCTCTGGACCTAAGACAGCAACGAAGAGACTGGCGGATCTCCAACAGCGCGGACATTCAAGGGACAGTTAAAGCTACATTTACAAGTCCTGATTACGTGTCATTAATGCCATATTGATGACACACGGTCAGAGCACCCTTAATAACAGTAACGCCACCATTAAGGCGTGTTATCATGCTATTAATTGTTCTTAATATCCACAAATCGTGTATTAGACAATTAACTACCGCCAGGGCCACATGTCGGGCTGGGCTGATGTAACGGCGCGTCCTTAGTCTATAAAAGGGTTGTGCCGCACGCTACATAAACAACCAAGCTCACACGCTCACAAGCGCCATACATTCATACATACAACACACATCCCGTGGAGTAGGGTGTTACGCTTAGGCGGCCCGAACCACGTAAAATAATCATGTCATCATCTTGTTTGTAATCTCACGCGCGCTCCAACCAATCAAGAACCTCCGCGGGCTATGATCTAGTAGTACCAGGGGAAGTGTCAATCGCACACTTCGACATTTGGCGCGCCAGGAAGGGGGACCTAAGATTTCAAGATGGTGAACTCCGCCGCAGGATCATCCAACAACAATGCTGAGCAACCCGCTTGAGGGAATCCCTCCAACGTGCAACAACTGACGAGTGCTGTTGTCCCGGCGGGTGTCGTATTACCACCACCACCATATGCTATGGCTAACAATGTCGGACAGCAGGATGGGGCCTCAGCGTTGGTCACTGCATCGACACACAACAACCCTGAGAACGCGCTAATTGCTGCATGTACTCTTCTCCAACGCCCACCGCCGCCAGGCGCACCTCAAGGTGCTACGGAGCATTGGCGTGCTGATGTGGAACATCTGGTTGTAGCTGCAGCCGATGGCCTCAGCAACCAAGGTCATCCCCCTTCAGGGCAGGCACCTTCTCATCGTTGAATCTTGTGTGGAAGACTTGGTCCGCAAGCTTCACAACACGGTGACGTGTTGTGTCTCAGCAGGCGACATCGCTGCCCTCCGGGGCGCGTCGCACTCACATCGCGTCGAGACTTTCGACACACAATTTGCGATTGGAGCTCGATCACCGTTATAGACAGCAGGACGGTCGCGTCCACATCGAGCTTGCTCGCGAAAGGCGGGAGGCTCGGGAAAACCCTCCTCCCATGGGAGTAGGGGGCGACTGTTTAGCCCTAGCCATGCACTTGCGCATGGTTCGCTGGCCTTAGAAGTTTTGGCCTCATCTGCCGGAAAAATTCGACGGGACTGTCAACCCCACCGAGTTCCCCCAGATATACTCCATCGCCATTCTCGCGGCGGGTGGCAATGAGGCCGTGATTGCTAACTACTTTCCGGTGGCTCTGACTGGGACAGCCAGGTCCTGGTTCATGAGTCTCCCGCCTGACTCTATCAAGAGTTGGGCGGAGCTGTGCCAACAGTTCACTGCCAACTTCAGGAGCTCCTACACCCGACCTGGCACAGAACTGGACCTTTTTGCTGTACAACAAAAGTCGAGAGAATCGCTGTTTTCCTTCATCTAAAGATTTTATCAGGTACAAAACACCATCCCTTCCATCTCCAACACTTCTATCATTGTGGCATTCAGACAGGGTGTTAGAGACAAGAAGATGCTGGAGAAGCTAGCAACGAAAGAGGTCACCAACATCACGGAGCTATTCATCCTGCCTGTCAAGTGCGCCCGAGCCGCGGAGGGTCGAGAAATGCACTCCATGCCAGCTCCGGAGGCTAACAAAAAGTCCTCTAAATCCGAAGCCACTACCTCTGGTAGTGGAAAGAAGAAGAAAAAGTCCAACGACAAGAAGTCGTCGACCGACACACCTACTGATGCGACAGCTGCAGCTCCGGGTGGCCGGGGGCCACGCCCTGAAAAGCGACCTTGACCTTTGTTAGATGATGGCGGCGGTCCCAAGATGTGGTGCCCGATCCACAAAACGGACAAATACAGTCTGGAAGACTGCCGAGGGGTCTAGAACCTTGTCGAGCGCTACAACAAGCACTGAGAAGAAGCTCCTTCCGCCAGCGGGAAGGAAAACAAAAAGTCGACAAAGCTCCGGCTGATACGAAGCTAGGCTTCCAGGACCCCAAGAAGGTACTAAAGGCTGTGTATAACACAGTCGACGATGATTCTGACGTCTCCGACAACGAGCGTTGGAAGACCCTCAACACCATATATGGAGGGTCATGGGATATCACTTCCTGCCGCGTCCTCAAGACTATGCAGCAAGAGATGGCTACCGTAGCTCCTACCGCCAAGGCAAAACCACATCGGAAGTGGATGGACACTCCCATCACCTTTGATTCTACGGACTGCCCCAAGAACATGATCGGAGCTGGCCAACTGCCATTGATGGTGTCTCCAACCATCAACAACGTCCAGCTCTACCACGTCTTGGTAGATGGAGGAGCGGCGCTCAACCTCCTAAGCTACGAGGCGTTCGTGAAGATCCAGCTCCGACTCTCGGACCTTCGCCCCTCACGTCCGTTCTCCAGGGTAGGTCTGGGGGCCATCAGCCCTCTCGGATCCATTACCCTCCCAGTGACCTTTGGGACCCGGGAGAAGTACATGACCGAGAAGCTGGTCTTCGACGTCGAACACATTAGCTTGCCCTTCAACGCCATCCTAGGTAGGCCTACCTGTATAGGTTCATGGCCGTAGCTCACTATGACTATTTGGTGTTGAAGATGCCGACACCTTCGGGCGTTCTCCGGATCCGCGGAGATCGCACTGCAGGATTCACTGCGCTGGAAGAACTCCACATGCTTGCTACAGCGCAAGAGGGAATATCCAGCAAGGAGCTAGCTGCTCAACCTCTGAGCACTCGTCACCGAGGCTCAACCTCTGCACCACGCGTGCAGCCAAGCGGCGACACTGACGTACACGTCAAAGTCGTCCAAATTGGCTCCGATGCTGCTCAGACTACTCGTATATCAGGAGGTCTGGACAACAAATAGGAATTCATGCTCATCACTTTCCTCCGGGCGAATGTTGACGTGTTTGCCTGGCAACCGTCACAAATGCCTGGGATCCCTAGGGAGGTGATTGAGCACAACCTAAAGGTTTACCCCGACGCACAGCCAGTACACCAGAAGCCCCGAAGCAATCAGTCGAGCGGCAGAACTTCATCCGTTAGGAAATCAAGAAGCTGCTCGAAGCTGGTTTCATCCGGGAGGTTCATCATTCAAAATGGTTGGCAAACCCAGCCATTGTACCCAAGGCCAGCGAGAAGCTTCGGATGTGTATCGACTACACCACCTTGAATAAGGCATGTCCAAAAGATCTATTTCCACTAACTAGAATAGATCAGATAGTGGACTCCACCTTCGGGTGTGAGCTACTATATTTCCTAGATGCATATTTAGGATACCATCGGATCCAAATGTCTAGGGAAGATGAAGAGCATACCGCCTTCATAATAGTAGATGGATTGTATTGTTACATTGCCATGCCTTTCGGATCTCAAAAACGCTGCTTCAACTTTTGTGTGAGATATGCACAAATCATTTGGAGAGCTAATCAGGGACTAGGTGGAGGTGTACGTCGATGACATAATCGTCAAAGTGAAGAACAAGGAGTCACACCTTGACAACCTACAAGCCGTCTTCGACAAGCTACGCATCACGCGCACCAAGCTGAACCCGGACAAATGTGTCTTCAGAGTTAGCTTCGGGAAGCTCCTCGGATTTTTGGTGACTCACCGAGGAATTGAGGCGAACCCGATGAAGATCAAGACCATTGAAGATATGCGGCCCCCAACCCACATCAAGGATGTCCAAAATCTAATTGGATGTCTAGTCGCACTCTGCCGGTTCATATCAAGACTGGCGAAGTGGGCACTACCGTTCTTCAAGTTATTGAGGAAGTCTGGGCCATTCCGTTAGCCCAAAGAAGCAGAAAAGGCGTTCTAAGAGCTCAAACAGCTCCTCACCACACTACCAATCCTGGTAGCTCCGAACCTTGGTGAGCCTTTACTGCTGTCGGTACCCTAAAAACCATACACCCCCTGAGGTTACAAAGATCTCAAGGGAAGGAAGTCTACTCAAATTGAAGATCCTCAGAGGCCCACTTGTCAGACATAACCGGACCTGCTTCTCCAACATGGTTAACCCCTAGGTTGCCACGTGTACTGCCAGACCGGAGCTACTACCCACAAGGGTGAAGCTCCGGGCTAGGTACCGAAACGGCACCTCCGGACTTAACCCCTGACCGAGAGAAGCTCCGGACCTGACACGTGCCAGGCCACCCCGGAGCTTCCCGCTTCCCACAAGCAAGCTCCGGAGCTGCCACGTGTCCAAACGTCGGAGCTGGCCGCCTCAAACCTCCGGAAGACGTTGTAACGACTCCGGATCGTCAAAGGATAGCCGCGGACTTCAAGACCCGATTAATTGTCATTAATTCCATGTTAATGACACTTAATTGGATAATCTTAACACCTGTAACGGCACTGTCGGGGCCCGTTACAGGGTTATTAACAACAATTAATCGTGTATCAATACTAGTAACCGCCGGGGCCACATGTCGGGCCAGGCTAACTTGTAACGGTTTGTCCTTGTACTATAAAAGGACAGACCGACGATACACGAAGGAGCTCTCGAACGCTCTCAGGCACACAAGCTAATACAACACACACACACCCGTGGAGTAGGGTATTACGCTCAGGCGGCCCGAACCACGTAAACCACTGTGTCTCTCGTGTCAAATCGTGATTCACCTTCTTGAGTCTTCGCGCACCCACACCGAACTACAAACTCCTTCAACACTTTAGTAGTGTCAGGAGATCTGCCGACTCCAACAGTCGACAGCTGGCGCGCCAGGTAGAGGGTGCCTGAGATTTTCAAGAATGGTGAATTCTGCGGCTGGATCATCCAACGGGCAACCTGTTGCTCAGGCTGTCGGAGGCAATCCCTCCAACATGCAGCTACCGGCAGGAGCCTCAGCACCAGCAGGAGTCACACTCCAACCACCACCATCTTCTCCGGCAAGACGTGCCGGGCAACATGATGGTGCGCCGGCGTCACATACTGCACCGGCAAGTCGTGACAACCCAGAACACGCGCTCCATGCAGCGCGTGCTCTTCTCCAGCGACCACCACCTCCGGATGCATCTCAAGATGCTATGGAGCAATGGAGGGCTGATGTTGAGCATTTGGTCGCAGCAGAGGTCGAACGACTCAACAACCAGGGTCCTCCTCCTTCAGGGCGAGCCCCGTCGCAGCGACGGACGTTGTCTGGAAGACTTGGTCCACATGTCTCCAACAACCGAAGACGAGCTGCGTCACAGCAAGTGACGTCGTTGCCCTCTGGGGCACGACGCACCCATACGACATCTCGGCTTTCGACACACGACCTCCGGGCGGAGCTTGATCGCCGATACCGCCAACAGGATGGCCGTGTCCATATCGAGCGAGCTCGAGAAAGACGGGATGCTCAAGACCTTTCTACTTTGGAAGGAGTAGGAGGAGGCTGTTCCGCCCTAGCCATGCACCTGCGCATGGTTAGATGGCCACAGAAGTTCCGGCCACACTTGCCGGAAAAATTCGACGAGACTGTCAACCCCGTAGAATTTCTGCAGATATACTCCACTGCAATCTTAGCAGCTGGAGGAAACGAGGCCGTAATGGCCAACTACTTTCCAGTGGCCTTAACTGGGACCGCCAGGTCCTGGTTTATGAGCCTTCCACCCAACTCTATTGACAGTTGGGAGGAGCTGTGCCGTCAGTTCACTGCCAACTTCGGGAGTTCATACACCCGACCGGGCACTGAACTGGACCTTTTTGCGGTCGTGCAAAAAGGGGGAGAATCTTTGCGGTCATTCATCCAGAGGTTCTCTCAGGTACGTAACACAATCCCTTCTATCTCAAGCGCTTCTGTCATTGTGGCATTCAGACAGGGTGTACGAGACAAGAAGATGTTGGAGAAGCTGGCGATCAAAGAGATCACCAGCGTCACGGAGCTCTTCAGCTTGGCAGACAAATGTGCCAGAGCTGCGGAGGGCCGTGAAATGCACTCCAAACCAGCCTTGGAGGATCACAAAAAATCCTCCAAAGAAGAAGCCGCTACCTCCATGAGTGGCAAGAAGAAAAAGAAGACCAACGGCAAGAAGAAGCCGTCGGCCGGCACATCCAACGTTGCAGCCACTGCAACTCCTAGTGGCCGGGGGCCACGCCCTGAGAAGCGACCTCGACCGTCTTCCGAAGACGGCGGCAAATCCAAAATGTGGTGCCCCATTCACAAAACGGGCAGCCACAGGCTGGAAGACTGCCGGGAGGTCCAAAACCTTGCCGAGCGCTACAACAAGCGCCGGGAAGGGTCTCCTTTCCGACAGAGGGAGGGAAAACAGAAGGTTGACGAAGCTCCGGCTGAAGAGGAGTTAGGGTTTCAGGACCCCAAAAAGGTCCTGAAAGCCGTCTACACCTCCGTCAACGATGACTCCGACGTCTCCGACAACGAGCGTCGGAAAACCATGAACACCATCTTTGGTGGATCATGGGACATCACTTCTCGTCGTGTCATCAAGACTATGCGGCGGGATATGGCTGCTGTAGCTCCTACAGTTAGACCGGAGCCACATCGAAAGTGGATGGACACACCCATCACTTTTGATGCTTCGGACTGTCCTCAAAGCATGGTCGGAGCTGGCCAATTACCCTTGATGGTATCTCCCACCATCAACAACATCCAGCTCCATCATGTTATGGTGGATGGAGGTTCGGGGTTGAACCTTATAAGCTTTGAAGCTTTTACCAAACTTCAGCTTCGACCCTCGGATCTTCAGCCCTCTCGACCATTCTCCAGAGTAGGTCCGGGGGCCATTACCCCACTCGGAGCTATAATTCTCCCCGTTACCTTCGGGACACGGGAGAAGTACCGCACCGAGAAGTTGGTCTTCGACGTCGCTCAGATCAACTTACCATTCAACGCCATCTTGGGTAGACCTGCCCTATACAAATTTATGGCAGCTGCTCATTATGGATACTTGGTGTTGAAGATGCCAACACCAGCAGGCGTTCTCCGGATTCGTGGAGATCGCACCGCCGGAGTAACTACTCTGGAGGAGCTCCATGCACTCACCACTGCGCAAGAGGAGGACTCCAGACAGGGGCAAGCTCCAAAACCTCCGAGCATTCGGCAACGAGGCTCAACCTCTGCTCCCCGTGTGCAGCCAAGCGGCGACACCGACATCCCCGTCAAAGTCGTCCAAATTGGTTCCGATGTCACTCAAACCACCCGCATATCGGGTGGGATGAATGACAAATAGGAACTCGCACTCATAACTTTCCTCCGGGCTAACGTTGACGTATTTGCTTGGCAACCGTCACAAATGCCTGGGATCCCTAGGGAAGTGATTGAGCACAATCTGAAGATTTACCCCGACGCTCGGCCTGTGCATCAGAAACCTCGGAAGCAATCTGTAGAGCGACAAAACTTCATCCGACAAGAAGTGAAGAAGTTGCTCGAAGCCGGATTTATCCGAGAAGTCTACCATCCAAAATGGCTGGCAAACCCAGTCGTTGTGCCCAAGGCCGGCGGGAAACTTCGGATGTGCATCGACTACACCACACTGAATAAGGCATGTCCAAAAGATCCATTCCCACTACCTAGAATAGATCAGATAGTGGATTCCACTTCCGGGTGCGAGTTACTGTGTTTCTAGACGCATATTCTGGATATCATCAAATCAGGATGTCTAGGGAGGATGAAGAGCATACTTCATTCATCACAGTGGATGGATTGTATTGTTACACAGCCATGCCGTTTGGTCTCAAGAATACAACTTCAACTTTTGTACGAGCTATGTACAAAACTTTCGAAGAACTCATCAGAGACATAGTGGAAGTGTACGTCGATGACATCGTGGTCAAAGTCAAAAACAAGGAGTCCCTCTTGGACACCTTGCAGGCTGTCTTCAATAAGCTGCGGGCCACCCGCACGAAGCTAAACCCAGACAAGTGCGTCTTCGGGGTTAGTTCCGGAAAGCTTCTTGGTTTCCTGGTAAGTCACCGGGGCATAGAGGCTAATCCGGTGAAGATAAAAGCCATTGAAGACATGCGGCCACCAACCCGCATCAAAGACGTCCAAAAATTAACTAGATGTCTAGCAGCCCTCAGCCGGTTCATTTCAAGACTGGCAGAAAGAGCACTTCCCTTCTTCAAGTTACTGAGGAAGTCCGGACCATTCCAATGGTCTGAAGAAGCAGAGAAGGCATTCCAGGAGCTGAAAGAGTTCCTCACCACCCTACCAGTCCTGGTAGCTCCGAACCCTGGTGAGCCTTTGTTGCTTTACATTTCAGCTACTGACGAAGTCGTCAGTATGGTTCTGGTTGCGGAGAGACCGGAACTACCCAATACTCAGGAATCCAGACCCCTTCAGGAGGGTCCGGAGGTTCCTGAAAGCGGGTCTGGGTCCCAGCTCCCAGACTCAAACCCACAAGAAGCCACTTCAGAGGACCCGGACCCCTCTAAGAGGGTCCAGGTCATTTCTGAAGAAGCTCCGGGTTCCTCCACCCAGGACCTGGAGGTCCCCGAAGAGAGTCTGGACCCCTCCGAGAGGGTCCGGATCAATGAAGAGGAAGCTCCGGACCCCTCCTGGAGGGTCCGGACCATTCAACGCCCGATATACTTCATCAGTGAAGTGTTACATGATGCCAAGACTCGATACCTAGAAGTGCATAAACTGCTTTATGCAGTTCTTATTGCCTCAAGGAAGCTTCGACACTATTTCCAAGCTCACAAAGTCTCGGTGGTGACCTCATATCCACTTCGAGCGATCCTGCATAATCCCAATTCAACTGGGAATATTGCAAAGTGGGCAGCGGAATTGGCTGAATTCGATCTTGAATTCATTCCGAGGCAAGCAATCAAGAGTCAAGCGTTGGCAGATTTCGTGGCAGAATGTACTCCCTCTCCATTAAACCCTGGGGGCCCCAGCGAGCAGAAGACGGAACCTCAAGTTCCAACCTTCACTAAGCCTCACTGGACCCTTTACTTCGACGGCTCCATGCAGAAGCAGGGAGCCGGAGCTGGAATCCTTCTCCTTGCACCAACCGGGGAGAAGGTGAAATACATGGTACACCTTGACTTCAAGGCAACCAACAACATGGCGGAGTACGAAGCACTCATCTATGGATTAAAGGTGGCACTATCATATGGTGTCAAGCAATTGCTGGTCAAAGGAGATTCACAACTCGTCATTAAGCAGGTGAAGGGTGAATGCTCCTGCAATAATCTCCAGCTGGCTGCTTACCTCCTTGAAGTCCAGAGGCTTCAGAAGGACTTCGAAGTCCTAGACCTTCACCATGTTCAGCGTGCTCACAACGCTGAAGCTGACGAACTCTCGACCAAGGCGTCAACTGGAGCTCCGGCTCCTGACGGAACCTTTGTCCGGAGGTTGTCAAAACCCACAGTTCAGCCTGCCGAACTGAACGAAGGGGGCAAGATCAGCATCCCGAAGCTGACGGTCCCGATGGCCCTGTTACCATGGCAGCCATCAAGGGTCGTAGGTGCTGCCGGAAGCTCCGAGCAACCCAGCACGCAAGACTCAAATGCTCAAGTCAGTTCCGATGCATGGATCTCGGAGATCCGGAGCTACTTGAAAGACAACATCCTTCCTGACGATGATGTATCCGCTGATCGGGTAGTCAGATTGGCTAAAAGATACACGTTGGTAGAAGGGGATCTCTACCGGCGCGGTGCCAACGGCATCCTAATGCGGTGCATCACAAGGGAAGAAGGCTGCGAGCTCCTCGCAGAAATCCATGGAGGCGAGTGTGGGAACCATGCATCTTCCCGCACGCTGGTCGGAAAAGCCTTTCGGCACGGCTTCTACTGGCCTACAGCGCTCCAGGATGCCACTGAGCTGGTGAAGAAATGCAAAGCATGCCAATTTCATGCAAAGCAAATTCATACACCTGCTCAGTCCTTACAAATGATACCTCCCACATGGCCTTTCGCTGTGTGGGGGATGGACATCTTGGGACCCTTCCCAAGAGCCGTCGGAGGTTACAAGTTCCTGTACGTCGCCATCGACAAGTTCACCAAGTGGCCGGAAGCTACTCCCGTTGTGACGATCAACAAACAATCTGCAATCAATTTTCTACAATCCATCGTGAGCAGATTTGGAGTCCCAAATAAGATCATCACTGATAATGGGACTCAATTCACAAGCTCCGCATTTCAAGGATATTGCGAAGACCTCGGCATACAAGTTTGCTACGCTTCCGTAGCTCATCCTGCCAGCAATGGACAAGCTGAGAGAGCAAACGCAGAGATCCTTAAAGGACTCAAAACACGCACTTATGAGCGCTTGAAAAAGCACGGAGCCAATTGGATCGAAGAGCTTCCGCCCACTCTATGGGCCAACAGGACTTCTCCAAGTCGGGCAACCGGAGAAACACCCTTCTTCCTGGTGTACGGAGCTGAAGCGATCCTTCCTCCGGAAATCACCTTGGGTTCCCTCCGAGTCCGGACCTTCGACGAAGCCGCGCAGGACCAGCTCCGGCGCGAAGACCTAGACCTCCTCGAAGAGGGAAGGTGCCAAGCAGCTGTTCGGAATGCCCGATACCGCCAAGCTCTACGGCGCTATCACCAGCGGCATGTACACAACCGACAGCTCGAGGAAGGCGATCTGGTGCTACGGAGAATATTATCCAGAGAAGGGCAAAACAAACTCTCCCCCAGCTGGGAAGGGCCCTTTCGAGTGATCAAAGTATCCCGTCCCGGAAGCGTTCGCTTGGCTACCGAGGATGGGACACCTCTCCCAAATCCTTGGAACATCGAGCACCTCCGTAAGTTCTACACTTAATTCCACAGAGGTGAGTCTTAAGTAACTTGAAATGTATGTTATAGAGTCATTGTACAGAGTCGGGTAGTTCCTCCGGGAGAGCAGCCGGACCTTTCCCGAAAGGTTTGAAAAGCTTATGCAACACTTGACACAGTCTCCGGACTAAAAGTGTGGCTAACTACCCTGGGTCAAACGAGAAACCAAACACACTTAGCCTGGTTCCGTACCCTAAGAGTGTACTTGTTTCCCCTGTACCCCGGACCTATAATGAAAGACATCTTCATGTGAAATAGACTCCACGTGCATTCATCTTTGCATAGGCTTGACATTTTTATTTTTCTCTTTCTTGTCTATAACAGAAACGTGCAATTCTTAAGAAGTTCTAGTTTGACCGGTTTACATACGATTCGAGTTGAATTGTCAGATTTTTTGGATTTAAATATCGTCTGTGGCCAACTCGCCTGAAAGCCGCCAAGCCATTCTAGGGCCGGAGTGCGCTATCGACTTAGCCTGGTCAAGCACCCTAAGTACGCCACTCTACCTACTTCCCGGCAGGCCGAAGTAAGGTGGGTCCATGGACAATTGGATCTAAAAGAAAAGACAATTCATCCAGTCGTATTAAAAATCGTGTTCAACTTAAAATTTTCTTAAGAACCGTAAGTCGCGACGAAGTTATAGACAAGGAACGAATTTTACTATTTTTCTTGGCTTAAGTGTGCAGGAAAAATGAATCCTGCGTTGATGGAGAACAACCGGAGCTAACCAAGTTCCGACTCCCACCAGGGCGTCAACCGTCGGCGTTGACTAAAAGATGGTGAGAAGACCCCGTCACTGGAGTCTGTTGCCAACAAACCAAGTGTGGCAAAGGTCACTGCCGGAGCTGCTAAGCTCCGACACCTTGGAGTATTAACTATCGACGCTCAACGTGTTGATAGAGGCTATTGCCGGAGCTACCAAGCTCCAGCGATGGACAGTGCCGGAGCTTCTAAGCTCCGACAACTTCAGGGGACCTTCACTATCAAAAACTTCGGACCTAAATTCCACAAGTTCGAAGCAAATTCGTCTTCAACAAAACTCAACATCCTTTTGGTACATGTCCACAATCAAATTGTGCACATCTACCAGGGGGCCAAGTGAAGATAAAGATGTTGAAGACAAAAGAATGAAATTCGTAAAAATTGGGGATTTCATTTCATCTGAAGACCGGAGATTACATCTGGAGACAAGGGATTACAAAATTGAGGAAGAAGAGAAGATACAAGTAAAGGCTAAAAGAGACGGTCCTAGACCCTATGGAAGAACTCGGCAACCTTCTGGGCGACCTCCAACACGCGGGCTCGGGTAGCTTCGCGTTCTCCTTCGACGGGGCCTTCAAGCACCGGGTCCAGAGGAAATCGAGGGTTCCGGCTGGTGTAGCACGTCAACACATATTCTGTGACGTTCCTAGCCAGGGATTGCCCCTCGACCTCCAGCTGGTCCGCGATGACATCACCCACCTTGGAGAGCTTGCTGCCTGCGGCGCTCAACGCTTGCAACGCGAGGTCAGGCTCCGGCTCCGGATCATCCGGGTGCACGGGGCTGAAACCCATCGGCGTCAGCGCGTCGTCGGCCTTGCCCAGGAACTCCCAAATCTGCAGGGAGTCCGCCTTCCTCAAGTTCTTCATCTCTTCCAAGGATCTCCGGGCCGCCGTCAGCTCCGAATTCTCGCGGGTGAGGCGCTCAACTTCTTTGGCGTTTTGCTGGATCTTCGCAGCGACCCGCTTCTCAAGTCTTCCGAGCTCCTCCTCCCGGAGGTGGATCTTGTTCCGGCGGTCGACCAGGTCCTTCTACCTAGCCTCCACTTTCTTCTCCCGGGCGATAAGGGCACACTCGTATTCGTAGAGTTCCTGCCCCCGCACCCAGGTCTTCTCCTCTTCCTCGAGGCAGCGCTCTTCCAATTTCTTAGTGCGCTCCTCGAGGCCCTTGTCCGCCAGAGCTGTTTTCTCAGCGAGCTCTTCTTCCCGTCTCAAGACGTCATCCCATAGCTCTAGGAGTTTTTGCTCCTCATCCTCGAGCCGTCTTTCCCTCCCTTCAAGTGCCTCTCGGCGCTTGATGAGTGCGGTGCTGATGGCCTCGAGCTGATCAAACCGAGCATTGGCCGCGTCGTTAGCAGCCTTAGCTTGGTCATGGAACTCCCGGGATTGAGCGTCGAGGGCGTGCGTCATGCTCTCCCTCTCGTCCAGCAGCTCACCCCAGAGCTCCAGGTGGATCTTCTCCCGCCTGATCCATTCCTTGTCATCCGCAAGCCTCGACTGCGCCAGCTTAGTCTCGAAGTGGAGCCGATTACGCCACCGCCTAAGGGTTTGGCGCTCCTCTTCAAGAGCCTTGCTGTCGTGGAAGAAGGCCAGTTGGACCTGACGTAGACTGGAGCAGGCGTTGTCGATGGACATCGACAGCGAGATGGGCTCCGGACCTGCTGGGATCTCTTCCGCTGGTTCCAGCGGGTCTTCACTTACAAAAATTGGGTCCCACTCTACGAGAGTGGAACCCCGAGCTTCCAAAGCGCTAGGGCCCTCCTCCGGGATGGCCTCAGTCGCCATCGAAGGAGGTCCCGCCACCAAGTCTTCATTTGCCCCCTCAGGCTGGGGGCCGGTGACTTCGTTCAGGCACTCTGGCTCTGCCACAGGTACCATCGACGTCGTCGCCTCCACTGGCTCCGGCCGGGACACTTCTTCTGAGGGAGGCTCAAGCTCCCTCGCCTCTTCAGCCGCCGGCTCTGCGGCCGGCGCTCCAACAATCACCGGCTCTGCGGCCGGAGCTTCGGAAGTAACCGACCCAACTGCCGGAACTACTTCAACTTCCGGCTCGCATGCCGGGGCTTCAGCCACCTCCGGCTTAATCGCCGGGGCTTCAGCACTGTCCGGCTCCGAAGCCGGGACTGCTACTTCCTCCGACTCAACAGTCGGAGCTTCTACTACTGCAGCACCAGGACCCGGAGCTTCCACTTCCGGGACGGGTGCCGCTGGCGTATCTTCATTCCCGTGGTCCGGCGCTACCACGGGAACTTCCGGAGACGAGTCAAGGTCCATGACCACGACAGCCGGCACCGGAGCTGTCGCAGCCTCCGCTTGGGGCGGCACCGGGGCTGGAGCAGAAGCCCTCGCAGCCTCAGACACTGTGGCTGGGAGTGGAGCTTCACTCCCCTTCTTGGGAACGCTGCAGATGAAGAACGAAGAAATTGAGCAAACAGATGCTACAATTAAAAAGTTAATCGAGGTAAAAAAGAAAAATTACCTTGGGAGGCTCACGCACCAGCTTGCGCGGAACCTCTTTCCCGGACGATCCGGGCTGGCCACGGTCGGCGTAGGAGCTCCGGGAGGACTCCTAGGACTTGCCACAGCCGCGGGCGTTTCCCGGGTCAGAGCTCTCCCTAATCGGGAGGAACTCCTGGACCTGGAGGCCCTCACCGCTCCAGATGCCGGAGTCGCACGCCCGGAGCTAGCACCACGGGAGGGATCCACCACGGGGACAGTCGCACTCCGGGAGGACCCCACCGCCGGAACAGTAACGTTCCGGAAGGACCCCACCACGGGGACAGTCGCCACGGCAGCAGAGGATCTTCCTTCCTGGGGAGGGGGAACTGGGGGGGAAGTGGCAGGCCCGACGGACCTTCCGTCAGCATGTCGCAACTTTCTCTTCCGGCTCTCCGGCTCCTCCGCCAGCTCCTTGCCCTTGCCGATGACCTCAGCTCTTGGCTGTGGGACAGGGGCGGAGCCGTCTCCGGACAACCCGGGGATCGCCAACCGGGTGGTTGATCTTCTCTCGACGACACCAAGGTCGTCAAGCGCGGGCATCTTCCGCCGGAGCTCCCTGCTGAACTCAACCTCCACGTTCAGAGGGAGGAAAGCCGGCGGCGGAGTCAAGTAATCTCCGTCAACGTCGATGCCGTGCTGGAATTTCTTGAGGTGAAACTCCAAGGTCTTCCCCACCATGCTGGACTTCAACCCGGTCTCAACCCGGTCCTCGTCCATCACGCTGTTGAGGGCCCAGGCGAGCTTCTCCCTCCTCTTCAGCGGCGCCCACCTGTTGGACAGGAAGTTGCAGAACACCGCCTGGGGAGTCAATCCTCCCTCCACACATTGGCGGATCCTGGTCAGGACAGGGTCGAAAGCTTCCGCCAGCACCGGAACTTCGCTCCATACCGACGTGTCAATGCCGGGCAGACCGTCTGGCAACTCCAACCGCTCATGCTCCTCCACCCGGACGACTACCCAATCTTTCTTCCAGTCATCCCACTTCCCGGAAGGGAATGACCGGAGGTACTTGAATGGGCACTTCTTGCGCTTCACAAAGTAGTAGAAGCCAAGATACTCATCGCTTCGGCCGGTGGTTTGGACGGTGAAGAAGGTTCGGAAGAGCTCGATGCAGGGAGGGATGCCCACCCACATCTCGCAGAAGTGGACAAAGATGGACACAAGGAGAATGGAGTGAGGGCCAAGGTGGTACAGCTGCAGACCATAGAAGTCCAGCAGCATCAAGAAGAAAGAAGAAAACGGTGAGATCAGCCCCACCATGGCGTACGAGGAAAAGTACACCATCTCGCCAGAGTGCTCCTTTTCAAAGGGGAGCTCTCCGCCGGCGCGGACCGAGCGGTTGAAGAAGTCCGAAGACCACCCCATGAGGGCCCGGACCTTCTTCAGATCGCTGTCTGTCTTCAAGCGACTCTCACGCAGACCCAACTCCATCGCAGCACAGCTAGGCAAGAGAAGAGGAGCAAAGTACAAATCGGGAGTTTGAGCGCAAGAACAGATGGGAAGCGTAAAGAACTCCCGACGGTGCGCTTTCCTTCTTAAGTAAGCCCTCGCAACGCTTGGATGGAAACTGCAGGAGAGTCAAGGATACTACTCAAGAATTCAACCCTGCCGATGACAAGAGGGCCCGGGACCACCCTGACGATCAAGTCGAGGTTCTTACCCAGGCGAACAGTTGTCATCACGAGGCGGGAGACCCAAAGGCGGCGAACTGACAAGGCGCGCGGAACCGATACGGTTTTTGTATCGGGAACCGGCGACCTTCAATTGCGAGAGATCCGCACGTCAAAGATCTTATCTGCCGCCTGAGGTGCGCCACGCGTCGGGATTTTACCGTAAAGCCCCGCCAACGGCACCTTCGAAGACCCTTGAAGACCCAGTTCAAGAGTCGCGAGTATGGACCCACCTCCGACGGAATGACTTCACCCCGGTGGCTTTCCCCGGAGGTAGGTCCAGGGGGCCACTGTCGGTACCCTAAAAACCATACACCCCCTGAGGTTACAAAGATCTCAAGGGAAGGAAGTCTACTCAAATTGAAGATCCTCAGAGGCCCACTTGTCAGACATAACCGGACCTGCTTCTCCAACATGGTTAACCCCTAGGTTGCCACGTGTACTGCCAGACCGGAGCTACTACCCACAAGGGTGAAGCTCCGGGCTAGGTACCGAAACGGCACCTCCGGACTTAACCCCTGACCGAGAGAAGCTCCGGACCTGACACGTGCCAGGCCACCCCGGAGCTTCCCGCTTCCCACAAGCAAGCTCCGGAGCTGCCACGTGTCCAAACGTCGGAGCTGGCCGCCTCAAACCTCCGGAAGACGTTGTAACGACTCCGGATCGTTAAAGGATAGTCGCGGACTTCAAGACCCGATTAATTGTCATTAATTCCATGTTAATGACACTTAATTGGATAATCTTAACACCTGTAACGGCACTGTCGGGGCCCGTTACAGGGTTATTAACAACAATTAATCGTGTATCAATACTAGTAACCGCCGGGGCCACATGTCGGGCCAGGCTAACTTGTAACGGTTTGTCCTTGTACTATAAAAGGACAGACCGACGATACACGAAGGAGCTCTCGAACGCTCTCAGGCACACAAGCTAATACAACACACACACACACCCGTGGAGTAGGGTATTACGCTCAGGCGGCCCGAACCACGTAAACCACTGTGTCTCTCGTGTCAAATCGTGATTCACCTTCTTGAGTCTCCGCGCACCCACACCGAACTACAAACTCCTTCAACACTTTAGTAGTGTCAGGAGATCTGCCGACTCCAACAGTCGACAACTGCTTTACATTTCCGCAACTACGAAGGTTGTCAGCATCGTCCTGATCGCGGAAATACCAGAGCCATCTCGAGTTCAGTAGTCTAGAACCCTTCGGGAGGGTCCGGAGCTACCTGAAGGCGAGTCTGGGTCCCAACCCCCAGGAACGGATCTTCAAGGCGAAATGCTAGAAGATCAACCTCTCTCATCTAAGGGAGTTCACACGGCTGATCAAGAAGATCCGGACCCCTCTGGGAGGGTTCGGGTTGAACAAGAAGAAGTTCTGGACCCCTCCAGGAAGGTCTGGGAAAATCAACAGGAAGGTCCGGACCCCCCCGGGAGGGTCCGGGCCGATGAAGAAGAAGCTTCGGGCCCCTCCGGGACGGTTCGAACCGTCTAGCGCCCAGTTTACTTCATTAGTGAAGTACTTCATAACGCCAATACTCGATACATTGAGGTGCATAAGCTGCTCTACGCAGTTCTTATTGCCTCAAGAAAGCATCATCACTACTTCCAATCCCACAAAATATCAGTGGTAACCTCCTATCCACTGCATGCCATACTGCACAATCCCAACTCTACTGGGAACATCGCCAAGTGGGCAGCGGAGCTAGCAGAATTCAATCTCGAATTCCTACCACGACAAGCTATTAAGAGTCAAGCCTTGGCTGATTTCATGGCGGAGTGGACACCTTCTCCATCAAATCTTGGGGGCCCCAATGAGCAGAAGCTGGAACCCATGGTCCTGGTCATCATCGAGCCTCACTGGACTCTCTACTTCGACGGCTCTATGCAGAAGCAGGGGCCAGAGCTGGAATACTTTTCCTCGCTCCGACCGGGGAGAAGGTCAAATACATGGTGCACCTTGATTTCAAGGCGACCAACAACATGGTGGAGTATGAAGCTCTCATCTACGGGCTCAAGGTGGCGCTTTCATACGGCGTCAAGCAGTTGCTGGTGAAGGGTGATTCACAACTTATTATCAAGCAAGTCAAAGGTGAATGTAGCTGCAACAATCCTCAACTCGCTGCTTATCTCCTTGAAGTTCAGAAGCTCCAGAAAGACTTCCACGTCGTGGACCTCTGCCATGTCCTGCGTCTCAACAGTGCTGAAGCTGACGAACTCTCGATGAAGGCTTCAGCTGGAGCTCCATCTCCCAACGGAGTTTTTGTCCAGATGTTGTCAAGACCAACTGCTCGGCCTGCCGAACTAAGCGAAGGGGGCCTGACCAGCACCTCGAAGCTGACGGTCCCAGTGGCCCTGTTACCATGGCATCCACCAAGGGTCGTAGGTGCTACAGGAAGCTCCGAGCAACCCAACACGCAAGACTCAGAAGCTCAATTTAGCTCTGATGCATGGATCTCGGAGATCCGAAGCTACTTGAAAGACAATATCCTTCCTGAATACGGTGCATCCGCTGACCGAATCGTCAGATTGGCTAAAAGATATACGTTGGTAGAAGGGGATCTCTATCGGCACGGTGCCAACGACGTCCTAATGCAGTGCATTGCAAGGGGAGAAGGCCATGAGCTCCTCACGGAGATCCATGGAGGTAAGTGCAGGAACCACGCATCTTCCCGCACGCTGGTCGGTAAAGCCTTTCGGCGTGGTTTCTACTGGCCTACAACACTCCAGGATGCAGTCGAGTTGGTGAAAAAGTGTGAAGCGTGCCAGTTCCATGCGAAACAAATTCACAGTCTGGCCCAATCACTACAAATGATACCGCCAACATGGACATTCATTTTGTGGGGGACGGATATTTTGGGACCTTTCCCAAAAGCCGTCGGAGGTTACAGGTTCCTGTACATCGCCATCGACAAGTTCACCAAGTGACCAGAAGCTACTCCAGTTGTGACAATCAACAAGCAGTCTGCTATCAAGTTTTTAAAGTCCATAGTCTACAGATTTGGAGTTCGAACAAAGTCATCACTGACAACGTAACCCAATTCACAAGTGCAGCATTCAAAGAGTATTGCGAAGACCTTAGCATACAATTCAGCTATGCATCAGTAGCTCACCTGACAAGTAATGGCCAAGCCAAGAGAGCAAATGCAGAAATATTGGAAGGACTCAAGACGCGCACATACAAGCGCCTAAAGAAACACGAAGCCAACTGGATTTAAGAGCTACCGTCCGCACTGTGAGCGAGAAGGACAACACCTAGCCGGTCAACTAGAGAAACCCCCTTCTTCCTGGTGTACGGAGCTGAAGTGGTCCTTCCTCCGGAGATCACCATGGGGTCATTCCGGGTCCGAACCTTCGATGAAGCCGCGCAGGACCAGCTCTGGCATGAAGACCTTGACCTCGTCGATGAGGGAAGGTGCCAAGCAGCTGTTCGGAATGCACGTTATCGTCAGGCGCTCTGACGCTATCATCAAAGGAATGTGTGCAACCGACAACTCGAGGAAGACGATATGGTGCTGCAGAGAATACTAACTCGTGAAGGGATGAACAAACTTCCCCCCTGCTTGGAAGGTCCCTTCCGGGTGATCAAAGTTTCCTGTCCTGGATGCATTCGCTTGGCCTCAGAGGATGGGACTCCGCTTCCCAATCCTTGGAACATCGAGCACCTTTATGCTTAGTTACACGGAGGTGAGTCTGTAATTACACGCAATGTAAGTTATAGAGTCTATACACAGAGTCGGGTAGGTCCTCCGGGAGAACATCTGGACCCCTCCGGGAGGGTCCAGGCAGTTCAAGCAACATTTAACTCGGTCCCTGTACTGAAAGTGTGGCTTACCTATCCTGGGTTAGAACAAGATGTATAACACACTTAGCCTGGTTCCGCACCCTAAGTGTGTCCTTGTCCCCCCTGTAATTCGGACCTATAATGAAAGACATTGTTGTGCAAAAGAAGACTCCACGTTCATCAATTTTATACAGGCTCGTTTTCTTTTATTATACTTTTCCTTCTTGTCTATAACAAAGTTGTGCAATTCTTTTTGAGCTTTAGTCCAAAGTTTTTCGTATGTTTTATGAGTTACATTGCCAATATTTCGGATCTTAGCATTGCTAGACGGTCTACTCGCCTGAATGCCAAAGCTATTGTTAGGTCCGGAGTGCGCTATCGACTTAGCCTGGTCAAGCACCCTAAGTGCACCACTCTACCTACATTCCGGCAGGCCTCAGTAGGGTGGGTACAGAAGGCATTCGGATCTGGGGAGATTGCAGCAATGTACTTGTTACCATATTTAGTTCCTTTGGATCTAAAATTCAAATAAGAACAGTAAGCCGCAAAAGAGTTATAGACGAGAGGACAAATTTTATTGTTTTTCTTGTCTTTGATGCGCAGGAAAAATGAAAAATCATGATGATGGTGGACGATGCCGGAGCTACTAAGCTCCAACATCCCCCAAGGGGGCCTGCCATCGACGTTTCTAATGTTGAAAGTGGTCATCCTTGGAGCTAATAAGCTCCGACAACTCCCATAGGGGTCAATCGTCGACGTGAAGCATAATGACAATTCATGTGAAGATGGTAAAGAAATCACCCCGAGGGGATTCGCCGTCAACGTATTCTACGTTGATGGTGGATATCGTCGAAGTCGAGAAGCACCCACGATCCCAGGGGGCCTGCCGTCGACGTTTTACGTGTTGACAGTGGGTGCTGTCGGACCTACCAGGCTCCAACAACCCCAGGGGCCCGCCGTCGATGTTTTACGCATTGACAGCGGGTGCCGTCGGACCTACCAAGCTCCAACAACCCCAAGGGGCCCACTGTCAACGTTTTACACGTTGACAGTGGGCACTATCGGACCTACCAAGCTCCGACAACCTCAGGGGCCCACCGTCAACGTTTTACGCGTTGACAGTGGGTGCTGTCGGACCTACCAAGCTCCGACAACCCCAGGGGGCCCGCCGTCGAAGTTTTAAGTCTTGATTGTGGGCGCCGTCAGACCTATCAAGCTCCGACAACCCCAGGGGACCCGCCGTCGACGTTTCAAGCATTCACAGTGGGCGCCATCGGACCTATCAAGCTCCGACACCTCCTAGGGGGCCCACCGTCGATGTCACAAAGGGTTCCTGGAGATGTCGGAAGTAAACTTCGGACCTAAATGCTAAGCGTTACAGCTACAAGTTCAAAGCGTTCAAGTCATCAAGACATTGTCAAACCTTTTGGTACATGTTCGCAATCAAATTGTGTACATTTACCAGGGGCCAATAAGATAAAGGATAATGTATTGAAGACAAACACAAAATGGAATTCATTCATTCAAAGAGTGAATTTCATTCATCGAAAGTACTAGATTACAAAATGAGGATTGCAGTAAAAGGCAAAAGAGAAAGGCTCTAGCCACTGGAGGCTCTAAGTCTTGTGGAAGAACGAGACAACCTTCTAGGTAGCTTCTTGGACGCTGACCCTGGCGGCATCTTCCTCTTCGGTAATGGGTCCTTCGAAGATCGGATCTAGAGAGAGTTGGGGGTCTCGGCTCTTGTAACATGCCAGAACATATTCGGCAACGTTCTTGGCCAGAGACTTCCCCTCCGTCTCCAATTGGTTGATGATGATGTCACCCATCGCGTCGAGTTTGCTGCCAGTAGAGATAAGCGCCACCAGCGCCTGGTCCAATTCTGGGGCTGGGTTCTCCGGACGTACAGGACTGAAGCCAAGTGGCACCAAATCTCTATCGGCATGCCCCAAGAAGTCCCAGACCTGCTGGGACTCAGTTGCCCTCGAGCTCTGCAACTCCTCCAGTGACCTTCTGGCCGCTGCAAGCTCCGAACCTTCTTGAGCGAGGTGCTCGAACTTTTTGGCATGTTGCTGAATACTCTCAGCTACTTGCTTTTCACGCTCGGCAAGCTCCATCTCCTGGAGGTGGATGCAGTTCTGCTGTTCGGCCAAGTCCTTCTCCCTGCCTCTTACATTTCCCTCTCTGGTGGCAACATCAGCTTCTCTTTTAGAGAGCTCCTGCCCCAACTTCCAGTGCTTCTCCTCCTCTTGCTGGCACTGCTGCTCAAATTTCTTGGTGAAGTCTGCCAAATTTTGCTCTCCCAGAGTCAGTTTTTGGGAGAGCTCGCCCTCTCTCTTCAAAAAATCCTCGTGCATCTCCGGGAGCTTCTCTTCCCTCTTATCGAGGTCTTATCGGTGCTTCAGGCGAATTTCATTCAGCGTGTTGAGGTTGTCATGACGATCGTCAGTAGCCTCACTGCTTGTCCTGGCATGCTCGAGAATCTCTCAACTCTTTTGAATCGAGAGCCTTGATGGAGGCCTCCCTCTCCTCCAGCAACTGGCCCCAATATTCCATCCAAGCCTTCTCGTTCTCGAACCATTCCCGTTGGTTGGCAAGCCTTGTCTGTGCTAGCTTGGTCTCAAATTGAAGTCTGTTGCGCCAACGCCTCAAGGTATGGCGCTCTTCTTCGAGAGCCTTGCTATAGTAGTCGAAGGCGAGCTGGACTTGATGGAAACTAGAGCAGGCGCTGTCAATAGACAACACCAAAAGAATAGACTCCGGACCTGTCAGGGTCTTTTCCTCCGGCTCCAAAGGGTTTTCAAGCACAAAAATTGGGTCCCACACAACAAGCATGGTCCCCTGTGGTCCTGCAATGCTAGGGCCGCCCTCTAGGAGCTCTTCAGCCTCCACTATCGCCGAGGAGGGTTCCACCAAAGGAACTTCGACCTCCGGGGGTGATGCCGAGGGTTCCCCTGCCGGAACTTCCACCATCATCTCAACGGGTGGAGGGCCTGCCACAGATTCTTCTGGGTGCTTCGGCTCGAACATGGACGCCTCCGGAACAATCGCCTTCGGGACGGACATTGGAGCTTCGTCCAGAGCCCCCACCACCACTGGCTCAGGCGCCGGTACATCCACTACTTCCGGCATGAAGGCCCGAGCTTCAACTATCTCTGGCACGGAGGCCGAAACTGCGGGCACCACTAACTCACCGCCGACTCTTCAACAGCTTCCGGCACAGGCACCGGAGCTTCAGTTGCCTCCGGCTCAGATGCTGGGGCTTCCGCCATCTCCGTGTCCTGCGCTGGAGCTTCAGCTGCTAGTGCTGCTGCTGCTGGCGCATCTTCACAAATGTCTCTCGCGTGGTCCGACGCTACCACAGGAGCCTCTGGTGTCGCTTCGGGATCCAGATCCATGACAGCCGGCGTCAGAGCTGTCGTGACCTCAGCCACCACTTTGGGAGGTGCAGGGGTCGGAGCTAAAACTTCTGCCCGCACATCCTCAGTTGCTGTGGCGGGTGTCGGAGCTTCCGTGCCCTTCTTCGTTGCCTTGTAAACAAAGAATCGAAAGATTCAATACATGAAAAAAATAAAAACAACAGTTCAAGGTGTGTACGTAATGTTTACCTTGGGAGGCTACCGCTCCAGCTGGCGCAGAACTTCTTCACCGGGTGATCGGATCCAGAGCCCACCGTGGTTGGTGTGTCCAGAGCTCCAGATTGCTGCCCGGGACTTGTCGTCGTCTTCGGCGTCGCCTCAGCCGAGGCCTCCCTCGGCTGAGAAGGACCTCCGGGCCTGGATCCCACGCCCAACGCTTGGATCGGAGTTAATCTGCTGGAGCTAGTGCTCCTTGAGGACGCCTGCACCGGAGGAGGTGTGGCCGCCGAAGATCTGCCTCACCGTGGAGAAGGGGCAGTTGTAGTTGGACCTGATGTGGATCCCGTCAACGTTCCTCAACTTCCTCTTCCGGATGAAAGATTCGGCCGACTCCTTGCCTTTGCCCTTGCCCTTGCCCTTGCCTACGTCATCGACTTTCTGGCTCGCGGCGGGGGTGGCCACCCTGTCTGAAGCCCCTGGGATTGCTACCCCAGAGGTTGACTGTCTCTCGACCATGCCGAGGTCATCCAGTGCTGGCATTTTCCTTCGAAGCTCTCTGCTGAACTCTGGAGTCATGTTAAGAGGCAGGAAGGCAGCCGGCAGAGCCAAGGCATCACGGGAGATAGTACCAAACTACAACTTCTTCAGATGGAGCTTCAAGGCTTCATCATCCAAATTGGAATTTAAACCAGTTTCAATCCGGTTGTGCCCCATCTCACTATTGAAAGCCCATGCGGGCCACTCCCTTGTCTTCAGCGGAGCCCACCTGTTCACTAAGAAATTGCAGAAGGACATTTGAGGGATCACTCCACCCTCGATGCGTTCTTGGATCTTTGCCAGGACGGGCTGGTACGCATCTGACAGCTCCGAAACTGTGTTCCATGTGTCAGTGTCGACATTGGGGAGACCCATGGACAGCTCCAACCTCTCATGCTCCTCCACTGCGATGATCACTCAGTCTTTCTTCCAGTCATCCCACTTGCCGGAGGGGAACGTCTTCAAATACTGGAAGGGGCAATTCTTTTGCTTCATGAAGTAGTAGAAGCCGATGAGCTCCATCCCCTTGCCAGTGGTGTGGACCGTGAAGAAGGTCGAGAACAGCTCGATGCAGGGAGGCACACCCACCCACATCTCGCAGAAGTGGACGAAGGTCGCCACTAGCAAGAGTGAGTGGGGGCCGAGATGATGCAGCTGGAGGCCGTAGAAGTCTAGTAGCATCAGGAGAAAGCTTGAAAAGGGCGGGATTAGTCCCACCATGGCGTACCCGGAGAAGTACACCATCTCTCCGCGATGCTCCTTCTTGAAGGGGAGGTTGCCGAAGTGAATGTCCCTGTTGCAGGAGTGGCTGGACCATCCCATGTAGGTCCGGACCCTCTTCAACTCTTCGCCAGTCTTGATCTTGCTACGGGGAAGACCCAACTCCATCGCAGCAATGGAGAGCGAAAATTGGAAGGGATATGCGAATGTTTGGAGGCTCTGAGCACAAGTTCGATTGAAAGCGTAAAGAGTCCTCAAACCGTGCGGTCTTTCCTTCTTAAGTAAGCCTTCGCAACGCTTGGACGAAAATCGCAATGGGATCGAGGCCACATTTTCAAAAATCTACCCTGTCAATGATGAATGGACCCGGGTCCACTCCGGCGGAAAGGCCGAAGTTATTATCCCAGGTGAACCGTTGTCATGATGGGAAGTCGGAAGCCCGAGGGCGGCGGCCTGACAAGGCACACGGAACCGATACGGTTTTCACACTGGGAACTGGCGACCTTCAATTGTGTGAGATCCGCACGCGAGGATCTCACCTGCCGCATTCAAAAGAAGCCACACGACGATGGTGAATTTGGCCAATAGGAGGGGGGTGAATGTGCCTTTTTGAATTTTCGTCGGAACCTGCAACACTCAACAACTTGATCAAATACCGATAAATCAGACTAGTCCAGTAGTGTGCGGACTAGTCCGGTGCGTGCGGACTAGATCGATCAAGTTTGATGGATGATCTCGATCCAAGTACTCTACGAAGCAGAAATTAAGATGTAAATAGAGTATGTTGCTTCAATTAAACTGAAGATAGCACAAGGTAACCTTAGTTTCAAGTTTTGACGTAATTTGACTAAGATCAATTAAACCCTAGATGCAATGAACAATAAGCACAAAGTGAAGACACAAGATTTTTATCCCGTGGTTTGGTTCCCACAAAGGCAACCTACATCCACGTTGAGAAGCCCATGAAAGGACCGGGTCTTCACCAACCCTACCCTCGTCAAATCGACACGGAAGCCGGTTCTCTTCCACTAATCACAAAGGGCAAATCACCAAGTTCAATGGGCCTTCTCACAAGTTGAGGGCTCCCCAAGCATTTACAACTGAATACACCACCAACACACTTGAATTATATGCAATAAAGAACAGGAGTGTGTGAGAGAATCAAACCCAAGAGCTTAAAACATGAAGAATCGTGTCTCTCCTTTGATCTAATGTTAATCCTCAAGGATTTGATCTTTCTTGCGTTGGATTGTGTGGAGAGACATGTTTTCTAGGCTCTTGGAGGGTGTGACGGCGCAGGGGGTCGAGAGAGTTTGATTAGTGGCCGTGCACCTCTATTTATACTAGGGTTTCCAAAGGTTACCGTTAGGGTTTTCAAATTCCAAACTAGTCAGTGGTGGACTCCAGAATAGTCCGGTGTGCGGCGTGTGGGAAACCCTAAGTGCCCCGAATTATCGGATTTGTCGAGCGGACTAGTCCAATTTTGTCTCTAGAAATGTTCGGACTAGTCCGACCATTATCACACTAGTCCTGCCGTGGTGAAACCCTTAGTAAATTGGTGACAAGTCCGCACTTGGAGGACTTGTCCGATTTTAGTCAGAAGATTTTCGGACTAATTCGTGCAGATATCAGACTTGTCCAATTTAGGTCAGAAAGATATCGAACTAGTCCGTGCTGATATCGGACTTGTTTGATTTCGTGCAAACTGTGAAGTGCTAAGGACTAGTCCGCACTGGGGAGAACTAGTCTGATTTTAGTCAGAGAGATATCGGAGTTGTCCGTGGTGATATCGGACTAGTCCGATCTGTGTAAACCTGGACTGTGCAGACAAGTCCGCACTGGGAGGAATTGTTCGATTTTGGACAAAGAGATTATCGGACTAGTCCGGGATATATCGGACTAGTCCGGACCTGTATGAATTTGTGCAATGAGAGGATTAAAATTTGCTTGAGCTCTTCGGGTGTATTCCTCCAACACACTCCATACACAAAGATTATTCTATTCATCTCTTGAGCTCTTTCCAATTTGATTTCTCACTCTCCTTTCTTTTTGCGCTTTCTCCATGTTTTCATTAAAACCTGCGCTCTTCTCAACAATTTTGTTAGGATCTCATTTGTTTGTCATAAATCAACCAAAACCCATAAGGGATGCCTAGATGCACTTTCAATCTCTCCCTTTTTGGTGATTGATGACAACCAATTGAGATTTCACAAAATATGATAAAAATAGAGAATTTTCATAAAGTGTGCACAAATGTGTTTGGAACAAATTAAGCATGACAACATAAAGAATATGTGCACTCTTTATGGTGGGGTGCAAAACTACATGTGTGTGAACAATAATCTTGATGTGAGTAAGATAAATGACATAATCATGACAGCATCAAGATCATCAGTCAAGAATATCAAATTCAGAGCATAAAACATAATCCATAAGCATACCATAGTAAAAGTTTCACAACACATGTCCAAAAGCATAAGAGAGCATAATCAAATATTTACAACCCAAAGGAGCTCTCCTCGCAACCTACAGCTACACTTTGTGACTCCCCCTCAATCTCTCCCCCTTTGGCATCAAGACACCAAAAAGAAGGAGAGGAGGGATCTAGAGGCTCATTCCTCGTTGTCGGTCCTCTCATCGTCTTCATCTTCAGGTTGAGGAGGAGGAGAAGGAGGAGCGGAACCACTCGAAGTGCCCCCAATGCCAAAATAGGCAAGCTCGGAGGGAGACAAAGGTCCAAGCTCAGTGAAGTCAGATGCGAAGTCATCCGAGATAATTGGAGATCCGATGGGCTCATTCTCCAGCTTCTGACATATTTGCTTGACATTTTGCTTTATGTATCTCATGTCCTCCTCCCTTGCCTTGTTCAACTTATGGATTTTCACTTCGGCTTTCTTGCATGAGCCGAAGATGGCGGCCAAGTATTTCAAGATTCCACTAGGAGACCCTTTTTGAGGAGGGGCCCTAGTGGTGGGAGCAGTCCTTGTATCTCCTTGAGATCTCCTCAGAGCCTCTTCACTGGACACTTGAGATGGAGTAGCTGGGAGAGTAGCTTGGGTAGGCTTCATAGGCCTCAAGGGAGTGTGTTCCACATCCTTCATGAACTCAATCCCCGTGACTTTCTCAATCATAAACATGAAGTAAGGTGCATAGCCACAGGATCTGTTCGGTGTGCAGGAGATGTTCACCATGTCATTCGAAATTTAGTAAAAAACATCAAACTTCCTGCTTCTGCTTATCACCTTCATCAGTGTCCTTAAGTAGCCTTGGACACTTCCTGCATCTCCATCTTTTGGAGCTATGGTCTTCCTCAGCACCCTGTTGAGAACCATGAAGAAGGGCCTCATGTTCTTGGTCGATGGAGGGTTGTACTTCAGGCTAGTATCATAAAGGAACTCCATCTTATCTTTCCCCAAGACACCAATGTTGTGGATAGTTAGCTCATTGTTACTAGTGTCTTCTAGGTGAAGTAGTCTTGCAAACTCATCATAAGTAATAGTGTACTTGGATCCATGCATCATACAAGTCACTCTCGCCTCTTCATCACTGGCAAAATAGCATGTGGCATAGAATTGAGCAATGATTTCATCGTTCCAGTTGTACCTGAAGGCAAATAGGTCCTTCAGTCCATGCTTCCCCACTGCCTCTATCACCTCATCAAAGGCTGAGCAGCTCTTCCTCTCAAAGTGTGTCCAATCAATCCACTAGTTGCACACCACTGGAGTCTTCATGGTGAGATAAACGAAACTGTAGAAGTCCGCATGAAAGTTGCTCTAGAATCTGGCGTCAGCTGCCTTCTTTGATCTGCTATAACAATCCACATTTCTGAGCTTGGAAGCCGTATCGCTTCCCTTGCCATTGAACTTCTCTTCGGAGGGATCCTTGTTCCCCTGCTTCGGAGCTGTCATCTTTAGAGGCCCAATCGGGCCGGAGGCAATCCCCTTCCTTTTGCCCTTAGCTTGGCGAGGAGCCACCGAGCTGGGGCCAGCTGCATCCTTGGCTTTGGACGTAGGCTTCTTGGCTAGAACCTTGCGCCGCACCTGAGGTGGAAAAGGTGCCGGCTCGGAGGGAAGCTCTTGGCACTTCTTCCCTTGGCCCATCGAGGATCGAAGCAAGGAGTCTTGGTCCATCTCGGCCTCATAATCGGAAATTTCATCATTGGAGCTCGACATTGTCCTGAGAAGGGATTATACAATGTATGGATGAGAGTTGATGGCAAGGAAGTGCATTAAGTAGTTGGAAATTATGGTTAAGTTCAGTTTAAAATCGGACTTGTCCGGTGTTCAGGTACGGACTAGTCCGGGGGACCAAACTTGTCCGTATAGGGACCGGACTAGTCCGACATTCATCACCTCAAACCCTAACTAAACGATCAATGGTGATTCCCAATGCAAAAATAGCTTAAGATAGATGTAATACAACAAGGAGGCATGTATTAGCTGGAAGAAACTAAGCTATTTGATCCAAAACGAAAGAAATCGAAGTTTCTAGGGTTTGGGAGTAAATTTACCGAAATTCTTTGATTCTTGACGATGGAGGGGTTGTAGGAGCGGACAAGTCTGTGGTCTTCAATCGCCTCACAATGGAGATCGTTTTCCCCAGAAGGTTGAAGGGATTTGGTGAAGAACTCGATAAATCGCTTTGGGGGTGCTCGAGTGAAGAGAGAGAATGTGAGATGAGTTGTGAGGATGGAGATTGGATTTTGGCGGCGCCTAGGGTTATGGAGTCAAAAAAATCAGACTTGTCTGGGGTGTACCGGACTAGTCCGGACTGCTGGACTCTCTGTGGACTAGTCTCCAGTGTGCGGACTAGTTCGGGTAACCACAGACTAGTCCGTGGTCACCAGAACAGAATCAATTAGCCCATTCGTATATATTCAAAGGTGCTTAGATAGAAAATAGGGGGGCAAAACAATCAAATAATCTTGATGAATATGATCCGTAAACATACAACAATCAAGCAATGGCCATAATTCACAAAGATCAAGTAATTGAAATAGTTTTTCAGAGATAATTGAGAGAGATGATTTTCACAACACAATCAATGATTTTTGAAGATGCCATACATGTATGCAAGTTTTCAAGTCACATTCCGAGCATCAAGGATATTTAGTTCATTTCGGAGCTCGCAAAAACGTTTTTCATCAAGTGGCTTGGTGAATATGTCAGCTAGTTGTTTTTCGGTGTTGACATGGGAAATAGCTATGTCTCCTTTAATTGAGTGGTCTCTCAAAAAAGTGATGTCGGATGTCTATATGTTTGGTCCTAGAGTGCTCAACGGGGTTACGGGCAATCTTGATAGCACTCTCATTATCACAAAGGAGTGGAATACGACTTATATTGTAACCGTAATTCCTTAGAGTTTGTCGCATCCAAAGGAGTTGTGCACAACAACTCCCGGCTGCAACATACTCTGCTTCGGCCGTGGATAAGGCAATGGAGTTTTGTTTCTTGGAGGACCAAGAAACAAGGGATCTACCTAAGAATTGGCATGTACCGGAGGTACTCTTCTACTTTGCATCCGACATAATCTACATCGGAGTATCCAATGAGATTGAATTTGGAACCTTTAGGATACCAAAGGCCTAGGTTGGGTGTATGAACTAAATATCGCAAGATTCTTTTTACGGCTGTCAAATGACACTCCTTAGGATTGGCTTGAAATCTTGCACACAAACATACACTCAACATAATAGCAGGCCTAGATGCACATAAGTAAAGTAGGGATCCAATCACAGAGCGATATACCTTTTGATCCACGCTTGGTCCATCTTCATTGAGATCCAAGTGTCCATTTGTTGCCATGGGAGTCTTTATGGGCTTCGCCTTGTCCATTCCAAACTTCTTGAGTATGTCTTGAGTGTACTTAGTTTGGATTATGAATGTCCCTTCCTTTTGTTGGCTCACTTGGAATCCCAAGAAGTACTTTAATTCTCCTATCATGGACATCTTGAACCTATCTATCATAATCTTACGAAAATTCTTCACAAAAGGATTTGTTAGTTGAACCAAAGATAATGTCATCAACATAAATTTGACAAATAAAAAGATCATTGTCAAAGTTCTTTGTAAACAACGTATAATCTGCTTTACCAATTTTAAAACCATTTTCAATTAAGAAATCTCTAAGACACTCATACAAAGCTCTAGGATCTTGTTTGAGGCCGTAGAGAGCCTTACGTAGTTTGAACACGTGGTCGGGGAACTCTTTATCTTCGAATCCGGGGGTTGCTCCACATATGATGAGGACATCACAACAGCGGAGACACACATTGAAATGCAAGGACCAATCACAAGAGCACCTGCACGGTTAATAAATCAGCAGGTGAATTCGCTCCTAACTTCTTTTGCATGTGAGTTTGAGAATAGATTGCTATGTGATGATTTAATTGTTATTAGGAATAATGGAGAAGATCAACAAGTGAAGGAAAGAGGCCTTGCGAGCGTGGAGAACCAACTGGGACGTCTACAAGTTGATGGAAATAGTTTACAACTCGGACTCGAGTTCAACTTGGAGTCCAGGAGCAGTCCACCTTAAAACGGACGCCCAGGAGGCATACGGACCCCGTTTTAGACATTCTACATATGCACAGAAAGAAGAGAAATAAAATTTCCAATGGTTCTGGTCCCACCTCAAAATTCCCCCGGAGTCATTAAGAATCATCGAAACAAGTCGAGTTCAGATTTCTGTCCGGTGCTGCACCACCGAATCGGGCTTTTGGGCCTTGTATCCCGTAAGAGTCCATTAGGGATGTGTCTATTCATGTTTTGGCTGAACCCTAGCCTTTAAGTACTGCAGCCGCCGGTCATATTCGGTGGGTTTTGCTTAGAATAACAATTTCACCGTTCTACGGTTTGTGAGACCCCAACTTCTCAATTTCAGATCGTGTCTTCTACATTCTTGCTTGTGTTCTCGGTTCACTTGGAGGTATTAGCCTTCTTGGCGAGGTCAAGCGTGTGCCGCATGGTTGATAACCAAAAGATCAGTGGTGTAGTGATTGTACGGGTATTCGAACTGCTCGAGTGCCATGGATCATCAACGTCGAGTTCTCCACTCCAATCGACTTACCTTTCGGACGATCGGGCCTAAACCTGCTCATCAATTGGTATCAGATTTCCAGGTTGCCCATGAGGTATGTTTGTTTTCCTTCCATTAGATCGATTTTGTTTCGTACCTAGTGTCCACAGAAAAGCCACAAAAAAAATTAGATCGTTTTTCCCGCTTCCTAGACTATAGTGCCTGCAGTTTCATTTTTTAGTTTGCATTGTTGAGTTTGCATTCATGTGGTCGAGTCTTGTTGCTGGTTTATCTTTGTTTTTTGGGTCCTAGTTATCATATTTCATCATTGTTTTCTTGCTGTTCGACACCTATTACACAATCCCTAAATAACAAACTGATCCACCACGTTCATCGGTTTGCCCTAGCTAGTCGCCTTGTGTGAACTCCCGCATCGCCAGCCCTAGATTAGGTGACAAACCTTTGTGCCACTCATCCTTGAATCATCACACACCACCCCATTAGTTGCTATGCAAATTTTCGATCGATTTCATATCCGATTGCAAGTTCTGTTCTCAAACCGAGTTGGAATCAACATCCAAAAATCGTAACTCGGACATCCTACCTTAAAACAGCCATAACTTTCCGCACCATAGCCGCGTTCGGCAAAATTAGATTGCCCAAATTTCCCTCGAAAGATAGCTTATTCGGCCTCCGAAGTTTCAGCACAAATTTTAAAGAATCTTCTTGATTTTCTATAGGCTGCATATTACATCCAATTGAGCTACAAATATGCATGCTTCATATCTTCATGCTCATGAGTAAAGAAAAAATATTACAAAAAAGAAAAAAATAGTGAAGAGCACGCATATTGAAGCAATTGGCCTATACTACTTGTGCTGTGATTGTTGGTTATATCATTCTGTCTTCCTTTTGCCTTGCTACTTTCTTGTGTTGTGCAAGGCCCTAGAGCACTTGGTTGACTAGCAACAGTTTCCTACATTGAATACTTATTCAACTTTGTTTACCTGTTAACGATTTTCTGCGTATTAGTTACCATATTGTGTCATCCAAGCTCCACCTTTTTCCTGAGCATAACAGGTACCTTTGCAATCACCCCACGCTTCATTGGTTCATCTCACCATCCACACCACCTACTGTGTTGGTAAGAACACTTGTAAGAGTGTGGTAAGACGCTTGAGCGAGAGAGATTGTTTTTCTTCCACCTTTCACATTGTCACTGTAGTTGATAGGGATAACATATTTTTGTTGTCTTTTGTTTCCTACTAATAATGGCAAGAGAAGACAATGATGACGAATATGTTCAACATGCTCAGTTGTGTGATATGATGAAGACCATGACAGATATGTTCGCCAAATACAACGCATCAACAGAGGAGTCATTGGCGAACTTGACTCGCCAACTTGATGACCTTGCTCTTCGGATGAATACTTTTGAGGCTCGGCTGCCTCTCGCTGGAAGACATGAAGACAATGCTTATGATGATATGGAAGATCACAACAATCAGCCAAGACTACCACTTTATCGTTGAGGTATGGGAGATAATAATCATCATAACAATTATAATCGTCCTCCTGATGATCCTTTTGCTAAAGTGAAATTTACTATACCCCCTTTTTCTGGTGCTTATGATGCTGAGGCTTATCTTGATTGGGAGATGACAGTAGAGAAAAAATTTAATGCCCATCTTGTTCCTGAACAACATAGAGTTCGTCAAGCCACTAGTGAGTTTAAGGACTTTGCTATTATATGGTGGAATGAACTTGTTAAAACTAGAATTGATCCTCCAACATGGGATTGATTAAAGGAAGCTATGCGTGTTCGATTTGTTCCTCCATCTTTTCAGCGGGACCTTCGCAAAAAATTGCAGCGCTTAGACCAAGGTAACATGTCCGTAGAGGAATATTATCAAGAGTTACAAAAGGGTATGCTGCGTTGTGGGGTAGTAGAGTACATGAATGATAAAATAGCTCGTTTTTATGGGGGGTTGAGGCATGAAATTCAGGACATTGTTGATTACAAGGAATATGATATTGTTAACAGATTGTTTCAGCTTGCTATGTTGGCAGAAAAAGAATTCCAGGGCTGACAACAATAGCAACAATGCATGAGGAGCAACTTCACGCCGCGTTTGACGTCTACACCATCCAAACCGGCACCATCTTCGACCCCCCGTGCAGCGACTACACCATCCAATGGTGGCCAATGAACTATACCTACTGCTCCACCTTCTCGCTTGCCGGAAGGCAGCAAGGCGACATCATTCAAGCCTTCTTCATCCACTCCTTCTACGGGTCGTACTTCCGACATTAAGTGTCACCACTACCACGGACTTGGTCATATGATGAGAGATTGCCCGAGCAAACGAGCATACATAGCACGCGATGATGGCGGGTATGATAGTACTTCAGATGTTGAAGATGAATATTCTCATGCTACTGACTTTACAGATCCAAATGAAGGACACACCGAAGGAGAGGTACTTGGTACAGCAGCGACGGAGAACTATAGGAGAATCATTGTGCAGCGTGCCTTGAGCTCCAAAGTGGAGACCGACAACAAGCTACAACGACACAACCTCTTCCACATGTTTCTCGTCGTCAAGGACTGCCGTGTACACACTATAATTGATGGAGGTAGCTGCAATAACTTGGTGAACACAGACGTTGTCAAGAAACTTGGTTTGACAACACGAGCACACCCCCATACATACCACATTCAATGGTTCAACAACAACGGTAAGGTTCAGGTAACACAAACAGCGAGAATACATTTTTTCAATTGGATCTTACCATGAGTTTGCTGATTTTGATGTTGTTTCTATGGATGCTTGTTCTCTTTTATTGGGTCATCCTTGGGAATTTGATACATATGCTATTCATCATGGTAGAACTAATAAATATACTCTCATGCATAAGGGAAAGAAAATCACTTTGCTCCCCATGACTCCTGCTGAAATTGTGCATTTTGAGAAGAGTAAAATTCGTGATGGCAAATCAACAAAACTAGAATCTGAAAAACAACAAGTCATTAAGTTAAAATGACCATCATTGCTCGCAACTAAATCTGACCTTGCTGATTTATTTGATGCTGAGGGGATGTGCTATGCTTTAGTATGCAAAGAAGCCATGTTTTCACTTTATGAATTGTCGATTGCATTGCCCCCTGCTGTTGCTAACCTTTTGCAGAAGTTTAAGGATGTGTTTCCCTCCGAGATACTCCCTGGTTTACCACCGATGAGAGGCATTGAACACAAGATCGATTTGATTCCAGGAGCAAGTTTGCCAAATCGTGCAGCATACAGGGCGAATCCAGAGGAAACTAAGGAAATCCAGCGACAAGTCCAAGATCTTTTGGACCGCTAGTACATTCGTGAAAGCCTGAGCCCTTGTTCCTTTCCTATTCTTTTGGTTCCTAAGAAAGATGGTAGTTGGTGCATGTTTGTTGATTGTTGAGCGATTAATAACATCACCATTCGATATCGTATCCTATTCCTCGCTTAGATGACATGCTTGATGAATTGAGTGGTGCTATCATATTCACAAAAATTGACTTGCGTAGTGGTTACCACTAAATTAGAATGGCAATAGGAGATGAATTGAAAACTGCATTTAAAACCAAGTTTGGACTTTATGAGTGGTTAGTCATGCCTTTTGGTTTAACTAATGAACCCAACACCTTTATGCGTTTAATGAACGAGGTTTTACGTGCTTTCATTGGACAATTTGTGGTGGTTTACTTTGATGATATCCTCATTTATAGCAAGTCATATGATGAACATCTTCATTATTTACGTGCTGTTTTTACTGTTTTGAGAGATGCACGTTTGTTTCGTAACCTCGAAAAGTGCGTCTTTTGCACCAATTGAGTCTCTTTTCTTGGCTATATCGTTTCCTCGTAGGGAATTGAGATGGATGAGGAAAAAATTGAAGCAATCACCAGCTGGCCAGCCCCAACAACCGTAACGCAGGTTCGTAGTTTTCTTGGTCTTGCAGGTTTTTATCGGCGTTTTGTGTGGGATTTCAGCACCATTTCATCACCTCTACATGAGCTAATGAAGAAGAGAGTGCCATTTCGATGGGGCGAACATCAGCAAAAAGCTTTTGATGCTCTCAAATCGAAGCTTACACAAGCACCATTGCTACAACTTCCTGATTTTGACAAGACCTTTGAGCTAGAATGCGATGCAAGTGGCATTGGTATTGGAGGCGGTCTCATACAAGGAGGTAAACCCATTGCTTTCTTTAGTGAAAAACTTCATGGTCCATCTCTGAATTATTCCACTTATGATAAGGAATTGTATGCCTTAGTGCGAGTATTACAAACTTGGCAACATTATCTTTGGTCTAAGGAGTTTGTCATACATTCTGATCATGAATCATTGAAGTATCTTAAGTGTCAAACCAATCTGAATAAATGACATGCTAAATGGATTGAGTTAATAGAGTCGTTTCCATACATCATTAAGCATAAGGAAGGGAAGGAAAATGTCATTGCTGATGCATTATCTAGGCGTTATACCATGCTATCCCAACTTGATCATAAAATCTTTGGTTTCGAAACAATAAAAGCATAATATCCTACTGATTTGGACTTCAAAGATGCTTTTGAAAATTGTAGAGAAGGAAGAACTTGGAATAAATATGTGCTGCGAGAGGGTCTCCTCTATCTTGCTAACAAGCTATGCGTTCCAGCTAGCTCCGTTCGTCTATTACTTTTGCAAGAAGCACATGGAGGAGGTTTGATGGGACATTTTGGAGTGAAGAAAACTGAAGACGTGCTGTCCACACACTTCTTTTGGTCAAAGATGAGGCGTGATGTCGAGCGCTACGTGTCACGATGCACTACTTGCAATAAAGCTAAGTCTTGCCTTAACCCACATGGTCTTTATATGCCTCTTCCTGTTCCTAGTGTACCTTGGGAGGATATTTCTATGGACTTTGTTTTGGGATTGCCTAGGACTAAGAGGGGGAGGGATAGTATTTTTGTTGTTGTTGATCTTTTCTCCAAAATGGCATATTTTATACCTTGTCATAAGAATGATAATGCCTCACACATTGCTGATTTATTAATGACGGAAATTGTTCGTTTACATGGTGTGCCAAATACCATTGTTTCTGATCGCAATGCAAAATTTTTAAGTCATTTTCGAAGAACTTTGTAGTATAAATTGAGAACCAAGTTGTTGTTTTCAACTACATGTCACCCACAAACGAATGGACAAACCGAGGTAGTTAATCATACTTTATCTACTATGTTGCGGGCTGTCTTGAAAACAAATTTGAAGTTGTGGGAGGAGTGTTTACCATATATAGAATTTGCTTACAACAGATCCGTTCACTCCACGACAAAGGTAAGTCCATTCCAGGTAGTGTATGGTTTCAATCCTCGTGCTCCTATTGATTTACTACCTTTGCCTCCTTCTGAAACTATAAATTTGGATGCTACACAACAATCTGAATTCATTCTTAAGATGCATGAAACTACAAAGAAAAATATTGAAATGATGAATGAGAAGTATAGGATTGCAGGTAGTAAAGATAGAAAAGAAGTAAAACTCGAACCGGGTGATTTGGTGTGGTTACATTTGAGAAAAGAGCGATTCCCTGACTTGAGAAAATCTAAAATTATGCCACGAGCTGCTGGTCCTTTTAAGATTGTTGAAAAGATTACTGATAATGCATATAAGCTTGAATTGCCTCCCGATTTTGGGGTTAGTCCTACATTTAACATTTCAAATTTGCGACCGTACTTAGGAGAAGAAGATGAACTTGAGTCGAGAACGACTCCAATTCAAGAGGGGGAGGATGATGAGGACATCACAACAGCGGAGACACACATTGAAATGCAAGGACCAATCACAAGAGCATGAGCACGGTTAATAAATCAACAGGTGAATTCGCTCCTAACTTCTTTTGCATGTGAGTTTGAGAATAGATTGCTATGTGATGATTTAATTGTTATTAGGAATAATGGAGAATATCAACAAGTGAAGGAAAGAGGCATTGGGAGCGTGGAGAACCAGATGGGACGTCCACAAGTTGAGGGAAAGAGTTTACAACTCGGACTCGAGTTCAACTTGGAGTCCATGAGCAGTCCACCTTATAACGGACGCCCAGGAGGCATACGGACTCCGTTTTCGACGTTCTACATATGCACGGAAAGAGGATAAGATAAACTTTCCAATGGTTGAGGTCTAACCTCAAAATTCATCCGGAGTCATTGGGAATCGTCAAAACAAGTCGAGTTCAGATTTCTGTCAGGTGCTGCGCCACCGAATCGAGCTTTTGGGCCTTGTATCCCGTAAGAGTCCATTAGGGACGCGTCTAATCGTGTTTTGGCCAAACCCTAGCCTTTAAATACTGCATACGCCAGTCATATTTGGTGGGTTTTGCTTAGAATAACAATTTCGCCGTTCTACAGTTTGTGAGACCCCAACTTCTCAATTTTAGATCGTGTCTTCTACGTTCTTGCTTTTGTTCTCGGTTCACTTACAGGAATTAGCCTTCTTGGCGAGGTCAAGCATGTGCTGCACGGTTGATAACCAATGGAGCAGTGGTGTAGTGATTGCAGGGGTACTCGAGCTGCTCGAGTGTCGCGGATCATCAACGTCGAGTTCTCCACTCCAATCAACTTACCTTTCGAAAGATTGGGCCTAAACCTACTCATCAACGTTCACCTCCTCCTTGACTGGTCCGTTGAGTAAGGCGCTTTTCACATCCATTTGATAGAGCTTGAAATCATGGTGAGTAGCATATGCAAGTAATATTCTAATTGATTCAAGCCTAGCTACGGGAGCAAAAGTTTCGTCGAAATCCAAACCTTCGACTTGTGAATACCCTTTGGCCACAAGTCACGCCTTGTTCCTTGTCACCACCCCGTGTTTGTATTGTTTGTTTCGGAAGACCCATTTTGTTCTGACTACGTTGAAGTTGGGTCTTTCAACGAGTTCCCACACCTCGTTTCGTTTGAAGTTGTTGAGTTCTTCTTGCATTGCTACCACCCAATCCGGATCTTTCAATGCATCCCCAATCCGATTATGTTGTCGATTGGGTGATCTCTTTGGACGCATTGGTGTACTCTTGTGTGTGGCACTTGTGGTCTTGTATCTTCATGATCGTCTTCTTCTCCCACTGGATGGTTGCCTTCATTGCGTGTTGACCATCTTTGTCTTCTTGAGGTTGATCTTGTGTAGAAGCTCCCCCTTGATCCATTACCTCCGCTTGTGGTTCATCTTCTTCATTTTCATTTGGAGGTGGCACTTGTGGTCGAACATGGCCCAAAGCCATTCTTCTCAACGTTTGACATGGAGCTTATTTTCTATCTAGCACACATTGATCAACTTGATCTTCTTGAGATCCGTTAGTTTCATTGAACACTACGTCACGTGCTACTTCAACAAGTCTGGAGACTTTGTTGAAGACACGATAGGCGTAAGAGTTTGAATCATAGCCAAGCAAGAAACCTTCATCGGACTTCGAAGCGAACTTTGAAGTCCTAGGCTTCTTGTTCAAAATATAACACTTAGAACCGAAAACTCAAAAGTAGGAAATATTCGGCTTGTTACCGGTGAGTAGCTCATATGACGTTTTCTTGAGAAGTCGATGAAGATAGAGTCGGTTTATGGCGTGACAAGTGGTGTTGCCCGCTTCTGCCCAAAACTGATCTGAAGTCTTGTGCTCATCAAGCATTGTCCTCGCCATCTCTATGAGGGTTCGGTTCTTCCTTTCCGCTACTCCGTTTTGTTGAGGGGAATACGGTGCTGAGAATTCATGCTTTATCCCTTCTTCGTCTAGGTACTCCTCAACTTGGGTGTTCTTGAACTCCATGCCATTGTCACTTCGTATGTTCTTGATCTTCAATGATAACTCATTTTGGGCATGCTTGAGAAACTGCTTGAGGGTTCCTTGAGTTTCTCTCTTATCATGTAAAAAGAAAACCCATGTGAAGTGCGAAAAATCATCAACAATTACTAAGACGTATTTGTTACCGCTGATGCTTATGTAAGCAATTGGACCAAGTAGGTCCATGTGAAATAGCTCGAGCGGTCTTGTCGTTGTCATGACGTTCTTCGCGGGATGAGGTGCTCCTACTTGCTTACAAGTCCTGCCTTTCTCAAAAACAACATCCTTCAAACCTCGGATGTGATCGCCCTTGAGGAGTTTTTGAAGATTCCTCATACCAACATGTGCTAGCCGTCTATGCCACAACAAACCCATGTTGGTTTTCGCAATCAAGCATGTATCAAGTGCGGCTTTATCTTTGTTGAAATCAACAAGGTAAAGCTTTCCCTTTAACACACCCTTGAATGCAAACGAGTCATCACTCCTTCTAGAGACGGTCACACCCTCATTAGTGAACAAGTAATTATAACCCTTGTCACATAATGGAGATATGGACAGAAAGTTATAATCTAAGGAGTCAACATGCAAAACATGAGAAAGCTTGTGTTGAGATGATATTGCAATTTTACCGGTACTGAGCACCCTTCCTTGACTATTGTCTCCGAAATAGATGTCCTCGTTTGGATCTTCATTTACTTCATACTTAACGAACATCCTTCTTTCTCCGATCATGTGGTTGGTGCATCCACTGTCTAGCACCCATTTTGCTCCACCGGAGGTGTAGACCTGCAAAAACAATTATGCCTTGGTTTTAGGTACCCAAGCTTGCTTGGGTCCTTTGAGGTTAGTTACAAGTGATTTGGGCACCTACACATGGGACTTGGTGTTCCCATGGCGTGGCCCAACATATTTGGCATACACTTTACCAAAGTTGCTTTTCATAAGAACATAATATGCATCAAAAGTTCTAAACAAAAGTAGTTGCTCATATGAATTAGCATGTTTGGACTTGTCAACATTATTAGCCTTTCTAGCTTGAGGGGAGTTTCCCTTGATAAAGGCAATGCACTCCTTGTTATTTTTATGACTTCTAGCATTTTGCTTTTCACCATAAGAATACCCAATGCCATGTTTGACATTAGGAGGTCTTGTGGTCAACTATGCACTGCGTGCATACTTGATCTTCGCCTTGTCAAATATGCCACTACAGGATGGATGCTTGTCCTTTGCCAAGTTTGACTTATCCTTCAAGTTAGTTTCAATTTTAGCACATGTACAAGTAGTAGTAGTTTCAGATTTGAAGTGTTGAGAAGGTGAACTTGAAGAGGATGAAGGGTCACTTTGCTTAAGTGACTCAACTTGTACTTCAAGGATTTTGTTAACTTTGGTCAAGTTAGCAAGTTCATCCTTGATGATTACATTTGAGTCGCTTAACTTCAAGCAAGCTTCCTTGCTTGAAGCTAACTCAAGTTCTAGTGACTTGCTTTGCTCCTTTTCAAGTTCAAGAAGCTTTTTGATCTTAAGATACTCCTTTTGAAAGATGATCATATCTTCTTGGCGATCAACAAGATCCTCCTTATCAATAAGTTTATCCATTAATAATTTTATTTTTGCGGCAATTTTCTTATCTAGGCCAACAAGCATATCTTCATTATCACTATGGGCATCACTATCGCTAGAGTAAGAATGCAAGGAGGAATATTTAGATGTTACCTTTCTTTTACCTTCCTTCACCATGAGACATGTGTCGTTGTTCTTCCTTGCGCCAATAGTTGGGAAGAGGGTGGATTTCTTCGTTGTCTTATTGATGGCTATGCTAGCCATTTCCTCTTCCTCTTCGGATGAGGACTCATCATTTGAGTCCCAATCCTTTCCTAGATGCGCTTGTCCAATTAGCCTTTTTCTTCTTGAAGGTCTTCTTGGGTTGAGGCTTTGTTTCCTTGGTCTTCTTCTTGTTTTCTTCATAGGGGCAATCAACTATAAAGTGGTCATATTCACCACAGTTATGACATGCCCGCCTCAACTTTGGTCTTGATTTATCTTTGTATTTTCCTTCATTTTGTTTACCCCCTTGTCTTCTTTTCATCATCCTTTTGAATTTCTTCAAGAAGAGGATCATGTCTTCTTCATCTATATCGCTGCACTCATCATCACTGTCTTCTTCTTCTTGAGTCTCTCGAGCTTCTTTTGACAAGGGCTTGCAAGTGGACTTTAAAGCGACCCCCTTCTTCTTTGCCGAGGTGAGGTCGACAATTTCCTTGACATGTTTTGCTTGCTTCTCCATCATCTCGAAATTGACGATCTTCCCAAGCAATTCGTCCGGGGTCATTTTCTTGTACTTGGGGCTTTCTCTAATCATCGAGCACAAGGCAACATTGCGAGGCATGAAAGCTCTAAGAATGAGCTTCATCACCTCGTGATCATTCCACTTCTTGCTTCCATATGCTCGAACCTTGTTGATGAGAGTCTTCAACCGGTTATACATTTCTTGTAGTGACTCATCCTCTTCTATGGCGAATCTTCCCAATTCGCCTTCAATCATTTCGATTTTAGCTTCTCGCACATGACAATCGCCTTCATGCGCAGTTTGTAGTGTGTCCCATATCTCTTTTGCAATCTCGAGTTCATCCACTTTGGTGAACTCATCTCTGCTCAATGAAGATGTGATGACCGCTGCAGCTTGAGCATTTCGATGAATTGCTTGCTCTTGACTTGGTGTGAGCTCTTCAACGTCGTCCGAGATATCTATTCCTGTACATACTATATGCCACAAGCTGGGGTTAAGTGAGATTAAATGTATTTCCATATTTTGCCTCCACATTGAATAATCATTGCCATCAAAGTGTGTGGCTTTTCCTAGAGGGATTGACAAGTAGTGGTTGTTGTTCGAATTCAAGCGATCATAATTAAAATGATATCAGGAGTAGTCGATGTGACTACTCCCCTTCTTCATCTTTTTATCTTCGATCTCCATCTTTCCTTTGGAGAGAGCTTTCTTCCTTAGGAGCGCCTTGAGTTCGAGCTTCTCCTCATCATCATCCTCAAAATCCTGAATGGCGTCGAGGATCTTCTCCAATTTCTGAGCCATTTCGTCTTCAACCTTCTCTTGGTTGAGGCTCTTGTGCACATCCTTCATGTCCGACATTTTCTCTTCGAGCGATTAGTCTCCTTTTGAAGAGTCTAGCTCTGATACCAATTGAATGTGGCCTAGAGGGGGGGGGGGGTGAATAGGCCTTTCTGAATTTTTGTCGGAACCTGCAACACATAGCAACTTGATCAAATACCGATAAATCGGACTAGTCTGGTAGTGTGCGGACTAGTCCAGTGCGTGCGGACTAGATCGATCAAGTTTGATCGATGATATCGATACAAGTACTCTACACAGCGGAAATTAAGATGTAACTAGAGTATGTTGCTTCAATTAAACTGAAGATAGCACAAGGTAACCTTAGTTTCAAGTTTTGACATAATTTGACTAAGATCAGTTAAACCCTAGATGCAATGAACAATAAGCACAAAGTGAAGACACACAATTTTTATCCCGTGGTTCGGTTCCGACGAAGGCAACATACATCCACGTTGAGGAGCCCACGAAAGGACCGGGTGTTCACCAACCCTACCCTCGTTCAATCGCCACGGAGGACGATTCTCTTCCACTAATCACAAAGGGCAAATCACCAAGTTCAAGGGGCCTTCTCACAAGTTTAGGGCTCCCTAAGAATTTACAACTGAATACACCACCAACACACTCGAATTATATGCAATAAAGAACAGGAGTGTGCGAGAGAATCAAACCCAAGAGCTCAAAACATGAAGAATCATGTCTCTCCTTTGATCTAATGTTAATCTTCAAAGATTTGATCTTTCTTGCATTGGATTGTGTGGAGAGATGTGTTTTCTAGACTCTTGGAGGGTGTGATGGCGCAGGGGGTTGAGAGAGTTTGATTAGGGGCAGTGCACCTCTATTTATACTAGGGTTTCCAAAGGTTACCGTTAGGGTTTTCAAAGTCCGGACTAGTCCATGGTGGACTCCGGACTAGTCCGGTGTGCGGCGTGTGGGAAACCCTAAGTGCCCTGAATTATCAGACTTGTCTGGCCAGGGGCGGACTAGTTTGATTTTGTCTCTGGAAATGGTCAGACTAGTCTGGCCATTATCGGACTAGTCCGACCGTGGTGAAACCCTTAGTGAATTGGGGACAAGTCCGCACTTGGAGGACTTGTTCGATTTTAGTCAGAAGGTTTTTGGACTAAACAGTGCAGATATCGAACTTGTCCGATTTAGGTTAGAAAGATATCATACTAGTCCGTGGTGATATCGGACTTGTCCGATTTCGTGCAAACTGTGAAGTGCTGAGGACCAGTCCGTAGTGGGGAGGACTAGTCTGATTTTAGTTAGAGAGATATCGGACTAGTCCGTAGTGATATCGGACAAGTCCGGTCTGTGTAAACCTGGACTTTGCAGACAAGTCCGCACTAGGAGGACTTGTCGGATTCTGGACAGAGGGATTATCGGACTAGTCCAGGATATATCGGACTAGTCTGGACCTGTATGAATTTGTGCAGTGAGAGGATTAAAATTTGCTTGAGATCTTGGGGTGTGTTCCTCCAACACACTCCATACACAACGATTATTCTATTCATCTCTTGAGCTCTTTCCAACTTGATTTCTCACTCCTCTTTCTTTCTGCGCTTTCTCCATGTTTTTGTTAAAACCTGCGCTCTTCTCAACAATTTGGTTAGGATCTCATTTGTTTGTCATAAATAAACCAAAACCCACAAGGGATGCCTAGATGCACTTTCAGATGGTTTAACAGCGAACCATCACCCAACAACACATCAGCATATCTTTAATGCTGCAGTGCGGAAATCAAAGATGGCCCCACCTCTGGTAGAATAACTTAACCAAAAGGGTTTCTCCCATAGGTGGGCCCGGGGGCCACTGTCGGTATCCTGCGTACCGGGTACCCAATGATACCGCAAGAAACATTGAGGATTTCCACCCGTTCGAGTTGAAGACCTCCAAAGGCTACACGTGCTGCATAGCACTGGACCCGCCTCCCTCGTTTGGGTACCTCTGAAACTGCCACGTGTAACACAAGGCCAGAACTAACTCCCCCTGTAGGGGAGCTCCGGTCTTGCCACGTATCCAGCGACCACGGACCTAACCCCCAGTAGAGGGAAGCTCCGGTGCTGCCACGTGTATAGTGGCTCTGGACCTGCCTCCCCACGATGGGAAGCTCCGAAGTTTCCATGTGTCGAGCCTCCGGACCTAAGACAACAATGAAGAGATTAGCGGTTCTCCAACTGCAGAGACATTCAAGGACAGTTAAAGCTACAGTTCAAGACATAATTACATGTCATTAATGCCATATTGATGACACACGATCAGAGGACCCTTAACAATGGAACGCCGCTATTAAGGCATGTTATCATGCTGTTAATTGTGCTTAATATCCATAGATCATGTATTAGGCAATTAACTACTGCCAGGGCCACATGTCGGGCCAGGCTGATGTAACGGCGAGTCCTTAGTCTATAAAAGGGCTGCGCCGCACACTACATAAACAACCAAGCTCACACACTTACAAGCGCCATACATTCATACATACAACACACATCCCGTTATCGTGTCATCATCTTGTTCGTAATCTCACGCGTGCCCCAACCAATCAAGAACCTCCGTTGGCTACGTTCTAGTAGTACCGGGGGAAGTGTCGATCGCACACTTCAACACAAGTCCATGCACTCCTTTCACACATGCAAACTTCTTCCAACGACGTCCATGATATCTTCATATACATTATTCTTGATTCAGACATGCTGCGCAAGCTCCCGATCAACTCAACCACAATTCCTCCTGAACTTGGTTGTTGAACCTCATCTTCTCACTAAGACTAGTTCAATGGATCCCGTTACCAGTCATGTCTTGAACTCAAGCAACACTTGCACATGAATAAATAACTGATACTTCTGAGCACAGGTCCTCGACGTGACTCTTGTTAGTTCTAATAACCACAACACCTTACGTGAGCACCTCATATAAGCATGTTGCAAACCATAGCAAAATGATATCAGCTATAACAACCAACACACACCAAAAACTTAGTAAAAGAATACTAAGCAAGCTTTCCATAATCCAAAAAGCAAGTTTGAGACATTGCAAGTTAAAAGCAGAACCATTGCAGACTAGCACTGGACCTTGAAATGGAGCTTACCAAAGCTAGCAGGACCTAGTGCTCGAGCCTACCAAATCTAGTCGGACCTAGCGCCGGAGCTTACCAAAGCTAGTCAGACCTAGCACTGGAGCTAACCAAAGCTAATCGGACCTAGCGCCGGACTTAGCAAAAACATGTTGGACCTAGCGCCGAACTTAGCAAAAACATGTCGGACCTAGCCATAACAATTTGTACCTATACAAAGTAAGTCATACCTAGCCAAAACAAGTCGGACCTTACGTCGAACCTTGCCGGAGCTACCCAAAACAAGTTGGACCTATTGTCGGACCTTTCTAGAGCTCGGACCTTGAGTCGGACCATGTTGAAAAAGGTGTTTTGGTGAAATTAAAAACTTTTATCGCCATAGCCAATGTATTCAGCACACATAGGTCTCACAATCTCCCCCTTGATGAATGCATTGGCAACACCACTTAAAATTCAAACATTGACTTATGAAAAGTTTTGAAAACAATCAAATGAGAAAGAAAGAAATTTCAAAACAAATATTTCTCACCCTATACTTATTTCTCTCCCTTTGTAAATCAGAAATAAAATGAGAAGAAAAACAAAAATTCCCCCCTGAGAAGAATCGTGCCAAAACAATTGTGAATGTGTGCAATGTGTGATCAATTTCTTCCCCTTTGACAATGTATTCAACAAGGTACAAAAGAGAAATTTAATTGTTATGAGGATATTGTAATACATACATATAAAACAAAGATTATCCAAGTCATACTATCAAGTAACTTATACTATCACATCAATGAAATACATAAAGTAGTGTAAGCCATGCTAGAGATCAAGTGTAATTTTCAATTTAAGCAAGTCATGATCTCTCAAACTTAACTATTTCAAAACCTGAAAGTATGACACTTGTTGCTGTATTTTTATTTTTCAATATCATTTAAAGCACAAATTTTGATCATATAACATTTGCAAGAGATTATATGCAACACCAGTCTTATTCTAGCCAACCAAGCCAAGCTTATGTCATTTGACAGTTAGAAGCTTAAGGACATGGTTTTAGTCATACACAATTTCGTCCAAGTTCATATCTAAGTGCAATGATAAGCCATCTCAAAAGAAGAAGTGCGATGCATGCATATTCTCTTGATCTTTTCTAATTTTTATTTGATCATAAAATCTCAACATGTGGATAGTTGATTGATTAATTTTTCATTATTAAAAGCACTTGTGAGCATGCAACAAGTTCAAAATAGCAAGAAAGTTTGATCATGACCAGATTTAGTGTAAGTAATTATTCCAATTACTAGTCATGGCAGAAACTACAAAATGTATAACTTGAGTAATGTAGTAAGAACTTCCAGCATGTAAAAGGAATCAAAAAATCATATATGTATGAAATACTATGCTCATATTGTTTTAAATTCAGATTCACACATAGACTTCTCAAGTTTCGAAAATCTCTTTCAATTTAAGCCATGAGGATGCATAACCCCTATTTCACTATGAATGAAACAAAAATGAGTGAAATCCAAAGGTTTTGTGAAAATATCAGCCAATTGTTGTTCGATATCTACATGGTGAAGCATAATGTTTCCTTTTTCAACATTATCACGGAGAAAGTGATACCTAATGTCAATGTCCTTTGTTCTCGAATGTTGCACGGGATTTTTAGCAATGCAAATGGCACTAGTGTTATCACAAAACAGTGAAACACTATATAGATTAACCCCATAGTCTTTAAGTGTTCGAACAATCCAAAGAATTTGTGAGCAAGCGCGAGTAGCAGCTACATATTCAGATTCGGCTGTGGATTGTGCAACTGAGTTTTTTTTCTAGAGGACCAAGCAACAAGAGAATTACCAAGAAAATGACAAGCACCCGAAGTACTTTTCCTATCAATGCTAAAACCTCAAAATCAACATCCGAGAAAGCTTTCAAAGTAAAGGTTGACGAAGAAGGAAGAAAAATGCCAAATTCTTGAGTTTCATGTAAGTACCTGAGAATTCTTCTGATGGCTTGACGATGTGAAGCATGTGAGGAAGCTTGAAAACGTGCACGAAGACATATGTTGAATTGTATGTCCAGTCTTGATGCCGTGAGATACAAAAGTGATTTGATCATGCTTCTATATTCTTTTTGATCCATGGGTTCACCATCTTCATGAAGTTCAAGTGTCATTGCTATACCATATGGTGTCAGAAGAGGCTTGCTTTTGTCCATGTTGAAGCGCTTAAGAAGGTCTCTTGTATACTTTGTTTGATGCACAAAGGTACTGTCTTTGGTTTGCTTGATTTGCAGACCCAAAAAGTACGTGAGTTCTCCCATCATACTGATCTCAAATTCTGAACTCATCATAGCTGAAAACTTGGACACAAGATCACGAGAAGCACAACCAAAGATAATATCATCCACATACACTTGAACGAATAATGAGTCATTGCCATGCTTAAGCACAAAAAGAGTTTTATCAACCTTGTCCATGTTAAATCCCTTTTCAAGTAAGAATGTTTTTAACCTATCATACCATGCTCTAGGGGCTTATTTTAGACCGTACAAGGCTTTGGACAGTTTGTAAACATGATTAGGAAAATCTGGATTTTCAAAACCCGGTGGTTGCTTGACACAAACATCCTCATCTATGTAGCCATTAAGAAAAGCACTTTTAACATTCATTTGATATAACTTGAAACCTTTAGATGCAGCAAAAGCTAACAAAATTCTTATGGCTTCTAATCTAGCGATAGGAGCAAAAGTTTCATCAAAATCTAGACCTTCAACTTGAGTGAAACCTTGAGCAACCAACCTAGCCTTATTCCTAACCACAACCCCATCCTCACTTTGTTTATTTTTAAACACCCATTTAGTTCCAATTAAAGTGTGACCTTGAGGTGGAGCTACAAGTTTCCAAACATTATTTCTTTCAAAAATTTCTAACTCTACTTGCATGACAATAATCCAAGATTCATTAGTGAGTGCGTGTGATATATCTTTGGGTTCAAAAGAAGCAACAAAAGCATAATGAGCGTGAGAGTTTGGATCGCAAAACTTGGACTGTGTAACTTGTTCGTGCAAGTTCCCAATGATTTGTTGTGGATGATGACTTCTAAGGATTCGGAGGGGAGTAGACACTTCAAAAGGTCCTTGTTCTTCATGTTCATAACATATCAAAGAACTTGTGGCTTGAGGATGATCTGTAGCAGCTGCAATAGTTGTTGGTGCTGGTTGTGGTGTAAAATCAGCAGCGTGATTAACGTCATATGCTTCTGAATTTTCGGGCAGAAACGCCACTTCTTCGTCTTCTTCGATGAAAATACCCCCCCCCTGAGGATATGGATCTGGACCATTTACCTCCGAAGGATTGAACACGTGAAGGTCCGGTCATGTGGCGTGAGCAACCTGCATTCACAATCCAAATGTTCTCCTTCCTCAAGCGTGTAACCTACATAGAAGCACAATACATCGATGACTCAATATTTTGGTTAGTCAGAAGGCATTTAGGAATCCAGTACTGAGTCACACGACATGCAGCAAGAAAAATACGTGAAAGCTAAGACAAAACAACAGGTTTATGGTGCTGGTTGTGGTGTAAAATCAGCAGCGTGATTAACGTCATATGCTTCTGAATTTTCGGGCAGAAACGCCACTTCTTCGTCTTCTTTGATGAAAATACCCCCCCCCTGAGGATATGGATCTGGACCATTTACCTCCGAAGGATTGAACACGTGAAGGTCCGGTCATGTGGCATGAGCAACCTGCATTCACAATCCAAATGTTCTCCTTCCTCAAGCGTGTAACCTACATAGAAGCACAATACGTCGATGACTCAATATTTTGGTTAGTCAAAAGGCATTTAGGAATCCAGTACTGAGTCACACGATGTGCAGCAAGAAAAACACGTGAAAGCTGAGACAAAACAGCAGGTTTATGAGCCAAAGTTTGAGGATTTTTGTACCCAACTACTGACTTATGAGGTGTTACATGTGTAGCATGAAAAATAGTAGGTTTGGGAGCAAACTTTGCATGTTTTTGACTCATAACAGCAGGTTGCATTTCTTGATATTTGGTTTAGCATGTGCAGCAAATGTTGCATGAGAGTTATGAGATCTAGCTTGCATTCTTACCTTTTTTTGTTGTTTAGCTAGTCTATAATAAAAAATCTATGACATCACCATTGAAAGTGCATCTAGGAATCCCTTGTGGGTTTTGGTTAATTTATAACAAACAAATGAGATCCTAACCATAGTATTGAGATGAGCGCATGCTTTAATAAAAGAATGAGGAAAGTGCCAAAAGGAAAGGAGAATGAGGATCAATTTGGAAAAGAGCTCAAGAGCTGAATAGAATACATCATTGTGTATGGAGTGTGTTGGTGTGACACATCCCAAGAGATCTAACATAAAAAAAATCGTCACACACTTCACATTTCATAGGAATAATGGACTAGTCCAATACACACCGGACTAGTCCGATATCCTCTCTGGACAGGTTCAGACAAGTCCAGCCAATGCGGACTTGTCCGCACCGGACTAGTCCGAAAAAGTCCGGACTAGTCCGATAATGCCTTTGACTAAAATCAGACAAGTCCTCCAAATGCGGACTTGTCCTATATTCACCAAGGGCATCACCACAATGGACAAGTCTGATATCAGCACGGACAAGTCCGAAAAACTTTCTAACTAAAATCGGACAAGTCAGCTTCTAGCCGAACAAGTCCGATATTTCTGGACACTTAGGGTTTCCTGCACGCCGCACACCGAACTAGTCCGAACTCCACTACGGACTAGTCCAGACCCTCGAAACCCTAACGGTAACTTTTGAAAACCCTAATATAAATAGATGTGCACGGCCCAATTATCAACGGACTTGACCCCCTGCGCCGTCACACCCTCCAAGAGCCTAGAAAACACATCTCTCCACGAAATCCAACACAAGAAAGATCAATCCCTTGAGGATTCACTTTGGATCAAAGGAGAGACACGATTCCACATGTTTGACCTCTTGGGTTTGATCTCTAACACACTCTTGTTGTTTTATTGTCGATCTTATGAGTGTGTTCTTGGTGGTGTTTGAATTGTAATCTTGCGGAGCCCTCAACTTGTGAGAAGGCCCCTTGAACTTGGTGATTTGCCCCCTTGTGATAGTGGAAGGAGAATTGTCCTTCGTGGCAATTCGACAAGGTTAGGGTCAGTGAAGACTCGGTCCTTTCGTGGGCTCCTCAACGTGGATGTAGGTTGTCTCTGTGGGAACCCAACCACGGAATAAAATCTTGTGTCAAACTTGTTCTTAAATTTCATATTGTATTCTAGGGTTTTGTCAATCTTGCATAACCTACGTTAAAACTTTGAAACAAGAATTGGTTTGCATTATACTTGGTTGCATTGACTCAATATTTGCCAGTTACATACTATATTCCGTTGCATACTGCGTTTGTATTGAGATCATTGATCGAACTTGATCAATTTAGTCCGCACGCACCAGACTAATCCGCACTCTATCGGACTAGTCTGATATCTCGGGATTTGATCAGTTTGTTAAGTGTTGCAGGTTCTGACTAAATTTCAAAAAGGCCTATTCACCCCCCTCTAAGCCACATTCAATTGATATCAGGGCAGAACTCTTCGCAAGAGACTAATCGCTCGAAGAGAAAATGTCAGACATGAAGGATGCACACAAGAGTGTCAACCAAGAGAAGGTTGAAGACGAAAAAGCTCAAACACTGGAAAAGCTCCTTGATGCTATCCAGGACTTCGAGGATGATGATGAGGAGACGCTTAAACTCAAGGCGCTCCTAAGGAAGAAAGCTTTCTCGAAAGGGAAAGTGAAGGTCGAGGACGAGAAGAAGAAGGGGAGTAGTCACACTGACTACTCCCGATATCCTTTTAATTATGATAGTTTAAACTCTAACAATAATCACTATCTATCTATTCCCCTTGGAAAAGCCCCACACTTTGATGGCAATGACTACTCAATGTGGAGGCAAAACATGAAAATGCACTTGATATCACTCAATCCAAGCTTTTGGCACATTGTGGTTACGGAAATAAATATCCCCAACGATGATGAGGAGCTCACGCCTAGCCAAGAGCAAGCAATCCATCGAAATGCCCAAGCTGCAACAGTCATCACCTCATCACTTAGTCGAGACGAGTTCACCAAGGTGGTTGGACTCGAGATTGCTAAGGAAATATGGGACACATTGCAAACTACACATGAAGGCGATCGTCATGTGCGAGAGGCGAAGATCGCAATGATCGAAGGCGAATTTGGAAGATTCACCATTGAAGAAGATGAGTCGCTGCAAGACATGTACAACCGCTTAAAGACACTCATCAACAAGGTTCGAGCATACGAAAGCAAGAAGTGGAACGATCATGAGGTGGTGAAGCTCATCCTTAGAGCTTTCATGCCTCGCTACGTCACCTTGTGCTTGATGATTAGAGAAAGCCCCGGGTACAAGAAAATGACCCCGGATGAGCTACTTGGAAAAATCATCAACTTTGAGATGATGGAAAAGCAGGCGAAGCATGTCAAGGAGATTGCCGACCTCACCTCAGCAAAGAAGAAAGGGGTCGCTTTAAAGTCCACTTGCAAGCCCTTGTCTAAAGAAGCTCGAGAAGCTCAACAAGAAGAGGACAACGATGATGAGAGCAGTGATATTGACGAAGAGGACATGATCCTCTTTATGAAGAGATTCAAGAAAATGATGAAGAAAAGACTAGGGGGAAATCAAGTGAAGGAAAGTAGAAGTCAAGACCAAAGTTGAGGCAGGCATGCTATAACTATGGTGAATACGACCACTTTATAGTTGATTGCCCATACGAGGAAAACTAGAAGAAGACCAAGGAAATAGAGCCTCATCCCAAGAAATGCTTCAAGAAAAAGAAGCAAGCTGGACAAGCACATCTAGGAAAGGAGTGAGACTCAAATCACGAGTCCTCATCCGAAGAGGAAGAGTAGATGGCTAGCATAGCCATCGAGAAGACATCCAAGAGGTCCACCCTATTCCCAACTCTAGGCGCATGGAAGGGCAACAACACTTGCCTCATGGCAAAGGAAGGTACATGAAAGGTAACAACCAAATCCACTTCCTTGCACTCTCATTCTAGTGATAGTGAAGTTGCTAGTGATAATGAAGACATACTAGTTGGCTTAGATAAGAAAACAACAACAAAAATGAAATTCCTACTTGATCAGCTTGTTGAGAAGGAGAAGTTAATCAATCGTCAAGAAGATATGATTATCTTCCAAAAGGAGGAGTATCTTGAACTTGAAAAACTTCTCAAACTTGAAAAGGAGTGAGCCAAGTCACTGGAACTTGAGTTAGACTCAAGCAAGGAAGCTTGCTTGAAGTTAAGCAACTCAAACACCACCATCAAGGATGAACTTGCTAACCTATCCAAGGTTAACAAAATACTTGAGGTACAAGTTGAGTCACTCAAACAAAGTGACCCCTCATCCTCTTCAAGCTCACCTTCTCAACCACTTAAAACTGAAGCTGCCATTATTTGTTCATGTGCTAAAATTGACACTAGCTTGAAGGAAAAGTCAACTTCTACCAAGGACAAGCATCCTTCCCAAAGTGGAATATTTGACAAGGAGATGATCAAATATGCACGAAGTGCATACTTGGTCACAAGACCTCCTAATGTCAAATATGGCATTGGTTATTCTTATGGTGAAATGCAATATGCTAGAAGCCATAAAAATAACAAGGATAGAATTTCCTTTGTGAAGGGAAACTTCTCTCAAGCCAGAAAGACCAAATATGCTAATAAGTCCAAAGTCAACACACATGATCACCAGACTAGTCTGGTCCTTACTCGGACAAGTCCGGTCCTCCAGACAAGTCCGGTTTCCTGGACTAGTTCTGTTCATCTACAACAACAACTATTATTCAAGACTTTCGATGCATCCTATGTTCTGATGAGAAGTAATTGTGGTAAAGTTTATGCTCATTATGTTGGGACACACCATGGGAACACCAAATCTCAAGTGTGGGTATCCAAATCTCTTGTAACTAACCTCCAAGGACCCAAGCAAGCTTGGGTACCTAAAACCAAGGCATGATTTGTTTTTGTAGGCCTATTCCTCCGGTGGATCAAAATGGGTGCTAGATAGTGGTTGCACCAACCATATGACCGGAGAAAGAAGTATGTTCGTTGAGTATGAAAAAAATGAGGATCCAAGCAAAGGCATCTATTTTGGAGACAATAGTCAAGGAAAGGTGCTCGGTACCGGTAAAATTGCCATATCATCTCAACCTACTCTTTCTCATGTGTTACATGTTGATTCCTTAGATTATAACCTGCTGTCCATATCTCAATTATGTGACAATGGTTATAATTGCTTGTTCACTAATGAGGGTGTGACTGTCTCTAGAAGGGGTGATGGTTCCATTGCATTCAAGGGTGTGTTAAAGGGAAAGCTTTACCTTGTTGACTTCAACAAAGATAAAGCCGAACTTGAAACATGATTGATTGCAAAGACCAACATGGGTTGGCTGTGGCATAGACGGCTAGCGCATGTTGGTATGAGGAATCTTCAAAAACTCCTCAAGGGCAATCACATCCGAGGTTTGAAGGATGTTGTTTTTGAGAAAGACAGGCCTTGTAGCGCGTGCTAAGCCGGGAAGCAAGTTGGAGCACCTCACCCCGCGAAGAACGTCATGACTACAACAAGACTGCTTGAGTTACTTCACATGGACCTTTTTGGTCCAATTGCTTACATAAGCATCGACGGTAACAAATATGGTTTAGTGATTGTTGATGACTTTTCACGCTTCACTTGGGTTTTCTTTTTGCATGATAAGACAGAAACTCAAGGAACCTTGAAGAGGCTTTTCAAGCGTGCTCAAAATGAGTTTTCATTGACGATCAAGAACATTTGAAGCGACAACGGAACGGAGTTCAAGAACACCTAGGTTGAGGAGTACCTAGACGAAGAAGGCATAAAGCATGAGTTTTCAGCACCTTACTCTCCTCAACAAAATAGAGTTGTCGAAAGGAAGAACCGAATCCTCATAGAGATGGCGAGGACAATGCTCGATGAATACAAGATCTCAGGTCGATTTTGGGCGGAAGCGGTTAACACCACTTGCCATGCCATAAATCGACTTTATCTTCATTGACTACTCAAGAAAACATCCTATGAGCTACTCACCGGTAACAGGCCAAATATCTCTTATTTTCGAGTTTTTGGTTCTAAATGCTATATTTTTAACAAGAAGCATAGGACTTCAAAGTTCGCTTCGAAGTATAATGAAGGTTTCATGCTTGGTTATGATTCGAACACGTACGCCTATCGTGTCTTCAACAAAGTCTCCAGAATTGTTGAAGTAGCACGTGACGTAATGTTCGATGAAACTAACGGCTCCCAAAAGGAGCAAGTTGATCCATGTGTGCTAGATAGAGAAGAAGGTCCTTGTAAAGTATTGAGAAGAATGGCATTGGGGGAAGTTCGACCACAAGAGCCACCTCTACATGTGCATGAGGAAGATGAACCGCAAGTGGAGGCCACATTCAATGATCAAGGGGGAGCTTCCGCACAGATCAACCTCAAGAAAACGAAGATGATCAACAAGTCAATGAAGGCAACCATCTAGGGGGAGAAGAAGAAGATCATGAAGACAAGACCGCAAATGCCACACCCAAGAGTACACCAATGCGTCCAAAGAGATCACCCAATCGACAACATCATCGGTGACATCCAAAAGGGAGTAACAACTAGATCTCGCATAGCTAACTTTTGTGAGCATTACTCGTTTGTGTCCTTTTTGGAACCACGCAGGATTGAGGATGCATTGAGAGATCCGGACTGGGTGGTGGCGATGCAAGAAGAACTGAACAACTTCAAACGGAACGAGGTGTGGGAACTCGTCGAAAGACCTAACGCGAACGTCGTCAGCACCAAATGGGTCTTCCGCAAGAAACAAGACGAACACGGGGTGGTAACAAGGAAAAAGGCACGACTTGTGGCCAAAGGGTATTCACAAGTTGAAGGTTTGGATTTTGATGAAACCTTTGCTCCCGTAGCTAGACTTGAATCAATTAGAATATTGCTTGCATATGCTACTCACCATGATTTCAATCTCTACCAAATGGATGTGAAAAGCGCCTTCCTCAACGGTCCAATCAAGGAGGAGGTGTACGTGGAGCAACCGCCCAGATTTGAAGAAAAAGAGTTCCCCAACCACGTCTTTATATTGCGTAAGGATCTCTACGGCCTCAAACAAGCTCCTAGAGCTTGGTATAAGTGTCTTATAGATTTATTAATTGAAAATGGTTTTAAGATTGGAAAAGCATATTGTACACTATTTACGAAACACTTCGACAATGATCTCTTTATCTGTCAAATCTATGTTGATGACATTATCTTTGGTTCAACTAACAAATCCTTTTGTGAAGAATTTAGAAAGATTATGACAGATAGGTTTGAGATGTCTATGATGGAAGAACTGAAGTACTTCATGGGATTCCAAGTGAGATAACAAAAGTAAGGGACGTTCATAAGCCAAACCAAGTACACTCAAGACATACTCAAGAAGTTAAGGATGGACAAGGCGAAGCCTATCAAGACTCCCATGGAAACCAATGGACACTTGGATCTCAATGAAGATGGACCAAGCATGGATCAAAAGATATATCGCTCCATGATTGGATCCTTACTTTACCTATGTGCATCTAGGCCTGATATTATGTTGAGTGTATGTTTGTGTGCGAGATATCAAGCCAATCCTAAGGAGTGTCATTTGAAAGCCGTTAAAAGGATCTTGAGATATTTGGTTCATACACCCAACCTAGGCCTTTGGTATCCCAAAGGTTCCAAGTTCAATATCATTGGATACTCTGATGCAGATTATGCCGGATGCAAAGTAGATAGAAAAAGTACCTCCGACACCTGCCAATTCCTAGGTAGATCCCTTGTTTCTTGGTCTTCCAAGAAACAAAATTCCATTGCCTTATCGACGACCGAAGCGAGGTATGTTGCAGCCGCAAGTTGTTGTGCACAACTCCTTTGGATGTGACAAACTCTAAGGGATTACGGTTACAATATGAGCCGTATTCCACTCCTTTGTGATAATGAGAGTGCCATCAAAATTGCTCATAATCCAGTTGAACACTCTAGAACCAAACACATAGACATCCGACATCACTTTTTGAGAGACCATTCAATGAAAGGAGACATAGCCATTTCCCATGTCAACACCGAAAAGCAACTAGCTGATATATTTACCAAGCCACTGGATGAAAAACGTTTTTGCGACCCCCGAAATGAACTCAATATCCTTGATGCTTGGAATGTGGCTTGAAAACTTGCACACCTGTATGAACTCTTCAAAATATATTGTTTGAGTTGCGAAAATCATCTTTGTCAATTTTCTCCAAAAACTATTTCAACTACTTGATCTTGATGAATTATGGTCATTGCTTGATTGTTGTATGCTTACTGATCATATTCATCAAGATTATTTGATTTGCTTTGCCTCCCTATTTTCTTAATAAGTACCTTCGAATATATACAAATGGGCTAAGCATTTCTTCCCTGGTGACCACGGACTAGTCCGTGGTTACCCGGACTAGTCTGCCCATGCAGACTAGTCCGCAGAGTGACTGGTAGTTCGGACTAATCCGATCGACCACGGACTAGTCCGATATAGGCTCTGGAAAAGTTTGGAATAGTCCAATTATGTTTGGACAAGTCCGATATTTCGACTCCATGACCCTAGCCGCCGCCAAACCCTAATCTTCTTCACCCTCACACTTGCCTCAAGCTCTCTCTCTCTCTCCTCGCTCGAGCTCCCAAAGGCGATTTACTTCATCCTCCATCAAATCTCTTCGTGTTTTGGTGGAAAACGAACTCCATTGCTTAGGGATTGAAGAGCACGGACTTGTCCGCACCTTCAACTCCTCCGTCTTCATGAATCGAGCAATATCGGTAAATTTTCCTCCCCAACCCTAGAAATCATAATTTTCTTCGTTGTTGGCCAAATAGCTTAGTTCCTTTCACCAAATACATACTTCCTTGATGTATTACATTGATATTGAGCTATTCTTGCATCGAGCAACCCCATTGGCCGTCTAGTTAGGGTTTAGGGTGATGAACACCGGACTAGTCCAGTCCATGTACGGACAAGTCCGGTCACCTGGACTAGTCCGTACCTGTACGCTGGACTAGTCCGATTTTATCTGAACTCAACCCTAATTACTTATTCCTCAATGCAATTCCTTGCCATCCATTCTCATGCATACCTTGTGTAACCCATTCTCAGGACAATGTCGAGCACCAACGACGAAATCTCCAACTTCGAGGCCGAGATGGACCAAGAAGCCTTGCTTCGGTCCTCGACGGGCCAAGGCAAGAAGCGCCAAGAGCGTCCATCCGAGCCGGCACCCTCTCCACCTCAGGCTCGACGAAAGGTGCTCGCCAAGAAGCCTGCCTCCAAGGCTTCAGCTGGTGGTGGACCTAGCTCGGCAATTACTCGCAAAGCTAAGGGAAAGGGCAAAGGGATTGCCACGGGCCCGATTGGCCCTCTCAAGCTGCATGCTCCGAGGCAGGGAAACAGAGATCCCTCCGAGGAGAGGTTCAATGGCAAGGGAAGTGACACTGCTTCCAAACTCAGATTCATTGATTGCTACAGCCGTTCCAAGAAAGCTGTCGATCCCAGGTTTTGGAGCAACTTTCATGCAGATTTCTACAGTTCCGTCTACCTCACTATGAAGACCCCAGTTGTGCGTAGCCAATGGATTGATTGGGCACACTTTGAGAAGAAGAGTTGCTCGGCTTTTGATGAGGTGGTCGAGGCAATTGAGAGGCATGGATTGAAGGATCTCTTTGCCTTCCGGAACAACTGGAACGATGAAGTTATTGTCCAATTTTATGCTACTTGTTTCTTTGCCAGTGATGAGGAAGAGCGGGTGACTTGGATGACTCATGGATCCAAGTACACCATCACCTATGACGAGTTTGCAAGGTTTCTACATCTTGATAGCTCAAGCAACGACAACTTGGTCATTCACAACATTGGTGTCCTTGAGAAGGACAAGATGAACTTTCTTTATGACACCCGTTCAACTTTCAACCCTCCTTCCACCAAGAACATGAAGCCATTATTTGTGGTTCTCAACAGGGTTTTGAGGAAGACCATTGCCCCGAAGGATGGGGATGCAGGAAGTGTCTAGGGCTATCTAAGGACACTGATGAAAGTGATTAGCAAAGACAGGAAGTTTGATGTCTTTGATTACATATGGAATGACATGGTGAACATCTCCTGCACTCCTAACAGGTCCTGTGGCTACGCACCTTACTTGATGTTCATGATTGAGAAGGTCACATGGATAAAATTTGTGAAGGATGTGGAGCACACCCCATTAAGGCCACAAAAGCCTCCTCAAGCAACAATCCAAGCTGCTCCTTCTCCGGTGTCTAGTGAAGAGGCACCAAGGAGAGCTAGAGGTGATGCAAGGGATGATCCCACCACTAGGGCCCCTCCCCAAAAAGGGTCCCCTAGTGGCATCTTGAAGTACTTGTCAGCTATTTTTGTCTCTTGCAAGAAGGCCGAAGTGAACACATACAAGATGAACAAGGCAAGAAAGGCGGACATGCGATATGTCAAAGAGAATGTGAAGCACATTTGCCAGAAGCTGGAGATCGTGCCCATTGGATATCTAGTCATTTACGATGATTCAGCCTTAGATTTCACCGAGCTCGGGCCCTTGACTCCCTCCGAGCTTGCTTATTTTGGCATTGGGAGCTCGAGTGGATACACTCCTCCTCATCCTCCTCCTCATCCTCCTCCTCAGCCCGAGAATGAAGACGAAGATGATGAGAGGACCGACAACGAGGACTGAAGATCTTAGATCCCTCCTCTCCTTCTTTTTGGTGTCTTGATGCCAAAGAGGGAGAGATTGAGGGGGAGTCATCAATAGATCTTAGCTGTAGGATGAGAGATGAGAGCCTCTCTTATGCATCTTTTTATGTCTTTTGGGTTGTAAGACTTAATATTGTGCTCTTTTGGTACTTTTAATCCTGTGATGAAATGCTATGAATGATTTAGGCTCATATTCATGAAATCTGTGATTTTGCCTTATAATTGACATATATGCTTGTTGATTGATATATTGATGTCAATTACTTCACTGTCATCATGATTACTGCTCTCACTCATTTGGTTTTGCATCCCACCATAAAGAGTGCACATATGTCTTATGTTGTCATTGCTAAATAAGTTTGAAGCTCACATGTGCATACTTTATGAAAATTCTGCATTTTTATCATATTTTGTGAAATCTCAATTGGTTGTCATCAATCACCAAAAAGAGGGAGATTGAAAGTGCATCTAGGCATCCCTTGTGGGTTTTGGTTGATTTATGACAAACAAAAAGGAAAGGAGAATGAGGATCAATTCGGAAAAGAGCTCAAGAGCTAAATAGAATACATCATTGTATAGGGAGTGTGTCGGTGTGGCACATCCTAAGAGCTCTGACATAAAAAAAATCCTCACACAATTCACAGGAAAAATGGACTAGTTCGATACACACCGGACTAGTCCGATATCCTCTTTAGGCAGGTTCGTACAAGTCCAACCAATGCGGACTTATCCGCATTGGACTAGTCCAAAAAAGTCCGGACTAGTCCGATAATACCTCTAAATAAAATCGGACAAGTCCTCCAAGTGCGGACTTGTCCTATACTCACTAAGGGCATCACCACACCAGACAAGTCCGATATAAGCACAAACAAGTCCGAAAACCTGTCTGACTAAAATCAGACAAGTCCGCTTCTAGCCGAACAAGTCCGATATTTCTGGACACTTAGGGTTTCCTGCACGCCGCACATCGGACTAGTCCGGACTCCACCACGGACTAGTCTGGACCCTCGAAACCCTAATGGTAACTTTTGAAAACCATAATATAAATAGATGTGCACGGCCCAACTATCAACGGACTTGACCCCCTGCGCCATCACACCCTCCAAGAGCCTAGAAAACACATCTCTTCGCGAAATCCAACGCAAGAAAGATCAATCCCTTGAGGATTCACTTTGGATCAAAGGAGAGACAAGATTCCACACGTTTGAGCTCTTGGGTTTGATCTCTAACACACTCTTGTTGTTTTATTGTCGATCTTACGAGTGTGTTCTTGGTGGTGTTTGAATTGTAATCTTGGGGAGCTCTCAACTTGTGAGACGGCCCCTTGAACGTGGTGATTTTCCCCCTTGTGATAGTGGAAGGAGAATTGGCTTTCATGGCGATTCGACGAGGTTAGGGTCAGTGAAGACCCGGTCCTTTCGTGGGCTCCTCAACGTGGATGTAGGTTGCCCCTGTGGGAACTGAACCACGGGATAAAATCTTGTGTAAAACTTTTTCTTAATTTTCATTTTGGATTCTAGGGTTTTGTCAATCTTGCATAACCTACATTAGAACTTTGAAACAAGAATTGGTTTGCATTATACTTGGTTGCATTGACTCAATACTTGCCAGTTACGTACTATATTCCACTGCGTACTGCGTTTGTATTGAGATCATTGATCGAACTTGATCAATTTAGTCCGCACACACCGGACTAGTCCGCACTCTAGCAGACTAGTCCGATATCTCGAGATTTGATCAGTTTGTTAAGTGTTGTAGGTTCTGACTAAATTTCAAAAAGGCCTATTCAACCCCCTCTAGGCCACATTCAACCATCTCTACCATAGTGGGTACAATGAAATTTAACTTTATATTCGTGTCTAGATGAGCAAGCAACATGTTTATTAGAAGCTGAATGAGACAATAGTCCTACAGATTTGAAAACTATTTTTTGTTTAGGTACTATTTTAATCAAACCACTTTCTAATGACTTTAAAATTTTAGGTGGATGTGCCTTAGCATGAGCATGGGAATCAAAACCTAAACCAGTAAGTTTAGATTTTTGTTCCCAATACAAAACTGCTCTAGTGTCCTATTCATGTCATCAAGTTTCTTAGACAATTCTAGGAAATTTACACATGAAGTTTTTCCTTTTAGTTTGCAATTTGAGCAATATTTAACTTTATGAGCACGTAAAGCATTATTGAAAACAGAAATTTCATTCATAGCATCATGTAGCTTCTTGTTAAGATTATCACAACTAGAACAATGCGAATCAATTGTAGAACAGCCAGCGTCTTTCATGTTTTTATCATTAAGTGCATCAAGCTCTCTGTTCTTTTCAATCTCTAACTCAAGTTTATCAAGTGTGGAGGTGTGTGCACTTCTTAGAGAGGACAATTGTTCATATATTAAATCATATGAGGAACAAGAATCATCACTAGGAATCAATGATTTCAAACGATTAATTTCAGATTCTAGTGACTCAATTTTAACAGCATTATCCCTAAGCTTTTTGTCGTTTTTCTTAACTATAATAGTAGCACGAGAAATAGCATCACCCATTTCTTCGCAAGTAGGACACACCTCTTCATTGTCGTTGTTGTGTTCTGCCTCCTCCATACTTGATCTTGATTTGCCTGCCATGAAACACAAGTTTGCCAAATGATCTTCATCTTCGTCACTTCTGATGGCCACATCGCTTGAGCCAATTTCTTGAAGTGCGGAGATAAAACTATTCACCAATTGGCATCCTCTAAAACCCTTCTTTTTCTTGTTGTTTGTAGAGGAGTGCTTCATCCTTGTTTTCTTTTCATCACGGAAAGTAGCACCTGAAAGGTTAGGACAGTCCATGAGAAAATGTCTTGTCTTACCACATTTGAAGCATCGTTGAGGTCCGACACTTCCCCTCCTTCTAGTTCTCACATTTTGCAATGCTTTTGAGAACCGAGTAGAGATGAGTGCAAGTTCTTCCTCTATAAACTCTTCAATCTGTTCAAGGGTTAGAGAGGACAACAAAGCAAGTGTTCCACAAGATGAAGATTGGCTGGAGCTAGGCATGTCACGTCGAGAAACAAATGCAAGAGACTTGTTGGGGTTCTTACGTGAGATTATGTCAATTTCATGAGTTCTCAATTTAGAATATAGAACATCTAAAGTAAGTGTACTCATGACAGTAAATTCAAGAATAGATGTGACTTTCATCTCCCAAATTCACATGTCTAATGTACTAAGTAATTTCCTAGCTTTCTAAGCATCTGAAAAATTAACATTGATGCTACGCAAATTGCTGAGAATTTTATTAAAGTGAGCAAAGAGGTCATCGATGGACTCACCTGGTTGCATCTCAAAGCGCATGTACTCCTTTTTGAACATGTATTGCCTTACCTCCTTGATCATGTTATATCCTTCGTGGTAATCACATAGAGCTTTCCGAACATTGTATGCAGATCGGAGGTGAGCAACACAGTTGAAGTCCTTTGAGTTAGTCCTTGTATCATCAAGTTAGGAGCCTTGTTTTTGTTGTTGTTGTCGATATCTCTGATGTTTGTAGACGTGACTTGGTCATTTGACGGTACGTCGTAAGGTTTGTACACCTTTTCCCATATTGCAAAGTCTTTTGCTTGGATGAATGCTTCCATATGTGCCTTCCAAACCTGAAAATCAATACCACTAAAGACACAAGGTTTTGCGGAGTATTTCTCCATGATGATTAGTCAAAAACACGTGCAAATCACAAAGATTAGAGAACTGTGGCTCTGATACCAATTGTAGGATCGAAGAGCAAGTGAAAAGCTACCAGAGGGGGGTGAATGGTAGATTAAAACTTTTTCAGCGGAAGCAACGAAAACCCCTTAGCTGAAAATTTGATCTGTTAACAAATCGTGTGTGCGACTAATATAAACGTGATAAATTGTGACAAAATCAGTATAGATTGTGGATAATCAAGTAACGAAGACGTCACAACAAGAATCATGATATTCGTTGAGAAAAACTTAAGTTACGATCGAAAGATCGAACAAAGGTCAATCTGTTCTACCCGAGAAAAACAGATCTGCAAAAACTCGTGTAGATCCAAATCCACAAATCCAATGACCGTAAAATTTTCACAGATGATAGATAATCAAGTTGTGAAGATAACCCAAAAATAACCAAGACAATTGGATCTGTAAAACTCGAGTTATGATAAAACCACCAAAATAAGGTAGTGCTGTGCAGAAACTCGACGAGAAAGACTTTATGAAAACAAGTCGAACGAACAAGGCACAAAAGTTCCTTTAAAATACAAATTTTATTGATAAAACCACAAGAGGAACAGGTCCAAAGTCGTGCACCACGAGGTCTGACCTCCCTTGCTTATATAACCAGCCCTTAGGCCAATCCAATCCTAACTAGGACTCAAATCCTACTCAGATTCAACCAAAACTTTCCATAAGTGCTCAAGACTCTTTCATACGTAGATAGAAGCAATCTTAAGACTTCTAAACACCTTAGGAACGTATCCCTCATTTCTAAAACAACCCAACTTCGTGATCCACACGAAATCCTATCATAACCAACTCAAATCTTTCCATATTTGAGTCAAATCCGACTAAGCCGCAACCTGCGTCCATAACCTAGTCGGTTGGACCTTTCCGACCAATTCTTTACGTCCACATCTCTTCATCATGCCTCGGAACCATGTAGCCACGCCCATGCACTCCTTTCACACGTGCATACTTCTTCCAATGACATCCATGATATCTTCATATGCATTGTTCTTGATCAAACATGTTGTGCAACCTACTGATCAACTCAACCACAATTCCTCCCGAATTGGTTGTTGAACCTCATCTTCTCCCTAAGACTAGTTCAATGGATCCTGTTACCAGCCATGTCTTGAACTCAAGCAACACCTGCACATGAATAAACAACCGATACTTCCAAGCATAAGTCCTTGACTTGACTCTCGTTAATTCTGATAACCACAACATCTTACGTGAGCACCTCACATAAACATGTTGCAAACCATAGCAAAATGATATCAGCCATAACCACCAACACACACCAAAATATTAGTAAAAGAATACTAAGCAATCTTTCCATAATCCAAAAGCAAGTTCGGAACATTGCAATTTCAAAGCAGAACCATTGTAGACTAGCACTAGACCTTTAAATGGAGCTTACCAAAGTTAGTAGGACCTATCACTGGAGTTTACCAAAGCTAGCAAGACCTAGCGCCGGAGCTTACAAAAGCTAGTCGGACCTAGCACCGGAGCTAACCAAAGCTAATCGGACCTAGCGCCGGACTTAGCAAAAAAATGTCGGACCTAGCCATAGCATGTCGGACCTAGACAAAGTAAGTCGAACCTAGCAAAACAAGTCAGACCTTACGTCGGACCTTGCCGAAGCTACCCAAAACAAGTCAGACCTATTGTCGGACCTTGCTGGAGCCCGGACCTAGAGTTGGACCATGTTGAAAAAGGTGTTTTGGTGAAATTCAAAACTTTTATCGCCATAGCCAATGTATTCAACACACATAGGTCTCACAATCATATTTCACCTATGTTTTGCAATCACACCTATTGCTTGTTTTCATTGCATGACTGTATATCTATTTTAAAATTTTGTTATTCTATGAACCAATTGAATGTTGTAGCATGAGCTATGTTGATGACTGAGTATCAGTGTTAGCTACTAGCCAACGGTAAATAGTAACACGATAATTACTCGCTATCAATGGCTTGAAATAAGGCACTACATCAGTCACGATAATAGTTGTGACTATCTCAATCCCCTCCTTGACCTTGACAACACAACTCCTTGATAACCTAACATCTTCATCACTACACAATAGCGGTGATGTGAGCACCTCCTTGTTAGTACTATGCTTAGGAACCTCTGTGATGTTCACATCGCGAACCACTACACATGGTATAAATGATTGTGAAATGTGTTAAAAGGTGTTTGGTGGTGTGAGTTAGGATATGGGTGGGTGCTTAATGAACTGTGTGTATGAAGAGGGAAGGTGGTCGAGGCGTGTATGGTGATGGGATGTCGCGGGCTCCCTAAGAGGTATACCAGTTGCGGCTGCATATTCAGTGTAACCCACCGATCGATGCTGAGTGCTTCAATAATAGTCTGGTGACCATGTTTTCTAGACTAGACTTATGCTGAGTACTTCAATTTAGTTCAATGTTGTGTGTTCCAGACTAGTCCTTCTGCCAAGGACGAATGGAGCCGCCTCACCAATAGAAGGACCAGTTCATTTGACCTCAACATAGTGATTTCGTACGACCACATAACCTATATGGGCGAAACTCACTCTACCTTTCTAGTGACTACCGCATGAGATACCTAGAGAGCCATGGAGGGCACGGTGGACCAGGAAATGGCATGGGGTCCGAGGACCATTCGGTGTCTGACTGGGTAGTGAATGCCCGAATAGCCCATGCTTCAGGCCAAGGTGTGATTGTGGGGTTACTCGGGGAAGATGAGATGAGAGTCATGTCGCACCGTGGTGGGCATGGCCTGTGGGTGAAGTGTACAAACTCTGCAGAGTCTTAATCTATCTGGATTGTTGAGGTCACAATCTTGACACGCTATGCCTTGGGCTTCTAATGATTAGCATTAGCGCATATCCTTGAAGTGTGTGTGTGGGTGGTCGAGGCCACCGTGTTTTGGAAAAGTGTTGGCATGCGTGCTGGAGTTGTTAGGGCCATGGGTCCGAAGACTCACCTAAAAGTGAGTGAACTAGTGGGATGGTTTGAAACTCCCCCAGGGCCTGCCAACTATAATAATACTGATTGAACTACTTCTCCCTCTTATTGCAAAACTCTTTTCAAAGAGAACCTTGCATAAAATGCTTTTCGGCAAAACTAAGCCATATGGCCACTCCTTGTTACAAGCCCCAATGCATGAAACACCTCCCCTTGAGTAGTGTTAGGGCTTATGGAGTACCTTATGTACTCACTCTTGCTTTATATGTGATTTATCAGAAGACAAAGAAGCTGAAGCGTGAGAGGATGAAAGTTAGGTCTAGTCCTACTTCCCAAGTTTGCCTGTTGGGCATGGCATCATTCTGCTCCACTGTTTTGAGGATTTATCTATTTTGGTGGTCATCTCCGACCACATCCAATGTAATATAGATCATGTTTGTAAGACTTATATCGATTATAAATAAATAATCGTTGTATGGATCTCGATCTATTCTGTTGTAAATACTAACTACTGATCCAGGAATTGGTACAAGATGCACAAGTGGACCCTTGGAAGGCGGGTCCTGACACCAGAACGCAGAGTTTTCAAGGAAACAACAAGTTTGGCCTGGCCATGGGAAAAGGAGCCAGACTGGTTCACTTTCCTTGGCAGAGCAAGACTCTGCTAGGGAGCACGCTGGCCCTCTAAGGCCTGGCGGGACTCTGTTGAGCAGGCACATCTTTAAAGGATGCTGCTGAATGTAGCCTAGAGAGGGTGAATAGGCAATAATGAAAAATCTAGACTTAATTAAAAACTATCCTGTCAATACAAGTTAGACTTGTCTGACTGGAAATCGGACTTGTATGACAGAAGTCGGAGAAGTCTGACTCAGCTCGGATAAGTCCAACTGAACCTACGGGAAAGTACTAAAAATGAAGTTTTTCTGCAATCTAGTGAATGGAAATACGTCCTAGCAGTTCTAGTATTTGATGAAAACAAGATTAAGTGCTAGAAACAAAGTAAACCTAGATGGTCACTAGAAAGTAAGAACTTTGCAGAAACGTAAATGGAGACAATGGACACAATATTTTCTCTTGAGGTTCGGTTCCACAAAGAAACCTACATCCCCATTGAGGAGTCCATGAAGGACCGGGCCTAACAAGCCTAACCTTGCCAAGACAACTCAAAGGTCAAGTCTTTGATCTTCCACTATCACAAAGGATTACAAACTTCTTCGAATCAATAGATCACACAAGAACTCATGGGGAAACGTCTAACCGTCTAGGAGAGAACCCAAAGAGTAACAAACACGCAATCAGGAAGAAACTCAGCGAATCCAACTTTGCTCAACCCCCTATGGACTTCTCTTGCGAAGTCTCACAATCACTCCTTCACTCTTCCCCAAAAACTTCGGATTTGGGCTCAAGGGGGTGAAGAACAATGGAGGAGGCTTGAGGGCTTGAGGCGGCTGTGGGAGTTTCTTTAGGGTTGGGCTTTGATTGGGGATGAAATCCCCACCAATTTATACTCAAAAAGTGTTTTTAGCCGTTAGGTGACAGCCCACGTGGGACAAGTCTGATCTAAGCTCGGACATGTCCGACGTGTTGACAACAATGATAGTACAGGTAATCACTTCGATTTGAATCTGCGCGCAAAAGCCGCGTTGGACAAGTCCAACTCAACTCGGACAAATCTGACACACAAGGAGAGGTTTTTCAACTCAGACTAATTCGAGGCACTAAGTCGGAAAAGTCTTCCTCGGACATGTCCGACGAACTTTGGACATGTATGAATTCGAACAGGGACTTCTCAAACTTGTCTAAACACCTATCTCGGACAATTCGGAGTTTTCAGACACTTAGAAATTTTTTCTAAGTCAAGTACCTCGGACATGTCGAACCCACTTCTGACATGTCTGAATATGAACATAGAGGTTTCAGACATGTCTGAAATACAGATTCAGACATGTCTGAATTCGAACAGTAGGAATTCAGACATGTCCAAAATACAATTCGGACATGTCTCAATTTCACCAGAAGGAATTCGTACTTATCCGACCCAAGGCGTCGGACAAGTCTAACTTAGACACAAAGGATTTTCCTAAAACCTACCCAAGAGGTTGAGCTCCCATTTGACTCACTAAGTTTCCACGCGTCGTGTCCCTCTTAATAGTACAAATTTTCCTATGACTCAAGGAGGAATAGGAAACCTATTTCTCCTCCACTTTTCACGTCTTTTCTCCTTTTTCGTGAATTTCATTCCGTACCAAAATCTCTGCAAGAACTCAACCAAAGTCATTAGCCCTTTAATTGTTTGTCATTAATCAACCAAAACCCACAAGGGACTTAGATGCACTTTCAATCTCTCCCTTTTTGGTGATTGATGACAACCAATTAAAGCTTCCAACAATTTAGATAATTTTTTTTTGATTTTGAGTATTAAGGGTCTATGAGCTTTCGATTAAAACAGGATTGAATGAGCTCATATACTCTTAATACTCGTGGGATGCCTACATGCATTTTGTGTGAAGGACATTGTGATGCATTATAATGAAAGCAAGTGAATAATCATTGATGACTTGAATTAAACCAAGCATCCATAACATAAGTCCAACATAAGCATCACAAGTAGAATGACACGATAAAAAGTTCACCCCAAAATAAATAGATACATGTCCATGTCCATAGCTAAGATATATACTTCACCCCCTTTGGCATCAAGGCACCAAAAAGGAGAGAAGCTAAGAGAGCCCTAGTATCTACTCATCGTCGCTCCCTTCGGTATTGCCACTCTCTCGCTCCTCTTCATACTCGATTTCTTCATCATATTCATCATCACCATAACGAGCAGCTGCGGGAGCACTAGAAGTAGCACCTATCCCTGAGAAGAAGGCAATCTCTAACTCGGACAGCTCGGGAAAATCTGGAGGCACTTCGTCCTCGCTGTCATCTAACATAGGGGCAGGGGGTAGTTGAAGCTGCTCTCTAATGGATGGCACATCCCTCTTGTGCTGCTTGGCTAACTACTGGACTGTTATCTGAGTGGAGCAACACATAGAGAACATAGCCTTAAGAACCTTTAAGAGTCTCGAAGAGCAAAGAAGGCCGTTGTGGAACCAGAGGAGGAGGCTGAGCTAAGCGCCTCCTAAGAGAGCTAGGTTGAGACGGTGCCGAAAGAGATCTCAGAGGACGATGAAGCTTCGAAGGCTTCTGAGGCACTAGAGGCCTATGCACCACATCCTTCACAAATTTCTTGCCAGAACTATCTCAATAAGCTTCATGATGTAAGGAGCATAACAGCAAGACCTAGCAGGAGTCTCTGAAGCAATGTAAATCTCCTCATAGATGTAGTCAAAGGCATTGAACTTCTGTTGGCTAGCAAGGAGCTTGATGACATTGTGGCTGTTGTGATTGATACGGTTGGCATCTCTGTCTTTAGGGGCTAGCGTCTTTTGAATGAGACGATTGAGCACAGCATGGAAAGGACATAGCCCGTGGATGTGAGGAGGCTGAGAAGGGTACCCCTCTGAGTAGAAGTCCAACATCTCCTCAGTAGTCAAAAGAGGCTCCTCATGGATCTTCAATGGATGCCTGAAATAGTGCCCCATGCCGAAGATGTTGGCAAAATCTTCATAGCTGACCGAGTACTTTTCACCATTGGTCATCCAGGTGAAACCATGCTTGTCTGTCCAATAAAATATGGTGTATAGAACTGAAGAATGACTTCAACATTCCATGGGTATTGCAGCCCATGACGTCCTTTACCCTATGAAACTAACAAACGTCCTTGACCTTAGTAAACAGGACATTTCTCTTCTGTTGTACTGCCTTCCAATCAATCCATTGCATATCAGTCACCAGATTTGTCTTTTCGTGAGCACAGACCGATAGTAATCCATGTGAAAGTAGCTCCAGAAGTGAGGGTCTCTCCCAACCCTAGGCATGTCATAGAACTTCACATCTCTCTGATGCTGAGTATCCAAAAGGTTCCTTCTGTAGTTGATCCTGTCTGCCGGACGACGAGGGTCGCCTTCTCGTGCATGAAGTACCAAGCGTCCAATCTCAACATCCTCTTGAGCAGCTTGAGGACCACCACTAGATCCTCCTGAGAGAACAATGGCTCCCTAAGCGAAGCTGGTACTACGAACAGTCTGGTCGACTCTCTTTGGGGCCTGAGTTGATGCTTCACTGCCGGCGGCTTGCTTGCCTCTCTTTGCACCTTGATTTTTACGAGCTATGGCTAGAGAGAGACATAAAGGATAGGTAACAGACAAAGCAAGAAGGATATAATCATTGATTGATAGTTTGCATGAAGTTAAGAGGTTAATGCTATACGAGATCGAACTTGTCTAACTCGAAAGTTAGAGTTATCTGACAAACTAAGTCGGTCTTGTCTGAAGAAGATGTTGGACATATCCGACCTGTACAGTTGTAACCCTAACTTCTATCTAAACTACACAAATCAATTTTTCTACCAACATGATTCTACCACAAGTTGTTAATCATGCTAGTGAAAAAATTCATTAACAAGAAAACAACAACTTGCCGCAAGATCCCAAAGAATCAAGGAAAGATTGGATAAGATACATTGAGAAGAGGGGAGAGCGGAGAAGATTGAATGGATTTTTGATCTTCCAAGCCTTGGAGGAGATCTGCCTCACACACTCATTGCAAGGATCTCAAATCGATGAGGATCTTGAGAGGGAGAGGGATGAACACGATTGAGAGAGATTGAAGAGAGGGAAGAGAGAGAGAGATGAGTCGTCGACCTCTTTTGGGGGGCCTCAGACGGACTTGTCCGACAGTCTCCCAAAACCCTAAGTGACCCACATCGGACTTGTCTGACTTAGTCAGACATGTCCGACTTATGAGTCAGACTTATCTGACTCCCCCTGAATTGTTGAAGTATGCAACTAGAATTTTGAGGGAAGGTCAAATAATTTGGACATTATGGACATGTTTTCACAGAAGATCTTTGCAAATATGGTCAGTAAGCAATTAACAGTCAAACTATGACCATAACTCGCAAATATCCAATAATTTCAAATAGTTTTGTAGAAAATCGAGGGGGAAGAGTTTTTTGCAAGTATGCATGAATTTTAAAGAAAATACAAGTAACAATCAGATGTGCAAGACTGAAGCCACATTTCGATTAAGATATTGAGCTCACTCCTAAGTTCACAAAATATTTTCTCATCTAAGGGCTTGGTGAAGATATCAACCTATTGCTTTTCGGTTCTCACATGGGATATCACTATGTCTCAATTAATGGAGTGATCTCTCAGGAAGTGGTGGCAGATATCAATGTGCTTGGTTCTAGAATGCTCAACTGGATTGTGAGCTATTTTTATGGCACTCTCATTATCATATAGGAGAGGGATATGGCGCAAGTTTATACCATAGTCCCCAAGAGTTTGCCGCATCCAAAGAAGTTGTGAACAACAACTTCCGGCTGTAACATACTCTGCTTTGGCTGTGGATAGAGCAATGAAATTTTGTTTCTTTGAGGACCAAGACACTAGAGACCTACCCAAGAATTGGAAAGTTCCGGAGGTACTCTTCCTATCGACTTTGCACCCCGCATATTTTGCATTGGAATATCCAATGAGATTAAACTTAGAGCCCTTGGGGTACCAAAGTCCTTGGCTTAGTGTGTGAACTAAATATATAAGAGTTCTCTTTACGGTGGTCAAATGACACATCTTGGGAGTAGCTTGGAATCGAGCACACATACAAACACTGAACATTATATCAGGCCTAGATGCACAGAAGTAAAGCAATGAACCTATAATGGAGCGATATACCTTTTGATCCACACTTGGACCATCTTCATTAAGATCGAGATGCCCATCGGTTCCCATAGGAGTCTTGATGGGTTTGGCTTTGTCCATGTCAAACTTATTGAGTATGTCTTGTGTGTACTTCGTTTGACTAATGAACGTGCCTTCCTTGAGTTGCTTCACTTGAAATCCTAGGAAGAACTTCAACTCCCCCATCATCAACATCTCAAACATTTCAGTCATAATCTTAGAAAACTCATCACGAAAACTTTTGTTAGTAGAACAAAATATAATGTTATCGACATATATTTGGCAAACAAACAAATCATCATTGAAATGCTTAGTGAATAGAGTGTAGTCGACCTTCCCAATTTTGAAACCATTTTAAGTTAGAAAGTCTCTAAGGCACTCATACCAAGCGCTAGGGGCTTGTTTGAAGCCATAGAGAGCCTTACACAATTTATAGACATGGTTGGGAAAGTCTTGATCTTCAAAGCCCAGGGGTTGCTCCACATACACCTCTTCTTTGATTGGACCATTGAGAAATGCACTCTTGACGTCCATTTGGTATAACTTAAAATCATAGTGAATAGGAAAGGAAAGTAATATACGAATTGATTCAAGCCTAGCTACAGGAGCAAAGGTTTCATCGAAATCCAAACCTTCGACTTGTGAGTACTCCTTGGCCGCAAGTCGTGCTTTGTTCCTTGTCACCACCCCGTTCTCATCTTGTTTGTTGCGGAACACCCACTTGGTGCCAACAACATTCACATTTGGTCTCTTCACGAGCTCCTGCACTTGATTTCTTTCAAAAATTTTGAGCTCCTCTTGCATGGCCACCACCCAATCCGAATCTCGTAGTGCTTCTTCAACCTTGTGAGGTTGCAAGGAAGAAACAAAAGAGTAATATTCACAAAAATTTGCAACACGAGATCGAGTAGTTACCCCCTTGGAGATATCTCCAAGGATGTTGTCGACAGGATGGTCCTGTTGAACGATTTGATGTACTCTTGGTGTGGTGCTTGAGGTCTTGAATCTTCATCTTCCTCATTTTCTTCACCCCCCCTTGATCGTTGCCTCCATTTTGATCTTGTTGAGGTGCATCTTGAGGGTCTTGAACTTGATCGTTTGAGAAGAGCTTGCTTGATGTGTGGGATGGCCACTTGAGTCTTGACGTTGTTCTTGTGGTCGGATATCTCCAAGTGTCATCCTTTCTATCAGCACTTGTGGAGCTTTTTCGTGATCTAGCACATGACGAACAACTTGCTCCACTTTGGAGCCATTAGTCTCATCAAGCACTACATCATGTGCTACTTAAACAATTTCCAGAGGATTTGTTAAAGACACGATAGGTGTAAGTGTCTCAGTCATAACCAAGCAAGAAACCTTCATCAGACTTTGAAGTGAACTTTGAAATCTTAGGCTTCTTGTTGAGAATATAAGATTTGCTCCTAAAAACACGAAAATAGGAAATGTTGGGTTTGTTACAGGTTAGGAGCTTGTAGGACGTCTTCTTCAGTATGCGGTGAAGGTATAACCAGTTTATAGCATGGCAAGCGATGTTGACCACTTCTGCCCAAAATCGGTCTAACGTCTTGTAATCATCAAGCATGGTTCTTGACATCTCAATGAGGGTCCTATTCTTTCTCTCGGCCATCCCATTTTGTTGAGGGGAGTAGGGGGCCGAGAACTCATGCTTGATGCCTTCTTCATCCAAAAATTCTTCAACTTGAGTGTTCTTGAATTTGGTGCCGTTGTCACTCCTTATAGTCTTGATCCTCAAGTATTTTGACACCTTGAGTCTCGCTTTTGTCATGCAAAAAGAACATCCAAGTGAAACATGAAAAATCATCGACATTGACAAGACCGTATTTTTTACTGCCAATGCTTATGTAGGCAACTGGGCCAAATAGGTCCATGTGTAGAAGCCAATGGTCTTGTTGTCGTCATGATGTTCTTGGATGGATGTTGAGCTCCAACTTGCTTTCCAGCTTGGCAAGGCGTTGCATGGACTATCATTTTCAAATACAACATTCTTCAAACCACGGATGTGATCGCCCTTAAGAAGTTTTTGCAAGTTCCTCATCCCAACATGGGCTAGTCTTCTATGCCAAAGCCATCCCATGTGTGTTTTTTCCATTAAGCATGTGTCTAGTTCAGCTTTATCTGCGGAAAAATCCACAAGATAAAGCTTTCCCTTGAGCACACCCTTAAAGGCAATTGAGTCATTGCTCCTTCTTGTGACGGTCACTCCCTCGTTAGTGAAAAGACAATTATAACCTTTGTCACATAATTGTGATATGAAAAAATGATTATAATCGAGTGAATCAACATGCAAAACATTTGAAAGAGTATGATTAGGGGATATAGTAATTTTATCGCTGCCAAGAATTTTCCCTTGGCTATTGTCCCCACAGTAGATTCCCTCACTTAAATCTTCATTTTTCTCCATACTCCACGAACATCTTCCTCTCTCCGGTCATATGATTTGTGCATCCACTATCAAGAATCCACTTTGTTCTACCAGAGGAGTATGCCTACAAAATAGAGTTAAACCTTGGCTTTAGGTACCCAAGCGGTGTTGGGTCCTTTGATGTTAGTCAGGAGGCACTTGGGCACCCACACGCAAGGTTTTGAACTCTTGCGGTGTGGCCCAACGTACCTAGCATAAGACTTTCCAAACTTGTTCCTTAACAAGACATATGAATCATCAAAATCATGGAACAATGGATGAGGTTCATATTTAGTCATATTATGTGAAGTAGTAATGCTCTTTTTCTTGCTGTTGTGGTATGAACTTTCCTTGACAAAAACAATCAAGTCTTTGCCATTCTTGGGAGTCTTAGAATTTTGCTCTCTCTCCCTAGAATAGTCAAGACCATCTTTGACAAGAGGATGTCTTGTGTTGAAGAATGCACTACGTGCATATGTCATCTTATCCTTGTCAAAGATGCTACCTTTTGGTGCTTGCTTGTTTTGTGCCACCTTAAGCTCATCTTTAAGTTTTAGGATCAAGTTAGAGCACTTGCAAGCTTGAGGTGTTTCGGATTTGACATTTGTGGAAGGTGAGCTTTTAGAGGAAAAAGGTGCATTGACCTTGAGAGACTCCACTTGTGTTTCAAGGATCTTGTTAACTTTTTTCAAGCTAACAAGTTCATCCTTTAGCACAATTGTAATTTCTCAAGGTCTGAGCAGATTTCCTTGCTAAAAGCGAGTTCACGCTCAATTGCATTGATTCTTTCTATTTCAAGTTCCAAGAGCTCCTCAAACTATTGATATCTCTCCTTTTTTTGGATGAGCATGTCCTCTTAACGGTTGATGAGCTCTTCTTTCTCAAATATCTCATCTGACAACATTTTCAATCTTTTCAATGTACTCTTACTCATGTCCTTAAGCATGTACTCATTTTCACTAGCACTATCAAAGTTATCATGTAAATAAATTTAAGAAGATGGTTTAGATTTAACCTTCTTTCTTCCCTCCTTGGCCATGAGGAAAGTTGGCCTTGAGCTCTTCAAGTTGGAGAAGAGCTTGTTCTCCATGGTTTATTTCTTCATGGCAATTGTTGCTACCTTCTCTTCTTCATCAGAGGAGGAGTCTTCATTTGAATCCCACTCCTTCCAAAGGTGAGCTTGTCCCGATTGCTTGTTCTTCTTGAAGTATTTATTCTATTAGGTTTTGCCCACCTTCTTCTTCTTGTTTTCTTCATGTGGGCAATCCAAAATGAAGTGGTCATATTCCCCACAATTGTAGCAAGCCCTCTTTGATCTTTTCTTGGGCTTGTCTTTGCTCTTGCTTTCACGATGGTAGCTCCCCCTCCTCCTTCTCATCACCCTCTTCAAATTTTTGATGAAGAGTTCCTCTTCTTCATCGGTGTTGGGGCTCTCTTCATCACTCTCTTCTTGTTCTTGGGATCTTGATGACGTTGCCTTGAATGCAACATCTTTCTTTTTGGAGGAGGAGAGCTTTTGAAGGTCGTTGTAGAACATGTGAAAGCATCTAGGCCCCCATGAGGTATGGTTTTGGTGATAATGACAACCATTGGATTTTACTAATGAATTTGTGGATGCAAGGTCTCCCATATCACTCAATCAAATGAAATCTATATGTCATTGGAGACTACTAAACAATCACATTATGACATCAATCAATGTTGTGAAGATAAGAAGTAAAAGCTCTTATGTCAAAGTCATTCAACCATAATTGATGACACTTAATGCTTGACAACCATCAGAAGTACATTTCCAACAAATGTCTAAGAGGTCAATCGAGCAAAGTTCAAAAGAATCACTTAGAAACAACTCGAAGCAAACAAAATCAACTCATCGGATCAACCGATGTTTCCAGTGAACAACACGACGGTCGAGTTGGTTTAGCAGAAGAAGAAGACCTCAGAACAATGCACTCACCAGATCATTCGATGTTAAGGGCTAAGCTACATCGTTCCATCAGTACAGTATGCAATATCCTTGGACCAAGTGTAGCACCGGATCATTCGATGTACAGAAATACATACATCGGTCAATCACTCAAGTAAGCATCAAGTTTGAGCCAATTCTGGAGGAAGAGCCACCGGATCATCCGATGAGAAGACAAGTGCAACATCGGTCTAACAACGGTCATATCTGACACAATGACGTCAGCTAAAGTGAACTTGACCGATGATAACTAAAGGGGAGACATCGGATCATCCGGTGTTCGTAGAAAAGTTCTGTCAGCCTACTTTTTCCAACGGCTATTTCGTGGAGGCTGGCTATAAATACCCCTAAACCTGTCAAATCGACAAGTCTTGATCACCAGACATACTCTAAGCATTCACAAGCATTCAAGACAAAGAGCCATCACTTCTACATCCTTTAGACCACCTACACACCAAGAGATAGGCTAGAACTAGCTAGAGAGAGAGCTTGTGTGCCTCCATTCTGGGTGAGTGGAATCTCTAGGGTAGTGAGAGCCTTAAGGGAGTGTCTCTTGGTGTGTGTAATTGAGAGAGACTTCCGGAGCTTGCCAAGAGGATTGTGGAAGCCCGGAGGATCGAAGTTGTACAAGGCTTGAGCTCCACCTTGCCAAGGTTGGCAAACGGAGAAGAATAGTGAAGATCCCTAGTCTCGGTGATTTGGGTGTGGCTATACCCTTTGGTGGGTGCCACAACGTGGATGTAGGAAGATCTTGACGATCTTACTGAACCACGGGATAAATCCTCGTGTCTCCTCGGGAGTTTGCATCCTCTTCCTCTCCCTTACATTTATGCATTTTATATACCGCGAAGTTGCTATTTACTTCAATGCATAGATCGTTTGCGTAGGGAATTGGGCTTTTAGGAATTAAGTTTTATTGCTTAGATTTTTGAAAAGAAGCCCAATTCACCCCCCCTCTTGGGCATTCGATCCTTACAATTGGTATCAGAGCAAGGTTGCTCATAGGATCATTCTAGCTTCACCGCTAGAGAGCTAAAATGGCCAAGGTTGGGGGTTCGGTTCCTATCTTCGAGGGCAAGAACTTTGCCTATTGGAAAGCACGCATGCACGCTTATCTAGAGGCTATTGCTCCCGAAGTATGGGAAGCGACCCACGCGGGGTTTGGAGAACACAACTATGTTGGTGATCAAATTAAATGGGATGCTAAAGCTAGGAATGCAATCTATGAATGTATTAGTCAAGATGTGTTTACTAGAATTGCTAGTAAAGAAAAAGCTTGTGAAATTTGGGCTTGCTTAATAGAGATTCATGAGGGTTCTTCTCGAGTCATGGAACTTAAATATCACATGCTTAAAGCAAAATATGATGAATTTAAGATGCTACCTCATGAAAATGTCAATGAGATGTTCTCTCGCTTGAATGTACTTATTGAAGAAATTAATGCTCTTGACATTGCTTCTCTTGGCAAGGGACTCATCAACCGCAAGATCCTCATGCTCCTTCCCAAGCCAAAGTACAACATCATCAACTCCATGCTTCAAAAGGAGTCTCTTGACCACATTGAAGTTTCGGAGCTCATTGGAGAAATTCACGCTCATGAGATGAGTGTACTTGGAATGATGGAGCAATCATCTTCAAAAACAATTGCTCTAAAGGCCTCCACCAAGAAAACAAGCCTCAAGAAGAAGAAGGTGGTTGAGCCTAGCTCAAGTGAAGAAGAGCAATCATCAAGTGAAGATGATGATGATGATGAGCTTGCATTGATGATGAGAAAGTTCTCACGCTTGAACTCCAAGATTACTAAGAAGGGATACACATTTGATCCCAAGAAGAAAGCGTTTCTACCAAGGAGAGATGATCACAAGACTTGCTACAACTGTGGTGATCAAGGCCACATCTCCTATGATTGTCCAAAACCGGACAAAAGATGATAGAACCACAAGAGCAAGCATCGCAAGCTTGAAGAAACTGAAGATGATGAAGAAGAGGACAAACCCAAACCAAGATCCTTTGGGAAGAGGAAACATGACAAGGGCAAGAAGGCAAAACTCTTCCCAAAGAAGAGAAATGGCCCACAAAAGGTGTTCATGTGTGAGGCAAATGAATGGTTCACCGACGAAGAAACAAGTGATGAAGAGAGTGAAGCGGAAGAAGAAAGTTTGGCCGGCCTCGCCATTGCCAACAATGATGACTCACCTCTTCATCCACCGCCTATGTGCCTCATGGCGAAAGGTAACACCAAGGTATGTGACAACTCTAGCGATGATGAGCTTTCCCCCGATGATTTAACTTCTTTAATAAATGAATATCATGCTATCATTAGGAGGGAAAAGAGTAAGGTTAAAGCTCTTGAAGAAACTCATGCTAGACTTGAGAGTGTTAACCTCGATTTGCTTGACAAGTATGAAAGCATACTCAAAGAGCATGACACGCTCAAATCCCATGTCAAGCAAATTGAGGAAGAAAAGGCTAAAATCAAGCTAGATCATCATGAGCTTAACTTAGCCCACCAAGCACTCTTGGGAAAGCACAATGAGTTGATCCAAGAGCATCAAATACTTAACCTTGCTCATGAAGTGCTTGATCAAGAATTGAAAAACATAAAGAAACAAACTCTTAATGATAAGGTATTCATTACTTCTCATGCCACTAATGCTTTGCACAAGTCTTTGCCTTTGAAAGAAAATGCTAGGGAGAAGGACTTGTTGGAAGAAATTGAGAGTCTCCGCACTAGTGTGGCTAGACATTCAAAAGGAGAAGTCAAGCACAAGGAAATCCTCTTCCAACAAGCAAAGACCTTCAACAAGAGAGGACTTGGATCCTTCACGGTGCCTAACAAAGGAAAGGTGCCCTCACCGGAGCTTAGAACAAGCTTCATCAAGGAAGTTGGTTCTTATTGCCAACATTGTGAGGTCACCGGTCACCACACAAGGGAGTGTCATCTTCCTAACCGACCTTCTCCAAAATTGCCTACTAATTACAAATCTACTTTCAATGATCGTTATTATCTCTTGAGTAAAGTAGATGGCAAGGTGAAGGCAAAGTTCATTGGCAAAGACATGAAGGGCATGAAGGGGAAGCTTCCCAAGCAACTTTGGGTCCCAAAAACACTTGTAGGACACATACAAGGACCTAAGTTGGCTTGGGTGCCTAAAGTCAAAAATTGAATTCATGTGTGTAGGTGAACTACAAAGCCGGAGGAAAGCATTGGGTACTCGATAGCGGGTGCACTCAACATATGACCGGCAATGATGGTATGTTCACCACCATAGAAAACCCCGGAAATCATGAACAAGTCACCTTTGGTGATAACTCTAAGGGAAAGGTAATTGGGTTAGGTAAAATTGCTATTTCAAATGACTTATCTATTTCTAATGTTTTGTACGTTAAGTCACTTAGTTTTAATTTACTTTCTATTGCACAACTATGTGATCTTGGACTAACGTGCACATTTAGCAAAAATTATGTTGTTGTGAGGAGTGAAACAAGCCAAGATATAGTCTTCAAAAGATTTCGGCATGGACACCTCTACCTAGTGGACTTCTCCAACAAGAATGCTAGCTTGACCACTTGCCTTTTCACTAAGACAAGTTTGGGATGGCTATGGAACCGACGCATAGCGCACATAGGGATGAGCAAACTCAAGAAGTCATTCAAGCTTGGGATGGTGACCGGCGTGAAGGATGTCACGTTTGAGAAGAACAAGCTTTGTAGCGCTTGTCAAGCCGGGAAGCAAGTTGCTTCACACCACCCAATGAAGACAATGGTGTCAACCTCCAAGCCACTTGAGCTACTTCACATGGACCTCTTCGGACCGTCCACATATCAAAGCCTTGGCGGTAACCTCTATTGTCTCGTTATAGTTGATGACTACTCTCGCTATGCTTGGACTTTATTTTTAGGTGACAAGAGTGAAACTTCGGAAGTGTTCAAGACCTTCGCCAATCGCGCTCAAAGGGAATTTCAACTTCCCATCATCAAGGTCCGAAGTGACAACGACACCGAATTCAAGAACTACAACATTGGGGAGTGGTGTGACCGTGAAGGCGTGAAGCATGAGTTTTCGGCTACATACACTCCTCAACAAAATGGTGTTGCTGAAAGGAAGAACAAGACTCTCATCACTCTTGCACGAGCAATGCTTGATGACTACGGCACGTCGAAGAAGTTTTGGGCCGAAGCAATCAACACAGCGTGCCATGCCGCAAATAGGGTCTATCTACATCGACTACTTCAAAAGACCCCGTATGAGCTTCTCAATGGGAGAAAGCCCAACATCTCCTACTTTCGAGTCTTTGGGTGCAAGTGCTACATCTACCGCAAGAAAAGGCTCGGTAAGTTTGAAAGAAGATGTGATGTTGGTATATTTCTTGGTTATGCATCAAACTCAAAATCATATCGAGTATTCAACCAAACCTCCGGTTTAGTTGAGGAAAGTTGTGATGTTGAGTTTGATGAAACTAATGGCTCCCAAGAGGAGAGTTTTGGTCATGATGAAATAGATTATGAGCCTCTACGACAAGCCATGAAGAACATGACCATTGGAGACGTCAAGCCTAAAGTTTAGGAGAGCCATGATCAAGGGGGAGCTTCCAACACCTCTATGCACCTCAAGTTGACGAAGAAGAGAAGGATGATCCATTGCTGACTCAAGACTCACAAGCCCAACAACATCAAGAAGAAGAAGAAGTCCATGATCAAGTCCAACAACAAGAGGAGCAACACACATCACCATCGCCAAGTGCTTCACAACCACTTATGAGGCATGGACGCATCTCCAAGGCGCATCCGATGGACCAAATCATTGGAAGTCCGTCAAGGGGTGTAAGTACACGTTCTCGCCATTTCGCTTCATTTTGTGAGCACTACTCGTTTGTTTCATGTGTAGAACCCACTCACATTGAGGAAGCACTCCAAGACCCAAATTGGGTGATGGCCATGCAAGAAGAACTCAACAACTTCATCCGCAATGAAGTTTGGGTGTTGTAGGAGCGACCCAAGGACAAAAACGTCATCGGAACAAAGTGGGTGTACTGCAATAAACAAGACGAGAACGGCGTTGTGGTCCGCAACAAGGCAAGACTTGTGGCCAAAGGGTTCTCGCAAGTTGAAGGACTAGACTTTGGGGAGACATTTGCTCCGGTCGCCCACCTAGAATCCATCCGTATACTTCTTGCCTTTGCATCACATCATAATATTAGACTTTATCAAATGGATGTGAAAAGTGCCTTTCTTAATGGTTACATTAACGAGCTTGTTTATGTTGAACAACCTCCCGGGTTTGAAGATCCGAGGAATCCTAATCATGTGTATAGGTTGCACAAGGCGCTCTACGGGCTCAAGCAAGCACCTAGGGCATGGTATGAACGACTACGGGATTTCTTGATCATTCAAGGATTCAAGATAGGGAGGGTGGACACTACACTCTTCACCAAAGACATCAACGTAGATTTGTTTATTTGTCAAATTTATGTTGATGATATTATTTTTGGTTCAACTAATGAGGCTCTTAGCCATGAGTTTGGAAAAATGATGTCTAGGGAATTCGAGATGTCAATGATTGGAGAGCTCAACTTCTTCCTTGTATTTCAAATCAAGCAACTTCAAGAGGGGACCTTCGTCTATCAAGAGAAGTATACCAAGGACCTCTTGAAGAAATTTGAGATGGGAGATTGTAGCTCAAGAAGCACTCCAATGGCAACAAATTGTCATCTCGATGCGGATAAGGACGATAAACCTATTGACCAATCTAACTACCGTTCTATGATTGGTTCATTGCTTTATCTTACTGCATCTAGGCCCGATATCATGTTTAGTGTATGCTTGTGTGCTCGCTTTCAAGCGGCACCTAAAGAATCGCATAGGAAGGCGGTCTTTAGGATACTTAGGTATCTTAAGCATACCCCTAGTGTGGGCTTGTGGTACCCTAAAGGTGCAAAATTCCATCTCTTGGGATACTCGGATTCAGACTTTGCCGGATGTCGCGTGGATCGCAAGAGTACCTCCGGTGGGTTCCACTTGCTTGGGCGTTCCCTAGTATCTTGGTCTAGCAAGAAGCAAAATTTCGTCGCCTTGTCCATGGCGGAAGCGGAATATATTGCGGCTGTTGCATGTTGTGCCCAAATTCTTTATATGAAACAAACCCTTTTGGACTTTGGTATTAAACTTGGTTGTGTGCCTCTCCTTTGTGACAATGAAAGTGCGGTTAAGATAGCTAAAAACCCTGTTCAACACTCCCGCACTAAGCACATTGATATTCGCCATCATTTCTTGAGGGACCATGAAGCTAAGGGAGACATCTCTTTGAGAGGTGTTAGGTCCCAAGAACAATTGGCGGATATCTTCACTAAACCACTTGATGAGAAAACTTTTTCTAGGCTAAGAAGTAAATTAAATGTGCTAGATGCATCAAACGTCATGTAAGTTGCCATGATCATGTAAGAATGCATGTCATATAGGTCTTGTCTAACTTTCAAAGGATAGGGGTGAGCAAGGGTTATCTTGGGATGGAGGTTCTTTTGGGTTTCCCCAAGGCTTGGAGAGTGGATCTCCCAGAAGAAGCCTTTGAAAGGTTCAAATTTGACAAGATAGATTTATTTTATGCCTTGCATGATGCCTGCCATATAGACTTGCACTCATATTTAAATTTCTTGCACTATAATTTGTTTCGGCATTGCATATGGTAGATTGTCACAAAGGGGAACCCACCTCATGAGAAAGAGACTTGTTTGAAATGCAATATCTCAACTCATATGAGGTGGAAAGAACAAAATGTTAGGTGCGTTAATGCCTAGAAGAACATGCTCTAAAGAGATAGAAGTCTTCATACTCTAGCTCACAAAGCATGGGCCTTACATTTTATTTGGATAATTTCCTCCCATTTTTCTCGATGTTCTATTTGCTTTAGGTTTAGCCAAGTAATTGGCATATTAGCTTTTTGAGGGGTGAGGGGTTGCCCAAAAAGTCCTAAGACATGTGTTTCTCTTTGCTTGTTTGTTTGGTCAAAGGACATATATGGGATGTTGCTGTTTTGTAGTCATCGGATTATCCGATGCATAGGCCAGAAGTTCATCGGATCAGTTGGTGTTCAAAAGCCAAGAGTCAGATCTGTCAATAACACAAATCAACCAATGAGTTCTTTCTGAAAAACATCGGTCCATCCGATGTGCACATTTCTGGAGCTGTGCTGAAATCCACCGATGCTATTCCTTTCCACGTCGGTCCATCCGGTGTCAATGGCACCTTTTTGAATACCCTTATTGTGCCATTCGACCGATGCTTCTAACGTTTAACGTCGGTCCATCCGGTGTTAAATTTTCGGCTAGGGTTTGGGACCCACTATTTAAACGGCGCTTCGCCTCCCGCTTTCTCTCTCCCCGATCTCGACTTCACCGCCGCCGCCGCCCTCCGGCAGCCGCCGCCGCCCTCCGTCCGCCGCCGCAACACAGTAGCAACAGCGCCGCTGCCATCCTCAGCAGCGCCGCCGCCACCATCAGCAGCACCACCGCTGCCGCATCTTCCAGCGCCGCCGCCGCATCCTCCAGCGCCGCCGCCGCTCTCCCTCACCACCACAGCACCCAAGCGCCGCCTCCTCCCGTGCACCACCGTCGCCCCAAGCACAGCGCCATCGTGGTGCCTCCACGGTCGCCATCTCTTCATCGCTAGGGTTGCCGGCCGCGACCGTACTTCATTCTCGTGCATCGCCACATCGCAATGGCTCGTGACAAGAAGAACAAGGGCAAGGCCATTGCGGAGCCGGCCGCAAAGAAGCAGAAGCTCTCGAAGGAGGAGAAGAAGGCATTGATGGCCGCTCGCGCCACCGAGGAGCGAGAGCGTGTTCGAGGAGGATCACTGAGGATCCGCGAGGCTCGTCCGAGGCAGCCTCCCGTGATCGATGAGTCCAAGGCGGAAGAAGAGTCGGAAGTGCCACTTGTCCGCCGGCGCTCAGCCCGGACCCGTGGGGGTCATCCCGCGGCAGCACCTCGTTCGAGACCGACTGCTGCCGATCGTCGTGAGGACAGGGCAGCCCAGAGAGCCGTCTATGAGATGGACACCACCGTCCACGTTGGTGAAGGTGTCCGGTTGACTGATTACCGGAAGATGAAGGCCAAGCAACTCCAAAGACTCAGATGGAGTGTGTTGCTTGAGGAGTTGTACCCGTAGCCCAGAGAGGCTCTGGTGTACAGTCGTTTCTGGACCGTGACACAGGCGTCTCTATACGAGACCTATAGACGCCGAGGCCACAAGCTATCCCAGCACAACTTTCTAGATTGGGATCAGCTCGCCTTGCACAGACAGAGATATGCCCATACTTTGAGAGGTATCGAGGGCTGGTGCAGTTGATGTCCTACGACAGGAGTGCATATGTGGAGGATTGGGTCCGCGTATTCTACGCTACCCTCTATGTCTCTGAGGGCCGCAGATCGATAGACTTCATGTTCATGGGCCAGCACCATCACCTGACGAGGCAGACGCTGGCACAGCTGCTGGGAGTGGACCTGCACGACACTTGCGTGCATGAGAGGGTATATGGTCAGGAAGACCCGCCGAGGAGGCCGCTCACTGGATGAGTGGCACCCCCACTGGAGGAGATCCGTTCTCTGTTTGGACCGACCTTCTTTCTCTCTCGCGCTCGAGGAGCTCCTCAAGCTCTTGACATCGCTCCAATTTTTGGATGAGCATGTCCTCTTGACGCTCAAGGAGATCCTCCTTCTCGGAGATTTCATCCATAAAAAAGTTCATCTTTCTCATGGCACTCTTACTTAAGCCTTTAAGCATGGATTCAAGTTCACTACCACTATCAAATTCATCACAAGAAGTTGTAGAGGGAGTGGGTTTAGATTTGACCTTTATCCTTCCCTCCTTTGCCATGAAACATGTGGACTTGAAATCATCAAGGTTGGGGAAAAGCTTGCTTGCACTTGAGCTCTTTCCGATGGCAATGGTTGTCACCTTCTCTACATCGTTGAAAGATGAGTCTTCATTTGAGTCCCATTCTCTTCCAAGGTGGGCATGTCCCGATGGCTTCTTCTTCTTGAAGAGCTTCTTATCTTGGGTCTTGCCCTCCTTCTTATTGCTTTCATTGTATGGGCAATCCGCAATGAAGTGCCCATGTTCACCACACTTGTAGCAAGTCTTCTTCTTTAGCTTCTCCTTGCTCTTGCCTTCTTGGTGATAGCCTGCCTTCTTCCTTCTCATCATCCTTCTAAACTTGTTGATGAAGAAAGCTTCTTCCTCATCGGAGTCCATGCTCTCATCATCACTTGCATCTTCATTGTAGGATGTGGAAGTTGCTTTGAGGGCTATGTCTTTCTTCTTTGATGAGGCAAGCTTTTGGAGATCATTGTAGAACATAGCTTCCTTCCCCATCATCTCATTGTTGATTATCCTCCCAAGCACTTCTTCCGGAGTCATCTTGGTGTAGTCGGGGCTTTCACGAATCAAGGAGCAAAGAGCGATGTTTCGAGGCATGAATGCCCGAAGCATCCTCTTAACCACTTCATGGTCCGTCCATCGAGTGCTTCCATAGGCACGAATCTTGTTCACGAGCACCTTGAGGCGGTTGTACATGTCTTGGGGTGACTCACCATCCATGATGGTAAATCTCCCAAGCTCTCCTTCGATCATCTCAATCTTCGCCTCCCGGATGACTCGGTTGCCCTCGTGCACCGTCTTGAGTGTATCCCAAATATCTTTGGCCACTTCCAAACCTTCGACTCGGTTGAATTCATCCCGAGTCAAAGATGAGGTTATGACTCCCACGGCTTGAGCATTGCGATGAAGTAGGATAGCTTGTTGTGGAGTGACGTCTTCCTCATTCCTTGGCATATGAACTCCGGTTTGCATAATCTGCCACAAACTAGGATTCAAATAGATTAAATGCATCTTCATATTGTGCTTCCACATTGAATAGTCATTTCCATCGAATTGAGGAGGTTTGCCAAGTGGAATAGACAAATAGTGATTGTTAGCATGAAGACGATCATAATCAAAGTGAGTTTGAGTATTGTCATCGTTACTCTTCTCCTTCTCTTTGTTGATCTTGGGTTGTTTCCCTAGCTTCTCCCGAAGCATCGCCTTGAGTTGGCGAGTCTCTTCATCGTCCTTCGGATCATCAAGAAGAACTTCGTAGTTCTTGTCATTTGAGCCTTCACCCTCGACATATGAGGTATCATCCTTGTTCCTTTCTTCCGCCATCGATTTTCCGAGATGTTAGTCTCTTCCGGAGAAACCGGCTCTGATACCAATTGAAAGGCGGCCTAGAGGGGGGTGAATAGGCGATAATCGATAATTTAAACTTAATTCAGAGTTATGAAAATAGAGAAGTCGGACTTGTCTGACTTCTAGTCGGACTTGTCTGATTTAAGTCGGACAAGTCTGACCTGGGTCGGATAAGTCCGAGATTATCTGCATGATCAGATCAAAAATCCAATTTTTAAGCGATCTAGTGAGAGATATCGATCCCTAGCAGTTCTACACGAAGTATGGAGTAGAAAGAAAGCTGAGGGAGAGATAGCACGCGAAAAAACACTAGAATCAAAACTTGCGAGAATGAAAGAATAACAAGAGACAAACGGTTTTATCCCAAGGTTCGGAACCACAAAGGATCCTACATCCCCGTTGAGGAGTCCACAAGGGACCAAGCCTTCTCTAGCCTTTCCCTCACGAGTTTCCACAAGGGCCAACTCCCGATCTTCCACTATCACAAAGATTGTTACAAACTCCCCGATTACAAGAGATCACAAAGAAATCTCGGGGCGACGCCTAACCGTCTAGGGGAGAACCCCAAGAGCAACAAACACGCAGTCACGAAGAAACTTAGTGAATCACACGTTGCTCAACCCCTCAACAAACCATTTCTCCCAATCCTCACAAAGCACTCTTCACTCTCCCAAAAAATTGAATTTGGGCTCTAGAGGTGGAGAACAAGTGGAGAGAGGTTCTTGAGTTCAAATGGGCATTCAAAACTGTTGTGGGGTTTTAGGCATTGTTAGTGGGTCAAAACCACCCACTATTTATACTCCAAAAAGTCACTAGAGCCGTTTGACAGAGCCCACGTCCGACATGTCTGACACAAAGTCGGACATGTCTGACCTCAAAGGTCAGGCCTTTCACTTCAGACTTGTCTGACCAAAACCACTTCAGACATGTCTAACATACAATCTCGGACATGTCTGAAATTCTGCAGATAGAACTCGGACAAGTCTGACTCTCTGGGACATAGAAAATTTTCCTTAGTCCCTGGGAACAGATCCATCTCGGACATGTCCGACCCCCAGGTTCGGACAAGTCCAAAACTTCACTGGAACTCTCACTGGAACCCTTCCAGTGCCAATTCGGACATGTCTGACTTACAGATTCGGACATGTCCGAATTCCAACAGAGGGAATTCGGACATGTCTGACACCACAAGTCAGACAAGTCCGCCCAAGCCACAAGGGCTCTACTAAAATCTTCTACTAAGGGGTTGAGCACCCGAATGACTCACTAAGTGTCTACAAGTCCTGTCCCTCTTAATAGTACGGTTTTTCCTAAGACTCAAGGAGAAAATAGAAAACCCTATTTCTATTCTTCTTCGCCACAACTTTCCTCCTTTTGCCGTCTTTCTTCAAAGCTCCATTCCGTACTTCGGATCTGCGCTCATGCTCAACCAAGTTCATTAGCACTTTAATGGTTCATCATCAATCCACCAAAACCCACAAGGGACCTAGATGCACTTACAATCTCCCCCTTTTTGGTGATTGATGACAACCAACTAAAGTCTTCGACAAAAATAAGATTTGATAGAAGTTTTGAGTCTCAAGTGTATATGAGCTTTTGGAATAACAATAAAAACAACTCATATACACTCAATCGTCGTGGGGTGCCTATATGCTCGTGTGTGTGCAACAACATGATACAAATGAAGAAATGCACACAAGATCAATGAAGCATCATAATGATCATCATAAGGCATCAATAAACATCATCATAAGGCATCAACAGTCATAAACGAGTAACAAATAAGTACAAGACACATGAATAAGCACTAGAGTCTAATACTTCTCCCCCTTTGGCATCAAGGCACCAAAAAGGAGAAAAGTGGACACTAAGACCTAGTCTACTCGGTGTCGTCCTCGTCGTCGTCCCTGTCATCGTCGTCGTCGCTCTCCTCCTCGTAGTCGCTCTCCTCGCCGGAGTCGCCGTGAGCTGCAGGAGGTGCTGAGGAAGAGGCGCCGATGCCGGTGAAGAACGCCATCTCCGCCTCGGTGAGCTCTGGAAACTCCGGTGGCTCCTCGTCCGAGCTGACGTCGTCGACTGAAGGAAGCTGGAGGTGCTCCCTGATGGCAGCGAGGTTCCTCTGGTTCCTCTTTGCCAAGCGCTGAGTCGACCGGCGGACGGTGAAGATCGACTTTAGGATCTTGAGCAGTCCTGAGGAGCAAGACGGCTGCTGTTGGGGCATGGAGGATGAGCTGGGAGGCTGAGCAGACTTCCTCCTCGAGGAGCTGGGTCCTCCCTCTGCTGGTGCCGGTGCCGGTGCAGCTGCTCGAATCGGGCGGTGAAGCTTGGAAGGCTTCTGAGGCACGAGGCGCCTATGAGGCACATCCTTCACAAACTTCTTCCCGAACACCGTCTCAATTAGCTTCATCAGGTACGGGGCGTAGCAGCAAGACCTAGCCGGCGTCTCTGAGGCGAGGTAAATCTCCTCGTAGATATAGTCAAAAGCATTGAATTGCTGCTCCCCTGCTAAGAGCTGGATCAGATTTCTGCTGTTGTGATTGATCCTGTTGGCATCCCCATCCTTGGGCGAGAGGGTCTTTCTGATCAGACGGTTCACCACTGCATGGAATGGCTTGAGGCCGTGGATATGAGGAGGGTCGGCTGGATACCCATCCTCATAGAAACTCTCCATCTCCAGGAGGTTCACTATATCCATCTCATGGATCTTCAGTGAGTGCTGCAGGCTGTCCTCCATCCCGAAAATGCGGGCAAACTCCTCATATCTGACTTCGTACTTCACCCCATTGGTCATCCAGGTGAAGTCATGCTTGTCAACCCAATAGAACACAGTTGCATAAAACTGGAGGATAACTTCCTTGTTCCATGGGTATTGGAGACCCATGATCTCACTGACTCCGTGGTGCTCGCAAGCTTCGAGCACCCCCTTGAAGAGAAGATAGGAGTCCTTCTTCTTCAATGCAGCCTTCCAATCAACCCATTGCATCTCCGTGACTGGGTTCTTCTTGGTCGTGAGGACTTACCGGTAGTAATCCATGTGGAAGAAGCACCAGAAACGGGGATCCTTGCTCTCCCTTGGAATGTCATAACACCACACATCTCTCATGTGCATGGTGTCGTGGATGTTCCTCCGGTAATTCAACCTGTCGGCTGTGTGTCGAGTGTCACCAACTGGAGAGTGCACGACCAACGTTCCGATCTCTTGCTGCCCATGGGAGCTCGAGCTGCCCCCCTGACCACTGTGAATAGTGAGCTGACCGCTTGCGGGTCGCTTGACAGTCACTTTCTTTGGTCGCTTTGATGGTTGAGCCGAAGAATCGGGACCCGCGGGCTCCTTGCCTCTTTTGTCGTGACCCATAGTTAGAAAAAGATACAAGGATAGGTAAGAGTCAAAGCAATAGAGATAGAGCAATTAACTTGATAGTTTCGATAGAAATTAGGTCTCAGAGTTATACAGGATCAGACATGTCTGACTGGAAAGTCAGACTTGTCTGACTCAAGAATTTCGGACATGTCCGAATTTCAGAGTCAGACTTGTCCGACCTGTACAGAAATGACCCTAATTGCTAAGGAAACTAAGCAAATCAATTTTTCTACCGACCAAATTTTGCACCAAGGTTGTAAACATGCCTAGGAACATTTCAAGGGCATAAATTTGCAAACTTGCCGCTAGATCTAGAAATGAGAGGAAAGATGAGAAAAATACCTTCGGATGGAGAAAAGATTGAAGAACTCCGAAGGGGATGTGAATCCTCCAACTTCGAGGGAGATTTTCCCTCAAGAACTCCTCACAAGAGCCTCAAAAGCAATATGGATCGCCTTGGGAGGTTTGAGAGAGATGGAGATTAGGGTTTTAAGTGAGGACAGAGAGAAGGAAAGGAAACCGTCGGCCTCTTTGAAGGGGTTCGGACTTCCCACATCAGACATGTCCGAATTTGTACTTCGGACAAGTCCGAATTCTCTCTGCAGACCTAAAACCCACTTCGGACATGTCTGACTTTTGTCAGACTTGTCCGACTCCCTCTGACTGTATGCAATGTGCAAACACTTGGGGATCTAAATATAGGTATATATGGACATTTTGGACAAGTTTTTGCAAATATCTTTGACAAAAATGATCAGTAAGCAACCAACACTCAAACCATGATCATTTTCACCAAAGAGAAGTTTAGAACATAGTTTTCAAGAAAAATAGATGAGATTTTCGAAAAAACACACAACATTTTGAAGTTGAAAACTAATAGCAATCAGATGTGCACGACTCAAGCAATGTTTCGAGAATCCAAGATATTTAGCTCACTCCTTAGGTCACAAAAGCGTCTCTCATCAAGGGGTTTGGTGAAGATATCCGCTAATTGCTTCTCACTTCTAACATGAGAGATAATGATATCTCCCTTGATAGAGTGGTCTCGTAGGAAATGGTGACGGATGTCTATGTGTTTGGTTCTAGAATGCTCGATGGGGTTGTGAGCAATCTTGATGGCACTCTCATTGTCACATAGGAGAGGAATATGGCTCAGATTGTAACCATAATCCCTAAGAGTTTGTCGCATCCAAAGGAGCTGCGCACAGCAACTTCCGGCTGCAACGTACTCCGCTTCGGCTGTGGAAAGGGCAATGGAGTTTTGTTTCTTGGAAGACCACACAACCAAGGACCTACCAAGAAATTGGCATGTCCCGGATGTGCTCTTCCTATCTACCCTACAGCCCGCATAATCCGCATCGGAATAACCGACGAGATCAAACTTGGATCCTTTAGGGTACCAAAGACCTATATTAGGAGTGTGAACTAAATACCTAAGGATCCCCTTAACCGTTGTCAAGTGACACTCTTTTGGAGTGGCTTGGAATCGAGCACACATGCACACACTAAGCATAATGTCGGGTCTAGAAGCACAAAGATAAAGCAAAGAGCCAATCATAGAACGGTATACCTTTTGGTCCACGCTCGCTCCTTCTTCATTTAGTCCTAGATGCCCGTTTGTTCCCATAGGTGTCTTGATGGGCTTTGCCTTCTCCATGCCAAACTTCTTGAGAATGTCATGAGTGTACTTGGTTTGGCATATGAAGGTCCCTTCCTTGAGTTGCTTTACTTGGAAACCTAGGAAAAACTTCAACTCCCCCATCATAGACATCTCAAATCTTTCCGTCATGATTTTGGAAAACTCATCACAAAAAGTCTTGTTAGTAGAACCAAATATGATATCATCAACATAAATTTGGCATACGAACAAGTCATTATCAAAATGCTTAGTGAAGAGAGTATAATAGGCTTTCCCAATCTTAAAACCATTTTGAGTGAGAAAATCCCTAAGGCACTCATACCAAGCTCTAGGTGCTTGTTTGAGGCCATAGAGAGCCTTACACAACTTGTAGACATGATCGGGATGCTCTTCATCTTCAAATCCGGGCGGTTGCTCCACATACACTTCCTCCTTGATTGGACCGTTGAGGAATGCACTTTTCACATCCATTTGATATAACATGAAATCATGGTGAGTAGCAAAAGCCAATAATATGCGAATAGATTCAAGCCTAGCTACGGGAGCAAAGGTTTCATCGAAATCCAATCCTTCGACTTGAGCGTATCCTTTTGCTACAAGTCTTGCCTTGTTTCTTGTTATCACCCCGTGTTCATCTTGTTTGTTGCGGAACACCCACTTGGTTCCAACAACATTTGCATTTGTTCTCCTCACGAGTTCCCACACCTTGTTCCTCTTGAAGTTGTTGAGCTCTTCTTGCATCGCCATCACCCAATCCGGGTCTTGTAGAGCTTCTTCTACTTTCTGTGGCTCTAGAGAGGAAACAAAGGAATAATGTTCACAAAAGTTAGTCATACGTGAGCGAGTAGTTACCCCCTTGGAGATGTCTCCAAGTATGTTGTCAACGGGATGGTCCCGTTGAACGCTTTGATGAACTCTTGGGTGTGGTGGTTGAGCTTCTCGATCATTGTCTTCATCTTGATCATTTTCTTGATCTCCCCCTTGATCCAAGCCTCCTCCTTGATTTTGATCTTGTTGAGATTCATCTTGAAGATCTTAATCTTGTTCATGTGGGGGATTTGCATCTTCTTCGCTTGCTTGAAGATCATTTGGATCATGTGGTCGCACATCTCCAAGTGCCATTCTCCTAAGTGCTTGTTGTGGAGTCTCCTCTTGATCTAGCACACACTTATCAACTTGCTCCACTTGAGAGCCATTAGTCTCATCAAACACTACGTCATGTGCTACTTCAACAATCCCGGAGGACTTGTTGAAGACACGATAGGCGTAGGTGTTTGAGTCATAGCCAAGCAAGAAACCTTCATCGGATTTCGAAGCAAACTTCGAATTCCTAGGCTTCTTGTTGAGAATATAGCACTTGCTCCCAAAAACATGAAAGTATGAGATGTTGGGTTTGTTACCGGTTAGGAGTTTGTATGAGGTCTTCTTCAAGAGTCGATGAAGATACAACCGATTTATAGCATGGCAAGCGGTGTTAACCGCTTCCGCCCAAAACCGATCGGACGTCTTGTACTCATCAAGCATCGTCCTTGACATCTCAATTAGAGTCCTATTCTTCCTCTCCACTACTCCATTTTGTTGAGGGGAGTAGGGAGCGGATAACTCATGCTTGATTCCTTCTTCATCCAAGAAGTCTTCAACTTGAGTGTTCTTGAACTCTGTCCCGTTATCGCTCCTAATCTTCTTGATTCTTAAGGAGAACTCGTTTTGAGCTCTCCTCAAGAACTTCTTGAGAACTCCTTGGGTTTCACCTTTGTCATGCAGGAAAAATACCCACGTGAAGCGAGAAAAATCATCAACAATAACTAGAATATACTTGTTACCGCCAATGCTAATGTAGGCGATCGGTCTGAATAGGTCCATGTGTAGTAGCTCCAATGGTCTTGAGGTTGTCATGATGTTCTTGGACGGATCTTGAGCTCCTACTTGCTTTCCGGCTTGACATGCGCTACATGGTCTATCTTTCTCAAAGACAACATCTTTTAGTCCACGGATATGATCCCCCTTAAGAAGTTTTTGCAAGTTTCTCATCCCAACATGGGCTAGCCTTCGTTGCCATAGCCATCCCATGTTAGTTTTTGCCATTAAGCACGTATCAAGTTGGGCTTTGTCCGTGGAGAAATCCACAAGATAAAGCTTTCCCTTGAGTACGCCCTTAAAGGTGATTGATTTGTTGCATCTTCTTGAGACGGTCACACCGTTGTTAGTGAAAAGACAATCATAACCATTATCACATAATTGAGAAATAGACAAGAGGTTGTAGTCAAGTGAATCAACATGAAGCACATTAGAAAGAGTGTGTTTTGAGGAGATAGCAATTTTACCGGTGCCAAGGATTTTCCCTTGGCTATTATCCCCAAAGAAGATTCCTTCACTAGGATCTTCAATCTCCTTGTACTCTACAAACATCTTCCTCTCTCCGGTCATATGATTAGTGCATCCACTGTCAAGCACCCAATTTGATCCACCGGAGGAGTATGCCTACAAAAGGGTTATGCCTTTCCTTTAGGTACCCAAACGGAGTTGGGTCCTTTGATGTTAGTCACAAGACATTTGGGCACCCACACGCAAGGCTTTGGGCTCTTGCGGAGTGGCCCAACATATCTAGCATAAGTCTTGCCAAATTTGTTCCTCAATAAAACATAAGAAGCATCAAAGTCATGGAACAAAGGATGAGGTTCATTTTTAGGCATATAAGATGTTGAGACAATGTTCTTTCCTTTATCTTGAGTGAATGAACCTTCCTTGACAAAAACGATCAAGTCTTTGTTATTCTTGGGGGCTTTGGCATTTTGCCTCCGCTCCCGAGAATAACCAAGACCATCCTTGACATGGGGAGGTCTCACATTGGTGTATGCACTACGTGCATAGGCCACCTTCTCCTTGTCAAAGATGCCACCTTTTGGTGCTTGTTTGTTTTGTGCCAAGTTAAGTTCATCCTTAAGTTTTAGGATCAAGCTTGAGCACATGCAAGTGTGAACTTCCTTGGATGAAATCTATTGAGAAGATGAGCTCTTTGAGGAAGAAGGTGCATTGATCTTAAGTGACTCAACCTTTGTCTCTAGAATCTGGTTAACCTTTGTCAAGTTAACAAGTTCATCCTTGAGCTCAACGATCTTGTCTTTAAGATTTGAGCATGCTTCCTTGCTCATGGCAAGGTCATGCTCCAATGCATTGCTTCTTTCTTTCTCGCGCTCGAGGAGCTCCTCAAGCTCTTGACATCTCTCCAATTTTTGGATGAGCATGTCCTCTTGACGCTCAAGGAGATCCTCCTTCTCGGAGATTTCATCCATAAAAAAGTTCATCTTTCTCATGGCACTCTTACTTAAGCCTTTAAGCATGGATTCAAGTTCACTACCACTATCAAATTCATCACAAGAAGTTGTAGAGGGAGTGGGTTTAGATTTGACCTTTATCCTTCCCTCCTTTGCCATGAAACATGTGGACTTGAAATCATCAAGGTTGGGGAAAAGCTTGCTTGCACTTGAGCTCTTTCCGATGGCAATGGTTGTCACCTTCTCTACATCGTCGGAAGATGAGTCTTCATTTGAGTCCCATTCTCTTCCAAGGTGGGCATGTCCCGATGGCTTCTTCTTCTTGAAGAGCTTCTTATCTTGGGTCTTGCCCTCCTTCTTCTTGCTTTCATTGTATGGGCAATCCGCAATGAAGTGCCCATGTTCACCACACTTGTAGCAAGTCTTCTTCTTTAGCTTCTCCTTGCTCTTGCCTTCTTGGTGATAGCCTCCCTTCTTCCTTCTCATCATCCTTCTAAACTTGTTGATGAAGAAAGCTTCTTCCTCATCGGAGTCCATGCTCTCATCATCACTTGCATCTTCATTGTAGGATGTGGAAGTTGCTTTGAGGGCTATGTCTTTCTTCTTTGATGAGGCAAGCTTTTGGAGATCATTGTAGAACATAGCTTCCTTCCCCATCATCTCATTGTTGATTATCCTCCCAAGCACTTCTTCCGGAGTCATCTTGGTGTAGTCGGGGCTTTCACGGATCAAGGAGCAAGGAGCGATGTTTCGAGGCATGAATGCCCGAAGCATCCTCTTAACCACTTCATGGTCCGTCCATCGAGTGCTTCCATAGGCACGAATCTTGTTCACGAGCACCTTGAGGCGGTTGTACATGTCTTGGGGTGACTCACCATCCATGATGGTAAATCTCCCAAGCTCTCCTTCGATCATCTCAATCTTCGCCTCTCGGATGACTCGGTTGCTCTCGTGCGCCATCTTGAGTGTATCCCAAATATCTTTGGCCACTTCCAAACCTTCGACTCGGTTGAATTCATCCCGAGTCAAAGATGAGGTTATGACTCCCACGGCTTGAGCATTGCGATGAAGTAGGATAGCTTGTTGTGGAGTGACGTCTTCCTCATTCCTTGGCATATGAACTCCGGTTTGCATAATCTGCCACAAACTAGGATTCAAATATATTAAATGCATCTTCATATTGTGCTTCCACATTGAATAGTCATTTCCATCGAATTGAGGAGGTTTGCCAAGTGGAATAGACAAATAGTGATTGTTAGCATGAAGACGATCATTATCAAAGTGAGTTTGAGTATAGTCATCGTTACTCTTCTCCTTCTCTTTGTTGATCTTGGGTTGTTTCCCTAGCTTCTCCCGAAGCATCGCCTTGAGTTGGCGAGTCTCTTCATCGTCCTTCGGATCATCAAGAAGAACTTCGTAGTTCTTGTCATTTGAGCCTTCACCCTCGACATATGAGGTATCATCCTTGTTCCTTTCTTCCGCCATCGATTCTCCGAGATGTTAGTCTCTTCCGGAGAAACCGGCTCTGATACCAATTGAAAGGCGGCCTAGAGGGGGGTGAATAGGCGATAATCGATAATTTAAACTTAATTCAGAGTTATGAAAACAGAGAAGTCGGACTTGTCTGACTTCTAGTCGGACTTGTCTGATTTAAGTCGGACAAGTCTGACCTGGGTCGGATAAGTTCGAGATTATCTGCACGATCAGATCAAAAATCCAATTTTTAAGCGATCTAGTGAGAGATATCGATCCCTAGCAGTTCTACACGAAGTATGGAGTAGAAAGAAAGCTCAGGGAGAGATAGCACGCGGAAAAACACTAGAATCAAAACTTGCGAGAACGAAAGAACAACAAGAGACAAACGGATTTATCCCGAGGTTCAGAACCACAAAGGATCCTACATCCCCGTTGAGGAGTCCACAAGGGACCAGACCTTCTCTAGCCTTTCCCTCACGAGTTGCCACAAGGGCCAACTCCCGATCTTCCACTATCACAAAGATTGTTACAAACTCCCCGATTACAAGAGATCACAAAGAAATCGCGGGGCGACGCTGTCGGTGGTTTGGATCCAGCAGATCTCCCGACACTACTAAAGTGTTAGAGGAGTTTGTGGTTCGATGTGGGCGCGTGGAGATTCAAGAAGGTGAATTGGAAATGACACAGGAGACACATAGGTTTACATGGTTCAGGCTGCCTGAGCGTAATACCCTACTCCACGGGTGAGTTGGTGTTGTATTAGTTGTATGAGCTTGTGATCAGTATCAATGGCGTGTGTGTCGCATTACTGAACGTGTCATCGGCCTGTCCTTTTATAGTACAAGGGCAGGCCGTTACAAGTTAGCCTGGCCCGACATGTGGCCCCGACGGTTACTAGTATTGATATTCATTCAACACGTTTAATTGCCCTTAATGACCGGGTAATGGGCTTTGACAGCACCGTTACTGGTAATTAAGGTCATCCGATCGTGTGTCATTAATATGGTATTAATGACACTTAATCGAGTCTTGAAGTCCTTGATTCCCCTTTGAAGATCCGGAGCCGTTGTGGAGTCTTCCGGAGGTTAGAGGCTGAAGATCCGACGGTTGGACACGTGGTAGCTCCGGAGCATACTGTGGGAAACAGGTAGCTCCGGAGCTACCTGACACGTGTCAGGTCTGGAGCTTCTCTCGGTCTGGGGTTAAGTCCGGAGGTGCCATTTCGGTACATAGCCCGGTGCTTCCCCCTTGTGGGCGGTAGCTCCGGTTTGATAGTACACATGGCGACCCTGGGATTAACCATGTTGGAGAAGTGGGTCCGGTTATATCTGACATGTGGGCCTCCGAAGGTCTTCAAATCAAGTAGATGACTTTCCTTTGAGATCTTTGTAACCTCAAGGGGTGTACGGTTTCCAGGGTACCGACAGTGGCCCCCTGGACCCACCTTTGGGGAAGACCCTTTGGGTGAAGTCATTCAGCCGGAGGTGGGTCCATCCTCGCGACTTTTGAACTGAGTCTTCAAAGGTCTCCGGATGTGCCGTTGGTGATGGTTTGGAGTTTAATCCTCGCAGCGTGGCGTATCTCGCGTGCGGTAGATGAGATCTTTGGCGTGCGGATATCACACAATTGAAGGGCGCCGGTTCCCGATACGAAAACCGTATCGGTTCTGCGCGCCTTGTCAGGCCGCCGCCTTTGGGCTTCCCGCCTCATGATGACAACCGTTCGCCTGGGTAAGAACCTCGACTTGATCGTCGAGGTGGTCCCGGGCCCCCTTGTCATCAACTGGGTGGAATTTTTGAATGGTATCTTCAACTTCTATGCGGTTTCCATCCAAGCGTTGCGAGGGCTTACTTAAGAAGGAAAGCGCGCATCGTCTGGAGTTCTTTACGCCTCTCATCTGATCTTGCGCTCAAACTCCCGACTTGTGCTTCGCTTTTCCTCTCTTGCCTTGCTGTGCTGCGATGGAGTTGGGTCTCCGCGAGAGTCGTTTGAAGACCGACGGTGACCTGAAGAAGGTCCGGACCCTCATGGGATGGTCCTCGGACTTCTTCAACCACTCGGTCCGCGCCGGGGGAGAGCTCCCGTTTGAGAAGGAGCACTCCGGCGAAATAGTGTTCTTCTCTCGTACACCATGGTGGGGTTGATCCCACCTTTTTCCTCCTTTTTCTTGATGCTGCTGGACTTTTATGGTCTGCAGCTATACCACCTTGGCCCTCACTCCATTCTCCTTGTGTCTATCTTCGTCCACTTCTGTGAGATGTGGGTGGGCATCCCCCCTGCATTGAACTCTTCCGGGCCTTCTTCACCGTCCACACCACCGGTAGGAGCAATGAGTACCTTGGCTTCTACTACTTCGTGAAGCGCAAGAAGTGACCATTCAAGTACCTCCGGTCGTTTCCTTCTGGGAAGTGGGATGACTGGAAGAAGGACTGGATAGTCATCCGGGTGGAGGAGCACGAGAGGCTGGAGCTACCCAAAGGCCTCCCCAACATTGACATGAAGATCTGGAGTGAAGCTCCGGTGCTGGCAGATGCCTTTAACCCTGTTCTGACCAGGATCCGCCAGTGCGTGGAGGGTGGATTAACCCCTCAGGCGGTGTTTTGTAACTTCCTAGTCAACAGGTGGGCACCGCTGAAGAGGAGAGAAAAACTCGCTTGGGCCCTCAACAGCGTGATGGACGACGACTAGGTCGAGACCGGGCTGAAGTCCAACATGGTGGGGACAACCTTGGAGTTCCAACTCAAGAAGTTCCAGCACGACATCGACGTCGAGGGTGACGACTTGACTCCGCCATCGGCTTTTCTTCCTCTGAACGTGGAAGTTGAGTTCAGTAGGGAGCTCCGGCGGAAGATGCCCGTGCTTGACGACCTTGGTGTCGTCGAGAGAAGATCAACCACCAGGGTGGCGATCCCTGGAGTGTCCGAAGGTGGCCCTGCCCCGAAGCCGAGGGTCGAGGTCGTCAGCAAGGGCAAGGAGCCGGCGGACGAACCCTTGAGCCAGAAGAGGAAGCTGCAGCATGCCGACAGAAGGTCCGTCATGCCTGCCACCTCTGCATCGGCTTCTTCTCCCTAGAGGGGGAGGTCTTCTTCGACCGCGGCGACCGTACCCACAGTGGGGTCCTCCCGGGGAGCTAGCTCCGGGCATGCGACTCCAGCACCAGGGCCGGTTGAGGCTTCTAGGTCCGGAGGTTCCTCCCAATCAAGGGGGGCCTCGACTAGGAAACGCCCGTGGCTGCAGTGAGTTCCAGGGGGCCTTCCGGAGCTTCCACGCCGGCTATGACCAGCCTAGAACGCCCGGGAAAGAAGTTTCGCGCAAGCTGGTGCGGAAGTCTCCCAAGGTAATTTTTAATCTTTACCTTGGACAGTTATTTTGTTGTAGTAACTGTTTTTTAAGTTTCTTCATCCATCATTTGCAGCGTTCCCAAGAAGAGGAGTGAGGCTCCACCCTCAGCCACAGTAACTGAAGCTACGAGGGCAGAAGCTTCTGCTCCTGTCCCGGTGCCGCCCCAGGTGGTGGCTGAAGCTGCGACAGCTCCGGTGCCGGCTGTCGTGGTCATGGACCCCGACTCATCCCCAGAGACTCCCGTGGTAGCGCCGGACCGCGAGAGAGAAGATGCGCCAGCGGCACATGTCCCGGAGGTTGAAGCTCCGGGTTCTGGTGCTGAGATGATGGAAGCTCCGGCTGTTGAGCCGGAGGAATCAGTAATTCCGGCCTCAGAGCTGGAAATTGTCGAAGCCTCGGCGGTTGAGCCGGAGGTGATTGAAGCCCCGGCGTGCGCGCCGGAAGCTGAAGAAGTTCCGGCAGTTGAGCCGGCTTCATCTGAAGCACCGGCCGCAGAGGCGGTCATTGTTGGAGCTTCGGCCGCAGGGCCGGTCGATGTTGAAGATCTTCCGCCTCCCGAGCCGGTTGTTGAAGAGGTGTCGGAGCCCGAGCCCCCATCGAAGGAGGTGTCCAGACCGGAGCCAGCAGCGGCCCCTACTCCGAAAGTGATGACGTCGAAGGTACCCGCGGCCGAGCTGGAGTGCCCAAGCGAAGTCGCTGGCCCCCTGCCTGAGGGGGTGAATGAAGACCTGGCGGCGGGGCCTTCCTCGATGGCGACTGAGGCCATCCCGGAGGACGGCCCTAGTGCCATGGAGACCCAGGGGACCACTCTTGTGGAGTGAAACCCAATTTTTGTATCTGAAAACCCGCTGGAACCAGCGGAGAAGACCCCAGTAGGTCCGGAACCTATCCCGTTGTCACTGTCTATTGACAACGCATGTTCTAGTCTGCGTCATGTTCAACAGGCCTTCTTCCACGATAGCAAGGCTCTTGAAGAGGAGCGCCAAACCCTTAGGCGGTGGCGTAACCGACTCTACTTCGAGACCAAGCTGGCACAGTCGAGGCTAGCGGACGACAAAGAGTGGATGAAACAGGAGAAGGTTCGCCTGAAATATTGGGGCAAGTTATTGGATGACAGGGAGAGTAAGACTCGTGCCCTTGACGCTCAATCCCGGGAGATCTACGAGCAGACCAAAGCAGCCAACAGTGCTGCCAATGAACGCTAGGAAAGGCTTGAGGCCATTAACACTACGCTCATCAAGCGCCGGGAGGCACTTGAGGAGGGGGAGAAACGGCTAGAAGATGAAGAGCAGAAACTCCTTGAGCTGCGGGATGACGTCCTGTGGAGGGAAGAGGAGCTCACCGAGAAGGTGGCTCTGGCTGACCAGGGCCTAGAGGAGCGCGCCAAGAAATTGGAAGAGCGCTACATTGAGGAGGAGAAGAAGGCCTGGGTGCGAGGGCAGGAGCTCCACGAGCGGGAGTGTGCCCTTGTTGCCAGGGAAAAGAAAGTGAGGGGCAGAGAGAAAGACCTGGTTGACCGCCGGAACAAGATCCACCTCCGGGAGGAGGAGCTCGGAAAACTCGAGAAGCGGGTTGCTAAGAAGATTCAGCAAAACGCCAAAGAAGTTGAGCACCTCGCCCGTGAGAATTCTGAACTTGTGGCGGCCAGAAGATCCCTGGAGGAATTAAAGGGCTTGAGGACTGCGTACTCCCTACAGATTTGGGAGTTCCTGGGCAAGGCTAACGACGCACTGACACCGATGGGCTTCAGTCCCGTGTGCTCGGATGATCCAGAGCCGGAGACGGACCTGTCGTTGCAGGCGTTGAGCTCGGCAGGCAGCAAACTCTCCAAAGTGGGCGATGTGATCGCGGACCAATTGGAGGTTGAGTGGCAATCCCTGGCGAAGAACATCGCAGAATATGTGCTGACGTGCTACACCAGCCAGAACTCCCAATTTCCTCTGGACCCGGTGCTTGAAGGTCCCGTTGAAGGAGAAGGCGAAGCTGCCGGAGCCAACGTGTCAGAGGTTGCCCAAAAGGTCGCCCAATTCTTCCATAGGGTCTAGGACCATCTCTGTAGTTCTCACTTGTATTTTCTCTTCTTCTTCCTCAATTTTGTAATCCCTTGGCTCCAGATGAATGAAATCCCCAAATTTTTGAGAATTTCACTTTTTGTCTTCAACACTTTTGTCTTCACTTGGCCCGCTGGTAGATGTATACAATTTGATTGTGAACATGTACCAAGAGGATATTTTGTTTTGTTGAAGACTCATTTGCTCCGAACTTGTAGAGTATAGGTCCGAAGTCTTCGATAGTGAAGGCCCCCTGAGGTTGTCGGAGCTTAGAAGCTCCGTCATTGTCTATCATCGGAGCTTAGTAGCTCCGGCAATAGTCCCTATCAACGCGTAGAGCATCGATAGTTAGTCCTCCGGGGTGTCGGAGCTTAGTATCTCTGACAGTGACCTTTGCCAACACTTAGTTTGTTGGCAGCAGACTCCGTTTGCGGGGTCTTCTCACCATCTTTTATTTAGCGTCGATGGCTGGCCCCCCTAGCTTTACTAGAGCTTGATTACTCCGGTGATGCTCGTTTTCAATGCGTAATATCGATTACAAGCCACCTAGGGGAGTCAGAGCTTTGTTAGCTCCGGCTTTTCTCCATCAACGTAGATTTTATTTTTCCTGCACACTTAAGCCAAGAAAAATAGTAAAATTCATTTCTTGTCTATACTTCCATCGCGGCTTACGATTCTCAAGAAGATTTTAAGTCAAACGCGATTCTAAATACAACCGAATGTGTTGTCTTTTCTTCCAGATCCAACTGTACATGGACTCGCCTTACTTCGGCCTGCTGGGGTGTAGGTAGAGTGGCGTACTTAGGGTGCTTGACCAGGCTAAGTTGATAGCACACTGCAGCCCTAGATTGGCTTGGCGGCTTTCAGGCGAGTTGGCCGTGAACAATATTTGAATCCAAAAGAATCGACAATACAACTCGTATCGTATATGAACCGGTCGAACTAAAATTTCTTTAGAATTGCACGTCTTTGTTATAGACAAGAAAGAGAAAAAATAAAAAATGTTGAGCCTGTACAAAATAAATGCACGTGGAGTCTGTTTCACATGAAGATGTCTTTCATTATAGGTCCGGGGTACAGGGGAAACAAGTACACTCTTAGGGTATGGAACCAGGCTAAGCGTGTTTCATTTCTCGTTTGACCCAGGGTAGCTAACCACACTTTTAGTCCTGAGACTGTGACAAGTGTTGCATGAACTTTGCGGACCTTTCGGGAATGGTACGACTGTTCTCCTGGAGGAACTACCCAACTCTGTACAATAACTCTATAACATACACCACAAGTTACTACAGACTCACCTCCGTGATATTAAGTGTAGAACTTACGGAGGTGCTCAATGTTCCAAGGGTCCCTCCTAGCTGGGAGAGGTGTCCCATCCTTGGTAGCCAAGCGAACGCTCCTGGGACGGGATACTTTAATCACTCGGAAGGGTCCCTCCCAGCTGGGGGAGAGTTTGTTTAACCCTTCTCTGGATTGTATTCTCCGTGGCACCAGGTCGCCTTCCTCGAGCTGTCGGTTGTGTACATGCCGCTGATGATAGCGCCGAAGGGTTTGGCGGTATCGGGCATTCCGAACAGCTGCTTGGCACCTTCCCTCCTCAAGGAGGTCTAGGTCTTCACGCCGGAGCTGGTCCTGCGTGGCTTCGTCGAAGGTCCGGACCAGGAGTGACCCCAAGGTGATTTCTGGAGGAAGGATTGCTTCAGCTCCATACACCAGGAAGAAGGGTGTCTCTCCAGTTGACCGGTTTGGAGATGTCCTGTTGGCCCAGAGAGTGGGCGGAAGCTCTTCAATCCAGTTGGCACCATGTTTTTTCAAGCGCTCATAGGTGCGCGTTTTGAGTCCTTTAAGGATTTCAGCATTTGCTCTCTCGGCTTGGCCATTGCTTGCTGGGTGAGCTACGGAGGCGTAGCAAACTTGAATGTCGAGGTCTTCGCAATATCCTTGGAATGCAGAGCTTGTGAATTGAGTCCCATTATCAGTGTTGATTTTGTTTGGGACTCCATATCTGCATACAATGGACTGCAAAAAGTTGATAGCAGATTGCTTGTTGATTGTCACAACTGGAGTTGCTTCTGGCCACTTGGTGAACTTGTCAATGGTGACGTACAGGAACTTGTAACCTCCGACGGCTCTTGGGAAAGGTCCCAAGATGTCCATCCCCCACACAGCAAAGGGCCATGTAGGAGGTATCATTTGTAGGGGCTGAGCCGGTGTGTGAATTTGTGTTGCATGAAATTGACATGCTTCACATTTCTTCACCAGCTTAGTTGCATCCTGGAGTGCTGTAGGCCAGTAGAAGCCATGCCGAAAGGCTTTACCAACCAGCGTGCGGGAAGACGCGTGGTTCCCACACTCGCCTCCATGGATTTCTACGAGGAGCTCGCAACCTTCTTCCCTTGTGATGCACCGCATTAGGATGCCATTGGCACCGCGCCGGTAGAGATCCCCTTCTACCAACGTGTATCTTTTAGCCAATCTGACTACCCGGTCAGCGGACACATCATTGTTAGGAAGGATGTTGTCTTTCAAGTAGTTCCGGATCTCTGAGATCCATGCATCGGAACTTACTTGAGCATTTGAGTCTTGCGTGCTGGGTTGCTCGGAGCTTCCGGCAGCACCTACGACTCTTGATGGCTGCCATGGTAACAGGGCCATCGGGACCGTCAGCTTCGAGATGCTGATCTCACCCCCTTCGCTCAGTTCGGCAGGCTAAGCTGTGGGTTTTGACAACCTCCGGACAAAAGTTCCGTCAGGAGCCAGAGCTCCAGTTGATGCCTTCGTCGAGAGTTCGTCGGCTTCAGCGTTGTGGGCACGCTGGACATGGTGGAGATCTAGGACTTCGAAGTCCTTCTGAAGCCTCTGGACTTCAAGGAGATAAGCAGCTAGCTGGAGATTGTTGCAGGAGCATTCACCCTTCACTTGCTTAATGATGAGCTGTGAATCTCCCTTGACTAGCAGTTGCTTGACACTGTATGACAGTGCCACCTTTAGTCCGTAGATGAGTGCTTCGTACTCCGCCATGTTGTTGGTCGCCTTGAAGTCAAGGTGTACCATGTATTTTACCTTCTCCCCGGTTGGTGCAAGGAGAAGGATTCCAACTCCAACCCCCTGCTTTTGCATGGAACCGTCAAAGTAGAGGGTCCAATGAGGCTCGGTGAAGATTGGAGCTTCTTGTTCCGGCTTCTGCTCACTGGGGCCCCCAGGGTTTGATGGAGAGGGAGTCCATTCTGCCACGAAGTCTGCCAATGCTTGACTCTTGACTGCTTGCCTTGAAATGAATTCGAGATCGAATTCAGCCAATTCCGCTGCCCACTTTGCAATATTCCCAGTTGAATTGGGATTATGCAAAATCGCTCGAAGTGGGTAAGAGGTCACCACTGAGATTTTGTGAGCTTGGAAATAATGTCGAAGCTTCCTGGAAGTGATAAGAACTGCATAGAGCAGCTTATGCACCTCTAGGTATCGAGTCTTGGCATCATGTAGTACTTCACTAATGAAGTACACTGGGTGTTGAATGGTTCGGACCCTCCCGGAGGGGCCCGGAGCTTCCTCTTCACTGACCCGGATCCTCTGGGAGGAATCCGGATTTTCTTCGGGGACCTCCGGGTTCTGGCTAGAGGAACCCGGAGTTTCTTCAAAAGTGACCTGGACCCTCCTGGAGGGGTCTGGGTTTTCTAGAGTGGTTTCTTGTGGATTCAAATCTGGGAGCTGGGACCCAGACTCGCTTTCAGGAACCTCCGGACCCTCCCGAAGGGGTCTGGGTTCCTGAGTATGGGGTAGCTCTGGTCTCTCCGCAACCAGAACCATACTGACGACTTCGTCAGTAGCTGAAATGTAAGGAAACAAAGGTTCACCAGGGTTCGGAGCTACCAGAGTTGGTAGGGTGGTGAGGAACTGTTTTAGCTCCTGGAATGCCTTTTCTGCTTCTTCAAACCATTGGAATGGTCCGGACTTCCTCAATAACTTGATGAAGGGGAGTGCCCGTTCCGCCAGTCTTGAAATGAATCGGCTGAGGGCTGCTAGACATCCAGTTAGCTTTTGGACATCTTTGGTGCGGGCTGGTGGCCGCATGTCTTCAATGGCCTTGATCTTCGCCGGATTAGCTTCTATGCCCCGGTGACTTACCAGGAAACCAAGAAGTTTTCTGGAGCTAACCCCGAAGACACACCTGTCTGGGTTTAGCTTTGTGCGGGTGGCTCGTAGCTTATCGAAGACAGCTTGTAAGGTGTCAAGAAGTGACTCCTTGTTCTTGACCTTGACCACGATGTCATCCACGTACACTTCCACTATGTCTCTAATGAGGTATTCAAAGGTTTTGTACATAGCTCGTACAAAAGTTAAGGCTGCATTCTTGAGACCAAATGGCATGGCTGTATAATAGTACAACCCATCTATTGTGATGAAAGAGGTATGCTCTTCATCCTCCCTAGACATTCTGATTTGATGATACCCAGAATATGCGTCTAGGAAACACAATAATTCGCACCCAGCGGTGGAATCCACTATCTGATCTATTCTAGGTAGTGGGAATGGATCTTTTGGACATGCCTTATTTAGTGTTGTGTAGTCGATACACATCCGAAGCTTCCCACCGGCCTTGGGCACAATGACTGGGTTTGCCAGCCATTTTGGATGGAAGACTTCTCGGATGAATCCAGCTTTGAGCAACTTCTTGTCGAATGAAGTTCTGTCGCTCCACATATTGCTTCCGAGGCTTCTGATGCACAGGCCTGGCGTCAGAGTAGATCTTCAGATTGTGCTCAATCACTTCCTTGGGGATCCCAGGCATTTGTGACGGTTTCCAAGCGAACATGTCGACATTATCCCAGAGGAAAGTGATGAGCGCGAGTTCCTATTTGTCGTTCAATCCCCCTGATATACTGGTGGTCTGAGCGACATCAGAACCGATTTGGACAACTTTGACGGGGATGTCGGTGTCGCCGCTTGGTTGCACACGAGGTGCAAATGTAGAGCCTCGTTGACGAATGCTCGGAGGTTTTGGAGCTTGCTCCTTCCTGGAGTCCTCCTCTTGCGCCGTGGTAAGTGCATGGAGTTCTTCTAGAGCAGTTACTCCGACAGTACGATCTCCGCAGATCTGGAGAATGCCTACTGGTGTTGGCATCTTTAACACCAGATAGCCATAATGAGCAGCTACCATGAATTTGTACAGTGCAGGCCTACCCAAGATGGCCTTGAAGGGTAAGTTGATCTGAGAGATGTCAAAGACCAACTTCTCGGTGCGATACTTCTCTCGTGTCCCAAAGGTAACGGGGAGAGTAATAGCTCCAAGTGGGGTAATAGCCCCCGGACCTACTCCGGAGAAAGGTCGGCAGGGGTGGAGATCCGAAGGTCGGAGCTGAAGCTTGGTGAAAGCTTTGAAGCTTATGAGGTTAAGCCCCGAACCTCCGTCTACCATGACATGGTGGAGCTGGATGTTATTGATGGTAGGAGATACCATCAAAGGTAGCTGTCCTGCCACAACCATGCTTCAAGGGTAGTCCAAAGCATCAAAAGTGATGGTTGTGTCCATCCACTTCCTATGAGGCTCCGGTCTGGCTGTAGGGGCTACAGCAGCCATGTCCCGACGCATAGTCTTGATGACGCGGCGGGAGGTGATGTCCCATGATCCACCAAAGATGGTGTTCATGGTCTTCCGACGCTCGTTGTCAGAGACGTCGGAATCGTCGTGGACGGAGGTGTAGACGGCCTTCAAGACCTTTTTAGGATCCTGAAAACCTACCTCCTCTTCAGCCAGAGCTTCATCGACTTTTTGTTTTCCTTCCCTCTGTCGGAAAGGAGTTTCTTCCCAGTGCTTGTTGTAGCGCTCGACAAGGTTTTGGACCTCCCAGCAGTCTTCCAAACTGTGGCTGCCCGTTTTCTGAATTGGGCACCACACCTTGGTTTTGCCACCATCTCCAGAAGATGGTCGAGGTCGCTTCTCGGGGCGTGGCCCTCGGCCACCCGGAGCTGCAGCAGCTGCAAAATTGGATGTACCGGCCGACGGCTTCTTCTTGCCGTTGGTCTTCTTCTTCTTTTTGCCACTCCCGGAGGTAGTGGCTTCCCCTTTGGAGGATTTCTTGTGATCCTCCGGAGTTGGTTTGGAGTGCATTTCACGGCCCTCCGCAGCTCTGGCACATTTGTCGGCCAAACTGAAGAGTTCTGTGACACTGGTGATCTCCTTAATCGCCAGTTTCTCCAGCATCTTCTTATCCCGTACACCCTGTCTGAATGCCACAATGACAGAGGCGCTAGAGATGGAAGGGATAGTGTTTCGTACCTAAGAGAACCTCTGGATGAATGATCGTAGGGATTCTCCTCCTTTTTGCACGACTGCAAAAAGGTCCAGTTCAGTGCCTGGTCGGGTGTATGAACTCCCGAAGTTGGCGGTGAACTGCTGCACAACTCCTCCCAACTGTTGATGGAGTTGGGTGGAAGGCTCATAAACCAGGACCTGGCAGTCCCAGTTAAAGCCACTGGGAAATAGTTGGCCATCACGGCCTCATTTCCTCCAGCTGCCAAGATAGCAGTGGAGTAGATCTGAAGAAATTCGACAGGATTGACGGTCCCATCGAACTTCTCTGGCAGGTGAGGCCAGAACTTCTGTGGCCACCTGACCATACGCAGACGCATGGCTAGGGTTGAACAGCCTCCTCCCACTCCTTCAGGAGCAAGAACGTCCTGAGCTTCTCGTCTTTCACGAGCACACTCAATATGGACTCGGCAGTCCTGTTGGCGGTAGCGGCGATCAAGCTCCGCCCGGAGGTCATGAGTTGAAAGCCTGGATACCGTGTGGGTGCATCGTGCCCCGGAGGGTAACGACGTCACCTGCTGTGACGCTGCACGTCTTCTGTTGTTGGACACATGCGGACCAAGTCTGCCAGACAAGGTCCGTTGCTGTGATGGGGCCCGTCCTGAAGGAGGAGGACCCTGGTTGCTGATGCGATCGGCTGCTGCTGCAACCAAATGTTCCATATCAGCTCTCCACTGCTCCAATGCATCCCGGGATGCATCCGGAGGTGGTGGGCGTTGGAGAAGAGCACGCGCTGCATGGAGTGCGTGTTCCGGGTTGTCATGATTTCCCGACGCAGTGACTGACACCGGTGCACCATCGCGTTGTCCAGCTTGATTTGCTGGTGGAGGCGGCGGTGGTGGCAGTGTGACTCCTGCTGGCGCTGCGGCTCCTGCTGGTGGCTGCATATTGGAGGGATTGCCCCCAACAGCTTGAACGGCAGGATGACTGTTGGATGATCCAGCAGCTGAGTTCACCATTCTCAAAATCTCAGGCGGCCCCTACCTGGCGCGCCAACTGTCGGTGGTTTGGATCCGGCAGATCTCCCGACACTACTAAAGTGTTAGAGGAGTTTGTGGTTCGGTGTGGGCGCGCGGAGATTCAAGAAGGTGAATTGGAAATGACACAGGAGACACATAGGTTTACGTGGTTCGGGCCGCCTGAGCGTAATGCCCTACTTCACGGGTGAGTTGGTGTTGTATTAGCTGTATGAGCTTGTGATCAGTATCAATGGCGTGTGTGTCGCGTTACTGAACGTGTCGTCGGCCTGTCCTTTTATAGTACAAGGGCATGCCGTTACAAGTTAGCCTGGCCCGACATGTGGCCCCGGCGGTTACTAGTATTGATATTCATTCAACACGTTTAACTGCCCTTAATGACCGGATAATGGGCTTTGACAGCACCATTACTGTTAATTAAGGTCATCCGATCGTGTGTCATTAATATGGTATTAATGACACTTAATCGGGTCTTGAAGTCCTTGATTCCCCTTTGAAGATTCAGAGCCGTTGTGGAGTCTTCCAGAGGTTAGAGGCTGAAGATCCGACGGTTGGACACGTGGTAGCTCCGGAGCATACAGTGGGAAACAGGTAGCTCTGGAGCTACCTGACACGTGTTAGGTCCGGAGCTTCTCTCGGTCTGGGGTTAAGTCCGGAGGTGCCATTTCGGTACATAGCCCGGTGCTTCCCCCTTGTGGGCGGTAGCTCCGATTTGATAGTACACGTGGCGACCCTAGTATTAACCATGTTGGAGAAGTGGGTCCGGTTATATCTGACATGTGGGCCTCTGAAGGTCTTCAAATCAAGTAAATGACTTTCCTTTGAGATCTTTGTAACCTCAAGGGGTGTACGGTTTCCAGGGTACCGACAGACGCTTAACCGTCTAGGGGAGAACCCCAAGAGCAACAAACACACAATCACGAAGAAACTTAGCGAATCACACGTTGCTCAACCCCTCAACAAACCATTTCTCCCAATCGTCACAAAGCACTCTTCACTCTCCCAAAAATTCGAATTTGGGCTCTAGAGGTGAAGAACAAGTGGAGAGAGGTTCTTGAGTTCAAATGGGCGTTCAGAACTATTGTGGGGTGTTAGGCATAGTTGGTGGGTCGAAACCACCCACTATTTATACTCCAAAATGTCATTAGAGCCGTTTGACACAGCCCACGTCGGACATGTCTGACACAAAGTCGAACATGTCTGACCTCAAAGGTCAGGCCTTTCACTTCAGACTTGTCTGACCAAAACCATTTCAGACATGTCTGACATACAATCTCAGACATGTCTGAAATTCTGCAGATAGAACTCGGACAAGTCTGACTCTCTGGGACTTAGAAAATTTTCCTTAGTCCCTGGGAACAGATCCATCTCGGACATGTCCGACCCCCAGGTTCAGACAAGTCCGAAACTTCACTGGAACTCTCACTGGAACCCTTCCAGTGCCAATTCGGACATGTCTGACTTACAGATCCGGACATGTCCGAATTCCAACATAGGGAATTCGGACATGTCTGACACCACAAGTCAGACAAGTCCGCCCAAGCCACAAGGGCTCTACTAAAATCTTCTACTAAGGGGTTGAGCACCCGAATGACTCACTAAGTGTCTACGCGTCGTGTCCCTCTTAATAGTACGGTTTTTCCTACGACTCAAGGAGAAAATAGAAAACCCTATTTCTATTCTTCTTCACCACAACTTTTCTCCTTTTGCCGTCTTTCTTCAAAGCTCCATTCTGTACTTCGGATCTGCGCTCATGCTCAACCAAGTTCATTAGCACTTTAATGGTTCATCATCAATCCACCAAAACCCACAAGGGACCTAGATGCACTTACAACCCCCTACTCCACCTCCCGTCTCAGAGGCACAGGTCTCTCAGCCGTCAGAGCTCACCTCACTCCTGCAGCAGATGGTTGAGCAGCAGCGCCTTGACCGGCTTGCAGCTGAGCAGGCCCGAGCAGAGCAGGCAGCACGTCTTCTGGATCTCCAGCAGCAGCAGCAGGAGATGCAGCGCCAGATCGCCCGTGAGAGGCGAGAGGACACTGACCGGCTGACTGGGCTGATCGACCAGATGCACCAGCGCTCCCTCGACCAGCAGCATCAGACGCAGCAGGCGATGATGGGCATCCTGAGGTTGATCACCAACCTCTACACCCAGACCGGGATTGCCCTACCGTCGCAGCTGCCAGGCGTCGCTCCACCTCCACCTATCCTTGCTCCAGCTGCAGCTCCGGTGCTGACCACGCCGATCCCGTTGTTCAGCATGTCTCCACTGCTGGCTCCGGGCGCATCGATCCACTCTCCGTTGCCGGCGATGATGTTGTTCCAGCAGACGTCGGCATCCGTTGTCAGTGCCCCCTTGCCAGCAGCTACGACTCAGCAGGCACCGACGGCGGCTCCTACGGCTCCGAGAGCTCCTTCCACCTCTACTCCATGCAGCAGCTCCGACGACAGCACTCCCGACGGTGACCAGTTCGTCATGGCGCCTAGTACTCAGGGTCCTTAGGCACTCGGATCCCTTTTTGGTGTCTTGATGCCAAAGGGGGAGAAGAGTTAGAGAGTCAGGGGGAGGGTTGCTTAGAGGGTTGCTTAGTATCAGGGGGAGTTTGTTTCTCTATCTTTTGTAATTTGGTGCTTATCTTTTATAATTCAATGTTTTTGCTACTCATTTGGTGTTTATTGAGTACTCTTAAGTTATCAATCGATTGAGCTTATTTGGTGTCTATCTATATCTTATGATCACTTATTCACTTGAGTTATTCCTTGATTGAGATTTCAAATTCATTACTATCAAGTGTGATAATCTTGTATTCATTGCATATCCTCTTAAGTTTTGTACTATCAAATTCATTACTATTGTGCTTTAATTGTTGTGTTGTCATCAATCACCAAAAAGGGGGAGATTGAAAGCATCTAGGCCCCCATGAGGTATGGTTTCGGTGATTAATGACAACCATTGGATTTTACTAATGAATTTGTGGATGCAAGGTCTCCCATATCACTCAATCAAATGAAATCTATATGTCATTGGAGACTACTAAACAATCAATTTATGAGATCAATCAATGTTGTGAAGATAAGAAGTAAAAGCTCTTATGTCAAAGTCATTCAACCATAATTGATGACACTTAATGCTTGACAACCATCAGAACTACATTTCCAACAAATGTCTAAGAGGTCAATCAAGCAAAGTTCAAAAGAATCACTTAGAAACAACTCGAAGCAAACAAAATCAACTCACCGGATCAACCGATGTTTCCAGAGAACAACACAACGGTCGAGTTGGTTTAGCAGAAGAAGAAGACCTCAGAACAAAGCACTCACCGGATCATCCGATGTTAAGGGCTAAGCTACATCGGTCCATCAGTACAGTATGCAATATCCTTGGACCAAGTGTAGCACCGGATCATCCGATGTACAGAAATACATACATCGGTCAATCACTCCAGTAAGCATCAAGTTTGAGCCAATTCTGGAGGAAGAGCCACCGGATCATCCGATGAGAAGACAAGTGCAACATCGGTCTAACAACGGTCATATCTGATACAATGACGTCAGCTAAAGTGAACTTGATCGATGATAACTAAAGGGGAGATATCGGATCATCCGGTGTTCGCAGAAAAATTCTGTCAGCCTACTTTTTCCAACGGCTATTTCATGGAGGCTGGCTATAAATACCCCCTAAACCTGTCAAATCAACAAGTCTTGATCACCAGACATACTCTAAGCATTCACAAGCATTCAAGACAAAGAGCCATCACTTCTACATCCTTTAGACCACCTACACACCAAGAGATAGGCTAGAACTAGCTAGAGAGAGAGCTTGTGTGCCTCCATTCTGGGTGAGTGGAATCTTTAGGGTAGTGAGAGCCTTAAGGGAGTGTCCCTTGGTGTGTGTAATTGAGAGAGGCTTCCGGAGCTTGCCAAGAGGATTGTGGAAGCCCGGAGGATCGAAGTTGTACAAGGCTTGAGCTCCACCTTGCCAAGGTTGGCAAATAGAGAAGAATAGTGAAGATCCCTAGTCTCGGTGACTTGGGTGTGGCTATACCCTTTGGTGGGTGCCACAACGTGGATGTAGGAAGATCTTGACGATCTTACCAAACCACGGGATAAATCCTCGTGTCTCCTCGGGAGTTTGCATCCTCTTTCTCTCCCTTACATTTATGCATTTTATATACCGTGAAGTTGCTATTTACTTCAATGCATAGATCGTTTGCGTAGGGAATTGGGCTTTTAGGAATTAAGTTTTATTGCTTAGATTTTTGAAAAGAAGCCCAATTCACCCCCCCCTCTTGGGCATTCGATCCTTACAACATGGTCTCTTGCTCCATCATCTCATGCTTGATGATTATCCCTAGCACTTCTTCGGGAGTCATCTTGTAAAATCCCAGACTTTCACGAATCAAGGAGCAAAGAGTGACATTTCGAGGTGTGAATGCCCGAATCATCCTCTTCACCACTTCGTGGTCCATCCATAGGGTGCTCCCATAAGGGCGACTCTTGTTGATGAGGATCTTAAGGAGGTTGTACATGTCTTGGGGGGTTTCACCATCCACGATAGTGAAGCTCCCAAGTTCTCCTTCGATCATCTCGATTTTGGCCTCTTTTATCACACGGTTGCCCTCATGCGCCGTCTTGAGGGTGTCCCAAATGTCCTTGGCCACCTCCAACCCTTCAATTCAGTTGAACTCCTCTCGAGCCAAGGAGGAGGTGATCACTCCAACTGCTTGAGCGTTGCGGTGGAGTAGGATGGCTTGCTCTGGGGTCACGTCTTCCTCATTCTTGGGAAGATGAACACCTGTCAAAACAAATTTGCCACAAGCTAGGGTTTAAGGAAATGATGTGCATCTTCATGTTATGCTTCCACATAGTATAATCATTTCTATCAAATTGAGGAGGTTTCCCAGTAGGAATAGACAAATAATGATTATTTTGAGTTAGGCGCTCAAAATTGTAAGGATATCGAGTGTAGTCTTGTGAACCACTCCCGTTGGCGACGTTGGTCTCTTTCTTGGGAAGATTCATCTTCTCACGAAGTCGCGCCTTGAGTAGGCACACTTTATCATCGTCATTTGGATCATCTTGAAGCACATTGATGTTCTTCATCTTGTCATCTCCATCAATGATATGGGATATCACCTATGTTGGCCATCTCCTCTCCGAGTTGTTAGACTCTTGGTGGAGAGACTTACTCTGGTACCAATTGAAAGTAGCCTAGAGGGGTGGTGAATAGGCAATAATAAAAAATCTAGACTTCATTAAAATTTGTCCTGTCAATACAAGTCGGACTTGTCTAACTGGAAATTGGACTTGTCTGACAGAAGTTGGACAAGTCTGACTCAACTCGTATAAGTCTTACTGAACCTATAGGAAAGTACAAAAACAAAGTTTTTCTACAATCTAGTGAATGGAAATACATCCTAGCAGTTCTAGTAGTTGATCAAAACAAGATTAAGTGCTAGAAACAAAATAAACCTAGATGATCTCTAGAAAGTAAGAACTTTGCAGAAATGTAAATGGAGACAATGGACACAAGATTTTCTCCCGAGGTTCGGTTCCACAAAGAAACCTACATCCCCGTTGAGTAGTCCACGAAAGATCGGGCCAACAGTCCTAACCTCGCCAAGATGTCTCAAAGCTCAAGTCTTAGATCTTCCACTATCACAAAGGATTACAAAATTCATCGAATTAAGAGATCACATAAGAACTCACAGGGCAACGCCTAAACGTCTAGAGGAGAACCCCAAGAGTAAAAACTACACAATCACGAAGAAACTCAGCGAATCAAACGTTGCTCAACCCCATATGGACTTCTCTTGCCAAGTCTCACAATCACTACTGCACTCTTCCCTAAAAACTTTGGATTTGGGCTCAACAGGGTGAAGAACAATGGAGGAGGCTTTCTTGAGGGCTTGAGGTGGCTCTTAGAGTTTCTGTAGGGTTAGGCTTTGATTGGGGACGAAATCCCCACCAATTTGTACTCATAAAGTGTTTTTAGCTGGTAGGTGACAACCCATGTCGGACAAGTCTGATCTAAGCTTGGCCATATCTGATGTGCTGACAACAACGATAGTACGGTTAACCACTTTGATTTGAATCTACGTGCAAAAGCCGCGTCGGACAAGTTCGACTCAACTCAGACAAGTCTGACATACAAGGAGAGGTTTTTCAACTCAGACTAATTCGAGGCACTAAGTCGGAAAAGTCTACCTCGGACATGTCCGGCCAACTTCGGACATGTCTAAATTCGAATAGAGACTTCTCGAACTTGTCTGAACACCCATCTCAGACAATTCCGAGTTTTCAGACACTTAGAAAATTTTTCTAAGTCAAGTACCTCAGACATGTCTGACCCACTTTGGACATGTCTGAATATGAACAGAGAGGTTTCGGACATGTCTGAACTACAGATTTGGACATGTTTGAATTCAACTAGAGAAGTTTCGGACATGTCCTAAATACAGCTAGGTCATGTCTGAATTCCACCAGGAGGAATTTGTACTTATCCGACCCAAGGCGTCGGACAAGTCTAACTTAGACACAAAGGATTTTCCTAAAACCTACCCAAGAGGTTGAGCTCCCATTTGACTCACTAAGTTTTCGCGCGTCGTGTCCCTCTTAATAGTACGGATTTTCCTATGACTCAAGGAGAAATAGAAAACCTATTTCTACTCCACTTTTCACGCATTTTCTCCTTTTTTCGTGAATTTTATTCCGTACTAAAATATTTGCAAGAACTCAACCAAAGTCATTAGCCCTTAATTGTTCGCCATTAATCAGGGACTTAGATGCACTTTTAGATGCTTTAGGTGCCTCGTGAGGGAGCATCACCTCCAGCATTGTTGCAACTCGAAGACCCGTCTGTCCTGTGGTGGGAGCGGCCATTTTGCACGGAGCTGCCTTGTGCCTACAAAAGACCCTGCTCCGCAAGTGAAGCCCAACATCCACTCCCGCCTCATGTTTCCTCCCCTGTCTTCCCAGCCCCCCCCCCCCCAACCTCCTTTGTCCTACGCGAAAGATGTTGCGCAACGCCCCCTCCCCGTGGCCCGCTTCGTTGCGCACATCTCGGGCTTCACCAACTGCCGCCCAACCAATGGATCTGCTGCTGTCATGTCCGGCGGAGTGATGACCTCCAACTGCTCCAAGCTGATGACAACAACTGTTCTGATGACCTCCCTCGACGGCAATGCCAAGGAGACCATGTCCGAGATGGCGTGTGCCATGTCCCTCCACGTCAGAATCACCCTAAGCAACTTCGTCGTCTCCCACCAGTACCCTGAGGATTTCCTGGTTTGTTTTGACCATGCGGTGCAGCAGGAGGCCGCCATCAGACGGGGGCACATCGACATCGAGCATGTCTACTTCAACGTTTGGCCACGACGTGTATGGTCTGCTCTGACAAAGTGGGCCTTCCATGTGAAGGTCTACGTGGAAAACCTCCCTCTACACGCCTGGTGTGAGCATGGCATCAAGCAAGTCTTCGGTGACCGTTGTTGCTTCGACTGACTTGACTCCGGGTTGGACTCCCGGGAGCACACGAGATTCTGCGTCTTATGGGCTTCGATGGCTGACCTGAGCTCGTTGCTCTGCACCAAGTCGGGCACCTTCTTCCCTCCTCGCCCCTCGCACCTGTTGTTCGTGCCTGCTTCGACCTCCCCCCCTAAAGGCATCCTAGTGGATCTCCTCATCCACATTGATGAAATCTTTGACTGGTCGAACCTCATCAGCCAGCAACAGGTGGGTTCCTTGGTGCCCCCTCACCCTCGCGACTAGAAGCTCTACTGGATGCAGGGCGTCCCAGATGACCTGATCCTCCCCCGCCCACTCCCTGATGAGCAATGCCACAACTCCAGTCGTCGGGGCTCTCCTGACCATGACGACGACCTTGAAGGTCACCACCCAGAAAGGGATTGGCTCTCCAGCTTCAGTGATCGTCTTCACCTTGGGGAGTACGAACGCGCCCGGGCTTCGCATCAGTCGTGCCATGAGCGTTCTGACGGTGACTGCCACAGTCGTCACCGACGCATGGTGGCTGCTCCTCCGGACCGTCTGGGCAGAGGTCGCTCTTCCACCTCCTCGCCCATGCGCCTCCGCCGGCGCGACCCTCAGCATAGGGACGACGAGGGCTGGGATCATCGCCGATCCAAGTGCCCTACCTCCTGTGGTGCTACTCCACCTTCTGCCTCGGCGACCGACTCCTCTCCTGGTGCCAGAGGACGCCCCTTTGTCAGGAGCAAGCCTTCTCCCCCTGGTTACTGAAGACCCCTTCGTGATACTCCTGGTCCCGTCTCCATCTGGGGCTCTAGAGGTGAGCTCTCATGCTGACCCCATGCGCCTAAAAGCTACTGCTGCCGGGAGCGAGGCCCCCTCGGGCTCCGGTGGCCTGCAGCTGAGGATGCTCCTGCCCCCTCTTCCGCTGCCCCCCCCCTCCCCCCCCCCCCCCCCCCCCCCCCCCGCTGACTAGCTGAGGATGCTCCTGCCCCCTCCTCGGTTGCTGGTACAGATAGGCGCCTCCGCTGCCCCCCCCTCCCCCCCCCCCCCCCCCCCCCCGCAAGTCAGCCCTCAACACTTGTGGACTTGGAAGTCCCAGGCCTTGCCACTATGATGATCCAGTCGGCGACCCAGTCAACAACCCAAGAGGGCACGTCAGCTGAAGAGCGCGCCTTCTGTGACCGTGTGTTCAAAGAGCCCGTTCCCGCCATTCTGGCCTTGCCGCCTGTCCTGGCTCCGAAGAAGAAGACTCCTGCGCTCTGTGTCTGCTAAACCCTCCCGCCGGAGTGCGCGGCAGGCGAAAAACCAGTCTATCATTCCTGTCTCCTTGAGGGCAACACACCACATTGTGCGGCAGCTCGACCTTGTCTCTGCGTTCGAGCCAGTGGATGATGCCGCCCTTCTCAAGTATACTTCGCCGGCTGCTGCCGGTGAAGGTAATTGCAGCGCTGCGCCAGCTCACTGGTCTGACAAACGAAGGATCTTCAGCTGCCCTGACTCCTGTGGCTGTCACTAAGCTGGTGGCCCACGTGGTGCCCGCTTGAGGATGCTCGTCCAAGATGTCGTTAGATCTGGTCTCAATGGATTGTATCGCACAGTTAGTTTCCTTTAATTTCCCTATGGCTCTGTTGCTGTTAGTTCCAGTTAAGTTGCTCGATGGTTCTGCCTGGGAGTGTCCTGTCTTGGGCATCGGAGTGGAGACCCTCCCTTGCAGCCTGTCTGTGCAGTGGCGTTTCCTAGTCTGTACGCTGAAGTGTTTGTCCACTGAGGATGCCACCGAGTTCTCCGTTGGCCCTACTCCTGGACCTTGTGTACTCGTCCTACTATCATGTGTTGCTTTTGTTATGTTGATGGATCCTAAGCTCTCGATCTTCAGTTGGAATGTGTGTTGTTTTAATGCGTCTGCCCGCAGGGAGGTTGTCCGTAGCCTCATGTGCGATATCAAACCAACAATTGCATGTCTCCAGGAATTTAAGCTTCAGCATTTTGATTGCAGCCTAGCCTTGGATGTCTTCGACACTTGGCTGGGGGACTTTGCTTACCTTCCTGCCTCTGGGACCAGGGGGTATCATTGTAGCCTGGGATACGAGCACCCTTGCAGCGGCTGCTGCAGTCCAGGGGGACTTCTCCGTCTCCCTGCTCTTCACGCAGAGGTCCACAAATGACACCTTTCTCTTGATTGTTGTGTACGGGCCATCGACCGATCCAGAAAAGCCGTCCTTCCTTCAGCAGCTGCTAGATCAGCGACCTAACCCCAGAGCCCCCTGGTCCTGTATCGGTGATTTCAACCTCATTTATGTGGCTAAGGACAATAGCAACACCAATCTTAACAGAAGGCTCATGGGCATGTTCCGGCGGACCCAAGACTCAGCTGAACTGATTGACATCCCCCTGTTAGGTTTAAACTTTAGGCATAAACATTAAGCATGAACCCTAATCACTATTTATGCACCTAATAGCCGTAATCAAATAGAAGATTAGCAAACTTACAGGAGGAGGATCCGTTGGTCGCCATTGTAGTCTTGGGACGGCTTGAGGACGATGAGAGGAGGCTCAGATCTTCCCGCCGCTCTTGCTCTCTTTTGGATCGATTTTGGATCTCGTGATTAGGAACATACTTAGTGGTTTAATCACCCTTAGCTTTTATAGAGCAAGGCGATGGGGGACCGAGCCTGAGTTGGTTCGTCCACCTCCGATCAAAGTGGATCTCGGGAGTTAGTTACGGACTCCCCTTTTTCCTTTTCTTTTCTCTTTATCTTTTTCTTTTTATTTATTCACTTTTCCTTTTTTATCTCTCTCAGTTGAACCGAGAGCAACACCAACATTCTCCCCCTTGATCGTATGGTTCAACTTTATTTCTCCATCCTCAATAAGTATAACGTACGAAGTGAAGCGTTACAATGATTTAGCAAAATCATTGAACTTCATCACTTATAATACATCAACTGATCTCAAATGGAAAACGTTAATCTTTATGGGGAGCGACTCTTTTGGAGGTCCCTTCTTTCCAGAATCATAAGGCTTCCAATAATTCCATGCCGGCAACGTGTTTACGAAATATGCTGGGTCGTAAGCCTTTTGTCATTGGATCTGCAAGCATATCGGTCGTACTTATATGTTCAACTTTAATAGTATGATCCTGAATTCTATCTTTCACAACATGATACTTTATGTCAATGTGGTTGGCAGCAGCACTTGACTTGTTGTTTCTCGCATAGAGAACTGCGGCTTCGTTATCGCAGTATAGCACAAGTGGCTTGTTAATGCTGTCTACCACTTTGAGCTCGGAAATGAAATTCTTTAGCCATACATCCTGCCCAGTGGCCTCATAACATGCTACAAATTATGCTTGCATTGTTGACGATGCAGTCACTGTTTGCTTGGAGCATTTCCATGATATAGCTCCTCCAGCCAGTGTGAATATATAACTTGACGTGGATTTCTTACTATCCACACAGCCGACGAAATCCGCATCTGAATATTCAATAACTTCTAGGTTATCAGATCTTCTATATGTTAGCATGAGATCTTTAGTACCTTGCATATAACGCAAGACTTTCTTTGCGGCCATCTAGTGGTCCATTCCTGGATTTGATTGGGATCTGTCAAGCATTCCCATTACAAAAGCTAAGTCAGGGCGCGTACAAACTTGAGCATACATAATGCTTCCGACAGCTGAAGCATATGGAACCGACTTCATCTAGCCAGATTCAATTTGGTTCCTTGGACATTGCAATGTCCCAAATTTATCGCCCTGAACTATTGTAGCAGGCGCGGGAGAGCACTTATGCATACTGAATTTCTTCAGTACTCTCTCAAAGTATGCCTTTTGTGATAGTCCTAATGTGTACTTGGACCTATCTCGGTGAATTTCAATGCCCAGAACGTAAGAGGCTTCACCGAGATCCTTCATATCAAAGTTTGATGACAGAAAGCTCTTCGCTCATGTAACATATCCTTATCGCTACAAGCCAAAAGTATGTCATCCACATACATGACCAAAATTGTGAACTTATTGCCCTTAATTTTGATGTATATGAGTTGTCCACAACATTTTGCGTAAAACCAAAAGCTCGAATCACTTTATCAAACTTTAGGTACCATTGTCTTGAGGCATGCTTCAAGCCATAAAGGGATTTCTTCAGACGACATGTCATGTGTTCTTTTCCTTCAACAACAAAACCTTCTGGTTGTGCCATATATACATCTTCATTTAAATCACCATTTAAGAATGCAGTTTTAACATCCATTTGGTGCAGCTCTAAGTCATAATGAGTTGTCAATGTCATCACGATTCCGAACGAATCTTTAGTTGACACTGGAGAAAAGGTTTCGTTATAATTAATTCCTTCTCGTTGTGTAAACCCTTTAGCCACCAGTCTTGCTTTGAACCTTTCGATATTCCCTTTGGAGTCATATTTTGTTTTGTAAACCCATTTGCATCCAACTCTTTTAGCTCTCTCGAGAATTTCTACTAAGTCCCAAACATCATTAGTGCCCATTGACTTTAATTCGTCTTCCATAGACAAAAGCCATTTAGACAAGTTTTCACTTTTCATAGCTTCTTTATAAGAAGAAGGATCTTCTACTTTACCCATGTCACTTACGTCATCAGTCGTGTAGGTGACATAGTCATCTGGGATGGGATTTCTTCTTTCACATTGCAATCTACACAACAGAGGGGCTGGTGGAAGATCAATCTCCGGTTTTGGATTCTCGTTCACTTCCTCATTTTCATTCGTAGCAATATTTTCATTATTTCCAAAATGAACGAGAGGAGGGTCCGGTGTCATGACAACATTTTTAAATGGAAAGATGAACTCTTGGATATTCGGGGATGGTACGTAAACCCGTTTCTCCTCAAGATCAATCTTCCTCACTTCCGTGACATCATACTCGAAAAATACCGCCTGTCTTGTCTCTACAAATTTCGTCACATGATTTGGACAATAAAAGCGATATCCCTTTCCCCGTTGAGGGTACCCAATAAAGAAACAGCTGACTGTCCTTGGGTCTAATTTCTTAAGTTGTGTATTGAATACTTTAGCTTCAGCAGGACAACCCCACACATGTAAATAATTCAACCTGGGTTTCTTTCCCGTCCACATCTCATAAGGTTTCTTTAACGCCTCCATCCATAGGCTTATTGGTAAACTTGCGTGCGTCGCTCGGCCACGCCATTTTGCTGAGGTTCACCAGGCATTGAGTATTGAGCAACAATTCCATTCTCAGCTAGAAACCTCGCAAAAGGTCCTGGAATTTGCCCATAAGGAGCGTGTTTTTCGTAATATTCTCCCCCGCGATCAGATCGTACTACTTTGATCTTTTTGTTAAGTTGATTCTCAACTTCGGCTTTAAAAACTTTAAATTTGTTCAAACCTCCGATCGATCACATATGGGATAAATATATCCATAGCGGGAAAAGTCATCCGTGAAGGTTATGAATGAATCAAAACCATCTACGGATTTAACGTTAAAAGGCCTGCATATGTCAGTATGAATGAGCTCTAGGACTTTAGTGGCTCTTGTCGCTCCCTTCTTTATCGCCTTAACATATTTTCCTTTAATGCAATCAATGCAGTAATCAGCGTCTGAAAAGTCAAGTGGAAGAAGCGTGTCATTTTTAATTAATCGTTCGATTCTCCCCCTCGAATGTGGCAAAGGTGACGGTGCCACAATTTTGATGAGGTACTAACGCCTTTCCACTTCTTTTCTGCGCTGCACTTCAAATCATCATCACCATAATCATCAATTACGTGCATAACAGAATCAAGTAAAGATAACATATATAACTTTTCTCGTCGGAAGGCGAGACCAACATTTTTATTACAATGCATCAAACTACATTGTCCATTACCAAATAAGCAAGCATAATTGTCATCATCTAAACATGAAACTAAAATGAGATTCCTACTCAAGGAAGGAACATAAAGAACATTATTCAGTCTAAGTGGATGTCCTGAATGCAGCTTTAATGTGAGAGACCTCACAGCTTGAACCTCCGCTTCTTTTCCATTGGCAACTTTAAGGCTTCTTCCCCTGTCCCAAAGGTCTTGGGTTGTACAGAAGCCCTGCATAGAATTTGCAACATGAACAGTTGCACCTGAGTCAATCCACCATGTATTTCTTGAAAAATCAACATAAAGAGATTCATCAATAAATGTGATTTCATCATTACCTCTCTTCATTAGCCATTTCGGAAAATCAGGGCAATCCTTTCTGAAATGTCCCTTATCCTTGCAGTGCTTGCACACAACTTCTCCTTTGGGTGCAAAAGTCCTAGGTGCATTAGAAGTGCCAAGCGCATCGGAAGTACTAGCACCTTTACCCTTTTGAGGAGACTGATTCTTAAATGGCATCTTATGAGCTTTTGAGGGGCCAGGACCATTCCACTCCTTCTTCCTTTTGGAAGAATTAACATAATGAGCTTGGTCCTGAACCTGCTTAAGTATCCTTTCTCCCTCCTGGACAACTCTAGGAGTCATCTCAGCAAGTGACCATTTTTTCTTCAGTGAGTTGTAGTTGATCTTAAATTGATCAAACCCACTTAGGAGAGATTCCAATATCATAATGATGAGAAGATTCTCACTTAATTCACATTTCAAAGACTTAAGTTTTGAAGATGCATGCACCTTCCTTAATATGTGGCTCCTCACATTCCCATCCATAGTGTATTTATCAAGAAGCTTCCCAAAAAGCTCATGATCATATATCTTTTTGGAGCCTTGGAATTGCTCCTCCACCGTAGCAAGAAATTCTTTAGCGGTGTCTTCCTTTGGAAGGGCACCTGCAATACCCGGAGATATTGAGGCGTTCATAACGAGGAGAGCCACACGATTGGAATTCTCCCATCTTTCCGACATAAGCTCATAAGTCCTTTTGAGTTCATCATATCCTTCGACACCAGGAGTGGGTGCCGTCGGCTTATCTTCCCTTAGGGCATAATCCAGCTGATTAAACCCCAAGGATACCTCAACACATGTCTTCCAATGAGGGAAGTTACTGCCCGTAAGTTGTTCGATATTCTCATATCGAAACGGCGTCATAGTGACTGTCATCATTTATACATGAGAATTATCAGAAGATTACATGAAAATAAATTTACTTTGGTAAATAAATAAACATGCAATAAAATACAATTATATGTTACATCACCGTTGGGCAGAAATAACATAAAATTGCATAACATAATTAAACATAAGTATATGACTCCAAATTAAATCAACGTTGGTCAGAAATAATTTTGAAGTCATCATTCATCAATTTAAGCATCATTCACTAAAATTATACATAAGTAATCATTAATGATGCTTAAAGTGATCAAAACATCATTAACATATTAAATCATCCAAATTAAATTATCCCATCGATTCAAATTTTATTTAGACTCATTAACATGTCATTCTTGAGGAGCATAAACATTTTCTATTTAAATAAATACATAAACATAATTAAAATACATAATTACCACTAAATTAAATAGAAAATGCAAAAAAGGACATTAATCAGTGGCAGCCCATTAAAAACCAACAGTCAGCCCATCAATCACAGCCAGTCCAGCAAGAAAATTAAAAGGAAAACAAATTTCTGCTGGTTGAGCAAACCTGGGCCGAAGCCCGTGGCTGAAATCAGCCCTTCAGCACCCCGCCCCTCCCCGCGGGTGGCCCAGTAGCCCAAAAGGAGCACCGCTTAATCCTGGAGAATCCAACGGCCGAAAATCATTAAGCCAAAAATAAAACCGGCACCCTCTAAACTCTAGACCATTTCCACTTTACTCCCCGAAAAATCCGGATCCAGGCGGCGCAACCGACGGCGGCTGTAGCGGCGCAGCGCCCGCTGCTTCCCTTCTCGTGGCCGGCGCGGAGCGCACTGTGCACGACTGTGTGGCGAGCACGCGCGTGCGTGATGCGCGGCAACTAGGCAACTAGGGGTGCAGCCTCGTCTCGGCGGCACGGTCGATGCCGCACGGCGCAGCTTGCGGAGGACAGCCCACATGCAGCCACCGCTTGCGGCCACGTGGAGCGCACGCGCGCTCTGGCGTGGTGAACGCGCGTGCAGAGAAGCGCGCGTGGCAACGTGCGGGCGGCTAGGCCCGATCGGCGATGCGCAGGTGGTGCAGCAAGGAGGAGGATGCAACATCAGATAAGTTTTCTTAACAATTACTTTACTTTAATCCGTATTGGAATCTTCAATTTTCGGGGTGCTAGGGTTTTGGGGTTGGGGATTCTTCTAGACTTTGGCATGAAAATTTCTAACCGAGATGCTAATCCGAAATTAACAGAGGCATAAAAAACATAATTGTAGGCATAAACATGATTAAGATGGTTCTGGTTACCATTGTTAGGTTTAAACTTTAGGCATAAACATTAAGCATGAACCCTAATCACTGTTATGCACCTAATAGCCGTAATCAAATAGGGGATTAGCACACTTACAGGATGAGGATCCGTTGGTTGCCATTGCAGTCTTGGGACGGCTTGAGGACGACGAGAGGAGGCTCGGATCTCCCCGCCGCTCTTGCTCTCTTTTGGATCAGTTTTGGATCTCGTGATTAGGAATGTACTTAGTGGTTTAATCACCCTTAGCTTTTATAGAGCAAGGCAGTGGGAGACCGAGCCCGAGTTTGTTCGTCCACCTCTAATCAAAGTGGATCTCAGGAGTGAGTTACGGACTCCCCTTTTACCTTTTCTTTTCTCTTTATCCTTTTCTTTTTATTTATTCACTTTTCCTTTTTTATCTCTCTCAGTTGAACCGAGAGCAACACCAACACCCCATACAGAATCAGAAGTATAGCTGGTCGAACGAGCGGCAATCCCCACCAATGTCTGCTAGATAGAGATTTTGCCAACAAGGAATGGGAGCTGCTTTACCCCAGGTACTGCCTGCAGGGGCTTGCGTCGGCATCTCGGACCATTGACCGATTCTCCTAACGCCTCTGCAGCACGCGCGCCGAAAGCCCTCAATTAAATTCGAAATTTTTTGGTCTCGCATTCCCGTGTTCTTGGAGGTAGTGAGCTCAACCTGGAGTGTGTGTGGCCCAGGCTCCTCTCCGCTGAACAAGTTGAATTACAAACTCCAGCAAACAGCGCAGTCCCTGAAGGCTTGGAGCAAAGGGCTCTTCAAGGACGCAAGGCTCTAGCTGCATATTTCCCTTGAGATTATTCAACGGCTGGACTCGACGCAAGAGAACAGGCTGCTGTCCCCAGGGGAGCTGCAGCTTCGAAGTGACCTCAAGCTTCGAGTTCTCGGGCTAGCGGCAATCGAGTGCTCTCGGCGAAGGCAAGCCTCTTGTATCACTTGGCTTAGAGAAGGTGACGCGAGCACAAAGTTTTTTCACTTGCATGCAAATGGCCGAGCGAGGAAGAACTTTATATCTCGCCTCAGGCACACTGATGAAAGGGTTGTCTAGAAGCATGATGAAAAGCAAAGCCTCCTCACAAGTTACTTTTCGCAAATCTTGGGCTCCTAGCAATCCCGTGATTTTGCTCTTGACTGGCAGCAGCATGACTTGCCATGGGTCCCAATTAGCAACAGCCTAGATGCTCCTTTCTCGGCAGAGGAGATATGGGCTGCGATCTGTGCCTCTCCAGTAGAAAAGGCTTCGGGCCCAGATGGCTTCACCAGAGTCTTCTTCCAAAAGTGTTGGTCAATTATCAAAGACGACGTAGTTGTTACTTTTGACGCCTTCCGCTCCTTGCAGACTGATCCGCTCCCTAAGCTCAACCGAGCTCACATAACTTTGCTGCCAAAGAAGGATGATTCGGAGTCCCCGGGTGACTACCGGCCAATCAGCCTTGTTCACTCTGTGGGGAAACTCCTCTCAAAGTCCTAGCATTACGTCTGCAAAGGCTTATGGACTCACCGATCTTCGGGGCGCAAAGTGCTTTCATTATAAATAGATGCATCCAGGAAAACTTTCTTTACGTCAGGAATTTGGCTCGTCATTTCCATCGTCTCAACAGGGCGATGCTCCTTATCAAGCTGGACATTAGCAAAGCCTTCGACTTCGTTTCTGGGAGCACTTGTTTGAGCTTCTTCAGCATTGGGGATTCTCTCCTAGGTGGCGCAATTGGATCGGAACCCTTCTCAGTCCTCCTCATCGGTGCTCCTGAATGGCTCGGTCAAGCCGAACATCGCGCACTGGCGTGGCCTACGGTAGGGAGACCCGCTTTCCCCTACCTATTCATTCTTGTTATTGATACTTTACAGAAGCTGTTCGAGGTGGCCACGGCTGATGGCACGCTGTCACCCTTGCCTGACAGGCTTGCCCCAATGCGTCTGTCCCTCTATGCCGATGACGTGGTCCTCTTTCTTAACCCGCTGGAAGCCGATCTTGCAACTACTAGGGCCATCCTGGACCATTTTGGAAGAACGATGGGTTTGACGATCAATGAGGCGAAGAGCACCATTGCACCCATCCACTGCGAGTCTGTAGACCTTAACAACTTGCTGCAAAGCTTCTGCGGTCAGTTGTCCTCATGACCCATTACCTACCTAGGGCTTCCTCTCACCCTGGGCCTCCGTACCGTCCACTTCCAGGCCATTCAGGACAGAGCTTTGGCGAAGCTCGCTGGCTGGCAGTGCAACCTACTAAAAATTGGAGGGCGCCGGGAGCTCGTACACTCTGTGCTCAGTTCGTTAGCAACTTACCACCTCTCTGCACTAAAACCTCCTCGGAAGGTGCTCAAGGATTTGGACAAGGTCCAGCAGCGTTTCCTGTGGGCGGACACAGAAAGCCAGCATGGTGGCAAGTGTAAAGTCTAGTGGTCTAAAGTCTGTTGGCCCCTCTGTTTTGGTGGCCTGGGTATCATTAACTTAAAAAAATTCTGCTGAGCTGTGCGCATTCTGTAGCTCTGGTCCGCTTGGGTTCACCGTTCTCGACCTTGAGTAGGCTTAGAACTCCTGATGGACGAATTTGATGTCGCGCTCTTGGCCACGGCCACGTCGGTCAGCCTCGGGGACGGCAAACACGCTCTGTTTTGGTGTTCCAACTGGCTGTCAGGTAAGGCCCCTTACCTCCTTTTCGCCAACCTCTACAAGGTCACTCGTGGGAAAAACAGGGTTGTTGCTGATCAAGTTTTCAAAAGGCGCTAGGCGCTAGTTGGGCGGTGACCGTCTGCCTAAAGCCTAGGCGTCACCTAAGCGTTTCAAGGCGGTGTGCACTGCAGCAGTGATGAATTCTAAAATTTTTAAAAATACTACAATATATTCATATTTCTGCAATGTGGGCTGATTTTTTAATCCACTTGAGCCCTGGGGCTTTAGCTTCTACAATGCCAAGCAACAGCCCAACCTAACTGATGCCGGTCTCCTTTCACGCAGGACACACTCCTGCTTTCTACGCTCCGGATCTCCCACCCTTCTTCGTCGTAGATCCGCCCTCACATGGGCGCTCACCTCCGGATCCCCCCGCCCCCTTCCATGTCCGGATCTGACAACCCTGCCGCCCCTCCTCCGCCCCCACTCCTCTCTGAATTCGGCACCCTGTTGCCTCTCCTTTGTGGCTCATCTCCAGATCCAGCAGCACCACCACCCTCGCCTCCGGGTCCCCCGTCCAGATCCGGCAGCCCCACCACCCCTACTCTGCCCCCACTCCTCTCCGATCGGCACCCCCGTTGCCTTTCCTCCGCGGCTCACCTCCGTATCTAGCAGCCCCGCCACCTTTTCTTTGTGGCTCACCTCCAGAACACCACCACCCCCTGCCACCTTACGGCCGCCTACCCCCCAAGGCGAGGCAGTCCACCCCCGCGGAGCGCCTAGGCGAGCCTAGGCGAGCTCCTTAGAACGCCTTTTGGAACACTATTGCCGATGCCCTGGCAAACAACACTTGGATTAGTGATCTTCTTCCAAGCTTCACTGTCAAGCTGATTGGTGATTTTGTTGGGCTTTGGCTCATGATCGACGACCTGCAGCCTTCACTCCGCACTGACACCGAAGATTCAATCTCTTGGATGCTCTCATTCATCCTATCTCATGCAGTTCGAAGGATCCATGCGATCCTGAGCCGTTGGTTTGGCGCGCTTGGGCGCCCTCTCCTTGCAAAATTTTCATGTGGCTCTTGCTGCAAAACAGGTTGTGGACGGCAGACCGTCTCCTGGCCCGGGAATGGCCAAATGACTATTTTTGCCCTTTGTGCTGGCAGAACCTGGGACCCCCCTCCACTTGTTTGCTGTCTGCCCGATGTCGCAGTCGATCTGGGTTGCCGTTAGTGCTTGGGCAAGTGAACCTCGCTTCCATCCCTCTAATTGGAAGGTCTCCTCTCTGGTGGGAGAATGGTTCCTCGAGTTGCAGGTCAGCTTTGCACGCAAGGGTAAGGGGTTTTGATCTCTAACCCTACTCACGGTGTGGACTGTCTGGCGCGAGCGCAATGCAAGGATCTTTCAGAACCTGGAACGGGATGTGGACCAGCTCATTACCGAGATCCGCAGTCAGGCTGCAAACTGGTACCTTGCGGGATGCCGTCAATTGTCCTTTGGTGCCTCCCAACCATCTCTGAGCTCGTAGTCTTCTCTTTTACTATGCTGCTGTTGTCCTCTTTTCACTGTATTTTTTCTAAGTTTTCTGTATGTCTCAAACTCTGTAACGGTTTGCACCTCTGGTGCATTTCTTTCGTCTTATAAATGAACGCCTACTAGGCTTTTCGAAAAAAATACATTTTAAGTGAATGTTCTTATGTATCAATAATCTACTAAGTTCGCATTTTTTTTAGTCCACGTTAGTTTGTAAACATATCAGCAATTTTCTTGGTAATCATAGATGACATCATGAAGTTTCTTGCTAGTTTGACTGAAAATCTCTATTTGTAGCATCTGTTCTGCATTCTATCAAAATGCCAGAGGTAGAATCAAAGTGTCCAAACTTGGAGGCGAGCATCATATTTCATTTCTGTATATGTTCACCGAGACACCAAGCAATGTTTTCGAGTCACCTACTCGAAACTAGTTGACTGACCACCTACTAGGTCGACTAAGAAGACTAGTGGACTAGATATATATGCTCATACATATAGGATCAAGTAGAGATTATCGTCAAGAATTGATAGGACGACTAGAGCTTCGACTAGGCTCGACTAATCGCCCTAGTTGACGACTAGTCTTCATAGTCGATCTAGTAGGTGGCCTATCGACTAGAGTCTTGAAAACATTGCTTGCGTCTCGGTGAACGTTAATTTGATATATATAGAAGCAATAGAACACATCATCAATTAGCAAATATAAAATTTAGAAGCGAATTAGTTCAAAAATAACAATACTTTACAGTTTAGAAACAGATCCTAAAGCACAAAGACAATAAGGAATACTCTAAAGCACAATATGTGATTCTTCTAATGTCAACTGGATTGGTCAACTCAAAAACAATGAAAACAAAAACAATTTTAGTTAAAGAAACAGGCAAACAACAATTTATTTCAGGTTTTAGAAATAACAACAGTTTTAACGTTTGCAGCTAGTCGTCCTGATCCACTACTACAAAAAGTATTTTCACAAGCGCCTCGATTTTTCTAACACAGGCGGTCCATAAAAAATGCGACTGTGATGACGAATGATACAATAACCGTCTTTGATGACTGAACATCATAGGCGGATTTTAAGAAAGAACCGCCTGGGTAAGTACATTCTTTACCCAGGCGGTTATCAATTAAGAACCACCTGTGATGTATCAAACATCACATGGGGTTCTTAAAGAATGACCGCCTGAGTAAATACATGATTTTCACAGGCGGTCATTCTTTAAAAACCGTATGTACTAGTTCAATCATCACAAGCGGTTTTTATTGAAGAGCCTCCTGGGGAAAGTCATTGTTTTCACAGGATGCTTGTTAATTAAGAACCGCATGTGATGCTGATAAGTTAATCCCTTCACAACAAGCTCTTGTAGATGCAAGTAACAACCGTGGCTCATCATTTGGATTGTTGAAAGCATCAATTTGAAGTCTGATGATCTTTGGAAGGATTTTCCCATCCATTTGAAGGATTTCTTTCCCTCCTGTCCATTTGAAAACTTAGGAAGATGTTCCTTACTCAGTTTTAATGCATAAATATATTGACTAAAAATACGTACCTACTTTCTTAGTGCTTCACACAAGCGAGGAAGCGGATAACTTCAATCACAAATCATGTTTTTACACTTTCATAGGGATTTAACCTTAATATTTAATTCAAGCATAGATTTATCAAATAAGTGAAGCTTCCTTATGACACATGTTAATGGCAGTTATAAGTGAAGGATGTGCCAAAGCTAACGAAATCTGAATTGGACTGAAGATAAAGAGATCTGCATATGGGTGGCAATGTCCAGGTTAGACAGCGTGAAGCTATAATAACAACCTTCAACAACATGAAAAGTGATATAAATGTTATACTTGCATCAACCAAGGCATGTTGTGAGGGTATAACACTTGTTGGGGCAAGCATAACCGTTATGCTCCAACAAGTGTTATGCCCTCACAACATGCCTTGGTTGATGCAAGCATAACCTTGCCATCACTTTTCATGTTGTTGAAGGCTGCCATCATAGCTTCATATTGTCTAACCTGGACATTGTCACTCATATGCAACATCTCTTTGTCTTCAGTCCCGTTGAGATTTCTTTAGCTTCGACACACCCTTCACTTGTAACTGCCATTAACATGTCTGATGAGGAAGCTTCAGTTATTGATAAATCTATGCTTGACAGATTAAGGTCAAATTCCTATGCAAAGGGTAAAAACAAGATTTGTGATTGAAGTTGTTCGCTTCGTTGCTTGTGTGAAGCACTAAGAGAGATAGTACTGATTTGTAGTCAATATATTAAGCCATTAGAACTGATAAAGTAGCATCTTCGTAAGTTTTTAAAATGGACAGAAGAGAAAGAAATCTTTCAGGGCTTGTTTGGGTGTACTCAATATAATTGGATTGAAGTGAAGAATGAACTAATTTTCTCCTTAATCCACCTCAAACCACTTATATTGAAGTGGATCCACTCCTATCCAAACAAGCCCTCAAATAAATGGGAAGTATCGTCAGACTTCAATTGAAGCTTTTAACAATCCAAATGATGAGTCCCGAGTGTTACTTGCATCTACAAGAGCTTGTTGTGAAGGGATTAGCTTGATAGGAGCTTCAAGAGTTGTGCTTCTAGATGTTGTTTGGAACCAAACTATTGGAAGGCAAGCTTGATCATCATAGGTCAGAAGAAATTTATATACACATACAATTTGATAACTTGTGGAACAGGTGAAGGTGATAAAAATAATAATGTAATAATGTTCGAAACAGAAGCTGAATTTAATAATGTTTGAAATATGCTATCTAAAGCTGAAATAGAGCATTGTTCTAAGTTTATTTTAGAGGATACAAATATATACAATATATATCATACATTTTTTCCAGCATTGACATCTTCTCACATATAAGGTTTGAAGTCCTTTTTAATGCTTCTCTCTACGCGCTTGATGTTTTCTGGTTCGGTAAAAAGGTACATTCTTCATACTGATTATATTCCTCTTCATTATCTCCCACATTCTTAACCCCAACAATATTTTGCTTTCCAGAAACAACTACGTGCATCTTCTCAGTTTCTGGATTTTGAACATAAAAAACTTGTGCAACACTATCATCGAGAACTCACAGGTCATCTTTATAACCCACTTTATTCAAGTCTACCAGTGTCAGCCCGTAATTGTCCACTTTCACACCATTAGAATGTTTGACCCATTGGCACTTAAATACGGGCATTACCATTCTTTCGCCATAATCGAGTTCCCATATTTCCTCTATGAACCCGAAGTATGTGGTCTTTTGCCCTTGTGAATCTTAAGCCTCAGTACAAACACCACTATTTTGTGCAACACTCTTACCGTCTTTTTCTTTAGTGTAAAATGTGTAACCATTGATGTCATATGCTTGCCATGATGTCACCAAAGTAGATGGGCCAGAAGCTAACTTCTTCATTGTTGGCTCTTCTATAGTGTTTCCGTATGGTATATTTTTTGTCCATTAACCATTCAGTGAAACATCTTATGTGCTCTTTCATGATCCAGTCCTCTGTGCGGTCTTGGTTTTTTTCACGAAGCTCAATTTAGTGTTTCTCGATGTACGACTCAGCTATTGCGAGCTCAGGCCCTGCTCTGGCCCTAGGAGGGAGGGACGACTGCCTAGGGCCCATGCTCGCAGGGGGCACCTGATGCTTTAAGTTAGACTTGCTTGTTCGACTAGAAAAATATTTCACGTAGAAAGTAGCCAATAGTACTTGCTGCCAGCAATTGCCCTCGTAGATCAACGTAGACTTAGTTTAATGCCTAGTTGGCCTCGCCTCTATGTGTATGAGTCACTCCCAATGTAGATCTACGCTACTCGTGTGAGTCATTTCCATTTCTGGTTTCCATGTGTCACATTCAATGTGCGTGGTCACGTGTGATATAATCGAATTTCACATATATAATTATTTCACAATCATAGATATTAAAATATTTTCAAGGAAACATCCGTCATGTATTATGAATAGGAATTAAAGAAAATCTAAGAATATGTTTATTAAATGATTTGGCTATATGCTGTGTTGATAAGGCTATTTTAGACAACATTTATCTTCATATTGTTATCAATAATTTTATGTCTAAAAATGCTTGAATAACATTTTTCATGAAGAACCTGAATATTATTGTCAATAAAGTCAATGAAATTTAGTTCTTATATGAGGTAATTATGCGTTCATATTTTTATTTTAATTCTTTTTTCGTATTTATATGATAATATGACATTGCCCATGTGTTTAACACTTATTATTAAATATCTCAAACAAAGAATATATTTTTTTAAAAAATATAAATAGTCATATATATGTTATGGGCCCACACTGTAACTTTTGCCCTAGGGCCCTCCAAAATATAGAGCCGGCTCTGTGCGAGCTGTTGTAGTACACCAAATATGCACGGTGTACATTCTTGTAATCTTGAACGATAAAAGTTTTCTTACCCACTTTGCCTCTCCCACGTAGTCTACCCTCATGTACTGGTATAGGCACACCTATCGGTTTTTTATCTCTGATGTAATCAGCGCAACCCTCAATCACTTCTTCAGTGGTGTATCCTTTCATAATTGAACCATCTGGGTGAGCACGGTTCCACACATCATCTTTTAATACTCCTAAATATCTCTCCAATGAAAACATATGATGTAAATATAGTGGCCCCAATGCTTTTATCTGATCAACAAGATGTATGATTAGGTGTATTTGCATATCAAAAAAAGATGGTGGGAAACACATCTCAAGCTTGCACATAGTCTCGACGATGTATGTTTTCAGATAGTCTAAATCTTCACGTGTTATCACCTTTTGCGATACTGCATTGAAGAAGTAACACAAACGTGTGATGACAACTTTTATAAGCTCAGGTTTGATGACTCTTATTGCAATGGCAAGGAACACTGTCATCATCATGTGACAGTCATGAGAATTATAACCGAATAAAGACAAGTCTTTCATTGAGACTAGTTTGCGGATATCGGATGAGAAACTCGTGGGCACTTTGATCCCATGTAAGCAGTCGCAAATTGCTTTTTTCTCTTCTAGCATCAAGTGTAGCTGGCTGGGGGAAGGTAATGCTTCCCGTTCGCCTTTTCTAATGGATGAAGCTCTGGTCTCAAATCAAGATTTACTTGGTCCATACGTGAATTTAATCCGTCCTTTGTTTCCTCGGCATGTCTAGCAAGGTCCCAATGATGCTGTCAAATACATTCTTTGTAACGTGCATCAAATCAATACTATGGAAAAATTCTAGATTCTTCCAATACGGAAGATACTTGAAAAAAATTGATTGTTTCTTGAAAGCCATGTTAGTTGTATCATCCGAAGATGTACTTTTCTTTCTCTTGATTCCTTTACATTTTTTGCCCTTACCGAAAGCAATATGAATGTTCTTGACCATTCCGAACACAAGTTTTCCACTGCAAGGTTTTGGTGCAATATCTTTTTCGATTTTGTTATCAAATTGTTCATTCATCTTCCTATACTTGTGTGTATCTGTCAAGAACCGTCGGTGTCTCATGTACACCGTCTTTCTGGATGAAGTGAGGTATAGAAATCCAGTTCCATCCATGCACCTTACACAACCTTTCTTCCCTTTCATTTGTCCCGATAATGTAAACAGTCCGGGGTAATCATGCACGGTAACGAATATCATTGCTCTTAGCGTGAAATACTCCCGCTTGTACTCATCCCATGTACGTACCCCTTCATTCTACAATTTTGCCATATCATCCATTAAAGGTTCCAAGAACACATCAATTTTGATGCCGGGTTGTTTCGGACCTTGGATAAGAACAGATAACAAGATATATTTCCTTTTGTGATAAAACCACGTCGGTAGGTTGTACATCGTTAAGACCACGGGCCATGTGCTTTGTATGCTCCTTTTTTCACCAAACGGATTCATTCCGTTGGTACCCAAGGCAAACCTCACATTTCTGATATTCTTTGCAAATTTTGGATACTGAATATCAAAATTTTTCCACTGTGTTGCATCACCAGGGTGTCGAATATGTTTTTCATTCTTCTTGCGTTGCTCGGAATGCCAACGCATAAGTTCAGCCTATCTAGGGTTTGAGAACAAACGCTTCAAGTGATCAATTACCGGATGGTACCACATCACCAAGGCAGGAATTTTTCTCTTATTCTTCCCGTCTGCATCACCAGAAGTATCGTCATCGTCACCTTCAGGACCAATAATAAACTTCTTATTCTTGTGAGACTTTTTCATGTTGGTAACATACTAGTGATTGTAGTCCTTCTCATATCTACTGACACCACAGACGGGGCATCTAGGTGTGAGCTCATGCTCTTTGCGATACAACATATAATGGTTCACACAAGCGTGTATTTTTGTCACACCTAGTGCCATCGGGCAAAGAAGTTTCTTTGCTTTATAAGTGCTTCTGGGCAGTTTATTTGGATTTGGAAGAATTTCTGCCATAAGATTCAAAAGATCATAGAAACTACAATCGGACCATTCGTGTGTGGCTTTCAACTTTAGTAGTTCTAAGACTGCACACAATGTAGTAAACTATTTATCACAACCATTTGATTCATCATATAAAAGCTCCATCGCTACATTCTGCAATGTCTCTATTTTACTTAAACCTTTACTTGCTCCCATAGAAGTCAATACATATGGTTCAATGTGACGCAACATCTCCTCACAATCTAACTCATCATCATCATCACCATCTTGATTGTCACTACCATCATCGATATGAACATTATCGTCATCTGAACCTCTCTCATCATCTTTATCTACATCATATGTATCTAACTCACCATGCTCAGTCCATATTGTGTAGTTTTTTTTGAAACCTCTTTTCACCAAATGAGATCGGATTACTATAGTATCCGTCCAAGCAATTTTATTTTCACAGTCGATACATGGACATAATATGTCATCTATCTTTTGCAACTTCGCATGTCTCTTGGATGCTTCAATAAAATTTGCAATATTATGAACGTCCATAGGATCGGGTCTTGGCATGTTATACATCCACGCTCAACGGTCCATGCTTCAATAATAGAATTCTTGTAAGATTTACAAAATTTGGCCACAAATATTCCCTAAAGATCTTCTATAAAATGAATTTACAGAGACATAACAAGACTGTATCATATGAGTGAATGCTAGTATCATGTAGGTCTGTTCATAAGGGTTCCAAGAAAATTTGTTTCATAATTTTCTTGGCGTCCTAGTTGCCACAAGGTTCACAAGTCGTCTAATCGACCCTAGATGGCTAATTGATGTCTAGTCGTTCTCAGATGTCCGGTCGTCCTCAAAGTTTTTACGGTAATACCAAGTTGATACAGAATTGTAGAGAGAGGTGGAACATAGGAGAGTAGAGGCAACGTCAAATAAGACTCTAAGATTGGCATTATAAGCAAGGATCTTTGCCAGGTAATGGAGATCGGCAGCGGCGGCGATAGACAAGAGGCGTCAGCAGGGTAGGCAGGAGGCATCGGCGACGAACAGAAAGCGCGGCGAACGGGAGGCGGCGGTGTCAAGTGGAGTCTGGAGGAGACTGGTGACGTCTTGAGGCGAACGGAGTCGAAGGTGTCAGGCGCAGACCAAGTCGTGGGGCAAACATGCCCAGTTGCATGGGGTAGTCGCATGGGCTAGGTCTGTGTGGGATTCGGTCCGTTATATCTTGACGTCGAATCCCATCCAGAAGCTAACCCTAATCACTCCTTTGAAATATATGCAAGCAGGAGGTACGCACACACAAGTAACATATTGAAAAGGAAAACACACAAAACTACAGTTACAAGTTCGGGTAAACTTCATGCATCTTATATATGTGACAATATCATTTGTTAATTAAACATCATATTCATGTCACATAATAGGTACAAACTACAATAAGTTTATTATAATAAAGTCCATACATCAATATATAAAAGACCAAACCTCCAAATTATTGAGTCCAAACGCATATGTACACACATGCAAAGGACACAATCCATATACCAGAACACACAAAACTAGCAGCTTATCAGCTAGATATAGAAATATACAAAGAAAAAGTAAGGAAACTACATGCGTAAGGACACTAAGAACTGATATGGAAAAATAAAGGTAGCATTGCATAGTATGATAATTTACTAGGTACCTTGTACTTTGTGGCACGGGGTGTTAGCACGGTGGGGCGGCGATGCAGGGCTGGGTAGAGGCGTGCCTCTGCGGGGCTGGGTAGAGACGTGGCGGTGCCGGGCTGGGCGGCGGTGCGGGGCGGCAGTGCGGGCTGGGCGACAGCGCGGCGGTGTAGGTGCTGGGTGGCGGCTCAGCGGTGGAAAATTTTGGCAGCCTTGCAGCGTCGATGGAAAATCTTCAGGGTTACATTTTCTGTGGTGCCCGAGGGGTCTTTATATAGGCATCCGTTTTCACAGGGGGTTTTTAACAGCTTCTCAGGCGGTTGGTGCTTTATAACCGCCTGAGAAAAAGATTATCTCAGGCGGTTATTACTTACCAACCGCCTAAGATAATTGTCCGAGCCTCTTCAGTTTCCTTTTTCCCTTGCTTCTTTTTTATTTAGATTCTAATATAAATACTCAAACATGTATAGATTCTGCAAATTGAGTCTAAATTTGATAATTCTTTCTTCTATAATTTTCAAAAATTAACATCTACCACCTGAACCAAACATTTTAAAACTTGTATAGCTGGCATTGTAATTTTTTGGTAAATATCAAATTAATTTATACTCACATATTATTCACATTTGTGTATCTCCTGAAAAAAGGATCCTTCACTGAAATTTGTTTGTATGAACATATTTGTATTATTTATACATGTATGAATTTTGTTAATTTTTTTAAAGCATTCCAACATGTCAAAATTCAAATCATCCATCATTCTAACTAAGTGCTCATATACATATGAGACATTCATCAAATTTTGAACACACATTGATTCAAAAAAATTTAAAAACATCTGAAAAAAATCATAGAGGTTGGTCTGTTGACTAAAAATGTCCATTGAAAAAATAAATAAATAAAATCATTGTATTCATCAAGATAGAAAAATGAAAAATAGCAATTGTGATATGTTTTTTATGTTCTGGCCAATTTCAAAGGATTTATGAAGTGAAATTTAATGGTAACCTTTACTAATCAATAATATTACAAGAAAGTGGGATTTAGCCTTTGTAAAGGCCCCACATTTAATCAAGAATATTAATTAAGAAGACGTAAAGATCTTCTCAGGCGGTTGTTACTGAATAACCGCCTAAGAAGATGCTTATCTCATTATCTCAGGCAGGTTTTACTTACCAACTGTTTAAGATAATTGAATCTTCGCACGCGGTTGGTAAGTAAAACCCGCCTGAGATAACCATCTTCTTAGGCTGTCGGTACTTAAAATCCGCCTGAGAAAATAGGCATCTATATATACCCCTCGGTTGCGTTGGAAAAACCTAACCCAGGCGAAATCACTTAGACGCCATCAAGCTGCCAAAATTTCATTTGCCGCCAAGTCCTTGCCGTTCTCGTCGCCGAGCTTCGTCGTCGCCGCCGAGCTTCATAGTTGTCCGTTTGCTTCGCCCTCGTCACTTCTGGGTACGCCGAGCGAAGCCATTGCCGTCGCCGCCGAGCTTCACGGTAAACTCTAAACCCTTCGACCTTCCCTCCTCCGTCCCCATGCTGCCTCCCTCCTCGCCCTCGCCGCTCGCCGAGTCAAATGATGCCTTGCATAGATTTCCTTGGTTAGGGTTCGGGAATTCGAAAAGTGAAAGTGCATATAAGAATCTCTTATGGGTTTTGGATGATTGATGATAAGCAAATGAGATCCTAACCACTTTGTTGAGATGAGCACATGTTTTAATGTGAAGATAAGCAAAGTGCCAAAAAGAAGGGAGAATGAGAGGCAATGTGGAGAAGAGCTCAAGGAACAAGTGTAGTAGATCATTGTGTGTGGAGTGTGTTAAGGAAACACACCCCAAGAGCTCAAACACAAATAAACACACACATTGCACAAATTTATACAGGACCGGACTAGTCCGACTGACATCGGACTAGTCCGATATCTCTCTGCACAAGATCGAACAAGTCCGATATCACCACAGACTAGTCCGATATCTCCCTAACTAGAATCGGACTAATCCTCCATAGTGCGCACTAGTCCCCAAAACACTTCACAAGCTGCACAAAATCAGACAGTCCGATCACACAACGGACTAGTCCGATATCATTCTGATCTAAATCGGACAAGTCTGATATTGGCACGGACTAGTCCGAAAACCCTCTGACCTAAATCGTACAAGTCCTACAAGTGCGGACTTGTCACCCAATTCACTTAGGGTTTCACTGATCCGGACAAGTCCGATGTATACCGGACTAGTCCGAAGATTTCCAGAAGCGAAATCGGACAAGTCCGCTCCTGGCCAGGCTACCCCGATATTTCGGGACACTTAGGGTTTGGTGTCCACCACGAACTAGTCCGATCTTTCTAAACCCTAACGGTCACTTTTAGAAACCCCATATAAATAGATGTGCACGGCCTAACTTTAATCGCTCTCGAACCCCTGCGCCGTCACACCTCCCAAGAGCCTCAAAAACACATCTCTCCACGAAATCAAAAGCCACAAAGATCAATCCCTTGAGGATACACTTTGGAACATTGGAGAGACACAATTCATCACCCTTGAGCTCTTGGTTTGATTCTCTAACACACTCCTGTGATTTTCATTGTAATATTTTGAGTGTGTTCTTGGTGGAGTTTTCATTGTAATCTAGGGGAGCCCTCAAAGTGTGAGAAGGCCCCTTGAATTTGGTTATTTACCCTTTGTGATAAGAGAAGAGGATTCGCCTTCGTGGCGATCCGACGAGGGTAGGGTTGGAGAAGACTTGATCCTTTTGTGGACTCCTCAACATGGATGTAGGTTGCCTCTGTGGGAGCCGAACCATGGGATAAATTGCTTGTGTTCTTGCTTTGCGTTCATCGTTCTTATTCATCATATCAAACTAGGGTTTCAATCAATCTTGCCTACTTTACATTGAAACATTAAACATAAGATTGACTTGTGGTATACTCTAGTTCATAATCGTGTAACACTTCAATTAATTGTATATTTCCGCTGCATACATCGTAGAATCAAATTAATCGATCAAACTTGATTAACCTAGTCGGTACCCACCGGACTAGTCCGCACTTGACCAGACTAGTCCGATATGTCGAGTTTTAATCTGGTTGTTAAGTGTTGCAGCTTCCGACAAATATCAAAAAGGCCTATTCACCTCCCCTCTAGGCCACATTCAATTGGTATCAGAGCAGGTTCTTCAAGAAAGAGACTAATCGCTCGAAGAGATCATGTCGGACATGAAGGACATACACAAGAGCAACAACCAAGAGAAGGTTGATGATGACAAGAATCAGAAAGTGGAAAAGCTCCACGAAGCCATTCAAGAGTTCGAGGATGATGATGAGGATACACTTGAACTAAAGGCGCTCCTAAGAAAAAAGACTCTTTCCAAAGGGAAAGTGAAAGTCGAAGATGAAAAGAAGAAAAAGGGGAGTAGTCACACCGACTACTCCCGATACCCTTTCAACTATGATCGTCTTAATTCCAGTAATAATCATTATTTATCTATACCTCTAGGAAAAGCCCCACACTTCGATGGAAGTGATTACTCAATGTGGAGGCAAAATATGAAAATGCATCTAATTTCCCTCAATCCAAGTTTATGGCATATTGTGTGCACAGGAATAGATATCCTGGACGACGATGAAGAACTTACACCGAGCCAAGAGCAGGCAATTCATTGAAATGCCCAAGCCACGGTAGTCATTACCTCTTCGCTCAGTCGGGACGAGTTCACCAAGGTGGATGGACTCGATATTGCAAAGGAGATCTGGGTCACATTACAAACTGCACATGAAGGTGATCGTCATGTGCGTGAAGCGAAGATCAAAATGATCGAGGGCGAATTGGGAAGATTCGCAATCGAGGAAGATGAGTCGCCTCAAGATATGTACAACAAACTTAAGATGCTCATCAACAAGGTTCGATCGTACGAAAGCAAGAAGTGGAACGACCACGAGGTGGTGAAGCTCATCCTTAGAGCTTTCATGCCTCACAATGTCACCTTATGCTTAATGATTAGAGAAAGCCCCGGATACAAGAGAATGACTCCGGATGAGCTACTTGGAAAAATCATAAATTTTGAGATGATGGAAAAGAAAGCGAAGCATGTCAAGGAAATTGCCGACCTCACCTCGGCAAAGAAGAAAGGGATTGCTTTGAAATCCACCCTCAAGCCCTTATCTGAAGAAGCGCGAGAAGCACAACTAGAAGAAGACAGTGATGATGAGAGCAGTGATTTGGATGAAGATGACATGATACTGTTTATGAAGAAATTCAAGAAGATGATGAAGAAGAGACAAGGTGCCAAATCAAGTGAGGGAAAATACAATGAAAGATCAAAGCCAAAGTTGATGCTTTCATGCTATAATTGTGGTGAGTATAGCCACTTTATAGTTGATTGCCCATATGAAGAGAACAAGAAGAAACCATGGAAGCAAAGCCTCAACCAAAGAAGTTCATCAAGAAGAAGAAACAAGCCAAACAAGCGCACATAGGGAAAGAGTGGGACTCAAATGATGAGTCCTCATCATCAGAAGAAGAAGAGATGGCTAGCATAGCAATCGAAAAGACATCCAAGAAGTCCACTCTCTTCCCTACTTTCGGCGCATGGAAGGGGAACGACACTTGCCTCATAGCAAAGGAAGGTAAACGCAAGGTAACAACAAAACCCTCTTCCGTGCATTCCTATTCTAGTGATAGCGACATTGCTAGTGATAATGAAGATATGCTTATTGGATTAGATAAGAAAACAGCCACTAAAATGAAATTTTTACTTGATCAACTTGTTGAGAAGGAGAGGTTAATACAACGTCAAGAAGACATGATTGTCTCCCAAAAGGAGGAATATATTGAACTTGACAAACTTCTAGAGCTTGACAAGGAGCGAAGCAAGTTACTAGAGTTTGAGTTAGCTTCAAGCAAGGAAGCTTGCTTGGAGTTCAACGACTCAGATGCTGCAATCAAGGAAGAACTTGCTAACCTAATCAAGGTTAATAATATCCTTGAAGTGCAAGTTGAGTCACTCAAGCAAGGTGACCCTTCATCCTCTTCAAGTTCACCTTCTCAACCCATTAAAACTGAAGTTGCTTTCACTTGTACATGTGGTAAGGTTGACACCAGTTTGAAAGACAAGCCAACCTCTACCAAGGACAAGCATCCTACACAAAATGGCATATTTGACAAGGAGAAGATCAAATATGCACGTTGTGCATACTTGGTCACAAGACCTCGAAATGTCAAATATGGCATTGGTTACTCTCATGGTGAAAAGCAACATGCTACAAGCCATAAGAATAACAAGGAAAGCATTGCCTTTGTAAAGGGAAGACCCTCTCAAACTGGAAAGTCCAAGGTTAAAACGTTGAACACACATGAACACCGGACTAGTCCGGTCTGGGTCCATACAAGTCCGACCTCCTAGACTAGTCCTGTGTATAAACAACAAAAGTTACTATTCAGAACTTTCGATGCATCTTATGTCTTAATGAGAAGTAATTATGGAAAAGTTTATGCTCATTATGTTGGGCCACGCCATGAGAACACCAAATCTCATGTGTGGGTGCCCAAATCCCTTGTGACTAACCTAAAAGGACCCAAGCGAGCTTGGGTACCTAAAACCAAGGCATAATTTGTTTTTGTAGGCCTATTCCTCCGGTGGATCTAAATGGGTGCTAGACAGTGGCTGCACCAACCATATGACCGGAGATAGGAGGATGTTCGTTGAATATGAAGCAAATGAGGATCCAAGCGAGGGCATCTACTTTGGAGACAATAGTCAAGGAAAGGTGCTCGGTACCGGTAAAATTGCCATATCACCACAACACACTCTTTCTCACGTACTACATGTAGATTCCTTAGATTATAACCTGTTGTCCATATCTCAATTATGTGACAAAGGTTATAATTGCTTGTTCACTAACGAGGGTGTGACCGTTTCTAGGAGGAGTGATGGTTCCATTGCATTCAAGGGTATGTTAAAGGGAAAGCTTTATCTTGTTGACTTCAACAAGGATAAAGCCGAACTTGACACATGCTTGATTGCAAAGACCAACATGGGTTGGTTGTGGCATAGACGGCTAGCGCATGTTGGTATGAGGAATCTTCAAAAACTCCTCAAGGGTGATCACATACGAGGTTTGAAGGATGTTGTTTTTGAGAAAGACAAGCCGTGTAGCGCGTGCCAAGCTGGGAAGCAAGTTTGAGCACCTCACCCCGCGAAGAACGTCATGACTACAACAAGACCGCTCGAGCTACTTCACATGGACTTATTTGATCCAATTGCCTACATAAGCATCAGCAGTAACAAATATGGTTTAGTAGTTGTTGATGATTTTTCTCGCTTCACTTGGGTTTTCTTTTTGCATGATAAGTCAGAAACACAAGGAATACTCAAGAAGTTCTTCAAGCAAGCTTAAAATGAATTCTCATTGACAATCAAGAACATTCGAAGCGACAACGGCACGGTGTTCAAGAACACACAAGTGGAGGAGTACCTAGATGAAGAAGGCATAAAGCACGAGTTTTCAGCTCCGTACCCCCCTCAACAAAACGGAGTTGCCAAAAGAAAGAACCGAACCCTCATAGAGATGGCGAGAACAATTCTCGATGAGTACAAGACCTCATATCGATTTTGGGCGGAAGCGGTCAACACCGCTTGCCACGCCATAAATCGACTTTATCTTCATCGACTACTCAAGAAGACATCCTATGAGCTACTCACCGGTAACAAGCCTAATATTTCATATTTTCGAGTTTTTGGTTCCAAATGTTATATTTTGAACAAGAAGCCTAGGACTTCAATGTTCGCTTCAAAGTCCGATGAAGGTTTCTTGCTTGGTTATGATTCGAACACTTATGCCTATCGTGTCTACAACAAGACTTCCGGACTTGTTGAAGTAGCACGTGACGTAGTGTTCGATGAAACTAATGGCTCCCAAAAGGAGCAAGTTGATCCATGTGTTCTAGATAAAGAAGAAGCTCCTTGTCAAGCATTGAGAAGAATGGTGTTAGGCAAAGTTTGAGCACAAGAGCCACCTCTACATATGCACGAGGAAAACGAACCACAAGAGGAGACCAATGATCAAGGGTGAGCTTCCATACAAGATCAACCTCAAGAAAGTGAAGATAATCAACTAGTCAATGAGGCCAACCACTTAGGGGGAGAAGAAGATGATCATGAAGATTCAAGACAGCAAGTACCACACCCAAGTGTGCACCAATGCGTCCAAAGAGATCACCCAATCGACAACATCATCGGTGATATCCAAAGGGGAGTAACTACTAGATCTCGCATAGTTAATTTTTGTGAGAATTACTCGTTTATGTCCTTTTTGGAACCACACAGGGTTGAGGATGCATTGAAGGATCCGGATTGGATAGTGGCCATGCAAGAGGAACTCAACAATTTCAAAAGGAATGAGGTGTGGGAACTAATCGAAAGACCCAAATCCAACGTCGTCGGCACCAAATGGGTCTTCCGCAACAAATAAGACGAACACGGGGTGGTGACGAGGAACAAGGCACGACTTGTGGCCAAAGGGTATTCACAAGTCGAAGGTTTGGATTTCGATGAGACCTTTGCTCCTGTAGCTAGACTTGAATCTATTAGAATATTACTTGCATATGCTACTCACCATGATTTCAAGCTCTATCAAATGGATGTGAAAAGCGCCTTCCTCAACGGGCCAATCAAGGAGGAGGTGTATGTGGAGCAACCCCCCGGGTTTGAAGATGAAGAGTGCCCCGACCACGTATATAAACTGCGTAAGGCTCTCTACGACCTCAAACAAGCTCCTAGAGCTTGGTATGAGTGTCTTAGAGATTTCTTAATTGAAAATGGCTTTAATATTGGTAAAGTAGATTATACATTGTTTACAAAGAATTTTGATGATGATCTTTTTGTTTGCGAAATTTATGTTGATGACATAATCTTTGGTTCAACTAACAAATCTTTTTGTAAGGAATTTAGTAAAATTATGACAGACAGATTTGAGATGTCTATGATGGGAGAGCTAAAGCACTTCTTGGGATTCCAAGTGAGGCAACAAAAGGAAGGGACATTTATAAGCCAAATGAAGTACACTCAAGACATACTCAAGAAGTTTGGAATGGACAAAGCGAAGCCCATAAAGACTCCCATGGCAACGAATGGTCACTTGGATCTCAATGAAGATGGACCTAGCGTCGACCAAAAGGTATATCGCTCTATGATTGGATCTCTACTCTATCTATGTGCATCTAGGCCAGACATTATGTTGAGTGTATGTTTGTGTGCAAGAATTCAAGCCAATCCTAAGGAGTGTCACTTGACAGCCGTAAAAAGGATCTTGAGATATTTAGTTCATACACCCAACCTTGGTCTTTGGTACCCAAAAGCCTACAAATTCAATCTCATTGGTTACTCCGATGCAGATTATGCCGGATGCAAAGTAGATAGAAAAAGTACCTCCGGCACATGCCAATTCCTAGGTAGATCCCTAGTTTCTTGATGCTCCAAGAAACAAAACTCCATTGCCTTATCCACAGCCGAAGCCGAGTATGTTGCAGCCAGGAGATGTTGTGCACAACTCCTTTGGATGTGACAAACTCTAAGGGATTACGGTTACAATATGAACCGCATTCCACTCTTTTGTGATGAGAGTGCCATTAAAATTGCCCATAATCCAGTTGAGCACTCTAGAACCAAACACATAGACTTCCGGCATCATTTCTTGAGAGACAACTCCATGAAAGGAGATATAGCCATTTCCCATGTCAACACCGAAAAATAATTGGCCGACATATTCACCAAGCCACTTGATGAAAAATGATTTTGCGAGCTTCGAAATGAACTAAACATCCTTGATGCTCGGAATGTGGCTTGAAATTTTGCATACTTGTATGAATTCTTCAAAATATATTGATTGGATTGTGAAAATCATATCTCTCAATTTTCTCTGAAAAACTATGTCAATCACTAGATCTTGGTGAATTATGATCATTGCTTGATTGTTGTATGCTTTCTGATCATATTCATCAAGATTATTTGATTTGATTTGCCTCCCTATTTTCTAAATATGTACCTTCAAATATATATGAATGGGCTAAGAAATTCTTCCCTGGTGACCACGGACTAGTCTGTGGTTATGCGGACTAGTCCGCCCATGTAGACTAGTCCGTAGAGCGCCGGTTAGGCCGGACTAGTCTGGTAGACCATGGACTAGTCCGATATAGCCTCTGGAAAAGTTTGGACTAGTCCGGTCATTTTCAGACTTGTCCGATTTTTCGTGTCCATAACCCTAGCCGCCGCCAAACCCTAATTCCCTCACCCTCACAACTTGCCTCAAGCTTCTCTCTCCGCGCTCGAGCTCCCAAGGCGATTCCTTGATTTCTCCATCAAAACTTCGCAAGTTTGGGTGGAATTTGATCTTCATCGCTTAGGGATTGAAGTTCACGGACTTGTCCGGCCTTCAACACCCTCATCTCCAAGTTTCAAGCGATTTCTTCAGTAATTTTCCCCCAAACCCTAGAAATCTCAATTTTCTTCATTGTTGATCGAATTGCCTAGCTTCTTTCACCTAATACTAGTGTCCTTGATGTATTACATTGCTGTTAGGCTAATTTTGCATTGAGTAAGTCCATTTGTCTCATAATTTAGGTTTTTGAGGATGAATATCGGACTAGTCTGGTCCATGCACGGAGAAGTCCGGTCACTCGGACTAGTCCGTGCCTGTACACCGGACGAGTCCGATTTTTCTGAACTCAACCCTAACCTTTTAATTCCTCAATGCAAATTCTCTTGTCATCCATTCTATTCCTTGTCATCCATTCTTATCCATACCTTGTACAATTCATTCTCAGGGCATGTCGAACTCTCACGACGAAGCTTCGGACTTCGAAGCCGAGATGGCCCAAGAAGCCCCGCTTCGGCCCTCGACGGACCAAAGCAAGAAGCGACCTTCCGAGCCAGCCCCATCCCCTCCTCAGTCTCGGAACAGGGTGGCTCGATGAAAGGTGCCTGCCTCCAGGGCCTCCGCCAGTGGTGGCCCTAGCTCGACGAGTGCCCGCCTAGCCAAGGGCAAGGGCAAGGGGATCGCAACGGGCCCGATTGGCCCCCTGAAGATGTCAGCTCCGAAGCAAGGGGCTTGGGATCCGATAGAAGAAAAGTTCAATGGGAAGGGCAGTGACTCAGCGGCTAAGTTCCGCAATGTTGATTGCTACAGCCGTCCGAAGCAAGCTGTGGATGGCGGATATTGGAGCAATTTGCATGCAGATTTCTACAAGTCTGTGTACCTCCCCATGAAGACACCTATAGTGCGTAGCCAGTGGATTGATTGGGCACATTTTGAGAAGAAGAGCTGCTCACCATTTGTTAAAGTGGCGGAAGCAATTGAGAGGCATGGCCTGAAGGATCTCTTTGCCTTCAGGAACAATTGGAATGATGAGGTCATAGCGCAATTCTTTGTGACTTGCTATTTCTCTAGTGATGATGAAGAGAGTGTTACTTGGATGACTCACGGATCCAAGTACAGTATAACCTATGAAGACTTTGGAAGTCTGCTGCAACTTGACACCTAAAGCAATGACTGCTTAATCATCCACAACATAGGTGTCATCGAGAAGGACAAGATAATGTTACTCTATGAGCCCAACTCCAAGTTCAAGCCCCCCTTCTACCAAGAACATGAAGCCATTCTTTGTGGTATTGAACAAAGTTTTGAGGAAGACAATTGCCCCCAAGGATGGGGATGCTGGGAGTGTGCAAGGCTATCTCCGCACCCTGATGAGGGTCATAAGCAAGGACCGCAAGTTTGATGTGGCTAACTATATCTTGAACGATATGGTCAACATCTCTTGAGCACCTAACAGGTCGTGTGGCTATGATCCGTATCTTATGTTCATGATTGAGAAAGTCACTAGGATTGAGTTTGTCAAAGATGTGGAGCACCTTCCTTTGAGACCCCAGATGCCTCAAAAGCCAAGCATTCAGACTGCTCCTTCTCTGGCCTCCAGTCCTGAGGCTCCAACAAGAGGAAGTGGAGATGCCAGGGCTGCCCCTGCCACTAGGGCAGCCCCTCAAAAAGGATCTGCAAGTGGCATGTTCAAATACTTGGCTGCTATCTTTGCTTCCTGCACAAAGGCCGAGGTGAAGGCCCACAAGATTAACAAGAGAAGAAAGGAAGACATGAAGTATGTAAAGGCAAATGTGAAGAAGATTTGCCAGAAACTAGAGATCGATCCCATTAGATCTCCGGTAATCTCTGCTGATTCTGACTCTGACTTCACTGAGCTCGAGCCCTTGACCCCCTCCGATCTTGCCTACTTTGGCATTGGGGGCTCGAGTGGCTCCGCACCTCCTCCTCCTCCTCATCAGCCCGAAGATCAAGATGAAGACGATGAGAGGACCGACAGCGAGGCGTGAAGACTTTAGGTCCCTCCTCTCCTTCTTTTTGGTGTCTTGATGCCAAAGGGGGGAAGATTGAGGGGGAGTCTTAGGTCTTAGGCCTTAAGCTGTAGGATGCGAGGAGAGAGCTTCCTTTATGTTTTTTGTCTATTTTGTGGGTTGTAAACTTTTAATATGCTCTTATATTACTTAATGGTCCTGTGATGCAATGCTTTGAACTACTTGTCAAGTAATTAATGAAATATGTGATTTTGCTCCTAGAATGACATATATGCTTGTTGTTGGTATGTTGATGTCAATTATGTCATTCTCTTCATGACTATTGTTTCAATGCACTTAGTTGTGCATCCCACCATAAAGAATGCACATATGGATCATGTTTTCATTGCTTGATGTATTTTAAACTTATATGTGCATACATTATGAAAAGCTCAACTTTTTGTCATATTTTGTGAAATTTCAATTGGTTGTCATCAATCACCAAAAAGGGGGGGATTGAAAGTGCATCTAAGAATCCCTTGTGGGTTTTGGATGATTTGTGACAAGAAAATGAGATCCTAACCACTTTTTTTAGATGAGCACATGTTTTCATGTGAAAATAAGCAAAGTGCCCAAAAGAAGGGAGAATGAGGTGCAATGTGGAGAAGAGCTCAAGGAACAAGTGTAGTAGATCACTGTGTGTGGAGTGTGTTAAGTAAACACACCCCAAGAGCTTAAACACAAATAAACACACACATTGCACAAATTTATACAAGACCGAACTAGTCCGACTGACACCGAACTAGTCCGATATCTCTCTGCACAAGATCGGACAAGTCAGATATCACCACGGACTAGTCCGACATCTCTCTGACTAGAATCGGACTAGTCCTCCCTAGTGCGGACTAGTCCCCAAAACACTTCACAAGCTGCACAAAATTGGACAAGTCCGATCACACAACGAACTAGTTCAATATATTTATGATCTAAATCGGACAAGTCAGATATTGGCACAGACTAGTCCGAAAACCCTCTGACCTAAATCGGACAAGTCCTCGAAGTGCGGACTTGTCACCCAATTCACTTAGGGTTTCACTGATCCGGACAAGTCCGATGTATACCGGACTAGTCCGAAGACTTCCAGAAGTGAAATCGGACAAGTTCGCTCCTGGCCAGACTAGTCCGATATTTCGGGACACTGAGGGTTTGCTACACACAGCACACCGGACTAGTCCGGTGTCCACCACGGACTAGTCCGATCTTTCTAAACCCTAACAGTCACTTTTAGAAACCCCATATAAATAGATGTGCACGGCCCAACTCTAATCTCTCTCGAACCCCTACGCCGTCACACCTCCCAAGAGCCTCAAAAACATATCTCTCCACAAAATCAAAAGCCACAAAGATCAATCCCTTGAGGATACACTTTGGAACATTGAAGAGACACGATTCATCACTCTTGAGCTCTTGGTTTGATTCTCTAACACAATCCTGTGATTTTCATTGTAATCTTTTGAGTGAGTTCTTGGTAGAGTTTTCATTCTAATCTAGGGGAGCCCTCAACATGTGAGAAGGCCCCTTGAATTTGGTTATTTACCATTTGTGATAAGAGAAGAGGATTGGCCTTCGTGGCGATCCGACGAGGGTAGGGTTGGAGAAGACCCGGTCCTTTTGTGGACTTCTCAACGTGGATGTAGGTTGCCTCTGTGGGAGCCGAACCACAGGATAAATTGCTTGTGTTCTTGCTTTGTGTTCGTCATTCTTATTCATCATATCAAACTAGGGTTTCAATCAATCTTGCCTAATTTATGTTGAAACATTAAACATAAGATTGACTTGTGGTATACTCTAGTTCATAATCGTGTAACACTTCAATTAACTATATATTTCCGCTGCATACATCGTAGAATCAAATTAATCGATCAAACTTGATTAACCTAGTCGGTACCCACCGGACTAGTCCGCACTTGACCGAACTAGTCCGATATCTCAAGTTTTAGTCTGGTTGTTAAGTGTTGCAGGTTCCGACAAATATCAAAAAGGCCTATTTACCCCCCCCCCCCCCTCTAGGCCACATTCAAAAAGGGTAGGCATCCTGGTGATGGTGGTGGACCATGGCGTTAACGCATCCTCGGTTAGCCTTCTGTAGCAAGTCATCTACATCTTTTCTATTGAACTCCAGGTCAGAATCCTCATGAAACTCGAGAAAAAACTCGAAGTCCCAACCTCTATCAAATCTGAACACCTAGCGGACAGTTCTGTATACAGTCACGATTTCGATCATAACTCTTGGTAGAATGGTCGAATAGCTTCGTGTAATACATTTACGGAAACATTGTGACATGTATAACAAGTTTGTAATGTAACTTGCTTTCAAGTTCTGATGTTATCTGTTTGAAAATCAACGATCAAACCAGCCACAAATAAAGTAAATTCTGTCAAATTTACTTCTGAAATCTGGTAGCAGTGTCCAACTTTAAAAATCTATATATCTTCAACCTGGAGGGATATGGAGGCAAATGAATACTTTTTGGAAAGCTCTTGAAGTATTATATAAGTTTTCTATTGACCTTTAAGCCAATAGACCGTTTTAAGGTGCTGAAAATCTTCTCTAACTAAATCAGCTGCTGTTCTGAAACTGTATGAACAAGCATCTGAATTTTTGCCATAATTATATGTAGAAAGCTCTTTTAGTCTATTGTGATACATTTATTGAAAAGGGAAGAGCTATTCTACAACTTTTCTATTCATTATTACCTCAAATTTGGTTTAGAACTAATTAGAAACTGGAGTTGATGTTAGTACATGTGTATAGTGCTATCTGAAACAGCCAGAAAATTTCTGAACTTTGAACAGCCATAATTCTTAAATTAAAAAATTAACCTATGCATATATATACATGTATGGAAAGATTAAAGAGTCCTATATCAATTTTTTATTCAACTCTAAGGCTAAAACACGCAATAACTAGATCTAAATTGAAATACCGTTTAAGGTGTCGTCAAAGTCCAGAATCTGGACAGTTATGTATTCAGTTGCTGTTTAGATCATAATTTCTTGTAGGACCATCAAAAGACTTCATAATTTACATTTATGGAATCCTGAGGATGTGTGTAACAAGTTTGCAATATATTATTTCTGCAAATATCAATGTTCTCTATTTGAAAATTGTGGACAAAATCAGCAACATACAAAGGAAGCTCTGCCAAATTTCAGTTAAAAATCTGGGAACTTGGTCGAATTTTAAAATTCCATATCTCCTCAACCAGAAGTGCTATGGGGGCAAGTAAATACTCTTTAGAAAGCTTTGGAAGTCCTCACAGGGTAGAGTGTAGCCGCCCCGCACTTCATCTCACAGGGTTGTGCTCCTTCGAGATCGGTGTCGCTATCCTTTTGCTAAAAAAAGCAATGTGCTCGCATACGGCTGTTAAACATCGCTTGTGCTCAAACAAATAACTGCCTATTTAGAATAAGAAGATAAAGTTGCCATTGCTGGTGAGCAACTTTAACATGCTTGTCACCCTCGCAATGTATAGGAACCTTTTGGTCAGTCGCCTTAAACCCTAGAATGCCTTATCAAATCCTAGAATGCTTCCATCCTTTTCTTCATGCAACACTTCATGTAGAGTTAATATGCCATTCACTATATTTTTTGTCTAATTAGTTCTAGCATGGAAAGCCTTAAGAAGACTGGTGCTGGTAGTAACAATAAAGAGGACAACATGGAGTTTACTGATTCTAGCAGTTCAGGCTCCTTTTACAGTCCATCAGATCCTTTTCTAAATATAAAAATTAAAAAGACTTCAGAGGATCTAGATCCGGAATATGATTCTGCCGACGAGGTATGGATCACGAATCTTATCTTCAGCAGTTCAAGTTAATGTTGGTTGTGAAGTATATGAAGTCTTATAATTCTTTTCTACCTAGATTAATCGCGAAGACAACGAGGTGACTTCAGCTCCTAAAACTGTAGAAGGTTCTCCAATGGATGAATCCTCAAGTTCACTCAAGCGGAAACGAGGGCAACGAAGTGCCAATAAGGGTCCATCGGACCGCATCATGTACATAACAAGGGTCGGTCCAGGTGGGCTTCCCCAAGAACCACTAGATTCAGTTACCAAGTACTGTAATGCATGCAGTTTTCTTGTTACAGAGCTCGTGCCAATAACATTTGAGAATTGGAGGAAATTACCCGAGGAGACCAAGAATGAGTTGTGGGAAAGGATAAAGAAACAATTCAAGTTCTCGAAAAGCACGGAAAAAGTTGTAAAGAAAGCAACATTGGTCTCTTGCGGCAAGAAGATCCGTGGCTCGAAGAGTGAAATGATTGCATATGTTAAGGCCGATAAGGTCCCTAGCCCGAAGAACATGGGAAAAATCATACAAGCCCAGTGGCAAGAATTTGTTCGTCAAAAGACCTCACCTGATGCTAAAGCTCTAAGTGCAACTAGGTCAGAGCTTGCCAAAAAGAACAAATACTATCATCGCTTGGGGTCTGTCGAATGTGCCCCCAAAGTCCAGAAATGGAATAAGATATTAGACGAAATTACCAGTAAGGGCAATCCTCGCCCGTTAGAAGGTTGCGATGAGATAACTCAATAGTGGGTCTTTGCTCGGTCAGGTTTGACCAGCAAGGGCAAACTTGAAAAGTCCGACTCTATGAATGAAGTAGAGGAAAAAAATAAAAGAAGTAATTGAAAAGAAACAGAAGGGTCTCTTCAAGCCGAAGAGGGAGAATGACCAACTGACCGCTATCCTCGGAAACCCTGAACACAGTGGACGGATTTGAGCAGTCTCTTCTCAAATGTCTTGGCTAGATGGTTTCCCTAAAGATAAAGACACATATAGAAGGCGTGAGAAGTTTAAGAAAACACTTGATGAAACGGTTGCTCAAAAGGTCAAAGAAAATATGCAAGAAATAATGGAACAACTTAGACAATCAGAACAATTAGTGGCACCAAGTACAACGATGGTTCCCGTGCCAAAGGAGCAATTGGTAGCTCCAACTGCCTATCCTAGCAGTGTTGGTTCTGTGCCAGGCTCAGGGTCAACCCATAAGTTCGCTGTCAATGATATTGCTAACGACAAATCTTGTCGTCTTCTTGTCCCGATAGGCAGAGCAAGGAACAAAACCAAACAGATTGCCACTGCTATGGCAAAGCCTGACCGTGACTTCAACGGGAATCTACTTCTGTTGTATTATGTTGTGGTGCAAGTTCTTCAAATCATTGATAATGATTATGAAGATTATGAAATAGACCACATCACACATGAGGGGATCGCGACTCTAGGACACGCTGTTAACCAATTAATCCTTTGGCACCGATGTGATATCATGTTGGACGATGAGCCAATTTCTAGCCCCGTCGCATCTCGAAATACTACAACCCATCTTCTAAGGCGAAAGTCCAGGAAGATCCACTCCCAGTCCAGGAAGATCCACTCCCCCTATGTCTCAGCAAGGATGATAGTAACCTTGCTAGTAAAGATATCCAAGAGCAACAAGTTGGACAACAGCTTCAAGCAGTACCAGAGGAAGCTATTGCTAGTAAAGAGCAACTAGTTGAGCAACAACTTGAAGTAGTACTAGAGCCAGCCGCTGGGAGTAAAGAGCAATCAGTTGAACAACAGATTCAACAACAACCCAGTGTCCAACTTCCAGCGACTACTCCTCGATCATCAGTGCCTATCAAAGTTAGCTCATACAAAATTAAGAAACCTTCATCAGAAGTGTCAAAGTATTTGAAAACTATGAAGGAAAATATTAGAAAATCGAGTGCATCTTGTTCTTCTCATGAGCCAGCATTAGAAGATATCGAGGAGTGGGAAGAAGACGATGTCATGTATAATTGGCGGACGACTTTAGTTAAACCAGGAGTTCTAATATACAAACTTGAGGATGTTCCTCCTAAATTTAAGAATGGAAAGCCATTCATGACATCCGTACAACTTAGCAAACAACCTGCCCCGCTCAAAATAATGCATGAGTGGTACATCCTTGATAACACAAAATATGATCTTTCTTGCGTCACATTTCATATTCCAAAAGTTGCATTCTGGAGCACAGGAGTAGATAGACGAGTCATTTTATTTGAAAAGCTGCATTCCCTTTTCCATCGGGGCATGCTTGAAATCAACCTGCTACTCGTCTGGTGCTTGTAAGTGCCTCTAATATTTTACATTTGCTTTTCTTACTACACGCATACACATTTCATGAGTTTATAAAAATTCTGGACTTCTTCAATAGGATGCAATACATGGATAATAAAAAGATGAAACACAAGACATGTATCCTTGACCCTACATGGATTGCAAAGACGCTATTCGACGTCAAGGCGGATCGAGACTCAGCAAAGTTCAAGCACATAAAAAAAAAAGAATTTGAAAAAGCAATTGCAAAACTTAAGAAGGATAGAAGGACAAAAGTTGCAGCTTACATAGGACATGTAATGTTTAACTTTGTCAGAGACGGCAAGGACCTCGTAAAGGCTCCGTACCACTTCGAGTAAGTTCGACACATGACCTTGAAATAGCAATTATTGGTAATTGTTAACACATGTGATTGTATGTTTGTAGTGATCACTGCATAATGATCTTCATCAAGCCAACGCAGGGTTTGGCAACAGTCTTGGACTCAGCCGATTACTCACCAGATCATTACAAATATTTCCTTTCCATTTTGAAACTCTACGTTTATTCAATAATTTTAATTTACACACATTTAGAATGTGTTGACAACTTTTATATGACATTTCTTGTATTACATCGCTTGGCGGTTTTACGCGGAACAGCTTGACAGTGAGAGACCTTCTAATACGAATGCATTGGACATTAAAACATATTATGCTTGTCCGAAGCAGCCTGCTGGGAATGTCTTATGCGGGTATTATGTATGAGAGCATCTTCGAACTTCCAGCGAATATAGAGTGAATCGTGAGGATGTAAGTTATCCTTAATGTCGATATCTTATTTTCTTACTTTTGAGTTTTATTTTTATTGTAACTAGCATAGTTTAATACTTATATTCTCTGTTGTTCAATATTACTAGAAACATTATTTTCATATTTTGATTCCAACTTCAAAATTCAATTGCTCATAGTATAACTGCTCCAAAAATATCAAATAAATTCCAGTATACTCTCACTTTGATCTATACTTTGAGATTGTTCAAACCAACACATTCTAAACATTGTTATGTGTTTCATTGCAGCACACGAAGAATGTGAACGAAGAATGACCGGTTTGTAGAAGTATTCCTGATGGAGGAGCCGACAAGATTGCTGCTGAACTGTGTCAATTCGTGCATCGCGAAATTTCGCACAAAAGAGGGGAGTTCTTTGATGAGAATGGTGCAATAGCAAATGTGCCAGAACTTTGGGACTATGCCAATAGAAACAGTTTTTATTAAAAACTTGTAAACTATGAGATGAATTGTATGTGTAACTTGTATATATGTATATTGTTTTAGTGAAATTGACTTCTGTGAGATGACTTTTGTGATGATATTATTTGACTTTTGTGACGATATTGTTGGCTTCTGTGATTATATTGAATTGACCTTGAAATTAGAAATAACAGCAGCTAGTACTGCATAGGTTATACCTTATCACAGACGGTTATTTACCAACGGCTAGACCTACCTGTAAAAATCAATTATCACAGACGGCTAGATATAGGTAAAGAACCATCTGTAATAACCTAATTATCACAGACGGTTACTGTTATGGTAGAAACCGGTTGCGATAAACTGTCTTCACGGGCGGCTTGAAGTAGGTCAAGATCCGCCTGTGATAATACAATTATCACATGCAGTTATATATGCTGCACGACCCGCCTGTGATAATATATCTTCACAGACGGCTAGCCTAAGTAAAGAATCGTATGTGATAATCTGTCTTCATAGGCGGTTTCACTTCTCCGTCTGTGAAATTGCGGATTATCACACACTCTTCGTTTCAGACGGTTTTAAAAATCGCGTGTGATAATAGGTTTGAAGCCGCCTGCGATGAGGCTTATTGTAGTAGTAATCGTTCAACCACCTTGTCTGACTAGATTTCGATCATCCACATTGAGTCGTCTGACCTGATCGAATGTCTGTGACCAATATGAATGATTAATCACGATTAGTTGAATTACTTAAAAACATTGTTCACAAGACACCGAAAGTACCAGCTTGTTTATTGGCTTGTGGGTCAGAACGAAACCTGTGTCGGCGAACGGCGAGTATCGATGTCGTGTATGAAGACAGTAGAAAATGGTGTCAATTTTGTTTCTTATCCTGCCTAGGTTGCACAAGCTACTGGGTGCACATTTTTCTTTTGCAAACTCCCTTTTACTCCTTTTGAAATGGCGGAATACCCGCTCCTTCCTGAAAAAGGAAACCTGCTCCACAAACCATTTGGAAAAGATAAAAAATAAGCTACTTATGTTCTGATTACCATATTCTAGTTTATGATTCTGCTACATTAAGTCGTCACCCCCTCCAAAATCATGAGCAGCGCAGGTGCGAGGTCACCATGGGTCTATAGTCTTACAGGGCTTCTGCACACTTTTACTCAGTCAACAGGGCTTCAAATAAATTTTGCAAAGTCTTGTCTGGTGCCTCTGAATGTCTCCAGTGAGAAGGCCCATATCCTTGCAGAGGGTTTTGGATGCAAAGGTGGAGAACTTTCCTTTCACTTATCTAAGGATGAATGGCTGTATGTATGGGGATCCAAGAATTACACTTCCAGCAAATATAATATTACAAATCTTGGGTTTCAAAACATCACTCCGCTTTCTTCAATCAAGAACATCTGAAAAATGAAATGCAACAACAAGCTGAAGATCGGTCTGGCTATTATTCACGGATAGGTCCAGCAAAAGAAATCTGCTGTCCCATCTGCAGAAAATGTGTGGAAGAGACGGCTCTTCACTTGTTCTACAAATGTGATTTTAGTGTTATCTGCTGGAGATGGGTAGGCAATCAATAGAATTACCACATTAGTTTTTATGATATGCTATTGGAAGCGCATAGTTTCAATAAACTTTCTTTCTGGAGGTTGTCACAATATCCTGTTGGGTCATTTGGAAATGCAAAAATTGGCGCATCGTTCATAAAGATTGCCCCACCTTCACTCAATGGCGAGGCTTCTTTATTAATGCATGTTTGTTACAATCTTATAGAATGGTAGGTTCGCTTAGATCATGTGTCCTGGAGTGGCTTGATAGATTATATTAGCGCACCGCGTGCTACCAAATCTGTCCTGCTCTACGATTTGCATTTATTGTATATCAACTTTTTGAACAATTAATATACTCTTTTTCTTTAACAATCACTACAAGAATGCGACTAATTTATAACGATCTAAACTGTCGTAATTAAGATCAAAACCGTCGTAATTAAGCTATTTGTGATGACTTTTATTAAATTACGACAGTTCTTGCCGTCATAATTTAATAGGCAGAAATAAGCTGATTTATGACAGTTTTTGCCATCGTAATTTAATCGGTAGAAATAAGCTAATTTACGCTCCCGTGGTAAAGTAGCTTATTTAGGACGGCATCTCGTAAACAAGGACCCGTGGTGCGTTGGGTCACGGCCAGGAGTTCCTCTCCCTTGCCGTTGTTTCAATTAAAAAAAAGTCTTACCAGACAATGGGATTACGGCTTATCATGGCTGCCTCCACATGTTCGCGGCTTGGGAACCTCGCATCAAACATGGAATGAGGATGTCTAGAGGATTCTAATGATGGTGGTTTTATTGCATGAATGTTTCTATACAAGGCCGGCTATGGGCATGGGCTCCTTGCCTGTCACGTGCTCGACGGAATGTCCAAACTATCTCAGATGTTCAGCCGGTTCTCCTTGTGGAGCTCTACCCTGGAGCTAATAAGCACGCAGCTCCTCTCCGTCACCGACCTCAATGTGGCGCGCAACTGTAGCAATCTTGGCCAGTCCGCCTGGCACACAACAATGTTGGAATGTGATCCATGGTAATCGGTACTCATTACCTACACGTGTCACTACCTACACGTGTCACTACCAGGATTCCGGTTTATTGCGACGAAAAAAATCGTTGCAATAGGTCGAAATTCGTCACGATAGATTGTTGTCGCAATGAAATAGAATGTTGCGATAGTTTTTCCGACTCGTGGCGATAACAACCATGACAATAGGTTATTGCGACGACTTGACATCCGTGGCAAATAGTATGGTATTGCGACGACTCCACGTTGGTGGTAAATAGTATGGTATTGCAACGGTTTAACGTATTGCGACGATTTAACGTATTGCAACGAAAATAACAGTGTTGCAACGATGCCACGTTCGTGGCAAAAAGTATGGTATTGCAACGACTCTACGTTCGTGGCAAATAGTATGGTATTGCAACGGTTTAACGTAATGCGATGATTTAACGTATTGCAATGAAAATAACGGTGTTGCAACGATGCCACATTCATGGCAAAAAGTATGGTATTGCGACGCCTCCACGTTCGTGGCAAATAGTATGATATTGCAACGGTTTAACATATTGCAATGATTTAACGTATTACAACGAAAATAATGATGTTGCAACGATGCCACATTCGTGGCAAAAAGTATGATATTGCGACGACTCCGCGTTCGTGGCAAATAGTATGGTATTGCAACGGTTTAACGTATTGCGATAATTTAACGTATTGCAACGATGCCACATTCGTGGCAAAAAGTATGGTATTGCGACGACTCCACGTTCGTGGCAAATAGTATGGTATTGCAACGGTTTAACGTACTGCGACGATTTAACGTATTACAACGAATAGTACGTTATTTGCGATGATTTCACATCTGTGGCGATAAGTACGGTATCGCGACGATTTCATACTCGTGGCGAATAGTATGGTATCGTGACGTTTTCACATTCACGGCGAATAGTACGGTGTTGATACGATTTCACATCCGTAGCGAATAGTATGGTATGGCAACGTTTTTACATTCGTGGCGAATAATATGGTGTTGCAGCGATTTCACATCCGTGGCGAATAGTACGGTATCGCGACGATTTCACACTCGTGGCGAATAATATGGTATCGCGACATTTTCACATCCGCGGTGAATAGTATGGTATCGCGAAGATTTCACACTCGTGACGAATAATATCGTATCACGACATTTTCACATTCGTGGTGAATACTACGGTGTTGCAACGATTTCACTTTCGTGGCGAATAGTACAGTATCGCGACGATTTCATACTCGTGGCGAATAATATGGTATCGCGACGATTTCACAGCCGTGTCCAATAATACGGTAATGTAATGATTTCACGTTCATGGCGAATAGTACGGTATTGCAACGATTTCAAAATCGTGACAACTGTATTGTATTCCAACGATTTCTTATGTGTGGCAATAGGTTCGTAATGCAACATATTCAAATCTGTTGCAACGGGGTCGTAATGCGACGTTCTCTGGGTGGTGGCAATAGCAGTCTAGTGCAACGCTTTTTTGGTCGTAGCCAAATGTTTGTAGTGCAACGTTTTATAATTTGTGACAATAGCTAGCTTCTTATTGCAACAGTTTATTTTCGTTGCAATAACCTATTAATGCCACGTTTTATAATTAGCGGCACTAGAATCCTAATGCACCAGGTTTGAAAATTAGTGGCAACAGAATCAATTTATTCGCACACGATACGTCTGTCGACTTATTAACAAACATCCAACAATTGATGCAATGCTCAAGGACCCTTGCGTTGTTGCGAGACGATGTTATTTACAGTTTTTTAGGGTTGCAACATTGTACCCATTAAAATAGCACCGCCACGAGTTGTAGTATTAGGAATAGTTTCTTGAACATCCAGCTTCGACTTGGTGCGAGCAGAAGCCTTTTGTGGAGCTGCTGCTAGCCGTTGTTGATTTTGCAAGCTCTCCATCATTCTGCGCATGTCTGCTAGCTCCTTTTTTTGCCATGCAGAATTGGCTGTCATCTGATCATGTAAAGCCTGAACTTCCTGGTTGAGCTGTTCATTTGCCTGGACGAAGCCATCCATCTGGGAGGTCATATAATCATTTCTTCCTTCCAACTCTTGCACCTGAGAGTTGAGGTCTTCATTTCTATTTTGCAAGGATCGAACTTGCTGGCCGAGCTGGTCAGACATCTGGATACACAGTCTTTCAGAAACATTAGGTTTAGCCATATAACCACGCCCCCGAAACTGTGATCCTCCAGAACCGGTTGCAGATATATAAGTAAGCTAGAAGATGTTTTTTCTTTCCTCATCTGGGATTGGGACTCCCAGCTTAGCTTCCTTGACGTTGATTTGGGCACGTGCCTGAGTCTATATACAAAAAGAAAAGTCAGATGTACATTGCAAATATTTATTTAAATGGGGAATGTTTGACGTGTTTCTCACATGTACAGCTTATGCCTGCTCATTTGCCCATTGATCGTTCTTCACATGGCTTGCCTCCCACAGTTCTATGTCATCGGGTTCTTTTCCGGTCTCTGGGTCTCGCTACATCAAATACAAGTAAAATTTGATTGAATGATTGCAGTGCAAAGTAAAAGCATGATTTAGTTTTCATACCTTCTCGTAACTAAGTTGGGCGTAGGATTTCGAGCCAAGCAAGTGTTTTGTCTTTTGAGTACTTCGATTTCGTGAATTGGTTATGCTTATTGACTGCAATTTTAAGAATTAATTTCACGAATGGGTGTTATCAAATAGTTTTTGTAGGATATGAATGTATTAGAAAGCTAGCTGACCTTGAATCGCTCGGACCCAAAATAGTCCATAAGCGCCAACCAATCGGAATCTACTACGTCAATAGGCTTGTTTTGTATACGTTCCTCATCGGTCGAATACTTCTTATAGGTGGCATGCAATGTTGATCGCCACCCCTTGTAGCGCTCACCAGCAATCTTCAATATTTTTCTTCTGGTATGATCTGTGTCCTCCAAGTCCCAGGCATTCTGTACATTGTATATCACACTGTTATAAACGTACAAGATGGAGGTCGCTAGAAAAAATACTTATGTGGGGTGTCACAACACTAACCAGAATGTCTCTCACTATATTGCTCTTCGAAGTATCGCCAACCTTTGGCCACTTCCTTACACCAGCGAGGGGTGCATTTTTTTTGTTGTAATAACCACATCATCGACAAAGTGCCGCTGATTAGAACCAACCGCAACACCCAACCTATCGGACCACTGAATTTGTAGCTTCCAATTCTGATCATTCGTTCTATTTGCAGATGCTAGATAGCGCAATTTAGCAACCTTAAGTCCTTTAGCAACCCATCTTCCAAACTTCTTTCCTTCTGTTAGTGTCATTTAAACGGTAAACGTTTAAAGCAAATTAGCAACTGACCAGGCCTAGTATCATGTACAAATAGTGTGAAAGAAGAAGAAGTATGATGTTTTACCATCTTCAGGATGAGTGCGGCAAATACGAGCGTGGGAACACCACGTCACAACAGCTTTTTGCTCCATATTGGGCGATGCATCAACTTGTTGACTTCTTTGTTGCTGTTCATACCCTACAATCAGGCATCAGGCAGTAGTCAGTGGCGCTACAGGACCCGTAGTACTGCATGGGATTTTCAGTCCAGCTGCGAAGCAGGCAAGATAGTAGCTGGCGATGCTAGAGAAAGAGAGGGTTCGCCGGGTGCTCATCCTCTACAGTACTGTTGGTTCGGTCTGACCAACATCAACAGGAGTGCGTCTTGAGGCGAATTGGTGGCAGGGCGAGTCATGGACGTCAGCGGTATTAGCAGGTAGAGGATGCAAGACAGATGAGGCGGGCAGCTTGCGACATTTAACAAAGCTAGGGTCCGGTCTGGCAGTGCAGAGACCACATTTAAGTCAGAGGATCGACGTCCAGATCACACAGGTGATCTCACGTGACTTATGCTTTTACTGCAGGCGATGCAGTAAAGATACAACAGTGTGATTCCGTTGGATCTTTACTGCATCGCGTGCAGTAAAAACGTATAAATCAGGTGATCTGCGTCCATTGATATCACCCCGAAGCAAGTCTCGAGGCTAGGAGGACAGTGTGGCATATCTAGGAATTAAATTTAGGTGGATTGCATACTGATATTTTTCTCTGCATGTTAGCATATCGCCCTAAAGTGCTACTAGAACGGATACATAAATATAATCTTGCGTTAATTACCAGACATCAACAACGCATTTGGCAGTGTAAAAAACGGAATTGAGATCATATAAGCAGCAATGAACCCTCATGTACATGCATCTCTAAACTATATGATACTAACATTTCTTAGTGGACAGGGGTTAATGATATTGGACTATTTTTTCCAGGGTATGCCATGTCATATGGGGCATAGCATGTAGGTACGCCGTAATGGCCAGGGGTTTGCGGGCGGCGGGGTCATCATGGCACACGAACGATGGGACGTGGAGATGGAGGGAGACGCGTCGGGGAGGACAGTGAAGTGACCACCAGTAGGGCGTGGGCGCCGGCCGGTGCCGAAGTGACCGGCGGCGACATGGGTTTGCGAGCGGCAGGGTCATCATGACACGCGAAGGATGGGACGTGGCGATGGTCGAGGGAGACGCGTTTCTGAGGACACTGAAGTGAGCAGCAGCAGGGCGTGGTCGCTGGTGCCGGAGTGGCGGCGGCGAGAGAGCCTAGCGTGTGCATGTAGGCATCAATAAATCACGCCATCACATATACTCACCAGCAGGGCGTGGGCGCCGGCCGGTGCCGGAGTGACCGGCGGCGACAGGGGTTTGCGGGCGGCGGGGTCATCATGACACGTGAAGGATGGGACATGGCGATGGCGGAGGCAGACGCGTCGGGGAGGACACTCAAGTGAGCAGCAGTAGGGTGTGGTCGCTGGTGCCGGAGTGGTCGGCGGCGAGAGAGCCCATCGTGCGTGTGTAGGCATCAATAAATCACGCCGTCACATATACTGATTAACTGTTAACTAGGAATAGGAAACTACAATCGCAATGCTAAAATATTTAGTAGAGCCCGGTACATATTTATACTCGTAGTACCAGCATGGGATGACGAATCTCAGGGTTCCTGAGCATCAGGTGCTGCAATATTCTCTGCATACGATGCAAAGGAATTAACGTGTTATAAATATGTGTATTTTGATAGTAAACACATTTATAGTTATACCAGGTGCTTGTTGCCCATCACGATTACTTGTAGACGACATGACGGTTTGGTGTCTTGTTCCTAAAGTAAAGAGTATATATAGTAAGTAACTGTGATAACGTCAGATTACATGAGGATGTGTATTTTAGATCAGGCGGTGTGGTTGCTATGAACTGAAAATGTTTGTTTTGAACGGAGGAATTAGAAATGAAGGAGTAGGAAAAAAATCGTACAATCTGAGAAAGAAAAACAAGAAAAACGTGTATAAACCATGGGAACTGAAAATCTTAGGAATACAAGTTTGGAACACAGGAATGAGAGTACAACATTGGGAGTGGTTGATAAGATAGCCCTGGCATCATTTACTTCTAAATCAAGAAATTACATAGTACATGCGGTTTTTAATAGTTATCTTTCCTGACATGGAAATGTACTAGAAATACACTACCATAAACTGTCGGAGCGACATTTATTTCGGGGCAGAGGTGTTGTGTATTTTATATATGGAAAAAAGTAGAATGCAATCAGATGCTAGGGTAAAATAAAAAGATGAATCGACTGTAGGATGCAGATCTAACGATTGAGGATAGTTGATTGCACGATTGCACCATTAATCAGATTTTATACTAGACATTCATGAAACATAAGAGCATATAAGGAGTTGGGACGACAACTAGGAATGAACTGGCTGTAGCTGTTGGGATGACAACTAAAGCGATAAGGAGGGAGTAGCTCTATAAAAAGACGGCATGGATCGTGTAGAACTTACATAGCACAAAACTGAAGTCCGGGATGTCGCAGGGCGGGGTCGGCGACGAAGAGGTTTGGTAGAGCCTGTCAAACTTGGTCGCTCGATGTTGTACCCACAGTCACCAACCACTCACACGGGAATTTCTTAGGAATGGAAGTTTCGAACACAGCACTAAGAGGAGAACATGTGTGCCGGGAACGGAAGCCACTGCAGGATTAGAGGGAGACGCACATTTATATTCGTCGTGGCTAGCTACAAATGGGCGGGACTGGATTTTTGGGCGCACGGAGTGAAGATTCAATTGTGAAAATCTCAATTGTGCGCACCAAGAAGAACGAAAAAATTTTCGAGGGACCGCTACCTGCCGTTCATCTTTGTTTTCATGGAGATGTAAAAGCAGTCATGTGGTAGTGGGATATTCCAAAAAAAATACGAACAAAAATATGAATCGCCAAATGTATCATTGTGCTAATGCAAACGACATGCAAATACAGAGAACACCCAAGTCGATGAAAGGAGGACGGCAAATCCATGGTCTAGTAAAAGGTAAACAATCAACATTTTATATATATCATTCGTTGCAAAGAAATGATAACATATACAAAGTATATACTACTACTACAAAAAAAAACATTTTTCCCTATGATGTCTAATCTTCAGGGCGTCGATCCAAAGCCGCCTGTGATATGAGTATCACAGGTACATACGATATATATATATCAACAATGTCATCGGATATTAGTTACAACGAATAAAGTACTTTTCATGCACCTGTTGCATCAGGCGATGGACTAGTTAGCAATTTAGATGACGTAATTTCCTAATCAAGTTAATTATGCATCATGTCTGTTGTTAGTTCTATTACTTGTAAGGATAATGTTTATCGGATTTCATTCATTCAGCCACAAGAAATATAGACGGTCCCAAGTTACAAACATATAGGAGATGTTTTTGATAAAAGAAGTTTTTCGATACTGCATATATAGAACACATTGTTCATGAACATAAAGACATATTTCATTAACAAAGAAGTAATAGGAAAACACGTAGTAGACAGCAAGAACAAGATAAACTACACCTAATACTACTCTACTCAGAGATAACGAAATAGATAAACTACTCCTAATACTACTCTACTGGGAGAAAACCACGTCCTCCTCCTCCGCCACTGCCGCCTCCTCCGCCTCCGCCACCGGTGCCGCCTCCTCCTCCTCCTCCTCCTCCTCTTCCGCCGCTGCTGCCACTGCTGCCGCCTCTGCCTCCGCCGCCGCTGCCGCCTCCTCCTGCACCTCCTCCGCCGCTGCCGCCGCCTCCATAGCCGCGTCCACCTTCACCTCAAGAGACGCCTCCTGCTCCGCCTCCTCCGCTGCCGCCGCGGCCCAAGCCTCCTAATACTCCTCAACCTCCATCACAGTCCAAAGCTTCCCGGCGACGCAGTGCTTAATCTTTAGGAGGCCCTCTACCCCAGCAACCTCCGCGATCATCTCGTGGAGGGCGTCGAGACGACCGACCACAATCATCAACCCATAGCAGTAGTGGCTCGCGGTGTCCATGCTCGTGTGGAGGGGAAGGGTCCCAAGACCCAGACGGCGACACGAGCGATCTGTGTCGGAAAAGACCTTCCGCGCCACTGCGTTGAGCACTAGTGCGCTATGAGCGGCGGCGGACTTGGCGTCGGTGGCCACATTAAGGTGCCGATCGACTTCTTCGATGCGGTCGGTGAGGAGTCTGAGAGTCTGCTCAACCCAACAGGGATGAGAAAGTGCAGGCGCCGTGGGCGGAGATGCGGGCGCCGCCATCAGTTCCACCGGCATTGCCAGCGGTGATGGAAACGGAGAAGGAGGTTCGGAGGATGTCGATGGCCTAGAGTGCTTCGGCGTGGGGCTACCCATTTGTGTGGCGACGGAGGTGTAGAGAAAGAGCGAGAGGTGGTCGACGGTGGCGGGGGGAGAAGTTTAGAGGCTAGGATCTAAGGAGTGGTGCAGCGGAGAAGCAAGAGGACAGTGAGCCTTTATAGCGGGTCGTCGTCTAAGCGGGCGTGTCGAGATGATCGTACGCTAGAGGAAACCGCGCTTAATTATGAACCGGTCGGTGGCCCCGATTTCCTCGAAACCGCGGTTTGCATCCTCTCGGTCCCAACGGCTTGACGCGTCCCATTAGGAGTAAATTTACACGCGGGGAAAAATAATTTTTTCGTTATATAAAAAATCCGTCTGTACACGCCTAAGCCAACTTCGTGACCGCGCGTCCGTGCCAGGGGACGCCTTGTAGCGAACATGGGCCTAGTCCTGCACGCATTACCGAGATTTGAGGTATATATATATACATGCATGTTAGTGTTGTTAAACATGACCGAGGTGTTTTAATTCTAGCTATGTCTAACATGCACGGACCACAAACATGATCAACCAATTACACTACGTAAGAAACTCAAATAGGAGACAGCGATGGGCGATAGATCGGATGTCCATCGATCACAAAGTGATGCGAGACGCGCTTAAAGTCATTGTTTGTCTCCTTTAGCTTTGCAACTACAAATCGAGACGAGCTTCAAACCCTAAGATCTTTTGTTTTTGTCCAATTTGCTCGGTTCACTTGTGACAGATTAACACATCACTAAACTTAGAGCACATTCACTTGATTGAAATCCAGAAATTCTAACACACCAGTATTCATTGACACGAATGAACACATATATATTACAAAACACAAGGAATATGTACAAGAACAGAATTGAAGCTAAACATGTACAAGAACTCCTAAAACTACAAAATAAATATGTACAAGAACTCCTAAAACTACTATGTCGGCCCCGCCTCCTCCGCCCTCTCCCCCAACTTCTCAAACCACGACAAGCGGTCCTGCTCATCCTCGTCGTCGTCGTCGTCGTCGTCGTGGTGGTGGTGGTCGCCGTCGTCGTCGCCGTCATCATCATCGTCGTCGTCATCATCGTCGTCATCATCATCATCATCATCATCGTCGTCGTCGTTGTCGTCCTCGTCCTCCTCCTCCTCCTCCTCCTCCTCCTCCTCCAGCGACGATGCAGCAGTAGAGTGGGTCGGCTGCTCCCGCTGAGCCGATTGCTCCGACTACACCAGTGGCTCCGACTGCACCGGCGGTGGAACCACGCCGCGACGGAAGTTCCTCTCCGTCGCCGCCACCAGGGCACTACGGCCCTCGAGGCCAAGCTCCTAGGCCATCATCCCGGACAATTTGTCCAGGCGATCGACCACACCCGTGAGGGCGTAGAGGTAGCAGCCGGTGGTATCCATTCCCGGAAACTCGAGAAGGGTACCAAGACCCAAGGCGTCCAAGGCCCGAGATGTACTGTTGTACGCCTCTCGCGCCATAATGAGGCGCTGGTCGTCGTTCACCCTCTCGGGGGAGCTGCAGCATATCCGCTTGCAGGGTGGCTGCCTCGGCGGGCTAGGAGGCGGAAGGTTGGCCATGGCTGTGGTGGTTCGTCGGTGCCGGGCTAGGAGGTGGAACGATGGAAGAAGAAGAAAGGAGTGCAAAAGTTCTGTGCTTGTACATAATCGATGACACGCCTTGGACCATCCGCAGTGGTTCACTGAAAATCTTACTGGACTGTAAATATAGAGTAAATTACTGGAAGTATAGAGTAAGTGACTAGAGACAAATGCTGGAAGTATAGAGGATATACTGAAAGTTTAGAGAGATAGAGTAAGTTTTAGAGGAAACCACTGCGGATGGTCTTATATATGGTCTGTGTGGAGTAGACGAGGGAGCGGTTCGTTTCCCGCGCATTGAACTCTTTGCAGACCTCGTACGGCGCAATTAAACCACTGTGGAAGACGATCTTCAGAGATCCTTCCGTCTCTCTTGTGGAACCGAATCCCCTGCAGTACTGCAGGTGCATTAGAGGTCACTGACATATGGGCCCTATGCTCTATGGGACCCACATGTTAGTGACTTCTAATGCACCTGCAGTACTGCAGGGGATTTCAGTATCCATGTGGAACGTCGCGCACGCGTCCCTGCACCACGACTTCTTAACTTCTCCACAGACCTCGTGCGGCGCGTCAGTGACTTGGTGCACTGGAAAGGCCAGCAGCGAGATCTCCGGGCCCGGCAAGCCCTGCCACGGCGGCGCCGCGCGCGCGCCCTCGGCGCGAGGAAGAAAGTGTATGTGATGTTGGTTTTCTTGTTTTGTGATATTGTTTTTCTTGTTTTGTAGTAGTATGGTTTTATGTTAATGAACTCAATGTCATTGTTCCTCTGTGAAGACCTTTTACCGTAGCCGGTTTCTACCATAACAGTAACCGCCTGAGATAATTAGGTTATCACAGATGGTTTTTTACTTGTATCTAGCCGTCTTTGATAATTGTTTTTCACAGACATGCCTAGCCGTTGGTTAATAACCGCCTATAATAAGGTATAACCTATGCAGTACTACTGTTGTTATTTCTAATTTCCAGGTCAATTCAATATAATCACAGAACAAAAATCAATAATATCATCACAGAACAAAAGAAACAATATTATCATCACAAAAGTCAATTTCACTAAAACAATATACATATGTACAAGTTACAAATACAATTCATCTCAAAGTTTACAAGTTTTCACTAAAAATTGTTTCTATTGGCATAGTTAGTCGCAAAGTTCTGGCACATCAGCTGTTGCACCATCCTCATCAAAGAACTCCCCTCTTTTGTGCAAAATTTCGTGACGAATGAATTGATAGAGTTCAACAGCAATCCTGTCGGCTCCTCCACTAGGAATACTTCTACAAACCGGCCATTCTTCGTTCAGATTCTTCATGTGCTGCAATATAACACATAACAAGGTTTAGAATGTATTGGTTTGAACAATCTCAAAGTATAGATCAAAGTGAGAGTATACAGGAATTTATTTGGTATTTTTGGAGCAGTTGTATTATGAGCAATTGAATTTTGAAGTTGGAATCAAAATATTAAAATAATGTTTCTGGTAATATTGAATAGCAGAGAATATAAGTATTAAACTATGCTAGTTACAATCAAAATGAAACACAAAAGTAAGAAAATAAGGTATCGACATTAAGGATAACTTACATCCTCACGATTCACTCTATATACGTCGGCGGTCCGAAGATGCTCGCATACATAATACCCGCATAAGACACTCCCAGCAGGCTGCTTCTGACAAGCATAACACGTTTTAATGTCCAATGCATTCGTATTGGAAGGTCTCTCGCCGCCAAGCCGTTCTGCGTAAAACCACCAAGCGCTGTAATACAAGAAATGTCATATAAAACTTGTCAACACATTCTAAATGTGCGTAAATTAAAATTATTGAATAAACGTACAATTTCAAAATGGAAAGGAAATCTTTGTAACGATCTGGTGAGAAATCGGCCGAGTCCAAGACTGTTGCCATTCCCTGCGTTGGCTTGATGAAGATCATTATGTAGTGATTACTGCAAACATACAAACACACGTGTTAACAATTACCAATAATTGCTATTTCAATGTCATGTGTCGAACTTACTCGAAGTGGTACGGAGCCTTTACGAGGTCCTTGCCGTCTCTGACAAAGTTAAACATCGCATGTCCTATGTAAGCTACAACTTCTGTCCTTTTGTCCTTCTTAAGTTTTGCGATTGCTTTTCCAAAATCTTTTTTTTTTCATGTGTTTGAACTGTGCTGAGTCTTGATCCGCCTAGACGTCGAATAGCACCTTTGCAATCCTAGTAGGGTCAAGGATACCTGTCTTGCGCTCCAACTTTTCATTATCCATGTATTGCATCCTATTGAAGAAGTCCAGAATTGTTATAATCTCATGAAATGTGTATGCGTGTAGTAAGAAAAGCAAATACAAAATATTAGAGCACTTACAAGCACCAGACGAGCAGCAGGTTGATTTTGAGCATGCCCCGATGGAAAAGGGCATGCAGCTCTTCAAATAAAATGACTCGTCTATCCACTCCAGTGCTCCAGAATGCTTCTTTTGGAATACGAAATGTGACGCAATTAAGACCATATTTTGTGCTGGCAAGGATGTACCACTCATGCATTCTTCTGAGCTGGACGGGTTGTTTGCTAAGTTGTACGGATGTCATGAACGGCTTCCCATTCTTAAATTCAGGAGGAACATCCTCAAGCTTGTATATTGGAACTCCTGGTTTAACTAAAGCCGTCCGCCGATTATACATGACACCATCTTCTTCCCACTCCTCGATATCTCCTAATGATGGCTCATGAGAAGAACGAGATGCGCTCGATTTTATAATATTTTCCTTCATAGTTTCCAAATATTTTGACACTTCTGATGAAGGTTTCTTATTTTTGTATGAGGTAACTTTGATAGGCGCTGATGATCGAGGAGTAGTCGTCGGAAGTTGGACACTGGCTTGTTGTTGAACCTGTTGTTCAACTGATTGCTCTTTACTCCCAACAGTTGGCTCTAGTACTACTTCAAGCTATTGCTCAACTGGTTGCTCTTTACTAGCAACAGCATGCTCTGGTACTGCTTGAAGCTGTTGTCCAACTTGTTGCTCTTGGATATCATCCTTGCTGAGACATAGGGGGAGTGGATCTTCCTGGACTGGGAGTGGATCTTCATGCACTTTTGCCTTAGAAGATGGGGTTGCAGTATTTGGAGATGCGACGTGGCCAGAAATTGGCTCATCGTCCAACACGATATCGCGTCAGTGCCAAAGGATTAATTGGTTGACAGCCTGCCCCAGAGTCGCGATCCCCTCAGGTGTGATGTGGTCTATTTCATAATCTTCATAATCATTATCAATGATTTGAAGAACTTGCACCACAACATAATACAACGGAAGTGGATTCCCATTGAAGTCACGATCAGGCTTTGCCATAGCAGTGGCAACCTGTTTGGTTTTGTTCCCTGCTCTGCCTATCGGGACAAGAAGACGACAATATTTGTCGTTAGCAATATCATCGACAGGGAACTTATGGGTTGACCCTGAACCTGGCACGGAACCAACGCTGCTAGGGTAGGCAGTTGGAGATACTAATTGCTCCTTTTGCACCGGAACCATCACTGTACTCGGTGCCACTAATTGTCCCGATTGTCTAAGTTGTTCCATTATTTCTTGCATATTTTCTTTGACCTTTTGAGCAATCGTTTCATCAAGTGTTTTCTTAAACTTCTCACGTCTTCTATATGTGTCTTTATCTTTAGGGAAACCATCTAGCCAAGACATTTGAGAAGAGACCGCTCGAACCCTCCGCTGTGTTCAGGGTTTCCTAAGATAGCGGTAAGTTGGTCATTCTCCCTCTTCGGCTTGAAGATACCCTTCTATTGCTTTTTAATTACTTCTTTCATTTTATCCTCTACTTCATTCAGAGAGTCGGGCTTTTCATGTTTGCCCTCGCTGGTCAAACCTGACCGAGCAAAGACCCAGCGTTGAGTTCGCTCATCACACCCTTCTAATGGGTGAGGATTGCCCTTACTGGTAATTTCGTCTAATATCTGTAGGATCGAAGAGCACGTGAAAAGCTACCAGAGGGGGGGGTGAATGGTAGATTTAAAAATCTTACGCAGCGGAAACAATTAAACCCCAACCCTTTTGGCAGAAAAACGATCTGTTAAAGAAATCGTGTGTGAGACTAATATAAACGTGTTTCACCGTGACAAAAGTGATAGATATCAGAGAGAATCAAGTCACTAAGACAACACAAAAAGAATCACTCAAATCCGTCGAGAAAAACTCAAGTTATGATCGAAAGATCAAACAATGGTCAATCTGCCCTACCCGAGAAAAAAACAGTTCTGGAACGCTGCAAAGAACATCGTGTAGATCATAGACCGCAAATCCAATGACCGTGAAATTTTTACAGATGATAGATAATCTAGTTGTGAAGACAACCCAAAAAGAATCACGTCAATTGGATCTGTAAAACTCGAGTTATTATAAAACCACCGAAAAAAGGTAGTGCTGTCCAGAAACTCGACGAGTAAAACTTGTCTGGAACAAGTCTGACGAACAAGGCACAAAAGTTCCTTCAAACTACGAATTTTATTCAATAGAACACAATAGGAACAGCCCCAAAGTCGTGCACCATGAGCTCTGGGCTCCCTTGCTTATACAACCAGCCCTTAGGCCAACCCAATATCAACTAGGACTCCAATCCTACTCAGATAACGAATCGTAACTTTCCATAACTGCTCAAAATTCTTCTATACGCAGATAGATGCAATATTAAGACTTCCAAATATCTTAGGAACGTATCCCACATTCCTAAACAACTCAAATTCGTGACCCACATGAAATCCTATCATAACCAACTCAAATCTTTCCATATTTGAGTCAAACCTGACTCAGCCGCAGCCTGAGTCCATAACCTAGTCGGTTGTACCTTTCCGACCAACTCTTTACGTCCACATCTCTTCATCACGTCTCGGAACCATGTAGCCACGTCCATGCACTCCTTGCACACGCGCAAACATCTTCCAATGACGTCCACGATACCTTCACATGCATTGTTCTTGATTCAATCATGCTGCGCAACCTCCTGATCAGCTCAACCATAATTCCTCCTGAATTTGGTTGTTGGAACCTCATCTCCTCCCTGAGACTAGTCCAATGGATCCCGTCACCAGCCATGAATTGAACTCAAGCAACACCTGCACATGAATAAACAACCAATCCATACGAGCCCAAGTCCTCGACTTGACTCAAGTTAGTTCCGAACACAACACCCTACGTGAGAACCTCACATAAGCATGTTGCAAAACCACAGTAACACGGTATCATCCATATCAACCCAAATGCACCAAAAACTTAGCAAGTGAATACTAAGCAATCTTTCCAACAATGTAAAGCAAGTACAAAACATTGCAAATGAAAAGCAGAAGCACTACGGTCAAGTTCCGGACCTTGCCAGAGCAAACCGAACCTTGAGCTGGAGCTAACAAAAGCTAGTAGAACCTAGCGCCAGAGCTTACCAAAACTAGTACAACCAAGCTCCCGCCGGAGCTTACAAAACTAGCAAGACTTAGCGCCGGAGCTAACCAGAACTAGTCGGAACTAGTAATCCCAAAAGCCGGAGCTAGAAAAATCAACTTTGGAGCTTAGCAAAAACACGGCGAAGCTATCAAAAACATGTCGGAGCTATCAAAGACATGCCGAAGCTAAAGACAAAACTTCACCGGAGCTGACCAAAGCTAGTCGGACCTAGCATCAAACGTAACTGGAGCTACCCAAACCAAGCCGGACCTACCTTCGGACCTTGCTGTAGCTCAGAGCTAGAGTCGGACCTTGATAAAAAAGGTGTTTTGGTGATATTCAAAACTTTTATCATTAAAGCCAAGTGTATTCACTACAAGCCAATGTATTCAGCACACATAGGTCTTACAATCTCCCCCTTGATGAATGCATTGGCAACACCATTTAAAATCCGAACATTGGCTTATTCACAAAAAAGTTTTGAAAACAATTTCTCCCCCTTTGTAAATCAAAAGTAAAATGAGAAGAAAATCCAAAAAATTATCCCATATTATTTCTCCCCCTTTTTCTCCCCCTTTATTATCTCTCCTTATGCACATATTCTCTTTCTCTTCGTGCTTATCTCTCCCCCTTTGACAATGTATTCAGCAAGTCATGAGCATATAAACAATTTATCTCTCCAACTTTAGTTGTTATGAGCATATTATAACTTATACATATAAACAAAGCTCATCCAAGTCATACTATCAAGTACCTTACATTATCACATCAATGAAATACATAAAGTAGTGTAATCCATGATAGAGATCAAATGTAATTTTCAATTTAATCAAGTCATGATCTCACAAACTTAACTATTTCAAAACCTGAAGACATGACACTAGTTGCTGCATTTTATTATTTTTCAAAGCATAAATTTAGATCATATGATATTTACAAGAGATTATATGCGCATCTACCTTATTCTAACCAACCAAGCCAAGCCTATATCATTTGACAATCAGAAGCTTAAGGACATGGTTTCAGTCATACACAACTTCTTCCAAGTTCATATCTAAGTGCAATGACAAGCCATCTCAAAAGAAGAAGTGCGATGCATGCATATTCTCTTGATCTTTTCTCAATTTATATTTGTTCATAAAAACTCAACATGTGAGTTGATTACTTGATTAATTATTTATGATTAAAAGCACTTGTGAACATGTAACAAGTTCAAAACAGCAAGAAAGTTCGACCATTACCCGTTTTAGTGTAAATTATTCCAATTACTAGACATGGCAAAAACTACAAAATGTATAACACGAGTAATGTAGTAAGAACTTTCAGCATGTAAAAGGAATCACAAAGTCATATATGTATAAAATACTATGCTCATATTATTTTAATTTCAGATTCACACATAGACTTCCCAAGTTTCAAAAAACTCCCCCTCAATTTAAGCCATGAGGATGCATAACCCCTATTTCACTATGAATGTAACAAAAACGAGTGAAATCCAAAGGTTTTGTAAAAATGTCAGCCAATTGTTGTTCGGTATCTACATGGTGAAGCACAATGTTTCCTTTTTCAACATTATCTCGGAGAAAGTGATACCTAATGTCAATGTGCTTAGTTCTAGAATGTTGCACGGGGTTTTTAGCAATGCAAATGGCACTAGTGTTATCACAAAATAGTGGAACACTATCTAGATCAACCCCATAGTCCTTAAGTGTTTGAACAATCCAAAGAATTTCTGAGCAAGCACTAGCAGCAGCTACATATTCAGATTCAATTGTGGATTGTGCAACTGAATTTTTTTTTTCTAGAGGACCAAGCAACAATAGAATTACCAAGAAAATGACAAGCACCGGAAGTACTTTTCCTATCAATCCTACAACCCCCAAAATCAGCATCCGAAAAAGCTTTCAAAGTAACGGTTGAGGAAGAAGGAAGAAAAATGCCAAATTCTTGGGTTCCATGTAAGTACCTGAGAATCCTTTTGACGGCTTGACGATGTGAAACAAGTGGGGAAGCTTGAAACCGTGCACAAAGACATACACTGAATTGCATGTCCGGTCTTGATGCCATGAGGTACAAAAGTGATCCGATCATGCTTCTATATTCTTTTTGATTCACAGATTCACCATCTTATCAAGTTCAAATGTTGTTGCTGTTCCCATTGGTGTCCGAAGAGGCTTGATTTTGTCCATGTTGAAGCGCCTTAGGAGGTCTTTGGTATACTTCGTTTGATGCACAAAGGTACCCTCCTTGGTTTGCTTTATTTGCAACCCCAAATAGTAAGTGAGTTCACCCATCATACTCATTTCAAATTCGGAACTCATCATTGCTGAAAACTTGGACACAAGATCATGAGAAGCACAACCAAAGATAATATCATCCACATACACTTGAACGAATAATGAGTCATTGCCATGCTTAAGCACAAAAAGAGTTTTATCAACCTTGCCCATGGTAAACCCCTTTTCAAGTAAGAATGTTTTTAACCTATCATACCTTGCTCTAGCGGCTTGTTTGAGACCGTATAAGGCTTTGGACAGTTTGTAAACATGATTAGGAAAATCTGGATCTTTAAAACCCGGTGGTTGTTTGACATAAACCTCCTCACCTATGTAGCCATTAAGAAAAGCACTTTTAACATCCATTTGAAATAGCTTAAAACCTTTAGATGCTGCAAAAGCTAACAAAATTCTTATGGCTTCTAATCTAGCGACAGGAGCAAAAGTTTCATCAAAATCTAGACCTTCAACTTGAGTGAAACCTTGAGAAACCAACCTAGCCTTATTCCTAACCACAACCCCATCCTCACTTTGTTTATTTTTTAAATACCCATTTAGTTCCAATTAAAGGGTGACCTTGAGGTAGAGGTACAAGTTTCCAAACATTATTTCTTTCAAAATTTTCTAACTCTTCTTGCATGGCAATAATCCAAGATTCATTAGTGAGTGCGTGTGATCTATCTTTGGGTTCAAAAGAAGCAACAAAAGCAGAATGAGCATGAGAGTTTGGATCGCAAAACCTGGACCATGTGACTCGTTCGTGCAAGCTTCCAATCATTTGTTGTGGGGGATGATCTTTGTAAAACCGTCGGGGAACAGATGTCTCACAAGCTTCTTCTTCATTAGGTTCATCGTAGATTGATGAGCTTGTGACTTGTGGACGATCAGGACCAGCATAAGTGATAGCCGGAGCTTGTTCAATGTCCGGAGTTGGACACGTGTCAACTTCGGAACTACCAGGCAGTATCACCGGCTCTTCTTTATCTTCGAAAATACCCTCCCCCTGAGGATACGGATCTGGTCCTGCAACACCGGAGCTAGTACTTGGGCTAGCTTCATCAAACGACACTTCACAAGTCTCCACAATTTTGTTAGTGTCAAGTAAAAGCACACGGTAGCCTCCAGTATGAGATGGATAACCAAGAAACATGCCATCAATGGATCTAGGTTCAAATTTATCAAGATTACCATGTTTCTTAACAAAGCATTTGCAACCAAAGACCCGAAAGTGTGTAACACTAGGCCTATGTCCAAACCGGAGCTCATATGGTGTTTTACCTAGCTTAGCACGCAAGAAAACACGATTTGAGACATAACAAGCGGTTGCTAACACATGAGCCCAAAATTTCCTAGGAGCTTGATATTCATCAAGCATAGTCCTAGCCATCTCAACTAAGGTTCTGTTCTTTCTTTCTACAACACCGTTTTGTTGAGGTACATATGGTGAAGAAAGTTGATGATCTATTCCATTTTCAGCACAAAAATGATCAAAAGATTGATTTTTAAATTCAGTTCCGTTATCACTTATAATTGCTTTTAATGATCCAGGGTGATCAATTTATAATCTAAGAAATAAAGTTCTAAAGTGACTAAATACTTCATTCTTAGACGCCATAAAGTAAACCCAAGAGTATCTAGAATAATCATCAACGATAACAAGAACATACCATTTACCTCCGAAGGATTGAACACGTGAAGGTCCTACGGTGTCAAGATGCAAAGTAGACATGGTTCAGTTGTCATGATCATTGTGAGAGGAGTATGTGAACCTGCAACCATCTTAGCATGTCTACAAGAAGAGCATACAATTTATTTGTCCCCTTTAAGCTTAGGCAGCCCACGTATGCGATCAAGAGCACTAACACGCGTTAGGTGATCAAGGCCTACGTGACCAAGTCTACGATGCCAAAAATATAAGTCCTTTGAATCATTAGCAACTAGACACCTATGCTAAGAGGAAGACATATCAAAATCAGCTTTAAAAACTCTTCCAAACCGAGACATGTTAAAAATAAACTCACTATTTGAACCTACAACTTTGCAGCAGTTTTTATTGAAAATAATTTCTAGATTTTCATCTAGCAATTGTGCAACAGAAAGCAAGTTGTATTTCAAATTTTTGACAAGTGCCACATCCTTCAAAGTGTAGTGGTCATTTACTCTAACCGAACCCTTAGCAATTATAGGAGTTGAAGAATTATCGGCAAAAGTAACATTCTCTACACGTGACACAAAAGAGAGGGAGGAGAACCAATCTTTATTACCGGTCATGTGGCGTGAGCAACCTGAATCCACAATCCAAATGTTCTCCTTCCTCAAACATGTAACCTACATAAAAGTACAATACGTCGATGACTCAATACGTGGGTTAGTCAAAAGGCATTTAGGAATCCAGTACTAAGTCACGCGACGGGCAGCAGGAAAAACACGTGAAAGCTAAGACAAAACAACAGGTTTATGAGTCAAAGTTTGAGATTTTTTATTCTTGACTACTGACCTATAAGGTGTTACTTGTGTAGCACAAAAATCAGTAGCTCCGGAGGCAAAAATAGAAGGTCCGGAGGTAAACTTTGAATGTTTTTGACTCAAAACAGGAGGTTGTACATTCGGTTCAATGTGTGCAGCAAATTTTGCATGAAAGTTATGAGATCTAGCAACCATTCTTTCCCTTTTCTGTTGTTTAGCTAGTCTATAACAAAAATCTATGACACGATCATATCTACCACAGAAGGTACAATGAAATTTAACTTTGTGTTCATGTCTAAATGAGCAAGCAATATTCTTATTTGAAACCGAATGAGGCAACACTCCTGCAGATTTGAAAACCACTCCTTTTTGTTTAGGAACTGTTTGAATCAAACCACTTCCTAATGACTTTACAATTTTAGGTGGATGTGCCTTAGCATGAGAATCAAAACCTAAACCAGTTTTATTATTGCAAGACTTGGAAGAATTCAGTAGTAAGTTTAGGTTCTTATTCCCATTACAAAACCGATCTAATGTCTTATGCATGTCATCAAGTTTATTGGACAGATCAAGGCAATTTTCACATGAAGTTTTTCCTTTTAGTTTGCAATTGGAACAGAATTTAACTTCATGAGAACGTAAAGCATTGTTCAATATAGAAATTTCATTCATAGCATCCTGTAGTTTCTTATCAAGATCATCACAAGTAGAACAATGCAAATCAATTGTAGAACAGCTAGCATCTTTCAAGTTTTTATCATTAAGTGCAGCAAGATCTTTGTTTTTTCAATTTCTAACTCAAGTTTATCAAGTGCGGAGGTGTGCGCACTTCTTAATGAGGATAATTGTTCATATATTAAATCACATGAGGAACATGCATCATCACTAGGAATTAAAGTTTTTAAACGGTTGATTTCAGATTCTAGTGATTCAATTTTAGCAGCACTATCCCAAGCTTTTTGTCCTTTTTCTTAACAATAATAGTGGCACGAGAAATAGCATCACACATTTCCTCGCAAGTAGGACATACGTCTTCATTATCGCTGTTGTGTTCTGCCTCCTCCATACTTGATCTTGACTTGCCCGCCATGAAGCATAAATTTGCCAAATCATCATCATCTTCATCACTTCCAATGTCCACGTCGCTTGAACTGAACTCTTGAAGCGCGGTGATGAAACTGTTGATCATCTTGCGTCCTATGGTACCTTTCTTCTTCTTGTTGAAATTTCCAGAGGAGGTCCGAACCTTGCTTTGTTTTTCTTCTCGGGTGGTCGGACCTGAAAGGTTCGGGAATTCTGTACGTAAGTGTCCTGTTTTACCACATTCAAAACAGCGTTGAGGTCCGGAGCTTCCTCTCCTTCTAGTTCTCACATTTTGCAATGCTTTTGAGAATCTAGTAGAGATGAGTGCCAACTCCTCTTCTAGAAATTCTTCGATGTGTTCCACGGTTAGTGAGGACAACAAAGCAAGAGTATTGCAAGATGATGATTGGCTGGAGCTAGACATATCACGTTGTGAAACAAATGCAATAGACTTATTGGGGTTCTTACGTGAGATTATGTCAATTTCATGAGTTTTTAACTTGGAATATAGTAAATCTAAAGTAAGTGAACTCATGATAGTAGATTCACAAATAGATGTGACTTTCATCTCCCAAATTGACATATCTAATGCACTTAGCAATTGCCTAGCATTTTTAGCATCTGAAAAATTAACATTGACACTACGCAAGTTGCAGAGAATCTTATTAAAGCGAGCAAAAAGGTCATCAATAGACTCACTGGGTTGCATGAAGCGCATGTATTCTTTCTTGAACATGTCTTGCCTTACCTCTTTGATCGTGTTGGATCCTTCGTGGTAGTCACAAAGTGCTTTCCACACATCGTATGCAGATCAGAGGTGTGCAACACGATCGAACTCGCTTTGTGTTAATCCTTGTATGATCAAGTTCCGAGCCTTGTTGTTGTTGTCGACATCTCTCAGATTTGTAGCTGTAACTTGATCGTTTGATGGCACTTCGTGAGGCTTGTATACCTTCTCCCATATTGCAAAGCCTTGTTCCTGGATGAAAGCCTCCATGCGTGCCTTCCAAACCTGAAAATCAATACCAGCGAACACACAAGGTTTGGCAAAGTACTTCTCCATGATGATTAGTCAAAAAACACGTGCAAATCACAAAGATTAGAGCACCGTGGCTCTGATACCAATTGTAGGATCGAAGAGCACGTGAAAAGCTACCAGAGGGGGGGGGGGGTAAATGGTAGATTTAAAAATCTTACGCAGCGGAAACCATTAAACCCCAACCCTTTCGGCAGAAAAATGATCTGTTAAAGAAATTGTGTGTGAGACTAATCTAAACGTGTTTCACCATGACAAAGGAGATAGATATCAGAGAGAATCAAGTCACGAAAACAACACAAAAAGAATCACTCAAATCCGTCGAGAAAAACTCAAGTTATGATCAAAAGATCAAACAATGGTCAATCTGCCCTACCCGAGAAAAAAACAGTTTTGGAACGCTGCAAAGAAACTCGTGTAGATAATAGACCACAAATACAATGACCGTGAAATTTTGACAGATGATAGATAATCAAGTTGTGAAGACAACCCAAAAAGAATCACGTCAATTGGATCTGTAAAACTCGAGTTATGTTAAAACCATCGACGAAAGGTAGTGCTGTCCAGAAACTCGACGAGTAAAACTTGTCTGGAACAAGTCTGACAAAGAAGGCACAAAAGTTCCTTCAAACTACAAATTTTATTCAATAGAACACAAGAGGAACAGCCCCAAAGTCGTGCAACACGAGCTCTGGGCTCCCTTGCTTATCTAACCAGCCCTTAGGCCAACCCAATATCAACTAGGACTCTAATCCTACTCAGATCACGAATCGTAACTTTCCATAACTGCTCAAGATTCTTCTATACGCAGATAGAAGCAATCTTAAGACTTCCAAACACCTTGGGAACGTATCCCACATTCCTAAACAACTCAAATTCGTGACCCACATGAAATCCTATCATAACCAACTCAAATCTTATATTTGAGTCAAACCCGACTCAGCCGCAGCCTGAGTCCATAACCTAGTTGGTTGGACCTTTCCGACCAACTCTTTACATCCACATCTCTTCATCACGTCTCGGAACCATGTAGCCACGTCCATGCACTCCTTGCACACGTGCAAACATCTTCCAATGACGTCCACGATACCTTCACATGCATTGTTCTTGATTCAATCATGCTGCGCAACCTCCTGATCAGCTCAACCACAATTCCTCCTGAATTTGGTTGTTGGAACCTCATCTCCTCCCTGAGACTAGTCCAATGGATCCCGTCACCAGCCATGACTTGAACTCAAGCAACACCTGCACATGAATAAACAACCAATCCATACGAGCCCAAGTCCTCGACTTGACTCAAGTTAGTTTCGAACACAACACCCTACGTCAGAACCTCACATAAGCATGTTGCAAAACCACAGTAACACGGTATCATCCATATCAACCAAAACGCACCAAAAACTTAGCAAATGAATACTAAGCAATCTTTCCAACAATGTAAAGCTAGTACGAAACATTGCAAATGAAATGCAGAAGCACTACGGTCAAGTTCTGGACCTTGCCAGAGCAAACCGGACCTTGAGCCGGAGCTAACAAAAGCTAGTAGAACCTAGCGCTGGAGCTTACCAAAACTAGTACAACCAAGCTCCCGCCAGAGCTTACAAAACTAGCAGGACTTAGCGCCGGAGCTAACCAGAACTAGTCGGAACTAGTAATCCCAAAAGCCGGAGCTAGCAACTTCGGAGCTTAGCAAAAACACGATGGAGCTATCAAAAACATGTCAGAGCTATCAAAGACATGCCAGAGCTAAAGACAAAACTTCACCGGAGCTGACCAAAGCTAGTCGAACCTAGCATCGAACGTAACCAGAGCTACCCAAACCAAGCCGGACCTACCTTCGGACCTTGCTGTAGCTCAGAGCTAGAGTCGGACCTTGATAAAAAAGGTGTTTTGGTTATATTCAAAACTTTTATCATCAAAGCCAAGTGTATTCACTACAAGCCAATGTATTCAGCACACATAGGTCTTACAATATCTTATTCCATTTCTTGACATTGGCGGCATATCCGGAAGACCCCAAGCGATGATGGTATTTGTTCTTTTTTGCAAGCTCTGACCTAGTTGCACTTAGAGCTTTAGCCACTGAGCTTGTGTTATTTTTTCCATCTTCCTCGGGCTAGGGACCTTATCGACCTTAACATAAGCATTCGTTTCACTCTTCCAGCATCGAAACTTCTTGCCGCAAGAGACCAATGTTGCTCTCTTTACAGCTTCTTCTGTGCCTTTCGGGAACTTGAATTGTTTCTTTATCCTTTCCCACAAATCATTCTTGGTCTGCTCGGGTAATTTCCTCCAATTCTCGATTGTGATCGGCACAACCTCCCTAACAAGAAAACCGCATGCATTACAGTACTTGGTAACTGAATCCAGTGGTTCTTGGGGAAGCCCACCTGGACCGACCCTTGTTATGTACATGATGCGGTCTAATGGACCCTTATTGGGACCTCCTTGCCGTCGTTTCCGCTTGAGTGAAGTTGAGAATTCATCCATTGGAGAACCTTCTGCGGTTTTAGGAGCCGATGTCACCTCATTGTCTTCGCGATTAATCTAGGTAGAAAAAAAATATAAGACTTCGTATACTTGACAGCCAACATTAACTTGATCTGCTGAAGTTAAGATTCGTGATCCATACCTCGTCGGCAGGATCATATTCTGGGTCTAGATCTACTGAAGTGTTTTTAATTTTTATATTCGGAAAAGGATCCGATGGACTGTGATAGGAGCCTGAACTGCTGGAGTCAGTAAACTCCATATTGTCTTCTTTATTGTTACTACCAGGACCAGTCTTCTTAGGGCTTTCCATGCTAGAACTAATAAGACAAAAAATCTAATAAATGGCATATTAACTCTACATGAAGTGTTGCATGAAGAAAAAGATGGAAGCATTCTAGGATTTGATAAGGCATTCTAGGGTTTAAGGCGACCGACCAAAAGGTTCCTATACATTGCGAGGGTGACAAGCATGTTAAGGTTGCTCACCAGCAATGGCAATTTTATCTTCTTATTCTAAATAGGCTAGCTTCGTTCATAGTGGCGATCATGTTCTTGAGGTTTACTAGGCGGCGCCTAGCTCCGGACCTATAACTGATCAAGCAAGGGACAAAAAGCAAATCCTCTAGCCTTTTTCTAGTATCAAGAATTGCAAAGTGTGGCACTTGGATTTGGATGGTGAGGTGAGGTGAGGCGAGGTAGCTGCAGGCGAGAAGAGACACTCTTTTTCAGTGATGAGGGCGTACCTGAAAGTGACTAGGGCGAAGCTCAGTGACGATGGCGAAGCTCGGCGACCTACCTAGAAGTGACGAGGGCGAACACTTGGCTGCCGAGGGTATATATAAACTCCAATTTTCTCAGGCAGATTTTAAGTACCGACCGTCTGAGAAGATGGTTACCTCAGACGGGTTTTACTTACCAACCACCTGAGAAGATAAAATTATCTTAGGCGGTTGGTTAGTAACATCCGAGATAAACATCTTCTCAGGCGGTTATTAAGTACCAACCGTCTATGAAGATATTTACTTCTTCTTAATTAAAATTCTTGATTAAATGTGGGTCCTTTAAAAAGGCAAAATTCCACTTTCTTGTAATATTATTGATATGTAAAGGTTACCATTAAATTTCACTTAATAAATCATTTGAAATTGCTCAGAACATAAAAAACATACAACAAATGCTATTTTTCATTTTTCTACCTTGATTAATATAATGCTTTTTTCATTTATTTTTTCAGTGGACATTTTTACTCGTCATACCAACCTCTATGAATTTTTTCAGATTTTTTTAAATTTTTTTGAATCAATGTGTGTTCATAATTTGATGAACGCCTACATAAAGACCCCTCACCAACCTGCTGTGAAGACATGTCGATGACCGTGCGCGACCTTTCTTTTCCCCGAGGCGCGACCTTTCAATGCGCGGTAAACCAACTGCTCCATCTTCCACTCCACGCGGCCTTAAAGACGCGCTATCACCCATTAGTTCTCCACAAGCGCGTCGCTCACTTTGAATCCTCTTCTTTTCTTCGTATTCCTCCGCTCTGAAGACCCAACACCACTATGGCCGACCTTCCGCCGCCAAGCCCTCCGAAGGAGCCACCTTGCAAGAAACTATGTTGCAGATCCCCCGAGAGGTTCAACACCCAGCAACGCCTCCTCATGGCGCGAGAGGCGTACAACAATACGTCTCGCGCCATGAGTGCCTTGGGGCTGGGTACCCTTCCAGAGTATACTGGAATGGGTACCATCGGCCACTACCTCTACGCCCTCATGGGGGTGGCTGATCGTCTCGACATTCTGTTCACGACGATGGCCTAGGTTCTTGGCCCCGAGGGCCGTAGAATGCTGGTGGAGGCGACGGCTAGCAACCTCGGGGTTGCACCGCCGGTGCAGCCGGTGCAGCCGGTGCAACCGGCCCCTATTGCACCGGCGCCTGAGGACGAGGAGGAGGAAGGGGAGTAGGAGTAGGAGTAGGAGTAGGATTTAATTAGTTTTTCTTTGTTGTTTTTAGTTGCTTCTGTTTTGTAAATATTATTAATGAATGAAATCTATCTTTGTTCATCTATGTGACTGAATATTACTTGTGTATCTTGTGTTCTTTTGTGAGATGCGTGATTGAATATTGTTAATGAATGAGTATCTTGTGTGTTCTTCAACTGTGTGAATGAATGAATGTGTAGTATGTTCATCGTGTTCCTCAGACTCGGGTATCATAAGGTAATTATCTTAGGCGGTTGGTAATTCAAACTCATCTGAGAAGAAGATTATCTCAGGCAGTTGGTAAGTAATACCCGACCAAGATAAACATCTTCTCAGAAGGTTACTAAGTACCAACCGCCAGTGAAGATATTTACTTCTTCTTAATTAATATTCATGACTAAATGTGGGTCCTTTAAAAAGGAAAAATTCCACTTTCTTGTAATATTATTGATAAGTAAAGGTTACCATTAAATTTCAATTCATAAATCTTTTGAAATCGGTCAGAACATAAAAAACATACAACAAATGATATTTTTCATTTTTCTGTCTTGATGAATATAATGCCTTTTTCATTTATTTTTTCAGTGGACATTTTTACTCATCATACCAACCTCTATGAATTTTTTCAGATTTTTTTAAATTTTTTTGAATCAATGTGTGTTCATAATTTGATGAATGCCTCATATGTATATGAGCATTTAGTTAGAATGATGGATAATTTGAAGTTTGACATGTTGGAATGCTTTTAAAAAAATTAACAAAATTCATACATGTATAAATGATACGAACATGTTCATACAAACAAATCTGAGTGAAGGATCTTTTTTTTACAAGATACACAAATGTGAATAATATGTGAGTAGAAATTAATTTGATATTTACCAAAAAATTACAATGTCAGCTATACAAGTTTTAAAATTTTGTGTTCAGGTGGTAGATGTTAATTTTATACAAATGTAGAAGAAAGAATCATATAATTTGGACACAATTTGCAGAATCTAAACATGTTTGAGTATTTATATTAGAATCTAAATAAAAAAGAAGCAAGGGATAAGGAAACTAAAGAACAGCATCGGGCATTATCTCAGACGGTTGGTAAGTAATACCCGACTGAGATAAACATCTTCTCAGAAGGTTATTAAGTACCAACCACCTGTGAAGATATTTACTTCTTCTTAATTAATATTCTTGATTAAATGTGGGTCCTTTAAAAAGGCAAAATTCCACTTTCTTGTAATATTATTGATAAGTAAAGGTTACCATTAAATTTCACTTCATAAATCTTTTGAAATCGGTCAGAACATAAAAAACATACAACAAATGATATTTTTCATTTTTCTATCTTGATGAATATAATGCCTTTTTCATTTATTTTTTAGTGGACATTTTTACTCATCATACCAACTTCTATGATTTTTTTCAGATTTTTTTAATTTTTTTTGAATTAATGTGTGTTCATAATTTGATGAATGCCTCATATGTATATGAGCATTTAGTTAGAATGATGGATAATTTGAAGTTTGACATGTTGGAATGCTTTTAAAAAAAATTAACAAAATTCATACATGTATAAATGATACAAATGTGTTCATACAAACAAATTTGAGTGAAGGATCTTTTTTTTACGAGATACACAAATGTGAATAATATGTGAGTAGAAATTAATTTGATATTTACCAAAACATTACAATGTCAGCTATACAAGTTTTAAAATTTTTTGTTCAGGTGGTAGATGTCAGTTTTATAGAAATGTAGAAGAAAGAATCATATAATTTGGACACAATTTGCATAATCTGAACATGTTTGAGTATTTATATTCGAATCTAAATAAAAAAGAAGCAAGGGATAAGGAAACTGAAGAACAGTATCGGACATTATCTCAGACGGTTGGTAATTAATACCCGACTGAGATAAACATCTTCTTATAAGGTTATTAAGTACCAACCGCCTGTGAAGATATTTACTTATTCTTAATTAATATTCTTGATTAAATGTGGGTCCTTTAAAAAGTCAAAATTCCACTTTCTTGTAATATTATTGATAAGTAAAGGTTACCATTAAATTTCACTTCATAAATCATTTGAAATCGGTCAGAACATAAAAAACATACAACAAATGATATTTTTCATTTTTCTATCTTGATGAATATAATGACTTTTTCATTTATTTTTTCAGTGGACATTTTTACTCATCATACCAACCTCTATGAATTTTTTCAGATTTTTTTAAATTTTTTTGAATCAATGTGTGTTCATAATTTGATGAATGCCTCATATATATATGAGCATTTAGTTAGAATGACGGATAATTTAAAGTTTGACATGTTGGAATGCTTTTAAAAAAATTAACAAAATTCATACATGTATAAATGATACAAATATGTTCATACAAACAAATTTGAGTGAAGGATCTTTTTTACGAGATACACAAATGTGAATAATATGTGAGTAGAAATTAATTTGATATTTACCAAAATATTACAATGTCAGCTATACAAGTTTTAATATTTTTTGTTCAGGTGGTAGATGTTAATTTTATACAAATGTAGAAGAAAGAATCATATAATTTGGACACAATTTGCAGAATCTAAACATGTTTGAGTATTTATATTGGAATATAAATAAAAAAGAAGCAAGGGATACGGAAACTGAAGAACAGTATCGGGCATTATCTTAGACGGTTGGTAAGTAATACCCGCCTCAGATGAGAAGATAAGTAATACCCACCTCAGATAAAAATCTTCTCAGAAGGTTATTAAGTATCAACCGCTTGTGAAGATATTTACTTGGGACGAAGGGAGTATAAGATGGTCACCCGCGCCATCGCCTTTTCCGCACAACCGTTCCATCATCCTCTCTTCTCTCCACAAAACCTAGCCGCGGCTAGTATACAGCAAATGCTTTCGAGCTCGAGCAACCCTCCGCCACCAAGCCCGCCGAGGGACCCGGCCGCCGGTAAGCGGCCGCGGCTGGACCTCCCCTCGCCGCCGCGCGTGAAGGATACCCTCCTGTTCAACATGGCCCGAGATGTATTTACGGATACATCTCACTCCATGGAACGCCTTGGGCTCGGTACCCTTCCACAAAGTACTGGAATGGACACCACGGGCCACTACGTCTTCGGCCTCTCGCACGTGGCCTCTCGTCTCGACTCCCTCTGGGAGACGATGGCGGCCGACCTCAGCGTCGCGGGTCGTCGCAACCTCATCGTGGCGACGGCCTTGAGACTGGGTCACCTTCCGTCGCCGGAGCCCGAGGCGCTAGAGGAGGGTCAAGAGCCCGAGGACCCACCTGAGGAGGAGGAGGTGGAGGCTGAGTAGAGTAGTATTTAGGTGTTTTCTTTTCATGTTTTTATTTGTAGTTTTTCGTTTCATGTTTTTAGTTTTAGTTTTTCGTTTCATGGTTTTAGTTGTAGTTTGTCTTTTCTTGTGTTTGTAATATACTCACTCCATCCAAAGCGACAAGTATTTTGGGATGGAGATACTCCCTCCATCGAAAGGGACAAGTAGTATTTTGGGACGGAGGGACTAATGTTTTTAAGTTAAATGTACTTGGTGTTCTTGTTCATGGTTGTACTATCTGTGCAAAATTAGTTCGAATTTTCCGATCGCCAAACCCTCCTTGTCCCCAAACCGGTGGAGTTGCCAAGAGATCGCCCGCAGTGTGGCCCGCAAAGCGGTCTGTAAAGTAGTAGTAACAGGAAAATGCAACAGGCCGATAGCTAGGAATGGAAAGAAAAAAGTGAAGACAATACGAGGAAGAAAACGTAACACATGAGCTAGGACACTTTGGTAGCCATACTAAAAGAGTTGCTTATCTGCCTCATCCACTTCCCCATGTCGCCAGTAGAATCTCTTCGGCCGCGGGAAGGTGTCCCCCGAAGAGTTCGAGGACACCAAGGAGTGTTCGTCAGAAGAGTCGCCTTATGACGAGGAGGCCGAGGAGTTGGGGTGGACCGGCGGCGTATAGTCGAGGTAGTGATCCAGGTGGATGATGAGCTCTGTCATGAGGCCGCCAGGCCAGACCACTGCGGCATGGTTGAAAGGTCTTCTGGTTGAAATATGGACGAAAGCATTGTTACATGGGTCATCAACGTTTCCTACCTCAGGATCACAGATGACGTCGAAACAAAGGTTCATTAAACAACAAGGCAGAGAATAGAAAGGCTCCAACATCACTCTCTAGTGACGAAGTACTCCAACAATATGAGTGTTTTCATCAAGTGAGTTTTGGACCGACGAATAATAAGAGAAAGCACACCGAGGAAAATAGATGACATAATTGGAAGAAGAAAAGTATATTTTTCGACCTCCCTCATTGGAAGACATTGCTAATAAGGCATAACTTGGATGTCATGCACATTGAGAAAAACATTTGTGATAGCATATTGGGGTCAACGTCAGGTGATCGGTTTGAGGTAGATGGAGTTGCATCAGAAAATGAAGACGACGACGACGATACATATACCAATGATGGTCATGTAGCTCCATTGTGGGGGGACGACATCGAAGATGATGATTTTTAGTATAATTAAGTACGTGATATGTAGCTCCACAATGAATTCATCCGCCCGAACCCGACATTTATTTTTCAGTTATTTATATTTGCTACCCGATATTTCGGCCTTTTCAGTTCCGGGCTCGATTTTATCGGTTTCGGTTTTTTGGTCTTGGTTTATTTGCCCACCCCTAATTTACGTAGTAGTAGCATATATATGGGATATACATATTTCTCCTGCATGTTTTTTTTTGCAAAACTATTTAGTGATATATCCTATATGTGCATATTACATATGTAAAACTAATGCAAAGTATAAAACTTTTTCAAAGGGAAGTCTTAGGTTTCGTCAAATCTATCTTTCAGATTTACGCAATTTTGATCTGTTTTAATAATACAAGAATTGTACTTTTAGATTCACCCTGAAAATATTTCCATAATATACAATCTAGTACTACATTTTATTGAAGTTAATAAATTCCATATAAATCATTTGTCAAAGGTAATTAGTTCGACCAAAACATAAATAGAGTTGAGTTGGGGAGGAGGAAGTATTATACATTGCTGTTTGCCACATAAAAGGTTTCATCCTTCATTCAAGCCATAACCATTTGTACAGGCGGCTGATGCGACTCGGCGCACCGAGCTTACATGCGTGCTAGTCACCGAGGCGTCTTAGACGCGCGCAGCGCATGCATTGAAATCACCTGCGGTACTGCAGGTGCAGTAACATTCACTAACATGTGGGTCCGGCTATCCGTGGGGCCCACATGTCAGTAACTGTTACTGCACCTGCAGTACTGCAGAGGTTATGCATCCTGCATGCGCATCTTTGAATTCAATTGGAATGGCTCCGCGTCCCATCACCGCTTTACCGTGAACCACTACGGATGGTCTTAAAGGCAGGCCCGGCTCTGGGCCTAGGCGGGCGGAAATAAATTTTCTGTAGCCCTGCCGCACAACGTCGCCTGTCGCGCCCCCGGCTCCGCCGTCGGCCCGCCGCCCCTGCGACCCCACCGCCGGCCCGCCACTCGAGAACGGATCTAGGAGAAGGCTCATCACCCATAGCGGCCGTGTAGCTTCCGTCCCCTCGATCCGTTGGTTATGAGCCTTCTCCTCATCCATTCTCGAGTTTGCGGCGGCCACGGCGCCGCTTCTACCCTACTTCTGGACTGAGGATGCTGACAATCCACAACATACTTTTAAATCTGCTTGCTGCTAGCCGTTGTTGATGCATTAATACCTGATGTTTTACATCGTTGAGTATATTGCGGATCATCAGCGTCGTTAGTCCAGCACTGAGTCGTCAGGAGGCAAAAAGTAATGAACATCATTGATCAGCACTGCGCCAAGAAGAACGCGAAAATTGCAGTTGGCCGCGTCAAGTCGGTTTTACGATTTTATTCACGTTCCATTTGACTTCAAGTACCACGCCTATGCTTTGAAATATATGATTATACTAATCAAGCTTCGGGCTTTTACTGATTGATACTTAACCTCGTTTGTTGCATTTGCCAAGGTTCGAGGCCAACAAGGGCTACTGCTTTGTCAACGTCACATCACCAGATGCGGCGTTCTGGCTGTGGACGAAGCACCTGCATGGCTTCCGTTTGAAGGTGAACGACTCGCGGAAGATGTGCGAGGTCAACTATGCCAACATCCAGTTACGTCGCCGTCCGCTGCCACCATTTTCCATTGCGCCGCCGCTGCATGTTGTTCACCTGCCGCTGCTCGTCATCCTTTTGCAGGGTCGGGATGCGTTGGTGGCCCATTTCTCCAAGTCATGCTTTGACTGTGAAACCGAGGAGTACCTGCCAGTGTGGTTCAGCTCGCCGCGGAAGGTGAACGACTCGCGGAAGATGTGCGAGGTCGACTACGCCAACATCCAGGTATGTCACCGTCCGCTGCCACCGTTTTCCATTGCGCTGCCGCTGCAACGTGTTCTCCTGCCGCTGCTCATCATCCTTTCGCAGGGTCGGGATGTGTTGGTGGATGCGGCCAGATGGTTGCTCTTGCAGGTGTATGGTAATTACGTGAGTGTTTGGTCGGGTCATGTGGTTAGTCCACGATGCACCCTAAACCCGGTGTTGAGGCCATGTATTTGTCATTTGTGCGTACACTCTAGTGACATGTGACAAAGTGCTCAGTCATCAATTGCTTTTGGTTTGATGTCGAAGTTCGATTGGAGATAGATCATCCATTTCTTTATGTCTTGGATCATCCAAATTAACGTTCGGTTGGATGGACTGGACGATCCAATTTTTCGTTGGTAGGTTGGATGAAACTTGATTGAGATTATTGAATCATCAAAGTTGATAATTTCATAATATTATTCGTGCGTATGATGATCGATCGTGGATGCCAAGCGCCAAAATATTCGGATCGCTGAGCAAAGTTCGGACGTGGAGTTCGTGTGTGCCCGTGCGCCCTGCAAGATTCGGTGCGCTTGCGTACGTGGCAATCATCAGGGCAGGGTGGTACAGTCGCGAGAACCGTGCAGTGCGCCCTTGGCTGTAAGATTTGGAGTGTGAACGTACGTGGCAACCATCTGGGGATGCAACTTCGGTGCTCCCGTTAGTGCTTCCATGCGTACTCCGTGCTTATGTGTCATCATCTAATTGGTTGAAGTTAAATCAGACATTATGTTAGGTAAATGAAAGGGGTCCTGACGCCACGAAAAAGTGAATCATGGCCACACATCCTAATTGCTACGATTGGGGTCCGTGGCCATTGATACTAACACCACGAACCAGAGTATCGTGGAAACACATCCTAATGAAACAATTGTGTTCCGTGGCGATAGATCCTGTAACGCCATGAACCAGTAATTCGTGGCAACAGATCCTAATACAACGATTGTGGTCCCGTGGTGATAGATCCTAACACCACGAACCAGTGAATCGTGGCAAGACATCCTAATGCAACGATTGTGTTTCGTTGCATTAGTATCCTGACGCCACGAAAAAGTGAATCGTGGCCACACATACTAATTGCTACGATTGGGGTCCGTGGCCATTGATACTAACGCCACGAACTAGAGTAATGTGGCAACACATCCTAATGCAACAATTGTGTTCCGTTGTGATAGATCCTGTAATGCTACGGACCAGTAATTCATGGCAACAGATCCTAATGCAACGATTGTGGCCTGTTGCATTAGCATCCTGACGCCACAAACCAGTGAATCGTGGCAAGACATCCTAATGCAACGATTGTGTTTTATTGCATTAGCATCCTGACGCCATGAAAAAGTGAATCGTGACCACACATCCTAATTGCTACGATTGGGGTATGTGGCTATTGATACTAACGCCACGAACCAGAGTATCGTGGCAACACATCCTAATGCAACGATTCTGTTTCATTGCATTACGGTCCAAATGCAACTGTTTGCTGATTCATGGCAACAGATCCTAATGCAACGACTGTGTTCCGTGGCAATAAAGATGTAACGCCACGGACCAGCAATTTATGGCAACAGATCCTAATGCAACGATTGTATTCCGTGGCAATAAAGTTGTAACGCCACGAACCAGAGTATCGTGGAAACACATCCTAATGCAACGATTTTGTTTCGTTGCATTACGGTCCAAATGCAACTGTTTGCTGATTCGTGGCAACAGATCCTAATGCAACGACTGTGTTCTGTGGCAATAAAGCTGTAACGCCATGAACCAGTAATTCGTGGCAATAGATCCTAATGCAACGATTGTGTTCCGTGGCAATAAAGCTGCAACGCCACGAACCAGTAATTCGTGGAAACAAATCCTAATGCAACGATTGTGGTTCGTGGCGATAGATCCTGTAACACCACAAATCAGTAATTCGTGGCAACAGATCCTAATGCAACGATTGTGGTCTGTTGCATTAGCATCCTGACGCCATGAACTAGTGATTCGTGGCAACAGATCCTAATGCAACGATTGTGTTTCACTGCATTAGCATCCTGATGCCAAGGAAAAGTGAATCGTGGCCACACATCCTAATTGCTACGATTGAGGTCTGTGGCCATTGATACTAACACCACGAACTAGATTATCTTGGCAACACATCCTAATGCAACGATTCTGTTTCGTTGCATTACGGTCCAAATGCAACCGTTTGCTGATTCGTGGCAACAGATCCTAATGCAACGACTGTGTTCCGTGGCAATAAAGCTATAACGTCACAAACCAGTAATTCGTGGCAACAAATCCTAATGCAACGATTGTGTTCCATGGCAATAAAGTTGTATCGCCACGAACCAGTAATTCGTGGCAACAGATCCTAATGCAACGATTGTGGTCCATGGCGATAGATCCTTTAACGCCACGAACTAGTGATTCATGGCAACAGATCCTAATGCAACGATTGTGGTCCGTAGCATTAGCATCCTGAAGCCACGAACTAGTGATTCGTGGCAACAGATCCTAATGCAACGATTGTGTTCCGTGGCGATAGATCCTAGTGCCACGAACTAGTGAATCGTGACAAAAAGCCAAGCTTACCGCAACGATTTAGTATTTGTTGCAGTACAATCGTTGCAACAGGTCGGAATCCTTGTAGTGTGTGATTAGAAAATATGCACGCGGAAGCAACGATGGACCTCCCAAGACATACGATGCAAGATCACAAACCACAATTGAGGCATGATGTTTGTTAATGAGGTTCAGCCGAAGTCTACATCCCTAGTGCATGACTATGGGCGCTCTTCTCCAATATGTGACAGCATCGGCTACGAGGTCCAGATTAGAGTCGCTGCTTCCTCGCAGTATATTGTTATGTTGTCCTCATTGTTACAACAGCAACCCCCTCTCATAGTTATAAGGAAGTCGGCTGAAGAGTCCAACACAAACTCTACACCTCACCGCTAATACAACTCAAAGTCCTAATTGTATCCAATTTGTATATAATATTAGACACATATCCGACAAACTCCACCTTGACAAATATTGCACCATCTTGAAGTCATCATGTGCCAACCATGCACCCAGACTTGAGTTGTCGATTTTGTAGCTCACAGAGAGCCACTCGACGAGTCCAACGCCTTATACTCATCTCCGAAGAGAACACCATTATGCTTGTAACTCCATCTTTCATGGCTCCACCTGCAACGGAACACCCTTGTACTACATACAAATTCGATGTCGTCCTCTCTCCTATCATCACGATCTTGTCACCCTTCATGATCGCATTGGTTTCTATCTGGCTCAATTTGGAATAACAAACCATCACGATGTAGAATCCCAAGCGAGATTAGATTCTTCTACGGCTCTGTTACATGCTTAACACCTTGAACCACCCACTCACCTCCGTCTTGTGTCTTGATCTTGATCTTGATCTCGCCTATTCCAATAAAGAATGCCCCCTATCATCCCATAAATAAGCTTTTCCAAAATCACCTGACTTGTACGAAGAGAACCACCCCTTTTGTGCGTCGCATGAAACAAGCTTGCTAAATATAACATCCATGCTTCAGTCGATTGTCTTTTGATAGCTACCGAGAGAATATCACCGTCATGTAACACCCTCATTTTCATCCATCATGCATTGTATTTATTCTCATACATATTTAACATAATTCCACACAAAAAAGAACAAGATTAAAATGATTTATAGGCAAAAACAGCAATTAAAATCTGTTTTGGTACAAACTTGTCCGGACACAGCTCCGGATTAGTCCGGTTTACCTGCCTACTCTGGCTTAATTCATTTTCCCTTTAAAGCAACGGACTTGTCCGACCCACTATACAAACTAGTACGATTTTGCCACTGATGTCACCCGGACCTGTCCGATAAACCTACAGACTATTCCGGTTTCGTTTATGTTGTCCCACGGACTTGTGCATCACATCTACGGACTAATCCAATGTTGGTCATAGGAACCCATCGGAGTTGTCTGTTAATTCGCAAAACTTAGTCCGAATCAACAAGCCCCGGACTCGTCTGACCCCGCACCATACTTGTCCGGTGTACCTTTCTGTACCGAGGACGAACTTGTCCGACCATCCTACGAACAAGTCCAATATTTAAGGTTTTGACTCGGATTCTATTTTTCCTTCACGATGAGTTATTGGATAATTGTCTTAATTAGGCCCAATAATGTCGTGCCCCACTCCATAGCAGCCCAAGTGGGACCCCACCAAGGCCCCTACTTGTCCCCGCCACTTCCTACATGAATTGAGTACCCCATGATACCGCAAGAAACACTAAGGAGATCCTCCAGTCCAAGTTGAAGACTTCCGAAGGCTGCACGTGTTACACAGTACTGGACCCGCTTCCCTCGTTTGGTTAGCTCTGGCATTGCCACGTGTAACACAAGGCCAGACCTAACTCCCATCATAGGGAAGCTCCAGTCTTGCCACGTGTCCAGTGATCCAGGACCTAACCCTCAGTAGAGGGAAGCTCCAGTAGTGCCACATCTATAGTGGCTCCAAACCTGCCTCCCCACAATAGGAAGCTTCAGAGCCGCCACGTGTTATGCTTACGAACCTAGGACCTCAACGGAAGACTGACAAATCTCTAACGGCTCAGACTTTCAAGGGACAGTTAAAGCAACAGTTTCAAGACCTGATTAAGTGTCATTAATCCTATATTAATGACACACGATCAGTGGGCTAATAATTGGGGTAACGCCATCATTATGGCGCGCTATCACATTGTTAATCATACTTAATACTCGCAGATTGTGTATTAGGCTATTAACTACACCAGGGCCATATGTCGAGCCAGGCAAGTGTTGTAACAGCCAGTCCTTAAACTATAAAAGGGCTGGGCCGCACAGTACATGGATAGGCAAGCTCACACGCTCACTACTGTCACTCAAATTCATACATACAGCACACAACCTGTGGAGTAGGGTGTTACGCTCAGGCGGCCCAAACCATGTTAAACACCTCCCGTCATCATCTTGTTCGTAATCTCACTCGCGCCACAACCAATCAAGAACCTCTGCGGGCTACAATTTAGTAGTATCGGGGGAAGTGTCGATCACACACTTCGACTTTTGGCGCGCCAGGTAGGGGGCGTCTTGAGATTTCAAGATGGTGAACTCCGCCGCAGAATCGTCCAGCGGCAATGCTGAGCAACCTACTCAAGGGAATTCTTCCGATGTGCAACAGTCAGCAGGTGTTGTTGTCCCAGCGGGTGTTGCACCACCTTCACCTGCTCAAGCTAACAATGCTGGACAGCAGGATGTGGTTCTGGTGTCGGTCACTGCATGGACACACAACAACACTGAGAACGCGCTGATCGCTGTGCGTACTCTTCTGGAGCGCCCACCAGCGCCCGGAGCACCTCAGGGTGTGATAGAGCAGTGGCGCGCTGATGTGCTGGATTTGGTTACAGCCGCAACCGATGCCATCAGTAACAAAGGCCATTCGCTGTGTGGGGCATGGACATTTTGGGACCTTTCCCAAAAGCCATCAGATGTTATAGGTTCCTGTATGCCGCTGTCGGTACCTTGCGTACCGGGTACCCCATGATACCGCAAGAAGTGCAAGGGAGTTCCACCTGTCAAAGTTAAGGACCTCCGTAGGCCCCACATGTCAAACAGCACTGGACCCACCTCCTACATATGGGAGCTCCGACACTGCCACGTGTAACACAAGACCGGAGCTTGACCCTTTACATAGGGTAGCTTCGCACTTGACACGTGTGCAGTGACCCCAAACCTAACCCCCAGTAGGATGAAGCTCTAGTGCCTCCACGTGTATAGCAGCTTCGGACCTACCTTCCCGCAAGGGAATGCTCCGGAGCTGGCACGTGTCAAGCCTCCGGACCTACGCCACCAACGGGAATACTGACGGATCTCCAACGACATAAATATTCAAAGGATTCTTATTGCTACAATTACAAGGCTTGATTATGCTCCATTAATACACTATTAATGGCACATCATCAGGAGACCCTTAATGCTAGTAACGCCACCATTAGGGCATGTTATCACGCTATTAGGGTGCTTAAAATACTTAATTGTATATTAGGCAATAATAACCGTTAGGGCCACATGTCGGGCCAAGCAAACCATGTAACAACCACACCTTGGTCTATAAAAGGGATGTGCTGCTCGGTACAAAAGGGGGCAAGCTCATACGCGCGCTAGGACTACTGAAATCCTCAATACAACAACACACACCCCGTGGAGTAGGGTATTACGCTTAGGCGGCTAGAACAACATAAATCCTTTGTGTCATCATCTTGTCTAAGATCTCCGCACGCCCAAACCGATACGAGAACATCTGTGGGCTACATTTTAGTAGTACCGGAGGAAGTGTCATTTGTATGCTTTGAAATTTGGCACGCTAGGTAGGGGGCGCTTGATATCACAAGATGGTGAACTCTGTCGCAGGATCATCCAACGGCAACAATGCTGTGCAATCTGTTGGAGGGAATCCTTCCAAAATGCATCAACCACAGGGCGCTGTTGTCCCGGTAGGCGTCGTACCACCACCACCACCATATGCTCCGACGAACAATGCTGGATAGCAGGATGGGGTACTTGTGTCAGTCACATCATCGGCAAATAACAACCCTGAGAATGTGCTAATTGTTGCGCGAACTCTGTTAGAGCGCCCACCAGCGCCCGGAGCACCTCAGGGTGCGATGGAGCAGTGGCGCGCTGATGTGCAACATCTAGTTGCAGCCGCAGCTGATGCCATCAGCAACCAAGGTCCTCTCCCTTTGGGGCAGGTACCAGCTCAAAGTAGGACCTTGTTTGAAAGACTTGGTCCTCACGTGTCACAGCAGCGAAGGCGTGTTGTATCTCAACAGGTGACGTCGCTGCCTTCTTGGGCGCGTTGCACCCATACTATGTCGAGACTTTCGACACATGATCTGCGGTTGGAACTTGATTGCCACTACAGACAACAAGATGGTCGTGTCCACATCGGGCGTGCTCACGAAAGACGAGAAGCTCGGGACAACCCTGCTCTAGTGGGAGTAGGGGAGGTTGTTCTTCCTTGGCCATGCACCTACGCATGGTCCGTTGGCCACAGAAGATCTAGCCTCATCTGCCGTAGAAATTCGATGGGACTGTCAACCCCGTCGAATTCCTTCAAATCTACTCCATTACTATACTTGCAACGGGAGGCAATGAGGCTGTGATGGCCAACTACTTCCTAGTGGCTCTGACTGGGACTGCTAGGTCCTGGTTCATGAGTCTTCCACCCGACTCCATCAATAGTTGGACAGAACTATGCCAATAGTTTACTGCCAACTTCGGGAGTTCTTACACCCAGTCCGACACTGAACTGGACTTGTTTGCTATGAAGCAAACAACGGGGGAATCACTGCGATCCTTTATCCAACGGTTTCTCAAGTACACAATACCATCCCTTCTATCTCGAACGCTTCTGTTATTGTCGCATTCAGACAGGGCGTCCAAGATAAGAAAATGTTAGAGAAGCTGGCGACTAAAGAATTCACCAGCGTCACGGAGTTGTTCAGCTTGGCTGACAAGTGCGCCCGGGCCATAGAGGGCTGGGAAATACACTCAAAGCCAGCTCCAGAGGCTAAAAAAAAAGTCCTCCAAAGCTGAAGCCACTACCTCCGGAGGTGGTAAAATAAGAAGAAGTCCAACAACAAGAAAAAGTCGTTGATCGGCGCACCTACTATTGCGGTTGCTGCGGCTCCGGGTGGCCGGGGGCCACGCCCCAAAAAACAACCTCGTCCTTCGTCAGAAGACGGCAGCAACTCTAAAATGTGGTGTCCGATCCATAAGACAGACAAGCACAGTCTGGAGTACTGCCGAGAGGGCCAAAACCTTGTCGAGCGCTACAACAAGCGTCGAGAATAAGCTCCTTTCTGTCAACGGGAAGGAAAATAGAAAGTTGACGAAGCTACGGCTGAGCCAGAGCTAGGCTTTCAGGATCCTAAGAAGGTCATGAAGGTTGTCTACAACACATTATATGATGATTTCGACATCTCTGACAACGAGAGTCGGAAGACCCTGAACACCATTTATGGTGGTTCCTGGGACATCACTTCTCACCGCGTTCTCAAGACAACGCAGCGGGACATGGCCGCTGCAGCTCCTACTGCCAGGGCGGAACCTCATCGAAAATGGATGGACTTTCCCATCACCTTCGATGCTACGGACTGCCCCCGAAACATGATCGTAGGTGGCCAGTTACCACTGATGGTATCTCCTACCATCAACAATGTTCAGCTCTACCATGTTTTGGTGGACGGAGGTGCGGGGCTGAACCTCCTAAGCAATGAAGCCTTCGTCAAGCTCCAACTCCAACCTTTGGACCTTCATCCCTCACGCCCTTTCTCTAGGGTAGGTCCGGGGGCCATTAGCCCTCTCGGATCCATCACACTCCTGGTGACCTTCAGAACTCGGAAGAAATACATGACCGAGAAGCTGGTCTTTGACGTCGCACAGATCAGCTTACCCTTCAATGCCATCTTGGGCAGGCCTACCTTGTACAGGTTCATGGTTGCGGCTCATTATGGCTACCTGGTGTTGAAGATTCCAACACCCTCTGGTGTTCTCTGCATCCGTGGAGACCATACTGTAGGAATCACTGCACTGGAAGAACACCATGCGCTTGCAACTGCACGGGGGGAGGCATCCGACAAGGAGCTCACTGCTCAACCCTCAAGATCTCATCATCGAGGATCAACCTCTGCACCACATGTGCAACCAAGCGACAACACTGATGTTCCCGTCAAAGTCGTCCAAATCGATTCTGATGCTGCTCAGACCACCCGTATATTGGGAGGTCTGAACAAAAAATAGGAACTCGCGCTCATCACTTCCCTCTGGGAGAATGTTTACGTGTTTGCCTGGCAACCATCACAAATGCCTAGGATCCCTAGGGAGGTGATTGAGCACAACCTGAAGATTTATCCTGACGCACGACCTGTACACTAGAAGCCCCAGAAGCAATCCATCGAGCGGCAAAACTTCATTCGGCAGGAGATCAAAAAGTTGCTCGAAGCTGGTTTCACCCAGGAAGTTTTTCATCCAAAATGGCTGTCAAACCCAGTCGTTGTACCCAAGGCCGGCGGGAAGCTTCGGATGTGTATCGACTATACCACCTTGACTAAGGCATGTCCAAAAGATCCATTTCCACTACCTAGGATAGATTAGATAGTGGACTCCACCTCTGGGTGCGAGCTATTATGTTTCTTAGATGCATATTCTGGATATCATTAGATCCAAATGTCTAAGGAAGATGAAGATCATACTACCTTCATAATAGTAGATGGATTATATGGTTATACTGCCATGCCCTTTGGTCTCAAAAATGCTTCTTCAACCTTTGTGCGAGCTATGTACAAAACATTCGGAGAGCTAATTAGAGACTTGGTGAGGTGTACATCGATGACATCGTTGTGAAGATTAAAAACAAGGAGTCACTCCTTAACAATTTGCAAGGCGTCTTCGACAAGCTTCCAATCACGTGCACCAAGCTAAACCCGGACAAATGTGTCTTCGGGTTTAGCTCCGGGAAACTCCTTGGTTTCTTGGTGACTCACCGAGGAATTGAAGCGAACCCAGCGAAGATCAAGGCTATAGAAGACATGCGACCTCCAGACCGCATCAAGGACGTCCAAAAGCTAACTGGATGTCTAGCTGCGCTCAGCCAGTTTATTTCAAGGCTGGCAGAGCAGGCACTTACCTTCTTCAAGCTATTGAGGAAGACCGGACCATTTTATTGTTCTGGAGAAGCAGAAAAGGCATTTCAAGAGCTGAAGCAGCACCTCACCACCCTACCAATCTTGGTAGCTCTAAACCCCGGTGATCCTTTACTGCTTTACATTTCTGCAACTACGGAAGTGGTAAGCATGGTCCTGGTCGCGGAAAGACCCCTCCGGGAGGGTCCAGAGCTACCTGAAGGCGAGTCTGGGTCCCAGCCACCAGACACGGAACCTCAACGTGGAATTCTAGGGGATCAACCTCTCTCGCCAGAGGGGGTTCACCTGGCTGACCAAGGCGATTCAGACCCTTCCAGTAAGGTCCAGGTCGAACAACATGAAGTTCTGGACCACTCTGGGAAGGTCCAAGAAGCTCAATAAGAAGGTTTAGACTCTTTTGGGAGGGTCCGGGTCAATGGAGAGGAAGATCCGAGCCCTTCTGGGAGGGTTCAGATTGTCCAGCAGCCAGTGTACTTCATTAGTGAAGTACTCCATGATGCCAAGACTAGACACATCAAGGTGCATAAGCTTCTTTACACAGTTCTTATTGCCTCAAGGAAGCATCATCACTACTTCCGAGCCCAGAAGATATCAGTGGTAACTTCTTATCCACAGCGTGCTATATTGCATTACCCTAATTCAATAGGGAACATCGCAAAGTGGGTAGCGGAGTTGGCTGAGTTCGATCTCGAATTTGTGCCACGACAAGCAATCAAGAGTCAGGCTTTGGCTGACTTCATGGTGGAGTGGACCCCCTCTCCATCAAATCCTGGGGGCCCTAGTGAGAAGAAGCCGGAACCCAAGGTCCCGGTCTTCACCGAACCTAACTGGACTCTCTACTTCGATGGTTTCGTGAAAAAGTAGGGGGTCGGAGCTGGAATCCTTCTCCTCGCTCCGACTGTGGAGAAGGTCAAATACATGGTTCACCTTGACTTCAAGGCAACCAACAACATGGCGGAGTATGAAGCTCTCATCTACGGGCTCAAGGTCGCACTATCCTATGATGTCAAGCAGGTATTGGTGAAGGGTGATTTGCAGCTCATCATAAATCAAGTCAAAGGTGAATGCTGCTGCAACAACCCCCAGCTAGCCGCCTATCTCCTTGAAGTCCAGAGGCTTCAGAAAGACTTTGAATTCCTGGATCTTCATCATGTTCAGCGTCTCCATAATGCTGAAGCCGACAAACTCTCGATGAAGGCTTCAACTGGAGCTCTGGCTCCCGATAGAATCTTCGTCCAGAGGTTTTCAAGACCAACAACTCAGTCTGCCGAACTGAGTGAAGGGGACGAGACCGACACTTTGAAGTTGGCGGTCTCGGTAGCCCTATTACCGTGGCGTCCACCAAGGGTCATAGGTTCTGTCGGAAGCTCCGAGCAAACCCAGCATGCAAGACTCAGAAGCTCAAGTTAGCTCCAATGCATGGATCTCAGAGATCCAGAGCTACTTGAAAGACAACATCCTTCCTGAAGACGGTGTATCCGCCGACCGAATCGTCAGATTGGCTAAAAGATACACGCTGGTAGAAGGGGATCTCTACTGGCATGGTGCCAACAGCGTCCTAATGTGATGCATTGCAAGGGAAGAAGGTCGCGAGCTCCTCGTGGAGATACATGGAGGCGAGTGTGGGAACCATGTGTCTTCCTGCACGTTGGTCGGTAATGCCTTTCGGCACGACTTTTGCTGGCCCATAGCACTCCAGGACACAGTGGAGTTGGCAAAAAAATGTGAAACATGCCAGTTCCACGCAAAACAAATCCACACACTGGCTCAATCACTGCAAATGATACCTCCTACATGGCCATTTGTTGTCTGGGGTATGGACATCTTGGGACCATTCCCAAAAGCCGTTGGAGGTTACAAGTTCCTGTACGTCGCCATCGACAAGTTCACCAAGTGGCAGGAAGCTACTCCAGTTGTGACAATCAACAAGCAATCAACAATCAAGTTCTTGAAGTCCATAATATGCAGATTTGGAGTTCTGAACAAAGTCATAACTGACAATGGAACCCAATTTACAAGGGATGCATTCCAAGAATATTGCGAAGACCTCGTCATTCAAGTCAGCTATGCATCAGTAGGTCACATAGCAAGCAATGGCCAAGCCGAGAGAGCAAATGCAGAAATCCTAAAAGGACTCAAGACATGTGCATATGAACGCTTAAAAAAGCATGGGGCCAACTGGATTGAAGAGCTTCCATCTACACTGTGGGTGAACAGGACAACACCTAACCGGTCAACTAGGGAGACACCCTTCTTCCTGGTGTACGGAGCTGAAGCAGTCCTTCATCCGGAGATCACTATGGGGTCGCTCCAGGTCCGAACCTTTGATGAAGCCACGCAGGACCAGCTCTGTCGTGAAGACCTTGACCTCATTGACGAGGGAAGGTGTCAAGCAGCTGTTCGGAATGCACGCTATCGCCAAGCACTCCGGCGCTATCATCAAAGGCATGTGCACAACCGACAGCTCGAGGGAGGCGATCTGGTTCTGTGGAAAATACTAACTCACGAAGGAATGAATAAAATTTCCCCCAGTTGGGAAGGTCCCTTCCGAATGATCAAAGTATCCCGTCCCGAATGCGTTCGCTTGGCAACTGAGGATGGGACTCCGCTTCTTAATCCTTGGAACATCGAGCACCTCCGTAAGTTTTATACTTAGAAGCATGGAGGTCAGTTTGTAATTACACACAATGTATGTTATAGAGTTAATATACAGAATCGGGTAGGTCCTCCGGGAGAGCATCCAGACCCCTCCGGTAGGGTCAGGAAATTTCAAGTAACACTTGATACAGTCACAGCACTAAAAGTGTAACTACCTGCCCTGGGCTAGTACAAGATGTATAACGCACTTAGCATGGTCCTGTACCCTAAGTGTGTCCTTGTCTCCCCTGTAATCCAGACCTATAATGAAGGACATTGTTGTGTGAAAACAGACTCCACGTGCATTTATTTCTGTACAAGGCTCGGTATTTTGAATTATTATTTTTATCCTTCTTGTCTATAATGAAGTTGTGCAATTCCTTTTATGTTTTAGTCCAAGTTATTCATATGCGTGACAAGTTATATTGATGGTCTCTTGGATCCTAACATTGCCGCATAGTCTACTTGCCTGGACGCCAAGCCAACATAGGTGAAAGTGCATCTAGGAATCCCTTGTGGGTTTTGGATGATTTATGACAAGCAAATGAGATCCTAACCACTTTGTTGAGATGAGCACATGTTTTAATGTGAAAATAAGCAAAGTGCCAAAAAGAAGGGAGAATGAGGAGCAATGTGGAGAAGAGCTCAAGGAACAAGATTAGTAGATCATTGTGTGTGGAGTGTGTTAAGGAAACACAACCCAAGAGCTCAATCACAAATAAACACACACATTGCACAAAGTTATACAGGACCAGACTAGTTCGACTGACACCGGACTAGTCCGATATTTCTCTGACTAGAATCAGACTAGTCCTCCCCAGTGCGGACTAGTCCTCAAAACACTTCACAAGTCACACAAAATCGGACAAGTCCGATCACCCACCGGACTAGTCTGATATCTTTCTGATGTCAATCGGACAAGTCCGATATTAGCACGGACTAGTCCGAAAAACTCTCTGACCTATATCGGACAAGTCCTCCAAGTGCGGACTTGTCCTCATAACCACTTAGGGTTTCACTATCCGGACAAGTCCGATGTCTATCGGACTAGTCCGAAGATTCCAAGATTTCCAGAAGCGAAATCGGACAAGTCCACTCCTAGCCGGACTAGTCCAATATTTCGGGACACTTAGGGTTTGCTACACGCAGCACACCGGACTAGTCCGGTGTCCACCACGGACTAGTCCGATCTTTCTAAACCCTAATGGTCACTTTTAGAAACCCAATATAAATAGAGGTGCATGGCCCAACTTTAACATCTCTCAAACCCTAGCGCCATCACACCTCCCAAGAGCCTCAAAAACACATCTCTCCATGAAACCTAAAGCTTAAAATACCAATCCCTTGAGGATACACATTGGAACATTGAAGAAACATGATTCATCACTTTTGAGCTCTTGGTTTGATTCCCTAACACACTCCTGTGATTTTTATTGTAATCTTTTGAGTGTGTTCTTCGTGGAGTTGTCATTGTAATCTAGGGGAGCCCTCAACATGTGAGAAGGCCTGTTGAATTCGGTTATTTACCCTTTGTGATAAGAGAAGAGGATTGGCCTTCGTGGCGATCCTACGAGAGTAGGGTTGGAGAAGACCCGATCCTTTTGTGGACTCCTCAACATGGATGTAGGTTGGCTTTGTGGGAGCCGAACCACGGGATAAATCATTTGTGTTCTTGCTTTGTGTTCATCGTTCTTATTCATCACAACAATCTAGGGTTTGAATCAATATTGTTACTTTACGTTGAATCATTAAGTATAAGATTGAATTGTGATATATCCTAGTCCATAATCTTGCAACACTTCATTTAACTGTATATTTCCGCTGCATACATCGTAGAATCAAATTAATCGATCAAACTTAATCAACCTAGTCGGTACACATCAGACTAGTCCGCCCTTTACCGGACTAGTCCGATATCTCTGGTTTTGATCTGGTAGTTAAGTGTTGCAGGTTCTGAAAAATTTCAAAAAGGCCTATTCACCCCCCTCTAGGCCACATTGAATTGGTATCAGAGCAGGTTCTTCAAGAAAGAGACTAATCGCTCGAAGAAGATCATGTCGGACATGAAGGACATCCACAAGAGCAACAACCAAGAAAAGGTTGATGATGACAAGAATGAAAAGGTGGAGAAGCTCCTCAAAGCCATTCAAGACTTCGAGGACGACGATGAGGAGACACTGGAACTAAAGGCGTTCCTAAGAAAGAAGACACCTTCCAAAGGGAAAGTAAAGATTGAAGAGAAGAAGAAGGGGAGTAGTCACACCGACTACTCCTGATATCCTTTCAACTATGATCGTCTTAATCCCAGCAATAATCATTATTTATCTATCCCTCTACGAAAATCCCCACACTTCAATGGAAGTGATTACTCAATGTCGAGGAAAAATATGAAAATGCATCTAATTTCCCTCAATCCAAGTTTATGGCATATTGTATGCACAAGGATAGATATCCCGGGCGACGATGAAGAACTTACACCAAGCCAAGAGCAGCCAATTCACCGAAATGCTCAAGCCGCGGCAGTCATTACCTCTTCGCTCAGTCGGGACGAGTTCACCAAGGTGGATGGACTGGAGATTGCGAAGGAGATATGGGACACATTGCAAACTGCACATGAAGGTGACCGTCATGTACGTGAAGCAAATATCAAAAGAATCGAAGGCGAATTAGGAAGATTCACAATCGAAGAAGACGAGTCACCTCAAGATATGTACAACATACTTAAGACGCTCGTCAACAAGGTTTGATCTTACGGGAGAAAGAAGTGGAATGACCAGGAGGTGGTGAAGCTCATCCTTAGAGCTTTCATGCCTTGCAATGTCACCTTATGCTCTATGATTAGAGAAATCCCCGGATACAAGAAAATGACTCCGGATGAATTACTTGGAAAAATCATCAATTTTGAGATGATGGAAAAACAAGCAAAGCATGTCAAGAAAATTGCCGACCTTAGCTCGGCAAAGAAGAAAGGGGTTGCCTTGAAGTCCACCCTCAAGCCCTTATCTAAAGAATCACAAGAAGCTCAATTAGAGGAAGATGGTGACGATGAGATCAGTGATTTGATTGAAGATGACATGATAGTCATGAAGAAATTCAAGAAAATGATGAAGAAAAGATGAGGCGCCAAATCTAGTGAAGGAAAATACAAGGAAAGAACAAAGCTAAAGTTGAGGCGGGCATGCTATAATTGTGGTGAGTATAGCCACTTTACAGTTGATTGCCCATATGAAGAGAACAAGAAGAAGACCAAAGAAGCCAAGCCTCAACCCAAGAAATTCTTCAAGAAGAAGAAACAAGTTGAACAAGCGCACATAGGGAAAGAATGGGACTCAAATGACGAGTCCTCATCATCCGAAGAATAAGAGATGGCTAGCATAGCCATCGAGAAGACATCCAAGAAGTCTACTCTCTTCCCTACACTCGGCGCATGGAAGGAAAATGGAACCTGCCTCATGGCAAAGGAAGGTAAACGCAAGGTAAACACCAAACCCCTTCCGTGCATTCCTATTCTAGTGATGATGAAATCAAGAGTGATAATGAGGATATGCTTATTGGAATAGATAGGAAAACTACCACAAAAATGAAATTTTTACTTGATCAACTTGTTGAGAAGGAGAGGTTGATACATCGTCAGGAGGACATGATGATCTCCCAAAAGGAGGAACATGTCGAACTTGACAAACTTCTAGAGCTTGAAAAGGAGCGAAGCAAGTCACTAGAGGTTGAGTTAGCTTCAAGCAAGGAAGCTTGCTTGGAGTTAAACGACTCAAATGCTGTAATCAAGGAAGAACTTGCTAACCTAATCAAGGTTAACAAGATCCTTGAAGTGCAAGTTGATTCACTCAAGCAAGGTGGCCCTTCATCCTCTTCAAGTTCACCCTCTCAACACATTAAAACTGAAGTTGCTTCTATTTGTACATGTAATAAAGTTGACAGTAGTTTGAAAGACAAGCCAACCTCTACAAAGGATAAGCATCCTGCCCAAAGTGGCATATTTGACAAGGAGAAGATTAAATATGCACGTAGTGCATACTTGGTCACAAGACCTCCAAATGTCAAATATGGCATTGGTTACTCTTATGGTGAAAAGCAACAAGCTAGAAGCCATAAGAATAACAGGGATGGCAATGTCTTTGTAAAGGGAGGAGCCTTCCAAACTGGAAAATGAAAAATTAATGAGTACAACACGCATGACCGTCATACTAGTCCGGTCAGGGTCCGGACAAGTCCGGTACTCCAGACAAGTCCGACCTCCCACACTAGTTTTGTGTATAAACAACAACAATTATTATTTAGAACCTTTGATGCATCGTATGTACTAGTGAGAAATAATTTTGGCAAAGTTTATGCTCATTATGTTGGGCCACACCATGGGAACACCAAGTCTCATGTGTGGGTGCCCAAATCTCTTGTGACTAACCTCCGAGGACCCAAGCAAGCTTGGGTATCTAAAACCAAGGCATAAATTGTTTTTGCAGGCCTATTCCTTCGGTGGATCTAAATGGGTGCTAGACAGTGGCTGCACCAACCATATGACTGGAGAAAGAAGAATGTTCGTTGAATATGAAGAAAATGAGGATTCAAATGAGGGCATCTATTTTGGAGATAATAGTCAAGGGAAGGTGCTCGGTACTGGTAAAATTGCCATATCATCTAAACACACACTTTCTCATGTATTACATGTAGATTCCTTAGATTATAACCTGCTGTCCATATCTCAATTATGTGACAAAGGTTATAATTACTTGTTCACTAACGAGGGTGTGACCGTTTCTAGGAGGAGTGATGTTTCCATTGCATTCAAGGGTATGTTAAAGGGAAAGCTCTATCTTTTTCACTTCAACAAGGATAAAGCCGAACTTGACACATGCTTGATTGTAAAGACCAACATGGGTTGGCTGTGGCATAGACGGCTAGCGCATGTTGGTATGAGGAACCTTCAAAAACTCCTTAAGGGCGATCACATTCGAGGTTTAAAGGATGTTGTGTTTGAGAAAGGCAGGTCTTGTAGCACGTGCCAAGCCGGGAAGCAAGTTGGAGCACCTCACCCCGCCAAGAACGTCATGACTACAACAAGACCACTCGAGCTACTTCACATGGACTTATTTGGTCCAATTGCCTACATAAGCATCGGCGGTAACAAATATGGTTTAGTAGTTGTTGATGATTTTTCTCGCTTCAATTGAGTTTTCTTTTTGCATGACAAGTCAAAAACATAAGGAATACTCAAGAAGTTCTTCAAGCGAGCTCAAAACGAATTCTCATTGACTATCAAGAACATTCGAAGTGACAACGGCACGAAGTTCAAGAACACAAAAGTGGAGGAGTAACTAGATGAAGAAGGCATAAAGCACGAGTTCTAGGCTCCGTACTCCCCTCAACAAAACGGAGTTGCCGAAAGAAAGAACCGAACACTCATAGAGATGGCGAGAATAATGCTCGATGAGTATAAGACCTCAGATCGGTTTTGGGCGGATGCGATTAACACCGCTTGCCACGCCATAAATTGACTTTATCTTCATCGACTACTCAAGAAGACATCCTATGAGCTACTTACTGGTAACAAGCCTAATATTTCATATTTTGGAGTTTTCGGTTCTCCATGTTATATCTTGAACAAGAAGCCTAGGACTTCAAAGTTCGCTTCAAAGTTCGATGAAGGTTTCTTGCTTGGTTATGATTTGAACACTTACGCCTATCGTGTTTTCAACAAGACCTCCAGACTTGTTGAAGTAGCACGTGACGTAGTATTCGATGAAACTAATGGCTCCCAAGAGGAGCAAGTTGATCCATGTGTGCTAGATAAAGAAGAAGCTCCTTGCCAAGCATTGAGAAGAATGGCGTTAGGCAAAGTTCGACCACAAGATCCACCTCTACATATACATGAGGAAAACGAACCACAAGAGGAGACCAATGATCAAGGGGGAGCTTCCATACAAGATCAACCTCAAGAAAGTGAAGATAATCAACAAGTCAACGAAGGCAATCATTTAGGGGGAGAAGAAGATGATCATGAAGATTCAAGACAACAAATACCACACCCAAGAGTACACCAATGCGTCCAAAGGGATCACCCAATCGACAACATCATCGACGACATCCAAAAGGGAGTAACTACTAGATCACGCATAGCTAATTTTTGTGAGCGTTACTCGTTTGTGTCCTTTTTGGAACCACACAGGGTTGAGGATGCATTGAAAGATCCGGATTGGGTGGTGGCCATGCAAGAAGAACTCAACAATTTCAAGAGAAATGAGGTGTGGGAACTAGTCGAAAGACCCAAATCCAACGTCGTCGGCACCAAATGGGTCTTCTGTAACAAACAAGACGAACACGGCGTGGTGACAAGGAACAAGGCACGACTTGTGGCCAAAGGGTATTCACAAGTCGAAGGTTTGTATTTTGATGAGACCTTTGCTCCCGTAGCTAGACTTGAATCTATTAGAATATTACTTGCATATGCTACTCACCATGATTTCAAGCTCTATCAAATGGATGTGAAAAGCGCCTTCCTCAACCTACCAATCAAGGAGGAGGTGTATGTGGAGCAACCCCCTTGGGTTTGAAGACGAAGAGTTCCCCGACCACGTGTTTAAATTTCATAAGGGTCTCTACGGCCTCAAACAAGCTCCTAGAGCTTGGTATGAGTGTCTTAAAGATTTCTTAATTGAAAATGGCTTTAAGATTGGCAAAGTAGATTATACACTGTTTACAAAGAATTTTGACAATGATCTATTTGTTTGTCAAATCTATGTTGATGATATAATCTTTGGTTCAACTAACAAATCTTTTTGTGAGGAATTTAGTAGAATTATGACAGACAGGTTTGAGATGTCTATGATGGGAGAGCTAAAGTACTTTTTGGGATTCCAAGTGAGACAACAAAGGGAAGGGACGTTCATAAGCCAAATGAAGTACACTCTAGACATACTCAAGAAGTTTGGGATGGACAAGGTGAAGCCCATAAAGACTCCCATGGCAATGAATGGCCACTTGGATCTCAACAAAGATGGACCTAGCATCGACCAAAAGGTATATCGCTCCATGATTGGATCTCTACTCTATTTATGTGCATCTAGGCTAGATATTATGCTGAGTGTATGTTTGTGTGCAAGATTTCAAGCCAATCCTAAAGAGTGTCACTTGACAGCCGTAAAAAGGATCTTGAGATACATAGTTCATACACCCAACCTTGGTCTTTGGTATCCAAAAGGCTCTAAATTCAATCTCATTAGTTACTCCGATGCAGATTATGCTGGATGCAAGGTAGATAGAAAAAGTACCTCTGGTACATGCCAATTCCTAGGGAGATCTCTAGTTTCTTGGTCCTCCAAGAAACAAAATTCCATTGCCTTATCCATGGCCGAAGCGTAGTATGTTGCAGCCGGGAGTTGTTGTGCACAACTCCTTTGGATGCGACAAACTCTAAGGAATTATAGTTACAATATGAACCGTATTCAACTCCTTTGTGATAATGAGAGTGCCATTAAAATTGCCCACAGTCCCGTTGAACACTCTAGAACCAAACACATAGACATAAGGCATCACTTCTTGAGAGACCACTCCATGAAAGGAGATATAGCCATTTCCCATGTCAACACCGAAAAACAATTGGCCGACATATTCACCAAGCCACTTGATGAAAAATGCTTTTGCGAGCTTCAAAATGAACTAAACATCCTTGATGCTCGGAATGTGGCTTGAAATGTTGCATACCTGTATGAATTCTTCAAAATATGTTGATTGGATTTTGAAAATCATCTCTCTCAATTTTCTCCAAAAACTATGTCAATTACTAGATCTTGGTTAATTATGGTCATTGCTTGATTGTTGTATGCTTACTAATCATATTCATCAATATTATTTGATTTGATTTGCCTCCTTATTTTCTAAATATGTACCTTCAAATATATATGAATGGGCTAAGAAGTTCTTGCCTGGTGACCACGGACTAGTCCGTGGTTACCCGGACTAGTCCGCCCATGCAGACTAGTCTGCAGAGCGCCGGTTAGGCCGGACTAGTCTGGTAGACCACAGACTAGTCTGATATAGCCTCTGGAAAAGTTCGGACGAGTCCAGTCTTCTCCGGACTTGTCCGATTTTTCGTGTCCTTAACCCTAGCCGCCGCCAAACCCTAATCCCCTCACCTCCACTCTTGCCTCACGCGTTCCCTCTCTCAAACTCGAGCTCCCAAGGCAATTTTGCATCCCCTCCACCAAAAAGCTTCGCATTTGGGTGGAAATCAAGCTTCCTTGCTCGAAGATTGAAGTTCTCGGACAAGTCCGGACTTCAACACCTCTTTCTTCGAGAATCAAGCGAATTCTTCGGTAATTTTCACCAGAACCCTAGAAATCCCTATTTTCTTCATTGTTGATCGTATAGCCTAGCATCCCTCACTATATACATGCCTCCTTGATGTATTACGTTTATGCTAAGCTAGTTGTGCATCAGGAATCGCCATTTGTCTAGTTGCTTAGGTTTTTGAGGATGAATATTGGACTAGTCCGATCCATGCACGGACAGGTCCGGTCACCCCAGACTAGTCCGTGCCTGTACACCGGAGAAGTCCGATCTTTCTGAACTCAAAACCTAACCTGTCAATTCCTCAATGCAATTCCTTGTTATCCTTTCTCACCCATGCCTTGAATAATCCATTGTTATTCATGTCTTGCACAATTCATTCTCAGGGCATGTCAAGCTCAAACGATGAGATTTCCAATTTCGAGGCCGAGATGGACCACGGGGTGGCACCTCGACAAGACTTGGCAAGAAACGCCAAGACTGACCTTCCAAGCCAGCTCCATCTCCTCCTCAGGCTCGGAGGAAGGTGCTTTCCAAGAAGCCAGCCTCCAAGGCAACTGCAGCAACAAGTGGCCCTCGCCAAGCTAAGGGCAAGGGAATAGCAACGGGCCCGGTTGGCCCCCTGAGGCTGCATGCTCCAAGGGAAGGGGTCAGGGACCCCACTGAAGACAGATTCAATGGAAAGGGCAGTGACTCGGCAGCAAAGTTCAGAAGCATTGATTGGTATGGCCATCCGAAGCAAGCTTCCGATGGCAGATTTTGGAGCAATTTCCATGCAGATTTCTACAAATCTGTGTACCTCCCAATGAAGACCCCGGTAGTGCGCAGTCAATGGATTGATTGGGCAAATTTTGAGAAAAAGGGCTTCTCCCCGTTCATTGAAGTGGTGGAAGCAATTGAGAGGCATGGACTGATGGACCTTTTTGCCTTCATAAACAATTGGAATGACGAGGTCATAGCGCAATTCTTTGCGACATGCCACTTCTCATGTGAAGATGAAGAAAGTGTTACTTGGATGACTCACAGATCCAAGTACAATATAACTCAAAAAGATTTTGCAAGCCTGCTTCACCTTGACACCTCAAGACATGACAAGTTGATCATGCACAACATAGGTGTCATTGAGAAGGACAGGATGAAATTCCTTCATGAGCCAAACTCAAAGTTCAACCCTCCCTCCACAAAGAACATGAAGCCTTTCTTTGTGGTTCTGAACAGAGTCTTGAGGAAGACTATTGCTCCCAAGGATGGAGATGCTGGGAGTGTGCAGGGTTATTTCCGGACCCTGATGAGGATCATAAGAAAGGACCGTTAGTTTGATGTGGCGGATTATATTTGGAATGACATGGTGAACATTTCTTGCACACCCAACAGGTGTTGTGGCTATGCTCCATATCTGATGTTTGTGATTGAGAAGGTCACCAGGATTGAATTTGTCAAAGATGTGGAGCACCTCCCTTTGAGGCCTTAGATGCCTCAAAAGCCAAGTGTACAGGGTGCTCCCTAGCCGGCCTCCAGTCCTGAGACTCCAGCAAGAAGAAGTGAAGATGCAAGGGCTGCCCATGCCACTAGGGCAACCCCTCAAAAAGGATCTACAAGTGGCATATTCAAATATTTGGCTGCCATCTTTGCTTCCTGCAGAAAGGCCGAGGTAAAGGCCCATAAGCTCAACAAGAGGAGAAAAGAAGACATGAAGTATGTCAAGGCCAATGTGAAGCAGATATGCCAAAAACTAGAGATTGAGCCCATTGGATCTCCGGTAATCTCCGATGATTTCAATTCAGACTTCACCGAGCTCGGGGCCTTGACCCCCTCCGAGCTTGCCTACTTTGGCATTGGGGGCTCGAGTGGCTCCGCACCTCCTCTTCCTCCTCATCAGCCCGAAGACGAAGATGAAGACGATGAGAGGACCGACATCGAGGCTTGAAGACTTTAGGTCCCTACTCTCCTTCTTTTTGGTGTCTTGATGCCAAAGGGGGAGAGATTGAGGGGGAGTCTTAGGTCTCAAGACTTTAGCTGTAGGATGTGAGGAGAGAGCTTACTTTGTGCTCTTTGTGCTTTATGTCTATTTTGCGAGGTGTAAAACTGCTTAATATGCTATTTTGTTACTTAATGGTCCTGTTATGCAATGCTTTGAACTACTTGTGGATTAATCTATTAAATTTGTGATTTTGCTCCTAGAATGACATATATGCTTGTTGTTAGTGTGTTAATGTCAATTATGTCATTCTCCTCATAATTATTGTTTCAATGCACTTAGTTATGCATCCCACCATAAAGAATGCACATATGGATCATGTTTTCATTGCTTGATGTATTTTAAACTGATATGTGCATACTTTATGAAAATCTCAACTTTTATAATATTTTGTGAAATCTCAATTGGTTGTCATCAATCACCAAAAAGGGGGAGATTGAAAGTGAATCTAGGAATCCCTTGTGGGTTTTGGATGATTTATGACAAGAAAATGAGATCCTAACCACTTTGTTGAGATGAGCACATGTTTTAATGTGAAAATAAGCAAAGTGCCAAAAAGAAGGGAGAATGAGGAGCGATGTGGAGAAGAGCTCAAGGAACAAGATTAGTAGATCATTGTGTGTGGAGTGTGTTAAGGAAACACAACCCAAGAGCTCAATCACAAATAAACACACACATTGCACAAAGTTATACAGGACCGGACTAGTCCGACTGACACCGGACTAGTCCGATATTCTTTATGCACAAGATCGGACAAGTCCGATATTTCTCTGACTAGAATCGGACTAGTCCTCCCCAGTGCGGACTAGTCCTCAAAACACTTCACAAGTCACACAAAATTGGACAAGTCCGATCACTCACCGGACTAGTCTGATATCTTTCTGATGTCAATCGGACAAGTCCGATATTAGCACGGACTAGTCCGAAAAACTCTCTGACCTAAATCGGAAAAGTCCTCCAAGTGCGGACTGGTCCTCATAACCACTTAGGGTTTCACTGTCAGGACAAGTCCGATGTCTATCGGACTAGTCCGAAGATTCAGACAAGTCCGCTCCTAGCCGGACTAGTCCGATATTTCGGGACACTTAGGGTTTGCTACACACAGCACACCAGACTAGTCCGGTGTCCACCACGGACTAGTCCGATCTTTCTAAACCCTAACGATCACTTTTAGACACCCCATATAAATAGAGGTGCACGACCCAACTTTAACATCTCTCGAACCCTAGCGCCGTCACACCTCCCAAGAGCCTCAAAAATACATCTCTCCACGAAACCTAATGCCAAAAAGAGCAATCCCTAGAGGATACATATTGGAACATTGGAGAGACACGATTCATCACTCTTGAGCTCTTGGTTTGATTCCCTAACACACTCTTGTGATTTTTATTATAATCTTTTGAGTGTGTTCCTGGTGGAGTTGTCATTGTAATCTAGAGGAGCCCTCAACGTGTGAGAAGGCCCCTTGAATTCGGTTATTTACCCTTTGTGATAAGATAAGAGGATTGGCCTTCGTGGCGATCCGACGAGGGTAGGGTTGGAGAAGACCCGGTCCTTTTGTGGACTCCTCAACGTGGATGTAGTTTGCCTCTGTGGGATCCGAACCACGGGATAAATCGTTTGTGTTCTTGCTTTGTGTTTATCATTCTTCTTCATCACACCAATCTAGGGTTTGAATCAATATTGTTACTTTACATTGAATCATTAAGTATAAGATTAAATTGTGATATATCCTAGTCCATAATCTTGCAACACTTCAATTAACTGTATATTTCCGTTGCATACATCGTAGAATCAAATTAGTCAATCAAACATAATCAACCTAGTCAGTACACACCGGACTAGTCCGCCCTTTACCGGACTAGTCCGATATCTCTTGTTTTGATTTGGTTGTTAAGTGTTGCAGGTTCTGACAAGTTTCGAAAAGGCCTATTCACCCCCCGCCCCTCTAGGACACATTCAATAGGTCTAGAGTGTACTATCAACTTAGCCTGGTCTTGCACTCTAAGTACGCCACTCTACCTACACCCCGGCAGGCCTCAGTACGGTGAGTACTACAAAAGCATACGGATCTTGAAAGATTACATCAATATGCTTGTTATCATATTGAATTTCTTTGGATCTAAAACTCAAATAAGAATGATAAGTTACAAACAATTTGTAGACAAGAGGATGAATTTTACTCTTTTTCTTGTCTCCAATGTGCAAGAAAAACAAAAAACTCATAGCGATGATGGACGATGCCGGAGATACTAAGATCTGACATCCTCCAAGAGGGCCGCCATCGACATTTTATTTGTTGACGGAAGGTGCCATCGGAGCTACAAAGCTCCGACAACCCAAGGCGGCCCACCGTCGATGATTTGCGTTTCAACATTGTGCACTACCGGACCTATCAAGCTCCGATAACTCCCAGGGGGCCCGCCATCGAAGTGTTATATGTTGATGGTAGGTGCCGTCGGAGTATCAAGCTCTGACAACCCCAGGTGGCCCGCCGTCGACGTGGCAAAGGGTATCGGAGATAAATACTTCGGACCTAAAATCTACAAGTTCGAAGCGTTCAAGTCATCAACATACTGTCAAAACCTTTTGGTACATGTTCACAATTGAATTGTGCACATATACCAGGGGGCCAAAAAGACAAAGCACAATATATTGAAGACAAAGATAAAGTGAAATTCATGGCAGAAAGAGTGGATTTCATTCATTCAAAGTACTGGATTACAAAATCAGGGATACAACAAAAGGCAAAAGGAAAAGACCTAACTACTGGAGGATCTAAGTCCTGTGGAAGAATGAGGCGACCTTCTTGGCAACTTCTTGAACGCTGGCCTTAGCGGTGTTCTCCTCTGCAGCAACGGGACCTTTGAGCACGGGATCTAGAGGGAACTGGGGATCTCAGCTCATGTAGCATGACAACGCGTATTCAACTACGTTCTTAGCCAAAGATTTCCCTTCTGTTTCTAGCTTGTCCACGATGACATCACCCATGCATCAAGTTTGCCGCCAGCAGCATTGAGATCCACCAGCGCTCGGTCCAGCTCTAGCTCCGGATTGTCCGGACACGCAAGACTGAAGGCTCGCGGTGTCAACGCGTCATTAGCTCGCCCCAAGAAGTCACATACTTGTATGGAATCAGTCTCCCTTAAACTTCGCAACTCCTCCAGTGACCTCCGGGCGGCTGCAAGCTCCGAACCTTCTCGAGCGAGGCGCTCGACCACTTTGTCATGTTGCTGCATACTCTCAGCAACTTGCTTTTCACAGTCAGCTTGCTCCGTCTTCCGGAGGTGGATACGATTCTGCCGTTCCGCCAGGTCCTTCTCCCTGCCCCTTACTTTCCCTTCTTTGGCGGCAACATCAGCTTCTCTTTTTGAGAGCCCTTGCCCCAGTTTCCAGTACTTCTCCTTTTCTTCCTCACTCCACAAATCCAACTTCTTAGTGCGATCTGCCAAATTTTGCTCAGCCAAAGTCAATTTCAGGGTGAGCTCCTCCTCCCTTTTCAAAACATCCTCCTGTTGTTCTAGGAGTTTCACTTCCCTCGCATAAAGGTACGCTCGACGCTTCTAGAGAATCTCATTTAAAGTAGTGAGGTTGTCATTACACTCATCAGAAGCATCATTCCTTTCCTTGGCATGCTCGAGAATATCCTGAGAATTAGCGTTGAGAGCCCTGATGGTGGTCTGCTTCTCCTCCAGCAGTTTGCCCCAGTATTCCATCCGGGCCGTTTCCCTCTTGATCCACTCATTCTGATCAGCAAGCCTTGTCTGTGCAAGCTTGGTCTCGAAGTGGAGCCTGTTGTGCCAACGCCTCAAGGTATGGTGATCCTCTTCAAGAACCTTGTTGTTGTGATAGAAGGCTGAACTTGTTGGAGGCTCGAGCAGGCATTGTTTATGGACAACGCCAAGGGGATGGGCTTCAGACCTGCTGGGGTCATCTCCGCTGGTTCCAGGGGGTTCTCCATAACAAAAATAGGGTCCCACTCTACAAGAGTAGTTCCCTGAGCTTCTGTGGCACTAGGGCCGCCCACTGGGAGCTCCTCGGTAGCCGTTGAGGAAGATACCACTGCAGGAACTTCTACCTCCGGAGCAGAAACTGAAGGTCCTGCTTCTGGGTCTTCAGTTGCTGGATCCATAGGAGGAAAGCCTGCCACCGCCTCTTCATGGTGTTTCGGATCCGGTATGGACACCTCCGGAGCGATTACCTCTGGGGCGGTTATTGGAGCTTCATCCAGAGCCCCCACCACCGCCGGCTCAGGCGCCGACACATCTGCCACTTCCGGCTTAGCAGCTGGAGCTTCAAGCATCTGTGGCACAGCAACCGGACCTTTAACAACTTCTGGCTCAAGGGCTGGAGCTTCAACCATCTCCGACTCATTTTCTGGAGCTTGGATCATCTCTGGCTCAGCGGCCAGGGCTTCAATGAGTTCCGGCTCAAGGGCCAAAGCTTCTAGCACCACCATCCCCGCAACAACTTCTGGCGAAGGGACCGAAGCCTCGGGTACCTCTAGCTCAGACACCGGAGCTTCTGACACCTCCGACTCCCGCACTGGAGTCTCATATTCTGACGCTATTGCCGGTGGTGCATTTTCAACTTCTCCCCCATGGTCCGGCGCTACCACGGGAGCTTCTGGCGTCTCTTCTGGATCTATGTCCACGACAGCTAGCGCCGGAGTTGTCGTGTCTTCTGCCACCACTGGAGGAGGCTCAATGGTTGAAGACGGAGTTTCAGCATGCGCAGCCCCAGTCACTGCAACAGATGCCGAAGCCTCGGACTCCCTTCTCGACACTTTGGAAATAAAGGGATGAGAAGATTAAAAACATAACAAAAACAAGATTAGCATTTCAAGGCAAGTCCACAACGATTACCTAGGGATGCTACCACCCCAGTAGCCGCGGAACCTCTTCTTCTAAGGCCCGGAGTCAGAGCCCACAAAGTTTGGTGAGACAGTAACCTCAGACCTCGGCTGGGGACCATCTGCAACAGCTAGAGTCTTCTCAGCTGGAACTTTCCTTGGTCGGGAAAGACCCCCGAACCTGGAGCCCTTAGCTGGCACTGGGGCCGGAGTCGACTGTCCTGAGCTAGCACCTCTCGAGGACATTTGCACCGGAGTGGGTGTTGCCACAAAAGATCTTCCTCGCCTCGGAGAAGGGGCAGTATTAGATGGAGCAGGCCTAACAGAGCTCCCATCAGCATGCTTCAACATTCTTTTCTGACTGGAAGATTTGGCTGGCTCCTTGCCCTTGCCCTTGCCGATGTCTTCAACACTCTGGCTCGAAGCAGGGGCAGTCACCTCTTCGGATGCTCCGGGGCTTACAACCCTGTGGGTCCGGTGCTTTTCCATCTCACTGAGGTCATCTAGCACCGACATCTTCCTCTAGATCTCCATGCTGATCTCTTAAATCATATTTAGGGGCAGGAAAGCAGCCAACGGATCTTGGGCATCATCAGCGATAGACCCGTGCTGAAATTTCTTGAGATGGAGCTTCAAAGCTTCGTCATCTAAGTTGGATTTCAAACTGGTTTCAATCCGGTCCTCATCCATCACACTGTTGAAAGCCCAGGCAAGCTTCTCCCTCCTCAGCGGAGCCCACTAGTTGACCAAGAAATTTCCGAAGACCATCTGGGGGGTCACTCCACCCTCCACACATTCTCGGATCCTGGTCAGGACAGGGTTAAATGCATCCGACAGCTTCGGAACTACATTCCCGGCATCGGTGTCGACGTTGGGGAGTCCTTGGGGCAGCTGCAACCTGTCGTGCTCCTCCACTGCAATGACGATCCAATCCTTCTTCCAGTTGTCCCATTTGCCAGAGAGGAATGACTTCAAGTACTTGAAGGGACAGTTCTTGCGCTTCACGAATTAGTAAAAGCCAAGCAACTCTGTCTCCTTGTCGGTGGTATGGGTCGTAAAGAAGGTCCGGAACAATTTGACGCACGGAGGCATGCCCACCCACATCTCGCAGAAGTGGACGAAAGTCGCCACGAGCAGGAGGGAGTGCGGGCTGAGGTGATGCAGTTGGAGGCCGTAGAAGTCCAGCAACATCAAGATGAAACTTGAAAAAGGTGGGATCAGTCCCACCATGGCGTACGCCAAAAAGTACACCATCTCACCGCGGCGCTCCTTCTTGAAGGGGAGCTTGCCGACACGAACCAAGTGGTTGAAGGAGTCACTGGACCATCCCATGAAGGTCCGGACCTTCATCAGATTGTCCTTGCTCTGGATGCAGCTCTTGGGAAGACCTAACTCCATCATGGCAAAGTGGAGCGGAAGAGGAGAAAGCTAGGCAAAGTTTGGGAGGCTCTGAGCGCGAGTTTGATCGAAAGTGTAAAGAGTCCTCAAACCGTGCGGACTTTCCTTCTTAAGTAAGCCTCCACGACGCTTGGATGGAAACTGCAATGAGAGCAAGTCCACATTTCAAAGATCCTACCCCGTCAATGACGAATGGGCCCGGGGCCACCGGACAAAGAGGTCGAGGTTATTACCCCATGCGAACCGTTGTCATGATGGGCGACGGGAAACCCAAAGGCGGTAGTCTGACAAGGCGCTCAGAATCGATACAATTTTCATACTGGGAACCGACGACCTTAAATTGCGTGAGATCCACACTCAAAGATCTCATCCATCGCGTTCAAAACAAGCCACACGGCGATGGTTTAACCCTAGACCATCGCCCCAACTGTAAAGCAGAAGACCTTTGAAGTTGTAGCGCGAGAATCGAGGATGGCCCCACCTCTAGTAGAATAACTTAACCCAAAAGGTCTCTCCCAGAGGTGGGCCCAGGGGCCACAGTTGGTACCCTGTGTACCGGGTACCCCATGATACCGCAAGAAGTGCAAGGGAGTTCCACCTGTCAAAGTTGAAGACCTCCGTAGGCCCCACGTGTCAAACGGCACTGGACCCACCTCAAACATAGGGGAGCTCCAACACTGCCACGTGTAACACAAGACCGGAGCTTCACCCTTTACATAGGGTATCTCCGCACTTGACACATGTATAGTGACCCTGGACTTAACCCCCAGTAGGATGAAGCTTCGGTGCCTCCATGTGTATAGCATCTTCGGACCTACCTTCCCGCAAGGGAAAGCTCCGGAGCTGCCATGTGTCAAGCCTCCGGACCTAGGCCACCAACGGGAATACAGACGGATCTCCAGCGACATAAATATTCAATGGATTCTTATTGCTACAATTACAAGGTCTAATTATGCTCCATTAATGCACTATTAATGGTGCACAATCAGAAGACCCTTAATGCTGGTAACGCCACCATTAAGGCGCGTTATCACATTATTAGGGTGCTTAAACATACTTAATTGTGTATTAGGCAAGAATAACCATCGGGGCCACATGTCGGGCCAGACAACCAATGTAACAACCACCCCTTGGTCTATAAAAGAGATGTGCTGCTTGGTACAAAAGGGGGCAAGCTCATACGCATGCCAGGACTACTGAAATCCTCAATACAATAACACACACCCCGTGGAGTAGGGTATTATGCTCAGGCGGCCCAAACCACGTAAATCCTCCGTGTCATCATCTTGTGTAAGATCTCCACACGCCCAAACTAATACAAGAACTTTCGCAGGCTACATTTTAGTAGTACCGGGGGAAGGGTCGTTCGTACGCTTAGACAACCACCATCGACAAGTTCACCAAATGGCCAGAAGCAACTCCAGTTGTGACTATCAATAAGCAATCAGCTATCAAGTTCTTGAAGTCCCTAGTCTGCAGATTTGGAGTTTCGAACAGAGTCATCACTGACAACGGAATCCAATTTACTAGTGCAGCATTTCAAGAGTATTGCGAAGACCTCGACATTTAAGATAGCTACACATCAGTAGCTCATCCGGCAAGTAATGGCCAAGACGAGAGAGCAAATGTAGAAATACTAAAAGGACTCAAGACGTGCACTTATGAGCGCCTGAAAAAACAAGGAGCCAACTAGATCGGGGAGCTTCCATCCGCACTATGGGAAAGCAGGACAACACCTAACCGGTCTACTAGGGAGACGCCCTTCTTCTTGGTGTACGGAGCTGAAGCAGTTCTTCCTCCAGAGATCACCATGGGATCCCTCCGGGTCCGGACCTTCAACGAAGCCGCACAAAACCAGCTCCAATGTGAAGACCTTGACCTAGTCAACGAGGGAAGGTGCCAAACAGCTGTTCGGAATGCACGTTATTGCCAGGCACTCCGGCGTTATCATCAAAGGCATGTGAGCAACTGACAGCTTGAAGAAGGCGATCTGGTGCTGCGGAGAATACTAACTCGTAAAGGGATGAACAAACTTTCCCCCAGCTGGGAAGGTCCCTTCCGAGTGATCAAAGTATCCCGTCCCGGATGCGTTCGCTTGGCAACTGAGGATGGGACCCCACTTCCTAATCCTTGGAACATCGAGCAACTCTGTAAGTTTTATGCTTAATATCATGGAGGTGAGTCTAAAATTACACACAATGTAAGTTATAGAGTCCATACACAGAGTCGGGTAGATCCTCCAGGAGAACATCTGGACCCCTCCGGGTGGGCCCGGGAAGTTCAAGCAACACTCGACACAGTCATAGCACTAAAAGTGTAGCTACCTGCCCTGGGTTAGTACAAGATATATAGCACACTTATCCTGGTTCTGTACCCTAAGTGTGTCCTTGTATCCCCTGTAATCCGGACCTATAATGAAAGACATCGTTGTATGAAAACAGAATCCATGTGTATTAATTTTGTACAGTCTCAGTTTCTTTTATTATCCTTTTCCTAATTGTCTATAATGAAGTTGTGCAATTCTTTTTGACCTTTAGTACAAGTTACTCATACGTTGTACAAGTTATATTGTGGGTTTTTTCGGATCTTAGCATTGCTAGATGGTTTACTCGCTTGAACACCAAGCCAACACAGGTCCAGAGTGTGCTATCAAGTTAGCCTGGTCCAGTACCCTAAGTACGCCACTCTACCTACATTCCGGCCGGCCTCAGTAGGGCGGATCCTAAAGGCATTTAGAGTCTGGAAAAGTTACATCAATGTACTTGTTATCGTATCGAGTTTCTTCGGATCTAAAGTTCAAATAAAAATAATAAGTCACACAAGAGTTATAGACAAGAGGACAAATTTTACGGTTTCTCTTGTCTTTGATGCGCAGGAAAAATGAAAACTCATGACGATGGTGGACGATGCTGGAGCTACTAAGCTCTGACATCCCCCAAGTGGGCCTGCTGTCAATGTTTCAGACGTTGAAGGTGGGTGCTGTCGGAGCTAACAAGCCCCGACAACTCCCATGGGGGCCTGCTGTCGACGTGAAGCATAATGGCAATTCAAGTGAAGATGGTGAAACCACCCGAGGGGATTCACCGTCGATGTATTCTACTATTGATGGTGGATATCATCGAAGTCAAGAAGCTTCGATAACCCTAGGGGGCTCGTCGTCGACGTTTTATGCGTTGACAATGGGTGCTGTCGGATCTACCAAGCTCTGACAACCCAAGGGGCCCGCCGTCGACATTTTACGCGTTCACAGTGAGTGCTGTTGGACCTACCAAGCTCCAACAATCCCCAGGGGGCCGCCATCGATGTCTTATGCGTTGAAAGTGGGCGTCGTCAGACCTATCAAGCTTCGACACCTCCCAGGGGGCCCGCCGTCGATGTCACTAAGCGTTCAAGTCATCAAAACATTGTCAAACCTTTTGGTACATGTTCACAATTAAATTGTGTACATCTACCTGGGGGCCAATAACATAAAGGGCAATGCATTGAAAACAAACATAAAATGGAATTCATTCATGCAAAGAGTGGATTTCATTCGTCCATAGCACTAGATTACAAAATGAGGATTACAGCAAAAGGCAAAAGGAAAAGGTCCTAGCTAATGGAGGTTCTAAGCCCTGTAGAAAAATGATGCAACCTTCCTAGCAGCTTCTTTGATGCTAGCCCTAGTGGCATCCTCCTCTTCGACAATGGGTCCTTCAAAGACCGGATCAAGAGAAAGTTGGGGGTCTCGGCTCTTGTAACATGCCAGGACATATTCGGCGACGTTCTAGGCCAGAGATTTACCCTCCGTCTTGAGCTGGTCCACAATGACATCACCCATCGAGTCGAGTTAGCTGCCAGCAGAGTCAAGTGCCACCAATGTCTGGTCCAACTCTGGTGCTGGGTTCTTCGGACGTACTGGGCTGAAGCCAAGCAGCACCAAAGCTCTGTTCGCACCCCCCAAAAAAGCTCACACCTGCTGGGACTCACTTGCCCTTGAGCTCCGCAGATCCTCCAGCGACCTTCTGGACGTTGCAAGCTCCAAACCTTCCCGAGTGAAGCACTCGACCACTTTGGCATGTTGCTGAATACTCTCAGCTATTTGCTTTTCACGGTCGGCGAGCTCCATCTACAGGAGGTGGATGCGGTTCCGCCGTTCGGCCAGGTCCTTCTCCCTGCCTCTTACTTTCCTTTCTCTAGTGGCAACATCAGCTTCTCTTTTGGAGAGCTTCTGCCCCAGCTTCCAGTACTTCTCTTCCTCTTCCTTGCACCGCAAATCAAGCTTTTTTGTGCGGTCAGCCAAGTTTTGCTCTCCCAGAGACAGTTTCTGGGCAAGCTGTAACACCCTCATTTTCATGCATCATGCCCTACTTACATTCATATACATGTTTAACATTAATCCACATCAAGAGGAATGAGTTTAAAATTGATTTGGAACAAAACCAGACTTAAAATGCTGAAAAGTGCGGACTAGTCTGATTTTGGTGAGGACTAGTCTGATTTCTCTCTGACTAAAAAGGGACTTGTCCGTTTTTGCTGCCGACTAGTCCGATTTTGCCTCTGGACATTTTCAGACTTGTCCGATTTTATGCGGACTAGTCAGATATTCCAAGAATCCTTGAAAATTTGCTAAGTCCATGGACTTGTCCACACTAGTCCGGTGTTCCAGCGGACTTCTCCATTTTCCTCTCTAACTAAAGTCGGACTTGTCCGATTTTTGGCCAGACTTGTCCGATTTCTTTCTGACTAACTTTAGACTAGTCTGGTCCTTCTCGGACTTGTCCGATATTTTGCGACCCGAATTTATCCTTTGTTTTACGACTTGTTTCTTTGGTTTCACATTAAGTGGGCCTAGGGATGTCGTGTCTAACTATTTAGAGCCCATGTGGGACTCTAAACCGGCCTCTACTCCTCTGAAACTCAAAATCCATCTAACCCTAGCCTCCACCTCTATATAAACAACCCCACCCCTTGGTTTGACATCTAGTTGCCACTTTTCCACCCCACCCAAACCCTAGTTCCTGGAGAGCCACCACCAAGGAGGGAGGAGGAGATCCCAAGCAAGAAGAAGAAGAGGAGGAAATGAAAGAGGATCAAGATATCCATCAAGTTTTGTTCTTCATCACCAATTCATCTCCATGTTCATCCCCAACCCTAGATCGCCAAGATCTAAGTGTTTTCTCCAAGCTTCTTGATTCATTGGAGTCCTAAACACCTGGTATACCTTTTATTCTCTTTTCCTTACGTGAATTTGACCCCTAATCTCCAAATTTATGTCGATCTAGAAAACCCTAGTTTGCTAGTTCTGCGAAGTGCGGACTAGTCCGGCCTTTTGCGGACTAGTCCGATTTTACTGACTAAATTGTGTTGAATTGATTCTAAAAGTAGATCTAATCAAATCCAAATATGTATAAACTTGTTAAAATCTATTAGAACTAGTTAGTGATCATTAAAAGCAATCTATTAACAAGTTCTACCTTGCATTTGCATTAATCATGCATGTCATGTCAAATTGAGTAATATTTGTGCACTCTTTGATTATGTTTTTTGTTTGTATGTTTATTGTGTGGATTAGACGGATTTGCGCTAGAGAGTGCCACGGAGGATCTACAGCACCAAGAGTTTGAAGGCTTTGACCCTAATCAACCGCAGGAGCAAGGCAAGTGTCCTTGAAGCATATTGATCCTATTTCTAAAATAAATGTTTTGTTTGCAAAACTTCATGCTTGTGTCAAATTGATGGGAATCCTATGATAGGAAGTTAACTAGTTTTGTTTAACCACCCTTGTCACCTGGAGTTCATGGTAGAGAGTCGGGATGGGATTTTTACCTTTTTGCTTCGCTTAATCAATTGGGATGGGAAACCACTATATTATTTAATTATGCATTAATGATATATTGATTATCATGAACTGGTTAAAAAGATGGGTGATCTAAGCAAGCGTGGCTGGTGGATTGGGTTGGATGTTATGGTGGTTTGCTTGACTTAGATCTAAGGACCGGTTCATGCGAGAATAAGCTAGGATTACAGTGCCACCACGAGGCCAAGTATGGGTGCGGCGTAGCTGTTTAATTAGGGCTTTGCTAGTACTATTTGGGCCATTAAGGATGCTCGGGGAAGGGGTAGTTGGATTGGGTTTGTTGATGATTGGTGGGACTTCCCTGGGATCCGAATGGCTCAAGAGGGGGGGGCTTGGTTGAAGATGTGCTTTGTGAGAGACATCACCACCGGTGAAACTTCAGTGGGGTCTAAATAGGATAGTAATCCTTTTGTAAAGGCTATTTTGTGATCTCTTGTCCATACACCAAAGAAATTGTAATTGGCATAAGGGAGGTTCTTTAGTCACCGACGGGTGATGAAATCACAAACACGTGGGTAAAGTGGTACATACTCTGCAGAGTCTAATAAAACTATCATGATAGTCGTGCTCCCGGTTATGAGCACCTGGACAACTTCCATGATTAGAGGGAACTTGGTATTGGGATGGTGTTTGGGATGATTATTGTTTGGTAATGGTTATGGCTGGTTATGGATTAATTTCTGGTATTGAATATGGTTATTGGCAAATGGTGAAATCTGGAATTATTGATGATGGTAGTGAATTCAGACTAGTATTATGATATTACTTATGATTATGATGGGTTTACTACACATACAAATAATATATTGCTTTTCAAAAGTTTTACTGTACTTTTCAGCACTCAACCATTATTATATTTGCCATTTGAATCGGCCACATGTCATACTTTCCACACTTGCTGAGTACGACATGTACTCACACTTACAATCCCCCCCCCCAAACAGTTGCGGGTCAGGATTGGGAGTTTAATGGTGATTATGCATAGTTCTAGGCCGTGTCTACCGTCATCTTTGCCTGTGGTGTTGCATGAAGCTGTGCTATACCCTATCGCTTATGCTGCCTAGCTGTTTAGTTTGCTTGTTTAGTTTATTTCCACTGCATTAGTTGAACTTGTCATTAATATTCATTAGAACTTGTATTCGAGGATAATATGGTTTGTTCAATAAAATTTGGTTAATTAATATTGTGTTGTGGTAATTATCTCTATATCATTTGTGATGCACTCGTGTATGTGTGTTGAACGTCCTGGGCACACATATGCGTTCACTTGGTTTATTTTCGGAACCGGGTGTCACAGATTGGTATCAGAGCCACAGGTTGACCGTAGGATGCAGCCTAGATAGAATGGACACTTTAGAGCACATAGGAGCACTCAGGAATCGATGTGTTCTTACTTGGTGTGCTGCTTGCTATATATATTGTTTGCTTGTTGTCTTAATAGAGGATTTTGGGATGCTTTAGCATTGCCATGTCCACGTAGGCTAGTTAGTTTTCTAGTTTCGTATCCCTTGATGCATATCGTTGGGGACGTTTCAAAATTCTTACCTATTGCTTTTCTTCAGATGGTGAGGACTCGCAACCAGAGGGATGTCAATGATAAGGAGGAGAACCATGGAGTACCTCAAAACAACAATGGACAAGGACCTGCTCATGGAGCTATCAACATTGAGCAGCTATTGGCTATGCAGAACCAGCTCATGCAGACCATGATACAGACAATGGGACAGCTGCAGGCTGGTAACATCAATAATTATCCCCACATGCCTCCACCGCCACCCCCGCCTCCTCATAACCGATTGGTAGATTTTATGAGGACTAGGCCACCGACCTTTGCTCAAGCTGGCGACCCTATGGATGCCGATGATTGGCTCAAGTCCATGGAGAAGAAACTTGCTGTTGTCCAATGCAGTGACCGGGAGAAGGTCTTATTTGCTTATCATCAACTAGTTGGAGCAGCTGCGGATTGGTGGGATTCATATTGCAATGCTCATGAGAATCAGGAGAGGATTACTTGGGCCGAATTCAAAGAGAGCTTTCGTTCTCATTATGTGTCGGAAGGTGTTATGATTTTTAAGAGGCAAGAATTTGAGAACTTAAGGCAAGGAATATCAAGCGTGAGTTAATATCTCAATAAGTTCACTCAACTCTCAAGGTATGCGCCTGAGGATGTGAGTCGGGACAGTCGGAAACAATACTTGTTCATGAGGGGCTTGAACAATGAGATTCAAGTGTTGCTCAATTGTGACTATGCAAATTTCCAGAAGCTTGTGGACAAACAATTGTGGTGGAGAACAAGGTCTGTGATATGGAACAAGACAACAAGAGGAAGGCACCATATCAAGGACAGCAACAAGGAAGTAATGTGTGCCCTCGCTTTGCACCGCCAAATGCGCCTTACTTCAGTTCTTCTGTGCCTGCTCAACGCCCTGGATTTGCACCGCGCCCAACTCAATTTGTGCATTAGTGCCCTATCATGCAAGCACCTAGGCTCCAATGCCTTTTGCACCTCGTGCTAATTTTCCTGGTGCAAATGTTCAAATCAAGCTCGTCCCAATAATTTTGGTGGAGTTAAGAAGTGTTATACTTGTGGAGAAGCTGGACACTTTGCGCATCAATGTCCTAAGTCAGGCCTTGGTAAAGGAAGCAATGCGTCGAGGCAAAACCGAAGACCCAATGGAGGACAGCCACAGGGGTACTGCGGACAACAGAATTTTGCTCGTGGCAACGTGAACCATGTCTCTACAGAGGATGCTCAACAAGCGGATGACGTGGTCATTGGTATGTTTCTCGCAAACTCCAACCTCGCGACTATGTTGTTTGATTATGGAGCATCGCATTCATTCATTGCATCGATGTATGTCACCAAGTATAGTTTGCCTATCTCTCATATGAAGTTTACTCTATTGGTTAAGTCTCCTGGAGGTGAGATGAGGATAAATATAGTATGTCCAAAAGTAAGCCTTAGAATAAGGGGGGTAGACTTCTCCGCCAACCTCATTGTTTTGGATTCTCAAGGATTGGACATTATACTTGGTATGGACTGGTTGAGGAAGCACAATGGAGTTATTGAGTGTGCCACGAGGACGGTGTAGTTGACCAATGAAGAAGGGATCACCGTAGAATTTGAAGCATCTCAAACCACACCGAAGCAATTGGAGCTGAATCATATGGACAGTGCCGCAATTGAGGATATTCCGGTGGTGTGTGAATATTTGGATGTTTTTCCGGATGGGTTACCAGGTATACCACCTGATTGAGACATTGAGTTTGCTATTGATTGAATACCTGAAACTGCACCTATAGCTAAGAGGCCGTATAGGATGCCTCCTATGGAACAAGCGGAGCTCAAGAAGCAGATTCAAGAGCAACTATAGACGGGTTTTATTCGCCCCAGCTCTTCACCTTGGGGAGCACCCATTCTATTTATGGACAAGAAGGATGGGTCGCAAAGGATGTGCGTAGATTACCGAGCTCTCAACGAGGTAACTATCAAGAACAAGTACACCTTGCCACACATAGAAGACTTGTTTGATCAGATGAAGGGTGCTCGTGTCTTCTCTAAGATTGATTTGAGGCCGGGAGACTTTCAAATGAAAATTAGACCGTTGGACATACCTAAGACGGCTTTTAGGACACGGTATGGATCTTATGAGTACACCGTGATGTCCTTTGGATTGACCAATGCACCTGCGTACTTTATGTACCTCATGAATAAGGTCTTCATGGAGTACTTGGGTAGATTCATTGTGGTGTTTATTGATGACATTATGATCTACTCGAAGGATGAGAAGGAACATGAGGAACACTCGAGGCTTACGCTGCAAAAATTGAGGGAGCATCAATTGTATGCCAAGTTCAACAATTGTCAGTTTTGGTTGAAAGAGGTGTCGTTTTTGGGTCATATCATCTCAGGAGGAGGAGTATCGGTTGACCCCGGAAAAATGAGAGACGTGTTGAAATGGGAACCTCCGCATAATGTAAAGGAAATAAGGAGTTTTCTTGGGATGGCTGGATATTACCGTAGATTCATCAAGGACTTTTCCAAGATAGCCAAGCCAATGACAAAATTGCTAATGAAGGGAAAGGCTTTCCAATGGACTCAAGCTTGTCAAAACAGTTTTGAGGAGTTAAAGAAGAGGTTTACAACAGCCCCAGTTTTGGTATTGCCGGATGTAAGCAAGAGTTTTGATATTTATTGCGATGCATCGAGACAAGGACTTGGATGTGTATTGATGCAAGAGGGTCAAGTGGTCGCCTATGCATCGAGACAATTGAAGAAACATGAGCAGAATTATCCTACACATGATCTTGAACTAGCAGCCGTGGTACATGCATTGAAGATTTGGAGACACTATATTCTTGGACATAGGTGTGAAATTTATACAGATCATAAGAGTTTGAAGTATATTTTCACACAAAAGGATCTGAATTTGAGGCAACAGAGATGGTTGGAGCTCATCAAAGATTATGATTTGGGGATCAACTATCATCCGGGAAAAGCCAATGTAGTGGCCGATGCTTTGAGTAGAAAAGGAGTAAGTCATCAACTCACAGTTTGAGAGTTACCATCCGACTTATGTAAGGAGTTTGAACGGTTGAACCTTTGATTTGTAAATGAGATGAAGATGATGGAGTTAAACCCAACCTTGGAGCAAGAAGTTCGAGAGGCACAGACCAAGGATGAGGAAATTCAAGAAATCAAGGAAAGGACCCAAGAGGGGAGAGAATTCAGATTTGATAAGGATGAACATGGTACCTTATGGCATGGAAAAAGGATTGTCGTGCCCAATGTAAAGCATATTCGGGAGACGATATTAAAAGAGGCACATGACTCACCATACTCAATTCATCCTGGTTGTACAAAGATGTACAAAGACTTCAAGATGTGCCATTGGAGGGATAGCATGAAAAAGGACATAGCTGAATATGTAGCGTTGTGTGATGTGTGCCAATGAGTCAAGACGGAACATCAAAGGCCAGCTGGACTATTACAACCATTAAAGATTCCGGAATGGAAGTGGGAAGAAATCGGTATGGACTTCATAGTTGGTTTACCGCGTACCCAGTCCGGGTATGACTCAACTTGGGTAATCGTTTATCAATTGACCAAGTCATCTTATTTTGTTCCTGTCAAGACCAAGTATACATCTGCACAATTGGCCGAAATATACATGGAGCATATTGTGTGTCGACATGGAGTCCCTAAGAAGATAGTCTCGGATAGAGGTTCCCAATTTACCTCCAGGTTTTGGCAAAAGTTGCATGAAGAATTAGGAACAAGGTTGAATTTTAGTTCAGCATACCACCCTCAAATGGATGGACAAACCGAGAGGACCAATCAAATTTTGGAGAACATGTTAAGAGCTTGTTCTTTGAAGCATGGGAAAGGTTGGGACAAGAGCTTGCCATATGCATAATTTTCATACAACATTAGTTACCAAGCAAGCTTGAAAATGTCATCATATGAAGCGATTTATGGAAGGAAGTGTAGGACACCTTTATTCTGGAATGAGGCAGGACAAACTCAAGTATTTGGTTCAGTTGTGTTGCAAGAAGCCGAAAAGCAAGTCCAAATAATTTGTGAAAACTTGAGGGCTGCCTAATCAAGACAAAGGGGCTATGCGGACAATAGGAGAAGGAAATTAGCCTTTGGAGTGGGAGATTTGGTTTACCTCAAAGTGTCACTAATGAGAGGTCATAAGAGGTTTAACATAAGAGGCAAGCTAGCACCTCGCTATATCGGACCATTCAAGATTTTGGACAAAAGAGGAGAAGTAGCATATAAGTTGGAGATGCCAACTCATCTTTCAGACGTACATGATTTCTTTCATGTTTTCCAGCTCAAGAAATGTTTGAGAGTACCGGAGGAACAAGTGCATTGGAAGGATTGGAACTAGAGGAAGATTTGACTTATGCCGAACAACCAATCAAAATTTTGGAAGCCAAGGAGAGAGTCACAAGGAACAAGGTTATTAGATGGTGCAAAGTTCAATGGAAGCACCACACGGAGAAAGAAGCGACGTGGGAATTGGAGGATGATATCAAGAAGGAATTTCCCTATCTCATATCTTCTGCGTCGAATCTCGAGGGCGAGATTCATTTTAAGGGGGTAGGTTTGTAACACCCTCATTTTCATGCATCATGCCCTACTTACATTCATATACATGTTTAACACTAATCCACATCAAGAGGAATGAGTTTAAAATTGATTTGGAACAAACCGCATTTAAAATGCTGAAAGTGCGGACTAGTCCGATTTTGATGAGGACTAGACCGATTTCTCTCTGACTAAAAATGGACTTGTCCGTTTTTGCTGCGGACTAGTCCGATTTTGCCTCTGGACATTTTCGGAATTGTCCGATTTTATGTGGACTAGTCCGATATTCCAAGAATCCTTGAAAATTTGCTAAGTCTCTGGACTTGTACGAACTAGTCCGGTGTTCCAACGGACTTGTCCGTTTTCCTCTCTGACTAAAGTCGGACTTGTCCGATTTTTGGCCAGACTTGTCTGATTTCTTTCTGACTAACTTCAGACTAGTCCGGTCCTTTTCGGACTTGTCCGATATTTCGTGACTACGAATTTATCCTTTGTTTTATGACTTGTTTCTTGGGTTTCACATTAAGTGGGCCTAGGGACGTCGTGCCTAACTCTTTTAGATCCCATGTGGGACTCTAAACCGGCCTCTACTCCACTGAAACTCAAAATCCATCTAACCCTAGCCTCCACCTCTATATAAACAACCCCACCCCTTGGCTTGACATCTATTTGCCACTTTTCCACCGCACCCAAACCCTAGTTCGTGGAGAGCCAACACCAAGGAGGGAGGAGAAGATCCCAAGCGAGAAGAAGAAGAGGAGGAAATGAAAGAGGATCAAGATCTCCATCAAGTTTTGTTCTTCATCACCAATTCATCTCCAAGTTCATCCCCAACCCTAGATCGCCAAGATCCAAGTGTTGTCTCCAAGTTTCTTGATTCATTGGAGTCCTAAACACCTGTTATACATTCTATTCTCTTTTTGTTACGTGAATTTGACCCCTAATCTCCAAATTTACGTCGATCTAGAAAACCCTAGTTCGCTAGTTCTGCGAAGTGCGGACTAGTCTGGCCTTCTGCAAACTAGTCCGATTTTGCTGACTAAATTGTGTTGAATTGATTCTAAAAGTAGATCTAATCAAATTCAAATCTGTATAAACTTGTTAAAATCTATTAGAACTAGTTAGTGATCATTAAAAGCAATCTATTAATAAGTTCTACCTTGCATTTGCATTAATCATGCATGTCATGTCATATTGAGTAATATTTGTGCACTCTTTGATTGTGTTTCTTGTTTGTATGTTTATTGTGTGGATTAGGCGGATTTGCGCTAGAGAGTGCCGCGGAGGATCTACAACACCAAGAGTTTGAAGGCTTTGACCCTAATCAACCGCAAGAGCAAGGCAAGTGTCATTGAAGCATATTGATCCTGTTTCTAAAATAAATATTTTGTTTGCAAAACCGCATGCTTGTGTCAAATTGATGGGAATCCTATGATGGGAAGTTTACTAGTTTTGTTTAACCACCCTTGTCACCTAGAGTTCATGGTAGAGAGTCGGGATGGGATTTTTACCTTTTTGCTTCGCTTAATCAATTAGGATGGGAAACCACTATATTATTTAATTATGCATTAATGATATATTGATTACCATGAACTGGTTTAAAGATGGGTGATCTAAGAAAGAGTGGCTGGTGGATTGTGTTGGATGTTATGGTGGTTTGCTTGCTTTAGATCTAAGGACCGGTTCATGCGAGAATAAGCCAGGATTACAGTGCCGCCATGAGGCCAAGTATGGGTGCTGCGTAGCTGATTAATTAGGGCTTTGCTAGTACTCTCTGGACCATTAAGGATGCTCGGGGAAGGGGTAGTCGGATTGGGTTCGTTGATGATTGGTGGGACTACCCTGAGATCCGAATGGCTCAAGAGGGGGCCCTTGGTTGAAGATGTGCTCTGTGGGAGACATTGCCATCGGTGAAACCTCAATGGGGTCTAAACAGGCTAGTAATCCCTTTGTAAAGGCTATTTTGTGATCTCTTGGCCATACACCAAAGCAAGTGTAATTGGCATAAGGGAGGTTCTTTAGTCGCTGACGGGTGATGAAATCACAAACACGTGGGTAAAGTTGTACAAACTCTGCAGAGTCTAATAAAACTATCATGATAGTCGTGCTCCCGGTTATGAGCACCTGGACAACTTCCATGATTAGAGGGAACTTGGTATTGGGATGGTGTTTGGGATGGTTATGGTTTGGTAATGGTTATGGCTGGTTATGGATTAATTTCTGGTATTTAATATGGTTATTGGCAAATGGTGAAATCTGGAATTATAGATGATGGTAGTGAATTCGGACTGGTATTATGATATTACTTATGATTATGATGGGTTTACTACACATACATATAATATATTGCTTTTCAAATGTTTTACTGTACTTTTTAGCACTCAACCATTATTATATTCGTCATTTGAGTCAGCCACATGTCATACTTTCCACACTTGCTAAGTACGACATGTACTCACTCTTGCAATCCCCCCCCAACAGTTGCAGGTCAGGATTGGGAGTTTAATGGTGATAATGCAGAGTTCTAGACCGTGTCTACCGTCAACTTTGCCTATGGTGTTGCATGGAGTTGCGCTATACCCTATCACTTATGCTGGCTAGCTGTTTAGTTTGCTTGTTTAGTTTATTTCCGCTGCATTAGTTGAACTTGTAATTAATATTCATTAGAACTTGTATTCGAGGATAATATGGTTTGTGCAATAAAATTTGGTTAATTAAACTTGTGATGTGGTATTTATCTGTATATCGTTTGTGATGCGCTCGTGTATGTGTGTTGAATGTCTAGGGCACACATATGCGTTCACTTGGTTCATTTTCGGAATCGGGTGTCACACGAGCTCCTCCTCCCTCTTCATGAGATCCTCCTGCATCTTCAGGAGTTTCTCTTCCCTCTCATCGAGGCCTGCTCGGTGCTTCATAAGAATCTCGTTTAATGTATTGAGGTTGTCTTGATGTTCGTCATCAGCATCATTGCTTTTTATAGCGTGCTCGAGAATTTCCCGAGACTTAGCGTCGAAGGCCCTGATGGAGGCCTCCCTTTCTTCTAGCAACTGGCTCCAATATTCCATTCAGGCCTTCTCATTCTCTTCCCACTCCTTTTGGTCAGTAAGCCTCGTCTGCGCCAATTTGGTCTCAAAGTGAAGCCTGTTGCGCCAACGCCTCAAGGTGTGGCGCTCTTCTTCGAGAACCATAATGTCGACATCGAAGGCGAGCTGGACATGACGGAGGCTCGAGCAGGCATTGTCAATAGACAACGCTGAGGGAATAGGATCTAGACCTGTCAGCATCATCTTCGCCGGCTCCAGGGGGTCTTCAATTACAAAAATCGGGTCCCATGTCACAAGTGTGGCTCCCTGTGGTCCTGCAACACTTGGGTCGCCCTCAGGAAGCACAGCAGCCACCACTGTCGCCGAGGGAACTTCAACCTCCGGAGATGATGTTGAAGGTTCCCCCTCTGGAATTTCCACCGTTGGCTCAGCGGGTGGATGACCCCGCAGACTCTTCTGGGTGCTCGGCTCGAACATGGTCGCCTCCGGAGCAATCACCTCCGAGGCAGACGTTGGAGCTTTGTCCAAAGTCCCCACCACCTCCGTCTCAGGCGCTAGTACATCAACAATCTCTGGCATGGAGGTCAGAACTTCGACTATCTCCGACATAGAAATCGGAGCTTCGGACACCACCAGCTCACCCACCGGCTCTTCAACAACTTCTGACAGAAGCGTCAGAGCTTCGCTTGCTTCCAGCTCAAATGTCGGAGTTTCCACCATCTTCGTGTCTTGCGCCGGAGCTTCAACCGCCAGCGCTGCTGCTGCTGGCGCATCTTCACGAATGTCTCCTCCGTGGTCTAGCGCTACCACGAGAGCTCCTGGGGTCGCTTTGGGATACAGATCCACGACAGCTGGTGCCGAAGCTGTTGTGACCTCAGCCACCACTTGGGGAGGCGCACGGGTCGGAGCTGGAACTTCCACCTCCACAGCCTCAATCGTTGTGGAGGGTGCCGGAGCTTCCATGCTTTTCTTCGTCGCCCTGTAAACAAAGAATTGAAAGATTCAATACATGGCAAAAAGAAAACCAGCAACACAAGATGTGGATGTAATGTTTACCTTTGGAGGTTACCGCTCCAACTGGCATGGAATTTCTTCATCGGGCGATCAGAGCTAGAGCCCACTATTGTCAGTGTGGCTGGAGCTCCAAATTGCTGCGTGGAACTTGTCGCCGTCTTCGGCGTTGCCTCAGTCGGGACCTTCCTCAGTTGGGAAGGACCTCCGGGCCTGGAGCCCATGCCCGGCGCTGGGACCAAAGTTGATCTGCCGGAGCTAGTACCCTTGAGGACGCCTGCGCTGGAGGAGGTGTAGCCGCCGAAGATCTGCCTCGCTGAGGAGAAGGGGTAGTTGTAGTCGGAGCTAACCTGACATGGCTCATATCAGTGCGCCTCAGCTTCCACTTCCGGCTGGAGGATTCGGCTGGCTCCTTGCCTTTGCCCTTGCCCTTGCCAACGTCATCAACTTTTTGGCTCGTGGCAGGGGTAGCCACCCTCTCTGAAGCTCCGGGGATCGCAACACCGTAGATATGGCGCCTATCGACGATGCCCAAGTCATCCAATGCTGGCATTCTCCTCCGGATCTCCCTGCTAAGCTCTGGAACCATGTTCAGAGGCAGGAAGGCAGCCGACAAAGTCAGGGCGTCGCGGGAGATACCTCCATTTTGAAATTTCCTGAGATGGATCTTCAAAGCTTCATCATCCAAGTTGGTGTTCAAACCAACTTCAATTCGGTTATGATCCATCTCACTATTGAACGCCCATGCGGGCCACTCCCTAGTCTTCAAAGGAGCCCGCCTGTTCACCAAGAAATTGCCGAAGACCATTTGGGGGGGTCACTCCTCCCTCTATGCGTTCTTCGATCCTTTCCAGGATGGGCTTGTACGCATCCAACAGCTCTGAAACTACGTTCCAGGCGTCGGTGTCGACATTGGGAAGGCCCTTGGGTAGCTCCAGCCTTTCTTGCTTCTCCACAGTGATGATCGCCCATTACTTCTTCCAATTGTCCAACTTGCCGGAGGGGAAGGTCTTCAACTACTTGAAGGGGCAATTCTTCCGCTTCACGAAGTAGTAGAAGCCGATGAGCTTCGTCCCTTTGCCAGTGTTGTGGACCGTGAAGAAGGTCCGGAATAGCTCGATGCAGGGAGGCACACCCACCCACATCTCGCAGAAGTGGACGAAAGTTGCCACTAGCAAGAGGGAATGGGGGCCAAGATGATAAAGCTGGAGGCCATAGAAATCCAACAACATCAAGAGAAAGCTTGAAAAAGGTGGTATCAGACCCACCATGGTGTACGCCGAGAAGTACACCATATCTCCGATGCGCTCCTTCTTGAAAGGGAGCTTGCCGAAGCGGATGTCGCGGTTGAAGGAATCGCTGGACCACCCCATGTAGGTCCGGGCACTCGCCATCTCATAATTGGTCTTGACCTTGCTACGGAGAACACCCAACTCCATCACGGCAAAGTGGAACGGAAGTTCGAAGGCTATGCAAAGGTTGGGAGGCTCTGAACGCAAGTTCGATCGAAAGCATAAAGATACCTCAAACTGTGCAGACTCTCCTTCTTAAGTAAGCCTCCACAACGCTTGGATGGAAATCGCAATTGGACCGAGATCACATTTTCAAAAACTTACCCTATCAATGACAAATGGGCTCGCGTCCACTTCGGCGGAAAGGTGAACCATTGTCATGATGGGAGGTTGGAAGCCCGAGGGCGGTGGTCTGACAAGGTGCGCGGAACCGATACGGTTTTCGCATTGGGAACCAGCTACCTTCAGTTGCGTGAGATCTGCACAGGAAGATCTCACCTGCCGCATTCAAAAGAAGCCACACGGCGATGGTTTAACAACGGACCATCGCCCCAACAGCACATCAGAAGACCTTTGAATTTGCATCATGTGAATCAAAGATGGCCCTACCTCTGGTAGAATAACTTAACCCAAAGGGTTTTTCCCAGAGGTGGGCCTGGGGGCCACTGTCGGTACCCTGCGTACCGGGTACCCCATGATACCGCAAGAAACGCTAAGGAGTTCCTCTAGTCCAAGTTCAAGACTTTTGAAGGCTGCACGTGTTACACTGTACTGGACCCGCCTCCCTTGTTTGGGTAGCTCCGGCATTGCCATGTGTAACACAAGGCTGGACCTAACACCCATCATAGGGAAGCTCCGGTCTTGCCACCTGTCCAGTCACCCCGGACCTAACCCCCAGTAGAGGGAAGCTCTGGTACTGCCACGTGTATAGTGGCTCTGGACCTGCCTCCCCATGATGGGAAGCTCCGAAGCCACCACGTGTTGAGCTTACGAACCTAGGACCTCAACGGAAGACTGACAAATATCTAATGGCTCGGACTTTCAAGGGACAGTTAAAGGGACAGTTTCAAGACATGATTAGTGTCATTAATGCTATATTAATGACACACAATCAGTGGCTTGATAATAGGGGTAATGCCGTCATTAAGGTGCGTTATCACACTGTTAATCACACTTAATACTTGTAGATCATGTATTAGGCTATTAACTACGCCAGGGCCACATGTCGGGCCAGACAAGTGTTGTAACAGCCAGTACTTAGACTATAAAAGGGTTGTGCCGCATTGTACGTGGACAGACAAGCTCACACGCTCACTAGCATCACTCAAATTCATACATACAACACACAACCCATGGAGTAGGGTGTTACGCTTAGGTGGACCGAACCACGTAAAACCCATAGCGTCATCATCTTGTTCGTAATCTCACTCACGCCCCAACCAATCAAGAACCTCTGCGGGCTACAATGTAGTAGTACCGGGGGAAGTGTCGATCGCACACTTCGACAGATTAAATCCGAACTCCGCCACCCCTCCTCCTATATAAACACCCCAACACTACCTCTCACCCTGCCCCACGTTAGAGAAAACCTTCAACCTTTGTTTCTTCATGAGGCGCTGTTAGGAAGAGAGGAGCTCAACACAAGGAAAAGAAGGGAGGAGAAGAAAGGAGAACGAGGAGAAGATGAAGGATCAAGCAAGAACGTCGTTGCTTCTGTGATCTTCATTGACTCTTCGATATCAACATTCCTCACAGTCAATTCTCCATCAACAAACCTAGACGTCAAGTTCTTGCGTTGCACCTAATCCTCGACCGTTGAACCATTGGATTTACGATAATTGCCCTAGATCCAACTTTCCACGTCAATTCTAATTCCAATATTGATTCCAACCATGCCCTAGTTGGGAAGTTCGCAAAACCCTAGACATAGCGGACTTGTTCGGCCCAGTGCGGACTACTCCGTTCCAGGGCGGACATGTCCGACCCAATGTGACTAGTCCGACCTTTGAATTATGAAATTTCTGAAACTACTCCAGTTTTATCTAAAATGACTCAAAACTTGCTCAAACATGTAAAACTCAATTGTAACTAGTTAGTAAGCACTAATAGCAACCTAATAACACATGTTATCTCATTATTGCATCATTCATGCATATCATGGCATATTGAGTACTATATGAACATTTATTGATTGTAATGCTTGTTTCGCATGTTTGTCGCGCGGAATAGAAGGTAACGCTCTAAAAGGTGCTTACGAGGACCTTTACTTTGAAGATCTTGATCCAAACCAGCCACCGGAGCAAGGCAAGTGTCCTTGAACATTTTGATCCTGTTTTGAAATGTCTTGTTTACAAAACTGCATGCTTGTGTCAATTTGATGGGAAACCCATGAATAGGTGTTTACTAGACTTGCATGCTCATCCTTGACGCTTGGAATATAATACAGAAAGTCGGGAAGGGTATTTTACACTTTTGCCTCGCTTTACTTAATTGGGATTGGGAATAACCAAAAGACTTAATTATGAACTAATGAACATATGGACTATGTGAATTGATGATAATGACCCTTTAGCAACATGGAACCTAGGGATCTAAGTAAGCCTATTATGTGGAACGGGTTGGAAAAATTTGGGGATTTTTCTTGCTTTAGATCTACGGACCGATTCATGGAGCGACCACCCAGGATAACAGTGCCACCACAGATTCAGTTATGGGTGCGACTTAGCTGATTAATCAGTGTATTGCCAGTATCGTTCGGATCATAAGGAAGGCACGGGGAATGGGAGTCAGTTGAATTTGCAGTTATGGTGGGACTTCCTTGGGATCCAAATGACACAAGAGGGGGCCCTTGGATGGATGTGTTCAATTGGAGACATCACCTCTAATTAAACCTCAGTGGGTCCGCACATGCTGGTAGTCACTTTGTAAAGTCTATTTTGTGATCTCTTGGCCACACACCAACGGAAGTATGAGACGGCATAATTGAGATTCCTTAGTCATCGAAAGGTGATGAAATCACAGACTTGTGGGTAAAGTGGTACAACCTCTGTAGAGTGCAAAACTATCATGATAGCCATGCTCCCAGTTATGAGCGACGTGGGCCCTCACATAATCAGAGATATGGTCCTAAAAATTGATTGATGGTTGGAATTGGATATGGAATCGGGATTGGAACCTGGTTTTGGTTGTGATGAGTTGGATTTGATGGTTATGGATAATTATGGATGATTATGGTTAAGTATGTCAAATTGATGGAATTGGATATGGTATCGTTGGTATTTGGGTTATTATGGGATTTGACCTCACATAGTAATCATAAGTCACATTTTCCAGTTTTTGCAATTACAATGTACTTTTGCAATTAACCATTTATTATCGTCCTTGTTAAGCTACATGTCATACTTTTCCACACTTGTTGAGTACTACATGTGCTCAACCTTGCTATTCTCACATTCATTTAGTAACAAGCGATAATTTGGAGTACCCGGAGAATTTTGAGGAGTTCTAGGCGTGCGTGTTTCCATCAAGCTTCCTGTGGAGATGAAGTTTATTAGTATTTAGTTTTCCGCTGCAATATTTTTGTTAGAGCTTGTATTCGAGACTATTTTAGGTATTGTATTAAGGTACTATTTGTTATTTAATACATGATTATAATATGAATATCGTTTGTGATGCACTTGTGTATGTGTGTTAAACATCCTGGACACACATATGTGTCACACTTGTTCATTTTCGGAACAGGATGTTACAAATTTGTATGAGAGCCATGTTTGACCGTAGGACGCAAGGCTAGGTAGAATGGACACCACAAAGCACTTAGGACTTCTTTCCTTTCAAAATTTACATGTTTTACACTATTTTGCCTTCCACTACCTATATGTTGTGGGAAAAATGTATGCTTTTGCTGCTGCCGCAATTTTTACCTCTTTTCCATCTTTTTGAGCTATTGCACATCCTCTCACCTTGTTTATGACTGCTACAATTTCAGAACTTGCATTTACACTTTCCTCTAATATTCTCATGTTTCCTCTATAGATGGCTCACACAAAAATGAGAGCCCACAAGTGAGCTCATTTGACACCTCTTGAAGCAAGCTTAGGCCTTACAAGTGGCCACCAAGAGAACCAGCCCAAGAAGAGGAGGAAGTGAGCTCCCCCGCAAAAGAAGTTGAGCATGAGCATACCAACACAACGGAGGAAGATCCTGAAGAGGTGGAGATTTTTGGTGATGATGAAGATGAAGATGAAGCACATGAGGATGAGGAACCCTATGAAGAGGAGCCACAAGAGGATGAACCCACAGGGCTAGAGGATGTACCTGCAGTCCAAGAAGGTGCACCCGCGCCTATTGGAGCTAGGAAGGAGGATAAGAGTCCAGTTTTCTGTTTTGCTCATGAATTCTGTTCCGATGGGACCGATCGAGGATTTGCAGCTAATAAATTGAAGGAGTTCCTTGACCAATAGAATATGCAGCTGAAGTTATTATGTTAAGAGGATTCCATGTTATGGACGTGATGAATGGAAGGCTCAAGTTACAATTCTCGCTAAGGATGTTGTGATCACCCGACACTTTGCGCCCACATGGAGGTCCACCAGGGAGCAAGCTGTTGATGATGTTGCTTGGGAAGCACTCACTAGGTTGTGTTAATCCTATCGTGGGTAGCTTGGAGATACTAGCTTTGCGCTACACCCACGTCTCAAAAGTGGAACAAGGGAAATAATGGGACCACAAGAAGGAGCTCAGCCCGGTCCTCATGCTATTGACAGGTCTCAGGGGATACTTGTGAATTTGTGAAATCGCTACTCTAATGCCATGAAAGAGATACGCTACCTCCGCAAGAGATTGCTCATCATGGAAAAGCAAGAGGGGGCCCGTGCTACTTTGGCAACCAATAGTGTAGCGAGCTCCCCAGCGCCTACATGGACGGCCAACTCACTTTGACGTGCACTTGTGTATGACTCACTGCCTCCGTCGCCTTCGCCGCCTCAAGACCAGAACAACCATGGCTCTCACAATTAAGTCTAGGTCTCCTGTTAGAAGTTTTAATGATGTTTATATTGTAATAGCTATAGTTTCTATGGTATGCTAAATTTTCTATGGTGTGTGCTTGTTTGCGTGCTTTATGTGATTTGTGGGAAACTTTAGCGGCTTGTCCACATTCGCACATAGTACAGAGATATGGGATGCTTCGACACTTGTCCATATCCTCATATAGAGTTTTATTATATAATAGAAGAGTTGCTTAGTTCATATACCTTGATGCCTATAGTTGGAGACGTTTTCTCTCGAACTCTGAATTCTTCCATCTCTTGCTCTTTTCCACCCGCAGATGTCGAGGGTAACCCGTAACCAATGGTACGCCGATGGTAATGATGACAACATTAAGGTTCCTGTGAACGTAACCTTGGACCTAAGGCCAACAATATGGAGTGCCTCATAGCTATGCAAAATCAGCTCATGCAGACCATGATTCGAACTTTGGGACACCTGCAAGCCAACAACAACAACCAAAACCATATGCCTGTGTCACCACCGCCACCGCCACCCCTGCTGCCCCACAACTGACTGGGAGAATTTATGAGGACCAGGTCGCCTACTTTTGCTCAAGCCAAGGATCCTATGGAAGATGATGATTGGTCGAAATATGTTGAGAAGAAGCTTGCTATTGTCCAATGCAGTGACCGAGAGAAGATTCTTTTTGCCTCACACCAGCTAGTTGGAGCCGCTGCTGATTGGTGGGAAGATCGTTGCAATGCTCATGCTAATCAAGAGAGAATCACTTGGGCTGAATTCAAGGAGAGTTTCTGCTCGCATTATGTACCTGAGGGAGTCATGATACTGAAAGGTAGGAATTTGAGAGCCTCAAGCAAGGGAGGATGAGTGTGAGTGAGTATCTAAATAAATTCACTCAACTTTCAAGGTATGCTCTAGAAGACATCAATACAGATAGCAGGAAGCAGTACCTATTCATGAGGGGTCTGAATAAAGAAATTCAAGTTCAATTGCTCAACCGTGACTATGCAAACTTCCAGAAGCTTGTTGACAAGGCCATTGTTGTTGAGAACGAGGTCCATGAGATGGAACATGACGGAAAGAGGAAAATGCCATATCAGGGACAACCACAAGGAAGCAGTGTTCGCCCTCACTATGCACCATCCAATGCATCATACTACAACCCATCTGCTTCTGCATACCGCCCTGCTTATCCACCGCGCCCAAATCAGCCACTGTAGCAACGCCCTCCCATGCAAGCACCTCACTTACCCATGCTGCCTGCACCTCGTCCTAATATGGGTGCCTACGCTCATAATCAACCTCGCCCTAATTTATCTGGCACCACTGGTAGCAAGACATGCTACACTTGTGGTCAGGTGGGACACTTTGCTAATCAATGCCCAAAGTCAGGCCAGGCACAGATGAACAATGCTCCGAGGTAGAATCCTAGACGAATGGAGGAACAACTCAAGGTAACCGTGGACCATAAAATTTTGCTCGTGGCAAGGTGAACCAAGTATCTGCAAAAGTGGCTCATCAAGCTAATGATGTCATGATTGGTATGTTCCTTGCAAACTCCTACCCTGCTACTATATTATTTGATTCTGGAGCATCTCATTCGTTCATCTCATTAAAGTATGTCACAAAGCATAGCATGCCTATATAAAACATGGAGTATAATATGTTGGTTAATTCTCCTGGAGGGGAGATGAGGACAAATATAATATGTCCAAAAGTAAACCTTAAAATAAGGGGGTAGATTTCCTCGCCAACCTTATAGTTCTAAAGTCAAAAAGATCGGACATAATACTTGGAATGGATTGGCTGCGGAAGCATAACGGAGTGATCCAATGTGCCACACGGACAGTGCAGTTGACAAACGACGAAGGGGTCAGTATAGAGTTCAAGGCAGCTCAGCCAACAACTGGAAAGGCAATACTAAATCATATGGATAGTGTGACATTGGAGGAAATTCTGATTGTTTGTGAGTATCCAGAGGTGTTTCCAAAAGAATTGCTAGGTATGCCACCCGATCGTGACATTGAGTTTGTCACTGATTTAATAACTGAAACTGCACCTATAGCTAAAAGGCTATATAGGATGCCTGCTAATGAATTAGTGGAGCTCAACAAGCATATTCAAGAGCAGCTAGAAAAGAGTTTTATACTCCCGAGTTCCTCACCATGGGGAGCCCTGGTGCTCTTCATAGATAAGAAGGGCGGATCCCAAAGGATGTGTATGGATTCCCGGTCTCTCAATGAGGTGACAATCAAGAATAAGTATTCGTTGCCCGTATTGAGAATCTGTTTGACCAAATGAAGGGAGCACAAATATTCTCCAAGTTCGATCTTCGATCAGGATACATTGAAATGAAGATTAGACCATAAGATATACCCAAAACCGCTTTACAGACGCAATATGGATGATATGAGTACACTGTTATGTCATTTGGATTAACTAATGCACCTTCTTAACATGTATCTCATGAATAAGGTCTTCATGGAGTATCTGGATAAGTTCGTCATAGTGTTCATCGATGATATCATGGTATACTCGAAAAGCGAAGAAGAGCATGAAGAGCATTTAAGGTTGATATTGCAGAAACTGCGAGAGCACCAGTTGTATGCCAAGTTCAATAAGTGAGAATTTTGGCTGAGGGAGATATCACTTTGAGGCCATATCATCCCCGAAGGAGGAGTATCGGTTGATCCATGAAAAGTGAAATATGTTTTAAAATAGAATCCACCATAGAATGTGAAGGAAATCTGAAGTTTCTTAGGAATGGCTGGATATTATTGCCGTTTCATCAAGGACTTCTCAAAGATAGCGAAGCCCATGACTGAACTACTAATGAAGGAGAAACCATTCAAATGGACTCAGGCATGTCAGAACAGCTTCGAGGAGCTAAAGAAGAGATTAACCACCGCACTAGTGTTGACATTGCCATATGTGAGAAAAAGCTTTGATGTGTACTGTGATGCATCGAGACAAGGACTTGGCTGTGTATTGATGCAAGAAGGCCGAGTAGTAGCTTATACATCCATGCAATTGAAGAAACATAAGTTGAATTATCCAACACATGACCTCGAACTCGCAGCTGTAGTGCATGCATTGAAGATTTAGAGGCACTACAAACTGGGTCATAGGTGTGAGATTTACACGGACCACAAGAGTCTCAAGTACATATTCACACAAACGGATTTGAATTTGAGGCAACGATGATGGTTGGAGCTCATTAAGGATTACAGTGTGGGAATCAACTATCACCCAGGAAAGGCCAATGTAGTGGCAGATGCTTTGAGTCCAAAAGGAGTAAGCCACCAACTCACGGTTCGGGAGTTGCCAACTGAGCTATGTAGGGAGTTTGAATGATTGTGTCTTGGATTCATGAATGAAATAGGATCAATGGAAGTAAATCCAACTTTAGAACAGGAAATATGAGAGGGTCAAACAACAGATGAGGAAATCCAAGAGATCAAGAAAAGAACCCATGAGGGGAGAGAACGGAGGTTTGACGAGGATGACAATGGCATGCTATGGCTTGGGAAATTAATTGCTGTGCCTAATGTGAAGCATCTTCGGGAGGCGATATTGAAGGAGGCACATGACTCGTCTTATTCAATTCATCCAGGTTGTACAAAAATGTACAAGGACTTGAAGACGTGCTACTGGTGGGATGGCATGAAGAAGGACATAGCTACATATGTTGCATTATGTGATGTGTGCCAACGAGTGAAGGCTCAACATCAAAGGTCAGCTGGAATGCATTATGTGATGTGTTCCAAAATGGAAGTAGGAAGAAGTTGGTATGGATTTCATAGTTGGTTTGTCGTGCACCCCACCAGGATATGACTCAATATGAGTTATTGTGGATCGGTTAACCAAATCTACGCATTTTATCCCCGTTAAGACTACTTATAATGGTGCGAAGATGGCATAATTTTATATGGGGAGAATAGTGTGTTTACATGGAGTACCTAAGAGAATAGTGTTCGACAGAGGGTCTCAATTCACCTCTAGGTTTTGGCAGAAACTGCACGAGTCTATGGGAGCTCAATTGAACTTTAGTTCTGCGCATCACCCCTAAACGGATGGACAAACCAAAAGAACAAATTAGATATTAGAGGACATGCTAAGAGCGTGTGCTCTAAAGTATGGAGGAAGTTGGGATAAAAGTATGCCATACGCTGAATTCTCCTACAACAACAGCTATCAAGAAGATTTGAAGATGTCGCCGTATGAGGCATTGCATGGAAGAAGATGTAGAACACCTCTGTTTTTGGAATGAGACAGGGGAAACCCAAGTATTTAGACCAGATGTGGTACAAGACGCCAAAAAGCAAGTCCATATAATCCGTGAAAACTTGAAGGTTGCTCAATCATGACAAAAGGGCTATGCGGATAATAGGTGAAAAGACTTATCTTTCGTAGTGGGAGACTTCGTATATCTCAAAGTATCACCTATGTGAGGTCATAAGCAATTTAATGTTAAAGGCAAGTTGACACCTCACTATATTGGACCATTCAAGATTTTGGACAAACATGGAGAAGTGGCATATCAATTGGAGATTCCAACACATCTTTCTGTTGTCCATGATGTATTTCATGTTTCTCAACTCAAGAAGTGTTTAAGGGTGCCAAAAGAACAAGTACCAATGGACAAATTGGAGCTTGAGGAAGATTTGACTTATGTCGAGCAACCTATCCAAATCTTAGAAACTGAAAGTCGCCTAGAGGGTGGTGGATAGGCAATAATACCTGAAATGGCTTAATCAAACCAAATTAAATCCCAAAGACTGGACTCGTCTGGATAGGGTCGGACTAGTTCGCTTAGCACAGGGAGAAAACCTAAAAACTTGGTTTCTACAAGTTATTTGTAGAGTTTAAGTTCACTAAAGATATATGCAATGTATAATAACCTAGTACAACATAGATTGACAAGTTAAAGCAATTAGGTTACAAGATTTCAACAAAGATCAATGTGAAGAACAATATAAACCCTAAAAGTAATTCGAGTGATTACAAATGTAAAAGGATACGTGAGACAAGATTTATCCTGTGGTTCAGCTCCACGAAGAAGCGTACATCCACATTGAGAAGTCCACACAAGGAGCGGGTCTTACTTGACCCTCTTCTCACCAAGCCACCACAATGGTCGGCTTGGTTTCCAATATGAAAGGGTAATCACCAAGTTTCTTGGGGATACTCAAAAGTTGAGGCTCCCACAAATTAATACAGCAAGGAGCACATGAAGCTCAACTCATACAAGCCACAAAAACACAACACAATGTGCAACAGATCAACAGAGATCCAAAGCATGATGATCTTTATTCACTCTCCTTCCCAAACCCTAATCCCTTGAAGATTTGGTCTTAGAGGGATAGTAGGATGATTAGAAGGCTTTGGAAGGCTCTAGGTCAGTTGTGGCGGTGCTAGGGTTCACGTCTAGTCAAATAGGGGTTGAGGGTCCCCTTTTTATAGGGTCCCAGCAACTAACCGTTGCCACCAGGGCAACTCCGGACTAGTCTGGCCCTGTACCATGGACTAGTCCGGCCTTCTGGGACCACCAACAATTTCACATCAATGACCGACAAAACAGATGACGTCCGCGCCAACCGTTTGAATTTCAAACGGTCACGGCAACCCGGACTAGTCCGGCCAACAACGGACTAGTCCAAAGTACAACAGAATGGTTTAGTCCGACTGAAAACAGACTAAGCTTGTTAGGTACAGACTAGTCCGACCACAGGGGCGGACAAGTTTAGCCCTTATAGGGTTTTGCTTGGACTTTCCCACTAAGTCTCAAACGTACTAGTCTGTGCCACAACAGACAAGTCCGAACTCATCCAGAATGCTTTGGTCCGTCCCAAAATGGACTACTCTTGGGGGACCAAACTAGTCCGGCCTCTGTGGAGGACAAGTCTGGCCACCCAGGACTTAGCTACAAACTCACTCACCAAGAGAAGAACGGACTAGTTTGTACCCATACGAACATGTCCAAACTCAAATAGATACATTTAGTCTGACCCATAACGGACTATTCTGACTGGCTGGACTAGTCCGGCCTGAGACCCGGACTAGTCTGGCCTCCTAGTGTTTCCTCTCATTTTAGCTTCTCACTTAGGTTTTTATCTCAACCACCACTTTGAGCCCTCTAGAATTATCTCAATGCACATGATACAACCACCCTCAAACATGATATGACTCGTCTAAACTCAACACCATAGAAACCATAATTTCTACACTTGAGCCTTTAACACCCGTTTCACCCTTTTCCTTTTTGAGGGATTTTGTCTCCTTTAAGTTATCACACCTGTGCTTAAGATCAACTTAACTCATTAGTCTCTTAATTGTCGTCATCAATCATCCAAAACCCACGGGGATGCCTAGATGCACTTTCAATCTCCCCCTTTTCAGTGATTGATGACAACACATTAAGCTTCAACATAAAGGATAATAATTTGTTTTCATAACATGTATGTGTATGAGTAACTCCCCCTCAATGTATGCATCATGAGTAAGAGAAGTTGAGGGAGTTATCATACATATACATGTTATGGTGGGGTGCCTAAGTGATGTGCGCATAAATTGTGATAAGACAATAAACATGTGTAATAAACAAGTGTATTGAAGAAACACATCACAATTAAGCATGGCAAACGTTGTAAAGTGCATACAACCCATGATAGAGATTAAGTCTTAGACAAATTGAAATGCGAGAGTTTTAAAACCATAATACATGTCCATAGAGGATCAAAGGAGACAACAACATAAAACTATCTATCTAAGTGCCCACTTCCAATCTCTCCCCCTTTGGTATCAAACACCAAAAAGGAAAAGAGAAGGAGAGCCCTAATATCTACTCTTCATCATCGTAATTGTCATCTTCATCTCCTTGGTGCCGCTCAGTATCGCTCTCCATCGCCTCCGGATCATGGGCATCATTATCATCTTCTTCCTCGGATGGAGCCGCCGTGGAGGTGCTAACTTCACCAAATTGGGCAAGTTCTTCGGCGGTGAACTCCAAGAATGGAGTCATCTCTCCATCACTCTCCACGGCGGGAGACATGGGGACTTCAAGCTTGTCGCACATCACCTTGAGATACTTCTCTTAGCGACGCTCCATGCGATGTTGCCGAACTTATGCCTTCTGGCAAGATGCGAAGATTTCGTTGAAGCACATGAAAAGGTTGTTGCCGGATTGAGATGGAGGAGGAGGTGGAGGTGGTGAAGGCACAAAGCGAGAGGAAGATGCAGGAGGATCCGCATTCTTTCTTTGAGGGGCAGCTGGTTTCGGAGGTGGAATTTGAGGACGAAGTCTTCTGTGAATGATGTATTTCTTGAAGGTTAGCCCTGACACCTTCTCGATCATGAACATAATGTAGGGAGCATAGCCACATGATCGGTTAGGAGTGTGCGAGATGTTGAATATGCCATCAAAGATATAGTTGACCATGTTGAATCAGACACCTCCATCAATGAGGACCATATAGTGCCTCAAACTTCCATGAATAATGCCTGCATTTCCATCTTTGGGAGCAATGGTCTTCCGAGGCACACGGTTGAGGACACTATAAAAGGGCTTGATGTTGCGAATGTGCTCGGCCTCATATTGGACTCCATGACTTGGATACATGTAATCCAAGGTGTCTCGATCAACTGGCTTTAAGTTCGAGATGGTGATCTCGTTCTCCAGTTGATCTTCCAAGTCAAGGAATTGAGCAAACTGCGAATAGGTGGTGGAGTATTGCTCTCCATGGGTCACCCACGTGATCCGACGATCTCCATCGGTGTGGAAGTGGATAGTGGAGTAGAACTGGGCAATAACCTCCACTTTCCAATCATATTGGAAAGCCAATAGCTTCTTCAATCCATGGCGCTCTATGGCCTCAATCACAGCTTTGAAGGCCAAGTGATCCTTTTGTGCCATGTACTCCCAATCGATCCACTGAGCGTCTGTCACTGGAGTTTGCTTTGACATGTAAATGGTCCGGTAATAGTCACAATGGAAGTCACACTATAAGCGAGGGTTTGCGGTGCTCTTCTCGCATTAATACACATTGACCATTCTAAGCTTCCTTGCTTTCTCAGCCCCTTTCCCTCTAAAGATGCTCGATTCGAAAGTAGCTGAATGGTTGGGGTTCCTTGCGGGTGAGACATCCTCAAGGCGCCTATGTGTTGAGACGGCCCCTTCTTAGCATTGCTTGCAAGCTTTTTGACACTAGGAGCCTTCCTCTTGGGTGCCTCAACCACCGGTGTCTTTCCCTTGTCTTTGGAACTCCTTGCCTCTTGAGACTTTGCTTTCTCGCCCATGGTGACAAGTCCCTTCTTCTTTGGAACTGCCTCGGCTGCAGCTGAGTTGTGTGCCTCCCTTTGCTTCTTCTTAGCCTTCTTTGCCTCCAACTGCAATTCCAGGTATGCTATGGCAAGTTCGCGCTCCTCGCGAGTATGACAATTGTAACACCCTCATTTTCATGCATCATGCCTTGCATCCATCATTAAACATGTTTAAAATTTAGTAACATAAAAAGAAACAAGTTTAAAATGAATTAGAAACAAAACCACACTTAAGAATTTTGGGAAGTGCGGACTAGTCGGATTTTGGTGCGGACTAGTCCGATTTCTCTATGACCTTGATTGGACTTGTCCGTTTTTCTACGGACTAGTCTGCTTTTGCCTCTGGACACTTTTGGACTTGTCTGGTCTTGTGCGGACTAGTCCGGTGTTCCAATTCCCTTGGAAATTTTGCTAAGTCCCTAGACTTGTCCGAACTAGTCCGGTATTCCAGTGGACTTGTCCGTTTTCCTCTTTGACCAAAGTTGGACTTGTCCGATTTTTTTCCAAAGTTGTCCGTTTTTCCCCTCTGAATAAGTTCGGTGTTGTCTAATGTATAGTCCGGACTTGTCCTATTTCTCTCTGGACAACTTTGGAATAGTTTGACCCTTTTCAGACTTGTCCGATATATCGTGGCTCCGAGTTGATCCTTTGTTTCACGACTTGTTTCTTGGGTTTTACATTATGTGCCACTAGGGATTTCGTGCCTAACTCTTTTAGAGCCCATGTGGGACTCTAAACCTACCCCTACTTATCTCAAACTCTAAATCCATCTAACCCTAGCCTCCACCTCTAAATAGACAACCCCACCCCTTGGCTTGATATCTATTTGCCACTTTTCCACCTCACCCAAACCCTAGCGCGTGGATAGCCGCCACCAAGGAGGGAGAAGGAGATCTAGAGCAAGAATAAGAAAAGGAGGACACGAAAGAGGATCAAGATCTCCATCAACTTCACATTCTTCGTCAACAATCCACCATCAAGTTCTCCATCAACCCTAGATCTTCAAGATCCAAGTGTTGCCTCCAAGATCCTTGATTCATTGGAGTTCTAAACACCTGGTATACCTTCTTCTATTTTTCTTATGTGAATTCAACCCCAAATCTCCAAATTCACGTCGATCTAGAAAACCCTAATTTGATGTTCTTGTGCAATGCGGACTAGTACAGCCTACTGCGGACTTGTCCAATTTTGCAATCTAATTTCTATTGAATTAAAACTAAATTGTTTTGAACCAAATCCAAACATGTACAAACTTGCTAAAAACTATTAGAAGTAGCTTGTGACCATTAAAAACTACTCATTAACCACCTTGCAATTGCATTAATCATGCATGTCATGTCATATTGAGTAATATTTGTGCACTCTTTGATTGTGTTTCTTGTCTTGTATGTTTATTGTGCGGACTAGACAGACTTGTGCTAGGGAGTGTCGCGGAGGATCTGCATAACCGAGTTTGAAGCCTTTGACCAGAACCAATCCAAAGAGCAAGGCAAGTGTCCTTGAAGCATATTGATCCTGTTTTTAAAATAAACGTTTTGTTTACAAAACTGCATGCTTGTGTCAATTTTGATGGGAAATAAAATCCTATGATAGGAAGTTTACTAGCTTTGTTTAACCACCCTTTTTACCTGGAACTTATGGTAGATAGTCGGAATGGGCTTTTTACCTCTTTTCTTCGCTTAATTAATTGGGGTGGGAAAACAACTATACCACTTAAATTAATTATACATTTATGAGCTTTGATTAACATGAACTGGTTAATATGATGTGGAATTGGGTGATCTAAGCAAGCTTGGTATGTGGATGGGTTGGATGATATGGTGGTTTGCTTGCTTTAGATCTAAGGATCGGTTAACGCGAGAATATGCCAGGATAACAGTGCCACCATGAGGCCAAGTATGGGTGCAGCGTAGCTGATTAATTAGGGCTTTGCCAGTGCTATTTGGACCATTAGGGATGCTCGGGGAAGGGGTAGTCGGATTGGGTTTGTTGATGATTGGTGGGACTACCCTGGGATCCGAATGGCTCAAGAGGGGGCCCTTGTTTGAAGATGTGCTCATTTGAAGGCATCGCCACCGGTGAAACCTCAGTGGGGTCTAAATGGGGTAGTAATCCCTTTGTAAAGGCTATTTTATGATCTCTTGGCCAAACACCAAAGCAAGTGTAATTGGCATAAGGGAGGTTCTTTAGTCGCTGATGGGTGATGAAATCACAAACATTGGGTAAAGTGGTACAAATTTTGCAAATTGTAATAAAACTATCATGAAAGTCGTGCTCCCAGTTATGAGCACTTGGATGACCTACATGATTAGAGGGAAATTGGGATTTGGGATGGTTGGTTGGTTATGGTTATGGTTTGGTAATGATTATGGCTGGTTATGAACTGGATTATGGTATTGAATATGATCAATGGTAATGGTGAAATCTGGTTTATGGATGATGGATATGGGATATGAACTGTTATTATGATAACTACATGGTTTATGATGGGTTTACTTCACATACGTATAATATATTGCTTTTAAATGTTTTATTGTACTTTTCAGCACTTAGCCATTATTATATTCGTCATTTGAATCATCTACATGTCATACTTTTCACACTTGCTGAGTATGACTTGTACTCACTCTTGCAATCCCCCCCCAACAGACGCAGGTTAGGATTGGGAGTTTAACGATGATAATGCAGAGTACTAGGCCGTGTCTACCATCAGCTTTGCTTGTGGAGTGTTGGAGTTGCGCTATCCCTTTTGCTTAGTTGCTGAATTAGTTTATTTCCGCTACATTAGTTGAACTTGTCATTAATATTCATTAGAGCTTGTATTCGAGGATAATATGGTTTGTGTAATAAAATCTCTTAATTAATATTGGTCTGTGGTAATTTTATGTATATTTGTTTGTGTTTGCACTCGTGTATGTGTGTTGAACGTCCTGGGCACACATATGCATTCACTTGGTTCATTTTCGGAACTGGGTGTCACAAATTGGTATCAGAGCCACAAGTTGACCGTAGGACGCAACCTAGATAGAATGAATACTCTAGAGCATATAGGAGCACTCAGGAATCGATGTGTTCTTCTTTGGTGTGTTGTTTGCTATATATATATTGCTTGCTTGTGTGCTTAATAGAGGATTTTGGGATGCTTTAGCATTGCCATGTCCATGTAGGCTAGTATAGGTAGTTGTTTAGTTTCATATCCCATGATGCATATAGTTGGGGACATTTTCTAATTCTTACCTATTGCTTTTCTTCAAATGGTGAGGACTCGCAACCAAGGGGATGCTAATGATGGGGAGGAGATCAATGGAGCACCTCAGAATAACAATGGACAAGGACCTGCTCATGGAGCTATCAACATTGAGAAGCTTTTGGCAATGCAGAACCAGCTCATGCAGACCACGATACAAACTATGGGACAATTGCAGGCTGGTAACATCAAGAATCAACCCCACATGCCTCCACCTCCACCCCCACCTCCTCATAACCGGTTGGGAGAGTTTATGAGGACTAGGCCACCGACCTTTGCTCAAGCCGCTGAACCTATGGATGAGGATGATTGGTTGAAGTCTGTAGAGAAGAAGCTTGCTATTGTCTAATGCAGTGACCGGGAGAAAGTGCTATTTGCTTCCCGTCAACTGGTTGGAGCAGCTGCCGATTGGTGGAATTCGCTATGCAATGCTCACGAGAACCAGGAGAGGATCACTTGGGCTGAATTCAAGGAGAGCTTTCGTTCTCATTATGTGCCAGAGGGTGTTATGATTTTAAAGAGGCAAGAATTTTAGAACCTGAGGCAAGGAAAGTCAAGCGTGAGTGAATATCTCAATAAATTCACTCAACTTTCAAGGTATGCGCCTGAGGATGTGATCCGGGACAGCCGGAAGCAATATCTGTTTATGAGGGGCCTTAACAACGAAATCCAAGTGCAATTGCTCAATTGTGATTATGCCAACTTCTAGAAGCTTGTGGACAAGGCAATTGTGGTGAAGAATAAGGTCTGTGAGATGGAGCAAGACAACAAGAGGAAGGCGCCATATCAAGAACAGCAACAATGAAGTAATGTGTGCCCTCGCCTTGCGCCACCAAATGCGCCATATTACAGCTCTTCTGCGCCTGCTTATTGCTCTGGATTTGCACTGCGCCCAAATCAGTTTGTGCAGCAGCGCCGTGTCATGCAAGCACCTAGGCCTCCAATACCTTTTGCACCTCGTGCTAATTTTCCTGGTGCAAATGTTCAGAACCAAGCTCGCCCAAAAATCCTGGTGGAGTTAAGAAGTGCTATACTTGTGGAGAAGCTGGACACTTTGCGCATCAATGTCCTAAGTCAGGCCTTGGTCAAGGAAGCAATGCACTGAGGCAAAACCCAAGACCCCATGGAGGACAGCCGCAAGGGAACCATGGACAGAATTTTGCTCGTGGCAGCGTGAACCATGTCTCTACAGAGGATGCTCAACAAGCGGATGACGTGGTCATTGGTATGTTTCTTGCAAACTCCAACCCGACGACTATGTTATTTGATTCTGGAGCATCACATTCATTCATTGCATCGAATATGTTGCCAACTATAGTTTTCCTATCTCTTATATGAAGTTTACTCTATTCGTTAAGTCTCCTGGAGGAGAGATGAGGACAAATATAGTATGTCTAAAAGTAAGCCTTAGAATAATGGGGGTAGACTTCTCCGCCAACCTCATTGCTTTGGATTCTCAAGGATTGGACATCATACGTGGTATGGACTGGTTGAGGAAGCACAATGGAGTTATTGAGTGTGCCACGAAGACGGTGAAGTTGACCAATGAGGAAGGGATCACCGTAGAATTTGAAGCATCTCAACACGCACCAAAGCAATTGGAGCTGAATCATATTGACGGTGCCGCAATTGAGGAGATCCTGGTGATGTGTGAATTTCCGGACATGTTTTCGGATGAGTTGCCAGGTATGCCACCTGATCGAGACATTGAGTTTGTTATTGATTTAATACCTGGACTGCACCTATAGCTAAGAGGCCGTATAGGATGCCTCCTATGGAATTAGCGGAGCTCAAGAAGCAAATTCAAGAGCAACTAGAGAAAGGTTTTATCCGCCCGAGTTCTTTGCCTTGGGGAGCGCCTGTTCTGTTTGTGGATAAGAAGGATGGATCGCAAAGGATGTGCGTATATTACCGAGCTCTCAACGAGTTGACCATCAAGAGTAAGTACACCTTGCCACACATAGAAGATTTGTTTGATCAGATGAAGGGTGCTTGTATCTTCTCTAAGATCGATTTGAGGTTCTGATACTTTCAAATGAAGATTAGACCGTCGGACATACCCAAGACAACTTTTAGGACACGGTATGGATCTTATGAGTACACCGTGATTTCCTTTGGATTGAACAATGCACCTGCCTATTTTATGTACCACATGAACAAGGTCTTCATGGAGTACTTGGATAAGTTTGTTGTGGTGTTCATTGATGATATAATGATCTACTCAAAGGATGAGAAGGAACACGAGGAACACTTGAGGCTCACATTTGCAGAAATTGAGGGAGCACCAATTGTACGCCAAGTTCAGCAAGTGCCAGTTTTGGTTGAAAGAGGTGTTGTCTTTGGGTCATATCATCTCAGGAGGAGGCGTATCGGTTGACCCTGGAAAAGTGAGGGACGTGTTGAAATGGGAACCGCCGCAAAACGAAAAGGAAATAGGGAGTTTTCTTGGGATGGCTGGATACGACCGTCGGTTCATCAAGGACTTTTCAAAGATAGCCAAGCCAATGACGGAGTTGCTAATGAAGGGGAAAGCTTTCCAATGGACTCAAGCTTGTCAAGAAATTTTGAGGAGTTGAAGAAGAGGTTAACAACAACCCCAGTTTTGATATTGTCGGACGTGAGCAAGAGTTTTGAAATTTATTGCGACGCATCGAGACATGGACTTGGATGTGTATTGATGCAAGAAGGTCAAGTGGTAGCCTATGCATCGAGGCGATTGAAGAAGAATGAGCAGAATTATCCGACCCATGATTTGGAACTTGCAGCCGTGGTACACGCATTGAAAATTTGGAGACACTACATCCTTGGACATAGGTGTGAAATTTATACAGATCATAATAGTCTTAAGTATATTTTTACACAAACGTATCTGAATTTGAGGCAACGATGATGGTTGGAGCTTATCAAGGATTATGATTTGGGAATCAATTATCACCCGAGAAAGGCCAATGTAGTGGCCGATGCTTTAAGTCGGAAAGGAGTAAGTCATCAACTCACGGTTCAAGATTTACCATCCGAGTTATGTAAGGAGTTTGAATGGTTGAACCTTGGATTTGTGAATGAGATTGGAATAATGGAATTAAATCTGACCTTGGAGCAAGAAATTCGAGAGGTCCAGACAAGGGATGAGGAAATTCAGGAGATCAAGGAAAGAACCAAAGAGGGGAGAGAATTCAGATTTGATGAGGATGAACATGGTACCTTATGGCTCAGAAAAAGGATTGTCGTGCCTAATGTGAAGCATATTCGAGAGACAATACTCAAGGAGGCACATGACTTGCTATACTCGATTCACCCCGGTTGTACCAAGATGTACAAAGACTTGAAGACATGTTATTGGTGGGCTAGCATGAAGAATGGCATAGCTGAATATGTAGCATTGTGTAATGTGTGCCAACGAGTCAAGGCAGAACATCAAAGGCCGGCCGGATTATTGCAGCCATTGAAGATCCCGGAATGGAAATGAAAAGAGATCAGTATGGACTTTATAGTTGGATCGCCACGTACCCAGTCTGGTTATTACTCAATTTGGGTAACTGTGGATCGATTGTCCAAATCAGCTTATTTTGTTCCTGTCAAGACCACCTATACCACTGCGAAGCTAGCAGAATTGTATATGGAGCACACTGTGTGTCGACACGGAGTATCAAAGAAGATAGTATCGGATAGAGGTTCTCAATTTACCTCCAAATTTTGGCAAAAGTTGCATGAAGCATTGGGAACAAGGTTGAACTTCCGTTCAGCATATCACCCTCAAACGGATGGACAAACTGAGAGAACCAATCAAATTTTGGAGGACATGATAAGAGCTTGTGCTTTGAAGCATGGGAAAAGTTGGGACAAGAGCTTCCCGTATGCGGAATTTTCATATAACAATAGTTACCAAGCAAGTTTGAAGATGTCACCATATGAGGCACTATATGGAAGGAAGTGTAGGACACCCTTGTTTTGGAGTGAGACAGGGGAGAATCAAGTATTTGGACCCGATGTGTTGTAAGAAGCTAAAAAACAAGTTCAGGTTATTAGTGAGTACTTGAGGGCTGCCCAATAAAGGCAAAAAGGATATGCGGATAATAGGAGAAGGAAACTAGCCTTTGAAGTGGGAGACTTCGTTTACCTTAAGGTTTCACCAATGAGAGGTCACAAGAGGTTTAACATAAGAGGCAAGCTAGCACCTCGATACATCGGACCATTCAAGATTGTGGACAAAAAAGGAGAGGTAGCATATAAGTTGGAGATGCCAACTCATCTTTCAGATGTTCATGATGTCTTTCATGTTTCCCCGCTCAAGAAGTGTTTAAGGGTACCGGAAGAACAAGTGCCAATGGAAGAATTGGAATTAGAGGCAGATTTGACATATGTCGAGCAACCGATCAAAATCTTGGAAACAAAGGAGAGGATCACAAGGAACAAGGTTATTCGATGGTGCAAGGTTCAATGGAAGCATCATACAGAATCAAAGGCAACATGGGAGTTGAAGGATGATCTCAAGAAGCAATTTCACTATCTCTTCTCTTCCTCTTCGAATCTCGAGGGCGAGATTCATTTTAAGGGGGGTAGGTTTGTAACACCCTCATTTTCATGCATCATGCCTTGCATCCATCATTAAAAATATTTAAAATTTAGTAACATAAAAAGAAACAAGTTTAAAATGAATTAAAAACAAAACCACACTTAAGAATTCTGGGAAGTGCGGACTAGTCCGATTTTGGTGCTGACTAGTCCGATTTCTCTCTGACCTCGATTGGACTTGTCCGTTTTTCTACGGACTAGTCTGTTTTTGCCTCTGGACACTTTCAGACTTGTCCATTCTTGTGCGGACTAGTACGTTGTTCCAATTCCCTTGGGAATTTCACTAAGTCCCTGGACTTGTCCGGACTAGTCTGGTATTCCAGCAGACTTGTCCGTTTTTCTCTCTGGCTAAAGTCGGACTTGTCTGATTTTGGGCCAGAGTTGTCCGTTTTTCCCCTCTGGATAAGTTTGGACTTGTCCGATGTATAGTCCGGACTTGTCCTATTTCTCTGTGGACAACTTTGGACTAGTCCGGCCCTTTTCGGACTTGTCCGATATATTGTGACTTCGAGTTAATCCTTTGTTTCACGACTTGTTTCTTGGGTTTTATGTTATGTGGGCCTAGGGACGTCATGCCTAACTCATTTAGAGCCCATGTGGGACTTTAAACTGACCCCTACTTATCTCAAACTCGAAATCCATCTAACCCTAGCCTCCACCTCTATATAAACAACCCCACCCCTTGGCTTGACATCTATTTGCCACTTTTCCACCTCACCCAAACCCTAGCTCGTGGATAGCCGCCAGCAAGGAGGGAGAAGGGGATCTAGAGCAAGAAGAAGAAGAGGAGGAAACAAAAGAGGATCAAGATCTCCATAAACTTCACGTACTTCATCAACAATCCACCATCTAGTTCTTCGTCAACCCTAGATCTTCAAGATCCAAGTGTTGCCTCCAAGATCCTTGATTCATTAGAGTTCTAAACACCTGGTATATCTTCTATTCTCTTTTCCTTACATGAATTCAACCCCAAATCTCCAAATTCACGTCGATCTAGAAAACCCTAATCTGATGTTCCTGCGCAATGTGGACTAGTCCGGCCTACTGCGGACTTGTCCGATTTTGCAAACTAATTTCTGTTGAATTAAAACTAAATTGTTCCGAACCAAATCCAAACCTGTACAAACTTGCTAAAAACTATTAGAACTAGCTTGTTATCACTAAAAACTACTCATTAACCACCTTGCAATTGCATTAATCATGCATGTCATGTCATATTGAGTAATATTTGTGCACTATTTGATTGTGTTTCTTGTCTTGTATGTTTATTGTGCGGACTAGACAGATTTGCGCTAGGGCGTGCCGCGGAGGATTTTCAGCAGCAAGAGTTTGAAGGCTTTAACCCGAACCAATCCTAAGAGCAAGGCAAGTGTCCTTGAAGCATATTGATCCTATTTTTAAAATAAATGTTTTGTTTGCAAAACTGCATGCTTGTGTCAATTTTGATGGGAAATCCTATGATAGGAAGTTTACTAGCTTTGTTTAACCACTCTTGTTACCTGGAACTTATGCTAGAGAGTCGGATGGGCTTTTTACCTCTTTGCTTCGCTTAAATAATTGAGATGGGGAAACAACTATACCACTTAACTTAATTATGCATTTATGAGATTTGATTAACATGAACTGGTTAATATGATGTGGAATTGGGTGATCTAAGCAAGCCTGGTATGTGGATGGGTTGGATGATATGGTGGTTTGCTTGCTTTAGATATAAGGACTGGTTCATGCGAGAATATGCCATGATAACAGTGCCACCACGAGACCAAGTATGTGTGTGGCATAGCTGATTAATTAGGGCTTTGCCATGCTATTTGGACCATTAGGGATGCTCGGGGAAGGGGTAGTCAGATTGGGTTTGTTGATGATTGGTGGGACTACCCTGGGATCCAAAAGGCTCACGAGGGGGCCCTTGGTTGAAGATGTGCTCAATTGGAGGCATCGCCACCGGCGAAACCTCAGTGGGGTCTAAATAGGCTAGTAATCCCTTTGTAAAGGCTATTTTGTGATCTCTTGGCCATACACCAGAGGAAGTGTAATTGGCGTAAGGGAGGTTCTTTAGTCGCTGACGGGTGATGAAATCACAAACACGTGGCTAAAGTGGTACAAACTCTATTGATTCTAATAAAACTATCATGATAGCCGTGATAGCCATGCTCCCAGTTATGAGCGCCTAGATGATCTACATGATTAGAGGGAAATTGAGATTTGGGATGGTTGGTTGGTTATGGTTATGGTTTGGTAATGATTATGGTTGGTTATGAACTGGATTATGGTTTTGAATATGATCAATGGTAATGGTGAAATCTAGTTTATGGATGATGGATATGGGATATGAACTTGTATTATGATAACTACATCGTTTATGATGGGTTTACTTCACATATGTATAATATATTGCTTTTCAAATGTTTTATTGTACTTTTCAGCACTTAGCCATTATTATATTCGTCATTTGAATCAGCTACATGTCATACTTTCCACACTTGCTGAGTACGACATGTACTCACTCTTGCAATCAGCTACATGTCATAGTTGCAGGTCAGGATTGGGAGTTTAACGATGATAATGCGGAGTACTAGGCCGTGTTTTGCCTGTGGAGTGTTAGAGCTGCGGTATCTCTTTTGCTTAGTTGCTGAATTAGTTTATTCCTGCTGCATTAGTTGAACTTGTCATTAATACTCATTAGAGCTTTTATTCGAGGATAATATGGTTTGCGTAATAAAATCTGTTAATTAATCTTTTTCTATGGTAATTTTCTGTATATATGTTTGTGTTTGCACTCGTGTATGTTGAACATCCTGGGCACACATATGCATTCACTTGGTTCATTTTCGGAACCGGGTGTCACAATGATGAACTTCTCGCCTTCTCGCCTCGGCCTCGGGATCGGAAAGGGGAACGTAGTTGGAATCCGACATTGTCACTGATAAGAGATGCAAAGAGATAGTATATGAGTCCAAGGAAGTAAAATATTGTATAAGAGTTCGCAAAATCGATCAAGGTTAGGGTTTTCACTGTTTAACCCGGACTTGTCCGCTCAAGGGCCAGACTAGTACGCATGTGCTGGACTTGTCCGCCTTGTGACCGGACTAGTCTGCTACACACAGTAAGAACCCTAATCTTGAGGAGTTTTGCAAAATCTACGGATCCGACCACAAAATTTGAGGGATATGATCACAATATATAGGGAACAACTATTGTGAAGAAGTTTCTAACAAAAGACCTAAAAGAATTGAATTTTGAAGGTTTTAGGGATAGGTCAAGAATACCTCTTCAAATCTTCGAAACAATGCAATTTGGATGAGGAATCGCCTTAGGATGCTTGGGGAAGAGTTCCCACGCACCTTGGGGCTTCAATCCACGTATTGGAATCAAGATTTGGTGGAGGGAGTCAAAAATTGTCAATTTGGGGGCAGTTTTCATGCGTTTGAAGTGAGAGAGAGTTGGAGTGGGAGTGAGGAGGTCAAGAGTTCCCTGGGAAGGTTAAGTCCCCAGGGGCTGAACTAGTCCGATCAAGGGGCGGGCTAGTCCAGTTCAAAGGCTGAAAACTCATATATATTGAGTTTTCAATGGATATTTGATCCCTTTGGACTAGATTTTCACACAAGATCTTTGTAAACATGGTCAGTAAGCAATCAACAACCAAACTATGACCACAATCACAAAGATTCAATAATCTCAAAAATAGTTTTCTAGAAAATTTGAGGGGGGGGGGAGTTTTCGCAATCATGTGTGAATTTTGAAGTGACAATTAGATATGCAAGACTCAAGCCACATTTCGAAAATCTAAGATATTGAGCTCACTCCTAAGTTCAAAAATCTTTTCTCATCTAGGGGCTTGGTAAAAATATCTGCCAATTGTTTTTCGGTTCTCACATGGGAAATTGTTATGTCTCCTTTGATGGAGTGATCTCTTAAGAAATGGTGGCGGATATCGATGTGTTTGGTCCTTGAATGTTCAATTGGATTGTAGGCTATTTTGATAGCACTCTCATTGTCACATAGGAGGGGGATATGGTGCAAGTTTATGCCATAGTCCCTAAGAGTTTGTCGCATCCATGGAAGTTGTGCACAACAACTTCTGGTGGCAACATACTCCACTTCGGCTATGGAAAGAGCAATGGAGTTTTGTTTCTTTGAGTACCAGGACACTAGAGATCTACCAAGGAATTGGCAAGTTCCAGAGGTACTCTTCCTATCAACTTTGCACCCGCATAGTCTGCAGTAGAATATCCAATAAGGTTAAACTTAGAGCCCTTAGGGTACCAAAGTCCTAGGCTTGGTGTGTGAACCAAATATCTAAGAATTCTCTTAACGGCAGTCAAATGACACACCTAAGGAGTTTTGAAATCTAGCACACATACAAACACTAAGCATGATATCAGGCCTAGATGCACGTAAGTAAAGCAATGAACCTATCATGGAGAGATATAGCTTTTGGTCCACACTTGGATCATTTTCGTTAAGATTGAGATGTCCATTAATTGCCATAGGAGTCTTGATGGGTTTGGCTTTGTCCATGTCAAACTTCTTTAGTATATCTTGTGTATATTTTGTTTGACTAATGAATGTGTCTTCCCTGAGTTGCTTCACTTGAAAATCTATAAAGAACTTCAACTCCCCCATCATGGACATCTCATATCTCTCGGTCATTATCTTGGAAAACTCATCACAAAAAGCTTTGTTAGTAGAACTAAACATAATGTCATCAACATATATTTGGCAAACAAACAAATCATCATTGAAATCTTAGTGAATAAAGTGTAATCCGCCTTCCCTATCTTGAAACCATTTTGAGTTAAGAAGTCCCTAAGGCACTCATACCAAGCTCTATGATCTTGTTTGAGGCCATAGAGAGTCTTATGCAATTTGTAGACATGGTTTGGGAATTCTTGATCTTCAAAACCAGGGGGTTGCTTCACATACACCTCTTCCTTTATTGGACCATTGAGGAATGCACTCTTGACATCCATTTGATTTAGCTTAAAATCATGGTGAGTAGCAAAGGAAAGTAATATGCAAATTGATTCAAGCCTAGCTACAGGAGCAATGGTTTCATCAAAATCCAAACCTTCGACTTGTGAATACCCTTTAGCCACAAGTCTTGCTTTGTTCCTTGTAACCACCTCGTGTTCATCTTGCTTGTTGCGGAACACGAACTTGGTGCCCACAACATTCACATTTGGCCTCTTCACTAGCTCCCACACTTGATTTCTTTCAAAGTTGTTGAGCTCTTCTTGCATGGCCATCACCCAATCTGGATCTCGTAGTGCTTCTTCAACCTTGTGAGGCTCTAAAGAAGAAACAAAAGAGTATGTTCTCAAAACTTTACAACACAAGATCGAGTATTTACCCCCTTGGAGATGTCTCCAAGGATGTTGTCAATGGGATGGTCCCGTTGAACGCTTTGTTGCACTCTTGGGTGTGGTGCTTGAGGTCTTGAATCTTCATCTTCATCTTCCTCATTTTCATTGTCTCCCCCTTGATTGGTGCCTACATTTTCATCTTCTTAGAGTGCATCTTGGGGGACTTGATATTGATCATTTGAGGATGAACTTGCTGGATGCAAGAGATGATCACTTGGGTCTTGATATTGATCTTGTGGTCGAATATCTCCAAGTGTCATCCTTCCTATCACCACTTGTGGAGCTTTTTCTTGATCTAGCTCATGATGATCAACTTGCTCCACTTGGGATCCATTAGTTTCATCAATCACTACATCACGTGATACTTCAACAATTTTGGAGGATTTGTTTAAGACAAGATAGGTGTAAGTGTTTGAGTCATAACCAAGCAAGAAACTCTCATCGGACTTGGAAGCAAACTTCGAAGTCCTAGGCTTCTTGTTGAGGATGTAGTATTTGCTCCCAAAAACATGAAAGTAAGAAATATCGGGTTTGTTACCGGTTAGGAGCTCATAAGATGTCTTCTTAAGAATGTGGTGAAGGTACAACCGGTTTATGGCATGGCAAGCAGTGTTAACTGCTTCCTCCGAAAACCGGTCTGACGTCTTGTATTCGTCAAGCATGATTCTTGCCATCTCTATGAGGGTCCTATTCTTCCTCTCGGCAACCCCATTTTGTTGAGGGGAGTAAGGGGCCCAGAACTCATGCTTGATACCTTCTTCATTCATGAATTCTTCAATTTGAGTGTTCTTGAATTCATTTTAAACTCTTAATTCACTCCTTATAGTCTTGATACTTAAGGAGAACTCATTTTGAGCTCTCCTCAAGTACTTCTTGAGGACACCTTGAGTCTCACTCTTGTCATGCAAAAAGAGCACCTAAGTGAAACGTGAAAAATTATCAACAATAACAAGACCATATTTGTTACCGCCAATACTAATGTAGGTGATTGGACCAAAGAGGTCCATGTGTAGAAGCTCCAATCATCTTTTTGTCGTCATGATGTTCTTGGATGAATGTTGGGCTCCAAATTGATTTCCGGCTTGGCATGCGCTACATGGCCTATCGTTTTCAAACAAAACATTCTTCAAGACTCGGATGTGCTCGCCCTTAAGGAGTTTTTGCAAATTCCTCATCCCAACATGGGCTAGCCTTCTATGCCAAAGTCATGCCATGTTAGTTTTTGCAATTAAGTATGTATCAAGTTGGGCTTTATCCGTGGAGAAATCCACAAGATAGAGATTTCCCTTGAGTACACCCTTAAAAGCAATTGAGTCATTCCTTCTCCTTGTGACGGTCACACCCTCATTAGTGAATAAACAATTATAACCTTTGTCACATAGTTGTGATATGTACAAGAGGTTATAATCAAGTGAATCAACATGTAAAACATTTGAAAGAGTATGATTAGGGGATATATCAATTTTACCGGTGCCAAGGATTTTTCCTTGGCTATTGTCCCCGAAGTAGATCCCCTCACTTGTTTCTTCATTTTGTTCATACTCCACAAACATATTCCTCTCTCCAGTCATATGATTAGTGCATCCGCTATCAAGAACCCACTTGGTTCCACCAGAGGAGTATGCTTACAAGAAAGATTTAAGCCTTGGATTTAGGTACGCAAGCGGTGTTGGGTCCTTTGATGTTTGTCAAGAGGCACTTGGGCACCCACACACAAGGTTTAGGACTCTTGCGGTGTGGCCCAACATACCTAGCATAAGCTTTACCAAACTAGTTCCTTAATAACACATAAGAAGCATCAAAATCATGGAACAAGGTATGAGGTTCCTTCTTAGCCATTTTAGGAGATGTAGCTATGTTCTTTCCTTTATTAGTATTATATTAACCTCCTTTGACAAAAACGATCAAATCTTTGCCATTCTTGGGAGTTTTTTTTGGCTTTTTTCCTCCTCTCCCTAGAATAGCCAAGACCATCCTTGACAAGGGGATGCCTTGTGTTGGTGTATGCACTACATGCATATGCCATCTTCTCCTTGTCAAAGATGCCACCCTTTGGTGCTTGGTTGGTTTGTGCCAACTTAAGCTCATCTTTAAGTTTTATAATCAAGTTAGAGCATTTGCAAGGTTAAATTGTTTCGGTTTCAATATTTGTGGAAGATGAGCTTGTAGAGGAATAAGGTGCATTGACCTTGAGAGACTCCACTTGTGTTTCAAGGATCTTGTTGACTTTTGTCAAGCTAACATGTTCACCTTAAGCACAATTGTAGTGTTCTCAAGGTTTAAGCAAGTTTCCTTGCTCAAAGCGAGTTCACGCTCAAGTGCCTTGCTTCTTTCTCTTTCAAGCTCCAAGAGTTCCTCTAACTCTTGATATATCTCCTTTTTTGGATGAGAATGTCCTCTTGACGGTTAATGAGCTCTTCCTTTTCAAATATCTCATCCGTCTACAATCTCAATATTTTCAATGTACTCTTACTCATATTCTTAAGCATATGTCCATTCTCACTACTACTATCAAAATCATCATGCGAAGAAATTGAAGAAGAGGATTTAGATTTAACCTTCTTTCTTCCGTTCATGGCCATGAGGCAAGTTGGCCTTGAATTCTCCAAGTTGGGGAAGAGCTTGTTCTCCGTAGTTGACTTCTTCATAGTGGTAGTTGCTATTTTCTCTTCTTAATCAGAGGAGGATTCTTCATTTGAATCCCACTCCTTTCCAAGGTGGGATTGTCCCAATTGCTTCTTCTTTTTGAAGTACTTCTTCTCTTTGGACTTGCCCTCCTTCTTCTTTTTGTTTTACTCATGTGGGCAATCCACAATGAAGTGGCCATACTCCCCACAATTGTAGCAAGCCCTCTTTGATCTTGTCTTGGGCTTGTCTTTGCTCTTGCTTTCATGATGGTAGCTCCCCCTCTTTCTTCTCCACATCCTTTTGAAGTTGTTGATGAAGAGTGCCTCTTCCTCATCGGTGTCGGGGCTCTCTTCATCACTCTCTCCCTTTTCTTGAGATCTTGAGGATGTTGCCTTGAATGCAACATCCCTTTTCTTGGAGGAGGAGAGCTTTTGTAGATCATTGTAGAACATAGCATCATGCTCCATCATCTCATGGTTGATGATTCTCCCTAGCACTTCTTCGGGAGAAATCTTATGGAATCTCGGACTTTCACGGATTAGTGATCAAAGAATGACAATTCTAGGCATGAATGCCAAAATCATTCTCTTCACCACTTCATGGTCCGTCCACCGGGTGCTTCCATAAGATCGACCCTGATTGATGAGAGTCTTGAGGCAGTTAGACATGTCTTGGGGTGACTTACCATCCATGACAGTGAACCTCCCAAGTTCTCCTTCAATCATCTCGATCTTTGCCTCCCGTACGACACGGTTGCCCTCATGTGCCATCTTGAGAGTGTCCCATATTTCCTTGGCAACCTCCAATCCTTCAATGTGGTTGAACTCGTCTCGAGTAAATGAGGAGGTGATTACTCCAATGGCTTGAGCATTGCGATGGAGGACATTGTAAAAGTGAGAAGTTACAGCAGTGTGAAGCTCTTCGGAGTAATGTCTTCTTCATTCTCGGGAAGATGCACACCTGTGAAGACAATTTGCCACAAACTAGGGTTTAAGAAAATGAGACGCATCTTCATATTCTGCTTCCACATAGAGTAGTCATTTCCATCAAATTGAGGAGGTTTGCCAATAGGAATGGATAAGTTATGATTGCTTGTGGTTAATCACTCATAATTGTAAGGATACCGGTAGTAGTCTTGTGAACTACTCCCATTGTCGGTATTGATTGGAGCTATCGGCTTGATCTCCTTCTTGGAAACATTTCTCTTCTCACGAAGTCGCGCCTTAAGTAGACGAACTTCTTCATCGTCATTTGGATTATGTTGAAGAACAACGACGTTCTTCATCTTGTCATCATCAACGATCATCAGAATCTCATTGTCACCCCTTCTGACCATTTCCTCTCCGAGTTGTTAGACTCTTGGTGGAGATGCCTGCTTTGATACCAATTGAAAGTCGCCTAGATGGGGGGTGAATAGGCAATAATACCTAAAATGGCTTAATCAAATGAGATTAAATTCCTGAGACCGGACTTGTCTCGACAGGGCCGGACTAGTCCGCTCAGCATAGGAAGAAAACCTAAAAAATTTATTTCTACAAGTTATTTGCGGAATTTAAGTTCACTAAAGATGTACGCAATGTATAGTAACCTAGTACAACTTAGGTTGACAAGTTAAAGCAATTAGGTTACAAGATTTCAACAAAGATCAATGTGAAGAACAATATGAACCCTAAAAGCAATTCTAGTTATTACCAAAAGTAAAGGGACACGTGAGACAAGATTTATCATGTGGTTCAGCTCCACGAAGAAGCCTACATCCACGTTGAGAAGTCCACACAAGGACCAGGTCTCACATGACCCTCTTCTCACCAAGTCACCACAATGGCCGGCTTGGTTTCCACTATATCAAAGGGTAATCACCAAGTTTCTTGGGGCTACACACAAGTTGATACTCCCACAAATGAATACAGAAAGGAGCACACGAAGCCCAACTCACACATGCCACAAAAACAAAACACAATGTGCAAGAGATCGAACCGACAGCCAAAGCATGATGATCTTTCTTCACTCTCCTTCCCAAACCCTAATCTCTTCAAGATTTGGTCTTAGAGTGCTAGTAGGACGAGTAGAAGGCGTTGGTGTGGGGACCGGGGTCCCGACGTCCAAGGATCTCATTGGGTGGTGCCGTGCGATGCGGCACTTAACAGCACACACGAAAAGAATTACCAAAACATACAAAGTTTTCATAATTTGTCTGTGGGGACCGGGGTCCCGACGTCCAAGGATCTCATTGGGTGGTGCCGTGCGATGCGGCACCTAAGAGCACACACGAAAAGAATTACCAAAACATACAAAGTTTTCATTTCATAAATATAATTAGAGTTTACAAAATAGTGTACAACAGAGGTACACACGGAGCAGAAAATACATACTCATAGTCTCACTTAACTAAGCAGGAGAGAAGACGTCCATACCTTAGGACGCTTCTCACTAGCAACATGAAGAACATTCAGCGGCGTGGTTCACATGAGATTCATCTTGACACTTCGAGATCTCATGTACAACCTGAACAGCAGAAATAAACCTAATACCTGCAAAAATTGTTAAAGCGCAAACGTGAGCATAAGGCTCAACAAGACTGACCCGTCTCACTAGATATATGCAAGGTAAAGTCTAACCATATGCAAGGAATAGCATAAATAGACTCGCCTACAAGTGGATCCTTATAATCATGTTTTAAGTATCAAATGACATTCTTCAGGCACGACACATCATAGACTCCACAATAAAACAAGAAACGCTTTGCCAATGATATGAGATGCCCAAAGCACATAATGCTATTACCAGATAAGTATTTGGAAACTATAAAATTGTAATTGTGCTATCTCTAAGCCACACAAGGTTGCAAAGAAATTATAATTCAATACCTCATATTCTTCTGGCTTCTTCAGTATTTACTACGTCACGGCATAGTGAACAAGTGGTACTCTATTACCGCGAGGGATGGTGATTGCAATCAGGACACACCCGGTCAACACGACACATATGCACTTTCGAAAACATCAGCGAGTACTTACAGTAGTACCTACATAGCACTTCAGTACTATTCGTATATGGCCACCTTTCACCCAACTGTAGAATGCTGAACCGGTCGATCCGTCACGAGCAGGAGGTGACTGCGTGACGTGCCCACCAGCTGATTTACACCTTGCTGCCCTCAACCCACGCCTATAAAACAGAACGGAAATCCTCGACAAACCTGTATCAAGCTACGTCAGTTTACTTAGAGCCAATTTTTCCAGTATGTCGCCTGTACAATTCAAGCTTGTCCAGTAGGGCTGCCCACAGCGCGGGCCTTAATCAACACAAGCAGGGCTAGACACGTGAGACCACGTCTCGCTGCATCCTACCCGCTGCTCGGTCTCAATTTCATATTTATAAACCATTTCCTGATCCAATTCATTCTGTGTGATAAAATCCTATCTCGCGACTAGATTCCAACTACTCGACTTCTACCGGATTCCTATGAACATAAGCATGGCAGTTTCTACTCATCAGGCTGTAGACCTACCCAATACTCCATGTGATTTGTGGGTCATGCACGTGGATGTCAAACACTTTAAATGTAATGCACAAGCATCTGAAGACGTAAGGTGAATGGAAACTGCAAAAACACTGTAAGGAACATAATGCAAACCGGGGCTTTCCTTAGTTTGCGACTCGATTAAATGTCAAGGGTCAGTGGTCTTCTTCTGGGACTCCGCCAAGTAACTTCACGATGGGCACCCTGGCCTTCTCCTCCAAGCGAAGCTCCTCGTCGATCACCTATTTCACATTCCTATCAACATGAAATCCATATATGTAATTAAGGTAACTTAATAATAGACACTAAGAGGTTGTGTAAACTTTAAGAACAAGGAGTTTGACTAGGAAGGACAGGTATGCCTCTGTTGTGTGGGTAATCAGAGGATGAGTCAAGGTGGACATAGTAGTGTCTGTATGAACGGAAAAGTGCCATGTAAGGCTACATTGCAACTTAGTAGACAACACTTGAAGCTATGCCCTAAGAGGTATAAGATTGAATGATGAAGAAGTACCAGACTGAGTGATGTAAGGAGGACTAAGCGATCAAGGTGGAGCATTGAAAGCTTAAGGCATGAGTGAACTATGCAACAAGAGGTGACTCAGAAGTCGACCAATGAAGTTACACAAACTTATTATGGAGTAAACCTTATTAAGTGACAAGGGTGGTTGCAGGGTTCTGAATTAGGATGAATCGACGTGAAACCCTAGCGACACTTGGAAAAGAAATGAGATCGGCATTGCTTGGACTCAAAGAGTTATCGCAAGCACTGCTAACCAAACATGAGTACCAAGACAACGTTCAAATGACCCTTAGGTAAATCAGTCGCTATGACTATCTTCGCAAGCATCGTCCAAGTTCTTACATGACACTATTGTAGTGTCCTTTGCAAGATTGTCCAGATAAGCTCAGTGAACTCATGGAACTCGAACATAAGGCATTACTATGTTGCGACGACGTGCTTTGCCATCTCGGAAAGATCATCTCATTGATGTTCACATCGACCCGAACTCATCCATGGTGGTGAGCAGAATCCTGAACACCACCTTATGAGTCTCAAGGTTAGTGATGTCGACTCGATCGTCGGCAAGAGACTCGACGAACCTGTCATCGATGAAGCGACACACTCAGTTAAGCAATTTTGCGGACGGTTAGGAAACGTCGTCGACACGATCAAGAAACTCTTATCTAAGGTTCCCCTTGGTCTAGTTTTCCTTGTCGGTCGCAACGTTCTCGCATTACTCAACCACGGGTCATCGGTGATCACCAACATCCTTGGTTTGACCTAGAGGCATTTCATCGACCACCTTGGCTACATCTAGGGCTTGATCAAACTCATATCGACTAAGACAAAACATGGCTAAACGACCATCGTCTAAGGTTTCGTGCTAGTGTTCCAGCACTACACACATCACTGACATCCTTCATCTCGGTGCTAGGGCACGATGACGGCTCAGAACGTCATGACGACATCATGAAGATGGATAGCATTGGGACAGCACTAGTCGAACTGACATGAACATGCGTACGGTCTTGCCGGTGGCGCAGAGGTGGACTTGAAATGCGCTACAGAGGTGTCGTGAGGTATAGATGCGGCAGCAACGTCGCGAACGGTCGGCGTCGCACAGGGAACAATGTGGATAGCAGTCATCGCGATGCGGAAGGTGCGACGCTGAGAAATGCTGCATTGCAGCGGGCACAGCGAGGCGCAGCAGTGATGGCATCATGGAGCATGGTGGCGCCGGATAAGGTGCAGAGGAGCAGTTGCCTGGCGAAGTGCGAGCAGGCAAACTGCAGGATTGTGGTGCGCCAGCATGGGCGGCGAGCAGCGGGAGCTTGGTCAGGGCGGCCATGGCACACGGGCGCACGGTGGTAGCAGCCGACATAGCGGCCGCTGCAGTGGCACGCGGGCGGCCAGGGCGCAATGCGTGGGGTGCCGTCGGGGCTTGAAGAGGCGGCGGCGAGCTGGGGCGCACGCAGTGCGACGAGGAGGCACAGCAGGGGGAGCTTGGTCGGCGGCTCGCGACGCGTGCGACGGGCAGAACGCGAGCCGGCGGCGGGGCGACGTATGTAGGTAGGGGATGAGCGCGGCGGCCAGGCCACTCCCTTGTAGGGCGTCGGGGATGGATCAGAGCACTGCCAGAGCTTCACCGCGGAAGGAGGTCGACGGTAGGGGTCGTCGGGCGGGGAGGAAGCTGGACCGCGGGTTGCAATTGGAGGCAGGGAACAAGCAGCGCGCAGGGGCGAGCGCGGCCGTGCAGGAGAGGCGCGGTGCGTGGGGTGCGGTAGGGAGGCGAGCTGGCGAGCAAGGAGATGAGCCATGGGGGCGGTGGAGCGCGGGGCGCAGGAGGAAGATCGGGTGCTCGGTCAGGCACCGTGGAGCAGAGTCGGGAAGAAGAAGCAAAATTCGCTTTTCTAGTACTGAGGATAACTCTGACCTCTGGGTCCCACCAATTGATCTTATCCTCCACTTTTTTTCCAGATTTAAACCCATGTTTAAATGAGCTCAATGTACAATAACATGTGGTTGGTTATTTGATATGAGTATTGTCGACTGTTGGAGTCGGCAGATCTCCTGACACTGCTAAAGTGTTGAAGGAGTTTGTGGTTCGGTGTGGGCGCGTGGAGACTCGAGAAGGTGAATTGCGATTTAACACAGGAGACACAAGGATCTACGTGGTTCGGGCTGCCTGAGCGTAATACCCTACTCCACGGGTGTGTTGGTGTTGTATTAGCTTGTCCCGTATGATTGCTTGTCAACGTCTGTGAACGTCTGTGAACGTCTGTCCCCTGAGTGTATCGTCGGCCTGTCCTTTTATAGTACAAGGACATGCCGTTACAAGCTAGCCTGGCCCGACATGTGGCCCCGGCGGTTACTATATTGATACACGATTAATTGTTGTTAATGATCCTGTAACGGGCTCCGACAGCGCCGTTACAGGTGTTAAGATTGTCCGTTTAAGTGTCATTAATATGGCATTAATGACATTTAATCGGGTCTTGAAGTCCTTGGCTCTCCTTTGAAGATCCGGAGCCGTTACAAGGTCTTCCGGAGGTTAGAGGCTGGCAGGTCCGATGATTTGACACGTGGCAGCTCCGGAGCTTGCTGAGGGAAACAGGTAGCTCCGGGGCTATTAGACACGTGTCAGGTCCGGAGCTTCTCTCGGTCTGGGGTTAAGTCCGGAGGTGCCGTTTCGGTACGTGGCCCGGAGCTGCCCCCTTGTGGGCGGTAGCTCCGGGTTAGTCGTACACGTGGCGACCCAGAGATTAACCATGTTGGAGAAGTGGGTCCGGTCATGTCTGACAAGTGGACCTCCGAGGTTCTTCAAACCAAGTAGATGGCCTTCCTTCGATATCTTTGCAACCTCAGGGGGTGTACGGTTTTTAGGGTACCGACAGTGGCCCCCTGGACCTACCTCCGAGGAAGATCACTGAGCTGAAGTCATTCCGTCGGAGGTGGGTCCATCCTTGCGACTCTTGAACTGGGTCTTCAAGGGTCTTCGGAGGTGCTGTTGGCAGGGTTTTACGGTTAGATCCCGCCGCGTGGCGTACCTCAGGCGGCAGATGAAATCTTTGACATGCCGATCTCACGCAATTGAAGGTCGCCGGTTCCCGATACGAAAACTGTATCGGTTCCGCGCGCCCTGTCAGGCCGCTGCCTTTGGGTTTCCCGCCTCGTGATGACAACCGTTCGCCTGGGTAAGAGCCTCGACTTGATCGTCGGGATGGTCCCGGGCCCTCTTGTCATCGGCTGGGTTGAATTCTTGAGTAGTATCTTCGACTTCCCTGTGGTTTCCATCCAAGCGTTGCGAGGGCTTACTTAAGAAGGAAAGTGCGCACCGTCGGGAGTTCTTTACGCCTCTCATCTGATCTTGCGCTCAAACTCCCGACTCGTACTTTGCTCCTCTTCTCTTGCCTAGCTGTGTCGCGATGGAGTTGGGTCTGCGTGACAGTCGCCTGAAGACCGACAACGATTTGAAGAAGGTCCGGGCCCTCATGGGGTGGTCCTCGGACTTCTTCAACCGCTTGGTCCGTGCCGGCGGGGAGCTCCCCTTTCAGAAGGAGCGCGCTGGCGAGATGGTGTACTTTTCTTCGTACGCCATGGTGGGGTTGATCCCACCTTTTTCTTCTTTCTTCTTGATGCTGCTAGACTTCTATGGTCTGCAGCTATACCACCTTGGCCCTCACTCCATTCTCCTCGTGTCCATCTTTGTCCACTTCTGCGAGATGTGGGTGGGCATCCCCCCCTGCATCGTGCTCTTCCGAACCTTCTTCACCGTTCACACCACCGGCCGGAGCAATGAGTACCTTGGCTTCTACTACTTCGTGAAGCGCAAGAAGTGCCCATTCAAGTACCTTCGGTCGTTCCCTTCCGGGAAGTGGGATGACTGGAAGAAAGATTGGATAGTCGTCAGGGTGGAGGAGCATGAGCGGTTGGAGCTGCCAGACGGTCTGCCCGGCATCGACACGTCGATATGGAGTGAAGTTCCAGTGCTGGCGGAAGCTTTCGACCCTGCCCTGACCAGGATCCGCCGATGCGTGGAGGGAGGATTGACTCCCCAGGCGGTGTTCTGCAACTTCCTGGCCAACAGGTGGGCGCCGCTGAAGAGGAGGGAGAAGCTCGCCTGGGCCCTCAACAGTGTGATGGACGAGGATCGGGTTGAGACCGGGTTAAAGTACGACATGGTGGGGAAGGCCTTGGAGTTTCACCTCAAGAAATTCCAGCACGGCATCGACGTCGACAGTGATGACTTGACTCCACCGTCGACCTTTCTCCCCCTGAACATGGAAGTGGAGTTCAGCAGGGAGCTCTGGCGGACGATGCCCGCGCTTGACAACCTTGGGGTCGTCGAGAGAAGACCAACCACCCGGGTGGCAATCCCCGGGGTGCCCGAAGACGGCTCGGTCCCTGCTCCACAGCCGAGGGTCGAGGTCATCGGCAAGGGCAAGGAGCTGGCGGAGGAGCCGGAGAGTCGGAAGAGGAAGCTACGACATGCCGACGGAAGGTCCGTCAGGCACGCTACTTCCGCCTCGGTTCCTTCTCCCCAGGTTGAAGATCTTCTGCCGCCGTGGCGACTGTCCCCTTAGTGGGGTCCTTCCGGAACGATACTATTCCTGCAGTGGGATCCTCCCGGAGCGCGTCTGTCCCCGTGGTGGAGCCCTCCTGGGGTGCTAGCTCCGGGTGCACAACTCCGGCACCTGGGATGGTGGGAGCCTCTAGGTCCAGGGGTTCCTCCCGATCGAGGAGAGCCTCGACCCGGGAAACGCCCGTGGCTGCGACAAGTTCTGGGGGGCCTCCCGGAGCTCCTACGCCGACCATGGCCAGCCCGGAACGTCCGGGAAAAAGGTTCCACGCAAGCTGGTGCGGAAGCCTTCCAAGGTAATTTTTTATCTTTACCTTGGTTAACTTTTTAATTGTAGCGATTGTTTGTTAATTTTCTTTATCCATCCTCTGCAGCGTCCCCAAGAAGGGGAGTGAAGCTCCACCCTCGGCCACGATGTCTGAGGCCGTGGGAGCTTCTGCTCCTGTCCCAGTGCCGCCCCAGGTGGTGGCTGAGGCTGCGACGGCTCCGGCACCGGCTGTCGTGGTCATGAACCTCGGCTCGTCCCCAGAATTTCCCGTGGTAGCGCCGGACCACGGCAGTGAAGACACGCCAGCGGCACTTGTCTCGGAGGTTGAAGCTCCGGGTCCTAGTGCTGCAGTAGTGGAAGTTCCGGCTGTAGAGCCGGAAGAAGTAGTAGTCCCGGCCTCGGAGCCGGAACTTGTCGAAGCCCCGGCGATTGAGCCAGAGGTGACTGAAGCTCTGGCATGCTAGCCAGAAGTCGAGGTAGTTCTGGCAGTTGAGCCAGTTACCTCCGAAATACCGGTCACTGAGCCGGTTATTGTTGGAGCGCCGGTCACAGAGCCGGCGGTTGAAGAGGCGAGGGAGCTCGAGCCTCCCTCGGAAGAGGTGTCCCGGCCGGAGCCAGTAGTAGCTCCTGCTCCGGAGGTGACAACGTTGATGGTGCCTGCGGCCGAGCCGGAGTGCCTAAGCGAAGTCGCTAGCCCCGTGCCCGAGGGGGCGAATGAAGACTTGGCGGTGGGGCCTTCTTCGATGGCGACTGAGGCCATCCCGGAGGACGGCCCTAGCGCCTTGGAAGCTCAGGGTTCCACTCTCGTAGAGTGGGACCCAATTTTTGTATGTGAAGACCCGCTGGAACCAGCGGAGGAGACCCCAGCAGGTCCGGAGCCCATCCCGCTGTCGATGTCTATCGACAATGCCTGCTCCAGTCTACGTCAGGTCCAACTGGCCTTCTTCCATGACAGCAAGGATCCTGAAGAGGAGCGCCAAACCCTTAGGCGGTGGCGTAATCGGCTCCACTTCGAGACTAAGCTGGCGTAGTCGAGGCTAGCGGACGACAAGGAGTGGATCAAGTGGGAGAAGATCCGCCTGGAGTACTGGGACAAGCTGCTGGATGACAGGGAGAGCATGACCCATGCCCTCGACGCTCAATCCCGGGAGATCCACGATCAGGCCAAGGCTGCCAACGACGCGGCCAATGCTCGGTACGAACAGCTTGAGGCCATCAACGCCGCACTCATCAAGCGCCGAGAGGCACTCGAAGGGAGGGAGAGACGGCTCGAGGACGAAGAGCAAAAACTCCTGGAGCTGCGGGATGACGTCCTGAGGAGGGAAGAGGAGCTCGCCGAGAAAGTAGCTCTGGCTGACAAGGGCCTCGAGGAGCGCACTAAGAAGTTGAAAGAGCGCTGCCTCGACGAAGAGGAGAAGACCTGGGTGCGGGGGCAGGAACTCTACGAATACGAGTGTGCCCTTGTTGCCCGGGAGAAGAAAGTTGAGGCTAGGGAGAAGGACCTGGTCGATCGTCAGAACAAGATCCACCTCCGGGAGGAGGAGCTCGGAAGACTTGAGAGGCGGGTTGCTGCAAAGATTCAGCAAAACGCCAAAGAAGTTGAGTGCCTCGCCCGTGAGAATTCCGAACTGACGGCGGCCAAGAGATCCCTGGAAGAGGTGAAGAGCCTGAGGACGGCGGACTCCCTGCAGATTTGGGAGTTCCTGGGCAAGGCCAATAATGCGCTGACACCGATGGGTTTCAGCCCCGTGCGCCCGGATGATCCAGAGCCGGAGCCGGACCTTGTGCTGCAGGCGTTGAGCGCAGCAGGTAGCAAGCTCTCCAAGGTGGGCGACGTCATCGCGGACCAACTGGAGGTCGAGGGTCAATCCCTGGCGAGGAACGTCACAGAATACGTGCTGACGTGCTACACCAGTCGGAACCCTCAATTTCCTCTCGACCCGGTGCTTGAAGGCCCCGTCGAAGGAGAAGGCGAAGCTACCCGAGCCAGCGTGTCAGAGGTCGCCCAGAAGGTCGCCGAGTTCTTCCATAGGGTCTAGGACCATCTCTTTAGCTCTCACTTGTATTTTCTCTTCTTCTTCCTCAATTTTGTAATCCCTTGTCTCCAGATGTAATCTCCTGTCTCCAGATGAATGAAATCCCCAAATTTTTGCGAATTTCATTTTTTGTCTTCAACATCTTTATCTTCACTTGGCCCCCTGGTAGATGTACACAATTTGATTGTGAACATGTACCAAAAGGATATTGAGTTCTGTTGAAGACGAATTTGCTCCGAACTTGTAGAATTTAGGTCTGAAGTCTTTGATAGTGAAGGTCCCCTGAAGTTGTCGGAGCTTAGAAGCTCCGGCACTGTCCATCGCTGGAGCTTGGTAGCTCCGGCAATAGCCTCTATCAACACGTAGAGCGTCAATAGTTAGTCCTCCGAGGTGTCGGAGCTTAGTAGCTCCGGCAGTGACCTTTGCCAACACTTGGTTTATTGGCAACAGACTCCATTTACGGGGTCTTCTAACCATCTTTTACTCAGCGTCGACGGTTGACCCCCTTGGGGGAGTCGGAGCTTGGTTAGCTCCGGCTTTTCTCCATCAACGTAGAGTTTATTTTTCCTGCACACTCAAGCCAAGAAAAATAGTAAAATTTGTTCCTTGTCTATAATTTCGTCGCGGCTTACGATTCTCAAGAAAATTTTAAGTTGAACGCGATTTTATATACAACTGGATGCGTTGTCTTTTCTCTTAGATCCAATTGTCCATGGACCCGCCTTACTTCGGCCTGTCGGGGTGTAGGTAGAGTGGCGTACTTAGGGTGCTTGACCAGGCTAAGTCGATAGCGCGCTCCGGCCCTAGATTGGCTTGGCGGCTTTCAGGCGAGTTGGCCATAAACGATGTTTAAATCCAAAAGATCTGACAATACAACTCGAATCGTATATAAACCGGTCGAACTAAAAATTTCTTAAGAATTGCACGTCTCTGTTATAGACAAGAAAGAGAAAAATAAAAATGTCGAGCCTGCACAAAATGAATGCACGTGGAGTCTATTTCACATGAAGATGTCTTTCATTATAGGTCTGGTGTACAGGGGAAACAAGTACACTCTTAGGGTACGGGACCAGGCTAAGTGTGTTTGGTTTCTTGTTTGACCCAGGGTAGTTAGCCACACTTTTAGTCCGGAGACTGTGACAAGTGCTGCATGAGCTTTGCGGACCTTTCGGGAAAGGTCCGGGTGCTCTCCTGGAGGAACTACCCGACTCTGTACAATGACTCTATAACATACATCTCAAGTTACTCAAGACTCACCTCCGTGGTATTAAGTGTAGAACCTACGGAGGTGCTCGATGTTCCAAGGATTTGGGAGAGGTGTCCCATCCTCGGTTGCCAAGCGAACGCTTCCGGGACGGGATACTTTGATCACTCGAAAGGGCCCCTCCCAGCCGGGGGAGAGTTTGTTTAACCCTTCTCTGGATAGTATTCTCCGTAGCACCAGATCGCCTTCCTCGAGCTGTCGGTTGTGTACATGCCGCTGGTGATAACGCTGTAGAGCTTGGCGTTATCGGGCATTCCGAACAGCTGCTTGGCACCTTCCCTCCTCGAGGAGGTCTAGGTCTTCACGCCGGAGCTGGTCCTGCGCGGCTTCGTCGAAGGTCCGGACCCAGAGCGAACCCAAGGTGATTTCCGGAGGAAGGATTGCTTCAGCTCCGTACACCAGAAAGAAGGGTGTTTCTCCGGTTGACCGGTTTGGAGAAGTCCTGTTGGCCCATAGAGTGGGCGGAAGCTCTTCGATCCAGTTGGCTCCGTGCTTTTTCAAGCGCTCATAGGTGCGCGTTTTGAGTCCTTTAAGGATTTCTGCATTTGCTCTCTCGGCTTGGCCATTGCTGGCTGGATGAGCTATGGAGGCGTAGCAAACTTGTATGTCGAGGTCTTTGCAATATCCTTGGAATGCGGAGCTTGTGAATTGAGTCCCATTATCAGTGATGATCTTGTTTGGGACTCCGAATCTGCTTACAATGGATTGCAGAAAGTTGATAGCAGATTGCTTGTTGATCGTCACAACTGGAGTTGCTTCCGGCCACTTGGTGAACTTGTCAATGGCAACGTACAGGAACTTGTAACCTCCGACGGCTCTTGGGAAGGGTCCCAAGATGTCCATCCCCCACACAGCGAAGGGCCATGTAGGAGGTATCATTTGTAAGGACTGAGCAGGTGTATGAATTTGCTTTGCATGAAATTGGCATGCTTCGCATTTCTTCACCAGCTCAGTGGCATCCTGGAGCGCTGTAGGCCAGTAGAAGCCATGCCGAAAGGCTTTTCCGACCAGCGTGCGGGAAGATGTGTGGTTCCCACACTTGCCTCCATGGATTTCTGCAAGGAGCTTGCAGCCTTCTTCCCTTGTGATGCACCGCATTAGGATGCCGTTGGCACCGCGCCGGTAGAGATCCCCTTCTACCAACGTGTATCTTTTAGCCAATCTGACTACCCGGTCAGCGGATACATCATCGTCAGGAAGGATGTTGTCTTTCAAGTAGTTCCGGATCTCCGAGATCCATGTATCGGAACTGACTTGAGCATTTGAGTCTTGCGTGCTGGGTTGCTCGGAGCTTCCGGCGGCACCTACGACCCTTGATGGCTGCCATGGTAACAGGGCCATCAGGACCGTCAGCTTCGGGATGCTGATCTCGCCCCCTTCGTTCAGTTTGGAAGGCTGAACTGTGGGTTTCGACAATCTCCGGACAAAAGATCCTTCAGGAGCTGGAGCTCCGATTGACGCTTTCGTCGAGAGTTCGTCGGCTTCAGCGTTGTGGGCACGCTGAACATGGTGGAGGTCTAGGACTTCAAAGTCCTTCTAAAGCCTCTGGACTTCAAGGAGGTAAGCAGCTAGCTGGAGATTATTGCAGGAGCATTCACCCTTCACCTGTTTGATGATGAGTTGTGAATCTCCTTTGACCAGCAGTTGCTTGACACCATATGATAGTGCCACCTTTAGTCCATAGATGAGTGCTTCATACTCCGCCATGTTGTTGGTCGCCTTGAAGTCAAGGTGTACCATGTATTTTACCTTCTCCCCAGTCGGTGCAAGGAGAAAGATTCCAGCTCCGGCCCCCTGCTTCTGCATGGAGCCATCGAAGTAGAGGGTCCAGTGAGGCTCGGTGAAGGTTGGAGCTTGATTCTTCGTCTTCTGCTCGCTGGGGCCCCCAGGGTTTGATGGAGAGGGAGTCCATTCCGCCACGAAATCTGCCAACGCTTGACTCTTGATTGCTTGCCTCGGAATGAATTCGAGATCGAATTCAGCCAATTCCGCTGCCCACTTTGCAATATTCCCAGTTGAATTGGGATTATGCAAGATCGCTTGAAGTGGATAGGAGGTCACCACCGAGACTTTGTTAGCTTGGAAGTAGTGTCGGAGCTTCCTGGAGGCAATAAGAACTGCATAAAGCAGCTTATGCACCTCTAGATATCGAGTCTTGGCATCATGTAATAATACTTCACTGATGAAGTATACCGGGCGTTGAATGGTCCGGACCCTCCCGGAAGGGTCCGGAGCTTCCTCTTCATTGATCCGGACCCTGTCAGAGGAGTGCAGATTCTCTTCGGGGACCTCCGGGTCCTGGCTGGAAGAACCCGGAGCTTCTTCAGAAATGACCTGGACCCTCTCAGAGGGGTCTGGGTTTTTTGAAGTGACTTCTTGTGGGTTTGAGTCTGGGAGCTGGGACCCAGACTCACTTTCAGGAACCTCCGGACCCTCCTGAAGGGGTCTGGATTCCTGAGTATGGGGTAGTTCCGGTCTCTCCGCAACCAGAACCACACTGACAACTTCGTCAGTAGCTGAAATGTAAAGCAACAAAGGCTCACCAGGGTTCGGAGCTACCAGAATTGGTAGGGTGGTGAGGAGCTGTTTCAGCTCCTGGAGTGCCTTCTCTGCTTCTTCGGACCATTGGAATGGTCCGGACTTCCTCAACAACTTGAAGAAGGGAAGTGCCCGTTCCGCCAGTCTTGATATGAACCGGCTGAGGGCCGCTAGACACCCAGTTAACTTTTGGACCTCTTTGATGCGGGTTGGTGGCCGCATGTCTTCAATGGCTTTTATCTTCGCCGGATTAGCCTCTATGCCCCGGTGACTTACCAGGAAACCAAGAAGTTTTCCGGAGCTAACCCCGAAGACACACTTGTCTGGGTTTAGCTTCGTGCGGGTGGCCCGCAGCTTGTCGAAGACAGCCTGCAAGGTGTCCAAGAGGGACTCCTTGTTCTTGACCTTGACCACGATGTCATCGACGTACACTTCCACTATTGAATGTAGGCCTAGAGGGGGGTGAATAGGCCTTTTTGAAATTTCTCGGTTCCTGTAGCACTTCAACAACAAGGTCAAAACCAGATATATCGGACTAGTCCGGTAAAGTGCGGACTAGTCCGGATTTCACGGGCTAGGTTGATCAAGTTAGGTCAATTTGATTGTTTCGTTGACGTTTGCAGCGGAAATATAAACTTTAATAACAGTTCAATAGTTGTATGTCAAGTTCTATTGCAAGTATGATTCTTGTTCAACTATTTAACTTGAATTCAACAAAATGAATCAAACCCTAGATAATGTTGATCAACTATAATGATGAACACAAACGAACAAGACACAAGATTTATCCCGTGGTTCGGTTACCACGAAGGCAACCTACGTCCACGTTGAGGAGCCCACAAAAGGACCGGGTCTTCACCAACCTTTCCCTCGTCGGATCGCCACGAAGGCCAATCCTCTTCCACTAATCACACAGGGGTAAATCACCAAGTTGAAGGGGCGATCTCACAAGTTGAGAGCTCCCTTGATTACAAGTTTCAAGACCACCAATAACACACTTCGAAATATACAAATTGAGATACAAGAGTGTGTTAGAGATTCAAACCAAGAGCTCAATCGTGTGCCAAGTGCTCTCTCCAATGATCTACAAGTGATCTTCAATGGATTGATCAATTTTTCACTTAGTTTCGTGGAGAGAGGTAGTTTTGAGTCTCTTGGGAGGTGTGACGGCGCTAGGGTTGGAGAGAGGGTGAAAGTGGGCTGTGCACCTCTATTTATATGGGGTTTCTAAAAGTGACCGTTAGGGTTCAGAAAGATCGGACTAGTCCGTGGTGGTGACCGGACTAGTCCGGTGTGCTATGCGAAGCAAACCCTAAGTGTCCAGGAATATCGGACTAGTCCGGTTGAAAACGGACTTGTCCAATTTCGCTGCTGGAAATCTTCGGACTACTCCGATTGTCATCGGACTTGTCCGGACCTGTGAAACCCTAAGTGTTTAGGATGACAAGTCCGCACTTGGAGGACTTGTCCGATTTAGATCAGAGTGTATATCAGACTAGTCCGTGTAATCACCGGACTTTTCCGAAGTGGATCAGAAAGAATATCGGACTAGTCCGGGTCACAACGGACTTGTCCGATTTTGTGTGACTTGTGCATTGTGTTAAGGACTAGTCCGCATTGGAGAGGACTAGTCCGAAGTGGATCTGAAAGATATCGGACTAGTCCGGTAGAGACCGGACTTGTCCGATCTAGTGCAGAAAGTGATATCGGACTAGTCCGGCTGATATCGGACTAGTCCGGTCCTGTATAACTTTGTGCATTGTATGTGTGTGCTTGAAAGTGATTGAGCTCTTGGGTGTGTTTCCTTAACACACTCTATACATGATAATCTACTATTTTCTTCTTCTTGGGCTCAAATTCACTTTGCTTCTCATTTCCCTTCTTTTTGGCATTTTGCTCATTTTTCATCATTTGCCTGCATTCATCTCAACAAAAGGATTAGGATCCCAATTGCTTGTCATAAATCATCCAAAACCCACAAGGGAGTCCTAGATGCACTTTCAATCTCCCCCTTTTTGGTGATTGATGACAACCAATTGAGATTTCACAAAATGAGGTATAAAATGAGATTTTCATAAAGTATGCACATATGACTCAAAAATACATCAAGCAACAAGATAATTATTCATGTGTGCATTCTTTATGGTGGGATGCATACTAAGAGCATGAATGCATTAAGAATGACAGAATTTGCATTGATCAACTAATATCAAGTGAATATGGCATTTCAGGAGCAAAAATTCAGATTTCATCACACACTTGCAAATTAATTGAGCAATTCATCACAGCACCAAACATGATATGAAAATAGTGTTAAACAAATACAATCACAATTAAAAAATACGTAGAGAGCTCTCTCCTCGCATCCTATTCAGCTAAAGCTAAGACTAGAGACTCCCTCTCAATCTCTCCCCCTTTGGCATCAAGACACCAAAAAGAGAGAGAGGAAGGTCCTAGGGCTTCACTCTTCGCTGTCAGTCCTCTCGTCGTCTTCATCGTCTTCATCGCTTTCCGCTTGACGAGGTTGAGAGGGAGGAGGAGGAGCGGAGCTGCTCGAGCCCCCAATGCCAAAATAGGCAAGCTCGGAGGGAGTCAAGGGGCTGAGCTCGGTGATGTCCGGATCAGAATCTTCAGAAAGGACTGGAGATCCAATTGGGTTGATCTCCAGCTTCTCACTCAGCTGCTTCACATTGGCTTTTATGTACCTCATGTTCTCCTTCCTCTTCTGATTTAGCTTGTGAAGCTTCACTTCAGTTTTCTTGCATGAGGAGAAAATTGCAGCCAAGTACTTGAGGATCCCACTGGCGGATCCTTTCTGAGGGGCTTCCCTGGAGGGAGGAGGAGCCCTAGCAGCTTCTTCTTGCCTTGTCGGTGCCTCGGGGCTTGAGGCCGGCGATGGAGCAGCCTGGACACTCACTGGCTGAGGCTTCTGAGGCCTCAGTGGAGTGTGCTCCACATCCTTCACAAACTCGATCCCTGTGACCTTCTCAATCATAAACATCAAGTAAGGGGCATAGCCACAGGATCGGTTGGGGGTACTTGAGATATTGACCATATCATTCCAAATATAGTCTGCAACATCAAACTGTCTCTTCTTGCTTATGACCCTCATTAGAGTCCGGAGGTAACCCTGTACACTCCCTGCATCCCCATCCTTGGGGGCAATGGTCTTCCGGAGAACTCTGTTCAGGACCACAAAGAAGGGCTTCATGTTCTTTGTGGAGGGAGGAACATACTTAGAGTTGGGCTCATACATGAACTTCATTCCGTCCCTCTCAATGACCCCTATGTTGTGGATGATTAGGTGGTCATTTCCAGCAGAGTCTAAGTGGAGCAGGTTTGCAAAATCCTCCTGAGTGATGGAGTACTTGGATCCATGGGTCATCCAAGTCACACTTTCTTCATCTTCACTCGAGAAGTGGCACGTTGCATAGAATTGTGCTATCACTTCATCATTCCAGTTGTGTCTGAAGGCAAAGAGATCCTTCAGACCATGTCTCTCTGCAGCTGCTATCACTTCATCAAAAGCTGCACATTTCTTCTTCTCAAGGTGGTCCCAGTCAATCCATTGACTGCGCACCACCGGGGTCTTCATCGGCAAGCAGACCAGCTTGTAGAAATCAGCATGGAAATTTGACCAAAATCTGCCATCAGCTGCTTGCTTGGGCCTTGCATAGCAATCAACACTTCTCAACTTCGCAGCCACATCGCTGCCCTTGCCAGTGAATCTTTCCTCATTGGGGTCCCGGACCCCTTCTCTGGGAGTATGCAGCTTCAGGGGCCCAATTGGCCCCGTTGCTACTCCCTTGCCTTTTCCTTTTGCTTGGCGAAGGCCGCTTGTAGACGGAGCAGCCTTCGAGGCAGGCTTCTTGACACAGACCTTCCTCCGAACCTGGGGAGGGAAAGTAGCAGGCTCGGAAGGTCTTTCTTGGCGTTTCTTGCCAAGACCCACCGAGGACCGAGATGCCATCTCGTGGTCCAACTCGGCCTCGAAATCGGGGATTTCGTTGTCGGAGCTCGACATGATCTGAGAATGAGTGATCAAGAGAAAGGACAAGTTATACAAGGTATTGGTGAGGTAAGATGGCAATGGAAGGCACTAGGGAATTAAAGAATTAGGTTTTGGTTCAGAAACAACGGATTTGTCCAGTGCACAGGCACGGACTAGTCTGGGGGGACCGGACTTGTCCGTACCTGGACCGGACTAGTCCGGTGTTCATCTGCAAAAACCTAACAGACTGGACAAAAATTGATCCCTAAGGTAAAACTAGTCTAGCATACACATAGTACATCAATTAGACATGTAACTAGTGAAGAATGCTAGGCCAAACGATAAGCAATAGAGAAATTTGTGATTTCTTAGGGTTTTGAAGAAAATTTACCAAGAAATCAAAGGAAGCTTGAGATTTTGGGGGTTGGAGGCCGGACTTGTCCGCTAACTTCAATCCCCGAGTCTTCAAGCTTGATCTCCGCCCAAGATTGAGGCTTTTCGACGGAGGAATCAAGGATTCACCTTGGGAGCTCGAGCGCAAGAGAGAGAAAGCTTGGGGGCGAGTGTGGGGTGAAGGGATTAGGGTTTGGTGGCGGCTAGGGTTATGGACACGAAAAATCGGACAAGTCCGGACATGACCGGACTAGTCCGAAGTCATCCAGAGACCTATATCGGACTAGTCCGTGGTCTGTCGGACTAGTCCGGCCTAACCGGCACTCTGCGGACTAGTCTGCAATGGCGAACTAGTCCGGGTAACCACGGACTTGTCCGTGGTCACCAGGAAAGAATTGCATAGCCCATTCATATATATTTGAAGGTCCAATAATTGAGAGTAGTGAGGCAAAACAATTCAAATAATCTTGATAAATTTGACCAGTAAGCAAACAACAATCATACTATGATCAAAAATTCATCAAGATCTAATAATTGACATAGTTTTTCGAAAGAAAAATGAAGAGGGGTAATTTTCACAAATCAATCAACATTTTGAAGTAAGCATACAGGTATGCAACTTTTCAAGCCACACTCCGAGAATCAAGAATGTTTAGCTCATTTCGGAGTTCGCAAAAACGTTTTTCATCAAGTGGCTTGGTGAATATGTCGGCCAATTGTTTTTGGGTGTTGACATGAGAGATGAATATGTCTCATTTCATGGAATGGTCTCTCAAGAAATGGTGTCTTATGTCAATGTGTTTAGTCCTAGAGTGCTCAACTGGATTGTGGGCTATTTTAATGGCACTCTCATTATCACAAAGGAGAGGAATACGGTTCATATTGTAACCGTAATCCCTTAGAGTTTGTCGCATCCAAAGGAGTTGTGCACAACAACTCCCGGCTGCAACATACTCCGCTTCGGATGTGGATAATGCAATGGAATTCTGTTTCTTGGATGACCAAGAAATTAAGGATCTTCCTAGGAATTGGCAAGTGCCGGAAGTGCTTTTTCTATCAACTTTGCACCCGGCATAATCTGCATCGGAATACCCAATGAGATTGAATTTTGAGCCTTTTGGGTACCAAAGACCAAGGTTGGGTGTATGAACTAAATATCTTAGGATTCTCTTTACGGCTGTCAAATGACATTCCTTAGGGTTGGCTTGAAATCTTGCACACAAACATACACTCAGCATAATATCTGGCCTAGATGCACATAAGTATAGTAAGGATCCAATCATGGAGCGATATACCTTTTGGTCGACGCTCGGTCCATCTTCATTGAGATCCAAGTGGCCATTCATTGCCATGGGAGTCTTTATGGGCTTTGCCTTGTCCATGCCAAACTTCTTGAGGATGTCCTGTGTGTACTTGGTTTGGCTTATGAATGTTCCTTCCCTTTGTTGCCGCACTTGGAATCCCAAGAAGTACTTCAATTCTCCCATCATTGACATTTCAAATCTGTCTGTCATAATTTTACTAAACTCTTCACAGAAAGATTGGTTAGTTGATCCAAAAATTATATCATCAACATAGATTTGGCAAATAAAAAGATCATTATCCAGATTTTTTGTGAATAATGTATAGTCTACTTTGCCAATTGGAAAACCATTATCAATTAAAAAATCTCTAAGACACTCATACCAAGCTCTAGGAGCTTGTTTGAGGCCATAGAGAGCCTTACGCAGTTTATACACGTGGTCGGGGAACTCTTCGTCTTCAAACCCAGGTGGTTGCTCCACGTACACCTCCTCCTTGATCGGTCCGTTGAGGAAGGCGCTTTTCATGTCCATTTGATACAACTTGAAATCATGGTGAGTAGCATATGCAAGTAATATTCTAATTGATTCAAGCCTAGCTACTGGAGCAAAGGTTTCATCGAAATCCAAACCTTCGACTTGTGAGTAACCTTTGGCCACAAGTCGTGCCTTGTTTCTTGTCACCACTCCGTGTTCGTCTTGCTTGTTGCGGAAGACCCACTTGGTGCCCACAATATTTGCATTGGGTCTTTCCACAAGTTCCCAAACTTCGTTTCTCTTGAAATTGTTCAACTCTTCTTGCATTGCCACCACCCAGTCCGGATCCTTCAATGCATCCTCAGTCCTGCGGGGTTCCAAAAAGGAGACAAACGAGTAATGTTCACAGAAATTTGCTATACGAGATCTAGTGGTTACTCCCTTTTGGATGTCGCCGATGATGTTGTCGATTGGATGATCCCTTTGAATGCATTGGTGTACTCTTGGGTGTGGCACTTGGGGGGTCGTATGTTGGTGATCATCTTCTTCTCCCCCTGAGTTGTTGTCCTCGTTGATTTGTTGATCATGTTCATATTCCTGTGATTGATCTTGTATCGAGGCTCCCCCTTGATTGTTGATCTCCTCTTGTGGTTCACTTTCCTCTTGTATTTGTGACGATGACTCTTGTGGTCGTACTTCGCCTAGAGCCATCCTCTTCAATGCTTGATAGGGGGCTTCCTCTTTACCTAATTCACATTGATCAACTTGCTCCTTTTGGGAGCCATTAGTTTCATCGAACACTACGTCACGTGCCACTTCAACAAGTCCGGAGGCCTTGTTGAAAACACGATAGGCGTAAGTGTTCGAATAATAACCAAGCAAGAAACCTTCATCGGACTTCGAAGTGAACTTTGAAGTCCTGGGCTTCTTGTTCAAAATATAGCAAGGAGAACCGAAAACTCGAAAATATGAAATGTTCGGTTTGTTACCGGTGAGTAGCTCATAGGGGGTCTTCTTTAGTAGTCGATGAAGGTAGAGTCGATTTGTGGCATGGCAAGCGGTGTTGATTGCTTCCGCCCAAAATCGATCCGAAGTCTTGTATTCATCGAGCATTGTTCTTGCCATCTCTATGAGCGTTCGGTTCTTCCTTTCGGCAACTCCGTTTTGTTGTGGAGAGTATGGTGCTGAGAATTCGTGCTTGATTCCTTCCTCATCAAGGTACTCCTCCACTTGTATGTTCTTGAACTCCGTGCCGTTGTCGCTCCGAATACTCTTGATTGATAGTGAGAACTCGTTTTGCGCTCGCTTGAAGAATTTCTTGAGTGTTCCTTGTGTTTCTGACTTGTCATGCAAAAAGAACACCCAAGTGAAGCGGGAAAAATCATCAATAATAACTAAACCGTATTTATTACCGCCGATGCTTATGTAAGCAATTGGACCAAACAAGTCCATATGAAGTAGTTCGAGCGGTCTTGTCGTGGTCATGATGTTCTTCGCGGGATGTTGTGCTCCAACTTGCTTCCCTGCTTGGCACGCTCTACAAGGCCTGTCTTTCTCAAACACAACATCTTTCAAACCTCGGATGTGATCCCCCTTGAGGAGTTTTTGAAGGTTCCTCATACCAACATGTGCCAGCCGTCTATGCCACAGCCAACCCATGTTGGTCTTTGCAATCAAGCATGTGTCGAGTTTGGCTTTATCCTTGTTGAAGTCAACAAGGTAAAGCTTTCCCTTCAACATACCCTTGAATGCAACAGAACCATCACTTCTCCTTGAGACGGTCACACCCTTGTTAGTGAACAGGCAATTATAACCTTTGTCACATAATTGAGATATGGACAGCAGGTTATAATCTAAAGATTCAACGTGTAAAACATGCGAAAGAGTATGTTCAGAGGATATTGCTATTTTACCGGTACCGAGGACCCTTACTTGACTGTTATCCCCAAAGTAGATGCCTTCGTTTGGGTCCTTGTTCACTTCATACTCCACAAACATCCTCCTTTCTCCGGTCATGTGGTTGGTGCATCCACTGTCTAGCACCCGTTTGGATCCACCGGAGGAGTAGGCCTGCAAAAACAAATTACGCCTTGGTTTTAGGTACCCAAGCTTGCTTGGGTCCTTGGAGGTTAGTAACAATACATTTGGGCACCCACACATGGGATTTTGTGTTCCCATGGTGTGGCCCAGCATAATAAGCATACACTTTACCAACATTATTTTTCATTAATACATAAGAAGCATCAAAGGTTTTAAACAAGAGTTGTTGTTGATTATAGGTCGGACTAGTCTGTGTGACCGGACTTTTCCGAATGACCGGACTTGTCCGGACCACAACCGGACTAGTCCGGTTTTCAAGAGAGTTCAGGTTTTTAGTTTTCGGGTAACCAGGTTGTGAGGGTCCTCCCTTCACAAAGGTAATCCTTCCCTTGTTATTCTTGTGATTTCCAGCTCTTTGCCTTCCATCATAAGAGTAACCAATGCCATACTTGACATTTGGAGGTCTTTGGACCAAATATGCACTACGTGCATAGTTGATCCTCTCCTTGTCAAATATTACACATTGGGTAGGATTTTTGTCCTTTGTGGAGGTAGAATTTTCCTTCAACCTGGTGTTAATTTTATCACATTTGCAAATATGAGCGATATTAGTTGAAGTGGGTTGAGAAGGTAGGCTTGAAGAGGAGGAAGGTTCACTAAGCTTGAGTGACTCAACCTGCACTTCAAGGATCTTGTTGACCTTGATTAGGTCATCAAGTTGATCCTTGATTGCAACGTTTGAGTTGGTTAACTCCAAGCAAGTTTTCTTGCTTGAAGCTAGCTCAAGCTCTAGTGAGTGGTTTCTCTCTTTTTCAAGAACTAGAAGATTGTCAAGTTCGACATGCTTCTCCTTTTGGGAGATAATCATGTCTTCTTGACGATCAATTAGCTCTTCCTTCTCAACAAGTTGGTTAAGCAAGAATTTCATTTTAGCAGCAGTTTTTCTATCTAAACCAATTAGCATATCTTCATCATCACTATCTAGATCATCATCACTTGAGTAAGAATGCAAGGAAGGAGTTTTGATGTTTACCTTGCGTTTACCTTCCTTAGCCATGAGGCAAGTTCCATTTGCCTTCTTTGCACCGAGCGTGGGGAAGAGTGTGGGTTTCTTGGACATGCTTTCAATGGCTATGCTAGCCATTTCTTCTTCATTGGACGATGAGGACTCATCGTTTCAGTCCCACTCCTTTCCGATGTGTGCTTGTTCAGCTTGTTTCTTCTTCTTGAAGAATTTCTTCGGTTGAGGCTTGGACTCTTTACTCTTCTTCTTGTTGTCCTCATACGGGCAATCGACTATAAAGTGATTGTACTCACCACAATTATAGCATGCTCGCCTCATCTTCGGCTTTGTCTTCTCCTTGTATTTTCCTTCACTCGATTTTGTTCCTTGTCTTTTCTTCATAATTCTTTTGAACTTCTTCATGAACAAAATCATATCTTCTTCGTCCAGCTCACTGCTTTCATCATCGCTGTCCTCCTCAAGCTGTGCTTCTCTTGCTTCTTTGGATAGAGGCTTGAGTGAGGACTTTAGGGCAACTCCCTTCTTCTTGGCTGATGTGAGGTCGGCTATTTCTTTTACGTGCTTGGCTTGCTTCTCCATCATCTCAAAGTTGATGATTTTGCCAAGCAGTTCATCCGGAGTCATTTTCTTGTACCCGGGACTTTCTCGGATCATAGAGCAAAGTGTGACGTTGCGAGGCATAAAGGCTCTAAGGATGAGCTTTACAACCTCGTGGTCATTCCACTTTTTGCTCCCATATGATCGAACCTTGTTCACAAGAGTCTTCAGTCTGTTGTACATGTCCTGGGGAGACTCATCTTCCTCAATCGCGAACCTTCCTAGTTCGCCTTCAATCATTTCAATCTTTGCCTCCCGCACATGCCGGTCACCTTCATGTGCTGTCTGTAGTGTGTCCCAGATTTCTTTGGCAATTTCCAATCCGTCCACCTTTCTGAATTCATATCGACTTAGAGATGAGGTGATAACGGCTGTGGCTTGGGCATTCCTGTGGATGGCTTGCTCTTGACTTGGCGTGAGCTCTTCATCATCATCAGGGATGTTTATTCCTGTGCACACAATATGCCATAAACTTGGGTTAAGGGAAATCAAGTGCATCTTCATATTTTGCCTCCACATGGAGTAATCACTCCCATCGAAGTGTGGGGCTTTTCCGAGAGGAATAGATAGATAATGACTGCTGTTAGAATTTAAACGGTCATAATTAAAAGGATATCGGGAGTAGTTGGTGTGACTACTCCCCATCTTCTTTTCTTCGACTTTAGATTTCCCTTTGGAAAGCGCTTTCTTTCTAAGGAGTGCTTTCAGCTCCAATGTCTCCTCATCATCATCATCGAAGTCTTGAATGGCTTCGAGATACTTTTCAAGCTTTTGGTGCTTGTCATTGTTCATTTCTTCCTGGTTGTTGATTTTCTGGACTTCCTTCATGTCCGACATGATCTCTTCGAGTGGTTGCACTCTTTCTTGAAGAACCCGCTCTGATACCAATTGAATGTAGGCCTAGAGGGGGGTGAATAGGCCTTTTTGAAATTTCTCGGTTCCTGTAGCACTTCAACAACAAGGTCAAAACCAGATATATCGGACTAGTCCGGTAAAGTGCGGACTAGTCCGGATTTCACGGGCTAGGTTGATCAAGTTAGGTCGATTTGATTGTTTCGTTGACGTTTGCAGCGGAAATATAAACTTTAATAACAGTTCAATAGTTGTATGTCAAGTTCTATTGCAAGTATGATTCTTGTTCAACTATTTAACTTGAATTCAACAAAATGAATCAAACCCTAGATAATGTTGATCAACTAGAATGATGAACACAAACGAACAAGACACAAGATTTATCCCGTGGTTCGGTTACCACGAAGGCAACCTACGTCCACGTTGAGGAGCCCACAAAAGGACCGGGTCTTCACCAACCCTTCCCTCGTCGGATCACCACGAAGGCCAATCCTCTTCCACTAATCACACAGGGGTAAATCACCAAGTTGAAGGGGCGATCTCACAAGTTGAGAGCTCCCTTGATTACAAGTTTCAAGACCACCAATAACACACTTCGAAATATACAAATTGAGATACAAGAGTGTGTTAGAGATTCAAACCAAGAGCTCAATCGTGTGCCAAGTGCCCTCTCCAATGATCTATAAGTGATCTTCAATGGATTGCTCAATTTTTCACTTAGTTTCGTGGAGAGAGGTAGTTTTTGAGTATCTTGGGAGGTGTGACGGCGCTAGGGTTCGAGAGAGGGTGAAAGTGGGCCGTGCACCTCTATTTATATGGGGTTTCTAAAAGTGACCGTTAGGGTTCAGAAAGATCGGACTAGTCCGTGGTGGTGACCGGACTAGTTCGGTGTGCTGTGCGAAGCAAACCCTAAGTGTCCAGGAATATCGGACTAGTCCGGTTGAAAACGGACTTGTCCCATTTCGCTGCTGGAAATCTTCGGACTAGTCCGATTGTCATCGGACTTGTCCGGACCTGTGAAACCCTAAGTGTTTAGGATGACAAGTCCGCACTTGGAGGACTTGTCCGATTTAGATCAGAGTGTATATCGGACTAATCCGTGTAATCACCGGACTTGTCCGAAGTGGATCAAAAAGAATATCGGACTAGTCCGGGTCACAACGGACTTGTCCGATTTTGTGTGACTTCTGCATTGTGTTAAGGACTAGTCCGCATTGGAGATGACTAGTCCGAAGTGGATCAGAAAGATATCGGACTAGTCCGGTAGAGACCGGACTTGTCCGATCTAGTGCAGAAAGTGATATCGGACTAGTCCGGCTCATATCGGACTAGTCCGGTCCTATATAACTTTGTGCATTGTATGTGTGTGCTTGAAAGTGATTGAGCTCTTGGGTGTGTTTCCTTAACACACTCTATACATGATAATCTACTATTTTCTTCTTCTTGAGCTCAAATTCACTTTGCTTCTCATTTTCCTTCTTTTTGGCATTTTGCTCATTTTTCATCATTTGCCTGCATTCATCTCAACAAAAGGATTAGGATCCCAATTGCTTGTCATAAATCATACAAAACCCACAAGGGAGTCCTAGATGCACTTTCAACTATGTCTCTGATGAGTTCTTCAAAAGTTTTGTACATAGCTCGTACAAAAGTTGAAGTTGCATTCTTGAGACCAAATGGCATAGCTGTGTAACAATACAATCCATCTACTGTGATGAATGAAGTATGCTCTTCATCCTCCCTAGACATCCTGATTTGATGATACCCAGAATATGCGTCTAGGAAACACAGTAACTCACACCCGGAGGTGGAATCCACTATCTGATCTATTCTAGGTAGTGGGAATGGATCTTTTGGACATGCCTTATTCAGTGTGGTGTAGTCGATGCACATCCGAAGCTTCCCGCCGGCCTTGGGCACAACGACTGGGTTCGCTAGCCATTTTGGATGGAAGAATTCTCGGATGAATCCGGCTTCGAGCAACTTCTTCACTTCTTGTCGGATGAAGTTCTGCCGCTCTACGGATTGCTTCCGAGGCTTCTGATGCACAGGCTGAGCATCGGGGTAAATCTTCAGATTGTGCTCAATCACTTCCCTGGGGATCCCAGGCATTTGTGATGGTTGCCAGGCGAACACGTCAACATTAGCCCGGAGGAAAGTGATGAGCGTGAGTTCCTATTTGTCGTTCAACCCTCCCGATATACGGGTGGTTTGAGCGGCATCGGAACCAATTTGGACAACTTTGACGGGAATGTCGGTGTCGCCGCTTGGCTGCACACGGGGTGCAGAGGTTGAGCCTCGTTGACGAATGCTCGGGGGTTTCGGAGCTTGCTCCTATCTGGAGTCCTCCTCTTGCGCCGTGGTGAGTGCATGGAGCTCCTCCAGAGTAGTTACTCCGGCGGTGCGATCTCCGCGGATCCGGAGAACGCCTACTAGTGTTGGCATCTTCAACACCAGGTATCCATAATGAGCAGCTGCCATAAATTTGTATAGGGCAGGTCTACCCAAGATGGCGTTGAATGGTAAGTTGATCTGAGCGACGTCGAAGACCAACTTCTCGGTGCGATACTTCTCCCGTGTCCCGAAGGTAACGGGGAGAGTTATAGCTCCGAGTGGGGTAATGTCCCCCGGACCTACTCCGGAGAAAGGTCGAGAGGGCTGGAGATCCGAAGGTCGGAGCTGAAGCTTGGTAAAAGCTTCAAAGCTTATGAGGTTCAGCCCCGAACCTCCGTCCACCATAACATGATGGAGCTGGATGTTATTGATGGTGGGAGATACCATCAAAGGTAGCTGTCCAGCTCCGACCATGCTTCGAGGACAGTCCGAAGCATCAAAAGTGATGGATGTGTCCATCCACTTTCGATGTGGCTCCGGTCTAGCTGTAGGAGCTACAGCGGCCATATCCCGCCGCATAGTCTTGATGACGCGACGGGAGGTGATGTCCCATGATCCACCAAAAATAGTGTTCATGGTTTTCCGACGCTCGTTGTCAGAGACGTAAGAGTCATCGTCGACGGAGGTGTAGACGGCCTTCAGGACCTTTTTGGGGTCCTGAAACCCTAACTCCTCTTCATCCGGAGCTTCGTCGACCTTCTGTTTTCCTTCTCTCTGTCGGAAAGGGGACCCTTCCCAGCGCTTGCTGTAGCGCTCGGCAAGGTTTTGGACCTCCCGGCAGTCTTCCAAACCGTGGCTGCCCGTTTTGTGAATGGGACACCACACTTTGGGTTTGCCACCGTCTTCGGAAGACGGTCGAGGTCGCTTCTCGGGGCATGGCCCCCGGCCACCCGGAGTTGCAGCAGCTGCAACGTTGGATGTGCCGGCCGACGGCTTCTTCTTGCCGTTGGTCTTCTTTTTCTTCTTGCCACCCCCGGAGGTAGCGGCTTCTTCTTTGGAGGATTTCTTGTGATCCTTCGAGGCTGGTTTGGAGTGCATTTCACGGCCCTCTGCAGCTCTGGCACATTTGTCTGCTAGGCTGAAGAGTTCCGTGATGCTGGTGATCTCTTTGATCACCAGCTTCTCCAACATCTTCTTGTCCCGTACGCCCTGTCTGAATGCCACAATGACAGAAGCGCTTGAGATAGAAGGGATTGTGTTGCGTACCTGAGAAAACCTCTGGATGAAGGACCGCAAAGATTCTCCCCCTTTTTGCACGACCGCAAAAAGGTCCAGTTCAGTGTCTGGTCGGGTGTATGAACTCCCGAAGTTGGCAGTGAACTGACGGCACAACTCCTCCCAACTGTTGATAGAGTTGGGTGGAAGGTTCATAAACCAGGACCTGGCGGTCCCAGTTAAGGCCACTGGAAAGTAATTGGCCATTACAGCCTCGTTTCCTCCAGCTGCCAAGATTGCAGTGGAGTATATCTGAAGGAATTCGGCGGGGTTGACAGTCCCGTCGAATTTTTCCGGCAGGTGTGGCCGGAACTTCTGTGGCCATCTAACCATGCGCAGGTGCATGGCTAGGGCTGAACAGCCTCCTCCTACTCCTTCCAGAGTAGAAAGGTCCTGAGCTTCCTGTCTTTCACGAGCGCGCTTGATATGGACACGGCCATCCTGTTGGCGGTATCGGCGATCAAGCTCCGCCCGGAGGTCATGAGTCGAAAGCCTGGATACCGTATGGGTGCGTCATGCCCCAGAAGGCAACGACGTCACCTGTTGTGACGCAGATCGTCTCCTGTTGTTGGAGACGTGCGGACCAAGTCTACCTGACAAAGTCCACCGCTGCGACGGGGCTCGTCCCGAAGGAGGAGGACCTTGGTTGTTAAGGCGTTCGGCCGCTGCTGCGACCAAATGCTCCACATTGGCCCTCCACTGCTCCATTGCATCTTGAGATGCATCCGGAGGTGGTGGACGTTGGAGAAGAGCACGCGCTGCATGGAGCGCGTGTTCTGGGTTGTCATGACTTGCCGACGCAGTAAGTGATGCCGGCGCACCATCACGTTGCCCAGCACGATTTGCTGGAGAAGATGGTGGTGGTGGAAGTGTGGCTCCTACTGGTGCTGAGGCTCCTGCTGGTGGCTGCCTGTTGGAGGGATTGCCCCCAACAGCCTGAGCAGCAGGTTGGCCGTTGGATGATCCAGCCGCGGAGTTCACCATTCTCGAAAATCTCAGGCGCCCCTACCTGGCGCGCCAACTGTCGACTGTTGGAGTCGGCAGATCTCCTGACACTGCTAAAGTGTTGAAGGAGTTTGTGGTTCGGTGTGGGCGCGCGGAGACTCAAGAAGGTGAATTGCGATTTAACACAGGAGACACAAGGATCTACGTGGTTCGGGCCGCCTGAGCGTAATACCCTACTCCACGGGTGTGTTGGTGTTGTATTAGCTTGTCCCGTATGATTGCTTGTCAACGTCTGTGAACGTCTGTGAACGTCTGTCCCCTGAGTGTATCGTCGGCCTGTCCTGTTATAGTACAAGGACAGGCCGTTACAAGCTAGCCTGGCCCGACATGTGGCCCCGGCGGTTACTAGTATTGATACACGATTAATTGTTGTTAATGATCCTGTAACAGGCTCCGACAGCGCCATTACAGGTGTTAAGATCGTCCGTTTAAGTGTCATTAATATGGCATTAATGACATTTAATCGGGTCTTGAAGTCCTTGGCTCTCCTTGGAAGATCCAGAGCCGTTACAAGGTCTTCCGGAGGTTAGAGGCTGGCAGGTCCGACGATTTGACACGTGGCAGCTCCGGAGCTTGCTGAGGGAAGCAGGTAGCTCCGGGGCTATTAGACACGTGTCAGGTCCGGATCTTCTCTTGGTCTGGGGTTAAGTCCGGAGGTGCCGTTTCGGTACGTGGCCTGGACCTTCCCCCTTGTGGGCGGTAGCTCCGGGTTAGTCGTACACGTGGCGACCCAGGGATTAACCATGTTGGAGAAGCGGGTCCGGTCATGTCTGACAAGTGGACCTCCGAGGGTCTTCAAACCAAGTAGACGGCCTTCCTTCGAGATCTTTGCAACCTCAGGGGGTGTACGGTTTTTAGGGTACCGACAGGTATAATCCAATTGGTGAACCAAATTTGAGAATTGAATCAATCAAATTTCAAATTCAAATTTGAGTTTTAAAACATCCTAATGGCTTCATTTAATTAACCTAGAAAATGATGCCTACAAATATTCAACATTTGCAGGGCTATACTCAGAAACATAGGGAGTTTCTTTGTACATTACAATTTGTTATTGTGACCAAATTGTATCTAGATTTTGAATTTGCACACCTTTACTTTTTAGTGGTCGATGCGTCAGCATGCAACGAACGTTGACGTGGTGGCATGCCGAGAAAGAGTTGTGATGGGAGAGAGCAGAACCAAGCAATGTGCGGTGCTCAGAGATAAGGGCGACGCTTCGTGATGTGTCGTCGTCTCTCGATAGGTGCAAGCAAAAAAGAAAACCAAACGATGTTTGATGAGAACTGACGAGTGGGCCACCCAATAAGTGGGCCCCACCCATGATATTATTCTCACCGGTACAACAAAAGATTAGGATGGAAGTTTTCGAAGATACTACACATTGTCAACATAGCTGGGAACTCCATGATGTTGCTCCAGTCGATCTTGGAACTTGAGTTTGAATTAACGTTCGAATTATTAATCTTTTAGGTGGAATAATCATTAACAAGTTCCTATTTTTAGTGAACATTGGTTAACTCACATAGTACATGTGAGTTTGGATTTCCAAGACCACTTTCAAAATTTTTAAGTTCGCATTTTTTTTGTTTTTGTTCTTCCAAAAAGCAGGCTTTTACAATCCTTCCCCCTTAAGTGAATCTCGTCCCGAGATTCTATCAAGTAGAATAACAGAAACGAGTTGGGAACGATCCGTAAAAGAGGGTCATTGACTAAGGAAAATGATAATGCCCTTAAAGACTTGGGTTCTACAAAGTAGTGATTATCTTAAGGCATCTTATGAAATTTTACCGTTTGCTTTTGGTGATTCCAGCCTTCAGGTTGATAATCTTGACAGTATGTTTGACATGACAATATCACGTCGTAAAACTCGCAAGTCTGTTACTGAACTTGTATTGTTGTACTCTTACACTGGCATAACATCTTGTCCTGTCCTAGTCTTGACTTGAAGAATCAGCACTTGTTCTTTGCTTCTCTAGGTCACCTCGATAGTTTGAAACTATCTTAGTATTGGTTCTTGGTTGCTTGCTTGGTTTTTGCATAGGTACTTACCACTTCGTGTGGTATTTTCCCCTAACATGAGTTAAGAAGGTTTACGAGGTTAAACAACAATCAATAACCTCGTTTGATGTTTAGTCAACCATAGGATCCCTTAGATGTAGCATAAGAGTAGCAAAGCACTCAAAATTCCTATGTGATCAAAATAGCAGAAATACTGAAGATATGGCGACTACAAGGCTCTTGGGTATATCAACATCTTCAAACACTAGTAGTAGAAGATGAAGACTCTTCGCGGTGGCACACGAGGATTTAAGGGTTTGGTATCCTCATATGTTTCCAACACAGCAAAGAACGCAATCATAAGATAACTACAAGGTTCTTGGAGTATCAAGGTTACCATATACCAATGCAAGATCTTAGATGGACCCAAAGAGTTTCACGAGGTTGATAATTGAACGGTATCCTCGCGAGTAAAGAGATTTCATGTATTTTACAAGGTTGATCATCGAACTGATGACCACTCGATGATGAACGGTATAGTTGCAACAATCAGGGTACTAGAACCTAAACAAGTTAAGGATGGAAGTTCAAGTGTCTGTTTAGTTGCAAGGGAGGTCGAGTGATCGATTGCCCAGGTATCACTCAATGGAAAGGAGATCAACAATGTAAGAAGTCAAATGAAGATGGTGAAATGATCGTAGTCATTACACAGCTTAGAACAGTTTGAATGGGGTACACAATCTTGCTCTAAATTTTAGTATTACCATGCATTCTATCATTGGTGTTTCATTGGTAATGATGCTTCATGATGCGTCACATGTTGTATGGTGCAATGAATATGCACATGGTATGGTGCAAATGGTGCATATGTATGGTGCAAATGGTGCATATGTATAGTGCAAATGGTGCACATGTAGGGTGCAGTAGCTTTTATAGTTTGAGCAAGACTAAGTGAACCACGCACACACAACTCAAGAACTAAGTCATGATTTGCAAGGCTTGGATATCGTGGTCGTGAAAAACACTCAATGAGTAGCGTTACTTTCATGACTCGACCACAGTTAAGGAATTCATAACAAAACGGTTTACAAGGAATGTGAGAAATATACCACGTTACCTCGACCTTTCGAAAGCTTATTCATGTACTACTCAACTTGATTATACCTTCAACTAGGTCTTAGAGGTACCAGTTGACTCAAGGAGTAACTTACAAGAGAAAACAACTAACTACTGTCTCTAGTGATGCTTCACTTAACCTTCGCTTCGATCTGGCAGGAGGAACTGATATCCTTCTTGTTCACTATAGTGGAGTTGAAGTCACACTCTGGTAGAGTAACTCAACCTGGTGGTGGAGGTTGAATCCTCTTGAAGTTGTAATCTCAAATGAGCATCTTCTTGTTGACACGACTCGTTGTAACCAAGGTTGATGGTTGATCACCACAATTACTTGAGTGCTCGCCTTCCCCCTTAAAGTTTCGAACCAGGATGTCGAAGCGTACTTCAAGCAATCCTCATGGGAATACGAGATGCAACTCGAGTAATTGCGACCTGCGTTCAACATCACAAGATGTGATGTGGCAAGTTACATAAATAAGGCACAACCATGACCATCAAAAGAATTGGGGTTGGATCGAGTCAAGCATCTGATTTTCATCAGTAAATGGTTGAGTCACAACACCTGGTGGTTTCGAAGTTTCTCGAAATAAAGTCGAAGACCATTTACCTAGCCAAAACGAAATGTACACACTGATCCAGTTTCGGTTGCAACCAGACCAGCCTGTACGCAACTTGAGTTTTGGTTCAGCAACTTTCGAAATCAGATTTTGAGGTGAATAAAAAAGTTCATTACACTTCAAGACCTTTCCAAAAATTATTGGTTTGCTTCTAGATCATCTCTGGTTTGCATGTTATGCTATTTTAAAGTTAGCCGATTTTTCTGCACTTTCAGCAGAACCTGCTTAAAAAGTAGTAGTTTTGATCTAAAGTTTTCAGGCCGTTCTGTTCGAAATATGGAAATATTCTTACGTACAAAGTTGTATCCAATGTAATAGGCTTTCCAGAATGTATTTATTTGTATGCATATCAGTCCTGGTTCAAAAGATATGAATTTTTGAAGTTTGCTAGAAATTCAGCATTCAGAAGAAATGGGGGTTCAGTTCAGACTGACCACCTTGCATTCAAACTCGATTTGGGATAGGTATATGACCGATTCAGATCTGGAGCCAATTACAAAAGATGTAGCTGACTCACTAAAATTTCCAACGGTTACTTGTTTGACCCTATTGGATGTAAGGTCTGCGAGTTATGGTTCAAATTCAGAAATACACAGATTGCTGTCCAGTTTGGTTGATTCCAAACAGTTTCTGCGATTTTCCAAATTTCACCCACTTAGAAAAGGATTCTGGTCTTGAGTTGAATAGAAACTTTGTATAGGACATCCAAAGCTTTATAAAAAGTATTTACTTGCCCTCATAGCACTTCTGGTTCAGGGGATATGGAATTTCATAATTCGACTAAGCTCCCAGATTGTTAACGCTTCCTTTGTATGTTGCTGATTTTATCCACAATTTTCAAATAGAGAAACATTGATATTTGTAGAAACAATATATTGCAAACTTGTTACCCACATCCTCAGGATTTCATAAATGTGAATTATCAAGTCTTTTGACGATCCTACTAGAAATTATGATCCAAACAGCAACTGATTATATAACTGTCCAGATTCTGGACTGTTACTACACCTTAAACGATACTTCGATTTAGACCTAGTTATTGCGAGTTTTAGCCTTAGCGTTGAATAGGAAGTTGATAGAGAACTTTTTAGGCTTTCCATACGTGTATAGATATTCCGAGGTTGCTTTTTTAATTTAAGAGTTATGGCTGTTCAAAGTTCAGAAATTTTCTGGCTGTTTCAGATAGCACTGTACACAGGTACTAACTTCAACTCCAGTTTCTAATTAGTTATAAACCTAATTTGAAGTAACAATGAATAGAAAAGTTGTAGAATAGAGCTCCCCCATTCCAAAAATGTATCACAATAGACTAGAAGAGCTTTCTACAGATAAGTAAGGCAAAAAATTCAGATGTTTGTTCATACAGTTTTAAAACAGCAGTTGATTTAGTTAGAAGATTTTAATCACCTTACATCGGTATATTGGCTTGAAAGTCAATAGAAAACTTACATAATACTTCAAGAGCTTTCCAAAAAGTATTCATTTTCCTCCACAGCCCTTCAGGTTAAAGAGATAGGGATTTTTAAAGTTAGACACTGCTACCAGATTTCAGCAGTGAATTTGACAAAATTTACTTTATTTGTGTCTGGTTTGATCCCTGATTTTTCAAACAGATAACATCACAACTTGACAGCAAGTTACATTACAAACTTTTTATACAGGTCGCAATGTTTCCAGAAATGTATTACACAAAACTATTCGACCATTCTACCAAGAGTTATGGTCGAAATCGTGACTGTATACAAAACTGTCCGCTAGGTGTTCAGATTCGATAAAGTTTGGAACTTCGAGTTTTTTGTCGAGTTCCATGAGAATTCTGACCTGGATTTCAATAGAAAAGTGGTAGAGGACTCTCTACACTTTCAAACCATATAAGGTAGGCCTGTAGAATAGAAATCTACCTGGAGTTATGATCAAAAGGTAGAAGGTCCAGATATGCTAGTTTCAGTCCAGCTTCGACAAGGTTCAAGAATTAAAAATTGGAATAGGTTATCGACGGAGTCGACTGTCGAGATGAACAGAAACTATTTAGAAGACCTTCTAATCCTTTCGACCATATAACATACACCTCTATTGGTTCAACAGACTAATAGATATGGTTTTTTCAAAGTCAGGTCAAATTCTGTTAGAAAACAGAACTCACCGGCTTCGAAACCCATGAATTGGAAACAAACTCAAACTTTGAAACTGAGTTCCAAAACCAGAGCTTGATCACTAGAACTTGCTTTACACCCTGATCCTTGCCTAGAAATTGAATTGGAACTTTGTGAAAAGACTTAACGACCTACTCATCCATAGCATGTCACTATGGTTCTTGATGTTTAACCAAAGTCTCACTCCGGCGAAGTCGAGCTAAACTCTCACCAGAAACAAAGAACTTTGGTTCGTCTAATCTTGAAGAGATACATTTTCTATTGTCCATTAGATACCAGCAACTGATACTTGGATTTAATATGAATATGAAGCCATTCTTTCGTGGGGGATGGTCAAAGTAACAAGTGAGATACTGACGGTACTACGTGCCTTACCAAAATAAAAGTCTAACTGGTATATCCGGATACGTCTATAGGTGGTTCTAATATCGATCACTCGCAAACGTATTCTACATGGGTCGCTACTGGAGTTAGTGTACCTGCAGAAGACAAACAATCCCCTTTCACACCTTCACACCTCAAGGGCGACACAGGGAAACACAACAGACAGCCACAATAATATATAATCAAAAGTAAATACATACGACTCTGGTGTGAGTTGCCCTCGAGCGATGTCATATCTCGAGGTACATGGTTGTACTACGTCTGTACAGCAAAGACTCCCGCACAAACTGGCTTATACACGATAGGGCATACGTGTTTTGCATGCTCCCGTAGAACATGAATAGTTCTAGAGATGCAAACTATCGGATTATACAACACCCGACGGGGGCTCCCACTAATTATGTATCACGCTGGGGTATCGCGTGTCATATGTTCTCAAAAACATGAAAAGCTTTAGAACTCATGATGACTTTCCGTGCAAAGCCACGGATACATCACATACCACATCTCGTATGCAGAGCTTACCGAGATTGATCCGCTCTCGGTGGCGTACCTTACCTCTTACCTTGAAGATGGAGTGTTGTTACAGAATAATATATCAAGTAAGTTAGTTCACCACCTTTATAACTTATACTAGTAATAGTCCTTAATTGGCATATAGCTAATCCTCACTCGACTACTTCGGAGTTTTCGAAAATAGTCTCTTTTCAAGCGTGCTATTCCTAATGAAGCTCTGATACCATGTATGTGGGGACCGGGGTCCCGAAGTCCAAGGATCTCATTGGGAGGTGTTGTGCGATGCGGCACCTAACAGCACACACAAAAATAATTACCAAAACATACAAAGTTTTCATAATTTGTGTGTGGGGACCGGGGTCCCGACGTCCAAGGATCTCATTGGGTGGTGCCGTGCGATGCGGCACCTAACAGCACACACGAAAAGAATTACTAAAACATACAAAGTTTTCATTTCATAAATATAATTAGAGTTTACAAAATAGTGTACAACAGAGGTACACACGCAGCGGAAAATACATACTCATAATCTCACTTAACTAAGTAGGAGAGAAGACGTACATACCCTAGGAAGCTTCTCATTAGCAACATGAAGAACATTCAGCAGCGGCATGGTTCACATGAGATTCATCTCGACACTTTGAGGTCTCATGTACAACCTAAACAGTAGAAATAAACCTAATACCTGCAAAAATCATTAAAGCGCAAATGTGAGCATAAGCCTCAGCAAGACTGACCTGTCTCACTAGACATATGCAAGGTAAAGTCTAACCATAGATAAGGAATAGCATAAATTGACTCGCCTACAAGTGGATCCTTATAATCATGTTTTAAGTAGCAAATGACATTTTTCAGGCACGGCACATCATAGACTCCACAATCAAACAAGAAACGCTTTGCCGATGATATGAGATGCCCAAAGCACATAATGCTATTACCGGATAAGTATTTGGAAGCTGTAAACTTTTAATTGTGCTATTTCTAAGCCACACAATGTTGCAAAGCAATTATAATTCAATACATCATATTCTTCTAGCTTCTTCAGTATTTACTACGTCATGGCGCAGTGAACAAGTGGTACTCTATTACCGCAAGGGACGGTGATTGCAATCAGGACACACCCAGTCAACACAACACATATGCACTTTTGGAAGTGCCAGCGAGTACTTACAGCAGTACCTACATAGCACTTCAGTACTAGTCGTATATGGCCACCTTTCACCCAATACTAGAATGCCGAACTGGTCGATCCGTCACGAGTAGGAGGTCACTGCGTGGGGCGTACTCTGACGTGCCCACCGGCTGATTTACACCTTGCTGCCCTCAATCCCTATAAAACAGAACGAAATGCCTCGACAAACCAGTATCAAGCTATGTCAGTTTATTGGAGCCCATTTCTCCAGTATGTAGCTGATACAATTCAAGCTTGTCCAGCAGGGCCGCACACGGCGCAGGCCTTAATCGACACAAGTAGGGCTACGCACGTGAGACCACGTCTCGCTGCATCATACCCGCTGCTCCGTCTCAATTTCATATTTATAAACTATTTCTTGATCCAATTTATTCTGTGTGATAAAATCATACCTCGCGACTAGATTCCAACTACTCGACTTCTACTGGATTCCTATGAACATAAGCATGGCAGTTTCTACTCATCGGGTTGTAGACCTACCCAATACTCCAAGGGATTTGTGGGTCATGCACGTGGATGTCAAACACCTTAAATGTAATGCACAAGCATCCGAAGACGTAAGGTGAATGAAAACTGCAAAAACACTATAAGGAACTTAAATGCAAACCAGGACTTGCCTTAGTTTGCGACTCGATTAAATGTCAAGGGTCAGTGGTCTTCTTCCGGGACTCCGCCAAGAAACTTCACGACGGGCACTCTGGCCTTCTCCTCCAAGCGAAGCTCCTCGTCGATCACCTATTTTCACATTCCTATCAACATGAGATGCATATAAGTAATTAAGGTAACTTAATAATAGAAACTAAGAGGTGGTGTAAACTTTAAGAACAAGGAGTTTGACTAGGAAGGACAGGTATGCCTCTATTGTGTGGGTAATCAGAGGATGAGTCAAGGTGGACATAGTAGTGTCGGTATGAACAAAAAAGTACCATGTAAGGCTACATTGCAACTTAGTGGACAACACTTGAAGCTATGCCTTAAGAGGTATAACATTAAAGGATGAAGAAGTACCGGATAGAGTGATGTAAGGAGGACTAAGCGATCAAGGTGGAGAATTGAAAGCTTAAGGCATGAGTGAACTGTGCAACAAGAGGTCGTGACTCAGAAGTCAACCAATGAAGTTACACAAACTCATTAAGGAGTAAACCTAATTAAGTGACAAGTGTGGTTGCAGGGTTCTGAATTAGGATGAATCGACGTGAAACCCTAGCGACACTTGGAAAAAATGAGATCAGCATTGCTTGGACTCAAAGAGTCATCACAAGCACTTCTAACCTAACATGAGTACCAAGACAACGTTCAAATGACCTTTAGGAAAATCAGTCGCTACGACTATCTTCGCAAGCATCGTCCAAGTTCCTACATGACACTATTGCAGTTCCTTTGCAAGATTGTCCATATGAGCTCGGTGAACTCCTGGAACTCGAACTTAAGGAATTACTATGTCGCGACAATGTGCTTTGCCATCTCGGGAAGATCATCTCATCGATGTTCACATCGACCTGGACTCGTCCATGGTGGTGAGCGGAATCCTAAACACCACCTTATGAGTCTCAAGGTTAGTGATGTCGACTCAATCGTCGGCAAGCGACTCGAAGAACCTGTCGTCGATGAAGCGACACACCTAGTTAAGCAATTTTGCGGACGGTTAGGAAACATCGTCGACACGATCAAGAAACACTTATCCAAGGTTTCCCTTGGTCTAGTTTTCCTTGTCAGTCGCAACATTCTCGCATTACTCAACCACAGGTCATCGGTGATCACCAAAATCCGTGGTTTGACCTAGAGGCATTTGATCGACCACCTTGGCTACATCTAGGGCTTGATCAACCTCGTATCGACTAAGACCAAACTTGGCTAAATGACCATCATCTAAGGTGTCGTGCTAGTGTTCCAGCACTACACACATCACTGACATCCTTCATCTTGATGCCAGGGCACGATGACGGCTCCGAACGTCACGACGACGTCATGAAGTTGGATAGCATTGGGATAGCACTAGTCGAACTGACACGAACACGCGTACGGTCTTGCCGGTGGTGCAGAGGTGGACTTGAAATGCTCTACAGAGGTGCCATGAGGTATAGATGCGGCAGCGATGTCGCGAACGGTCGGCGTCGCGGAGGGAATGATTTTGATAGCAGTCACCGCGGCGCGGAAGGTGTGACGCCGAGAAATGCTGCATTGCAGCGGGCACAGCAAGGCGCAGCGGTGATGGCAGCATGGAGCATGGTGGCGCCGGATAAGGTGCAGAGGAGCAGTTGCCTGGCGAAGTGCGAGCAGGAAAACTGCAGGATTGTGGTGTGCCTGCATGGGCGGCGAGCAGCGGGAGCTTGGTCAGGGCGGCCATGGCACACGGGCGCACGGCGGTAGCAGCGGCAAGGAGCAAGCAGTCAGCAAAGCGGCCGCTGCAGTGGCACACAGGCGGCCAGGGCGCCGTCGGGGCTTGAAGAGGCGGCGGCGAGCTGGGGCGTGCGCGGTGCGATGAGGAGGCGCAGCAGTGGGAGCTTGGCCGGCGGCGAGCGACGCGTGCGACGGGCAGAACGCGAGCCGGTAGTGGGGCGGCGGATGTAAGTAGGGGACGATCGCAGCGGCCAGGCCACTCACGTGTAGGGCGCCAGGGATGGATCAGAGGACTGCCAGAGCTTCACCTCAGAAGGAGGTCGACGGTAGGGGTCGTCGGGCGGCGAGGAAGCTGGACCGCGGGTTGCGAGTGGTGGCGAGGGACGAGCAGCGCGCAGGGGTGAGCGCGGCCATGCAGGCGAGGCGAGGCGCGTGGGGTGTGGCAGGGAGGCGATCCGGCGAGCAGGGAGACGAGCCGTGGGGGCGGTGGAGCGCAGGGCGCAGGAAGAAGATGGGGTGCTCGGTCAGGTGCCGTGGAGCAGAGTCGGGAGGAAGAAGCAAAATTCGCTTTTCTATTACTGAGGATAACTCTGACATGTGGGCCCCACCAATTGATCTTATCCTCCTCATTTTTCCAGATTCAAACCCATGTTTAAATGAGCTCAATGTACAATAACATGGGGTTGCTTATTTGATATGGGGATAATCCAATTTGTGAACCAAATTTGAGAATTGAATCAATCAAATTTAAAATTCAAATTTAAATTTTATAAAATCCTAATGGCTTCATTTATTTAACCTGGCAAATGATGCCTAAAAATATTCAACATTTGCAGGGCTATACTCAGAAACATAAGGAGTTTCTTTGTACATTACAATTTGTTATTGTGACCAAATTGTATCTGGATTTTGAATTTGCACACCTTTACTTTTGAGTGGTTGATGTGTCAGCATGCAGCGAACGTTGACGTGGCGGCATGCCGAGCAAGAGCTACGATGGGGGACAGCAGAACGAAGCGACGTGCGGTGCTCAGAGATAAGGACAATGCTTCATGGTGTGTCGCCGGCTCTAGATAGGTACAAGCAGAAGAGAAAACAAAATGACGTTTGATGAGATTTGACGAGTGGGCCACCCGATATGTGGGCCCTCCCATGATATTATTCTCACCGGTACAACACAAGATTAGGATGGAAGTTTACGAAGATACTACACATCGTCAACATAGTTGGGAACTCCATGATGTTTCTCCAGTCGATCTTGGAACTTGAGTTTGAATTAACGTTTGAATTGTTAATCTTTTAGGTAGAATAATCCAGTGAAGTCTTTAAGTTTTAACAAGTTCCTATTTTTAGTGAACATTGGTTAACTCACATAGTACATGTGAGTTTGGATTTCCAAGACCACTTTCAAAATTTTTAAGTTCACATTTTTGCGTTTTTGTTCTTCCAAAAAGCGGGCTTTTACAGTTGGAAGGCTCTAGGTTAGTTGTGGCGGCGCTAGGGTTAAAGTCTTGTCAAATAAGGGTCAGGGGTCCCCTTTTATAAGGGTCCCGACAACTAATCGTTGCCACCAGGGCAACCCCAAACTAGTCCGCCCTGTACCACGAACTAGTCCGGCCTTCTAGGACCACCGACAATTTCACGTCATCGATCGACAAAACAGATGACGTGCGTACCAAACGTTTGAATTTGAAATGTTCACGGCAACCCGGACTAGTTCGGCCAACAACAGACTAATCCGAAGTACAACAGAATGGTTTAGTCCGGCTGAAAATAGACTAAGCTTGTTAGGTTCGGACTAGTCTGGCCAAAGGGGCGGACAAGTCTGGCCCTCCTAGGGTTTTGCTTGGGCTTTCCCACTAAGTCTCAAACGGACTAGTCCGTGCCACAACGGATAAGTCCGAACTCATCCAGAATGCTTTGGAGTGTCCCAAAATGGACTACTCTCGGGGGTCCAGACTAGTCGGGCCTCTATGGAGGACAAGTCCGATCACCCGGGACTTAGCTCCAAACTCACTCACCAAGAGAAGAACATACTAGTACGTACCCATATGGAAAAGACCGAACTCGAACAGAGATATTTAGTCCGACCCATTATGGACTATTCTAACTGACTGGACTAGTCCGGCCTGAGGCTCGGACTAGTCCGGCCTCCTAGTGGTTTCTCTTATTTTGGCTTCTTACTTAGGTTTTTCTCTCAACCACCACTTTGAGCCCTCTAGAATGATCTCAATGCACATGATACAACCACCCTCACACATGATACGGCTCGTCTAAACTCAACACCATAGAAACCCTAATTTCTACGCTTGATCCTTTGACGCCCATTTCACCATTTTCCTTTTTGAGGGATTTTGTCTCCTTTCAATTATCACACTTGTGCTTAAGATCAACTTAGCTCATTAGTCTCTTAATTGTCATCATCAATCATTCAAAACCCACGGGGATGCCTACATGCACTTTCAGAAACAAGGGAGAGAGTCACAAGAAGCAAGGTGATTCGATGGTGCAAAGTACAATGGAGACATCATACTGAATCTGAAGCAACTTGGAAGCAAGAAGAAGATCTCAAGAAGGAATTTTCCTATCTTTTTCCTTCTACGTCGAATCTCGAGGGTGAGATTCATTTTAAGGGGGGTAGGTTTGTAACACCCTCATTTTCATCAATCATGTATTGCATTTATTCCCATACATGTTTAGAATAATTCCACACAAAAAGGAACGAGATTAAAATGAATTATAGACAAAAATAACAATTAAAATCTGTTGTGGTACGGACTTGTCCGGACACAACCCCGGATTAGTACGGTATACCTATCGTCTTCGGCTTAATTTATTTTTCCTTCAGAGCAACGGACTTGTCTGACCCACTGTACGGACTAGTCCGGTTTTGCCACTGATATCACCCGAACCTATTCGATAAACCTACAAACTATTCTGATTTTGTTTCTGTTGTCCCAAGGACTTGTCCGTCACAGCTACGGACTAGTCTGTTGTTGGTTATTGGAAACCATCGGAGTTGTCCGTTAATTCGCAAAACTTAGTTCGGATCAATTTTCTGTACAAGCCCCGGACTTGTCTAGACTCGCACCAGACTTGTCCAGTGTACCTTTTTGTACCAAGAACGGACTTGTTTAGCCATCCTACGGACTAGTCCGGTATTTAGGATTTTGACTCAGATTCTATTTTTCCTTCACGATGAGTTATTGGGTATTTTCCTTAATAAGGCCCAAGAACATCGTGCCCCACCCCTGAGGAGCCCAAGTGGGACCCCACCAAGGCCCCTACTTGTCCCCATCGCTTACTACTTGGACTACACCCCAACCCCACCACCCCTCCTATATAAACACCCCAACAACACCTCTCACCCTGCCCACATTAGAGAAAACCCTCAGCCCCTGTTTCTTCGTGAGCTGCCGTCAGGAAGAGAGAAGCTCACCGCAAGGAAGAGAAGGGAGGAGAATAAAGGAGAAGGAGGAGAAGAGGAAGGATCAAGCAAGAACATCGTTGCTGTTGCGATCTTCATCGACTCTTCAGTATCAATGTTCCTCATCGTCAATTCTCCATCAACAACCCTAGACGTCAAGTTCTTGTGTTGCGCCTAATCCTTGACCCTTGAACCATTGGATTTATGGTAATTTCCCTAGATCCAACTTTCCACGTCAATTCTGATTCCAATCTTGATTCAAACCATGCCCTAGTTGGGAAGTTCGCAACACCCTGGACATAGCAGACTTGTCCGGTCCAGTGCGGACTATTCCGGTCTAGAGCTGACATGTCTGACCCAATGTGCGGACTACTCCGACCTCTGAATTCTGAAATTTCTGAAACTATTCCAATTTTCTCCAAAATGACTCGAAACTTGCTAAAACATGTAAAACTCAATTGTAACTAGTTAGTAAGCACTAATAGCAACCTCATAACATGTGTTATCTCATAATTGCATCATTCATGCATATCATGACATATTAAGTACTATATGAGCATTTATTAATTGTAATGCTTGTTTTGCATGTTTATCACGCGGAATAGAAGGTAACGCTCTAGAAGGTGCTTACGAGGACCTTCAGCACCAGAACTTTGAAGATCTCAATCCAGACCGGCCATCGGAGATGGGCAAGTGTCCTTCAACATTTTGATCCTGTTTTGAAATGTTTTGTTTACAAAACTGCATGCTTGTGTCAATTTGATGGGAAACCAATGAATAGGTGTTTACTAGACTTGTATGCCCATCCTTGTCGCTTGGAATATAGTATAGAAAGTCAAGAATTGTATTTTACACTTTTGTCGCGCTTTACTTATTTGGGATTGGGAAAAACCAAAAGAATTAATTATGAACTAATGAACATATGGACTATGTGAATTGATGATAATGACCCTTTAACAACATGGATCCAAGGGATCCTAGAGATAACAATATGGGTGCGGCTTAGCTGATTAATTAGTGTATTGCCAATATCGTTCGGATCGTAAGGAAGGCTCGGGGTATGGGAGTCGGTTGGGTTTGCAGTGATGGTGGGACTATCCTGGGATCTGAATGGCACAATAGGGGGCCCTTGGATGGATGTGCTCAGTTGGAGAAATCACCTCCAGTGAAACCTTAGTGGGTATGCACATGCTGGTAATCACTTTGTAAAAGCTATTTTGTGATCTCTTGGCCACACACCAACGGAATTGTGAGATGACATAATTGAGATTCCTTAGTAATTGAAAGGGGATAAAATCATAGACTTGTGGATAAAGTGGTACAACCTCTGCAAACTGTAAAACTATCATGATAGCCGTGCTCCCAGTTATGAGCGACATGAACCCTCGCATGATTAGAGATATGGATCTGAAAATTAATTGATGGTTAGAATTCAATATAGAATTGGAATTAGAACTTTGGTTTGGAACCTGGGTTTGGTTTTGATGAGTTGGATATTGATGATTATGGATAATTATGGATGATTATTGATGAGGACATCACAACAGCGGAGACGCACATTGAACTACAAGGACCAATTACAAGACCACGAGCTCGTTTAATAAATCAGCAGGTGAACTCGCTCCTAACTTCCTTTGCATGTGAGTTTGAGAATAGATTGATATGTCATGATTTTATTGTTATTAGGAACAATGGAGAAGATCAACAAGTGAAGGAAAGAGGCCTTGAGAGCATGAAGAACCAGCTGGGACGTCCACAAGTTGATGGAAGCAGTTTACAACTCGGACTTGAGTTCAACTCGGAGTCCAGGAGCAGTCCACCTTAAAACAGACGCCCAGGATGCATACGGACTCCGTTTTCGATGTTCCACATATGCACAGAAAGAGGAGAAGATAAAATTTCCAATGGCTCTGGTACCACCTCAAAATTCATCCGGAGTCATTGGGAATTGTTGAAACAAGTCGAGTCCAGATTTCTGTCCGGTGTTGCGCTACCGAATCGGGCCATTGGGCCTTGTATCCCGTATGAGTCCATTAGGGACGCATCTAAGCGTGTTTTGGTCGAACCCTATACTTTAAATACTGCAGATGCCGATCATATTTAGTCGGTTTTGCTTAGATCAATAATATCGCCATTCTACGGTTTGTAAGACCCCAACTTCGCGATTTCAGATCATGTCTTCGATGTTCTTGCTTGTGTTCTCAGTTGCACTTGCAGGGATTAGCCTTCTAGGTGAGGTCAAGCGTGTGCAGCATGGTTGATAACCAACGGAGCAGTGGTGTAGTGATTGCAGGGGTACTCGAACTGCTCGAGTGCCGCGGATCATCAACGTTGAGTTCTCCACCCCAATCGACTTACCTATCGGATGATCGGGCCTAAACTACTCATCAATTGGTATCAGATTTCCAGGTTACCCATGAGGTGTCTTTGTTTTCCTTCCATTAGATCGGTTTTGTTTCATACCTAGAGTCCATAGACAATCCACAAAAAAATTAAATTGTTTTTACCGCTTCCTAGACTATAGTGCCAGCAGTTTTGTTTTTCAGTTTGCATTGTTGAGTTTGCATTCGTGTGGTCGAGTCGATACCTATTCCACAATCCCTAAACAACAAACCGATACACCACGTACATCGATTTGCCCTAGCTAGCTGCCTTGCGTGAACTCCCGCATAGCCAGCCCTAGATTAGGTAACAAACCTTTGTGCCACTCATTCTTGAATCATCACACACCACACCATTAGTTACTGTGCAAATTCCTGATCGTTTTCATATCTGATTGCGAGTTCTGTTCTCAAACCGAGTTGGAATCAACATAAAAAAAACTTAACTTGGACAGCCTACCTTAAAATGGCCATAACTTTCGCATACGAACTCAAAATCGGGCGATTTTTTCAAATTGATCTACACAAAATTTTGCATATGGTTTTTTGCCCCTTTGCCGCATTCGGTGAAAATTAGATTCCCCAAATTCCCCTCAGAAGATAGGCTATCCAGCCTCCGAAGTTTCAGCACAAATTTAAAAAAAAGAATCTTGATTTTCTATAGGCCGCATATTACATTCAATTGAGCTGCAAATTTGCGTGCTTCATATTTTTTTGCTCTTGAGTAAAGAAAAAATATCAAAAAAATATTACAAAAAAGAAAAAAAAGTGAAGAGCACGCATATTAAAGCAATTGGCCTATACTACTTGTGTTGTGATTGTTGGTTATATCATTATGTCTTCCTTTTGCCTTGTTACTTCCTTGTGTTGTGCTAGGCCCTAGAGCACTTGGTTGACCAAAAACAGTTTCTTACATTGAATACTTATTCAACTTTGTTTACCTGTTAATGATTTTTTGCTTATTAGCCACCATATTATGCCATCCAAGCTCCACCTTTCTCTTGAGCATAACAGGTACCTTTGCAATCACTCCACGCTTCATTGGTTCATCTCATCGTCCACACCACCTATCATGTCGGTAAGAACACTTGTAAGAGCGTGGTAAGATGCTTGAGCGAGAGAGATTGTTTTCTTCCACCTTTCACATTGTCACTATAGTTGATAGAGATAACATATTTTTGTTGTTATTTATTTCCTACTAACAATGGCAGGAGAAGACAATGATGACAAATGTGTTCAACATGCTGAGTTACGTGATATGATGAAGACCATGATAGATATGTTCACCAAATACAATGCATCAACGGAGGAGTCATTGGCGAACTTGACTCACCAACTTGATGACCTTGCTCTTCGGATGAATACTTTTGAGTCTCGGTTGCCTCCCGCTGGAGGACATGAAGACAATGCTTATGATGATATGGAAGATCACAACAATCATCCAAGACTACCACTTTATCATCGAGGTATGGGAGGTAATAATCATCATAACAATTGTAATCGTCCTCCTGATGATCCTTTTGCTAAAGTGAAATTACTATACCCTCTTTTTCTGATGCTTATGACGTTGAGACTTATCTTGATTGGGAGATGACGGTAGAGCAAAAATTTAATGCCCATCTTCTTCCTGAACAACATAAAGTTCGTCAAGCCACTAGTGAGTTTAAGGACTTTGCTATCCAATGATGGAATGAACTTGTTAAAACTAGAACTGATCCTCCAACATGGGATAGATTAAAGGAAGCTATGCGTGTTCGATTTGTTCCTCCATCTTTTCAGCGGGACCTTCGCAAAAAATGGCAGCGCTTAGACCAAGGTAACATGTCCGTAGAGGAGTATTATCAAGAGTTACAAAAGGGTATGTTGCGTTGTAGGGTAGTAGAGGACATGGATGATAAAATAGCTCGTTTTTAAGGGGAGTTGAGGCGTGAATTTCAGGACATGTTGATCACAAGGAATATGATATTGTTAACAGATTGTTTCAGCTTGCTATGTTGGCAGAAAAAGAATTGCAGGGCCGACAATAACAGCAACAATGCATGAGGAGCAACTTCACGCCGCGTTCGACGCCTACACCATCCAAAACAGCACAATATTCGACCCCCCGTGCAGCGAATACACCATCCAATGGCGGCCAACGAACTACACCTGTTGCTCCACCTTCTCGCGTGCCGGAGGGCAGCAAGGCGACATCATTCAAGCCTTCGTCGTCCACTCCTTCTCTGAGTCGTACTTCTGACATTAAGTGTCATTGCTGCCAGGGACTTGGTCATATGACGAGAGATTGCCCAAGCAAACAAGCATATATAGCACGCAACGATGGCGTGTGTGATAGTACTTCGAATGTTGAAGATGAATATTCTCTTGCTACTAACTTTACAGATCCAAATGACGAACACACCAAAGAAGAGGTATTTGGTACAGCGGCGACGGAGAACTATAGGAGCATCATTGTGCAGAGTGCCTTGAGCTCCGAAGTGGAGGTGGACAACAAGCTACAATGACACAACCTCTTCCACATGTTTCTCGTCATCAAGGACTGTCGCGTACACACTATAATTGATGGAGGTAGCTGCAATAACTTGGTGAACACGGACGTCGTCAAGAAACTTGGTTTGACCACAAAAGCCCACCCTCATCCATGCCAAATTTAATGGTTCAACAACAGCGGTAAGGTTCGGGTAACACAAACAGCGAGAATACATTTTTCAATTGGTTCTTACCATGATTTTGCTAATTTTGATGTTGTGCATATGGATGTTTGTTCTCTTTTATTAGGTCGTCCTTGGGAATTTGATACAGATGCTATTCATCATGGTAGAACTAATAAATATACTCTCATGCCTAAAGGAACGAAAATCACTTTGCTTCCCGTGACTCCTGATGAAATTGTGCATTTTGATAAGAGTAAAATTCGTGATGGCAAAACAACAAAACTAGAATCTGAAAAACAGCAAGTCATTAAGTTAAAATCACCATCGTTGCTTGCAACTAAATCTGACCTTGCTGATTTATTCGATGCTAAGGGGATGTGCTATGCTTTAGTATGCAAAGAAGCCTAGTTTTCACTTCATGAATTTTTTATTGCATTGCCCCCTGCTGTTGCTAACCTTTTGCGGGAGTTTGAGAATGTGTTTCTCTCCGAGATACCCCCTGGTTTACCACCCATGAGAGGCATTGAACACAAGATCGATTTGATGCCAGGAGCAAGTTTGCCAAATCGTGCAGCATACAGGGCGAATCCAGAGGAAACTAAGGAAATTTAGCGACAAGTCCAAGATCTTTTGGATCGCGGGTACATTCGTGGAAGCCTTAGCCCTTGTTCCTTTCCTGTTCTTTTGGTTCCTAAGAAAGATGGTAGTTGACACATGTGTGTTGATTGTCGAGCGATTAATAACATCACCATTCGATATCGTTATCCTATTCCTTGCTTAGATGACATGCTTGATGAACTGAGTGGTGCTATCATCTTCACAAAAATTGACTTGCGTAGTGGTTACCACCAAATTAGAATGGCACTAGGAGATGAATGGAAAACTGCATTTAGAACCAAGTTTGGACTTTATGAGTGGTTAGTCATGTCTTTTGGGTTAACTAATGCGCCCAGCACCTTTATGCAATTAATGAACGAGATTTTACGTGCTTCTATTGGAAAATTTGTGGTGGTTTACTTCGATAATATCCTCATTTACAATAAGTCATATAATGAACATCTTGATCATTTACGTGCTATTTTTACTGTTTTGATAGATGCACGTTTGTTTGGTAACCTCAAAAATTGTGTCGTTTGCACCAATCGAGTCTCGTTTCTTGGCTATGTCGTTTCCTTGCAGGGAATTGAGATGGATGAGGCAAAAATTGAAGCAATCACTAGCTGGCCAGCCCCAACAACCGTCACGCAGGTTCATAGTTTTCTTGGTCTTGCGAGTTTTTATCCGTGTTTTGTGCGGGATTTCAGCACCATTGCACACCTCTACATGAGCTAACAAAGAAGGGAGTGCCGTTTTGATTGGGTGAACAGCAGAAACAAGCTTTTGATGCTCTCAAATCGAAGCTTACACAAGCACTATTGCCACAACTTCCTGATTTTGACAAGACCTTTGAGCTAGAATGCGGTGCAAGTGACATTGGTATTGGAGGCGTTCTTGTACAAGGAGGTAAACCCATTGCTTTCTTTAGTGAAAAACATCATGGTCCTTCTCTGAATTGTTCTACTTATGATAAGGAATTGTATGCCTTAGTGCGAGTATTACAAACTTGGCAACATTATCTTTGGTCTAAGGAGTTTGTCATACATTCTGATCATGAATCATTGAAGTATCTTAAGTGTCAAACCAATCTGAATAAATGACATGCTTAATAGATTGAGTTCGTAGAGTCATTTCCATACATCATTAAGCATAAGAAAGGGAAGGAAAATGCTATTGCCGATGCATTATCTAGACGTTATACCATGCTGTCCCAACATGATCATAAATCTTTGGTTTGGAAACAATAAAAGCATTATATCTTACTAATTTGGACTTCAAAGATGCTTTTGAAAATTGTAGAGAAGGTAGAACTTGGAATAAATATGTACTGCGAGAGGGTCTCCTCTATCGTGCTAACAAGCTATGCATTCCAACTAGCTCCGTTCGTCTACTACTTTTGCAGGAAGCACATAGAGGAGGTTTGATGGGATATTTTGGAGTGAAAAAAAAAACTGAAAACGTGCTTTCCACACACTTCTTTTGGCCAAAGATGAGGCATGATGTCGAGCGCTACGTGTCATGATGCACTACTTGCAATAAAGCTAAGTCTCGCCTTAACCCACGTGGTCTTTATATGCCTCTTCCTATTCCTAGTGTACCTTGGGAGGATATTTCTATGAACTTTGTTTTGGAATTGCCTAGGACTAAGAGGGGTAGGGATAGTATTTTTATAGTTGTTGATCGTTTCTCCAAAATGACACACTTTATACCTTGTCATAAGAATGATAATGCCTCACACATTGCTGATTTATTTATGACAGAAATTGTTCATTTACATGGTGTGCCAAATACCATTGTTTCTGATTGTGATGCAAAATTTTTAAGTCATTTTTGGAGAACTTTGTGGTATAAATTGGAAACCAAGTTGATTTTTTCAACTACATGTCACCCACAAACGGATGGACAAACCGAGGTAGTTAATCGTACTTTATCCACTATGTTGCGGGCTATCTTGAAAACAAATTTGAAGTTGTGGGAGGAGTGTTTACCACATTCGATCATATTCGGTGGGTTTTTCTTAGATCAATAATATCGTCGTTCTATGGTTTGTAAGACCCCAACTTCGCGATTTCATATCGTGTCTTCGACGTTCTTGCTTGTGTTCTCGGTTGCACTTGCAGGGATTAGCCTTCTTGACAAGGTCAAGCGTGTGCAGCACGGTTGATAACCAATGGAGCAGTAGTGTAGTGATTGCAGGGATACTCGAACTGCTCGAGTGCCGCGGATCATCAACGTCGAGTTCTCCACCCCAATCGACTTACCTTTCGGAAGATCGGGCCTAAACTACTCATCAATTATGGTTAAGTATGTCGAATTGTGGAATTGGATATGGTATCATTGGGATTTGGGTTATTATGAGATTTGACCTCACATAGCAATCATAAGTCCCATTTTCCAGTTTGTGCAATTACAATGTACTTTTCTGCAATTAGCCATTTATTATTGTCCTTGCTAAGCTACATGTCATACTTTCCAATACTTGCTTGTAACCTCCCAGGTATGAATACCCCTGAATGCTACTAAAACCATCTAAACATTCCTACTAAGGAAAATATTAGAAATTTCGACAAAGTCTCCTTTGAAAGATCTATCAATCGCGGACAACAAAACACAATAATATGCATAATATTAGATAGCAACACGATTAAACTCACATTCATCCCCACAAGTGAATTAAAGAATCAAATAACCACACCGCGGTCTCAACCACACAAAATATGCAAGTAATTAAGAAGATTCATGAACTAAGCTTATTAAATGGTTTGCGTGCTCAAGTGCAGATGCTACACTCTTCCCAATGCATGTTTGATCAACGGGTACCTAAAAACAAAATAAACACAAGAGTGAGTAAAAACACTCAACAATTACACTTAGAGTTTGAAGAACGACAGAACCAAACTGAATGAGACAACAATAGCTAGAACTCGAAGTGAAGAACAATGAAATAGTAATTTCTGTCTAAAACGGACGACACTTGAATTCTCCTTAGCATTTACCGGAAAAGCCAAGTAAGTGTGATCAGCACTTACCCATAGGAACTTGAATATAAGAACAACTCCGGACCTAACCGGTACTTGAATGATAATCAAATGAATAACTCGATCTTGAACTAAAATAAAATCATGAAGCAACTGAATCTTGAAACCTCAAATAACGAATCAACACACGAGAAAGATTAATCAATGGTGAATCACACTTATTAAAAACAACTCATCATGCACTTGACTTAACCTTGGCGATACCTTGAGGACACCCTCTCGACACGGGAACTCTCGAAGCCTGAAATTTGACTATACTTAGAACATATTTATCTCATCACTAAATCCATTCGTTGCATCTGTGCATTATCATTTAAAACAACTAATAACTCTTCTAAACCTAAAATTCTATGATTGACTTGAACCTGAACTGTTCATTGTTCGTCTCATGACTTTAATTTTCCTTAACTGATTCGAGTAAATAAATACATTAAACAATTTTCTTTGCTGTGGAATTTGTTAAATTCACAAATTTAGCATCTCTATTTTTTTCCTTTCACTTCCTACAATTAAAGTTCAGCCAGCAAAAAGATCATGATTGCTTAGTGAAGAAACTACAAAGACCAATCAATCTGCTACAGAAAACAAATCCAATCGTGCTTACTAATCTGTAGCCAACTGTTTTTTCCCTGCAATGGCAGTAGAAATCAAGGAATCTGGAGCAGCAGCACCAAGCTTAAGCGTTGGCAACAGTAATCAAGGAATCAAACATGGCGGCAGCCGGCAGCAATTTTTTTTCTTTCCCTCAAGTCAAGGCAGCAGCAGGGCCTGGCGGCAGCAATTAACTCAGGCGGTGGCAAATCAGATAGCCGCAACAGTGGCAACTAAGCAGCACTCGCCCTGACCTCCAGAATAATAGGCAAGGATGACTAAAAAAATAATAGCGGCAGGCACTACCCAGCAGCAATAGGAATACGGAGCAGTGAGATCTTGGGAGGAACATGACAGCCTTAATTGATTTGAGCGGTGCAGCAACAATCAAGTCAATTTAAGGCCACGGGAGCAATCCGACAGCAAGCTTAATCAGGCAGCTTACCTCCTCGATAGAGAGATAACCGCAAGGACAGGCTCACCAGAGGCGCTTGGTGTCAGGCGCAGGCAATGGATGCGGCGGTGCTTGGTTAGGGAACACAGAGGCAAAGTTCTGAAGGCGGTGGGGTGAGGATGAGAGGATGGCGGCGCTGGTAGTAGGAAAAAGAAAGAGATTCACGGAAGTTTTATTTTTTTTACAGTGCAGCTAACCTTGTTTTACTTCTAATGGCTCAAATTAAATCACTAAAAGTCAGATTATTCGATCTCTGAATCAAGCATATGGGTAGTGAAATGGAATCGTCTTGACGAGGTCTATGCATCTATGGTTTGCAATCGTCCATCGGATTGAAGGTTCAAGGAGTCAAAGTTTGGTTAACCTTCTAGTGTTCTCGCCGTGAACTTAATTTTTTTCTAGAATATCTGGGATATTACATTCCCCCCCCCCTTCAACAGAATTCGCCCTCGAAAATGATGTGAACTGATAATTTGAAGAAAACTATAAATGCTCACCATTGTTGAACTGTTCAGGGTATTTCTCTTGCATCTCAGACTCAAGCTCCCAGGTGACTTCACACACAGTTTGGTTCGTCCACAGAACCTTCACAAACTTGATTGACTTGCGTCTAAGCACCCTTTGAGATGCCTCCAAAATCCTCACAAGACGAGACTCAACTGATAGATCTTGTTCAATAGTCGCTGGCTCTACGATTATGTGATGCTCTAGATCTCTTAGATACTTTCTCAACATTGAAATGTGGAATACATTGTGGACTCCTCTCATTGACTCTAGCAACTCTAATCGATACGCCAATTTTCCCACTCGTTGCTTGATAACAAAGGGTCTAATATACCTTGGACTAAGCTTTCCCTTAGTACCAAATCTCACAACACCCTTGGTAGGCGACACCTTAAGAAGAACCTCATCACCTTCTTGAAACTTTAAGTCTCGCCTTCTAATGTCAGCATAGCTCTTCTACCTACTTTGTGCTGCCAGCATGTGTTCTCGAATTTCAGCAACTCGCTGAGTTGATTGTTGAGCCCAATCTGGACCCAAAACAGCTTTCTCACCAACTGCGTCCTAACAAAGTGGTGACCTACACTTCCTTCCATAAAGAGCCTCATATGGTGCACATCGAATGCTAGAGTGATAGCTATTATTATAAGAGAACTCCAAAAGAGGTAAGGGGTCTTCCCAACTTCCTTGCCAAGATAGTACACATGATCAGAGCATATCTTCCAGGGTCTGAATTGTACGCTCTGACTGCCCATCTGTCTGAGGGTGGAAAGCGGTGCTCATCCTTAGTGTTGTGCCCAAAGCTAATTGCAAGCTCTCCCACAGCTTGGAGACAAACATAGCATCCCTATCTGAAATAATGGTGCGAGATACACCATGTAGTCACACTACTTCCCTCATCTAAATGAACATCGAATCACACGCTGAACTGGAATAGTGTGCTACGTTACTCATACGAATAGTGTGCTAATTTACTCATACGATCAACTACAACCTAAATAGTATATCATCCTCTCGGAGAACATGCTAGGCCAACCACAAAATCTATAGTGATATCTTCCCACGGCCATACGGGAACCTCAAGGGACTGTAATTTTCTAGCGGAACTCTTATGCTCAGCCTTCATTTGCTAGCAAACTCCCCATGAAGCCGCATACTTTGCTAAAGTGCATCTAGGCATCCCTTGTGGGTTTTGGTTGATTTATGACAAGCAAATGAGATCCTAACCAAACTGTTGAGATGAGCGCAAGTTTCAATAAAATTATGAAGAAAGCGCAAAACAAAAGGAGAATGAAGAATCAAGTTGAAAAGAGATCAATAAGATGAATAGAATACCTTTTGTGTATGGAGTGTGTTGGAGAAACACACTCCAAGAGCTCAAGCAAAAGAAATCACTCTCATTGCACAATTTTACACAGGTCCAGACTAGTCCGATGTTCACCGGACTAGTCCGATGTTCACCGGACTAGTCCGATAACCTCTCTGTCCAGGATTGGACAAGTCCTCCCAGTGCGGACTTGTCCGCACCGGACTAGTCTGATAAAGTCCGGACTAGTCCGATAATCCTTCTGATCAATATCGGACAAGTCCAATATTCCACAAACTAGTCCGAAATCCTCACTGATCTACTTTGGACAAGTCCTTAGTCCCTCAAAATTCCATGACACCGGACTAGTCCGATCTTATCCGGACTAGTCCGATATCCTCTCAGACTAAAACCGGACAAGTCCTCCAAGTGCGGACTTGTCCTCAATTCACTAAGGAATTCACCACGCCGGACTAGTTTTATATGTGCCGGACTAGTTTGAATAACTCAAGAGACAGAATCGGACTAGTTCGTTCATTGCTGGACAAGTTCGATAATTCAGGACACTTAGGGTTTCCCACACGCCGCACACCGGACTAGTCCAGACATCGCAAACCCTAACAGTAACCTTTGGAAACCCTAGTATAAATAGAGGTTTACGGCCTCTAATCAAACACTCTCGACCCCCTGCACTGGCACACCCTCCAAGATCCTAGAAAACACGTCTCTCCACACAATCCAATGCAAGAAAGATCAAATCCTTGAAGATTAACCATAGATCAAAGGAGAGACACGCTCTTCACGACTTGAGCTCTTGGGTTTGATTCTCTCACACACTCTCTCTATTTCATTGCATACTGTTCGAGTGTGTTTGGTGGTGTTTTGAATTGTAAATCTTGGGGAGCCCTCAACTTGTGAGAAGGCCCCTTTGTGATTAGTGGAAGAGAATCGGCCTCCGTGGCAATTCGAAGAGGGTAGTGTTGGTGAAGACTCGGTCCTTTTGTGGGCTCCTCAACATGGATGTAGATTTCCTCTGTGGAATCGAACTACAGGATAAAGATCATAGTGTCCATTGCTTTTGTTCGCTCAATTCATCGTAATCTAGGGTTTGCTAAATTTTGTTCAACTTACATTAAAACTTTGAATCTAAAGTTAACTTGTGCCACATCTAGTTTCATTAAAGCAATACATTCAATTTACAATTCAATTTCCGCTGCATAAAGTACCTAGTTTGAAATCATTGATCAAACTTGATCAATCTAGTCCGCACACACCGGACTAGTTCGCACCCTACCGGACTAGTCTGATTTTTCTGTATTTGATCAAGTTGCTAAGTGTTTCAGGTTCCGACGAAAAATTTCAAAAAGCAAATTCACCCCCCCCCCTTAGGCTACATTCAATTGGTATCAGAGTCGGACTCTTCAAAAAGAGAGTAATCGATCGTAGAGAAAATTTCGGACATCAAGGACATTCACAAGAACTTCAACCAAGAGAAAGTTGAAGATGAAAAGGCCAAGAAGTTGGAGAAGCTCCTCGACGCCATCCAAGATTTTGAGGATGATGATGAGGAGACGCTTGAACGCAAGGCGCTCCTAAGGAAGAAGGCACTCTCCAAAGGAAAGATAAAAATCGATGATGAGAAGAAGAAGAAGGGGAGTGGTCACACCGACTACTCCCGATATCCTTTTAACTATGATTGTTTGAATTCCAACAATAATCATTACTTGTCTATTCCTCTAGGAAAAGCCCCACACTTTGATGGCAATGATTACTCAATGTGGAGGCAAAATATGAAGATGCATTTAATATCGCTTAACCCTAGCTTGTGGCATATAGTGTCTACAGGGATAGATATCTCGGATGACGATGAAGAACTCACGCCAAACCAAGAACAAGCTATCCATCGGAACGCCCAAGCTACGACTGTCATTACTTCATCATTGAGCCGAGATGAGTTCACCAAGGTGGATGGACTCCAAATTGCCAAGGAGATATGGGACACATTACAAACTGCACATGAAGGCAATCGTCATGTGCAAGAAGCCAGAATTGAAATTATCAAAGGTGAATTGGGGAGATTCGCCATAGAGGAAGATGAGTCACCGCAAGACATGTACAATCGGTTGAAGACTCTCATTAATAAAGTTCGTGCATATGGAAGCAAAAAGTGGAATGATCACGAGGTGGTGAAGCTAATCCTTAGAGCCTTCATGCCTTGCAATGTGACTCTATGTTTGATGATAAGAGAAAGCCCCGGGTACAAGAAAATGACCCCAGATGAATTGCTTGGAAAGATCATCAACTTTGAGATGATGGAAAAACAAGCAAAAAATGTCAAAGAGATTGCGGACCTCACCTCGGGAAAATAGAAAGGAGTCGCGTTGAAGTCCACTTGCAAACCAATGTCAAAAGAAGCTCGAGAAGCTCAACAAGAAGAGGACAGCGACAGCTAAAGCAACGATATAGATGAAGAGGACATGATCCTCTTTATGAAGAAATTCAAAAAGATTATGAAAAGAATACAAGGTGGTAAACCAAATGAAGGAAGACACAAAGACAAGTCAAGACCTAAATTGAGGCGTGCTTGCTATAACTGTGGTAAATACGACCACTTTATAGTTGATTGTCCCTATGAAGAAAACAAGAAGAAGACCAAGGATACAAAGCCTCAACCTAAGAAGATGTTCAATAAGAAAAGGCAAATTGGACAGGCGCACCTAGGAAAGGAGTGGGACTCAAATGATGAGTCTTCATACGAAGAGGAAGAGGAGATGGCTAGCATAGCCATCAAGAAGACAAACAAGAAATCAACCCTCTTCCCAACTATTGGTGCAAGGAAGGACAACAACACATGTCTAATAGCGAAGGAAGGTAAAAGAAAGGTAACAACTAAATCTTCCTCCTCGCATTCTTACTCTAGCGATAGTGATGCTTATAGTGATAATGAAGATATGCTTGTTGGCTTAGATAAGAAAACTGCCACAAAAATGAAATTCTTGATGGATAAACTTATTGATAAGGAGGACCTTATTGATCGACAAGAATATATGATCATCCTTCAAAAGGAAGAGTATCTTAAGATCAAAAATCTCCTTGAACTTGAAAAGGAGCAAAGCAAGTCACTAGAGCTTGAGTTAGCTTCAAGCAAGGAAGCTTGCTTGAAGTTAAGCGACTCAAATGTTATCATCAAGGATGAACTTGCTAACTTAACCAAAGTTAACAAGATCCTTGAGGTAAAAGTTGAGTCACTCAAACAAAGTGGCCCTTCATCCTCTTCAAGCTCACCTTCTTAACACCTAAAATCTGAAACTACTATTACTTGTGCATGTGGTAAAGTTGAAACTAATTTGAAGGATAAGTCGAACTTGACAAAGGACAAGCATCCTTCCCGTAGTGGCATACTTGACAAGGAGAAGATCATGTATGCACGCAGTGCATACTTGGCCACAAGACCTCCTCATGTCAAATATGGAATTGGGTATTCTTATGGTGCAAAGCAAAATGCTAGAAGCCACAAGAATCACAAGGAACGCATTGCTTTGGTCAAGGGAAACTCCTCTCAAGCTAGAAAGCCGAATAATATTGATAAGTCCAAACATGTTAACACATATGAAAAACAACTATTGTTAAGAATTTTTGACGCATCATATGTTCTCATGAAAAGTAACTTTGGTAGAGTTTATGCTAAATATGTTGGGCCACGTCATGGGAACACCGAGTCTCATGTGTGGGTGCCCAAATTACTTGTAACTAACCTCAAAGGACCCAAGCAAGCTTGGGTACCTAAAACCAAGGCGTAATTTGTTTTTGCAGGCCTATTCCTCCAGTGGATCGAAATGGGTGCTAGATAGTGGATGCACCAACCACATGACCGGAGAAAGAAAGATGTTCGTTGAATATGAAGTAAATGAAGATCCAAGCGAAGGAATCTATTTTGGAGACAACAGTCAAGGAAGGGTGCTCGGCACCGGTAAAATTGCAATATCATCTCAACACACTCTTTCTCATGTTTTACTTGTCAATTCCTTAGATTATAACCTTTTGTCCATATCTCAATTATGTGGCAAGGTTATGCTTGTTCACTAATGAGGGTGTGACCGTCTCTAGAAGGAGTGATTACTCGGTTGCATTCAAGGGTGTGTTAAAGGGAAAGCTTTATCTTGTTGAATTCAACAAAGATAAAGCCGAGCTTGACACATGCTTGATTGCAAAAACCAACATGGGTTGGCTGTGGCATAGACGGCTAGCACATGTTGGTATGAGGAATCTTCAAAAACTTCTAAAGGGTGATCACATCCGAGGTTTGAAGGATCTTGTTTTTGAGAAAGACGGGCCTTGTAGCGCGTGGCAAGCCGGGAAGCAACTAGGAGCACCTCATCCCAAAAAGAACGTTATGACAACGACAAGACTGCTCGAGCTACTTCACATGGATCTATTTGGTCCAATTGCTTACATAAGCATCAGCGGTAACAAATATGGCTTAGTAATTGTTGATGATTTTTTGCGCTTTGCATGGGTTTTCTTTTTGCATGATAAGATAGAAACTCAAGGAACCCTCAAGAAGTTTCTCAAGGGTGCCCAAAATGAGTTCTCATTGAAGATCAAGAACATACGAAGTGACAATGGCACGAAGTTCAAGAACACCCAAGTGGAGGAGTACCTAGACGAAGAAGGCATAAAACATGAATTTTCAGCACCTTACTCCCCTCAACAAAACAGAGTAGCCGAAAGGAAGAACCAAACCCTCATAGAGATGGTGAGGACAGTGCTTGATGAGTACAAGACTTTGGATCGATTTTGGGCTTAAGCATTCAACACCACTTGTCACACCATAAATCGACTATATCTTCATCGTCTACTCAAGAAAATGTCATATGAACTACTCACAGGTAACAAGCCTAATATTTCCTATTTTTGAGTTTTTGGTTCTAAATGTTATATCTTGAACAAGAAGCCTAGGACTTCAAAGTTCGCTTCGAAGTCCGATGAAGGTTTCTTGCTTGGCTATGATTCGAACTCTTACGCCTATCATATCTTCAACAAGGTCTCTGGACTTGTTGAAGTAGCACATGACGTAGTGCTCGATGAAACTAACGGCTCTCAAGAAGAGCAAGTTGATCAATGTGTGCTAGATAGTGAAGAAGCTCCATGTCAAGTGTTGAGAAGAATGGCGTTGGGCGATGTTCAACCACAAGCGCCACCTCCAAATGCCAATGAAGAAGATGAACCACAAGTGGAGGTAATTGATCAAGGGGGAGCTTCTACACAAGCTCAACCCCATGAAGATCAAGGTGACCAACAAATCAATGAAGGCGACCATCTAGGGGGAGAAGAAGATGAACATGAAGATTCAAGACCACAAGTGCCACATCCAAGAGTACACCAATGCATCCAAAGAGATCATCCCGTCGACAACATCATCGGTGACATCCAAAAGGGAGTAACAACTAGATCCCGAATTGCTAATTTTTGTTTGTTTGTATCTGTCGGAGTCTTATTCCGGCAATTCTCCTGGCACTATGGTTAGTAGACCGCGAAGTTTCTTAGTTCGGATAGGGCGCGCGGAGATTCAGAGAAAGATGGCGAGTTGACACGAGGGTTTACGTGGTTCGGGCCACCCGAGCGTAATACCCTACTCCACGAGTGTGTGTTGTTGTTGTATTGAGCGTATGAGCGCTAGTGTGTGTCATACCAGAGTGTCTAGAAGCCCCCCCTTCGTGTATCGCTCGGCCAGTCCTTTTATAGTACAAGGACTAGTCGTTACACCATTAGCCTGGCCCGACATGTGGCCCTGACGGTTACTGATGTCTAATACACGGTTATTGTACTTAATTCTCCTTAATAGCATAGTAACGCCCCTTAATGGTGGTGTTACTGGTATTAAGGGTCATCCAATCGTGTGTCATTAATATAGCATTAATGACACTTAATCGGGTCTTGAAGTCTTTTATGTTCCTTGAAGGTCTGAGCCGTTGGAGGTCCACCAATCTGCCTGTTGAGGTTGAAGGTCCGGCGGTTGGACGCGTGGCAGCTCTGGAGCTTACCGTCTTGGACGAGTAGGTCCGGTGCTGTTGTACATGTGTCGGGGGTTAGGTCCGGGGGTGCCACACAGGTATCTAGTCCGGAGCTTTCCCATGTATGGAATGTAGCTCCGGTTTTATGATACACGTAGCGGCACTAGGACTAACCATAGAAGGGTGGCAGGTCCGGTTCCGTATGACACGTGGGGCCTTGGGAGGTCTTCAACTCAGATAGGTGGTGTTCCTTTGCACTCTTCACAGTTCCAAGGGGTATCCGGTACACAGGGTACTGACAGTGGCCCCCTGGGCCCACCTTTGGGAGAGTCCTTTTGGATTAAGTCATTCTGCCAGAGGTGGGTCCATCTTTCAATTTCTGCGCCGTGTCTTCAAGGGTTTTTGGATGTGCCGTTGAGGTGGTAGTTCGCAGTTAAACCATCACCGCGCAGCATCTTCAGGATGTGGCAGGTGAGATCTGCGCGTGCGGATCGCACGCAATTGAAGGCCGCCGGTTCCCAATACGAAAACCGTATCAGTCCCGCGCGCCCTGTCAGACCGCCGCCCTCGGGTTTCCCACCTCTCATGATGACAACTGTTCGCTTGAGGTAAGGACCTCGACTTGATCATCTGGGTGGCCCCGGGCCCCCTTGTCATTGGTAGGGTGAAATTTTTGAATTGTATCCTCGGCCCTTTTGCGGTTTCCATCCAAGCATTGCAGAGGCTTACTTAAGAAGGAAAGCACGCACCGTTTGGGGATTCCTTACGCCTTCATTTGAACTTGCGCTTGAATCCTCCAAACTTTTGCTTGCTTTTTCTCTCTCGCCCCGTCGTGCTGCGATGGAGTTGGGTCTCCGCAAGAGCTGTCTCATGACCGACGACAATTTGAAGAAGGTCTGGACCTACATGGGGTGGTCCAGCGACTCTTCCAACCACCTGGTCCGCGCCGGCAAGCTCCCGTTCAAGAAGAAGCATGCCGGCGACATGGTGTACTTTTATGCGTACGCCATGGTGGGACTGATCCCACCTTTCTCAACTTTTCTCTTGACGTTGTTAGACTTCTATGGTCTGCAGTTGTACCACCTTTGCCCCCACTCCATTCTTCTTGTGTCAACATTCATCCACTTCTGCGAGATGTGGGTGGGTATTCTCCCCTGCGTTGAGCTTTTCCGCACCTTATTCACCATCCACACTACCGGTAAGAGTGACGAGTATCTTGGCTTCTACTATTTTGTGAAGCGCAAGAAATGCCCCTACAAGTACTTGAGGTCGTTACCTTCTAGCAAGTGGGACGACTGGAAGAAGGATTGGATTGTTGTCACGGCAGAGGAGCACGAGAAGTTGGAGCTGCCTGAAGGTCTTCCCAATGTTGACACTGACGCCTGGAGCGAGGCTCTGGTGCTATCGGAGGCCTTCAACCCTTCCTTGACCAAGATTCGCCAATGTGTGGAAAGAGGAGTGACCCCCCCAGGCGATCTTCTGCAACTTCCTGGTTAACAGGTGGGCTTCATTGAAGAAGGGGGAGAAGCTCGCCTGGGCCCTCAACAGCGTGATGGACGATGACCGGATTGAGACCGGTTTGAAGTCTAATTTGGAAGGCGCTGCTTTGGAGCTTCTTCTCAAGAAGTTCCAGCATGGAATCGACGTTGAGGGCGACGACTTGACTCCGCCGGTGGCTTTCCTCCCTCTAAACATGGAGGCGGAGTTCAGCAGGGAGCTCCGGCGGAAGATGCCAGTGCTTGACGACCTCGGTGAGGTAGAGAGGCGTTCGACCACCAGGTTGGTGATCCCCGGAGCTTCCGAGGGTGGCCCTGCTTCCGCCCCAAGATAGAGAGTTGAAGTCATTGGCAAGGGCAAAGAGTTGGCTGAGCCCTCCAGCCGAAAGAGGAAGTTGAAGCATTCTGACGGGAGGCCCGTCAGATCTGCTCCTTCCACAACAGCTCCTTCTCCCCGGCGTGGGAGGTCTTCAACGGCGACGATGACTCCAGCATTGGTGTCTCCCCAGAACGTCAACTCTGCCCAGGTGACTCCGGCGCCGGAGCCAACTAAGGGGTCTAGGTCCGAGGGTCCTTCTCAGTCGAGGAAGGCCCCAACCAAGACTTCACTAACGGCGGCAGTAAGATCCGAAGAGCCTTCCGGAGCTACTACCCCAGTTGCGACTGGGTCAGGCTCTGAGCGTTGGGCGAAAAGGTTCTGCGCTAGCTGGAGCGGAAGTCTCCCAAGGTAAATTTGCTTTTTTACCTCAGTTGGTTGTTTTTGTTGTATTCATATTTTGAGTTTCTTCGTCCTTCATCCACAGGGTATCCAAAAAGGGGACTGAAGCTCCGGTTCCTGTGACAGCAGTTGATGCTGTGTAGGCGGAGGCTCTAGCTCCAGCTCCTGCGCCGCCGTAGGTGGTGGCTGAGGTCTCGGCACCTCCGGCGCTGGCTGTCGAGGTTCAGGACCTCGAGTCATCTCCTGAAGCTCCTGTGGTAGCGCCAGACCACAAGAATGAAGATGTACCAGCGGCACTAGCTCCGGAGGTTGAAGCTCCAGTTTTGGATCTTGTGATGATGGATGCTCCAGCCTAAGAGCTGGAGGTAGCTGCAGTTCCGGCCTCAGGGTTGGATGTTGTTGAAGCCCCGGCGGTGGAGCCGATGATTCATGAAGTTCCGGCGCCCGAGCCAGTTGTCGCGGGGGTGCCGGCACCTGAATCGGTGGAGGTTGAAGCATCGGCGCCTGAACTGGCAGTAGAGGAGGCACCAGCACCGGAGCCGGAGGTGGCCTCAGCTCTGACCAAATCTTCAATGCCTGCCCCAGAGGTGGTAGTCTCGGAGGTACCCGCGCTTGAGCCAGGGTGTCAAGACGAAGCGACCGGTCCTTTGCATGAGGGATCAATTGCTGATGACCTGGCGGCGGGACCTTCGGAGCCAACTTGAGAGGTAGAAGCTCCCGTTGCCGGACCTTCCTCGGCGACGACTGAAGCACTTTCGGAGAGAGGCCCTAGTGTTGCGGAAGCTCAGGGGACCACTCTTGTAGAGTGGGACCCAATTTCTATCATGGAGAACTCGCTGGAGTCAACGGAGAGGACCCCGTCAGTTCCGGAGCCGATCCCCCTATCGTTATCCATCGAAAACGCCTGCTCCAGCCTTCATCAGGTCCAACTTGCCTTTTATCATGACAACAAGGCCCTCGAGGAGGAGTGCCAAACTCTTAGGAGGTGGCACAACCAACTCCAATTCGAGACCAAGCTGGCGCAAACAAGGCTAGCCGACAACAAGGAGTGGGTCAAGAGGGAGAAGGCCCGGATGGAGTACTGGGGTCAGCTGCTGGACGAGAGGGAAACCACGGTGCGATCCCTCGACAACCAGTCTCGGGCTATTCACGAACAAGTTGTGGCCACTAATGAAGCAGCGAATGATTGCCAGGAGAAGCTCAGTACCATCCACGAAAGCCTCGTCAAGCGCCGGGAGGCTCTTGAGGAGCGGGAGAAAAAGCTCAAAGATGAAAAGCAAACACTCCTGGAGCTGAGGGATGACCTCGTGAAGAGGGAAGAGGAGCTCGCCCAAAAGCTGGCTCTGGGTGACAAGAGCATTGCAGAGCGCACCAAGAAGCTGGAGGAGCTCTGTGAGAGCGAGGAGAAGAAGGCCTGGCAGTGGGGACAGAACCTCACCAAAAGGGAGAATGAAGTCACTACCAGGGAGAAGAAGGTGTGAGGCCAGGAGAAAGACCTGGTTGACCGCCAGAACAAGATCCATGTCCAGGAGGAGGAGCTTGCCAACCTCGAACGGCAAGTTGTTGAAAGGATTCAGCAGCACGCCAAAGAGGTCGAGCGCCTTGCCCAGGAGGGTTTGGAGCTTGCGGCGACCAAGAGGTCCTTGGAAGAGATGTGAGGCTCAAGGGTTGCGGAGTCCCAACAAGTATGGGACTTCTTGGGCAAAGCCAATGACGCGCTGACGCCGCTGGGCTTTAGTCATGTGCGTCCGGACGATCCGGAGCTAGAGCTGGACCAGGCATTGAAGGTGTTGAGCTCGGCTGGCAACAAACTCAACAAGATGGGCTATGTCATCGCGGATCAGTTGGAAACTGAAGGAAAATCCCTTGCGCAGAACGTCGCGGAATACATGCTGACGTACTACACAAGTCGGGATCCTCATTTCCCAATAGATCCGGTGCTTGAAGGTCCCATCGATGGAGAGGGAGATGCCGCCAAGGCCAGCGTGTCGGAGGTTGCCCAGAAGGTCGCCTCGTTCTTCTGTATGATTTAGGACTTCCTCCTTGTAGCTCCCGCTTCTATCTTCTCTTCTTTTCTCCAATTTTGTAATATTTTGTCCTTGGATGAATGAAATCTAAGAAATTTATGAATTTCGTTTTTTGTCTTCAACCTTTGTCTCACATGGCCCCCTGTTAGATGTACACAATTTGATTGCGAACATGTACCAAAAAGATGTAACATTTTGTTGAAGACTTGCGTGCTTCGAACTTGTAGAGTGTAGGTCCGAAGTCGTCGATAGCAGGGGCCCCCTGAGGTTGTCGGAGCTTAGTAGCTCCGGCAGCGACCATTGTCAACATGTAGAGCGTCGACAGTTGGCCCTCTGGGGTTGTTGGAGCTTAGTAGCTCCGGCAGCGACCACTGTCAACACGTAGAGCGTCGACAGGAGACCCCATTGGGGTGTCCTTCTACCATCTTTTCTTCACGTCGACAGCTGGCTCCCTGGATTTGTCGGAACTTGATAGCTCCGGCGATGCCTACTATCAATGTTTAAAACATCGACAGCGGGCCACCTTAGGGGACGTCGAAGCTTTGATAGCTCTGGCATCATCCACCATCATCATGAGATTTTTATTTTTCCTGCACACTGAAGTCAAGAAAAACAGTAAAATCCATTTCTTATCTATATCTCATTTGCGGCTTACTATTCCCGAAAGAAATTTTTAGGTCGACCGCAATTCTATATACGATCAAGTGCATTTGCTTATCTTCTCTAGGTTCGATCATTTTCTGGACCCACCTTGGCCTGCCAGGGTGTAGGTAGAGTGGTGTACTTAGGGTGCAGGACCAGGCTAAGTCGATAGCACACTCCGGACCTAGATTGGCTTAGCGTTCAGGCGAGTAGGCCATTCAACAATGTTAAGACCTAAAAGAATTAACAAAGCAACTTGAATTATATATGAATTGTTCGAGCTAAAGTTTCTTGATAATTGCACAAATTTGTTATAGACAAGAAAGAGAAAAATAAAAAAGAATGAGCCTATACAAAATAAATGCACGTGGAGTCTGTTTTCACATAATGATGTCTTTCATTATAGGTCTGGGGTACAGGGGAAACAAGTAAACTCTTAGGGTACGGAACTAGGCTAAGTGTGTTGCATTTCTTGTTTGACCCAAGGTTACTAGCTACACTTTTAGTTATGAGACTGTGTCAAGTGTTGCTTGAACTTTGCGGACCTTCGGGGAAAGGTCCGGCTGTTCTCCCGGAGGAGCTACCCGACTCTGTACAATGATGCTATAACATACATCATATATAATTACAGACTCACCTCCGTGATATTAAGTGTAGAACTTACGGAGGTGCTCAATGTTCCAAGGATTAGGGAGCGGTGTCCCGTCCTCGGTTGCCAAGCGAACGCATCTGGGACAGGATACTTTGATCACTCGAAAGGGTCCTTCCCAGCTGGGGCAAAGTTTGTTTAACCCTTCTCGAGTTTGTATTCTCCGTAGCACCAGATCGCCTTCCTCGAGCTGTCGGTTATGCACATGCCTTTGGTGATAGCGCCGGAGCGCTTGGCTATATCATGCATTTTGAACAGCTGCTCAGCACCTTCCCTCTTCAACGAGGTCAAGGTCTTCATGCCATAATTGGTCCTGCGTGGCTTCGTCGAAGGTCCGGATCTGGAGTGACCCCAAGGTGATTTTTGGAGGAAGGACTACTTCAGCTCTGTACACCAGGAAGAAGGGTGTCTCTCCAGTAGACCGGAGAGGAGTTGTCCTGTTTGCCCACAGGGTGGGCGGAAGCTCTTCAATCCAGTTGGCTCCATGTTTTTTCAGGCGCTCATATGTGCGCGTCTTGAGTCCTTTTAGGATTTCTGCATTTTCTTTCCCAGCTTGGCCATTGCTTGCCGGTTGAGCTACGGAAGCGTAGCTGACTTGAATGCCGAGGTCTTCGCAATATCCTTGGAATGCAGAACTTGTGAATTGGGTCCCATTGTCAGTTATGATCTTGTTTGGGAATCCAAATCTGCATACTATGGACTTCAAGAAATTGATAGTTGATTGCTTGTTTATTGTCACAACTAGAGTTGCTTCCGGCCACTTGGTGAACTTGTCGATGGCGACACACAGGAACTTGTAACCTCCAACGGCTCTTGGGAAAGGTCCCAAGATATCCATACCCCACACGACGAATGGCCATGTCGGAGGTATCATTTGTAGAGGTTGAGCTGGTGTGTGAATTTGCTTCGCATGGATGGCATGCTTCGCATTTCTTCACTAGCTCGGTTGCATCCTGGAGTGCTGTAGGCCAGTAAAAACCATGTCAGAAGGCTTTACCGACCAACGTGCGGGAAGCGCGTGGTTCCCACACTCGCCTCCATGGATTTCTGCAAGGAGCTTGCGGCCTTCTTCCCTTGTAATGCACCGCATTAGGACGCTGTTGGCACCACGCTGGTAGAGATCCCCTTCTACCAGTGTGTATCTTTTAGCCAATCTGACTATCCGGTCAGCAGATACATTATCTTCAGGAAGGATTTTGTCTTTCAAGTAGCTCTGGATCTCCGAGATCCATGCATTGGAGCTAACTTGAGCTTCTGAGTCTTGCGTGTTGGGTTGCTCGGAGCTTCTTGCAGCACCTATGACCGTTGATGGACGCCATGGTAACAGGGCCATCGGGACCGCCAGCTTCGAGGTGCTGGTCTCGCCCCCTTCTCTCAGTTTGGCAGGCTGAGCTGTTGGTCTTGACAATCTCCGGACGAAGGTTCCGTCGGGAACCGGAGCTCCAGTTGAAGCTTTCATCGAGAGTCGTCGGCTTCATCGTTGTTGAGACACTGGACATGGCAAAGATCCAGGACTTGAAATCCTTCTGAAGCTTCTGGACTTCAAGTAGATATGCATCTAGTTGAGGGTTGTTGCAGCAGCATTCACCTTTGACTAGTTTTATAATGAGCCGTGAATCACCCTTTACCAATAGCTGGTGGACACCATATGATAGTGCCACCTTGAGCCCATAGATTAGTGCTTCATACTCTGCCATATTATTGGTCGCCTTGAAAGTCAAGGTGAACCATGTATTTGACCTTCTTCCCGGTCAGAGCGAGGAGAAGGATTCCAGCTCTGGCCCCCTGCTTCTGCACGGAGCCGTCAAAGTAGAGAGTCCAGTGAGGCTAAGTGAAGACCGGAACCTTAGGTTCCGGCTTCTTCTCACTGGGACCCCCAGGATTTGATGGAGAGGGGGTCCATTCCGCCACAAAGTCTGCCAATGCTTGACTCTTGATCACTTGTCTTGGGACGAATTCAAGATCGAACTCGGCCTATTTCCCTGCTCACTTTGCAATGTTCCCAGTAGAGTTGGGGTTATGCAAGCTTGCACGCAGTGGATAAGAGGTTACCACTGAAATCTTGTGAGCTTTAAAGTAATGACGAAGCTTCCTAGAGGCGATGAGAACTGCATAGAGAAGCTTATGCACCTCTAAGTATCGAGTCTTAGCGTCATGGAGTACTTCACTGATGAAGTACACTAGGCACTGGACTGTCTGGACCCTCCAGGAGAGGCCCAAAGCTTCCTCCTCATCAACTCGGACCCTCCCGGAGGGGTCCGGAGCTTCTTCAGGGACCTCCAGGTTCTTGCTAGAGGAACCCGGAGCTTCTTCTGGAGTGACTCGGACCTTTCTAGAAGGATCCATATCTTCTTGTTCAGCAACAGTAACTCCTTCATTTGAAGGAGGTTGATCCTCTGGCATCTTGCCTTGAGGATCCGGGTCTGGGGCTGGGACCCAGACTTGCCTTCAGGTAGTTCCGGACCTTCCCAGAGGGGTCTGGATTCCTGAACTGGGGATGGTTATGGTTTTTCCACAACCAGGACCATGTTGACAACTTCGTCAGTTGCTGAAATGTAAAGCAGAAGTGGCTCACCAGGATCCGGAGCTACCAAAGTTGGTAGAGTGGTGAGGAGCTGCTTTAGCTCTTGGAAAGCCTTTTCCGCTTCTCCAAACCATTGGAATGGTCCGTACTTCCTCAATAATTTGAAGAAGGGTAGCACCCGTTCCGCTAGTCTTGAGATGAAACGGCTGAGGGCTGCTAGACATCCAGTCAGCTTCTGGACATCCTTGATGCGAGCTGGTGGTCGCATGTATTCAATAGCTTTAATCTTCACCGGATTCGCCTCTATTCCTCGATGGTTCACCAAGAATCCAAGAAGCTTTCCGGAGCTAACCCCGAAGACACACTTGTCTGGGTTCAGCTTTGTGCGTGTGATTTGCAACTTGTCGAAGACAGCTTGCAAGGTGTCAACAAATGACTCCTTGTTCTTGATCTTGACGACGCTGTCATCGACATACACTTCCACTACATCTCTGATGAGCTCTCCAAAAGTTTTGTACATAGCTCGCACAAACATTGAAGCAGCATTTTTGAGACCGAATGGCATGGCAGTGTAACGGTACAATCCATCTACTGTGGTGAAGGCGATATGCTCTTCATCTTCCCTAGACATTCTGATTTGATGATACCCAGAATATGCGTCTAGGAAACACAGTAATTCACACCCGGAGGTGGAATCCACTATCTGATCTATTCTAGGTAGTGGAAATGGATCCTTTGGGCATGCCTTATTCAGTGTTGTGTAGTCGATACACATCCAAAGCTTCCCGCCAGCCTTAGGTACAACGACTGGGTTTGCCAGCCATTTTGGGTGGAAGACTTCCCGGATGAATCCAGCTTCGAGAAACTTCTTCACTTCTTGACGTATGAAGTTTTGTCGCTCTACTGATTGCTTCTGAGGCTTCTGATGTACTGGCCGAGCGTCGGGATAAATCTTCAGATTGTGCTCAATCACTTCCCTAGGGATCCTAGGCATTTGTGACAGTTGCCAGGCAAACATGTTGACATTAGCCTGGAGGAAAGTGATGAGCGCGAGTTCCTATTTGTCATCCAGACCTCCCGATATACGGGTGGTCTGAGCAGCGTCAGAACCAATTTGAACGACTTTGACGGGAATGTCAGGGTCGCTGCTTGGTTGCACACGAGGTGCGGAAGTTGAGCCTCGATGACGAATACTCGGGGGCTTCGGAGCTTGCTCCTTTCCGGATTCTTCCTCCTACGCTGTAGCAAGCGCATAGAGTTCTTCTAGATCAATAACTCCAGCAGTGCAATCTCCGCGAATCCACAGAACGCCTAAGGGTGTTGGCATCTTCAACACCAAGTAGCCATAATGAGAAGCAGCCATGAATTTGTACAAAGCTGGCCTGCCCAACATGGCATTGAATGGTAAGTTGATCTGCGCCATGTAGAAGACCAACTTCTCGGTCCTATAATTCTCCCGAGTTCCGAAGTTCACCCGGAGAGTAATGGCACCGAGTGGAGTTATGGCCCCCGGACCTACTCCGGAGAAAGATCAGGAGGGGCGAAGATCTGAAGGTCGGAGCTGAAGCTTGACGAAGGCTTTAAAGCTTATGAGGTTCAGCCCCGAACCTCCGTCCACCATTACGTGGTGGAGTTGGATGTTGTTGATGGTCGAAGATACCATCAGTGGAAGTTGGCCAGCTCCGATCATGTTCTGAGGGCAGTCCGAAGCATCGAAGGTGATGGTAGTATCCATCCACTTCCGATGAGGCTCCGCCCTGGCGGTGGGAGCTATGGAGGCCATGTCCCACCGCATTGTCTTGAGGACGCAGCGGGAAGTGATGTCCCACAAACCGCCAAAGATGGTGTTCATGGTCCTCCGACGCTCATTGTCGGAGACGTCGGAGTCGTCGCCAACGGAGGTGTAAATATCCTTCAAGACCTTTCTGGGGTCCTGAAAGCCTAACTCCTCTTCAACCGGAGCTTCGTCGACTTTTTGGTTTCCTTCCCTTTGACGGAAAGGAGCTTCTTCCCGCGCTTGTTGTAGCGCTCGGCAAGGTTTTGGACCTCTCGTCAGTTTTCTAGGTTGTGGTTGTCCATCTTGTGTATGGGACACCACGTCCTGGAGCTGCCACCGTCTTCAGACGACGACCGAGGTCATTTCTCGGGGCATGGCCCGCGGCCACCCGGAGCTGCGGCAGTAGGTGTGTCGGCCGACGGCTTCTTCTTGCCGTTGGACTTTTCCTTCTTCTTGCCACTCCCAGAGGTAGTGGCTTCACCCTTGGAGGATTTTTTGTTGGCCTCCGGGGGGGGGGGGGGGGGGGGGGGTTGGGAGTGCATTTCACGACCCTCTGCAGCGTTGGCACACTTGTCTGCCAAGCTGAAGAGTTCCGTGACACTGGTGACTTCCTTGGTCGCCAGCTTTTATATTATCTTCTTATCTCGAACGCCCTGCCTGAATGCTACAATAACAGAAGCGCTTGAGATAGAAGGAATGGTATTTCGTACCTAGGAGAACCTCTGGATGAAAGATCGTAAGGACTCTCCCCCTTTTTGCCTGACAACAAAAAGATCTAGTTCCGTGCCTGGTCGGGTGTATGAGCTCCCGAAATTGGCGGTGAACTGTTGGCACAACTCCGCCCAACTATTGATGGAGTCAGGCGGAAGGCTCATGAACCAATACCTGGCAGTCCCAGTGAAAGCCACATGGAAATAATTGGCCATCACGGCCTCATTGCCCCCATCTGCAAGGATAGTAGTGGAGTATATTTGAAGAAATTCGGCGGGATTGACAGTCCCGTCAAATTTCTTCGGCAAATGAGGCCGGAACTTCTGCGGCCACCTGACCATACGTAGGTGCATGGCCAAGGCAGAACAGCCTCCTCCTACTCCCTCAGGAGCAGGGTTGTCCCAAGCCTCTCGCCTCTCGCGAGCATGCTCGATGTGGACGCGGCCGTCCTGTTGCCGGTAACGACGATCGAGCTCCGCCCGTTGGTCATGAGTCGAAAGTCTCGTTATCGTGTGGGTATGTCGCGACCCGGAAGGTAGCGACGTCGCTTGTTGAGATGCAGCACGCCTCCTGTGCTGCGAAGCTTGTGGACCGAGTCTACCCGACAAGGTCCGACACTGCGATGGGGCCCACCCCAAGGGGGGAGGACCTTGATTGCATATGCAATCGGCTGCTGCTGCGACAAGATGATCCACATCTGCTCTCCACTGCTCCATCGCACCCTGAGGTGCTCCTGGAGATGGTGGACATTGGAGAAGAGCACGCGCAGCATTAAGCGCATGTTTAGGGTTGTTGTTCGCCGATGCAGTGATAGACGTGGACGCCCCATCTCGCTGTCCAGCTTGATTCGCTGGTGCGGATGGTGGCGGTGGTGGCATGACTCCAGCTAGAGCCACAGTACCTGCTGGCTGCTGCATGTTGGACGGATTTCCTCCAGCAGGTTGCATAGCATGGTTACTATTGGATGATCCAGTAGCAGATATCACCATCTTTGAACCTCAGGCGCACCCCTACCTGGCGCACCAACTGTTGGAGTCTGGTTCTGGCAATTCTCCCGGCACTACAGTCAGTAGACCGCAGAGTTTCTTAGTTCGGTTAGGGAGCGCGGTGATTCAGAGAAACATGACGAGTTGACACGAGGATTTACGTGGTTCAGGTTGCCTGATCTTAATACCCTACTCCATGGGTGTGTGTTGTTGTTGTATTAAGCGTATGAGCGCTAGTGTGTGTCAGACCAGAGTGTCTGGAAGCCCCCCTTCGTGTATCACTCGGCTAGTCCTTTTATAGTACAAGGATTGGTCGTTACACCATCAGCCTTGCCCGACATGTGGCCCTGGCGGTTACTGGTGTCTAATACACAGTTAATGTACTTAATTCCCCTTAATAGCATAGTAACGCACCTTAATGGTGGCGTTACTGGTATTTAGGGTCATCCGATCGTGTGTCATTAAGATAGCATTAATGACACTTAATTGGGTCATGAAGTCTTTAATGTTCCTTGAAGGTCCGAGCCATTGGAGGTCCACCAATCTGCCTGTTGAGGCTGAAGGTCCGGCGGTTGGACGCGTGGCAGCTCTGGAGCTTACCGTCTTGGACGAGTAGGTCTGGTGCTGTTGTACACGTGTCGGTATTGGAGCTTCCCTCTGTCGGGGGTTAGGTCCGGGGGTGCCACACAGGTATCTAGCCCGGAGCTTTCCCATGTATGGAATGTAGCTCCGGTTTTATGATACACATGGCGGCACTGGGACTAACCATAGAAGGGAGGCAGGTCTGGTTCCGTATGACACGTGGGGCCTTTGGAGGTCTTCAACTCAGATAGGTGGAGTTCCTTTGCACTCTTCGCAGTTCCAAGGGGTATCCGGTATGCAGGGTACCGACAGTATCCTCTTTGGAACCTCACAGGGTTGAAGATGCATTGAAAGATCCAGATTGGGTGATGGCAATGCAAGAAGAATTGAACAACTTCAAACGGAACAAGGTGTGGGACCTTGTCGAAAGGCCCAAGTTCAACGTTGTCGGCACTAAATGGGTCTTCCGCAACAAACAAGACAAACACGGGGTGGTGACAAGAAACAAGGCACGACTTGTGTCCAAAGGGTATTCACAAGTCGAAGGTCTGGATTTTGACGAAACTTTTGCTCCCGTAGCTAGACTTAAATCGATTAGAATATTACTTGCATATGCTACTCACCATGATTTCAAGCTCTATCAAATGGATGTGAAAAGTGCCTTCCTCAACGGTCCAATCAAGGAAGAGGTGAATGTGGAGCAACCCCCCCCCTCCCCCCGGATTTGAAGGTCAAAAGTTCCCCGACCATGTGTTCAAACTGCTTAAGGCTTTCTATGGGCTCAAACAAGCTCCTAGATCTTGGTATGAGTGCCTTAGAGATTTTTCAATTGAAAATGGATTTAAGATTGGCAAAGCTGATTACACATTGTTCACTAAGCATTTTGACAATGAGTTATTTTCTACCAAATTTATGTTGATGATATTATATTTGGTTCAACTAACAAATCCTTTTGTAAGGAATTTAGTAAGATTATGACAGATAGATTTGAGATGTCTATGATGGGAGAACATAGATACTTCTTGGGATTCCAAGTGAGACAACAAAGGGAAGGGACGTTCATAAGCCAAACCAAGTACACTCAAGACATACTCAAGAAGTTTGGAATGGACAAGGTGAAGCCTATAAATACTCCCATGGCAACGAATGGACACTTGGATCTCAATGAAGACGGACCAAGCATGGATCAAAAGGTATAACGCTCCATGATTGAATCCCTACTTTACTTATGTGCATCTAGGCATGATATTATGTTGAGTGTATGTTTGTGTGGAAGATTTCAAGCCAATCCTAAGGAGTGTCATTTGATAGCCGTAAAAAGAATCTTGTGATATTTAGTTCATACACCCAACCTAGGCCTTTGGTATCCTAAAGGTTTCAAGTTCAATCTCATTGGATACTCTGATGCAGATTATGCCTGATGCAAAGTAGATAGAAAAAGTACCTCTGGTACATGCCAATTCCTAAGTAGATCCCTAGTTTGATGGTCCTCCAAGAAACAAAACTTCATTGCCTTATCCACGGTCGAAGCAGAGTATGTTGCAGCCGGGAGTTGTTGTGCACAACTCCTTTGGATGCGACATACTCTAAGGGATTACGGTTACAATATGAGCCGTATCCCACTTCTTTGTGACAATGAGAGTGCCATTAAAATTTCCCATAACCCCGTTGAGCACTTTAGGACCAAACACATAGATATCCGGCATCACTTTTTGAGAGAACACTCAATTAAAGGAGACATAGCCATTTCCCATGTCAACACTGAAAAACAACTAGCCGATATCTTCACCAAGCCACTTGATGAAAAATGCTTTTGCGATCTCCAAAATGAACTAAACATCCTTGATACTCAGAACGTGGCTTGAAAACATGCATACCTGTATGGCTTATTCAAAATCCATTGATTGTGTTATGAAAATCATCGCTCTCTATTTTTTGCAGAAAACTATTTCAGTTACTTGATCTTGGTGAATTATGGTCATAGCTTGATTGTTATATGTTTACTGATCATATTCATCAAGATTATTTGTGTGTTTTGCCCCCCTATTTTCTTTATAAGTACCTTCGAATATATACAAATGGGTTAAATGATTCTGATCTGGAGACCACGGACTAGTCCGTGGTTGCCCGGACTAGTCCGCACACTGCAGACTAGTCCGGAGAGGTCCGATAGTCTAGACTAGTCCGGTTGACCACGAACTAGTCCGATTTTTCGACTTCATAAACCTAGGGCCGCCAAACCCTAATCTCCTTCATCCTCACGACTTACCTCACATTCTCTCTCCTCACTCGAGCGCCCCCAAGGCCATTTGGCGATTTCTCAACCAAATCTCTTCAAATCTTTGTGGAAAACGATCTTCATCGCAAGGGGATCGAGGACCACGGACTTGTCCGCACCAACAACGCCTCCAACCTCAAGAATCGAAGGATTTTGGTAAACTTTCTCCAAAACCCTAGAACCTTCGATTTCTTATGTTGTGGACCAGATAGATTAGCTCTACTTGTTAATACATGACTCCTTGTTGTATTACATCTTCATTAAGCTATGTTCGCATTGAGAACCACCATTGATCTAATAGTTATGGTTTGAGTTGTTGAACACCGGACTAGTCCGGTCTTGGTACGGACAAGTCCGGTTACCCGAAAAGTCCACACTTGAGCACCGGACATGTCCGATGTTTAACTAAACTCAACCCTAATATCCTACTACTCAATGCATCTCCTTGCCATCAATTCTCATCCATTGCATTGTATACTCCTCTTGTCAGGATAATGTCGAGCTCAAATGATGAAATATCCAATTTTGAGGCTGAGTTGGACCAAGATTCTTTGCTTTGGTCCTCGACGGGCCAAAGCAAGAAGAGGCAACACCATGCCGCTGACCCGTTGCCCACTCAACCTCAGGTGCGGCGAAAGGTCGTGTCCAAGAAGCCGGCATCCAAAGGAAAGGATGCAGTTGGCCCTAGCTTGGCAGCTCCTCGCCAAGCTAAGGGCAAAGGGAAAGGGATCGCCACCGATCCGATTGGCCCTCTCCAAATGAGTGTGTAGGATCGAAGAGCACGTGAAAAGCTACAATAGGGGGGTGAATGGTAGATTTAAAAATCTTACGCGGCGGAAACAATTAAATCCCAACCCCTTCGGCAGAAAAATGATTTGTTAGAGAAATCGTGTGTGAAACTAATCTAAACGTGTTTCACCGAGACAAAAGTGATATATATCATATAGAATCAAGTCACGAAGAAATAACAAGAAGAATCACTCAGATCCGTCGAATTATGATCGAAAGATCGAACAAATGTCAATCTGTCCTATCCGAGAAAAACAGTTCTGTAATGCTGCAAAGAAACTCGTGTAGATCAAAAACCACAAATCCAATAACCCTGAAATTTTGACAGATGATAGATAATCAAGTTGTGAAGACAATACAAAAAGAATCACGACAATTGGATTTGTAAAACTCGAGTTATGATAAAACCACCGACGAAAGATAGTGTTGTCCAGAAACTCGACAAGTCAAACTTGTCTGGAACAAGTCGGACGAACAAGGCACAAAAATTCCTTCAAACTACGAATTTTATTCAATATAACACAAGAGGAACAGACCCAAAGTCGTGCACCACGATCTCTGGCCTCCCTTGCTTATATAACTAGCCCTTAGGCCAACCCAATCTCAACTAGGACTCTAATCATACTCAAATCATGAATCGAAACTTTCCATAACTGCTTAGGACTCTTCTATACGCAGATAGAAGCAATCTTAAGACTTCCAAACACCTTACGAACATATCCCACTTTCCTAAAACAACTCAAATTTCTGATCCACCCGAAATCCTATCATAACCTACTCAATACTTTCCATACCGAGCCATAACCGACTCCCCCGCAGCCGAAGTCATCAACTGATAAGATCCGATCCTTCCAGCCAGATCTTCCCATCCATAAACCATCTTCGGAACCATTTTACCACATCATGCACCGCATGCATACGTGCAAACACCTTCCTTCAACGTCCAGTAACCTTCATATGCACTGCCCTTGATTTAATCATCCTGCGTGATCTCCTGACCCGCTCAACCACAATTCCTCCTGAATTTGGTTGTTGGAACCTCATCTCCTCCCTGAGACTAGTCCAAAGGATCCTGTCACCAGCCATGACTTGAACTCAAGCAACACCTGCACATGAACAAACAACCAATCCGTACGAGCCCAAATCCGCGACTTGACTCAAATTAGTTCCGAACACGACACCTTACGTGAGCACCTCACATAAGTATGTTGCAAAGCATATCAAAATGATATCAGCCATATCAACCAAAACACACCAAAAACTTAGCAAACGAATACTAAGCAATCTTTCTAACAGAGTAAAGAAAGATCAAAACATTTCACAATAAAAATAGGAACATTACGATCAAGCTTCGAACCTAGAAAAAGCTAAACGGAGCTTGAGCTGGAGCTTACCAAAGCTAGTACAACCTAGCGCCCGATCTTATCAAAACTAGTAGGATCTAGCACCGGAGCTAACCAAAGCTAGTCGGACCTAGCGCCGGAGCTAACCAAAACTAGTCGGAACTAGTCAACCCAAAAGCCGGAGCTAGAGAAACATGTCAAAGTTATCAAAGACATGCCGGAGCTAACCAACATAAGTCGGACCTAGCAAAACATATCGGAGCTTAACAAAGACATGCCGGAGCTATCAAAGAAATGCCGGAGCTAAAGACAAAGCTCACTGGAGTTACCCAAAAACATGTCGGACCTAGACAAAGCAAGTCGGACCTTATGTCGGACCTTGCAGAAGCTCGGAGCTAGAGTCTAACCTTGCTAAAAAGATGTTACCGCAGCATTCAAAACTTTTATTGACAAAACTAATGTATTCAGTACAAGCCAATGTATTCAGCACACATAGGTCTCACAATCTCCCCCTTGATGAATGCATTGGCAACACCACTTAAGATCTGAACATTGGCTTATTCACATTAAAAGTTTTGAAAAGTATTTCTCTCCCTTTGTAAAACAGAAATAAAATGAGAAAAAGAAATTCTCCCCCCTGAGAAGAATCGTGCCAACAACAATTTCGAATATGTGCAATGTGTAATCAATTTCTCCCCCTTGCATACTTATCTTTTAAAAATTCACATATTATCTCTCCCCCTTTGACAATGTATTCAGCAAGGTTCAAAAGAGAAATTTTAATTGTTATGAGCATATTATAACATATACATATAAAACAAAGCTCATCCAAGTCATACTATCAAGTAACTTACACTATCACAACAATGAGATATATAAAGTAGTGTAAGCCATGCTAGAGATCAAATGTAATTTTCAATTTAAGCAAGTCATGATTTCACAAACTTAACTATTTCAAAACCTGAAAGCATGACACTTGTTGCTGCATTTTATTATTTTTCAAAGCACAGATTTAGATCATATGATATTTGCAAGAGATTATATGTGCATCTACCTTATTCTAACCAACCAAGCCAAGGCTATGTCATTAGACAATCAGAAGCTTAAGGACATGGTTTTAGTCATACACAACTTCTTCCAAGTTCATATCTAAGTGCAATGATAAGCTATCTCAAAAGAAGAAGTGTGATGCATGCATATTCTCTTGATCTTTTCTCAAGTTTTCATTTGATCATAACTCAACATGTGAGTTGATTACTTGATTAATTCTTTATGATTAAAAGCACTTGTGAGCATGCAACAAGTTCAAAACAGCAAGAAAGTTCGACCATGACTAGATTTAGTGTAAGTAATTATTCCAATTACTAGACATGGCAAAAACTACAAAATGTATAACACGAGTAATGTAGTAAGAACTTTTAGTATGTAAAAGGAATCACAAAGTCATATATGTATGAAATACTATGCTCATATTATTTTAATTCAGATTCACACATAGACTTCCCAAGTTTCAAAACTCCCCCTCAATTTAAGCCATGAGGATGCATAACCCCTATTTCACTATGAATGTAACCAAAACGAGTGAAATCTACATGGTGAAGCACAAGGTTTTGTAAAAAGGTCAGCCAATTGTTGTTTAGTATCTACATGGTGAAGCACAATGTTTCCTTTTTCAACATTATAACGGACAAAGTGATACCTAATATCAATGTGCTTAGTTCTAGAATGTTGCACAGGGTTTTTATCAATGCAAATGGCACTAGTGTTGTCACAAAACAGTGGAACACTATCTAGGTCAACACCATACTCCTTAAGTGTTTGAACAATCCAAAGAATTTGTGAGCAAGCACTAGCAGCGGCTACATATTCAGATTCAGCTGTGGATTGTGCAACTGAGTTTTGTTTTCTAGAGAACCAAGCAACAAGGGAATTACCAAGAAAATGACAAGCACCCGAAGTACTTTTCCTATCAATCCTACAACCCCCAAAATCAGCATCGGAAAAAGCTTACAAAGTAACGGTTGAGGAAGAAGGAAGAAAAATGCCAAATTCTTGAGTTCCATGTAAGTACCTGAGAATCCTTTTGATGGCTTGACGATGTGAAGCACGTGGGGAAGCTTGAAACCATGCACAAAGACATACGCTGAATTGTATGTCCGGTCTTGATGCCGTGAGGTACAAAAGTGATCCGATCATGCTTATATATTCTTTTTGATCCACGGGTTCACCATCTTCATCAAGTTTAAGTGTTGTTGTTGTTCCCATTGGTGTCCGAAGAGGCTTGCTTTTGTCCATGTTGAAGCGCCTTAGGAGGTCTTTTGTATACTTCGTTTGATGCACAAAGGTACCCTCCTTTGTTTGCTTCATTTGCAGCACCAAAAAGTACGTGAGTTCTCCCATCATACTCATCTCAAATTCTGAACTCATCATAGCTGAAAACTTGGACACAAGATCATGAGAAGCACAACCAAAGATAATATCATCCACATACACTTGAACGAATAATGAGTCATTGCCATGCTTAAGCACAAAAAGAGTTTTATCAACCTTGCCCATGGTAAACCCCTTTTCAAGTAAGAATGTTTTTAACCTATCATACCATGCTCTAGGGGCTTGTTGGAGACCGTACAAGGCTTTGGACAGTTTGTAAACAAGATTAGGAAAATCCGAATTTTCAAAACCAGGTGGTTGTTTGACATAAACCTCCTCATCTATGTAGCCATTAAGAAAAGAACTTTTAACATCCATTTGATATAGCTTAAAACCTTTAGATGCAGCAAAAGCTAACAAAATTCTTATGGCTTCTAATCTAGCGACAAGAGCAAAAGTTTCATCAAAATCTAGACCTTCAACTTGAGTGAAACCTTGAGCAACCAACCTAGCCTTATTTCTAACACAACCCCATCCTCACTTTGTTTATTTTTAAACACCCATTTAGTTCCAATTAAAGTGTTATCTTGAGGTGGAGGTACAAGTTTCCAAACATTATTTCTTTCAAAATTTTCTAACTCTTCTTGCATGGAAATAATCTAAGATTCATTAGTGAGTGTGTGTGATATATCTTTGGGTTCAAAAGAAGCAAAAAAAGCAGAATGAGCAGGAGAGTTTGGATCGCAAAACCTGGACCGTGTAACTCGTTCGTGCAAGCTTCCAATAATCTGTTGTGGAGGATGAATTTTGAGAACCCAGAGGGGAGTGGATACTTCACAAGATTCTTCTTCATGTTCATCACAAATCGATGAGCTTGTGACTTGAGGAGGATCTGGACCAGCAATGGTGGTCATCGGTGCTGGCTATGAATCAAAATCAGGAGCTCGAACAATGTCATTAGCTGCTGAATTTTTGGGCAGCAGCTCCACCTCTTCCTCATCTTCAACAAAAATGCTCTCCCCCTGTGGATATGGATCTGGATCTGCAATGTTTGAGCTAGTACCTGGGCTAGCTTCATCAAAAGACACTTCACAAGTCTCCACAATTTTGTTAGTGTCAAGTAAAAGCACACGTAGCCTCTAGTATGAGATGGATAACCAAGAAACATGCCATCAATGGATCTAGGTTCAATTTTATCAAGATTACCATGTTTCTTAACAAAGAATTTGCAACCAAAGACCAGAAAGTGCGTAACACTAGGCCTACGTCCAAACCGGAGCTCATATGGGGTTTTACCTAGCTTAGCGCGCAAGAAAACACGATTTGAGAAATACTAAGCGGTTGCAACCGCATCAGCCCAAAATTTCCTAGGAGTTTGATATTCATCAAGCATAGTCCTAGCCATCTCAACTAAGGTTCTTTTCTTTCTTTCTACAACACCTTTTTGTTGAGGTACATATGGTGAAGAAAATTGATGATCTATTCCATTTTCAGCACAAAAGTGATCAAAAGATTGATTTTTAAATTCAGTTCCGTTATCACTTCTAATTGCTTTTAAAGATCATGGGTGATCAATTGATAATCTAAGAAATAAATTTCTAAAGTGACTAAAAGCTTCATTCTTAGATGCCATAAAGTAAACCCAAGAGTATCTAGAATAATCATCAACAATCACAAGAACATACCATTTACCTCTGAATGATTGAACATGTGAAGGTCCTACGGTGTCAAGGTGCAAAAGTTGACCCGGTTCAGTTGTCATAATAATTGTGAGAGGAGTATGTGAACCTGCCACCATCTTAGCATGTCTACAAGAAGAGCACACAATTTCTTTGTCCCCTTTAAGCTTAGGCAGCCCACTTATTCGATCAAGAGCACTAACACGCGTGAGATGGTCAAAGCCTACGTGACCAAGTCTACGATGCCAAAAATATAAATCTTAAGAATCATTAGCAACTAGACACCTACTCTTAGAGGAAGACATATCAAAATCATCTTCAAAAACTCTTCCAACTCATGACATGTTAAAAATAAGCTCATGGTTTGAATTTACAACTTTGCAGCAATTTTTAGTGAAAATAATTTCCAAATTTTCATCTAGCAATTGTGAAACAGAAAACAAGTTGTATTTCAAATTTTTGACAAGTGCCACATCCTTCAAAGTGTAGTGATCATTTACACTAACCGAACCCTTAGCAATTATAGGAGTTGAAGAATTATCGGCAAAAGTAACATTCTCTACTCGTGACACAAAAGAGAGGGAGGAGAACCATTCTTTGTTACCGCTCATGTGGCGTGAGCAACCTGAATCCACAATCCAAATGTTCTCCTTCCTCAAGCATGTATCCTACATAGAAGCACAATACGTTGATGACTCAATATTGGGGTTAGTCAAAAGGCATTTAGGTATCCAGTACTGAGTCACACGACGTGCAGCAGGAAAAACACGCGAAAGCTGAGATAAAACAGCATGTTTATGAGTCAAAGTTTGAGGTTTTTTATTCTTAACTACTGACCTATAAGGTGTTACTTGCGTAGCACAAAAATCAGTAGCTCCAAAGGAAAAAAACAGAAGGTCCGGAGGTAAACTTTGAATGTTTTTGACTCATAACAGCAGGTTGCATGTTCCTGACATTCGGTTTAATATGTGCAGCAAATTTTGCATGGAAGTTATGAGATCTAGCAATCATTTTTTCCCTTTTCTGTTGTTTAGCTAGTCTATAATAAAAATGACATGACCATCTCTACCACAGTAGGTACAATGAAATTAACTTTGTGTTCATGTCTAGATGAGCAAGCAATATTTTTATTTGAAACCGAATGAGACAACACTCCTGCGGATTTGGAAACCACTTCTTTTTGTTTAGGAACTGTTTGAATCAAACCACTTCCTAATGACTTCACAATTTTAGGTGGATGTGTCTTAGCGTGAGCATGATAATCAAAACCTAAACCAGTTTTATCATTGCAAGACTTGGAAGAATTCAGCAGCAAGTTTAGGTTCTTATTCCCATTACAAACTGATATAATGTCCTATGCATGTTATCATGTTTATTGGACAGATCAAGGCAATTTTCACATGAAGTTTTTCCTTTTAATTTGCAATTGGAATAATATTTAACTTCATGAGAACGTAAAGCATTATTCAATATTGAAATTTCATTCATAGCATCTTTTAGTTTATCTTCAAGATCATCACAACTAGAACAATACAAATCAATTTTAGAACAAGAAGCATCTTTTAAGTTTCCAATATCAAGTGCAGCAAGCTTTTTGTTCTTTTCAATTTCAAGTTCAAGTCTATCTAGAGTAGAGGAATATGCAGTTCTCAATGTGGACAATTGTTCATAGATTAAATCACACGAGGGACAAGAATCATCACTAGGAATCAAGGTTTTCAAATGGTTGATTTCAGATTCTAGTGATTCAATTTTAGTAGAATTATCCCTAAGATTTTTGTCCTTTTTCTTAACAATAATAGTTGCACGAGAAATTGCATCACACATTCCATTACAGGTAGAACATACCTCATCGTTGTCACTGTTGTGTTATGCATCCTCCTGACTTGATCTTGATCTTGTCTTGCCCGCCATGAAGCATAAGTTGGCCAAATCATCTTCATCTTCGTCACTTCCAATGTCCACGTCGCTTGAGCTAAGTTCCTAAAGTGCGGAGATAAAACTGTTCACCAGTTGGCGATCTATAAAGCCCTTCTTCTTCTTCTTATCATTTGTTGAGGAGTGCTTCGTCCTTGATTGTTTTTCTTCTTGGGAGGTAGAACCTGAAAGGTTAGGGTATTCTATACGAAAGTGTCCTGTCTTACCACATTCGAAGCATCGTTGAGGTCCGGAGCTTTCTCTCCTTCTAGTTCTCACATTTTGCAATGCTTTTGAGAACCTAGTAGAGGGAAGTGCTAGCTCCTCCTCTGGAAATTCCTCGATCTGCTCCAGGGTTAGTGAGGACAACAAAGCAAGAGTATTGCAATATGATGATTGGCCGGAGCTAGGCATATCACGTTGTGAAATAAACACAATAGACTTATTTGGGTTCTTACTTGATAAGATGTCAATTTTGTGAGTTTTGAGTTTAGAGTAAAGCACATCTAAAGTAAGTGTACTCATGATAGTAGATTCATGAATAGATGTAACTTTCATCTCCCAGATTGATATGTCTAATGCACTAAGAAGTTGCCTAGGATTTTCAGCATCAGAAAAATTAGCGTTGACACTACGCAAGTTACTGAGGATTTTATTAAAGTGAGCAAAGAGATCATCGATGGACTCACCGGGTTGCATCTCGAAGCGCATGTATTCTTTCTTGAACATGTCTTGCCTTACCTCCTTGATCGTGTTGGATCCTTCGTGATAGTCACAAAGTGCTCTCCATACATCGTATGCCGATCGGAGATGTGCAACACGGTCGAAGTCGCTCTGAGTGAGTCCTTGGATGATCAAATTCCGGGCTTTGTTGTTGTTGTCGACGTCCCATAGGTTTGTAGCCATAACTTGATCATTAGGTGGCACTTAGTAAGGCTTGTACACCTTCTCCCATATTGCGAAGCCTTGCGCCTGGATGAAAGCCTCCATGCGTGCCTTCCAAACCTGAAAATCAATACCAACAAACACACAAGGTTTGGCGGAGTATTTCTCCATGATGATTATTCAAAAACACGTACAAATCACATGATTGGAGCACCATGGCTCTGATACCAATTGTAGGATCGAAGAGCACATGAAAAGCTACCAGAGGGGGGTGAATGGTAGATTTAATAATCTTACGCAGCGGAAACAATTAAATCTCAACCCATTCGGCAGAAAAACAATCTATTAGAGAAATCGTATGTGAAACTAATCTAAACGTCTTTCACCGGGACAAAGGTGATATATATCAGAGAGAATCAAGTCACGAAGAAAAAACAAGAAGAATCACTCAAATCCGTCGAGAGAAACTCAAGTTATGATCGAAAGATGGAACAAAGGTCAATTTGTCCTATCCGAGAAAAACATTTCTGTAACGCTGCAAAGAAACTCGTGTAGATCAGAAACCACAAATACAATGATCGTGAAATTTTTACAGGTGATAGATAATCAAGTTGTGAAGACAACCCAAAAAGAATCACGTCAATTGGATCTATAAAACTAGAGTTATGATAAAACCACCGATGAAAGGTAGTGTTGTCCAGAAACTCGACGAGTAAAACATGTCTGGAACAAGTCGGACGAACAAGGCACAAAATTCCTTCAAACTATGAATTTTATTCAATAGAACACAAAAGTAACAGCCCCAAAGTCGTGCACCACGATCTCTGGCCTCCCTTGCTTATATAACCAGCCCTTAGGCCAACCCAATCTCAACTAGGACTCTAATCCTACTCAAATCATGAATCAAAACTTTCCATAATTGCTTCAGACTCTTCTATACGCAGATAGAAGAAATCTTAAGACTTCCAAACACCTTAGGGACATATCCCACATTCCTAAAACAACTCAAATTCATGATCCACACGAAATCCTATCATAACCTACTCGATACTTTCCATACTGAGCCATAACCGACTCCGCCGCAGCCAAAGTCATCAACCGATATGATCCGATCCCTCCAACCAGATCTTCCCATCCATAAACCATCTTCGGAACCATGTTACCACGTCATGCACCGCATGCATACGTGCAAACACCTTCCTTCGACGTCCAATAACCTTCATATGCACTGCCCTTGATTCAATCATCCTGCGTGATCTCTTGACCCGCTCAACCACAATTCCTCCTAAATTTGGTTGTTGGAACCTCATCTCCTCCTTGAGACTAGTCCCAAGGATCCTGTCACCAGCCATGACTTGAACTCAAGCAACACCTGCACATGAACAAACAACCAATCCGTACGAGCCCAAGTCCACAACTTGACTCAAATTAGTTCCGAATACAACACCTTACGTGAGCACCTCACATAAGCATGTTGCAAAGCATATCAAAACGATATCAGCCATATCAACCAAAACACGCCAAAAACATAGCAAACAAATACTAAGCAATATTTCTAACAGAGTAAAGCAAGATCGAAACATTTCACAATAAAAATAGGAACATTACGATCAAGCTCCGAACCTAGAAAAAACTAACCAGAGCTTGAGCCAGAGCTTACCAAAGCTAGTACAAACTAGCGCCGGTGCTTATCAACACTAGCAGGACCTAGTACCGGAGCTAACCAAAGCTAGTCAGACCTAGCGCCGGAGCTGACCAAAACTAGTCGGAACTAGTCAACCCAAAAGCCGGAGCTAAAGAAACATGTAGAAGCTATCAAAGACATGTCGGAGCTAACCAACATAAGTCGGACCTAGCAAAACATATCAGAGCTTAACAAAGACATGCTATAGCTATCAAAGACATGTCAAAGCTAAAGACAAAGCTCACCGGAGCTACCCAAAAACATGTCGGACCTAGACAAAGCAAGTCGGATCTTACGTCGGACCTTGCAGAAGCTCGGAGCTAGAGTCTGACCTTGCTGAAAAGATGTTACCGCGACATTCAAAACTTTTATTGACAAAACCAATGTATCCAGTGCAAGCCAATGTATTCAACACACATAGGTCTCACAGAGTGCTTCGAGGCAGGAAAACAGAGATCCCAATGAAGAAAAGTGCAATGGCAAAGGAAGCAATGTCACTTCAAAGCTCAGGAAAATTGACTATTACTGCAGATCCAGAAAGGCAACTGATGCAAGATTCTGGAGCAACTTCCATGTGGACTACTATAGCTCCGTGTATCTCACTATAAAGACTCTAGTGGTTCCAAGTTAATGGATCGTCTGGACACAATTTAGGAGGAAGAGCTGCCCAGCCTTTGATGAAGTGATACAAGTTGTGGAGAGGCATGGGCTCAAAGACTTGTTTGCTTTCAGGTGCGACTGAAATGATGAAGTCATTGCTCAATTTTATGCCACCTGCTATTTTGCTAGTGATGAAGAGGAGAGGGTGACTTGGATGACTCATGGATCCAAGTACACCATTACTTATGATGAGTTTCCAAGACTGCTTCACCTAGAAGACACTAACAGCAATGAGCTCATCATCCATAACATTGGCGTTTTGGAGAAGGGCAAGATGGAGTTCTTATATGACACCCGCCTAAAGTTCAATCCTCCATCGACCAAGAACATGAATCCCTTCTTCATGGTTCTCAATAGGGTGCTGAGGAAGACCATAGCTCCAAAAGATAGAGATGCAGGAAGTGTCCAAGGCTACGTGAGGACACTAATGAAGGTGATAAGCAAGAACAAAAAGTTTGATGTCTTTGACTATATTTGGAACAACATGGTTAACATCTCTTGCACCCCTAACCGTTCCTGTGGCTATGCGCCCTATATCATGTTTATGATTGAGAAAGTCATAGGAATTGAGTTTGTGAAGGATGTTGAGCACACACCCCTGAGGCCTCAGAAGCCTCCCCAAACCTCTCTCCCAGCTGTTACATCTAGTGAGGAGGCTCCCAGGAGGGCCCAAGATGAAGCAAGACCCCCATCAAGCTCAGGAGCTACTACTTCCAAGAAGGGGTCACCAAGTGGCATTTTGCTGTACTTGGCCGCCATCTTTGGCTCCTGCAAGAAGGCTGAAGTGAAAATCCATAAGTTGAACAAGGCAAGGAAGGAGGATATGAGATACATAAAGCAAAATGTCAAGCAAATTTGTCAGAAGCTAGAGATCGAGCCTATTGGATCTCCCATTATCTCCGAGGACTCTCCCTCTGACTTCTAGGAGCTTCCACCCCTTTCACCTTCTAAACTTGCCTATTTTGGCATTGGGGGCACTGCAAGTGGTTCTCATCCTCCTCCTCCTCTGCAGCATGAAGATGAAGACGATGAGCGGATCGACAGCGAGGAATGAGCTTGCGGTGACTGCTAGATCCCTCCTCTCCTTCTTTTTGGTGCCTTGATGCCAAAGGAGGAGAGATTGAGGGGGGGTCACTAAGTCTAGCTGTAGTTTGAGAGACGAGAGCTTCATTTGCATCTTTTGGTTTCTGTCATGCTTTTGGGCTGTAAAACTGATCTGTATTATGCTTTTGGCTTGTAAAACTGCCATTATGATCTTATTATGGTTTTAAGTCATGTTTATGCAGTTTGTGATGATTCTGTGGTGCAATCTATGTTTATGCTTTGAGATTGATATATATGCTTTCTGTTGTTATGATTATGGTTTTACCTTATAATCATCACGATTTTTTCTCACACACACGTAGTTTTGCACCCCACCATAAAGAGTGCACATATGTCTTATGTTTTCATTGCTTAACTTGTTCCAAGCTCATATGTTCACACTTTACGAAAATCTAAATTTTTAATCATATTTGTGAAATATCAATTGGTTGTCATCAATCACCAAAGGGGGGGGGGGGGGTTGAAAGTGCATCTAGGCATCCCTTGTAGGTTTTGTTTGATTTATGATAAACAAATGAGATCCTAACCAAATTGTTGAGATGCGCGCAGGTTTCAATAAAATTATGAAGAATGCACAAAAAGAAAGGAGAGTGAAGAATCAAGTTGAAAAGAGCTCAAGAAGATGAATAGAATACTTTGTGTGTATGGAGTGTGTTGGATAAACACACCCCAAGAGCTCAAGCAAAATAAATCACTCTCACTGCACAGTTTTACACAGGTTCGGACTAGTCCGATGTTCACTAGACTAGTCCGATAACCTCTCTGTCCAGGATCAGACAAGTCCTCCCAGTGCGGACTTGTCTGCACCGGACTAGTCCGATAAAGTCCTAACTAGTCCGATAATCCTTCTGATTAATATCGGACAAGTCTGATATTCCACAGACTAGTCCGAAATCCCCACTGATCTACTTCGGACAAGTCCTTAGTACCTCAAAATTTCATGACACCGGACTAGTCCTATCTTATCTGGACTAGTGTGACATCCTCTCTGACTAAAATCGGACAAGTCCTCCAAGTGCGGACTTGTCCTCAATTCACTAAGGGATTCACCACGCCGTACTAGTCTGGATGTGTCGGACTAGTCCGAGTAACTCCAGAGATAGAATCGAACTAGTTTGTTCATTGTCGGATAAGTCCGATAATTCAAGACACTTAGGATTTCCAACACGCCGCACACCGGACTAGTCCGGAGTCCACCACGGACTAGTCCGGACATCGCAAACCCTAACGGTAACCTTTAGAGACCCTAGTACAAATAGAGGTGTACGGCCCCTAATCAAACACTCTCGACCCTCTGCGCCATCACACCCTCCAAGAGCCTAGAAAACACGTATCTCCACACAATCGAACGCAAGAAAGATCAAATCCCTGAGGATTAACAATAGATCAAAGGAGAGACACGTTCTTCACGACTTGAGCTCTTGGGTTTGATTCTCTCACACACTCTCTCTATTTCATTGCATATTTTTCGAGTGTGTTTGGTGGTGTTTTGAATTGTAAATCTTGGGGAGTCCTCAACTTGTGAGAAGACCACTTGAACATGGTTATCTTACCCCTTTGTGATTACAGGAAGAGAATCGGCCTCCGTGGCGATTCGAGGAGGGTAGGGTTAGTGAAGACCCTGTCCTTTCATGGGCTCCTCAGCGTGGATGTAGATTTCCTTTGTGGAATGGAACCACGGGATAAAGATCATTGTGTCCATTGTTTTTGTTCTTTCAATTCTTCGTAATCTAGGGTTTGCTAAATCTTGTTCAACTTACGTTAAAACTTTGAATCTAAAGTTAACTTGTGCCACATCTAGTTTCATTAAAGCAATACATTCAATTTACAACTCAATTTCCGCTGCATAAAGTACCTGGTTCGAAATCATTGATCAAACTTTATCAATCTAGTCCGCACACACCGGACTAGTCCGCACCCTACCGGACTAGTCTGATTTCTCTTTATTTGATCAGGTTGCTAAGTGTTTTAGGTTCTGACGAAAAATTTCAAAAAGCCTATTCACCCCCCCCCCCCCTCTAGGCTACATTCAGCTACATCCACCTTAATCCCCTTCCACCAATATATTTTCTTCAAATCATGGTACATCTTATTCTCTCTAGGATGCACGGTATAACGAGTATGATGTGGCTCCTTAATAATATGTTCGTGAACTTCGGATGTTTGTGGCACACATAAGTGACCACAAAAACGAATGGCCCCAACAGCATCCAAAGTGAAACCTCTGACCTTTCCTTCTTGGATTTCTTCCTTAACATCTAGCAACAAGCGGTCACATCGTTGTGCCTCTAATACTCATTTTGGGACATCTGACGATAAGATTAGTTGAGTCTCTACCTCAACAACTACTACATAACAATAAGAAGTATCAACCCGCTCAAAATCAGCTATTAAGGATTCATACTAGGCGGAGTAGCTCTACAGCTTAGTGCATCAGCCACCACATTTTCTTTTCCAGGTGTGTACTGAATATTCAGGTCATAGTCCTTGATCAACTCCAACCATATTCGTTGCCTCAAATTTAAGTCCTTCTGAGTGAATATATACTTCAAGCTCCTGTGATCGGTGAAAATATCACATGACTCCTCATATAAATAATGTCTCTTGATTTCCAGTGTGAAAACCATAGCAGCAAGCTCTAGATCATCAGTGGGATAATTCTACTCATGCGCCTTTAACTATCTTGAGGCATAAGCAATCATTTTTCCTTCTTGCATAAGTACACAACCAAGTCCCACGTGAGAGGCATCTCAATAGATAGTGAAACGTCTACCAGGCTCAGGAAGGGCAAGGATAGGAGCAGTAATTAACTTCTCTTTCAATAACTGGAAGCAACGCTCACATTCTCTGTCCATACATACTTGACATTCTTTTGGATAAGTTGTGTTATAGGCTTAGCAATGCTAGATCCTTTACAAAGTGACGGTAATAACCAGCCATACTCAAGAAACTCCTAGCATCCTTGATATTGGCTGGCCTTTCCCAATCAACTATTATAGAACCTTTGTTTCCATCAACAGAGATACCATGTTGATTAATTACATGACCTAGAAAGCCCACTTCCGAAAGCCAAACTCACACTTCTTCAATTTGACATAGAATTTATGACTCAGAGTTTAAAGAACTTTTCTCAAATGTTTCTCATGTTCAGCTTCAGTCTTGGAGAAGATGAGTATATTTTCAATAAAGACCACTACAAACTCCTCCAATTCATAAGGCATATTATTCATTGTCTCCATAAAGTATGCAGCTGCATTTGTGAGTCCAAATGACATATATCTGAACTCATAATAGTCATACATGGTAGGAAAAGCGGTCTTCTAAATATCCTCCTCTCGAACAGGAATTTGATTATAGCTAGATTGAAGGTCAATTTTGGAAAAACTTTGACTCCTATTTATTTATCAAATAACACATCAATGTCAGGTAATAGATACTTGTTCTTAATCGTCACGGCATTTAAGCCACGATAATCCACACACATACGTCAACTTCCATCTTTCTTCTTAGTGAACAATACTAGCGCTCGCCATGGTGAAACATTATGGCATATCAACTTCTTAGCCAATAGATCATCCAACTGCTTCCTCAACTCCTCTTGAACAGGACAAGATAATCGGTAGGGAGCAATGGATACAAGACGGGTACCAGGTATAAGATCAATGTGAAACTCCACTTCTTGCTTAAGTGGCATTCCTGGCAGCTCATCAGGGAAGACATCAGGATAGTCTCACACTACTAGAATATTCTCAATTTCCAATGACTTTGTCTGCTTCTCACTAAGGCTCCATAGAAAGTCGGTCTTATAGGGTAACGACCAGGAAAAAGATTCGCCATCATAGATAAAGAAAAAAAGAGGTGCATCTGCTTGAAAAGTGATAATCTTCCCGGAAGGTGTCTCCAATGTAACGGTTTTCCAAAAACAAGATATAATGGCTCGATAGGAAAAGAGTCAATTCGTACCAAGGATAACATCAAAACTGGTAATGGAGTCACCATGATGAGCTACGAATTTGTCATCACCTACAGAAACAGTACAACCAGACACACCATGAAACTAGAAATCAAGCATGCAGGGGAACTAACACAAACCGATTGAGATATAGCTTGACTAGAAATATTGACACTTGTTACAAAATCAAGTGAAATGAACAAAAATGGGGCGCCAACTAAAATAAGACATGAGTATTATGAGAATCAACACTGAGGGTACCTGAAACCACATCTAGACGACTCAAATAGATCCACCCACAAGGTACTGAGGGTGATGAGCGGAAGGAGCAGGTGGATTTGGAAGTTGTAGCAGAACAGGTGGGGTAGAAAGTTGCGGCGTGGGCCAATAATAGTCTAGTGGAGGAAAGTACTATTGAGGAAATAAGAAATATGGAGTTGTAGGACCGGTCATCATCTCAAAGTGTGCTACGATGAATTTTGACTATAGGAATTGAACCTCTAGAACTGGTCATTTAAGTGGTATCTGACAAAGAAAGACTTGACCTTTGCCACTTGATAGGAGGAGTTGGATCTCTCTTGTAAACCACACTCTTGTGTCCATTTGTCCCGAAGACATGATAGGTCCTAGAAAACACACTCTAAAGGACGATATACCGACTTACACTTAAATCGGATCAAACTCTAAGGAACTGGATGTTCAAATGGAGCACTTGAAGTGTGTTGTCCCAGCAACAGTGAGCTCTTGACCACCTAGATTTGGAAAACTATAGAGAGGATTGATTTGCCTTATGCTTCTTGAAATGGTGTTGTTGAGGGGCCTTCTCCATCCAAATGAACCCTCTTGTAATCACCTCATGTGTTACTCACATTCCCGCTATATCTCTATCATAGTACTATAACATGAAATTGGATCTCCATATCCCTAGCCTCACAACCTATCTTGATGTAGGTTGTAGTAGGATTTCTTCAATCACCTCCTATATTTCTTAAGCAAAACTTTCTAGGCTTCTCACGCTCATCAGTTCTAACGCTAAGCACAAAGAGAACAATGTTGTTGGAATTACTCCATCACGACCCCTACCACCTGCGATAGCATGTGCACTCCTCTACGGAGGCATAATTCTAATAATATGATATACAATCCATAGTACAATTAGCAACACATTACCATGACAAAATAAATACAAAATATGCCCATGAAACCCATCCTATTGTGCATATGTGTGTCAATTTTAATTATAGACCTATGTCAATTTATCTTTTATACTCATTTAATAATTAATATCTATAACTAAACAATGCGACCTAGGCTCTGAGTAACAACTGTAACGCCCCAGGTATGAACACCCTTGGACGCTACTGAAACCATCTAAACATTCATACTAAGGAAAATATTAAAAATTTCGACAGAGTCTCCTTTGAAAAGTCTATCAACCGCGTACAACAAAAAACAATAACAGGCATAATATTATATAGCAACACTATTAAACTCACATTCATCCTCACAAGTGAATTAAAGAATCAAACAACCACACCGCGGTCTCAACGACACAGAATATGCAAGTAATTAAGAATATTCATAAACTAAGCTTATTAAATAGTTTGCGTGCTCAAGCACAGATGCTACCCTCTTCACAATGCATGTTTGATCAACGGGTACCTAAAAACCAAATAAACACAAGAGTGAGTAAAAACACTCAGCAAGTACACTTAGAGTTTGAAGAATGACAGAATCAAACCGAATGACACTACAATAACTAGAATTGGAAGTGAAGAAGGATGAAATAGTAATTTCCGTCTAAAATAGACGACACTTGAATTCTCCTTAGCATTTACTGGTAAAGTCGAGTAAGTGTGATCAGCACTTACCCATAGGAACTTGAATATAAGAACAACTCCAAACTTAACCGGTACTTGAATGATAATCAAATGAATAACTCGAATCTTGAACATGAATAAAATAGAATCATAAAGCAACTGAATCTTGAAACCTCAAATAAGGAATCAACACGCGAAAAAGATTAATCAACGGTGAATCACACTTATTAAAGACAACTCATCATGCACTTTCCTTTAACCTTGGTGATACCCTGAGGACGCCCTCTCGACATTGGAACTCTCGAAGCCTGAAATTTAACCATACTTAGAACTATTTATCTCATCACTAAATCCATTCATTACATATGTGCATTATCATTTAAAACAACTAATAACTCTTCTAAATCTAAAATTCTATGATTTGACTTGAACCTGAACTATTCATTGATCGTCTCATAACTTAAATTTTCCTTAACTGATTCGAGTAAAAAAATACATTAAACAATTTTCTTTGCTGTGGAATTTGCCAAATTCACAAATTTAGGATCTCTATTGTTTTCCTTTCACTTCCTACAATTAAAGTTCAGCCAACAAAAAGATCATGATTGCTTAGTGAAGAAACTACAAAGACCGATCAATCTGCTACAGCAAACAAATCCAATCATGCTTACTAATCTGCAGCCAACTGTTTTTCCCTGCAATGGCAGTAGAAATCAAGGAATCTGGAGCAGCAGCACCAAGCTTAAGCGTTGGCAACAGTAATCAACGAATCAAACACAGCGGCAGCCAGCAGCAATTTCTTTTCTTTTCCTCAAGTCAAGGCAGCAGCAGGGCCTGGCGGCAGCAATTTTTCTTTTCCTCTCGTCAAGCAGCAGCAGGGCCTGGCGGCAGCAATCAACTCAGGCGGTGGCAAATCAGATGGCCGCAGCAGTACCAACTAAGCATCACTCGCTCTGACCTCCAAAATAATAGGCAAGGATGACTAAAAAATAATAGCGACAGGCACTATCCAAGAGCAATAGGAATACGGAGCAGTGAGATCCTGGGAGCAACACGACAGCCTTAATTGATTTGAGCGGTGCAGCAACAATCAAGTCAATTAGTGGCCACGGCAGCAATCCAACGGCAAGCTTAATCAGGCAGCTTACCTCCTCGATACAGAGATAACCGCAAGGACAGGCCGACCAGAGGCGCTTGGTGTTAGGCGCAGGCGATGGATGCGGCAGCGCTTGGTTAGAGAAGACAAGGCAAAGTTCTGGAGGCGGTGAGGTGAGGATAACAGAATGGCAGCGCTGGTAGGAGGAAAAAGTAAGATATTCACGGAAGTTTTATTTTTTATAGTGCACCTAACCTAGTTTTGCATCTAACGACTCAAATTAAATCACTAAAAGTCAGCTTATTCGATCTCCGAATCAAGCATAGGGTAGTGAAACAGAATCGTCTCGATGAGCTCTACGCATATACGGTTTGCGATCGTCCATCGGCTTGAAGGTTCAAGGAGTCAAACTTCAGTCAACATTCTAGTGTTCTCGCCGTGAAGTTATTTTTTTCTAGAATATTTGGGATATTACATTGCTGGATACGACATGTGCTCACCCTTGATATTTCCACATTAATCCAGTAACAGGCAATAATTTGGAGTACCCAGTGGATTTTGAGGAGTTCTAGGCATGCGTGTTACCGTCAAGCTGTTTGTGGAGATGGAGTTTATTAGTGTTTTGTTTTCCACTGCAATATTGTTATTAGAGCTTGTATTTGAGATTATTTGGATATTTTATTAAGATACTATTTATTATTCGAGACATGGTTATAATCTGAATATCGTATGTGATGTACTTGTGTATGTGTGTTAAACATCCTAGACATACATACGTGTCAGACTTGATTTATTTTTGGAACCGAGTGTCACACGTCACTATCCGAGTCGCTCTTAGAAGTTTACAAAATAGCACTTGCCTCATCCTTCCTCTTCAGTCCACGATAGTCTCTCTTCACATGTCCTCTGTTTGCACTTGTAGCACTGCATCCCTTTTTTCTTTTTCTTCTTATCAGTCTCCCTCCCTTGATCACTTTTGACTAGCAAAGCATCTCTAGTAGAACTATCAATAGCATTATTCTTCATTCTTTGTTCTCGAGAAAGCAATGCGGTAATAATATCATCCACCTTAATTTCGCCTTTTTCCATACGTCAATGTAGTGATCAAGGCTTATAGAACCTGGCAAAGAACACAAAAGAATAATAGCCTTGTCTTCATCATCAAGCTTCACGTGCACCTTTACGAGGTAAGCCACAACTTGATTAAGGACATTGATGTGCTCAGCAAGATTCGCTCCCTCCTGCATCTTCAACTCTTTTAGTTTTTGCTTCAAATACAATTTCTGGGTAATAGTTTTGGGCATGAACTGTCCATCCAACTTATCCAAAATTTTCTTTGGTGACGTCTCATCCATGATGAGGTACATGATCTGATCAGAAAAAATACAACCTGATTGTTGATGTTTGCGCTTGCATCTCCTCCCATCTGTCATCATCTACCTTGGCCGGCTTTTTATCATTGAGAGCCTTTAAGATTCCTTGCTACGCCAGCGGATCCTTGACTCTAGTCTGCCAAAGCTCATAGTTGCTAGTACCGTCAAACTTTGTCACCTCAAATTTGGATGTCATCACGCCATCCCCTGTTGCCATGGATCGCCGAAAGAAACTTCACACGTGCCACACGTCGAAGCCACGTGCCTCTAGCACGTCATCACGTACTCTTGCGTTCAGCCTAAACGCGCTGCCACGTATACGTGCACCTCCGCCGTACATCGACGAGCCTCCTCGACTATTACGTCACTCGCACACAACTAAGTTGACTCGCTCGATCGCCGCACGTTGTTTGCGGTCAACTGCATGCTTATGCTGAAGAAGAACTGCTAATTTTTTCCTGTTTGCGCTTTTCTGTTATTCCGTGAATAGCCCTCTGGTTTTGTGGAGGAAAATCCACGTACATGGGATTCCGACTCTTGTTCCCTTTTTTCGTGCATGGAAACCAAAACAGGGAAGATTTTCGGAGAAAGAAAAAAACATCCAGCCAACTTGCATGTCGTATCCAGATTGAACTCCATTAAATATTGATGGGCCACATCTTGTCTCCCCAATGTCCAACATCCTTCCATGCATGCAAATTGATCTCTAATCAATGGCATTGCATGTAGACACGAATCTTCCCATGGAGACTGGTCCATGCACGCCTCTCCTCCAACTCCAACTCCCGTTTCGGTACTCACACGAATCCGACTCCTGCTCTGGCACGCCTGTTGGACTCCGTGCTCGTACGCATAGTCTGCCGCATTGCACCTTGTTCCCTAGCCAGTGGCACTCCTTGTGTGCGCCGCCGCCAACTATTTGAGTACGGAGCAAACATTACTCCCCGTCTCCGTTGCGCAACGTCAAGTAACCTCCAAAAAACAAAACCGCCGAGTTCATGGCTATCACCATCACTGTAACACTACCGTGAGTATGCTATAACCCCTCCAATCAAACTGATCGTGCATCAATTGGACCGCAAGTCGAAGCCACCTCCTAGGTTTGTGACAGCTTCCAGCCGCACTGTCAAACTTGACCATCACGTCTGATTGGCCCCTATCGAACAGCAGCTACCAGCCACCATCAATCTATTCTCCACGTCTGGACAAAACCCGTTGATGCAGCTCATCGGATGGTCCGAGTCACCACGCACGAAGTGTCCAACTCCACCTATCGAGTCGTTGATGGCCTCCATGCTCCACCTTGCGCCATGTCCATGTCGAACACCTTGTGCGAGCTTTCCGTGGTGTAGAACATACCATCATACCTACTTGTGATCTTCAACATCACTTCTAGATCCAATCTAACCTTGGCTCTAGTTACCACTTGTTAGAAAATATGCATGTGGAAGCATCTTGCGAGACCTACGATGCAAGACCACGGACGACACTTGAAGCACGATGTTTGTTAACGAGATTCAGCCGAAACCTACGTCCCCGGGGCATGACTATGGACGCTCCTCCCCAATACGTGACATCACCCACTACGTGGTTGAACGACGAGAGCTGCCGCTTCCTCCCTGTCAGTCTATCGTTATGTTGTCGTCATGGTTACAACAACAACCATCTTCTCATATTTATGAGGAGGTCGATTGAAAAGTCCAACACAAACTCTACACCCCATCGCTAATACAAATCAAATTACTAATCGTAACCAACTCGTACACAATATTTGTTACGAATCCAACAGATCGGATATGCATAGATTCGGATGTGAATTTGAGCTTGGTTTTGACAAAGCTTGAAATCTAACGTATAATTCTTAACGACGAGTAAAAAAAATTGCTCGTACCGGCGTACTCGTTTACACGCTGACATGTGGGTCCCACGCAAGGTATGGTAAAGAATTTCGGTCCATGGGTCCTTTCACAAATTACACCAGCCTTTATTATAATATATTAGAGTAAAAGATATTATACATTTGGCCCAATCCTAATCTAGACTGGCCCTCCACACGGCAAGTTCATTTTTTCCGGCCCATTACCGGGCCTATTCCCATGTCATGTTATATATATAAACTCATCATTAGGGATTGTCATTTTTCCGCCCCTTCAGCCGCCGCCACCCACCTCGACACTCGCGCTCATGGCTCATCATCGCTCAAGTAGAGCTTGAGCTCCGCGCGTCGCCATCACCTCCCTACCAATGGACCGCCACCACCCGCCCACGCCGACGCTCAAGATGAGCCCGAGTCCCGCACATCGCCTCACTACTGCCACCACCCACCCGAGTCAGCACACCTTGTATCTTGCCCGAGTTGAGCCAGAGCACACGTCGTCGCCACCCATCGCCCGCGATGGTGCGCCCTGTATCTCGCCTGTGTCGAGCCCGAGAGCACCGTGTGTCATCACCCGAGATCCCTGCATCGAGTTCGAGATCCCCACATCGAGAGGTGGTTATTTTCCAAATGCCGCAAATACTATAATGTTTTTGCGCTATACGGTACTGTCGAGACTTGTTTACATGCTTAGATTTCACCTTAGATGCTTTACCATGATTAGATTTATTTTCCATATAGATGCCACTTAGGTGTTGTTCCGTATAAAATTAATACTCTAGTTTATTATTACTCACCAAAATTACTGCTCAACAAAAGTGATCGCTGAAGGACTAGGAGGCATGACAACTACTCCTGATGTATCCTTTTTGGGTTATATATATTCATTGCGGCTATGTGTATTCTTGTCCTACCCGTCAATTTTCCATTTTATTTTGATTTGCATTTTTGTGTTGTGTTTTTGTGCTCCTATACTATTGTGCTGCTGCCCTGGAACGCATCATGTTGCTCTTTTGTGCTATTGGTCTATTCTATATTGTGTTGTTCTACTATGTTGTCTTCCAAGTTGGGATATTGGTCATACTGCGCTGTTACTACTGTTTCGTTCTATGCTGAATTCCAACATAAAATTAAGGTATAAAATATGTTAAAGTCGCTGATGGTGGTCCTTGAGATCTCTCTCAGGTTAATCCAAGTGTGGAAACCTAAAACTACCAATTGCTAATGGCGCTGCAGCAAGAAGAAAGCAAAGTAGATGGACAGACCAATGCAGGGTATCTATTAATTCACCTCGGGCATTCGCTTTCACCGAAACTGATCAGTTTATTTTTTTAAGTTCAGTTATCAGAAACCGGAAACAAAAATAATGACACTGGAAAGAAAAACAGACCCTTCGGTTAAACCAAAAACTTCGGTCATTAAATAAGAAAACCGGATTTGGAGTTCTGAGGTTAGCTGAATGCCGGAGGAGCGCACCGGCCGAGGGCGTGCGGGCGGCCACAGGCGCTGGGTGGTGGGGCACGACGGAGCACAACGGGGACTGACAGCTGCGAGCGCAGGGAGGCAGGGCACGGGGAGCCGTGGGCGCTAGGCGGTGAGGCACCGCGGTCGTGGGCGCGGGGTTGCGGGGTGGCATGCGCGTGGCCGAGGAGCGCGTCGGGGATCAGCGACCGTGGGTGCGGCGAGGCGGGGCGGCGCGGAGGACTGGAGGGCGCGAGGCGGCAGGGCATGGGGCGCTCAAAGGAGTCAGGGTGAGCACTCACACGGTTGAAGTTGGGATGCGGTTAGGGTTTCTAGTTACTGTGCTGAGATTTATTCATTTATCGGGATGATTCAGCGAACCTGATTAACCGGGTTTAGAAATCAAAAACAAACAAAAAAACTGTTTTTCAGATTGGTGTTTGGTTTGGATTTTTCTTGCCCAACCCTGATCTCTATTCTTAGAGCATGTGCTGAACAACCTGTTGGTTTCAAGTCATGTCCTGCTTAGCACTTCAGTAAGTTCAGCAAATTTCTAGAGATCATTCCTTCGGGAATTACAATAGCCACAATAGGCGAAGTGGGAAGCGTGGCGTAGTGGAAGATCCCGCACCGTCATGCGGTGTGGGCGTTGTTGGAGCCGGTGTGTGTCTGGCCGCAAGCTACGAACTGTGGTTTTGGAAAGGGCTCGTCAAGTGACATGCTCAGGATGATGACGCTCCTCTGACACGTGTAGACATGACACGGTGAAGACAACATTCGAGTATGCTGCTGCTAGTGGTTTTGTTGAGCTGCTGATGAGTAGCAGCGGTAAAGCAGGAGTAGAAGACCACCGACATATCAATGTGTGGTGTCCTTATGCCTCTCGTTTGGATATTTGATGCGTCAAATGCTCCAAAAGTTGGTTGGGCAGTGGCCTGTCTCTTAAAGGGAATGGGTTTTTGGGTGTCTGGAGTCGGAAGGGTCTAGTACGAAGGCCCTGTTTGGCGGTGTGTCGGACCAATGACGAAGGCGCCTAGGCATCGTCAACCTTATTGGAGGAGCTGTCGAAGACTTTCCTCCTCGTGATGAGTCCCCCTGGTGAAAACGAGTTTAGGTCTTCCCGAATGCAGTGGCAGTGCCAACAGGGTCGCCAGGTATGCTGGTGCATACTCTAAGTTTGTAGGTTTCAATGAATATATTTTTTTAAGTTTCAATCACATAACCTAGGTCTTTAGTAATGTGTACTAGTGCATACCCTGTGCAAATCGTCTAGCTACACCACTGCCCGAATGAGTGATGGCGGCGTTGAAATGTCGTTTTCCTTCTTGGAGGCATCGCTTTGGAGGTCTTCTCGCGGACGATGTTAGCTTTCTTGGTGACATATCTGTACGATGTGATTCTAAAAGTTATCTTGATGATAGCGGATTATGCGAGTAAGAGTGAATCTTTCTTCTCTCTCATGTCTTCCTCCCTGCAGCTACCGTCCTTGGGATGACTTAAAGGTTGTGTTGTGTTGATATGTTTTCCACGAGTCGACATTGGGCATCCAGTCACCTTTACGAACAGTGGTGTGGTCCTTCCATGTGACCTAGTTGACACAAGATTGTCGTGTGTGTGTATGTGTATGTGTATGGTTTTGACCAGTTTTTTTACTAAATTAACCGTGTAGTTGTAAAGTTTTCGAGCTCAATTTCTCTTATATACTGGTCAACTCTTTATCTTTTGAATGCAATGCAGGAAGTCGCTGCCCTTTTCAGAAGTTTCTTTGAAAAAAAATCTGCAGAGTTTCTATTTCCTAGACAGATCCTGAATCTTTGTTTTAGCTTTCTTGTGATTCTGGTTGTTTTTAGAATCATAGGACAGGATAGGATGCGTTGGTTTTAAACACAAAAAAGTGAGGAGGAACTCCTGGCCCATTATAAGGGCCGAACTAGGCCCATCTGAGAAGTCCATTAGGCTTAAGATTCCGCTATCTCCCTGGCTTTCAGTTACTCGCAGCCTCCCCCCTCCTCTTTTTCTTTTTCTCCCGCGAGTTGTTAACTACTCTGCCATACTCAGCTGCCGCCGCCGCCGCGTTCTGCTTTGCGCCCGCGTGAGGCGAGAACGGGAGGTGAGAGGCCGGGGTAATGTGTGGTTCGCGCTGTTAGCGCCGCCACCGCTGCGGGCACGCGTTCGTGCGCTGGACGGCTCTGTCCCTGTCTGCAGACGCCGCCATTGCTCGTCCTCGCGGTTGACGGCGGACCGAGCTGGTGCTTTCTGCCGTCTCGTTTCCTATCCGCGCCGTCACTGCGGCGCTTGAGTAGCTGAGGCATGAGGGCAGCCATGTCGTCGCGTCAGGCGGCTCACACGAGAGGTGCCGCGGTCTTCGCCGCCATCGCCGGAAGGGTCGCCTCCGCTGGTCAGTCCTGCATCTTGCGCAAAGGTGCCACATACTGAAACTCACTAGCTGAAACAAGTTGGAGACGTCGCAGTGCTCCGCGAAATCGGCCACTAACATATGCTCCTGCGATGCCTACACGCCACTTGCTAATTCCTATCACAATGTTATCTTATTTTGTATTTTTCCTGTGATGTCGCTTTATATCGTGTAAGTTATCCTATTATCTTGTTCGACATTCTAACGTCTTCTTTCCATTTACTAGTGAATATGGAGTTCGGCGCGAAGGTTCAAATGGGGGATGATAATGGAGCAGTGGATTTGGATGTTGACATTGTCAGCCTTGATGATGTAAGTGGCTGCAGCAAATTGGCCGCAGCCGATGACCCTGACGCCACCGAGAGCTCAAGTTCGTTTGGGGACACACTGTCGGCATCAGAAGATGATGGAAGACCTTCAGAGATCAGTGACATTGAGGTGGACTCGCTTTTCTGCCACTATCCGCCTAATGGAGATGCTGCTGATCTGCTGGACGCAGCTTCTTCTGACAATATGGATAGACTATTGAAGTGAGTGGCTTGGCTTGTCGAAATATACTTCCAAACTGCTCATAAATGCCAATTTTATTGTGTTAAACTTTCGCCTTATGAAATTAGATATGATGCCCTTGCGCTGAAAGTTCTCAGTTATATCCTAAGATGGACTACATGCTACTCTTATCTGAAAGATGCGATCTTTCATGGTTCCCCAAATGAAAGCTTTGGTCCTTGCTAGGCTATAGAAGCTGACTTCTGAAGCCAATCAGCCGAGCACAGCGAACCTGATGCTTATCCCTACTACTTCTGCTGGTCTCTAAGAAGCTGGGTATCCTTTTTTTTTGGGGAGGGGGGGGGGGGTGAGAAGCTGGGTTTCCTAGCCTAGGTGATTAAGGACAGTCACTGTTTATCTGATATACATGCATGCGAAATAGTCTTTGTGATCATGAACCATCTCTAAGATTTTGATGTACCTGATTCTTGAAACAAGAAGTTTATAGAATTGAGGATCCTAAGTCTAGGTTCTCTACCTCAGGAAGATTCTCGTAGCCAATATATAAAGAACTTTGTCTTTCCGATTTTGTTGCATCAATGTGTACTGCATTTGGTTCCAATCCACGATGTCATGTCAATTACTTCTGTTTTTTTCATTTCACGTTTCTACAAAAGGTATTATCTGTTACAGGAAGAAAAAGGTAACCGATCACTGGAGAAAGTATATTAGCCCAGTAAAGTGGAGATGCCAATGGTTAGAGCTGCGGATGAAGGATTTACAGTCTCAAGTCGCCAAATATGACAAGGAACTTTCTATACTTAAGCATGAGAAGGAGTTGCAGACAAAAATGATTGAATTGGACTGCTCCTCATCGAGATCAGTACCCTTCTCTTCTAACTGCTGCAGGAAACCTATGAAGCGGAGGAGGAGAAAGAAAAACGAATTAAAAATGGATGCTTCATCATACATCTCAAATCACCCCGTACTATCTTACTTTGGTAAGAATTACTTTCTTCTTCACACATAGAGATACAATTTGTCTTGGTGATATCTCACTCCAATTATCCCGCAGAGAAAACAGAAGCAGAGGGCCACTCTATTGAAGACAATGCAAATTTAGGTATTTCTGTCAACTGCCTTATGTTGGCAAACAAATATGATCTCATATTTCCGTGGCAGTAGTCAATTGCTGATGCCACACATCCTTTTGTTATAGCTTTTGTATTACCTTTAGTTTTACATTCATCAAAGAAAAAAATTATTAGCTGCATCTTCCATCAAGACTTGGCACAAACGAGTAAGTTAAAACTCAATTCCTTAAGAATTTAGAAATGAGCAGTAACACTAGATATGATGGTCCAAAAAATAAAATCTTTGTTATCATAATTACATCCGGTGCTCCATTCAACATTCTCCACTCTGATTGGAAGCAATGTGGCTTTATTTAAAAGTACATTGTTTTTTCTGTCTTTTTTGTTAAGTGGTGTAATTGAATTAATGAACCTTTCGTTGACCATTCAGCTGATGACAAAACGAAAAGGCACAATGATGCCGATTGGCTACTTGGTATTGAAGGTGGGGATACCACTGTTGAGCAAGTTCTTTTAAGCATTCAATCTGTTCAGGACAGAGTATCTATGCTGAGATCAAACCTCAAGGAAGCAATGACTAAGAAGAATAAGGGAATAACCCTTAAAGTTAACACATGGGTCAACGGCACACACAGCTCTAATTGTTCACCAGGAAAGGGCAAAGGTGCTGGACTGCTTGAGGCATCTCCCCAGGAAACATCTTACTGTGACGTGGAAGATTCTGCGATGCCTGACAGTGCTCCTTCAAGCTTTGGAGAAGCTAGCAACATGGATATTTTTGAGAGCACCATGAACCTATTGTCTGTAGGTCCACACCAGATGGGAGAACTTCGTGAAGTAAGCTTATATAACTATTTTCTCACACTATAACAACTTGATTGGGAATGTTGTCACCTATTTCGAGCAACTTAAGCTTGAACTTATTTGTGAGTTTATTTATTTATTTTGCGAGGTGCATGAGCTTCAACTTCTAATGCAAGTTAAAATTTCTCGAGTATGATATATTTCTGGTTGTCCTTCTCCCCACCATTTCAGGGAGACCTATCATAGAATTTGACATTTAGAAGTGATCAATACTCTGAGCAGATGTTTGTGCGGTTTACAACAATTAGCTAGAGTTCTGAAGCAATGTTCACAATACATGCACATTGAGGAGATGCTGCATATACCATATCATTGTTAGATGTATATGTAGTCTTTTGTTGAGAAAATACAAAATAATACATAGCATTTTGAGTAATTGATTGGGTTAAATAAATTGTTTAGTATGATAAAGCTGTGAGTATAATGAAAACACTAGAGAGCGTATCTCATGTGTTTTTTTTTTTTTTGAAAAATCTGGTCTCGCCGGTGTATATTTAAGGAGGATTAGAGGTCCGTATCCGTTACAAGCACCAGGGGTGCAAAACAATGATTATTGACCATGTGTTTCAATAATCATCCAGTGGTCAGAATATTGCTCATAGTTTAGATTATCGACCAGACGAAAAACTTCTAGCAATTTTTCTTCTTAAAGGTACCTGGATCTCATTGCAAACAACCCACGACAATCAGACTTTAGTTTTGCAATGCATAGGTACCATTGTTGTTTCTGCTATGTTTCTTGATTAATCTCTTTCTTCGTTTGCAGAGTTCTGAAGATGTTTTAATTGACAACCAAGCTGCTGAGAAAGGGTACCAAAATTTTGAGGCGATCAGTCATCCAAGCAAGCGACTGAGGGTATCGATGAAGCGAGAAACCAGAGCAGATACTCAGGATGAGACCGTCACTCGTGTAGGTGGTATCAACCGAGAAGCACACGAAGAAGGATCGAGCAGCTTTAGCCTTCAGGGAGCCAACAAGCCCCGCTTCCCGGGAAAGCGTAAAGAGAGAGGAAGCCGATAAAGCAGGTCATGCGAAGGCGAAGTGGTTCGACCACAGCTGCATCACCCATCTCGTGTTTTCGGACTTCAGTAGGATGAGACCACCTCCCATGTTTTTCCTTTCAGTGTTCGGACTTCAGTAGGTAGATGTTGAGATGATGAAGACACCTGTCGTACTTCACTTTCCACTGTATCAGACGTGTTTTCGGTGATGCCATAATCAAGAGCAAGACGAGCGATAATTGGCACTTGGTGTCCAGCTGAGAGTGAGAGGTGCTGTAAGGCACTCTTGCTTCTGTTTCTACTGTTATTGTTTGCTTTGAGTTGAACAGTCGAGATGGTGATATGTTAGCTGAACTGGGCGACAACAGTGTAGCCCGCAGTAAGCGTTTGCTTGTTTGTATTCTCAGTTCCTTTTCGTTACTGTACCCGTGTACCGCGAGTCTTCGATTGGCTCGCTCTGCATTTTCGTTTTCTGTCATCTTATGGTATGGGCCAGGAAAGCTTGCTCTGTGTCGTACCGCATCTCGTCAGCAATGGATTATCCATACTACATTATGTGGATGATACATTGATTTTTATAAAACATGATTTTGAAGAAGCTAAGAAACTAAAATTACATTCGAACAATCACTACAGGAAGAACGGTCACTTACGTCGGCCAAAGCCGACGTAAGTAAGGCTTAAACCGACGTAAGTAACTTAATTACGTCGGTTTTCCCTTAATTACGTCGGCTTTAAGCCGACGTAGGCATTTGGACGTAATTAAGGTGACTTACGTCGGCCACCGACGTAAGTTAACTTAATTACGTCGGTCTTCGGAAGCCGACGTAAGTTAAGTGTCGAGATGGGCCTTAGGCTGGGCCTGAGGACTTACGTCGGCTTGGGCAGGCCGACGTAAGTAAAGTGCCGTAACTTACGTCGGCCTGGTCAAACCGACGTAAGTTTAGTGGTTTAACTTACGTCGGTATTGCCTGACCGACGTAAGTTAACCTGGGCTAACTTACGTCGGCCTGCCCGTAGCCGACGTAAGTTAAGTTTTCGATTTTTTTTTAAAAACAGAAACTGACTACCTCGCTCGATGGCGAGAACACAGAACAAACAAATAATATCATACACAACATAACAGTTTCAATATATAGTTCAAAACATCAACAACAACACAATTTGCAACAATCAACATCAACAACCACCGGGCTACACGCTAGCCCCTCCATTACCTCCGGGATCTTCTCGGCACGTTCCGGATCCCTGCAAAAGAAACATAATCACTAGTAAGCATCAATGTCAACTCAGTGATAACATAAGAGGCCAAGAACATCAGTGACAAAAGAAGGAAGCATGATGTAGTTTCAAATGAAGTAATGTACTATATCACTAGTTAAATGGAAGCACTAGCCCTTTGTTAACTCAGTGAACATCAGTTTCGACATAAGAAGGAAACATCAGCGATAATCACTAGCCCTTTTGTTAAATGCAAGCACTAACAACTTATTCACTATATACTAATCATTTCTACCATGGCCAAAAACTACTAAAGCTTGATTAGATACACTTAAAGAGAGTTTCTCACCTGCTCCGTCTACACGCTACCCCCTCCACTGCCTCCGGGATCTCGACGCGTTCCGGAACCCTGCAAAAGAATCATAATTAGGATTAAATGTGATGCAAATAACTTTTTAACATAATGAAAAGGGAATCAAACTCCTAGGTATAGACAATATTACCTGCTCCGGTGTCTGCTGTGGCGGAAGCGTAGGAATCTGGATGTCCTGACCGCTTTGTCGAGCAAGAGCCTGCCATTGCAAGATATTAGCAGATATATGTTATTAAGTGCTGTGAAATTTAACTACGGTACTTTAAATTACTTACCGCCATCGTTGCTTGCATCTGGGCCATCATTAAGGCCGTCCTCTGCTGCTCCTCCCTCGTCCTCTCCAGCTCTGCCTGAGTTTGAGTCAGCGACTCCCTCATGGCCTGGAGCTCCAGCTGCGTCTGCGAGAGACGACCACTGGTCCCAGCGGTCGAAGCCTGCGACGATGAAGCGCCTCTCAAAGGTCGCGTCGACCTCGAGTCGACAACTCCATCGAAAATGGCAAACCTGCAAAAGAATGAAAACACTAAGTAGAAGAAGATTAATTGAAAAAGAAAAGGAACACACGAAGAACTCACCGTCCGTGGGCCTTCCCGCCTCCGCTTGCGTACGCGGCTTGGGGGTCGATCGGCGCGCTTTCCCAATCGTAATCCGCACCGTGTATCTTCACGACCTCCTGCGCGTACTTTGTCTACAAAACAAATAAATCTTGTAAGTATGTCAATAATAGTATTAGTTATAATGAAATTGATGAATTTCGAAAACTTACCAGTCGGTCGGCTGCGACCTGACTACACTGCCCGGGCTGAGAAGGGTCACTTCCCTTGTGACCTCTCTTCCAAACCTGGGTCGGGGTCGGCTCATGACCCAGCTCTCGCTCCTGTACATCCGTGTTAGTGAGATAAATAATATATTAAGAACACATAAATAAAATAAAAAGGTACTTACCATGCGTTTAGCCAAACGCAAGTAGCCGTCACCGCCATAGTTGTGCTTGCCCTCGGACCCCATGCGGCACTGTCTAGCCTTCGTGGACTTGTTGATAAAAGCGTCGCTAGCCCAGTACCGACAGAGAGCTAAGTACGCCTCGATGTTACCCTGTAACCAGGAAATACTAACCTGCACATATTTCATTTTCATCAACGCGGTTAACATACGTAGATATTGTAAATATTTAACAATATTAAAAACTTACCTCCGCGTACTGCTCCTCTGTCAAGTAGGAGTCCGAGTCCTTCCTAAAGACACCCCTTTGCTGCTCCTGCTCCTGCTCCCGGGGGTGCCGCTTGTAGTAAGCGTTGACGGCCTGAATCCGGGCGTATGACAACGCCGCCGTCGTGAGCTTCCGAGCGTTGTAATGGAACACGCGTCTCGCGTGGTCCTCCATGCCCGGCTCCTCTACTTGGTACCTCAACTTTAAGCAAACAAATATTTTAGTGATATGCAATTAAGAATTCAAAGGAGTTGAAAAAACGAAACAGTTAAACTTACCATAAAATCATGCCACACGGCTCCCTGAACCGTGCCGTGCACCGGGTGAGAGACCCGAGCGTAGTCATCCCACGACAGGGCAGGAAAACCGTCAATTACACCGGGGTAGTGCAACTTGACGATAGCACCGAGGACACTGTTAACCTGCCTGTGGTGCTTCTCGGCCCCCGTGAACGAGAAGTCGTACCAACATCTACAAAATATATTAAATCATTAAGTAAAGAAAAAACAACATCTAATATTTAGTATACTATTACAGTTTTTATACCTGTCTCCAACGGGACGGATCGTGGTCCGCTGAGTAGTAACCGGAGGATGAGCCGCAAAGTGGGTCCTCCTCGTCCGTCGCCTCTGCTGCGACGCTGCCGCGTCCTGTGACCCTGAAGGCTCTGCAGACCCCCCGGAGCCTCCAGGAAGGCTAGTGGTAGAGGGCTGCCCAGGGAGGCTAGCGCTAGCCGGCTCCGAAGGGAGGCTAGCGCTAGAGGGCCCCCTAGCCTCTGAGTCGGGCTCCTGTAGCGGCCCCCTAGCCTCAGACTCTGACTCAGACTCAGAAGTCTCTGAGCCAGACTGCACAAAAGGAATGACTTTATTAATAATTAATAACAATTGCAATTTCAAAAATAACTTTATAGTAACTAAAGTTTACCTCTCTCCGCTGAAAGCACACAACAGCTGAGGGTGGAGCGTGTGCCAGAAAGAGCTCACGTCGACTAGAACGGAACGAGCTCCCTGAGCAAGGGTCTGCTGGCGGCTCAAACCCTCTCACTGGCTTCCCCTTCCCCTTCCCCTTTGACGACATCCTATTGCAAGGAATAAATGATTAATATACAAAGATAATATACAAAATTAATGTTAGATTAGTGAATAAAACGTTACTTCAAAATTCATCAACATCATGATCATGCACCCTACTCCTTAAACCAGCCCATCGATCTTCTTGTTGCGCATATCGTTTTCGTTTGCGCAAATCAGCAGGTTCGACTATGTCATCGATATCTTCAGATTCTGATTCTGATTCTGTTTCCGCTTCCGTGCCAGCCTCGATATCTTGAGCGTCTCCAACTAAGTTATCGAGTCCTACACCGGGCTCGACTGAGAAGGAGTCTGGCAACTCTTCCTCTTGGTAGACACAATCAACCTCAGCTTCGTCGTGATAATCATCATCTCCTGGAGCGTATAACCGCTCACGAGGACTCACCTTATGTACCACCCACCAAGCTTTGAATTTATTGCATGGATAAGGTAGATAGTACACTTGCTCTACTTGGTGTGCAAGAATTAATGAATCGAATCCTTTCAACCGTTCCTTGTGTTTTACTTCGACCATGCCAAATTCGTTTACTCGAATTCCACGAATGGAATCAAACCATTCGCAGTCAAAGAATACCGCTCGAATTGGCTTGTTTGCGACAAAAGTGAATTCAAGGATTTTTTTAATAATCCCGTAGTACTGCGTTTCATGATCTTGCGAATCGATTGCCCTCATCACAACTCCGGTATTACATGTTGCCGCGAGAGGACGAAGAGATTCAAATTGAGTTGTACGGAATCGATAGCCGTTGACGTCATATCGACCATAGCTTCTAACATTAACCACTCCACGGGATAGTTGTCGCAAATCTTCATGGACGTTGGCATCTTTTTGGCACTGTCCAAGATATGGAATTATTAGAAAACGTAAGCATTCTTAAGTTATAAGAAAACATTGTTAACATTGATTAGTTATCGAGAAAATGTTACATGATCTCGAAACCAGGAGAGAAAATTAGATCCCCCGTTTATTCCTTCCCGTCGAATATGTTCTATTTGCTTGCTCGTGGGTTGATGTCTATGTCTCCAATTTTGCTTGTCGAACATACTACACGACAAAGAGAACCTATTAGAATACATGTGTCGGAAAAGATGGTGAAAAGCATAAGTGTAGGAGAAACACTTACTTGAAATATTCATTCATTTCTTCCATATTAGCGTACATGTAGAAGAATGCAGCACGCCTTTCTTTTTCGCTAACATCATACGAAGTGTAACTACCAACAGTAGTGCCTCTTGTTGCAAAAATGGAGAGATCGCTACAAGGAGGTTGCTCATCTATATTGTATCGCATTACCGAAGTATTAACATTGTTTTCCTCTGCAAAGTAAACACTTGAGAAGTATCCTACTTCCTTAAGAGTAAAAGCTTCGGCGATGCAACCTTCAACCCTTGCCCTGTTACCAACCATTGGTTTCAGATATCTAAGTGATCTTTCAATATGATACATCCACCTATATTGCACGGGACCGCCCACTTTCGCTTCAAATGGAAGATGAATTAAGAGATGTTGCATTGGATTGAAAAATCCCGGAGGAAAAATTTTTTCCATCTTACACAAAAGTACCGGAACCTCCTTTTCCAATTTAGTCATCATCTCTGGCGTGATTTCTTTAGCACAGAGTTGCCTATAGAAGTGGCTAAGCTCGGCTAACACCTTCCACACTGCATCGTCAAAATAGCCTCGAAACATAACAGGCAGAAGTCTTTCCATGATTATGTGATAATCATGACTCTTCAACCCAATGAGCTTTCCCGTTTTCACATTCACGGCTCGTCTCAGACTAGCTGCGTAACCATCTGGGAATTTCAACCTTTGCAACCATTCGAGAACTTCTTTTTTCTCTTTAGGTCGAAGACAGAAAGGAGCGCGTGGTTTACCACCATTTTCGGAGAGCTCAAGAGTTTGACGGTTACAAAGCTCGGCAAGATCCTTTCGAGCCTTTAAATTGTCTTTTGTTTTGCCTGTCATGTCCATGCATGTGCTTATGATACATTCGGCCATGTTACGCTCTTGATGCATAACATCAATGTTGTGCCTTAGAATCAACGACTTCACATACGGTAACTCCCAAAGTCCACATATGTGAGTCCAATTGTGTTTGTCTCCGTAACCTTCGAAATATCCAGGACGACCTTCATCTGGCACCAATTTGTCCAACATATCAGATATTTCTGACCCGTCAAGACGTTTCGGTGGTCCTTTAGTGACAACGGTGTTCTTTCTGAAGACATTCCTCTGTTGTCTAAACAAGTGATTCGGAGGTAGCCAACGTCTATGACAATCGAAGTAAGATATCTTGCCTCCATGGGTAAGTCGAAAGCAATCGGTGTCCGAGGCACATATCGGACACGTCAACCGACCATGAGTGCTCCATCCAGAAAACATGCCGTATGCCGGAAAATCATGAACGGACCACAAATAAGCAACTCGGAGGTTGAATTTCTGTTTCTTGTAACAGTCGTACGCTTCGACTCCTGTCCACAACATTTTCAACTCTTCGATCAACGGTTTCAACATCACGTTGAGACGTGACCCAGGATGATCTGGCCCAGGTACAATGAGGCTAAGAAACATAAACTCATTCTTCATGCAAAAGGTCGGCGGAAGATTGTACGGAATGACAAAGACGGGCCAACAGGAGTATGGTGCGGCGTTTGTGCTGAACGGCGTGAACCCATCTGTCGCCAAACCGATGCGAACATTTCTCGCTTCATGAGCAAATTCTGGGTCGAACCGGTCCAGAGCCTTCCATGCCTCACCATCAGACGGGTGCGTCATGACTCCATTGTTCTCACGCTCACCTTCTTTGTGCCATCTCATGTGTCTGGCCGTTTTTTTTGAAAGGAACAGCCGCTTCAACCTCGGTGTCACAGGTAAGTAACGAAGCTGCTTACGTGCGACTTCCGTCGTCACTGTATTACCATCGTTATTAACAACTTCGACAAACCTCGGTTGACCACATTTCAAACATTTGTTCTCATTGGCATGCTCTCTCCAGAAAAGCATGCAGTTGTCCGGACACACATCAATCTTTTCGTGCTTCATCCCGAGACCAGAAAGAATTTTCTTCGAGTTGTACATATCCTTAGGCACTTTGTTGGGTTGTGGAAGAGCATCTTTGAACAAATCGATGAGCATGTTGTAACAATTGTTAGAAAAGAAGAACTTAGACTTAATTGCCATAAGTCTAGTCACAAAATTGAGGATTGACATTTTAGTGTGTTCATGCAGAGCCTCTTCTGAATCTTTGAGACGTTTGAAGAACTCTTTAACCTCTGCTGTTTGAGTATCTTCTGTAAGCTCTGGTCGTATAGCTTCCAGCATCTCATCCATCATATCAACCTCTTGAGCATCATCATTGTCAGCTTCCACTTCTTGTACAGCTTGAGAAGCTGTCTCGCCGTGGAAGTTCCACAACTCATAATGTGACACGTAACCGTTTCGACACAAGTGCAACGTAAGTTCCACTTTGTCCAAAAACGTTCCGTTTCGGCATTTCGTACATGGGCACCGCGCCTTATCGCTATTTGACAACGAAAAAGCTCGTTCCACAAAAGCTTCTGTCTTGGCGTACCACTCATCTGAGTGACCACCAGTTCTGCTCTTCCAACCAGTGTACATCCAACTACGGTCTTCGCCCATGTTTGACTCTGCAGTTTAACGCGAAAGAAATTGTCGTTAATGTATTGTTATGTTATGTGTCACGGCCCTACAACCTAGGCAGATAGATCCTAAACCCACCCAAGAGTGACCGAGCGGAGCGTGCTCATGACGAGACGCGTGATCCGGATTCGAACGAAATTTCGGCAGCATAACCCCGCTGTTCTCCACTGCACGCCCAAAAATGGTGCAGCAGAGAACAACAGGGTTACGCCACCGAAATCTCGTCCAAATCCGGACCCGCGTCTCGTCACAAGCCACGCCCCCTCGGTCACTCCGAGGCTGTCCAAAAAGGGACAATTCCGAACCTGCACGTCTCACATGCCAATGGCATGTGAGACGTGCCGATCCGAAACGGGTAACACATTGCTATAGGTTACGTTGCTCATTTTCATTTTGAGGTCATTTAAGAGAGAGGAAAGAACTAGAGAAAGACTGAGAGGAAAGTTGGTCTTAGATGACAATTCCATGACGGCTTTAGGGTTAGCTGCTGTAAATAGATCGGAGATGAAACCACTTTGTCGGGGTACGCCATCCACGCGCAGGTGCTTGCCATCCTCACCGTCGTCGTTCGCCTTCGTGCCCGTCTACACGCATACTTTACCTTACCACTAAATGGGCCTTGTCGGGCCTTGTCAAGTCGGTCCGAAGCCCATTTATGTATATATAGTTCTTAAACACTCAAGCAATCAAAATTAAAATTGTAACCATAATTCAAAAAAACTAAGCAATTCAAATAAACCTAAACATAACAATTATCCATTATAATTCATCAATTTATCAACTCAATTCTAACATAAGCAATTGAATTCAATTAAATTAAACCTAAACATAAGCAATTCAATTCTAACCATAATTCTAAGCATAACAAATAAGCATAAAAATTCATCAATTGTAATTCATCAATTTATCGATTTAATTCTAACATAAGCATAGTAAACATTATTTGTGTATCTATATAATTTCTAATCAATTTCTAACATAAGCATAGCAATTCATCAATTTCTAACATAAGCATAGCAATTCACAATTTTCTATTAAGAGTAAACACTTGCAAATGCATGTGCAATCGACAATTTAGGAAAAATTTCAAGCAAATGCATGTGCAATAATTAAAAACAATGAGAGCAAGGGGAGTGGTGAGGAAATACTTGCAACGAGGCCGGCGGCGGTGTGGGCGGTGAGGGCCGGGGCGGCGCAGGGGGCCGGAGGAGACGGGGTGCGGCGAGGCCGGCGGCGGTGTGGGCGCCGCGGGTCAGCAGGAGCGGGAGCGGGGGCGGTGGGGCCGGGGCGCGGCGAGGCCGGCGGCGGCGTGGGTGCCTCGGGTCGGCGGGAGCGGGGGCGGTGGGGCCGGGGCGCGGCGAGGCCGGCGGCGGCGTGGGTGCCTCGGGTCGGCGGGAGCGGGGGCGGTGGGGCCGGGTCGCGGTGAGGACGGCGGCGGCGTGGGCGCCGCGGGTCGGCGGGAGCTGGAGCGGGAGCGGGGGCGGCGGCGGCGGGGCCGGGGCGCGGTGGGGGCGTCGTGCGCAGGCGGCGGGGAAGAGAAGAGAAAGCGGCGGGTAAGGAAGAAAAGAGAAGGGCACGCGGGCTAGGTTAAAATACATAACTTACGTCGGCGGACGTAACTTACGACGGCCATACTATTGGCCGTCGTAAGTTAACACTAAGTTACGTCGGCTCCTTTATTTACGTCGGCCTGTTGCTCTAGCCGACGTAAGTTAGTGTTAAAAGTTGTCGGTCTCCTTACTTACGTCGGCAGCCGACGTAGGTTAACGTACTTACGTCGGTTCCATGGCGCCGACGTAAGTTATTTAACTTACGTCGGCCAACCGACGTAAGTTAAACTGGCCGATGTAACTCTTCGATATTCCTGTAGTGAATTGTCACGGCTGAAAATAAACTTTCATAGAAGTGATGTGTATGAACTGCAGTATGCTCGAGGAAGGTAGGTAAGCGGCAGTCTCAACCGAGCCCCCCCCCCCCCCCCCCCTCCGCGCACGGGCGACTCCCCCCAAAATCCACGTTTTTCCCCATTCCCACCCCAAATCCAGCCACCGTCTCATCTTAATCAATCACATGCATCATTGCATCCGCCACCGCGCCCGCTCGGAGCTCCGTCTGCAGCTTCCGAGCTTGCCTTCCCGCATGCGGGCCTCGAAGTCCCTGAGACCGGAGCAGATTTTTCGGTGGTCTGTCCAAGATCTAGCTCGAAGACTCTCGATTGCTCAAGGACATATCAAGTGGGGAGATACAAGATCCGTGAAGATTTAAAGGAAAAGCAGGGAGGAGAGACAAGCTACAACACATCCCGTCAGGAAAAGCTTCAGAAGTTGGAGCAGAAGAAAGCAGACCATCAGCTCCTTGTCGAATACTGGTACGTTCCCCAAATCATTTGTTGAGATCGTTTGATGTCATATAAGTATTTCTTCGCCAGCAGATGCATTAGATCCTAGCGATAATTTGTCTCTTCCGCCCCCATCACCCATCCTAGGAAGGTCCGGTTCAGCTCCCAGCCTTTTGTAGCTTGCTTCGAGAAGGAAGACACACCCTGCCGTTTGTTCAACTTGTGCCGAACAACTCTCACTGCTGGGCCGGTCCGTTGGGTTGGAGATACGAGTGATAGAATTAATGCGGGAAGTGAATCCTGCTTTAACTCCGTATCTCACGCCTAAGATCCCGACTGGAACCCCAAATCCTCCATATGCCCAATCAACACAAAGGGACGCTTCGGTGCTTGCGACATCTCAATGGCACCTGGTCAAACGGAGACTGCGGCGGCGTAAAGAGAAAGACTGTTACACTCTGCCACCTAGAAACCGCTCTAATCTACTATTCTTTAAAGACAAATTTAAAGGGCGCTGTTACAATTCTCTAGCCCGAGCCCAAGCCCCAATGCAGAGAGCACAAGAGATGTTGGAGATGTAAAGCTTATGGCTGTATCTCAACTAGCTGCTGGAGACCTAATTACTGCTCCCAGAGTAGGGATAGAAGTGGCGCCTATTTATATACAGCGAGGCAAAGCAATGTGCTCTCACCAGACACTACCCCTTCTGCTTACCACCTCTCAAAAGACCACCAGCCTGCTCCTCTTCCCGACATGGAGAGAGCCACTCACTGGGAGGTAACCCCATGGAGCATCGACGTCTAGAAGGCCGCGAGTCGACTCGAGTTGAGCGGTCTGGATCGTTGCTGCGGAGCAACGGGGTTCACTACCCAGGCAATCCGAGGTTAAGGCCTCCTATGCTGAGAAGGTTGTTGTGCTCACTGATGACTTGGAACAACGTCTCCATCGGCTGTCCAGTAGGGCGCTTCTGGTAACAGAGGAAGGCGCCCTCAACGTCAGTTCACGAGAGGACCTGAAGGAGGCAATCATACATCACCTGGAGCTGCGGGAGTATGAATTTCATGTGTTCAACAGCGCCCTATAGCCTTTACTCGTGCTATTCACCAATGAGACCCTCCAGGATATAGCATTTGATAGAAGACAGATAAGGGAAGGACCCTTTGACTTTCGGTTCAACTAGTGGAATGCTGATACCCATAGTGAGAGAGATGTCCTACCGTTCCATGTCAAGATCAGTCTGGAGGATGTCCCTTTCCATGCATGGAATGAAGATGCCGCAGCGAAAATCCTAGGAGACTCATGTGCCATACATCATGTAGCGGCTGAGTCCAGGCAAAGAGAGGATATGCGAGCCTCTGTTGGTATTTCTATCACGATCCCAACAGAATTCCGCGGGTCGTGTACATCACCCTAACACAACATACAGGTCAACAGGGGATTGACCCACAAATCCATTTCAACAGACCAAAAAGCTTACAACGGGGTCATACTTACAAAATCTTCATACACATCGATTATGTAGAGGATCTTCTCTTCTACCATGACCCTACGAATGGTTGCTGGCCGAAGGAAAAAAAATCCTATACGTGAATTCCGCTGGCATTTTGGATGGGCAGATGGTGACCTACAGGAAGATGAAATTGACTCCCTCCTAGGATTTGCCGTCCCTCTGATCTCCATAGACGTCAATCCAGAGATGATGATGAACATGACAATTCTGATCGCCGTGCTATACCCCGCCCTCTGATGGCCCGAATGGCCATGTGGGTTGGTTCCTGAAGCTCCGGACGCGGACGCTCCCCTAATCGCCCCTGTCGTGATGACTGGTCCCATGGTGAGAGCTCCCGGCGTTGTAGAGTGGATTCATCCCCTTCCCCTGTTAGGGGGAACTCTTCCTTTGTGGAGCGCAGAGCTATGCGACAACTGTGGAAGGTTAAGTCAAAGATCAAGGTGACTAGACCTCAGTTACCAGAGGGGGAAATCGACAACACAGCAAAATCCATCTGCTCCATGGCCTCCCACACAATTACAAGCCCGGACAATTGTCCACTGTTGAGTCTGCAAATCCAAAGGAAACTTCTGTTCTGCCCTCGCATGTGGGTATTGAGAGCAACTAAGACGCCATCATCATCCAACCCTCTGATGATGCTTTTCTGTCGTTGGAAGATTCAGCGCTGCAACCGGTTGTTTCAGGCATACTTACTGATTCGGACTGACTGACTCGAAGGCTGATAACCAGCCATGGGATGTTGACTGCCACCTAGACTTTAGAGAGTGAACAAGGACTGCATATGGAGGCTGTTGTGAGGGCCGAAACTGGTACTCAATCTGGAACAGGCAGTGCATTTTTTTGAGACCTCGCCCGCAGAACTAGCTCCCATTATAGAAGAACTAATCAAACTTTCCAAAGAAGTTGCTCATCCTACCTAGGCAGCCCTGTTACCAGTCCCAGATCTTAACCAAGAAGGCCCCTGTGTGGATCAGGAACAATAGTCCAAAGAGACTTGTGCGCCGCTGAGACACAGTCCCCGACTTAAAAATAAGTCAAAGACTCGCAAGCCAGCCATAAAAATGGCACATGAGCTGCTCGCAAGGAAATGAGGTCTCCTCAAACCAGGTCAGTCATTGGATGATAAGACTTTCAAGCAGTATCTGAACACATACAAGAAGCCCCTCTCTCCTTCGGTATTGGAGGTGATCACCACTCTGACAGCAGTGGCAGAATAAAAGAAGAAATGCAAGGGGGAAGGAAAAGAAGAAGACGAGGCAGAACGCTAAGGTGGATGCACTCAAGGCCAAATGAAGCACCTTGGAAGCCTCATGATGAGTCATCTAGAGGTTTTAATTATGTTCTATTGTTCTGTAGGTTAGTCCCCTGTTATCTGTTGCAGCCTTACCGCGAGCATTTTGTCATCATGAGTCTCCTCGCGGAGCTGGCTTCTGTTAGTAGGCACCCCATATTTTGTTCCCAGGCTGAGATTCTCTCGCCTTGTTGTTGTGTGTCCCTTTCATGCAAAAACTGTACGGGTGCGGTCTTGTCTCTCTGTATCGGCTGCTGTGTGTTCACATTGCAGTTTAAGTTACATTTCTCACATGAACTCCTCCCCTTAGCTGAAAGGAAGACCCTTCCTGCTAGTTGTAAAGTTTTTCTCCAATGACTGAACCGGTTAACTCGTACTCCTTCCTCTCATGGAATGTTCGTGGTTTGAATAGTGGAGCTAAACAGGCTGAGGTAAAACAATTCATCCAAATGCATCGCCCTACAATAGTGTCTTAAAGAAACCAAAATTGTAGTGGTTACTTCGCAAGTCATTAGGGACTGCCTAGGAGCACAGTATATGAACAATTTTGCTTTCCTCCGAGCTGAGAGTACCCGGGGAGGGATTGTATGTAACATCACCCACATGAGGCTGACAGGTTTCACAACTCTTGACGATCAAAAGCAGGCGCCCTGCTGAATCGATATAGAAGAGAAGAAAACACATAGTCGGTTACAGGGCTGGGCAACCAAGTTTATCCAAAAGAAAAGAAAAATGGAAAATTAGACAAACTAGAGCACACGGCAACAGAAACACAATACAAGAACTGGGCCCAAACTGTGAACAGACCTTAGCCCATGAGGGCCCTCGGGAGACGGTTGAAGCGAAATCATAAGCATCAACTTCTTCCTTTGCAAGTAGGGCAACCTGTAGTGCGTCCTTTTCTACCCCTTGAAAAATCCTTCTGTTGCGCTCCTTCCAAATGTTTCACCAGGCATAAAAGATTTGTCCCAATCGTCGAGGCTGCTCCTTTGCCACAATGTCTTTAGTTACCTCCTTTATCCATGCTTGCGTATCCCTTTGCGCTGACAACTGGCCTGGCTGTGCTTGGAGATCGAGCCATCTAAACATCTCTTCCATTGCTTGAGTAGCAAAGGCACATTCCGTCAGTAGGTGAGCACCTATTTCCGCGTGCGACAAGCAGAGAGGGCAGACCACATTATTATCCCAACCCTTCTTTTCCAGATTATTTGCGGTCTGCAAACGACCATGCAATGCTACCCATGCAAACCAAAGCACCATGGGTTCAGTCTTTGCTTTCCATAGCAGAGGGATGTGAAGCTTCCTTGGCGCCCCTACGAATTGACATTTGTAGGCCGAGCTAGCAGAGTAGCCCCTACAGGGGGCTGGATCCCAAATCACAACATCTTCTCTGCCTTGTTCGAGAGCGACTGCGGATAGAATGTTCCAAAGTTTAAGATACTCCACAATTTCTTGTGGCGCCGAAATAGAGACTAAGCTTCGAATCCATGCATTGTTGCTTAACTCCACCGCACTGACCTTTATTTGTACCTAGCAGCCGCGAAGAGCAGCGGGAAGGACTCCCTTAACGATGAGCCCTCGAACCACCTGTCGGTCCAGAAACACGCAACGCCCCCATTTCCCAGGACAATATGTGTTGATCTTGTGAATAGCCTTTGCTCTTCCTCCGAGAAATGCAGCGGCATTCTTTCTCAGCATCTAGTGGCTCTAATATCTGATAACCATAGCTATTTCAGTCTAAGCGCGACTCCATGATTGCGTAAATCAAGAATGCCCAGCCCCCTAGATCCTTTGGCAAGCACAATGTGTCACTAGTAAGAAACCCAAATAGGAGACAAAGATGGGTGACGCGCTCAAAGGCGGTCGTCTCTCATAAGCTTAAGCGAGACGAGCCCACTTCAGGGAGGATCAGATATGGCTCGGTTGAACGTTCAAGGAGACGTGTTACATTACAACCCATCTCAGTTAAGTATGGATCCAAGACGGGCTTACTCTCTGGACAAAAGGGAGACACACTTGTAGCACAACGCATCTCCTATAAACGAGTGAAATGAGACGTCTTTACTGAAAGCTCGTCTCCTTTGTCTTCGCTTACAGACATACATGAACACGACTCTGAACGATGACCATATTCATTCGCAGTTGAACACACAAAATATTCATCACATAGATGAACGCAGATAACACATTCAATCATTCACACAATTGATCACAAATAACAAATATATTACAAAACACAAGAAAGAAGTACAAGATACAAGAAAAAAACATCAACTAAAAAACAACGCAAGAAACCTAAATCCTACTCCTCCTACCCCCCTCCTGCTCCGGCTGCTCCACCGGTTGCTTCGGTTGCTCCGGCTGCTCCGTGTGCTCCACCGATTGCTCCGGCTACTCCGCCGCTTGCTCCGGCTAGTCCAGATCTGGTGATGGAACCTCGCAACCGAGGTTCCTCGCCATCGCTGCCACTAGGATACTGCGACCTTCGGCACCGAGCACCTCGGCTATCGTCTCGAGCAGCCTCTGGAACCTGTCAAACAATATATCGAGCAACTCTTTGTTGAGCCTCTCGGAGGAGCGGCAACCCTGTTTCTTGCAGGGTGGCTCTCTCGGCAAGCTTGGCGGCGAAATGTTGGCCATGGTGGGTTGTCTGAGTGGAACAAAGCGAAGGAGAGACTGGCGGCCCCTTACATAAGGTTTGTGCTGTAACGTAAAATGGAGACAAGCTTCGCTGCGAAGTGCGTCTCCTATGATTGACGTCTCCCTCCCCTCTGCAAAAAGAGAGACGTTCTCTAACGAAAAGCGCGTCTCCGACTCCATACATCACCTTTAGCTTCATGATTTTCTCCATTTTGCTTCGGTTCACTGTTGATATCACACATGTCACTTGATAACGAATATAATCAAATCCTTCCTTATGATACGTGAGGAACACGATGAACACACTACACATTCACTCATTCACACAGTTGAAGAACACACAAGATAATATTCAATCATATAGATGAACAAAGATAGATTTTATTCATTAACAATATTTACAAAACAGAAGCAACTAAAAACAACAAAGAAAAACTAATTCCTACTCGTACTCCTACTCCTCCTCCTCCTTTCTCTCCTCCTCCTCGTCCTCCAACGGCGACTCCGGCGCTGGTGCAACAGGAGCCTGGGCCGGCTGCTCTGGCTACGCTGGCTGCACCGGTAGTGCAACCCCGTGAACGAGGTTGCTCTCCGTCGCCTCCACCAGGTTTCTGCAGACCTCGGGGCCAAGCACCTGGGCCATCGTCTCAAATAGAATGTCGAGACGATCGGCCACCCCCGTGAGGGTGAAGAGGTAGTGGCCGATGGTACCCATTCCAGTAAACTGTGGAAGGGTATCCAGACCCAAGGAACTCATGGCATGAGACGTATTGTTGTACGTCTCTTGCGCCATAAGGAGGTGCTTCTCAGTGTTGAACCTCTCGGGGGAGTTGCAACACAATTTCTTGCAGGGTGGCTCTCTCAGCGGGCTTGGCGGCGGGAGGTCGGCCATAGTGGTGGTGGGTCGTCGGGGCGGACAAGACGAAGAAAATACGAGGATTCAAAGTGAGCGACGCGCTTGTGGAGAACTCACTGGTGATGGCGCATCTTAAATTTGGTTTCCTGCGCATTGATGGAACGATGGAACGCATCGATACCGCCTTGGGGAAACGGAAGGTCACGCACGGACGTCGTATGCATCTCTGCACCACGCCACCAAAATTAAGTTCTCCGTAGACCTCGTGCCGTGTGTCTCTCTTTCGACTATGGAAGACGCGCTTTAGGTTAAATCGCGTCTCTCTTTGTTATAGCGCATCTTGCATTTATCTCCCTCGTGTCTTCGTCTCTTCGACAATAGAATACGCTCTTTAACTTAACGCGCGTCTCGCATTTATCTCTCTCGTCTCTTCTTCGCCTCCGGTGCTCCTTTATTACTAATTGACCAACAGTCCTTTACTAATCGACCAACTCCAGTGCGACCACCTCCTCTGTTCGCCATCACCGTCCTCGTCATAGTCATCGTCGCCGTTCTCGTCGTTGTTGTCGTCGTGCCATCCTCGTCATCCTCGTCGTCGCCGTCACCGTCCTCCTCGTCATCGTCACTGTTCATGGCTGGTATCGACTTGGCGCATAGCCAACTAAAGGAGGAGCGCTTGGCGTGGCGCAAGAATCATCCCCATGTATGTACATATGGCACATCGATCGCATAGTTATATATATGTAGATCTGCACTGGACTGATGATCTTAACTTTAGTTTTTTTTTCTGTCTGCGTAGGGTTTCTCTACGAAGCCTGAATCGGGAGATTTATTGAAGTGGCGGTGGATTGTCCCCGGTAATGAAGGGGTAGGTCATGAAGAACAAGCACAATATGAGTTTAACCATCGTCCTCCTATTAATGAATTTCCTTTGTAGACTGACTGTGAAGGTGGTTACTACCCCTGACAATCTCCTTCTCAGAGGACTCTCCATTGTTGCCTCCAAGATGCGTCTTTCCAAGTGGTTTCTTCCATCCAAATGTTCATCGCCCAAGAGCACTCTGCATTGGGATTCTTGATCAAGAGACTGTAAAATATACCTATTTTGCTCATATAATTAATAATTGTTGCCAAACTTATTTGAACTAGTTTCTTATGTTACTTAAATTGATATACCATAGGGGTGGTGCACTGGTTTTACAATCAAAACTATACTACTTGAAGTTCAGCGTTTGCTGCATCAACCAAATGCGCCCGATGTTGAAAATGATTACTATAATCTACTTATCAAGGTTAGACACTTTGTGTTAGTGACCAACGTAGGTTATTCATTCCTCCTTCGACATTTGTCAATTTAAAAAATGTCAATATTTTCAGTATCCAGGGCAATATATGAGATGAGTTCAGGAGCAAGCTAGACAGTACAGTTTAGATTGATCGATGGGAGCTTTAGGAATAAGTTTAGATTTGAAATTAGTTTAGAGGGCACGCAATGTATGAACTATGAAATTCATTGAGTTGCAAATTATCTCTGAATTGCGATGTCATTGCGTTTGTATCCCTAAATTCCAATTAATCCGTGAATTGCAATGTCATTGCGTTTGTTTATCCTGCAACGGTTCACGATTTTGTGCGAGTGGCAATGTGGAGAGTGCATGAGAGACGAACTTTAGAAAGGCGTGTCTCAGATACCTGATATTCTGCAAAAGGGAGACGGGCCTTACAAGGGCTCGTCTCTGATTTGTTCCGAAGATTTTTGTCCCACCTCGTAAAGCTGAGCACGTTGCAACGATTGTATAAGGCATTGTGCAAAATTACCAGTTGGAAACGTTGGAATGTCCTGGATGTTGTTCTGGCTTTAGCACACCGTGGTGCCTCTAGGGCACTCCAGTGTTTCTGGGGTGAAAAAATAATGCGAGATGCGCCTTTCAATGGTGCGTCTCCAATTTGCACCGAAGATCTTTTGTCCCACCTTGGAAGGTTGAGCGCAATGCAATGATCATATAAGGCATTGCGCAAAAGTTGCTAGTTGGGCACGTCGTAATGTCCTAGATGTTGTTCCTGGCCGGCTTCAGCACACTGTGGTGCATCTAGGACATTGTAGCATGTCCGGGGCCACAAAATAATGATAGGTGCGCTTTACATTAGCGCGTCTCCGATTTACGCCAAAATTTTTTGTCCATCGCGCGCTCTCTCCCAACATTTGGGAAAATTTTTAGCTTTTGCGCTCTCTCTCAACCTATAAACCACAGATCCTGAGCACGCCGCCGCTGTCGACCCCGACCTTCGCATCATCAGAGAGTTGAGCATGTTGGAGCACACTGCCTTCTCCCCTGTCCCTAGAGCATGCCACTGCCGTCCCTCTTTCTCAACTCGCTCTTCGTCATTGTCGCGCTACCGGCATCGACCCCTACCCCGCCATCAACCCCAACCTTCGTCATCAGAGAGTTGAGCACACTGGAGCACGTCACCTCGTCCCGTGTACCCGAACCACGCTGCTGCCTCAATCCCGACCTCGGTAATCGGTATGTTCTCCCTGTCCCTGGAGCACGCCGACCTGCTGTCATTAGATAGTTGAGGAACCGCCACTTTGGCGCCTCCGCCAGCTCGTCTCAGAGCATGCCGCCGCGTCCCCTGTCCCCTGAGCATGTCGGCGCCTCGATCGTGCCCTCAGAGCGTGCATTCCAGTGATTTTATTGAATTCAAGGATGTCCAATGAAGGCTCATCGTTAATGAAGTCATTGGTCCAAAGAGAAAATTTTCATTACGGTATACATTCATCTTCCTTGTTTATGTCCAATGCATAAGTAATGTATTTGTTTGGACTATCAATGTATATAAATTATAATTCGCAAACCCTTGAAACTGCAGGAACTGTGGTTGACACTAGCATTTGCCATCCAACTGAGTTTGATTTCTACCTCTGCAGCCATGCTGGAATCAAGGTACCTATGTGATAATTGGTATTTCTTTCACGAGTTTTTGATATCAAGCTATAAAAGTATCAGTGGAATGTAAATTGTTTTTTTAGGGGACAATCAAACCAGCTAAGTACCATGTCTTTTACCATGAGAACAATTTCTCTGCTGATGCCTTGCAGATGCTCACCAACTGCATATGCTACAAGTAAGCTCTGTTCTCCATTAACTAACAATTCTTGTATTTATTACAATTGTATACCAATTTGTTCTTGTGTTTATTACAGTTGAATTTTAGGATGTCTCAGTTGGAGCATTAGAGGCTATGAAGGCTCATCGTCAATGAAGTCATTGATCGGGAGAATTTTCTTTACAGTATACATGATTAGATGATGATAGTTATGATGTGTTTTATTAGTTACATTGTAATCAGGATAAACAGTCTTTATTGTGTAATTAGTATACTTGATAACCACAATTGACACTTTGGTAATATTTGATTGGTCATTATAATTTAACATGTGATAATTTTGGCTATACATATGTTCATGAACAGTATGTTGCTGACACTGGTAATACGGCTGCCAAATCCTGGCTAGCTCCTAATAATAGTGCATGTAAACAATCCACGATGAACTGTAGCAGAGAGCGTCTCGGATAACCTACATATAGGAGACAAGCTTCTATAAAGCACGTCTCACATAAGTTAATGAATCTGCAATGCGGTACATAACAGAGCGTCTCAGATTAGTCAATATATCTACGGCGCGCTTTGTAAGGCCTGTCACACTTGTAAGCTGGTGGGCGACGCGCGCCAGTGGCGTGTCCAATGACACAGTAAAGATCGTCTGTTATGACAAAAAGAAAGGAGACACACTTCTCTTGAGCGTGTCTCGCACCTAGTTCGATCGGCGACGCACCTTGAAGCCCGTCTCTGATGCCAACATAATGCGAGACGCGACAACGAAGACACACAGTTTGTTCGTCTCCCTTCTTCGTTCGGGCCCATCTCGTATGAGCCTTTCTTACGTATTGTATTGCAGCTGACGAGGCAGCGGCCCTCCAGGTTGTGATCCAAATCACTACCAGCCCAAATGAAGCCCCGTCTTATACGGTCTATTTTCTTGATCACCCATTTTGGTAGACCAATGACAGTGGCTTGTTGCATCACCAAAGAAGTTAGGACAGCCTTCACCGGGGGTTTCACAACTTAGTCATACTCCATCTCTGCAACTATCATCGACAACAGATCGTCAGAATCCTCAACAATAACTGGGTTCTATGGCCCTCAATCTGAATTGGAGAAGAGAATTTTTCTCTCATAACTTAGACAGTTAAGGCAAACTGTACTCCCGGCTTGGATCATATTAGGGGACTTTAATCTCATTTGCAGGGAGGAAGATAAAAGTGGAGGACGTCTGAACTGACGTATGATGACGCGATTTTGCATCATTGTGAATCAGATTGAAGTAAAAGAAGTTCCATTGATTGTCCGGCGCTTCATCTGGTCAAATGAGCAGCAATAGCCCACACTCACAAGAATTGATCGGGCCTTCATCACACCACACCAGGAAAATGTATTCGGTGATCCTATTCTCCAAGCTTTATCCTCCTCGATGTCTGACCATTGTCCACTACTCTTGATGCCGTTCGAAGAAGATTACAGAAGTTGCACTTTTCGATTTGAGGACCATTGGCTGAACATGCCCGGATTCCTTGAGTGTGTGCAAGAGGCTTGGCGCCAACAGGTTCCCTCCCAGCACAGCGCTATGCTTACGCTACACATTAAGTTATCCAGTACAACTCAATCTCTTAGGCGCTGGTCACTCCCACATATTCCACAAGGTAAGCTTGCCTCTGTGCTTTGCCGAGAAGTCATTCTCAGACTTGATGAAGCTATGGAACACCAACCCCTGTCAAATCAGGAAAGAGAGGTAAAAATGCTCCTCAAGCACCGAATTCTGGGGCTGGCTGTGATAGAAAAATCAAGGGTCATACAGCAGTCCCAGTTGACTTGGGTCCGCAAGGGCGACGCCAACACCCAGTACTTCCACTCCATCGTGAATTTTTGAAAGAAAACCCACTTCATACAATCACTAGAGACAGATGATGAGATTGTTTTTTCAAAGGCTGGAAGGAAAAAGGCAATTTTCCAGCATTTCAAACAGCACTTATGAACTCATCAACCGAGAAACCTGTCTCTCGATTTCTCGAAACTAGGGTGCCAACGTTGTGACCTGCAGCACTTGGACCAGGATATCTCTGAGGAAGAAGTACAAAAAGTGATCAAAGAGATGCCCAAGTGCAAACCGCCGGGTCTGAATGGTTTCTCAGGACATTTTCTCTCCTCTTGTGGGAATATAACCAAGACAGATTTTTTAGCATCAATACACCAGTTCTACAGGTCCAATCAACAAGGTCTGAGAGCCCTGAACACGGCGCTTGTGGTGCTCATCCCCAAGAAAAATGACCCGAAACGACTTACAGACTATCTGCCAATAAGTCTGGTTCATGTATTTGCGAAAATCATCTCAAAGGTTCTGGCCAGTAGATTGGCACCTGTGCTGGATAAGCTTATCTCCTTACACCAGAAAGCATTTATCAAGTGGAGATGTATTCATGACAATTTCATGTTTGTCCAACAAGTGGTGCGGAAGCTCCACAAAAAGAAAATGTCAGCACTTTTCATCAAATTAGACATTTCAAAGGCCTTCAACTCTGTCAATTGGTCTTATTTGTTGGACATCATGAGGCACCTTGGCTTTGGAGATAAATGGCGAGAATGGATTGCTGTGCTTTGGGGTACATCCATCTCGTCTTCCTACTCAACAGTGAACCTGGAAGCAAGATTGCCCATGCCCGAGGAGTCTCTCAAGGCGACCCCTATTAAATCTTAGGGTTCTTAGGATCGACACTAGCAATGTCTAATTAGGAGTACTTAGGTCTAATCTGATCTAACCACCAAATTTAGGCATAATTAAACATCTATATTCTGATTACTCAGACTAGTAATCAGGTAATTAAATCAAAGAACAAATCATGCATTGAACTAAGGGGATTAGGGAGAGAGACGAGAGTTACCGTCAGTTGATCCTCCTGATGCCATTGGGCTCAGGGGATGATCGCAGTAGATTACGTCGGTGCAGGAAGATCGATGAGGCAGAAAGAGCGTCGATGCAGTGCAAGGTTGATGCAGATCTCAGGTGCGGTCTTTCCCCTGACGCCGCACCCTAATAGATCAGATTTGGGTTTGTTGGGAGAGGTGGTGGTGGCTAATTAGCACTTGGTGATTACGCCCCGGCCCTCCCCCTTCTATTTATATGGCGTGGCTGAGAGGGGGCCACACCGAACAAGTCGGTTGTGCCCCTGATCAGGGCGCGTAGGGGGGTCAGACTCGGGGGGGGGGGGGGGGGGGGGCGTGGTTGTTGCCCACGCCACGCCCCGAGATCATAACTAACATTCTCCCCCTTGATCTCGGGACCTTAACTTATTATCTTATTTGCTAAACTAATCTTACACATATTTCATTTGCTTTGACATAAAGGGCACAACGCATCAAAACAACCATTTACGTACTGCTTGACTTGAAGACCACGATACATCTCACAAATAGAAATAGTCTTACACTTTGGTGGCCCCTTAGAATCCAGGATATTATCACAGGGTCTCCCTTAAACCCATGCCGGCTACGTGTTCACTGAACACGTTGGGTGGAAGGCCCTTAGTTAGCGGATTCGCAAACATTTGATTAGTACTGATATGCTCGAGACTAATTGTGTGATCCTGGATTTTCTCTTTCACAACATAGTACTTAATGTCGATGTGTTTGGCAACTCCACTCGACTTATTGTTGTGAGAGTACATAACTGTTGGCTAATTATCGCAGTATAACTTAAGTGGTTTATAGATGCTGTCGACCACTTTTAGACCGAGAACGAATTTCTTAATCCAAGATGTCTGCCCCGTGGCCTCATAACAAGCAACAAACTCAACATACATTGTGGACGATGTAGTGATTGCTTGTTTGGAGCTTTTCCACGATATAGCTCCATTCATGAGGGTGAATATATAACCTGACGTGGATTTCTTAGTATCCACACAACCCGCGTAATCTGAATCTGAATAACCCACTATTTATAGTGACTCGGTCTTACTATATGTTAGCATGAGGTGCTTAGTGCCCTGTATGTATCTTAATGCCTTCTTAACAGCTTTCCAGTGATCTAATCCTAGATTACTTTGGTATCTGCCAAGCATCCCAGTCACAAAAGCTAAGTCAAGGCGTGTACAAACTTGAGCATACATCAAGCTTCTGACAGCAGAAGCATAAGAAATTCCTTTCATCTGATCAACCTCATACTGATTCTTAGGCGATTGAGAGTTTGAAAATCTATCACCCTTAACTATTGGAGCAAGCAAGGCTTTACTATTATGGATACCATACTTTCTAAGTATGCTTTCTAAGTATGCATTCTGAGATAGTCCTAAAACCCCCTTAACACGATCTCGGTGTATATCGACCCCTAAAACATAGGTCACTTCACCTAGATCCTTCAAATCAAAGTTTGAGGATAAAAACTTCTTAGTTTCTAAGAGTAGGTTGACATCACTACTTGCTAATAAGATGTCATCCACATAAAGGACTAAGAAAATGAACTTTCCATTCTTAAACTTAGCATAAATGCAATTATACTCCTCATTTTCCTTAAACCCAAACTTTCTAATAATCTCATCAAACTTGAGATACCATTGTCTTGAAGCTTGCTTAAGTCCATAAATGGATTTCTTCAAGTGACATCCCATATGTTCCTTACCCTTAATGACAAAACCTTTCGGTTGTGTCATATAGACGTCCTCATATAGATCCTCATTGAGGAATGTCGTCTTTACATCCATTTGATGCAATTCTAAGTCATAATGCGCTACTAATGCCATGATGATTTTAAAAGAATCCTTAGACGACACGGGAGAGAAGGTTTCATTGTAATCAATACCCTCCCGCTGAGTGAATCCCCTAGTCACAAGTCTAGCCTTATACTTTTTGATCTTCCCTTTGGAGTCACGCTTAATCTTCTAAACCCACTTATAGCCTACTGTTTTGGCTCCTTTAGGAATCTCTACTAAGTCCCATACCTTGTTGGAACTCATGGAACTCATTTCATCTTCCATGGCCTTGTACCATTCAGATGACTGAGGTCACCTCATGGCATCTTCGTAGGAGGTGGGATTATCCTCCACCTTAACTTTTTTGCTCAAGTAGATCTGATAGTCGTCCGGGATGGCTGACCTTTTTACTCAGTGATCTTCTTACTTGAGCATCATCTAAGGGTTGAGGCTGTTGCTGAACCTCATTTTGTTCGACCATATCCTCAACAGGCTGAGAAGGTGGTACCTCACTTATTTCTGTTGTGGCCGATGGAGGTTCAACAATAGGCACCGTGTCACTAGTGGCGGGCACCGGTGGCACAATGACAGCACGTAGGGTGAAATAAGGCTCTTGAGTCCTCAGAACGGGTAAACTAATCCATTCCTCCTCAAGGTCTATTTCCCACCATACAGTGCTGTTGGTATTTCTTAACACCACAGAGTTATCCGCAAGCGCATGGAAATACCATTGTAGCACTTCCCCTTAAAGAGTATTCCCAAGGGTATCAAATCCAAAGAACGTGTGTGCTAATCTTTCAAACTAGCTCACCCAAGGACACAAAGTTGTTTGGTAGGCAAGGAATAGAGTGGAATTCAAAGTATTGATCCTAATTCAAGGTAGTTTGTAGTAGATGCTTGCTTCAGGCATGGGCTTACTCCTAGCAATACTAAGATGACTCCCGCCAAGAGCCTATGGCATAGCCGAACGTGGAGGATTATGAAGGACAGATAGGGCTGTCACCACCTACCGCCTACCTCTTCAACCCTTGGGTCTACGAGATATCCACTGATGATTTATAACCTAAGCACCACACTTACGTTCTAAATCACTACTCTAGTTGTTTCAAACACAAAGCTACAACTAGAGCCTCTAATAAATTAAAGCAGTGAACCCACAAGTAACTACTTGTGCAAACTACTAAGAATAAAAAATCAAACTTGTATTGAATTCACAAAGGCTTACTTGATTGAGTAAAACTTTTGTAGGGGTACAAGTGTTGAAGAGAGACTTGACAAGCCCAAGCCTCCTTCTCCTAGACTCTCCACCACACTCTCCTTCTACTTTGGTAGCCTCTAGGACTACTCTAAACCTTTGGATTGTAGCACAATTCTCAACTTTTGGTGTGTGTGAGAAGTGAGGTGAGGGGAACTATTTATAGGTGGAGAAGGGTCGGTTCCCACCACAATTAACATGCGAATCAGTCACCATTGACTCCTGAGAGTCGGGAGGATCCAACACGTGTCATTTGATCAAGTTTGGCGCCAGGAAGAGGTCGGCCGAACCCCTGGTTCGGCCGACCTGGTCAAGGCTCCCCTCGAGGAGTGCTTCCTCCAGGTGGCTTCCAGGTGGGCTCCCTTGATATATATGGTTGCAACACCGTTGGATCTCATCGTATTCTTCTGTTTGTGGGCCATTTGATATATGTGTTGCCATGTGTCATCGCCTGATTTGTTGAAATCCATTTTCATGGATTCATCCCTGCATGTTTTGGTATTTTGGGTAATAATTCACCTGCATACAAATAGACACCAACACTTGCAGAATTATGCTAGTGTGTAACCCTACCACTATGTTTGTTGTTTCATTTATGCACATTATGAGGTGAATTGACGGTCAAAATGTGGTACTTAAGGACCGTCAACAAGTGCCCCCCTGATCATAGCGTCTTCTAAGAATACGACATGTCGTGTTTCTATGAACTTAGTATGCCGATCTGGACAATAGAACCTAAAACCCTTACTTTTCTCAGGATAGCCAATGAAATGGCAACTAACTGTTCTAGATTCAAGCTTACTAATGTTTGGGTTGAACATCTTAGCCTCAGCTGGACAGTCCCAAATATGAAAATAGTTTAATGAGGGCTTGTATCCTGTCCACATCTCATACGGTGTCTGAGGTGCTGACTTAGTGGGAACTCGATTAAGCACATGAATGGCGGTTTTTAACACCTCCATCAATAGGCTAACCGGTAATGTAGAATAACTTATCATACTCCTTACTATGTCCATAAGAGTACGGTTTCTACATTCTGCAACACCGTTCTGCTGAGGTTCGCCCAGTATAGAATATTGGGTGACTATGCCGTGTTCCTGTAGAAACCTTGCAAAGGGTCCAGGAACCTGACCATATGGGGTATGCCGACCGTAGTACCCACCTCCACGATCTAATGTTACTACCTTAATCTTAATATTGTGCTGATTTTCTACTTCAGCCTTAAATATCTTAAACTTATCCAATGCTTCGGATCGCTCCTTGATTGGATAAATGTAACCATAACGAGTGTAGTCGTCCGTGAACGTTATGAACAAGTCATACCCGTCTACGGAGACTACGGGAAATGGACCACAAATGCCTGTGTGAATGATTTCTAAAATTCAAGGGTCCAGGAACTTGACTATATGGGGTATGCCGACCATAGTACTCACCTCCACGATCGGATCTTACTACCTTAATCTTAATATTGTGCCGATTTTCTACTTCAGCCTTAAATATCTTAAACTTATCCAATGCTTCGGATCGCTCCTTGATTTTATAAATGTAACCATAACGAGTGTAGTCGTCTGTGAACATTATGAACGAGTCATACCCGTCTACAGATACTATGGGAAATAGACCACGAATGTCCGTGTGAATGATTTCTAAAATTCCAGTGCTGCGTATGATATTCTTCTTAATAGTCTTAACAAACTTACCTTTAATGCAATCAATGCATTCTTCTGAATCTGAGAAGTCTAAGTGGGGTAAGATCGATTGAGATACTAAGCGTTCGATCCTCTCCCTCAAAATATGGCATAAACGACAATACCATAATTTTGACGATGTTTCAAAATCGATTCTTTTGCGCTTGTTTCTACTTATGTCATTATTAGCGGGAATTTGATCATTACTTAAAGAATTCACATTATCATGAATAGACAATAGATAAAGCATGTCTTGTCTAAAGGCAAGACCCACAATCTTATTATTCAAACTAATAGAGCATTTGTCTTCGCCAAAATGGCAAACAAATCCACAATCATCCAAATATGAAACTGATATCAAATTCCTCTCTAAAGTAGGGAAATAAAAAACATCATGAAGCCTAAGTATGAAACCACTACTAAGTCTAAGAGGATAGATTCCAATGGCTTCAACTTCATCTTCATGGCCATCAGCGACTTTGATGGTCCTTTCCCCTTTCTTATAGTCCTCATCGTACTTAACCCTAGTATGGAATTACAAACGTGCACAATTGCACCTGAGTCAATCCACCAAGTAGATCGTGAATAAGCAAAATACAGGGATTCATTTACAAAAGTGATGACATCCTTACCATTCTTAGCACACCACTTAATAAAACCAATGCAGTCCTTCTGGCGATGTCCAAAATCATTGCAAAACTTACACTGATATGATTTTAACTTAGAACCAGAAGGCTGAGGAGCTGTCCCTTTGCCCTTAGAAGAGGAGCCATGCACCTTAAAATATGGTGGCTTGGGAGAGATGAAGTAAGTCTTCACCTTTCCCTTACCCTTACCTTTGGTGAAGTTAATAGAGTCTCCACCCTTACCTTTTATGCGCTCCTCCTCCTGAACCCACATGGCCATGACTTTCTCTAATGTCCAGCTATCTTCCTTAGAGTTGTAATTTATCACAAAAGCCTCAAACTCCTTAGGTAAAGACATGAAAATGAAATGCACAAGCATCTCATCTGGCATGGATAAGTTAAGAGTCTTGAGGTTTGCACTTAAATTACTCAGCTTAAGGATGTGATCTCTCACACCCCCACTAGTGTACCTCTCATTAACAAGCCTTTTGAGGAGAGTGCTTGCTAATTTCTTAGTGGAGCCTGTGTACTGACTTTTGACCTTGGCAAGATATTCAGTTGCCAGCTCACAGTCAGGAATAACTCCTCTTATGGTCTCAACAATGGTGGCCTTAATGACCATGATGCATTTTTTTGGATTCCTCCCATGCCTCAAGATCCTTAGGGTACTTTTCCTTAAGCTTAAGATACTCCACTTTTATTACTCCAAACTCCTCATTAGTTTCCTCAGACTGAGCAATGGGAGCTTCAAGATCAACTGGACGATCCTTTCTTAGGCAAAGGTCAAGGTTTGCAATTGCTAAGTTCATCCTGAGTCTCTCATTCCATGTCCCATAGTTATGACCCGCGAGGGTCTCTATGGAGGCAATGAGACTTACCACATTTGAGGCACCTTAATAAAACAAAATATAGAGGTTAGAAAATGACTTAAATGACATATAATGCAGCACATACTTAAAATTGCACTTAAACATTTAGAAATGACATAAAATGTATTTCATGTTGGTTACTCAACAAAACCATTTCACTTAAATAATATGGAAATATTTCATGTTGGTTACTGTAATTTCCATTTCACTTAAACAACTTAAACAACATGGAAATATTTCATGTCGGTTACTCTAATTTCCATGTAAACATACTTAAAATTCATGAAGACTTTCCAAATATAGTGCAAATATACTGGAAACAAACTTAAGCATGGAAAAATTAAATTTTCACGTTGGTTACTTGTTTAATTTCCATGCAAAACATACACACTTAAAATTCTAGCAAATTTAAACCGCCGGTGAGCGACCGAGAGGTTGCTCGCCATCAGCCGAAGTGTCGTCGGTCGGTCGCCGTCGAAGAAAACTCGACCGCTAGGGTTAGGGTTAGAGCCCGAAACCCTAGCGCGGCTACTTAGGTTTCTGAGTGCTTGTTTGTAGGGACGCCGGCGCCGCTAAGCCCTCCACCATGGCGTCCACGTTGTGCCGCTGGTGGAGGAGCACGTCTAGGGTTTGGGTCTCCTAACCCGATGCTCTAAGGTGGCGGCGGCGGATGGAATAGGCGACTAGGATTGGGGCTTTGACCCCAAGGTCCTAGCGCCGTGTCTAAGGGCCGCAGCAACGTTGTTGTAACTCCGTTGGGAGATTCAACAGGTGCCCGCCGTCGAGGCCACTAGGGTTAGGGTTTCCCCTAACCCTACTCTGAGGAGGACAATGGCATCCGAAGCCACCTTTTTTCAGATAAGTTCATATCCCCTTCTTGATTTTGTTAATTTGATTCGATTTTACTTTGGTCAATTCTTACTTGCAACCGAAACTGAAACTGATCCTTTCCTTCTAATTTCTGCGCTAATCAACTTAAGTGTATCTAATGCTAATTACAGAGACTAAGTTCCTTAATTAAAATGATTAGAAGCAAACTAATCTGACTTAGAACTTAATCACCTAATTAGGAATTGACTAGCGCGGCTCTGATGCCATTGTTAAAGCCTAGGGTTCTTAGGATCAACACTAGCAATGCCTAATTAGTAGTACTTAGGTCTAATCTGATCTAACAACCAATTTTAGGAATAATTAAACATCTGTATTCTAATTACTCAACTAGTAATCAAGCAATTAAATCAAAGAACAGATCATGCATTGAACTAAGGGGATTAGGGAGAGAGACGAGAGTTACCGTCAGTTGATCCTCCCGATGCCATTGGGCTCGAGGGATGATTGCAGTAGATTACGTTGGTGCAGGAAGATCGATGAGACAGGAAGAGTGTCGATGCAGTGCAGGGTTGATGCAGATCCCAGGTGCGGTCCTTCCCCTCACACCGCACCCTAATAGATCAGATTAGGGATTGTTGGGAGAGGTGGTGGCGGCTAATCAGCACTTGGTGATTATGCCCTGGCCCTCCCCCTTCTATTTATATGGCACAGGTGAGAGGGGGCCGCACCGAATAGGTCGGTTGCGCCCCCGATCAGGGCACGTAGGGGAGTTGGACTCGGGGAGTGTGGTTGTTGCCCACATCATCCCCCGAGATCATAACTAACAACCCCGTCTCCCCAATGATGTTCTTACTCACGATGGAACCTTTGATTTTGTTATTCCAGCATGCCCAGCAGCAAGGCCTACTGTCCACCATTCCGAAGTTGAGAGAGCAGCTACGGGTATCGTTATATGCCGATGATGCGTGATTTTTATTAGACCCTCTGCCAAAGACATCTTGACCACAAAGTTCCTACTATATATGTTTGGTCAAGCCTCGGGGTCATCACCAACTGTACATAACTGAATTTTTTCCCATTAGATGTCACGAGACTGACTTGGTGACCATTATGGGCAATAATAACCGTCTGAGCTCCTTCCCTTGCAAGTATTTGGGACTGCCATTGCACTACAAAGAACTTCACAAGTCGGTGATGCAACCGATCATACAGAAGGTTGCCCAGCATCTACCAGGATGGAAAAAGAACATGCTCTCGTACTCCGGAAGGGAGCTTCTAGTCAAGTCAGTACTGATCGCAATGCCGACTTACTTCATGTCAGTATTCCACCTTCCAGCTTGGGCGTGCCGACAAATAGACAAAATAAGACAAAGCTTCTTATGGAAAGAGGACGACCCTGACATGGTGAAAGGGGGTCATTGTCTGGTGAGATGGGAAAACTGCACGAAGCCAAGAAAATTGGGTGGTCTTGGGATCAAGGATTTAGAAAAATTTGGACGTTCTCTCCAGTTGAGGTGGTTATGGCACACATGGGACCAACGTACCAGACCCTGGAGAGCCATGTTCAGGCATCATGATCAAACCGATCGAGACCTTTTCTTTGCATCCACTATAATTTCCATCGGCAATGGTAGGAACACCCCATCTGGGGAAGCTTGTTGGCTGCACGGTCAAGCTCCCAGAATTCTCGCGCCGCACCTGTTCCAACAAGCAAGGTTCAAACATAGATCAGTTGCCAAAGAGCTATCTAACTCTAATTGGATCAAGAACATCAAATCTCTCCACAACACTGCACTTATGGATGAGTTTGTGCTACTAATCCAAGCCCTCAGTGAAGTCAACCTCACAGCAGACCATGATCGCATTACTTGGCACTGGACATCAAATGGAGAATACTCGGTGGCATCAGCCTACGAAATTCAGTTCCTGGGTGAAGTCTCTTCTAGCTGGGCTCCTGCCCTTTGGGTGGCGAAGACTCAGCCGGAATTTTGTTTTTTTGCTTGGCTGGTGATGCTCAATAAAGCCCTTATTGTGAATAATCTAGCTAAAAAGAACCTGCCCCATCAACCGAGCTGTGTGCTGTGCCTATCTTCTCCTGAGACCAGTGATCATCTCCTTTCTCAGTGCAGCCACACGGTCAACCCTTGGCATGACCATGCTCAACTCTTGCAGCTCCCAGGACCTCTTCATCAGGTTGCTTCGGAAGGTGCACATCAATGGTTCCATCTCATCTTAAGCACCTGTCTCAAATCTCAAGGAAAGAAGGTGTTGGGGTACCTATTCTCATTTTGGTGGCACGTTTGGAATGTTCCGGCAAACCGACGACCACCGGCAGCCAAGACGAAGAGAGCACTGGACAGGAGGAGGCGTACACACACACACAACTTACGGAAGAGAGACGCTGGGAATTTTTTTTGTGGTACTGGCTTGGTCTTACTTTCCTCGCCAGGCCGTTTTTTTTATATTAAAACAAAGCAAAAACAGAATACAGTGGCCATCACCGAGACTTAAGATCTCATCTACATGCACGTTCTGAACGTCACGCAAAGATCCGATCTCACCGGCCACTACACCCGTATGCATACCATGCAGAACTATGACTCACTCCACACTGCCCGCTTCGCACGCCAACTCCCGCAAGCTACGCCACAACGTGCAGCTCTTGCATGCCGTGCGATGCGGCACGAATATCAGACGCGCCTGACTACCTCTCAGGCTCACAACTTACTTTGACCAAAGGAATAAACTAACTTAGACTGACTAAACACAAACTAAGTAACATTCCTGATTTATTCAACATTCCCCCCCTAAGACAGGAATCGTTTACTTCAGTTTGATGACGCCGATCTGCTCCCAGAGGTCCTGGAATTTCGACTTCCCAAGCGACTTTGTCAGGATGTCCGCGAGCTGCTCCTGAGTACTTGTGAATGCTAGTCGAACTGCACCACTTTCAACACATTCCCGAATGTAATGAAATTTTGTGTCGATATGCTTACTTCGATCATGAAGAACCGGGTTCTTGCTGAGAGCAATCGCGGACATGTTGTCCATCTTGAGCAGTGGAGGCATCGGCTTCATACCCTCGATGTCAGAGAGTAGACGTGCGAGCCACACACCCTGGCATGTAGCTGCTTCTCCGGCAATGTACTCAGCTTCGCACGAGGATAAAGCCACCACTTTCTGTTTCTGGGATTGCCAAGCCACCAGGTTGCCATGGAGAAAGAAGATGATGCCACTCGTGCTTTTCCTGTCGTCGACATCGCCTCCCAAGTCACTATCGCTGTAACCAACAAGGCCAGGCTCGGTGCTGCTCCTTGTGTACACCACGCCATAGTCGGTTGTGCCAGCGACGTACCTTAGCAGGTGTTTCATTGCTGCCAAGTGCTCCTGCTTAGGATCCTCCATAAATCGGCTCAGGTATCCCACTGCGAATGCAAGGTCAGGACGAGTGTTCATCAAATACCGCAAGCTACCAATCAAGCTGCGATATTCTGTTGAGTCAACCCCCGGCGATGAACTTTGCTTGGACAGCTTGAGTCTCGTCTCCATAGGTGTCGCACATGGATTGCATGTCCCCATACCCGCTTTCTCGAGTACCTTCTTCGCATAGGCGGCCTGCGACAGCTCGATGCGCTGCCGCCCTTGCTTGACTTCAATGCCAAGGTAATACGAGAGAGACCCCAGATCGCTCATGCTAAAAAGGGACTTCATCTCCTTCTTGAATGTGGTGATCTCAGCTTCAGACTCCCCCGTGATGATGAGATCATCAACGTAGATTCCCACCACAAGCCGGGACTGTTCGACGCCACGCGTGTATAGTCCATGCTCACACTCGCTCCTGGAGAAACCAAGCTCATGCAGGCTGGTATCGAGCTTGGCATTCCAAGCGCGAGGCGCTTGTTGAAGACCGTAAAGTGCCTTGTGCAGCTTCAGCACCTTGCGCTCGTGCCCAGCAGCAACGAAACCAGGTGGCTGCGACACATATACCTTTTCTGCCAGGTCGCCATTGAGGAACGCCGATTTGACGTCCATATGATGCACTACCCATGCCCGGTGAGCAGCAACAGCTAAGAGCATCCGCATAGACTCCATCCTCGCCACCGGTGCAAAGACCTCTTCATAGTCAATTCCTTGGCGTTGCACATACCCCTTGGCGACGAGGCAAGCTTTATACTTGGTGATGTCGCCGTGCTCGTTACGCTTGAGCTTGAACACCCATTTCAGCCCGATGGCACGCTGTCCAGCAGGTAGGTCCGCGAGAGACCATGTCTTGTTGTGTTCAATGGAAGCCATCTCTTCAAGCATTGCTGCACGCCACTCCTTGGTCTGCAGCGCCTCCTCCACTGTTGCAGGTTCATCCTCGAGTGCCACCAATAGTTCCTGGACCACCTCCTGCTTGGCCAAGCCAAGAGATGTTGATGGCCCAAGAATATTTTCCAATGCACGAAATTTGAGAGGAGCATCATCATGATCATTGTCAAGATCGAGTTCACCCACAGGTGGTGATGTAAACTCAATCCCAGGAGCCGGTGCAGCCAATGATGTGCGAGGCTCAGACCCGCACGTGGGCATTGCCGCACTAGCCGGCGTCGTCGGGTCCTGTGGTGGTGGTGTCACAGCTGGCATCAATGGCGACTCCAACACCCCTTGCATACCACTGCTGGTCTGCACTGTGATGAACTCGACACGAAACGGGTCTGCATCATCCTCCAATCCAGCTCCCTTCTCTGCGCCCCAATTCCAGCCACGTTCCTCCTCAAACACGACGTCACGAGAGATGTGTACGTGCCGTGTTGTCGGATTGTAGAGACGGTACGCCTTGGTTCCTGGTTCATAACCAACAAATACCATGGGTGTGCTCCTGTCATCAAGTTTGGACAGGTGCTTACCGACGGTCTTGACGTGAGCGACGCAGCCAAACGTTCGGAGAAAATGTACTGGATGTTTGGTCCCATGTCACACCTCGTACGGCGTCTTCCCTTCAATGCTTTGTGTTGGTGCTCGGTTTAGGATGAAGACAGCGGTGGTGACTGCCTCCCCCCAGAACCAGCCCGGCATTGCCATGGCCTTCATCATGCTTCTGGTCATCCCCATCACAGTTTGATTACGTCGTTCCACCATGCCGTTTTGCTGAGGCGTGTACGGCGCAGTCAGATGACGATTGATCCCGTGCTCGGCGCAGTATTCAGCGAATGTGCGCGCCGTGAATTCTCCACCACGATCGGTACGTAGCGTACCCAGCTTGCTCCCTGCTTCAGCTTCAGCCACACCCTTGAATTGTGTAATTGCTGCAGCAGCCTGATCCTTGGACTCAAGCAGAATGAGCCACATATAGCGGCTCAGGTCATCGACGAGTAGAAGAAAATACTTTTTGCCACTGGGTGTCTCGGGCATCACCTGTCCGCAAAGGTCACCGTGCATCAACTCAAGCTTGTGCTGTGCAAGGTACTTTGCGTGGGATGGAAACGGTAGGCGCCGTTGTTTCCCGGCCAGGCAACTGTCACAAACCTGATCAACATGATCAAGCCGTGGCAGCCCTCTCACCATTTCGCCTTGCGCTAACAGCCGTAGCGCACGAAAATTCAGATGGCCGTACCTCGCGTGCCAGTGCCATGCCAAGTTCCTGCACTGCACTGCGAGGCATACTGGCTTGCTGATGTTGAGAGGCAACACGTACAGCCGGTTCTGTGACCGAGGCACTTTGGCGAGCAGGCATCGGCGCTGGTCCCAGATGCGGAGAAATCCACTCTCCATGACAATCTTGTAGCCGTCTTCCTCCAGCTGCCCCAAGCTGATGATGTTGGTGGTTAGACGTGGGATGTGATACACCCCAGTCAGCGCTTGGTGATCACCGTTTTCGCACTTGAAGAGCACAGTCCCGCGCCCTTCGATCCCAACAATAGAGCCATCACCCAGCTTGACGGTGCCGTGGACCCCCCATGTCGAGGTTGGAGAACGCAGATTTCACATTTGTCATGTGATTCGTCGCTCCGGAGTCGAGAATCCACCATGTGCAGTCCCCATCACGCCCGTCTTCTAGCTGGACGAAGAGCTCACTCTCCTCCAGGTGGTTCGGTGCAGGGGACTTGCATGACTCTGTCGATGCATACGGCAAAAATTCGGAGCCACTGTTTTTTGTTGTGACAGTGGCCACCAGGAGAGATGCCTCTTCTTCCTCGGCCTGAACCGTGTGAGCCTGCTCGTCTTTCTTCTTCTTGCGGCAATCGCGAGCCCAATGGCCCTTCTTGCCACAGTATCGACATTCGTCGCTGGCTTTGCTCCGGCCATCGCGGCCTGCAACACGTCCTCCAGTGCCTTGTCCTCAAAGCGCCCTCGCCCGCGGTTCTTCTCTGAGTTTGACGATCCTTCTTTCAGGCGATCTGAACCTCAGCTTCCTGTCAGCTTGAGCCGTGAGGACAGCCGTGCCACCAGCTCATCCTCTGTTAGGTTCAGCTTTGCCGATGTATCGCCACCGGCACTACCAGTGCCAAGCCTCTCCTCCGTGGCTTTGAGTCGCCCGATCAGCTCATCTACCGTTACCTCACTCAGATCGAGTAAGGTTTCGATAGCTGCAGCAATCTGCTCAAACTTGGGCGGCACAGCCTGCAGGAATTTTCTCACAATATCTTCCTCAGTATACCCGTTGCCGAGCATCTCTAGTTGTGTGGCAAGGCAACTGATGCGCACACCAAACTCGTCCACCGTTTCTCCGTCGCGGAATTTGAGCGCATCAAATTCCCGACAAAGGGTACTTGCCCGCGCCTTGCACACGCGGTCGGCGCCAACATTGCGCATCTTGATCGCATCCCATGCGATCTTGGCAGTCTCCTTGCTAGCGACAATACCCATCAACTCAGGTGGAACAGCTTGGTGTGGACTTCCAAAGCCAGACGATCCTCGATGTAGTCATCCGTGCCAAGGCTTACCGCCGTCCACAGGCCTCTTGCCTGCAGCATGACACACATCAACGCTGCCCAGTCGTGGTAGTTTGCCTTGGTGAGCACTGGGAAGGAGCCACTGTTGCCAGCTTCCTTGGTGATTTTGTGGATCACCAGTGTGCCCGAACCTCCTCCGTTCCTGCTGGTGCTTCCTGGAGGCGTGGTGTCCCTCCAGGAACGACGCGGCGGCGTAGACGATCTTTGTCGCGACATGAATGCCCACTTGATTGCTTTGTCGCGGTTCCAGGTGATGAACCCGGCTCTGGTACCAATTGTTCTGGCAAACCGACGACCACCGGCAGCCAAGACGAAGAGAGCGCTGGACAGGAGGAGGCGTACACACACACACAACTTACGGAAGAGAGACGCTGGGAATTTTTTTTTGTGGTACTGGCTTGGTCTTACTTTCCTCGCCAGGCCGTTTTTTATATTAAAACAAAGCAAAAACAGAATACAGTGGCCACCACCGAGACTTAAGGCCTCATCTGCATGCACGTTCTGAACGTCATGCAAAGATCCGATCTCACCGGCCACTACACCCGTATGCATACCATGCAGAACTACGACTCACTCCACACTGCCCGCTTCGCACGCCAACTCCCGCAAGCTACGCCACAACGTGCAGCTCTTGCATGCCGTGCGATGCGGCACGAATATCAGACGCGCCTGACTACCTCTCAGGCTCACAACTGACTTTGACCAAAGGAATAAACTAACTTAGATTGACTAAACACAAACTAAGTAACATTCCTGATTTATTCAACATGGAAGGAATGTAATCGACGAATTTTTCAGCAGCAAGATCTGCCTCATCTGCAAGTGGCTAATCTAGCCTTGGAGGACATTAACCTGCAGGCAAATGCTGGGCGCATTGAAACTGTTTTGTAGAGTCTGCTGGCTACGGCAGTAGAACCTGAATCATGTTCTGTAGTTTTTCGGATGTTCGATGTGTTTTTCATACTCCTTTTACATTAGAACATGTACCCCTCAGGTTGTAATTCCTCCTTCTACTTAATGAATGGGCAGCGCTCCTGCCTTTGTTTTCCAGAAAAAAACTGCAGTACGCTAAATTATTTGAGTGTCAATGGGGTGACCATTCACATAAGTATTTGGGTATAACTATGCACTACATAAAGTTGCAAAATAGTGATTGGCATATATTGGAACAACGTTTTGAGAAAAAAATTGAGTAGTTGGAAAGGAAATCATTTATAGATTGGGGAGGCTGGTTCTTATAAATTTGATATTAACAAGCTTAACGATGTTTGTGATATCCTTCTTTGAGATACCTAGGGGTATCCTAGAAAAGTTGAATTACTATAGGTCTAGATTTTTTGGCAGGCGAGTCAGAGGGAAAAAAAATATAGATTAACTAAGTGGGACATTGTGTATCAGCTGAAAGATCAAGGAGGATTCGGCATTTATAATATTGATGTTCAGAATCAATGCCTCCTAGCCAAGTGGCTATTCAAACTAATAAATGAAGATGGAATATAGCAAAGACTACTATGGAAAAAGTATCTACACAAACACAATAGAGGGCAGGTTACAGAATTATCGGGTGTTTAATGAAAGTAAAGGATAAGTTTCTGCAATTAGGAGAGTGTAAGATAAATAATGGAGAGAATATAAGATTCTAGAAAGACAAGTGGTTGGAGGATTATGAGCTTATGAATAAATTTCCATCTCTCTATAATACTGTGAGGTGAAGAAATGCTACTGTGGTTGATATTTTTAGCTCAGTGCCTCTAAATATTTCCTTTCGACACGGCCTTTCTTAGGCTAATCTAAATAGGTGGAATAGATGAGTGACAAAAATAGCACATATTAACTAAAATAGTGAAGAAGATACTTTTTAGTGAAGTTTACATCAAAGTGGAATATTTTCTGTATGATCAATGTATAACTTCATGATATCTAATAGCAATGTGAGACAGAACAGGACACTGTAGAAAGCAAAAATACCATTGAAAATAAAAATCTTCTTATGGTATTTACCCAAAGGGGGGTTTAACAAAATACAACTTAGCAAAACACGATTGGCATGGTGATAAAAGTGTGTATACTGTTCACATAACAAATCAATTCAGCATTTATTTTTTGACTATCATTTTGCAAATTCAATATTGAGGGGTATTGCATTTGCGTTTGGAGTTCATACCCCTATGGATATGAATCATTTACTGAATACTTGGCGTAAGAAATGTGGTATTGACAGGTACAGCAGTTTGCTGGGCTATCTGGTTATCTAGAAATGCTATCGTGTTTGATAATTATGCTGCAAAAACATATATGTAAGTGCTCTTCAGAGGAACTTATTGGTGTAGGACAAGTGCACCCCTGCTAAAGTCTGAGCAACACACCAATCTGCTTCGAGATGCATGCAGGACGCGGGAAGCAACAACTTTCAATCAATCTGCAACTTGAACTATGTTTTAGATTTTTTTGTCTCCTCGATGTCGTTCGGTGCCAAGGGTCGTGGCATAGCTACTGCTGCTATTGTTAGAAGAATAGGTAACTTACTAATTAATTTTCAAAAGTATCGTACAATTAAAATAATCAACGCAAGCAGAAACACGATGACATATAATTTGGAGGCTCAAACTTAACCTAATTTTTCTGCAGCAAAAATAAAAGTTGGACTCGACTGGATGTTCGAATTCACATGAACACGCGTGCGAGCGTGCGAGGTGAGTAGGAGGAGCACGCGTGGACCACTCCTTTTCACTCACATTGAGAGTGGTGGAATAAGATTGTCTCCAACAGGCTCCCCAAATGGAAGTCCAAACACATTTGGAGTTTAAGAGACAGCCCAAACAACTCCAACAGGTATCCCATATCCAAAATATATTTTGATATGCCCTTACTTCCTTTTCCAAATGTAGCCACTGTACTCACATAGCTCAAACCAAAGGTCACATTTTATTTCCTCCCCCACCCTCCTTCCTAGCTAGCTCTCAGCGCGTCCAGGTCCAATGCCGCCGCCTCCATCATCGCACCCGACACCGCATCCCCACCAGTGCTCCTCCTCACTGGCGATCTCCTCCTCGCCTTCGCCACGCGTGCCGCCCTGCCACACCCTCCTTGCCGCCCGCGAATCCTCCGCCGCCCTCCATTGCATTTCTAATTTGTGGCAGGGATGCAAGCTATGCCAGGCGTTGGCACGGTGTCCGTGGGGATGATCCTTTGCTCGTCCTTGCAAATGATGAGTGCGGATGACACCACACTTGCTCGTGACATCATCACACTCCACAGGGCGCTCTCGCTCGACCACTCCGCCTGCACCCGCCGTCGCTCTCTCTCTCACAAACCCCAGCTTAAACACTCCTTTTCCTGCTCCTCCTCGCACAATCTGATGCCATCCACCGCCTCCTCCTCGTCCTCTGTCTCTACCACCTCTTCCTCATTGTCTTCGTCCTTGTTCTGGAAGAAACCTCTGTTGGCCATATCGAACCTGGGCTGGAGCTGCCTTGACTGCACCTTCACGCTGCACATGCACTGTGTCAATAGCCTCCTCGTGGCACTCGAGGCTCTCTGGTCTCTGTCTAGTTCCGCCAGACGCCCTCGCCCGCGTCCTCCCACCCTGTCGCGACCGCACTCGGTGCCGCCGCGTTCGAGGAGGTGCTAACGATTTGCTCCCGGTCTACTTTCTCACGTGGCGCTTAGGCTGCCATCAAGTACTATTACACATAATGTGGACTCTGCATCCGAAGCGCTCCAAGCAGGCTGGGCTCCACACTACTTTGCCAAGGAGGGGGGTGCGGTCCAGGAAGCCGAACTCATGATTCATGGGTCCCGATTGGGCCCGTATGTAGTATACTTAAGTGAATCACGAACGGAACAATGGGGACCATGGAAAAACAGAGTTAGTTATTCCCGACACCTTCGTCTCCCTCACGCCTTGTTCTTCCTCCTCTCTACTCCATCTCTTTTCTATCAACACTGACGAGACGCTAACAAATTGGTATCAAAGACTTCGATCCCGATGGAGCTGGAACCACACCACACTTCGCCAGAGCTCGTCTGGGGCCATGGAACCCAACGCCAAACTTCTTCTGGATGAGATCACAAAGCTCATCTTGGACCAAACTGCCACCCCTCGACAAGCGTCTCATGGAGCAGATCGACTCCATCGACAAACGACTCGCGGCGCTCATCTTGGACGAAAACTAAAAGTGCATCTAGGCATCCCCGTGGTTTTGGATGACTGATGACGACAAATTAAGAGACTAATGAGCTCAGTTGATCATAAGCACAGTTGTGATGATTGAAATGAAAGAAAATCCCTCCAAAAGGAAAAGATTGAAATGGGCGTCGAAGACTCAAGCATGGAAATTAGGGTTTCTTATGTGTTGAGTTTAGACTAGCCTTCTATATGTGAGGATGTGTGCATCAAGTGTTTTGAGATCATAGAAGAGGTCGCAAAGTCGTGGTTGAGATAAAAACTAATTGAGAAGCCTTTGTTGAGAGAATTCTCAAGTGACCGGACTTGTTCGGGCCTCAAGGCCAGACTAGTCCGGGTGTGCTAGAGTAGTGCGTTTTGGGATGAACTAAAGGTTTCTGTGTGCGTTCGGACTTGTCCGTTTGTGGATGGACTAGTCCGTTCTACACTTGGTGAGAGTTTTTGGAGTTATGTCTCGGGAGACCGAGCTTGTCCGCCACAAAGGTCGGACTAGTCCAGAGCTCCCAGAGTAGTCCGTTTTCGGTCGGACTAAAGATTTCTATTGTACTTTGGACTTGTCCATTTTGGGGCAGAATAGTCCATTGTATTAAGTGAGAAGGGGTTTCTGAGGCTAAGTTTTGTTGGTTGGACTTGTCCGCCCCAGTGGCTAGACTAGTCCGGTGTCTCCAGACTTGTCCGTTTTTGAGCGGATCTAGACATTCTGTTTGAGTTTGGATTAGTCCATTGTTGGGCGGACTAGTAGTATGTCATGACCGTTTGAAATTCAAACTTTAGAGGGTACGCCACTCTCTGTGGAGCATGACGTAGTGCGGACCCTGTAGGCCGGATTAGTTTGTGGTTACTGGCCGGACTAGTCCGGATATTTAATGCTGGCAACGGCTAGTTTTCGAGACCCCTATAAAAAGGGGACCCCCGACTCCCATTTGAACACTTTTGAACCCTAACACCGTCATAAGCTTCCTTGAGCCATTCTAAGACTTCTACTCTGCCTACTTGCCCTCTAGAACCAAATCTTGAGGAGATTAGGGTTTGAGAAGGGGAGAGAAGGAAAATCGACTTGCTTTGACTCTCGGTTTGATCTCTTGCACTTGGTGTTGCGTTTTGTGGCTTGTGACTGTTGAGCTTCTTGTGCTCCTTGCTGTAAATCATTTGTGGGAGCCTTAACTTGTGAGAAGCCCCAAGAACTTGGTGATTAACCTTGTGATTAGTGGATACCAAGCAATCCTTTTGTGGTGGCTTGGTGAGATTAGGGTCAAGTGAGACCCGGTCCTTTTGTGGACTTCTCAACGTGGATATAGGTTTCTTCCTGAAACTGAACCACGGGATAAATCGTGTCTCACTTGTTGTTTTATTTTCTACTATTCACTAAAATTTCTTTTAGGGTTCATATTGTTCTTTACATTGTTCTTCATTGAAATCTTGCAACCAATTTGCTCTCACTTGTTAATCAAAGTTGTACTAGGTTGCTAGACATTGTATCTATCTTGCGTCAAACTAAAATCAGCAAATAACTTGTAAAAATCAGATTTTCGGATTTTATCTATGTACTAAGCAGACTAGTCCGGCCTCAAAGTTTTTCATCTCGTTTGATCAAGCAATTTCAGGTCATATTGCCTATTCACCCCTCCTCTAGGCGACTTTCAAAAACCTTCGATCCGAGCGCGTGGCTTCGTTGGAGTCTTCTATAGCTGAATTCAACCGCAACTTCAACATTTGGAAGCCGAGATTGAGTCGTCCATCTCTTCGGCCAAGCTCGAGATCTCTAAATTGAACAAGTACTTCAAGAGAGACGCTCGGGACAAGTAACCTCATCAAACCGGCATTCTCGTTTCCAATCAGCGATCGATCGCTCCCCTCCGGCAGCTCTCGTCGACGACCCAATGAGGCACTGCCTTGACATGAACCGCCGGGATGTTGGGTTTGGGTCAGTTTACACCCACACCCATATCCCAGTCAAGGGTACGTTTGTCCCCATACCTACCATACTCCTCATATATTCAGTTCACTGCATGATCATCAAATGTCCAATTCTGCTAGCTCCCCAAAAAAAATCTCTCTAAAATGCAGTTTCCAAAATTTGATGGTGATAACTCTAGGCTGTGTGGTCTCGCTGTGAGACATATTTTGATATATACTCAATGGATCAGAGTGTTTGGATTTAAGTGGCTTCACTTCATTTTGAAGGCTCTGCTTCTAGATGGCTCCAATAGATTGAAAGAAAACTGACCTATGCTAGTTGGGATATGTTCCGTGCCATGATCATGGATCGCTTTGGTTGAAATTAACATGAGCTATTGATTAGGAAATTATTTCATATCAAACGAAGAAGCACTGTTGCAGAGTATATTGAACACTTTTCTGAACTTATTGATCTATTGCATGCTTATGAGCCGAGGACTGATCCATTATATTACACCACTAGATCTATTGATGGACTTAGGGAAGATATACATGCTGCAGTTTTAATTCAAAGACTCCCGACTTTGATATTGCTTGTATTTTGGCATCTCTGCAGGAGGAAGTTGCTGATAATCAACCAGAGAAGAGGTATAGGAAATTTGAATTTTCTCCATGAGGCAAATCTGAATCTCCCAATGTGTACAAGTCTTCTGCAAAAGGAGGATATCCTCTGTTATCCCCTCCCTAGCAAGATGTTCAGCACCAGTCATCACTTCCTGAAGACCGCAGAGACACTCATTCTGCTAATGATCTTTCTGCCCGAGACAAACTTAAATACCTAAAGTCCTACCGTATAGCCCGAGGCCTTTGCAAGATCTGTGCTGAAAAGTAGCATAAAGGCCACAAGTGCTTCACTGCAGTGCAACTATATGCAGTCCAAGAACCTTGGAAAATACTGAATATTGAAGATCTGTCAACTCAAGTTCAAGTGGAGGATTCTGACCACCATGTTTTTATGACCCTTTCTAAAGGTGGCTCTTCTGGTAGTGATGCTCCAAAGACAATGAAGATGTGGGGCACTATTCAGAATATGTAGATTCTAATCCTCTTTGACAGTGGGAGCTCCCACTCCTTGAGCTCAACAATATCAAGCAAATTGTCTGCATATCTGTTCTTGAGAAAGCCATCAGAGTTTCAGTTGCCTGTGGGGAACTTTTACTCTGTCAGTCACAACTGCTAGGTGCTTCTTGATCTATTGATCAATGTACTTTTATCTCTGACCTAAAGATACTCCCTCTTCATTGCTATGATTTGATAGTGGGGATGGATTGGCTTAAATCATATAGCCCTATGCGTATACACTGGAAACTGTAAAATCCCAGTTTTCCTTATTATCAAGTTCAGTACCAGTTGGTTGTCAACTATAGTAAAGATCAATTATAGTTGTACACATAAACTTGATATCAACAATAATCTTTCTTTCACTCCTACTAAAATTTTAGTAATAGAAGGAATGAACTTCACAAATGGCCTTAGAATAATTTAAGTGACCTTTCTACAAATTTAGGAAGCTATTGAATAAAAATTTCTAGGGCAAATTACTATGCAGTACTAAAATATTCAAATTAATTTGAATATAGCACTGTACATTTAGGCCCTGCCAAAATATTCAAATCTGAGGCTATATATTTTTCCATGACCTCATAATATTCCAAATAGACTTCCTACCAAGTTTCAAGATTTTTGAATTCCATTTGCTATATTATTTGAGACGCTTAGCAAATTCGAGCCATGTTTAGAGTTCAAATTCTTAATTCTGTTCAAATCATTTGAACATCAAGATTGGAACACACCATCATGGTCAGCATAACTTGCTTGACTTATTCCCGAAGTTTCACAATTTTCGAAACTCATTTGCTATTTCATTCAATGACCCTATTGAATTTCATTCAATTTCAAATTCAAATGAAACTTGTTCCAATTAAAAATCCAATTTCAGAATCAAGTTCCAGATATTTATTTGAGCCTCTCCACAAAAATCTGGAATTTTTGGATCAAGTTTGGTAGGAGAATTGATGTTGCAGAGAAGTGCAGGGGATAACAACGGTGGGACCCACCAGTTAGTGGCACATCTACGGTACTGCTCTGCACGCTGCAGTTTCGACGCTGCCCCGCTCGACACCGCATGCATACAAGCTCCAACAAGCTGCCTGCTTGTCTGCTCGTCGCACGCCTTAAAGCTCCGGCCGTTGCCACCGCCTCACACCACTCCCCTCCCGTCTTCCTCTTTGCTTTGCTTCGCGCCACCGTCGCACAACACCGTCGCCTCCATTCTCCACCGGTGAGCACCTCCTCTGTGCTTTATTTCACTTCGATGCAAACAGAAAACATGAGGCCCAGACTGTGCTCTACCATCCTCAAACTTTGGCTCATCATGTTGTTCCTTGTTTGGCCCTTATTTTGAAGTTCTGCCGTCGTCATCGTCGGGCCGCCGAGGACATCACTCTCTGTCCACCGTGGTGCCAGCAGACTAGGCCGTCTCGTGCTTCGATGTCAACAGCCGAACTGAGCGCCAGGACACCACCTTGCTCACGGTACAAGCCGTTCCCATGCTAATCTTTTATCGAGCATGAAATCATCTTTTCCTTTTTGGCATGCTTTATATGGTTTTCCTAGGTTCACCTTGCAATTCATTTTCTAGGTGTAACTATCGTTTAATCCAGTTACATATTAGTTTGCTAGCCTCCTTACGGTTTAGTAGGAACAAAAAGCAGAAAGAATCATCGAGGAATGGCTATGTTATGCCTATTTTCGTAACCGCCATGTAAAAACCATCGGCACACCGTCAAACTCAGCATTGCCGGTGATGTCACCCCTTTCTAACCCCCAAATCATCATCCTGGTACTCCCAGGAACATTCCCGACCTTTTCCTGAGATTATTACGCCATTTTTGAGCATTTTCGACGATCGCCGAAACCCTAGCTCCGCCGCCACCGTCGCACTACCATCTCCGGCCATCGCCGCCTCGATTGAACCCCACCATCGGCTTGTGCGGTCGATTTTATGGTTGAGCGGTCAAGGCGAGGCCGGAAGGAGGTTGACGCAACCTAGTCCGGCAAAGCGCCGTTGCGAGTCCGGCGAGGAATGCCGCCGCGTCGGGAGGTAGACAAAGACCACCTGGTCCCGCCTATCAGCGACTTCCCTCTCGCGCAGGATCAGCTGTGAATGCGGACCCGGTGTGGCTGCGCGGGTTAACCCCGTGGCCCCCGATGTGTCCCAGCTGCGATTGGTTGATTTTAAACCAGTGGGCCCGACTATTTTATTTAAATGTTTCCCTTTGGAAAATAATTCCAGGATTTAACAAAACTTGGAAAATCCATAACTCCTAGTAGAATTGTCCAAAATTCCCAAATAAATTTTGTTAGAACCAGCATGAAGAATAATCTCCAGTGGTGCTCTTGGATTTGTATGAAAGTCCATAGAAATTTCTCCATAATTCAGATAAGAAAAATGCTTATAGAATTCATTCCTATAGTTCTACTTTTTATAAAATTCCCAAATTTGGTCAGGACACTCTCCAAAATTCCGTTGATCTCCAGTAAGAATTTCAAGTTTATTGGACATCATTTACTTGGTTGATCAGTGTTCCAAATCTCTATGTAGTTATAAATTGAGAAAAAATACCAAAAATCAATTTCAGAAATTTTCCCAAACTTGTAAAATAAGTTTCTCCCTATAGAAGGATTAGAAAATTCTAAAACAAATTTTCCTAGAACCGGTTAGACCCCCTCTACATGGTACAACCACTGGTAGCCATGATAGATCTCCAAGATTTCAATCAAAAATTAGAGAAAGTTATTGCTTACCATAATTTTTAGGAAGAACAAACTTCCTTGATCATCTCCTGTTCTTTGCAAGAGTCTTCACTATGGTCACTAGTATCTACCATAAAAGTCCCAAAGCCAATTAAGATCGTTATCTTATTTTGATCATCAGATATTAGCTTATGACCTTAAGCATATTGATTATTTCCAAAGTCATTCATATATAGTATATGCATAACGTGTAGTGACTGAAGTCGACGAGCAGCCCGAAGCTTTGGAAGTCCAGCTGCCAGAAACTGACATAGACCCAAACTCACATTCAGGCAAGCCCCAGTTTGCATTTAAGTTCCTTACAGTGTCTTTGCAATTTTCATTCACCTTCCGTCTTTAGATGTTTGTGCATTACATTTAAGGTGTTTGACATCCACTTGCATGACCAAAGAACCCAGGAAGTGGGTAGAAGAGCTCACATACTCGTGTAGTAACTGCCATGCTTATATTCATAGGAATTAGATAGAAGTCGAGTAGTGGGAATCTACTCGCGAGATAGGATTTTATCACACAGATGGATTGGATGGAGAAATGGCTTATGAATATAAAATTTAGACCGAGCAGCGGGTAGGATGCAGTGAGACGTGGTCTCACGTGTGTAGCCCTGCTTGTGTCGATTGAGGACCGAGTCGTGTGCGGCCCCGCTGGACAAGATTGAACTGTACCGGTGACATACTGGAGAAATGGGCTCCAGCAAACTGACGTAGCTTGATACTGGTTTGTCGAGGCATACCGTTCCGTTTTATAGGCATAGGTTGAGGGTAGCGAGGTGTAGATCATATGGTGGACACGTCAGAGTATGCCCCACACAGTGACCTCCTGCTCGTGACAGATCGACCAGTTCGACATTAGAGTGTTTGGTGAAAGGTGGACATATACGACTAGTACTGAAGTGCTATGTAGGTACTGCTGTATGTACTCACTGGCACTTCTGAAAGTGCATATGTGACGTGTTGACCGAGTGTGTCCTGATTGCAATCACTGTCCCTCGCGGTAATAGAGTACCACTTGTTCACTGTGTCGTGACGTAGTAAATACTGAAGAAGTCAGGAGAATACGATGTATTGAATTATAGTTGTTTTGCAACTTTATATGGCTTAGAGATAGTACAATTAAAAGTTTACATTTTCCCCATACTTTACCTGTAATAGCATTATGTGCTTTGGGGCATGTCATATCATCGGCAAAGCGTTTCTTGTTTGATTGTGGAGTCTATGATGTCCTGTGCCTGAAGAATGTCATGTGCTACTTAAAACATGACTATAAGGATCCACATGTAGGCGAGTCCTCTATGCTATTCCTTACCTATGTTTAGAATTCACCCCTGCATATGTCTAGTGAGACAGGTTAGTCTTGCTGAGCCTTAAGCTCAGTTTGCAGTTAACAAGTTTTTGCAAATTATGCGACTGATGACGGGTTCGATGACGAGGCTGCACCCCCTCCAGGGTTTAGAGCCGAGTGGGAACCCTGCACGCCGCCGTAAGTTGGGTGTTGCTAGTGCGAAGTATCCAGGGCATGGATGACTTTGCTTTTGCATAGCTAGTGCCGAGAGTGTAGCTATAATGTATAGTTCTCTTTACTTTCGTTTAGTATTGTAAAATTTGCACTGTGTTCATAAATAAATACTTGGTATTGTAATTTATTTTCGTTCTTTTCTTGTACACTGTTGGGTGTAGCATCGCACGACACCACCCAATAAGATCCTTAGAGGTCGGGATTCCAGTCCCCATAGACATGGTATCAGAGCATCATTGGGAACAGTGTACTTAAAAAGAGCATATTTTCAAAACTTAGGATTGTTGAGTGAGGAATTAGCTATATTCCCTTATAAGGAGTATTATTACTATAAGATATAAAGGTGGTAAACTAACTTATGTGTTACTAATTCTGTAACGATGCTCCGACGTCAGGTAAGAGGTAAGGTATGCCACCGTAAGCGGATAAATTGCGGTAATCTCACCATGCGAGAGGTAGCATGGAAGTCTTTCCGTGGCTTGGCACAAAAATGTTAATAGGAGTCTCTGAAGCTTCCCATGTTTCTTAGAACCTATGACACACGGTACCCCAGTGTGCTTCAAAGTTAGTGGGAGACCCCATCGGGTGGTGTATAACCCGATAGTATGCATCTCTAGAACTCTTCATGTTCTATGGGAGCATGCGAAACACGTATGCCCGAGCGTGTATAAGCCGGTTTGTGCGGGAGTCTTTGCTGTACAGACGTAGTACAGCCATGTACCTCGAGACATGACATCACTCGAGGGCGACTCACACCAGATTCGTATGCATTTACTTTCATATATATTATTATTGTGACTGCCTGTCGTGTTTTCCCTGTGCCGCGCTTGAGGTGTGAAGTTGTGAAAGGGGATTGTTTGTCTTCTGCAACATTGACTGCGGTAGTGACCTGTGTAGAACACGTTTGCGAGTGAACGATACTAGGGCCACCTATAAACGTCCGGAAATACTAGTTAGAATTTTCTTTGGTGAGGCACGTAGTACTGTGAGTATCGACTTTGATACTTGACCATCCCCAACGACGGAATGGTTGCATTACATTTTGGAAAGTCTGACTATCATGTGCTGGTAGGTTTGGACCGCGAAATGAGTTTCGACTCGACAAAGGGTTAGAACCAAGGTTATTGATTTATGGCTGAAGTTATCTCAACTTTGCTAGGTTGTAATCTTATTTAGTTAGGAATAAACATAGGGGTATTCTATATGGGTGGAAAGCTCTCGAAGACCTCTACAACTTTTCTGTTGACCATCAAGGCAGAAAAGCTTGATAATCTGTTGAAATTTGGGGTATGCTTAAACTGCTCCAGATGACCCTACCATTGTACCAATCTCTGTATTTTTGCAATAAATAACTGTATAAAAATATTCTACCTTATTGTGATTCATATATGGAAAGGGTAGAAGGATATTTACAGTTTTTGTTATTTAAAGTTTTTCCTGATTCGAATTTGAGGCAATTCAAATTTCGAGCTCAAAACAGTGAACTGCAGGGCTGCTGTTGAAAACCAGTCAGTTCATCTGTTAAGTTTAGATAGCTCTAGCTCTTGATCCAGAATAGTGACATGGTCATATATATACATTTATGGAAATCTTAGGAAGTCCTCTATAAACTTTATGTTGCACTCATAGCCTTAATATTGGTGTAACTGTGCTTAATTACTATGGTCGCAAACTTGGTTCTGGCAGACCAGAACTTGAAACAGTTTGCACATAGTTTCGAATTAGCGTGCTATACCTATATAACAAATGTTTCATGGCCGAAATATTTTACTTATGTATTGTTAAATTGAGGTTATAAAATGTTTATTTTGTCATTACCTCAATATATTGATATAATATACCTTTATAAATTGTAGAGATCACCACATATACAGGGGAGGTTCTGTCAAAATTTCCAGAAAACTTAGGTCAACTTTAAACCTGTATGGATTCTATTTCCTAGCTCCCCTGGAGCTGTATGAGTACAATATGGAAGGGTTACAGCTTTTGTATTCAACCCAACATCTGGTTCAGAAGTTTCCTGTATGAAAATTTTGAATTTGTACAGGAAGGTCAGCTAGAACAGAACTGTGATGGGGTTCCAGGGTGTTGTTTCCTTTGGCAGTTGAATTTGAATTCATTTTCATAATTCATTTATCACATCCATGATCTGATTTTCAACATAGTTTGTTTGATTTGAGTATTTGAACCATTCAAATATTTATTTATAGATGGCGGATGTGATGATGCTATTGCCGGACGGATGGATATTTTCCACTTGCGCTGGCCGTCCGGGCTTCCCGAGTATGCTGCGGGAGGTGCTCTAACAGTTTGGCTTCATCAAGATGCCATGCTATTGGGGTCAAGAAACGATTGACAGAGGGTTCTGTCATGCACCATCTTGGTCGACATACCTGCTAGTCCACGTCGTTATGGGTGGGCTCCTTTTTCGGTTACTATCGAGGGAGCTCAGTTGGAGGACACTTGGGCAATCGCAGCGGGCGATGCGCTTATTAAGCTTTGCGAGCTTCATCAAGATGCTATGGCTGGCTCAATTTGCTCTTCTTCCGGTCCGTGGTGTGGCTGGTTTTGAGTGGCCGCGTCGTATGGTTGCAGCCTATACACCGTATGGCGACACAATCTCGACGACACTTGGAACGTATGCGGCTGCATCCAATATGGTGGTTCTTACTCAAGGTGCAATTATTCAGGAGCAAGTCGAAGCCTTGAGGCAAGCGACTGAACAGGGAGATACTCTTGATTATATCAATGAGAATCTACATTCGTTCCTAACTCCAACAAATCACCAGCTGAATAAGTGCGAGAGTCAGCTGCATTACACTCGCATTAGACTACGGAAAGCTCGTGCCGAACAACGGCAAACTCGCAATGAACTGCAGCAAGATCGTGGTGAGTTGCAAGCGAGTCAGTTAGAGGTGCAACAACAGCAGGAGCAGCTGTTGGTAGTCACTGAGGAATGAGACACAGCCATTGAGGCAGATCAAAATTGGGAGCATGAGGCATAACAACTTCAGGATAATGTGATTGAGACCGAAGCACAATTGCAACCAGTGGTGTATCCTCCGGCCCATGATATACCACTAAATATGGGTGAACAAGTGCCTTCGAATGACGAAGGGGAAGAAGAAGATCCCGAGGAACTCGAGTACGTCGAATAGGATGTATCGAAGGGGGATGGGGCAGCACTTCTGTCATCACGGGGCAACATATAGTTTAGTAGTTGCTCATGTTTATTTTGTGGCCATGTTTGTGTCATATTAAGAATAGCAGTGGGTATGTATAAGATGACATGATGTGTATGACATCTCATGGGGACCAAGTATGGTAGAGATGCACTTCCGTAGAGGGAGTCCGTCGTTTTGCTGTTCACTACTATAAACTTGGTTATGAGATAATACATTTTGTATAAAGTTTGTACTTTATTAATATATGTGAATGTTATGCACTTATTCCCTTGTCAATATGCGCACTACTGTAATATGAAATGGATGATGGAAAAGTAAACATGTGCTGATTTTAAGTCATATGGATGCAGAATGGTGCGTACGCGCTCGACGCCTGAAATGGGAGGTTCGAGTCGTGGTCATGAGGACAAATCTCCGACCCAGTAGCCAGCTGCGACACCGCAGCAACAAGTTCCACCACCACCACCTCCTGAACTTCCGAGGAGTCTAGCGGAGGTTCTCGCTGCAGTGCTTGGCTCGCGCGATGAGCCAACCGAGTTGCTGTGGACTTTGGTTTAGCATTCGTCCCGTCAAGGGGGGCGACCAGATGCGGGTCCACGACAGCCTTCTCCGAGTTCATACTTGGACTTCATGTCAACGCACCCGCCGGTCTTCATGGAGGCCGATGAACCATTGGAGGCGGACAACTAGCTCCGCTCCATCAAAGGAAAGTTCGGTTTGCTACGAATGACCGAACATCAGAAGACCCTATTCGTGGCCCAACAGTTACAAGGGTCTGCTGGTGCGTGGTGGGCAAATTATCTTGCCGCACGACCAGCCGACTATGCCGTGAGCTGGGAGGAGTTTCGGGAGGCATTTCACGCCTATCACATACCTCCCGGTGTTATGAGGAGGAAGCTTCAAGAGTTCTTGGAGCCGAGGCAAGGAGGAAGGAGTGCTTACGAGTACTCCAAGGCATTCAACCACTTGGCCCAGTATGCTTAGGACCAAGTGAATAGTGAAGACCGGAAGCGTGAATGCTTCTATCGGGGTTTGAACCCCAAGATGAAGGACAAGCTTGCCTTGTTCAACAACGGCAGCTTCAACAACATGGTCAATGCCGCGATCGTGCAGTAGGACGCTACGAGGGAGCTGTTCTCCGACAAGAAGAAAAGGAGTGCTCCGTAGGGCAGTGGAGGGGGTGCTCCTAAGAAGTATAGAATGGTGTATCGATCACCATCCGGCTAGAGGTGGCCGCCGACATCGTGCCCATCGATGTTTCATGGTCATGCATTCAACAACGCCGGCTTCCATGCACAGCAGTAGCAGGAGATGATTCCGCGTGCACTTCCACCTCCACCGCGTGCCCCGGGATTCCGTCCTCCCTTCCGTGTCGGTCAGACCCCGTACACGTGTTTCACGTTTGGTCGTACAGGGCACTTCGCCAAAGACTGCCCACAGAGCGGAGGACAATCATCGTACCAGGGGGCAACCCAGCCCCGCAACCAGCCCAAGAAGCCAGCCATCAGAACCGGCAACATCCACCACCTCGCCATCGAGGACGTTCCGGAAGGCGCACCCGTACTCACAGGTACGTTCTCTCTCATTGGTCATCCCGTAGTCATCCTATTTGACTCCGGTGCTTTCCACAACTTTATTAGCCAGTCTTATGTCATTCAATATCAATTGCCTATCATTTACACAAAAACTCAATATATGATTTGTTCTCCGGGTGGGAGAGTAGTAGCAAATGAGATTTATCATAGGGTACCTCTTAATCTGGGTGGGAACATATACCCTACCTCTCTTATATTACTGGAGCATCAGAAGCTAGATGTCACCTTAGGAATGGCATGGTTGCAACACAATGGTGCTATTATAAACATCATTCCTTGGAGAATATATCTGAATTCTCCGCTCCACCCTCCCCAAGCTCTCACTCTTGAGAGTAATATCCAAGTGACTCCAACCACTTACAACACTGAGGCCTGTTAACTTGAGGACATTCTAGTGGTATGTGAGTATCCGGACGTATTTCCCGAAGATTTTCCTGGTATGCCACCAGAAAGAGATGTCGAGTTTAAGATTGAACTTGTACCAAGAACAGTGCCAATCTCGAGGAAGCCATATAAGATGGCACCTATGGAACTTGCAGAACTGAAAGAGCAGCTAAAGGAACTTATGGACAAGGGTTTCATTCCTCCAAGTTCATCACCTTGGGGTTGTTTTGCATTTTTCATGGAAAAGAAGGATAAAACATTGAGACTATGTGTGGACTATCGTCCACTCAATGCTGTCACGATCAAGAACAAGTATCCACTACCACACATCGATATTCTATTCGATCAATTGGTGGGTGCTAGGGTATTCTCAAAGATGGATCTTCGCTCTGGATATCATTAGATCTGGATTCGACCAGAGGATATACCTAAGACGACATTCTCGACGAGGTATGAATTGTATGAGTACCTTGTCATGTCCTTCGGATTAACCAATGCACCGGCCCATTTCATGTATCTCATGAATTCGATGTTCATGCCGGAATTGGACAAGTTTGTCATGGTCTTCATCGACGACATCCTTGTGTATTTGAAATCCGAAGAAGAACATGCACAACATTTGCACATTGTGCTTCAGCGATTGCGAGACCACAAGCTGTACGCCAAGTTCAGCAAATGTGAGTTCTGGATCAGCCAAGTGCCATTTCTAGGGCACATCATCTCTGCCGAGGGGATTGCAGTTGATCCAAGAAAGATTATGCAAGTACTAAAATGGGAGTCTCCAAATTCTGTGCATGAAGTTCGAAGCTTCCTGGGTTTAGCAGGATATTATCGGAGGTTCATTCCAAGTTTCTCCAAGATAGCTAAACCAATGACGGAACTTCTGAAGAAAGGGAAGAAGTATGTATGGACAAAGATATGCGAGGAAGGTTTTCAAGCATTGGTGAGACACCTCACAACAGCACCGGATTAGCCCAACCAGACACAACCAAGTCATTTGATGTCTATTGTGATGCATTCGGGATTGGTTTGGGTTGTGTATTAATGCAAGATAGAAGGGTTATCATTTATGGATCACGACAACTTCGGAACCACGAGCAGCATTATCCGACTCATGATCTTGAGCTCGCTACTGTGGTACTTGCATTGAAGATGTGGAGACACTATTTATTAGGCAATCTAGTCCATATTTACACTGATCATAAAAAGCTTGAAGTACATCTTCACCCAAAAGGACTTGAATATGCGACAACGAAGATGGTTGGAATTGATCAAAGACTACGAGATTGAGATCCACTACCATCCTGGCAAGGTGAATGTAGTTGCAGATGCGCCGAGTCGCAAGTACCATGTCAATAATCTTTCTATCACCTTGATAGAAGAAAAAGAACCAAGTCTCTACTTGGTTCCATATGGGGCGCTCTACAATCTAGCTGTCATTCCTACCATAAGGGAAGAAATTGTGGAGGCTCAGAAGAAAGACAATGGCATATCTCATATTCGCCGAAGAACGAAGAAGGGCGAAATGAAGTGTTTCCGATATGACAATGACGGTACCATCTGGTTCAAAGACCGCACCGTGGTGCCCTGCAATGTGGGACTTTGGAAGAAGATTTTGGACGAAGCTCATTTGTCCAAGTATTCTATTCATCCGAGAAGTAACAAAATGTACCAAGACTTAAAGAAGAAATTTTGGTGGACTCGGATGAAGAGGGAGATAGCGAAGTACATATCCCAATGTGATACGTGTCGGTGGGTGAAAGCCGACCATGTGAAGACAGCCGGACAGCTACAACCTTTAAGCATACCGGCCTGGAAATGGGAGGACAGCAACATGGATTTCATCATGGGATTGCCTCTCACATTCCGTATGCATGATTCCATTTGGGTGATAGTTGATCGATTGACCAAGTCAGCTCATTTTATACCCGTCAATGTCAACTACCATGCCCTGAAGTACGCAGAGTTGTATATTGCTAGAATCATGTGCTTACATGGAGTACCTCACACCGTTATCTCAGATCGTGGAGCCGTATTCGTTGCTCGATTTTGGGAGCAGCTCCACGCATCGTTGGGTACCAAGTTGATTCGAAGCTCAGCTTACCATCCTCAGACTGATGGTCAAACAGAGCGAGTAAACCAAGTGATAGAAGATATGCTCCGTGCCTGTGCCATCCAACATGGTAAGAATTGGGATGATCACCTACCATTGGTGGAGTTTTCATACAACAACGGTTATCAGGCTAGCATCCAGATGGCACCATATGAAGCTCTGTTTGGCCAGAAGTGCCGCACACCGATGAACTGGTGTGAATACGGTGAACTAGTGATATATGGTATCGACTTGGTGAATGAAGCCAAAGAACGAGTACGAGTTATTCAAGCCAACCTCAAAGCTGCTCAGTCTCGTTAGAAAAGCTATGCGGACAAACGACGTCGACCCCTTCACTTCGATGTCGGGGATCACATTTATCTTCGTGTATCCCCAATGAAAGGGATTCATCACTTCGGAGTAAAGGGGAAGCTAGCTCGACGTTTCATTGGACAGTTCGCAATAATTGAACAATGCAGACATGTGGCCTATCGGCTAGAGCTGCCAGTGTCGCTTCCAGAGGTCCACAATGTGTTTCATATTTCATAGTTGCGGAAATGTCTCAAGGCCCCACCTGACGTCCGTATGGAGGATTTGGAAGCTCTCCAACCAGATCTTACTTACTCTGAGCATCTAAACCCAGATAATCGATGAGAATACTCGCACCACAAGAAGCCGCACCTTGCATTTCTACAAGGTCTTGTGGGGCAACCACACCGCTAAAGAAGCAACGTGGAAAGCGAGGAATATCTTAGAACGAAATATCCAGACTTGTTAGCGGCATATGTTCGTTAGGTCTTTTTCTTTTATCCTTCCTTTTGTAATCTTGGGACGAGATTCTTTTAAGGGGGGAGGAATGTAAAATCCCAGTTTTCCTTATTATCAAGTTCAGTACCAGTTGGTTGTCAACCATAGTAAAGATCAATTATAGTTATACACATAAACTTGATATCATCAATAATCTTTCTTTCCCTCCTACTGAAATTTTAGTAACAGAAGGAATGAACTTCACAAATGGCCTTAGAATAATTTAAGTGACCTTTCTACAAATTTAGGAAGCTGTTGAATAAATATTTCTAGGGCAAATTACTATGCAATACTAATATATTCAAATTAATTTGAATATAGCACTGTACATTTAGGCCCTGCCAAAATATTCAAATCTGAGGCTATAAATTTTTCCATGATCTCATAATATTCAAATAGACTTCCTACCAAGTTTAAAGATTTTTGAATTCCATTTGCTATTTTATTTGAGACGCTTAGCAAATTCGAGCCATGTTTAGAGTTCAAATTCTGAATTCTGTTCAACTCATTTGAACATCAAGATTGGAACACACCATCATGGTCAGCATAACTTGCTTGACTTATTCCCAAAGTTTCACAATCTTCGAAACTCATTTGCTATTTAATTCAGTGACCCCATTGAATTTCATTCAATTTTAAATTCAAATTTGAAATTCAAATGAAACTTGTTCTAATTTGAAATCCAATTTCAGAATCAAGTTCCAGATATTTATTGAGCCTCTCCACAAAAATATGGAATTTTTGGATCATGTTTGGTAGGAGAATTGATGTTGCAGAGAAGTGTAGGGGATAAGAACGGTGGGACCCACCAGTCAGTGGCACATCTACAGTAATGCTCTGCACGCCGCAGTTTCGACGCCGCCCCGCTCGACACCGCACGCATACAAGCTCGAGCGAGCTGCCTGCTTGCCTGCTCGTCGTGCGCCTTAAAGCCCCGGCCGTCGCCACCGCCTCACACCACTCCCCTCCCGTCTTCCTCTTTGCTCTGCTTCCCGCCGCTGTCGCACAGCATCGTCGCCTCCATTCTCCACCGGTGAGCGCCTCCTCTAGGCTTTAATTCACTTCGATGCAAACGGCAAACATGAGGCCCAGACTGTGCTCTACCATCCTCAACCTTTGGCTCATCGTGTTGTCCCTTGTTTGGCCCTTATTTTGAAGTTCCGCCGTCGTCATCGTTGGCCGCCGAGGACGTCACTCTTTGTCCACCGTTGTGCCAGCAACCTAGGTCGTCTTGCGCTTCGACGTCAACAGACGAACTGAGCGCCAAGACACCACCTTGCTCACGGTACAAGCCGTTCCCAAGCTAATTTTTATTGAGCATGAAATCATCTTTTCCTTTTCGGCATGCTTTATATACTTTTCCTAGGTTCACCTTGCAATTCGTTTTCTAGGTGTAACTATCATTTAATCCAGTTAAATATTACTTTGCTAGCCTCCTTACGGTTCAATACGAACAAAAAGCAGAAAGAATCATCGAGGAATGGCTATGTTATGCCAGTTTTCGTAACCGCCATGTTAAAACCATTGGCACACCGTCGAACTCAGCTTTGCCAGCAATGTCACCCCTTTCTAACACTCAAATCATCATCCTGGTACTCCCAGGAACATTCCCGACCTTTTCCCGAGCTTATTACGCCATTTCCGAGTGTTTCTAACGATCACCGGAACCCTAGCTCTGCCGCCGCCGTCGCACCACCGTCTCTGGCCATCGCTGCCTCGATTGGACCCCACCATCGGCTTGCGCGGTCGAGTTTATGGTTAAGCGGTCAAGGCGAGGCCGGAAGGAGGTTGACACAACCTAGTCCGGTGAAGCGCCGCCGCGAGTCCAGCGAGGAACGCCGCCGCGTCGTGAGGTAGACGAAGACCCCCTGGGTCCCGCCTGTCATCGACTTCCCTCTCGCACAGGATCAGCTGTGAACGCGGACCCGGTGCGGCTGCGCTGGTTAACCCCGTGGCCCCCCGGTGCGGCCCAGCTGCGATTGGTTGATTTTAAACCAGTCGGCCTGACTATTTTATTTAAATGTTTCCGTTTGGAAAATAATTCTAGGATTTAACCAAACTTGGAAAATCCATAACTCCTAGTAGAATTGTCCAACAATTACAAAATAAATTTTGTTAGAACCAGCATGAAGAATACTTTCGAGTGGTGAACTTGGATTTGTATGAAAGTACATAGAAATTTCTCCATAATTCAGATAAGAAAAATGCTTATAAAATTCATTCCTACTGTTCTGCTTTTTAGAAAATTCCCAAATTTGGGCACGATACTCTCCAAAATTCCGTTGATTTCCAGTAAAAATTTCAACGGATTATTTCTGAAACAAACTTCCTTGATCATCTCCTGTTCTTTGCAAGAGTCTTCACTATGGTCACTAGTATCTACCATAAAAGTCCCAAAGCAAATTAAGATCATTATCTTATTTTGATCATCAGATATTATCTTATGACCTTAAGCATATTGATTATTTCCAAAATCATTCATATATAGTATATGCATAACGTGTAGTGACTAAAGTCGAGGAGCAGCCGGAAGCTTTGGAAGTCTAGCTGCCAGAACCTAACATAGACCAAGACTCACATTCAGGCAAGCCCCGGTTTGCATTTAAGTTCCTTACAATGTCTTTGAAGTTTTCATTCACCTTACGTCTTCAGATGTTTGTGCATTACGTTTAAGATGTTTGACATCCACTTGCATGACCAAAGAACCTAGGAAGTGGGTGGAATAGCTCATAGACTCGTGTAGTAACTGCCATGCTTATATTCATAGGAATCCGATAGAAGTCGAGTAGTGGGAATCTACTCGCGAGATAGGATTTTATCGCACGGATGGATTGGATGGAGAAATGTCTTATGAATATAAAATTGAGACTGAGCAGCGGGTAGGATGTAGCGAGATGTGGTATCACGTGTGTATCCCTGCTGGTGTCGATTGAGGACCGAGTCGTGTGCGGCCCCACTGGACAAGCTTGAAATATACCGGTGACATACTGGAGAAATGGGCTCCAGCAAACTAACGTAGCTTGATACTGTTTGTCGAGGCATACCACTCTGTTTTATAGGCGTAGGTTGAGGGTAGTGAGGTGTAAATCAGCTGGTGGGCACGTTAGAGTACGCCCCACATAGTGACCTCTGCTCGTCACGGATCGACCGGTTTGACATTCGAGTGTTTCGTGAAAGGTGGCCATATACGACTAGTACTGAAGTGCTATGTAGGTACTACTGTAAGTACTCGCTAGCGCTTTCGAAAGTGCGTATGTGACGTGTTGATTGGGTGTGTCCTGATTGCAATCACCGTCCCTCGCGGTAATAGAGTACCACTTGTTCACTGTGTCGTGATGTAGTAAGTACTAAAGAAGTCAGGAGAATACGATGTATTGAATTATAATTGTTTTGCAACTTTGCATGGCTTAGAGATAGTACAATTAAAATTTTACAGTTTCCCCATACTTTACCTGTAATAGCATTGTGTGCTTTGGGGCATGTCATATCATCGGCAAATCGTTTCTTATTTGATTATGGAGTCTATGATCTGCCGTGCCTGAAGAATGTCATGTGCTACTTAAAACATGACTATAAGGATCCACTTGTAGGCGAGTCCTCTATGCTATTCCTTACCTATGTTTAGAATTCACCCCTGCATATGTCTAGTTATACGGGTTAGTCTTGCTAAGCCTTAAGCTCACGTTTGCAGTTAACAAGTTTTTGCAGATTATGCGACTGATGACGGGTTCGATGATGAGGCTACACCCCCTCTAGGTTTTACAGCCTAGTGGGAACCCTGCACTCCGCCTTAAGTTGGGTGTTGCTAGTGCGAAGTATCTAGGGCATGGATGACTTTGCTTTTGCATACCTAGTGCCGAGAGCGTAGCTATGATGTATAGTTCTGTTTCCTTTCATTTAGTATTATAAAGATTCCACTGTGTTCATAAATAAAGACTTGATATTGTAATTTATTCTCGTTCTTTTCTTGTATACTGTTGGGTGTCGCATCGCACGACACCACCCAATGAGATCCTTGGAGGTCGGGATTTTGGTCCCCACAGAAACAGAAATGGATTTCTAACCCTTATGATGATTCTCATGTGGTCCTTTAGGGCATATTACCAGAGCTCCCTACAAATATTGTTGTCCAGTGCTGTCTTAGGAGGAACCAATATTGTCGACGGACCAGGAGTCTATCCATCCTAGTGTTGGAGTGTATAAATGAATTGTCTACCCTTCTCCACCAACTTAAGCTTTTGGGTGCAACCGATCAGCGCATAGTAGCTTAATATGGTATCATTAGCAAGACATTCCTAACCCTAAACCTAGCCCTCCACTCCCCCAAATTGCCACCTCATGGCGCAGCCACCACCGTTGCCGCCGGCCAGCGTGCCTCCCGCCACCGGCGACCCCTCCTGGCCAGTGCGGCCCTCTGGCCGGCACGACTACCCTGGCCAGCGTGCAACTTCTGGCCAGTTCCTCCCTCCTGGCCGGCGCCCTGGCAGGTGCGGCCGCCACTGCTGCCGTCGGCCGGTGCGCCTCCCCTTGGCAGCATCTCCCTACGAGCCGACGCGCACCCCCTGGCCGGCGCGAACCCCCTCGTCTGCGCTCCACACATGCCTATCACTAGTCCGGCAGATGGTGCACCCCTCATCGTCGCGGCTGGGCAGGCGTACGCTGCAGCAACTAGTCCGGCAGCCGGTGGCCCACTTGCCGGTGCCACTATCGTCGTGTTCATGACGTCCACTGGCGTAACATGTTCCTTCTCACGTTAAGGAGGTACCGTCTTGACCACGTCCAATGGGAGGCTCCCCGTGGGATGACTCTTGGATCAACATGGACAGACTGGTCCTAGCCTGGATCCTTGGGTCCCTCTCTGATGAGCAACATGACATCATCAGGCAGCGCGGTGGCAGTACTGCTCGCCGGCCGTGGCTGATGCTTGAGTAGCACTTCTTAGGGAACCATGCGACTCGACCTCTCAACATCAATGTGCAGTTCCAGAACATAGTCCAAGGTGACCGCTCCATCTCCGCCTACTGCGCTTTGCGCGACTTTGGCGAGCCAGTCGAGACAACACACTTGTTCTTCGGGTCCTTCAGGGCCTGAACGGGTGCTACTACCACCTTGGTTCGTGGCTTCTTCGTGTGGAGCCGCCGCCGACCTTTGAGAAGGTCTAGACTGACCTTGAGCTCGAGGAGATCACGTCTGGTTGCCTTCCTGGCTCTGGGCGTACCACAACCTTCTATGGCTTTGGGCAGTCCTCGCAACCACCTACCTTTGGAGGACCATCGCCGAGACCACCTGCTCTGTCTTGATGCCGCGGTAAGTGCGGTGGCCGTGGTGCTGATGCTGGCAACACTTCTGCTTCTGCTCCTGCCACTGGAGGCGGTAGAGGTGGCACCGGCGTGGGAAGTGCACCCTAGCCCACACCTTACAACCAGTGGACTGGCCATATCTCCATGTGGCCTGTGCCGTCTCCACAAGCCATCCTAAGGCAATGAACTGAATCATTGTTGAACCAATGTTAATTCATATCATAAGTGATTCATATTAAAATAGTCATATCATAGCTAATTAGACTATAGTGGAGGTTTATAATGTTTATGATAATGTAATAAGAATGGTATAGCACAATCATAAATACTATACCTACCACATACATGGAATCCACAATCAAACAAGAAACGCTTCATCCAAGTATATGAACAATAGTAGACTAAAGATATCATCTTTATTATGAATAAACTCACAAATACAAATAGGAATATGGGACACATACCTTTCCCAATTGGGAAGAGACTCCTTATACTCCTCTCCTACTTGTACTATGGACTAGAGACTCTCCTCTATACAACTTATACTCCTCTAAACCTATGGAGAGTAGTGAATACAATGGATGAATACTCAAGTGGTGTGTGTTGAAGTGAGGGGTGAGGGCTCCCATTTATAGCTTGAAGAAGGGTCGGTTCCTGCACCAAAAATGCACGAATCAGTCACCCATGACCTCTTCAAGCCGGGAGGAGCCAACACATGGCGTTTGATCGCGAAAGGCACCAAGACCTAGTAGGCCGACTAGGGGGGTTGGCCGACCTGGTCTTGACCCTGTTGGGGTTGTGCTTCCTCCAGGTCTCTGCCAGGTGGGTCTCATTCCTTTATATGGGTGTTACACCATTGGATGGCCTCGAATACTTCTGTTTGTGGGCCATTTGATCCATGTGGTGCCACATGTCGTTGCTTGATTGGCTGGAATGATATTTTATAGGATCCATCCCCTTGTTTCACTTCATTTTTGCATAGAATCCTAGCATTCTCTACTTTCTCCAAGGACAAGTGGAAATATGTTAAATATAAAGGTGATGTGTGCAATAAATGACAATTTCTTCACATAATTGAGTTATATTGACGGGTGAAATTGGTGTATAACAGCCGTTAACAAACTCACCCAAGCTTATCCTTTGCTCGCCCCGAGCAAAGTCAAGACTTTAGGTTGATGATCTGGAGTTGCTACTATGTTCCATTTTTCAAAAGTACCATGCGCACAACAAAATACTCTACCTAGTATTTCAAAAATTGGCACAAAACTTCACCCATCTTAAGTTATTATGGGGCTTATGCCATCTCGTATTCATGGGTGGTTGAAAGATAGAACAGCAAATGGAGCACACATACCCTAGAAATACAGTTCCACTCGAATTCCGGAGAGTTCAATTTAGATTTTAAGTGCCTCAATTTGATTCTCTCAAGTCCCTCCTTTTTGTGTAGTGTAAATATATCCTCACCATGGCATTTTTCCTAAATTCATCCTACCTCTATATAAGGCTTGTATGTGGAGCTTGGTAGGGAATATAACAATCATATTTGCGACACATAATATTGCTATGTCAAAAGAGCAAACCTTAGGAGAAATCAATTCAAAACAATTTGATTCAAGACTTGTGCCTGTGCGATGGAATGGAGTGGACGTCAAATCTTGAGATGACTCCTTTTTGAGTGGACTCTCTTATTTTGCAGGGATGAAACATGGCTACTTCTCTCTTTTTTTTTCTCTTGCTTATGATGTAAGCATGCATTTTCTTTTTCTTTTTCTTGTAGCCATGTATTCTACTCCCTTTAATTTTTGGAGAGAGCACTAAGCATGAAGGATATGGAGTTTTTCTTTTTATTGTGGAATGGTGGTATGATGGAAATATTGCTCACTTCTAGTGTAGAAGTATAGCATGTGCAAGTGAAGTCTTGAATTCAAAAAGTAATGAAAGAAATCTCACATAGGTCTATACTAGTTTGACAAAGCTCAATGTGAAAACAAATAGCATATGCATAAGGTCTACCAATGTAATGAATCATATGACTTTGGTGGGTATTTCCAATCAAATGAGGATAGCTTAAATCTTTTTGGAATTTTAAATCTAAGTTTAACTATCAAACTAGGAATAGGAGCCCTATCACTATATCATATCTCACAACAACTTAGAATGGATTAAGCTTTTGCTGCCCACAATTTCCAAATCAAGGCAAAAGCAATTTTAGCCAATGAGAGCAATATGTTCGAGAGTAGTAAGTTGTAAACTAGGGACTTACGAAATTAGAACAGAGCAACTATTCATCATTTCATCTATGTGAATTCGAAGTCATTCTTACCGCACATCATTTATTTAATTTGAAAATAAAACTATCGGTACCCTGCGTACCGGGTACCCTTTGGTACCGCGAAGTGTACAAGAGAATTCTATCTGACAGAGTTGAAGGTATTCTTAGGTCCCACATATCACACTGCGCCAGACCCGCTCCCCTCATATGGCTAGCTCCTGAGCTAACACGTGTAAAGGAAAGCCGGAGCTAAATTCCCAACAAAGGGAAGCTCCACCGTCGACACATGTATAACGGCTCCGTACCTAACCCCAAGCAGAGAGGAGCTCCGGTGCCGACATGTGTACAGTAGCCCCGGACCTAACCCCCCGTAATGGAAAGCTCCAGAGCTTCCACGTGTGGAGCCTTCAGACCTTCATCGACGCGTACACTAGCAGATCTCCTTCAGCATGAGCCATCAAGTGTAATTAAAGCGGCAATTACAAGATGTAATTACGTGTCGTTAATGCTGTATTAACGACACACGATCAAGAGCGCTGTTAATAGGGTTAACACAGCCTTTAAGGCACGTTGTCACACTATTAATCATACTTAATACTCTTTAGACAGTGTCTTAGCCCATTAAATACGCCAGGGCCACATGTCGGGCCAGGCAAGCATGGTAATGGTCAGTCCTTAGAACTATAAAAGGTTTGTACCGCACGAACATCGAGGACAGACAAATTCGACCTGATCCCAACCGACTAGCGAACAGACTCGCACAATACAACAACACAAATCTCGTGGAGTAAGGTGTTACGCTCTGGCGGCCCAAACCACGTAAATCTCTGGTGTCATCATCTTGATCCTGATCTTTGTGTACCCCAACCACAAAAGAACCTCCACGGGCTGCTTCTTAGCGGGTCCGAGGGAAGTGTCATATCAAACACTTCAACATTTGGCACGCCAGGTAGGGGGAGGGCAATCCTGAGATCATAAGATGGTGAATTCACCTGTTGGATCCTCCAATGGCAACCACGCTGGACAACCTGCTGGAGGCAGTCCCTCCAACGTCCAACGACCAGCAGGTGCCATTGTTCCAGCAGGCGCTATAGCACCACAACCACCATCTGTTCCAGCAAACAATGCTGGTCAACAAGATGGGGCCTCTGCGTCGATCACCGCATCGGCAAATAACAACCCTGAGCACGCACTCATTGCTGCGCGAGCTCTTCTACAACACCCACCACCTCCAGGTGCACCCCATGGTGCTATGGAACAGTGGAGAGCTGATGTTGACCATCTGGTTGCAGCTGTGGCTGCAGGCATCAACAATCAAGGTCCTCCCCCTTCGGGTGAGCACCTTCACAACGACGGACCTTGTCCGACCGACTTGGTCCACAAGTCTCGCAACAAAGGAGACGTGCTGCATCTTAGCAGGTGACTTCGTTGCCTCTCGGGGCACGACACCCCATACCATTATCAGGATTCCGTCTCATGACCTGCCGTCAGAACTGGATCGCCGTTACCGTCAACAGGACGACCGTGTCCACATTGAGCGCGGTCATGAGAGGCGAGAAGTTCGGGACAACCCTGCACCTCAAGGAGTAGGAGGAGGCTGTTCTGCCCTGGCCATGCATTTACGTATGGTCAGATGGCCACAGTAGTTTCGGCCCCACTTACCAGAAAAATTCGACGGGACTGTCAACCCTGCCGAATTTCTTCAAATCTACTCTACTGTCATATTGGCAGCAGGGGGTCATGAGGTTGTAATGGCCAATTACTTCCCGGTGGCTTTAACTGGGACTGCAAGGTCCTGGTTCATGAGTCTTCCACCTGACTCCATTAATAGTTGGGCGGAGCTGTGCCAACGATTCACTGCCAACTTCGGGAGCTCCTACCCCCGCCCCGGCACTAAATTGGACTTGTTTGCCTTAAAGCAAACATATGGGGAATCACTATGATCCTTCATCCAGCGGTTCTCTCAGGTACGGAATACCATTCCTTCAATCTCGAGCTCCTCTGTTATCGTTGCATTCAGATACGATGTTGAAGATAAGAAGATGCTAGAGAAGCTGGCCATTAAAGAAGTTACCAGCGTCACGGAACTCTTAAGCCTAGCCGATGAATGTGCTAGAGCTGCGGAGGGCCGTGAAATGCACTCCAAGCCAGCTCTAGAGGCCAACCAGAAGTCCTCAAAAACTAAAGCCGCTAGCTTCGGTAGTGGCAAGAAGAAAAAGAAGCCCAACGGCAAAAAGAAGCCGTCAGCCGACGCTCCAGCTGCTGCTGCTGCAACTCCTAGAAGCCGGGGGCCATGGCCCGAGAAGGACCTCGACCTTCATCAGAAGATGGCAACAGTTCCAAAGCATGGTGTTCGATTCACAAGACGAACCGACACAGCTTGGAAGAGTGCTGGGAGATCCAGAAATTTGCCGATTGCTATAACAAGCATAGGGAAGAAGCTCCTTTCCGTCAAAGGGAAGGAAAACAAAAAATCGACGAAGCTCTGGCTGAAGAGGAGCTAGGTTTCCAGGACCCCAAAAAGGTCTTGAAAGCCGTTTACAACACTGTCAACGACGACTGCAATGTCTCTGACAACGAATGTCGGAAGACCTTGAACACCATATATGGTGGTTCTTGGGACATCACCTCTCGTCGCATCCTCAAGACAATCCGGCAGGACAATGCCATGGTAGCTCGCGCTTCTAAGGCGGAACCACATCAGAAGTGGATGAATACACCCATCATTTTTGATGCATCGGACTGCCCTCGAAATATGATCGGGGCTAGCCAACTCCCGTTGATGGTTTCACCCACCATTAACAATATCCAAATGCACCATGTAATGGTGGACGGAGCTTCCGAGCTAAACCTCATAAGCTTCGAAGCTTTCGTTAAGCTTCAGCTCCGGTCTTCAGACCTTCGCCCATCCCGACCTTTCTCCAGAGTAGGCTCGGGAACCATTACTCCTCTCGGTTCCATGACACTCCCAGTAACCTTCGGGACCCAAGAAAACTACAGAACCGAGAAACTGGTTTTCGATGTCGCGCAGATCAGTCTGCCTTTCAATGCCATTTTGGGTAGACCAGCTTTATACAAATTTATGGCTGCTGCCCATTATGTTTACTTGGTGTCGAAGATGCCAACACCCACGGGCGTTCTCCGGATCCGCGGAGATCATACCGCAGGAGTTACTTCACTGGGAGAACTCCATGCGCTTACCACAGCGCAAGAGGAAGCATCTGCTAAGGAGCCAGCTCCGAATCCTCCAAGCATTCGTCACAAAGGCTCTGCCTCCACACCTCGTGTGCAACCAAGCGGCGACACCGGCATTCCCGTCAAAGTCGTCCAAATTGGTTCCGATGCTGCTCAGACTACCCGTATATCGGGGGGTCTGAACAACAAATAGGAACTCGCGCTCATCACTTTCCTCCGGGCTAATATCGACGTGTTTGCCTGGCAACCGTCACAAATGCCTGGGATCCCTAGGGAGGTGATTGAGCATAATCTAAAAATTTACGCAGACGCACGATTTGTACACCAGAAGCCCCAGAAGCAATCAATCGAGCAACAAAACTTCATCCGACAGGAATCAAGAAGTTGCTCAAAGCTGGATTCATTCAGGAAGTCTTCCATCCAAAATGGCTGGCAAACCAAGTTGTTGTACCCAAGGCCGGTGGGAAGCTTTGGATGTGTATCGACCACACCACCTTAAATAAGGCATGTCCAAAGGATCCATTTCCACTACCTAGAATAGATCAGATAGTGGACTCCACCTCCGGGTGTGAGCTACTGTGTTTCTTAGATGCATATTTTGGATATCATCAAATCCAAATGTCTAAGGAAGATGAAGAGCATACTACCTTCGTAACAGTAGATGGATTGTATTGTTATACTGCCATGCCATTCGGTCTTAAAAATGTTCCTTCAACATTTGTGCAAGCTATGTACAAAACATTTGGAGAGCTAATTAGAGATTTGGTGGTGGTGTATGTTGATGACATCGTTGTGAAGATCAAAAACAAGGAGTCACTCCTTGACAACTTACAAGCCGTCTTCAACAAGCTGCGCACCAAGCTGAACCTGGACAAGTGTGTCTTTGGGGTTATCTTCGGGAAGCTTCTGGGGTTCTTGGTGACTCACCGAGGAATTAAAGAAAATCCGGCAAAGATCATGGCTATAGACGATATGTGGCCCCCAGACCGCATTAAAGATGTCCAAAAGTTGACTAGATGTCTAGCTGCGCTTAGCCGGTTTATATCAAGACTGGCAGAATGGGCACTACCCTTTTTCAAAATCTTGAGGAAGTTTGGACCTTTTCATCGGTCTGAAGAAGCAGAAAAGGCGTTTCAAGAGCTGAAACAGCTCCTCACCACACTACCAATATTGGTAGCTCCTAATCCTGGTGAGGCTTTACTGCATTACATTTCGGCAACCACCGAAGTTGTCAGTATGGTCCTGGTTGCGGAAAGACCAGAGCCACATCCGATTCTAACTTTCGGACCCCTCCGGGACAGTCCAGAATCACCTAAAGACGTGACTGGGTCTCAGCTCCCAGACATGGAACCTCAAAATGAAGTGCTAGGAGATCAACCTCTTTCGTCTGAAGAGGTTCACCTGGCTAACCAAGATAGTTTGGATCCTCCTAGTGAGATCCGGGTTGAACAAGAAGGAGTTTTGGATACCTCTAGGAGGGTCCAAGAAGCACAACCTGAAGGTTTGGGACCCTCCAACAGGGTCCGGATTGATGGAGAGGAAGCTACAGTTCCTTCTTAAAGGGTCCATACCATCAATGAAGCACTCCACGACGCCAAGACAAGATACATTGAGGTGCATAAACTGCTTTACGCAGTTCTTATTGCCTCAAGGAAGCTTTGTCACTACTTCCAAGCCCACAAAATATCAGTGGTAACTTCTTTTCCACTACGTGCAATTTTGCATAACCCTAATTCTACTGGGAACATTGCAAAGTGGGCAGCGGAACTGGCCGAATTCGATCTAGAATTCATGTTAGGACAAGCAATTAAAAGTCAAGCCTTGGAAGACTTTGTGGCGGAATGTAACACCCTCATTTTCATGCATCATGCCCTACATACATTCATATACATGTTTAACATTAACCCACATAAAGAGGAAAGAGTTTAAAATTGATTTGGAACAAAACCGCACTTAAAATGCTGAAAAGTGTGGACTAGTCTGATTTTGGTGAGGACTAGTCCGATTTCTCTCTGACTAAAATCAGACTTGTCCGTTTTTGCAACGGACTAGTCCGATTTTGCCTCTGGACACTTTCAGACTTGTCCGATTTTATGCGGACTAGTCTGATATTCTAAGAATCCTTGAAAATTTGCTAAGTCCCTGGACATGTCTGGACTAGTCCGGTGTCCCAGCGGACTTGTTTGTTTTCCTCTCTGACTAAAGTCATACTTGTCCAATTTTCGGCCAGACTTATCCGATTTCTTCCTAAGTAACTTTGGACTAGTCCGATCCTTTTTGGACTTGTCTGATATTTTGCGACTCCGGATTGATCTTTTGTTTTACGAATTGTTTCTTGGGTTTCACGTTAAGTTGGCCTAGGGACGTCGTGCCTAACTCTTTTAGAGCCCATGTGGGACTCTAAACTGGCCTCTACTCATCTCAAACTCGAAATTCATCTTACCCTAGCCTTCACCTCTATATAAACAAACCCACCCCTTGGCTTGACATCTATTTGCCACTTTTCCACCCCACCCAAACCCTAGTTCGTGGAGAGCCACCATCAAGGAGGGAGGAGGAGATCCCAAGCAAGAAGAAGAAGAGGAGGAAACGAAAGAGGATCAAGATCTCCATCAAGTTTCGTTCTTCATCACCAATTCATCTCCAAGTTCATCACGAACCCTAGATCATCAAGATCCAAGTGTTGCCTCCAAGTTTCTTGACTCATTGGAGTCCTAAACACCTGGTATACCTTCGATTTCCCTTTCCATACATGAATTCAACCCCAAATCTCCAAATTCATGTCGATCTAGAAAACCCTAGTTCGCTAGTTCTACGAAGTGCGGACTAGTCCGGCCTTCTGCAGACTAGTCTGATTTTCCTAGTTAAATTGTGTTGAATTAATTCTAAAATTAGATCTAATCACATCAAAACCTGTATAAACTTTTTAAAAGCTATTATAACTAGTTAGTGATCATTTAAAAGCAATCTATTAACAAGTTCTACCTTGCATTTGCATTAATCATGCATATCATGTCATATTGAGTAATATTTGTGCACTCTTTGATTGTGTTTCTTGTCTTGTATTTTTATTGTGCGGATTAGACAGATTTGCGCTAGAGAGTGTCACGGAGGATCTTCAGCACCAAGAGTTTGAAGAAGTTGACCCGAACCAACCGCAAGGGCAAGGCAAGTGTCCTTGAAGCATATTGATCATGTTTTGACAATAAATGTTTTGTTTGCAAAACTGGATGCTGTGTCAATTTGATGGGAAATCCTAAGGTAGGAAGTTTACTAGTTTTGTTGACCACCCTTGTCACCTGGAATATATGGTAGAGAGTCGGGAAGGGCTTTTTACTTTTTGCTCCGCTTAATTAATTGGGATGGGAAAACAATACTACACACTTAATTATGCATTTATGAGGCTATGATTAACATGAACTGGTTAATATGATATGGTAATGGGTGATCTAAGCAAGCTTGATACGTGGATGGGTTGGATGTTATGGTGGTTTTCCTTGCTTTAGATCTAAGGACCGGTTCGTGGGGCGACCATCCAGGATTTACAGTGCAACCACGAGGCCAAGTATCGGTGCGACGTAGCTGATTAATCAGGGCTTTGCCAGTGCTATTTGGACCATTAAGGATGCTCGGGGAAGGGGTAGTGAGATTGGGTTTGTTGATGATTGGTGGGACTACCCTGGGATCCGAATGGCTCAAGATGGGGCCCTTGGTTGAAGATGTGCTCAGTTGGAGACATCGCCACCAGTGAAACCTCAGTGGGGTCTAAATAGGCTAGTAATCCCTTTGTAAAGGCTATTTTGTGATATTTTGGCCACACACCTATGGAAGTGTGAGATGGCATAATTGAGATTCTATAGTCATCGAAAGGTAATAAATCACAAACATGTGGGTAAAGCGGTACAACCTCTGCAGAGTGTTTCTAAAACTATCATGATAGCCGTGCTCCCGGTTATGAGCAACATGGACCCTCACATGATTAGAGGAAAATTGGGATTTTGGGATGGTTATGGTTGGTATTATGGTTATGGTTGGTATTATGGTTATGGATGCTTATGAATTGAATTCTGGTATTGAATATGGATATTGGTATATGATGATGGATATGGAATATGGACTGGTATTATGATAACTACATGGCTTATGATGGGTTTATTTCATATACATGTAATATATTGCTTTTCAAATGTTTTGATGTACTTTTCAGCACTTAGCCATTATTATATTCGTCATTTGAATCAGCCACATGTCATACTTTCCACACTTGCTGAGTACGACATGTACTCACTCTTGCAATCCCCCTCAACAGTTGCAGGTCAGGATTGGGAGTTTAATGGCGATAATGTGGAGTTCTAGGCCGTGTCTACCGTCAGCTTTGCCTGTGGTGTTGATTGGAGCTACGCTATACACTATTGCTTATGCTGCCTAGCTGTTTAGTTTGCTTATTTAGTTTATTTTCGCTACATTAGTTGAACTTGTCATTAATATTCATTAGAGCTTGTATTCGAGGATAATATGGTTTTCTTAATAAAATTTGGTTAATTAATCTTGTTCTGTGGTAATTTTCTGTATACTCTTTTGTGAATGCACTCGTGTATGTGTGTTAAACATCCTGTGCACACATATGCGTTCACTTGGTTCATTTTCGGAACCGGGTATCACACAGAATGGACCCCCTCTCCATCAAACCCTGGGGTCCACATTGAGCAGAAACCAGAACTCAAAGTTCCGGTATTCACCGAGCCTCACTGGACCCTGTACTTTGACGGCTCCGTGCAGAAGCAGGGGGCTGAAGCTGGAATCCTTCTCCTGGCATGACCGGGGAGAAGGTCAAGTACATGGTACACCTTGATTTCAAGGCAACCAAAAATATGGTGGAGTATGAAGCCCTCATCTATGGACTCAAGGTGGCACTATCTTATGGTGTCAAACAACTGTTGGTAAAGAGATATTCACAACTCATCATCAAACAAGTGAAAGGTGAATGTACCTGCAACAATTCTCAATTAGCTGCTTATCTCCTTGAAGTCCAGAGGCTTCAGAAGGACTTCGAAGTCCTGGATCTCCATCATGTTCAGCTTCTTCATAACTCTGAACCCGACGAACTCTCGAGGAAAGCCTCAACCGGAGCTCCGGCTCGTGACGGAATTTTCGTCTGAGGGTTGTTAAAACCAACAGCTCAGCCTGCCAAACTGAGCAAAGGGGGCGAGACCAACACCTCGAAGCTGGCGGTCCCGGTGGCCCTGCTACCTTGGCGTGCACCAAGGGTCGTAGGTGCCGTCGAAAGCTCCAAGCAACCCAGCACGCAAGACTCAGAAGCTCAAGTTAGTTCTGATGCATGGATCTCGGAGATCTGAAGCTACTTGAAAGACAACATCCTTCCTGAAGACAGTGTGTCTGCTGACCGGATTGTCAGATTGGCTAAAAGATACACGTTGGTAGAAGGGGATCTCTACCGACGTGGTGCCAATGGCGTCCTAATGCGATGCATTACAAGGGAAGAAGGCTGCAACCTTCTCGCGGAAATCCATGGAGGCGAGTGTGGGAACCACACATCTTCTCGCACGCTGGTCGGTAAAGCCTTCCGGCATGGCTTTTACTGGCCTACAACACTTGATGCGGTTGAGCTAGTGAAAAAATGTGAAGCGTGTCAGTTCCACGCCAAACAGATACACACACCGGCTCAATCGCTACAAATGATACCTCCTACATGGCCATTTGATGTGTGGGGCATGGACATCTTGGGACCTTTCCCAAAAGCCGTCAGAGGTTACAGGTTCCTATATGTCGCCATCGACAAGTTCACCAAGTGCCCGGAAGCAACTCCAATAGTAACAATCAACAAACAATAAGCAATCAAGTTCCCGAAGTCCATTATATGCATATTTGGAGTTCCAAACAAAGTCATAACTAACAACGGAACTCAATTTACAAGTGCTGCATTCCGAGAATATTGCGAAGACCTCAACATTCAACTTAGCTATGCCTCAGTAGCTCATCCAGCAAGCAATGGCCAAGCTGAGAGAGCAAATGTAGAAATCTTAAAAGGACTCAAGACGCGCACATATGAGCGCTTGAAGAAGCACGGAGCTAACTGGATTGAGGAGCTTCCATCCACATTATGGGTGAATAGGAGAACTCTAAACTGGTCAACCAGGGAAACTCCATTCTTCCTGGTGTACGGAGTTGAAGCAGTCCTTCATCCAGTGATCACCTTGGGGTCCCTACGGGTCCAGACCTTCGACAAAGCTATGTAGGACCAGCTCCGGCGTGAAGACCTTGACCTCGTCGTTGAGGGAAGGGGCCAAGCAGCTGTTCAGAATGCATGTTATCTCCAAGCGCTCCGGTGCTATCATCAAAGGCATGTGCGTGACCGACAGCTTGAAGAAGGCGACCTAGTGCTTCAGAAGGTACTAAGCCGTGAAGGAATGAACAAACTTTCCCCCAGCTGGGAGGTTCCCTTCCGAGTAATTAAAGTATCCCGACCAGGATGCGTTCTCTTGGCAACAGAGGATGGGACCCCGCTTCCCAATCTTTGGAACATCGAGCGCCTCCGTTAGTTTTATGCTTAGAATCACGGAGGTGAGTCTATAATACACACAATGCATGTTGTAGAGTCATTATACAGAGACGGGCAAGTCCTCCGGGACAACATCCGGACCCCTCCGGGAGGGTCCGGGAAGTTCAAGTAACACTTGAGACAGTCACAACCCTAAAAGTGTAACTACTTGCTCTGGGTTAGTACAAGATGTATAGCACATGTAGCATGGTCTAGCACCCTAAGTGTGTCCTTGTCTCCCCTGTAATCCAGACCTATAATGAAAGGCATTGTTGTGTGAAAACAGACTCCACGTGCATTTACCTTTTGTGCAAGGCTCAATATATCAAATTATTTTCACCCCGCTTGTTTATAATAAAGTTGTGCAAATCTTTTCGAGCTTTGTTCCAAGTAATTCACATGTATTACAAGCCTTATTGATAGTCTTTTTGGATCTTAACATTGCTACATAGTCTACTTGCCTGAACGCCAAGCCAACATAGGCCGGAGTGTGCTATCGGCTTAGCCTGGTCTTGCACCCTAAGTACGCCGCTCTACCTACACCACGACAGGCCTCAGTAGGGTGAGTACTAAAAAGGCATGCAATCTAGAAAGACTATATCGAAACGCTCGTTATCATGTTGAGTTTTTTTCGGACCTAAAGTCCAAATAAGAACAATAAGTCACAACCAATTTATAGACAAGAGGACGAATTTTACTTTCTCTCTTGCCTTTAATGTGTAGGAAAAGCAAAAATTCATAGCAATGATAGATGATGCCAGAGGTACCAATCTCTGACAGCCTCCAAGGGAGCCTGCCATCAACGCTTCTTACGTTGACAGTGGGTATTGTCGGAGCTACTAAGCTCCGGCAACCCCCGGAGGTCTATCATCGACGACTCGTGCGTTGACATCGGCCACTACCGGAGCTACGAACCTCCGACTATCCCAGGGGGCCAACAGTCAATGTATCAAAGATAAATACTTCGGACCTAAAATTTACAAGTGCGAAGCATTCAAGTCGTCAATATACTTCCACCACCTTTGGTACATGCACACACTTCAATTGTACACATGTACCAGGGGGCCAACAAGATACGACACTATATATTGAAGACAAAGCGAAATTGAAGGTAGAAATGAGGATTTCATTAATCAAAAGTACTGGATTACAAAATTGGGGTTACAAGGGGCAAAAACATAAAAGTCCTAGCTACTGGAGGATCTAAGTCCTATGGAAAAACGAAGTAACCTTATCAGCAGCTACTTGGACACTAGCCCCAGCGGCATCCTCTTCCTCCGCAATGATTCCTTCAAGGACCGGATCAAGGGAGAACTGGGGGTCTCGAATTTTGTAACATGTCGAGACATCTTGGCCAAGGATTTACCTTCCGTCTCTAGCTGATCGGCGATGACGTTACCCATCGCATCGAGTTTGCTGCCAGCAGCGCCAAGTGCCGCTAGCGCCTGGTCCAACTCCTGCGCTGGGTCTTCCGGGCGTACTGGACTAAAACCAAGAGGCACAAGGGCCATGTCCACGCGTCCCAAGAAGTCCAATACCATCAAGGACTCGGTTGCCTTTGAGCTCCAAAACTCTTCCAGTGACCTCCGGGCAGCCGCAAGCTCTGAACCTTCACAGGCAAGGCGCTCAGCCAACTTAGCATGCTGCTGCATGTTCTCAGCAACTTGCTTCTCCCAGTCGGCTAGCTCCGTCACCCGGAGGTGGATGCGGTTCTGCCTTTCATCTAGGTCCTTTTCCCTACCTTTGACTCTCTCCTCCCTAGCGACAATGTCAGTCTCTCTTTTCGAGAGCTCTTGCCCCACCATTCAGTTCTTCTTCCTTTCTTCCTCCTTGCATAGATCTAGCTTTTTGCTGCGATCCGCCAAATTCTGCTCACCCAGAGTCCACTTCTGGGTGACCTCCGCCTCTCTCCTTACTACATCCTCCTAGTGCTCTAGGAGTTTTTCTTCCCTCACATCTAGGTCCGCTCGATACTTCAGGAGAACCTCATTCAATTCAGTGAGTTTTTTGTGACGCTCGTCAGCAGCATCACATCTCTCCTTGGCCTGCTCTAGGATCTCCCTGGAGTTAGCATCGAGCGCCCGGATGGTGGCTTCCTTCTCCCCAATTAGTTTGTCCCAGTATTCTAACCGAACCTTTTCCCTCTTAATCCACTCCTTCTGGTCAGCCAGTCTTGTTTGGGCAAGCCTGGTCTCAAAATGGAGTCTGTTGTGCCAACGCCTCAAGGTGTGGCGCTCCTCCTCCAAGGCCTTGCTCTCATGATCGAAGGCAAGCTGCACTTGTCGGAGACTTTAGCAGGCGTTGTCTATGGACAATGCAAGTGGGATAGGTTTCGGGCCTGCTGGGACCATTTCTGCAGGCTTAAAAGGATTTTCCATTACAAAAATTGGATCCCACTCAACAATAGGGGTCCCCTGTACTCCTGCAGCGCTAGGGGCGCTCTCGGAAAGCCCCTTAGTGGTAGTGGAGGAAGAACATGCTGGGGGAATTCCCATCTCCGGTGCGGGTGTTGAACGTGCCACTTTTGGACCTTCAGTCACAGGCTCCGAGGATGGGGGACCTGTCACCACTTCCTCAGGCTGCTTTGGCTATGTCCCAGATACCTCCGGGGCAACTACCTCCGGAGCAGCAGTCGGGGCTTCAACTGGGGCCTCAACTGCTACTGGCTCAGGCTCCGGCACGATGCTACTTTCGGAACAATGACTAGAGCTTCAGGCGCCTCCGGCTCAACCACTGGACTTTCAACCGCTTCTGGCACAAGGGCCGGAGCTTGGGTGATTTCCGGCTCAATAGCCGGGGCTTCAACCACTTCTGGCTCAGCAGCCAGGGCTTCGACAACTTCTGGCTCAAAAGCTGGAACTTCTGGCATCACCAGTGCTAGAGTATCAACCTACGCCACCATCGCCATGGTACATCTTCAACTTCTCTCCTGTGGTTTGGCGCTACCACAGGAGCTACGGGCGAGGACTCCGAGTCCAAGCTCACGATAGCTGGCGCCGTAGCTGTTGCAACTTCTTCTTCCACTTGACAAAGAGGCTCAACGCTTGAATCTTGAGCTTCGGCAGGCACAGCCCTGACCGCAGCAACAGGCACTGAAGCTCCCGACCCCTTCTTCGACACCCTAGAAATAAAGGGAAGAGAATATTAAAAACACGTTAAAAACAGGACTGGCATGCATGGCGAGCAATCAATGCTTACCTGGGGATGCTGCCACCCCAGTCACCTCGGAACCTTTTCTTCTGAGGCCCGGAGCTAGAGCCCACCAAGTCTGGTGAGACTACAGCTTCGGACCTCAGTTGAGGGCCGCTTGCAGCAGCCGGAGTCTTCGCAGCGAAAGCTTCTCTTGGCTGGGAAGAACTTCTGGGCTTGGAGCTTTTAGCCGGCACTAAGGCCAGAGTCGACTGCCCGGAGCTGATGCCTCTTGAAGACGCTTGTACCGGAGCAGGAGTAGTTGCAGAAGACCTCCCCGCCGGGGAGAAGGAGCCGTCATGGAAGGAGCAGGTCTGGCGGACCTCCTGTCAGCGTGCTTCAACTTCCTCTTCCGGCTGGAGGGCTCAGCTGGCTCTTTGCCCTTGCCCTTGTCAGTGTCTCTAGTCTTTCGGCTCGGGGCAGAGGCAGGACCACCCTCGGAAGCTCCGGGGATCACCAATCTGGTGGTCGGATGCCTCTCTACCTCGCCAAGGTCGTCAAGCACCGACATACTCCTCTAGAGCTCCCTACTGAACTGCGCCTCCATGTTCAGAGGGAGAAAAGCTGCTGGCAGAACCAAGTCATTTCTGTTGTCGTTAATCCCTGCTGGAATTTCTTCAAATGAAACTCCAAGGATTCATCATCCAAGTTTTATTTCAGACCAGTTTCAATCCGGTCGTCATCCATCACGCTGCTGAGGGCCCACACGAGCTTCTCCCTCGTTTTCAGCAGAGCCCACCTGTTGACCAGGAAGTTGCAGAAGACCATCTAGGGTGGTCACTCCACCTTCCACGCACTCGTGGATCCTGGTCAAGACAGGGTTGAAGGCATTTGACAGCACCGGAACTACACTCCAGGCGTCGATGTCAACATTGGGGAGACCTTCGGGCAGATCCAACTTCTCGTGCTCCTCCGCCGCAATGATGATCCAATCTTTCTTCCAGTCGTCCCACTTGCCGGAAGGAAACAGTTTCAAGTATTTGTAGGGGAAGTTCTTGCGCTTCACAAAATAGTAGAAGCCAAGAAGCTCACTCCCCTTGCCGGTGGTGTGGATGGTGAAGAAGGTGCGGAATAGCTCGACGTAGGGGGGAATACCCATCCACATCTCACAAAAGTGGACGAATGTCGCCACGAGAAGAAGAGAATGGGGGCCAAGGTGATATAGCTGCAGACCATGAAAATCTAGTAGCATCAAAAGTAAGGAAGAGAAAGGTGGAATGAATCCCACCATGGCGTACGCTGTGAAGTACACCATATCGCCATTGCGCTCCTTCTTGAACGGGAGCTTGCCGACGCGGACCAAATGGTTGAAGGAGTCGGTGGACCACCTCATGTAGGTTCGGACCTTCTTTAGATCATCATCGCTCTTGAGGCGGTTCTTGGGGAGACCCAACTCTATCGCAGCAAAGCGGGGCAAAGAAAGGGAAGTTAGGTGGAGTTTGGGAGGCTCTGAGCGCAAAGATGATCGAAGGCGTAAAGAGTCCTCAAACCGTGCACACTTTCCTTCTTAAGTAATCCTCCGCGACGCTTGGATGGAAACCGCAGTGAGATCGAAGGCACTTTTCAAAAATCTACCCCGTCAATGACTAGTGGGCCTGGGGCCACCTCGACGAAGAGATCGAGGTTCTTACCCAAGGCGAACCGTTGTCATGATGAGCAGCGGGAAACCTAATGGCGGCACCCTGATAGGGCGCGTGGAACCGATATGGTTTTCGTATTGGGAACTGGCGACCTTCAATTGTGTGAGATCCTCACACAAAGATCTCATCTGCCACATTCATAACAAGCCACATGTCGATGGTTCACTCCCGGACCATCACCCCAACAACACATCTGAAGGCTCTTGAAATCGAAGCGCGGGAATCGAGAATGGCCCCACCTCTGGTAGAATAACTTAACCCAAAGGATTTCTCCCAGAGGTGGGCCCGGGGGCCACTATTGGTACCCTGCGTACCGGGTACCCTTTAGTACCGCGAAGAGTACAAGAGAATTCTACCTAACGGAGTTGAAGGTATTCTTTGGTCCCACATATCACACTGCGTCGGACCCGCTCCCCTCATATGGCTAGCTCCTGAGCTAACATGTGTAAAGGAAAGCCAGAGCTAAATTCCCAACAAAGGGAAGCTCCAGCGTCAACACGTGTACAATGACTCTGGACCTAACCCCAAGCAGAGACGAGCTCCGGTGCCGACACGTGTACAGTAGCCCCGGACCTAACCCCCCGTAAGGGAAAGCTCCAGAGCTTCCACATGTGGAGCCTTCGGACCTTCGTCAACGCATACACTGGAATATCTCCTTCAGCATGAGCCATCAAGTGTAATTAAAGCAGCAGTTACAAGATGTAATTACGTGTTGTTAATGCTGTATTAACAACACACGATCAAGAGCGTTGTTAATAGGGGTAATGCAACCTTTAATGCACGTTATCACACTATTAATCATACTTAATACTCTTTAGACAGTGTATTAGGCCATTAAATACGCCAGGGCCACATGTATGGCCAGGCAAGCTTTGTAACGGTCAGTCCTTAGAACTATAAATAGGCTATACCGCACGAACATCGGGGACAGACGGATTCGACCTGATCCCAACTGACTAGCGAATAGACTCGCATAATACAACAACACAAATCCTGTGGAGTAGGGTGTTACGCTCTGGCGGCCCAAACCACGTAAATCTCTGGTGTCATCATCTTGATCCTGATCTCTGTGTACCCCAATCACAAAAGAACCTCCGCGGGCTGCTTCTTAGCGGGTCCAGGGGAAGTGTCGTATCAAACACTTCGACAAAAACCTATCCTACACACACACACACACACACATATATATATATATATTAAATATATATATATATTAAATGCAAGGTGGGTGATGGATAAGTGGAAAATAAATATGCAAAGAGGGTTGATACAATTTACCTCAAGCGGGGGTCCTCCTCCAAGTTTGTTCTTCACTCACCTCCGTGTCGAGGGTTGAACCCTTGGTGACGGTAGTATGCTGCGAGATCAGCTTGTTGTTGTTGTAGCGTGCAGTTGAAGTTGATGAATTGAGTGTCCATGTGTTGTTGCCAGTCTTGGGTACCTTGGACATGCCCTTGGAGGGTGTTGTAGATGTCACCCGTCAAGCTCCTCCATACGTCTAGAGAGGTCTGTCATTCCCTCGCTATAGTCACTATGACTTCTAGCCGAAGTGGAATGACATCTTCTCATAGATGTTGGAGGGAAGCTGCTAGAGCTTGAATTGGATAGGGGTGCCTCCCATGTAGCACCTGACCATCCATGCCAAGACGGACCTTCGATCTCAAACAATGGAGGTTGAGTCCATCCGGTTGCATCACCCGTTGGGTTCTCTTCCTCTTCGTACTCATGGACCATGGATGTTGTCGGGGGCATGGCCGCTCTCCTTGTACGGCTTCTAGTTACCCTGCCAGAGACATTACTTCTTCCAGCTTCCTCGATGGGAAGTAGGTCAATGGTTAGCCTCCGACATTTGTACAAATGATAACTTGGGTCAGGTAACCGAATTTCATTAACAAAGCCAGGATAATAAAATATCAAAGAGCCATCTTGATCATGCTTCAGTGTATGTCCTTGCACTAAATAATCTTCATCAATTAATTCTCTTTCATTTTCAATATACTCAAATGAAGAATATTCTAGTGCTCCTACCCTAGTAGCAATACGGGTAATCAATGAATTGCATTCAATTGGCCCTACCTTTGGGATGTAATCTAACCATTGTGTCATCATGACAATAACTGGAGCAACTTTTATCTTAAAATTTCCAGCTCATTATCATGTATTATCCTTACATCTCCTCTAGGGAACAAAGTCATAGCCACCCATTTATGCATGAAGCGTAAAGTAGGGTTGTGCAAGTGGATATTCCTAGGTGCACTACATCTGACCTCACAGTTAAATCTTGCCAAAAACTTTGTTTGTTAAACTTAGGCAAAGTGTCTAAATCTAGCAAACAACATTTATGGAAGCCTAGGATTTCTGTATTCTTTTTGAAATAATCAAAAAGTAATACCATCAAATCCTATCTTGAGTGTGCAAAGGAATTGTATGGAGAGAAGGCTTGAACCTTTCTCCTCTATGTAAGCAAAATTTTCCCATCCTAATGCATGCCAAATGGAAAAGAATTCGGAATCCATACATATTTTGGTGATCAAATCCGGATCATAAGCTTTCGTATGAGAAAACTCACGATCTTGGAGGATCTTGCGTGCTTGATCTTCAACTTGACTTTGGATGTCAAGGTCGTCGTCGTGAAGAAGTTGGTGTGGGTTGATCCTCTCACCCATGGGAGTGTCCTCTCCTACACTCCTCCTCCGTGAACTTGGTGTAGCAACAGAAGAGGGGCGTGCACTTGAGTCTTCACCATGGCTTAAGCTTGCAGCCTTCTTCCTCTTTCCCAAAAAACCTCTTCATTCCTTTCATGGCTACAAAAAGCAAGAACACAACAAGGCAAAAACTCGAAAGAGGTGATGTTAGTGAAAACAAAACCCCGACGAATTTTCCATTGAAGATCTTAAGAGAAAATTGCAAATGAAAACAAAAGCAAATATTTTTGGGTTGGGAATAGAACAAGAGCACTTCAATGAAGAGCAAAAAAATGATGTGAGCAAGAGTTACTTCGGGGATGTAAGAAATGAGGTGAAGTGTGAAGAGAAGTGCTCCTCACGACCACCTTTTGTAGTGTGCAATCCCCAATGGTGACTAGGGAGCCAAATGTAGCCGTTAGAGGAGACAGAGCCAACATGGCTCTATCCCCTAGTCGGCCGAACAGGGGGGTCAGCTGACATGACAGGTGGGCCCCCTTGTTCCCTCTTTTGGCAGGTGGATCCCCAACGGCTATTGAATAAGCCCTTTGGTGAATTACCACTTTTGCAACTCAGAAAAATTGTTTTTCGAATAAATACTCTTTTTTTCCTTCGAAACCAACATTTTCTTTGTGAAAAATAAATAAATAAAAATGATAGTTGTGAATATAATATTCTCAACATGCTAAGAAAAACCAAACTTGAAGTGGAGAAAATCACTAAGTGGGGAAAAATCAAATAAAGAGAAGAGAAAAGAAAAATCAAATAAAGGATAACTACCAATTTAACCTATTGGCTAGGTCTCACCACTATCCAATGAGATCGACATTCCTCCTTCTTCATTTCTTAACATCCGGGCCCGGAGGGATGGGCTCGGACGGCTTGTCTTTCTTCCTCCGCCATTCCTTCTTTGGCGGCTTGGTGAACTTGGGCCTTTGAGGAGGCCCGGACTTTTCTGTCTTCTTGGGGTGTTGGCGTGGACGATAAGACGGGTTTTCTGTACAGATCAAATTACTCATGAATGTTATGAGCGGGTCCAAATTTGGAGGTGTGATTTCGACCTCTTGAATGTGACTAACATTCAGCCCATACCTGATACAAATCATGGAGCGTTGCTCCAACTTTGGGCGAAAGTTAAACTTCTCCTCCTTGCCATTGATATGGAAGTGGATTTCTCTAGCTCCCACATCTATGCAAGCCTTCACGGTGATTTGGAATGGACACCCAAGAATGAGCGGCGTATCCTTCTCGACCTCCATGTCGAGCACTACGAAATCGACGGGTAAGAAGCAGTTTCGGGATTTTCACCGGGACATCTTTAGCAATACCTATCGGATAACAGACTGAGGAAGCAACAATTTGGAGCTGCATTGGTGTTGGAGTAAGCTCCGTGAAGTTCAGCTGGTCGAAAACCACCTTGGGCATCACACTCGCACTTGCTCCATGGTCACAAAGGGACTTGTCAAAGTGGTGTGCTCCAATTGAGCATGAGATTGTAGGACATCCAGGGTCCTTCAGCCAATTGCTTGCTTGTAAAGAAATCATGTTGGCACTTTCCTCGGGAGGTTCAGGCTGTCCTGGCATCTTGCCATTCTCCATTGGAGAAACAACAGCTACCATTTGAGCCAATTGAGTTTCCAACATCTTGTTGAAGCTCAATTGATTCTTGAAGGCTGAGGATAGTCCTTCAATCTTGGCATTGATGCTCTCTAGGGTCTTGTCATTAGCCGACACCTTATTGGATAGAGCATCATTGATCTTCAGCTGGCTAATGGCAAGTTCTCTCAAGTTGGGCTGATTTCCATTGTTGCCATTGTTGTTGTATCCTCCTTGAAAGATTGGGCATGGTTGGCCCCACCCTTGACCTCCTGGGCGATAGCCATTGTTGTTTCCATTGTTGGCTAGGTATAGGGCATCCTCACGGGTTTCTGGGCAGTCATTACCTAAATGGCCCGCGCTGCCACAGACTTCACAAGTGATGTGAGAGTCTAAGGCATAGTCATTGCCACATACTTCACCATTGCCATGTCCATCAATCTTCTTCATTAGGAGGTTCAATTTAGCAGCGATCATGTCCACCTCCTTCAAGGTGTGCATGCCTTGTTGGCGGGTATGGAGATGCTCGTCGCTCCAACCCATGTTTAACACCATCTTCTCAATCAAATCTCTAGTTTTGGGCATCGTCAATAAGAAGAAGGCACCTCCAGGAGCAGCATCAACATGGTCACGGGCAGAAGGGATCAACCCGTTGTAGAAGTTTTGGATTATGAGCCAACCATCCATCCCATGGCAGGGACAGACTAGGATGTACTCCTGAAGCCTTTCCCAAGTTCCGGGAATAAATTCCTTGACATCTTGCTGGAAGCTGGAAATTTTTCCACGTAGGGCATTAGTCTTGCCCAATGGGAAAAACTTGGCGATGAATACCGTAGAACACTTCTCCCAAGTATCTACAACACTTCGGTTTGTGTAGAACCACTGTTTTGCTCTCCCAGGAAGAGAGAACGAGAACATCCTAAGAGGGAAGCATCGGGGGATACATCCTTAAGCTTAAAAGTGCTACAGATCTCAAGGAACAGTTGCAGGTGAGCACTTGCATCCTCGTTAGCCTTCCCACAAAATGCGTTGACTTGCACCATAGTGATCAGGCCAGTCTTGATTTTGAAGTTTACCTCTCCCGTGTTAACAGTGGGCCCAACACGCACATTTTTAGTAGAGAGAGACGGAAACTCATGAAGGGTCTTCTGGGCCATTGGTGTTTCGATAGTTGGTGCGATTGTGCTGGCTTGCTTTGCTGCTCGAAGCTTCTGAGGATTAACGGCACGAGGTCGATTTCTGAGAAGGTATTCGGGATCTTCAACAAAGTCTTTCAGCAAGCGGAAACCATACATACACTACCCTATTTTCACATAAAAGGCAAAAATAAAGAAGGTTCATCCTGCTAAAACCTACAAGGGTCCTATCCTATTCACTCAATCATACAATACTTTGGCCGCCTACAGCAACGGCGCCAGAAATGCTTGTTGGTATTTCATATGCACCACTAAGAATTAATCCCTAGCAGTGGTGCCAGAAATGCTTGTTGGTAGGTTTTGATTCTTAAATGAACATTCGCAAGCACACAAAAACTATTGATATAGCATCTCCTCTTTAAAGAGTATTCCCAAAGGGTGTCATTTATATTTTCCCAAAGGGAGGCTAGGTGGAAGCAAAACAATCATCAAGTGGAGAGGCTAGGTTGATCTAGGTAGGGTTCTAGCAAGGATGGATAAAAGGGTAATTGAGGTAGTGTGAAACACACAAGAGCATCCTATAATAAGGGGGTAGATGAGTAATAGAGGGACTAGGCTAAGAGTTAGGTAGATACTCCAACTATGCTTCTAATGTACATATACATAGCCTAAGTTAGTTATTGAAGGTGCATCTAGGCAATACCTTGTGGGTTTTGGACGATTGATGACAAACAAATGAGATCCTAATGAACTTGATGAGATGACTGCAGGTTAAGCTAAATGAGATAGTTTGGTGCACTAAAAAAGGTGAAAAATGAAGTGGTGCACAAAAGAGAGAAGCACAACTGACAATTGAAGCCCAAAGTAGATTTAAATGTATAGGATATGTGTGAGAGACACATACCAAGAGATCAAGTCTTTGCGTAGGGGTAAGGGCTTAAAATCATCTAAAAATTCACTGAGCACCGGACTAGTCTGTTCATAGACCAGACTAGTCCGTTCAACTCTCTGTTGTCCAAATACACTATGCACCGGACTAGTCCAATCACTTATTGGACTAGTCCGTTAAACTTTTAGGAACCACTTTTCCAGTGCACTGGACCAGTCCGATCTTGGACCGGACTAGTCCGTTCAAGTCTCTGTAAACCCTTTTCACTACACTCCAGACAAGTCCGTCCATAGGACCGGACTAGTACATTGAACTCTCTGATTTTAAATAACACATAGCACCGGACAAGTCTGTTCTTGGATCAGACTAGTCCGTTCAACTATCTAGAGTTCAATTTCACTTGCCACCGGACAAGTTTTGACACCTACCAGACTAGTCTGGTATACCTCACAAAATCAGGGTTTCTAGTGTGCTGCACATTTCACGCTGACTTTTACACAGCATACCTGACAAGTCCGATCCCCAGTATGGACTAGTCCGACCGTCGGGATCCCTAACGGTAACAATTTTGGAAACACTATAAATAGGAGATCCACAACCCCACAAACAGTTTTAACATATTCTACTGTTCACAACTCAAACCCTAGCGCCGCCACTTGTCCCAAGATCCCAAAAACACATCTCCCCACACATCTAAAGTCCTCAAAGGTGAAAATCAATTGAGTATTCAGATTTGGGGTTGGGAGATCGTTGTCTACACTTCGTTGAGCTCTTGGGGTTTGATCTCTTCACACTCGTGCTTTTCATTGTAATCTTTTCGAGTGTATTTGATCATCTTTTTATAGTAATTCTTGTAGGAGCCCTCAACATGTGAGGTTGCCCCATAAACTCGGTGATTACCCGTGATAGTGGAATCAAGTCGGCCTTGTATGGTGACTTGACGAGGGAAAGGGTTTGACGAGACCCGACTCTGTGTGGGATTCCTCAACGAGGAGTAGATCTCTTTGGTGAGATCGAACCTCAGTAAAAATCGGTGTCCCACATGCTTCTTTGTATATGCGTCTTCATTTATTAGGGCACATAGTTGATCAATATTTTAACTTGAATTATAAATTGCTTTTCACATGCAACTTCACAATATTAATTGATAATCTAAGTGATCTCATCAGTTGTTCACATTTCCGCTGCTACAAAGTTTAAATTCCTGAATCATTACTTAATGAACTCGACATATATTCTGCACACCGGACTAGTCCGCACCACAAACCGGACAATTCCGGTCTATCAAGAATTTGACCATTTGATTAAGTGTGCAGGAAATTTTTAAAGCCTATTCATCCCCTAGGCCACATTCAATTTGTATCGGAGCAGGCTCTCCAAATACGAGACTCACCTCTCGGAGAGATCAATGACCTCGGAGAAGAACAACGAGATCCCGAAGGTGCTCAATACCGAAGAAGAGCAAGATACAAAAGCCTTCAATGTACTGAAGGAAAATCCACCTAATGATGAAGAAGTGTGTCAACTCAAGGCACTTCTAAGGAAAAACTTCTAAGCCAAAAGGGAAAAGAAGACGAGAAGATGACGTGGAGTGGTCATCAAGACTACTCCTGATATCCCTACCATTACAATCGTCTCAATTCCAATAATCACTATCTTTCTATTCCCATGGGAAAGCCTCCAGAATTCGACGGAAACGACAACACCATGTGGCAATACAATATGAAAATGCATCTAACCTCCTTGAATCACAGTCTGTGGCATATTATGTGTACGGGTGTAGATATCCCGGATACGGACGAAGAACTAACTCCGAAACAAGAACAAGAAATTCACCGCAACGCACAAGCCATTGCAGTGATTACCTCATCACTGAGCTAGGAGGAGTTCACTAAGATCGATGGATTAGAAAGCGCAAAGGAAATCTGGGATACACTTAAAACAACACATGAAGGAAATAGGCCAGTCCGAGAAGCCAAGATTGAGATGCTTGAAGGAGAGTTGGGGAGATGTGCCATTGAAGAAGCCGAATCACCTCAAGACCTGTACAACCGGATGAAGGCGCTTATCAACAAGATACGCACCTATGGAAGCAAGCAGTGGACTGACCATGAGGTGGTCAAAAGGATGATTAGAGCCTTTATGCCAAGAAATGTCACCTTATGCTCAATGATTCGAGAGAGCCCCAGGTTTCACAAAATGACCCCCGATGAATTATTGGGCAAAATCATAAACCATGAGATGATGGAGAAGGAAGGGCAATATGTCAAGGACCTAGCTGAGCTCACCTCCTCCAAAAAGAAGGAAGTTGCTCTCAAAGCAACTTGCAAGCCTAAAGGAAAAGAAACTCGTGAAGCTCAAGACGAAGGTGATACAAGTGATGCGAGCACTGACCTAGATGATGAAGAGATGGTACTCTTCATCAATAAATTCAAGCGCATGATGAAAAGAAGAAACGACAACAACTCAAATGAAGGGAAGAGCAAAGAAAAAGGAAAATCCAAGGCTCGACGTACCTGCTATAACTGTGGCAAGTACGGTCACTGCATGGTTGACTGCACTTATGAAGAGAATAAGAGGAAGAAGGAAACAAGGCCTAAAAAAAGAAGATACTCAGAAAAAGGAGGCAAGATCATTAAGCGCAATTTGGCAAGGAGTGGGACTCAAACGACGAGTCCTCCTCCGATGAAGAAGATAAGATGACCACCATTGCCATCAAGAAGCCTACCAAGAGGTCTACACTCTTTCCGAACATGGGAGGATAACAGACTCATAATCACACTTGCCTTATGGCTAAGGAAGGCAAGAAAAAGGTTTGATTTACTCCCCCCTCTCTAAATTCCTCTATTGATGATTTTGATAGCTCTAGTGAAAATGAGGAGATGTTTAGGGGATTAAGTAAAACTACATTGAAGAAAATGAAAATGTTGTCGGATGAAATCTTTGAGAAGGAGGAGCTTGTCAATCGACAAGAAGTATGCTCATCCGTGAAAGGAAGAGGTATCAAGAGGTTTAGAAATTCCTTGAGCTTGAAAGAGAGAAGAGCAAGTTACTTGAGCATGAGCTAGCCTTGAGTAAGGAGAACTACTCAAAGCTAGAAGACTCACACTTTGCAATCAAGGATGAACTTGCTAACTTGACAAAAGTTAACAAGATTCTTGAAGTGCAAGTTAAGTTGCTCAAGCAAAATGACTCCTCCTCCTCCAAAAGCTCACCTTCCAAAAGTGTAAGTCCGACAACTATTGCAACTTGCACATGTTCCACTAAGAGAAATGTTGTCAAACCAGATTCTTCAATTTCTCAGGCTAAGCATCCTTCCCAAAGTGGCATCTTTGACAAGGAGAAGATCAAATATGCACGTAGTGCATATATGGTCACTAGACCTCCTAACATCAAAGATGGTCTCGATTTTAACAAGACCAAATACATGTACACAAATGTTCATGCTAAGAAGAAAATTTCTTTTGTTAAGGAAAAATCGCATGAATCTGACTTGCATATACTATTTCGTACTTTTGATGCCTCTTATGTACTTATGAAAGACAAATTTGGAAATGTATTTTCTAAATATGCAGGGTCACGCCACAAAAAATTTGAAAACTTGTGTGTGGGTGCCCAAGACTCTTGTGACTAACCTGAGAGGACCCAAGCAAGCTTGGGTACCTAAAACCAAGGAATAATTCTATTTTGCAGGCCTACTCCTCCGGTGGATCAAAATGGGTGCTAGACAGTGGATGCACAAATCACATGACCGGAGAGAGGAATATGTTCATGGAGTATGAGCGCAATGCATATCCAAGTGAAGGGATATACTTTAGGACAACAGCCAAGGAAAGGTTATTGGTAGAGGTAAAATTGAAATCTCTTCTCAACATACTCTCTCGATTGTTTTACATGTAGATTCCTTAGATTATAACCTTCTGTCAATATCTCAGCCATGCGACAAATGTTATAACTGTTTCACTAATGGGGTGTGACCGTTTTTAGAAGAAGTGATGGCTCGATTGCATTCAAGGGAATGTTGAAGGGAAAGATTTATCTTGTTGACTTCAACAAAGATAAAGCTGAACTCAACACTTGCTTGGTTGCTAAAACTAACATGGGATGGCTGTGGCATAAAAGGCTAGCCCATGTTTGAATGAGAAATCTGCAGAAACTTCTAAAAGGTGGTCACATATGAGACTTAAAGAATGTTGTTTTTGAGAGAGACAGACCGTGCAGTGCTTGCTAGGCGGGAAAACAAGTTGGAGCACCGCACCCCGCCAAGAACATGATGACTACCACAAGACCGCTAGAACTTCTTTCCATTGACCTTTTTGGTGCAATTGCTTATATAAGTATCAGCGGTAATAAATATGATTTAGTTATTGTTGATGATTTTTCAAGATTCACATGGGTATTTTTCTTGTATGATAAATCAGAAACTCTAGGAATCCTTAATAAATACTTGAAAAAAGCTTAGAACAATTCTCCTCAACTGTGAAGAACATTATAAGTGACAACGAGACAAAATTCAAGAATACTCAAGTTGAGGAGTACTTAGATGAAGAAGGAATAAAGCACGAATTTTCGGAACCCTACTCCCCTCAACAAAATGGGGTGGCCGAAAGGAAAAACAGAACACTAATCGAGATGGCGAGGACAATGCTGGATGAATAGAAGAAATTGGACCGGTTTTGGGCTAAAGCGGTGAACACCGTTTGTCACACCACAAACCGGTTGTATCTTCATCGACTCTTGAAGAAAATGCCATACGAGCTTCTCACCGGTAACAAAACAAATGTTTCGTATTTTATAGTATTTTGTTGCAAATGTTTTATTCTGAACAAGAAACAGAGGACATCGAAGTTAGCTTCGAAATCTGATGAAGGTTCTTGCGCGGTTATGATTCGAACGCCTACGCCTATCGTGTCTTCAACATAGTCTCGAGCCTTGTTGAAGTAGCACATGACGTAATGTTCGATGAAGTTAACGGCTTCCAAGTGGAGCAAGTTGATAAGTGTGTGCTAGATCAAGAAGAATCTCCATGTAAAGTGTTGAGGAGGATGGCACTTTGCAATATTCTTCCTCAAGAGCAACCACAAGACTCAAGTACACAAGATGAAACTCAACAGAGAAGCAATGATTAAGGGGGAGCTCATGCACAAGATCAAGATCAGGAAGATCAAGAAGATCAACACAACCACAAAAGCAATGATCTAGGGGGGGACAATGATTATGAAGATAGTGAAGAACAAGCAACTTCACAAGTCCCTCACCCAAGAGTACATCAGAGTGTACAAAGAGATCATCCCGTCAATAACATCATTGGAGACATTGCTAAGGGAGTAACTACTAGTTCTCGCATAGCAATTTTTTGTGAACACTACTCTTTTGTCGCTTTTCTGGAACCATACAGGGTAGAAGAAGCACTAAAGGATCCATATTGGGTGATTGCAATGCAAGAGGAGTTGAACAACTTCAAGAGAAATGAAGTGTGGGAACTGGTGGAAAGACCAAAGGCGAACATTGTTGGAACCAAATGGCTCTTTCAGAACAAACAAGATAAACATGGGGTGGTAATGAGAAATAAAGCAAGACTTGTGGCTAAAGGTTGCTCACAAGTCGAAGGTTTGGACTTCGACGAAACTTTTGCTCTTGTAGGTAGACTTGAGTCCATTCGTATTTTATTGGCATATGCTACTCACCATAATTTCATGTTGTATCGAATGGACGTCAAAAGTGCCTTCCTCAACAGACCAATTAAGGAGGAAGTGTACGTGGAGCCGCCACCAGAATTTGAAGATCAAGAGCACCCCAACCATGTTTATAAACTGCGTAAGGCTCTCTATGGTCTCAAACAAGCTCCCCGAGCTCGGTATGAGTGCCTTAGATATTTTCTAACTTAAAATGGTTTTAAAATTGGAAAAGCTAATTATACTCTGTTCACAAAACACTTTGATGATCATTTGTTTGTATGTCAAATCTATGTTGATGATATGATCTTTGGTTCTACTAATAAGTCGTTTTGTGAAGAGTTTACGAAGATTATGAAAGACAGGTTCGAGATGTCAATGATGGGCAAATTGAAGTTCTTCTTGGCATTCCAAGTGAATCAATTAAGAGAGGGCACATTCATAAGCCAAACCAAGTACACATAGGACATCCTAAAGAAGTTCAATATGGACAAGGCCAAGCCCATCAAGACACCCATGGCATCTCGATCTCAATGAAGATGGTTCAAATGTGGATCAAAAGGTATATCCGTCTATGATTGGATCATTACTCTATTTATGTGCATCTAGGACAAATATTATGCTTAGTGTGTGTATGTGTGCAAGGTTTCAAGCTGCACCTAAAGAGTGCCACTTAGTAGCTGTAAAACGAGATATCTTGTGCACACACCCAACTTGAGCCTTTGGTATCCCCAAGGATCCAAGTTTAACTTGATAGGTTATTCCGATGCCGACCATGCAAGATGCAAAGTCGATAGAAAGAGCATGTTGGGGACTTGTCAATTCCATGGCAGATCCCTAGTTTCATGGTCATCTAAAAAGCAAAACTCCATTCCTCTTTCCACAGCCGAAGCGGAGAATTTTCTGCCGGTAGTTGTTGCGCACAACTACTTTGGATGCGACAAACTCTAAGGGACTATGGTTACAATCTGAACCATATTCCACTCCTATGCTATAATGAGAGTGCTATAAAAATTGCACACAACCTAGTAGAGCACTCAAGAACTAAGCACATAGATATTCGTCACCAGTTTTTAAGACATCATACATTAAAAGGTGACATTGTAATTTCACATGTTAGGATTGAAAAACAATTTGCAGACATTCTCACCAAGCCACTAGATGAAAAGAGGTTTTGTGAGATAAGAAATGAGATAAATATACTTGACTCTAGAAATTTGGCTTGAAGCATTGCATACCTGATTATGATTTCAAAGTTCACTCATTTTTGCAAAAGTTGCCCCTTATCTCAATTTTCTCTAGAAAACTATTTAAATGAGTAAATCTTGGTAAATTATGTCCATTGTATGATTGTTGATTGCTTACTGCTCATATTCATCAAGATTATTTGTGAAATGATGTCCCTTAGATCACTATTAGATCAAACAACCAAAATCTAGTGGATTCAGTTTAGTTCTGTCCTGCTGACATCGGACTTATCCGGCATCAGCACCGGACTAGTCCGTTGACACACACTAGTCCGGTCCTAGTACAACACACCGGACTTGTCCAGTGTTAGTCGGACTACTCCAGATTTGTCAGGGTTAAGCCTAATCCGTCGATAGGAGCACATCTTCCACCTTCCACAATCTCCTTTGCATTCTCTCTCCTCCTCCTTGAGCTCCAAAGGCGATTTCCGCTTCTAGCCATCAAAAACGCGGATTTCTCCAAGGGAAATCTCCTCCTCGGCGTGGAGCATGTCCACCCCAGACTAATCCGGCCCCACTCCACTCCTTGAAAGCGAATCTTCAACTTTTTATAAAATCTCTCTTCAACCCTAGCTCTCAACTTTCCTTGATGCTTGCTTAGTTTACTTGTCTCCTAGGGCATGAATTACTCTTCTAGATGAATTCCTACTGGTTCCTAGTATTTGTGAATCGATTCGAGCTAGATTTGTTGAAAATAGGAAACTTAGGGTTCTTATGCCAGACCGGACTAGTCCGGTATTCAAGTGCGGACAAGTCTGATACACCGGACAAGCTGGCACTCTGTAAACGGACAAGTCCGGTATCTGACATTTTGAACTCCTAAATTCATATTTTCACATAGTCTCAAATCAATTTTTATCTAATCCTTGAACCTCCTTGTCAGGCACGATGTCTTCAGGTTTAGAGGACAATTCTTTTCACTATGATGAAGAGGTAGAGCGTTCTCGAGTGCAAAGAGCTAAAGAGAGGGTAATGAAGAAAAAGCATGATAGCAATATTCACTCCCCTCCTTCCGATGACACACTTCATTAGAGGAGAAGAGTGGTAGCGAAGAAAGCACAAGGCAAGGATGGTGCTGATGCTAGATCATCGGGGCCTAAGAGAACTCACAACAAGGGAAAAGGACTTGCTAGTGGTCCTATTGGCCCTTTGAAGATGAAATCACTAACTCACCATCACAGACAACCATATATTGCTGATTTCACTAGCAAAGGGGGTGAGCTAGCTGATAAATTCAAAAAGGTAGAGGTCTATGATCAGCCTAAGAAGTCAGCTAATCCCAGATTCTGGAGAAATTTCCGTGCTGACTATATGAGCATGTCTACCTGAAGATGAGGAATCCAGTGATAGGAAGTCAGTGGGTGGGTATAACCTACCTCCAGTCCACGAGATGCCAATCTTATCAAGAGGTCCTAGATGCATTGGAGCGACATGGACTGAAGGATCTAGTTTCTTTTCAGTGGGACTGAAACATTGAGGTCATCACTCAATTCAACTCCACTCTTTACTTTTCTCGTGATGATGGAGACAAGATGATATGGAAGACACATGGAGCAAATTATAGTGTCACATATGAAGAATTTGCCAGAATTCTTCACCTTAAAGATTATTTGCAGAATGACATTATTATCCACAACCTAAAACCTCTGGAAAAAGATCAGCTTGACTTTCTCTATGATACTAAGATGCCATTGAAGTCTCCAACCACAAAGTACCTGAAGCCCTTCTTTGCTATTTTAAACAGAATCCTGAGGAAGACCATAGCTCCCAAGGAGGGAGATGCAGGGACCATCTAGGGGACCCTTAGGACTCTGATGAAGGTGATCAGCAGAAGAAGGGCCTTCAATGTCTTTCAGTACATGTACAATGATATTGTGAACATCTCCATCACCCCCTAACAGGTCCTGTGGCTATGCACCATACCTCATGTATATGATCGAGAAGGTGACCGGACTGGAATCTGTCAAGGATGTGCCTCATACTAGACTCATGCCCCAGAAGCCCACTATCTACACTGTCCCCTCTGCTCCTACCTCACCTGCAAAGGAACAAATATCCAAGAGGGCTCAAGAAGGTACAAGATCTGAGGCCGCTGCTCCTGCTCCTCCACCTCCTAGAGAGTCCGCCAGTGGAGTGCTGAAGATGCTCTCATCCATCTTTGCTTCCTGTCGCAAAGTGGAAATCAAGCAACACAAGGAGAGTCTGGCTACGAAGAAGCATCAAAGATATGTGAAATCCAATATTAAAGCAATATTTGAGAAGCTATAAATAGAGCCGGTGGGGTCACCTCAGATCTCAGAAGACTCTGAAGAAGACATCACAGAGATGACACCTCTAACTGAGCAAGAAATGGCCTCATTTGGATTGTCTGGTGCCTCTGCTCCTCCTCCTCCTCCTCCCCCTCAAGCACCTGAAGATGAAGAATAAGATACAAAGAGGACTGAGAGTGAGGGACGCAGTGGTGATGAGTGATTCCACTCAAAGTTTCCCTTTTTGGTGCCCTGATGCCAAAGGGAGAGAGATTGAGACTAGTTGTCTATTTGTAGCTATTAAGCCATTAAGGACATGAGATCAAGGACATATACTCGGTTTCGAACTATTGTAATTTATTTTGAATATGCTTAATTTACTGAATGTGTGATGCTTAGTTAATGTTAATGTGATGATTGTTTCTATAACTATTAAGTTCTTATGTATTACTCATCATGTCTTTTTGATCACACACTTGTTAGGCACCCCACAATAAAGAGTGCATATATGTGACAAGTTTTTCTTACTTATTCATTATTCTCATATATGCAAACTTTATGAAAATCAATTTTTACTCTTAATTGTGAAATCCCAATTGGTTGTCATCAATCACCAAAAAGGGGGAGATTGAAAGTGCATCTAGGGAATACCTTGTGGGTTTTGGATGATTGATGACAAACAAATGAGATCCTAATGAACTTGTTGAGATGACTGCAGGTTAAGCTAAATGAGATAGTTTGGTGCACTAAAGAAGGTGAAAAATGAAGTGGTGTACAAAAGAGAGAAGCACAACTGACAATTGAAGAGAAAAGTAGATTTAAATGTATAGGATGTGTGTGAGAGACATATCCCAAGAGCTCAAGTCTTTGCATAGAGGTAAGGGCATAAAATCACCTAAAAATTCACTGAGCACTAGACTAGTCCGTTCATGGGCCGGACTAGTCTGTTCAACTCATTGTTGTCCAAATACACTGTGCACCGGACTAGTCCGATCACTTACAGGACTGGTCCGATCACTTATTGGACTAGTCTGATAAACTTCCTAGAACCACTTTTCATAGTGCACTGGACTAGTCTGTTCAAGTCTCTGTAAACTCTTTTCACTACACTATGGACAAGTATGTCCATAGGACCGGACTAGTACATTGAACTCTCTGATGTTAAAAAACACATAGCACCAGACAAGTCCGATCACTTATTGGACTAGTCTGATAAACTTCCTAGAACCACTTTTCATAGTGCACTGGACTAGTCTGTTCAAGTCTCTGTAAACTCTTTTCACTACACTATGGACAAGTATGTCCATAGGACCGGACTAGTACATTGAACTCTCTGATGTTAAAAAACACATAGCACCAGACAAGTCCGATCACTTATTGGACTAGTCTGATAAACTTCCTAGAACCACTTTTCATAGTGCACTGGACTAGTCTGTTCAAGTCTCTGTAAACTCTTTTCACTACACTATGGACAAGTATGTCCATAGGACCGGACTAGTACATTGAACTCTCTGATGTTAAAAAACACATAGCACCAGACAAGTCCATTCTTGGATCAGACTAGTCTGTTCAACTCTCTGGAGTTCAATTTCACTTGGCACTGGACAAGTCTGGACACCTACCAGACTAGTCCGGTATACCTCACACAATTAGGATTTCTAGTGTGCTGCACATTTCACGCCGACTTTTACACAGCACACCGGACAAGTACGATCTCCAGTACAGTCTAGTCCGGTCGTCGGGATCCCTAACGGTAACAATTTTTGAAACACTATAAATAGGAGATTCACGACCCACAAACAGTTTTAACGTATTCTACTATTCACAACTCAAACCCTAGCGCCACCACTTGTCCTAAGAGCCCAAAAGCACATCTCCCCACGCATCTAAAGTCCTCAAAGGTGAAAATTAATTTAGTATTCAGATTTGGAGTTGGGAGATCGTTGTCCACCCTTTGTTGAGCTCTTGGGGTTTGATGTCTTCACACTCGTGCTTTTCATTGTAATATTTTTGAGTGTATTTTATCATCTTTTCATTGTAATTCTTATGAGAGCCCTCAACGTGTGATGTTGCCCCATAAACTTGGTGATTACTCGTGACAGTAGAATCAAGTCGGCGTTGTGTGCTGACTTGACGATGAAAAGGGTTTGAAGAGACCCGACTCTGTGTGGGCTTCCTCAACAAGGAGTAGATCTATTTTGTCATATTGAACCTCGGTAAAAATCGGTGTCCCGCGTGCTTCTTTGTATTTGCATCTTCATTGATTAGGGCACATAGTTGATCAATATTATAACTTGAATTGTAAATTGCTTTTCACATTCAACTTCATAATATTCATTGATAATATATGTGATCTCATCAGTTGTTCACATTTCCGCTGCTATAAAGTATAAATTCTTGAATCAACACTTAATCAACTCAACACATACTCTGCACACCGGAATAGCCCGTACCACAAACCGGACAAGTCCGGTCTGTCAAGAATTTGACCATTTGATTAAGTGTGCAGAAAATTTTCAAAGCCTATTCACCTCCCCTCTAGGCCACATTTAGTTACCAATGATTATATTAATTGTGAATCCTCATGCTAAGTGGATTAACACATCGGGCACATGTTTACCCCAAGAAACACTAGGCGACTCCCGCCAAGAGTCTGTGGCATAGCCGAACATGGAGGATTACAAAGGACAGATAGGGCTGTCACCACCTACTGCCTACCTCTTCAATCCGTGGGTCTTTGAGATAGTCAATGCTACTCTCTATCTTAGCACCATGCTAGCATATTATGTAATTACCTTAAGAGCCTAGGCACAAACCATCCTAAGGCAATGAACTAAATCATCGTTGAACCAAGTTAATTCATAGCATAAGTGATTCATATTAACATAGTCATATCGTAGCTAATTAGACTATAGTGGAGGTTTATAGTGTTTATGATAATGTAATAAGAATGGTGTAGGACAATCATAAATCTTATTCCTACCACATACATGGAATCGACAATCAAACAAGAAACGCTTCATCCAAGTATATGAACAATAGTAGACTAAATATATCATTTTTATTATGAATAAAGTCACAAATACAAATAGGAATATGGGAGACATACCTTTCCCAATTGGGAAGACACTCCTTCAACTCCTCTCCTACTTGGACTATGGACTAGAGACACTCCTCTCTACAGCCTATATTCCTCTAAACCTTTGGAGAGTACTGAATACAATGTATTAATACTCAAGTGGTGTGTGTTGAAGTGAGGGGTGAGAGGTCCTATTTATAGCTTGGAGAAGGGTCGATTCCCGCCACCAAAAGTGCGCAAATCAGTCACCCATGACCTCTTCAAGCCGGGAGGATCCAACACGTGGCGTTTTACCGCGAAAGGTGCCAAGACCTAGACGGCCGACTAGGGGGTCGGCTGACCTGGTCTTGGCCCTATTGGGGTTGTGCTTCCTCCAGGTCTCTTCCAGGTGGGTCCCATTCCTTTATATGGGTGCTACACTGTTGGATGGCCTCAGATACTTCTGTTTGTGGGCCATTTGATCCATGTGGTGCCACATGTTGTCACATGATTGGCTGTAATGATATTTCATAGGATCAATACCCTTGTTTTACTTCATTTCTGCATAGAATCCCTGCATGCACTACTTTCTCCAAGGACAAGTGGAAATAGGTTAAATATAAAGGTGATGTGTGCAAGAAATGACAATTCCTTCACATATTTGAATTATATTGACGGGTGAAATTGGTGTATAACAGCCGTCAACAGGCGTGTACACAACATGGCATACATGATAGATCCAATAGCCGAAGCGTATGTGATTCTACTCATCCTTTCTTGCTCATCAGGTGTTACGACACACTATTTCTTGCTCAAGGATATGCCATGAAACATAGGTATAAGTCCATTCTTGGAGTCATTCATGTCGAACGCATTCAACACCTTGTTAATGTACATACTTTGGCTTAATCCAATTAAACATTTAGATTTATCTCTATAGATCTTTATGCCCAGAATGTATGATGCCTCTCCAAGGTCCTTCATAGAGAGAATTTTTCTTAGAGAAGCCTTTACATCCTCCATAAATGGAATATCATTCCCAATCAATAGTATGTTGTCCACATACAAGACAAAAATACAAGTGCACTCCCACTAGACTTCTTGTACACACAAGGCTCCTCTACATTTTTCAAGAAGCCAAACGATTTGACTACCTCATCAAAACGAAGATTCCAACTCCGAGAATCTTGTTTTAGCCCGTATATAGACTTCCTAAGTCTGCATACTTTTCTAGCATTTTGTTGGTCGACAAAACCTTCAGTTTGTGTCATGTACACATCCTCACTTAGGTTTCCATTAAGGAAAGCCGTTTTTACGTCCATTTGACATATTTCATAATCATAGTACGCGACAATTGCTAGAAGGATCTAAATAGACTTCAGCATTGCGATAGGTGAAAATGTTTTGTCATAATCAACACATTGAATTTGACGGAAACCTTTCGTTACTAGTCGTGCTTTATAGATGTGAACATTTCCATCAGCGTCTATCTTTTTCTTGAAAATCCATTTACACTCAATTGGTCTCACACCATTGGGTGGATCAATCAGGTTCCAAACTTTATTTTCTTTCATTGATACCAATTCGGATCGCATGGCCTCAAGCCATCTCTCATATTTTGGGCCCATCAACGCCTCCATATAAGTATTCTCGGCTCATTGTTGTCCAACAACAATATGTCACATTGTTCCATGGTAAGTAATGTGTACTTCACTGTTGGACGACGAGGCCATATTGATCTTCGTGGTTGAGCTTCAACATTTTGATCAGTGACCATAATGGATCATCTTGTTGTGCCTCATCAGTGAAGATTGGAACATCATGCGCTTCTCAAACTTCTTCGAGTTGCACTGTGCTCCCACTGACTTCTTTCAAGAGAAACTCTTTCTCAATAAACACGCATTTCGATCAACAAACACTTTGTTCTCTTGTCATTTATAAACTTAGTATCCTTTGTTTCCCTTGGATACCCCACAAATACACACTTACAGATCTGGGTTTAAGCTTAGTTGTCACCAAACGCTTCACATAAGCATCGCAACGCCAAATCTTTAAGAACGACAAACTGGAATGCTTCCTAGTCCATATCTCATTTGGGGTTATCTCCACGGATTTAGATGGAACACAGTTTAGTGTGAACGCAGCCGTCTCTAGCGCATTACCCCAAAAGTACAATGGAAGATTTACATGACTCATCATCGACCTCACCATGTCCAATAGGGTTCGGTTTCTCTACTCAGACACACCATTCCACTGTGGTGTTGCAGGTGGAGTAAGATGTGGAAATCTACAACTTTTTAGAGATCGCTAAACCCATCGCTCAAATATTTTCCACCACGATTAGATCACAAGAATTTAATTTTCTTGCCAGTGTGATTTTGTACTTCATTTTGGAGTTCCTTGAACCTTTCAAAGGACTCAACCTTATTTATCATCAAATAGATATAACTATATCTACTTAAATCATCGGTAAAGGCAATGAAGTACTGATAACCACCTCTTGCGGTTGAGTTCATTGGACCACATACATCAGTATGTATTAGTTCCAACAACTCACTTGCTCTCTCACTTTGTCCAACAAAGGGAGCCTTAGTCATTTTACCAAGAAGGCATGACTCGCAAGTCTCAATTGATTCATAATAAAAAATGTCAAGAAACCAATCTTTATGAAGTTTCTCTATGTGTCTCTGGCCTATATGGCCTAAACGACAATGCCACACATATGTAGGATTTGTGTCATTAGTGCCCATTCTCTTAGCTTTCACATTATTAATTTTAGAACTCTCCAGATCAAGAACATAAAGCCCATTCACAACGGGGCAACGACCATAATACATCACATTCATAAAAATAGAACAACATTTATTCTTTATTATGAAATCATAGCCTTCTTCTTCCAAACATGAAGAAGAAATAATGTTCTTATTGAGTGCAGAAACACAATAACAATTATTTAATTCAAGCACCAATCCAGAGGGTAGTATGAGTGGGTAAACGCTAATGGCCAATGTAGCAATCTTTGTCCATTTCCAACGCGTATATCCATCTCGTCTTTTGTGAACCGTCGAATTCTTTTCAGCGCCTGCAACGATTTGCAAGTGTGAATCATTGCACCAATATCAAATACCAATGCCTCATTAGAACATGTTGCAAGATTAATTTCAATAATGTTAATACCTCGAGCAGAGGTCCCATCTCTCTTTTTCTTGATGTCTTCCCACTACTTATCACAATTCCTCGACCAATGTCCACTAGCATTGCAATGCCAATAGACGTCGTTAGAAGAGGGGCCAACTATTTTCTTGGCCTTAGACACTTGCCCGGAAGTCTTACTTTTGGTGGTCTTAGCCTTGGTGGGGCGCTTACACTTTTTACCCTTCTGTACCACCATCACATGACTTGGAGTCTTATTAAGACTCACTTCTGCCGTCTTTAGCATCCCATGCAGTTCAGTTAGTGTCTTTTTCAAGCCATTCATGTGATAGTTTAGTGTGAAAGAATCGAAACTAGATGGCAAAGACTGTAGTATCACATCAACGACAAGGTCGTCGTTGAGTTGAACCCAATCTCTGTAAGCTCTCAATGTAACTAATCATTTTGATTACACGAGGACTAACTGGAGCACGCTTAGCAAGCTTGCAACCAGATGGGGCCCTGGAGGTGTTAAACCTGTTGACCCTCGCTTGGTTCTCGAACATGCCACACAATCCCACGATCATATCTTATGGATTGGTGTTCTCATATTGCTTTTGTGGCTCAGAGTTCATGCAAGAAAGCATCAGACATTGCACATCCACTACATCATCAGTGTGCTTCACATAAGCACAATATACATTGGAGTTGTGCCTGATATCCAGATGCTCATCGAAATAAGGCATATCAAGAACGTACTCTTTCTTTTCCTGCCTGAGAACAATAATCAGATTTTGGTTCCAATCAACAAAATTAGTTCCATTTAGCTTTTCTTTTGTCTAGGATTGATCGTAGATTAGGATCTCGACATTTTCTACAACAACAGATGTATGCAATAGTTAGCACTACATTCTTAAAACCGTTTTAACAAAAACCCCACTATGTTTTGCTAATGTTCCTCCGGTGTTGCATGGTGGAATGAGATCCAATGTTTTCTGTGAAACTAGTGAGCTTCGACATCACTGCTAGCATCATAGCAAACAAGGTAGGCAACCATTGCCAATTGCATCCTATGCGACTCTCATTTGTTGGGTGACATCCTATGTCCCAACTCCCAACGTTTATGCCCTAGAGCCCAAGTCCGAATTAATAGCTTCGTCAAGCAAATCAATACTATTTTGTGATGTCCGACACCACCCCATAGGTCAAGGTAAAAAATGACACCCTGATTTTGCAGACCCATCATCAACTAACATGACCCAATAGATGCAGCTATTGGAAGGGCATCAAAAACTTAATTTTTGCTAGGGATTTCTCACATTCATCACAGGCAGTGCATACATATGAATATTAAAAATAATAAAATTATTGTGATAGCATGACCTTTTTTTTCATCCAACAAAAATCAGCACATGAAACATCCGCAACATAGGCGTCTACTCCTTAGACGTCACCGCTCGTTCGTCTGGTAGTAGTCGTGCTGTCTCGTGCTCGCTATATGTCGATGAATTACGTCATTTATTCGGCTATTACACACTAATAGAAATTAAAATAAATAAAATTACATCACATAGACACTTCACAACCCGACACGTTGACCAAATACAATATGCGAATAGCCTCAACCGGTTGTAAATAACTTGTGTCGTGCAGGACACATAAATAATTACACAGATCATCTTACATGATTTTGAGGTCATACTGTCACATCATTTTCTGTAAAAACAAGTTAGACGTTTTTACAGAATGCATGTGACACGTATTTTCGCAAAATACGTGTTTAGCCCCATCAGCCAGAGACGGATATAACGGACTGTTCGCATGCTGTTACACGCTAACAGATATGACATTTGAATGATATAACAGTTCGCGCCGTGCATCAAACTAATATACTGAATGCACTCGCAACCTCGTAGTCAGCCACGTAACGCTTACACGCCATGATGAAGACAGCCATTTAGCCATTCACTTAATGAGGAGGCAAGAACGGAAAATAACAGTCTGACTTACACGTAATGCTATAAATCTAAATGATCTTTTCTACAGCCAAACACCTAATTTTAATCTAGATCAAAAACATCAAGCATGGCTCTGATACCACTGTAAGGGAAGACGTGGGATGCTACTCGCTAGCACACAATAAAATTAACCGCGTAAAACAGAAACACTTGGATGTGGATGATCATAGATATACCTTCACGTCGAGAGGTGCAGCGGAAGACTCGTAGTCGATGGGGAGGTAGTCGTTAGGCCTGACGAAATGCACAATGTAGCAGCACCTCTACGAACGTCCACACTAATGGAGAGACGAACCCCGCACTGCAACGTGCTAGCGTTCTGTGGCACGGATGTGGATCCGCGACCAACTTTTGATGTGGAAGGAGACATGGAGCAGATCCTCCCCGCAGCAGCAACCTGACGCGTCTCATGTGTGAGGGATGGCAACTTGTGTGCGGCGGCTGCAGTGGTGGAGGCTCTCTTGGGATTAGGGTTAGAGGGCAGCCATCTATTATTTATAGTAAAAATAATGGGCCCTCCTACATAGGCCTTTGTTCAACCTTGGGCAGACCTAACAGTTTGTTGGATGGAAATTGCTGTATGCTGAGTTGTGGGAGTGGAAATTATGAACCAATCTGCTTCGACTAGTTCCTTAAAGCAGGAGCATGGATCGATTAGGATAGAGAAACTTGATGTTTCCTGAGCTTGTCTAGTTGTTTACATATTCTGAATCTAAGTTGTCAGCTTTCCAAACTGGTTCACCAGTCCATGTAACATGGTCCCAACTGTTAGCTTCATCATCATTCCGCACAAATTCATGTTTGACAGTATTTGACCTATTCCATAGGTACTGTACTGGGAAGATGGATGCTAGTGTGAGTTGAGAACTAACCTTAAATTTACTTTTAGCAGTTGAATCAACTCTACAGTTTTAATGATCCACCACTCCAAATAAAGGTGTAGCAAGAGATTCCTTCTTTTACGAATTTCTGAAGCTAAAAAACTGAAATTTTGTTATAATGCAGTTGAAGAAAATTATTTTAGCCCTTGAAAAAATGTTCTTGGTATGCTGTTGTATGACAATTTGTCTATCTGTTAAATATCATACATTCTATCAGTATCATGCTACCATTTATAATGGAGTGTACTCAAAAAGCAAATACAGTTGAGCCACTCTAACAAAGATGTACAAGAAAATTTTGTATATTAATAAGTATTTTAACTATGGAAGGTATTTTGTAGTGTACTTACCTTTAAAGTCGTACTAGTTGCTACCACCGGGAGCGAAGAACTGATCGATGGGGTCATCTCCTCCATCTGGCCTCCTGTAGACGGAGTGCGCAAATTTGCAGAGGAGGAGTCTCCAGATTTCGTGGCCTTGACGATGATCCCTAACGATCAATAAGGATACATGTTTTAAGTATACTAAAAGTTTACAACAATTTGAAGAACGTAACGAGTATATATACCCCGTGTTCCGGTGGGAAGAGGCAGTGTAGGCATAGGTAGCGGTGGAGACAACAGTAGCTGTGCAGGCAGTCCAAGCTGAGAAAAGTATCCCTAAAATGTTTCTAAACTGTTTAGCATAATTCTTCTCTAAATTTTTTACATAAATAATTGAACTCTTAATAATGTACCTGCATCTCTTGTTGCCATGTTGCGAGGTTCGAGAAACGGTCATTCTGTGCTTTTATGCACTCTTCCTGTTGTCTCATGTGGTCTCTCAATGAAGTTTGCTCCTCCATCTGAATCTGGACTCATTTCTGAATGCCTATGTCGAGAAGAACTCTGTCCGCTGTGCATTGAATGTAACTCCGAGAGAACCGCATTGGTGTTCATGATACCACTGAACATCAAACACTTACAATAATCATATTTCATAATTATAATGTGACACTTGTAAACAATATATGTTTGAGAATAAAGGAATATGAGAGTTACAAGTTGACCTCTCATGACGTTTTCCTTTACTGGATTGGTACAAAGCAACATTGAGGTCTTGCTTTCTCCAATCATAGCCATCTTCATGATGATGGACCACTTGTTGAGCATATTTATCCTACATCAAAAATTAATTGTAAAACAATTATACAACAATTTTATTTTTTAATCATTAATTTTACTAATATGATGCACCAAGTTCAAAGTGGTTGTCAGAGTGAACAGTTGACCATCATCGGTGCCTCTATGCGCTCATATAGGCATCAAAGAAAGAGGTCTCCTCTGCACTTTCAGCAGCCTACAGAGACATATTAGAAACATGAATGCGCAAAAGCATATATAGTATGAAGAAATTGTAAACATATTAAGCTCATCATTCGTTTAGAAAGACGAATATGACCATCTCCACTGTAACTATGGAGAACTTGACCAACTGCCTCACGGTTGATTCTCTTTTAGGTAGATTTCTCTCAATACTCCCTCAATGCCCATTAAGCACAAAAAGCATAATAAGCATCGGAGCACTTAACCACCCAAGAAATCCGTATCCAACGGTATTGATCCTCATCTCTTGTTCAACATCTGCCCAAGCTTCTCCTTGTAGTACAGGCACACAACCGTGATTCGTGTGTGAGACTAATGTAAACATGTTACACCGTGAAAAAAGTGATATATATCAGAGAGAATCAAGTCACGAAGACGACACAACAAGAATCACTCAAATCCGTCAAGAGAAACTCCAGTTACGATCGAAAGATCGAACAAAGGTCAATCTGTTCTACTGAGTAAAAAACAGATCTGCAATACTACAAAGAAACTCGTGTAGATTTAAAATCTCAAATCAAATGACCGTGGAAGTTTGACAGATGATATATAATCAAGTTTTGAAGACAAACCAAAAAGAATAACGTCAATTGGATCTGTAAAACCCGAGTTATGATAAAACAATAGAAGAAAGGTAGTGCTGTGCAGAAAACTCAACGAGAAAACTTGTCTGAAACAAGTCGGACGAACAAGGCACAAAAGTTCCTTCAAACTACGAATTTTATTGATCAAACCATAAGAGGAACAGCCCCAAAGTCATCTACCACGAGCCCTGGTCTCCCTTGCTTATATAACGATCCCTTAGGCCAACCCAAACCTAACTAGGACTCCAATCCTACACAATTCACGAATCGAAACCTTCCATAACTGCTCAAGACTTTTCTATACGCAAATAGAAGCAATCTTAAGACTTATAAACACCTTAGGAATGTATCCCAAATTCCTAAAACAACTCAAATTCATGACTCACATGAAATCCTATCATAACCAACTCAAAGCTTTCCATATTGAGCCATAACCGACTTCGCTGCAACCGAAGTCATCAACCGATACGATCCGATCCTTCCAACCAGATCTTTCTTTCCTTAGCCCATCTTCAGAACCATGTTGCCACATCATGCACTGCATGCATACGTGGGAACACCTTCCTTCGATGTCCAGTAACCTTCATATGCACTGCCTTTGATTCAATCATCCTACGCAACCTCCCGATCAACTCAACCACAATTCCTCCCGAACTTGGTTGTTGAACCTCATCTTCTCCCTAAAACTAGTTCAATGGATCCCATCACCAGCCATGTCTTGAACTCAATCAACACCTGCACATGAACAAACAACCAATCCGTACGAGCCCAAGTCTGCGACTTGACTCAAATTAGTTCCGAACACAACACCTTACATGAGCACCTCACACAAGCATGTTGCAAAGCATAGCAAAACGATATCAGCCATATCAACCAAAGCACACCAAAAACTTAGTAAATAAATACTAAGCAATCTTTCTAACAATGTAAAGCAAGTTCCAAACATTTCACAGTAAAAGCAGGAACATTGCGATCAAGCTCCGAATCTTGCCAAAGCTAACCAGAGCTTGAGTCGGAGCTTACCAAAGCTAGTACAACCTAGCGCCGGAGCTTACCAAAGCTAGAACAACCTAGTGCCAGAGCTTACCAAAGCTGGTCGGAACTAGTCAACCCAACCCAAAAGCCAGAGCTAGAAAAATATGTCGGAGCTAACCAACATAAGTCAGACCTAGCAGAACATATCGGAGCTTAACAAAGACATGCCGAGCTACCCAAAAACATGTTGGACCTTGACAAAGCAAGTCGGACCTATTGTCGGACCTTACAGAAGCTCGAAGCTAGTGTCGGACCTTGCTAAAGAGGGTTTTTTGGCAGAATTTTAGAACTTATATCATCAAAGCCAATGTATTTAGTACAAGCCAACGTATTCAGCACACATAGGTTTCACAATCTCCCCCTTGATGAATGCATTGGCAACACCACTTAAAATCCAAACATTGGCTTATTCACATTAAAAATTTTGAAAACAATTTCTCCCCCTTTGGCAACACCACATAAACAATTTTTTATTTTGAGAAAAATCGTGCCAAAAACAATTGTGAATATGTGCAATGTGTAATGAGTATCTCCCCCTTACATACTTATCTTTAAAAATTCACATATTATCTATTATCTCTGCCCCTTTGACAATGTATTTAGCAAGGTTCAAAAGAGAAATTTCAAATGTTATGAGCATATTATAACATATACATATAAAAGAAAGCTCATCCAAATCATACTATCATGTAACTTAAACTATCACATCAATGAAATACATAAAGTAGTGTAAGCCATGCTAGAGATTAAGTGTAATTTTCAATTTAAGCAAGTAATGATCTCACAAACTTAACTATTTCAATACCTGAAAGCATGACACTTGTTGCTGCAATTTTTTTAAAGCACAAATTTTTAACATATGACATTTGCAAGAGATTGTATGCTGCATCTGCCTTATTCTAACCAACCAAGCCAAGCCTATGTCATTTGACAATCAAAAGCTTAAAGACATGATTTTAGTCATACACAACTTCTTCCAAGTTCATATCTAAGTGCAATGATAAGCCATCTCAAAAGAAGAAGTGCAATGCATGCATATTCTCTTGATCTTTTCTCAATTTATATTTGTTCATAAAAACTCAACATGTGAGTTGATTACTCTATTAATTCTTTATGATTAAAAGCACTTGTGAGCATGCAACAAGTTCAAAACAGCAAGAAAGTTCGACCATGACTAGATTTGGTGTAAGTAATTATTCCAATTACTAGACATGGCAAAAACTACAAAATGTATAACACGAGTAATGTAGTAAGAACATTCAGCATGTAAAAGGAATCACAAAGTCATACATGTATGAAATACTATGCTCATATTATTTTAATTTCAGATTCACACATAGACTTCTCAAGTTTCAAAACTCCCCCTCAATTTAAGCCATGAGGATGCATAACCCCTATTTAACTACGAATGAAACAAAAATGAGTGAAATCCAAAGGTTTTGTAAAAATGTCAACCAATTCTTGTTTGGTATCTACATGGTGAAGCACAATGTTTCCTTTTTCAATATTATTACGGAGAAAGTGATTCCTAATGTCAATAAGCTTAGTTCCAGAATTTGCACGGGGTTTTTAGCAATGCAAATGGCACTAGTGTTATCACAAAACAGTGGAACACTATCTAGATCAACCCCATAGTCCTTAAGTGTTTGAACAATCCAAATAATTTGTGAGCAAACACTAGCAGCAGCTACATATTAAAATTCAACTGTGGATTGTGCAACTGAGTTTTGTTTTATAGAGAACCAAGCAACAGGTGAATTATCAAGAAAATGACAAGCACCGGAAGTACTTTTCCTATCAATCCTACAACCCCAAAAATCAGCATCCGAAAAATCTTTCAAAGTAACAGTTGAGGAAGAAGGATGAAAAATGCCAAATTCTTGAGTTCCATGTAGGTACCTGAGAATCCTTTTGAGGGCTTGATGATGTGAAGCACGTGGGGAGCCTTGAAACCGTGCACAAAGACATACGCTGCATTGTATGTTTGATCTTGATGTTGTGAGGTACAAAAGTGATCCGATCATGCTTCTATATTCTTTTTGATCCACGGGTTCACCATCTTCATCAAGTTCAAGTGCTGTTGCAGTTCCCATTGGTGTCCGAAGAGGCTTTCTTTTGTCCATGTTGAAGCATCTTAGGGGGTCTTTTGTATACTTCGTTTGATGCACAAAGGTACCCTCCTTGGTTTGCTTGATTTGCAGCCACAAAAAGTATGCAAGCTCTCCCATCATACTCATCTGAAATTCTGAACTCATCACAGCAGAAAACTTGGACACAAGATCATGAGAAGCACAAACAAAGATATTATCATCCACATACACTTGAACGAATAATGAGTCATTGCCATGCTTAAGCACAAAAAGAGTTTTATCAACCTTGCCCATGGAGAACCCCTTTTCAAGTAAGAATGTTTTAACCTATCATACCATGCTCTAGGGGCTTCTTTGAGACTGTACAATGCTTTTGACAGTTTGTAAACATGATTAGGAAAATCTAGATTTTCAAAACCAGGTGGTTGTTTGGCATAAACCTCCTCATCTATGTAGCCATTAAGAAAAGCACTTTTAACATCCATTTGATATAGCTTAAAACCTTTAGATGCAGCAAAAGCTAACAAAATTCTTATGGCTTCTAATCTAGCAACAGGAGCAAAAGTTTCATCAAAATGTAGACCTTCAACTTGAGTGAATCCTTGGGCAACCAGCCTATCCTTATTCCTAACCACAACCCCATCCTCACTCCGTTTATTTTTAAACACCCATTTAGTTGCAATTAGAGTGTGACCTTGAGGTGGAAGTATAAGTTTCCAAACATTATTCCTTTCAAAATTTTCTAACTCTTCTTGCATGGCAATAATCTAAGATTCATTAGTGAGTGCGTGTGATATATCTTTGGGTTCAAAAGAAGCAACAAAAGCAGAATGAGCATGAGAGTTTGGATCGCAAAACCTGGACTGTGTGACTCATTCGTGCAAGCTTCCAATAATTTGTTGTGGGGGATGACTTTTGAGAACCCGGAGGGAAGTGGACACTTCACAATCTTCTTCTTTTTCATTTTCATCACAAATCGATGAACCTGTGACTTGAGGAGAATCTGGACCAGCAATGGTGGTCATCGGTGCTGGCAATGAATCAAAATCAGGAGCTGGAACAATGTCATTAGCTGCTGAATTTTTGGGCAGCAGGACCACTTCTTCCTCATCTTCAATGAAAATGCTCTCCACCTACAGATATGGATCCGGACCTGTAGTGTTTAAACTAGTACCTGTGCTAGCTTCATCAAAAGACACTTCATAAGTCTCCACAATTTTGTTAGTGTCAAGTAAAAGCACACGGTAGCCTCTAGTATGAGATGGATAACCAAGAAACATGCCATCAATAGATCTAGGTTCAAATTTATCAAGATTACCATGTTTCTTAACAAAGCATTTGCAACCAAAGACCTGAAAATGTGTAACACTAGACCTATGTCCAAATCGGATCACATATGATGTTTTACCTAGCTTAGTGCGCAAGAAAACACAATTTGAGACATAACAAGCAGTTGTAATCGCATCAGCCCAAAATTTCCTAGGAGTTTGATATTAATCAAGCATAGTCCTAGCCATCTCAACTAAGGTTTTGTTCTCTCTTTATACAACACCATTTTGTTGAGACACATATGGTGAAGAAAATTGACGATCTATTCCATTTTTAGCACAAAAGTGATCAAAAGATTGATTTTTAAATTCGGTTCCATTACCACTTCTAATTTATTTTAAAGATCCTGGGTGATCAATTGACAATCTAAGAAATAAAGTTCTAAATTGACTAAAAGCTTCATTCTTAGATGCCATAAAGTAAACCCAAGAGTATCTAGAATAATCATCAACAATCACTAGAACATACCATTTACCCCCGAAGGATTGAACACGTGAAGGTCCTACGGTGTCAAGGTGCAAAAGTTGACCCGGTTCAGTTGTCATGATCATTGTGAGATGAGTATGTGAACCTGCAACCATCTTAGCATGTCTACAAGAAGAGCACACAATTTCTTTGTCCCCTTTAAGCTTAGGCAGCCCATGTATGCGATCATGAGCACTAATACGCGTGAGATGATCAAAGCCTACGTAACCAAGTCTACGATGCCAAAAATATAAGTCTTTGTAATCATTAGCAACTAGACACCTATGCTTAGAGGAAGACATATCAAAATCAGCTTTAAAAACTCTTCCAAACCGTGACATGTTAAAAATAAGCTCACTGTTTGAATTTACAACTTTGCAGCAATTTTTAGTGAAAATAATTATCAGATTTTCATCTAGCAGTTGTGAAATAGAAAGCAAGTTGTATTTCAAATTTTTAGCAAGTGCCACATCCTTCAAAGTGTAGTTATCATTTACTCTAACCGAACCCTTAGCAATTATAGGAGTTGAAGAATTATCGGCAAAAGTAACATTCTCTACACATGACACAAAAGATAGGGAGGAGAACCATTCTTTGTTACCAGTCACGTGGCGTGAGCAACCTGAATCCACAATCCAAATGTTCTCCTTCCTCAAGCATGTAACCTACATAGAAGAATAATGCGTCGATGACTCAATACTGGGGTTAGTCAAAAGGCATTTAGGAATCTAGTGTTGAGTCACATGACGTGCGGCAGGAATAACACGCGAAAGCGGAGATAAAACATTAGTTTTATGAGCCAAAGTTTGAGGATTTTTGTACCCAACTACTGTCCTACGGGATGTTACATGTGTAGCATGAAAAACAGTAGGCTTGGAAGCAAACTTTGCATGTTTCTGACTCATTACAGTAGATTGCATGTTCCTATCATTCGGGTTAGCAAGTGCAACAAATTTTGCATAAAAGTTATGAGATCTAGCAATCATTCTTTCCTTTTTATGTTGTTTATTTAGTCTATATTAAAAATCTATGACATGACCATCTCTACCACAGTAGGTACAATGAAATTTAACTTTGTGTTCATGTCTAGATGAGCAAGCAACATTTTTATTTGAAGCCGAATGAGACAACATTCCTGTAGATTTGAAAACCGCTTCTTTTTATTTAGGAACTGTTTGAATCAAACCACTTTCTAATGACTTTACAATTTTAGGTGGATGTGCCTTAGCATGAGCATGAGAATCAAAACCTAAACCAGTTTTATCATTGCAAAACTTGGAAGAATTCAACAGGAAATTTAGATTCTTATTCCCATTACATAACTAATCTAATGTCCTATGCATGTCATCAAGTTTATTGGACAAATCAAGGCAATTTTCACATTAAGTTTTTCCTTTTAATTTGTAATTGGAACAATATTTAACTTCATGAGAACGTAAAGCATTGTTCAATATATAAATTTTTTTCATAACATCTTGTAGTTTCTTATCAAGATCATCACAACTAGAACAATGCAAATCAATTGTAGAACAAGAAGCATCCTTTAAGTTTCCAATATTAAGCGCAACAAGCTTTTTGTTCTTTTTAATTTCAAGTTCAAGTTTATCAAGTGTCAAGGTATGTGCAATTCTTAAGGAGGACAGTTGTTCAATATTAAGTCACATGAGGAACAAGAATCATCACTAGGAATCAAGGATTTCAACTGATTAATTTCATATTCTAGTGACTCAATTTTAACAGTATTTTCCCTAAGCTTTTTGTCCTTTTTCTTAACAATAACAGTGGCATGAGAAATAGCATCACACATTTCTTCGCAAGTAGGACATACCTCTTCATTGTCGCTGTTGTGTTCTACCTCCTCCATACTTGATCTTGACTTGCCTGCCATGAAGCACAAGTTTGCCAAATAATCTTCATCTTCGTTACTTCCAATGTACACATCGCTTGAGCCAAGTTCTTGAAGTGCGGTGATGAAGCTGTTTATCATCTTGCGTCCTATAGTACCCTTCTTTTTCTTGTTGGAGTTTCCAGAGGTGGTCTTGACCTTGTTCTTCTTTTCCTCACAGGTAGAAGGACCTGAAAGATTAGGGCATTCTGTACGAAAGTGTCCTGTCTTACAACATTCAAAACAACATTGAGGTCCGAAGCTTCCTCTCCTTCTAGTTCTCACATTTTGCAATGCTTTTGATAATCTAGTAGAGATGAGTGCTAACTCCTCTTCTGGAAATTCCTCGATCTGCTCAAGGGTTAGTGAGGACAAAAAAGCAAGAGCATTGCAAGATGATGATTGGACGGAGCTAGGAATATCACGTTGTGAGACAAATGCAATAGACTTATTTGGATTTTTACGTGATAAGATGTTAATTTCATGAGTTTTTAGTTTAGAGTAAAGCACATATAATATAATAGAACTCATGACAGTTGATTCACGAATAGATGTAACTTTCATCTCTCAGATTGACATGTCTAATGCACCAAGAAGTTTCCTAGCATTCTCCGCATTAGAAAAGTTAACATTGATACTATGCAGGTTGCTGAGAATTTTATTGAAACAAGCAAAAAGGTCATCGATAGACTCACCGGGTTGCATCTAGAAATGCATGTATTCCTTTTTGAACATATCTTGTCTCACCTCCTTGATCGTGGTTGATCCTTCGTGATAGTCACAAAGTGCTCTCCACACATCGTATGAAGATAAGAGGTGTGCAATGGGGTCGAAGTCGCTCTGAGTGAGTCCTTGGATGATCAAGTTCCTGGCTTTGTTGTTGTTGTCGACATCTGCGGGTTCATAGCCCTAACTTGATCATTTGGTGGCACTTCATAAGGTTTTTATACCTTTTCCCATACGCCGAAGCCTTGTGCCTGGATAAAAGCTTCCATGCGTGCTTTCCAAACCTAAAAATCAATGCCAACAAACACACAAGGTTTTGTGGACTACTTCTCCATGAGGATTAGTCAAAAACACGTGCAAATCACAAAGATTGGAGAACCGTGGATCTGATACCAATTATAGGATCGAAGAGCACGTGAAAAGCTACCAGAGGGGGGGGGGTGAATGGTAGATTAAAACTTTTTCAGCAGAAGCAATGAAAACCCCTTGGAAGAAAAACGATTTGTTAAAGAATTCATGTGTGAGACTAATCTAAACGTGTTCCACCGTGAAAAAAGTGATAGATATCAGAGAGAATCAAGTCACGAAGACAACACAACAATAATAACTCAAATTTGTCGAGAGAAACTCCAGTTACGATCGAAAGATCAAACAAAGGTCAATCTGTTCTACCGAGTAAAAAACAGATCTGCAATACTGCAAAGAAACTCATGTAGATTTAATATCACAAATTCAATGAGCTTGAAATTTTTAAAGATGATAGATAATCAAGTTTTGAAGACAACCAAAAATGAATCACGTCAATTGGATCTGTAAAACTTGAGTTCTGATAAACCATTGAAGAAAGATAGTGCTGTGCAAAAAACTCGATGAGAAAAACTTGTCTGGTACGAGTCAGACGAACAAGGCATAAAAGTTCCTTCAAACTACGAATTTTTTGATCAAACCACAAGAGGAAAATCCCCAAAGTCGTCTATCACGAGCTCTGGCCTCCCTTGCTTATATAACCAGCTCTTAGGCCAAACCAAATCTAACTAGGACTCCAATCCTACTCAATTCACGAATTGAAACATTCCATAACTGCTCAAGACTTCTATACGCATATAGAAGCAATCTTAAGACTTCCAAACACCTTAGGAACGTATCCCACATTCCTAAAAAACCTCAAATTTGTGACCCACATGAAATCCTATAATAACCAACTCAAAGCTTTCCATATTGAGCCATAACCGACTCCGCCGCAGCCGAAGTCATCAATCGATACGATTCGATCCTTCCAACCAGATCTTTCTTTCCTTAGCACATCTTCAGAACCATGTTGCCACGTCATGAACTGCATGCATGCGTGCGAACACCTTCCTTCAACGTCCAGTAACCTTCATATGCACTGCCCTTGATTATCATCTTGCGCAACCTCCCGATCAACTCAACCACAATTCCTCCCGAACTTGGTTGTTGAACCTCATCTTGTCCCTAAGACTAGTTCAATGGATCCCGTCACCATCCATGACTTGAATGAAAGCAATACCTGCACATGAACAAACAACCAATCCGTACGAGCCCAAGTCCGCGACTTGACTCAAATTAGTTCCGAACACAACACCTTGCGTGAGCACCTCACACAAGCATGTTGCAAAGCATAGCAAAACGATATCAGCCATATTAACCAAAACGCACCAAAAACTTAGTAAATGAATACTAAGCAATCTTTCTAACAATGTAAAGCAAGTTCGAAACATTTTACAGTAAAAGTAGGAACATTGTGATCAAGCTCCGAATCTTGCCAAAGCTAACCAGGGCTTGAGCCGGAGCTTACCAAAGCTAGTGCAACCTAGCGCTGGAGCTTACCAAAGCTGATACAACCTAGCGCTGGAGCTTACCAAAGCTGGTCGAAACTAGTCAACCCAAAAGCCGGAGCTGGAAAAACATGTCAGAGCTAACCAACATAAGTCGGACCTAGCAAAACATATCGAAGCTTAACAAAGACATGCTGGAGCTATCAAAGACATGCCAGAGCTAAAGACAAAGCTCACCGGAGCTACCCATAGACATGTTGGACCTTGACAAAGCAAGTCGGACCTATTGTCGGACCTTGCAGAAGATCAGAGCTAGAGTAAGACCTTGCTAAAGAAGGTGTTTTGGCAGAATTTTAGAACTTATATCATCAAATCCAATGTATTCAGTACAAGCCAATGTATTTAGCACACATAGGTCTCACAATGTCATTCACAACATTGCGCGCTTTTTTATGAAAGACTTTTTGTGCTTGTTACTCGAGAGCAACGTTATGGTCATCGGACAAGTGATATCGTTCTTGCAAAGACAACATGACAACTATTAGAAAAAAATATCATCAAGATAAATATGATGCAATCTAGGAAAATCATATACAAAATCATGCTAGACAGCTCCTGCCACATTTTCATGCACAACATGTTGAGCAATCTCGTAGTGCTCCAACGTTGTTGCTGATTTTTCTCACCTCTTGTAGTGATAAGACCTGGACAATGGTGATGACTTATAGCACCCAACACCGCGTTAGGCTACCAAAGGTGTTGTCGACCATGCCAATCCAAGTCACGCCATTGCTTTCAAGTCATTTCAAGAACACATTATATTTGTCCAAAAATTTGTATCTCCAATTCAATACTGAATTATACATTTACTAACAAGTCATAAACAGGAGTGGTCCTTAATCTCTGTTGTGGAGGCACAACCAGCCAGAGAGAGATTGAAGACCAATACCTAAATGATGGTGTCAAGTCTTCTATAACTGTGTCATCCTCCTCCTTCCGTGCATCTCCTAAGTGCTTATCAATTGAGGCAATGGCCCGAAAAAGAGAGTCTTGACTACGAGAAGAGCTAGCAGACCGGCTTCCAGATTTGCTTGAGGAACCAAAAAGCCCCTTAGCAGTATTCCTCACACCACGTGGCATCCTGTTAAAAAAATGATCAGAAATAAATACATAATGATACAACAAAAAGTAATAAAATGAAATAGAAATGCAATATAAAATAATTATAGGGTTAAAATTCATCGTGATCTGACGTTTTTCCGGTAACGTATTGCCGATCAACTTTCTTCTTCTATCCAACCTTAACTTTTTAGTATTTGGTTGCTTTCTCTTAATAACTATTACCTCTTCCGCTTCACTGTCTTCAACATCACCATCTATTGTATCAAGGCCTAAACCATAATCAATATAAAAAGATGGTGGGACATCATCTTCTTCGTACACTTCATACTATTCATCTTGATAGCTAGCATCACCTGGGCATATGACCGTTCTCATGGATGAACATTATATGTGCCCCGCCAAGCATTTTTCTTTGTATAACAATACAGTAAACCAACTCAACTTGGTGAGCAAGGACATAATTATCACATCAATTGGAGTCTTTTATCTTAAATTAATAGTTGAGCCATCTTGATCATGCTTCAGTGTATGTCCTTGCACTAAATAATCTTCATCAATTAATTCTCATTCATTTTCAATATACTCAAATGAAAAATATTCTAGTGCTCCTACCCTAGTAGCAATACGGGTAATCAATGAATTGCATTCAATTGGCCCTACCTTTGGGATGTAATCTAACCATTGTGTCATCATGACAATAACTGGAGCAACTTTTATCTTAAAATTTTCAGCTCATCATCATGTATTATCCTTACATCTCCTCTAGGGAACAAAGTCATAGCCACCCATTTATGCATGAAGCGTAAAGTAGGGTTGTGCAAGTGGATATTCCTAGGTGCACTACATCTGACCTCACAGTTAAATCTTGCCAAAAACTTTGTTTGCTAAACTTAGGCAAAGTGTCTAAATATAGCAAACAACATTTATGGAAGCCTATGATTTCTGTATTCTTTTTGAAATAATCAAAAAGTAATACCATCAAATCCTAGCTTGAGTGTGCAAAGGAATTGTATGGAGAGAAGGATTGAACCTTTCTCCTCTATGTAAGCAAAATTTTCCCATCCTATTGCACGCCAAATGGAAAAGAATTTGGAATCCATACCTATTTTGGTGATCAAATCCGGATCATAAGCTTTTGTATGAGAAAACTCACGATCTTGGAGGATCTTGCGTGCTTGATCTTCAACTTCACTTTGGATGTCAAGGTCGTCGTCGTGAAGAAGTTGATGTGGGTTGATCCTCTCACCCATGGGAGTGTCCTCTCCTACACTCCTCCTCCGTGAACTTGGTGTAGCAACAGAAGAGGGGCATGCACTTGAGTCTTCACCATGGCTTAAGCTTGCAGCCTTCTTCCTCTTTCCCAAAAAAACCTCTTCATTCCTTTCATGGCTACAAAAAGCAAGAACACAACAAGGCAAAAACTCGAAAGAGGTGATGTTAGTGAAAACAAAACCCTGACGAATTTTCCTTTGAAGATCTTAAGAGAAAATTGCAAATGAAAACAAAAGCAAATATTTTTGGGTTGTGAATAGATCAAGGGCACTTCAATGAAAAGCAAAAAAATGATGTGAGCAAGAGTGACATCGGGGATGTAAGAAATGAGGTGAAGTGTGAAGAGAAGTGCTCCTCACGACCACCTTTTCTAGTGTGCAATCCCCAACAGTGACTAGGGAGCCAAATGTAGCCGTTAGAGGAGACAGAGCCAACATGGCTCTATCCCCTAGTCGGCCGAACAGGGGGGTCGGCTGACATGACAGGTGGACCCCCTGTTCCCTCTTTTGGCAGGTGGATCCCCAACGGCTATTGAATAAGCCCTTTGGTGAATTACCACTTTTGCAACTCAGAAAAATTGTTTTCGAATAAATACTCTTTTTTTCTTCAAAACCAACATTTTCTTTTGTGAAAAATAAATAAATAAAAATGATAATTGTGAATATAAGATTCTCAACTTGCTAAGAAAAACCAAATCTGATGTGGGGAAAATCACTAAGTGGGGAAAAAATCAAATAAAGAGAAGAGAAAAGAAAAATCAAATAAAGGATAACTACCAATTTAACCTATTGGCTAGGTCTCACCACCATCCAATGAGATGGACCTTCCTCCTTCATTTCTTAACATCCGGGCCCGGAGGGATGGGCTCGGACGGCTTGTCTTTCTTCCTCCGCCATTCCTTCTTTGGCGGCTTGGTGAACTTGGGCCTTTGAGGAGGCTCGGACTTTTCCGTCTTCTTGGGGTGTAGGCGTGGACGATAAGACGGGTTTTCTGTATAGATCAAATTACTCATGAATACTATGAGCGGGTCCAACTTTGGAGGTGTGATTTCGACCTATTGAATGTGCCTAACATTCAACCCATACTTGATACAAATCATGGAGCATTGCTCCAACTTTGGCGAAAGTTAAACTTCTCCTCCTTGCCATTGATATGGAAGTGGATTTCTCTAGCTCCCACATCTATGCAAGCCTTCACGGTGCTTTGGAATGGACACCCTAGAATGAGTGGCATATCCTTCCCGACCTCCATGTCGAGCACTACGAAATCGACGGGTATGAAGAAATTTCGGGATTTTCATCGGGACATCTTCAGCAATACCTACCGGATAACGGACTGAGGAATCAACAAGTTGGAGCTGCATTGGTGTTGGAGTAAGCTCCGTGAAGTTCAGCTGGTCGAAAACCACCTTGGGAATCACACTCGCACTTGCTCCATGGTCACAAAGGGCCTTGTCAAAGTGGTGTGCTCCAATTGAGCATGAGATTGTAGGACATCCAGGGTCCTTCAGCCAATTGCCTGCTTGTAAAGAAATCATGTTGGCACTTTCCTCGGGAGGTTCAGGCTGTCCTGGCATCTAGCAGTGGTGCAAGAAATACTTGTTGGTAGGTTTTGATTCTTAAATGAACATCCGCAAGCACACGAAAACTATTGATATAGCATCTCCCCTTTAAAGAGTATTCCCAAAGGGTGTCATTTATATTTTCCCAAAGGGAGGCTAGGTGGAAGCAAAACAATCATCAAGTTGAGAGGCTAGGTTGATCTAGGTAGGGTTCTAGCAAGGATAGATAAAAGGGTAATTGAGGTAGTGTGACACACACAAGAGCATCCTATAATAAGGGGGTAGATGAGTAATAGAGGGACTAGGCTAAGAGTTAGGTAGATACTCCAACTATGCTTCTAATGTACATATACATAGCCTAAGTTAGTTATTGAAAGTGCATCTAGGCAATACCTTGCAGGTTTTGCACGATTGATGACAAACAAATGAGATCCTAGTGAACTTGATGAGATGACTGCAGGTTAAGCTAAATGAGATAGTTTGGTGCACTAAAAAAGGTGAAAAATGAAGTGGTGTACAAAAGAGAGAAGCACAACTGACAGTTGAAGCCCAAAGTAGATTTAAATGTATAGGATATGTGTGAGAGACACATCCCAAGAGATCAAGTCTTTGCATAGGGGTAAGGGCTTAAAATCATCTTAAAATTCACTGAGCACCCGGACTAGTCCGTTCATAGACCAGACTAGTCCGTTCAACTCGCTGTTGTCCAAATACACTGTGCACCGGACTAGTCCAATCACTTATCGGACTAGTCCGTTAAACTTTTAGGAACCACTTTTCCAGTGCACCGGACCAGTCCGATCTTGGACCGGACTAGTCCGTTCAAGTCTCTATAAACCCTTTTCACTACACTCCGGACAAGTCCATCCATAGGACCAGACTAGTCCATTGAACTCTCTGATTTTCAATAACACATAGCACCGGACAAGTCTGTTCTTGGATCAGACTAGTCCGTTCAACTATCTGGAGTTCAATTTCACTTGCCACCGGACAAGTTCAGACACCTACCAGACTAGTCCGATATACCTCACAAAATCAGGGTTTCTAGTGTGCTACACATTTCACGCTGACTTTTACACAGCATACCTGACAAGTCCGATCCCCAGTACGGACTAGTCCGGTCGTCGGGATCCCTAACGGTAACAATTTTGGAAACACTATAAATAGGAGATCCACAACCCCACAAACAGTTTTAACATATTCTACTGTTCACAACTCAAACCCTAGCGCCGCCACTTGTCCCAAGATCCTAAAAACACATCTCCCCACGCATGTAAAGTCCTCAAAGGTGAATATATATTGAGTATTCAGATTTGGGGTTGGGAGATCGTTGTCTACACTTCGTTGAACTCTTGGGGTTTGATCTCTTCACACTCATGCTTTTCATTGTAACCTTTTCGAGTGTATTTGATCATCTTTTTATAGTAATTCTTGTAGGAGCCCTCAACGTGTGAGGTTGCCCCATAAACTCGGTGATTACCCGTGATAGTGGAATCAAGTCGGCCTTGTGTGGTGACTTGACGAGGGAAAGGGTTTGATGAGACCCGACTCTGTGTGGGATTCCTCAACGAGGAGTAGATCTCTTTGGTGAGATCGAACCTCGGTAAAAATTGGTGTCCCACATGCTTCTTTGTATATGCATCTTCATTTATTAGGGCACATAGTTGATCAATATTATAACTTGAATTATAAATTGCTTTTCACATGCAACTTCACAATATTGATTGATAATCTAAGTGATCTCATCAGTTGTTCACATTTCCGCTACTACAAAGTTTAAATTCTTGAATCATCACTTAATGAACTCGACATATATTCTGCACACCAGACTAGTCCGCACCACAAACTGGACAATTCTGGTCTATCAAGAATTTGACCATTTGATTAAGTGTGCAGGAAATTTTCAAAGACTATTCACCCCCTAGGCCACATTCAATTTGTTTCAGAGCAGGCTCTCCAAATACGAGACTCACCTCTCGGAGAGATCAATGACCTCGGAGAAGAACAACGAGATCCCGAAGGTGCTCAATACCGAAGAAGAGCAAGATACAAAAGCCTTCGATGTACTGAAGAAAAATCCACCTGATGATGAAGAAGTGTGTCAACTCAAGGCACTTCTAAGGAAAAACTTCTAAGCCAAACGGGAAAAGAAGACGAGAAGATGACGTGGAGTGGTCATCAAGACTACTCCTGATATCCCTACCATTACAATCGTCTCAATTCCAATAATCACTATCTTTCTATTCCCATGGGAAAGCCTCCACAATTCGACGGAAACGACAACACCATGTGGCAATACAATATGAAAATGCATCTAATCTCCTTGAATCACTGTCCCTGGCATATTATGTGTACGGGTGTAGATATCCCGGATACGGACAAAGAACTAACTCCGGAATAAGAACAAGAAATTCACCGCAACGCACAAGCCATTGCAGTGATTACCTCATCACTGAGCTGGGAGGAGTTCACTAAGATTGATGGATTAGAAAGCGCAAAGGAAATCTGGGATACACTTAAAACAACACATGAAGGAAATAGGTCAGTCCGAGAAGCCATGATTGAGATGCTTGAAGGAGAGTTGGGGAGATTTGTCATTGATGAAGCCGAATAACCTCAAGACATGTACAATCGGATGAAGGCGCTTATCAACGAGATCCACACCTATAGAAGCAAGCAGTGGACTGACCATGAGGTGGTCAAAAGGATGATTAGAGCCTTTATGCCAAGAAATGTCACCTTATGCTCAATGATCAGAGAGAACCCCAGGTTTCACAAAATGACCCTAGATGAATTATTCGGCAAAATCATAAACCATGAGATGATGGAGAAGGAAGCGCAATATGTCAAGGACCTAGCTGAGCTCACCTCCTCCAAAAAGAAGGAAGTTGCTCCCAAAGCAACTTGCAAGCCTAAAGGAAAAAAAAACTTGTGAAGCTCAAGACGAAGGTGATACAAGTGATGCGAGCACTGACCTAGATGATGAAGAGATGGTACTCTTCATCAATAAATTCAAGCGCATGATGAAAAGAAGAAACGACAACAACTCAAATGAAGGGAAGAGCAGAGAAAAAGGAAAATCCAAGGCTCGACGTACCTGCTATAGTTGTGGCGAGTACGGTCACTTCATGGTTGACTGCACTTATGAAGAGAATAAGAGGAAGAAGAAAATGAAGCCTAAAAAAAAGAAGATACTCAGAAAAAGGAGGAAAGATCATTAAGCACAATTTGGCAAGGAGTGGGACTAAAACGACGAGTCTTCCTCCGATGAAGAAGAGAAGATGACCACCATTGCCATCAAGAAGCCTACCAAGAGGTCTACACTCTTTCCGAACATGGGAGGATAGCAGACTCATAACCACACTTGCCTTATGGCTAAGGAAGGCAAGAAAAAGGTTCGATTTACCCCCCCCCCCCCCCCTCTAAATTCCTCTATTGATGATTTTGATAGCTCTAGTGAAAATGAGGAGATGTTTAGGGGATTAAGTAAAACTACATTGAATAAAATGAAAATGTTGTCGGATGAAATCTTTGAGAAGGAGGAGCTTGTCAGTCAACAAGAAGTATGCTCATCCGTGAAAGGAAGAGGTATCAAGAGGTTTAGAAATTCCTTGAGCTTGAAAGAGAGAAGAGCAAGTCACTTGAGCATGAGCTAGCCTTACGTAAGGAGAACTGCTCAAAGCTAGAAGACTCACACTTTGCAATGAAGGATGAACTTGCTAACTTGACAAAAGTTAACAAGATTATTGAAGTGCAAGTTAAGTTGCTCAAGCAAAATGACTCCTCCTCCTCCAAAAGCTCACCTTCCAAAAGTGTAAGTCCGACAACTATTGCAACTTGCACATGTTCCACTAAGAGAAATGTTGTCAAACCAGATTCTTCAATTTCTCAGGCTAAGCATCCTTCCCAAAGTGGCATCTTTGACAAGGAGAAGATCAAATATGCACATGGTCACTAGACCTCCTAACATCAAAGATGGTCTCAATTTTAACAAGAACAAACACATGTCCACAAATGTTCATTCTAAGAAGAAATTTTCTTTTATTAAGGAAAAATCGCATGAATCTGACATGCATATATTATTTTGTACTTTTGATGCCTCTTTTGTACTTATGAAAGACAAATTTGGAAATGTATTTTCTAAATACGCAGGGTCACGCCACAAAAATTAGAAAACTTGTGTGTGGGTGCCCAAGACTCTTGTGACTAACCTGAGAGGACCCAAGTAAGCTTGGGTAACTAAAACCAAGGAATAATTCTATTTTGCAGGCCTACTCCTCCGGTGGATCAAAATAGGAGCTAGAAAGTGGATGCACAAATCACATGACCGGAGAGAGGAATATGTTCATGGAGTATGAGCGCAACGTATATCCAAGTGAAGGGATATACTTTAGGACAACAGCCAAGGAAAGGTTCTTGGTAGAGGTAAAATTGAAATCTCTTCTCAACATACTCTCTTGATTGTTTTACATGTAGATTCCTTAGATTATAACCTTCTTTCAATATCTCAGCCATGCGACAAATGTTATAACTGTTTCACTAATGGGGTGTGACCGTTTTTAGAAGAAGCGATGTCTCGATTGCATTCAAGGGAATGTTGAAGGGAAATATTTATCTTGTTGACTTCAACAAAGATAAAGTTAAACTCAACACTTGCTTGGTTGCTAAAACTAACATGGGATGGCTGTGGCATAAACGGCTAGCCCATGTTTGGATGAGAAATTTGCAGAAACTTCTAAAAGGTGGTCACATCTGAGACTTAAAGAATGTTGTTTTTGAGAGAGACAGGCCGTGCAGTGCTTGCTAGGCGGGAAAACAGGTTGGAGCACCGCACCTCGCCAAGAACGTGATGGCTACCACAAGACCGTTGAAACTTCCTGACATGGACCTTTTTGGGGCAATTGCTTATATAAGTATCGGCGGTAATAAATATGATTTAGTTATTGTTGAAGATTTTTCAAGATTCACATGGGTATTTTTCTTGTATGTAAATCAGAAACTCTGGGAATCCTTAATAAATACTTGAAAAAAGCTCAGAACAATTCTCCTCAACTGTGAAGAACATTAGAAGTGACAACGGGACAAAATTCAAGAATACTCAAGTTGAGGAGTACTTAGATGAAGAAGGAATAAAGCACGAATTTTCGGAACCCTACTCCCCTCAACAAAATGGGGTGACCGAAAGGAAATACAGAACACAAATCGAGATGGCGAGGACAATGTTGGATGAATACAAGAAATTGGACCGGTTTTGGGCTGAAGCGGTGAACACCGTTTGTCACGCCACAAACCGGTTGTATCTTCATCGACTCTTGAAGAAAATGCCATACGAGCTTCTCACCGGTAACAAAACAAATGTTTCGTATTTTATAGTATTTTGTTGCAAATGTTTTATTCTGAACAAGAAACCGAGGACATCGAAGTTATCTTCAAAAATCTCATGAAGGGTTCTTGCGCAGTTATGATTCGAACGCCTACGCCTATCGTGTCTTCAACATAGTCTCTGGCCTTGTTGAAGTAGCATGTGACGTAATGTTCGATGAAGTTAACGGCTTCCAAGTGGAGCAAGTTGATAAGTGTGTGCTAGATCAAGAATAATCCCCATGTCAAGTGTTGAGGAGGATGGCACTTGGCAATATTCTACCTCAAGAGCAACCACAAGACTCAAGTACACAAGATGAAACTCAACAGGGAAGCAATGATTAAGGGGGAGCTCATGCACAAGATCAAGATCAGGAAGATCAAGAAGATCAACACAACCACAAAAGCAATGATCTAGGGGGAGACAATGATTATGAAGACAATGAAGAACAATAAACTTCACAAGTCCCTCACCCAAGAGTACATCAGAGTGTACAAAGAGATCATCCCGTCAATAACATCATTGGAGACATTGCTAAGGGAGTAACTACTAGATCTCGCATAGCAATTTTTTGTGAACACTACTCTTTTGTCGCTTTTCTGGAACCATACAGGGTAGAAGAAGCACTAAAGGATCCATATTGGGTGATTGCAATGCAAGAGGAGTTGAACAACTTCAAGAGAAATGAAGTGTGGGAACTGGTGGAAAGACCAAAGACGAACATTGTTGGAACCAAATGGGTCTTTCGGAACGAACAAGATAAACATGGGGTGGTAATGAGAAATAAAGCGAGACTTCTGGCCAAAGGTTACTCACAAGTCAAAGGTTTGGACTTCGACAAAACTTTTGCTCCTGTAGGTAGACTTGAGTCCATTCGTATTTTATTGGCATATGCTACTCACCATAATTTCATGTTGTATCGAATGGACATCAAAAGTGCCTTCCTCAACGGACCAATTAAGGAGGAAGTGTACGTGGAGCCGCCACCAGAATTTGAAGATCAAGAGCACCCCAACCATGTCCTCGAGCTCGGTATGAGTGCCTTAGAGATTTTCTAACTTAAAATGGTTTTAAAATTGGAAAAGCTAATTATACTCTGTTCACAAAACACTTTGATGATCATTTGTTTGTATGTCAAATCTATGTTGATGATATGATCTTTGGTTCTACTAATAAGTCGTTTTGTGAAGAGTTTAGGAAGATTATGACAGACAGGTTCGAGATGTCAATGATGGGCAAATTGAAGTTCTTCTTGGCATTCCAAGTAAATCAATTAAGAGAGGGCACATTCATAAGCCAAACCAAGTACACATAGGACATCCTAAAGAAGTTCAATATGGACAAGGCCAAGCCCATCAAGACACCCATGGCATCTCGATCTCAATGAAGATGGTTCAAATGTGGATCAAAAGGTATATCCATCTATGATTGGATCATTACTCTATTTATGTGCATCTAGGACAAATATTATGCTTAGTGTGTGTATGTGTGCAAGCTTTCAAGCTGCACCTAAAGAGTACCACTTAGTAGCTGTAAAACGAGATATCTTGTGCACACACCCAACTTGAGCCTTTGGTATCCCAAAGGATCCAAGTTTAACTTGATAGGTTATTCCGATGCCGACCATGCAGGATGCAAAGTCGATAGAAAGAGCATGTTGGGGACTTGTCAATTCCATGGCAGATCCCTAGTTTCATGGTCATCTAAAAAGCAAAAATCCATTCATCTTTCCACAGCCAAAGCGGAGAATGTTTCAGCCGGTAGTTGTTGCGCACAACTACTTTGGATGCGACAAACTCTAAGGGACTATGGTTACAATCTGAACCATATTCCACTCATATGCGATAATGAGAGTGCTATAAAAATTGCACACAACCTAGTAGAGCACTCAAGAACTAAGCACATAGATATTCGTCACCATTTTTTAAGAGATCATACATTAAAAGGTGACATTGTAATTTCACATGTTAGGACTGAAAAACAACTTGCAGACACTCTCACCAAGCCGCTAGATGAAAAGAGGTTTTGTGAGATAAGAAATGAGCTAAATATATTTGACTCTAGAAATTTTGCTTGAAGCATTGCATACCTGATTATGATTTCAAAGTTTACTCATTTTTGCAAAAAATGCCCCTTATCTCAATTTTCTCTATAAAACTATTTAAATGAGTAAATCTTGGTAAATTATGGCCATTGCATGATTGTTGATTGCTTACTGCTCATATTCATCAAGATTATTTGTGAAATGATGTCCCTTAGATCACTATTAGATCAAACAACCAAAATCTAGCGGATTCAGTTTAGTGCTGTCCTGCTGACATCGGACTTGTCCGGCGTCAGCACCGGACTAGTCCGTTGACACACACTAGTCCGGTCCTAGTACAACACACCGGACTTGTCCAGTGTTAGCCGGACTACTCCAGATTTGACAAGGTTAACCCTAATCCGCTGCTAGGAGCACATCTTCCACCTTTCACAATCTCCTTTGCATTCTCTCTCCTCCTCCTTGAGCTCCAAAGGCGATTTCTGCTTCTAGCCACCAAAAACGTGGATTTCTCCAAGGGAAATCTCCTCCTCGGCATGGAGCATGTCCACCCCGGACTAATCCGGCCCCCACTCCACTCCTTGAAAGCGAATCTTCAACTTTTCGGTAAAATCTCTCTTTAACCCTAGCTCTCAACTTTCCTTGATGCTTGCTTAGTTTACTTATCTCCTAGGGCATGAATTACTCTTCTAGATGAATTCCTACTGGTTCCTAGTATTTGTGAATTGATTCGAGCTAGATTTGTTGAAAATAGGAAACTTAGGGTTCTTATGCCAGACCGGACTAGTCCGGTATTCAAGTGCGGACAAGTCCGATACACCGGACAAGCTGGCACTCTGTAAACGGACAAGTCCGGTATCTGACATTTTGAACTCCTAAATTCATATTTTCACATAGTCTCAAATCAATTTTTATCTAATCCTTGAACCTCCTTGTCAGGCACGATGTCTTCAGGTTTAGAGGACAGTTCTTTTCACTATGATGAAGAGGTAGAGCGTGCTCGAGTGCAAAGATCTAAAGAGAGGGTAATGAAGAAAAAGCATGATATCAATATTCACTCCCCTCCTTCCGATGACACACTTCATTAGAGGAGAAGAGTGGTAGCGAAGAAAGCACAAGGCAAGGATGGTGCTGATGCTAGTTCATCAGGGCCTAAGAGAACTCACAACAAGGGAAAAGGACTTGCTAGTGGTCCTATTGGCCCTTTGAAGATGAAATCACTAACTCACCATCACAGACAACCATATATTGCTGATTTCACTAGCAAAGGGGGTGAGCTAGCTGATAAATTCAAAAAGGTAGAGGTCTATGATCAGCCTAAGAAGTCAGCTAATCCCAGATTCTGGAGAAATTTCCATGCTGACTATATGAGCATGTCTACCTGAAGATGAGGAATCCAGTGATAGGAAGTCAGTGGGTGGATATAACCTACCTCCAGTCCACGAGATGCCAATCTTATCAAGAGGTCCTAGATGCATTAGAGCGACATGGACTGAAGGATCTAGTTTCTTTTCAGTGGGACTGAAACATTGAGGTCATCACTCAATTCTACTCCACTCTTTACTTTTCTCGTGATGATGGAGACAATACGATATGGAAGACACATGGAGCAAAGTATAGTGTCACATACGGAGAATTTGCCAGAATTCTTCACCTTAAAGATTATTTGCAGAATGACATTATTATCCACAACCTAAAACCTCTGGAAAAAGATCAGCTTGGCTTTCTCTATGATACTAAGATGCCATTGAAGTCTCCAACCACAAAGTACCTGAAGCCCTTCTTTGCTATTTTAAACAGAATCCTGAGGAAGACCATAGCTCCCAAGGAGGGAGATGCAGGGACCATCTAGGGGACCCTTAGGACTCTGATGAAGGTGATCAGCAGGAGAAGGCCCTTCAATGTCTTTGAGTACATGTACAATGATATTGTGAACATCTCCATCACCCCCTAACAGGTCCTGTGGCTATGCACCATACCTCATGTATATGATCGAGAAGGTGACCGGACTGGAATCTGTCAAGGATGTGCCTCATACTAGACTCAGGCCCCGGAAGCCTACTATTTACACTGTCCCCTCTGCTCCTACCTCACCTGCAAAGGAACAAATATCCAAGAGGGCTCAAGAAGGTACAAGATCTGAGGCCACTGCTCCTGCTCCTCCACCTCCTAGAGAGTCCACCAGTGGAGTGCTTAAGATGCTCTCATCCATCTTTGCTTCCTGTCGCAAAGTGGAAATCAAGCAACACAAGGAGAGTCTGGCTACGAAGAAGCATCAAAGATATGTGAAATCCAATATTAAAGCAATATGTGAGAAGCTGGAAATAGAGCCGGTGGGGTCACCTCAGATCTCAGAAGACTCTGAAGAAGACATCACAGAGATGACACCTCTAACTGAGCAAGAAATGGCCTCATTTGGATTGTCTGGTGCCTCTGCTCCTCCTCCTCCCCCTCCCCCTCAAGCTCCTGAAGATGAAGAATAAGATACAAAGAGGACTGAAGTGAGGGACGCAGTGGCGATGAGTGATTCCACTCAGAGTTTCCCTTTTTGGTGCCCCGATGCCAAAGGGAGAGAGATTGAGACTAGTTGTTTATTTGTAGCTATTAAGCCATTAAGGACATGAGATCAAGGACATATACTCAATTTCGAACTATTGTAATTTATTTTGAATATGCTTAATTTACTGAATGTGTGATGCTTAGTTAATGTTAATGTGATGATTGTTGCTATAACTATTAAGTTCTTATGTATTACTCATCACATCTTTTTGATCACACACTTGTTAGGCACCCCACAATAAAGAGTGCATATATGTGACAAGTTTTTCTTACTTATTCATTATTCTCATATATGCACAATTTATGAAAATAAATTTTTACTCTTAATTGTGAAATCCTAATTGGTTGTCATCAATCACCAAAAAGGGGGAGATTGAAAGTGCATCTAGGGAATACCTTGTAGGTTTTGGATGATTGATGACAAACAAATGAGATCCTAATGAACTTGTTGAGATGACTGCAGGATAAGCTAAATGAGATAGTTTGTTGCACTAAAAAAGGTGAAAAATGAAGTGGTGTACAAAAGAGAGAAGCACAACTGACAACTGAAGAGCAAAGTAGATTTAAATGTATAGGATGTGTGTGAGAGACATATCCCAAGAGCTCAAGTCTTTGCATAGAGGTAAGGGCCTAAAATCACCTAAAAATTCACTGAGCACTGGACTAGTCTGTTCATGGGCTGGACTAGTCTGTTCAACTCATTGTTGTCCAAATACACTGTGCATCAGACTAGTTCGATCACTTATCGGACTGGTCCGATCACTTATCGGACTAGTCTGATAAACTTCCTAGAACCACTTTTCATAGTGCACTGGACTAGTTTGATCTTGGACTGGACTAGTCCATTCACGTCTCTGTAAACTCTTTTCACTACAATATGGACAAGTATGTCCATAGGACTAGACTAGTCCATTGAACACTCTGATGTTAAAAAACACATAGCACCACACAAGTTGTGAGACCTATGTGTGCTGAATACATTGGCTTGTCGTGAATACACTTGGCCTTGATGATAAAAGTTTTGAATATCACCAAAACACCTTTTTATCAAGGTCCGACTCTAGCTCCGAGCTACACCAAAGTCCGACTAGCTTTGGTCAGCTTCGGTGAAGTTTTGTATTTAGCTCCGGCATGTCTTTGATAGCTTCGACATGTTTTTGATAGCTCCGCCGTGTTTTTGCTAAGCTCCGAAGTTAATTTTTCTAGCTCTGGCTTTTGGGATTACTAGTTCTGGTTAGCTCCGGCGCTAGGTCCTGCTAGTTTTGTAAGCTCCGGCAGGAGCTTGGTTGTACTAGTTTTGGTAAGCTCCAGCGCTAGGTTCTACTAGCTTTTGTTAGCTCCCGCTCAAGGTCCGGGATGCTCTGCCAGAGTCCGCAACTTGACCGTAGTGCTTCTGCTTTTCATTTGCAATGTTTTGTACTTGCTTTACATTGTTGGAAAGATTGCTTTGTATTCATTTGCTAAGTTTTTGGTGCGTTTCGGTTGATATGGATGATATCGTGTTACTGTGGTTTTGCAACATGCTTATGTGAGGTTCTCACGTAAGGTGTTGTGTTCGGAACTAACTTGAGTCAAGTCAAGGACGGGCTCGTATGAATTGATTGTTTATTCATGTGCAGGTGTTGCTTGAGTTCAAGACATGGCTGGTGACAGGATCCATTGGACTAGTCTCAGGGAGGAGTTGAGGTTCCAACAACCAAATTCAGGAGGAATTGTGGTTGAGCTGATCAGGAGGTTGCGCAGCATGATTGAATCAAGAACAATGCATATGAAGGTATCGTGGACGTCATTGGAAGATGTTTGCACATGTGCAAGGAGTGCATGGACGTGGATACATGGTTCTGAGGCGTGATGAAGAGATGTGGACGTAAAGAATTGGTCGGAAAGGTCCAACCGACTAGGTTATGGACTCAAGCTGCGGCTGAGTCGGGTTTGACTGAAATATGGAAAGATTTGAGTTGGTTATGATAGGATTTCGTGTGGGTCACGAATTTGAGTTGTTTAGGAATGTGGGATACGTTCCTAAGGTGTTTGGAAGTCTTAATATTGCTTCTATCTGCTTATAGAAGAATCCTAAGCAGTTATGGAAAGTTACGATTTATGAACAGAGTAGGATTAGGTTCCTGATTTGAGTTGAGTTGGCTTTCGAGCTGGTTATATAGGCAAGGGAGCCCAGAGCTCATGGTGCACGACTTTGGGGCTGTTCCTCTTGTGTTCTATTGAATAAAATTCGTAGTTTGAAGGAACTTTTGTGCCTTGTTCGTCCGACTTGTTCCAGACAAGATTTACTCGTCGAGTTTCTGGACAGCACTACCTTTCATCGGTGGTTTTATCATAACTCGAGTTTTACAGATCCAATTGACGTGATTCTTTTTGGGTTGTCTTCCTAACTTGATTATCTATCATCTGTAAAAATTTCACGGTCATTGGATTTGTGTTCTATGATCTAACAGCGTCCCAGAACTGTTTTTTTTTTCTCGGGTAGGGCAGATTGACCTTTGTTAGATCTTACGATCATAACTTGAGTTTTTCTCGACGGATTTGAGTGATTCTTGTTGTGTTGTCTGCGTGACGTGATTCTCTATGATATCTATCACTTTTGTCATGGTGAAACACGTTTAGATTAGTCTCACACACGATTTCTTTAATAGATCGTTTTTCTACCGAAGAGGTTGGGGTTTAATTGTTTCCGCTGCGTAAGATTTTTAAATCTACCATTCACCCCCCCTCTGGTAGCTTTTCACGTGCTCTTCGATCCTAAAATTGGTATAAGAGCCATGGTGCTCTAATCTTTGTGATTTGCACGTGTTTTTTGACTAATCATCATGGAGAAGTACTCTGCCAAACCTTGTGTGTTCGCTGGTATTGATTTTCAGGTTTGGAAGGCACGCATGGAGGCTTTCATCCAGGCACAAGGCTTTGCAATATGGGAGAAGGTATACAAGCCTTACGAAGTTCCATCAAATGATCAAGTTACAGCTACAAATGTCGACAACAACAACAAGGCTCGGAACTTGATCATACAAGGATTAACACAAAGCGACTTCGACCGTGTTGCACACCTCCGATCTGCATACGATGTGTGGAAAGCACTTTGTGACTACCACAAAGGATCCAACACGATCAAAGAGGTAAGGCAAGACATGTTCAAGAAAGAATACATGCGCTTCGAGATGCAACCCGGTGAGTCTATTGATGACATTTTTGCTCGCTTTAATAAGATTCTCAGCAACTTGCGTAGTGTCAATGTTAATTTTTCAGATGCTGAAAATGCTAGGCAATTGCTATGTGCATTAGATATGTCAATTTGGGAGATGAAAGTCACATCTATTCATGAATCTACTATCATGAGTTCACTTACTTTAGATGTGCTATATTCCAAGTTAAAAACTCATGAAATTGACATAATCTCACGTAAGAACTCTAATAAGTCTATTGCATTTGTTTCACAACGTGATATGTCTAGCTCCGGCCAATCATCATCTTGCAATACTCTTGCTTTGTTGTCCTCACTAACCGTGGATCAGATCGAAGAATTTCCAGAAGAGGACTTGGTACTCATCTCTACCAGATTCTCAAAAGCATTGCAAAATGTGAGAACCAGAAGGAGAGGAAGCTCCAGACCTCAACGCTGTTTTGAATGTGGTAAAACAGGACACTTTCGTACAGAATGCCCTAACCTTTCAGGTCCGACCACCTGGGAAGAAAAACAAATCAAGGTTTGGACCTCCTCTGGAAATTTCAACAAGAAGAAGAAAGGTACCATAGGATGCAAGATGATCAATAGTTTCATCACCGCGCTTCAAGAGTTCAGTTCGAGCGACGTGGACATTGGAAGTGATGAAGATGAAGATGATTTGGCAAACTTGTGCTTCATGGCGGGCAAGTCAAGATCAAGTATGGAGGAGGCAGAACACAACAGCGACAATGAAGAGGTATGTCCTACTTGCGAAGAAATGTGTGATGCTATATCTCGTGCCACTATTATTGTTAAGAAAAAGGACAAAAAGCTTAGGGATAGTGCTGCTAAAATTGAATCACTAGAATCTGAAATCAACCGTTTAAAAACTTTGATTCCTAGTGATGATGCATGTTCCTCATGTGATTTAATATATGAACAATTGTCCTCATTAAGAAGTGCGCACACCTCCACACTTGATAAACATGAGTTAGAAATTGAAAAGAACAAAGAGCTTGCTGCACTTAATGATAAAAACTTGAAAGATGCTAGCTGTTCTACAATTGATTTGCATTGTTCTACTTGTGATGATCTTGAACAGAAACTACTGGATGCTATGAATGAAATTTCTATATTGAACAATGCTTTAAGTTCTCATGAAGTTAAATTTTGTTCAAATTGCAAACTAAAAGGAAAAACTTCATGTGAAAATTGCCTTGATCTGTCCAATAAACTTGATGACATGCATAGGACATTAGATCGGTTTTGTAATGGGAATAAGAACCTAAACTTACTGCTGAATTCTTCCAAGTCTTGCAATGATAAAACTGGTTTAGGTTTTGATTCCCATGCTCATGCTAAGGCACATCCACCTAAAATTGTAAAGTCATTAGGAAATGGTTTGATTCAAACAGTTCCTAAACAAAAAGGAGTGGTTTTCAAATCTGCAGGAGTGTTGTCTCATTCGGTTTCAAATAAAAATATTGCTTGCTCATCTAGACATGAACACAAAGTTAAATTTCATTGTACCTTCTGTGGTAGAGATGGTCATGTCATAGATTTTTGTTATAGACTAGCTAAACAACAGAAAAGGGAAAGAATGGTTGCTAGATCTCATAACTTTCATGCAAAATTTGCTGCACACATTGAACCGAATGTACAACCTGCTGTTTTGAGTCAAAAACATTCAAAGTTTACCTCCGGACCTTCTGTTTTTGCCTCCGGAGCTACTGATTTTTGTGCTACACAAGTAACACCTTATAGGTCAGTAGTCAAGAATAAAAAATCTCAAACTTTGACTCATAAACCCGCTGTTTTGTCTCAGCTTTCGCGTGTTTTTCCTGCTGCACGTCGCGTGACTCAGTACTGGATTCCTAAATGCCTTTTGACTAACCCCAGTATTGAGTCATCGATGTATTGTGATTTTCTGTAGGTTACACGTTTGAGGAAGGAAAACATTTGGATTGTGGATTCAGGTTGCTCACGCCACATGACCGGTAACAAAGATTGGTTCTCCTCCCTCTCTTTTGTGTCACGTGTAGAGAATGTTACTTTTGCCAATAATTCTTCAACTCCTATAATTGCTAAGGGTTCGGTTAGAGTAAATGATCACTACACTTTGAAGGATGTGGCACTTGTCAAAAATTTTAAATACAACTTGCTTTCCGTTGCACAATTGCTAGATGAAAATCTAGAAATTATTTTCAATAAAAACTGCTGCAAAGTTGTAGGTTCAAATAGTGAACTTATTTTTAACATGTCTCGGTTTGGAAGAGTTTTTAAAGCTGATTTTGATATGTCTTCCTCTAAGCATAGGTGTCTAGTTGCTAATGATTCAAAGGACTTATATTTTTGGCATCGTAGACTTGGTCACGTAGGCTTTGATCACCTAACGCGTGTTAGTGCTCTTGATCGCATACGTGGGTTGCCTAAGCTTAAAGGGGACAAATAAATTGTGTGCTCTTCTTGTAGACATGCTAAGATGGTTGCAGGTTCACATACTCCTCTCACAATGATCATGACAACTGAACCATGTCAACTTTTGCATCTTGACACCGTAGGACCTTCACGTGTTCAATCCTTCAGAGGTAAATGGTATGTTCTTGTTATCGTTGATGATTATTCTAGATACTCTTGGGTTTACTTTATGGCATCTAAGAATGAAGTTTTTAGTCACTTTAGAACTTTATTTCTTAGATTATCAATTGATCACCCAGGATCATTAAAAGCAATTAGAAGTGATAATGGAACTGAATTTAAAAATCAATCTTTTGATCAATTTTGTGCTGAAAATAGAATAGATTATCAATTCTCTTCACCATATGTACCTCAACAAAACGGTGTTGTAGAAAGAAAGAACATAACCTTAGTTGAGATGGCTAGGACTATGCTTGATGAATATCAAACTCCTAGGAAATTTTGGGCTGATGCGTTAGCAACCGCTTGTTATGTCTCAAATCGTGTTTTCTTGCGTGCTAAGCTAGGTAAAACACCATATGAGCTCCGGTTTGGACATAGGCCTATTGTTACTCACTTTCGGGTCTTTGGTTGCAAATGCTTTGTTAAGAAACATGGTAATCTTGATAAATTTGAACCTAGATCCATTGATGGCATGTTTCTTGGTTATCTATCTCATACTAGAGGCTATCGTGTGCTTTTACTTGACACCAACAAAATTGTGGAGACTTGTGAAGTGTCTTTTGATGAAGCTATACCAGGTACTAGCTCAAACATTGCAGGTCCAGATCCATATCCGCAGGGGGGAGCATTTTCATTGAAGATGAGGAAGAATTGGAATTGCTACCAAAAAATTCAGCAGCTAAAGACTTTGGTTTAGCTCTGGATGTTAATTCTCAATCAGCACCGACAACCATCAATGCTGATTAAAATCATCCTCAAGCCACAAGCTCATCGATTTCTGATGAACATGAAGAAGAAGAAGCTTGTGAGACATCTGTTCCCCTACGGTTTTACAAAGATCATCCCCCACAACTGATGATTGGAAGCTTGCACGAACGAGTCACACGGTCCAGGTTTTGTGATCCAAACTCTCATGCTCATTCTACTTTTGTTGCTTCTTTTGAACCCAAAGATATATCACACGCACTCAGTAATGAATCTTGGATTATTGCCATGCAAGAAGAGTTAGAAAATTTTGAAAGAAATAATGTTTGGAAACTTGTACCTCCACCTCAAGGTCACACTTTAATTGGAACTAAATGGGTATTTAAAAATAAACAAAGTGAGGATGGGGTTGTGGTTAGGAATAAGGCTAGGTTGGTTGCTCAAGGTTTCACTCAAGTTGAAGGTCTAGATTTTGATGAAACTTTTGCTCCTGTCGCTAGATTAGAAGCCATAAGAATTTTGTTATCTTTTGCAGAATCTAAAGGTTTTAAGCTATATCAAGTGGATGTTAAAAGTGCTTTTCTTAATGGCTACATAGATGAGGAGGTTTATGTCAAACAACCACCGAGTTTTTAAAATCCAGATTTTCCTAATCATGTTTACAAACTGTCCAAAGCCTTATACGGTCTCAAACAAGCCCCTATAGCATGGTATGATGGGTTAAAAACATTCTTACTTGAAAAGGGGTTTACCATGGGCAAGGTTGATAAAACTCTTTTTGTCCTTAAGCATGGCAATGACTCATTATCCGTTCAAGTGTATGTGGATGATATTATCTTTGGTTGTGCTTCTCATAATCTTGTGTCCAAGTTTTCAGCAATGATGAGTTCCGAATTTGAAATGAGTATGATGGGTGAACTCACTTACTTTTTGGGGCTGCAAATCAAGCAAACCAAGGAGGGTACCTTTGTGCATCAAACGAAGTATACCAAAGACCTCCTAAGGCGCTTCAACATGGAAAAAAGCAAGCCTCTTTGGACACCAATGGGAACAGCAACAACACTTGAGCTTTATGAAGATGGTGAATCTGTGAATCAAAAAGAATATAAGCATGATCGGATCACTTTTGTACCTCACGGCATCAAGACCAGACATACAATTCAGTGTATGTCTTTGTGCACGGTTTCAAGCTTCCCCACGTGTTTCACATCGTCAAGCCGTCAAAAGGATTCTTAGGTACTTACATGGAACCCAAGAATTTGGCATTTTTCTTCCTTCTTCCTCAACCGTTACTTTGAAAGCTTTTTCGGATGCTGATTTTGGAGGTTGTAGGATTGATAGGAAAAGTACTTCCGGTGCTTGTCATTTTCTTGGTAATTCTCTTGTTGCTTGGTCCTCTAGAAAACAAAATTCAGTTGCACAATCCACAACCGAAACTGAATATGTAGCTGCTGCTAGTGCTTGCTCACAAATTCTTTGGATTGTTCAAACACTTAAGGACTATGGGGTTGATCTAGATAGTGTTCCACTATTCTGTGATAACACTAGTGCCATTTGCATTGCTAAAAACCCCATGCAACATTCTAGAACTAAGAACATTGACATTAGGTATCACTTTCTCCGAGATAACGTTGAAAAAGGAAACATTGTGCTTCACCATGTAGATACCGAACAACAATTGGCTGACATTTTTACAAAACCTTTGGATTTCACTCGTTTTTGTTACATTCATAGTGACATAGGGGTTATGCATCCTCATGGCTTAAATTGAGGGGGAGTTTTGAAACATGGGAAGTCTATGTGTGAATCTGAAATTAAAATAATATGAGCATAGTATTTCATACATATATTACTTTGTGATTCTTTTTACATGCTGAAAGTTCTTACTACATTACTCGTGTTATACATTTTGTAGTTTTTGCCATGTCTAGTAATTGGAATAATTACTTACACTAAAACTGGTCATGGTCGAACTTTCTTGCTGTTTTCAACTTGTTACATGTTCACAAGTGCTTTTAATCATAAAGAATTAATCAAGTAATCAACTCAGATGTTGAGTTTTTATGAACAAATATAAATTGAGAAAAGATCAAGAGAATATGCATGCATCACACTTCTTCTTTTGAGATGGCTTATCATTGCACTTAGATATGAACTTGGAAGAAGTTGTATATGACTAAAACCATGTCCTTAAGCTTCTGATTGTCAAATGACATAGGCTTGGCTTGGTTGGTTAGAATAAGGCAGATGCGCATATAATCTCTTGCAAATATCATATGATCTAAATTTGTGTTTTGAAAAATAATAAAATGCAGCAACTAGTGTCATGCTTTCAAGTTATGAAATAGTTAAGTTTGTGAGATCATGACTTGCTTAAATTGAAAATTACATATGATCTCTAGCATGGCTTACACTACTTTATGTATCTCATTGATGTGATAGTGTAAGTTACTTGATATTATGACTTGGATGCGCTTTGTTTTATATGTATATGTTATAATATGCTCATAACAATTAAAATTTCTCTTTTACCTTGCTGAATATATTGTCAAAGGGGGAGAGATAAGTATGAAGAGAAAGATAATATGTGCATAAGGAGAGATAATAAAGGGGGAGATATAATATGGGAATTTTCTCATTTTATTTCCGATTTACAAAAAGGGGAGAAATTGCTTTCAAAACTTTTATGTGAATAAGACAATGTTCGGATTTTAAATGGTGTTGCCAATGCATTCATCAAGGGGGAGATTGTGAGACCTATGTGTGCTGAATACATTGGCTTGTCGTGAATACACTTGGCCTTGATGATAAATGTTTTGAATATCACCAAAACACCTTTTTATCAAGGTCCGACTCTAGCTCCGAGCTACAGCAAAGTCCGACTAGCTTTGGTCAGCTCTGGTGATGTTTTGTCTTTAGCTCCGGCATGTCTTTGATAGCTCCGACATGTTTTTGATAGCTCCGCCATGTTTTTGCTAAGCTCCGAAGTTGATTTTTCTAGCTCTGGCTTTTGGGATTACTAGTTCCTACTAGTTCTGGTTAGCTCCGACGCTAGGTCCTGCTAGTTTTGTAAGCTCCGGCGGGAGCTTGGTTGTACTAGTTTTGGTAAGCTCCGGCGCTAGGTTCTACTAGCTTTTGTTAGCTCCGGCTCAAGGTCCGGGATGCTCTGGCAAGGTCCGGAACTTGACTGTAGTGCTTCTGCTTTTCATTTGCAATGTTTCGTACTTGCTTTACATTGTTGGAAAGATTGCTTAGTATTCATTTGCTAAGTTTTTGGTGCTTTTTGGTTGATATGGATGATATCGTGTTACTGTGGTTTTGCAACATGCTTATGTGAGGTTCTCACGTAAGGTGTTGTGTTTGGAACTAACTTGAGTCAAGTCAAGGACTTAGGCTCGTATGGATTGGTTGCTTATTCATGTGCAAGTGTTGCTTGAGTTCAAGACATGGCTGGTGACGAGATCCATTGGACTAGTCTCAGGGAGGAGATGAGGTTCCAACAACCAAATTCAGGAGGAATTGTGGTTGAGCTGATCAGGAGGTTGCGCAGCATGATTGAATCAAGAACAATGCATATGAAGGTATCGTGGACGTCATTGGATGATGTTTGCACATGTGCAAGGAGTGGATGGACGTGGCTGCATGGTTCCAAGGCGTGATGAAGAGATGGGGATGTAAATAATTGGTCGGAAAGGTCCAACCGACTAGGTTATGGACTCAGGCTGCGGCTGAGTCGGGTTTGACTGAAATATGGAAAGATTTGAGTTGGTTATGATAGGATTTCGTGTGGGTCACGAATTTGAGTTGTTTAGGAATGTGGGATACGTTCCTAAGGTGTTTGGAAGTCTTAAGATTGCTTCTATCTGATTATAGAAGAATCCTAAGCAATTATGGAAAGTTACGATTCATGAACAGAGTAGGATTAGGTTCTTGATTTGAGTTGAGTTGGCTTTCGAGCTGGTTATATAAGCAAGGGAGCCCAGAGCTCGTGGTGCATGACTTTGGGGCTGTTCCTCTTGTGTTCTATTGAATAAAATTCGTAGTTGGAAGGAACGTTTGTGCCTTGTTCGTCCGACTTGTTCCAGACAAGATTTACTCGTCGAGTTTCTGGACAGCACTACCTTTTGCCGGTGGTTTTATCATAACTCGAGTTTTACAGATCCAATTGACGTGATTCTTTTCGGGTTGTCTTCACAACTTGGTTATCTATCATCTGGCAAAATTTCACGGTCATTGGATTTGTGTTCTATGATCTACACGAGTTTCTTTGCAGTGACCCAGAACTGTTTTTTTTCTTGGGTAGGGCAGATTGACCTTTGTTTGATCTTACGATCATAACATGAGTTTTTCTCGACGGATTTGAGTGATTCTTGTTGTGTTGTCTTCGTGACTTGATTCTCTCTGATATCTATCACTTTTGTCACGGTGAAACACGTTTAGATTAGTCTCACACACGATTTCTTTAACAGATCGTTTTTCTGCCGAAGGGGTTGGGGTTTAATTGTTTCCGCTGCATAAGATTTTTAAATCTACCATTCACCCCCCCCTCTGGTAGCTTTTCACGTGCTCTTCAATCCTACACAAGTCCATTCTTGGATCAGACTAGTCCGTTCAACTCTCTAGAGTTCAATTTCACTTGGCACTGGACAAGTCTGGACACCTACCAGAGTAGTCCGGTATACCTCACACAATTATGGTTTCTAGTGTGCTGCACATTTCACGCTGACTTTTACATAGCACACCGGACAAGTACGGTCTCCAGTACAGTCTAGTCCAGTCGTCGGGATCGCTAACGGTAACAATTTTTGAAACACTACAAATAGGAGATTCACGACCCACAAACAGTTTTAACATATTCTACTATTCACAACTCAAACCCTAGCGCCACCACTTGTCCTAAGAGCCCAAAAGCACATCTCCCCACCCATCTAAAGTCCTCAAAGGTGAAAATTAATTTAGTATTCAGATTTGGAGTTGGGAGATCGCTATCTACCCTTTGTTGAGCTCTTGGGGTTTGATCTCTTCACACTCGTGCTTTTCATTGTAATATTTTTGAGTGTATTTTATCATCTTTTCATTGTAATTCTTATGAGAGCCCTCAACGTGTGACGTTGCCCCATAAACTTGGTGATTACTCGTGACAGTGGAATCAAGTCGGCCTTGTGTGCTGACTTGACGATGAAAAGGGTTTGAAGAGACCCGACTCTTTTTGGGCTTCCTCAACGAGGAGTAGATCTATTTTGTCAGATTGAACCTCGGTAAAAATCGGTGTCCCGCATTCTTCTTTGTATTTGCATCTTCATTGATTAGGGCACATAGTTGATCAATATTATAACTTGAATTGTAAATTGGTTTTCACATTCAACTTCATAATATTCATTGATAATATATGTGATCTCATCAGTTGTTCACATTTTCGCTGCTATAAAGTATAAATTCTTGAATCAACACTTAATCAACTCGACACATACTCTGCACACCGGATTAGCCCACACCACAAATCGGACAAGTCCGGTCTAGGCCATTTGATTAAGTGTGCAGGAAATTTTCAAAGCCTATTCATCTCCCATCTAGGCCACATTCAGTTACCAATGATTATATTAATTGTGAATTCTCATGCTAAGTGGATTAACACATCGGGCACATGTTTACCCCAAGCAAGACTAGGCGACTCCCGCCAAGAGTCTGTGGCATAGCCGAACGTGGAGGATTACAAAGGACAGATAGGGCTGTCACCACCTACTACCTACCTCTTCAATCCGTGGGTCTACGAGATAGTCAATGCTACTCTCTATCTTAGCACCATGCTAGCATATTATGTAATTACCTTAAGAGCCTACGCACAAACCATCCTAAGGCAATGAACTGAATCATCGTTGAACCAAGTTAATTCATAGCGTAAGTGATTCATATTAACATAGTCATATCATAGATAATTAGACTATAGTGGAGGTTTATAGTGTTTATGATAATGTAATAAGAATGGTATAGGACAATCATAAATCTTATTCCTACCACATACATGGAATCCACAATCGAACAAGAAATGCTTCATCCAAGGATATGAACAATAGTAGACTAAAGATATCATATTTATTATGAATAAAGTCACAAATACAAATAGGAATATGTGAGACATACCTTTCCCAATCGGGAAGAGACTCCTTCTACTCCTCTCCTACTTGGACTATGGACTAGAGACACTCCTCTCTACAGCCTATACTCCTCTAAACCTTTGGAGAGTACTGAATACAATGGATGAATACTTAAGTGGTGTGTGTTGAAGTGAGGGTTGAGAGGTCCTATTTATAGCTTGGAGAAGGGTCAGTTCCCGCCACCAAAAGTGCGCAAATCAGTCACCCATGACCTCTTCAAGCCGAGAGGATCCAGCACGTGGCGTTGACTGCGAAAGGTGCCAAGACCTAGACGGCCGACTAGGGGGGGTCAGCCGACCTGGTGCTACACTGTTGGATGGCCTCAGATACTTCTGTTTGTGGGCCATTTGATCCATGTGGTGCCACATGTCATCACTTGATTGGCTATAATGATATTTCATAGGATCAATACCCTTGTTTTACTTCATTTCTACATAGAATCCCTGCATGCACTACTTTCTCCAAGGACAAGTGGAAATAGGTTAAATATAAAGGTGATGTGTGCAAGAAATGACAATTCCTTCACATAATTGAGTTATATTGACGGGTGAAATTGGTGTATAACAGCCGTCAACAAGCGTGTACACAACATGGCATACATGATAGATCCAATAGCCGAAGCGTATGTGATTACTAATCCTTTCTTGCTCATCAGGTGTTACGACACACTGTTTCTTGCTCAAGGATATGCCATGAAACATAGGTATAAGTCCGTTCTTGGAGTCATTCTAGTCGAACCCATTCAACACCTTGTCAATGTACATACTTTGGCTTAATCCATTTAAAGATTTAGATTTATCTCTATAGATATCTATGCCCAAAATGTATGATGCCTCTCCAAGGTCCTTCATAGAGAGAATTTTTCTTAGAGAAGCCTTTACATCCTCCATAAATGGAATATCATTCCCAATCAATAGTATGTTGTCCACATACAAGACAAAAATACAAGTGCACTCCCACTAGCCTTCTTGTACACACAAGGCTCCTCTACATTTTTCAAGAAGCCAAACGATTTGACTACCTCATCAAAACGAAGATTCCAACTCCGAGAATATTGTTTTAGCCCATATATAGACTTCCTAAGTCTGCATACTTTTCTAGAATTTTGTTGGTCGACAAAACCTTCAGGTTGTGTCATGTACACATCCTCTCTTAGGTTTCCATTAAGGAAAGCCGTTTTTATGTCCATTTGCCATATTTCATAATCATAGTACGCGACAATTGCTAGAAGGATCTAAATAGACTTCAGCATTGCGATAGGTGAAAATGTTTCATCACAATCAACACATTGAATTTGATGGAAACCTTTCGTTACTAGTCGTGCTTTATAGATGTGAACATTTCCATCAGCGTCTATCTTTTTCTTGAAAATCCATTTACACTCAATTGGTCTCACACCATTGGGTGGATCAATCAGGTTCCAAACCTTGTTTTCTCTCATTGATACCAATTCGGATCGCATGTCCTCAAGCCATCTCTCATATTTTGGGCCCATCAACACCTCCATATAAGTATTCTCAGCTCATTGTTGTCCAACAACAATATGTCACATTGTTCTGTGGTAAGTAACGTGTACTTCATTGTTGGACGACGAGGCCATATCGATCTTCGTGGTTGAGCTTCAACATTTTGATCAGTGACCATAATGGCTCATCTTGTTGTGCCTCATCAGTGAAGATTGGAACATCATGCGCTTCTCAAACTTCTTCGAGTTGCACTGTGCTCCCACTGACTTCTTTCAAGAGAAACTCTTTCTCAATAAACACGCATTTCGATCAACGAACACTTTGTTCTCTTGTCGGTTATAAACTTAGTATCCTTTGGTTTCCCTTGGATACCCCACAAATACACACTTATCAGATCTGGGTTTAAGCTTAGTTGTCACCAAACGCTTCACATAAGCATCACAATGCCAAATCTTTAAGAACGACAAACTGGAATGCTTCCTAGTCCATATCTCATATGGGGTTATCTCCACGGATTTAGATGGAACACAATTTAGTGTGAACGCACCCGTCTCTAGCGCATAACCCCAAAAGTACAATGGAAGATTTACATGACTCATTATCGACCTCACCATGTCCAATAGGGTTCGGTTTCTCTGCTCAGACACACCATTCCACTGTGGTGTTGCAGGTGGAGTAAGTTGTGGAAATCTACAACTTTTCAGATGATCACTAAACCCATCGCTCAAATATTTTCCACCACGATTAGATCACAGGAATTTAATTTTCTTGCCAGTGTGATTTTGTACTTCATTTTGGAGTTCCTTGAACCTTTCGAAGGACTCAACCTTATTTATCATCAAATAGATATAACTATATCTACTTAAATCATCGGTAAAGGTAATGAAGTACTGATAACCACCTCTTGCGGCTGAGTTCATTGGACCACATACATCAGTATGTATTAGTTCCAACAACTCACTTGCTCTCTCACTTTGTCCAACAAAGGGAGCCTTAGTCATTTTACCAAGAAGGCATGACTCGCATGTCTCAATTGATTCATAATAAAATATGTCAAGAAAACAATCTTTATGAAGTTTCTCTATGTGTCTCTAGCCTATATGGCCTAAACGACATTGCCACACATATGTAGGATTTGTGTCATTAGTGTGCATTCTCTTAGCTTTCACATTATTAATTTTAGAACTCTCCAGATCAAGAACATAAAGCCCATTCACAGCGGGGCAACGACCATAATACATCCCATTCATAAAAATAGAACAACATTTATTCTTTATTATGAAATCATAGCCTTCTTCTTCCAAACATGAAGAAGAAATAATGTGCTTATTGAGTGCAGAAACACAATAACAATTATTTAATTCAAGCAACAATCCAGAGGGTAGTACGAGTGGGTGAACGCTAATGGCCAATGTAGCAATCTTTGTCCATTTCCAACGCGTATATCCATCTCGTCTCTTGTGAACCGTCGAATTCGTTTCAGCGCCTGCAAATATTTGCAAGTGTGAATCATTGCACCAATATCAAATACCAATGCCGCATTAGAACATGTTGCAAGATTAATTTCAATAATGTTAATACCTCGAGCAGAGGTCCCACCTCTCTTTTTCTTGATGTCTTCCCAGTACTTATCACAATTCCTCGACCAATGTCCACTAGCATTGCAATGCCAACATACATCGTTAGAAGAGGGGTCAACCGTTTTCTTGGCCTTAGACACTTGCCCGGAAGTCTTACTTTTGGCGGTATTAGCCTTGGCCGGGCGCTTACGCTTTTTACCCTTCTGTACCACCATCACATGACTTGGAGTCTTATTAAGACTCACTTTTGCCGTCTTTAGCATCTCATGCAGTTCATTTAGTGTCTTTTTCAAGACATTTATGAGATAGTTTAGTGTGAAAGACTCGAAATTAGATGGAAAAGACTGTAGTATCACATCAACAACAAGGTCGTCGTTGAGTTGAAAACCCAATCCCTGTAAGCTCTCAATGTAACTAATCATTTTGATTACACAAGGACTAACTGGAGCGCGCTTAGCAAGCTTGCAACCAGATGGGGCCTTGGAGGTGTTAAACCTATTGACCCTCGCTTGGTTCTCGAACATGCCACACAATCCCACGATCATATCTTATGGATTGGTGTTCTCATATTGCTTTTGTGGCTCAGAGTTCATGAAAGAAAGCATCAGACATTGCACATCCACTACATCATCAGTGTGCTTCACATAAGCACAATATACATTGGAGTTGTGCCCGATATCCAGAGGCTCATCGGAATAAGGCATATCAAGAACGTACTCTTTCTTTTCCTGTCTGAGAACAATTCTTAGATTTTGGTTCCAATCAACAAAATTAGTTCCATTTAGCTTTTCTTTGTCCAGGATTGATCGTAGATTAGGATCTCGACATTTTCTACAACAACAGATATATGCAATAGTTAGCACTACATTCTTAAAACCGTTTTAACGAAAACCCCACTATGTTTTGCTAATGTTCCTCCGGTGTTGCATAGTGGAATGAGATCCAATGTTTTTTGTGAAACTAGTGAGCTTTGGCATCACTGCTAGCATCATAGCGAACAAGGTAGGCAACCATTGTCAATTGCATCCTATGCGACTCTCATTTGTTGGGTGACATCCTATGTCCCAGCTCCCAACGTTTATGCCCTAGAGCCCAAGTCCGAATCAATAGCTTCGTCAAGCAAATCAATACTATTTTGTGATGTCCGACACCACCCCGTAGGTCAAGGTAAAAAATGACACCCTGATTTTGCAGACCCATCATCAACTAACATGACCCAATAGATGCAGCTATTGGAAGGGCATCGAAAACTTAATTTTTCGCTAGGGATTTCTCACATTCATCACAGGCAGTGCATACATATGAATATTAAAAATAATAAAATTATTGTGATAGCATGACCTTTTTTTTCGTCCAACGAAAATCAGCACATGAAACATCCGCAACGTAGGCGTCTACTCCTTAGACGTCACCGCTCGTTCGTCTGGTAGTAGTCGTGCTGTCTCGTGCTCACTATATGTCGATGAATTACGTCATTTATTCGTCTATTACACACTAATAGAAATTAAAATAAATAAAATTACATCACATAGGCACTTCACAACCCGGCACGCAGACCGAATACAATATGCGAATAGCCTCAACCCGGCTGTAAATAACTTGTGTTGTGCAGGACACATAAATAATTACACAGATCATCTTACATGATTTTGAGGTCATACTGTCACATCATTTTCTGTAAAAACAAGTTAGACGTTTTTACAGAATGCATGTTACACGTATTTTCGCAAAATACGTGTTTAGCCCCGTCAGCCAGAGACGGATAGAACGGACTGTTCGCATGCTGTTACACGCTAACATATATGACATTTGAATGATATAACAGTTCACGCCGTGCATCAAACTAATATACTCAATGCACTCGAACCCTCGTAGTCAGCCACGTAACGCTTACACGCCATGATGAAAACAGCCATTTAGCCAGTCACTTAATGAGGAGGCAAGAACGGAATATAACAGTCTGACTTATACGTAATGCTATAAATCAAAATGATCTTTTCTACAGCCAAACACCTAATTTTAATCTAGATCAAAAACATCGCAAGCATGGCTCTGATACCACTTTAAGGGAAGACGCGGGATGCTACTCGCTAGCACACAATAAAATTAACCGCGTAAAACAGAAACACTTGGATGTGGATGATCATAGATATACCTTCTCGTCGAGAGGCGCAGCGGAAGACTCGTAGTCGATGGGGAGGTAGTCGTTAGGCCTAACGAAATGCGCAATGTAGCAGCACCTCTACGAACGTCCACACGTACAGATTGACGAACCCCGCGCCGCAACGTGCTAGCGTTGTGTGGCACGGATGTGGATCCGCGGCCAACTTTTGATGCGGAAGGAGACGTGGAGCAGATCTTCCCCGCAGCAGCAACCTGACGCGTCTCATGTGTGAGGGGTGGCAACTTGTGTGCGGCGGCTGCAGTGGTGGAGGCTCTCTTGGGATTAGGGTTAGACGGCAGCCATCTATTATTTATAGTAAAAATAATGGGCCCTTCTACATAGGCCTTTGTTCAACCTTGGGCAGACCTAACAGTTTGTTGGATGGAAATTGCTGTATGCTGAGTTGTGGGAGGTGGAAATTATGAACCAATCTGTTTCGACTAGTTCCTTAAAGCAGGAACATGAATCGATTAGGATAGGGAAACTTGATGTTTCCTGAGCTTGTCTAGTTGTTTACATATTCTGAATCTAAGTTGTCAGCTTTCCAAACTGGTTCACCAGTCCATGTAACATGGTCCCAACTGTTAGCTTCATCATCATTCCGCACAAATTCATGTTTGACAGTATTTGACCTATTGAATAGGTACTGTACTGGGAAGATGGATGCTAGTGTGAGTTGAGAACTAACCTTAAATTTACTTTTAGCAGTTGAATCAACTCTACAGTTTTAATGATCCACCACTCCAAATAGTTGTGTAGCAAGAGATTCCTTCTTTTACGAATTTCTGAAGCTAAAAAACTGAAATTTTGTTATAATGCAGTTGAAGAAAATTATTTTAGCCCTTGAAAAAATGTTCTTGGTATGCTGTTGTATGACAATTTGTCTATCTGTTAAATATCATACATTCTATCAGTATGATGCTACCATTTATAATGGAGTGTACTCAAAAAGCAAATACAGTTGAGCCACTCTAACAAAGATGTACAGAATGTTGTATATTAATAAGTATTTTAACTATGGAAGGTATTTTGTAGTGTACTTACCTTTAAAGTCGTACTAGTTGCTGCCACCAGGAGCGAAGAACTGATCGATGGGGTCATCTCCTCCATCTGGCCTCCTGTAGACGGAGTGCGCAAATTTGCAGAGGAGGAGTCTCCAGATTTCGTGGCCTTGACGATGATCCCTAACGATCAATAAGGATACATGTTTTAAGTATACTAAAAGTTTACAACAATTTGAAGAACGTAACGAGTATATATACCCCGTGTTCCGGTGGGAAGAGGCAGTGTAGGCATAGGTAGCGATGGAGACAACAGTAGCTGTGCAGGCAGTCCAAGCTGAGAAAAGTATCCCTAAAATGTTTCTAAACTGTTTAGCATAATTATTTTCTAATTTTTTTACATAAATAATTGAACTCTTAATGAAGTACCTGCATCTCTTGTTGCCATGTTGCGAGGTTCGAGAAACAGTCATTCTGTGCTTTTATGCACTCTTCCTGTTGTCTCATGTGGTCTCTCAATGAAGTTTGCTCCTCCATCTGAATCTGGACTCATTTCTGAATGCCTATGTCGAGAAGAACTCTATCCGCTGTGCATTGAATGTGACTCCGAGAGAACCGCATCGGTGTTCATGATACCACTGAACATCGAACACCTACAATAATCATATTTCATAATTATAAGGTGACACTTGAAAAACAATTTATGTTTGAGAATAAAGGAATATGAGAGTTACAAGTTCACCTCTCATGACGTTTTCCTTTACTGGATTGGTACAAAGCAACATTGAGGTCTTGCTTTCTCTAATCATAGCCATCTTTGTGATGATGGACCACTTGTTGAGCATATTTATCCTACATCAAAACTTAATTGTAAAACAATTATACAACAATTTTATTTTTTAATCATTAATTTTACTAATATGATGCACCAAGTTCAAAGTGGTTGTCAGAGTGAACAGTTGACCGTTATCGGTGCCTCTATGCGCTCATATAGGCATCAAAGAAAGAGGGCTCCTCGGCACTTTCAGCAGCCTACAGAGACATATTGGGAACATGAATGCGCAAAAGCATATATAGTATGAAGAAATTGTAAACATATTAAGCTCATCATTCGTTTTGAAAGACGAATATGACCATCTCCACTGTAACTATGGATAACTTGACCAACTGCCTCAGGGTTGATTCTCTTTTAGGTAGATTTCTCTCAATACTCCCTCAATGCCCATTAAGCACAAAAAGCATAATAAGCATCGGATCACTTAACCACCCAAGAAATCCTTATCCAACGGTATTGATCCTCGTCTCTTGTTCAACATCTGTCCAAGCTTCTCCTTGTATTACAGGCATACAACCGTGATTCGTGTGTGAGACTAATCTAAACATGTTACACCGTGACAAAAGTGATATATATCAGAGAGAATCAAGTCACGAAGACGACACAACAAGAATCACTAAAATCCATCAAGAGAAACTCCAGTTACGATCGAAAGATCAAACAAAGGTCAATCTGTTCTACTGAGTAAAAAACAGATCTGCAATACTACAAAGAAACTCGTGTAGATTTAAAATCTCAAATCAAATGACCGTGGAAGTTTGACAGATGATATAGAATCAAGTTGTAAAGGCAAACCAAAAAGAATCACGTCAATTGGATCTGTAAAACTTGAGTTATGATAAAACCATCAAGGAAAGGTAGTGCTGTGCAGAAAACTCGACGAGAATACTTGTCTGAAACAAGTCGGACGAACAAGGCATAAAAGTACCTTCAAACTACGAATCTTATTGATCAAACCACAAGAGGAACAGCCCCAAAGTCATCTACCACGAGCTCTGGTCTCCCTTGCTTATATAACGAGCCCTTAGGCCAACCTAAACCTAACTAGGACTCCAATCCTACTCAATTCACGAATCGAAACTTTCCATAACTGCTCAAGACTTTTCTATACGCACATAGAAGCAATCTTAAGACTTCAAAACACCTTAGAAATGTATCCCACATTCATAAAACAACTCAAATTCATGACTCACATGAAATCCTATCATAACCAACTCAAAGCTTTCCATATTGAGCCATAACCGACTCCGTTGCAGCCGAAGTCATCAACCAATACGATCCGATCCTTCCAACCAGAACTTTCTTTCCTTAGCCCATCTTCAGAACCATGTTGCCACATCATGCACCGCATGCATACGTGCGAACACCTTCCTTCGATGTCCAGTAACTTTCATATGCACTGCCCTTGATTCAATCATCCTGCGCAACCTCCCGATCAACTCAACCACAATTCCTCCCGAACTTGGTTGTTGAACCTCATCTTCTCCCTAATACTAGTTCAATGGATCCCATCACCAGCCATGTCTTGAACTCAATCAACACCTGCACATGAACAAACAGCCAATCTGTACGAGCCCAAGTCTGCGACTTGACTCAAATTAGTTCCGAACACAACACCTTACATGAGCTCCTCACACAAGCATGTTGCAAAGCATATCAAAACGATATCAGCCATATCAACCAAAACACACCAAAAACATAGTAAATGAATACTGAGCAATCTTTCTAACAATGTAAAGCAAGTACCAAACATTGCACAGTAAAAGCAAGAACATTGCGATCAAGCTCCGAATCTTGCCAAAGCTAACCAGAGCTTGAGTCAGAGCTTACCAAAGCTAGTACAACCTAGCGCCGGAGCTTACCAAAGCTAGAACAACCTAGTGCCGGAGCTTACCAAAGATGGTCGGAACTAGTCAACCCAACCCAAAAGCCGTAGCTAGAAAAATATGTCGGAGCTAACCAACATAAGTGGGACCTAGCAGAACATATCGAAGCTTAACAAAGACATGCCGGAGCTAAATTCAAAGCTCATCGGAGCTGCCCAAAAACATGCTGGACCTTGACAAAGCAAGTCGGACCTATTGTCGGACCTTACAGAAGCTCGGAGCTAGTGTCGGACCTTGCTAAAGAGGGTGTTTTTGAAGAATTTTAGATCTTATATCATCAAAGCTAATGTATTTAGTACAAGCCAACGTATTCAACACACATAGGTCTCACAATCCCCCCCTTGATGAATGCATTGGCAACACCACTTAAAATCCGAACATTGGCTTATTCACATTAAAAATTTTGAAAACAATTTCTCCCCCTTTGGCAACACCACATAAACAATTTTTTCTTTTGAGAAAAATCGTGCCAAAATCAATTGTGAATATGTGCAATGTGTAATGAATTTCTCCCCCTTACATACTTATCTTTAAAAATTCACATATTATCTATTATCTCTGCCCCTTTGACAATGTATTTAGCAAGGTTCAAAAGAGAAATTTCAAATGTTATGAGCATATTATAACATATACATATAAAAGAAAGCTCATCCAAGTCATACTATCAAGTAACTTAAACTATCACATCAATGAAATACATAAAGTAGTGTAAGCCATGCTAGAGATCAAGTGTAATTATCAATTTAAGCAAGTATTGATCTCACAAACTTAACAATTTCAATACCTGAAAGCATGACACTTGTTGCTGCAATTTTTTTAAAGCACAAATTTTTAACATATGACATTTGCAAGAGATTGTATGCCACATCTGCCTTATTCTAACCAACCAAGCCAAGCCTATGTCATTTGACAATCAGAAGCTTAAAGACATGATTTTAGTCATACACAACTTCTTCCAAGTTCATATCTAAGTGCAATGATAAGACATCTCAAAAGAAGAAGTGCGATGCATGCATATTATCTTGATCTTTTCTCGATTTATATTTGTTCATAAAAACTCAACATGTTAGTTGATTACTCTATTAATTCTTTATGATTAAAAGCACTTGTGAGCATGCAACAAATTCAAAACAGCAAGAAAGTTCGACCATGACCAGATTTGGTGTAAGTAATTATTCCAATTACTAGACATGGCAAAAACTACAAAATGTATAACACGAGTAATGTAGTAAGAACTTTCAGCATGTAAAAGGAATCACAAAGTCATATATGTATGAAATACTATGCTCATATTATTTTAATTTCAGATTCACACATAGACTTCCCAAGTTTCAAAACTCCCCCTCAATTTAAGCCATGAGGATGCATAACCCCTATTTAACTACGAATGAAACAAAAATGAGTGAAATCCAAAGGTTTTGTAAAAATGTCAGCCAATTGTTGTTCGATATCTACATGGTGAAGTACAATGTTTCCTTTTTCAACATTATTATGGAGAAAGTGATACCTATGTCAATGTGCTTAGTTCCAGAATTTGCACGGGGTTTTTAGCAATGCAAATGGTACTAGTGTTATCACAAAACAGTGGAACACTATCTAGATCAACCCCATAGTCCTTAAGTGTTTGAACAATCCAAAGAATTTGTGAGCAAGCACTAGCAGCAGCTACATATTAAAATTCAACTGTGGATTGTGCAACTGAGTCTTGTTTTATAGAGAACCAAGCAACAAGTGAATTATCAAGAAAATGACAAGCATCCGAAAAATCTTTCAAAGTAACGGTTGAGGAAGAAGGAAGAAAAACGCCAAATTCTTGAGTTCCATGTAGGTACCTGAGAATCCTTTTGAGGGCTTGATGTTGTGAAGCACGTGGGGAGGTTTGAAACCGTGCACAAGAACATACGCTGCATTGTATGTCCGATCTTGATGCCGTGAGGTACAAAAGTGATCCGATCATGCTACTTTATTCTTTTTGATCCACAGGTTCACCATCTTTATCAAGTTCAAGTGCTGTTGCGGTTCCCATTGGTGTCCGAAGAGGCTTTCTTTTGTCCATGTTGAAGCATCTTAGGAGGTCTTTTGTATACTTATTTTGATGCACAAAGGTACCCTCCTTGGTTTGCTTGATTTGCAGCCCCCAAAAGTATGCAAGCTCTCCCATCATACTCATCTCAAATTCTGAACTATCACAGCAGAAAACTTGGACACAAGATCATGAGAAGCACAAACAAAGATATTATCATCCACATACACTTGAACGAATAATGAGTCATTGCCATGCTTAAGCACAAAAAGAGTTTTATCAACCTTAGCCATGGAGAACCCCTTTTCAAGTAAGAATGTTTTTAACCTATCATACCATGCTCTAAGGGCTTGTTTGAGACTGTACAATGCTTTTGACAGTTTGTAAACATGATTAGGAAAATTTGGATTTTCAAAACCAGGTGGTTGTTTGACATAAACCTCCTCATCTATGTAGCCATTAAGAAAAGCACTTTTAACATCCATTTGATATAGCTTAAAACCTTTAGATGCAGCAAAAGCTAACAAAATTCTTATGGCTTGTAATCTAGCAACAGGAGCAAAAGTTTCATCAAAATCTAGACCTTCAACATGAGTGAAACCTTGGGCAACCAACCTATCCTTATTCCTAACCACAACGCCATCCTAACTTCGTTTATTTTTAAACACCCATTTAGTTGCAATTAGAGTGTGATCTTGAGGTGGAGGTATAAGTTTCCAAACATTCTTTCTTTCAAAATTTTCTAACTCTTCTTGCATGGCAATAATCTAAGATTCATTAGTGAGTGTGTGTGATATATCTTTGGTTTCAAAAGAAGCAACAAAAGCAGAATGAGCATGAGAGTTTGGATCGCAAAACCTTGACCGTGTGACTCGTTCGTGGAAGCTTCCAATAATTTGTTGTGGGGGATGACTTTTGAGAACCCGGAGGGAAGTGGACACTTCACAAGCTTCTTCTTTTTCATGTTCATCACAAATCGATGAACCTGTGACTTGAGGAGGATCTGGACCAGCAATGGTGGTCGTTGGTGCTGGCGGTGAATCAAAATTAGGAGCTATAACAATGTCATTAGCTGCTGAATTTTCGGGCAGCAGGACCACTTCTTCCTCATCTTCAACGAAAATGGTCTCCCCCTACAGATATGGATTCGGACCTGCAGTGTTTGAACTAGTACCTGTGCTAGCTTCATCAAAAGACACTTCATAAGTCTCCACAATTTTGTTAGTGTCAAGTAAAAGCACACGGTAGCCTCTAGTATGAGATAGATAACCAAGAAACATGCCATAAGTGGATCTAGGTTCAAATTTATCAAGATTACCATGTTTCTTAACAAAGCATTTGCAACCAAAGACCTGAAAATGTGTAACACTAGGCCTATGTCCAAATCGGAGCTCATATGGTGTTTTACCTAGCTTAGTGCGCAAGAAAACACGATTTGAGACATAACAAGCAGTTGTAATCGCATCAGCCCAAAATTTCCTAGGAGTTTGATATTAATCAAGCATAGTCCTAGCCATCTCAACTAAGGTTTTGTTCTTTCTTTCTACAACACCATTTTGTTGAGGTACATATGGTGAAGAAAATTGATGATCTATTCCATTTTTAGCACAAAAGTGATCAAAAGATTGATTTTTAAATTCGGTTCCGTTATCACTTCTAGTTGATTTTAAAGATCCTTGGTGATCAATTGACAATCTAAGAAATAAAGTTCTAAATTGACTAAAAGATTCATTCTTAGATGCCATAAAGTAAACCCAAGAGTATCTAGAATAATCATCAACAATCACTAGAACATACCATTTACCTCCGAAGGATTGAACACGTGAAGGTCCTACGGTGTCAAGGTGCAAAAGTTGACCCGGTTCAGTTGTCATGATCATTGTGAGATATGTATATGAACCTGCAACCATCTTAGCATGTCTACAAGAAGAGCACACAATTTATTTGTCCCCTTTAAACTTAGGCAGCCCATGTATGCGATCATGAGCACTAATACGTGTGAGATGATCAAAGCCTACGTACCCAAGTCTACGATGCCAAAAATATAAGTCTTTGTAATCATTAGCAACTAGACACATATGCTTAGAGGAAGACATATCAAAATCAGCTTTAAAAACTCTTCCAAACCGTGACATGTTAAAAATAAGCTCACTATTTGAATTTACAACTTTGCAGCAATTTTTAGTGAAAATAATTATCAGATTTTCATCTAGCAGTTGTGAAATAGAAAGCAAGTTGTATTTTAAATTTTTAGCAAGTGTCACATCCTTCAAAGTGTAGTTATCATTTACTCTAACCGAACCCTTAGCAATTATAGGAGTTGAAGAATTATCGGCAAAAGTAACATTCTCTACACGTGACACAAAAGAGAGGGAGGAGAACCATTCTTTGTTACCGGTCATGTGGCGTGAGCAACCTGAATCCACAATCCAAATGTTCTCCTTCGTCAAGCTTTGTTTCGACGTCACCTGTGATTCTGAGGTAGGAAACGACAATGACCCATGTAACAATGCTTTCATCCATATTTCAACAAAAATATAAGTGTTTATATGGAAGTATGGACATGCTAGCTTACCTTTTGTGCTCCATCAAAATAGCATTGCATATGCTGGAAAATCATTTATTGTCCACAATAAAGAAGCTCGCATGAGAAATGTCTCTTTCTTTAAACTGTCATATGTTTCAACACCATCAGACCATAATTTCAGTAGCTCGTCAATCAAAGGGTGTTGATACACATCAATGTTGTTTCCAGGTGACTTTGGCCCGAGAATTATCATTGACGTCACCCAATAAAACTTCTTCATACACAACCAAGGTGGTAGATTATAAGGGACTAGAATCACATGCCATGTACTGTAAGAAAAATTCATTACTCCAAAATGGTTGAAACCATCAGATGCTAGCCCAAGTCTTATGTTGTGAGGATCAGATGAGAAATGTGGGTGAATGCTATCAAAATGCTTCTATGCTTTCAAATCGGCGCGATGGCGTAATATTCCATCATTAGCACGACCTACTTTGTGCCAACGCATGTTTGATGTCGTTGATTCTCCCATATAGAACCTTTGTAGATGGGGAATAAGAGGGATGTAATGTAGAATCTTGCATGCTACAAGCTTATTGGCTTTTCCACAAGGTAAAGCCTCTCTTGCATCCCCAGAAGTACTATTTTTCCATCTTAATTCACCACGTTTTGGGCATCCATCAAACAGATAATAGTCCTTCCGGAATAACACACAATCATTAACACATGCATCGATCTTTTGGTAGTCCAGCCCGGGGTCACGAACAGCCTTCTGAACTTTATCAAGTGTATTAGGAATGCAGTGACCCTTTGGAAGTGCAAATGAGAATAGTTCAAGGAGCAACTCATAGGATTTTTTGCTCAAACTAGTTAAACACTTTATCTGGTACAACCTGACAATGAAGGATAATTGGGTCAGCTGTGAACAACCTGGATACAACCCCTTTTTGGCATCAATTAATAAGTCATAGAATTTCTTTGCATGCCCAGTTGGCAGGAGCATCGCGGGCAGGCTTATTATTCGTGGGCTGCAACTGCGCTGATTCACTTTGTATTTGTGGGCCAAAACTGCGCCGAGTCACTTTGTATTTGCGGGTCGAAACTGCACTCGGTCACTTTGTATTCGCGGGACGAAACTGCGCTAGGACGCTTGGTGTTCAACCAAAGGACGCGTTGTGAGGCCCATCTACAGGCGCGGACCTGGCTCTGACAATTTGTTAGGTACAGAAGTTAAAGTAGCAGGTGAATTAAGGGTAGCTGACATGTGAACATCATCAACATCATCACAAGAATAATATCATGTCATCAATAGAGATAACATACAATGTTTGACAGAATTATGACTGGATTAATTTCCATGAAAAGATTTCTCATTTCACATTTTGGGTGGCCCTTTCTTTTTCTAACTTTATTCTCCTCCTTTCTTTTATTTTCTATAGTTCATTGTCTTCACTTTTCTTTCCAGTCCTCGCTACCGTTACTACTTTACAGACCACTTTGCAGGCCCCGCGGCAGGCAATCTCCTGGCAACTATACTGGCTAAAGTATTGTACAGACCACTTTAGAGACCAACGATTTGGGGGACAATGAGAGTTTGGCGATCGGCTATTCGAACAAATTTTGCACAGATATGACATCCATGAACAACAACAACAAGTATATTTAACTTAAAAAACATTACACCCTCCTTCCCAAGATACTCATCGCTCCGGATAGAGGGAGCATGTTACAAACACATGAAAAGAAAAACTACAACTAAAACCATGAAACGAAAAACTACAACTAAAAACAAGAAACGAAAATATACAACTAAAAAAATGAGAAGAAAACACCTAAATACTAATCTAGTGATCCTTGTCCTTCTCCTCCTCGGGAGGGTCCTCGGGCCCCTGACCCTCCTATGGCGCGTCGCGATCCGGCGGCAGAAGGTGACCCAGTATCGCGCCCGCTGCCACGATGGTTGCAATGACCCGTGATGCGGAGCTCGGCCACCAACGTATCCCAGAGGGAGTCGAGATGAGAGGCCACGTGCGAGAGGCCGAATATGTAGCGACCTGTGCTGTCCATTCCAGTACTTTGTGGAAGGGTACTGAGCCCAAGGTGTTCCATGGAGTGAGATGTACCGTTAAATACATCTTGGGCCATGTTGAAGAGGAGGGTATCCTTTGCGCGCGGAAGTGAGGGGGGGTCCAGCCGCGGCCGCTTACCGCCGACCGGCTCTCTCGGCGGGCTCGGTGGCAGCGGGTTGCTCGAGCTCGAAGGCATTTACTGTATACTCGAATATTAGCCACAACGCAATTTTGCCGAGAGAGAGAGAGAAGAGAGGACGTTGGAACTGTTGTGCGGAAAAGACTGGCACGAGTGAGCATCTTATAGCATTGTAGCAGTGGTCAGGGGACGTGTCTAATTTAATTCAAAGGACGCGCATGCGCTGAACGTGTAAGTCGCCTCGGTTACTAGCACGCACGACCGCTCGGTGCACCCAGCCGCATCAGTTTCCTCTGTTTCAACAATAGAGATAACATATTAGTATGTTTGACAGGATTATGACTAGATTAATTTCCGTGAAAATATTTTCTGTTTAACATTTTGGGTCTCCATGATGTTACACCTTAAATCTTACTACGTACTGCCAATCTTTTTCTAACATTTTTCTCGTCCTTTCATTTATTTCTGGCGTTCATTGTCTCCACTTTTCTTTTCAGTCGTCGCTACTGGCCTGTTTTGTTTTCCAGTAGTACTACTTTACAGACCGCTTTGCAGGCTCTGCTGCGGGCGATCTCCTGCCTCCTGGCAACTCCAGCAGCTAAAGTAGCGTACAACTGCACTTTAGAAGCCATAACTTCAGCACTCGTCTTTTTTTTAGCCCAGTTTGCATCAAAGGAAACTCACGGGACAATTTAAAGGAATGGAATCCTCTGAAAGGGAAATACATTCATAGTAGCTTCATAAGTAGCTTCGCAAATGGTGCACTTTAGAAGCCATAAGAATCACTATGTGTCTGCACGCATCTCATTGTCTTCTCCCCACGTACTAAAGACACACCATCCTCTTCTCTGCCACACACACCGGACATCCTCTTCTCCGCGTGTACTCGTCCTCTTCGTCTCCGTTGCGCGCCCTCATTGGTTCCCTTCGAAGCCCATGGAGTTCCCCTTGCTGCATGATATAGTGGTCCTGATCGCGGGTGGGTCACCGCAACTTCCCTGCGACCCATGGACAACCTCTCCAGTCTGTGCGCCACCTGCAAGGCCATGCACGCAGTATGCGGGATCGCGCCGTGGGTAGGCGTGTGGCACTGGAGCGGGAGAGCATCTGGAAGGGGAGCTACGACGCCCTCGTGGAGTGCCCAGCAATCGTCGACAAACCTCATGTGTGCTATGTCACCGGGTTCAACCTCGTCTTCAAGGACAGTCGCGTGCAACCGAGCACCCAGTTCCTTGCCCGAGCATTCGCGAACGGCCACATGGTGGCGGACTACGTCCTCGCCATGCTCCGCTACAATGCCGACAGCGGGGCCCGTGACGCTCTTGAGTATATCCGGTTGTTCTAAGGCGAGGCCCACGTTGGCAACAATGCGGCCGGGTCCATCGCGATGAAGTGGACCAGCACGGAGTGTTGCTGTTGTCGGCATGAAGCCATGGACAGTGGAGTATATAAAATAGATTTGTATAAGGCATGTTGATGTGTTTCCCCTATGCGCGCTTGTCTCTGATGAATGTTGCACTTGTTGTGCTTCCCCTATGCCCGCTCGTCTTTTCTTTAGCCCCGTTTGCATCAAAGGAAACTCACGGGACAGTTTAAAGAAATGGATTCCTTCAGAAGTGAAATACATTCAATCATAGTTTGGTACAAAGGAAATCAGTGCTCCCTTCCGGAGGAATGGAATCAGACTGCATGCATTTCACGGGAATGAAAACTATCCACCAAGACCACATGTGCTCATGTTGCAAGCAATGGAATTTTCACGAGGGACACATGTGCTTTAAAAAAGATCTAGGTTCTATAAAATTTGGCTTCACGAATAATAAAGTTGTATAAATTCATATACAGGTTCGTAAGTAGAATTCCAAATGGTGCACAGAGCTGCTCATAACCGAGCAGCAGCTTCTGCAAACGTACCATACTAGATATAAACACAGTGATACAAACAAGTATTAAAATAAAGCATATGCAAAAAATATCTTCAACTGCAGCAACACAGTGATATAAACAAGGATTAAATACTCCCTTTGGAATACAGGATATGAAAAACATATGAATAGGAAAAACATAGGAATCGGGATGGTATGCTTTTGCAATCCTTATAGGAATTGAAAATATAGGAATTGAGATGGGAAGCTCTTTGGCAGCATCATAAGAAAAACAAGAAAACCTGTAACTTGGTGTCATTTTGAATGGAAGCCAGTAGCTAGCGGTTGTGTATGCAGCAGCAACACAGGAAAAAAAGAGGTCCAAGCTCATGTTATGTTGCCTGCAAAATTTAGCAAAGGAATCCATTCCTATGGAAACTACTCTTTGTTTTTGAGGCAAATGGTCATGTAGGAAAAAAATCCTTTACAAATCCTATCCTTCAAAATTCCTTTGCCATTCCTTCAATCCAAAGGGAGCCATATAAACACCGGCGGAACCAAACAATAGTGTTCAACATGCCATTCCAGGCAACAAACTAATTAACTTGACAGTACTAGCTCTTATATAATCCGCAATAAACACAAAATAAACTAATCGGCACATCTAGTCCGTGCCACATCTCTTCAAGCAACACCTTTAGTCCGTCAGCTAGCTCCATCGTCCTGCACCACCACCTTGCTTGGATCTAACTCCATCCTGCATCTCCACCTTGCTTGGACCACCGTCATTGTTTTGAGCAGCGATTAGTTTATGACATCATCAAATCTAGAGTAATTTTTCTAGATCATTTGAGGCCGAAAAATTAGTTAACACGCCCTATATGAGGAGAAAAATTAGGATATGCTACCTTATGCTTGTGTTGAATAACCCTGCGCCGTGGACAACATATCCGACACTTCATTCTGGTCACCTGAATCATTCTGCCCCAAGTTATCTGGGGAAGCATGTGGAGAACCTTGATCATCAGGATAAGGAACGGGCGAGACTGGTCCGTGGTAAGGGTGGGGGATGGCATTGAAAGGCAGAGGCTCCTCCTCATCACCCGGAAGGTGGTCCACAAAATCAAGACCTAGGACATAAACTAGTACAGTCCATGAATGTCCTTCCTCGCCGACTTCGTTGACTCTCCTGAGAACAAGGCTTCGAGTGATGTTAAGTGGATTATCCACCATCACTAGCAGAATGACCCTAGTCGGGTTTGCATCATTTTCATCCCAATGAAGCAACTGGCCAAAGCTGGAGCAGGTTTGTTCAATAAACGTTCGTACCTTTAGATCTAGAGGATAACCAAGTAGAAAAATCAAACACCTTCTAGTAAACTGAGCATGACGCATATTAAGACTTGCCTCATCTTGATTTTCAAATCGGAAGTCTCGATCCCCGACCACGTGGGGATTTGCTCGGACCAAAGCATCTCTCTCCTGTTTATTTCTTAACTTGTACTACATGCCAATCCCATGGGGATGTGCACCATAAGTTACTACGTGCATAGTTGCCTGGTCTTCGATGTACACTGTTATCTGGTCCATAAATTCATTACACTGGGCAAGAGTTAGTACCTCATTTGTGACCGCAACCTCATATTCCTCATTTTTCTTTGCAATTTTGCCAAATATGTGGCACACGATTCTGGTCCTTCTTAGCGGACCACCATCTTCTGGGATCATCAGCTGGGGACAAAACCGATGAGGGTCAATGGAGAAGTTTGCCATTAATGAGTGACAAGCCGTGAAGAAACAAATCTGCCTAAGAGGAACAATGTTTGTACTACTAGTATTTGGAGGTTGCGGTTTCTTGGGAGTCTCGCGAGTATTATATTATAAAGTGACACAACATGGATACGGGATGCACCTGGGGGCAAGTGCATACCGTTCTCAGATGGTGCCACCCGTTTCTGGAAGTTCGATCTACCATCCATGATCCTCAATAGTGCGCTTCTGAGCTCAAATGAAAGCTAAAATATCTCAACTGCCACGATCAGGGAACGGCGATTGAAGACACGAAGGAAGTATGTGGCACCATCTGAGAACGGTATGCACTTGCTCTCCGGTGCATACCGTATGCAGAAAATTTTTCTCCACAACATGAGTAGTGGTAGCTAGAGGTGGCACCGTATGAAACCGCCGTTTACAGGAGTACTGGTAATGATGACACCGCGTATAGGGGCATAGGGCCAGTGGTAAAACTTTCGGCTTGTTCCAGTCCTTGCAATAATAACAACGCGATTGTTCAGATTTTGGCAGGAAAACAACATGACAAAACATGAAAAGGAAAAACATCAAAAAACAAGAACAGAAACACCACATCATGACTGGATTAATCTGCGTCAATCAATTTCCTGTTTTACAGTTTCATTCTCCAGGCTCTTTCACCTTAAATCTCATATGTTGTACATTTTTTTCTAACATTTTTCTCTTCCATTCTTTTCTTTTCTAGATTTCATTGTCTCCACTTTTCTTTTCTTTTCTGGAGTTAATTGTCTCCACTATAGAGGCCCCCGGTGTAGAGGGTCACACAATTCGATTCACGCACGAAGTGGGTTAAAGAGGAAAATTTGGCGTCGTTAAAGGAGATGTTTTTCGATAAAAGGAGAAATTTTTAATTTGACACGCAAATGGCTTTGTGTATGCGGGGAAAAATATTTTATGCTTATAAAAAGCCGCGGTTTGCATCCCTCTCGGTTATCGCAACGGCTCGATGCGTACAAGGCTTATATAAAAAACATCCGGCCCGTACGACCTCCTCCACATTATGTTTGATAGCGATCGGGCGAGCGGACGCTGTCGAACGGAGCAGGGCCAAGTGTTGTACGACATCTTTATTCAATTGGATGTGTAACTACAATAACGCGCATTGCCTTATATTCTCGTTGCAACAAGCCCAACTTTCCAAGGTGGGAAAAATCGTTCGCACGAATTCGTTACGGACACCGCGCGCGGGGGTAGACGTAGGGAATATGCCAGGTGACCAGTGCACAACCTGGGCCCAGGTACCAGCATAGATTGCAAGTGACGAGGATACGATTCCTTGAATTAATCCTGGCGTTATCCCAGTCATGTCCGGCCATTATACGACCTCGTTTGGATAGGAGTGGATCCAATTCAATCTAAGTGGATTAGAGAGTATTGAGGTAAAAATTAGTTCATTTCCACTTCAATCCTCTCCAATACAAGTGGATTGAAGTTACTCAAACAAAGCCCTACATGATTATCACGACAAATAATGCAATTATGCTTGTATGTGGGTCATACGTCTTAATTTTCTCTTATATATATTATTGTTTGAGTCTCGATGATCATGTTTGGGGCGTATAGCATGTGCATGGACAACTAGCAGAGTATGAAAGACCTCGATAATGTATTTTTCATGTCGATATGAATTATATACTACGTGTAATTTCTCTTTTTGATGTTGGATATCGTCCAGAGTTGTAGGCTTGTTGATCATGCATCGTTGGGTCGCAGCATGCATGGACAAGGCCTCAAACTTTGATGATATCCATCATCAATAAGATAAAACACGTACGTATTGGTTGATCATGTTGGGTGCATGCATGTTAGACATAGAAAATCCCTCGGTCATATTTGAAAAAACTAACATGCATACCTCCAACATGACGATCTTTCAACAAAATGAGAAAACACACGTATAACATCGTCAAATATGATCGTGGATCGAGGTCACACATGCATGTTAGACGTAGAACACAAATAGTTCCTTAGACAACAGACAGAGAATAAAATAACATATGGAACAGAGGAACAACATCGAATTCATTAAAATCAAACATTACAAGACAAGAGAAATGTAATCACGAAACAAGAAAATCAACATCACAATTCCTCATCAACAAGTGATCAAACATGCATGAAGCATGATGGAGACCTCGCTACCTCTCTTTCACAAGCATGCATGTTCGACCATCATACATGATCACTACAAATAATGCAATTATGCTTGGATGTGTGGCGTACACGTGCTCATTTTTTTTGTTGAGAGATACATTCATACCATAATATATATATATATATATATATATATATATATATATATATATATATTATTGTTTGAGGCTCAATGATTAGGTTTGGGGCGTCTAGCATGTGCATGGACAACTAACATGTCCTGACAGACCTCGACCATGTATGTTTCATGACGATGTGAATTATATATGTGTAATTCTTCTTTTTGGTGTTGGATATCATCTAGAGTTGTAGGTTAGTTGATCATGCATCTTTAGGGCGTGGCATGCATGGATAAGGCCTCAAACTCTGACGATATCCATCATCAAAAAGATAAAACACGTATTCGTTGATCATGTTTTGGGTGCATGCATGTTAGACAGAGAAAAGACCTCGGTCCTGTTTGACTAAACTAACATGCATGCATAACTCAAACATGACGATCTTTCAACAGCAAGAGAAAACACACGTATAACATGATCGAGACCTCGCTAGCTCTCTTTCATAAGCACACATGTCCGACCATCATACATGATCACGACAAATAATGCAATTATGCTCGGATGTGTGGCATATACGTATTAATTTTCTCTTTTTGTTGAGAGAGATATAATACTATATATATATATATATATATATATATATATATATATATATATATATATATATATATATATATATATATATAACATGTGGGGAAAACAGGAAATTGATTGAGACAGATTAATCCAATCATGATGTTGTGTTTTTGTTCTTCTTTTTTGATGTTTTTTCTTTTCCCGTTTTGTCATGTTGTTTTCCTGCCAAAATCTGAACAGTCGCTATGTTTTTATTGCAAGGACTGGAACAGGCCAAAAGTTATTACCACTAGTCCTATTCCCCTATACGCGGTGTCATCATTACCACTACTCCTATACACGACAGTTCAATATACGCGCAAAGGGCGCCCCAGGCTATGCGGGGAAAAAAGATTTATGCTCATAAAAAACCGCGGTTTGCATCCTCTCGGTTATCGCAATGGCTCGACGCGTCCCATCGGCTTCATTGGCAGTTTTTAAATTTGACACGCAAAGGGCCCAGGGTATGCGAGGAAAAAAATTCTGCTTATATAAAAACATCCGGCCCGTACATGCCTCCTCCACGTTCCGTTCGATAGCGATCGGGCGAGCGGAAACTGGAGAACGGAGCGGGTCGAAGTCCTATACAACATCTTTTTCATTTGGATGTGTAACTGCAATAGCGCGCCATGCCTTATATTCTCGTTGCAACGAGCTAATGTTTCCGAGGTGGGACAAATTGTTCGCACCTCATCAAAATCGCTCGCGCGAATTGGTTACGGAAACTGTGCGCGGGGGCAGGCGTAGGGAATATGCAGGTGGGCCAGTGCACAACCTTGGCCCATGTACCAGCATGGATTGCAAGTGACGAGGATAAGATTCTTGGAATTAATACTGGCGTTATCCCAGTCATGTCCGACCATCATTCATGATCACGACAAATAATGAAAATATGGTCCGATGTGTGGCGTACACATCTTAATTTTCTCTTTTATATTATTGTTTGAGGCTCGATGATCATATTTAGGTCATCTACAATGTGCATGGACAACTAACATGTAATGAAAGACCTCGATCATGTATGTTTCATGTCGATGTGAATTATATACGTGTAATTTCTCTTTTTGATGTTGGATATCGTCTAGAGTTGCAGGCTACATGATCATGCAACTTTGGGGCGTAGAATGCATGGACAAGGCCTCCAACTCTGACGATATACATTATCAAAAAGATAAAACACGTATTCGTTGATCATGTCTGGGTGCATACATATTAGACATTGAAAAGACCCCGGACATGTTTGACAAAACATACATGCATACCTCAAACATGACGATCTTTCAACAGAAAGAGAAAACACACATATAACATTATCAAACATGATCGTGTACCGAGGTCGCACATGCATGTTAGACGTAGGATACATATAGGTCATTGGACAACAGACAAAGAAGAAAATAATAGAAGGAACAAATGAACAACGCCGAGTTTATTAACATCAAACATTACAAGACAAGAGAAATGTCATCACGAAACAAGAAAACCAACATCACAATTCCTCATCAACAAGTGATCAAACATCCATGAATCATGATGGAGACCTCGCTACCTCTCTTTCACAAGCATGCATGTTCGGCCATCATACATGATCACTACAAAAAATGCAATTATGCTCGGATGTGTGGCATACACAGGTTCATTTTCCCTTTTTGTTGAGAGATATATTCATACAATAATATATATATACATACATATATATATATATATATATATTATTTGAGGCTCGATGATCACACTACAGGAAACACGAACAATTACGTCGGCCAGCGCAACTTACGTGTGCCAGCCGACGTAAATTGAGTAAATTATGTCGGTGCCTGGTAACTGACGTAAGTTAAATAAATTACGTTAGCTTCGGTGGCACGACCAACGTAAGTAAAGGAACCGACGGCAATAAATGGATACTAACGTTGGTTGTGGCCCGTAGCCAATGTAAGTTAAATTCCCGACATAAGTACACCTTTACTTATGTCGGCTTGACGTCGACCGACGTAAATAACCACGGCCGACATAAGTTGTAGATTTAATCTACCGCGCGAGCCGCGCGCGCACGCGCCTGGTTCATTTTTCCCACGCCACTTCTCGATCGCTTTTCCACGCCGCCAACCGCACAGCTAGACACCGCTGGCCCGCGCCACCGCCCGACGCTGTCGCCCGCAGCCCTGGCCGCGCCCTGTCGCAATAGGTAAAACCTCCAACTTCTCCCTCCTCCCTCCACGCTGCCCCCCACCACCGCGGCGCCGCCTCCTCCCTCCCCCGTCCACACCGGCCGGCAGCCCCACCCCCTCACTGCCGCGGTGCCTCCTCCTCCTTCCCCCATTCACGCTGGCAGGCAGCCCCCCCTCCCCCCCTCACCTCCCCCCTGAGTACCATCACCCTAACCCGCCCCAACCCTCCCCCCTCACCTCCCCACCTCCCCCCCTCACCTCCCCCCTCCCCCCACCCCCACCCTGCTCCCCGAGCCCTCCCCCCTCCCAATTGAAATTCAAATTTCAATTTGAATTCAAATCAAATTCAATTTTGAATTTGAAATTGTTTAAATTGTGCTGATATTAATTGCTTAATTGTTTATTTAATTATGGTTAAGTGGTTAATTTGCTTAATTATGCTTAAGTGGTTTATTTTATTATGCTTAATTAAGCTTAAGTGGTTTATTTAATTATGCTTAATTTGCTTATGTATTCTTAATTTGCTTAATTATGCTTAAGTGGTTTACTTAATTATGCTTAAATTGCTTAAATTTGTTTAATTATGCTTAATTGGTTTATTTAAGTGGTTAATTTGCTTAAGTGTTTAATTATGTTCAAGTGGTTTATCTAATTATGCTTAAGTGGTTACTTGCACCATGAAGAGGGCGGCAACGGTGGCGGCCAGCTGTCGGGTGCCACGGCGTCGTCGGCGGCTCCAAGTGAGAGAGATAGAGAGAGGAGGTGGGTCGTGTGTAGGGGTGATAAAAGGAGATCGGGGCGGCGACACAACTTGCAGCGTCATGTGGCATGCGGAGGATTTCGCGCTGAGAGGAGCTCGTGCCGGCGGAGGAGCTCGAGGCGGCGGGCGGCACACAGAGGAAGCTCATGTCGGCGGTGAACTGAGAAACGTGATATATTTTGTCGTGCATAAATTGATGAAAAACTAACGATAATTTGTCCAGCTTTAAACTGCAGAGTCAAACATGGGCGAAGACTATAGTTGGATGTATACTGGTTGGAAGAGCAGAACTGGGAGTCACTCAGATGAGTGGTACGCCATGACAAAAGCTTTTGTTGAATGAGCTTTTTCGTTATCAAATAGCGATAAGGCGCGGTGCCCATGTACGAAGTGTCAGAACGGAATGTTTTTGGACAAAGTGGAACTTACGATACACTTGTGTTGAAACGGATACGTGTCACATTATGAGTTGTGGAACTTCAACGGCAAGAAAGCTTCTCACGCTGTACAAGAAGTGGAAGCAGGCAATGATGATGCCACAAAGGTTGACATGATGGATGAGATGCTGGAAGCTATACAACCAGAGCTTCCGGAGGATCCTCAAACAACAGAGGTTTAAGAGTTCTTCAAACTTCTCAAAGATTCAGAAGAGCTGCAGCATGGACTCACTAAAATGACAATCCTCAATTTTGTGACTAGACTTATGGCAATTAAGTCTAAATTCTTCTTTTCTAATAACTGTTACAACAAGCTCATCAATTTGTTCAACGATGCCCTTCCACATCCCAACAAAGTGCCTAAAGATATGTATAAGTCAAAGAAAATTCATCCCGGTCTTGGTATGAAGTACGAGAGGATTGATGTGTGTTTGGACAACTGCATGCTTTTCTAAAGAGAGCATGCCAATGAGAACAAATGTTTGAAATGTGGTCAATCATGGTTTGTCGAAGTTGTTAATAACGATGGTGATACTGTGACGACGGAAGTCGCACGTAAGCAACTTTGTTACTTACCTGTGCATTGAGGTTGAAGCAGCTGTTCATTTCAGAAAAACGGCCAGACACATGAGATGGCACAAAGAAGGTGAGCATCAGGACAATGGAGTCATGACTCACCCATCCGATGGTGAGGCATGGAAGGCGCTAGACCGGCTCAATCCATAATTCGGTCATGAAGCGAGAAATGTTCGCATCGGGTTGGCGACAGATGGGTTCACACCGTTCAGCACAAATGCCACACCATACTCCTGTTGCCCCATCTTTGTCATTCCGTACATTTTTCCATCGGCTTTTTGCATGAAGAATGAGTTCATATTTCTTAGCCTCATTGTACCTAGGCCGGATGATCCTGGGTCATGTCTCAATGTCATGTTGAAACCGTTGATCGAAGAGTTGAAAATGTTGTGGACAGGAGTCGAAGTGTACGACTGTTACAAGAAGTAGAAATTCAACCTTTGAGCTGCTTATTTGTGGTCCGTCCATGATTTTCTGGCATACGACATGTTTTCTGGATGGAGCACTCATGGTGTGTTGACATGTTCGATATGTGCTCAGAGACCAATTGCTTTAGAATTACCCATGTAGGCAAGATATGTTACTTCGATTGTCATAGATGCTGGCTGCCTCCGAATCACTTGTTTAGACAACAAGGATGTCTTCAGAATGAACACCGTTGTCACTAAAGGACCACCGAAATGTCTTAATGGGTCAGAAATATCTGATATGTTGGACAAATTGGTGCAAAAATGAAGGTCGTCCTGGATATTTTGAATGTTACAGAGACAAACACAATTGGACTCACATATGTGGACTTTGGGAGCTATTGTATGTGAAGTCGTTGATTCTAAGGCACAACATTGATGTCATGCATCAAGAGCGTAACATGGCCGAATATATTATAAGCACATGCATGGACATGACGCGCAAAACAAAAGACAATTTAAAGGCTCGAAAGGATCTCGTCGAGCTTTGTAACCGTCAAACTCTTGAGCTCTCTGAAAATGGTGGTAAACCACATGCTCCTTTATGTCTTTGACCTAAAGAAAAGAACGAAGTTCTCGAATGGTTGCAAAGGTTGAAATTCCCAGATGGTTATGCAGCTAGTCTGAGACGAGTCGTGAATGTGAAAACGGGAAAGCTCATTGGGTTGAAGAGTCATGATTATCACATAATCATGGAAAGACTTCTGCCTGTTATGTTTCAAGGCTACTTTGACAATGCGGTGTGGAAGGTGGTAGCCGAGCTTAGCCACTTCTATAGGAAACTATGTGCTAAAGAAATCACGCCAGAGATGATGACTAAGTTGGAGAAGGAGATTCTGGTACTTTTGTGTAAGATGGAAAAAAAGTTTCCTCCAGGATTTTTCAATCCAATGCAACATCTCTTAATTCATCTTCCATTTGAAGTGAAAGTGGGCAGTCCCGTGCAATATAGGTGGATGTATCATACTGAAAGATCACTCAGATATCTAAAACCAATGGTTGGTAACACGGCAAGGGTTGATGGTTGCATCGCCGAAGCTTTTACTCTTAAGGAAGTAGGATACTTCTCAAGTGTTTACTTTGCAGAGGAACACAATGTTAATACTTAGGTAATGCGTATAATATGAATGAGCAACCTCCGTGTAGCGATCTCTCCATTTTTGCAATAAGAGGCACTACTGTTGGTAGGTACACTTTCTACGACGTTAGCGAAAAAAAGGTGTGATATTTTCTTCTACATGTACGCTAATATGGAAAAAATTGATGAATATTTCAAGTAAGTGTTTCTCCTACACTTATGCTTTTCACAATCTTTTGCAACACATGTATTCCTAAAGGCTTCTCTTTTCGTGCAGTATGTTCGACAAGCAGACTTGGAAACATAGATATCAACCCACGAGCAAGCAAATAGAACAGATTCGACGGGAAGGAATAAATGGGGGATCTAATTCTCTTTCCTGGTTTCGAGATCATGTAACGTTTTTTTGTTAACTAATCAATATTAACAACATTTTCTTATAACTTAAGAATGCTTACATTTTCTGATAACTTCATATCTTGGACAGTGCAAAAAAGATGCCAGCGTCCATGCAGATTTGCGACAACTTTCGTGTGGAGTGGTTAATGTTAGAAACTATGGTCGATATGACGTCAATAGCTTTCGATTCCGTACAACTCAATTTGAATCTCTTCGTCCGCTCGCGACAACATTTAATACCAGATTTTTGATAAGGGCAATTGATTCGCAAGAAAATGAAACATATTACTACGGGATTATTAAAAAAATCCTTGAGTTCACTTTTGTAAGAAACAAGACAATTCGAGCAGTATTCTTTGACTGCAAAATGTTTGATTCCTTCATGGAATTCGAGTAAACAAATTTAGCATGGTCGAAGTAAAACATAAGGAACAGTTGAAAGGATTCGATTCTTTAGTTCTTGCACACCAAGTAGAGCAAGTGTACTATCTACCTTATCCATGCAATAAATTTAAAGCTTGGTGGGTGGTACATAAGGTGAATCCTCGTGGGCGGTTATACGCTCCAGGAGATGATGATTACCATGAGGAAGCTGAGGCTGTTGTGGTCTACCAAGAGGAAGAGTTGCCAGACTCCTTATCAGTCGAGCCCGGGGTAGGACTCGATGACTTAGTTGGAGACGCTCAAGATATCGAGACTGACACGGAAGCAGAAACAGAATCAGAATCAAAACTGAAGATATCGATGACTTAGTCAAACCTGTTGATTCGCGGAAATGAAAACGATATGCAGAAGAAGAAGATCGATGGGTTGGTTTAAGGAGTAGGGTGCATGACCGTGATGTTGATGAATTTTGAAATTTATGAAGTAACGTTTTATTCACTAACTTAACATTAATTTTGTATATTATCTTTGCATATTAATCATTTATTCCTTGCAACAGGATGTCGTCGAAGGGGAAAGGGAAGGGGAAGATAGTGAGAGGATTTGAGCCACCACGAGACCCTTGCTCAGGGACCTCGTTACCTTTGAGCCGACGTTCCCTATTTCTGGCGCATGCTCCACCCTCAGCACACGTGTGCTTTCAGCGAACGGAGGTAAATTTTAGTTTACAATAAAGTTATTTTATAAATTGTAGTTGTTAATAATTATTTATTGTCAATCTTTTTCTTTTGTGCACTCTGACTCAGAGTCTTCTGAGTCCGAGTCAGAGGCTAGGGGGCTGCTACAGGAGCCTGAGTCAGAGGCGGGGCCACTACAGGAGCCCTCTAGCGCTAGCCTCCCTTCTGAGCCAGCTAGCGCTAGCCTCCCTCTGCAGCTGGCTACCGCTAGCCTTCCTTTGGACTCCGGTGGTTCCGTAGAGCCCTCACGGTCACAGGACGCGGCAGCGTCGCAGCAGAGGTGACAGACGGGGAGGGCCCACTTTGCGGCTCCTCCTCCGGTTATTCTCAGCGGACAATGATTCGTCCTGTCCGAAACATGTAAAAAAATGTATATATTATATTAAATATTAGATGTTGTTTTATTTTACTTAATGATTTAATAGATTTTGTAGATGTTGGTACGACTTTTCGTTCACGGGGGTCGAGAAACACCACAGGCAGGTTAACAGTGTCCTGGGTGCTATCGTGAAGTTGCACTACCCCGGTGTCATTGACGGTTTCCCTGCCCTGTCGTGGGATGACTATGCTCGTGTCTCTCACTCGGTCCACATCACGGTTCAGGGAGCCGTGTGGCACAATTTTATAGTAAGTTTAACTGTTTCATTTTTTCAACTCGTTTGAATTGTTAATGCATATCACATAAATGTTTGTTTTCTTAAAGCTGAGGTACCAAGTAGAGGAACCGGGCATTGAGGACCACGCGAGACGCGTGTTCCATTATAATGATCGAAAGCTCACGACGGTGGCATTATAGAACGTCAGGATTCAGGCCGTCAACACATACTACAAGCGGCACCCCCGGGAGCAGGAGCAGCAAAGGGTTCCACTATGGAAGGACTCCGACGCGTACTTGATAGAGGAGCGGTTCGCGGAGGTAAGTTTTTAATATTGTTAAATATCCACAATATCTATGTATGTTAACTTCATTGATAAAAAATGAAATATGTGCAGGTTAGTATTTCCTGGTTACAGGGTAACACCAAGGTGTACTTAGCTCTCTGTTGGCACTGGGCTAGCGACGCTTTCATCGGTAAGTCCACAAAGGCTAGAGAGTGCCGCATGGGGTCCGAGGGCAAGCACAACTTTGGCGGTGACGGCTACTTGCGTTTGGCTAAACGCATGGTAAGTACTTTTTCAATTTATTTATCTATTCCTAATATATTTATATCTCACTAACACGGCTATACAGGAGCAAGAGATGGGTTAGGAGCCGACCCCGACCTAGGTTTGGAAGAGAGTTCACAAGGGAAGTGACCCTTCTCAACCAGGGCAAATTACGCGCAGGAGGTTGCCAAGATACATGGTGCAAATTACGATTGGGAAAGCACGCTGATCGACCCCCAAGCTGCATATGTGAGCGGAGGCGGGAGGGCCCATGGACGGCGAGTTGTTCATGTGTTTCATTTCTTTTTCAATTTATCTTCTTTTACTTAGTGTTTTCATTCTTTTGCAGGTTTGCGATTTTTGATGGAGTTGTCGACTCGAGGTCAGCGCGACCTTTGAGAGGCGCTTCATCGTCGTAGGCCTCGTCCGTTGGGACCAGCAGTGGTCGTCTCTCACAGACCCAACTGGAGCTCCTTGACTTGAAGGAGGCGCTGGCGCTAACCTAGGCAGAGCTGGAGAGGTCAAGGGCGGAGGCAAGGGAGGAGCAACGGAGGACGACCTTAATGATGGCCCATATGCAAGCAACAGTGGTGGTAAGTAATTTAAACTACCGTAGTTAAATTTCATAGAATTTTCAATAATATATATCTTCTAATATTTTGCAGTAGCAGACTCTTGCTCGAAACACCGGTCACGAAATCGAGAGTCCTACGCTTCTGTCGCAGCAGACACCGGAGCAGGTAATATTGTCGTAATAATTTTAGTATTCCTTTAGCTCCGTTGAAATAGTTTCTATAGTAGTCAAAAAGCTTTAGCATAGAAGAAACCCACATACAACATTATTAGAAGAAGCCAGGATATATCAGTTTGCCTGGGTAGAAGAAAAACACGGGCTATTTAAGGAAAACACTAAAAGTCCCATTTCAAAGAGCCATGCTTCTAGATTGGAACTGATTAAATGTATAAAAGAACATGATGCACTGCTATGATCAAATATTTACTATATGTAGCTGTCGACTATTGCAGTCGGCAGATCTCCTGACACTGCTAAAGTGTTGAAGGAGTTTGTAGTTCGGTGTGGGCACGCGGAGACTCAAGAAGGTGAATCGCGGTTTAACACAGGAGACACGAGGATTTACGTGGTTCGGGCCGCCTGAGCGTAATACCGTACTCCACGGGTGTGTTGGTGTTGTATTAGTTTGTCACGTATGATCTCCCCCTCCGTGTTTGTTTTTTTCCTATGTATCGTCGGCCTGTCCTTTTATAGTACAAAGACAGGCCGTTACAAGCTGGCCTGGCCCGACATGTGGCCCCGGCGGTTACTAGTATTGATACACGATTGATTGTTGTTAATAATCCTGTAACGGGCTCCGACAGTGCCGTTACAGGTGTTAAGATTGTCCGTTTAAGTGTCATTAATATGGAATTAATGACATTTAAACGGATCTTGAAGTCCTTGGCTCTCCTTTGAAGATCCGGAGCCGTTACAAGGTCTTCCGGAGGTTAGAGGCTGCCAGCTCCGACGTTTAGACACGTGGCAGCTCCGGAGCTTGCTGTGGGAAGCAGGAAGCTCCGGGGCTACCTGACACGTGTCAGGTCCGGAGCTTCTCTCGGTCAGGGGTTAAGTCCGGAGGTGCCATTTCAGTACTGGTCCGAAGCTTCCCCCTTGTGGGCGGTAGCTACGGTTCGGCAGTACACGTGGCGACCTAGGGATTAACCATGTTGGAGAAGCAGGTCCGGTCATGTCTGACAAGTGGGCCTCCGAGGGTCTTCAATTTAAGTAGTCGTCCTTCCCTCGAGATCTTTGTAATCTCAGGGGGTGTACGGTTTTTAGGGTGTCGACAGTGGCCCCCTGGACCTACCTCTGAGGAAGGTCACTGGGGTGAAGTCGTTTCATCGGAGGTGGGTCCATCCCTGCGACTCTTGAACTGGGTCTTCAAGGGTCTTCGGAGGTGCCGTTGGCAGGATTTTACAGTTAGATCCCGACACGTGGCGCACCTCAGGCGGCAGATAAGATCTTTGACGTGCGGATCTCACGCAATTGAAGGTCGCCGGTTCCCGATACGAAAACCGTATCGGTTCCGCGCGCCTTGTCAGGCCGCCGCCTTTGGGTTTCCCGCCTCGTGATGACAACTGTTCGCCTGGGTAAGAGCCTCGACTTGATCGTCGGGGTGGTCCCGGGCCCTCTTGTCATCGGCTGGGTGGAATTCTTGAATAGTATCTTCGAATCCCCTGCAGTTTCCATCCAAGCGTTGCGAGGGCTTACTTAAGAAGGAAAGCACGCACCGTCGGGAGTTCTTTACGCCTCCCATCTGATCTTGCGTTCAGAACACCCGACTCGTACTTTGCTCCTCTTCTCTTTCCTAGCTGTGCCGTGATAGAGTTGGGTCTGCGCGAGAGTCGCCTGAAGACCAACAACGATTTGAAGAAGGTCCAGGCCCTCATGGGGTGGTCCTCGGACTTCTTCAGCCGCTTGGTCCGTGCCGGCGGAGAGCTCCCCTTTGAGAAGGAGCGCGCTGGCGAGATGGTGTACTTTTCTTCGTACGCCATGGTGGGGCTGATCCCACCATTTTCTTCTTTCTTCTTGATGCTGCTAGACTTCTATGGTCTGCAGCTATACCACCTTGGCCCTCACTCCATTCTCCTCGTGTCCATCTTTGTCCACTTCTGCGAGATGTGGGTGGGCATCCCCCCCTGCGTCGAGCTCTTCCGAACCTTCTTCACCGTTCAGACCACCGGCCGGAGCAATGAGTACCTTGGCTTCTACTACTTCGTGAAGCGTAAGAAGTTCCCATTCAAGTACCTCCGGTCGTTCCCTTCCGGGAAGTGGGATGACTGGAAGAAAGATTGGATAGTCGTCAGGGTGGAGGAGCATGAGCGGTTGGAACTGCCAGACAGTCTGCCCGGCATCGACTTGTCGATATGGAGTGAAGTTCTGGTGCTGGCGGAAGTTTTCGACCCTGTCCTGACCAGGATCCGCCGATGTGTGGAGGGAGGATTGACTCCCCAGGCGGTGTTCTGCAACTTCCTGACCAACAGGTGGGCGCTGCTGAAGAGGAGGGAGAAACTCGCCTGGGCCCTCAACAGTGTGACGGAAGAGGACCAGGTTGAGACGGGTTGAAGTCCAACATGGTGGGGAAGACCTTGGAGTTCCACCTCAAGAAATTCCAGCACGGCATCGACGTTGACGGAGATTACTTGACTCCGCCGTCGGCCTTTCTCCCTCTGAACGTGGAAGTGGAGTTCAGCAGAGAGCTCCGACGGAAGATGCCCACGCTTCACGACCTTGGTGTCATTGAGAGAAGACCAACCACCCGGGTGGCAATCCCTGGGGTGCCCGAAGATGGCTCGGTCCCTGCTACACGGCCGAGAGTTGAAGTCATCAGCAAGGGCAAGGAGCTGGCGGAGGAGCCGAAGAGTCGGAAGAGGAAGCTACGTCATGCCGACGGAAGGTCCGTCATGTCCGCTGCTTCCACCTTGGCTCCTTCTCCTCAGGGGGGAAGATCTCCTGCTGCCGTGGTGACTGTCCCCGTGGTGGGGTCCTCCCGGAACGAGACTGTTCCTGCAGTGGGATCCTCCCAGAGCGCGTCTGTCTCCGTGGTAGAGCCCTCCGGTGGTGCTAGCTCCGGGTGTACGACTCCAGCCCCCGGGGCGATTGGAGCCTCCAGGTCCAGGGGTTCCTCCCGATCGAGGAGAGTCTCGACCCGGGAATCTCCCGTGGCTGCGGCGAGTTCTGGGGGGCCTCCTGGAGCTCCTACGCCGACTATGGCCAGCCCGGAATGTCCGGGAAAAAGGTTCCGCGCAAGCTGGTGCGGGAGCCTTCCAAGGTAATTTCTGATGTTTACCCTGGTTAACTTTTTAGTTGTAGCAATTGTTTGTTAATTCTCTTTAACCATCCTCTGCAGCGTCCCTAAGAAGGGGAGTGAAGCTCCACCCTCGGCCACGATTTCTGAGGCCGTGGGAGCCTCTGCTCCTGTCCCAGTTCCGCCCCAGGTGGTGGCTGAGGCTGCGACAGCTCCGGCGCCGGCTGTCGTGGTCATGAACCTCGACTCGTCCCCAGAACTTCCCGTGGTAGCGCCGGACCACGGGAGTGAAGACATGCCAGCGACACTTGTCTCGGAGGTTGAAGCTCCGGGTCCTGGTGCTGCAGTAGTGGAAGCTCCGGCTGCAGAGCCGGAAGAGGTAGTAGTTCCGGCTTTGGAGCCGGAACTCGTTGAAGCCCCGTCGATTGAACCGGAGGTGACTGGAGCTCCGGCATGCGAGCTGGAAGTTGTGGTAGTTTCGGCAGTGGAGCCGGTTACCTCCGAAGCACCGGTCGCTGAGCCGGTTGTTGTTGGAGCGCCGGTCACAGAGCCGACGGTTGAAGAGGTGAGGGAGCTCGAGTCTCCCTCGGAAGAGGTGCCCCGGTCGGAGCTAGTAGTAGCTCCTGCTTCGGAAGCGACGACGTCGATGGTACCTGTGGCAGAGCCAGAGTGCCTAAGCGAAGACGCTGGCCCCCTGCCTGAGGGGGCGAATGAAGACTTGGCGGCGGGGCCTTCTTCGATGGCGACTGAGGTCATCCCGGAGGACGGCCCTAGCACCTTGGAGGCTCAGGGTTCCGCTCTCGTTGAGTGGGACCCAATTTTTGTATGTGAAGACCCGCTGGAACCAGCGGAAGAGACCCCAGCAGGTCCAGAACCCATCCCGCTGTCGATGTCTATCGACAACGCCTGCTCCAGTCTACGTCAGGTCCAACTGGCCTTCTTCCACGACAGCAAGGCTCTTGAAGAGGAGCGCCAAACCCTTAGGCGGTGGCTTAATCGGCTCCACATCGAGACTAAGCTGGCGCAGTCGAGGCTAGCGGATGACAAGGAGTGGATCCAGCGGGAGAAGATCCGCCTGGAGTATTGGGAGAAGCTGCTGGATGAGAGGGAGAGCATGACCCATGTCCTCGACGCTCATTCTCAGGAGTTCCATGATCAGGACAAGGCTGCCAACGACGCGGCCAATGCTCGGTTTGAGCAGCTTGAGGCCATCAACGCAGCGCTCATCAAGCGCCGAGAGGCACTTGAAGGGAGGGAGAGACGGCTCGAAGACGAAGAGCAAAAAATCCTGGAGCTGCGGGATGACGTCCTGAGAAGAGAAGAGGAGCTCGCCGAGAAAATGGCTCTGGCTGACAAGGGCCTCGAGGAGCGCACTAAGAAGTTAGAAGAGCGCTGCCTCGAGGAAGAGGAGAAGACCTGGGTGCGAGGGCAGGAACTCTACGAGTATGAGTGTGCCCTTGTTGCCCGGGAGAAGAAAGTGGAGGCTAGGGAGAAGGACCTGGTCGATCGTCGAAACAAGATCCACCTCCGGGAGGAGGAGCTCGGAAGACTTGAGAGGCGGGTTGCTGCAAAAATTCAGCAAAACGCCAAAGAAGTTGAGCGCCTCGCCCGTGAGAATTCCGAACTGACGGCGGCCAAGAGATCCTTGCAAGAGGTGAAGAGCCTGAGGACGGCAGACTCCCTGCAGATTTGGGAGTTCCTGGGCAAGGCCAACGATGCGCTGGCGCCGATGGGTTTCAGCCCCGTGCGCCCGGATGATCCGGAGCCGGAGCCAGACCTTACGCTGCAAGCGTTGAGTGCAGCAGGCAGCAAGCTCTCCAAGGTGGGCGACGTCATCGCGGACCAACTAGAGGTCGAGGGGCAATCCCTGGCGAAGAACGTCACAGAATATGTGCTGACGTGCTACACCAGCCGGAACCCTCAATTTCCTCTGGACCCGGTGCTTGAAGGCCCCGTCGAAGGAGAAGGCGAAGCTACCCGAGCCAGCGTATCGGAGGTCGCCCAGAAGGTCGCCGAGTTCTTCCATAGGGTCTAGGACCATCTCTTTAGCTCTCGCTTATATTTTCTCTTCTTCTTCCTCAATTTTGTAATCCCTTGTCTTCAGATGAATGAAATCCCCAAATTTTTGTGAATTTCACTTTTTGTCTTCAACATCTTTATCTTCTCTTGGCCCCCTGGTAGATGTACACAATTTGATTGTGAACATGTACCAAAAGGATACTGAGTTTTGTTGAAGACGAATTTGCTTCGAACTTGCAGAATTTAGGTCCGAAGTCTTTGATAGTGAAGGTCCCCTGAAGTTGTCGGAGCTTAGAAGCTCCGGTACTGTCCATCGCTGGAGCTTAGTAGCTCCGGCAATAGCCTCTATCAACACGTAGAGCGTCGATAGTTAGTACTCCAAGGTGTCGGAGCTTAGTAGCTCCGGCAATGACCTTTGCCAACACTTGGTTAGTTGGCAACAGACTCCATGTACGGGGTCTTCTCACCATCTTTTACTCAGTGCCGATGGTTGACCCCCCTTTGGTGGGTCGGAGCTTGGTTAGCTCCGGCTTTTCTCCATCAACGTAGAGTTTATTTTTCCTGCACACTTAAGCCAAGAAAAACAGTAAAATTTATTCCTTGTCTATAATTTCGTCGCGGCTTATGATTCTCAAGAAAAGTTTATGTTGAACGCGATTTTAAATAGAACTGGATGCGTTGTCTTTTCTCTTAGACCCAATTGTCCATGGACCCGCCTTACTTTGGCCTGCCGGGGTGTAGGTAGAGTGGCGTACTTAGGGTGCTTGACCAGGCTAAGTCGATAGCGCACTCCGGCCCTAGATTGGCTTGGCGGCTTTCAGGCGAGTTGGCCATAAACGATATTTAAATCCAAGAAATTTGACAATTCAACTCGAGTCGTATATGAACCGGTCAAACTAAAATTTCTTAAGAATTGCACGTTTCTGTTATAGACAAGAAAGTGAAAAATAAAAATGTCGAGCCTGCACAAAATGAATGCACGTAGAGTCTATTTCACATGAAGATGTCTTTCATTATAGGTCCGGGGTACAGGGGAAACAAGTACACTCTTAGGGTACTGGACCAGGCTAAGTGTGCTTGGTTTCTCGTTTAACCTAGGGTAGTTAGCCACGCTTTTAGTCCGGAGACTGTGACAAGTGTTGCTTGAGCTTTGCAGACCTTTCGGAAAAGGTCCGGCTGCTCTCCCGAAGGAACTACCCGACTCTGTACAATGACTCTATAACATACATCTCAAGTTACTCAAGACTCACCTCCGTGGAATTAAGTGTAGAACTTACGGAGGTGCTCGATGTTCCAAGGATTTGGGAGAGGTGTCCCATCCTCAGTAGCCAAGCGAACGCTTCTGGGACGGGATACTTTGATCACTCGGAAGGGCCCCTCCCAACCGGGGGAAAGTTTGTTTAGCCCTTCTCTGGATAGTATTCTCCGTAGCACCAGATCGCCTTCCTCGAGCTGTCGGTTGTGTACATGCCGCTGGTGATAACGCCGTAGAGCTTGGCGATATCGGGCATTCCGAACAGCTGCTTGGCACCTTCCCTCCTCGAGGAGGTCTAGGTCTTCACGCCGGAGCTGGTCCTGCGCGGCTTCGTCGAAGGTCCGGACTCGGAGCGAACCCAAAGTGATTTCCGGAGGAAGGATTGCTTCGGCTCCGTACACCAGAAAGAAGGGTGTTTTTCCGGTTGACCGGTTTGGAGAACTCCTGTTGGCCCATAGAGTGGGCGGAAGCTCTTCGTTCCAATTGGCTCCGTGCTTTTTCAAACTCTCATAGGTGCGCGTTTTGAGTCCTTTAAGGATTTCTGCATTTTCTCTCTCAGCTTGGCCATTGTTGGCGGGATGAGCTACGGAAGCGTAGCAAACCTGTATGCCGAGGTCTTCGCAATACCCTTGGAATGCGGAGCTTGTGAATTGAGTCCCATTATCAGTGATGATCTTGTTTGGGACTCCGAATCTGCTTACAATGGATTGCAGAAAGTTGATAGCAGATTGCTTGTTGATCGCCACAACTGGAGTTACTTCCGGCCACTTGGTGAACTTGTCGATGGCGATGTACAGGAACTTGTAACCTCCGACGGCTCTTGGGAAGGGTCCCAAGATGTCCATCCCCCACACAGCGAAGGGCCATGTAGGAGGTATCATTTGTAAGGGCTGAGCAGGTGTATGAATTTGCTTTGCATGAAATTGGCACGCTTCGCATTTCTTCACCATCTCAGTGGCATCCTGGAGCGCTGTAGGCCAGTAGAAGCCATGCTGAAAGGCTTTTCCGACCAGCGTGCGGGAAGATGCGTGGTTCCCACACTTGCCTCCATGGATTTCTGCGAGAAGCTCGCAGCCTTCTTCCTTTGTGATGCACCGCATTAGGATGCCGTTGGCACCGCGCCGGTAGAGATCCCCTTCTACCAGTGTGTATCTTTTAGCCAATCTGACTACCCGGTCAACGGATACATCATCGTCAGGAAGGATGTTGTCTTTCAAGTAGTTCCGGATCTCCGAGATCCATGCATCGGAACTGCCTTGAGCATTTGAGTCTTGCGTGCTGGGTTGCTCGGAGCTTCCGGCAGCACCTACGACCCTTGATGGCTGCCACGGCAACAGGGCCATCGGGACCGTCAGCTTCGGGATGCTGATCTCGCCCCCTTCGTTCAGTTCGGCAGGCTGAACTGTGGGTTTTGACAACCTCCAGACAAAGATTCCATCAGGAGCCGGAGCTCCGGTTGACGCTTTGGTCGAGAGTTCGTCAGCTTCAGCGTTGTGGGCACGCTGAACATGGTGGAGGTCTAGGACTTCAAAGTCCTTCTGAAGCCTCTGGACTTCAAGTAGGTAAGCAGCTAGCTGGAGATTATTGCAGGAGCATTCACCCTTCACCTGCTTGATGATGAGCTGTGAATCTCCTTTGACCAGCAGTTGCTTGACACCGTATGACAGTGCCACCTTTAGCCCGCAGATGAGTGCTTCATACTCCGCCATGTTGTTGGTTGCCTTGAAGTCAAGGTGTACCATGTATTTTACCTTCTCCCCAGTTGGTGCAAGGAGAAGGATTCCAGCTCCGGCCCCCTGCTTCTGCATGGAGCCATGAAAGTAAAGGGTCCAGTGAGGCTCGGTGAAGGTTGGAACTTGATGTTCCGTCTTCTGCTCACTGGGGCCCCCTGGGTTTGACGGAGAGGGAGTCCATTCCGCCACGAAATCTACCAACGCTTGACTCTTGATTGCTTGTCTCGAAATAAATTCGAGATCAAACTCAGCCAATTCCGCTGCCCACTTTGCAATATTCCCAGTTGAATTGGGATTATGCAAGATCGCTTGAAGTGGATAGGAGGTCACCACCGAGACTTTGTGAGCTTGGAAGTAGTGTCGGAGCTTCCTGGAGGCAATAAGAACTGCATAAAGCAGCTTATGTACCTCTAGGTATCGAGTCTTGGCATCATGTAATACTTCACTGATGAAGTATACCAGGCGTTGAATGGTCCGAACCCTCCCGGAGACTAGCGCGCCAACTGTCGACTGTTGGAGTCGGCAGATCTCCTGACACTGCTAAAGTGTTGAAGGAGTTTGTAGTTCGGTGTGGGCACGCGGAGACTCAAGAAGGTGAATCGCGGTTTAACACAGGAGACACGAGGATTTACGTGGTTCGGGCCGCCTGAGCGTAATACCCTACTCCACGGGTGTGTTGGTGTTGTATTAGTTTGTCACGTATGATCTCCCCCTCTGTGTCTGTTTTTTCCTGTGTATCGTCGGCCTGTCCTTTTATAGTACAAAGACAGGCCGTTACAAGCTGGCCTGGCCCGACATGTGGCCCCGGCGGTTACTAGTATTGATACACGATTGATTGTTGTTAATAATCCTGTAACGGGCTCCGACAGTGCCATTACAGGTGTTAAGATCGTCCGTTTAAGTGTCATTAATATGGCATTAATGACATTTAAATGGATCTTGAAGTCCTTGGCTCTCCTTTGAAGATCCGGAGCCGTTACAAGGTCTTCCGGAGGTTAGAGGCTACCAGCTCCGACGTTTAGACACGTGGCAGCTCCGGAGCTTGCTGTGGGAAGCAGGAAGCTCCGGGGCTACCTGACACGTGTCAGGTCCGGAGCTTCTCTCGGTCAGGGGTTAAGTCCGGAGGTGCCATTTCGGTACTTGGTCCGGAGCTTCCCCCTTGTGGGCGGTAGCTACGGTTCGGCAGTACACGTGGCGACCTAGGGATTAACCATGTTGGAGAAGCAGGTCCGGTCATGTCTGACAAGTGGGCCTCCGAGGGTCTTCAATTTAAGTAGTCGTCCTTCCCTCGAGATCTTTGTAATCTCAGGGGTTGTACGGTTTTTAGGGTGTCGACAGTAGCTATGAACACAGAAAATAGAATCATCAGTTTTCCAGTGAACCACATACCCAACAAAACAACATAGATTCAAACTTGCATGATATGTTAGCTAGTACAGGAAAATTTAAACAATTGCATGATATGTTAGCTAGTTATAGACATCTTCCTATCTCCCGTACATTTTGATCCTAAGTAATAACAGATTCCTGTAGTAATTCAATTTCTGTTACAGACATCTTCCTATCTCTTGTACATTTTACAAGGCTAATACAGGGAATATATGGTTCTTTTGCAGGGTTCAAACTCCTTCGCCAAACCTATAGGCACCCGAAGGGACGCGTCGAGAAGATCTCGACTCCGGAAGTAGTGGAGGGGCTAGCATGTAGCCCGGTGAATGGTTTTGAAACTGTTTTGTGTTGTTGTGGATGTTTTGAATATTTTCTGGACTATTTTGTGATTTCTGTACTGTTTAAACTGTATGAACTGCCTGTGTATATCTGTCTGGAGGTCGCAATACTGCGAGGTAGTCAGTTTCTGTTTTTTTGTAAAAAAATGAATACTTAATTTACAACGGCTATGGCCAAGCTGACGTAAGTTAGCCCAGTTTAACTTACGTCGGTCAGGCCATACCGACGTAAGTTATTCGAAGTAACTTACATCGGTTATGACCTACCGACGTATGTTATACCACTTAACTTAAGTCGGCCGGGCATCCGCCGATGTAAGTACACCGACCCAGCCCGCGACCCATCCACCTAAATAACTTACGTCGGACGCGGGACACCGAAGTAATTAAGTTACTTATGTCGGCAACCGATGTAAGTTACCTTAATTACGTCCAAAATTCTTCGTCGGCCGGTAGCCGATGTAATTAAGTGAAAACCGATGTTATTAAGTAACTTACATCGGTTTCGGCTTTAATTATGTCAGCCCTAGCCGACATGATTGATCGGGATTCCTGTAGTGTCATGTTCGAGGCGTATTGCATGTGCACTGACAACTAGCAGAGTATGAATGACCTCGATCATGTATGTTTCATGTCGATGTGAATTATATACTACGTGTATTTTCTCTTTTTGATGCTGGATATCATCTAGAGTTGTAGGCTCGTTGATCATGCATCGTTGGGGTGTAGCATGCATGGACAAGGCCTCAAACTCTGACGATATCGATCATCAAAAAGACAAAACACGTACGTATTGAATGATCATGTTTGGGGTGCATGCATGTTAGACATAAAAAAGCCCCTGGTCATGTTTGACAAAACTAACATGCATACCTCAAACATGACGCTCTTTCTCTGCACCTCCATCCCCGGATAAATGGGTAGCCCAGTGCAAAAGCGCTCTAGGCCATCGTCGTGTTCCGAACCTCCTTCTCTGTTTCCATCTCCAGCAATGCCATTGGAACTGATGGTGGCACCCCCACCTCCGCCCGCAGCGCCCGCACATACTCAGCCCGTTGGGGTTGAGCAAACAGTCAGCCTCCTCACCGCCCGCATCGATGAACTCTATCGGCGCCTGAAGGAGGCCACCGACGCCAAGTCAACCGCCGTTAATAGAGCACTAGCGCTCAACGGAGTGGCGCGGGAGATAATTTAAGCTACATATTGCTCGTGTTGCCGTCTGAGTCTCGCGACCCTTCCCCTCCTCACGTGCATGCACACCGCCGACCACTACTGCTTCGGGTTGAGGACTGTGGCTGCTCGTATCGATGCCTATCAAGAGATGATCACAGAGGTTGCTGGGGTAGAGGGCCGCCGAAAGCTTCTGCACAGCGTCGCCCGAAAGCTCCGGACTCAGGCGCCAGAAGAAGAGGATGCGGTGGCGGCGGCAGCGGCGGCGACAGAGGATTTCGAGGAGCCGGCGGAGGAGGAGGTGGTGGCAGTGGCGGCGGGGGAGGAGGAGGCGGCAGCGGCAGCGGATGTGGTGGCGGAGGTGGTGGTGATCTCCGAGTAGAGTAGTATTAGGAGTAGTATTAGACGGCCACTTGGATATCAATGAAGATGGACCAAACGTCGATCAAAAGGTATATCGCTCCGTGATTGGATCTTTACTCTACTTATGTGCATCTAGGCCAGACATTATGTTGAGTGTATGCTTCTGCGCAAGGTTTCAAGCCAACCCAAAAGAGTGTCATTTGACTGCCATTAAGAGAATCTTGCAGTATTTAGTTCATACACCCAACCTAGGACTTTGGTACCCCAAAGGTTCCAAATTCAATCTCATTTGTTACTCCGATGCAGATTATGCCAGATGCAAAGTAGATAGAAAAAGTACCTCCGGTACATGCCAATTCCTAGGAAGATCTCTAGTTTCTTGGTCCTCTAAGAAACAAAACTCCATTGCACTATCCACAGCCGAAGCGGAGTATGTTGCAGCCGGGAGTTGTTGTGCTCAACTCCTTTGGATGCGACAGACTCTAAGGGATTACGGTTACAATATGACCGCATTCCACTCCTTTGTGATAATGAGAGTGCCATTAAAATTGCCCATAATCCCGTTGAGCACTCTAGGACCAAACACATAGACATCCGGCATCACTTTTGAGAGACCATTCAATGATGGGAGATATAGCCATTTCACATGTCAACACCGAAAAACAACTAGTCGATATTTTCAACAAGCCACTTGATGAAAAAACTTTTGCGAACTTTGAAATGAACTAAATATCCTTGATTCTCGGAGTGTGGCTTGAAATCTTGTATACCTGAATGCTATCTTCAAAATTCATTGATTGTGTTGTGAAAATCAACTCTCTCAATTTTTCCAAAAAGCTATGTCAATTACTAGACCTTGGTGAATTATGATCATTGCTTGATTGTTGTATGCTTACTGATCATATTCATCAAGATTATTTGATTTGATCTGCCTCCCTATTTTCTAAATAAGTACTTTCGAATATATACGAATGGGCTAGGCATTTCTTTCCTGGTGACCACAGACTAGTCCGTGGTTACACAGACTAGTCCGCCTATGCAGACTAGTCCTCAGAGTGCCGGTTAGGCCGGACTAGTCCGACAGACCACGGACTAGTCCGATATAGCCTCTGGAAAAGTTCGGACTAGTCCGGTCATTTTTGGACTTGTCTGATTTTTTGTGTCCATAACCCTAGCCGCCGCCAAACCCTAATCCCCCTCACCCCACACTTGCCTCAAGCTTTCTCTCTCCACGCTCGAGTACAATTGGCGCGCTCTGCCAATCGAACTCTTCGCCTCGAAGCCTCCGCGCCTCCTGCCCGTACTTTGCCTGGAAACATAGTAAAATAACATTATTAAAACTATTAAAGAAAATTCAATTAAGTTAACGAAATAACTCACCAACGTCTGAGTCGCCATCTGAGAAGACAGCTGCTCAGGCTGCGACGGGTCACTTCCCAAGTGACCCCTCTTCCACACCTCAATAGGTGACGGCTCCTGACCCCTCTCGTGCTCCTATCGATACATGTTAGCACAATGAAAGATTATAAAATTACTTAAATAGAATTCAAGTCACACTTACCATCCGTTTAGCGAGACATATGTAGCTGTCCCCACCCATACGGTGTTTTCCGTGTGTCCCTCTACTCTCTCGACGGGTTTTAGACACGGCCTGGAAGTTTTGGCTCCCCCAACGAGCACACAAGGCACGGTACGCGTCCGGACGGCTGTCAAGCCACGCTACACTGACCTGCACACATTTTATTATTAAATGAAAGCATTGATGACAATTATATGATGAAGTAAAGTACAATAAACACTTTACCTCTGCGTACTGTGCCTCCGTCAAGTACTTGTCGACCCCTTCCCTGTACTTCCCCAGCTGAGCCTCCTCCAGATGCAACTTGAAATACGCCTTTGTAGCTTGAATGCGAGCCGTCGATAGTGACTGAGTCACGAGCTTCCCGGCGCAGTTATGAAAGACGAGACAAGCTTGATCCGTTTGCTCGGCCTTGTTCTCCATACGGTACCGTGCCTGGAAGAACAAATATACAAGTAAATGTATTTAATTGATAATTAATATGTATTACACAAATATTGGTTCATACTTACCATAAAGTCGTGCCACAAAGCCTCCTGATGGTTGCCGTAAGCAAGGTCCTGGGCCGTAGCGTAATTGTCCCAAGACGTGGCAGGCTGTCCGTTCACTACACTGGGGTAGTGCAAACGGACTAGACTGCCCAAGACCAAATTCACCTGCTTGTGGTGTCCCTACCCTGTGAACGAACAATCCTCCCAAGCCCTGATATATGATTCTCAATTAGTATATATATAAGCCTTTAAATATCTGAATTGTTAAAGATTTACTTACTTCTCGCCAATAGGACGAATAACGATCCGATCATTTGGGTTTGCTGGAGCCGGAGGAGGAGCCACGTAGTGGCTCCTCCTAGTCCATCGCTGTGCAGCTGGCTCCACATCAGGTGACCCAGAAGTTAGATCACCCGACTGCACTGGCTCTGAACAAGGTGGCACCGAAGAAGAAGGCTCTATAGCAGGCACCGAAGAAGAAGGCTCTGAAGCAGGCACCGAAGAAGGAGGCTCCAAAGCAGACACCGAAAGAGGCATCCTAGCCTCTGAGTCCTCGGACATAGAGTCATCCTGACAATTTCAAAGATTCATATTAGAGAATAAAGAATTAATTATATAATTTATGTAATTAAATGTTCTTTACCTGGCCACATGACGACTGCGGCAGATGGCTCACCAACTGAGCCCATCTACCTCCGCTACGCTGACTGCCCTGGAAGACCTCGTCTCCTCTTGTGGCTCTCGGTGACAGAAAGCTCCGTGCCTCTGTCCCTCGTCGTCTGCTACTCCTCGACGACAGCCTGTTTAATAAAAATTGTTAAAAAATGTAATGTAAAATATAGAAGAAGAAAGAAGAGATGAAGCAAACGTTACTTGTACTTAATTTTAAAATTAATCAGCATCACGCTCATGTACTCTACTCCGTAAACTGGACCATCGATCTTCTGTCGTGAAAGTTGCCTGTTTTCGTTTTCGTTTTCGCATCTTAGGAGTTTCTACATCTTCTGCATCTCCAACTAAGTCATCGAGTCCTAAACCAGGCTCGACGACAAAAGAGTCCGACAATCTTGTTCTTGGTAAACAACATCAACCTCATCATCAAGGTATCCATCATTGTGTAGTGTATATAACCGCTCACAAGGATTCACCTTGTGTACAACCCACCAAGCATTAAGATTTTTGCATGGATAATGTAGATAATACACTTGCTCGACTTGGTGTGCAAGGACGAAGGTGTCGCAACCTTGTAGCCGGTGCTTGTGTTTTACTTCTACCATGCCAAATTGGTTTTGTCGAGTTCCATGATTATGATCAAACCAATCACAGTCAAAGAAGATTACTTTAAGGACCTTATTCCCTGCAAAACTGAATTCAAGGATATTTTTAATGATCCCATAATAATTAGTTTCACATCCTTCGGCGTCAACTACCATCATCACAACTCCGGTGTTACATGTTGCCCTGAAAGGACGTTTAGTTTCAAATTGAGTGGAACGAAATCGGAACCCATTGATGTCGTATCGACCGTAACTTTTAATTTTAATGGATCCGTAGGACAGTTGTTGCAAATCTTCATGGACACCGGCTCGTTTTTTGCACTGTTCAACATACGAGGTTAGAAGACTATTTTATGCTATACATGTAATTACTAAGAGAAACAAAACATGAACACATTACTTGTGCAAGAAACCAGGATATGAAGTTAGGCCCTCCTTGTACTCCATAATGTCGCATCGATTGTATTTGTCGAAGCGTAGGTTGCTGCTTCGATTTCCAATTTTGTTGATCGAACTAACTAAATAAGGAAAAAACAGAATAATTGGCATAGATGTATAACACAACACGCTAATTATTATAGATGTTGAACAAATACTTACTGAAAATATTCTTCCATCCCCTCTATATTAGCGTACACGTATAGCAAAGCAGCCGTCTTGTCATCTGTTTCAATATCGTAGCTCGTGCCGCTACCAACAAGTGCCTCTTGTTTGAATAATTGAGAGGTTGCTACAAGGGGGTGCTTCATCCATATTGTACCACAACGTGGAAGCATTAACATTGTTTTCTTCTGCAAAATATACACTTGAAAAGTATCCTATCTCTTGAATGGCGTATGCTTTGGCGATGCATCCTTCAACCCTTGCCCGATTGCGAACCATTGGTTTAAGACACCTGAGTGCTCTTTCAACATGATACATCCACCTATATTGCACAGGGCCGCCCACTTTAGCTTCATATGGAAGATGAATTAGGAGATGTTGCATTGGATTGAAGAACCCTGGAGGGAAAACTTTTTCCATCTTACATAAAAGCACTGGTATCTCCCTTTCCAACTTCTCCATCATCTCCCTTGTGATTTCTTTAGCACAAATCTGTCTATAAAAGTAGCTAAGCTCGGCTAACACCTTCCACACCGCATCATAAATGTAGCCTCGAAACATAACTGGCAGTAGTCTTTCCATAATTATGTGATAATCATGACTCTTCAACCCTTTGAGATTTCCAGTCTTAACATTTATGGCTCATCTCAGGATAGCAGCATAACCGTCTAGGAATTTCAAACTTTTCAACCACTCAAAGACTTCTTTCTTTTCTTTTGGTCGAAGACAGAAAGAAGCACGCGGTTTGCCACCAGCTTCAGATAGCTCAAGAGTTGGACGATTACAAACCTCTGCCAAATCCTTACGAGCATTTATATTGTCTTTTGTTCTGCCAGTCACATCGAAGCATGTGCTTATGATGCATTCGCCCATGTTACGTTCCTGATGCATGACATCAATGTTATGCATTAAGATTAAGGACTTAACATACGGTAGCTCCCATAGTGCACATATATGAGTCCAATTGTGGTCCTCTCTGTAACCAACAAAATATTCAGGACAATCTTCATCTGGCACTAAGTTGTTCAACTGTTCAACAATCTCCAACCCGTTTAGACGTTGTGGTGGTCTTTTTTTGACAACGGTGTCCTTCCTGAAGGCATTTCTCTGTTGCCTAAATACGTGATTGGGCGGTAACCAACGTCTGTGGCAATCAAAGTAGCAAATCATGCCACCATGCTTTAAACGAAAACATTCCATGTCCGAAGCACATATTGGACATGTCAAACGACCATGAGTGCTCTAGCCAGAAACCATGCCGTAAGCTGGGAAATCATGGACAGACCACAAGTATGCAGCTCGAAGGTTGAATTTTTGTTTTTTGTAGCAGTCGTACGCTTCAATTCCTGTCCATAACATTTTCAACTCTTCAATCAATGGCTTCAACATCATGTTTAGTCGTGAACCGGGATGATCCGGTCGGGGTACAATAAGGCAAAGGAACATGAACTCGTACTTCATACAAAGAGATGGTGGTAAGTTGTACGGAATAGCGAACACGGGCCAACAAGAGTATGGTGTTGCATTTGTACTGAACGGTGAAAAGTCATCTGTCGCCAACCCGATGCGAACATTTCTCGCGTCATTGGCGAAATCTGGATCGAAGCGGTCAAGCGCTTTCCATGACTCAGCGTCGGACGGGTGCACCATCATTCTGTCATTCTCGCGTACACCTTCTTTGTGCCACCTCATGTGTCTGGCTGTTTTCTTTGAGAGAAACAAGCGCTTCAACCTAGGTGTGACAGGCAAGTAGCGAAGCTGCTTCTGTGCAACTTCAGTCATTACTTTTGTACCATCTTCATTAATAACTTCGACAAATCTCGTCTTATCACATTTTAAGAACTTGTTCTCATTGGCATGCTCTTTCCCGAAAAGCATGCAGTGGTCTGGACACATATCAATCTTCTCATAGTTCATACCTAGATCAGAAATCAATTTCTTAGAATGATACATATCCTTAGCCAATTTATGGGGCTGCAGAAGGACATCGCTGATCAATTTGATGAGATCATTGTAGCAATTATTGGAGAAGAAATACTTAGACTTAATTGCCATAAATCTAGTCATGAAATTGAGGACCGTCATTTTGGTGTGTTCATGCACCAGTTGTTCCGATGTCTTGAGACGCTCGAAGAACTCCTTTGCCTCTGTTGTAGGAGAATCCTCCGTCAATTCAGGATTTATGGCTTCAAGCATCTCGTCCATCCTATCGACACCAGTGCTATCATCCCCATCTCGATCTTCTACGGCTTGAGAAGGTGTCTCGCCGTGAAAGGTCCATAACTCATAACGTTGCATAAAACCATTTCGACACAAGTGGAACGTCAATGTCATTTTGTCGAAACACTTCGCATTTTGACATTTGATACATGGGCACCGCACCATGCTGTTGTTTGACGATGAAAAAGCTCGTTGTATGAAAGCATCCGTCTTGGTGAACCACTCATCTGAGTGACTCCCATCCTTTTTCCAACCAGTATACATCCAAGTACGGTCTTCAGCCATGTTTGAGGGTATACCTTCAAAGCAGATAAATCATTATTAGTTTCATTGTTATGTTATGTCACGGCCCTATATATAGGCAGATAGGTCCTAAACCCACCCAAGAGTGACCGAGCGGAGCGTGCTCATGACGGGACGCGCGGTCTGGATCCGGACAAAATTTCGGCAGCATAACCCCGCTGTTCTCCACTGCACGCCCGGAAATGGTGCAACAGAGAACAACAGGGTTATGCTGTTGAAATCTCGTCCAGATCCAAACCCGCATCTCGTCACAAGCCACGCCCCCTCGATCACTCTCAGGCTGTCCAAAAAGGGACAATTCCGAACCTTCACGTCTCACATACCAATGGCATGTGAGACGTGCCGATCCGAAACGAGTAACGCATTGATATAGGTTACGTTCCTCATTTTCATTGTTAAGTCATTTACAAGAGGAAAGAACGAGAGAAAGAGGAGGAAAGTTGGTCTTAGATGAGAATTCCACGTCCGGATCCACCGTCTGCTCAATCGCGGGTGATTGACTTCCTTACCATCGTCGTTCGCTTCCGTGTCGTCTCGACGCATACATTACGACTACAACTGTCTAGACGGCACGGACATATTTATTCCGTGTCGTGTTGTGTCGGGTCGGGCCAGCCCAAAAACCCGTTTATTTACATATTAATAAACAAACCAACTAATAAAGAATTACAAATAATAAACAATTATTGATGAACGACATAATAAACTAACAATTACATAATAAACTAATAATTGCAGTTTGACTAGTGAATTAGAACTTCAAAAGAATAGTGTACTCTTAGCCCATCAATTTTTTTGCCAAGTTGTTATATTGACTTGATGTGCACTTTAGGACGGTCAACCAAGTTCATCCTCTTGTAATTTAAGAGTACAATTTATTGCAATGGGATTCTCAGAAATGCTGGTAGACAAGGTGCTCCGCCGTCATGGTATGCTATATCTTGTACAAGATGTTTTTTCTTATGTGTGAAACTTAATCTTTCATGATGATTGATGGAGTCAATATGACTAGGAAAGGCACAAGAACAGGCAGTTTATGGATTGACATGGTGGTTTATCTTCATTACACTCCAATGTATTTTTAATTAGTTGATTGATTGAAATCAATTTAAAAGAATCGCAATATGGTTCAGAGTTGAAGGGCTTGATCGGTACAGCAGGACTAAAATTGTAGGAGTCAAGATGACTCATGGCTTTGGTTGGTTTTTCAAGAGGCGCTTGTTGCTGGTTTGGCAGCGAAGAGTTCCAGGGTAGTGTTCTGAACAAAGTGATGACAAAAAGTGTTATGACCTGGAGGCTGGAGTGTTTGTATCCACGCTTTGTCATGGGCCACTGATGCTACATGAGTGCTAGCTGGTGGATAAATTAGCAGGACAAGAGTGTACGCAATCCTGAAACTCGCCTGTCAAAACGATAGAGCTAGGACAATAGGATGGCAGCCACCATGTCATGTCAATCATATTGGACGAGAAATTCGGCCGCAAAGATACAGGTGGTGACCATGCAAACACTACCGAAGAAGGAACTGGGCAGCCACAAGTTCACCAGTTGTCCCTTTCTAGGCGGCAGGCGCCAATGAAAAAAATATACACCACGTGTTTGCACACACACAAAAGAAAAATACACAGAGCAACACATCCGACATGGCGCCTACGATTGCTTGAACGTGGGGAGGGGGAAGCGGCATACCTAGTTGTCGGGTCCTTCCCGGTTGACAACCGGCGGTGTGATGGTGGCACGACCGGGGCGATGGTGCGGAGCGGAGGCGGCGGCGCGGAGCGGGGGCGGCGGCACGGTGCGGCGAGGAGCGGGGGCGGCAGCGCGGCGCGGCGAGGAGCGGGTGTGGCGGCGCGGCGCGGCGAGGAGCGGGGGCGGCGGCGTGGCGCGGCGAGGAGCGGGTGTGGCGGCGCGGCGCGACTAGGAGCGGGAGCGGCGGTGCGGCGAGGAGCGGGAGCATCGGCGGCAACGATTAGCGACGAGCGGGGGCGCGTAAATGAAAACGAAGAGGCGCAACCTGGCAAATAATCCCTAACTCTAATAGACGACGGTAACATGCCCGTCGTCGTCAGTTATGGACTTATTGACAACGGTATTACCTAGCTGTCGTCTATAACTGCTCAGGTGGGCCAGGTTTTGGCCATTATTGACGATGGTCATTTATTGACGATGGTTGACCGTCGTCTTTAATTAATTGACGACGGTACTAGGTTAACCATCGTCAATAACAGGCTCAGGTGGGCTGGGTTTCGGCCCACATTGGCGACGGGCCATAATCGACGACGGTCAACCGTCGTATTTAATTAATTGACAACGGTACTTGTTTAACCGTCGTCAATTACAGCAGAATTGACGACGGCTGGAAACAACCGTCGTCAATAATGTAAAAGACGACAGCCCCGTCGTCAATTTATCTGGCCGTCGTCTATTGCCGCGTTTCCTGTAGTGATAGGAGTTGAAGAATTATCGGCAAAAGTAGCATTCTCTACACATGACACAAAAGAGAGGGAGGAGAACCAATCTTTGTTACCGGTCATGTGGCGTGAGCAACTTGAATCCACAATCAAAATGCTCTCCTTCCTCAAACGTGTAACCTACATAGAAGCACAATACATCGATGACTCAATACTAGGGTTAGTCAAAAGGCATTTAGGAATCCAGTACTGAGTCACACGACGGGCAGCAGAAATAACACGCGAAAGCTAAGACAAAACAACAGGTTTATGAGTCAAAGTTTGAGATTTTTTATTCTTAACTGCTGACCTATAAGGTGTTACTTGTGTAGCACAAAAATCAGTAGCTCTGGAGGCAAAAATAGAAGGTCCGGAGGTAAACTTTGAATGTTTTTGACTCAAAATAGCAGGTTGTACATTCGGTTCAATATGTGCAGCAAATTTTGCATGAATGTTATGAGATCTAGCAACCATTCTTTCCCTTTTCTGTTGTTTAGCTAGTCTATAACAAAAATCTATGACATCACCATCTCTACCACAGTAGGTACAATGAAATTTAACTTTGTGTTCATGTCTAGATGAGCAAACACCATTTTTATTTGAAACTGAATGAGACAATACTCCTGCATATTTGAAAACCACTTCTTTTTGTTTAGGAACTGTTTGAACCAAACCACTTCCTAATGACTTTACAATTTTAGCTGGATGTGCCTTAGCATGAGCATGAGAATCAAAACCTAAACCAGTTTTATCATTGCAAGACTTGGATGAATTAAGCAGCAAGTTTAGGTTCTTATTCCCATTACAAAACCGATCAAATGTCTTATGCATGTTATCAAGTTTATTGGACAGATCAAGGCAATTTTCACATGAAGTTTTTCCTTTTAATTTGCAATTGGAACAATATTTAACTTCATGACAACGTAAAGCATTGTTCAATATAGAGATTTCGTTCATGGCATCTTGCAGTTTCTTATCAAGATCATCACAACTAGAACAATGCTAATCAATTGTAGAACAAGAAGCTTCTTTTAACTTTCCAATATTAAGTGCAGCAAGCTTTTTGTTATTTTCAATTTCAAGTTCAAGTTTATCAAGTGTGGAGGTATGTGCACTTCTTAGGGAGGACAATTGTTCATATATTAAGTCACATGAAGAACAAGAATCATCACTAGGAATCAAAGATTTCAAACGATTAATTTCAGATTCTTGTGACTCAATTTTAACAGCATTGTCCCTAAGCTTGTTGTCCCTTTTCTTAACAATAACAGTGGCATGAGAAATAGCATCACACATTTCTTCACAAGTAGGATATACCTCTTCATTGTGGCTGCTGTGTTCTGCCTCCTCCATACTTGATCCTGACTTTCCCACCATGAAACACATGTTTGCCAAATAATCTTCATCTTCATCACTTCCAATGTCCACGTCGCTTGAGACAAGTTCCTGGAGTGCTGAAATAAAACTGTTCACCAGTTGTCGACCTGTAAAGCCCTTCCTCTTCTTCTTATCGTTTGTTGAGGAGTGCTTTGTCCTTGATTGTTTTTCTTCCCGGGAGGTAGGACCTGAAAGGTTAGGGCAATCTGAACGAAAATGTCCTGTCTTACCACATTCAAAGCATCGTTGAGGTCCGGATCTTCCTCTCCTTCTAGTTCTTACATTTTACAATGCTTTTGAGATCCAGGTAGAGATGAGCGCAAGCTCCTCCTCTGGAAACTCCTAAATCTGTTCAAGGGTTAGAGAGGACAGCAAAGCAAGTGTACCACAAGATGATGTTTGACCGGAACAAGGCATGTCACGTTGAGAAACAAAAGCAATAGACTTGTTGGGGTTCTTACGTGAGATTATGTCAATTTCATGAGTTTTTAACTTGGAATATAGCACATCTAAAGTAAGTGAACTCATGACAGTAGATTCACGATAAGATGTGACTTCCATCTCCCAAATTGACATATCTAATGCACTTTGCAATTGCCTAGCATTTTCAGCATCTGAAAAATTAACATTGACACTACGCAAGTTGCTGAGAATCTTATTAAAGCGAGCAAAAAGGTCATCAATAGACTCACCGGGTTGCATCTCGAAGTGCATGTATTCTTTCTTGAACATGTCTTGTCTTACCTCTTTGGTCATGTTGGATCCTTTGTGGTAGTCACAAAGTGCTTTCCACACATCGTATGTAGATTGGAGGTGTGCAACGCGGTCGAAGTCGCTTTGTGTTAATCCTTGTATGATCAAGTTCTGAGCCTTGTTGTTGTTGTTGTCAACATTTCTCAGATTTGTAGTTGTAACTTGATCGTTTGATGGCACTTTGTAAGTCTTGTATACCTTCTCCCATATTGCAAAGCCTTGTGCCTGGATGAAAGCCTCCATGCGTGCCTTCCAAACCTGAAAATCAATACCAGCGAACACACAAGGTTTGGCAGAGTACTTCTCCATGATGATTAGTCAATAACATGGGCAAATCACAAAGATTAGAGCACCGTGGCTCTGATACCAATTGTAGGATCGAAGAGCATGTGAAAAGCTACAAGAGGGGGGGGGTGAATGGTAGATTTAAAAATCTTACGCAACGGAAACAATCTGTTAAATAAATCGTGTGTGAGACTAATCTAAACGTGTTTCACCGTGAAAAAAGTGATAGATATCAGAGAGAATCAAGTCACGAAGACAACACAACAAGAATCACTCAAATCCGTCTAGAAAAACTCATGTTATGATCGAAAGATCGAACAAAGGTCAATCTGCCCTACCCGAGAAAAAAAACAGTTCTGGAACGCTGCAAAGAAACTCGTGTAGATCATGGACCACAAATCCAATGAATGTGAAATTTTTACAGATGATAGATAATCAAGTTGTGAAGACAAACCAGAAAGAATCATGTCAATTGGATCTGTAAAACTAGAGTTATGATAAAACCACCGACAAAAGGTAGTGATGTCCAGAAACTCGACGAGTAAAACTTGTCTGGAACAAGTCAGACGAACAAGGCACAAAAGTTCCTTCAAACTACGAATTTTATTCAATAGAATACAAGAGTAACAGCCCCAAAGTCGTGCACGACGAGCTCTGGGCTCCCTTGCTTATATAACCAGCTCGAAAGCCAACTAAACTCAAATCAGGAACCTAATCCTACTCTGTTCACAAATCGTAACTTTCCATAACTACTTAGGATTCTTCTATACGCAGATAGAAGCAATCTTAAGACTTCCAAACACCTTAGGAATGTATCCCACATTCCTAAACAACTCAAATTCGAGACCCACACGAAATCCTATCATAACCAACTCAAACCTTTCCATATTTGAGTCAAACCCGACTCAGCCGCAGCCTGAGTCCATAACCTAGTCGGTTGGACCTTTCCAACCAACTCTTTACGTCCACATCTCTTCATCACGTCTCAGAACCATGTAGCCACGCCCATGCACTCCTTGCACATGTGCAAACATCTTCCAATGACATTCACGATACCTTCACATGCATTGTTCTTGATTCAATCATGCTGCGCAACCTCCTGATCAGCTCAACCACAATTCCTCCTGAATTTGGTTGTTGGAACCTCATCTCCTCCCTGAAACTAGTCTAATGGATCCCATCACCAGCCATGTCTTGAACTCAAGCAACACCTGCACATGAATAAACAACCAGTCCATACGAGCCCAAGTCCTCGACTTGACTCAAGTTAGTTCCGAACACAACACCTTACGTGAGAACCTCACATAACCATGTTGCAAAACCACAGTAACACGATATCATCCATATCAACCAAAACGCACCAAAAACTTAGCAAATGAATACTAGGCAATCTTTCCAGAGATGTAAAGCTAGTACGAAACATTGCAAATGAAAAACAGAAGCATTGCAGTCAAGTCCCGGACCTTGTCAGAGCAACCCGGACCTTGAGCCGGAGCTAACAAAAGCTAGTAGAACCTAGCGTCAGAATTTACCAGAACTAGCCAGAACTAGTAAACCCAAAAGCCGGAGCTAAAGACAAAACTCTCTGGAGCTAACCAAAACTAGTCGAATCTTAAAAAGGTGTTTTGGTGATATTCAAAACTTTTATCGTCAAAGCAAGTGTATTCACTACAAGCCAATGTATTCAGCACACATAGGTCTTACACGTGGCAATCCGACGAGGGTAGGGTTGGAGAAGACCCGGTCCTTTTGTGGACTCCTCAACATGGATGTAGGTTTCCTCTGTGGGAACCAAACCACGGGATAAAATTATTGTGTTCTTTCATGGCGCCCATTGTTCTTACATTTCATATATATCTAGGGTTTCGATCAATCGTGTTCACTTTAAATTGAAACATTGAGTTTAAGAATAAATTGTGATACAACCTAGTTCATAGTTGTGCAACACATAAATTACAAGTATAATTTCGTTGCTTACATCCTAGGATCAAGTTAATCGATCAAATTTGAATAACCTAGTCAGTATACACCGGACTAGTCGGCACTCGACCGGACTAGTCCGATATCTCGATATTTGATCTGGTTGTTAAGTGTTGCAGGTTCCGACAAAATTAAAAAAGGCCTATACCCCCCCTCTCTAGGCCACATTCACTTGTGTAGCGGTACAACGTAACATTATGTCCTGTTTGGAACCTCTAGAGATAATTCTTAGCTGCTAAAATTAGCTGTGTAAATAATTGAAACAGATGGTGGGCTGATATATCAAGATTAAATAAATTAACAAATAAGATATGTGTTCTTATGTAATTTCTTGATTTAGTAGTAAAAGTAGCCAAGATTATCTAATCAACCACTCCCAATGTTGTATTCTCATTCTTGTGTTCCAAACTTGTATTCCTAAGATTTTCAGTTCCCACAGTTTATACACATTTTTCTTTCTCATTTTTTTTCTCAGATCGTACGTGTTTTTTTCCTATTCCTTCATTTCTAATTCCCCTATTCGAGGCAAACATTTTCAGTTTATAGCAACCACACTGCCCAATCTAAAATCTATGTCGGTCATGTTATCTGACGTTATCACTGTTACTTACTATCTTTACTTTAGGAACAGGACACCAAACAGTCATGTCGTCTACAAGAAATCGTGATGGCCAAGAAGCACCTGGTATAACCAAAAATGTGTTTACTATCAAAAAACAAATATGTAGAACACATTAATTCCTTTGTATTGTATGCAGAGAATATTCTCAAAGTGTATGGAGTGTGAGGATATAGTCGTAAAGATATAGTCGTAAATATATACGTAGAAACCATAAATATGTACCAGGCTTTACTAAATATTTTAGCATTGCTGAAAGTGCATCTAGGCATCCCTTGTGGGTTTTGGTTGATTTACGACAAACAAATCAGATCCTACCAAATTGTTGAGATGAGCGCGGGTTTTAATGAAATTATGAAGAAAGCGAGAAAAGAAAGGAGTATGAGGATCAATATAGAAAAGAGCTCAAGAGCTGAATAGATTAGATCATTGTGTATGGAGTGCGTTGGAGAAACAGACCCCAAGAGCTCAACCAAAATAAATATCACTCACTGCACACTTCACAGGAAAACCGGACTAGTCCGATATCACCACGAACTAGTCTGATATGTCTCTGACTAGAAACGGACAAAAGTCTTCCCAGTGCGAACTTGTCCGCTAGTACACCTGCTTTCACAGCACCGGACTAGTCCGATAACACCACAGATTAGTCCAATATTGTTCTGACAAAAACGGACCAGTTTGCCCCTGTTCAGACTTGTCCTCAGAACCTCACACTTTACACAGAAACGAACAAGTCCGATATCCCCACGGACTAGTCCAAAAACTTTGTGACTACTATCGGACAAATCCCCCCATTGCGGACTTGTCCTAAATTCTACATGAGATTCACCACACCAGACTTGTTCGATATGTGCCGAACTAGTCCGAACACTTCCAAAGACTAAATCGGACTAGTTCACATATTTCCGGACAAGTCCGATATATCAGAACACTTAGGGTTTCCCACACGCCGCACACCAGGCTAGTCCGGAGTCCACCACACACTAGTCCGGACATCGCAAACCCTAACGGTAACTTTTGGAAACCCTAGTATAAATAGAGGTGTATTGCCCTACAATCAACTCTCTTGACCTCCCTGCACTGTCATACCTTCCAAGAGCCTAGAATACACATCTCTCCACACAATCTAACCCTAGAATGATCAAACCTTCGAGGATTGGTCATTGATCAAAGGAGAGACTCGTTCTTCACATCTTGAGCTCTTGGGATTGAATCTCTTGCACACTCTCGTTGTTTTACTACATATCTTCCGAGTGTGTTCGGTGGTGTTTTCAATTATAAATCTTGGGGAGCCCTCAACTTGTGAGAAGTCCCCTTGAACACAGTGATTTGCCCCCTTTGTGATTAGTGGAAGAGAATCGGCCTCCATGGCGATTCGAGAGGGTAGGGTTGGTGAAGACCCTGTCCTCCATGGACTCCTCAACATGGACGTAGATTTCCTCTGTGGAATCAAACCACGGGATAAAAATCTTGTGTCATACTTGTTCTTACTTTTCATCATATTCTAGGGTTTACCCGATCTTATACAACTTACGTTAAAACATCGAAACCAAAGTTAGTTTGTGTCATACCTAGTTTCATTGTTGTAATACATTCAAGTTACAACTTAATTTCCGCTGCATAGAGTACTTGAATTGAAATCATTGATCAAACTTGATCAATCTAGTCCGCATACACTAGACTAGTCCGCACCCTACCAGACTAGTCTGATTTTTCTATATTTGATAAAGTTGCTAAGTGTTTCAGGATCCGATGAAAGTTCAAAAATCCTATTCACCCCCCTGTAGGCTACATTCAATTGGTATCAGAGTAGGACTCTTCAAAATAGACTCATTGCTCGAAGAGAAGATGTCGGACATTAAGGATGTGCAAAAGAACTTCAACCAATAGAAGGTTGACGATGAAAAGACTCATAAGTTGGAGAAGCTCCTCGACGCCATCCAAGATTGCGAGGATGATGATAAGGAGACGCTTGAACTCAAGGCACTCCTAAGGAAGAAGGCACCCTCCAAAGGGAAGATTAAGATCGAGGATGAAAAGAAGAAGAAGGGGAGTAGTCACACCGACTACTCCTGATATCCTTTTAACTATGATCGTCTGAATTCCAACAATAACCATTACTTATCAATTCCTCTAGGAAAATCCCCATACTTTGATGGCAAGGATTATTAAATATGGAGTCAAAATATGAAAATGCATCTCATATCACATAACCCCAGCTTGTGGCATATACTGTGTACATGGATAGATATTTCGGATGACGATGAAGAGCTCACACCAAGCCAAGAATAAGTTATTCATCGGAACGCTCAAGCTGCAACTGTCATAACATCATCACTGAGCCGAGATGAGTTCACCAAGGTGGAAGGACTCGGAATTGCTAAGGATATATGGGATACTGTACAAACCGCACATGAAGGCGATCCTCATGTGTAAGAAGCCAAGATTGAAATGATTGAAGGAGAATAGGGAAGATTCGCCATAGAAGAAGATGAGTCACCGCAAGATATGTACAATCGCTTGAAGAATCTCATCAACAAAGTTCGAGCATATGGAAGCAAGAAGTGAATGATCACGAGGTGGTTAAGCTAATTCTCAGAGCCTTCATGCCTAGCAACGTAACCCAATGCTCGATGATTAGAGAAAGTCCTGGGTATCGAAAAATGACCCCAGATGAACTGCTTGGAAAGATTATCAATTTTGAGATGATAGAGAAACAAGCAAGAGCATGTCAAAGAGATTGCCAGCCTTACCTCATCAAACAAGAAAGGAGTCACTTTGAAGTCCACTTGTAAGCCTATGACAAAAGAAGCTCGAGAAGCTCTAGAAGAAGACGACAGCGACAATGAAAGCAGTAACATTGATGAAGAAGATATGATACTATTCATGAAAAAATTTAAGAAAATGATGAAAATAAGACAAGGTGGTAGATCAAATGATGGAAGACATAGAGACAAACCAAGACCGAAGATGATGCGCGCTTGCTATTACTGTGGTGAATACGACCACTTCATAGTTGATTGTCCTCATGAAGAAAACAATCGGAAGACCAATGAAAACAAGCCTCAAACCAAGAATATGTTGAAGAAGAAGAAGCAATTTGGGTAGGCACATCTAGGGAAGGAGTGGGACTCAAATGATGAGTCCTCATCAGAAGATGAAGAGGAGATGGCTACCATAGCCATCAAGAAGACAACCAAGAAATCCACCCTTTTCCCAACCATTAGTGAAAGGAAAGACACAAGTTATACGTGTCTAATGGCCAAGGAAGGTAAATGTAAGGTAACAACTAAATCCTCCTCCTCATATTCTTTTAATAGTGATAGTGATAACTCTAGTGATGATGAAGATATGCTCGTGGGTTTAGATAAGAAATTTGCGACTAAAATGAAATTTTGAATGGATAAGCTTGATGATAAGGAGGAGCTAGTTGATCGTCAACAATATATGATCATCCTCCAAAAGGAAGAATATCTTAAGATAAAATACCTAATCGAGCTTGAAAAGGAGCGAAGCAACTCACTGGAACTTGAGTTAGCTTCAAGCAAGGAAGCTTGCTCGAAGCTAGAATACGTGCTGACGTGTTATGTAAACCGAGAACCCCAATTCTCCTTGGACCCGGTGCTTGAAGGTCCCGTTGCCATAGAGGAAGACGCCGCCAAGGCCAGCGTCCAAGAAGTTGCCCAAAAAGTCGCTTCATTCTTCTGCAGGTCTTAGGTCCTCAAGTAGCTAGGGCTTTCTTCCATTTGCCTTCTGCTGTACTCTCAATTTTGTAATCCAATGCTTCAAATTAATGAAATCCATTTTGCCATGAATTTGACATGAATTTCATTTTTTTGTTGTCGTCTTCAATATATTGTACTCTCCCTTGTTGGCCCCCTGGTATATGTGCACAAATGTAGAGTGGACATGTACCAAAAGGATTTAACAGTATGTTGATGACTTGAATGCTTCGAACTTGTAAATTTTAGGTCCGAAGTCTTTATCTTCGATACGTCGACTGTTGGCCCCTTGGGATAGTCGGAGGTTCGTAGCTCCGGTAGTGGCCGGTGCCAACGCACGAGTCGACGACGATAGATCTCTGGAGGTTGCCGGAGCTTAGTAGCTCCGACAATACCCACTATCAACGTATAAAACGTTGATGGCATGCTCCCTTGGAGGATGTCAGAGATTAGTAGCTTCGGCGTCGTCTACCATTGCTATGAATTTTTGCTTTTCCTGCACATTAAGGGCAAGGGACAAAGTACAATTCATCCTCTTGTCTATAAATTTGTTGTGAATTATTGTTCTTATTTGGACTTTAGGTCCGAAGAAACTCGACAAAGAAGCGTTTTGATATAATATTTCTAGATCGGCATGCCTTTTTAGTACTCACCCTACTGAGGCTTGCCACTGTGTAGGTAGAGCAGCGTACTTAGGGTGCAGGACCAGGCTAAGTCGATAGCACACTCCGGACCTATGTTGGCTTGGCGTTCAGGCAAGTAGACTGTGTAGCAATCTTAAGATCCAAAAAGACTATCAATAAGGCTTGTAATACATGTGAGTTACTTGGAACAAAGCTCAAAAAGATTTGCACAACTTTATTATAGACAAGCGGGGAGAAAATAATTTGATATATTGAGCCTTGCACAAAAAATAAATGCACGTGGAGTCTATTTTCACAAAACAATGACTTTCATTATAGGTCCAGATTACAGGGGAGACGAGGACACACTTAGGGTGCTCGACCATGCTAAATGTGTTATACATCTTGTACTGGCCCAGAGCAAGTAGTTACACTTTTAGTGCTATGACTGTCTCAAGTGTTACTTGAACTTCCCGGACCCTCCCGGAGTGGTCCGGATGTTCTCCCGGAGGACTTGCCCCTCTCTGTATAATGACTCTACAACATGCATTGTGTGTAATTATAGACTCACCTTCGCGATTCTAGGCATAAAACTTACGGAGGTGCTCGATGTTCTAAGGATTGGGAAGTGGGGTCCCATAATCTGTTGCCAAGAGAACGCATCCTGGTCGGGATACTTTAATTATTCAGAAGGGACCCTCCCAGCCGGGGGAGAGTTTGTTCATCCCTTCACGGGTTAGTATCTTATGAAGAACCAGGTCGCCTTTTTGAAGCTGTCGGTCGCGCACATGCCTTTGATGATAGCATCTAAGGGCTTGGCGATAACGTGTGTTTCGAACAGCTGCTTGGAACCTTCCCTCGTTGATGAGGTCAAGGTCTTCACGTCGGAGCTGGTCTTGCATGGTTTCATCAAAGGTCCGGACTCGGAGGGACCCAAGGGTGATCTCCGGAGGAAGGGCTACTTCAGCTCCGTACACCAAAAAGAATGGAGTCTCCCTAGTCCACCGGTTAGGTGTGGTCCTGTTCGCCCATAGTGTGGACAGAAGCTCTTCAATCCTGTTGGCTCCATGCTTTTTTAGGCGCTCGTACGTACACGTCTTTAGTCCTTTAATATTTCTACATTTGCTCTATCGGCTTGGCATATTCTTGCTAGATGAGCTACTAGGGCGTAGCTTAGTTGAATGCCGAGGTCTTCACAATATTCTTGAAATGCAGCACTTGTAAATTGAGTTCTGTTGTCAGTTATGACTTTGTTCGGAACTCCAAATCTGCATATAATGGACTTCAAGAACTTGATTGCTGATTGCATGTTGATTGTTACCACTGGAGTTGCTTCCAACCACTTGGTGAACTTGTCTACGGTGACATATAGGAACCTGTAACCCCCGATGGCTTTTGGGAATGGTCCCAAGATGTCCATGCCCCACACAGTGAATGGCCTTGTGGGAGTATCATTTGTAGCGATTGAGTTAGTGTGTGAATCTGTTTTGCATGGGTCTGACACACTTCACATTTTTTTCACTAGCTCAACCGCATCTTGAAGTGTTGTAGGCCAGTAAAAGCCATGCCGAAAGGCTTTTCCAACCAGCGTGGGAGAATAAGCATGGTTCCCACACTCGCCACCATGGATCTCCGCGAGGAGCTCGCAGCCTTCTTCCCTAGCAATGCATCGCATTAGGATGACATTGGCACCACACCGGTGGAGATCCCCTTCTACCAACGGGTATCTTTTAGCCAATCTGATCGGTCAGTAGATACAAGGTCTTCAGGAAGAATATTGTCTTTCAAGTAGCTCCGGATCTCCGAGATCCATTCATTGGAGCTTACTTGAGCTTCTAAGTCTTACATGCAGGGTTGCTCGGAGCTTCCGATAGCACCTACGACCCTTGGTGGATGCCATGGTAACAGGGTCATTGGGGCTGCCAACTTCGTGGTGCTGGTCTCGCCCCCTTCGCTTGGTTCGGCAGGCTGAGCTGTTGGTTTTGACAACCTTCGGATGAAGATTCCATTAGCAGCCGAAGCTCCGGTTGAGGATTTTGTCGAGAGTTCATCGGCTTCAGCGTTATGAAGATGTTGAACATGGTAGAGATCCAAAACTTTGAAATCCTTCTGAAGCCTCTGGACTTCAAGGAGATAAGCAGCTAATTGAGTATTGTTGTAGGAGCATTCACCTTTGACTTGATTTATGATGAGTTGTGAATCTCCCTTCACCAACAGCTATTTTACACCATAAGATAGTGCCACCTTGAGTCCGTAAATCAGTGCTTCATACTCAGCCATGTTGTTGGTTGCCTTGAAATCAAGGTGAACCATATACTTGACCTTCTCCCCGGCCAGAGCCAGGAGAAGGATTCCAGCTCTGGTCCCCTGCTTTTGTACGGAGCCGTCGAAGTAGAGGGTCCAGTGAGTCTCGGTGAATACCAAAACTTTGGGTTCTGGTTTCTGCTCACTGTGGCCCCCAGGGTTTGATGGAGATGGGGTCCACTCTGCCACAAAGTCAGCCAAGGCTTGACTTTTGATTGCTTGTCTTGACATGAATTCTAGATTGAATTCTGCCAGTTCTGCTGCCCACTTTGCAATGTTCCCAGTAGAATTACGGTTATGCAAAATAGCATGCAGTGGAAAAGAAGTTACCACTGATATTTTGTGGGCTTGGAAGTAGTGATGAAGCTTCCTTGAGGCAATAAGAACTGCGTAAAGCAGTTTATGCACCTCGATGTATCTTGTCTTGGAGTCATGGAGTACTTCACTGATGAAGTACACATGACGTTGAATGGTCCGGCTCCTTTCAGAAGGACCTGAAGCTTCTTCCCTATCGACCTGAATCCTGCTAAAGGGTTCTGAACCTTCAGGCTATGCTTCTTGGACACTCCAAGAGGAGTCCAAAACTCCTTCTTGTTGAACCTGTACCACACTAGGAAGATCCAGATCAACTTGGTTAGCCAGTTGAACCTCCTCAGACGAATGAGGTTGATCTCCTAGCATTTCGTTTTGCGGTTCCGTGTTTGAGAGCTAAGACCCAGTCACGTCTTTAGGTGATTGCGGACCCTCCCGGAGGGGTCTGGACTCCTGGGTTGGATGTGGCTCCGGTCTTTCTGCAACTAGGACCATGCTAATAACTTCAGTGGCTGACGAAATGTAAAGCAGTAAAGGCTCACCAGGATTAGGAGCTACCAATATCGGTAGTGTGGTGAGGAGCTGCTTCAGCTCTTGAAACGCCTTTTCCTCTTCTTCAGACCAATGAAAAAGACTTGTATTCCTCAAGAGTTTGAAGAAGGGTAGTGCCAGTTCTGCCAGCCTTGAGATAAATCGGCTGAGCGCAGCTAGGCATCCAGTTAGCTTCTGGACATCTTTAATGCGGGCTGGGGGCCGCATATCTTCTATGGCCTTGATCTTCACCGGATTTGCTTCAATTCCTCGGTGAGTCACCAAGAACCCCAGAAGCTTCCCAGAGCTAACCCCGAAGACACACTTGTCCGGGTTCAGCTTGGTGCACGTGGTGCGCAGCTTGTCGAAGACGGCTTGTAAGTTGTCAAGGAGTGACTCCTTGTTTTTTATCTTCACAATGATGTCATAGACATACACCTCCACTAAGTCTCTAATTAGCTCTCCAAATGTTTTGTACATAGCTCGTACAAATGTTGAAGCGACATTTTTAAGACTGAATGGCATGGCAGTATAACACTATAATCCATCTACTGTTATAAAGGCAGTATGCTCTTCATCTCCTTAGACATTTGGATTTGATGATATCCAGAATATGCTTCTAAGAAACACAATAGCTGACAACCGGAGGTGGAGTCCACTATCTTATCTATTCTAGGCAGTGGAAATGGATCCTTTGGACATGCCTTATTTAAGGTGGTGTAGTCGATACACACCCGAAGCTTCCCACCGGCCTTGGGTACAACAACTGGGTTTCCCAGCCATTTTGGATGGAAGACTTTCCGAATGAATCCAGCTTCGAGCAACTTCTTGATTTTCTGTTGGATGTAGTTTTGTCGCTTGATTGATTGCTTCCGGGGCTTCTAGTGTACATGCCGTGCGTCTGGGAAAATCTTCAGACTTTGATCAATCACCTCCCTAGGGATCCCAGGAATTTGTGACGGTTGCCAGGCAAACTCATCGACATTAGCCCGGAGGAAAGTGGTGAGTGCAAGTTCCTATTTGTTGTTCAGACCCCTCGATATACGGGTAGTATGAGCAGCATAGGAACCAATTTGGACAACCTTGATGGGAACATCAGAGTCGCTACTTGGTTGCACACGGGGTGTGGAAGTAGTGCCTTTATGACGAATGCTTGGGGCGTTCGGACCTGGCTCCTTACCGGATGCTTCCTCTTGCGCTGCGGTAAGCGCATGGAATTCTTCCAGTGCAGTAACTCCTACGGTATGATCTATGCGGATCTGGAGAACGCCCGTTGTTGTTGGCATCTTCAACACTAAGTAACCATAATGAGCTGCGGCCATGAACCTATACAAGGCAGGCCTACCCAGAATGGCGTTAAACGACAAACAGATCTACGTGACGTCGAAGACAAACTTCTCGGTTCTGTAGTTCTCCCAAGTGCCAAAAGTCACAGGGAGTGTGATGGAACTGAGTGGGGTAATGGCCCCCAGACCTACTCCAGAGAAAGGTCGAGAGGGGTGAAGGTCCAAAGGTCGGAGCTGAAGTTTGACGAAGGCTTTGAAGCGTATGAGGTTTAGCCCTACAGCTCCCTCCACCATCACATGGTGAAGTTGGATGTTGTTAATGGTGGGAGACACCATCAACAGAAGTTGGCCGGCTCTGATCATGTTTCGGGTGTAGTCCGAAGCATCGGAAATGATGGGAGTACCAATCCACTTCGGATGTGGCTCCGCCTTAGTAGTGGGAGCTGCCACGGCCATGTCTCGCCGCATTGTCTTGAGGATGTGGCGAGAGGTGATGTCCCAAGAACCACCATAGATGGTGTTCACGGTCTTCGAAGCTTGTTGTGAGAGACGTCGGAGTCGTCATCGATGGTGTTGTAAACAGCTTCATGACCTTTTTGGGGTCCTGGAAACCTAGATTATCTTCGGCCGGAGCTTCATCAACTTTCCGTTTTCCTTCCCTTTAATGGAAAGGAGCTTCTTCCCGGTGCTTGTTATAGCGCTCGACAAGGTTCTGGACCTCTCGACATTCTTCCAAACTGTGTAGGACCGTCTTGTGGATCCAACACCACACTTTGGAACTGCCTCCACCTTCTGCCGATGGTCAAGGCCGTTTCTCAAGGTGTGGCCCCCGGCCACCCGAAGCTGCGGCAGCCGCAGCAGTGGGTGCGCCGATCGATGGATTTTTCTTGCCATTGGATTTCTTCTTCTTCTTACCACCGCCGGAGGTAGTGACTTCAGCTTTAGAGGGTTTTTTGTTAACCTCCGGAGCTGGTTTGGAGTGCATTTCACGGCCCTCCGCAGCTTTAGCATATTTGTCTACCAAACTAAAGAGTTTCATGGCACTAGTGACTTCTTTGGTCACCAGTTTCTCTAGCATCTTCTTATCTCGAACGCCCTGTCTTAATGCAATGATAACAGAAGAGCTCAAGATTGAAGGGATGGTATTTCGTACCTGAGAGAACCGCTGGATGAAGGATCGTAGCAATTCCCCCGATGTTTGCTCCCGAAGTTGGTAGTGAATTGTTGGCATAGCTCTGCCCATCTATTAATGGAGTCCGGTGGAAGACTCATGAACGAGGACCTTGTAGTCCCAGTTAAAGCCACCGGGAAGTAATTGACCATTACAGCCTCATCACCCCCCGTTGCCAGTATGCCAGTGGAGTAGATTTGAAGGAATTCAGCGGGGTTGACAGTCCCGTCGTATTTTTCTGATAAGTGAGGCCGGAACTTCAGTGCCCATCTGACCATGCGCAAATGCATGGCCAGGGTAGAACAGCCTCCTCCTACTCCTTGAGGAATAGGGTTGTCCCGAGCCTCTCACCTCTCACGAGCGCGCTCGATATGGACACGGTCGTCCTACTGCCGGTAATGGCGATCTAGTTCCGACCGCAGGTCGTGAGTCGGAATCATGGTGATGGTGTGGGTGCGTCGTGCTCCGGGAGGCAGCAAAGTCACCTGCTAGGAGGCAGCATGTCTCCTTTGTTGCGAGACTTGTGGACCAAGTCAGCCGGACAAGGTCCGTCGTTGTGATGGTGCTCGCCCAGAAGGGGGAGGACCTTGATTGCTGATGTCTGCAGCCGCAGCTGCGACCAGATGGTCAACATCAGCCCTCCACTGCTCCATAGCACCCTGGGGTGCACCTAGAAGCGGTGGGTGTTGCAGGATAGCTCGCGCAGCAATGAGCGCATGATCAGGGTTGTTGTTTGTCGATGTAGTGATTGACGTTGATGCTCCATCTTGTTGACCAACATTGTTTGCCAGAACAGATGGTGGCTGTGGTGCCACAGTGTCTGCTGGAACAATGGCACCTGCTGGTTGTTGGGCATTGGAGGGATTACCTCTAGCAGGTTGTCCAGCGTGGTTGCCATTAGTGTATCCAGCAGCTGAATTCGCCATCTTGTGATCTCGGGATCACACCCCTACCTGGTGCGCCAAATGTCGAAGTGTTTGATAGACACTTCCCCCAGACCTGCTAAGAAGGAGCCCGTGGAGGTTTTTTTATGGTTGGGGTACGCAGAGATCAAGATCAAGATGATGACACCGGAGATTTACGTGGTTCAGGCTGCCTGAGCGTAACACCCTACTCAATGGGGTCTGTGTGTGTTTGTTCGCTAGTATACGGGTTAGCTCAGATGAGATGTGTTTTGCCCCCTGGGTATGTGCAGTACAACCTATTTATAGTTCTAAGGACTGACCGTTACAAAGCTTGCCTGGCCCAACATGTGGCCCTGGCGTATTTAATGGCCTAATACGCTGTATAAAGAGTAATAATCATGATTAATAATGTGATAACGTGCCTTAACAACTGCGTTACCCCTATTAACAGTGCTCTGATCGCGTGTCATTAATACATCATTAATGACACGGTATTAAATCTTGTAACTGCCGCTTTAATCACCCTTGATTGTTCGCATTGAAGGAGATCTGCCAGTGTCGTCGATGAAGATCCGGAGGCTCCACACGTGGAAGCTCTAGAGCTTTCCCCTACGGGAGGTTAGGTCTGGGGCTGTTGTACACGTGTCAGCACCGGAGCTCCTCTCTGCTGGGGGTTAGGTCCGGAGCTGTTGTATAGTATCGGCACCGGAACTTTCCATTAGTGGGAGTTTAGTTCCGGTTTTCCTTTTACACGTGTTGACCTAGGAGCTAGCCATGTGAGGGGAGCGGGTCTGGTGCAATGTGACATGTGGGGCCCGAGGAGTCCTTCAACTCTGATAGGTAGAACTCCTTTGTACTCTTCGCGGTATTAAGGGGTACCCGATACATACGGTACTGATAGCACTGAATAGCATGTTATTGCAACGATGTCACATTCGTCGCCAATAGTATGATATTACAATGATTTCTCATTCGTGGCAAATAGTATGGTATTGCAACAATTTATTGTATTGCGAGATTTAACGTATTGCAATGAATATTATGGTTTTGCAATGATTCCGCATTCATGGCAAATAGTAAGATATTGCAACGATTTCTCTTTCATGGCAATTAGTATTGTATTGCAACGATTCCACATTCGTGGCAAATAGTACGGTATTTCAACGATTTCACTTTCGTGGCGAATAATACGGTTTTTCAACGATTTCACATCCATGGCAAATAGTACGGTATCACAACGATTTCACACCCGTGGCAAGTAATACGGTATTGCAACAATTTTACTTTTGTGGCGAATAGTACGATATTTCAACGATTCCACATCCGTGGCGAATAGTATGGTATTGCAATGATTTCACACAAGTGGCAAATAATACGGTATTTCAACGATTTCACATTCGTGGAAATAGTACGGTATTGCAGCGATTTCAAAACTGTGGCAATAGTATTGTATTGCGACGATGTCACAATCAAGGCTAATATAAGAATATTGGAACGATTGCTGATCTGTGGAAATAGGTTGGTGATGCAACGATTCCTGATGTGTGGCAATAGGTTCGTAATGCAACATTTTCAAATCTGTTGCAATAGGGTTGTAATGTGATGTTTTCTGGGCAGTGGCAATAGCAGTCTAGTGCAACGCTTTTTTGGTCGTGGACAAATGTTTGTACTAAGTGTTTTGTAATTTTTGGCAATAACTTCCTACTGCAACAATTTATGATTCGTGGCAATAATTTGTTAATGCCACATTTTATAATTAGTGGCACTAGAATCCTAATGCACAAGGTTTGAAAATTAGTGGCAACAGAATCAATTTATTCACACACGATATGTCGAGTTTAACAACAAACATCCATCAATTGATGCAACAAGCATAACAACACTCAAGGAGTCGTGCGACGTTGATGCAAGTTATTTACAGTTTGTTCAGCTGCTAGGGCACCATAAATAGCATTGCGACGAGTAGTATTAGGACCAGTTTGTTGAACACCCAACTTCGACATGCTGCGAGTAGAATCCTTTAGTGGAGTTGCTGCTAGCCGTTCTTGATTCTCCATAGATTTTTGCATGTTCTCCATCATTGTGCGCATGACTCCTATCTCCTTTTCTTGTCGTGCACGATCGGCTGCCATCTGATCCTGTAACATCCGGACCTTATGGTTGAGCTCATTATTCCTCTGGACAAAGCCGTCCATATGGGTGCTTAATTCATCATTTCTTCCTTCCATGTCTTGCACATGAAAGTTGAGGTCTTGATTTGTATTTTGCAAGGATCGAACTTGTTGGCCGAGGTGGTCAGCCATCTGGATACGCAGTCTTTAGGAAACATTAGGTTTAGCCATATAACCAAGCCCCCGATCCTGGGATCCTCCAGTACCGGTTTGCAAATATATAAGAATGCTGGCAGATGTTGTTTCTTGCCTTATTTTGGATTGGGGCTTCCAGCTCAGCTTCCTTGACGTTGACTTGGGCACGTGCCAGGATCTATATACAAAAAGAAAAGTCACAAGTAGATTGCAAATATTTATTTAAATGGGGATTGTTTGAAGTGTTACTCACATGTACAGCTTCTACTTGCTCATTTTCCTATTGACCTTTCATCAAATGGCTTGCCTCCCACAGTTGTATGTCATTGTGTTCTTCTCCGGTCTCTGGGTCTCGCTACATAAAATACAAGTTAAATTAAACATGTACGTGTACATATTGTCTGAATGATTGTAGTGGAAAGTAAAAGCATGATTTACTTTTCATACCTTCTCGTAACTAAGTTGGGCATAGGATTTCGAGCCAAGCAAGTGTTTTGTCTTTTGAGTTCTTCGATTTTGAGAATTGATCCTTCTTATTGACTGCAATTTTATGAATTAATTTCACGAATGGATGTTATGAAATAGTTTTTGTATGATGTGAAGCTATTAGAAAGTTAGCTGAACTTGAATCGCTCGGACCCAAAATAGTCTATAACACCGACCAATCGTCCTCTCCCACGTCATCACGCTTGTTTTGTTTACGTTCATTATCGGTCGAATACTTCTTATAGGTGGCATGCAATGTTGATCGCCACCCCTTGTAGCGCCCACCAGCAATCTTCAATACTTTCTTTTGGTCTCATCTCTGTCCTCCAAATCCCAGGTATTGATACATTGTATATCACACTGTTATAAACGTACAAGAAGGAGGTCACTAGAAAAAAATACTTCTGTGGGGTGTCACGACACTAACCAGAATGTCTCTCACTATTTTGCTCTTCGGAGTATCGCCAACCTCTGCCCACTTCCTTGCACCATTGAGGGGTGCATGTCTTTCTGTTGTCATAACAACGTCATCAACAAAGTGCCAGTGATTATGACCAGCCGCAGCACCCAACCTATCAGACCACATAATTGGTAGCTTCCGAGTCTCATTCGTTCTATCAGCATAGCGCAATTTAGCTACCCTATGTCCTTTAGCCACCCCTCTTCCAAACTTCTTTCCTGCTGTTAGTGTCATTGGAAGGGTAAATGTTTGCTGACCAAGTTTAGTATCATGTACAAATAGTGTGAAAGAAGAAAAGTCTGATGTTCTTACCATCTTCAGTATGAGTGCAGCAAATACGAGCGCGGGAATGCCGCGTCCCATCAGAATTTTGCTCCATATTGAGCGATGCATTAACTTGTTGACTTCTTTGTTGCTGTTCATACCCTACAATCAGGCATCAGGCAGTAGTCAGTGGCGCTATAGCACCCGTAGTACTGCAGTGGATTTTCAGTCCGACTGCGAAGCAAGCAAGACAATAGCTGGCGATGCTAGAGAAAGAGAGGGTTCATCGGGTGCTCATCCTCTGCCGGTTCGGTCAGACTGGCATCAGCAGGAGCGTGTCTCGAGGTGAATTGGTAGCAGGGCGAGTCATGAACGTCAGCGGTATTAGCAGATGGAGGATGCAAGACGGATGAGGCGGGCAGCTTGTGACGTTTAACAAAGCTAGGGTTCTTTGTAGCCGTGCAGTGAACACATTTAAGTCAGAGGATTTGCGTCCAGATCTGGGTGATCTCACATGAGTTGAATCTTTTCTGCATCATGTGCAGTAAAAACGTTTAAGTCAGGTGATCTGCGTCCACCGAGATCGCTCGGAGCAAGTCTAGAGGGTAGGATGATAGTGTAGGTGGCATGGTTAGTAATGGCTAGGGGTTTGCGGGCAGCAGTGTCATCATGGCACGCGAAGCATAGGACGTGGAGATGGAGTAGGGAGATACGTCGGGGAGGACAGTGAAGTGACCACCAGCAGGGCGTGGCCGCTGGCTGGTGCCGGAGTGTCCGGCGGCGAGAGGGGTTTGCGAGCGGCGGGGTCATCATGACACGCGAAGGATGGGATGTGGCAATGGTTGAGGGAGATGTGTTGGAGAGGACACTGAAGTGAGTAGAAGCAGGGTGTGGTCGTAGGTGCCGAAGTGGCCGGCGGCGAGAAAGCCCAGCGTGCGCATGTAGGCATTAATAAATCACGCCATCGCATATACTGATGAACTGTTAGCTGGGACTAGGAAAGTACAATCGCAATGCTAAAATATTTAGTAGAGTCTGGTACATATTTATGGTTTCTACGTATATCTATACGACTATACCTCCTGTTGCTTCATTTATACTCGTAGCACCAGCAGGAGATGACAAATCTCGGGGTTTCTAAGCATCAGATGCTGCAATATTCTCTACATACAATGCAAAGGAATTAATGTGTTATAAAAATTTGTATTTTGATAGTAAACACATTTCTTGTTATACCAGGTGCTTCTTGGCCATCAAGATTTCTTGTACACGACGTGGTGGTTTGGTGTCTTGTTCCCAAAGTAAAGATAGTAAGTAAAAGTAATAACGTCAGATAACAAGACCGACGTAGATTTTAGATCAAGCGGTGTGGTTGCTATAAACTGAAAATGTTTGTTTCGAACGGAGGAATTAGAAATTAAGGAATAGAAAAAAACACGTACGATCAGTGGAAAAAAAATGAGAATGAAAAATGTGTATAAACCATGGGATCTAAAAATCTTAGGAATACAAATTTGGAACAAAGGAATGAGAGTACAACATTGGGAGTGGTTGATTAGATAGCCCTGCCTACTTTTACTACTAAATAAAGAAATTACATAATAGCACATATCTTATTTGTTAATTTATTTAATCTTGATATATTATCCCACCATCTATTTCAATTATTTACATAGCTAATTTTAGCAGCTAACAATTATCTCTAGAGGTTCCAAACAGGCCGTAACGTTACGTTGTACCGCTGCATAAGCCAATTAATATAGCTCTATAAAAAACAAGGCATGGATTGTGTAGCACTCACGTAGCACAAAACTGGAGTCCGGGATGTCACAAGGAGGGGTCCACGACGAAGAGGTTTGGGAGAGCCCGTCAAACTTGGTCACCCGGTGTTGTACCCATGAGTCACCAACACCAAGAGCTCCAATGCGTCACTGCGAGATCCATGGGGACAAAAAAAGTGTAAAAACCGTGGGAACTTGAAACACGGGAATTTCTTAGGAATACAAGTTTGGAACAAAGTACTTAGAGGAGAACATTTGGAGTACTGCGAGATCACCGAAAGGTCGGAGCAGTGGTGTGTCGGGAACGGAATCAAGGGTAGTGCGGGATTAGATGCTAGTGTTTCTTATATTCATCGTGGCTACAAATGGGCGAGACTAGAATTTTGGACGCGCACAGAGTGAAATTTTAATTGTGAAAATCTAAGTTGTGGCGCGCCAAGAACAACAAAAAAAGTGTCACGGGCCTGCGAAATTTTTCGCCGTGCCCCTGTGTATGCATGTAATCATGATATAGTTAATGTAATGCCGTGTCGATTCCTGCACATGGTTTTACTCTTCACCGGTGCATCTACCTAGAGCTAGAGGGGTAGACCTCTTCGGACAGCTGCCTTGCCGTGCGACCGCTACTTGCCCTTCATCTTTGTTGCCATTTGAGATGTCAAAGCAGTCATGTGATAGTGGGGCATTCCAAAAAAAAATACAAACAAAAATTTGAATCGCCAAATGTATCATTGTGCTAATGCAAACGACATGCAAATACAGAACACCCAAGACCACGAAAGGAGGACGGCAAATCCATGGTATAGTAAAAGGTAAACGCTCAGAATTCTATAACATTGATCACAATGAAATGATAACATATACAGATATATGCTACTACTACAAAAAAAGATTTTCCCCTGTGATGTCTAATCTCCAGGCGTTGATCCAAAGCCGCATGTGATAGGAGTATCACAGGTAGATACGATACATCAACAATGTTATCGGGTATTAGTTACAATAGATAAAGTACTTTTCATGCACTTGTTGCATCAGGCGATGGACTAGTTAGCAATTTAGATGACGTAATTTCCTAATCAAGTTAATTATGCATCATGTTTGTTGTTAGTTTACTTGTAGGGATAATGTTTAATGGATTTCATTCTTTCAGCTACATGCAATATAGACGGTCCCAAGTTACGGACAGAGGATATGTTTTTCGATACTGCATATATAGGACACAATGTTCATGAACATAAAGACATTTTTCATTAACATAAAAACAACACATATATTACAAAGAAGAAATAGAAAAACACGTAGACAACAAGAAAAACAAAAACTACTCCTAATACTCCTCTACTCTGAGATCACCACCACCTCTGCCTCCGCCGCCACATCCGCCGCCGCTGCCGCCTCCTCCTCCTCTGCATCCTCCGCCTACACCTCCTCCTCCTCCTCCTCCGTCGCCTCCTCCAAATCCTGCATCGCCGCTACTGCAGCCGCTGCCGCATCCTCTTCCTCCAGCACCTGAGTTCGAAGCTTCTGGGCGACGCTGTGCAGAAGCTTCTAGCGGCCCTCTACCCCAGCAACCTCCGCAATCGTTTCGTGGAGGGCGTCGAGACAAGTGGCCACAGTCCTCAACCCGAAGAATTAGTGGCTGGCGATGTCCATGCTCTTCTGGAGGGGAAGGGTCCCAGGACCTAGATGGTGACACGAGCGATCTATAGTGTAAAAGATCTCTCGCGCCTCTCCGTTGAGCGCTAGTGCACTATTAATGTCGATGGACTTGGCGTCGGTGGCCTACTTAAGGTGCCAATCGATTTGGTCGATGTGGGTGGTGAGGATGCTTATAGTCTGCTCAACCCCAACGGGCTGAGTATGTGTGGGCGCCACGGGCGGAGGTGGGGGTGGTGCCATCAGTTCCACCAGCTTTGCCGGCGATGGAAACGGAGAAGGAGGTTCAGAGGACGTCGATGGCCCAGAGCACATCAGTGCTGGGCTACCCATTTGTGCGGCGACAGTGGTGTAGAGAAAGAGCGAGAGCTGAGAGGTGGTCGACCGTGGTGGGGGGAGAACTTTGGAGGCTAGTAGGATCTAAGGAGTGGTGCGGCAGAGAAGCAAGAGGACTGTGAGCTTTTATAGCGGGTCGTCGTCTAAGCGTGCGTGTGGAGATGATCGAACGCTAGGAAACTGCGCTTATGAACCGGTTGGTGGTTCTGAGTTACACAAAACAGCGGGTTGCATCCGCTCGCAACGGCTCATCGGCTCGACGCGTCCCTTCAGCTTCACTGGCAGATTTTTAATTTGACACGCAAAGGGCTCAACGTATGTGGGGAAAAACATTTTTTGCGATTATAAAAAAATCCGGCAGTACAAGCCTAAGCCCATCTTCGTGACCGTGCGTTCGTGCCAGCGGATGTCAGTCAGCGAATAGGGGCCTAGCCCTGCACGACATCATTTTCATTTGGATTTGTTATTGCAACCATGTGCCATGCTTTAAATTGTTGGTGCAACGAGAGCTCAACTTTTCGTGGTTGGACTAATCCTTCGCACTTGTTCTATATGTTATTTTCTTCTCTGTCTGTTGTCTAATAAACAATTTGTCTTATATGTGTAACATGCATGTATGACCTTGATCCACGATCATGTTTGATGATGTTATACATGCGTTTTCTCTTCTTTTTGAAAGATCGACATGTTTAAGGTATGCATGTTAGTTTTTTCAAACATGACCGAGGCATTTTTATGTGTAACATGCATGCACCCTAAACATGATCAAGCAATACGTGTTTTCTATTTTTTATGATGGATATTGTCAGAGTTTGAAGGCTTGTCCATGCATGCTATGACCCAAACATGCATGATCAACGAGCCTACAACTCTAGATGATATCCAACATAAAAAAGAAAAAATACACGTATATAATTCATATCGACATGAAACATACATGATCGAGGTCAGTCATGACATGTTAGTTGTCCATGCACATGCTAGACGCCCCAAACATTATCATCGAGCCTCAACTAATATATATATATATATATATATATATATATATATTATTGTATGAATACATCTCTCAACAAAACGAGAAAATGAACACGTGTACGCCACACATCCGAGCATAATGGCATTATTTGTAGTGATATTGTATGATGGCCGGACATGCATGCTTGTAAAAGAGAGGTAGCGAGTTCTCCATCATGCTTCATGCATGTTTGAACACTTGTTGATGAGGAATTGTGATATTGATTTTCTTTTTTGTGATGACATTTCTATTGTCTTGTAATGTTTGATGTTAATGAAAATGATGTTGTTCGTCTGTTCTATATGTTATTTTCTTCTCTGTCTGTTGCCTAAGGAACTATTTGTGTTCTACATCTAACATGCATGTGCGACCTCGATCCATGATCATGTTTGATGATGTTATACGTGTGTTTTCTCTTTTTGTTGAAAGATGATCATGTTTGAGGTATGCATGTTAGTTTTGTCAAACATGACCAAAGCCTTTTCTATGTCTAACATGCATGCACCCCAAACATGATCAACCAATATGTACGTGTTTTGTCTTCTTGATGATCGATATCGTCAGAGATTGAGGCCTTGTCCCTGTATGCTATGCCCCAACGATGCATGATCAACGAGCCTACAACTCTAGACGATATCCAACATCAAAAAGAGAAATTACACGTAGTATATAATTGACATTGATATGAAACATACATGATCGAGGTCTTTCATACTCTGCTAGTTGCCCGTGCACATGCTATACGCCCCAAACATGATCATCGAGCCTCAAACAATAATATATAAGAGAAAATTAAGACATGTAAGACACACATCCGAGCATAATTGCATTATTTGTCGTGATGATCATGTACGTCTTTGTTTGGGTAACTCCAATCCACTTGTATTGGAGTGGATTGAAGTGGAAAATGAACTATTTTTTATCTCAATACTCTCCGATCCGCTTAGATTGAAGTGGATCCACTCCTATCCAAACAAGGTTATATGATGGCTCGTCCTTAGATCGTACCGGTTAGATTGTACCGGTCATGCTCGTTCGTAATCCTACAGTTCTCAGTATAGAAGACGCTCCACTCCTCCCACCCTTGCATGCCACAGCGGGCAAGGAACTAGGTGCCCGACTGCACGTGACCGTCCTTGAAGACGACGTCGAACCGGTGATGTAGTATGCATGAGCGTTGCCGACGATTGCCAGGCGCTCCACGTGGGCATCGTAGCTCCCCTTCCATATGCTCTCCTGCTCCAGTGCCACGCGCCTGCCCACAACGCGATCCCGGCACGCCGCGGGCGTGGCCATGTAGGTGGCTCGTAGACTGGAGAGGTCGTCCATGGGCCGCGGGGAGGTTGCGGCGACCCACCCCGCGATCAGGACTGCAATATCGTGCGGCAAGGGGAACTCCATGGGCTTTGAAGGGAACCAATGAGGGCACGCGCGACGGAGACAAAGAGGAAGAGTAGGCGCGGAGAAGAGGATGGCTAGTGTGTGTGGCGAAGAATAGGATGGTGTGTCTTTAGTACAAGCAGAGAAGATGATGAGACGCGCACAGATGCACAGTGATGATTATGGCTTCAAAAGTGCACCGTTTGGAATGCTACTTACGAAACTATGTATGAATGTCTTTCCCTTTTGGAGGACTCCATTCCTTCAAAATGTCCTGTGAGTTTCCTTTGATGCAAATTGGGCTAAACAAAAGACAAGCGCCGAATTTATGGCTTCTAAAGTGTAGCTATACGCTACTTTAGCCGCTGGAGTTGCCAGGAGGCAGGAGATCGCCCACAGCGGGGCCTGCGAAGCGGTCTGTAAAGTAGTACCGCTAGAAAACGCAATAGGCTGGTAGCGATGACTGGAAAGAAAAGTGGAGACAATGGACTTCAGAAAATAAAAGAAAGGACGAGAATAATGTTAGAAAAATATAGGCAGTACGTAGAAAGATTTAAGGTGTAACATTGCAGAGACCCAAAATTTTAAACAGGAAATCTTTTCACGGAAATTAATCTAGTTGTGATCCTATAATACATACTACTATGTTATCTCTATTGTTGAAACAGAGGAAACTGATGTGGCGGATGCACCGAGCGGTCGTGCGTGCCAGTAATCGAGGCGACTTACACGCGCACCGCATGTGCGTCCTTTGAATTAAATTAGACGTTTCCCCTGACCACTGCTACAACAATGCTATAAGATGCTCACCCACACCATCGTCTTTTCGACACAACCATTCCAACATCCTCTCTTCTCCCTCTCCGCAAAACTGCGCCACGGCTACTCTTCGAGTATACAGCAAATGCCTTCGAGCTCGAGCAACCCGCTGCCACCGAGCCCGCCGAGAGAGCTGGCCGGTGGTAAGTGGCTATGGCTGGACCCCCCCCCCCCCCATCGCCGCGTGCAAAGGATACCCTCCTCTTCAACATGGCCCAAGATGTATCTAACGGTACATCTCACTCCATGGAATGCCTTGGGCTCGGTACCCTTCCATAAACTACTGGAATGGACAACACAGGCCACTACGTCTTCGGCCTCTCGCATGCGGCCTCTCGTCTCGACTCCCTCTGGGAGACATTGGCGACCGAGATCAGTGTCGCAGGTCGTTGCAACCTCGTCGTGGCAGCGGCCACGAGACTGGGTCACCTTCCACCGTCGGATCTTGACGCGCCAGAGGAGGGTCAGGAGCCCGAGGACCCAACTGAGGAGGAGGATGAGGAGGAGGAGGAGGAGGAGGAGGAGGAGGAGGAGGAGGAGGAGGAGGAGGAGGAGGAGGATCACTAGAGTAGTATTTACGTGTTTTCTTTTCATGTTTTTAGTTGTACTTTTTTGTTTCATGATTTTAGTTGTAGTTTTTCATTTCATGGTTTTAGTTGTAGTTTTTCTTTTCTTGTGTTTGTAATATACTCCCTCCATCCGGAGCAACAAGTATTTTGGGACAGAGGGAGTAATGTTTTTTAAGTTAAATGTACTTGGAGTTGTTGTTCATGGATGTCCTATCTGTGCAAATATTATTCGAATAGCAGATCGCCAAACCCTCCTTGTCCCTCAGACCAGTGATCTCTAAAGTGGCCTGTAGAGTACTTTAGCCACTGCAGTTGACAAGAGATCACCTGCAGCGGGGCCTGCAAAGCGGTCTGTAAAGTAGTAACAGTGGCCAGGACTGGAAAGAAAAGTGAAGACAATGAACTCAAGAAAATAAAAGAAAGGAGGAGAAAAATGTTAGAAAAAGAAAGGACCAACCAAAATATGAAACAGGAAAACTTTTTACGGAAATTAATCCAGTCGTAATCCTATCAAACATAGTATGTTATCTCTATTGATGACATGATATTATTCTTGTGATGATGTTGATGATGTTCACATGTCAGCTACCCTTAATTCACCTGCTACTTTAACTTGTGTACCAAACAAATTGACAAAGCTAGGGGCGCGCCCATAGATGGGCCTCATGATGTGTCTTTTGGACGAATACCAAGCGTCGTAGCACAGTTTTGGCCCACGAATACAAAGTGACCGTGCGCCGGCCCATGAATACAATGTGACTCAGCAAAGTTTCGGCCCATGAATACAAAGTGAACCAATGTAGTTGCAGCCCACAAATAACAAGCCTACCCGCAATGCTCCTGCCTGCTTGCCTACGGCGGTCAATTTTTGTCATGCCAAATAAAGAAGGAAAATAAGAAACGAAAAGAAATTTTTTAATACGGTACCCTTCGACCCACAATACCGGCCCCTTCTCCGAAAGGTGCTTGGAGGAGCATCCACCAGCTGCCACGCTTGTAGGAGCATCCATCGGCCGCCACGCTTTGAGGAGCATCCGCTGGCCACTGCCCGTGGAGGAGAATCCACCAGCCACAACGCGTGGAGGAGCAATACCTCTAGGTACAATTGCTCACATAATATTCTTGTACATCTATCCTCTTACAGATATGTTGAATGGCTGATTGAATTGTAGGAAGCGATGTCAGAAGATAAGACATGCATGGGAAAAAACAGTGATACGAGGGAGTGGCAGCATGGAATGAAGTCGTTTTTAAATTTTGCATTCCAGGGCACTCGTGAAGGAGCAACTATGCCTTGTCCTTGACGAGATGTCATAATATTTGCCACAAGACACGCAAGGAAGTTCATTTTCACCTGCTCAGTAATGGATGTTATTGGATTCTACTTTTTGGATACACCATGGAGAAACAACAGTTCAGGGAAATATTACTAAGGAATGAACAAATAATGAGGAGATAATAAATAATGATGGTGCTATGGAAAATATGTTGTCCAGTCTACTTAGAGGCACTGATCATGGTGGTACTTCAACAGATGTTAATGATCAAGAAAATGCTATAAACCAGCAGGAGCCAACTGGGCATGCAAAGAAATTCTATGACTTATTAATTGATGCCAAAAAGGAGTTGTATCCAGGTTGTTTGTAGCTGACCCAATTATCCTTCATTGTTAGGTTGTACCAGATAAAGTGTTTAACTAGTTTGAGCAAAAAATCCTGTGAGTTGCTCCTTGAACTATTCTCATTTGCACTTCCAAAAGGGTCACTGCATTCCCAATACACTTGATAAAGTTCAGAAGGTTGTTCATGACCTCGGGCTGGACTACCAAAAGATCTATGCATGTGTCAATGATCGTGTGTTATTCTGGAAGTACTATTCTCTGCTGGATAGATGCCCAAACTATGGTGAATTAAGATGGAAAAATAGTACAGCTGAGGATGCAAGAGAGGCTTTACCTTGTGGAAAATCCAAGAAGCTTGTAGCACGCAAGATTCTACATTACTTCCCTCTTATTCCCCATCCACAAAGGTTTTATACGGGAGAATCAATGGCATCAAACTTGCGTTGGCACAAAGAAGGTCGTGCTGATGATGGAATTTTACGCCATCCCGCCGAATCGAGAGCATGGAAACATTTTGATAGAATTCACCCAAATTTCTCATCTAATTCTTGCAACATAAGACTTGGGCTAGCATCTGATGGTTTCAATCCTTTTGGAGTAATGAATGTTTCTTACAGTACATGACCTATGATTCTAATCCCTTATAATCTACCACCTTGGTTGTGTATGAAGCAGTCTTATTGGGTGATGTCAATGATAATTCCTGGGCCAAAGTCATCTGGAAACAATATTGATGTGTATCTGCAGCCTTTGATTCATGAGCTACTGAAATTATGGTCTGATGGTGCTAAAACATATGACAGTTTAAAGAAAGAGACATTTCTCATGCGAGCTTCTTTATTGTGGGCAATAAATGATTTTCCAGCATATGCAATGCTATGTGGATGGAGAACAAAAGGTAAGCTAGCATGTCCATGCTGCCATATAAACACTGACGCCTTCTAGTTGAAATATGGACGAAAGCCTTGTTACATGGGTCATCGTCGTTTCCTACTTCAGAATCACAGGTGGCATCGAACAAAAGCTTCTTTCAACAACAAGATAGAGAATAGAGAGGCTCCAACATCACCCTCTTGTGATGAAGTACTCCAACAATGCGAGCGTTTTGATCAAGTGAGTTTTGGATCGAGGAATAATAAGAGAAAGCGCACCGCTGAAAATAGATGGCATAATTGGAAGAAGAAAAGTATATTTTTTGACCTCCCTTATTGGTAGACATTGCTAATAAGGCATAACTTGGTTGTCATGCACATTGAGAAAAACATTTTCGATAGCATATTGGGGACATTGCTTGCTATGGATGGTAAAACAAAAGATAGTCTAGAAGCTCGTTTTCATATGAAAGATATGGGTATACGGCCAGATCAACATCCGGTGGTTAGAAATAGAAAGTACACATTGCCATCATCATTATATACTTTGGACAAAGATGAGAAGACCACCTTGTGCAAGTTTTTGGGGGATGTGAAGGTGCCCGATGGTTATTCCTCAAACATCAAGAGATGTGTGGACATAAAAGCATGTAAGGTATCGTGTCTAAAAACTCATGACTGCCATATTATATTTTGGAAGATCCTTCCTTTTGCAATACATAACATATTGCCTGAAAGGTTGTTGCACCTTTAATCAAGTTTAGCACATTCTTTTCTGGAATTTGATCTAAAAAATTGGCAGAACCAGTGACAAGATGAGCAAATAAATTCTTGAAACAATTTGTAAGCTTGAGATGTTGTTTCCTCCCGCTTTCTTTGATATCACGGTAAATCTTCCAACCCATCTTGCCGAAGAAGCTTAGCTGGGTGGACCTATTTTTTTACATATGGATGTATCCAATCGAGAGGTACCTTGGTACATTGAAAAGGTATGTACGTAACAAAGCTCACCCGGAGGGTTCTATAGTTGAGGGATATATTGCCAAATAATGTATTTCTTTTTGTAGTCGGTTTTTGGATAACATCAGCACCAAGCGTAATAGGCAAGAATGTCATGAAGCTGCAGCTACAAATGAACCTTCTGTTGATAATTCTAACATATTTACAGAAGTTGATAATTCTAAAAAAGGGTATAAATGGGACCAACTTACTATGGTGGAACTACATAACATCAGGCAGTATCTTATTACTAACATTGAAGAGGCCACTTCATGGATCAAGTAATAACATATAACTCAGATGTTCTATACTATATATATGGCTTATTGTAGATGGCTAATTTAATTTTGTACCCTTTTTAGCGAGCATATTGAAGAACTGAAAAAGATACATTCTCGTGATGTTGATAAACACCATAGAGATGAGTTTGTTGATTGGTTTTAGGAACAAGCAAGTACATGCAAGTTGTTACTTTGATGTAATATTGAACATAGATATGTGTTCTAAAATTGGATTGTCGATGACCCCTGTTATACTAATTTGTACAGATTACAACATTACACAATGAAGGCAAAGTAACCAATTATCTGTATGCATTATCTAGAGGACTTGATCGTCGGGCAGGTTTTATTAGTCGATCTTTCATCAATGGCTTCTTCATTCGAACTGCAGATGTGGAAAAAGATTTACAGAGCCAAAACAATGGTATCGTTGTTCGGGGCACTGATCATGATTGGTTTGGAGTATTCAAGAAAATGATTGCCGTTGATTTTGAAAAAAAATTTAGAGGTTCTTTTATTTCAATGTTAATGGTTTGATCGGCCTTTTGGAAGCAATCCGAACCAAAGCAGAGGCTACAAAAAGGATCAATATGGAATGATAGATGACACTACTCTTTATCGATTCCAGTATGAGCCTTACATTCTATCCACTCAAGCAGAACAAGTTTTTTATTATCCAAGTATGAAGCAACCTAAATGGGCTACAATTGTTAAAACGAAGCCAATAAACCTTTTTGCCATGCCCCCTGGACACAGTGAAATTAATGTGACTGAGACGATGTGTAGGATCGAAGAGCACGTGAAAATCTACCAGAGGGCGGGGTGAATGATAGATTTAAAAATCTTACGCAGCGAAAACAAATAAACCCCAAACCCTTTCGGCAGAAAAACGATCTGTTAAAGAAATCGTGTGTGAGACTAATCTAAACGTGTTTCACCGTGACAAAAGTGATAGATATCAGAGAGAATCAAGTCACGAAGACAACACAAAAAGAATCACTCAAATCCGTCGAGAAAATCTCAAGTTATGATCGAAAGATCAACCAATGGTCAATCTGTTCTACCCGAGAAAAAAACAGTTCTGGAATGCTGCAAAGCAACTCGTGTAGATCATAGACCACAAATCCAATGACCGTGAAATTTTGACAGATGATAGATCATCAAGTTGTGAAGACAACCCAAAAAGAATCACGTCAATTGGATCTGTAAAACTCGAGTTATGATAAAACCACCGATGAAAGGTAGTGCTGTCCAGAAACTCGACGAGTAAAACTTGTCTGGAACAAGTCGGACGAACAAGGCACAAAAGTTCCTTCAAACTACGAATTTTATTCAATAGAACACAAGAGGAACAGCCCCAAAGTCGTCCACCACGAGCTATGGGCTCCCTTGCTTATATAACCAGCCCTTAGGCCAACCCAGTATCAACTAGGACTCCAATCCTACTCAGATCACGAATCCTAACTTTCCATAACTGCTCAAGATTCTTCTATACGCAGATAGAAGCAATTTTAAGACTTCCAAACACCTTAGGAACATATCCCACATTCCAAAACAACTCAAATTCGTGACAAACACGAAATCCTAACATAACCAACTCGATATTTTCCATACCGAGCCATAACCGACTCCGCCGCAGCCAAAGTCATCAACCGGTACGATCCGATCCTTCCGACCAGATCTTTCCTTCCTTATCCCATCTTCAGAACCATGTTGACACGTCATGCCCCGCATGCATACGTGCGAACACCTTCCTTCGACGTTCAGTAACCTTCATATGCACCGCCCTTGATTCAATCATCCTGCGCGACTTCCTGATCAGCTCAACCACAATTCCTCCCGAACTTGGTTGTTGGAACCTCATCTCCTCCCTGAGACTAGTCCAATGGATCCCGTCACCAGCCATGACATGAACTCAAGAAACACCTGCACATGAATAAACAACCAATCCATACGAGCCCAAGTCCTCGACTTGACTCAAGTTAGTTCCGAACACAACACCTTATGTGAGCACCTCACATAAGCATGTTGTAAAACATAGCAAAACGATATCAGCCATATCATCCAAAACGCACCAAAAACTTAGTAAAAGAATACTAAGCAATCTTTCCAATCATGTAAAGCATGTACGAAACATTGCAAATGAAAAGCAGAAGCACTGCGGTCATGTTCTGGACCTTGCCAGAGCAACCCGGACCTTGAGCCGGAGCTAACAAAAGCTAGTAGAACCTAGCACCGGAGCTTACCAAAACTAGTACAATGAAGCACCTGCCGGAGCTTACCAAAACTAGTAGATCCTAGCACCGGGGCTTACCAAAAACTAGTCAAAACTAGTCAACCCAAAACCGCAGCTAGACAAAGTATGTCGAAGCTTAGCAAAAGCATTCCGGAGCTATCAAATATATGTCAGAACTATCAAAGACATGCCAGAGCTAAAGATAAAGGTCACCGGAGCTAACCAAAGCTAGTCGGACCTTACCAAGAAGTCGGACCTAGTTTCGATTATAGCCGGAGCTACCCAAAACAAGCCGGACCTACCGTCGGACCTTGCTGTAGCTCGGAGCTAGAGTCGGACCTTGATAAAAAGGTGTTTTGGTGATATTCGAAACTTTTATCATCAAAGTCAAGTATATTCACTACAAGCCAATGTATTCAACACATATAGGTCTCACAAGTTCCCCCTTGATGAATGCATTGGCAACACCATTTAAAATCCGATCATTGGCTTATTCACATAAAAGTTTTGAAAGCAATTTCTCCCCATTTTGTAAATCGAAAATAAAATGAGAAAATTCCCATATTATCTCTCCCCCTTTATTATCTCTCCTTATGCACATATTCTCTTTCTCTTCATGCTTATCTCTCCCCCTTTGACAATGTGTTCAGCAAGTCATGAGCATATAAACAATTTATGTCTCCCTCTTTAGTTGTTATGATCATTTTATAACATATACATATAAACAAAGCTCATCCAAGTCATACTATCAAGTACCTTACATTATCACATCAATGAAATACATAAAGTAGTGTAAGCCATGCTAGAGATCAAATGTAATTTTCAATTTAAGCAAGTCATGATCTCACAAACTTAACTATTCCAAAACCTAAAAGCATGACACTAGTTGCTGCATTTTATTATTTTTCAAAGCATAAATTTAGATCATATGATATTTGCAAGAGATTATATGCGCATCTGCCTTATTCTAACCAACCAAGCCAAGCCTATGTCATTTGACAATCAGAAGCTTAAGGACATGGTTTCAGTCATACACAACTTCTTCCAAGTTCATATCTAAGTGCAATGACAAGCCATCTCAAAAGAAGAAGTGCGATGCATGCATATTCTCTTGTTCTTTTCTCAATTTATATTTGTTCATAAAAACTCAACATGTGAGTTGATTACTTGATTAATTCTTTATGATTAAAAGCACATGTGAACATGTAACAAGTTCAAAACAGCAAGAAAGTTCGACCATGACCAGTTTTAGTGTAAGTAATTATTCCAATTATTAGACATGGCAAAAACTACAAAATGTATAACACGAGTAATGTAGTAAGAACTTCCAGCATGTAAAAGGAATCACAAAGTCATATATGTATGAAATACTATGCTCATATTATTTTAATTTCAGATTCACACACAGACTTCCCAAGTTTCAAAAAAAACTCCCCCTTAATTTAAGCCATTAGGATGAATAACCCCCTATTTCACTACGAATGAAACAAAAACGAGTGAAATCCAAAGGTTTTGTAAAAATGTCAGCCAATTGATGTTCGGTATCTACATGGTGAAGCACAATGTTTCCCTTTTCAATGTTATCTCGGAGAAAGTGATACCTAATGTCAATGTGCTTAGTTCTAGAATGTTGCACGGGGTTTTTAGCAATGCAAATGGAACTAGTGTTATCACAGAATAGTGGAACACTATCTAGATCAACCCCATAGTCCTTAAGTGTTTGAACAATCCAAAGAATTTGTGAGCAAGCACTAGCGGCAGCTACATATTCAGATTTGGCTGTGGATTTTGCAACTGAATTTTGTTTTCTAGAGGACCAAGCAACAAGAGAATTACCAAGAAAATGACAAGCACCGAAAGTACTTTTCCTATCAATCCTACAACCCCCAAAATCAGCATCCAAAAAAGCTTTCAAAGTAATGGTTGAGGAAGAAGGAATAAAAATGCCAAATTCTTGAGTTCCATGTAAGTACCTGAGAATCCTTTTGACGGCTTGACGATGTGAAACACGTGGGGAAGCTTGAAATCGTGCACAAAGACATACGCTGAATTGTATGTCCGGTCTTGATGCCGTGAGGTACAAAAGTGATCCGATCATGCTTCTATATTCTTTTTGATCCACGGATTCACCATCTTCATCAAGTTCAAGTGTTGTTGCTGTTCCCATTGGTGTCCGAAGAGGCTTGCTTTTGTCCATGTTGAAGCGCCTTAGGAGGTCTTTGGTATACTTCGTTTGATGCACAAAGGTACCCTCCTTGGTTTGCTCGATTTGCAGCCCCAAAAAGTAAGTGAGTTCACCCATCATACTCATTTCAAATTCGGAACTCATCATTACTGAAAACTTGGACACAAGATCATGAGATGCACAACCAAAGATAATATCATCCACATACACTTGAACGAATAATGAGTCATTGCCATGTTTAAGCACAAAAAGAGTTTTATCAACCTTACCCATGGTAAACCCCTTTTTAAGTAAGAATGTTTTTAACCTATCATACCATGCTCTAGGGGCTTGTTTAAGACCGTATAAGGCTTTGGACAGTTTGTAAACATGATTAGGAAAATCTGGATTTTCAAAACCCGGTGGTTGTTTGACATAAACCTCCTCATCTATGTAGCCATTAAGAAAAGCACTTTTAACATCCATTTGAAATAGCTTAAAACCTTTAGATGCTGCAAAAGCTAACAAAATTCTTATGGCTTCTAATCTAGCGATAGGAGCAAAAGTTTCATCAAAATCTAGACCTTCAACTTGAGTGAAACCTTGAGCAACCAACCTAGCCTTATTCCTAACCACAACCCCATCCTCACTTTGTTTATTTTTATATACCCATTTAGTTCCAATTAAAGTGTGACCTTGAGGTGGAGGTACAAGTTTCCAAACATTATTTCTTTCAAAATTTTCTAACTCTTCTTGCATGGCAATAATCCAAGATTCATTAGTGAGTGCGTGTGATATATCTTTGGGTTCAAAAGAAGCAACAAAAGCAGAATGAGCATGAGAGTTTGGATCGCAAAACCTGGACCGTATGACTCATTCGTGCAAGCTTCCAATCATCTGTTGTGGAGGATGATCTTTGTAACGTAGGGGAACAGATGTCTCACAAGCTTCTTCTTCATTGGGTTCATCGTAGATTGATGAGCTTGTGACTTGTGGATGATCAGGACTAGCATAGGTGATAGCCGGAGCCTGTTCAATGTCCGGAGCTGGACACGTGTCAACTTTGGAACTACTAGGCAGTATCACCGGCTCTTCTTCATCTTCGAAAATACCCTCCCCCTGAGGATACGGATCTGGTCCTGCAACACCGGAGCTAGTACCTGGGCTAGCTTCATCAAAAGACACTTCACAAGTCTCCACAATTTTGTTAGTGTCAAGTAAAAGCACACGGTAGCCTCTAGAATGAGATGGATAACCAAGAAACATGCCATCAATGGATCTAGGTTCAAATTTATCAAGATTACCATGTTTCTTAACAAAGCATTTGCAACCAAATACCCGAAAGTGTGTAACACTAGGCCTATGTCCAAACCGAAGCTCATATGGTGTTTTACCTAGCTTAGCACGCAAGTAAACACGATTTGAGACATAACAAGCGGTTGCTAATGCATCAGCCCAAAATTTCCTAGGAGTTTGATATTCATCAAGCATAGTCCTAGCCATCTCAACTATGGTTCTGTTCTTTCTTTCTACAACACCGTTTTGTTGAGGTACATATGGTGAAGAGAATTGATGATCTATTCTATTTTCAGCACAAAAGTGATCAAAAGATTGATTTTTAAATTCAGTTCCATTATCACTTCTAATTGCTTTTAATGATCCTGGGTGATCAATTGATAATCTAAGAAATAAAGTTCTAAAGTGACTAAAAACTTCATTCTTAGATGCCATAAAGTAAACCCAAGAGTATCTAGAATAATCATCAACGATAACAAGAACATACCATTTACCTCCGAAAGATTGAACATGTGAAGGTCCTACGGTGTCAAGATGCAAAAGTTGACATGGTTCAGTTGTCATTATAATTGTGAGAGGAGTATGTGAACCTGCAACCATCTTAGCATGTCTACAAGAAGAGCACACAATTTCTTTGTCCCCTTTAAGCTTAGGCATCCCACGTATGCAATCAAGAGCACTAACACACGTTAGGTGATCAAAGCCTACATGACCAAGTCTGCGATGCCAAAAATATAAGTCCTTTGAGTCATTAGAAACTAGACACCTATGCTTAGAGGAAGACATATCAAAATCAGCTTTAAAAACTCTTCCAAACAGAGACATGTTAAAAATAAGCTCACTATTTGAACCTACAACTTTGCAGCAGTTTTTATTGAAAATAATTTCCAGATTTTCATCTAGCAATTGTGAAACAGAAAGCAAGTTGTATTTCAAATTTTTGACAAGTGCCACATCCTTCAAAGTGTAGTGATCATTTACTCTAACCGAACCCTTAGCAATTATAGGAGTTGAAGAATTATCGGCAAAAGTAACATTTTCTACACGTGACACAAAAGAGAGGGAGGAGAACCAATCTTTGTTACCGGTCATGTGGCGTGAGCAACCTGAATCCACAATCCAAATGTTCTCCTTCCTCAAACTTGTAACCTACATAGAAGCACAATACGTCGATGACTCAATACTGGGGTTAGTCAAAAGGCATTTAGGTATCCAGTACTGAGTCACATGACGTGCAGTAGGAAAAACACGCGAAAGCTGAGATAAAACAATAGGTTTATGAGTCGAAGTTTGAGGTTTTCTATTCTTAACTCTTTTAGCACAAGAACCAATAGCTCCGGAGGTAAAAGCAGCAGTTCCAAAAGACAAGGCTGAAGCTCCGGAAACAAAAGCTGAAGTTCCGAAGGAAACAACAGAAGGTCCGGGAGCTCTCGGAGCTATCGGAACTATCGGAGCTGCTTTTGCGGATTTCTTACCAGAAGGTCCAGAAGCTACCTTTTCAAATTTCTGACTCACTAAAGCAGGTTGTGTTTTTCTAATTGCATGAGAGTTATAAGATCTAGCAATTTTTCTTTCCTTTTTCTGTTGTTTAGCTAGTCTATAACAAAAATCTATGACATCACCATCTTTACCACAGAAGGTACAATGAAATTTAACTTTGTGTTCATGTCTAGATGAGCAAGCAATATTTTTATTTGAAACCGAATGAGGCAACACTCCTGCAGATTTGAAAATCACTCCTTTTTGTTTAGGAACTATTTGAATCAAACCACTTCCTAATGACTTTACAATTTTAGGTGGATGTGCCTTAGCATGAGCATGAGAATCAAAACCAAAACCAGTTTTATCATTGCATGACTTGGAAGAATTCAGCAGCAAGTTTAGGTTCTTATTCCCATTACAAAACCGATCTAATGTTCTATGCATGCCATCAAGTTTATTGGACAGATCAAGGCAATTTTCACATGAAGTTTTTCTTTTTAGTTTGCAATTGGAACAAAATTTAACTTCATGAGAACGTAAAGCATTGTTCAATATAGAAATTTCATTCATAGCATTTTGTAGTTTCTTATCAAGATTATCACAAGTAGAACAATGCAAATCAATTGTAGAACAACTAGCATCTTTCAAGTTTTTATTATTAAGTGCAACAAGCTATTTGTTCTTTTCAATTTCTTCATCAAGTCTATCTAGAGTGGAGGAGTGTGCACTTCTTAATGTGGACAATTGTTCATAGATTAAGTCACATGAGGGACATGCATCATCACTAGGAATCAATGTTTTTAAACGGTTAATTTCAGGTTCTAGTGATTCAATTTTAGCAGCATTACCCCTAAGCTTTTTGTTCTTTTTCTTGACAATAATAGTTGCACGAGAAATAGCATCACACATTTCATTGCAGGTAGAACATACCTCATCGTCTTCACTGTTGTGTTCTGCATCCTCCTGACTTGATCTTGATCTTGTTTTGCCCGCCATGAAGCATAAGTTGGCAAGATCGTCATCATCTTCATCACTTTCAAAGTCTACATCACTTGAACTAAGTTCTTGAAGTGTGGTGATGAAGCTGTTAATCATCTTGCATCCTATGGTACCCTTCTTTTTCATCATATCTTTTGCAGAGGAGTGCTTCGTTCTTGTTTTCTTTTCATCCCGGGAAGTAGGACCTGAAAGGTTAGGGCAATCTGAACGAAAATGTCCTGTCTTACCACATTGGAAGCACCGTTGAGGTTCGGAGATTCCTCTCCTTCTAATTCTCACATTTTGCAATGCTTTTGAGAACCTCGTAGAGAGAAGTGCTAGCTCCTCCTCTGGAAACTCCTCAATCTGTTCAAGGGTTAGAGAGGACAACAAAGCAAGTGTACTACAAGATGATGATTGGCCGGAGCTAGACATATCACGTTGTGAAACAAATGCAATAGACTTATTGGGGTTCTTATGTGAGATTATGTCAATTTCATGAGTTTTTAACTTGGAATATAGTACATCTAATGTAAGAGAACTCATGACAGTTGATTCACGAATAGATGTTACTTTCATCTCCCAAATTGACATGTCTAATGCACTAAGAAGTTGCCTAGCATCCTCAGCATCAGAAAAATTAACATTGACACTACGTAAGTTCCTGAGAATTTTATTGAAATGAGCAAAGAGGTCATCGATAGACTCACCTGGTTGCATCCCAAAGCGCATATATTCCTTTTTGAACATATCTTGTTTCACCTCCTTGATTGTGTTGGAGCCTTCATGATAATCACAGAGAGCTCTCCAAACATCGTATGCTGATCGGAGGTGCGCGACACGATCAAAGTCGCTTTGAGTGAGTCCTTGGATGATCAAGTTTCGGTCTTTGTTGTTGTTGTCGACGTCCCGTGGGTTTGTGGCCATGACCTGATCATTAGGTGGCACTTCATAAGGCTTATACGCCTTCTCCCATATTGCAAAGCCTTGTGCTTGGATGAAAGCCTCCATGCGTGCCTTCCAAACCTGAAAATCAATACCAGCAAACACACAAGGTTTGGCGGAGTACTTCTCCATAATGATTAGTCAAAAACACGTGCAAATCTCAAGAATTAGAGCACCGTGGCTCTGATATTAATTGTAGGATCGAAGAGCACGTGAAAAGCTACCAGAGGGGGGTGTGAATGGTAGATTTAAAAATCTTACGCAGCGGAAACAATTAAACCCCAAACCCTTTCGGCAGAAAAATGATCTGTTAAAGAAATCGTGTGTGAGACTAATATAAACGTGTTTCACCATGAAAAAAAGTGATAGATAACAGAGAGAATCAAGTCACGAAGACAACACAAAAAGAATCACTCAAATCCGTCGAGAAAATCTCAAGTTATGATCGAAAGATCAACCAATGGTCAATCTGTCCTACCCGAGAAAAAAACAGTTCTGGAATGCTGCAAAGAAACTCGTGTAGATCATAGACCACAAATCCAATGACCATGAAATTTTGATAGATGATATATAATCAAGTTAAGACAACCCAAAAACAATCACTTCAATTGGATCTGTAAAACTCGAGTTATGATAAAACCACCGACGAAAGGTAGTGCTGTCCAGAAACTCGACGAGTAAAACTTGTCTGGAACAAGTCGGACGAACAAGGCACAAAAGTTCCTTCAAACTACGAAATTTATTCAATAGAACACAAGAGGAACAGCCCCAAAGTCGTCCACCACGAGCTATGGGCTCCCTTGCTTATATAACCAGCCCTTAGGCCAACCCAATATCAACTAGGACTCCAATCTTACTCAGATCACGAATCCTAACTTTCCATAACTGCTCAAGATTCTTCTATACGCAGATAGAAGCAATTTTAAGACTTCCAAACACCTTAGGAACATATCCCACATTCCTAAACAACTCAAATTCGTGACAAACACGAAATCCTAACATAACCAACTCGATATTTTCCATACCGAGCCATAACTGACTCCGCCGCAGCCAAAGTCATCAACCGATACGATCTGATCCTTCCGACCAGATCTTTCCTTCCTTATCCCATATTCGGAACCATGTTGCCACGTCATGCACCGCATGCATACGTGCGAACACCTTCCTTCGACGTTCAGTAACCTTCATATGCACCGCCCTTGATTCAATCATCCTGCGCGACCTCCTGATCAGCTCAACCACAGTTCCTCCTGAACTTGGTTGTTGGAACCTCATCTCCTCCCTAAGACTAGTCCAATGGATCCCGTCACCAGCCATGACTTGAACTCAAGCAACACCTGCACATGAATAAACAACCAATCCATACGAGCCCAAGTCCTCGACTTGACTCAAGTTAGTTCCGAACACAACACCTTATGTGAGCACCTCACATAAGCATGTTGTAAAACATAGCAAAACGATATCAGCCATATCATCCAAAACGCACCAAAAACTTAGTAAAAGAATACTAAGCAATCTTTCCAATCATGTAAAGCAAGTACGAAACATTGCAAATGAAAAGCAGAAGCACTGCGGTCAAGTTCCGGACCTTGCCAGAGCATCCCGGACCTTGAGCCAGAGCTAACAAAAGCTAGTAGAACCTAGCGCCGGAGCTTACCAAAACTAGTACAATGAAGCACCTGCCGGAGCTTACCAAAACTAGTAGATCCTAGCACCGGAGCTTACCAAAAACTAGTCAAAACTAGTGAACCCAAAACCGGAGCTAGACAAAGTACGTCAGAGCTTAGCAAAAGCATTCCGGAGCTATCAAATATATGCCGGAACTATCAAAGACATGCCGGAGCTAAAGATAAAGGTCACCGGAGCTAACCAAAGCCAGTCAGACTTTACCAAGACGTCGGACCTAGCTTCGAACATAGCCGGAGCTACCCAAAAAAAGCCGGACCTACCGTCGGACCTTGCTGTAGCTCAGAGCTAGAGTCGGACCTTGATAAAAAGGTGTTTTGGTGATATTTGAAACTTTTATCATCAAAGCCAAGTATATTCACTACAAGCCAATGTATTCAGCACATATAGGTCTCACACGATGGAGGCTGAGACATTTCATGATGATCTGTTTACTGCTATCAATATGATGCCACACATAAATGAGGATATGACCGCATGGGCTAGGAATGACATTGAGGGAGCAAGCGGCGATGCTTCCACTTTCTAATGACAATGTCAGGTGATCGTTTTGAGGTAGATGGAGTTGCATCAGAAAATGAAGACGACGATGACGACGATACATATATCAATGATGTTCATGTAGCTACATTGTAGGGGGACAACAACGACGATGATGATTTTTTTGTATAATTAAGTACGTATTGTATGTGTGAGCTGTGAACTGGAGTATTTGTTATCATAGTCTAATTTATTGAAGTGCGACTAATTAATCATTTATTACATGCGGGACTAATCATTTATTACATCCCCTCTGTTGCACTAATTTGTGGGTGCTTCTCTCGATTGTTTCATTAGCAAGTTCCCAGCCAGCGTCAGCACCCTCGCCTGCCTTGGATCCCTTTGGTGCATGAACTACTAAATCGTGGCAACAGAACCTAATACAACAATTGCGTTCCATGGCGATAGATGCTAACGCAACGGAGCAGGGAATCGTGGCAACGCATTATAGTGCAACAATTGTGTCCATTGCATTAGGATCCTAACGCAACGAACCAGTGACTCGTGGCAATACATCCTAATGCAACGATTGGGTTCTGTTGCATTAGGATCCTAACACCACGAACCACTGGCTCGTGGCAACACATCCTAATGCAACTATTGGGTTCCGTTGCATTAGAAGCCTAACGCCACGATCCAGTGGCTCGTGACAACACATCCTAATGCAACGATCGGGTTATGTTGCATTAGGATCATAATGCCACGAACCAGTGGCTCGTGGCAACACATCCTAATGCAACGATTGGGTTCTGTTGCATTAGGATCCTAACGCCACGAACCAGTGGCTCATGGAAACGCTTCCTAATGCAATGATTGTGTTCCGTTTCATTGGGATCCTAATACCATGAACTAGTGGCACGTGGCAACACATCCTAATGAAACGATTGGGTTCTGTTGCATTAGGAACCTAACGCCACAAAACAGTAGATCGTGGCAACACAACCTAATGCAATGACTGGGTTCTGTTGCATTAGTATCCTAATGCCACGAACCAGTGAATCGGGGCAACACATCCTGATGCAACGATTGCGGTCTGTGGCGATAGATACTAACACCACAAACCAGAGAATCATGGCAACACATTCTAATGCAACGATTGGGTTCCATTGCATTAGTATCCTGACGCCACGAACCACTAAATCGTGGCAACACATCCTAATGCAACGATTGCGGTCTGTGGCGATAGATACTAACGCCACGAACCAGAGAATCGTGGCAACACATTCTAATGCAACGATTGTGGCCTATGGCGATAGATCCTAAAGCCACGAACTAGTGAATCATGGCAACACATCCTAATGCAACGATTATGGTCCGTGGCGATAGATACTAATGCCACGAACCAGTGAATTGCTGCAACACATTCTAATGCAACAATTGGGTTCTGTTGCATTAGTATCCGGACGCCACGAAACAATACAATCGTGGCAATAGATTCTAATGCAACGATTGTGTTTCACTGCATTACGATCCTAATGCAACTGTTTACTGATTTGTGGCAACAGATCCTAATGCAACGATTGTGTTCCGTGGCAATAAAACTCTGACGCCACGGACCAGTGATTCGTGGCAACAACTCCTAATGCAACGATTGTGTTTCGTGGCGATAGTTCCTAATGCCATGAACTAGTGAATCGTGGCAAAAGACCAAGCTTAGTGCAATGATTTAGTATTCATTGTAGTACAATCGTTGCAACAAGACGGGATCCTTGTAGTGTGATGACCCTGCCACCCGCAAACCCCTCTTGCCGCCGGTCACTGTGGCACCGGCCGATGCCCTAGTCCTGTTGGTGGTCACTTCACTGTACTCCCAGATGCGTCTCTCTGCTCCATCTCCACGTCCAATCCTTCGCGTGCCATGATGACTCCGCCGCCCGCAAACCCCTAGCCATTATTAACCATGCCACCTAAACTATCCTCCTAACCTCGAGACTTGCTCCGAGTGATGTCGGTGGAGATAGATCACCTGACTTAAATGTTTTACTACACGCGATGCAGTAAAGATCAACCTCACATCAGATCACCTAGATCTGGACATGGATCCTCTAACTTAAATGTGTTCATTGCGCAGCCAGAGCGAACCCTAGCTTTGTTAAACGTCGCAAGCTGCCCGCCTCATCTGTCTTGCATCCTCCACTGCTAATACCGCTGACCTTCATGAGTCGCCCTACCACCAATTCGCCTCGAGACGCGCTCCTAAAGATGTCAGTCTGGCCGAACTGGCAGTACTGCAGAGGATAAGCACCCGGCGAGGCCTTTCTTTCTCTAGCATTGCCGGCTACTGTCTTGACTGCTTCGCAGCCAGACTAAAAATCCACATCGGTACTACGGGTGCTGTAGTGCCACTGACTACTGCCTGATGCATGATTGTAGGGTATGAACAGCAACAAAGAAGTCAACAAGTTAATGCATCGCTCAATATGGAGCAAAATGTTGATGGGACGCGACGTTCCCATGCTCGTATTTGCTGCACTCGTACTGAAGATGGTATGAACATCAGACTTTTCATCTTTCACACTATTTGTACATGATACTAAACTTGGCCATGTGCTAATTTTCTTTAAACGTTTACCATTTCAATGTCACTAACAACAGAAAGAAGTTTGGAAGAGGGGTGGCAAAAGGACTTAAGGTTGCTAAATTGCACTATGCAACATATGCTGATAGAACGAATGAGACTCAGAAGCTACCAATTATGTGGTCCGATAGGTTGGGTGCTGCGGTTGGTCCTAATCACCGGCACTTTGTCAATGATGTGGTTATGACAACAAAAAGACATGCACCCACCAATGGTGCAAGGAAGTGGGCAGAGGTTGGCGATACTCCGAAGAGCGAAATAGTGAGAGACATTTTGGTTAGTGTCATGACACCCCACATAAGTATTTTTTTTTCTAGCGACCTCCATCTTTTATGTTCATAACAGTGTGATATACAATGTACAGAATACCTGGGATTTGGAGGACAGAGATGAGACCAAAAGAAAAATATTGATGATTGCTGGTGAGCGCTACAAGGTGTGGCGATCAACATTGCATGCCACCTATAAGATGTATTCGACCGTTGATGAACGTAAACAAAACAAGCCTAATGACATAGGAGAGGATGATTGGTCAGTGCTTATAGACTATTTTGGGTCCGAGCGATTCAAGGTCAGCTAGCTTTCTAATAGCTTCACATCATACAAAAAACTATTTCATAACATCCATTTCTGAAATTAATTCTTAAAATTGCAGTCAATAAGCAGGATCAATTCTCAAAATCGATGAACTCAAAAGAAAAAACACTTGCTTGGCTCGAAATCCAACGCCCAACATAGTTACGAGAAGGTATGAAAAGTAAATCATGCTTTTACTTTCCACTGCAATCATTCAATCAATATGTATACGTATTGTTTAATTTGACCCTTAATTTATGTAGTGAGACCCAGAGAGCGGAGAAGAACCTGATGACATACAAGTGCGGGAGGCAAGCCATTTGAAGAACGGTCAATGGGCAAACGAGCAGGCAGAAGTTGTACATGTGAGCAACACTTAAAACAATCCCCATTTAAATAAATATTTGCAATCTACTTGTGACTTTTGTTTTTGTATATAGATCTAGGCACATGCCCAAGTCAATGTCAAGGAGTTGAGCTGGGAGCCCCAATCCCAAATGAGAAAAGAAACAACATCTTGCAGCATTCTTATATATCCGCAACCGGTTCTGGAGGATCTCAGGTTTGGGGGCGTGGTTATATGGCTAAACCTAATATTTCTGGAAGACTGGGTATCTAGATGGCTAACCACCTTGTCCAACAAGTTCGATCCTTGCAAAATACAAATCAAGAACTCAGCTTTCACGTGCAAGACTTGGAAGGAAGAAATGATGAATTGAGAACCCAGATGGACGGCTTTGTCCAGAGGAATGATGAGCTCAACCATGAAGTCCGGATGTTACAAGATCAGATGGTAGTCGATCATGCACGGCAAGAAAAGGAGATAGCAGTCATGCGCACAATGATGGAGAACATGCATAAAGTCACAATGCTATTTACTATGCAAGTCGAAGTCGGGTGTTTAAGAAACAGGTCCTAATACTACTCGTCGCAATGCTATTTACGGTGCCCTAGCAGCTGAACAAACTGTAAATAACTTGCAGCAATGTCGCACGGCTCCTTGAGTGTTGTTATGCTTGTTGCATCAATTGATGGATGTTTGTTGTTAAACTTGACATACGTATCGTGTGCGAATAAATTGATTTTGTTGCCACAAATTTAAAACCTGGTGCATTAGGATTCTAGTGCCGCTAATTATAAAACGTGGCATTAACAAATTATTGCTACGAATCAAAAATTGTTGCAATAGGAAGCTATTGCCACAAATTATAACATGCTGCAGTACAAACATTTGTCCATGACCAAACTCACGGCCCGCGAACGGAATCACACTAGAAGCACACAATTGAAACTCACAGCGACGTGCAGGGTTCCCACTCGGCCGTGTACCCCGACGGGGGCAATGCCTCACCGGTGAACCCTTCATCATATACGTCATAATCTGCAGCAAAAACTTAAAATAGTAACTGTGAGCAAAAGGCTCAGCAAGACTTAACCGTCTCCACTAAGCATGGAACTCTATATGCAGGATATACGTAATATAGGACAACAGTTTGCAATAAAAAACTCGCCTAAATTTTAGTCCTTACTTTTAGCTTTTAGCAGCAAATTAAGGCTTCATGAGTCTAAAATTCAGTGAGCAACCTGTTCTTAACATACAAGAATCAATACATAATTATTCCATACAGTATGATTCAATAATATTCAGCTCCAAATAATTAAATACGTCACGACTTAGTGAACAAGCGGTACTCAATAACCATGAGGGACGGTGACTCGAATCGATATACACCTGCAGGGATACCCGAATAGCACGACACATACACCCACACTCAGACCTGTGAAGACACACTCCACTGATGTTGTATGCGGCAACCTTTCACCCGCTACCTACACGCTAAACCGGTTGCACGCTACGAGCAGGAGGCCCCCACACGGAGTACGACGTACCTGCTGGCAGGTTTACACCTTGCTGCCCTCAACCCGCACCTATAAGGCGGTGGGGTATGCCTCGACGCTAAGGTGGACAAGTAACATCGGTTTACTGGGTCCCATATATCCAGTATTCCTTCGGTACATTCAAACTTGCTCAATAGGACCGCACACGGATTGGTCCTTGACCGACATAGGCACAACTACAGCTCACATGCCCCTATGTCCTGCTGTTCCTACTCTATATCTGGTCTCATATTTAACCAAAAGGTGAATCTTTCACTCGACCAATCCCGTGTGAACCCAATTCCTGAACTTGCGAGTAGACTCCAACTACTCCACTTCTACCGAAGCAACTATAACATTAAGCATAGCATGGACACATTGAGGACTTAACCGACTAACCTGCTCTCATGGGGGTTCTGGTCACGTAATTGGGATACTTCAAGAAAACCTAGACCAAATGAACAATACATGTAAACCATATAGTGTGATACAAATAAAAATTTAAAACGATGTTAAATACAAACTGGGGCTTGCTTGGCTGCGAGATGGGATTAAAGTTAGTCTCCAGGTTGATGTCTTCCAGTGGCTCTGGGGTCTCCTCGAGCTCGGCAACTATTCGATATGCAAAGAATATGCAAACTGATTCAATAGTGATATTATTACATAGCTAAATGGAAACACAGTTAAGTATATTAAATAATGGCCACCGGTTCTGGAAATTTTACAGAGGATACTAGGTACTATGAGTGAAGTTATGGCCAAAATTAGTATCTTTTTTTTGAAGCCTCTGTTGTATAAAATTCAATGAACCTAAACACTTCCCTGAATTTTGAGGAAAAAATAGTAGCTTTGACATGGCCAAGACTTGGTTTCTGTTTATAGAAGGTCAAGAGTGATCCAAAAAAATTGGTTTCATAATTCTCTAAGCCTTATACTGTGAGATATTGATTTTACAAGTTCGGACAATTTGCTGAAAAGTTTTTGAACATTTTGGAATTTTCAGGTACATACAGATTGGAAACACAATTTAGCTTTTCAAATCAATTCAAATTGACCTGATAATTTTACTGGACTTATGGGAATTATTTGGTATGATTTGGCCATGTTTGGGAATTTTTGAATGAATGGAGCATCAGGAATTAATTTCAATAGCATTTTGTTTCATGGAATTATTGAGGAACAATTAATGATTTTCATACAGATCCAAGTGCACCACTTGAAAGTATAGATCACCCTGGTTCCAAAAAAAATTATTTGGGACTTTTTGAACAAGTATTCTAGGAGATATCAATTTTCTAATGTTGAATCAGAAATGGAATTAACTTTCAATTGAAAACTTTAAATTATAGCATGGGCCAACGAGGTTTAAAACCCTCCACTCAGATTTATGCTACATGGTACCATAGAAATAATGTATGTGGCCACAACGAATTGTAACACGTAAACTAGAACTTCAGCAAAGATCTAACATCGTTCATATGCCGAACTCGTCGGGAAAACTTGGAATATTGGAGCTAGGAGGCAGGGTATTGGGAGCAACTTTGTAGGCACATACTAAATGACCTTGCACACCTTTTAGCTCGAGGGATGTGAGGAAGAAGATGGATCTAACATCGGCACAATGGTGGAGAAGCGACAAGGGCACCCGGCAACTCCACCACTATTCAACTGAAAACATGGCTAATACAGTCGTATGAGCAAAGCACCTCCCAAGTTTGATCAAGATAACAGAGAGGAGAAGCAAACTATGCTTTTTGTTGATTGCAGCTCCATCAAAAGAGGGTGAACTTGCCTGAAAAATAAGAGAGCAAGAGTGGCGGCAGTCCTCTGTTCTTGAGGTGAGAGTAGAGAGCCAAATATGGTTCCTTCACTTTGCTGAGGATAGGGGTGCAAGAACAAGGGTGGAATAGATAAGAAGAATGAAGCACCTCTGTGGCAAGCTACTAGCATGCTTGCATGGTGAGCTGGTGCTTGACGTGGCAGCCTTGAGAGATAGCAGCAGGTTCTCTGCACCAGGCGCTGGAACCTTGTGTCCAAGTGATAGGGCTGACTGGCGGGTCCTATGGTCTTTAATCCTCATCTTTACTGGACAGTAAATTTCACTCACCTAAATAGTTCCAAAATTGCTAGATATTTGCGGGGAGGTCAAATTGAATATGCAGCATTTGATTCTGAACTCAATTCACTTATTTGACCAAGTTTCATTTGAATTCAAAGTTGATTTCATATTTAGTGGAATTCAATGTAGCCATTGAATTAAATAGAAAACTTGCTTCAAAAATTATGAATGTTTGCAGGGAGACAATTTGAAATATTAGAAATCCAATGGTCAACTCATATTTGTATTTTGTTCAAGTTTAACAGTAGCTATGTTTAAATTTTTGAAATCCCTCCAATAGGTTTGAAACTGAATTGATTTTCTGCACTTGCTATCGTGATTTCTTTTTTGAACTTGGGTCTCCTAGCTGATATGATCCTCTGAAATTTAGGGATTTTACATTCCTCCCCCTTAAAAGAATCTCGTCCCGAGATTACAAAGAAGAGATGAAACTAAGAGAGAAATTACCGGATATGAGATGATAAGAAATCCGGATAGTTGGACCGGAGATATTCTTTAGTTTCCCATGTCGCTTCTTATGCGGTATGGTTGGTCCATAACACTTTATAGAACCACAGCGTGCAGTTCTGTGTTGTTCGAGCCTTCTCATCGAGAATCTGAATTTGATGTTCGGAGTATATGAGATCCGGTTGCAACTCGCCGATTTCATCCGTGTAGACTGCAGCTGTGAACTTGAGACATTTCCGGAGCTGAGATACGTGGAAAATGTCATGGATACCAGCAATAGATGCTGGCAATTCCAATCTATAAGACAGAGGTCCGCACTTCTCCGTAATAGTAAACGAACCAATAAACCGGGGAGCTAGCTTTCCTTTTACTCCGAACCAGTGAATTCCTTTCATCGGAGATACGCGTAGGTACACGTGATCCCCGACATCGAACTGCAGCGGGTGACACCACTTGTCCGCATAATTGTTCTGTAGAGATTGAGCCACTCTCAAGTTCGCTTGCTGATCCGAACTTGTTCCTTGGCTTCACTGACTAGATCAATCCCGAAAGTCACTCTTTCGCTGGACTCGCACCAACTCAGCGGGGTGCGACATTTCCGGCTATAGAAAGCTTCATATGGTGCCATCTTGATACTCGCTTGATAACTATTGTTGTATGAGAATTCCGCCAACAGTAAATGATCATCCCAATTTTTACTGTGGTGGATGGCACATGCGCGTAACATATCTTCGAGTACTTGGTTCACCCTCTTGGTTTTTCCATCAGTCTGTGGGTGGTATGCGGAGCTCCTATTCAGCTCAGTACCCAACGAGGCTTGCAGCTTCTCCCAGAAATGAGCAACAAACAGCGAGGCTCGATCTGAAATAATCATGCGAGGAATGCCTTGTAGGCAAACGATTCTTGATATGTATAACTCTGCATACTTCCTGGCATTGAATCTGACATTTACCAGAATGAAATGTGCTAATTTGGTTAGTCAGTCGACCATTGACCAAATCGAATCATGCTTCTGGAATGTGAGTGGCAATCCGACGATGAAATCCATACAACCTCCCATTTCCATGCCAGAATATTCAGCGGTTCCAGCTGTCCTTCTTTCCTCATATGGTCAGCCTTCACTCACCAACACGTATCACACTCGGATATGTACTTAGTAATCTCACGCTTCATCCGTGTCCACCAAAACGTAGTCTTGAAGTCTTGATACATTTTATTGTTTCCTGGATGAACGGAATATTTGGATAAGTGAGCTTCATCCAATACTTTCTTCCGAAGGTCCATGTCACGGGGCACTACAATTTCATTCTTGAACCATAGAGCACTATGTTCATCTCTTCGAAAGCACTTCATCTCACTGTTGTCCATTCTCTTGAGTATTTTAGACATACCCTTGTCGTTCTTTTGAGCTTCAATAATCTCGTCGGTGTTTGGATTTGGCAGATCTCCTGACACTATCTTTGGTAGATCGAAGAGTTGTAGTTCAGTGAAGGGCGCACAGAGATTCAAGAAGGTGAAAGACACATGTACACAGAGATTTACGTGGTTCGGGCCGCCTGAGCGTAATACCCTACTCCACAGGGTGTGTTGGTGATGTATGAAGCGTGTGAGTCTAGAAGAAGCTCCAGAAGAAGAAGCTCATCTAGCTCAGGGAGTTCAGTAGTGGTCTGGAACCGTCCCTTGTGTATCGTCGACCAGTCCTTTTATAGTACAAGGACTAGTCATTACAACGTTAGCCTGGCCCGACAGGTGGCCCCGGCGGCTACTCATGCTTGATACACAATAAATGGGGTTAATTACCCTTAATAGCCTGGTAACGGGCCTTAACAGTCCTGTTACCAGTATTAATGGCCATCCGATCGTGTGTCATTAATATGGTATTAATGACACTTAATCGGGTCTTGATGTCTTTGATTGCTCCTTGAAGGTCCGGAGCCTTGGGGGGGTCCACCAGCCTGATTATTGAAGTTGAAGGTCCGGCGGTCGCCACGTGGCAGCACTGGAGCTTATCATCGCGGACGATTAGGTCCGGTACTACTGGACACGTGTCAGTACCGGTGCTTCCCTCTGTCTGGGGTTAGGTCCGGGGGTGCCATATTTGTATACCGACCGGAGCTTCCCATGTGCGGGTGATAGCTCCGGTCTTATGATACACGTGGCGGCCAAGGGACTAACCATGTTGGGGAAGCAGGTTCGGTTACGCCTGACATGAGGTGCCTTCGGAGGTCTTCAAATCTGGTAGATGGAGTTTCCTTGTGATCTTTGCAATCCCAAGGGGTACCCGATACGGAGGGTACCGACAGTGGCCGCCTAGGCTCACCTCCAGGAGAGACCTTTTGGATGAGGTCATTTCGCCGGAGGTGGGTCCATTCTTCAGTTTCTGAGTCGTTTCTTCAAGGGTCTTTGGATGTGCCGTTGGCGGTAGTTCGCAGTTAAACTTCCGCTGCGTGGCGTATCTCGGAGGCGACAGGTGAGATCTCAGCGTGCGGATCTCATGCAATTGAAGGTCGCTGGTTCCCGAGATGAAAATCGTATTGGTTCCACGCGCCTTGTCAGGCCGCCGCCTTCGGGTTTCCCGCCTTTCATGATGACAACCATTCGCCTGGGGTAAGAACCTCGACTTGATCGTCGGGGTGGCCTCGGCCCCCCTTGTCATTGGCGGGGTGCAATTTTTGACTGGTATCGTCGGCTCCTCTGCAGTTTCCATCCAGGCATTGCGGGGGCTTACTTAAGAAGGAAAGCACACCTCGTTTGGGGTTCTTTACGCCTTTCAATCGATCTTGCACTCAAACCATCCAAAATTTTGCTTGTCTTTCCTCTCTTGCCTCGTTATGCCGCAATGGAGTTGGGTCTCCGCCAGAGCCGACTGAAGTCCGATGACGATTTGAAGAAGGTCCGGGCCCTCATGGGATGGTCCTCTGACTTCTTCAACCATTTGGTCCGCGCTGAGAAACTTCCGTTTGAGAAGGAACACGCCGGCGACATGGTGTACTTCTCCTCGTATACCATGGTGGGACTGATCCCACCTTTCTCCTCTTTCTTCTTGATGTTGCTAGACTTCTATGGTCTGCAGCTATACCACCTTGGCCCCCACTCCATTCTGCTGGTGTCCATATTTGTCCACTTCTGCGAGATGTGGGTGGGCATTCCCCCATGCATTGAGCATTTCCGCACCTTCTTCACTGTCCAAACCACAGGTCGGAGCGACGAGTACCTTGGCTTCTACTATTTTCTGAAGCGCAAGAAGTGCCCGTACAAGTACTTGTGGTTGTTCCCTTCTGGGAAGTGGGACGACTGGAAGAAGGATTGGATTGTAATCAGGGTGGAGGAGCACGAGAAGCTGGAGCTACCGGAAGGCCTCCCCAACATCGACACTGCAGTTTGGAGTGAAGCTCTGGTGCTGTCGGATGCTTTCAACCCTGCTCTGACTAGGATCCACCTGTGCGTGTAAGGAGGGGTGACTCCCCAGGCGGTGTTCTGCAACATTCTGACAACCAGGTGGGCTCCGTTGAAGAGGAGGGAGAAGATAGCTTGGGCTCTCAATAGTATGCTGGACGACGACCGGATTGAGACCGGTTTGAAGTCCAACATGGAGGGTGCAACTCTGTAGTTCCACCTGAAGAAGTTCCATCACGGCATCGATGTTGAGGGCGACGACTTGGCTCTGCCGCTAGCTTTCCTCCCACTAAACATGGAGGCAGAATTCAGTAGGGAGCTCCAGCAGACAATGCCGGTGCTTGACGACCATGGTGTCGTTGAGACGCGCTCGACCACCGGGTTGGCGATCTCCAGAGCTCCGGAAGGTGGCTCCGTTCCCGCCCCTAAGCCAAGAACCAAAGTCATCAGCAAGGGCAAGGAATTGGCCGAGCCCACGATCTGTAAGAGGAAGCATGCCAACAGAAGGGCCATGCATACTTCTTCTGTGGCGTCTCCTTCTCCCCGGAGGGGGAGGTCTACGACGGCGGCGTCTAATCCAATAGCGGCTTCTTCCCAGGGTGCTAGCTCTGGCCAGGTGACTCCAGAACCAGGGCCAGCTGAGGGCTCTGGGTCCGAAGGTCCTTCCCGGTTGAGGGGGGCCTCGACCAGAGCAACGCTGACAGTAGCAGCAAGCTCCGGGGGGCCCTTCGGGCCTACCCTGCCAGTGGCGGCTGGGGCCAGTCTGGAGCGTCCGGAGAAGATGTTCCGCGGTAACTGGTGCGGAAGCCTTCTGAGGTAATTTTTGATTTTTTACCTCAATCAGTTGTTTTATTGTTAACTATATTTTGAGTCTCTTCGTCCTTCATCCACAGTGTGCCCAAGAAAAGGGCTGAAGCTCTGGTCCCTGCAACAGCGGTTGAGGCTGTGCAGGCTGAAGCTCCGGCTCGATTCCAGCGCCGCCCCAAGAGGTGGCTGAGGCTGCAGTAGCCCCCGGCGCAGACTGTCGTGGTTTTGGACGACTCATCCCCAGAAGCTCCCGTGTTAGCGCCAGACCATGGGACTGAAGATGTACCAGCAGCGCCAGCCTCGAAGGTTGAAGCTCCAGGCTTGGATGCTGAGATGTTGGACGCTCCGACCGCAAACCCAGAGGAAGATGCGATTCCGGCCCTGGAGCCGGATGTTGTTGAAGCCCCAGCAGTTGAGCCGGTGGTTGATGAGGTCCCGGCGGTAGAGCCGGGTGTTGATGAAGTTCAAACACTTAAGTTGGTTGTCGAGGAAGCTCCAGCAACAGAGCCGGTTGTTGCAGAAGTTCCGACTGTGGAACTGGCCGTTGAAGAGGTTCTGGTGTCTGATCCAGTTGCTCCGGAGGTGTCTGCGCCTGAGCCTTTGGTGGTCAAAGCGCCAGAGCCCATGATGTCGAAGCGCTAGCACATGAGCCAGCGGCGAGGAGGCGCCTGCGCTGGAGCCAGAAGTAGCATCTGCTCCGATCGAACCTTCAATACCCACTCCGGAAGTGGTGATCCCGGAGGTGCCCGCTGCTGAGTCAGAGTGCCGTGATGAAGCTGCTGGCCCCCCGCCGGAGGGGCCAGTTGTTGATGACCTTGCGGCTGGGCCTTTGGAACCAATTCTGGAGGTTGGATTTGGTTGTCGGTACTTCCTCGACGGCGGCCGAGGCTATTCTGGAGGATGGCCCTAGTGCTGTGGAAGCTCAGGTGACTACTCTCGTAGAGTGGGACCCAATTTTTGTTGCTGAAGATTCGCTGGAGCCAGCAGAGAGGACCCCAGCAGCTCCGGATCCGATCCCCCTATCGTTGTCTATCGACAATGCCTGCTCCAGTCTTCGCCAAGTCCAGTTGGCCTTCTACCACGACAGCAAGGCCCTCGAGGAGGAGTGCCAAACCCTTAGGTGGTGGCGCAACCGACTCCATTTCGAGACCAAGCTGGCACAGTCGAGGCTGGCTGATGACAAGGAGTGGGTGCAAAGGGAGAAGGCCCACCTGGAGTACTGGGGAAAGTTGTTGGATGAGAGGGAAAGCATGACGCGGACCCTAGACAACCAGTCCCGGACCATCTATGAGTAGGTCAAGGCTACAAATAGCGCAGTCCATGATCGCCAGTAAAGGCTCACCGCCATCCACGATAGTCTCATCAAGCGTCGGGAGGCTCTTGAAGCGCGAGAAAGACGGCTCAAAGATGAAGAGCAAAAATTCCTGGAGCTGCGGGATGACCTCATGAAGAGGGAGGAGGATCTTGTCCAAAATACAACTCTGGCTGACAAGAGCCTTGAAGAACGCACCAAGAAATTGGATGAGCGTTGCAAGGATGAGGAGAAGAAGGCCTGGCAGCGAGGGCAATAACTCTACAAGTAGGAGAATGCCATCGCCGCCCGGGAGAAGAAAGTGCGGGGCCGGGAGAAAGATCTGGTCAACTGCCGGAATGAGATCCACCTCCGAGAGAAAGAGCTCAGGAAGCTTGAAAGGCAGGTTGCTGAAATGATTCAGCAGAATGCCAAAGAGGTGGAGCGTCTTGCTCGTGATAGCTCGGAGCTGGCAGCGGCCAAAAGATCCTTGACGGAGATGCGTGGTGCAAGGGCTTCAGAGTCCCAACAATTTTGGGATTTCCTGGGAAAGGCCAACGACACGCTGACGCCAATGGGCTTCAGTATCGTGTGTCCGGATGATTCGGAGCCAGAGTTGGACCAGGAATTGGAGGCGCTGAGTTCAGCAGGCCACAAGCTCTCCAAGATGGGCGATGTCATCGCAGATCAGCTTGAAACAGAGGATCAGTCCCAAGCTAAGAACGTCGCAGAGTTTGTGCTGACGTGCTACATCAGCCGGGACCCTCAATTCCCTCTGGACCAGGTGCTTAAAGGTCCCATCGAAGGAGAGGGTGAAGCCGCCCGAGCCAACATGTCGGAGGTGGCCCAGAAGGTCGCCCAGTTTCTCCATAGGGTCTAGGACCGTCTCTCTCTAGCTCCCGCTTGTATTCTCTCTACTTCTTCTCCAATTTTGTAATCTATTGTCTCTAGATGAATGAAATCCAAATTTTTGTGAATTCGAATTTCATTTTTTGTCCTCAACACCTTTGTCTCACTTGGCCAACTGGTAGATGTACACAATTTGATTGTGAACATGTACCAAGAGGTTGTAATATTGTTGAAGACTTGCGTGCTTCAAACTTGTAGAATGTAGGTCCGAAGTCTTCGATAGTGTAGGCCCCCTGAGGCTGTTGGAGCTTAGTGGCTCCAGCATTCACCATCGCTGGAGCTTAGTAGCTTCGGCAGTAGTCTCCATCAACGCATTAAGCATCGATGATTAGTCCTCTGGGGTGTCAGAGCTTGGCAGCTCCTGTAGTGACCTCAGTCAACACGTGTTGTGTCAACATCAGACTCTACTTTAGAGTCTTTCCACCATCTTCACGTTGTTAGCATGCCTCCTAGCTTTACCGGAGCTAAGTAGCTCCAGCGATGCTCGATGTCAATTTTTGAACATCGATCACAAGCCTCCTGGAGGATGTCGGGGCTTTTTATTTTTCCTGCACACTGAAGTCAAGAAAAACAGTAAAATTCGTTTCCTATCTATAACTTCATTGTTATTCCCGAGAAAGTTTTAGGTCAAACACAATCCTAAGTACAATAAAGAACACCGTCTTGCTTCCTTCAGGTCCGATTGTTTCTGGACTCGCCTTACTTCGGCCTGCCGGGGTGTAGGTAGAGTGGCGTACTTAGGGTGCATGACCAGGCTAAGTCGATAGCACACTCCGGCCCTAGATTGGCTCGGCGGCATTCAGACAAGTAGGCCATCAATAATGTTTGAACCCGGAAGGATAGACAATGCATCTCGAATTGTACAAGAACTGGTCGAGCTAAAGTTTCTTAAGAACTGCACCACTTTGTTATAGACAAGAATGAGAAAAATAAAAAATATTGAGCCTGTACAAAGTAAATGCACGTGGAGTCTATTTTCACACAATGATGTCTTTCATTATAGGTCCGGGGTACAGGGGAAACAAGTACACTCTTAGGGTACGAAACCAGGCTAAGTGTGTTTCATTTCTAGTTTGACCCAAGGTAGCTAGCTACATTTTTAGTTCTGAGATTGTGACAAGTGTTGCATGGACGTTGTGGACCTAGCAGAGTAGGTTCGGCTGCTCTCCCGGAGGAGCTACTTGACTCTGTACAATGACTCTATAACATACACCACGTGTCATTACAGACTCACCTCCGTGATACTAAACGTAGAACTTATGGAGGTGCTCAATGTTCTAAGGATTTAGGAGAGGTGTCCCATCCTCAGTTGCCAAGCAAATGCATCTGGGATGGGATACTTTGATCACTCAGAAGGGTCCCTCCCAACTGGGGGAGAGTTTGTTTAACCCTTCTCTGGATTGTATTCTCCGTAGCACCAGATCGTCTTCCTCGATTTGTCGGCTGTGAACATGCCGTTGGTGATAGCGCTGAAGAGCTTGGTGGTATCGGGCATTCTTAACAGCTGCTCGGCACCTTCCCTCTTCAAGGAGGTCAAGGTCTTCACGCCGGAGCTGGTCCTGCGTGGCTTCGTCGGAGGTCCGGACCCAGAGCGACCCCAAGGTGATTTCCGGAGGAAGTACTGCTTCAGCTCCGTACACCAGGAAGAAGGGTGTCTCTCCAGTTGACCGGTTTGGAGTTGTCCTGTTGGCCCATAGAGTGGGCGGAAGTTCTTCAATCCAGTTGGCTCCATGTTTTTTCAGGCGCTCATATGTGCGCGTCTTGAGTCCTTTCAGGATTTCGGCATTTGCTCTCTCGGCTTGGCCATTACTTGCCGGATGAGCTATAGAGGCGTAGCTGACTTGGATGTCGAGGTCTTTGCAGTATCCTTGGAAAGCAAAGCTATTGAATTGGGTCCCCTTACCTGTTATGATTTTGTTTGGGACTCCAAATCTGCATACTATGGACTGCAAGAAGTTGATAGCTGATTGCTTGTTTATTGTCACAACTGGAGTTGCTTCTGACCCTTTTGGTGAACTTGTCGATGGCAACATACAGGAACTTGTAACCTCTGACGGCTCTTGGGAAAGGTCCCAAGATGTCCATCCCCCACACAGCAAAAGGCCATGTAGGAGGTATCATTTGTAGAGGCTGAGCCAGTGTGTGAATTTGCTTTGCATGGAACTGGCATGCTTCGCATTTCTTCACCAGCTCAGTTGCATCCTGGAGCACTGTAGGCCAGTAGAAGCCATGTCAGAAGGCTTTACCGACCAGCATGCGGGAAGACGCGTGGTTCCCACACTCGCCTCCATGGATTTCTACGAGGAGCTTGCAGCCTTCTTCCGTTGTGATGCACCGCATTAGGACGCCGTTGGCACCACGCCTGTAGAGATCCCCTTCTACTAGCATGTATCTTTTAGCCAATCTGACTATTCGGTCAGCGGATACATCATCATGAGGAAGGATATTGTCTTTCAAGTAGCTCCAGATCTCCGAGATCCATGCATCGGAGCTTGCTTGAGCATTTGAGTCTTGCGTGTTGGGTTGCTCAGAGCTTCCGGCAGCACCTACGACCCTTGATGGCTGCCATGGTAATAGGGCCATCGGGACCGCCAGCTTTGGGATGCTCATCTCGCTCTCTTCGCTCAGTTCGGCAGGTTGAGCTGTGGGTTTTGACAACCTCTGGACGAAGGTTCCGTCGGGAGCCATAGCTCCGGTTGACGCTTTCGTCGAGAGTTCGTCAGCTTCAGCATTATGGACACACTGGACATGGTGGAGATCTAGGACTTTGAAGTCCTTCTGAAGCCTATGAACTTCAAGGAAATAAGCAGCTAGTTGAGCATTGTTACAGGAGCATTCACCCTTCACCTGTTTAATGCTGAGCTGCGAATCTCCCTTGACCAACAGCTGCTTGACACCGTATGATAATGCCACCTTTAGTCCATAAATGAGTGCTTCATACTCCACCATATTGTTGGTCGCCTTGAAGTCAAGGTGGACCATGTATTTTACCTTCTCCCCGGTTGGAGCGAGGAGAAGGACTCCAGCTCTGGCCCCCTGCTTTTGCATGGAGCCGTGGAAGTAGAGGGTCCAGTGAGGTTCGGTGAAGACCGGAGCCTTGAGTTCCGACTTATGCTCACTAGGGCCCCCACGGTTTGATGGAGAGGGGGTCCATTCCGCCACGAAATCTGCCAATGCTTGACTCTTGATCGCTTGTCTTGGGACGAATTCAAGATCGAATTTGGCCAATTCTGCTGCCCACTTTGCAATGTTCCCAATAGAGTTGGGATTATGCAAGATCGCACGCAGGGGGTAAGAGGTCACCACCAAGATCTTGTGAGCTTGGAAGTAATGGCCAAGCTTCCTGGAGGCGATGAGAACTGCGTAGAGCAGCTTGTGCACCGCTAAGTATCGAGTCTTGGCATCATGTAGTACTTCGTTGATGAAGTACACTGGGCGTTGGACTGTCTGGACCCTCCTAGAGGGGCCCGAAGCTTCCTCCACATCACCGCGGACCCTCCCAGAGGGGTCCGGATCTGCTTCGGGGACCTCCGGGTCCCTGCTTGAGGAACCCAGAGCTTCTACTGAAAAGACCCGGACCCTCCCGGAGGGGTCCAAGTCTTCTGGGATAACTCCCTGTTGATCCAAGTTTGGGGGCTGGGACCCAGACTCACCTTCAGGAACCTCCAGACCCTCTCGGAGGGGTATGGATTCCTGAGCTTGAGATGGTTCTGGTCGCTCCGCGACCAGGACCATGCTGACAACCTCGTCGGTTGCTGAAATGTAAAGCAGTAAGGGCTCACCAGAGTTCGGAGCTACCAAGGTTGGTAAAGTGGTGAGGAGCTGCTTTAGCTCTTGGAATGCCTTTTCTGCTTCTTGAGACCATTGAAATGGTCCGGACTTCCTCAATAGCTTGAAGAAGGGTAGCGCCCGTTCCGCCAGTCTTGAGATGAACCGGCTGAGGGTGGCTAGACATCCAGTTAGTTTCTGGGCATATTTGATGCGGGCTGGTGGCTGCATCTCCTCTATGGCTTTAATCTTCGCCGGATTTGCCTCTATGCCCCGGTGGTTTACCAGGAAACCGAGAAGCTTTCCGGAGTTAACCCCGAAGACGCACTTGTCTGGGTTCAGCTTCGTGCAGGTGACCCGCAGCTTGTCGAAGACAGCTTGCAAGGTGTCAAAGAGTGACTCCTTGTCCTTGATCTTGATGACGATGTCATCAACATACACTTCCATTAAGTCTCTGATGAGCTCTCCAAAGGTTTTGTACATAGCTCGTACAAATGTTGAAGCTGCATTCTTGAGACCAAATGGCATGGCAATATAACAGTACAATCCATCTACTGTGATAAAAGAAGTATGTTCCTCATCTTCCCTAGACATTCTGATTTGATGGTACCCAGAATATGCGTCTAGGAAACACAATAATTCACACCCGGAGGTGGAATCCACTATCTGATCTATTCTATGTAGTGGGAATGGATCTTTTGGGCATGCCTTATTTAGTGTTGTGTAGTCGATACACATCCGATGCTTCCCGCTGGCCTTTGGTACAACGACTGGGTTTGCCAGCCATTTTGGATGGAAGACTTCTTGGATGAATCCAGCTTCGAGCAACTTCTTCACTTCTTGTCGTATGAAGTTATGTCACTCTACAGATTGCTTCCGAGGCTTCTCATGTACGGGCCGAGCGTCGGGATAGATCTTCAGATTATGCTCGATCACTTCCCTGGGGATCCCATGCATTTTTGACGGTTGCCAGGCAAACACGTCGATGTTAGCCCGGAGGAAAGTGATGAGCATGAGCTCCTATTTATCATTCAGACCTACCGATATACGGGTGGTCTGAGCGGCATCGGAACCAATTTGGACGACTTTGACGGGGATGTCAGTGTCGCCACTTGGTTGCACACGAGGTGTGGAAGTTGAGCCTCGTTGACGAATGCTCGGGGGTTTCGGAGCTTGCTCCTGCCTGGATTCTTCCTCCTGCGCTGTGGCAAGCGCATGAAGTTCCTCCAGAGAAGTCACTCCGACAGTACAGTCTCCGCGGATCCAAAGAACGCCAGCTGGTGTCGGCATCTTGAACACCAGGTAGCCATAATGAGCAGCAACCATGAATTTGTACAAGGCAGGCCTGCCTAGAATGGCATTGAAAGGCAAGTTGATCTGAGCGACGTCAAAGATCAAATTCTAAGTGCGATAATTCTCCCGAGTCCCGAAGGTCACGGGGAGAGTAATGGCACCGAGTGGTGTTATGGCCCCCGGACCTACTCCGGAGAAAGGTGGGAGGGGCGAAGGTCCGAAGGTCGGAGCTGAAGCTTGACAAAAGCTTCGAAGCTTATGAGGTTCAGCCCCGAACCTCCGTCCACCATTACATGGTGGAGTTGAATGTTATTGATGGTCGGAGATACCATCAATGGTAGTTGACCAGCTCTGATCATGTTGCGAGGGCAGTCTGAAGCATCAAAAGCGATGGTGGTGTCCATCACTTTAGATGAGGCTCCGCCCTGGCTTTAAGAGCTACTGAAGCCATATCCCACCACATGGTCTTGAGGACACGACGGGATGTGATGTCCCACAAACCACCAAAGATGGTGTTCATCGTCTTCCGACGCTCATTGTCGGAGACATCGGAGTCATCGTCGATGGAGGTGTAGATAGCCTTCAGGACATTTTAGGGTCCAGGAAGCCCAACTCCTCTTCAGCCGGAGCTTCATTGACCTTCTGTTTTCCTTCCCTCTGACGGAAAGGAACTTCTTCACGGTGCTTGTGGTAGCGCTTGGCAAGGTTTTGGACCTCCCAGCAGTCCTCCAAATTGTGGCCGTTCGACTTGTGGATAGGAAACCACATTTTGGAGTTGCCACCATCTTCAGTGGACGGCCGAGATCGTTTCTTGCGGTGTGGCCCCCGTCCACCCGGAGCTGCTGCAGCTGCAGTGGTGGATGTGCCGGCCGACGGCTTCTTTTTGTCGCTGGACTTTTCTTCTTTTTGCCACTACCGGAGGTAGTGGCTTTGCCTTTGGAGGATTTTTTGCCATCCTCCGAAGGTGGTTTGGAGTGCATTTCACGGTCCTCCGCAGCTTTGGCACACTTGTCTGCCATGCTGAAGAGCTTTGTGACGCTGGTGATCTCCTTGACCGCCAGCTTCTCCAGCATCTTCTTATCCCATACGCCGTGTCTAAATGCCACGATAACAGAAGGGCTAGAGATAGAAGGAATGGTGTTTCGTACTTGGGAGAACCTCTGGATAAATGAGCGCAAGGATTCTCCCCCCTTTTGCACAACTGCAAAAAGGTCCAGTTCGGTGCCTAGTTGGGTGTATGAACTCCCGAAATTGGCGGTGAACTATTGGCACAATTCCTCCCAACTATTGATAGAGTTGTGAGGAAGGCTCATGAACTAGGACCTTGCGGTCCAGTCAAAGCCATTGGGAAGTAGTTGGCCATTACGGCCTTGTTACCTTCGACCGCGATGATTGCAGTGGTGTAAATTTGGAGAAACTTGGCGGGATTAACAGTCCCATCAAATTTCTCTGGCAGGTGAGGCCGGAACTTTTGTGGCCATCTGACCATGCGTAGATGCATGGCTAGTGTAGAGCAGCCTCCTCCCACTCCCTCAGGAGCAGGAATGTCTTGAGCCTCTCGCCTTTCGCGAGCACACTCGATATGGACACAACTGTCCTGTTGACGGTAATAGCGATCAAGCTCCGCCTGGAGGTCATGAGTCGACATCCTGGTTACCGTATGAGTACGTTGCACCCCGGAGGGTAGCGACGTAACTTGCTGTGACGCAGCACGTCTCATATTCTGGGAAGCATGCGGACCAAGTCTGTCAGACACGGTCCGGCGCTGCAATGGGGCCCGCCCCGAAGGAGGAGGACCTTGGTTGCTTATGCGGTCGGCTGCTGCTGCAACCAGGTGTTCCACATCAGCCCTACACTGCTCCATTGCACCCTGGGATGCACCTGGAGGTGGTGGACGTTGAAGGAGAGCATGCGCTGCATGAAGTGCGTGTTCAGGGTTGTTGTTATTCGCTGATGCAGTGATTGACGCCGATGCACCATCACGCTACTCAGCTTGACGTGCTGGTGTAGGCGGTGGTGGAGGCATAACTCCTGCTCGAGCCTCGACACCTGCTGGTTGCTGCATGTTGGAGGGGAGTGCCTCCAGCGGGTTGAACGGCAGGGTTGCCGTTGGATGATCCAGTAGCTGAGTTCACCATACTCAAAATCTCGGGCACCCCCCTACCTGGCGCGCCAACAGTCGGTGTTTGGATCCGGCAGATCTCCCGACACTACCTTTGGTAGATCAAAGAGTTGTGGTTTAGTGAAGGGCGCGTAGAGATTCAAGAAGATGAAAGACACATGTACATAGAGATTTACGTGGTTCGGGCCGCCTGAGCGTAATACCCTACTCGACAGCGTGTGTTGGTGATGTATTAAGTGTGTGAGTCTAGAAGAAGCTCCAGAAGAAGAAACTCGTCTAGCTCAGGAAGTTCAGTAGTGGTCTGGAACCGTCCCTTGTGTAGTCGACCAGTCCTTTTATAGTACAAAGAGTGGTCGTTACAATGTTAGCCTGGCCCGACAGGTGGCCCTGGCGGTTACTCATGCTTGATACACAATAAATGGGGCTAATTACCCTTAATAGCCAGGTAACGGGCCTTAAAAGTGCCATTACCAGTACTAAGGGCCATCCGATCATGTGTCATTAATATGGTATTAACGACACTTAATCGGGTCTTGAAGTCTTTGATTGCTCCTTGAAGGTCCGGAGCCTTGGGGGGTCCACCAGCCTGATTGTTGAAGTTGAAGGTCTGGCGGAGCCACGTGGAACCACTGGAGCTTATCGTCGTGGACGAGTAGGTCCGGTGCTACTGGACACATGTCAGTACCGGAGCTTCCCTCTGTCTAGGGTTAGGTCCGGGGGTGCCATATTGGTATACCGACCGGAGCTTCCCATGTGTGGGTGATAGCTCCGGTCTTATGATACACGTGGCGACACTGGGATTAACCATGTCAGGGAAGCAAGTCCGGTTACGCCTGACATGTGGGGCCTTCAGAGGTCTTCAAATCTGGTAGATTGAGTTTCTTTGTGATCTTTGCAATCCCAAGGGGTATCCGATACGGAGGGTACCGACAAATCTCATCTCGAATTGTGGGAATGAGAGCAAGATTGTATAAAGCTCCATATGGAACCAAGTATAGACTCGGTTCATCCTCTTCCATAGGTGTGATGGTAAAGTTATTGACACGAGACTTGCAGCTAAGCGCATCGGCAACCACATTAGCTTTATCAGAATGATAATGAATCTCAATCTCATAATCCTTGATCAATTCTAACCACCTTCGTTGCCTCGTATTGAGCTCCTTCTGAGTGAAGATATACTTCAAACATTTGTGGTCGGTGTAGAGGTGAACCAGATTTCCAAGAAAATAATGCCTCCACATTTTTAGAGCAAGCAACATGGTAGCAAGCCAAGTCGTGAGTAGGATACTTCTATTCACGATTGCGGAGCTGCCGTGATCCATAAGCGACCACACGTCCTTTTTGCATAAGCACGCAGCCAAGTCCGATGCTGGATGCATCGCAATAAACATCAAATGGTTTCATAGTATCCGATTGAGCTAAAACCGGGGCTGTTGTGAGATGATTCACCAATGTTTGAAATGCCTTCTCACAAGCTTCACTCCAAATATATTTGGTGCCTTTCTACAAAAGCTCCGTCATAGGTTTAGCAAATTTTGAGAAGCTCGGGATGAACATCCGATAATATCCCGCTAAACCAAGGAAGCTTCAGACTTCATGTATGAACTTTGGAGTTTGTCATTTCAGCACTTGAACAATTTTACTTGGGTCCACAGTGATACCATCAGCTGATATAATGTGTCCCAAGAATGGCACTTGACTGATCCAAAATTCACATTTTCTGAATTTTGCATAGAGCTTATGGTCTCGCAATCATTGAAGAACGATATGCAAGTGTTCAGCATGTTCTTCCTCTTATTTGGAATAAAACAAGATGTCGTCGATTAAAACCATGACGAACTTGTCCAACTTTGGCATGAACACTTAGTTTGTAACATACATAAAGTGGGCTGGAGCGTTGGTGAGGCCAAAAGACATGACGAGATATTCATATAAGTCTATATCACATCGAGAAGGCCGTCTTCATTACATCTTCCGTCCGAATTTTGATTTGATGATATCTAGACCAAATATCCATCTTGGAAAATACATTAGCACCCACTAATTGATCAAAAAGAATGTCGATGCGAGGTAGTGGATACTTGTTCTTTATAGTCATGGCATTTAGCGGGCGTTAGTCCACACATAACTGCAACGTTTCATCCTTCTTCTTAACGAACAGCGCAGAGCAGACCCATGGTGAGGAGCTTGGGCGAATAAAACCTTTGTCCAGCAGGTCCTTTAGATGTTTCTTTAATTCAGCTAGCTCGTGGGGCTCCATTGGATAAGGTCTTCGAGAGATCGATGTGGTTCCCGGTGCCAGTTCAATCTTGAACTCGACGTCACATTCGCGCGGCATGCCCGGTAGATCATTAGGAAACACATCAGGTATTCACGAACTACCAAAATGTCTTCCAACTTAACAGATTCAGAGTGGTATGCTGCTGCAATTTCTTGAATGGGTCAATAAAGAATGAGAGTACGTGGAGTATGTAGTGGAGAATCTAAATGAATGGTTTGAGGAACGATGACCAAAACAGCACCGTGGTGATGTAGCCACGACATACCTAATATGGCATTGATCTTTTGGCCATCTAAGATAATGAGAGTGGTTGGATATTCCCCCCCCCCCCCCCCCCCCCATGCACAGTGGTGCTTTAGGAATCAAACTACGAGCTGCCATTTTACCACCTGGTGAACAAATCATGTATGGATATTTAGTAGGAAATATTTGTAGTTTGTGCTTGACAACATATGAACTACTAATGAAATTGCGGGTGGCTCCAGAATAAAAAATTATGATAATGGGGTGATCGATTAGTGTGAACGTACCTGTGAGTACGGGTTCGCCTTCCGGTACATCCTCAGTGGTGATGTGGTGGGCGTTGCCGGGTTTAGGATTTGATTTCTTGGGCTGGTTGCGGGGTTGATTAGCACCATAGTACAATGCTTGTCTGCTGGTTTGCTTGTCTGGACAGTTGTAGGAGAGGTGACTGACATGTCCACAGTTGTAGCACGTGTATTGGGTCGGACCACCATAGACCGGTGGACGGAAACCCGGTACACGCTTCTGCTGTGGGGGTGCACGTGGTATCATCCTCTATTGCTGCTGCTGCTGCTCTGGCAGTGGTGGTCGGAAGCTTGGTGCATTGAACAGATGGCCATGGAACATCAGCGGTCGTGCCAGTGGCTGCCACCTTTGACCAGACAGGGATCGGTACACCATACGGTACTTTTGTGGAGCTCCACCCACTGCTACAACAAGCCTCATCTCAGGCGGCTCCAAACATATTATCACATGCGGTTTCTAAAACTGCCTGAAATGAAGAGCCTGTGATAATCTGCAATTTCACAGGCGAAGAAGTGAAACCGCCTATGATAATGGTATTATCATTGGTGGTTCTTTACTTACGAGTAGCTGCCTGTGAAGACACATTATCATAGACGGGTCGTGCAGTATATATGACTGCTTGTGATAATGTTGTTATCACAAGGGGATCTTTACCTATGACAAGACACCTGTGGAGACAAATTATCGCAGCTGGTTTGTACCATAACAATAACCGCCTATGATAATGTGGTTATCACAGATGGTTCTTTACCTATATCTAGCCGCCTGTGATAATGATATTTCACAGGAAGGTCTAGCTGTAGGTAAATAACCGCCTGTGATAAGGTATACCCTATGCAGTACTACCTGCTGTTATTTCTAATTTCCTTGTCAATTCAATATAATCACAGAAGACAACAATATAATCACAGAAGTCGTCTCATAGAAGTCAATTTCACTAAGACAATATACATATGTACAAGTTACACATACAAGTCATCTCATAGTTTACAAGTGTTACTAAAAATTGTTTCTATTGTCATAGTCGCAAAGTTCTGGCACATCAGCTACTACACCATCATGATCAAAGAACACCCATCTTTTGTGCAAAATTTTACAACGGACGAATTGACACAGTTCACCAACAATCTTGACAGCTCCTTCACCAGGCATACTTCTACAACCGGCCATTCTTCGTTCACATTCTTTGTGTGCTGCAATGAAACACATAACAAGGTTTAGAATGTGTTGGTATGAACAATCTCAAAGTATAGATCAAAGTGAGAGTATATAGGAATTTATTTGATATTTTTCGAGCAGTTGTACTATGAGCAATTGAATTTTGAAGTTGGAATCAAAATCTGAAAATAATGTTTCTGGTAATATTGAAAAGCAGAGAATATAAGTATTAAAATACGCTAGTTACAATGAAAATGAAACACAAAAGTAAGAAATGATATCGACATTAAGGAAAACTTACATCCTCACGATTCACTCTATATTCGCTGGCGGTACGAAGATGCTCGCATACATTATACCCGCATAAGACGCTCCCAGCAGGATGCTTGGGACAAGGATAATATGTTTTAATGTCCAATGCAATCAGATTAGGAGGTCTCTGACTGACAAGCTGTTCTGCGTAAAACCGCCAAGCGATGTAATACAAGAAATGTCATATAAAACTTGTCAACACACTCTAAATGTGTGTTAATTTAAAGTATTGAATAAACATACAGTTTCAAAATGGAAAGAAAATCTTCGTAACGATCTGGTTGGTAATCGACTGAGTCTAAGAATATTGCCAAACTCTGCGTTGGCTTGATGAAGATCATTATGTAGTGTTTACTGCACCTGTACAAACACATGTGTTAAGTTAGCAATTAGCAATAATTGCTATTTCAATGTCATGTGTCAAACTTACTCGAAGTGGTACGGAACCTTTACGAGGTCCTTGCCATCCCGGACAAAGTTAAACATGACATGTCCTATGTAAGCTGCAACTTCTGTCCTTCTATCCTTCCTTTGTTTTGCGATTGCTTTTTCAAATTCTTTTTTTTTCATATGCTTGTACTGTACCAAGTCTCGATCCGCCTTAACGTCGAATAGCGTCTCTGCAATCCGTGTAGGATCAAGGATACATGTCTTGCATTTCATCTTTTCATATCCAAGTATTGCATCCTATTGAAGAAGTATATAATTATATTAATCTCATGAAATGTGTATGCATGTAGTAAGAAAAGCAAATTCAAAATATTAGTGGCACTTACAAGCACCAGACGAGTAGCAGGCTGATTTCGAGCATGCCCTGATAGAAAAGGACATGTAGATCTTCAAAGAAAATGGCTTGTTTATTTGCTCTAGTGCTCCAGAATGCATCTCGTGGCACACGAAATGTGACGTAAGAAGGTTCATATTTTGTGCTGGCAGTGATGTACCACTCGTGCATTCTTTTGAGCGGGATAGGTTGTTTGCTAAGTTGTACCGATGTCATGAACGGCTTCCCATTCACATATTTAAGAGGAACATCCTCAAGCTTCTATATTGGAACTCCTGGTTTAACTAAATCCGTCCGTCGATTATACATGACACCGTCTTCTTTCCACTACTCAATATCTTCTAATGTTGGCTCATGAGAAGAACGAGATGCACTTGATTTTCTAATATTTTCCTTCATATTTTCCAAATACTTTGACACTTTTGATGAAGGTTTCTTATTTTCAAATGAGCTAACTTTGATAGGCACTGATGATCGAGGAGTAGTCGTCGGAAGTTGGACATTGGCTTGTTGTTGAACCTGTTGTTCAACTGATTGCTCTTTACTACCAGCAGCTGGCTCTAGTACTACTTCAAGTTGTTGCTCAACTGGTTGCTCTTTACTAACAAGATCTTGCTCTTGTACTACTTGAAGCTGTTGTTCAACTTGTTGCTCTTGGTTATCTTTACTAGCAAGGTTACTATCATCCTTGCTGAGACATCGGGGGAGTGGATCTTCCTGGATTGGGAGTGGATCTTCTTGGACTTTTTCCTTAGAAGACGGGTTTGCAGTATTTTGAGATGCGACGGGGCTAGAAATTGGCTCATCGTCCAACACAATATCGCATCGGTGCCATAGAATTAATTGGTTGACAGCCTGCCCCGGAGTCACGATCTTCTCATGTGTGATGTGGACAATTTCATAATCTTCATAATCATTATAAATGATCTGAAGAACTTGCACCACAGCATAATACAATGGAAGTGGATTGCTATTGAAGTCACAATAAGGCTTTGCCATAGCAGTGGCAACCTGTTTGGTTTTGTTCTCTGCTCTACCGATTGCGATAAGAAGACAACAAGATTTGTCCTTAGCAATATCATCAACTACGAACTTATGGGTTGACCCTGAGCCCGGCACAGAATCTACGCTGCTAGGGTAGGCAGTTGGAGATACCAATTGCTCCTTTGGCATGGGAACCATCGTTGTACTCTATGCCACTAATTGTCTTGATTGTCTTAGTTGTACCATTAGTTCATGCACATTTTCCTTTACCTTTTGAGCAATCGTTTAATCAAGTGTCTTCTTGAACTTCTCACGTCTTCTATATGTCTCTTTATCTTTTGGAAACCATCTAGCCAAGACATTTGAGAAGAGATTGCTTGAACCCATCCACTGTGTTCAGGGTTTCCTAGGATAGCGGTAATTTGGTCATTCTCCCTCTTCATCTTGAAGAGACCCTTCTATTGCTTTTCAATTACTTCTTTCATTTTTTCCTCTACTTCGTTCACAGAGTCGGGCTTTTCATGTTTGCCCTCGCTGGTCAAACCTGACCGAGCAAAGACCCACCGCCGAGTTCTCTCATCGCAGCCTTCTAATGGGTGAGGATTGCCCATACTTGTAATTTCGTCTAATATCTTATTCCATTTCTAGACTTTGGGGGCATATGCGGCAGACCCCAAGCGATGATGGTATTTGTTCTTTTTGGCAAGCTCTGACCTAGTTGCACTTAGGGCTTTAGCATCAGGTATGTTGTTTTGACGAACAAATTCTTGCCACTGAGCCTGTGTGATTTTCTCCCATCTTCCTCGGGCTAAGGACCTTATCGGCCTTAACATAAGCATTCATTTCACTCTTGCAACCACAAAACTTCTTGCCGCAAGAGACCAATGTTGCTTTCTTTACAGCTTCTTCCGTGCCTTTCGGGAACTTGAATTGTTTCTTTATCCTTTCCCACAACTCATTCTTGGTATCCTCAGGTAAATTTCTCCAATTCTCGATTGTGATCGGCACGAGCTCTCTAACAAGAAAACCTCTTGCATTTTGGTACTTGGTAACTGAATCCAGTGGTTCTTGGGAAAGCCCACCTGGACCGACCCTTGTTATGTACATGATGCGATCCAATGGACCCTTATTGGGACCTCGTTGCCCTCGTTTCCACTTGAGTGAACCTGAGGATTCATCCATTGAAGAACCTTCTGCGATTTTAGGAGCCGAAGTCACCTTGTTGTCTTTGCGATTAATCTAGGTAGAAAAGAATTATAAGACTTCGTATACTTGACAACCAACATTAACTTGAACTGCTGAAATTAAGATTCGTGATCCATACCTCGTCAGTGGGATCATATTTTGGGTCCAGATCTTCTGAAGTATTTTTAATTTTTATATTGGGGAAAGGATCCGATGGACTGTGAAAGGAGCCTGAACTGCTAGAGTCACTAATCTCCGTATTGCCTTCTTTGTTGTTACTACGAGCACCAATCTTCTTTGGGCTTTCCATGCTAGAACTAATAATACAAAAATATAATGAATGACATATTAACTCTACATGAAGTGTAGCATGAAGAAAAAGATGGAGGGATTCTAGGGTTTGATAAGGTATTCTAGGGTTTAAGGCGACTGACCAAGGGAATTGACCATGTTCCATTCTAGGGTTTGAGGCGACTGACCAAGGCATTAGCTAGGCATGTGTATTGCTTGTATCAAAAGCCGACAAGAATGATTATATAAACGATTAAAAAATAACAATTCAAAATTCACAATTCACAATGTTTTCTAGTCGCCTAGTCGACCCTAGTCGCCTACCCACCGATTATGTCGACTAGGATGACTAATCGTCGACTAGAGTGAATAATCGATCCTAGTCGACCCTAGTCGGTCCTCCAGTTGTCCATGCCATTTTTTATGGCAATGACTAGTCGACCCTATATCTGCAGAGGTGCTGGCAGAAACCAGTCAGCTCATCTGTCAACTTTAGACAGTCATATCTCCTAATATTAAAACTTAACATTGGCATAACTGTACATTTTTGGAAATCGTAAGAAGGCCTATATCAACTTCTTATTCAACTCCAAATCTGAAACTAGCAGAAACATGATCTAATTGCATTTGTCGCAAAAACCTATGCTGGCTGTCCAGAACCAGAACCCAATGGTGCAGAGTTTGGTAATTGCGCGCTATAACCTGTATAACACTTTTGTAAGGTTGGACCATTTAATTTTTTGGATGTTAACTTCATATTGTACAATGTTGTAACTGACATTACCTGAATATATTGTACTATTTATCTGTATAATCTGTGGAAAAAATCCACATATACAGGGGAGGTTCTGTCAAAATTCCCAGAAATGTCCATAAATGTCAAACCTGTATAACATTTATTCCAGAGCTCACCTGGTAGTGTGCGAGTACAATCTGGAAAGGGTTGGAAATTATCTAAAACTTTTGTATCCAATTCAAATCCTATTCCTTCCATTTACTGGGAGCAAATTTCGTGTTTATACAGGATGGTCAGCTGGAACAGAACTGAACTTCATATTCCAGATCTGAACTGTCTTGTAACCTTTAATCAGACTTACAATCATCATTTGACTTTGTTGCATGTCCAAAAACTTTGAAAATTAGATAGGAAACTAGGGTTTGAGGTGACTGACCAAGGAACCTAGGGTTAAAAAATTAGATAGGAACCTAGGGTGCGGCGGCGAAGAGGACATCACTCGGCCGGCGGCGAGGCCGAGGAGGGAAGGAAGCGGCAGCGTACTTGGCGACAAGGTCGAAGCTCGGCGGCGACGGCAAGGGCAAAGCTTGGCGTACCTAGAAGGAAGGAAATGAAGTGGCAAGGGCGAAGTACAGCGACAATGGCGAAGCTCGGCGGCGACGGCGAAGCTTGGCAGCAAGAGCGGCGAAGACATGGCGGCAAACAAAATTTTGGCAGCTTGACGTCGTCTAAGTGATTTCGCCCGGGTTAGGTATTTCCAATGTAGCTGAGTGCTATATATAGACACCTATTTTCTTAGACGGTTATTAAGTACCAACCGCCCGAGAAGAGGATTATCTCAGGCGGTTATTAATTACCACCCGCCTGAGAAGATGTATTTATCTCAGACGGTTGGTAAGCAATATATGCCTGAGATAAAGACTTTTCTCAGGTGGTTATTCAGTACCAACTGCCCGAAAATATCTTTATGTAGGCCTAATTAATATTCTTGATTAAATGTGGGGCTTTTTAAAGCCCAAATTCCACTTTCTTGTAATATGCTTGAGTATTAAAGGTTACCATTAAATTTCACTTCATAAAGCCTTTGAAATTGTTCAAAACATAAAAAATAAATAACAATTGCTATTTGTCATTTTTCTATCTTGATGAATATAATGAATTTTACATTTATTTTTTCAATGGACTTTTTTTATTCATCTTACCAATGTCTATGAATCTTTTGAATTTTTTTTTAAATTTTTTTGAATCAATGTGTGTTCAAAATTCGATGAATGCCTCATATGTATATGAGCATTTGGTTAGAATTATGGATAATTTGAATTTTGACATGTTGGAATGCTTTAAAAAATTAACAAAATTCATACATGTATAAGTAAGACAAATATGGTCATACAAACAGATTTCAGTGAAGGATCCCTTTTTTGGAAGATACAAAAATGTGAATAATATGTGAGTATAAATTAATTTGATATTTACAAAAATATTACAATGTTAGCTCTTCAAGTTTTAAAATATTTGGTCCAGGTCGTATATGTTAATTTTTGAAAGATATAGAAGAAAAAATCATCGAATTTGGACTCAGTTTGCATAATCTATACATGTTTGAATATTTATATTGAAATCCAAATAAAAAAGAAGCAAGGGAAAAGAAAACAGAAGAACAGGCTCGGGCCATTATCGCAGGCGATTGGTAAGCAATACCAGCCTGAGATAAGAATCATCTCATGCGGTTATTCAGTACCAACCGCCTAAAAAGATCTTTATGTAAGCTTAATTAATATTTTTGATTAAAAGTGGGGCTTTTTAAAAGCTAAAATTACACTTTCTTGTAATATGCTTGAGTATTAAAGATTACCATTAAATTTCACTTCATAAATCCCTTGAAATTGGTCAGAACATGAAAAACAAATAACAATTGCTATTTGTCATTTTTATATCTTGATGAATATAATTTTTTTTCATTTAGTTTTTCAATGGACCTTTTTCAGTCATCATACCAACCTATATGAATTTTTTCAGATTTTGTTAACTTTTTCTGAATCAATGTGTGTTAAAAATTTTATGAATGCCTTATATGTATATGAGCATTTGGTTAGACTGATGGATAATTTGAATTTTGACATGTTGGAATGCTTTAGGAAAATTAACAAAATTCATACATGTATAAATAAGATAAATATGTTCATACAAACAGATTCGATGAAGGATCCTTTTTTCTGGAAGATATAGAAATGTGAATAATATGTTACTATAAATTAATTAGATATTTATCAAAACATTACAATCTTATCTATATAAGTTTTAAATTTTTTGGTCGAGTTCGTAGATGTTAATTTTTGAAAAGTATAGAAGAAAGAATCATCGAATTTGGATTCAATTTGCATAATCCATACAAGTTTGAGTATTTATATTAGAATCTAAATAAAAAATAAGCAAGGGAAAAGAAAATTGAAGAAAAGGCTCGGACCATTATCGAAGGCGGTTGTTTAGTTAAGAAGAGCCTGTGAAGCAGTTAAAAACCGCCAGAACATTTTTAATTTTTATCACATGCGGTTGTTTCGTAAAAAGCTGTCTGTGAAAACGGACGCCTATATAAAGACCCCTCGCGCACCACAGAAAACCTAACTAGGGAGATTTTCCATCAACGCCGCGAGGTTGCCAAAATTTTCTACCATGAGCGGGCCGGTACTACATTCATCAGTTGATCAAGCTTCGTACAGAGAAAAGGTTAGAAGAGATTTCTTCTTCACTGTCATGTTTTCAATTTGTTGTCTTGTTTTTAGTTTAGTTTTGTTGAGTTTGCATATGACTCCAGCCCTCCCCCACCCCCCCCCCCCCACCACTCGAGATTTGTAGTAGATTTGAAGGATTAAAGGTTGAAAAGATGTAGTTGAGTCTCCACTTGATCTCGACATGAATTTTATAGAACAAGAAGTAGATTTGAAGGATTAAAGGTTGAAGATGAATACAAGCACGTCACATGTTCGATGAAATATTTCAATAAATAGGCCTAACTTAAAAAATCCATTATGGCCACTAGGAAGCTGAGAAAATTATGAAACAAATTTTCTTGGAAGCCTTATGAACAGACCTACATGATACCAATATTCACTCATATGATACAGGCTTGTTATGTCTTTGTAAATTTATTTTATAGAAGACCTTTAGGGAATATCTGTGGCCAAATTTTGTAAATCTTACAAAAATTCTGTTATTGAAACATGGACCGTCGAGCATGGATGTATAACATGCCAAGACCCGATCATATATACATTCATAATGTTGCAAAGTTTATTGAAGCATCCAAGAGACATGCAAAGTTGCAAAAGATAGATGACATATTATGTCCATGTATCGACTGCAAAAATATGATTGCTTGGATATATACTATGGTAATTCAATCTCATTTGGTGAAAAGAGGTTTAAAAAAACTATGCTATATGAACAGAGCATTGTGAGTTAGATACACGTGAAGTGGATAAATATGATGAGAGAGGTTCAGATGACGATAATGTTCATATGGATGATGGTAGTGACAATCAAGATGGTAATAATGATGATTTGTTTGATTGTGATGAGATGTTGCGTCACATTGAACCATATGTATTGACATGAGCAAGTAAATGTTTAAGTAAAATGGAGACATTGCAGAATGTGGTGACAGAGTTTTTATATGATGAATCAAACGGTTGTGATAAAGAGTTTACTACATTGCATGCAGTCCTAGAACTACTAAAGTTGAAAGCCACACACGTATGGTCTGACTGTAGTTTCTTTGATCTTTTGAATCTTTTGGCAGAAATTCTTCCAAATCCAAATAAAATGCCCAGAAGCACTTATAAAGAGAAGAAACTTCTTTGCCCGATGGCACTACGTGTGACAAAATTACACGCTTGTGTGAACCATTGTATTCTGTATCGCAAAGAGTATGAGCTCGCAACTAGATGCCCCATCTAAGGTGTCAGTAGATATAAGAAGGACTACAATCACCAATATGTTACCGACATGAAAAATTCTCAAAAGAATAAGAAGTTTATTATTGATCCAGAAGGTGACGATGACGACACTTCTAGCGATGCAGATGGGAAGAATAAGAGGAAAATTCTTGCCTTGGTGATGTGGTACCTTTTGGTAATTGATCGCTTGAAGCATTTGTTCTCAAACCCTAGGGAGGATGAACTTATGCGTTGGCATTCCAAGTAGCGCAAGAAGAATGAAAAACATATTCGACACCCTGGCGATGCAACGCAGTGGAAAAAGTTTGATATTTAGTATCCAGAATTTGCAAAGGAAATAAAAAATGTAAGGTTTGCCTTGGGTACAGATGGAATTAATCCGTTTGGTGAAAAAAGGAGCATACGCAGCACATGGCATGTGGTCTTAACGATGTACAACATACCGACGTGGTTGTGTCACAAAAGGAAATATATCTTGTTATCTCTTCTTATCCAAGGTCCGAAACAACCCAACATCAAAATTGATGTGTTCTTGGAACCTTTAATGGAAGATATGGTGAAATTGTTGAATGAAGGGGTACATACATGGGATTAGTACAAGCGGGAGTATTTTACTCTAAGACCAATGATATTCATTACCGTGCATGATTGTCCCAGACTGTTTACATTATCGAGGCAAATGAAAGGTAAGAAAGGTTGTGTAAGGTGCATGGATAGAACTAGATTTCTATTCCTCACTTCATCCAGAAAGACAGTGTACATGAGACACTGGCGGTTCTTGACAGATACACACAATTATAGGAAGATGAAAGAACAAATTGATAACAGGATAAAAAAAGATATTGCACCGAAACCTTACAGTGGAAAACTCGTGTTCGTAATGGTCAAGAACATTCATATTGCTTTCGGTAAGGGAAAAATGTAAAAGAACAAAGAGAAAGAAAAGTACGTCTTCGGGTGATACAACTGACATGGCTTTCAGGAAACAATCAATTTTTTCAAATATCTTCCATATTGAGAGAATCTAGAATTTTGCCAAATTATTGATTTGATGCACATTACAAATAATGTATTTCACAACATCATTGGGACCTTGCTAGACATGCCGAGCAAAACAAAGGATGGATGGAATTCACGTATAGACCTAGTAAATCTTGATATGAGACCAGAGCTTCATCCACTAGAAAAGGCGGACGGGAATCATTACCTTCCCCCAGCCAGCTACAACTTGACACTAGAAGAGAAAAAACAATTTTTGAATGCTTGTGTGGGATCAAAGTGCCCACGAGCTTCTCATCCAATATCCGCAAACTAGTCTCGATGAAAGACTTGTCTTTATTCGGCTATAATTCTCATGACTGTCACACGATGATGACACTGTTCCTTGCCATTGCAATAAGAGTCATCAAACCTGAGCATATAAAAGTTGTCATCACACGTTTGTGTTACTTCTTCAATGCAGTATCGCAAAAGGTGATAGCACATGAAGATTTCAACTATCTGAAAACATACATCGTCGAGACTATGTGCAAGCTTGAGATGTGTTTCCCACAATCCTTTTTTGATATGCAAGTACACCTAATAATACATCTTGCTGATCAGATAAAAGCATTGGGGCCACTATATTTACATCATATGTTTTCGTTGGAGAGATATTTAGGAGTACTAAAAGGTTATGTGCGGAACCGTGCTCATTCAAAGGGTTCAATTATGGAAGGATACACCACTGAAGAAGTGATTGAGGGTTGCGCTGATTACATCAAAGATGGAAAACTGATAGGTGTGCCTATACCAATACATGAGGGTAGACTACATGGGAGAGGCAAAGTGGGTAAGAAAACCTTTATCGTTCAAGATTACAAGAATGTATACCGTGCACATTTTGGTGTACTACAACAGCTCACAATAGCTGAGTCGTACATCGAGGAACACCAAATGGAGCTTTGCAAAAAAGACCAAGACCGCACAATGGACTAGATCATGAAAGAGCACAAAAGATGTTTCACTGAATGGTTAATGGACAAAAATATACCATACGGAAACTCTTTAGCAGAGGCAACAATGAAGAAGTTAGCTTTTGGCCCATCTTCTTTGGTGACATCATGGCAAGCATATGACATCAATGATTACACATTTTACACTAAATAAAAAGACGGTAAGAGTGTTGCACAAAATAGTTGTGTTCCTATTGAGGCTTATGATTCACATGGGCAGAAGACCACATACTTCGGGTTCATAGAGGAAATATGGGAACTCGATTATGGCGAAAGAATGGTAATGCCCATATTTAAGTGCCAATTGGTCAAACATCCTGATGGTGTGGAAGTGGACAATTACGGGCTGAGGACTCGAACAAAGTGTGTTATAAAGATAACCTGTGGGTTCTCGCCGATCATGTTGCACAAGGTTTTTATGTACAAGATCGGATACTGAGAAGATGCACATAGTTGTTTCTGGAAAGCAAAATATTGTTGGGGTTGAGAAAGTGGGAGATAATGAAGAGGAATATAATCATTATGAAGAGATGTACCTTTTCACCGAACCAGAAAACATCAAGCACGTAGAGAGAAATATTAAAAAGGATTTGAGACCCTATATGCAAGAAGATGTAAATGCTGGAAAAAATGTATGATATGTATTGTATATATTTGTATCCTGTGAAATCAACTTAGAACAATGCTCCATTTCAGCTTTAGATATCATGTTTCGAACATTATTAAATTCAGCTTCTATAGAGAAGACTAATTTGGACATGTTATCCTTTTCGGCTTGTTGACTATCATATTTATCACCTTCACCTGTTCCATAAGTTATCAAATTGTATGTGTATATAAATTTCTTCTGACCTATGATGATCAGGCTTGCCTTCCAACAGCTTGGTTTTAAACAACATCTAGAAGCACAACTCTTGAAGCTCCTCTGAAGCTAATTCCTTCACAGCAAGCTGTAGTAGATGCAAGTAACACTCGAGACTCATCATTTGGATTGTTAAAAGCTTCAATTGAAGTCTGACGATACTTCCCATCCATTTGAGGGGTTGTTTGGATAGGAGTGGATCCACTTCAATATAAGTGGATTGAGGTGGATTGAGGAGAAAATTAGTTCATTCTCCACTCCAATCCACTTCAATCCAATTAGATTGAGTACACCCAAACAAGACCTAAAAGATTTATTTCTCTTCTCTCCATTTTAAAAACTTACTAAGATGCTACTTTATCAATTCTAATGGCTGAATATATTAACTACAAATCAGTACTATCTCTCTTAGTGCTTCACACAAGCGACGAAGCGAACAACGTCAATCACAAATCTTGTTTTTACCCTTTTCATAGGTATTTGACCTTAATCTTTCAAGCATAGATTTATCAATAAGTGAAGCTTCCTCATTAGACATGTTAATGGCAGTTACAAGTTAAGAATGTGTCAAAGCTAATAAAATCTCAACGGGACTGAAGACAAAGAGATCCTGCATATCAGTGACAATGTCCAAGTTAGACGGCATGAAGCTATGATGTTGAAGGTTGCCATCATAGCTTCACGGTGTCTAACCTGGACACTGCCACTCATATGCAGGATCTCTTTATCTTCAGTCCAATTCAGATTTCGTTAGCTCCGGCACACCATTCGCTTATAACTACCATTAACATGTGTGATAAGGAAGCTTCACTTATTTATAAATCTATGCTTGAAAGATTAAGGTCAAATCCTTATGAAAGGGTAAAAACAAGATTTGTGATTGAAGTTGTTTGCTTCCTTGCTTGTGTGAAGCACTAAGAGAGTAGATACTAATTTTTAGTCAATATATTTAGGCATTAAAACTGAGAAAGGAGCATCTTCCTAGGTTTTGAAATGGACAGGTGGGAAAGAAATCCTTCAAATGGATGGGAAAATCCTTCCAAGGGATCATCAGGCTTCAATTGATGCTTTCAACAATCCAAATAATGAGCCACAGGTGTTACTTGCATCTACAAGAGCTTGCTGTGTAGGGATTAGCTTGACAGAAGCTTCAAGAGATGTGAAAACAATGACTTTCCCCAAGTGGTTCTTCAATAAAAACCGCTTGTGATTATTGAACCAGTACATACGATTCTTAAATAATGACCGCCCATGAAAATCATGTATTTACCCAGGCAGTGGTTAATTAAGAACCACCTGTGAAGTATGTTAGACTACAGGCGGTTCTTAATTAATAGCCGCTAGAGAAAATCATGTATTTACCTAGGCGGTTGTTTTTTAAAATCCACCTGTGATGTTCTGTTAACACAGGCGGTTATTGTATTATTCGTCATTAAAGTCACATTTTTTTTACAGACCGCCTGTGTTTGAAAAATTGAGGCGCCTGTGAAAATGTTTTTTGTAGTAGTGACCACTACTGCCCTGCAGAGCACTCCTCTTCTACTCGGTCACCAGCACTCGTATCACATCCTCTTGTACAATCGCCGCATTGACAAATTCATTGAATGTGCCGCGATTGAACAAAGCAAGCTTGTCCTTCATTTTAGCATTCAAGCCTCGATAGAAACAATCCCGTTTCTTCTCTTCAGTGTTCAGATGATCCGGTGTGTACTGCACCAAATGGTTGAAAGCCTCAGAGTACTCGTGAGCACTCCTCCCTCTTTGCTTGAGTTCAAGAAATTCTTGAACCTTCATTTTCATAATCCTGGGAGGTATATGACAGGCAAAGAGGCAATGTACTTCGCCTACCATGCACCAGCGGAGCTGTGAAGCTGCTGCGCCACGAAGAGTTCCTTCTGCTGCTCGGTGTATTGGGCCAGCACGGTGAGCCCTGTGCCTAATTCGTTGTGGTTTCGACTTTACAAGCTATGCGCCCAGTTTCTTGACCATGCTTTTGGGCAACTTGACCTTCCCCGACAACATTCTTGGCGTTTTCGTGGCTGCCAAGTCAATGCTTTCATCTGTTTCCCACGTCGTCGATTCGTCCCCGTGAAACCGAGCCATATTCCATGCCACAAACATCTCCACAAGATTCGCCTCATCCTCCTTTAGCATCCCTAAGCTCGATTCTATCCCTCCAAGGACTTCCCTCACCCTAATATTCATTGTTCAACCGATGGCCCCCATGAAAACCAAAGCTTCACTGCAGCAATTCGGTTTCCACACTCAATAATCCTTCGTTCCTAGTATATCGTATTATCTAGACCCCCTAGCGAACCTATTAGAGGAAACGGATTGTAAAAAAGTAGAGATATGGTGCCTGAATACGAGTTCTTCCCGCCTTCAAGATGAAACCCTAGCTCACCATGAGCTTTGTAATTCCTATCATTTTCATCCCGATTTGGTTCTAATTATGGATTCCTCATGCTCCCACGGATCTGTTGGAACGATTTCTAAGTATTTTAGTGCCTTCCTGTGCATTGCAAAGCTCACTGAAGTGTGTCGCGTCCCCTTCGCTGTAGGGAGGTCATCTATGGCTATCCTCGGCTCTCGCCGACATCACAGCTGAGTGCCCTATCGAGATTCACCCCGCCCCTAGCAGTCAGTCTTGGCAGAGAAGGAGCTGGGCAGAGGCATATTGGCGGTTGGTTCCGCCGCGCGCCATCGGGCGCCTCCATGAGCGCCGCTGCGGTCTGGAGGTAGGAGAAGAGTAGGTCGGGCCCGCTTGTTATTGGGTTTTTGTCATGTGTGGGATTTCATGTGGCGCCTTCATCTAGTGTGGGCACATGGTGCAAACCTGCGGCCAAGTATGGCCCCAATCTGGTTGGCCCATTTGAAATTGGTGGGGCCAGGGTGAAGTATTTAACGTTTCCAATAAAGAAATAATTCCAGATTCCTAGCAAATTTCAAAAATCAATTACTCCTAGTAAAATTGCTCAAATAATTCCAAATAAATTTTGGTAGACTCACCTTGATCCCAGTTTTGTAGTGGTGCAATAGGTTGGACATGAAAATCCTATAATTTTGATAAATAATTCCATTGAGCTATTTGCTTGGGAAATTAATTACTTCCGTTATGATGATTCGAAAATTCCCAGTTTTTATCAGGATACTCATCCAAATAGATTTGATGCCCAGTAAAAATTTCACGTTTATTGGACTTCAGGTTTTGGGTGAATTAGCGTTTCAATTCTCTTGGTCATTTGTAAATCCTGAAATGTAAAGAAACATTTCCAGATTTTATTCCAAATTTTGTAAAATCAATTTCTTACTGTAGGAAGCTCAAAAAATTATGAAACAATTTTTCATAGAACCAGTGAGATCTCCTCTACCAGGATCATCCACTGTTAGCCATGAAAAAGCTCCAGATTTCGTACCAAGATTCATTGAAGCCATTTACTTGTTGGAATTCTAGAGACAACAAGCTTCCTTGAACTTCTCCAATTCTTGGCCCAGATCCTCATAATAGTACCCAGTATCCAACGTAAAATTCCAGCTCCATTAGGTTTGATCTCAGATTAGAATCCATTCAATGTGTAATTTCATCACTTAATGGTATTATGAAAGTTCATAAACCAAATTCTTCAAATTCAACTCTACTAAGCTCAATCCTTACTACCAGCATTAATACCAACATTGATCCTTCTCTGTTGTCCATGTACAGTAAATGTTTTCATCTTGTCATTCTTATAGTTTGCTATTGGCTAAACTATATTCTTCCATAGGAGACATACCCCACTTTAATGCATAATCCAGCAAGTGTCCACTTGTTCCTCCTCTATTATCCTTGCACACCAGAGGCGCATTTTCATTCTTATCTAGGTCTAATTCTCTTCATGTTATAAACATCTTTACTAATTACATTATTAAGTCGTATTCTTCTTATGCACATATTCATATCAATAGTGAACACGATGAAGGCGATTAACGAGAAGACCGATGAGGAGGAGAAATATTTATTGTAGCTGCCATGACAGGATTCATCGACAGACCATCTCAGCTAGATCTTCACTAACTTTTAAATCAAAACTTAAGGCAAGCCCCGTTTTGCATTTCAGTGTTTTTGCAAAGTTTTGATTTGTATCACTTAGGTGTAGGGTGAATTTTGTGCATTAGGCTAAGGTGCTTGTTACTCCACTTGCATGACCCACGAATCCCATGGAGTATTGGTTAGGTCTATAGCTTGAAAAGTAGAAAATGCCATGCTAATATTTTGAGGAATCCAGTAGAAGTTAAGTTGTTGAAATCTACTCACGAGATAAGGTTTATATCACACGAGATTGATTTGAGTATGAGAACGGGGTATGAATATGAAGTTGAGACTGAGCAGTGAGATAGGATGCAGCGAGACGTGGTCTCATGTGTGTAGCCTTGTTTGTGTGGATTGAGGACCGATCCGTGTGTGTTTCTGCTGAGCAAGTTTGATCTGCACTGGATTCATACTGGGCGTATGGAACCCAGGAAACCGATGTAACTTGATAACTTGAATGTCAAGGCATAGCCCATTGTAGATAGGGCTGGGTTGAGGGCAGCAAGGTGTAAATCTGCCGGCGGGCGCAGACACGCTCTATGCGAGGACCTTATGCCTACGATGGTAGGACCGGTTTGGCGTTTGAGTTTCCTTTGAAAGGTTGCTGCGTATGACGTCATTAGGAGCACACCATGCTTCTTATGGACGGGTGTGCGTGACATGTTATCCGAGTGTCTACTGATTGAAATCACCATCACTCGCGGTTATTTTAGTACCGCTTGTTCACTGTGTCATGACGTAGTAAATATTGAAGAAGCAAGAAGAATATGATGTATTGAATTATTATTTCTTTGCAACTATTATTACTGTAGAACATGGTCACTAAAGTTACTTTTTATGAACCTTTAAACTGCTGCTAATAACTTGAAAAAATAAGGATCAACATGTAGGCGAGTCATGTACTGCAATATATATTCCTATGATAAGTATCCTTGCATGTAGAGTTCCATGTTTAGGTGAGACGGGTAAGTCTTACTGAGTCTTCGTGCTCACAGTTGCTATATTAAGTTGTTTGCAGGTGAGATGTATGTGGAAGGGCCGGAACTACGAGGCAATGCCCCCGTCGGGGTATACCGCCGAGTGAGAGCCTTGCACGCCGCCGTAATCCTTGTTGTGTGTTGCTAGTGTGTAGTATCCCCGGGCTAGACGACTGCACTTTTGCATAGCTAGGCCGAGAGTTTATCTATGAGTATGACTTCCGCTATATATTGTGTATTGTAAAAGACTTCTGCTGTTTATATAAATAAAACTTTGTCTTTTGTCGTATTCTTTTTTGTTGTTGGGTGCCGCATCGCACGACACCACCCTATGCGATTCCTCGAATTTGTGGACCCGATCCTCATAGCATGGTATCGGAGCCGCATTGGGAATTGCACGCTCAAAAAGAGCCTATTTTGAAAACATAGAAGTAGTCTAGTGAGGATTAGTTACTATGACCACATAAGGTCTATTATAGTACTAGTTACTTAAGGTGGCAAAGTTAACCTATGTGTTATTATATTCTATAACAACGCTCCGATGTAGGGTAAGAGGAAAGGTATGCCACCACAAGCGGATCAATTGCGGTAAGCTCTCCGTATGAAAGGTAGTGCAATCATTGTTCCCTGTGGCTTGGCACGGGAGTTAATTACGAGTCTCTGAACCTTCTCATGGTTCTGGGAACATATGAAAACACTGCTCCCTATTGTGCTTCAGGCAAAAGCGAGGATACCCAATCGTGTGTTTAAAAACACGAAGTATGCAATTCTTGAATGTTCAATGATCAAAGGGACATACGCAGCGCTGATCCCTAGCGCAAGGATAAATTATGTGTCCACCTATCGTGCAGTTGAAAAGCACGTAGTGTGTTTTTAATAACCCAAGAAAGTGCCTCCTACTGGTGCAGCATTAGGCAATGACGTGGGACCCTGTCAGGTGGTAGAAAACCTGGTCATGTACCTCGAGATGTGGCTAAGCTCGGGGCGGCCCGTATGGAATGATTTGGGATGAATGTTCTTAGTTTCATATATATTATTGTGACTGGCTGGAATAATCGCCCGTGCGGGCTGTGCCGTACGGCACCATATGATTGATCAGTAAGTTGTGTGTAGTTGCAGGTACACTAACCACATTATACGTAGTTCGACTCGAAAATGTTTGTCAGTGAACGTCATTACGGTCACCGTTGAGACGTATGCCAGAATATCGGCTTAGTATTTTCTTTGGTGAGGGCTTAGTACCTGTATTGCATTCGAGTTTCATCAGGCACGTCAACGACGATATCCGTGCTGGAGGTGTGACTCTACAACAAGTAAAAATTTCCAACTTAGGACTAAGTTTGAATTTGTAATCTCTGTTTTGGAGCATGCTGGTCAGATTGTCATGTGGTCGCTGAGGTAAGCAGGCATATGGTTGGAAACTTGAAGAATTCATTCACAAGTTTCATTTTCTGCTCCAAGGCAGATTTCAGAGATTTAAAAACTTGAAAATTTCATTTGAACTTAAACAGCCACGTTCATGTTTCAAACTGAGAATCTTGCAGCAAATCCTTAACTTTGGAATACATAACTCTCTGTAGGAATAACCACTGAATATATTCCATACATGGTTAGAAAGTTTATTGAGTCCTCTAAATCTCCTATGTTCAACTCCAGATCAGAATCCCCCTGTAAACTAATGAAAAATTCCAATTTCCAAACTCTGCAAAATCTGGACAGTGACTGGACAGCTTCTGTACCCTGTCACTGTTTCTATCATATCTCTTAGTAGAATCGATTAATGGCTTCATGTAATGCATTTATGGAATCCTGAGAATGTATGTAACAATGTTTTTATTTATGATTTTTGCATATTTTGATGTTTTGTATCTGGAAAAATGTGGATAAAATAAGCCATAAACAAAGAAGGTGCTGTCAAAATTTTCCATACAAACTGTCAACTTGCAAAAGCCATATCTCCTAAACCAGAAATGATATGGAGTCAAATAAAGACATTATGGAAATTTCATTGAGTTTAATACAACTTTATAGCTGAACACAACTCCATATTATGCCTTTAACCTGTCGAAAAGTCTTAATTTTTCCAGACTGGTTAGCTGGACCAGAAACTGGACAGAGAAACCAGTTTTAGATTCTTCAATTCAAATCATTTTGGTTTCAATTTCTCGTGTCATTTATTTTTCTTCAACACTTCATGTTCGATTTGAGTATGTGACACACTTGAAATACCATTTCTATCAACAGCCATACCGTGTCGTATTAAGATAATAAGAGTTCTCGTATGGTACCGCGTATGACATCTCGTGTGATCAACAATGGTGGAAATGAACTCTCATCCATAGAATCCATTATTTTGGAATTCACTATTGTAAAGCCGGTCCAGAGATGATTTATCTTGTATAAAGTTTATACTTTATGAATATATGTTAAGGATGCAAGGTTCTGGGTAGCAATCCACACACTATAGTTTTTCTTTCTCATGTGACATTGCAACATCACATCTTATGGTGGACTCCTATTGTGGATGCAGAATGGAAAGCACTCGAGCAACTTCCAAAGTCATAGGTTCTAGCCGGGGAAGCAACAGATCCCACACCCAGAAGAAACAGCATGACTGCAGCAGCCACCACCACCACGTTCAACTCCAATGACCATGGAAGAGTCTATTGCCGCAGTGTCAAAGTATTACGAGGAGAGTTTCAAGCTGTTGTACACTGTGGTGCAGCATCTGTCCCAACCAGAGGGACCTCAAGACACCAGGCATCCACCTCCTTGATCGAGAGACATTATGGATTTCTTTGCTACTTGTACACCCACTACAGGAATCGCGACATAGACGATGGCCAGAACAATAGACAACAGGGCCGTCGTCTTTTATGTAATTGATGATGGCTAAATCCAACCGTCGTCAATGAGCCCGTAATTGACGATGTTTGACCTAGTACCATCATCAATGTGGGGGACCGGAGTCCCGACGTCCAAGGATCTCATTGGGTGGTGCCGTGCGATGCAGCACCTAACAGCGCACATGAAAAGGATACCAAAACGTATAAAGTTTTCATTTCATAATAAGAAGAGTTTACAAAAGAGTGTACAAAAGAAGTACACACGCAACGGAAAATACCTACTCATAATCTCACCTAACTAAGCAGGAGAGAAGACGTCCATGCCCTAGGATGCTTCTCACTAGCAACAAGAATAACATTCAGCAGCGGCATGGTTCACATGAGATTTATCTCAATACCTCGAGATCTCATGTACAACCTGAACAGTAGAAATAAACCTCATACCTGCAAAAATCATTAAAGCGCAAACGTGAGCATAAGGCTCAGCAAGACTAACCCATCTCAGTAGACATATGCAGGGATGAATACTAAGCATAGGTAAGGAATAGCATAAAAAGACTCGCCTACAAGTGGATCCTTATAGTCATGTTTTTAGTAGCAAATGACATTCTTCAAGCACCGCACATCATAGACTCCACAATCAAACAAGAAACGCTTTGCCGATGATATGACATGCCCAAAGCACATAATGCTATTACAGCTAAAGTATGGGGAAAACTGTAAACTTTTAATTGTGCTATCTCTGAACCACACAGGTTTGCAAAGCAATTATAATTCAATACATCATATTCTTCTGGCTTCTTTAGTATTTACTACGTCACGACAACGACGGACAAGTGGTACTCAAATAACTGCGAGGGACGATGATTGCAATCAAGACACACTCAGAATGCACAACACGCACACCCGCGTGGGAGACACCTACGTGTTCTCCTCCCCGCGTTATACGTGGCCACTTTTCACCAAAGACCCCAATGTCGACAAACCTCTTCATCCCGAGCAAAAGGTCCCCTACAGAGACACGTCAAAACGTTCTGCTAGGAGATTTACACCTTTCTGCCTTCGCATCTCCATTCAAGGACAACTGAGGAGTCTCCACACTACAGTATGGAGTTACATCAGTTTATTGGGCCCATATCCCATTATGCAACCGGTACAATTCAAGCTTGCCCAACGGTGCCGCATACGGCACGGTCCTCAAGCGACACAGGCAGGGCTATGCGCCCGAGACTCCATCTCGTCGACTCCTATTCCCCCTGCATGGTCTCGTATTCATTTCATAAGTCATTCTTTCATCTTCCACCCTCATATGAACTGTTATTCCTATCTCGTGAGTAGATTCCAACTACTCGACTTCTACCGATATATCTACACTATTAGCATTGGCAGTTCTACACGTCAAGCTGTAAACCTTTCCAACCCTCCCATAGGATTTGTGGATATGCAAGTGGAGTATCAAAAACCTTATACGTAATGCACAATATCAACTGAAGACATAAATGAATAAAACTGAAAAACATTGAAAATCTCTTAAATGCAAACCGGGGCTTGCCTTGTTTGAGACTCTATAACCTTGTTAGATGTTATAGATTGGTCTTCCTCCGGAGAATCAGCCATGGAATCTTGAAGTTGGAACTCCTCGACATTCTCCTCCAAGAGAAACTTCTCGTTGATCACCTATCATCACGTTCCTATCGACATGATATGCATATAAGTAATTAAGGTAATCTAGTAATGGACTCAACGAGTTGTAAAAACATTAAGAAGAGGCTTGACTAGAAAGATTATATATGTCTCGGATGGGTGCAGAAACTATGGATAAGTCAAGTGGTCATATTAGTGTCAAGCTATGAATTGACAGGTGCAATGAAAGCATGTATTGCCATTATTCACTTAACACTTGGAGTTATGCCACTCGAGAAAGCTGAGACTGACTGGTGTGGAAGTGTTGGACTGAATAGTGTAAGAATGACAACAGATACAAGGTGGAGCATTGAAAGCTTAAGGCATGAGTGAACTATGCAACAAGAGGTCAGGACTCAGAAGGCGACCAATGAAGTTACACAAACTCACCATAGAGTAAACCTAATTAAGTGACCAGTGGTCGCAGGGTTCTGAATTAGGATGAATCGATGTGAAACCCTAGCGACACTTGGAAAAGAAGTGAGATAGGCATTGCTTGGACTCAAAGAGTCATCACAAGCACTTCTAACCTAACGTGAGTACCAATACACATTCAGAGGACCTCTAGGTAAATCAACCGCTACGACTATCTTCGCAAACATCGTCCAAGTTCTTACATGACACTATTGCAGTGTCCTTTGCAAGATTGTCCAGATGAGCTCGGTGAACTCATAGAACTCAAACATAAGGCATTTCCATGTCATGACAACATGCTTTGCCATATCGGAAAGATCATCTCATCGACGTTCACATCGACCCGAACTCATCCATGGTGGTGAGCGGAATCCCGAATACCACCTTATGAGTCACAAGGTTAGTGATGTCAAATCGATCGTTGGCAAGCGACTCGACGAACCTGTCGTCGATGAAACGGCACACCTAATTAAGCAATTCTACGGACGGCTGGGAAACAGCGTCGACATGAACAAGAAACTCTTATCCAAGGTTTTCGTTGGTCTAGTTTTCCTTGTCGGTCACAACGTTCTTGCTTTACTTAACCATAGGTCATCGGTGATCACCAACATCTGTGGTTTGACCTAGAAGGCATTTTATCGAGCACCTTGGCTATACCTAGGACTCGATCACCCTCACATCGACTAAAACCTAATTTGGCTTGACAACCATTGTTCGACGAGTAATGCTTGTGTTCCAGCACCACACACATCACAAGCATCCTTCATCTCGATGCCAGGGCACGATGATGGCTCGGAGCATCACGACGACATCATGTGGTCAACGACGTCGACGCTGCTCATGGTGGAGCATCACGAGCACACACAGACAGGCCAACGTGATACAAACGACAAAGGAGGTCAACTTGGGGATTTCTATAGGAATGATATCAATGCGGAAAATGGACGTACGGCTTGACGACACATGAGTACCATTAGAAGTCACCACGAACGGACTTCGATGACGTCAATCAAGGCACTTCAGGGCAAGGCTCACCCTGTAGGCATTTAGACGAATATCTTGGGTGTGTTCTTGATTCTGTCACTTCATCTCCATTCAAATAGCATCTTGGCGCATATCTTGGTCGATTGCCACATCATTCTACCCCTGCATCACAGACCAGCTCTAAACATCAACAAAGTTGGTTCTTCCCTTGTAAACATTTCATCGAACACCTTAGCTGCAGTCACTAATCTATCAATCTTGCACAATCAAAGCTATCCTTGGACTATTGGTCGATACCATTGTGTCAAAGGCGCGTTCTAGCCTTTCATCCATCACACCAATCATTCGCCTTTATTATAGGACATAGCCACGGCGCGGAACATCGCGACGACGTACCGAGGGTGGTGAGCGCAAGCAGGGACGGCACGGTGGACAGCAAGGAGTCTCGCCAGCGGACGCGTGGACATGGCGTCAGGGCGCTCGCGGTCGACGAGGCAAGGCAAGGCCAGCAGGGACACGGTGGTGGCATCTACACTTGGTGCTTGGCCTGTACAGCGGCAAGGGCGGACGACGTAGGGAGCTGGGCCAACGGCGTGGATGCGACACGGAGGAGAGGCCAGCGCACTGCAAGAGGTAACTAATGGGGCGCCGACGTGCAGCTGCTTGGGTGAAGCGTGGGCAAGGCGCGTGCAGGCAAACTACACGGCCGTGGGGTGCCGGCGGTGGGCAGCATGCGACCGGCGTTGCGGCGTGAGCCGTCGGGCTAGGGCGGCGCTGCTGCGCGATGCGGCAGAGGCAGCCGAAACGGAGGTGGAGCACCAGGGCGTTGCAGCAAGGCGATCCGGCAGCCGGGGTGGTGCGGCTCCGGGCGAGGAGGCGCGCGAGGCGGTGAGGGGGCACGCGCGACCGGTGTTGGCACCGTGCTGCGGGGAGGCGAACGATGGCGCTCGTCGGGAGCAGCCAGGGCGAGCGGCGACTAGCGTTGGGCGAGCGGCGCGTCATGGCAGCCGGATGGAAGAGCGCGCACGGCCAGGGAGAGGGCGAGCTGGACCAGGGCCAGGAGCAGCGAGACGCAGGAGCGCGGAGGGAGGCGAGGTGCCGTGGATAGGAAGGAGTCGGGCGGCTATATGGAGCAGAGCAGAGCAGAGTAGGAAGGAGCAAACTTGATTTGTGCCTCTGAAGATATACATGACATGAGGGACCCACTTCACTCTCCTCCCTTCCCCTTTTAAATTTCAAATAGAGCTAGTAAACATGCTACAAAAAAATATTCAACTCTGGCCCAATGACTAAATAAAATGTGAAGAATTTTATGGTGCAATCAGATTTTAGAACTGAGCAAGTTGAATTTTTAACTCAGGTTTGAATTTGAATTCAAGCGGTGATAATTGATTCAACGAAATAAATAGTAATTTAGGTTCAGAAATCCTGAAACTTTGAAGTTAACCTTTCTGAACAATAAGGGACCTCGGGAAAATTTTGGAGTTGATTTGGACAAGGTTAAGTACAAAGTTTAAGGTTGAAGTCGACTTTGATTAAACTCTCAGTACGTGTCCAATAAATGGAAAACGTTCTTCAAAATTTTTTGAAACTTTACCGAGAGTCAATTTGCAATATTAGGTCATGGAAAAATTTACAGCCTTAGATTTGAATATTTTTGACAGGGCCAAATGTACAGTAGCATATCCGATTAGTATTAATTTGAATATATATTTGGTACTGCATATTAATTTGACCTAGCAATCCCAATCTATTGAGTAGCTTAAATCTTCATGTGAACCTAGTTTGAACAGTAGCTTGATTTGAGTTTTTGAATGTCCCATTTTAGGGTTGGAATAATTCATTTTTTTCTCTCTATTTTGTTATCTTTTCCTCCTTTAATTTTCACAGAAAAGGTGAATACTTAGAAATTAAAGATTTTACACCTTAAGTTCTAATATACATTGGCAACCCTGTTCTATATGTACAATTTTAACAAGTTCCAATTTTTAGTGAACATTGGTTAACTCATATGGTTCATGTGAGTTTGGATTTCCAAGTCCACTTTAAAAAAATTTTAAGTTCGCATTTTTGCTTTTTTTTTGTTCTTAAAAGAAGGCTTTTACAATCCTTCCCGCTTAAAAGAATCTCGTCCCGAGATTCTAACAAGTAGAATAACAGAAACGATGAGGGGACGATCCATAAAAGAGGGTCATTGACTAATGAAAATGACAATGCCCTTAAAGACTTGGGTTCTATGAAGTAGTGCTTATCTTAAGGCATCTTATGAAATTCTAAAGTTTGCTTCAGGTGATTCTAGTCTTTAGGTTGATAACCTTGACAGGATGCTCGACATGACCCTATCACGTCGTAAAACTTTCACGTCTATTACTGAACTTTTATCGTTGTCCTCTTACACTGGCATGACATCTTGTCTTGTCCTAGTCTTGACTGGAAGAATCAGGACTTGTTCTTTGCTTCTCTAGGTCACCATGATAGTTTGAAACTATTTTTGCATTGACTCTTGGTTGTTTGATTGGTTTTTGAGTAGGTCCTTATAAATCAATGTGGTATTTTCCCTAATATGAGTTAAGATGTTTTACGAGGATAAACAACAATCATTAACCTTGTTTGATGTTTAGCCAACCATAGGATCCCTTAGTTGTAGCATAAGAGTAGCAAAGCACTCAACACTCTTATGTGGGCAAAACAGCAGTAATACTGAAGATATGGCGACTACAAGGTTTATTGGTATATCAACATCTATAAACAATAGAAATAGAAGATAAAGACTCTTTGCAGTGGCACACGAGGATTTAAGGATTCAACATTCTCATATGTTTCCAACACATCAAATAACTCAATCTTATGGTAACTACAAGGTAATTAGTGTAGCAAGGTTACCATATAACAATGCAAGGACTTAGATGGACCCTAAGAGTTTCACGAGGTTGATAATCGAACGGTATCCTTGCGAGTAAGGAGATTTCATGGATTTTACAAAGTTGATCATCGAACTGATGACCACTCGGTGACGAACGGTATAGTTGCAACAATCAAGGTACTTGAACCTAACAAGTCAAAGATGGAAGTTCAAGTGTTTGTTTAGTTGCAAGTGAGGTTGAGTAATCGGTTTCCCAAGTATTACTCAATGGAAAGGAGATCAACAATGTAAGAAGTCAAATGAATATGGTGAAATGATCGTAGTCATTAGACACCTTAGAATGGTTTGAATGGGGTACACAATCTTGCTCTAAATTTTAGTATTACCATGCATTCTATCATTGGTGTTACATTGGTAATGATGCTTCATGTTGCATCATATGTTGTATGGTGCAATGAATATGCACATGGTATGGTGCAAATGGTGCATATGTATGGTGCAAATGGTGCATATGTATGGTGCAAATGGTGCATATGTATGGTGCAAATGATGCATATGTATGGTGCAATAGCTTTTATAGTTTGAGCAAGACTAAGTGAACCACGGACACACAACTCAAGAACTAACTCATGATTTGCAAGACTTGGATACCGTGGTTGTGAAAGACACTCAAGGAGTAGCGTTACTTTCATAACTCGACCACAGTTAAGGAATTCATAACATAACGATTGAAAAGGAATGTGGGAAATATACCACGTTACCTCGACCTTTCGAAAGCTTGTTCATGTACTACTCAACTTGATTGTATCTTCATCAGGAGAAAAACAACTAACTATATGTCTCTAGTGATGCTTCACTTAACCTTCGCTTTGATCTGGCAAGAGGAACTGATATCCTTATCGATCACTTTAGTGGAGTTGAAGTCACATTTCTTCTTAGAGTAACTCAATCTGGTGGCGGAGGTTGGATCCTCTTGAAGATGTAATCTTAATTGATCGTCTTCTTGTTGACACGACTAGTTGTAACCAAGGTTGATGGTTGAACACCATTATTACTTAAGTGCTCACCTCCCCCCTTAAAGTTTCAAACCAGGATGTCAAAGCATACTTCAAACAATCCTCATGGGAAGATGAGATCCAACTCGAGTAATTGCGACCTGCTTTCAACATCACAAGATGTGATGTGGCAAGTCACATAAATCAAACACTAGTATGTCTATCCGAGGAAAAGGGATTCAAATGAGTTAAACACTCCATTCAACTTGGTAAATAGTTGAGTCCTAACTCTTGGTTGGTTACGACACCCCTCGAGTTGAAATCGAGAACCGAATGCCTAAAAAAAACCAAAAGGTTCAAACTGGCCACGCTATGGTGACAAATGATCAGTCTGGACGCAAACTCGATTTTGCTTCAGTTAATGGCAAAATCAGCTCTTGAGGTGAATAACAAAGTTAAAGTACACTTCAATAAAATTCCAAAAATTATTGGTTTGCCTCTAGATCATCTCTGATTTGCATGTTATGCTATTTTAAAGTCAGCAGAATTTTCTGCACTTTCAGCAGAACCTGCTTAAAAAGTAGCAGTTTTGATCTAAAGTTTTCAGACTGTTCTGTTAGGAATATTGAAATACTCTTATTGACAAAGTTGTATCCAATGTAATAAGCTTTCCATAATGTATTTATTTGTATGCATATCAGACCTGGTTCAAAAGATATGAATTTTTGAAGTTTGCTAAAAATTCAGCATTCAGAAGAAATGGGGTTTCAGTTCAGACTGACCACCCTGCATTCAAACTCGATTTGGGATAGGTAGATGACCGATTCAGATCTGGAGCCAATTATAAAAATTGTAGCTGACTCCCTAACCTTTCCAATGGTTACTCGTTTGACCCTATTAGACGTAAGATCTGCGAGTTATGGTTTAAATTCCAAACTGTACAGATTTCTGTCCAGTTTGGTTAATTCCAGACAGTTTCTGCAAATCTCCAAATTTCACACACATAGAAAAGGATTCTGGTCTGGAGTTGAACATAAAACTTGTAGAAGACGTCCAAATATTTCTAAAGAGTATTTACTTGACCTCATAAAACTTCTGGTTGAGGAGATATGGAATTTTAAAGTTCGACCAAGTTCTCAGATTTTTAACTGAAATATGGCAGAACTTCCTTTGTATGTTGCTGATTTTGTCCACAATTTTCAATAGAGAAATGCTGATATTTGCAGAAACAAAACATTGCAAACTTGTTACACACATCCTCAGGATTCCATATATGAAAATTATGAAGTCTTACGACAAGCCTACTAGAAATTACGATCCAAACAACAAATGGATACATCACTGTTCAGATTATAAACTGTTTCGACACCTTTAACGATACTTCGATTTAGATCTGGTTGTTGCGAGTTTTAGCCTTAGCGCTGAATAGGAAATTGATAGAGGACTCTTTAATATTTCTAGAAACGTATAGATATGCCTAGGGTGCTTTTCTTATTTAAGAGTTATGGCTGTTCAATGTTCAGAAATTTTCTGGCTGTTTCAGATAGCATTGTACACATGTACTAACCTCAACTCCAGTTTCTAATTAGTTCTAAACCGAATTTGAGGTAACAATGAATAGAAAAGTTATAGAATAGCTCTTAACCTTTCCAAAAAAGGTATTTATTTGCATCCGTAACCCTTCAGATTGAAGAGATATGGATTTTCAAAATCAGGTCAAATCCTTTTAGAAAACAGATCTTACCGGCTTCGAAACACAAGAATTGGGAACAAACTCAAATTTTGAAACTTAGCTCAAAACTCAAGTCCGATAGCTAGAACTTGCTTTACAAATAATCATATGCTTTGGAACTAAATGGAATCTTGAAAGAGACTTGCTGACTTTCTTATCTATAGCATATCACTATGGATCTTCATACTTAACCAAAGTCTCACTCCGGCGAAGTCGAGTTAAACTCTCGCCAGAAACAAAGAACTTTGGTTGACCTACTCTTGAAGAGAAACATTTTACATTGTCCATAAAATACCAGCAACTGATACATGGACCTAAATATGAATATGAAGCCATTTCTTTCGTGGGGGATGGTCAAAGTATCAAATGTGATACTGACGGTACTACATGCCTTACCAAAAGAAAAGTCTAATCCGGTATATTCGGATACATCTATAGGTGGTTCTAATATCGATCACTCGCAAACATATTGTACACGGGTTGCTACCGGAGTTAGTGTACTTGCAGAAGACAAACAATCCCCTTTCACACCTTCACACCTCAAGGGCGGCACGGGGAAAACACGACATGCAGTCACAATAAGATATAATCAAAAGTAAATGCATACGACTCTGGTGTGAGTCGCCCTTGAGCGAAGTCATGTCTCGAGGTACATGGTTGTACTACGTCTGTATAGAATAGACTCCCGCATGAACCGGCTTATACACGCTCGGGCATATGTGTTCCGCATGCTCCAATAAAACATGAATAGTTCTAGAGATGCATACTATCGTGTTATACACCACCCGACGGGGGCTCCTACTAATTTTGTGTCACGCTGGGGTACCGCGTGTCATATGTTCTCAGAAACATGGAAAGTTTCAGAGACTCATATTAAGTTTCCGTGCCAAACCACGGAAATATCACATACCACATCTCGTATGCAGAGCTTACCAAGATTAATCCGCTCTCGGTGGCGTACCATACCTCTTACCTTGAAGACAGAGCATCGTTAGAGAATAATATAACAAGTTAGTTCACCACCTTTATAACTTATACTAGTAATAGTCCTTATGGGCATATAGCTAATCCTCACTCGACTACTTTGGTGTTTTCGAAAATAGGCTCTTTTCGAGCGTGCTATTCCCAATGAAGCTCTGATACCATGTCTGTGGGGACCGGAGTCCCAATGTCCAAGGATCTCATTGGGTGGTGTCGTGCGATGCAGCACCTAACAACACACATGAAAATGATAACAAAACGTATAAAGTTTTCATTTTATAATAAGAAGAGTTTACAAAAGATTGTACAAAAGAAGTACACACGCAGCGGAAAATACATACTCATAATCTCACCTAACTAAGCAGGAGAGAAGATGTCCATGCCCTAGGATGCTTCTCACTAGCAACAAGAAGAACATTCAACAACGGCGTGGTTCACATGAGATTTATCTCGATACCTCGAGATCTCATGTACAACCTGAACAGCAGAAATAAACCTAATACTTGCAAAAATCGTTAAAGCGCAAACGTGAGCATAAGGCTCAGCGAGACTAACCCGTCTCACTAGACATATGCAGGGGTGAATACTAAGCATATGTAAGGAATAGCATAAATGGACTCGCCTACAAGTGGATCCTTATAATCATGTTTTTAGTAGCAAATGACATTCTTCAAGCATGGCACATCATTGACTCCACAATCAAACACGAAACACTTTGCTGATGATATGACATGCCCAAAGCACATAATGCTATTATAGCTAAAGTATGGGGAAAACTGTAAACTTTTAATTGTGCTATCTCTAAGCCATATAAAGTTGCAAAACAACTATAATTCAATACATCGTATTCTTTTGGCTTCATTAGTATTTACTACGTCACGATAGTGACAGACAAGTGGTACTCAAATAACCGCGAGGGACGGTGATTGCAATCAGGACACACCCGGACTGCACGACACGCACACCCACGTGGGAGACACCTATGTGTTCTCCTCCCCGCGTTATACGCGACCAATTTTCACCCAAGACCCCAATGTCGACAAACCTCTTCATCCCGAGCAAAAGGCCCCCTACACGGACACGTCAAAACGTTCCGCTAGGAGATTTACACCTTTCTGCCTTCGCATCTCCATTCAAGGACAACCGAGGAGTCTCCACACTACAGTATGGAGTTACATCAGTTTATTGGGCCCATATCCCATTATGCAACATGTACAGTTCACACTTGCCCAACGGTGCCGCATACGGCACGGTCCTCAAGCGACACAGGCAGGGCTATGCGCCCGAGACTCCATCTCGTATTAATTTTATAAGCCATTCTTTCATCTTTCACCCTCATATGAATTTTTATTCCTATCTCGCGAGTAGATTCCAACCACTCGACTTCTACCAATATATCTACACTATTAGCATTGGCAGTTCTACATGTCAAGTTGTAAACCTTTCCAACCCTCCCATAGGATTTGTGGATATGCTAGTGGAGTATCAAACACCTTAAACGTAATGCACAATATCAACTGAATACGTAAATGAATAGAAATGAAAAACTTTGAAAAGCTCTTAAATGCAAACCGGGGCTTGCCTTGTTTTCGACTCTATAACCATGTTAGTTGTTATGGCTTGGTCTTCCTCCGCAGAATTCGCCATGTAATCTTGAAGTTGGAACTCCTCGACATTCACCTCCAAGAGAAACTTCTCCTTGTTCACCTATCATCACGTTCCTATCGACATGATATGCATATAAGTAATTAAGGTAATCTAATAATGGACTCGACGAGTTGTAAAAACCTTAAGAAGAGGCTTGACTAGAAAGATTATATATGTCTGGGATGGGTGGAGAAACTATGGATAAGTCAAGTGGTCATAGTAGTGTCGAGCTGTGAATTGACAGGTGCAATGAAAGCATGTATTGCCATTATTCACTTAACACTTGGAGCTATGCCACTCGAGAAAGCCGAGACTGACTGGTGTGGAAGTGTTGGACTGAATAGTGTAAGAATGACTACGGAATCAAGGTGGAGCATTGAAAGCTTAAGGCATGAGTGAACTATGCAACAAGAGGTCAGGACTCAGAAGGCGACTAATGAAGTTACACAAACTCACTACAGAGTAAACCTAATTAAGTGACCAGTGTGGTCGCAAGGTTCTGAATTAGGATGAATCGATGTGAAACCTTGGCGACACTTGGAAAAGAAGTGAGATCGGCATTGCTTGGACTCAAAGAGTCATCACAAGCACTACTAACCTAATGTGAGTACCAAGACACGTTCAGAGGACCTGTAGGTAAATCAACCGCTACGACTATCTTTGCAAACATCGTCCAAGTTCTTACATGACACTATTGCAGTTCCTTTGCAAGATTGTCCAGATGAGCTTGGTGAACTCCTGGAACTCCAACATAAGGCATTTCCATGTCATGACAACATGCTTTGCCATCTCGGAAAGATCATCTCATCGACGTTCACATCAACCCGGACTCGTCCATGGTGGTGAACGGAACTCCGAATACCACCTTATGAGTCACAAGGTTAGTAGTGTCGACTCGATCGTCGGCAAGCGACCCGACGAACCTGTCATCGATGAAACGACACACCTAGTTAAGCAATTCTTCGGACGGTTAGGAAACAGCATCGACATTAACAAGAAACTCTTATCCAAGGTTTCCCTTGGTCTAGTTTTCCTTGTCGGTCGCAACATTCTCGCTTTACTTAACCATAGTTCATCGGTGATCACCAACATCCGTGGTTCGACCTAGAAGGCATTTTATCGAGCACCTTGGCTATACCTAGGACTCGATCACCCTCATATCGACTAAAACCTAATTTTTCTTGACAACCATTGTCTGACAAGTAATGCTTGTGTTCCAGCACCAGACACATCACAAGCATCCTTCATCTTGATGGCAGGGCACGATGACGGCTCGGAGCGTCACGACGACGTCATGTGGTCAACGACATCGACACGGCTCATGGTGGAGCATCACGAGCACGCACAGACAGGCCAACGTGATACAAATGACAAAGAAGGTCAACTTGGGGATTTCTATAGGAATGATATCAATGCGGAAAATGGACGTACGGCCTGGCGACACATGAGTACCATTGGCGCTCACCATGAACGGACTTCGATGACGTCAAGCAAGGCATTTCAAGGCAAGGCTCACTTTGTAGACATTTCGCCGAATATCTTGGGTGTGTTCGTGATTCTGTCACTTCATCACCATTCAAAGAGCATCTTGGCACATATCTTGGTCGATTGCCACATCATTCTACCCCTGCATCACATACCAGCTCTAAACATCAACAAAGTTGGTTCTTCCCTCGTAAACATTTCATCGAACACCTTAGCTGCAGTCACTAATCTAATCAATCTTGCACAATCAGAGGTAACCTTGGTCTAGTGGTCGATACCATTGTGTCAAAGGCGCGTTCCAACATTTCATTCATCACACCAATCATTCGCCTTGCTTCCAGAACATAGCCACTGCATGGAACATCGCGACGATGTGCCGAGGGCAGCGAGCACAAGCAGGGACAACACGGTGGGCAGCAAGGAGTCTCGCCGGCGGACACGCGGACATGGCGTCATGGCGCTCGCGGTCGACGTGGCAAGGCAAGGCCAGCAGGGACATGGCAGCGGCATCTACACTTGGTGCTTGGCTTGGACAGCGGCAATGGCAGACGACGTAGGGAGCTGGGCCAACGACGTGGATGTGACACGGAGGAGAGGCCAGCACACGACAAGAGGGAACTGTTGGGGCGCCGACGTGCAGCTTCTTGGGCGCAGCGTGGGCAAGGCGCGTGCAGGCAAACTACACGGCCATGGGGTGCCGGCGGTGGGCGGCATGCGGCCGGCGTCGTGGCGCGAGCCGACAGGCTAGGGCAGCGCGGCTGCGCGACGAAGCAGGGGCGGCCGGAACGGAGGCGGAGCGCCGGGGCATTGCAGGAAGGCGAACCGGCGGCCGGGGTGGTGCGGCTCCAGGCGAGGAGGCGCGCGCGGCGGTGAGGGGGCGCGCGCGACCGGCGTGGGCACCGTGCTGCGGGGAGGCAAACGATGACGCTCGTCAGGAGCGGCCAGGGCGAGCGGTGGCCGGCGTGGGGTGAGCAGCGCGTCGTGGTAGCCGGATGGAAGAGCGCGCACGGCCAGGGAGAGGGCGAGCTCAACTAGTGCCAGGAGCAGCGAGACGCACGGGCGCGGAGGGAGGCGAGGTGCCGTCGACAGGAAGGAGTCAGGCGGCTATATGGAGCAGAGCAGAGCAGAGCAGGAAGGAGCGAACTTGATTTCTGCCTCTGAAGATATACATGACATGTGGGACCCACTTCACTCTCCTCCCTTCTCCTTTTCATTTTCAAATAGAGCTAGCAAACATGCTTCAAAAAAAAATATTCAACTTTAGCCTAATGACTAAATAAAATGTGAAGAATTTTATGGTGCAATCATATTTGAGAACTGAGCAAGTTGAATTTTTAACTTAGGTTTGAATTTGATTCAAGCGGTGATACTTGATTCAACGAAATAAATAGTAATTTAGGTTCAAAAATCCTGAAACTTTGAAGTTAACCTTTCTGAACCATAAGGGACCTCAGGAAAAATCTGGAGTTGATTTGGACAACGTTAAGTACAAAGTTTAATTTTGAAGTCGATTTTGATTAAACTCTCAGTACGTGTCCAATAAATGGAAAACTTGCTTCAAAAATTCTTGAAACTTTACCGAGAGTCAATTTGGAATATTAGTAGGTCATGGAAAATTTACAGCCTTAGATTTGAATATTTTTGACAGGTCCAAATGTACAGTAGCATATTCAATTTGTATTAATTTGAATATATATTTGGTACTGCATATTAGTTTGACCTAGAAATCCCCATCTATTGAGTAGCTTAAATCTTTATGTGAACCTAGTTTGAACAGTAGCTTGATTTGAGTTTTGGAATGTCCCATTTTAGGGTTGGAATAATTCCTTTTCTTTCTCTCTATTTTGTTTTCTTTTCCTCCTTGAATTTTCACAGAAAAGGTGAATACTTGGAAATTAAAGATTTTACACCTTAAGTTCTAATATACATTGGCAACCCTGTTCTATATGTACAATTTTAACAAGTTCCTATTTTTAGTGAACATTGGTTGACTAATATGGTTCATGTGAGTCTGGATTTCCAAGTCCACTTTCAAAAAAATTTAAGTTCGCATTTTTGCGTTTTTGTTCTTCCGAAAAGTAGGCTTTTACAGTCAATTTCTTAGAGATGACGACGCATCATCATCAATTAGGGCCCGTCTTCAATATGGGCAGAAACCGGGCCCACCTAAGCCGTAGTCGAAGATGACCCAATTGCATCGTCATCAATAGTAGATTATATACGACGATTAACCTAGAATCGTCAACGATAAGCCTTTGGGCCTTATAGAAGACTGTTCACCGTCAACAACAAAGGCCTCGTAAAAATGGGCCAAAAATAGGGCCCACCCGATTCATAATTGTCGATGGTGACCTAACACCGTCGACTATTACGGACTATTTTCGGCTCTCGCGCGACCAATTCCTCATTTGCCTCCTTCCTCAACCTCATTCGCGCCACCCGCTGCCTCGTTTGGAGCACCACCGTCGCTTGTCGTCGGAGCACTACCGTCGCCAAGCGGTACACCGCCCCGGCCCCTCCCATCCGCCTTCTCCCCACTGCCTCTCCCCTCCGTATGCTGCCTCTTCCGTCATGCTCCGCCCCTTCCTCTGTGCACCGCCTCCCCACCACCTCCTCCCGCCGTGCGCCGCCCTCTCGCACCACCAGCACCTCCTCGCCACTTGCGCTGCCCGTCGCCTCCTCCCCACCACCACCACCATGCAGCGCCACCGTGTGCCACCCCCTCCCCACACTGCCCCACTATCCATCTCATTTTCCATTAATTTTTTTCTTCATTTTTGTACATGAATCTGCTGCTGTGTGCATTACATTTTGAGCTTTGAAAATGTTTAGCAAGAGAGTAGAGAGAGGGAAAGGTAGAGGGACAGTGTCACGGCGGCGCCATTGGGATGGAGAACTAGCTAGGGTTCGAGTCGAAGCTACCACCACTGGACCTGCGATATGAGAGAGTAGAGTTTTAGTGTCGTCGCTAGTGGCCACTTCACCACTCACTTCCTTGACGATGGCGTGTTGAGGGCTAGGGGTTGTGACAGAAAGAGAGATAGAGGGAGATGAGGAGAGAGGGAGAGAGAGGAGATGGCAGCGATGGCCAGTCCCGCAAGGCCCGATTAAGAGGCAGCTCGACAAGCCCGATAGTGGGACTGTAGACGATGGTGGGCCGGCCCAGCACTGGCACGACCCGACTAGCCCATTACTGGTTACCTCATATATAAACGGATTTTTTTCTGCCGAGTCCGGTCAAACCCTAGTTGCCACTCGGTCGTCTGCCTCCTCCCGATTCCTTCGCCTCCTACTTGCCTCGTCCCCCGTCTCTCTCCCTTGGGTTGTGGTCGTGCCATCCCCTCCGGTTCTACCTCTCATGGTTGTAGCATCGCGCCCTCCCCCCCTCGGTTCTCCTTCCTGTGGTCGCAGCATCGTGCCCTCCCATCATGTTGTTGCGCCTCGTTTCTTGTGATGAAGGATGGGGCCCACAGGTCTCGACCTAGCGGCCAGGGCGGCGACAGCCTCTCACATGACTAGCAATTTGATAGGGCGAGCTCATGCAAAGGAGAGCGACAAGAGACCGGCGTGGTCCATGCGTGTGCCACAGTTTCTTTGAAAACTAGGTAGCCTCTTGCCAGAACGATTCAAACCGGAATCGTTGTGTCTTTCGTGGGCGTGCCTAAGGACGAAGCAAAAGTGAGCAATGGTCCAAGAGAGAAGATGATGGCGGCAGCATACAGTAATCCGGATGAGCAAATTCCCACTTTATTGTTTCAGAATACATGGTCCAGGGGAGCTAGTGTTGGATTTCGTTGCTCGTTGCTCCAAGTATACCTTCGTCCTTAAAGTGGCAACTCAATTATCTCACTCGACCACGACCCTCCTGTCGCGGAATCCTCCTTATCATCACCATGACCCTCGATTGCTTGCAGGAGCCTGATGAATTCTTCAATTGACACAACTGAGATATCGAGGACCGAATCAATTGCGATGGTGACTTTCGCGTATTTCTTTGGCACCGCCCGTAGGTACATGGCGGCGACCTTCCTGGGATCCTCCTGGTCATCAAGGATCTCTAATTCTTGCACCATCCTGCTGAGACGAAGTGCAAAGTCATCAAGCAACTTGCCGTCGAGGAACACAACATTATCGTATTGCCTCTAAACGCGTTGCACCGCCGCCTTCCTTGCACGGTTTGAGGCAAGGTGGGAGGTCTCCAAGTGATCCCAAGCGGCCATGGCGTTGGGCTTCACCGCCAGCGTGTAGGGCGGTGCCGACGCTGATGGTCATCAACAATACATGCGCGTGCAACATCATCGACATGACGTCCCCTTTTTACTTGAAGAACTGCACTGAGTATGGGGGTGTAGTATTAAATTGGCGGCGTTATGCTATCGAAATTTTAGGACCTATCCTGGACAACAGATGTAGAATAATAATGGTTTGCCTGCTTTGAAGGTATACCCTCAGACATGGCTGAAGACCGCAGTTGGATGTATACTGGTTGGAAAAACAATGGGAGGCACTCAAAGGAGTGGTTCACCAAGATGAATGCTTTCATAGAACGAGCTTTCTCGTTGTCAAGCAACAGCAAGGTGCGGTGCCCATGTATCAAATGTCAGAATGTGAAGTGATTCAACAAAGTGACATTGACGTATCACTTGTGTGGAAACGGTTTCATGCAACATTATGAGTTGTGGAAATTTCACATCAAGACACCTTCCCAAGTCATAGAAGATTGAGATGAGGTTGATAGCACTGGGGTCGATAGGATGGATGAGATGCTTGAAGCCATAAATCTTGAATTGACGGAAGATCCTCCTACAACGGAGGTTGAAGCGTTCTTCAGGCTTGTCAAAGCTTCTAAACAGTCGTTTCATGAACACACCAAAGTGACGATCCTTAGTTTCATGACTAGATTTATGGCAGCTAAGTCTACATATGCCTTCTCCAATAACTGCTACAATGATCTCGTCAAATTGATCAGCGATGTCCTTCCACAGGCTCATAAATAGCCTAAAGATAATTATCATTTTATGAAATTGATTTCTAGGCTTGGTATAGACTATGAGAAGATTGATATGGGCCCAGACAACTGCATGCTTTTCTGGAAAGAGCATGCCAATGAGAACAAGTGTTTAAAATGTGATAAAGCGAGATTTGTTGAAGTTGTTAATGATGATGGTAAAAAAGTAATGACTGAAGTCGCACAGAAGCAGCTTCACTACATGTCTATCACACCTAGGTTGAAGCGCTTGTTTCTCTAAAAAAAACAGGCAGACACGTGAGGTGGCAAAAAGAAGGTCGACGTGAGAAGAACGGAATCATGGTGCACCTGTCCGACGGTGAAGCATGGAAAGCACATGACCGCTTCGATCTAGATTTTGCAATGACGTGAGAAATATTTGCATTGTGTTGGCGACAAATACCTTCTCACCGTTCAGTACAAATGCAACACCATACTGTTGTTGGCCTATGTTCGCAATTCCGTACAACTTACCACCATCTCTTTGTATGAAGTATTAGTTCATGTTCGTTTGCCTTATTATACCTAGACCAGATCATCCTAGTTCACAACTAAACCTGATGTTGAAGTTGTTGATTGAAGATTTGAAAATATTATGGACAGAAATCTAAGTGTACAACGGTTACAAAAAACAGAAATTCAACCTTTGAGCTACATACTCGTGGTCTGTCCATGATTTTCTAGCTTACGACATGGTTTCGGGCTGGAGAACTCATGGTCGTTTGACATGTCCGAAATGTGCTTCAGACAAGGAATGTTTTTGTTTAAATCATGGTGGCAAAATTTGCTACTTCGATTGCCACAGATTATGTTTACCTCCGAATCACGTATTTAGGCAACAGAAATATGCCTTTAGGAAGAACACCGTTGTCAAAAAAGGACCACCGCAACGTCTCGAAGGGTCGAAGATTGCTGAATAGTTGAACATCTTAGTGCCAGATGAAGGTCGTCCTGGATATATTGTTGGTTACAAAGACGACCACGATTGGACTCATATATGTGCACTTTGGGAACTACCGTATGTGATGTCCTTAATCCTAATGCATAACATTGATTTCATGCACCAGGAACGTAACATGGGCAAATGCACCATAAACACATGCTTCGATCTGACGGGAACAAAAGACAATATAAAGGCTTGTAGGGATTTGGCAGAGGTTTGTAAACGTCCAACTCTCAAGCTAATCGAATCTGGTGGCAAAATGGGTGCTTCTTTCTATCTTCGACCAAAAGAAAAGAAAAAAGTCTTCGAATGGTTGAAAACGTTGAAATTCTCAGACGGTTATGCTGCTAGCCTGAGATGAGCCATAAATGTTAAGACTGGAAATCTCACAAGGTTGAAAAGTCATGATTATCACATAATCATGGAAATACTTCTGCTGGTTATGTTTCGGGGCTACATCGACAATGCGATGTGGAAGGTGTTAGCCGAGCTTAGCTACTTTTATAGATAGCTTTGTGCTAAAGAAATCATAGACGAGATGATGGAGAAGTTGGAAAAGGAGATACCAATGCTTTTATGTAAGATGGAAAAAGTTCTCCCTTCATGGTTCTTCAATCCAATGCAACATCTTCTAATCCATCTTCCATATGAAGCTAAAGTGGGCGGCCCCGTGCAATATATGTGGATCTATTATGTTGAAAGAGCACTTAGGTGTATTAAACCAATGGTTCGCAATCGGGCAAGGGTTGAAGGATGCATCGCCGAAGCATACGCCATTTAGGAGATAGGATACATTTCAAGCGTCTATTTTGCAGAAGAACACAATATTAATGTTTCTACGTTGTGGTACAATATAGATGAAGCACCCCCTTATAGAAGCTTCTCCATTTTTAAAACGAGAGGCACCACTGTTGGTAGTGGCACAAGCTATGATGTTGAACCTAATGATAAGACAACTGCTTTGATGTACATGTACGATAATATAGAGGGTATGAATGAATATTTTAAATAATTGTTTGTTCAACATCTACAATAATTAGTGTTTTGTGTTATACATATATGCTAATCATTCTTTTTTCTTAATTAGCGAGTTCGATCAACAAAACTGGATATCTAAGCAGCAACCTACAAGCAGACAAATACAATTGATGCAATACAATGGAGTACATGGAGGGCCTAACTTCCTATCATGGTTTCATGCACAGTGCAGAAAAAAAGTCAGCATCCATGAAGAACCACGACAATTGTCCTACGGATCCATTAAAATTAAAAGCTACGGTCGATACGACGTCAGTGGGTTTTAATTTCGTTCAACTGAATTTGAAGCTCAACGTCCTTTCAGAGCAACATGTAACACTGAAGTTGTGAAAAGGGCTGTTGACGACCAAGGACGTGAAATTACTTATTATGGGATCATTAAAACATCCTTAAATTCAATTTTGTGGGGAATAAGGTCCTTAATGTAGTCTTCTTTGAGAGTGATTGGTTTGATCCTAACAATGGAACTCGAGAAAACCAATTTGGCATGGTAGAAGCCAAACACAAGGACTGACTACGAGGCTGTGACACCTTTGTCCTTGCACACCAAGTCGAGCAAGTGTATTATCTATGTTATCCATGCGAAAAGCTTAAATCTTGGGGGGTTGTACATGAGGTGAATTCTCATGAGCGGTTATATACACCAGACGTTGCTGGATACCTTGATGATGAGGTTGATGTAGTTTACCAAGAACAAGAGTTGCCATACTCTTTTGTCGTCGAGCCTGATTTTGGACTCGATGAATTAGTTGGAGATGCGGAAGACATAGAGACTAGTGAGATGCGAAAACGAAAACAGAAACGGGCGACTGCCACAACAGAAGATCTATGGTCTGGTTTACGTAGTAGAGTACATCGTGATGTTGATGGATTTTAAAATTTAGTACAGGTAACGTTTCTTTCATGTCTTCTTTTCTTTTTTGTACTTTCATTAAATTCATTAACTTTCTTAAACGGGTTCCTCCTTTTTTAAACAGGATGTCGTCGAGCAGCAACAGACGAGGAGGGGTAGGGGCGCGGCGCTTTCTGCCACCGATGGTCATGAGAGGAGAGGAGATCTTCCATGGCAGTCAACTTAGCGGGGGGTAGACGGGCTCAGTTCGTGAGCCATCTACCGGAGTCGTTACGTGGACTTGTACATGGTCACGATAGGTAAAGAACATTTAATTACATAAACGATATAAATAATTCTTTATTCTATAATATGAATATTTAAAATTTTTAGGAAGACTCTATGTCCGCGTTCACAAAGGCTAGGGTGTGTCCTTTTTTGGTGCCTTCTTCTTCAGTGGCTTCTGCTTTAGAGCCTCCTTCTTCAGAGCCTCCTTCTTCGGAGCCAGTGCAGCTGGGTGACCCAACTCCTGGGTCACATGCTTTGGAGCAGGTTCCACAGCAGCAGACTAAGAGGAGCCACTACGTGCCTCCTCCTCCAGCTCCTGCAAACCCAAACGATCACATCGTTATTCCTCTGATTGGCGATAGGTAAGTAAATCTCTAACAATCCAATTTAGATTCTTCTAGACTTATATATATATATATATATATATATATATATATATATATATATATATATATATATATATATATATATATATATATAGACACACACACACACACTAATTGAGAATCATGTATGAGGACTTGGGAGGATGCTTCGTTCATGGGCCAAGGACGCCACGTGTTGGTGAAAAGTATCCTGGCCCGTCTAGTCCGTTTGCACTACCTCGGTGTAGTGAACGGATGCGCTGCCACGTCCTGGGATGACTACTATAGGGCCCAGGACATTCTTCAAGGCATCCACCAGGAGGCTGTTTGGCAGGACTTCATGTTAAGTATGAACAATACTTGTGTAATACAAATTTAATATAAGTTACATACATTTACTTGTATATTTCTTTTTCAGGCATGATATTGTTTGGAGAACGAGGTCGAGTAGACAGATCACATTCGTCTCGTCTTCCATAACTGCGCCAGGAAGATCATGATAGAGTCACTATCATCGGCTCGCATTGAAGCTACGACTACGTACTGCAAGTTGCATCCAAATGAGTGTGAGCCGGGGAAGGAACCGATCGACACGTACTTGATGGAGGTGCAATATGCAGAGTTAAAGTTTTTAGTTTACTTTTCTTCATTATGTGATAGAGATCAATATTTTCATTCAATAATAAATTTGTGCAGGTCATCATAGCCTGGCTTGACAGCCGCCCGAACGCGTACCGTGGCCTGTGTGCTCTTTGGGCGAGCGAGGGCTTCCATGCACTTTGTAAAACTCGTTGAGAGAGTAGAGGGACCGAGGGAAAACATCGCTTGGGTGGGGACGACTACATACGCCTCGCGAAACGGATCGTATGTGCTACTCGCATTCTATTAAGTAATTTAATTATCTTCATTGTGCTAACATGTATCAACAGGAGCACGAGAGCGGTCAGTAGCCGGCACCTATCGAGGTGCGGAAGAGGGGTCACTTGGAATGTGACCCGTCGTAGCCTGACCAGCTGTCTTCTCAGACGGCGACACAGACTTTGGTGAGTTATTTTTTTAACTTAATTGAATTCTCTTTAATAGTTCTAATGACGTTATTTTTTTGTATTTTCAGGCAAAGTACGGTGAGGAGGAGCGAAGGATTCAAGGCGAAGAGTTCGATTGGCAGAGCGCACCAATCGTCCCTGAAGCCACGTATGCAAGCGGTGGTGGGAAACCTCACGGAAGGTGAGCTTTGTTATTTTCAATTTAATGCTACCAACGTCGAGATACAAAAATGTGCATGTTAGCCATCATCGATGGAGTAGTCAACTCGAGGCAGGTGCGGGCTTCCTCGAGGGCTTCTTTATTGCATCAGGGCGGATCTAGCGGCAGCCGTGCGAGACGAGATATGGAGCTCCAGAGTCTTCGAGAGGAGCTCCAGAGGACTCAAGAAGCGCTCAGGGCTATGGACGAGGCATAGAGGGCAAGGCACGAGTATTAACACCCGTTCATGCTACAGATGCAAACTGCCATGCAGGTACATTCTAGATGTTGTACTTAACATTTTTAATATATAAATGACATGTATAATGATTTGCTTAGTGTTTGCAGGCTCTGTTTCCAGGACAACCGCTTGTCTTTCCGCAATGGGCGCCTCCAGCGATACCGCAGCTGCAAGTGCCGACGATAGCAGCTCAGGTAAAAAATTATTCAAAATATCTTAAACTAGTTAAACTTGTCCAAATTTAGTAAAATATGCATTTTTTTGCATGTAACATGTCTTACCACACATGCACATCACAGGGATCACAAACGGAGGCTCAAAGTCCGTCAACTAAGATTCCGGTGCTTGGAGACTGCAGGAGGAGGAATTTCCGAACTCCGGTGGCAGCGGATGGGGTAGTGTCTGATAGTCAGGGAAGCTCCTCGCTTGAATTTTTAGTTACAATTTTTGACATTGCCTCTGGATTTTGATTTATATGATGAAAAAAAGAGTAAAATGCAATAGTGGTCGAAGATTGTGCTTGTTAGACTATGCTTGTTAGATTGAATAGATATTGCAGAATTCAGACAACAGTGGATCAACTAATTGTTCTTGGACAAAAAACAATAATATTTCCTCAATGCTTGTAAAGAAGCCCCAGACTTAGGTTGTTTAGGCCTCCAAGACTTGCGAGGAGTGAAGAACGAGCCTAGACTTGGGTTTTAGAGTCATTTTCCTGCTTTTGACATTCTTCTATGCAATATTGAGTGATCTGTGCTTTTGACACTCTTCACGTTGCGCAGGTCTTCATGTTGGCTATTGGGCAAATGTGGTTGTATTTTGCTTCTTTGTCGTTGTTGTTTTGGCTTCACGAACTCTCAAAGTGTGTAGTGGCATGTGTATAGTGTTTTGAAATGCTATTATTGTGATATATATGCTTGTAAATCTATTTCTGTATGTCTTTGTGATCTGGCCATCGAGCCAGGGCAGCAATTTTTGTTTTTTTTTTAAAAAAACTGCATACCTTATCGACGACGATTTTCAGGGCACTGTCGTCGATACTGGCTATTTATCATCGATGATTCCGGCAATCCGTCGAGGATAAGCTCTATCAATGCTGTTTTCCGCCCGGCCATCATCAATAATAGCAAGTTATCGTCGATGGTCACCAAAAGCCCGTCGACGATAACATTCAGTATCGACGATGGTTGCCCTTAAACCGTCGTCTATAAGTGTTTTATATATGACGGTCCGGGCCACCGTCATTGATATGCTCACCCCCCCTGCCACGTGGACGCCCTTATTGACGACAGCTAAATCCGGCCGTCTTCGATAAGCACATACCGTCATTTATAGCTTATAGACGGTGGTATCTACCTTATAGATAACGGTTTCCAGCCGTCGTCTATTATCGCAATTCCTGTAGTGACCAGTGTTCTCCGAGCCAAAAGCGCCGATAGAGGCGGACAGCTGGCTCCGTACTATTGAGTCAAAGCTTGAGTTGTTCCAGTGCAGCGAGACTCAGAAGGTACCGTTTGAGGTAGGTCAACTGTACGGTTGTGCCGGTGTTTGGTGGGCAGAGTATGTTGCCACCAAGGCTGTCGGACGTGAGATTTCATGGACTGAATTTCGAGAGATGTTTCACGCTCGCTATTTTTCTCCTATGATTATATTGTGGAAATGTCGGCAGTTCCTGGATCTACTACAAGGTGAGAGTACTGTTCTCGAATATGCCAGGGCATTCGGCAACTTAGCATTGTATGCTCCGGAACACGTGCATACAGAGGCCATGAGGCTTGATATGTTTCTACAAAGGCCTAAACCTCATGCTCATGTCCCATCTGGCACTAGTTCAGTGCAACAACTATGATACCTTATCTAAACCTGCAATTACGGAAGAGGATGTTATCTGATGTCGCCGAGCAGAGAAAAGAAAGAGGAATGTCCTGCAGAGCGATGTGGAAATTACTTCACAGAAACACCGGTCTGTGTGCACTCGATTCAATCAAGGTGTCCAGCCTGAGGTGCAACCTTCACAAATTCAAAGTCGTCCATTGGAAGTACAGAGTTTTTTACCACCACCACCGCCGCAAAAACAAGTTTTAAACACCACAACCTTAGCAGCAGCAATTGGTACCTTGCGCACCACCAGTGCAGCAGCGTGCACAAGATTATCCAATTAACCAGCAAGGCAGCAAACCAGCATCAGCCCAAGCCACTAATCTGCATCAACACCAGAACAGGGAAGTGAACTCAAAGGCCAGCAGCATCCACCACATGGCAAATTAGGGAACTCCGAAAGGAGAGATCGTTTGTCCGTAGTGGTGGATTAGGATAGTACTTCGACAACCAACTAGTGTAGTGGTGGATTACATAGCGTTTCGACAAGCAACTAGTGTAGCTTTTTACTATGCCCATGTGTAATAAAACCAGAAACACTCAAGCTTTGTGAGAATAAAGGTTGTAAATTGTATGTTGCCTGCCTTTTCTCACTTCTATAGTTAAATTTGAATTCTACAACCTTGGGTAAAGATATGAAAAGAGCGTCCTCATTCAACACTTTTCATGACCAACATTATTCAAACCTTGCCAAACCTGAGATGATATTATAATGTTTTAACTTTCTTACCCATCCTTGCTCAAACTAATAAAATAAATGCACCATACCTTATGCATAATTCCCCGGGGATTACGTTGTGTGTGCATAACATCATCCAATTTGCGATGCATCATGAAACATGAGTGATACTTCATTTTGAGCAACAATATGTACCTCCATTCAAATACTTAAGTATTGTCTTATAATCTGATTTGTGTCCGACTCTTGTGATCAGCATCTTGCTTGAGCCTTCTTCTTTGACTAATGCATGGGTAACCAATTACTCAACCTCCCTTGTTGATTGAACAAAAATTAACCTTCGTTCTTGTATAGATTCAAATATCTAATTGTGGAAACAATGCTACGCTTGATTCATGAGGTTGTCCACTAATTGACCAACCTCGTTAAAAACTTTGATCCTCTATGATTGCAAGATTATCGTTGATTCATATTGTATGGTGATATTGACATATCCAAAGACCTTGTAGTTGCTATACATTTAGTGGCTTTGCTGTGTTAACCCTATATGAGAGATGACATTGTTACCATTCTCATGGCCCCACAAAGTAAGCCAATTGTTGACTAAATCTTTGAGAAACAAAATATGGATGAGGTTAATGATTCATTGATTAATCTCGCGAACTCCATTGATTCATTTATTGGAAATACTACACTAAGTTTTTAAGAACTCGGTTACACAAAGCAAGTGTCAAGAACAGCTGCAACTACGAGTAGAATCATCAATATGCTCAAGGGGGTTCAAGAACAAATGTTGATTCTCCAAGTAAAAGACTAGGGCAATAAAGTCTTGATTACAGAAATATCAAGAATTAAGGAAGCCAAATAGTACAGATCCCTATACGTCCTACTGCGAATAAGGGTACATCATTTCAACATAAAGAGAGAGCTCAAGACACTGATGTAGCTTTATGTTTGGAAGACGTAAACTTTACGATCTGACCTCATTCACGTCGAGTATCTGGATCAGATTTGCAATAAGAAGACACCGGTTACAAGAGCTGGATGATATGGCATACCAAATAATTTGGACTAACCACACAGTAAAGGAAGTTACGTGAATAGGTGAGAAGTTTCATCGATGCGTTTACTCGGAATGGTTAGTGTCATGTCATCAATGTCCTATTTACCCTCTCTCTTTTCCACCGTAATCCCGGGACAAGATTCTTTTAAGGGCAGAGGGATGTAAAAGACATAAATTCCAGATGATCATTTCAACTTTGAAGCACAAGATAGCTGACCACAAGAGTAGAAAATAAATAAAAATGTTAAATGGAGAATCAATTCAAACTTCAATCGAGGAATCCAAAAATTCAAATATGGCTCCTGTTCAAACTGAGTCAAAATGAAAATCTGAGCTCACCAATAGGTTCCAAATATTTCAAATATACATCATGCAAATTTTCATAATTTTTTAGGCACATTTACTAGTTAATTCGATGTGCACATTGATTTCAATTCAAATTCAAATTCAAATTTGTATTTGAATGAAAACTGATAAAATGAGGAATTAAATTCAAGAATTTGATTCTGCACATGTGTTTTGGCCTCTCCACAAAAATATAGCAATTTTGGAGCAAGTTGCTAAGAGTTTTAACTACAACAGGATAAGGGTAATTCAAATTTGAATTAAAAAAATCAAATTTGAATTTCAATTAGGACACCTAATCAAAATCCAGATTTGGGTGCCTAATATTCAGAATAGTGTCTCTGTCAAATGTAACCAAATCTGGAGTTATTTAGTGGAGATATTTCATGTGAGAAAGAAGGGATAAGGAGGAGGATTGTTGTGGGATCCACCTTTCATGCAGAGAACAACAGAGCAGACGTGCACTGTTTCTCCGCTCTTCCAACGCACGCCACCGAGCCATGCCGACATAGCCACCGACCTGCTTCCCTCCCAACATGAATCCAGCGCACGCACACGGCATCATGGCGCCCTCATCTGCTCCTTGCGTTTCTGTTCATTTCGCCAAACCCTAGCTGCTCCCCTCATGCCATTTCTTTGCCAATGAGGTCACTTCTCCATTCGCCGCCCGATTCTGTCCAGCACGGTGAGCCCTGTCCCTATTTTGTTGTGGTTATGGCTTTACAAGCTATGCGCGCAGTTTCCTGACCACACTTCGGGCAGCTCGACCTTCCCCGACAACGTTCTCGGCGTTTCCGTGGCCGCCAAGTCGATGCTTTCCTCTGTTTCCCACATGGCCAACGCGTCCCTGTGCAACCGAGCCATCTTCCACGCCACAAACGACTCCACAAGGTTCACCTCATGCTCCTTTAGCGTCCCTAAGCTCGGTTCTATCGCTCCCAGGACTTCTCTCACCCTAATTTCCATTGTTCTACTGATGGCCCCCATGAAAACCGAAGCTTCACCGCGGCAATTCGGTTTCCACACTCAATAATCCTTCATGACAATTATATCTTATTATTTAGACCCCCTAAAAAACCTATTAGAGGAAACAGATTTGAAAAAGGTAGAGATATGGTGCTCGAATATGAGTTCTTCCCGCCGCCAAGATGAAACCCTAGCTGACTGTGAGCTTTGTAATTCCTGTCGTTTTCACCCCGATTTGGTTCTAGTTATGGATTCCTCATGCTCCCACAGATCTGTTGGACCAATTTCTGAGTATTGTAGTGCCTTCCCGTGCATTGCCAAGCTCACCAGAGTGTGCCGCGCCGCCTCCGCCATGGGGAGGTCATCTCCCGCTGTGCTCGGCGCTCCCCGACCCCACAGCCAAGTGCCCCATCAAGACTCACCCCCTGGCGGCCAGTCCAGGAAGAGAAGGAGTTGGGGAGGGGCATTGTGGCGGTTAGTGCCGCCGCGCACTACCGGGCGTCGCCATGAGCGCCGCTGCAGTGTGGAAGTAGGAGAAGAGTAGGCCGGGCCCGCTTGTCATTGGCTTTTTGTCATGTGTGGGATTTCATGTGGCACCTTTATCTATTGTGGCCACACGGTGCAACCCTGCGGCCAGGTGTTGCCCCAGTCTGGATGGCCCATTTCAAATGGGCGGGGCCAGGTTAAGAATTTAAAGTTTCCAATAAAGAAATAATTCCAGATTCATAGCAAATTTCAAAAATAAATTACTCCTAGTAAAATTGCTCAAAAAATTCCAAATAAATTCTGGTAGACTCATCTTGATCCCAATTTTGCAGTGGCGCAATTGGTTGGACTTGACAATCCCATAATTTTCATAATTAATTCCTTTGAGCTAATTTCTTGGGAAATTAATTACTCCTGTTTTGCTAATTGGAAAATTCCCTATTTTGGTCAGGATACTCATCCAAATAGAGTTGTCCAGTAAAAATTCAAGTTTATTGGACTTCAGTTTCTGGGTGAATTAGTGTTCCAATTCTCTTGGTCTTTTGAAAATTCTGAAATGTACAGAAACATTTCCAGATTTTATTCCAAACTTATAAATACAATTTCTCACTGTAGGAAGCTCAGAAAATTATGAAACAAATTTTCCTAGAACCAGTGAGACCTCCTCTAACAATATCATCTGCTGTTAGCCATGACAAAGCTCCATATTGCATACTAAAATTCATTGAAGCCACTTTTTGTTCGAATTTTAGAGACAACAAGCTTCCTTGAACATCTCCAATTCACGACCCAGATCCTCATAATAGTACCCAGTATTCAATGTAAAAATTCCTGCTCCTTTAGGTTTGATCTTAGATTAGAATCCATTCAATGTGTAACTTCATCACATAATGGTATTATCGAAGTTCATAATCCAAATTCTTCCAATTCAACTCTAATAAGCTCAATCCTTACTACCAGCACTAATAACAACATTTATTCTTCTCTGTAGTCCTTTTACAATAAATGTTTTCATATTGTCATTCTTATAGTTTTATTGGCTAAACTATATTCTTCCATATGAGACATACACCGCTTTAATCCATAATCCAGCAAGTGTCCACTTGTTCCTCCCCTATTATCCTTGCATAGCAGAGGCACATTCTACATTCCTATCTAGGTCTAATTTTCCTCAAGTTATAAACGTCTTTACTAATTACATTATTAAATTGTATTCTTCTTATGAACATATTCATATCAATAGTGAACGCGACGAAAGCGATTAACGAGAAGATCGATTTGAGGAGGAGAAATATTTATTGGAGCTGCTGTGATGGGATCCATCGACGGACCATCTTAACTGGATCTTCACTGACTTTTAAATCACAACTTAAGGCAAGCCCCGATCTGCATTTATGTGCTTTTGCAAAGTTTTGATTTGTATCACTTATGTCTAGGGTGAATTTTGTGCATTAGGGCTAAGGTGCTTGTCACTCCACTTGCATGACCCACAAATCCCATGGAGTATTGGTTAGGCCTACAGCTTGACGAGTAGAAAATGACATGTTAATGTTTTGAGGAATTCGCTAGAAGTCAAGTAGATGGAATCTACTTGCGAGATAGGGTTTGTATCACACAAGAATGGTTAAAGTACGACAACAGGGTATGAATATGAAGTTGAGACCGAGCAGTGGGATAGTATGCATTGAGACGTGGTCTAACGTGCGTAGCCTTTCTTGTGTCGATTGGGGACCAATCCATGTGCGGCCCCGCTGAGCAAGTTTAAACTGTACCAGATGCATACTTGGCATATGAAACCCAAGAAACTGATGTAACTTGATAATCTGGGTGTCGAGGAATAGCCTGCTTTCGATAGGGGTGGGTTGAGGGCAGCAAGGTGTGAATCTGCCGGCGGGCACATACACGTTCTGTGCGGGGACCTTATGCGTACGATAATGGGACCGGTTCAGTGTTTCAGTTTCTTGTGAAAGGTTGCTGAGCATGACGTCGCGAGGAGCACAACACGCTTCTTACGCACGGGTGTGCATGACATGTTATCCGGGTGTCTATTGATTGCAATCACCGTCCCTCACGGATTTTTGAGTACCGCTTGTTCACTGTGTCATGACATAGTAAATATTTAAGAAGCCAGAAGAATATGATGTATTGAATTATTATTGCTTTGCAACCATGATTGCTATAGAATATGCTCACTAAAGTTACTCTTTATGAACATTTAACCTGTTGCTAATAACTTGATAAATAAGGATCCTTGTTGTGTGTTGCTAGTGTGTAGCGTCCCCATGTTGGATGACTGCACTTTTGCATAGCTAGGCCAAGAGTTTATCTATGAGTATGACTTCTGTTGTATATTGTGTATTATAAAAGACTTCCGCTGTTTCTATAAATAAAACTTTGTATTTTGTCGTATTCTTTTCGTGTGTGGTGTTGGGTGCCACATCGCACGGCACCACCCTCTGTGATTCCTGGAATGTGTGGACCCAGTCCTCACACATTAGCATAATTATCCTACTCATGACCTTGAACTTGCAGCCCTGGTGCATGCTTTGAAGATATGGAGACACTACATTCGTGGTCATAGGTGTTAAATTTATACGGATCACAAGAGTCTCAAGTACATTTTGACACAAACAGACTTGGATTTGAGGCAACGGACATGGTTGGAGCTCACCAAGGATTATGATTTGGGAATCAACTATCACCCGGGGAAGGCTAATGTAGTGGCCGATGCTTTGAGTCAGAAAGGAGTAAGCCACCAACTCATGGTTCGGGAGTTGCCATCCATGCTATGCAAGGAGTTAGAATGGTTGAATTTTGGATTTTTGAATTAGATGGGAATAATGGAGTTAAATCTGACCTTGGAACAAGAAATTCGAGAAGGTCAAACAAAGGGTAAGGAAATCCAAGAAATTAAGGAGAAGACCTAAGAAGGGAGAGTATTCAGATTTGATGAGGATGACCGTGGCACTCTATGGCTTGGGAAGAGGATTGTTGTGCCTAACGTGAAGCGTCTCCGGAAGACGATATTATAGGAGGCAAATGACTCACTTTACTCCATCCATCCCGGCAATACGAAGATGTACAAGGATTTGAAGACTTGCTATTGGTGGGACGGCATGAAAAGGACATAGCCGAATATGTTGCATTATGTGATGTGTGCCAACGAGTGAAGGTTGAACATCAAAGGCCAGCTAGACTATTGGAGCCATTGAATATTCCAGAATGGAAGTGGGAAGAAGTTGGTATGGATTTCATAGTTGGTTTACCTCACACTTCAACGGGATATGATTCAATATGGGTTGTTGTGGATCGGTTGACAAAACCAACTCATTTCATTCCTGTGAAGACTATCTATAGTGGTGCAAAGTTGGTAGAATTGTATATGGAAAGAATAGTGTGCTTACATGGAGTGCCAAAGAAAATAGTGTCCGATAGAGTCCTTAATTTACCTCAAGGTTCTAGCAAAAGATGCATGAGTCTATGGGAACTTTGAATTTTTGTTCTGCATATCAACCTCGAACGAACGGACAAATCGCGAGAATGAATCATATATTGGAGGACATGCTAAGAGCTTGTGCGCTAAAGTATGGTGGGAGTTGGGACAAAAGTCTGCCATATGCTAAATTTTCCTACAACAACATATATCAAGCAAGTTTGAAGATGTCACCACATGAAGCATTATATGGGAGAAGGTGTAGAAAACCTTTGTTCTGGAATGAGACAGGAGAGACTCAAGTAGTTGTACCTGATGTAATACAGGATACCGAAAAGCAGGTTCAGACAATCTGCAAGAATTTTGAGGGCTGCTTAGTCACGACAAAAAGGCTATGCGGATAATAGGCAAAGAAACTTAGCCTTTTAAGTGGGAGACTTCGTATACCTCATAGTGTCACCCATGCGAGGTCATAAGTTGTTTAACATCAAGGGCAAGTTGGCACCTCGCTATATTGGACCATTCAAGATTTTGGGCAAACGTGGAGAAGTGGCATATAAGTTGGAGATGCCAGCACATCTTTCTGATGTTCGTGATGTGTTCCATGTTTCTCAGCTCAAGAAGTGTTTAAGGGTACCGGAAGAACAAGTGCCAATGGAAGAATTGGAATTATAGGCAGATTTGACCTATGCAGAGCAACCTGTCAATATTTTTGAAACCAAGGAGAGGGTCATAAGAAACAAGATGATTCGATGGTGAAAAGTGCAATGGACGCATCATGCAGAATCAGAAGCAACCTGGGAGCTAGAAGAAGATCTCAAGAGAGAACATTCCTATCTCTTCTCTTCTACGTCGAATCTCGAGGGCGAGATTCATTTTAAGGGGTGTAGGTTTGTAACACCCTCTTTTTCATCCTTCATGCATTGCACACATTCTTATACGTGTTTTATATTAAGAAACACAAAAAGGAACAAGATTAAAATGAATTCGAATCAAAACAACACTAAAAACTGGTTTTAGAGCGGACTTGTCCGGACTAGACCCCGGACTAGTTCGATTTTTGCCCCTGTTGTTTTTCGTTTTTCGGACTTGCATGTTCTTGTTGTGGACTAGTCTTAAATCAAATTCGTTGTTTCTCGGACTTGTCTATTATCTAGTAAGGACTAGTCCGATATTTGTCACTAGAAATTTTTAGAGTTGTCCAGTGATTCCTCAATTTGGTCCGAATTTTGAAGATTGGAGAAAACCTCCGTACTTGTCTGACCCTATACCGGACTTGTCCTTTTTGCTCTCTAGACATGATTGGACTTGTCCAGACCTCCACCAAACTTGCCCGTTCAAGTCTCTGTTCAATATCAGACTTGTCCGGTCCCCTAGCAGACTTGTCTAGTGTGCCCGACTCGGATTCTATTTCTTTCTCCACGACAAGTTGTTGGGTATATGTCTTATGTGAGCCCAAGGAAGTCATGTCCAACCCCTATGGAGCCTGTTGAAGTGGAGCAATGACACTTCCCCCGGTACTACCAAAGGTTTGTATTCGGTTGCGGCGCGCATAAGATCAAGAACAAGATGTGAACACCGAGGGTTTTTACGTTGTTCGGGCCGCCTGAGCGTAATACCCTACTCCACGGGGTGGCTGTTGATTGTATGATTGTGTAGCGAGTGCCTGAGATTGCTTGTATGTCTATAAGCTTTCCTTCTACTGTATGGCGCAGCCCTTTTATATGCTAAGGACTGGCCATTACAGTGTATGCCTGACATAACAAGTGGACCCAACTGTCATTAACACCTGATTAACAGTGTAATAACATGCCTTAATGGTGGCATTACTAGTCTTGATAGACTTTTGATTGTGCATCATTAATGGCATTAACAACGTGTTAACCAAGTCTTGTAACGGCTAATTAATAGCCTCTTGAATGTCCATTCCATTAGAGATCCAGTTGTCTTCCTTTTGCAAGTGTAGTTTCGGAGGTTTGACACGTGGCAGCTCTGGAGCTTCCCTCTGCGGGGAGGCGGGTCCGGAGCTACTCGATACGTTGTAGCACTGGAGCTTCACTCTACCAGGGGTTAGGTCTGGAGCTAATGGACACGTGGCAGCACCAGAGCTTCCCTCTACTGGGGGTTAGGTCCAGAGCTACTAGACATGTGGCAGCACCAGAGCTTCCCTGTGGTGGGAGTAGATTAGGTCCTGCAAGACACGTGGTAGATCCAGAGCTACCGAAACGAGGGGGGCATGCCCAATGCTTCGGGACATGTGGTGCCTTAAGAACTCTTCAACATTGGAGGGCTAAACTCCATGACTTTATCCACAGTATCAGGCAGTACCTGGTATCCAGGGTACCGACAAAGCCCATGTGGGACCCCATCAAGGCCTCCACCGCCTTATACATGAATTTCATCCAAACCCTACCATCCCCACCGCACATAAACACCTCACCACCCACCCTTTCACCTCTTTGCCATAATCGAAGAGAACCCTAACCCTAGTTCCTGAGAGCTGCCATCAAGGACCCTCCACCGCAGGGCGAAGAAGGAGAAGGTAGGAATGAGGGGGATCAACTAAGATCATCTTCGCAGATGCGATCTCCATCATCAATCCTTCATCGCCAATGTCCTTCTTTGCCAATTCTTTGTCTCCTTCGACTTGACATCAAATTCTCGAGTCTTCAACTCTTGAACCCTTGAATTCATAGTAAATATCTTAGATGCATCTTTTCTCTGTATATTATGGTTCTATATCAACTTTAAACATGCTCTAGTTGAATTTTTTCCAAAACCCTAGCCAAAACAGACTTGTTCGATCCTTTTGCCGACTAGTCCGATTTCTTCTCTATTCCAGAATGGACATGTCCAGCAAGAGTGCGGACTAGTCCGGTCTTCCTGTTCTGAAATTTCCAGGAAGACTTTAATATCCTTCAAAATGACTTGGAACTTGTTCTAACAAGTGAAACTTAATTGGGACTGCATAGTAAGCAGTGATATCAATCTAATAACATGCATTACCACATACTTGTATTATTCACGCATGTCATAACATATTGAGTATAATATGAGTATTTATTGATTGTAATGTTTGTTTTGTATGTTTATTGCAAAGAATAGAAGGTGCTGCTATAGAGGGTGCGGTCGAGGACCTCCAGCACCAAAACTTTGAAGCTTTTGATCCTAACAAGTCTTAGGAGCAAGGCAAGTGCCCTTGAACATCTTGATCCTGTTTCTAAATGTTTTGTTTGGAAAACTGCATGATTATGTCAAATTGATGGGAAACCCAAACTAGGTGTTTACTAGACTTGTTTAACCATCGTTCTCGCTTGGAATACATTGTAGAGAGTCGGGATAGGTATTTTACCTTTTTGCTTAGCTCTAATTAATCGGGATGGGAAAACAACCAAATGGCTTAACTATGAATTAGTGAGCATGTTTATGATGATAATTGATGTATGTGGTTAATCGGTAACATGGGACTTGGGAGATCTAAGCAACCATGGATTGTGGATTGGGTTGGTCGTTACGGTGGTTTTGCTTGCTTTAGATCTAAGGACCGGTTCGTGGAGCGATCATCCAGGATTTACAGTGCCACCACAAGGCCAAGTATGGATGTGGCGTAGCTGAATAATTAGGTGTGTTGCTGGTATCGTATGGACCATTGGATGGTTTAGGGATTAGGAGTCGAGGAGGGCTACCCTGGGAACCGCATGGCACATGAGGGGGCCCGTGGGTGGAAAAATGGAGATTCAAGCCTGCTGATGAAATCTTAGTGGGTCCGTACATGCTAGTAGTCCCTTTCTAAAAGCTATTTTGTGATCTCTTAGACACACACCAAAGGAAGTGCGAGATGGCATAAGGGAGGTTCTTCGTCACCAAAAGGTGATGAAATCACAAATGTGTGGGTAAAGTGGTACAACCTCTGCAGAGTGTTAAAAACTATCATTATAGCCGTGCTCCCGGTTATGAGCGACCTGCACCCTCACATGATTTCGGGGAACTTGTTATTAGTTATGGTTTGAGCTGTGATAAATGAAATGGTTGATGATGATGGTACCAAATTGGTATTTGGGTGGAGAATTATTGATGGATGTAATATAATGGTAATTGATGGTATTGGACTCATAATTGTCAATTATTTGGGTTATGATGGGGTTAATTCACAAAGACATCTTAATATGCTTTTTATATGTTTTAAATGTACTTTTCAGCAACTACCCATTATCTATTATCATTCCTTGTTTAAGCTACATGTCATTATTTTCCCACACTTGCTGAGTATGACATGCGCTTACCCTTGCTATCCCCCCACCAACAGTTTCAGGTGATGTTAGGGAGTACCCTGAGGATAATATGGAGTACTAGGTTGTGTGCAACCATCGACTTGCCTGTGAATTGCTTGGAGCCGCGCTGTATCATGTTTTCTTAGTTGCTTAGCTTAATGTTTAAATTATTTCCACTGTATATTCTATTAGTAATAATGATCATTAGAGGTTTAATTTGAGGATTTTTTGAACATTGTAACAAAGTAGTTATTTACTAGTTTGTGCTGTGATAATTTTTTGAATATTGTTTGTGATGCACTTGTGTATGTGTGTTGAACATCCTGGGTAAACATATGCATCACACTTGGTTCATTTTTAGAACAGGGTGTCACAAATTGATCGAGTTTTCTTGCGAGCTAAGCTAGGAAAAACCGCATATGAGCTTCAGTTTGGACATAGGATTAGTGTCACACAATTTAAGGTCCTTGGTTGTAAATACTTTGTTAAGAAATGCGATAATCTTGATAAATTTGATGTAGGATCGAAGAGCACGTGAAAAGCTACCAGAGGGGGTGAATGGTAGATTAAAACTTCTTCAGCAGAAGCAACAAAAACCCCTTGGTAGAAAATCAATCTGTTAAAAAATCGTGTGTGTGACTAACTTTAATGTGATCAATCATGACAAAAATAGTATTGATTGTGGAGAATCAAGTCATGAAGACACGACAACAAGAATCACGAAAAAATGTCCAGAAAAACTCAAGTTACGATCAAAAGATTCAATGAAGGTCAATCTGTTCTACTCGAGAAAAAACAGATCTGCAATACTAAAAGGAAACTCCTGTAGATCCAAAACCACAAATCAAATGACTGTGAAAGTTTCACAGATGATAGATAATCAAGTTGTGAAGACAACCCAAAAAGAATCACGTCAATTGGATCTGTAAAACTCTAGTTATGATAAAATCACCGAAGCAAGGTAGTGTTGTGCAGAAACTCGATGAGAAAGACTTGACAGAAACAAGTCTGACGAACAAGGCACAAAAGCTCCTTTAGACTACGAATTTTATTGGTAAAAACACAAAAGGAACAGCCCCAAAGTCTTGTACCACGATCTCTGGCCTCCCTTGCTTATATTACCAGCCTGAAGGTGAACTCAACTCAAACTAGGACTCTAATCCTACTCAGTTCACGAATCGAAACATTCCATAATTGCTCAAGACTCTTCTATACGTAGATAGAAGCAATATTAAGAATTTCAAACACCTTAGGAATGTATCCCACATTCCTAAAACAACACAAGTTCGTGACCCACCAGAAATCCTATTATAACAAACTCAAATCTTTCCTTATTTGAGTCAAACCCGACTCAGCCGCAGCCTGAGTCCATGACCTAGTTGGTTGGACCTTTCCGACAAATTCTTTACATCCACATCTCTTAATCACGCATTGGAACCATGCAGCCACGTCCATGCAATCCTTCCACGCGTGCAATCATCTTCCAACGACATCACCGATACCTTCATATGCATTGTTCTTGATTCAAACATGATGTTCAACCTCCCGATCAACTCAACCACAATTCCTCCCAAACTTGGTTGTTGATCCTCATCTTCTTTCTAAGACTAGTTCAATGGATGCCATAACCAGCCATGTCTTGAACTCAAGGAACATCTGCACATGAATAAACAGCTAATACTTCCGAGCAAAAGTCCTCGACTTGACTCTCGTTAGTTCCGATAACCACAACACCTTATGTGAGCACCTCACATAAGCATGTTGCAAAATATAACAAAATGATACCAACCATAACCATCAAAACACAACAAAAACATAGTAAAAGAATACTAAGCAAGCTTTCCATAATGATTAAGTTCGAAACATGGCAAGTCAAAAGTAGAACAATTACAATCAAGCTCCAGACCTTGCCAAAGCTAACCGGATCTTGAGTCGGAGCTTACCAAGGCTAGTAGAATCTAGCATCGGAGCTTACCAAAGCCAGCGGGACCTAGCACTAGAGCTTACCAAAGCCAACGGGACGTAGCACTAGAGCTTACCAAAGCTAGTCGAACCTTGCTCCGGATCTAGAAAAAATATGTCGGACATAGCCATAGCAAGTCCGACCTAGACCAAACAAGACGGATGTTGGTACCCTGTGTACTGGGTACCCCATGATACCACAAGAAGTGCAGGAGAGTTCCACCTGTCAGAGTTGAAGGCTTCCTCAGGCCCACATGTCACATGGCACTGGACCCGCCTCCCTCATATGGGTAGCTCCGGGACTGCCACGTGTAGTGTAAGACCAGAGTTGAACTCCCAACATAGGGAAGCTCCGCGGTTGACACAGGTATAATGACCCCGGACCTAACCCCCAGTAGAGGGAAGCTCCGGTGCCGCCACATGTATAGTAGCTCCGGACCTATCTCCCCACAAGGGGATCTACGGAGCTGCCATGTGTGCATCCTCCGGACCTTATACCAATGGGGATATTGGCGGACCTCCAATAGCATGGACATTCAAGGGACAGTTAAAGCGAAAATTACAAGACCTGATTACGTGTCCTTAATGCTATATTAATGACACACGATCAGTGGGATGTAATAGGGGTAACACTGCCATTTAAGACATGTTATCACACTGTTAATCATCTTAATACTCATAGACCGTGTATTAGGTGATTAAATATGCCAGGGCCACATGTCAAGTCAGGCAAAAGTTGTAATGTCCAGTCCTTAGACTATATAAGGATTGCGCCGCATGGTACATGGGGAGACAAGCTCATAGGCATGCTACCACTGCTGAAATCCTCAATACAACAACACACCCCCCCGTGGAGTAGGGTATTATGCTTAGGCGGCCCGAACCACATAAATTATCCGTGTCATCATCTTGTTCTAGATCTTTGCGCACCATAACCGATACAAGAACCTCCGCGGGCTACATTTTAGTAGTACCATGGGAATTATCATTCATACGCTTCGACATTTGGCGCGCCAGCTAGGGGGCGCCTGAGATCACAAGATGGTGAACTCTGGCGCAGGATCATCCAATGGCAACAACGTCGTGCAACCTGTTGGAGGGAATCCTTCCAACATGCAGCAACCAGTGGTGTCGTTGTCCCGGCAGACGTACCACCACCACCACCACCACCACCATCTGCTCTAGCAAACAATGCTGGACAGCAGGATGGGGTACTTGTGTCGGTCACAACATCGACAAACAACAACCCTGAGAATGCGCTAATTGCTGCGCGAACTCTGTTGGAGCGCCCACCAGTACCCGGAGCACCTTATGGTGCAATGGAGCAATGGCGCGCTAATGTGCAGCATCTGGTTGCAGCCGCAGCCGATATCATTAGCAACAAGGTCCTCCCCCTTCGGGGCAGGCACCAGCTCAATGTAGGACCTTGTCCGGAAGACTTGGTCCTCATGTGTCACAGCACCGGAGGCGCGTTGTATCTCAACAGGTGATGCCACTGCCTTCTAGAGCGCGTCGCACCCAAACCATGTCGAGACTGTCGACACATGATCTGCGGTCAGAACTCAACCACCGCTACAAACAGCAAGATGACCGTGTCCACATCGAGCATGCTCACAAGAGGAGAGAAGCTTGGGACAACCCTTCTCTAGTGGGAGTAGGAGGACGTTGTTCTGCCTTGGCCATGCACCTCCGCATGGTCCATTGGCCACCGATGTTCCGGGTTCATCTGCCAAAGAAATTTGACGGGACTGTCAACCCCGCCGAATCGGTCAAATCTACTCCACTGCTATACTTGTAGCAGGAGGCAATGATGTCGTGATGGCCAACTACTTCCAGCTGGCTCTGACTGGGACCGCTAGGTCTTGGTTCATGAGTCTTTCGCCTGACTCCATCAATAAATGGGCGGAGCTATGTCAACAGTTTATTTCCAACTTCGGGAGTTCTTACAACCGGCCCGGCACTGAACTGGACTTGTTTGCTGTGAAGCAAACAACGTGGGAATCGCTATGATCCTTTATCCAGAGGTTTTCTCAGGTACGCAATATCATTCCTTCTATCTCGAACGCTTCTTTTATTGTCGCATTCAGACAGGGTGTTCGAGACATGAAAATGTTGGAGAAGGTGGTGACTAAAGAAGTCACCAGCGTCACAGAGTTGTTAAACCTGGCTGACAAGTGCGCTCGTGCCGCAGAGGGCCGGGAAATGCACTCAAAGCCAGCTTCGGAGGCTAACAAAAATAATTCCAAACTGAAGCCACTACCTCCGGCGGTGGCAAAAAGAAGAAGAAGTCCAACGGCAAGAAGAAGTTGTCGGTCGGTGCGCCTACTACTGCAGCTGCTGCAGCTCCGGGTGGCCGGGGGCCTCGCCCCAAAAAACAACCTCGTCCATTATCAAAAAGTGACAGCGGCTCTAAAATGTGGTGTCTGATCCATAAGATGAACAAGCAAAATCTAGAGGACTGCCGAGAGGTCCAAAACCTTGTCGAGCGCTTCAATAAGCGCTGAGAAGAAGCTCCTTTCTGCCAACGGGAAGGAAAACATAAAGTTGACAAAGCTCCGGCTGAGCCAGATCTAGACTTTTAGGATCCCAAGAAGGTCTTGAAAGCTGTCTACAACGCAGTAGATGATGATTCTGACATCTCTGACAACGAGCGTCGGAAGAACCTGAACACCATTTATGGCGGTTCCTGGGACATCACTTCTGGCAGCGTTCTTAAGACAATGCAATGGGACATGGCCGCCACAGCTCCTACTGCCAGGGTGGAACCACATTGGAAATGGATGGACTTCCCCATCACCTTTGATGCTACGGACTGCCCCCAAAACATGATAGGAGCTGGCCAGTTACCACTGATGATATCTCCTACCATTAACAATGTCCAGCTCTACCATGCTTTGGTGGACGGAGGTGCGGGGCCGAACCTCCTGAGCTATGAAGCTTTCGTAAAGCTCCTGCTCCAACCTTCGGACCTTCATCCATCACGTCCTTTTTCTGGAGTAGGTCTGAGGGCCATTAGCCCCCTTGTATCAATCACGCTCCTGGTGACCTTCAGAACTTTGGAGAAATACAGGACCGAGAAGCTAGTCTTTGACATCGCACATATCATCTTTCCCTTCAATGCCACCTTGGGCAGGCCTGCCTTGTACAGGTTCATGGATGCAGCTCATGACGGCTACCTGGTGTTGAAGATGCCAACACCCTCCGGCGTCCTCCACATCCACGGAGACCGTACTATAGGAATCACTGCACTAGAAGAACTCCATGCGCTTGCAACTGCACAAGAGGAGGCATCCAGCAAAGAGCTCACTGCTCAACCCTCGAGCTCTCTTCATTGAGGCTCAACCTCTGCACCACGTGTGCAACCAAGCAGCGACACCGACGTTCCTGTCAAAGTCGTCCAAATTGGTTCTAATACTGCTCAGACCACCCGTGTATCGGGAGGTCTGAACAACAAATAGGAACTCGCGCTCATCACTTTCCTCCGGGCAAATGTTGACGTGTTTGCCTGGCAACCGTCACAAATGCCCGAGATCCCTAGGGAGGTGATTGAGCACAATCTGAAGATTTATCCTGATGCACGACCTGTACACCAGAAGCCCCGGAAGCAATCAATTGAGCGGCAAAACTTCATCTGACAGGAGATCAAGAAGTTGCTCGAAGCTGGTTTTATTCAGGAAGTTTTTCATCCAAAATGGCTGGCAAACCCAGTTGTTGTACCCAAGGCCGCCGGGAAGCTTCAGATGTGTATCGACTACACCACCTTAAATAAGACATGCCCAAAAGATCTATTTCCACTACCTAGAATAGATCAGATAGTGGACTTCACTTCCGAGTGTGAGCTATTATGTTTCTTAGATGCATATTCTGGATATCATCAGATCCAAATGACTAAGGTAGACGAAGAGCATACTGCCTTCATAATAGTAGATGTATTATATTATTATACTTTCGTGCCCTTTGGTCTCAAAAATGCTACTTCAACCATCGTGCGAGCTATGCAAAAAACATTTGGAGAGCTAATTCGAGACTTAGTGGAGGTGTAGGTCGATGACATTGTTGTGAAGATTACAAACAAGGAGTTACTCATTGACAATTGGCAAGCCGTCTTCGACAAGCTGCGTATCACGCGCACCAAGGTTGAAGCATTCTTCAAGCTTGTCAAAGCATCTAAACAGCCATTGCATGAACACACCAAAGTGATGATCCTCAGTTTCATGACTAGATTTATGGCAGCTAAGTCTATGTATGCCTTCTCGAATAACTCCTACAACGATCTCGACAAATTTATCAGCGATGTCCTTCCACAGCCTCATAAATTTCCTAAAGACACGTATCATTCTATGAAATTGATTTCTGGGCTTTATGGACTATGAGAAGATTGATATGTGCCCATACAACTGCATGCTTTTCTGGAAAGAGCATGCCAATGATAACAAGTGTTTAAAATGTGATAAAGAGAGATTTGTCGAAGTTGTTAATGACGACGGTACAAAAGTAATGACTAAAGTCACACAGAAGCAGCTTCACTACATGCCTATCACACCTAGGTTGAAGCGCTTGTGTTTATAAAAAAATAGCCAGCCACGTGAGGTGGAACAAAGAAGGCCGACGAGAGAATGACGGAATGATGGTGCACCCGTCCGACGGTGAAGCATGGAAAACACATGATCGCTTCAATTTAGATTTTGCCAATGACGCGAGAAATATTCGCATTGGGTTGGCAATAGATAGCTTCTCACCGTTCAGAACAAACGCAACACCATGCTGTTGTTGGCCTGTGTTCGCAATTCTGTACAACTTACCACCATCTCTTTTATGAAGTATGAGTTCATGTTCCTTTGCCTTATTGTACCTAGACCAGAGCATTCTGGTTCACAACTGAACCTGATGTTGAAGTTGTTGATTGAAGAGTTGACAATATTATGGACAGGAATCAAAGCGTACGACTGTTACAAAAAATAGAAATTCAACCTTCAGGCTACATACTCGTGGTCATTCCATGATTTTCCATCTTACAGCATGGTTTCGAGCTGGAGAAATCATGGTTGTTTGAGATGTCCGATATGTGCTTTGAAAAAGAAATGTTTTCGTTTAAATCATGGTTGCAAGATTTGCTACTTCGATTGCCACAAATGTTGTTTACAGCCGAATCACGTATTTAGGCAACAGAAAGATGCCTTCAGGAAGAACAACGTTGTCAAAAAAGGACCACCGCAACGTCTCAAAGGGTCGAAGATTGCTGAATAGTTGAACAACTTAGTGCCAGATGAAGGTCGTCCTAGATATTTTGTTGGTTACAAAGACGACCACGATTGGAATCATATATGTGCACTTTGGGAACTACCGTATGTGAAGTCCTTAATCCTAATGCATAACAATGATGTCATGCACCGGGAACGTAACATGGGCAGATGCATCATAAACACATGCTTCGATCTGATGGGAACAAAAGACAATATAAAGGCTCGTAAGGATTTGGCAGAGGTTTGTAAACATCTAACTCTTGAGCTAATCAAATCTGGTGGCAAACTGGGTGCTTCTTTCTGTCTTCGACCAAAAGAAAAGAAAAAAGTGTTCGAATGGTTGAAAACGTTGAAATTCTCAATTGGTTATGCTGCTAGCCTGAGATGAGCCGTAAATGTTAAGACTTGAAATCTCACAGGGTTGAAAAGTCATGATTATCACATAATCATGGAAATACTTCTGCCGGTTATGTTTTGGGGCTACATGGACGATGCAGTGTGGAAGGTGTTAGCCGAGCTTAGCTACTTTTATAGATAGCTTTGTGCTAAAGAAATCATAGCCGAGATGATGGAGAAGTTGGAAAAGGAGATACCAATGCTTTTATGTAAGATGGAAAAAGTTCTCCCTTCCGGGTTCTTCAATCCAATGCAACATCTCCTAATCCATCTTCTATATGAAGCTAAAGTTGGCGGCCCTATGCAATATAGGTGGATGTATCATGTTGAAAGAGCACTTAGGTGTCTTAAACCAGTGGTTCGCAATCTGGCAAGGGTTGAAGGATGCATTGCCAAAGCATACGCCATTCAGGATATAGGATACTCTTCAAGCGTCTATTTTGCAGAAGAACACAATATTAATGTTTCTACATTGCGGTACAATATTGATGAAGCACCCCCTTATAGAAGCCTCTCCAGTTTTAAAACGAGAGGCACCACTGTTGGTAGTGGCACAAGCTACGATGTTGAACCTAATGATAAGACAACTACTTTGATGTACATGTACGATAATATAGAGGGGATGAATTAATATTTTCAGTAAGTGTTTGTTCAACATCTATAATAATTAGCGTTTTGTGTTATACATCTATGCTAATCATTCTGTTTTTCTATATTAGTGAGTTCGATCAACAAAATTTGAAATCTAAGCAGCATCCTACGAGCAGACAAATACAATTGATGCGATACGATGGAGTACATGGAGGGCCTAACTTCGTATCATGGTTTCATGCAAAGTGCAAAAAAAAAGTCAGCATCCATGAATTTGAATTAAAATATTCAAATTTGAATTTCAATTAGGCCACCTAGTCAAAATCCAGATTTGGGTGCCTAATATTCAGATTAGTGCCTCTGTCAAATGTATCCAAATCTGGAGTTATTTAGTGGAGATATTTCATGTGAGAAATAAGGGATAAGGAGGAGTATTATTGTGGGATCCACCTGTCATGCAGAGAACAACAGAGCAGACGAGCTCTGTCTCTCCGCTCTTCCAACGCACGCCACCGAGCCATGTCAACATTGCCACCGGGCTGCTTCCCTCCCAACATGAATCCAGCGCACGCACACGGCATCATGGCGCCCTCATCTGCTCCTTGCGTTTCTGTTCATTTCGCCAAACCCTAGCTGCTCCCCTCGTGCCATTCCTTTGCCAACAAGGTCACTTCTCCGGTCGCCTCCCGATTCTGTCAAGCACGGTGAGCCCTGTCCCTATTTAGTTGTGGTTTTGGCTTTACAAGCTATGCGCGCAGTTTCCTGACCACACTTTCGGGCAGCTCGACCTTCCCTGACAACGTTCTCGGCGTTTCTGTGGCCGCCAAGTCGATGCTTTCCTCTGTTTCCCACATCGCCGACGCGTCCCCGTGCAACCGAGGCATCTTCCACGCCACAAACGACTCCACAAGGTTCACCTCATACTCCTTTAGCGTTCCTACGCTCGGTTCTATCGCTCGCAGGACTTCCCTCACCCTAATTTTCATTGTTCTACCGATGGCCCCCTAACAAACCTATTAGAGGAAACATATTTGAAAATGTAGGGATATGGTGCTGGAATATGAGTTCTTCCCGCCGCCAAGATGAAACCCTAGCTCACTGTGAGCTTTGTAATTACTATCATTTTCACCCCAATTTGGTTCTAATTATGGATGCCTCATGCTCCCACCGATCTGTTGGACTGATTTCTGAGTATTGTAGTGCCTTCCCGTGCATTGCCAAGCTCACCACAGTGTGCCGCGCTGCCTCCGCCGAGGGGAGGTCATCTCCGGCTGTGCTCGGCGCTCCCCGACCCCGCAGCCGAGTGCCCCATCGAGACTCACCCCTTGGTGGCCAGTCTAAGAAGATAAGGAGTTGGGGAGGGGCATTCTGGCGGTTAGTGCCGCCGCGGGCTACCGGGCGCCGCCATGAGCGCCGCTGCGGTCTGGAAGTAGGAGAAGAGCAGGCCAGGCCCTCTTGTCATTGGCTTTTTTGTCATGTGTGGGATTTCATGTGGCACCTTGATCTATTGTGGCCACACGGTGCAACCCTGCGGCCAGGTGTGGCCCCAATCTGGTTGGCATATTTCAAATGGGCGGGCCCAGGGTGAAGAATTTAAAGTTTCCAATAAAGAAATAATTCCAGATTCCTAGCAAACTTCAAGAATAAATTACTCCTAGTAAAATTGCTCAAAAAATTCCAAATAAATTCTGGTAGACTCACCTTGATCCCAATTTTGCACTGGTGCAATTGGTTGGACATGACAATTCCATAATTTTCATAATTAATTCCTTTGAGCTAATTGCCCTGGAAATTTATTACTCCTGTTCTGCTAATTGGAAAATTCCCAATTTTGGTCAGGATACTCATCCAAATGGACTTGTCCAATAAAAATTTCAAGTTTATTGGACTTCAGTTTCTGGGTGAATTAGTGTTCCTATTCTCTAGGTCTTTCGAAAATTCTGAAATGTACTGAAACATTTCCAGATTTTATTCCAAACTTGTAAATAAAATTTCTCACTGTAGGAAGCTCAAAAAATTATGAAACAAATTTTCCTAGAACCAGTGAGACCTCCTCTACCAATATCATCCACTGTTAGCCATGACAAAGCTCCAGGTTTCATACTAAAATTTATTAAAGCCACGTTTTTGTTGGAATTTTAGAGACAACAAGCTTCCTTGAACATCTCCAATTCATGGCCTAGATCCTCATAACAGTACCCAGTATCCAATGTAAAAAATTCACCTCCTTTAGGTTTGATCTTAGATTAGAATCCATTCAATGTGTAACTTCATCACATAATGGTATTATCGAAGTTCATAATCCAAATTCTTCCAATTCAACTCTAATAAGCTCAATCCTTACTACCAGCATTAATAAGAACATTGATTCTTCTCTGTAGTCCTTGTACAGTAAATGTTTTCATCTTGTCATTCTTATAGTTTGCTATTGGCTAAACTATATTCTTCCAGACATACCCCGCTTTAACCCATAATCCAGCAAGTGTCCACTTATTCCTCCTCTATTATCCTTGCATAGCAGAGGCACATTCTTCATTCCTAGCTAGGTCTAATTTTCCTCAAGTTATAAACATCTTTACTACTTACATTATTAAATCGTATTCTTCTTATGCACATATTCATATGAATAGTGAACACGACGAAGGCGATTAACGAGAAGACCGACTTGAGGAGGAGAAATATTTATTGGAGCTGCCATGACGGGATCCATCGACGGACCATCTTAACTGGATCTTCACTGACTTTTAAATCACAACTTAAGGCAAGCCCCGATCTGCATTTAAGTGCTTTTGCAAAGTTTTGATTTGTCACTACTACAAAAAGCATTTTTACAGGCGCCTCAATTTTTCAAACACAGGCGGTCCTTAAAAATATGCGACTGTGATGACGAATGATATAATAACCGTCTGTGATGAAAGAACAACACAGGCGGATTTTAAAGAACAACCGTCTGGGTAAATACATGATCTTCAGAATCGGTTCTTAATTAAGAACCGCCTGTAATGCAACGAACTTCACAGACGGATTTTAAGAAACAACCGTCTGGGTAAATACATGATCTTCACAGACGGTTATTAATTATTAACCGCCTGCAATGCCATGAACTTCACAGACGGATTTTAAGAAACAACCGTCTGGGTAAATACATGATCTTCGTTGGCGGTTCTTGATTAATAACCGTCTGTAATGCAATGAACTTCACAGATGGATTTTAAGGAACAACCGTCTGAGTAAATACATGATCTTCGTTGGCGGTTCTTAATTAATAACCGTCTGTAATGCAATGAACTTCATAGCCGGTTCTTGATTAACAACGGCCTGAGAAGATCATGTATTTTCAGTGGCGGTCATTGTTTAATTATCATAAGCGGTTTTCATTGAAATTACAGGGATGTAGTTGCAATTATATATCACAGCCACATGTAGTCGTGCAGGCAAAATTGTATCAGGAAAAAAACACAGATGAGCTAGCGGATACTAGTACAGTAATGCATTATAGGAAATGCTCGATCACCAGTGAGGCTGGCTTAATTGTGATAATACACCATCAGAGGCTTTACAATTGTTCAAAGATAATTTCTTTACACACTGAACAAAAATCATGCTACATTCATTGTAGATCGACGATGAAGCTCCCATCGATCAATCTAAATTGTACCGTCCTGCTTGCTCCCGAACACGTCTCTTATATTCCGCTGGATCCTGAAAATATTGACATTATTTAAATTAACAAATGTCGAAGGAGGAATGAATAACCTACATTGGTCACTAAGTCAAAGTGTCATCTAACCTTGATAAGTAGATTATAGCAATCATTTTCAACATCAGGCACATTTGGCTGATGCAGCAAACGCTGAACTTCAAGTAGTATAGTTTTGATTGTAAAAGCACTACACCAGCCCTACGAAATATAATTTAAGCAATATAAGAAACTAGTTCAAATAAGTTCGACAAAAATTATAAGTAATAATTACATGAACAAAATAGGTCTATCTTACAGTCTCTTGATCAAGAATCCCGATGCAGAGTGCTCCCGAACGATGGACATTTGGGTGGAAGAACCCAATTGGAAAGGAGCATCTTGGAGGCACCAAGGGATAGTCCTCAGAGAAGGAGATTGTCAGGGGGTAGTAACCATCTTCCCATTCAGTCTGCAAAAGAAATTTATTAATAGGAGGACGATAGTTAAACTCATATTGTGCTTGTTCTTCATGACATACCCCTTCTTTACCGGGGACGATGCACTGCCACTTCAATAAATCTCCCGATTCAGGCTTCGCAGAGAAACCCTACGCGGAGAAATTGAAAATACCAAAAACAAACAACACGGAAAAACAAACTACAGTTAAGTTCATCAGTCCATTACAGATACATATGTATATACAACCATGTGACCGGTGTGCCATATGTACATACATGGGGATGGTTCTTGCGCCACGCCAAGCACTCCTCCTTCAATCGGCTACACGCCCGAGACATCATTATCTGAAGAAAGACCAAACTTCCAAACTTCCAAATCATTGAGTCCAAACGCATATGTACACAAATGCAAAAGGACACAATCCATATACCAACATTGTTCTAAGTTGATTTCAGAAGATACAAATATATACAATATATATCATCTCACATTGCTATATACATTTTTTCCAGCATTGACATCTTCTCGCATATAGGGTTTCAAATTCTTTTTAATGCTTCTCTCTACGCGCTTGATGTTTTCTGGTTCGGTGAAAAGGTACATCTCTTCATACTGATTATATTCCTCTTCATTATCTCCCACATTGTCAACCCCAACAATATTTTGCTTTCCAGAAAAAACTACGTGCAACTTCTCAGTTTCTGGATCTTGAACATAAAAAACTTGTGCAACATTATCGGCGATAACCCACAGGTCATCTTTGTAACCCACTTTATTCAAGTCAACCAGTGTCAATCCATAATTGTCCACTTTCAAACCATCAGGATGTTTGACCCATTGGCACTTAAATACGGGCATTACCATTCTTTCGCCATAATCGAGTTCCCATATTTCCTCTATGAACCCGAAGTATGTGGTCTTCTGCCCTTGTGAATCATAAGCCTCAATACGAACACCACTATTTTGTGCAACACTCTTACCGTCTTTTTCTTTAGTGTAAAATGTGTAACCATTGATGTCATATGCTTGCCATGATGTTACCAAAGCAGATGGGCCACAAGCTAACTTTTTCATTGTTGCCTCTTCTATAGTGTTTCCGTATGATATATTTTTGTCCATTAACCATTCAGTGAAACATCTTCTGTGCTCTTTCATGATCCAGTCCTCTTTGCGGTCTTGGTTTTTATCACGAAGCTCAGTTTGGTGTTCCTCGATGTACGGCTCAGCTATTGCGAGCTGTTGTAGTACACCAAAATGTGCACGGTGTACATTCTTGTAATCTTGAACAATAAAAGTTTTCTTACCCACTTTGCCTCTCCCACGTAGTCTACCCTCATGTACCGGTATAGGCACACCTATCGATTTTCCATCTTTGATGTAATCAGCGCAACCCTCAATCACTTCTTCAGTGGTGTATCCTTCCATAATTGAACCCTCTGGGTGAGCACGGTTCCGCACATAACCTTTTAATACTCCTAAATATCTCTCCAACGAAAACATATGATGTAAATATAGTGGCCCCAATGCTTTTATCTGATCAACAAGATGTATGATTAGGTGTACTTGCATATCAAAAAAGGATGGTGGGAAACACATCTCAAGCTTGCACATTGTCTCGACGATGTATGTTTTCAGATAGTCTAAATCTTCACGTGCTATCACCTTTTGCGATACTGCATTTAAGAAGTAACACAAACGTGTGATGACAACTTTTATATGCTCAGGTTTGATTACTCTTATTGCAATGGCAAGGAAAACTGTCATCATCATGTGACAGTCGTGAGAATTATAACCGAATAAAGACAAGTCTTTCATCGAGACTAGTTTGCGGATATTGGATGAGAAACTTGTGGGCACTTTGATCCCACGCAAGCATTCGCAAATTGCTTTTTTCTCTTCTAGCGTCAAGTTGTAGCTGGCTGGGGGAAGGTAATGCTTCCCGTTCGCCTTTTCTACTGGATGAAGCTCTGGTCTCAAATCAAGATTTACTAGGTCCATACGTGAATTTAATCCATCCTTTGTCTTCCTCGGCATGTCCAGCAAGGTCCCAATGATGCTGTCAAATACATTCTTTGTAACGTGCATCAAATCAATACTATGGCAAAATTCCAGATTCTTCCAATACGGAAGATACTTGAAAAAAATTGATTGTTTCTTTAAAGCCATGTCAGTTGTATCATCCGAAGATGTACTTTTCTTTCTCTTAATTCCTTTACTCTTTTTTCCCTTACCGAAAGCAATATGAATGTTCTTGACCATTTCAAACACAAGTTTTCCACTGTAAGGTTTCGGTGCAGTATCTTTTTCGATTTTGTTATCAAATTGTTCTTTCATCTTCCTATACTTGTGTGTATCTGTCAAGAACCGTCGATGTCTCATGTACACCGTCTTTCTGGATGAAGTGAGGTATAGATATCCAGTTCTATCCACGCACCTAACGCAACCTTTCTTCCCTTTCATTTGTCCCGATAATGTAAACAGTCCGGGATAATCATGCACGGTAACGAATATCATTGCTCTTAGCGTGAAATACTCCCGCTTGTACTCATCCCATGTACGTACCCCTTCATTCCACAATTTCGCCATATCTTCCATTAAAGGTTCCAAGAACACATCAATTTCGATGCCAGGTTGTTTCGGACCTTGGATAAGAACAGATAATAAGATATATTTCCTTTTGTGACACAACCACGTCGGTAGGTTGTACATAGTTAAGACCACGGGCCATGTGCTGTGTATGCTCCTTATTTCACCAAACGGATTCATTCCATCTGTACCCAAGGCAAACCTCACATTTCTGATTTCCTTCGCAAATTCTGGATACTGAATATCAAAATTTTTCCACTGCGTTGCATCACCAGGGTGTCGTATATGTTTTTCATTCTTCTTGCGTTCCTCGGAATGCCAACGCATAAGTTCAGCCTCCCTAGGGTTTGAGAACAAACGCTTCAAGCGATCAATTACCGGAAGGTACCACATCACCAATGCAGGAATTTTTCTCTTATTCTTCCCGTCTGCATCGCCAGAAGTATCGTCATCGTCACCTTCAGGACCAATAATAAACTTCTTATTCTTCTGAGTCTTTTTCATGTTGGTAACATACTGGTGATTGTAGTCCTTCTTATATCTACTGACACCACAAATGGGGCATCTAGTTGCGAGCTCATGCTCTTTGCGATACAGAATACAATGGTTCACACAAGCGTGTATTTTTGTCACACTAGTGCCATCGGGCAAAGAAGTTTCTTCGCTTTATAAGTGCTTCTAGGCAGTTGATTTGGATTTGGAAGAATTTCTGCCAGAAGATTCAAAAGATCAGAGAAACTACAATCGGACCATCCGTGCGTAGCTTTCAACTTTAGTAGTTCTAAGACTGCACGCAATGTAGTAAACTCTTTATCACAACCGTTTGATTCATCATATAAAAGCTCTGTGGCCGCATTCTGCAATGTCTCCATTTTACTTAAACCTTTGCTTGCTCCCATAGAAGTCAGTACATATGGTTCAATGTGACGCAACATCTCCTCACAATCGAACTCATCATCATCATCACCAGCTTGATTGTCACTACCATCATCGATATGAACATTATCATCATCTGAGCCTCTCTCATCATCTTTATCCACATCATGTGTATCTAACTCACCATGCTCTGTCCATATTGTGTAGTTATTTTTGAAACCTCTTTTCACCAAATGAGATTGGATTACTATAGTATCCATCCAAGCAATCTTATTTTCACAGTCGATACATGGACATAATATGTCATCTATCTTTTGCAACTTCGCATGTCTCTTGGATGCTTCAATAAAATTTGCAACATTACGAATGTACATAGGATCGGGTCTTGGCATGTTATACATCCACGCTCGATGGTCCATGCTTCAATAATAGAATTTTTTGTCAGATTTACAAAATTTGGCCACAAATATTCTCTAAAGGTCTTCTATAAAATGAATTTACAGAGACATAACAAGTATGATTAGGGCGACTAATGTAGGAGACGGGCGACGTCTTGAGGCGGACGGAGTCAAAGGGGGAAACAGGCCCAGCAGCATGGGCTAGGTCTGGGTGGGATCCAGTCCGTTATATCGGGAAACAAGGCCCAGATGCATCTTATATATATTACAATAGCATCTGTTAATTAAACATCATATTCTTGTCACATAATAGGTACAAAAAGGAAACAATGCATATAGTCCATACATCAATATACCAGAACACACTCCATACAGTCCTTACACATGCAAAAGGACAGAATCCATATATCAGAACACACAAAACTAACAGCTTATCAGCTAATGAAAATATACAAAGAAAAAGTAAGGAAACTACATTTACCTTGCAGAGGCGTCAGCACGGTGGGGAGGCGTCAGCACGGTGGGCCGGCTGGGTGGAGAAGTGGCGGTGCGGGGTTGAGCGGCGGCGCGGAAGTATGGGCTGGGCGGCGGAGCGGCGGCGCGGCGCAGGGGAAATTTCAACAGCCTGGCGGCGTCGATATAAATTCTCCAGGGTTGCGTTTTGACTGCGGTGAGGGGTCCTTATATAGATGTAGGTTTTTCACAGGCGGTTTTTAACTTTATCGCAGACGGGTTTTACTTACGAACCGCCTGAGATGATGTTTATTAATTAAGAAGTAAATATCTTCACAGGCTGTTGGTACTTAATAACCGCCAGGGAAGATTTTTATCTCAGGCGGGTATTACTTAACAACCGTCTAAGATAATGCCAACTGAACAAAATATTTTTAAAACTTGTATAGCTGATGTTGAAATGTTTTGGTAAATATCAAATTAATTTCTACTCACATATTATTCACATTTGTGTATCTCATAAAAAAAGATCTTTCACTCAAAATTGTTGGTACGAACATATTTGCATAATTTATACATGTATGAATTTTTTTAATTTTTTTAAAAGCACTCCAACATGTCAAACTTCAAATTATCCACCAGTATTCATTGACACTTGATTGAAATATGTACAAAACACAAGAAAAATGTACAAGAACACTTGATTGAAATCCTAAAACTACACTACGGCCCCGCCTCCTCCATCCTCTCCGCCAGCTTCTCAAACCAAGCCAAGCGGTCCTCCTCCGACTCGTCGTCGTCGTCGTCGTAGTCGTCACCATGGTGGTGGTCGCCGTCGTCGTCGTCGCCGTCATCAGTGGACGACTCGTCGTCGCCGTCGTCGGTGGACGACTCGTCGTCGCCGTCGTCGGAGGACGACTCGTCGTCGCCGTCGTCGGAGGACGACTCGTCGTCATCATCGTCATCATCGTCGTCGTCGTCGAAGTCGTCCTCCTCCTCCTCCTCCTCCTCCGGCGACGATGCAGCAGGAGAGAGGGTCGGCTTCTCCGGCTGAGCCGATTGCTCCGGCTGTACCGGTGGCTCCGGCTGCACCGGCGGTGGAACGCGCTGGTCGTCGTTCACCCTCTCGGGGGAGCTGCAGCGTATCCGCTTGCAGGGTGGCTGCCTCGGCGGGCTAGGTGGCGGAAGGTTGGCCATGGCTGTGGTGGTTAATCGGCGGCGGGCTAGGAGAGGTGGAACGATGGAAGAAGAAGAAAGGAGTGGAGAAAAGTTTTGTGCTTGTCCATAACCGACGACGCGCCTTATATAGGTCTGTGCGGAGTAGACGAGGGAGCGGTTCGTTTCCCGCGCATTGAACTCTTTGCAGACCTCGTGCGGCGCACAATTAAACCACTGTGGAAGACGATCTTGAGAGATCCTTGCACGCGTCCCTGCACCACGGCTTCTCAACTTCTCTGCAGACCTCGTGCGGCGCGTCAGTTAATTAACACTTCTCAGGCCGTTAATTAACATATTGTAGTTTCAAAAATGATTATCTCAGGCGGTTATTACTTATAAACCGCCTGAGAAAAAAGAAGTAAAAATCTTCACAGACGGTTGGTACTTAACAACCGTCTACAAATATGTTTATCTAAGGCGGGTATAACTTAACAACCGCCTGGGATAATGCCCGATACTGTTCTGCAGTTTCCTTATCCCTTGCTTCTTTTTTATTTAGATTCCAATATAAATACTCAAACATGTTTACATTCTGCAAATTGTGTTCAAATTCGATGATTCTTTCTTCTACATTTGTATTAAATTAACATCTACCAACTGAACAAAATATTTTGTTCATTGCGCATTGAACTCTTTGCAGACCTCGTGTAGCGCTCAATTAAACCACTGTGGAAGACGATCTTGAGAGATCCTTGCACGCGTCCCTGCACCACGGCTTCTCAACTTCTCCGCAGACCTCGTGCGGCGTAACACTTCTCAGGCCGTTAATTAACATATTGTAGTTTAAAAATGATTATCTAAGGCGGGTATTACTTATAAACCACCTGAGAAAAAAGAAGTAAATATCTTCACAGACGGTTATTGCTTAACAACCGCCTGAGATAATGCCCGATACTGTTCTTCAGTTTCCTTATCCCTTGCTTCTTTTTTATTTAGATTCCAATATAAATACTCAAACATGTTTAGATTCTGCAAATTGTGTCCAAATTCGATGATTCTTTCTTCTACATTTGTATAAAATTAACATCTACCACCTGAACAAAATATTTTTAAAACTTGTATAGCTGACATTGTAATGTTTTGGTAAATATCAAATTAATTTCTACTCACATATTATTCACATTTGTGTATCTCATAAAAAAAGTTCCTTCACTCAAAATTGTTGGTATGAACATATTTGTATAATTTATACATGTATGAATTTTTTTAATTTTTTTAAAAGCATTCCAACATGTCAAACTTCAAATTATCCACCATTCTAACTAAATGCTCATATTCATATGAGGCATTCATCAAATTATGAACACACATTGATTCCAAAAAATTTAAAAAAATATGAAAAAATTCGTAGATGTTGGTATGATGATTAAAAATGTCCACTGAAAAAATAAATGAAAAAAGCATTATATTCATCAAGATAGAAAAATGAAAAATAGCATTTGTTGTATGTTTTTTATGTTCTGACAAATTTAAAAGGATTTATGAAGTGAAATTTAATGGTAACCTTTACTTATCAATAATATTACAAGAAAGTGGATTTTTGCCCTTTTTAAAGGACCACATTTAATCAAGAATATTAAATAAGAAGAAGTAAATATCTTCACAGGCGGTTATTGCTTAACAACCGCCTGAGATAATGCCCGATACTGTTCTTCAGTTTCCTTATCCCTTGCTTCTTTTTTATTTAGATTCCAATATAAATACTCAAACATGTTTAGATTCTGCAAATTGTGTCCAAATTCGATGATTCTTTCTCCTACATTTGTATAAAATTAACATCTACCACCTGAACAAAATATTTTTAAAACTTGTATAGCTGACATTGTAATGTTTTGGTAAATATCAAATTAATTTCTACTCACATATTATTCACATTTGTGTATCTCATAAAAAAAGTTTCTTCACTCAAAATTGTTGGTATGAACATATTTGTATAATTTATACATGTATGAATTTTTTTAATTTTTTTAAAAGCATTCCAACATGTCAAACTTCAAATTATCCACCATTCTAACTAAATGCTCATATTCATATGAGGCATTCATCAAATTATGAACACACATTGATTCCAAAAAATTTAAAAAAATATGAAAAAATTCGTAGATGTTGGTATGATGATTAAAAATGTCCAATGAAAAAATAAATGAAAAAAGCATTATATTCATCAAGATAGAAAAATGAAAAATAGCATTTGTTGTATGTTTTTTATGTTCTGACAAATTTAAAAGGATTTATGAAGTGAAATTTAATGGTAACCTTTACTTATCAATAATATTACAAGAAAGTGGATTTTTGCCCTTTTTAAAGGACCACATTTAATCAAGAATATTAAATAAGAAGAAGTAAATATCTTCACAGGCGGTTATTGCTTAACAACCGCCTGAGATAATGCCCGATACTGTTCTTCAGTTTCCTTATCCCTTGCTTCTTTGTTATTTAGATTCCAATATAAATACTCAAACATGTTTAGATTCTGCAAATTGTGTCCAGATTCGATGATTCTTTCTTCTACATTTGTATAAAATTAACATCTACCACCTGAACAAAATATTTTTAAAACTTGTATAGCTGACATTGTAATGTTTTGGTAAATATCAAATTAATTTCTACTCACATATTATTCACATTTGTGTATCTCATAAAAAAAAGTTCCTTCACTCAAAATTGTTGGTATGAACATATTTGTATAATTTATACATGTATGAATTTTTTTAATTTTTTAAAAGCATTCCAACATGTCAAACTTCAAATTATCCACCATTCTAACTAAATGCTCATATTCATATGAGGCATTCATCAAATTATGAACACACATTGATTCCAAAAAATTTAAAAAAATATGAAAAAATTCGTAGATGTTGGAATGATGATTAAAAATGTCCACTGAAAAAATAAATGAAAAAAGCATTATATTAATCAAGATAGAAAAATGAAAAATAGCATTTGTTGTATGTTTTTTATGTTCTGACAAATTTAAAAGGATTTATGAAGTGAAATTTAATGGTAACCTTTACTTATCAATAATATTACAAGAAAGTGGATTTTTGCCCTTTTTAAAGGACCACATTTAATCAAGAATATTAAATAAGAAGAAGTAAATATCTTCACAGGCGGTTATTGCTTAACAACCGCCTGAGATAATGCCCGATACTGTTCTTCAGTTTCCTTATCCCTTGCTTCTTTTTTATTTAGATTCCAATATAAATACTCAAACATGTTTAGATTCTGCAAATTGTGTCCAAATTCGATGATTCTTTCTTCTACATTTGTATAAAATTAACATCTACCACCTGAACAAAATATTTTTAAAACTTGTATAGCTGACATTGTAATGTTTTGGTAAATATCAAATTAATTTCTACTCACATATTATTCACATTTGTGTATCTCATAAAAAAAAGTTCCTTCACTCAAAATTGTTGGTATGAACATATTTGTATAATTTATACATGTATGAATTTTTTTAATTTTTTAAAAGCATTCCAACATGTCAAACTTCAAATTATCCACCATTCTAACTAAATGCTCATATTCATATGAGGCATTCATCAAATTATGAACACACATTGATTCCAAAAAATTTAAAAAAATATGAAAAAATTCGTAGATGTTGGTATGATGATTAAAAATGTCCACTGAAAAAATAAATGAAAAAAGCATTATATTCATCAAGATAGAAAAATGAAAAATAGCATTTGTTGTATGTTTTTTATGTTCTGACAAATTTAAAAGGATTTACGAAGTGAAATTTAATGGTAACCTTTACTTATCAATAATATTACAAGAAAGTGGATTTTTGCCCTTTTTAAAGGACCACATTTAATCAAGAATATTAAATAAGAAGAAGTAAATATCTTCACAGGCGGTTATTGCTTAACAACCGCCTGAGATAATGCCCGATACTGTTCTTCAGTTTCCTTATCCCTTGCTTCTTTTTTATTTAGATTCCAATATAAATACTCAAACATGTTTAGATTCTGCAAATTGTGTCCAAATTCGATGATTCTTTCTTCTACATTTGTATAAAATTAACATCTACCACCTGAACAAAATATTTTTAAAACTTGTATAGCTGACATTGTAATGTTTTGGTAAATATCAAATTAATTTCTTCTCAGACGTGAAATTTTAATTAACGATGAACACACTACATTCATTAACAATATTCAATCATTCACACAGTTGAAGAACACACAAGATACTCATTCATTAACAATATGCACATCTCACAAAAGAACACACAAGATGCACAATATTTACACAAGAACACAAAAGATACACAAGTAATATTCAATCACATAGATGAAAAAAGATAGATTTCATTCATTAACAATATTTACAAAACAGAAGCAACTAAAAACAACAAAAAGAAAAACTAATTAAATCCTACTCCTACTCCTCTTCCATCTCCTCCTCCTCGTCCTCCGGCGGCGACTCCGGCACCGGTGCAACAGGAGATAGGGCCGGCTGCACCGGCTGCACCGGCTGCACCGGCTGCACCGGCGGTGCAACCCCGAGGTTGCTAGCCGTCGCCTCCACCAGCGTTCTATGGCCCTCGGGGCCAAGAACCTGGGCCATCGTCGCGAACAGAATGTCGAGACGATCAGCCACCCCCACGAGGGCGTAGAGGTAGTGGCCCAAGGTACCCATTCCAGTATACTCTGGAAGGGTACCCAGCCCCAAGGCACTCATGGCGCGAGACGTATTGTTGTACGCCTCTCGCGCCATGAGGAGGCGCTGCTCGGCGTTGATCTTCTCGGGGGAGCTGCAACATTGTTTCTTGCAAGGTGGCTCCCTCGGAGGGCTTGGCGGCGGAAGGTCGGCCATAGTGGTGTTGGGTCGTCGGAGCGGAGGAAGACGAAGAAAACAAGAGGATTCAAAGTGAGCGATGCGCTTGTGAGCGATAGCGCGTCTTTAAGGCCGCGCGGAGTGGAAAAGAAAGGTCGCGCACGCGTGACATGGTCACTGACGTGTGGGACCGGGTCCACATGTCAGTGACCGCTGATTAAGTCAGGGGATCCTCATCCCGGTTGGTGAGGGGTCTTTATGTAGGCGTTCATCAAATTAAGAAGAAGTAAATATCTTCACAGGCCCATGTTTAACTCAGGCGGGTGTTACTAACCAACCGCCTGAGATAATTGTATCTTCTCAGGCGGTTGGTAAGTAAAATCCGACTGAGGTAACAGTCTTCCCTGACGGTCGGTACTTAAAATCCGCCTGAGAAAAAATTCGTAGATGTTGGTATGATGATTAAAAATGTCCACTGAAAAAATAAATGAAAAAAGCATTATATTCATCAAGATAGAAAAATGAAAAATAGCATTTGTTGTATGTTTTTTATGTTCTGACAAATTTAAAAGGATTTATGAAGTGAAATTTAATGGTAACCTTTACTTATCAATAATATTACAAGAAAGTGGATTTTTGCCCTTTTTAAAGGACCACATTTAATCAAGAATATTAAATAAGAAGAAGTAAATATCTTCACAGGCGGTTATTGCTTAACAACCGCCTGAGATAATGCCCGATACTGTTCTTCAGTTTCCTTATCCCTTGCTTCTTTTTTATTTAGATTCCAATATAAATACTCAAACATGTTTAGATTCTGCAAATTGTGTCCAAATTCGATGATTCTTTCTTCTACATTTGTATAAAATTAACATCTACCACCTGAACAAAATATTTTTAAAACTTGTATAGCTGACATTGTAATGTTTTGGTAAATATCAAATTAATTTCTACTCACATATTATTCACATTTTTGTATCTCATAAAAAAAAGTTCCTTCACTCAAAATTGTTGGTATGAACATATTTGTATAATTTATACATGTATGAATTTTTTTAATTTTTTTAAAAGCATTCCAACATGTCAAACTTCAAATTATCCACCATTCTAACTAAATGCTCATATTCATATGAGGCATTCATCAAATTATGAACACACATTGATTCCAAAAAATTTAAAAAAATATGAAAAAATTCGTAGATGTTGGTATGATGATTAAAAATGTCCACTGAAAAAATAAATGAAAAAAGCATTATATTCATCAAGATAGAAAAATGAAAAATAGCATTTGTTGTATGTTTTTTATGTTCTGACAAATTTAAAAGGATTTATGAAGTGAAATTTAATGGTAACCTTTACTTATCAATAATATTACAAGAAAGTGGATTTTTGCCTTTTTAAAGGACCACATTTAATCAAGAATATTAAATAAGAAGAAGTAAATATCTTCACACGCGGTTATTGCTTAACAACCGCCTGAGATAATTGTATCTTCTCAGGCGGTTGGTAAGTAAAATCCGACTGAGGTAACAGTCTTCCCTGACGGTCGGTACTTAAAATCCGCCTGAGAAAATGTGAGTCTATATATACCCCTCGGCAGCATTGGAAAAACCTAACCCAGGCGAAACACTTAGACGCCGTTAGGCTGCCAAAATTTCGTTTGCCGCCAAGTGTTCCCCCTCGTCACTTCCAGGTACGCCGCCGAGCTTCGCCGTCGCCGAGCTTCGCCGTCGCCACCGAGCTTCGCCCTCCTCACTTCCAGGTACGCCGAGCGAAGCCATTTCCGTCGCCGCCGAGCTTCAAGGTAAACCCTAAACCCTTCGACCTTCCATCCTCCTTCGCCGTGCCGCCTCCCTCCCCGCCCTCGCTGCCGCCTTGCATATCCTTGGTTAGGGTTCGGGAATTAGATAATGGTAGGCATCCTTGGTTAGGGTTCGGTGGAATTCGAAAAACTGTCAAGTTCGATGGCATCTTTGGTTAGGGTTCGGTGGGGCAAGATTTATGTGGATGGTTATATCACGATAAATTTGTAGTTGGTTCTGTGTGTCTGAAACTGTTCTGACACATTAGTGGTAAACATGATTCTAGACTCTAGTAACAGCAGTATATTCCCTATTTCTGTCATCGACCTTGCATATGCCACATAATTCTCTATTAGGGGCAAGATTTAGCTATATTTGGTTAAGTTGACCAAATTTGGCTAATTTTGGCTAAGTTACATTAGATATAGTTATATTTGACTAATTTTGACTAAGTTATGCTATATTTAGCTATATTTGGCTACTTTTGCTTAGAGTTAGCTATGCTAGACTAAGTTTGGCTAAGTTTGCTTTTATTTCTCTAAGTTTCATTTGAGCAATTGTAGCTAATCTGTGCTACCAAAGATGTCTGCACTTGTGGCTCCATCAGCTTCATTTGAGCAATTGTACCTAATCTGAGCTACCAAAGTTATGCTATATTTAGCTCTGAAGCCAAACAAAAGTTGCTGGCCAACTCATTTGTGATGCCAGGAGCATCCTCACGCCCATATCTAGGTAACACTAGGTGTGGCGATGTAGTCTGAGCATATGATGCCGATCTCTATGATACAAGAATTTAGTTAGACCTATATAACTTCAAAAATGTGTTTTGGCTAAATTTACTTAATTGAGCCAAAATTGAGAAAATTTGTTTTAAATATGACCAAATTTAGTTATGCCATTTATTAGATTTTTTGTCTTATTAGATCTAGCATGGAAAGCCCTAAGAAGACTGGTCCTGATTGTAACAACAAAGAAGACAATATGGAGTTTACTGACTCCAGCAGTTCAGGCTCCTATCACAGTCCTTCGGATCCTTTTCCGAATATAAAAATTAAAAAGACTTCAGTGGATCTAGACCCGGAATATGATCCTGCCGACGAGGTATGGATCACGAATCTTAACTTCAGTAGTTCAAGTTAATGTTGGTTGTCAAGTATACGAAGTCTTATAATTTTTTTCTACCTAGATTAATCTCAAAGACAATGAGGTGACATCGGCTCCTAAAACCGCAGAAGGTTCACCAATGGATGAATCCTCAGCTTCACTCAAGCGGAAACGAGGGCAACGAGGTCCCAATAAGGGTCTATTGGACCGCATCATGTACATAACAAGGGTCGGTCCAAGTGGGCTTCCCCAAGAACCACTGGATTCAGTTACCAAGTACCGTAATGCATGCAGTTTTCTTGTTAGGGAGGTTGTGCCGATCACAACCGAGAATTGGAGGAAATTACCCGAGCAGACCAAGAATGAGTTGTGGGAAAAGATAAAGAAACAATTCATGTTCCCGAAAGGCACAGAAGAAGCTGTAAAGAAAGCAACATTGGTCTCTTGCGGCAAGAAGTTTCGATGCTGGAAGAGTGAAATGAATGCTTATGTTAAGGCCAATAAGGTCCCTAGCCCGAGGAAGATGGGAAAAATCACACAAGCTCAGTGGCAAGAGTTTGTTCGTCAAAAGAGCACACCTGATGCTAAAGCTCTAAGTGCAACTAGGTCAGAGCTTGCAAAAAAGAACAAATACCATCATCGCTTGGGGTCTGCCGGATATGGCCCCAAAGTCCAGAAATGGAATAAGATAATAGACGAAATTCTTAGTAAGGGCAATCCTCACCCATTAGAAGGGTGCGATGAGCGAACTCAACGCTGGGTCTTTGCTCGGTCAGGTTTGACCAGCGAGGGCAAACTTGAAAAGCCCGACTCTCTGAATGAAGTAGAGGATAAAATGAAAGAAGTAATTGAAAAGCAACAGAAGGGTCTCTTCAAGCCGAAGAGGGAGAATGACCAACTTACCGCTATCTTGGGAAACCCTGAACACAGCGGACGGATTCGAGCGGTCTCTTCTCAAATGTCTTGGCTAGATGGTTTCCCTAAAGATAAAGACACATATAGAAGACGTGAGAAGTTTAAGAAAACACTTGATGAAACAATTGCTCAAAAGGTCAAAGAAAATATGCAAGAAATAATGGAACAACTTAGACAATCAGGACAATTAGTGGCACCGAGTACAATGATGGTTCCAGTGCAAAAGGAGCAATTAGTATCTCCAACTGCCTACCCTAGCAGCGTTGGTTCCGTGCCAGGCTCAGGGTCAGCCCATAAGTTCCCTGTCGATGATATTGCTAACGACAAATCTTGTCGTCTTCTTGTCCCGATAGGCAGAGCAGGGAACAAAACCAAACAGGTTGCCACTGCTATGGCAAAGCCTGATCGTGACTTCAACGGGAGTCCACTTCCGTTGTATTATTCTGTGGTGCAAGTTCTTCAGATCATTGATAATGATTATGAAGATTATGAAATAGACCACGTCACACCTGAGGGAATCGCGACTCTGGGGCAGGCTGTCAACCAATTAATCCTTTGGCACCGACGCGATATCGTGTTGGACGATGAGCCAATTTCTAGCCCCGTCGCATCTCCAAATACTGCAACCCCATCTTCTAAGGCGAAAGTGCATGAAGATCCACTCCCAGTCCGGGAAGATCCACTCCCCCTATGTCTGAGCAAGGATGATGATATCCAAGAGCAACAAGTTGGACAACAACTTCAAGCAGTACCAGAGCAAGCTGTTGCTAGTAAAGAGCAACTAGTTGAGCAACAGCTTGAAGTAGTACTAGAGCCAGCTGCTGGGAGTAAAGAGCAATCAGTTGAACAACAGGTTCAACAACAAGCCAGTGTCCAACTTCCGACGACTACTCCTCGATCATCAGTGCCTGTCAAAGTTAGCTCATACGAAAATAAGAAACCTTCATCAGAAGTGACAAAGTATTTGGAAGCTATGAAGGAAAATATTAGAAAATCAAGTGCATCTCGTTCTTCTCATGAGCCAGCATTAGAAGATATCGAGGAGTGGGAAGAAGACGGTGTCATGTATAATCGGCGGACGGCTTTAGTTAAACTAGGAGTTCCAATATACAAGCTTGAGGATGTTCCTCCTAAATTTGAGAATGGGAAGCCGTTAATGACATCCGTACAACTTAGCAAACAACCCGTCGCGCTCAGAAGAATGCATGAGTGGTACATCACTGCCAGCACAAAATATGGTCTTGATTGCGTCACATTTCGTATTCCAAAAGAAGCATTCTGGAGCACTGGAGTAGATAAACGAGTCATTTTATTTGACGAGCTGCTTTCCCTTTTCCATCGGGGCATGCTCGAAATCAACCTGCTGCTCGTCTGGTGCTTGTAAGTGCTCTAATATTTTGTATTTGCTTTTCTTACTACACGCATACGCATTTCATGAGATTATAACAATTCTGGACTTCTTCAATAGGATGCAATACATGGATAATGAAAAGTTGGCGCACAAGACAGGTATCCTTGACCCTACTAGGATTGCAAAGTCACTATTCGACGTCCAGGCGAATCGAGAATCAAGCCAGTACAAACACATGAAAAAAAAGATTTTGAAAGAGCAATTGCAAAACTTAAGAAGGATAGAAAGGCATAAGTTGCAGCTTACATAGGACATGCGATGTTTAACTTTGTCAGAGACGGCCAGGACCTCGTAAAGGCTCCGTACCACTTCGAGTAAGTTCGACACATGGCATTGAAATAGCAATTATTGGTAATTGTTAACATGTGTGTTTGTATGTTTGCAGTAATCACTACATAATGATCTTCATCAAGCCAACGCAGGGAATGGCAACAGTCATGGACTCGGCCGATTACCCACCAGATCGTTACAAAGATTTCCTTTCCATTTTGAAAAAGTACGTTTATTCAATAATTTTAATTTACGCACATTTAGAATGTGTTGACAAGTTTTATATGACATTTCTTGTATTACAGCGCTTGGCGGTTTTACGCGGAATAGCTTGGCGGTCAGAGACCTCCTAATACGAATGCATTGGACATTAAAACGTATTATGCTTGTCCGAAGCAGCCTGCTGGGAGTGTCTTATGCGGGTATTATGTATGCGAGCATCTTCGGACCGCCGCCGTATATAGAGTCAATCGTGAGGATGTAAGTTATCCTTAATGTCGATACCTTATTTTCTTACTTTTGTGTTTCATTTTCATTGTAACTAGCATAGTTTAATGCTTATATTCTCTGCTGTTCAATATTACCAGAAACATTATTTTCATATTTTGATTCCAACTTCAAAATTCAATTGCTCATAGTACAACTGCTCCAAAAATACCTACTAAATTCTTGTATACTCTCACTTTGATCTATACTTTGAGATTGTTCAAACCAACACATTCTAAACCTTGTTATGTGTTATATTGCAGCACAAGAAGAATCTGAACGAAGAATGGCCGGTTTGTAGAAGTATTCCTGATGGAGGAGCCGACAGGATTGCTTCTGAACTCTGTCAGTTCATTCGTCGCGAAATTTTGCACAAAACGGGGAAGTTCTTTGATAAGAGAGGTCCAGCAGCTGATGTGCCAGAACTTTGCGACTATACCAATCTAAACAGTTTTTACTGAAAACTTGTAAACTTTGAGATGAAATTGTATCTGTAACTTGTGTGTATGTATATTGTTTTAGTGAAATTGACTTCTGTGATGATAATATTGTTGTCTTTTCTTCTGTGATGATTGTTGTTTTTTGTTCTGTGATTATATTGAATTGACCTGGAAATTAGAAATAACAGCAGTAGTACTGCATGACTGTGAAAAACAATTATCACAGGCGGCTAGATACAAGTAAAGAAACATCTGTGATAACCTAATTTTCACAGGCGGTGTCTGTTATGGTAGAAACCGGATGCGTTAAAGGGTCTTCACAGACGGCTGATATAGGTAAACTCCGTCTGTGATAACACCATTATCATAGACGGGTTAGTTATGCTTCAATAACCGTCTGTAAAGACACATTATCATTGACGGTTAGTTATGCTTCAAAACCCGCCTGTGAAGACATATTATCATAGGCGGTTAGTTATGCTTCAAAATCCGCCTGTGAATACAAATTATCATAGACGGTTAGTTATGCTTCAATACCCGACTGTGAAGACTCATTATCATAGGCGGTTAGTTATGCTTCAAAATCCGCCTGTGAAGACAAATTATCATTGGCGGTTAGTAATGCTTCAATACCCGTCTGTGAAGACTTCTTATCATAGACGGTTAGTTATTCTTCAATAACCGTCTGTGATAAGACGTTTATCACAGACGGTTATATATGCTGCACGACCCGTCTGTGATAAAGTATTTTCACAGACGGCTAGCCTAAGTAAAGAACCGCCTATGATAATCGGTCTTCACAGGCGGCTATCCTTAGTGAAGAACCGCCTATGATAATTAGTCTTCACAGGCGGTTTCACTTCTCCGCCTGTGAAATTGCGGATTATCACAGACTCTTCGTTTCAGGCGGTTTTAAAAGCCGTCTGTGATAATAGGTTTGGAGCCGCCTGTGATGTGGCTTATTGTAGCAGTGTGTATCACTTATGTCTAGGGTGAATTTTGTGCATTAGGGCTAAGGTTCCTGTGATGAGGACATCAATTCTATGGATAAAAAGACCACTCCATTGAACATACAAGATGTAATCAATAGAGTTCATAAACAACAATTAATTTCAGAGGTGAACTCGTTCTTATATGTTTCCTTATATGTTTTTGAGTATAGATTGCTAACTAATGATTAAATTGTGATTAGGATTCATGGAGAGGTTCAAAGAGTACTTGGAGGAATTATTAGGGACGTGGAGGACCAGAGAATTCGTTCAAAGAAGATGGAAACTGAGCCAAACTCAAAATTGTGTCCAACTCGGAGTCCAGGAGCAGTACGCACTAAAAAGGACGCCCAGGACGCATACGAACTCCCTTTTGGATGTTCTACATATGCACGGAAAGGGAAAAGGATAAACTTTCCAATGGTACTGGTCCCATGAAAAAATTACTTTTGAGTTGACGGGAATCATCAAAACAAAATCGAGTACATAATCTGTCAGGGTGTTGCGCCACCGTATTGGGCCATTTGGCCTTGTATCAAGTCTAAGTCCATTATTTTTGTATCTTAGGGTTAGTTCACGACCCCAACACCCCATTGGACGTCCTCCCACTTATATATACTCCATAGTAGCCGTCATGAACAATTGGGTTTTGCTTAGATTAATAGCGGACTAGTCCGGTGTGCCCGACTCGGATTCTATTTCCTTCTCCATGACAAGTTGTTGGGTATATGTCATTTGTGGGCCCAAGAAAGTCATGTCCACCTCTATGGAGCCTGTCGAAGTGTAGCAATGACACTTCCCCCGGTACTACTAAAGCGTAGTCCACAGAGGTTCATATTCGGTTGTGGCGCACATAAGATCAAGAACAAGATGTGAACACCGAGGGTTTTTACGTGGTTCGGGCCACCTGAGCGTAATACCCTACTCCACCGGGTGGTTGTTGATTGTATGAGTGTGAAGCGAGTGCCTGAGATTGCTTGTATGTCTATCAGCTTTTCTTCTACCGTATGGGCAACCCTTTTATATGATAAGGACTGGCCATTACAGTGTATGCCTGACCCGACAAGTGGACCCGACTGTCATTAACACCCTATACACGATCTACTTGTTTTATGGGTGATTAACAATTTGATAACGTGCCTTAATGGCGTCATTACCAGTCTTGATAGCCTTCTGATCTTGCGTCATTAACAGCATTAACGACGCGTTAACCAGGTCTTGTAACGGCTAATTAATAGCCTCTTGAATGTCCGTGCTGTTGGAGATCCAGCTGTCTTCCTATTGCAAGTGTAGTTTTGGAGGTCTGACATGTGGCAGCTCTAAAGCTTCCCTCTGCAGGGAGGCAGGTCCAGAGATACTTCATACGTTGTAGAACTAGAGCTTCCCTCTACCAGGGTTAGGTCCGGAGCTAATGGACACGTGGCAGCACCAGAGCTTCCCTCTACTGGGGGTTAGGTCCGGAGCTACTAGACATGTGGCAGCACCAGAGCTTCCCTGTGGAGGGAGGTAGAACAGGTCCTGCAGGACACGTGGTAGATCCAGAGCTACCCAAACGAGGGGGGCAGACCCAGTGTTGCGGGACATGTGTTGCCTTAAGAACTCTTGAACATTGGAGGGCTAAACTCCATGACTTTATCCGCAGTATCAGGGGGTACCTGGTATCCAGGGTACCGACAGAGCCCATGTGGGACCTCATCAAGGCCTCCACCGCCTTATACACGAATTTCATCCAAACCCTACCATCCCCACCCTACATAAACACCTCACCACCCACCCTTTCACCTCTTTGGCACAATCGAAGTGAACCCTAACCCTAGTTCATGATAGCCACCATCAACGAGCCTCCACCACAGGGAGAAGAAGGAGAAGGGAGGAAGGAGGGGGATCAACCAAGATCATCTTCGTAGATGCGATCTCCATCATCAATCCCTCATCGTCAACGTCCTTCTTTGCCAATTATTTGTCTCCTTTGACTTGACGTAAAATTCTCGAGTCTTCAACTCTTGAACCCTTGAATTCATGCTAAATATCTTAGATGCATCTTTTCTATGTAAACTATGGTTCTATATCAACTTTAACCATTCTCTAGTTGAATATTTGCCAAAACCCTAGCCAAAACAGACTTGTTCGGTCCCAGTGCGGACTAGTCCGATTTCTTCTCTGTTCCAGAATGGACACGTCGAGCCAGAGTGCGGACTAGTCCAGTCTTCGTGTTCTGAAATTTCCTGTAACTTCTTTAATATCCTTTAAAATCACTTGGAACTTGTTCTAACTTGTGAAACTTAATTGGGACTACTTAGTAAGCAGTGATATCAATCTAATAACATGCATTACCACATACTTGCATTATTCATGCATGTCATAACATATTGAGTACAATATGAGTATTTATTGATTGTAATGTTTGTTTTGTATGTTTATTGCACATAATAGAAGGTGATGCTCTAGAGGGTGCGGTCGAGGACCTTCAGCACCAAAAGTTTGAAGCTTTTGATCCTAACCAGTCTCAAGAGCAAGGCAAGTGTCCTTGAACATCTTGATCCTGTTTTTAAATGTTTTGTGTGGAAAACTGCATGATTGTGTCAAATTGATGGGAAACCCAAAATAGGTGTTTACCAGACTTGTTTAACCATCCTTGTCACTTGGAATACATTGTAGAGAGTCGGGAAGGGTATTTTACCTTTTTGCTTTGCTCTAATTAATCGGGATGGGAAAACAACCAAATGGCTTAACTATGAATTAGTGAGCATGTTTATGATGATAATTGATTTATGTGGTTAATGGGTAACATTGGACTTGGGAGATCTAAGCAACCATGTATTTGTGGACTGAGTTGGTTGTTACAGTGGTTTTGCTTGCTTTAGATCTAAGGACAGGTCGTGGAGCGATCATCCAGGATTTACAGTGCCACCACAAGGACAAGTATGGGTTTGGCGTAGCTGAATAATTAGGTGTGTTGTAGGTATCGTATGGACCATTGGATGGTGCGGGGATTGGGAGTCGAGGAGGGATACCCTGGGAACCACATGGCACATGAGGGGGGCCCGCGGGTAGAAGAATGGAGATTCAAGCCTGCTGATGAAATCTTAGTGGGTTCGTACATGCTAGTAGTCCCTTTGTAAAAGCTATTTTGTGATTTCTTGGCCACACACCAACGGAAGTGCGAGATGGCATAAGGGAGGTTCTTAGTCACCAAAAGGTGATGAAATCAAAAACATGTGGTTAAAGTGGTATAACCTCTGCAGAGTGTTAAAAACTATCATTATAGCCGTGCTCCCGGTTATGAGTGACCTGGACCCTCACATGATTAGGGGGAACTTGTTATTGGTTATGGTTTGAGCTGTGATAAATGAAATGGTTGATGATGATGGTAAGAATTTGGTATTTGCGTGGAGAATTATTCATGGAGTAATATAATGGTAATTGATGGTATTGGACTCATAATTGTTAATTATTTGGGTTATGATGGGGTTAATTCACAAAGACATCTTAATATGCTTTTTATATGTTTTAAATGTACTTTTCAGCAACTACCAATTATCTATTATCATTCCTTGTTTAAGGTATATGTCATTATTTTCCCACACTTGCTGAGTATGACATGTGCTCACCCTTGCTATTCCCCTACCAATAGTTTCAGATCATGTTTGGGAGTACCCTGAGGATAATATGGAGTACTAGGTTGTGTGCAACCATCAACTTGCCTGTGAATTGCTTGGAGCCGTGCTATATCCCATTTGCTTAGTTGCTTAGCTTAATGTTTAGATTATTTCTGCTGTATATTCTATTAGTAATAATGATCATTAGAGTTGTAATTTGAGGATTATTTGAACATTGTAATAAAAGTAGTTATTTACTAGTTTGTGCTGTGATAATTTTTTGAATATTGTCTGTGATGCACTTGTGTATGTGTGTTGAACATCCTGTGCAAACATATGCGTCGCACTTGGTTCATTTTTGGAATAGGGTGTCACAAATTGATTGAGTTTTCTTGCGAGCTAAGCTATGAAAAACCGCATATGAGCTTCGGTTTGGACATAGGATTAGTGTCACACACTTTAAGGTCTTTGGTTGTAAATACTTTCCGAAGAAATGTGATAATCTCAATAAATTTGATGTAGGATCGAAGAGCACGTGAAAAGCTACCAGAGGGGGGGGGTGAATGGTAGATTAAAACTTTTTCAGCGGAAGCAACAAAAACCCCTCGCTAGAAAATCAATCTGTTAAAAAATCATGTGTGTGAGTAATTTAAATGTGATCAATCGTGACAAAACCAGTATAGATTGTGGAGAATCAAGTAAATAAGACACGACAACAAGAATCACGAAAAAATGTCGAGAAAAACTGAAGTTACGATCGAAAGATTGAACAAAGGTCCATTTGTTCTACCCGAGAAAAAAAAAGATTTGCAATACTAAAAAGAAACTCGTGTAGATCCAAAACCACAAATCCAATGACCGTGAAATTTTCACAGATGATAGATAGATAATCAAGTTGTGAAGACAACCCAAAAAAGAATCACGTCAATTAGATCTGTAAAACTCGAGTTATGATAAAACCATCAAAGCAAGGTAGTGTTGTGCAGAAACTCGATGAGAAAGACTTGATAGAAACAAGTCGGAAGAACAAGGCACAAAAGCTCCTTTATACTACAAATTTTATTGGTCAAAACACAAAAGGAACAGCCCAAAGTCGTCTACCACGATCTCTGGCCTCCCTTGCTTATATAAACAGACTGAAGGCCAACTCAACTCAAACTAGGACTCTAATCCTACTCAGTTCATGAAACGAAACATTACATAACTGCTCAAGACTCTTCTATACGTAGATAAAAGCAATCTTAAGAATTTCAAATACCTTATCCCACATTCCTAAAACAACCCAACTTCGTGACCCACAAGAAATCCTATTATAACCAACTCAAATCTTTCCATATTTGAGTCAAACCGGACTCAGTCGCAGCCTAAGTCCATTACCTAGTCGGTTCGACCTTTCTGACGAATTCTGTACGTCCACATCTCTTCATCACGCCTTGGAACCATGCATCCACGTCATGCAATCCTTCCACACATGCAATCATCTTCCACATGTTCTTGATTCAAACATGATGCTCAACCTCCCGATCAACTCAACCACAATTCCTCTCGAACATGGTTGTTGATCCTCATCTTCTCCCTAAGACTAGTTCAATGGATACCATCAACAGCCATGTCTTGAACTCAAGCAACATCTGCACATGAATAAACCATCAATACTTCTGAGCACAAGTCATCACTTGACTCTCATTAGTTTCGATTAACACAACACCTTATGTGAGCACCTCACATAAGCATGTTGCAAACTATAGCAAAATGATACCAGCCATAACCATCAAAACACAACAAAAACTTAGTAAAAGAATACTAAGTATGCTTTCCATAAAAATCAAGTCGGAAACATTGCAAGTCAAAAGCAAAACAATTACAATCAAGCTCCAGTCCTTGCCAAAGCTAACCGGATCTTGAGTCGGAACTTACCAAAGCTAGCAGGACCTAGGATCGGAGCTTACCAAAGCCAGCGGGACCTAGCTCTGGAGCTTACTAAAGCCAGCGGGACATAGCACTGGAGCTTACCAAAGCTAGTCGGACCTTGCTCCGAACCTAGAAAAAATATGTCGGACCTAGCCATAACAAGTCGGACCTAGACAAAACAAGACGGATATCGGTAACCTATGTACCGGGTACCCCATGATACCGCAAGAAGTGTAGGAAAGTTCCACTTGCCAGAGTTCAAGGCTTCCTCAAGCCCCACATGTCACACGGCACTGGACCCACCTCCCTCATATGGGTAGATCTGAGACTGCCACGTGTAATGTAAGACCAGAGTTGAACTCCCAACATAGGGATGCTCCGCGGTTGACACGTGTATAATGACCCCGGACCTAACCACCAGTAGAGGGAAGCTCCGATGCCGCCACGTGTATAGTAGATCCGGACCTATCTCCCTACGAGGGGAAGCTCCGGGGCTGCCATGTGTGCATCCTCCGGACCTTATACCAATGGGGATATTGGCGGACCTCCAATAGCACAGACATTTAAGGTACAGTTAAACCGACAATTACAAGACCTGATTACGTGTCATTAATGTTATATTAATGACACACGATCAATGGGCTGTAATAGGAGTAATGCTGCCATTAAGACATGTTATCACACTGTTAATCATACTTAATACTCGTATACGGTGTATTAGGTGGTTAAATACGCCAGGGCCACATGTCAGGTTAGGCAAAAGTTGTAATGGCCAGTCCTTAGACTATAAAAGGATTGCACTGCATGGTACATGGGGAGACAAGCTCATAGGCACGCTAGCACTGCTGAACTCAATACAACAACACACACCCTATGGAGTAGGGTATTACGCTTAGGCGACCATAACCACGTAAATTATCCGTGACATCATCTTGTTCTAGATCTTTGCGTGCCCAAACCGATACAAGAACCTCCGCGGGCTACAGTTTAGTAGTACCGGGGGAAGTGTCATTCGTACGCTTCGACATTTGGCGCGCCAGGTAGGGGGCGCCTGAGATCACAAGATGGTGAATTCTGCCACAGGATCATCCAACGACAACAACGTCATGCAATCTGTTGGAGGGAATCCTTCCAACATGTAGCAACCAGTGGGCACTACTGTTCAGGCAGACATACCACCACCACCACCACCACCATCTGCTCTGGCAAATAATGCTGGACATCAGGATGGGGTACTTGCGTCAGTCACAACATCGGCAAACAACAACCCTGAGAACGCGATAATTGCTGCGCGAACTCTGTTGGAGCGCCCACCAGTACCCGGAGCACCTCAAGGTGCAATGGAGCAGTGGCGTGCTGATGTGCAGCATCTGGTTCCAGCACAGCCGATATAATCAGCAACCAAGGCCCTCCCCCTTCGGTGCAGGCACCATCTCAATGTATGACCTTGTATGGAAGACTTGGTCCTCACGTGTCATAGCACTGGAGGCATGCTGTATCTCAATAGGTGACATCGCTGCCTTCTGGGGCGCGTTGCACCCAGACCATGTCAAGATTGTCGACACATGATCTACGGTCGGAACTCGACCGCCGCTACAAACAGCAAGACGACCGTGTCCACATCGAGCGTGCTCGCAGGAGGCAAGAAGTTTGGGACAACCCTGCTCCAGTGGGAGTAGGAGGAGGTTGTTCTGCCTTGGCCATGCACCTCCGCATGGTCCGTTGGCCACAAATGTTCCAGCCTCATCAGCTGGAGAAATTCGACGGGACTATCAACCGCGTCGAATTCCATCAAATCTACTCCACTTCTATACTTGTAGCAAGAGGCAATGATGGCATGATGGCCAACTACTTCCCGCTGGCTCTGACTGGGACCGCTAGGTCTTGGTTCATGAGTCTTCTGCCCGATTCCATTAACAATTGGGCAGATCTATGTCAACAGTTTATTGCCAACTTCGGGAGTTCTTACACCCGACCCGGCACTGAACTAGACTTGTTTGCTATGAAGCAAACAATGGGGGAATGGCTGCGATCCTTTATCCAGCGGTTTTCTTAGGTACGCAATACCATCCCTTCTATCTCAAATGCTTCAGTTATTGTTGCATTCAGACAGGGCGTTCGAAAAAATAAAATGTTAGAGAAGCTGACGACTAAAGAAGTCACCAGCGTCACAGAGTTGTTCAGCCTGGCTGACAAGTGTGCTCAGGTCGCAGAGAGCTAGGAAATGCACTCAAAGCCAGCTCCGGAGGCTAACAAAAAGCCTTCCAAACTTAAGCCACTACCTCCAGCGGTGGCAAAAAGAAGAAGAAGTCCAACGACAAGAAGAAGCTGTCGGTCAGTGCACCTACTGCTGCAGCTCCGGGTCGCCGGGGGGGCACACCCTGAAAAACAACATTGTCCTTCATCAGAAGACGACAACGGCTCTAAAATGTGGTGTCTGATCCATAAGACGGACAGGCACAGTCTGGAGGACTGCCGAGAGGTCCAAAAGCTTGTCGAGCGCTACAATAAGCACCAAGAAGAAGCTCCTTTCCGCAAGCGGGAAGGAAAACCGAAAGTTGACAAAGCTCCAGCTGAGCCGAATCTAGACTTTTAGGATCCCAAGAAGGTCCTAAAAGTTGTCTACAACACAGTAGACGATGATTGCGAAATCTATGACAACAAGCGTTAGAAGACCCTGAACACCATTTATGGTGGTTCCTAGGACATCACTTCTAGTAGCGTTCTTAAGACAATGCAACGGGACATGGCAGCTGCAGCTCCTACTGCCAGCGCGGAACCATATCGGAAATTGATGGACCTTCCCATCACCTTCGATGCTACGGACCGCCATCGAAACATGATCAGAGCTGTCCAGTTACCACTGAGGGTATCTCCTACCATTAACAATGTCCAGCTCTACCATGCTTTGGTGGACGGAGGTGCGGGGCTGAACCTCCTGATCTATGAAGCTTTCGTAAAGATCCATCTCCGACCTTCGGACCTTCATCCCTCACGCCCTTTCTCTGGAGTAGGTCCAGGGACCATTAGCCCTCTCAGATCCATCACACTCATGGTGACCTTCAGAACTTTGGAGAAATACAGGACTGAGAAGCTGGTCTTTGAAGTCGCAGAGATCAGCTTACCCTTCAATGCGATCTTGGGCAGGCCTACCTTGTGCATGTTCATGGATGCGGCTCATTACGGCTACTTGGTGTTGAAGATGCCAACACCCTCCGACGTTCTTCGCATCCGCGGAGACCGTACTGCAGGAATCACTACACTGGAAGAACTCCATGCGCTTGCAACTACAGAGGAGGAGGCATCCGGCAATGAGGTCACTGCTCAACCCTCGAGCTCTCGTCATCGAGGCTCGACCTCTGCACCACGTGTGCAACCAAGCGACGAGACCGACATTCCCATCAAAGTCGTCCAAATCGGTTCGAATGCTGCTTAGACCACCCGTATATCGGGAGGTCTAAACAACAAATAGGAACTAGCACTCATCACTTTCCTCCGGGCGAATGTTGACATGTTTGCCTGGCAACCATCACAAATGCCTGGAATCCCTAGGGAGCTTATTGAGCATAATCTGAAGATTTATCCTAATGCACGACCTGTGCACCAGAAGCCTTGGAAGCAATCAATTGAGCGGCAAAACTTCATTCGACAGGAGAGAAAGAAGTTGCTCGAAGCTGGTTTCATCCGGGAAGTTTTTCATCCAAAATGGATGGCAAATCCAGTCGTTGTATCCAAGGCCACCAGGAAGCTTCGGATGTGTATCGACTACACCACCTTACATAAGGCATGCCCAAAAGATCTATTTCCACTACCTACAATAGATCAGATAGTGGACTCCACTTCCAGGTATGATCTATTGTGTTTCTTAGATGCATAGTCTGGATATCATCAGATCCAAATGTCTAATGAAGATGAATAGCATACTGCCTTCATAACAGTAGATGAATTATATTGTTATACTGCCATGCCCTTTGGTCTCAAAAATGCTGCTTCAACCTTTGTGCGAGCTACGTACAAAACATTTGGAGAGCTAATTCGAGACATAGTGGAGGTGTACATCGATGACATCGTTGTGAAGATTAAGATCAAGGAGTTAATCCTTGACAATTGGCAAGCCGTCTTCGACAAGCTGCGCATCACGCGCACCAAGCTGAACCCGGACAAGTGTATCTCTAGGTTAGCTCCGGGAAACTCCTTGTTTTCTTGGTGACTCACCGAGGAATTGAAGCAAACCCGACGAAGATCAAGGCTATATAAGACATGCGGCCTCCAAACCGCATCAAGGACGTCTAGACGCTAAGTGGATGCTTAGCTGCGCTCAGCCGGTTCATCTCAAGATTGGCAGAGTGGGCGTTACCCTTCTTCAAACTCTTGAGGAAGTCCGGAACATTCAATTGGTTTGAAGAGGCAGAAAAGGCATTTCTAGAGCTGAAGCAGCTCCTTACCACCCTACCAATCTTGGTAGCCCCGAACCCCGACGAGCCTTTACTGCTTTACATTTCTGCAACTACGGAAGTTGTAAGCACAGTCCTGGTCGTGAAAAGATCAGAGCCACATCCATTTTAGGAGCTTAGACCCTTCTAGGAAGGTCCGTAGCTTCCTGAAGGCGAGTCTGGGTCCCAGCCCCAAGACACAGAACCTCAAGGACGAATGCTAGGAGATCAACCCCTCTCGCCCGAGGGAGTTCACCTGGCTGACCAAGATGATTTGGACCTTTCCAACAAGATCCGGGTCCAACAAGAAGAAATTCTGAACCCCTCAGGGAGGGTCCGTGAAGCTGAATAAAAAAGCTCAGACCCCTCCGGGAGGGTCCGAGTCGATGGAGAGGAAGCTCCGAGCTCCTCCGAAAGAGTCCGGACAGTCCAGCGCCCAGTGTACTTCATCAGTGAAGTACTTCACGATGCCAAGACACGCTAAATCGAGGTGCATAAGCTGCTTTACGCAGTCCTTATTGCCCCAAGGAAGCTTCGTCACTACTTCCAAGCCCACAAGATATCAGTGGTAACTTCTTATACACAGCGTGCTATATTGCATAACCCTAATTCAACTGTTAATATCGCAAAGTGGCCAGTGGAGTTGGCTGAGTTTGATCTCGATTTTGTGCCACAACAAGCAATTAAGAGTTAGGCTTTGGCGGATTTTGTGGCGGAGTGGACTCCCTCTCCATCAAACCCTGGGGGGCCCAGTGAGCAGAAACCGGAACCTAAGGTCCCGGTCTTCACCAAACCTCACTGGACTCTCTACTTCGACGGCTCCGTGCAGAAGCAGGGGGCCGAAGCTGGAATCCTTCTCCTCGCACCGATTGGGGGGAAGGTTGAATAAATGGTTCACCTCGACTTCAAAGCAACCAACAACATGGCGGAGTATGAAGCTATCATTTACGGCCTCAAGGTGGCACTATCCTATTGTGTCAAACAACTATTGGTGAAGGGTGATTCACAACTATTCGAAGTCCTGGATCTCTGTCATGTTCAGCGTCTCCATAATGCTGAAGTTGATGAACTCTCGACTAAGGCTTCAACCAGAGCTCTGGCTCCCGACAGAATCTTCGTCTGGAGGTTATCAAGACCAACAACTCAGTATGCCAAACTGAGCGAAGGGGGCGAGACCAACACTTCGAAGTTGGTGGTCCCGGTGGCCCTGTTACCATGGCGTCCACCAAGGGTCGTAGGTGCTGTCGGAAGCTCCGAGCAACCCATCACGCAATACTATGAAGCTCAAGGTAGATCTGATGCATGGATCTCAGAGATTCCAAGCTACTTGAAAGACATCATCCTTCTTGAAGACAGTGTATCAGCTGACCGGATCGTAAGGTTGGCCAAAAGATACATAGTGGTAGAAGGGTATCTGTACAGGCATGGTGCCAACAGTGTCCTAATGCGATGCATTGCAAGGGAAGAAGGTCGCGAGTGCCTCGTGGAAATCCATGGAGGCGAGTGTGGGAACCACGCATCTTCCCGCACGTTGGTTGCTAAAGCCTTCCGACATGGCTTTTACTGGACTACAACACTTCAGGATGCAGTCGAGCTAGTGAAAAAGTATGAAGCATGCCAGTTCCACGCAAAACAAATTCACATACCGTCTCAATCACTGCAAATGATACCTCCTACATGGCCATTCGCTGTGTGGGGTATGGACATCTTGGGACCATTCCCAAAAGCCGTCGGAGGTTACAGGTTCTTGTATGCCTCCATCCACAAGTTCGCCAAGTGGCCAGAAGCTACTCCAGTTGTGACAATCAACAAGCATTCAACAATCAAGTTCTTGAAGTCCATAATATGCAGATTTGGAGTTTTGAACAAAGTTATAACTGAAAAGAACCCAATTTACAAGTGCTGCATTCCAAGAATATTGCGAAGACCTCAACATTCAAGTCAGCTATGCATCAGTAGCTCACCCAGCAAGCAATGGCCAAGCCGAGAGAGCAAATGCAGAAATCCTAAAAGGACTCAACACACGCACATGAGAATGCTTAAAAAAGCACGGAGCCAACTAGATTGAAGAGCTTCCATCTACATTGTGGGCGAACAGAACAACACCTAATCGGTCAAATAGAGAGACACCATTCTTCCTGATGTACAGAGCTGAAGCCGTTCTTCCTTCGTAGATCACCATGGGATCACTCTGGGTCCGAACTTTTGACAAAGTTGCGCAGGACCAGCTCCGGCGTGAAGACCTTGACCTCGTCGATGAGGGAAGGTGCCAAGCAGCTGTTCGAAATGCACGTTATCACCAAGCGCTCCGAAGCTATCATTAAAGGCACGTGTGCAACCGACAGCTCGAGGAAGGAGATCTGGTGCTGCAGAAAATACTAACTCATGAAGGGATGAACAAACTTTCCCCCAGCTAGGAAGGTCCCTTATGAGTGATCAAAGTATCCCGTCCCGTATGCGTTCGCTTGGCAACTGAGGATGGGACTCCGCTTCCTAATCATTGGAACATTGAGCACCTCCATAAGTTTTATACTAAGAATCACGGAGGTGAGTCTGTAATTACACACAATGTATGTTATAGAGTCAATATACAAAATTAGATAGGTCCTCCGGGAGAGCATTCAGACCCCTCTTGGAGGGTCCGAGAAGCTCAAATAACACTTGATACAGTCACAACACTAAAAGTTTAACTACCTGCCCTGGGCTAGTACAAGATGTATAGCAAACTTAGCCTGGTCATATACCCTAAGTGTGTCCTTGTCTCCCCTGTAATCCGGACCTGTAGTGAAAGACATTGCTGTGTGAAAACAAACTCCAGGTGCATTTATTTTTGTACAAGTCTCAATATTTTGAATTATTATTTTTATCCTTCTTGTCTATAATGAATTTGTGCAATTCTTAGGGTTTTAGTCCAAGTTATTTATATGTGTTACAAGTTATATTGTTGGTCTCTTTGGATCTTAATGCCGTTGCATAGTCTACTTGCCTGAACGCCAAGCTAATATAGGTCCGGAGTGTGCTATCGACTTATCTTGGTCCTGCACCCTAAGTATGCCACTCTACCTACAGCCCGATAGACCACAGTAGGATGAGTACTAAGAAAGCATACAGATCTAGAATGATTACATCAATATGCTTGTTATCATATCGATTTTTTTTGAATCTAAAACTAAAATAAGAATGATAAGTCACAAACAATTTATAGACAAGATGACGAATTTTACTCTTTTTTCTTATCTCCAATGTGCAGGAAAAACAAAAAACTCATAGCGATAGTGGACGACACCGGAGCTGCTAAGCTCCGACATCCTCCAAGTGGGCTCGCTATCGATGTTTTATATGTTGATAGTTGGTGACGTCGGAGCGACAAAGCTCCGACAACTCAAGGAGGCCTGCCATCGATGATTTGTGCGTTGACATCGAGCACTACCGGACCTATCAAGCTCTCATAACTCTCAGGGGGCCAACATCGACGTGTTATATGTTAATGGTGGGTGCCATCGGAGCTAACAGGCTCCAACAACCCCAGGGGTCCCGCCAGCGACGCGACAAAGGGTTTCGAGAAGCATCAGAGTTAAAAACTTCGGACCCAAAATCTACAAGTTCGAAGCATTCAAGTCATCAACATACTGTCAAAACCTTTCGGTATATAATCACAATCAAATTGTGCACATACACCAGAGGGCCAATAAGACAAAGCACAATATGTTGGAGACAAAGTGAAATTCGTAGTATAAAGAGTGGATTTCATTCATTCAAAGTACTGGATTACAAAATTAGGGATATAGCAGAAGGCAAAAGGAAAAGGTACTAGCTACTGGAGGATCTAAGTCCTGCGGAAAAATGAAGCAACCTTCTCAGCAGCCTCTTGGATGCTAGCTTTGGCGGCATCCTCCTCTTCGGCAATCAGTCCTTCAAAGACTGGATCGAGAGAAAATTGAGGGTCTCGGCTTTTGTAACACACCAAGACATACTCGACGACGTTCTTGGCCAGAGATTTTCCCTTTGTCTCCAGCTGATCAATGATGACAACACTCATTGCGTCGAGTTTGCTGCCAGCAGAGCCAAGCGCCACCAGCGTCTTGTCCAGCTCCCATCCTGGGTCCTCCGAGCATACTGGACTAAAGCCAAGAGGCACAAGGGCTCTGTCTGCACGCCCCAAGAAGTCCCATACTTTAATGGATTCAATCTCCCTAAAGCTTCGCAGCTCCTCTAGTGACCTTCGGGCATCCGCAAGCTTTGAACCTTCTCGAGCGAGGCACTCGACCACTTTGGCATGTTGCTACATACTCTCAGCAACTTGCTTTTCGCGATCAGCTAGCTCTATCTCCCGAAGGTGGATACGGTTCTGCCGTTCGGCCAGGTCCTTCTCCCTGATTCCTATCTTCCCTTCTATGGTGGCAACATCAGCTTGTCTTTTTGTGAGCTGCTGCCCCAGTTTCCAGTACTTCTCCTTTTCTTCATCACTCCATAGATAAACTTCTCAGTGCGATCTGCAAAATTTTGCTCAGACAGAGTCAATTTCTGGGTGAGCTCCTCCTCCCTTTTCAAAACGTTCTCCTGTTGCTCTAGGAGTTTTTCTTCCCCCACATAAAGGTCTGTTCGGCGCATCTGGAGAATCTCATTAAGTGTCGTAAGGTTTTCATGATGCTCATCAGCAGCATCATTCATTTCCTTGGCACGCTTGAGAATATCCAAAGAATTATCATCGAGAGCCCTGATGGTGGCCTCCTTCTCCTCCAGCAGTTTGCCCCAGTATTCCATCAGGGCTGTTTCCCTCTTGATCCACTCCTTCTGATCAGTGAGCCTTGTCTGTGCAAGCTTGGTCTCGAAGAGGATCTTGTTGGGTCAACGCCTCAAGGTATGGCGCTCCTCTTCAAGAACCTTTCTCTCGTGATCGAAGGCGAGCTGAACTTGTTGAAGGCTCGAGCAGGCATTGTCTATGGACAACGTCAAGGGGATAGGCTCCGGACCTGCCGAGGTCGTCTCTGCTGGTTCCAGGGGATTCTCCATAACAAAAATAGGGTCCCATTCTACAAGAGCGGTTCACCGAGCTTCTGTGGCATTAGGGCCACTCGCTGGGAGCTCCTCAGTAGCCATGGAGAAAGATCCCACTGTAGGAACTTCTACCGCCGGAACAGAAGCCAGAGGTCCTACTTCCGGGTCTTCAGTTGCTGGCTCTACTGGAGGAAAGCCTGCCACCGACTCTTCATGGTGTTCTGGCTCCAGCATGGACACCTCCAGAGCAATTACCTCTAGGGCGGTTATTGGAGCTTCATCCGGAGCCCCCACCACCGCCGGCTCAAGCACTAGCGCATCCGCCACTTGCAACTCAATAGCTGGAGCTTCAAGCATCTCCGGTTCAGCAACTGAACCTTCAACAACTTCTGGCTCGAGGGCCAGAGCTTCAACCATCTCCGACTCAGTGGTCGGAGCTTTGATCATCTCTGGTTCAGCGACCAGGGCTTCAACGACTTCTGGCTCAAGGGACGGAGCTTCTGGCGCCATCAGCCCCGCAACAACTTCTGGCGCAGGGAGCGGAGCCTCGGTAATCTCTGGCTCAGATGCCAGAGCTTCCGACACCTCTGACTCCCGCACTGGAGCCTCAACATCTGACGCTTTTGCCAGTGGTGCATCTTCAACTACTCCACCGTTGTCCGGCGCTACCACGGGAGATTTTGGCATTTCTTCTGGATCTAGGTGCACATCAGCTCGCGCTGGAGCTACCATGTCTTCTGCCACCACTGAAGGAGGCCCAATGGTTGATGTCGGAGCTTCCGCATGCGTAGCCCCAGTCATCACGATAGATGCCGAAGCATCGGACTCCTTTATCGACACCCTGGATATAAAACGACGAGAATATTAAAAACATAATAAAAACAAGGTTAGCACTTCAAGGTAACTCCACGATGCTTACTTGGGGATGCTACTGCCCCAGTTGCCGCGGAACCTCTTCTTCTGAGGCTCGGAGTCAGAGCCCACCAAGTTTGGTGAGACAGCAACTTCGGACCTTTGCTGGGGTCCGTCCACAACAGCTGGAGTCTTCTTGGCCGAAACTTTCCTCGGTCGGGAAGAACCTCCGCACCTGGAGCCCATCGCTGGCACCGGGACCGGAGTTGACTATCTCGAGCTAGCGCTTCTTGAAGATGCTTGTACTCGAGGAGGTGTCGCCGCCGAATACCTCCCTCGCCGTCGAGAAGGGGCAATTGTCATTGGAGTAGACCTGACAGAGCTCCCATCAGCATGCCTCAGCTTTCTCTTCCAACTGGAAGATTCAGCTGGCTCCTTACACTTGCCCATGCCAACATCTTCAACCCTCTGGCTTGGAGTAGGGGCAGCCACCTCTTCGGAAGCTCTGGGGATCACAACCCTGAAGACTCTATGCTTTTCCACCCCACTAAGATCGTCTAACGCCGGCATCTTCCTCCGGAGCTCTCTACTGACCTCTGGAATCATTTTCAGAGGTAGTAAAGCAGCCGGCGGAGTCAATGCATCATCGGTGATCAACCTGTGCTGAAATTCCTTGAGATGGAGCCTCAAGGCTTCGTCATCCAAGTTGGAGTCCAGACAGGTTTCAATCTGGTCGGTATCCATCACACAGTTGAAAGCCCAAGCGAGCCTCTCTCTCCTCCTTAGCAGAGCCCACTTGTTCACCAAGAAGTTTCACAAGACTATCTGGGGGGTCACTCCACCCTCCACACATTTTTGGATCAAGGTCAGAACAGGGTTAAATGCATCCGACGGCTATGGAACTACATTCCAAGCATCAGTGTCAACGTTGGGGAGTCCTTGGAGCAGCTCCAACCTGTCATGCTCCTCCACTACAATGATGACCTAATCCTTCTTGCAGCCATCCCATTTGCTAGAGGGGGACGACTTCAAGTACTTGAAGGGGCAGTTCTTGCGCTTCACGAAGTAGTAGAAGCCAAGCAGGTCAGTCCCCTTGCCAGTGGTGTGGACTGTGAAGAATGTCCAGAACAACTCGACGGAGGGAGGAACGCCCACCAACATCTCGTAGAAGTGGACAAAAGTTGCCATGAGTAGGAGGGAGTTCGGGCCGAGGTGATGCAGTTGGAGGCCGTAGAAGTCCAGCAGCATCAAGATGAAGCTCGAGAAGGTTGGGATCAGCCCCACCATGGCGTACATCGAGAAGTACACTATGTCACCATGACACTCTTTCTTGAAGGGGATCTTGCCAACGCGAATCAGATGGTTGATGGAGTCGCTGGACCACGCCATGTATGTCTGAACCTTCATCAGATCGTCATTGCCCTTGATGCGGCTTTTTGGAAGACCTAACTCCATCGCGGCAAAGTGGAGCAAAGGAAAGGAAAGCTAGACGAAGTTTGGGAGGCTCTGAGCGCTAGTTTGATCGAAAGTGTAAAGAGTCCTCAAATCATGCATACTTTCCCTCTTAAGTAAGCCTCCGCGACGCTTGGATGAAAACCGCAATGAGAGCAAAGCCACATTTCAAAAATCTATCCTATCAATGATGAATGGGCCCGAGGCCACCCCGACGAAGAAGTCGAGGTTATTACCCCAGGCGAACCGTTGTCATGATGGATGGCGGGAAACCCAAAGGCGGTAGCCTGACAAGGCGCTTGGAACCGATACGGTTTTCGTATTCGGAGCTGGCGACCTTCAATTGCGTGAGATCCGCACTCAAAGATCTCATCTGCCGCGTTCAAGACAAGCCACACGGTGATGGTTTAACCACGGACCATTGCCCCAACGACACATCAGAAGACCTTTGAAGTCACGGCACGGGAATTGAGGATGGCCCCACCTCCGGTAGAATAATTTAACCCAAAGGGTTTCTCCCAGAGGTGGGCCCGGGGGCCACTGTCGGTACCCTGTATACCGGGTACCCCATGATACCGCAAGAAGTGCAGGAGAGTTCCACCTATCAGAGTTGAAGGCTATCTCAGGCCCCATATGTCACATGGCACTGGACCCGCCTCCCTCATATGGGTAGCTCCAGGACTGCCATGTGTAATGTAACACCAGAGCTGAACTCACAACATAGGTCAGCTCTGCGGTTGACACGTGTATAATGACCGCAGACCTAACCCCCAGTATAGGGAAGCTCTGGTACCGTCACGTGTATAGTAGTTGCGAACCTATCTCCCAACGAGGGGAAGCACCGGAGCTGCCATGTGTGGATCCTCCATACCTCATACCAATGGGGATATTGGCGGACCTCCAACAACACGGACATTCAAGGGACAATTAAAAGCGACAGTTACAAGACCTGATTATGTGTCATTAATGCTATATTAATGACACACGATCAGTGGGCTGTAATAGGGTAATGTTGCTATTAAGACACGTTATCAGACCGTGTATTAGGTGGTTAAATATGGCAGGGCCACATGTCTAGTCAGGCAAAAGTTGTAACGGCCAGTCCTTAGACTATAAAAGGACTGCGCCACACGGTACATGGGGAGACAAGCTCATAGGCACACCAGCACTGCTGAAATCCTCAATACAACAACACACACTCCATGGAGTAGGGTATTACCCTCTGGCGGCCCGAACCACGTAAATTATCCGTGTCATCATCTTGTTCTAGATCTTCGCGCGCCCAAACCGATACAAGAACCTCTGCGGGCTACAGTTTAGTAGTATCGAGGGAAGTGTCATTCGTACACTTCGACAATGGACCTTACTTCGGACCTTGCCAGAGCCACCCAAAACAAGTCGGACCTTGCAGGAGCTCGGACCTAGAGTCGGACCTTGTTAAAAGGGTGTTTTGGCAAAATTCCATACTTTTATCGTCACGACCAATGTACTCAGCACACATAGGTCACACAGTCTCCCCTTGATGAATCCATTGGCAACACCACTTAAAATACGAACATTGGCTTATTCACATGAAAAGTTTTAAAAACAATTTCTCCCCTATTTTGAAAATCAAATGAGATAGAAATAAATTTCTCCCCCTATACATATTTCTCCGCCTTGCATACTTCTCCTCCTTTGAAAATGTATTCAGCAAGGTACAAAAGATAAATTTTAATTTGTTATGAGCACATTATAACATATACATATAAAACACAGTTCATCCAAGTCATACTATCAAGTAACTTACACTATCACAACAATTCTCTACACGTGACACAAAAGAGAGGGAGGAGAACCAATCTTTGGTACCGGTCACGTGGCGTGAGCAACCTAAATCCACAATCCAAATGTTCTCCTTCCTCAAGCGTGTAACATACATAGAAGAACAATACATCGATGACACAATACTGAGATTAGTCAAAAGACATTTAGGAATCCAGTATTGAGTCACACGACTTGCAGCAGGAAAAACACGCGAAAGCTGAGACAAAATAGCAGGTTCATGAGCCAAATTTAGAGAACTCTTGTACCCAACTACTGACCTACGAGGTGTTACATTTTTAGGACGAATAACAGTAGGTTTGGGAGCGCACTTTGCATGTTTTTGACTCATTATAGCAGGTTGCATGTTTCTAACATTTGGTTCAGCATGCGCAACAAGTTTTGTTCTGTTGTTATATGATCTAGCAATCATTCTTTCGTTTTTCTATTGCTTAGCTAGTCTATAAAAATTTTATGACATGACCATCTCTACAACAGTAGGTACAATGAAATTTACGTTTGTGTTCATGTCTAGATGAGCAAGCAACATTTTTATTTGAAACTGAATGGGACAACACTCTTGCAGATTTGGAAACCACTTCTTTTTCTTTAGGAACTGTTTGAATCAAATCACTTCCTAATGACTTTACAATTTTAGGTGGTTGTGTCTTAGCATGAGCATGAGAATCAAAATATAAACCAGATTTATCATTGCAAGATTTAGAGAAATTCATCAGCAAGTTTAGGTTCTTATTTGCATTACAAAACCGATCTAATGTCCTATGCTTGTAATCAAGTTTATTTGACAGATCAAGGCAATTTTCACATGAATTTTTTCCTTTTAGTCTGCAATTGGACAATATTTAACTTAATGAGAATGTAAAGCATTGTTCAATATAGAAATTTCATTCATAGCATCTTGTAGTTTCTTATCAAGATCATCACAAGTAGAACAACGCAAATCAATTGTGGAACAGCAAGCATCTTTCAAGTTTTTATCATTAAGTGCAACAAGATTTTTATTCTTTTCAATTTCAAGTTCAAGTTTATCAATTGTAGAGGTGTGTGCACTTCTTAGAGAGGACACTTGTTCATATATTAAATCACATGAGGAGCAAGAATCATCACTAGGAATCAATGATTTCAAACGATTAATTTCAGATTCTAGTGTCTCAATTTTAACAGCATTGTTCCTAAGCTTTTTGTCCTTTTTCTTAACTATAACAGTGGCAAGAGAAATAGCATCACACATTTCTTCGCAAGTAGGAAATACCTCTTCATTGTTGCTGTTGTGTTCTGCCTCCTCCATACTTGATCTTGACTTGCCTGCCATGAAACAAAAGTTTGCCAAATCATCTTCATCTTCGTCACTCCCGATGTCCACGTCACTCGAGCCAAGTTCTTGAAGTGTAGAGATAAAACTATTCACCAATTGGCGTCTCGTAAAACCCTGCATTTTCTTGTTGTTGTTTGTAGAGGAGTGCTTCGTTCTTGTTTGCTTTTTATCACGGGAAGTAGCACCTGAGAGGTTAGGGTAATCCATGCGAAATTGTCCTGTCTTACCACATTCGAAGCATCGTTGAGGTTTGGCACTTCCTGTCCTTCTAGTTCTCACATTTTGCAATGCTTTTGAGAAACGAGTAGAGATGAGCGCAAGTTCTTCCTATGGAAACTCTTCAATTTGTTAAAGGGTTAGGGAGGACAACAAAGCAAGTGGTCAGCAGGATGAAGATTTCCCGGAGCTAGTCATGTCACATTGAGAAATAAATGCAAGAGACTTGTTGGGGTTCTTACGTGAGATTATGTCAATTTCATGAGTTTTCAATTTATAATATAGAACATCCAAAGTAAGTGTACTCATGACAGTGGATTCACGAATAGATGTGACTTTCATCTCTCAGATTGACATGTCTAATGCACTTAGTAATTACCTAGCATTCTCAACATCTGAAAAATTAACATTAAGGCTACGCAAGTTGCTGAGAATTTTATTAAAGCGAGCAAAGAGATCATCGATGGACTCACCTGGTTGCATCTCAAAGCGCATGTACGCCCTTTTGAACATGTCTTGCCTTACCTCCTTCATCGTGTTGGATCCTTCGATAGATGCAGAGTGCTTTCCACACATCGTATGCAGATCGGAGGTGAGCAACACGGTCGAAGTTGCTTTGAGTTAATCCTTGTATGATCAAGTGGTGAGCCTTGTTGTTGTTGTCGACATCTCTCATGTTTGTAGCTGTGTCTTGATCATTTGACGATAGGACGTAAGGCTTGTACACCTTTTTCCATATTGCGAAGCCTTGTAGTCAAAAACACATGCAAATCACAATGATTAGAGCTACCTGAAAAGCTACCTGAGGGGGGTGGTGTATGGTAGATTAAAACTTTTTAAGCGAAAACAAAAAAAACCCCTCGGTAGAAAATCAATCTGTTAAGAAATCATATGTGCGACTAACCTATATGTGATAAATCATGACAAAACCAGTATAGATTGTGGAGAATCAAGTCACGAAGACACGACAATAGGAATCACGGAAAACCATCGAGAAAAAACACAAGTTACGATCAAAAGATTGAACGAAGGTAAATCTGTTCTACCCGAGAGAAACCAGATCTGCAGTACTGCAAAGAAACTCGTGTTGATCCGAAACCACAAATCCAATGACTGTGAAATTTCAAAGATGATAGATAATCAAGTTTTGAAGACAACCCAAAAAGAATCACATCCAATGGATCCGTAAAACTCGAGTTATGATAAAACCACGAAAGCAAGGTAGTATTGTGTAGAAACTCGACGAGAAAGTCTTGAGAGAAACAAGTCGAATGAACAAGGCACAAGTTACTATGAATTTTATTGATCAAAACAAAAAAGGAACAGACCATAAGTCATCTACCACGAAAAAAGGAACAGACCATAAGTCATCTACCACGAGCTCTGGGCTCCCTTGCTCATTGAACAAGACAAAAGCAATCTTAAGACTTCCAAACACCTAGGAACATATCCCACATTCCTAAAACAACCCAAATTCATGACCCACATGAAATCCTATCATAACAAAATCAAATATTTCTATATTTGAGTCAAACCCGACTTAGCCACAATATGAGTCCATAACCTAGTCGGTTGGACCTATCCGACCAATTCTTTACGTCCACATCTCTTAATAACGCCTTGGAACCATGAAGCCACGTCCATGCACTCCTTGCACACTTGCATACATCCTACAATGACGTAAACGATACATTCATATGCATTGTTCTTGATTCAAACATGCTGCACAACCTCCTGATCAACTCAACCACAATTCCTCCCGAACTTTGTTGTTGTACCTCATCTTCTCCTTAAGACTAGTTCAATGGATCCTGTCACCGTCCATGTCTTGAACTCAAGCAACATCTGCACTTGAATAAACAATCAATACTTCCGAGCACAAGTCCTCGACTTGACTTTTGTTAGTTCCGATTACCACAACCCCTTATGTGAGCACCTCACATAAGCATGTTGCAAACTATAGCAAAATGATACAAGCCATAACCATCAAAACACAACAAAAACTTAGTAAAAGAATACTAAGCAAGCTTTCCATAAAAAGCAAGTTTGAAACATTGCAAGTTAAAAGCAGAACAATTGCAATCAAGCTCCGAACCTTGCCAAAGCTAACCGAACCCTGAGTCGGAGCTTACCAAAGCTAGCAGGACCTAGCACTGGAGCTTACTAAAGTCTGCGGGACCTAGCACCGGAGCTTACCAAAGCAAGCGGGACCTAGCACCGGAGCTTACCAAAGCTAGTCAGACCTTGCGCCGGACCTAGCGAAAATATGTCGGACCTAGCGATAGCAAGTCGGACCTTACATCGGACCTTGCCAAAGCGACCCAAAACAAGTCGAACCTATTGTCAGACCTTGCAGGAGCTCGGACCTGGAGTCAGACCCTGCAGGAGCTCAGACCTGGAGTCAGACCTTGTTAAAAGGGTGTTTTGGTAAAATTCAAAACTTTTATCGTCATAGCCAATGTATTCCGCACACATAGTTCTCACATTTGAGGCTAGATCTGTTGATGGCATGTTTCTTGGTTATCCATCGCATACTAGAGGCAACCGTGTTGACCGCTTGTTATGTCTCAAATCGAATTTTCTTGCGTGCTAGGCTAGGAAAGACTCCATATGAGCTTCGGTTTGGACATAAGCCAAATGTCACACACTTTAGGATCTTTGGTTGCAAATGCTTTGTTAATAAACATGGTAATCTTGATAAGTTTGAACTTAGATCTGTTGATGTCATGTTCCTTGATTATCCATCTCATACTAGAGGCTACCATGTGCTTTTACTTGACACTAACAAAATTGTGTAGACTTGTGAGATTTTTCTTTGATGAAGCAAGCCCAGATACTAGCTCTAATATTGCGGATCAAGAAGCACATCCGTAGGGAGAGAATATTTTCATTGAAGATCAGGGGATGTGGTGCTGCTGCCCAAAATTTCAGAAGCTAATAATTTTGTTCTTGCTCCTGATTTTTATCCACAACTAGCACCAACGACGACTTGTGATGAACATGAAGAAAACAAAAATCTTGTGAAGTGTCTACTTCTCTCTGCATGTTCAAAAGTCACCCTCCACAACAGATTATTTGAAGCTTGCACAAACGAGTCACAAGGTCCAGATTTTTTGACCCAAACTCTCATGTTCAATCTCCTCTTGTTTCTTCTTTTGATCCCAAAGATATATGACACACACTTACTAATGAATCTTGGATCATTGCCATGTAAGAAGTGTTAGAAAATTTTGAAAAAATAATGTTTGGAAACTTGTTCCTCCACCTAATGATCACACATTGATATGAACTAAATTGGTATTTAAAAACAAATAAAGTGAGGATGGGGTTGTGGTTAGGAATAAAGCTCGGTTGGTTGCTCAAGGTTTCAAACAAGTTGAAGGTCTAGATTTTGATAAAACTTTTGCTCTTGTTGTCGATTAGAAGCCATAAGAATTTTATTAGCTTTTGCTGCATCTAAAGGTTTCAAGTTATATCAAATAAATATAAAAATTGTTTTTAAATGGCTACATGGATGAGGAGGTTTTTGTTAAGCAACCACCAGGTTTTGAAAATCTAGATTTTCCTAATCATTTTTGGAAATCGTCCAAAGCTTTGTATGGTATCAAACAAGCCCCAAGAGCATGGTATGATTGGTTAAAAATATTCTTACTTGAAAAGGGGCTTACCATGGGCAATGTAGAGAAAACTCTTTTTGTGCTTAAGCATGTCTATGATTCGTTATCCGTTCAAGTGTATGTGGATGATATTATCTTTGGTTGTGCTTCTCATGATCTTGTGTCCAAGTTTTCAGCTATGATGAGTTTAGAATTGGAGATGAGTATGATGGGAGAACTCACGTACTTTTGAGGCTGCAAATCAAGCAAACTAAGAAGAGAACCTTTGTGCATCAAACGAAGTATACAAAAGATCTCGTTAGGCATTTAAAGATCAAAAATATCAGCCACTGCGGACACCAATAGGAACAACAACAACACTTGACTTTGATGAAGCGGTTGAACCTGTTGATCGAAAAGAATATCGAAGCATGATTGTGTCACTTTTGTACCTCACGGCATCAAGACCAAACATACAAATCAGCGTATGTCTTTGTGCACGATTTCAAGATTACCCACACGATTCAAATTGTCAAGCCATCAAAAAGATTCTCATACTTACATGGAACTCAAGAATTTGGTATTTTCTTTCTTCTTCCTCAATCATTATTTTGTAAGCTTTTTCGGATGCTGATTTTGGGTGTTATAGGATTAATAGGAAAATACTTTGGGTGCATGTCATTTTCTTGGTAACTCACTTGTTGCTTGGTCTTCTAGAACACAAAGTTTAGTTGCACAATCCACGGCCAAATCTGAATATGTATCTGCTATTAGCGCTTGCTAACAAATTATTTGAATTGTTCAAACACTTAAGTACTATGGGGGTACATATAGATATTGTTACACTATTTTGTGACAACACTAGTGCTATTTGCATTGCTAACCACCCCGCAACACTCTAGAACAAAGCTCATTGACATTAGGAATCACTTTCTCCATGATAATGTTGAAAAAGGAAACATTGTGCTTCACTATGTATATATCGAACAACAATGGGCTGACATTTTTACAAAACCTTCAGATTTCACTCGTTCTGTTTGACTCATAGTGAAATAGGGGTTATGCATCCTCGTGGCTTAAATGGAGGGGGAGTTTTGCAACTTGGGAAGTCCATGTGTGAATCTGAAATTAAAAGATAATATGAGCATAAGTGTTTCATACACATATAACTTTGTGATTCCTTTGGCATATTGAAAGTTCTTACTACATTACTTGTGTTATACATTTTGTACTTTTTGCCGTGACTTGTAATTTGAATAATTACATACACTAAATTTGGCCATGATTGAACTTTCTTATTGTTATGAACTTGTTGCATGCTCACAATTGCTTTTAATCATGAAAAATTAAAGAATCAATAGCCCACATGTTGAGCATTTATGATTGAATGTCACATCAAGAAAGATCAAGAGAATATGCATGCGTAACACTTCCCTTTTTTGAGATTGCTTAACATTGCTCTTTGATATGAACTTGGAAGGAGTTATGTATGACTAAAATCACATCCTTAAGCTTCTGATTGTCAAATGACATAGGCTTAGATTGGTTGTTTATAATAAGGTGCATTGTGCATATAATCTCTTGCAAAGTTCATAAGTTTTAAATTCATACGTTAAATATAATAATAAAAAAAGCAACATGTGTAATTGTTTCATGTTCGAAATAGTTGAGATGGGGAAATCATGACTTACTTGAAATTACACTTGATCTCTAGCATGACTAACACTACTTTATGTATCTCATTGATGTGATAGTGTAAGTTACTTGAGAGTATCACTTGGATGAGCTTTCATTTATATGTATATGTCATAATATGCTCATAAAAAATTATAGTTTCTCTTTTGAACCTTGTTGAATACATTGTCAAAGGGGGAAATTGGTCACACATTGCACATTCACAAGTGTTTTGATTTACAAGTTGTTCTCAAGGGAAGTGTACATCCTTAGGGGGAGAATTATGTAGCGAGAGATTTATTCTCATTTGATTTTTTATTTTCAAAATGGGGGAGAAATTTTCTTTTTTGTCAAAACGTTTCATGAAACGTGAATGAGCCAATATTCGGTTTCGGAGTGGTGTTGCCAATGTATTCATCAAAAGGTAGTTTGTGAGACCTAGGTGATGAATACATTGGAAAATAGGTTAAAAGTGAGGCTTTACTTGTAAAGTTTTGAATATTTCTGAGAAACCCACTTCGGAATGTCTGAACTATGGAGAACTCATTTTGTACTATCTGAACTTTGCAGCACGTGAGCTGCATGTGAGTCGATGCTTTGGAGTGTTCGAACTTTTCCATTTATAATGCAGAGCAGCTGTTTGGACTGTTGTTAACGGCTGTTATATCCCAATTTCACCCGTCAATACAACTCAGTTATGTGAAGGATATGTCATTTATTGCACACATCACTTTTCTACTTGACCTATTCCCACTTGTCCTTGGAAAATAGTGCATGCAGACTTTTTATACCGGAATTAAGGTGAAAGAGGGAGAGCAAACCTAAAAACTACCATCCCGACCAATCAGGCGACAACACGTGGCATCACATGGATCAAATGACCCACAAACAGATGTATCCGATGAGATCCAACAGTGTATCACCCATACGAGTCAATAGGACCCATCTGAAAGTCACCCCAAGGAAGCACACGCGCGATGGCACACAGACAAAGTTGGCCGAACAGGTGGTCAACTTCCACATGTCGACTCCATATGGTTCACTGATAACGATGAAGACTGATTCACGTGCTTTTGGTGGCAGGAACCGACCCTTCTCCAACTATAAATAGGACCCCCTTCCCCTCACTTGAACACACAGCACTTAAGAATTCTCTCTTGTATACACTAGTTCTCCAAGGTCCTTAGTGGAGGTTAGGCTGTAGAGAGGAGCCTCTAGTCCCAAGTACAAATTGAATATATGGCCCATGTATCCTTATTTATATTTATAGTAATATTGTCATGAGCCTTTATTTATTCATATACTTGGGCAAAGTGTTTCTTATTTGATTGTGGAGCCCATGTATGTGCTAGGTGTAGATGTTAATATGATCTACTCATAATGTTCATATCTCGTTATCATAAACATCATACACCAACACTATAGTATAATTAGGTATTAATATGACTATGCTAACATGAATATGTTAGTACTTGGTCCCAACATTGGTTCAACGATGTTTAGGTTAGTCATTGCCTTATGATGATATTTGTATCTGAACTCTTAAGGTATTTACTTAACATGTAAGTGTGGTGCCTAGATGGTTAAGTAGCATTGGATGCATCGTAGTCCACGGTTTGTAGAGGTAGGTGGTAGGTGGTGACTGCCCTATCCATCTCGTTGTAATCCTCCATGTTTAGCTACGACGTAGGCTCTTGGCAGTAGTCGCCTAGCAGACCTGGGTAAGCCCATGCCCAACATGTTGGACCACTAAGCCCTAGTATTCACCGTTAGCATATTCATGTGTACTTTATTGGGCTATGTCTATGAGTAATTAGAGCACAGTAGGAGTAGCTCTGTCTCATAGTCTAACCCTCGCTAGGACAACCTTACCCTTAGTGTAGATTGCTTAGGTGTGTGTCACACTACCCCTATTATCATCTTACCCTTTTTCTGATAAAAACATAGTACCCTATACCTCGATCGTAAGAATAGTGTTTACATTACTTCACCGCCTTCCTTTTGGATAAATACGATACCCTTAGGAATACTCTTGGGTGAAATTCTACAATAGTATCTTCCGTGCGCTTGCGGATCTCATCTCCTACCTGAGATGATCTTTGTTGTTAAGAATCGTCAACAACCATTTCTGGCGTTGTTGCCAAAGAAGGCAAAGGAAGTAAAGGATAGCTATCTCTTGTGATTAAGCTATAGGTACTAATAGTTATTAGACATGATTACCCTTGTTTGTTTTCTCCTTTTGTGTGAAAACTAGGTAGTGTTGGCTAACCCATTTCATGGGATGGCCAATGAGGACACAAGTGCTCAACTGTAAGATGATTCAAGCCATGCCTCAACAAATTTTCACTGGGCGACACCATTTCCTTTTGCAGAAGAATTCCAGCTTCCAAAAAGAGCCAAGGACATCTATCCCCAAGCTTGAGGGAGGCTCTAAGAGTTCTTCTTGGTTTGCCTCCATCATGGGATGAATTGTTGGATCTTCATACAACACTCATATCATGGGTTGGCTTCACCAATCCATGACCACATTCATGTTGAAGCTGAAGGAGCCCTATTCTCATTCATCATGGATGAGAATATGGTCCCAACTCAAGGGGTGGATTGAAGAATGCTCTAGTTCATTTCGCTTGTCATGCACACCACTTAATAAGGTGGACATGCTAGTTATGGAACTACACCCCCCCATTGAAATAACATAAAGATCAAGCCAGTGGAGAAGTGTTTGGATGATCCAAGCCTTGGATATTCACATGATTTGTGAAAATCCATGTCAACATGAGACACTTGGTGAATTGTTTCTCTAAGACCCATGGGGATTCTTCCTTTCAAACAACTACTCCAATAGCTACCATTCACAAGGAGGTCAAGGGTGGAATCAATATAAACATTGTAATCAAGGAGGCTATGGGGATTTCAAGAGATCTAGGTTCAACTATCTTACCTTGAAGTATTTTTTCCATGGCCAAGTAGAAATCAAAACAACATTCAAATGAAGCTATTGGCCAAGGACAAGAAGTTGAAAGAGACTTTAAGTTTCAAACTACCCCACAATTACTTGTTGGGATCCTACACGACCACACCCTTACAAACTTGGGCAAGTGACATTGTGGATGAAGTGTTTCTTGTTTGATTATGGAGTCCATCATGCCCAGGGAAACTTTTGATCTATGATCAAAGTATGGGTTAACTCCAAGTAATATCAAGAAGGTTGAAGTTGCACCCCTAAAAAAGTACAAGCTTCAGCATGATCATAAGAGAATACCTTCAAGATGGAAAATCCATCGCAACATCAACAAGTCTTCATCAAGGCGACGAAGAGGCTAGGGACACCATGTGGCCCAGATGTCCGAATGATAGCCAAAGTAATGTTGGCTTGACAAGCAGGAGAAGTTGTCCACATCTTCAACTCTAGGATTTGACAACAAATCTTCGCACTAAACATGGCGAAGGTAAGTCACACTCATCGAACTTCAAAAATTCGGTGAGTCCTTGCCAATAGGTTAATTGGTAGTTATCTCATATTTGTTTCCCAATTGCATATTTGAATTTTTCATCATTTGCATTCAATATGTTTAAATTACCACACTTGCATGTTGGAAGGTAAAATTTCCTTCCATCATAAAACTAAATATTTGAATTAGAAAGAAATTCAATTGGATATGCACCTTGGGCATGACCACTTAAATTTATTTTCTAATTCAACCAAAAAAGATTTGTTTTGTGCCTCATTGCGTTCACAAGTTATTTCAAGTCGGGCAATACAATTTGATAATAGGGTTCAATTTGCTTTTGGCTAACATAACCCATTTTTCGAGTTGTTTTGTTAGTTCTTGATTAATTTGCATCAAGGACAAAAATTATAAAAGAGGTGGTTTGGCAAGAAAGAGGAGGCCACATCAAGCTCAAGCCACCATTGGGAGGATTTGAGAACACATCTCTCCTACAAACTCATTTTTAGTTTAAGATGATGACCCAATGGAGGAGTGTTGATGGTCATTATATACTGATTTCGACCATCAATATAACTCAATTATGTGAAGGAATGAATATTTCTTACACACAATATAGTTAGAAATAACCTAGTTCCACTTGTACATGGAGAAAGTAGTGCATGCAGGTATTTTATACAGAATTGAAGTGAAACAAGAGGATGGATCCCAAAGAATACATTCCTTGCCAATAATACACGGACATGTGGCAGCACATAGATCAAATGGCCCACTAACAGGAGTATCCGAGGTGATCCAACAGCATAGTGCCCAGAAATAGTCATAGGACCCGCCTGCCAGCCACCTGTAGAAAGCACAGCCTGTTTGGCGGGTTTACAAGGTCGGCCTAACAGGTGGTTCGGCCAACTTGTTCTTCATGGCTTTTTCTATTAACATTGACGTGGCACCCTCCTGTGGCTTGGTGATAAGAATGGTGACTGAGTCGCATGCAAAATATAGTGGTACCCGACCTCAACACTAGTATAAATAGGACACCTCACTCTCACTTCAACACACACCACTTGAGCATCATTCTATTGTATACACTAGTTCTCCTAGTTCCTTAGTGGAGGTTAGAATGCAGAGAGGAGCTTCGAGTCCCAAGTCCAAAATGGGAAAGGTATGGCTCATGTATCTTTTCTTGTATTTGTGACTTTATGCATAATAAAAATATTATCTTTAGTCTTCTTTTATTCATATACTTGGATTGAAGTGTTTCTTGTTTGATTGTGGATTCCATGTATGTGGTAGGAGTAGTCTTTATGATTATGCCATAATGATCATAACTTATCATGATAAACACTACAAACCCCCACTATAGTCTAATTTGTTATGATGTGATCATGTTGATATGAATATCTTATGCTATGTCCCAACATTGGTTCAACGATGTTTAGGTTAGTCATTGCCTTAGAGAGGTACTTGTACTTGAGCCTATAAGGTATTTACTTATTATGCTAGCATGGAGCTAGGATAGTAAGTAGCGTTGGATGTCTCGTAGACCCACGGATCGAAGAGGTAGATAGTAGATAGCGACATCCCTACACGTCCTTTGTAATCTTCCACGTTCGGCTATGCCACAAGCTCTTGGCAGGAGTCGCCCTAGTATTTCTAGGGGTAAGCCTGTGCCCGATGTGTTGAAAAACTTAGCATAAGGATTCACCATTGACATTCTCATTAGTACCCAACCTAGGCTATGTATATGTATACTAGATTGCATAGGTATGTGTCACACTACCCATATTATCAACTTACCCCTGTCATGATAATTGACTAGTATCCCCTAGCTTTATCATAAGAGTAGTGTTTGCTTTACTCCATTGACTTCCTTTTGGATAAATACAATACCCTTGGGAATACTCATGGGTGAAATGCTACAACGGTATCTTCCGTGTGCTTGCGGACCAAATTTCTTTCGAGAGATGATATGTGGTGTTAAGACCGTCAACAAGGAGCAAGATGAAGGTTCAACCAAATTCTTCACCAAATCCAACATCAACTTGGCGTTTGACGTTAAACATCAAGTTTACACCAATCTCCAAGAGTGTGATTTTCTCACACAAAGGCCTTCATCCTCAACTACTCTTAAAATGATATATGAGTTTATGATTTTTATTGTTTGGTGTGCCTTGGAATTGAATGCCCTTGCTTACAATTATGAGGAAGGTTGCCACTTCCTCATCATTCAATCTCATGCATCCTCACAGGAGTAAGTGTTCGTATTGTGTTTTGGATCTACAAAAGGAAATACCACCTTAGTTGGAAAAACAAAAACAAGTACCTAAAACACCGTAAGCATTGCTTAAAGACTTAGTTATTTTTGCCTAGGTTTGGAAAACAAATCTTTTTTGCATAATTTAATGTGTGAATTGACATGTAGAAACTAAATAGTGATGACCATGATTTTGATTTGAGCTTCGTGCATATATGGTGTCACTAGATATCAATCTCCAAGGAATAAGTGATATCCTTGATCTTAATTTGAATTGCATGTTTATGTGGAATCACTAAATTTGACATTCCTAGAAAAGTTCAAGAGGATAAAATTGAGAATCTTATTTGTCGTGATCCAAATGATAACATTTGCTCTTGTGTAAAAAGATATGATGGTTAGAAACTTTAAAAGATGAAGGGATCCATATAGTGTATTTATATCACTTGCATTTCCATGAGTAGGAGCTTTAGAAAATGTGGAAATTGATTTATCCATAAAGCCCACTCTTATCAATGAATAATACATTGCTCATGGACACACATGAAATTGGACCCAATGCATCTTTGATTTTGTTCTTCATCGTACGTACAAATGAAGATTCGGTAACCTAACACAAAAATTCATTTGTAGAAGTATCAGGAGCTAACCATCTCCCTCTATCATAAAGGGGAATTTTGCAAGAGTAATATTACTATGCAGACATTCAAAGATCTGATTGTTGGAAACCCTAGGAGGATTCCATTCAACATCTCATGGCCAATGAGTCAATTAGGATGGTTGCTACCTATCATAGATTAAGCCCAAAGGTCAATCATAACTATACGAGGCCGGAGATTTGACATGGAAACCCTCCATGAGCAACCAATGGGCTGCTACGTATATGTGAGAGCATAATGCTCTCAACTATTCAAAGCACTCATTCAAGCTCAAGCGAATTGCCACCATCATTGTGTCTAAGTTATTCCTTTGTGGGTAAAAGGTATGAAGTATCCTAACCAAGGTATGAGAAGATCACATCCAATGTATATTGGGTGCAAGTTGTTCCTATGTGGCTAGAAGGTATTTTATACCTTAGCCAAGGAACAATGGATCACACTTAACCCATGTTGAGTGCACGTCAACTGTTTGTGGTCATAGATATATTGTACATTAGCCAAGGAACAACTGTTGACGACAAGAAGGTATGATACACCTTAGCCAAAGAATGACAGAACACACTCAACGCATGTTGAGTGCACGTTATTCCTTTGTAGCTAAAGGTTATCATTAACTTAGCCATGGAATAACAAAGTACACTCAACGCATGGGCGACCTTGAGGTGCGGATAAGCGACATCAACAACACTTTCTGCAAGCATTCAAATGGTACCCGAGGGAGGAAACACAACATCGACACTCAACACTATATAGTCGAAGCCACACTGCAACAAGGATAGACCAACGTCATGGCCTACCTCCATCATTAGGGATTCAACCCCTATCTCATACCTTGATCAGGAATAAGCTTGGGGGAGGATCCCCAATTGAGGTAACTTGTATCAGACCCATTGCATTTTAATTTCCATCCATTCATCCACCTTGCATTTAAAATATTAAAAATATAAAAATAGTATTGTAGATTTTCTTTTCATGAAATAAAGACGTGCGATAAGAATGATTTAGAATTCAAAAGATCAAAGGATGAATAGTTGCTCTGTTTTATTCTTCCTAAGTCTCTAGTTTACATCTTGCTACTCTCCAAATATTGTATTCATTGGCTTAAATTAACTTTGCCTTGATTTAGAAATTGTGGGTAGCAAGAGCATAATCTAATTCTAAGTCATTGTGGGATTTTAAATATTAATAGAGCTTCTATTCCTAGTTTGAAAGTGAAACTTAGATTTCTGGAGAAAATTATAAAAAGATTTAATTTTCCCTCATTTGATTGGAAATACCTACCAAAGCCTACTCTTACATTGATAATCCTTATGCATATGCTATTTGCTTTCACATTGAACCTAGTGAAACTAGTATATTCCTATGTGAGAATTAATTCATTTTTTTTGAACTCAAGACTTCACTTGCACATGCTATACTTCTATACTAGAAGTTAGCGAAATTCCATCATACCATCCTTTCACAATAAATAAGAGAAACTTCATGCTTTTCATGAATAGTACTCTCTTCAAATTTATTGCAGAGAAAGAGGGTAGAAGACATGGCTACAAGAAAAAGAAAAAAAAGAAAATGCTTGCTTACATCATAAGCATGAGAAAAAAAAAGAAAAGAAAAGCAGCCATGTTTCATCTCTGCAATAAAGAGAGTCAACATCAAAAGGAGTCATCTGAACATTCTACATCCACTTCCTCATTCATCACACATGCACAAGTCTTGATTCAAAAGTTTGAACTAATTTTCCTAAGGCTTACTCTTTTGAATTAGCAAAATTATGTGTTGCAAATATGCCTACTTACATTCCCTACCAAGCTCCACTTATAAGCCATATTTAGTGGTCGAATTAGTATAGGCAAATGCCTTGGTGAAGATATATTTCCACTACGCAAAAAAGGAGTGATTGAGAGAATAAAATTGAGGTACTTAGAATCTAAATTGAAACTTTCTGGAATTTACGTGGAACTTGATATCTAGGCTATGCTTGCTCCATTTACTATTCTATCATTCAACTACCCATGAATATGAAAAGCATAAGCCCCATAATGACTTAAGAAGGGTAGAGTACCATAGCCAATTTTTGCAATACTAGGTAGAGTATTTTGGTGTGCACTTGGTACTTTTGAAAGGTAGAACATTGTAGCAACTCCTTATCATCAACATAAAGTCTTGACTTTGCTCGGGAGGAGCAAAGAATAATCTTTGGGGAGTTTGTTGACAATTGTTATATCCGAATACCCGTCAATATAACTCAATTATGTGAAGGATATTTAATTTCTTGCACACATCACCTTTCTACTTGACCTATTTATACTTGTCGTTGAAAAAATAGTGCATTAAGACTTTTAATACAGGGGTAGATGGATTGTTGGCTCTTCATCCAACACTCATATTATGGGTTGGCTTCACCAATCCATGACCACATTCATGAAGGAGATGAAGGAGCCCTATTCTCATTCATCATGGATGAGAATATTATCACTACTCAAAGAGTGGATTGAAGAATGCTTTTGTTCCCTGAGCTTGGCATGCACACCACTTAACAAGGTGGACATGATAGTTATGGAACTATACCTCCCATTGGAGTAAGATGAAGATCAAGCAAATGGAGAAGTGTTTGGATGATACAAGCCATGGAGAAGTGTTTGGATGATTCATGGCCAAGCAGTAATCAAGACAACATTCCAATGAAGCTCTTGGCCAATGACAAGAAATTGAAAGAGCCTTCAATATCCAAACTATCCCATAATTACTTGTTTGGATCCTACACTGTGTCACCCGGTTCCGAAAATGAACCAAGTGTAATGCATATGTGTGCCCAGGATGTTTAACACACATACACAAGTGATTCACAAATGATAAACAGATTATAACCATGTCTCGAATAATAACACTAATAATAGTACCTTATTACAAACCAAATATTCTTAAATACAATCTCTAAACAACTGAAGTGGAAAACACTAAACACTAATGACTCCAAACTCCACAGGCATGTTTACGGTAACACACGCGCCTAGTACTCCTCAAAAAGCTCCTGGTGCACCACCTGGTCGCCTGCGTCTGGATTTGGTCAGGGAATAACAAGGGTGAGCACATATCATACTCAACAAGTGCGGGAAAGTATAACATGTAGCCTAAACAAGAAATGACAATAAAATGGGCTAATCACATCAAAGTACATTCAAAACAGTTAAAAGTTCAATTATATCATTATTAAGTGTGGTCCTTCCCAAAATAACCCATATATCATCGATTTCAACTTAAATAACCATTTACAGCAATAATAAACCATATTCAACTCATAACTGCTCATTTGTCTCAAATTCACCAATTCTATGTACCAAAGCCAATTAATTAACAATTACCAATCCCCAATTCAACTTCAACCATTAAACCAAGTTAAAGTCCAAATTCTAATCATGTGAGGGTCCAGGTTGCTCATGACCGGGAGCACGACTATCATGATAGTTTAAAACACACTATGCAGAGGTTGTACCACTTTACCCACAAGTTCTGATTTCATCACCTTTCGATGATGATGGAATCTCAATTATGCTATCTCACACTTCCTTGGGTGTGTGGCCAAGAGATCACAAAAAGCCTTTACAAAGTGATTACTAGCCTATTTAGACCACAGTGAGGTTTCACTGGTGGTGATGTCTCCAACTGAGCACATCCAACCAAGGGGCCCCTCTTGTGCTATTCGGATCCCAAGGTAGTCCCACCAATCTCTACAAACCCAATCCGACTACCCCTTCCCCGAGCATTCTTAATGGTCCAAACAGTACTGGCAATTCACTAATTAGTTAGCTAAGCCGCACCCATACTTGGCCCCGTAGTGACACTGTAAATCTTGGATGGTCACTACATGAACCAGTCCCTAGATCTAGAGCAAGCAAAATGACTGAAATAGTCCGACCCATTCCACATAACCAGCTTGCTCAAATCCCTAGCCAACGTGTTGCTAAAAGGGTCATTATTACTAATTCACATCATTCACATGTTCAATAGTTCATAATTAAGCCATTTGATTGTTTTCCAAACCCAGTTAAGCATTGCGAAGCATAAAGTGCAAAGTACTCTTCCCGACTATCTACATTGTGTTCAAACGACAAGGGTGGCGATACAAATCTAGTAAACTCCCACAATTGGGTTTTCCCATCAATTTTGACACAAACATGCAATTCTACAAACAAAACCTTTAAAACAGGATCAATATGGTCAAGAGCACTTGCCTTGTCCTAAGCTTCATTTGTGTTGAAGGCTTCGAAACTCCGGTTCTCCAGGTCCTCGAAAGCACTCTCTACGGCAACTCCTTCTATTCCAAGCGACAAACATTCAAAACACACAATTCAATCAAATAATGCTCATATAGTACTCAATATGCCATGATATGCATGATTAATGCAATTGTGAGGTAAAACTTGTGAATGAGTTGCTAATAATGTTTACTAACTAGTTACAATAGTTTCTAACAAGTTTGGAATCAATTCAAGTCGATTTGGAATTAATTTAGTTCAATCCAGGAATTTTACAGATTTGGACTAGTCCGCTATCAATTCAAGTCGATTTGGACTAGTCCGCTATCAGGGACCGGATTAGTCTGCACTACGCAGACAGCAAAACTTGGATTATTCTGAGTTGTTAGAATTGGTGTTGAATTTGCATGAAAACTTGAATGTTGAAAGTGTACCACATGTTTTAGAGATCCAAAGATTAAGATTTGGGCATGGGACTTTGAATCTTGGCAATTAGGGCTTGATGAAGATGAGTTGATGAAGATTTTGGGTGAAGAACGTCAATTCATCGAACAGTCGATGAAAATCGATCTTGGTTGGTCCTTCTTTGTGTGTCTACCCTCTTCCTTACTTCTGGACTTGATCTTGACAACGGCACAATGGGAAAGTGGCAGCAAGGGTTTTCAATTGGGGTGGAGAGTTGTGAGGTATTAGGTTGTTTATATAGGGGTGGGGAATTTGGGCTTTGGGGTGAATTCCAAGTAGGATTCAATGGGGGACGTGTAGGGGCCCTAGTGGGGTCCACTTGGGCTCCTCTAAGGTTGGGCACAAAGTTCTTGGGTCCAATTAAGACAATTACGCAAAAACCATTCGTGGAGAAATAATGGAATGCGAGTTGATTCCCGAAGGCCGGACTAGTCCACAGTAGGGACCGGACTAGTCCTTTTGGCAACAGACAAAGCCGGATAAGTCTGACTAGATAAGTCCGGGGAACATTAGAGAAGAAATAGGACTAGTCCGCACTATATGTCGGACAAGTCCGGACTCTGAAGAATTAAATTTTCGGACTCTCAGAGAAACTGAATTCCCTGAATTAAAATAGGGACATCGGACTAGTCCGGGGTTATGGCCGGACAAGTCTGCACTTCTGAAGAAAAATGGATTTTCTTTGAAACAAAAAAGGAATACCAAACTAGTTCGGGGTTCAGACCAGACAAGTCCGCAATATGATAGACTGAAACTTCTAGTTTAAGCCTAAATTAATTTTAATCTTGTTGCTTTTTGCATGGCTTTATGTTAAACATGTTTGGGTATGTATGCAATGCATTACACATGAAAATGATGGTGTCACAAACCTACCCCCTTAAAATGAATGTCGCCCTCGTGATTCGACGCGAAAGGAAAGAGATTGGGAAATCCCTTATTGAGATCATCTTCTCGCACCCAAGTCGCTTTTGATTATGTATGATGCTTCCATTGCACTTTGCACCATCGAATCACCTTAGTCCTTGTGACCCTCTCCTTGGTGTCCAAAATTTTTATAGGTTGCTCTGCATCGGCCAAATCCTCGTTAAGCTCCATTTCATCCATCGGTACTTTCTCTTTCGGTACCCTCAAGCACTTTTTGATCTGAAAAACGTGAAACACATCACGGACATCGGAAAGATGTGCAGGCATCTCATGTTTATATTTTACTTCTCCCCGTTTGTCCAAAGTCCTATATGGTCCAATATAGCGAGGTGCCAACCTGGCTTTGACAGTAAACCGCTTGTGACCTCGCATAGGTGATACTTTGAGGTATACGAAGTCTCCCACCTCAAAAGCTAGGTTTCTTCCCCTATTATCATCGTAACCCTTTTGTCTTGACTGGGCAGGTCTTAAGTTCTCACGAATAGTATACAATTGCTTTTCGGCCTCTTGGATCACATCAGGTCCAAATACTTGTGTTTCCCCTGTCCCATTCCAAAACAATGGTGTTCTACACCTTCTCCCATACAGTGCTTTATATGGTGACATCTTTAAGCTTGCTTGATATCTATTACTGTAGGAAAATTCACCATATGGCAGACTTTTGTCCCAGCTTCCTCCATAATTTAGTGCACAAGATCTTAGCAAGTCTTCCAAAATATGATTTGTCCTCTCGGTATGTCCATCCGTTTGAGGGTGATATGCAGAACTGAAGTTCAATTGAGTCCCCATTGATTCGTGTAGCTTTTGCCAGGACCTTGAGGTAAACTGAGAACCCCTATCAAACACTATTTTCATGGGCACTCCTTGTACATCTTTGTATAGTCGGGATGGATAGAGTAAAGTGAGTCATTTGCCTCCTTTAATATCAATTGTCGGAGACTCTTGTCATTGGGCAAAACAATCCGTTTTCCAAGCCATAAAGTACCTTGGTCATCCTCATCAAACCAGAATTCTCTCCCTTCTTGGGTTCTTTCCTTGATTTCCTGGATTTTCTTGTCATTTGTCTGTCCCTCTCGAATTTCTTGCTCCAGGGTTGTATTCAGTTCCATTGCTCCCATATCATTCACAAATCCAAGATTCAACCGTTCAAACTCCTTGCATAGCTCGGGTTGCAATTCCCGAACTGTGAGCTGGTGGCTCGCTCCCTTTCGGCTCAAAGCATCAACCACTACGTTGGCTTTTCCTGAATGATAATTGATTCCTACATCATAATCCTTAATGAGTTACAACCATCTTCGTTGTCTGAAATTCAGATCCATTTGCGAGAATATGTACTCGAGACTCTTATGATCCGTGTAAATCTCGCATATGTGATAAAGGACATAATGTCTCCAAATCTTCAACGCGTGCACTATGGCTGCAAGTTCGAGATCGGGCGTAGAATAATTCCTCTCATGTTTCTTCATCTTCCTGGATGCATAAGCCACAACTCAGCCTTCTTGAATCAATACACAACCGAGTCCTTGCCTTGAAGCATCACAATAGATGTCAAATCTCTCGGTCACATCTGGCAATACCAACACAGGTGATGGTGTTAACCTCTTCTTTAGCTCCTCAAAACTGTCCTGACATGCTTGAGTCCACTTTAAAGGCTTCTCCTTCATTAACAGTTGAGTCATGGGTTTAGCTATCCTGGAAAAGTCCTTGATGAACTGATGGTAATATCCACCCATTCCAAGAAAACTCCTTATCTCTTTCACATTCTGCGACGGTTCCCACTTTAACACATCTCTACAACTGGTGCTCTCACAATTTATGCAACGTCAGCCTTAAATGCTCCTCGTGCTCCTCTTCACTCTCTGAGTAGATCATAATTTCATCAATGAACACTACCATGAACTTGTCCAAATACTCCATGAAGGCCTTGTTCATAAGATACATGAAGTATGCAGGTGCATTAGTCAATCCAAATGACAAGACCGTGTACTCATAGGATCCATACCATGTCCTGAAAGCCGTTTTGGGTATGTTTGATGGTCTAATCTTCATTTGGAAATATCCCGACCGAAGATCAATCTTAGAGAATATTCTGACTCCCTTCATCTTGTCGAACCGATCTTCAATGTTGGGCAACGTGTACTTATTCTTGATTGTCACCTTGTTGAGAGACCGGTAATATACACACATTCTTTGGGATCCATCCTTCCGATCTAGGAAAAGCACTGGTGCTCCCCAAGGTGAATAGCTTGGGCGTATAAAACCCCTCTCTAACTGCTCTTGAATCTGCTTCTTGAGCTCTGCTAATTCCCTAGGAGGCATCCTATAAGGCCTCTTTGCTATAGGTGCGGTTCCAAGTATTAAATCAATGATGAACTTGATGTCACTATGAGGTGGCATACCTGGCAATTCCTCAAGAAAAACATCTGGATACTCACGAACTACTGGAATCTCCTCCAAGGTCACTCCTTCTTCATGATTTACCATTGCCTTCTCGGTCGTCGGCTGAACTGCCTTGAATTCTACAGTGACTCCTTCTTCATTTGTCAGTTGCAGTGTTCGAGTAGCACACTGAATCACTCTGTTTTGCTTCATTATCCAATCCATTCCATGTATGATGTCCAGGCCTTGCGAATTCAGGACTACAAGGTTGGCAACGAATTCTACCCCCCTTATGTTGAGACTCACTCTTGGACATACTCCTCATCTTCCATGTAGATTGGTCTGAAATAGTGAATCTTCTAGTTGCGTCTATCTTCCATTTAAGTTTTTCCATAAGGGGGTTTGGTGATAGGGGGGTGTGGCGATGGTTGTTGTTGCCATTTTGCAGCTGTCCCAAGGTTAATATTCTCAGGTACCTCATCGTTCTTATTCTCTTCTTCGACATTCCTTTGGTTACGGGTCCTCGGCATCCATTGGTGAAAGAATAGTAGATATGGAAGAATTTATAATTTGAAAAGAAACGCCACAACTATATGCATCAAGGTATATGTAACTAAACAACTCCTTTACTAATACTAATAACCCTATTAGATGATGTGGAAAAAGAACCCACAACTCTCTACTACGTGCGGATATGGACAAAATGGTAGACGTCTCCACAACTCGCACAAAGCACATATGCACAAGCACACACCAAAAAAATTCAGCACATCACACTAAACATGACTAAGACGATCTAAACGCTTTTCTAACTTCTGAATAGGAGACCCTAACTTAATTATGTGATCTGTGGTTGTCCCGGCCGTGAGGCGGCGAAGGCGACGGTGGCGGCGAGGCATACATGGGTGCACGCCAAGGTGAGTTGGCCGTCCATGTAGGAGCTGGAGAGGTTGCTACACCATTGACCTCCACGGTGGCACGGACTACCTCTTGATTCTCCATGATAAACAATCTCTTACAGAGGTAACAGTTCTCTTCCATAGCATCAGCATAGCGATTTCTCAAATTCACCAATACTGCCTGAGATCTGTTAATAGCACGAGAACTGATTTAGGATCCATCTTGCGGCCTTAAGACTTCCCTCATCCCCTTCTTGCATTGCGTTTGCAGTGCAAAACTGGTACATCCAATCTGCTCCCAATAGACGTGGCACAATCTAGTGAGTGCATCCAAAGCGTCATCATCAATAGCTTGCTCCCTGGTGGCTCTCCATGTGGATGCAAAGTGTCGGGTGACCACCTCATCCCTAGCAAGAACGGTAACTTGAGACCTCCATTCTTCATGTCCGTGGCGAGGAATCCTCTTAACATAATAAACTAGGTGCATCTTGCATAAGTCAAGGAACTCCATCAGTTGCTTAGTTGCAAAACCTCCATCAGTGCCGTCGAAGCAGAATTCTTGGGCATCACGGTAAACTATGCATTTATCATCCTTTTTGGCTTCACTTTGCTGCGATGCATTCCCTTGAGCTTCAGGTACTTCTTCTTGTGTAGCAGGTTCCTCCTCTTGTGGTTCCTCCTCATCTTCGGCTTCATCTTCACTCTCCTCATGTGTATAATCCTCCTCTTCCTCGCTATCATAGCATTCCACCATCTCTGGATCTTCCTCTTCATCATCTTCGAAAGATTCCACCATCTGAGGGTCTTCCTATGTCATGTTGGACTGTTCATGCTCAACTTCCTTTGTTGAAGAATTCACTTCTTCCTCCTATTGAGTTGTTTCCATCCTTGGCTCCTTGCGAGGCCTAAGATTGCTTCCAAGGGGTGGCAAACGAGCACTCTTGCGGGCTGTCATTTTGTTGTGAGCCCTCTACAAGAAAACATTAGAAAAATAGAGGAAAACACAAATATCAGTTCTGAAATTGCAGAAGCCATAAATCAAGATGAGAGGATGTGCATTTGCTCAAAAAGATGCAAAAATAGCAAAAATTGCAGCAGCAGTAAAAACACAATTTTTTCCACTTTATATAGCTAGTGGAAGGAAAAATAGTGCAAAACAGGAAAATTTTAAATAGGAAAGAATTCCTAAGTGCTTTGTGGTGTCCATTCTACTTAGGCATGCGTCCTACAATCAAACACGGTCCTGACACCAATTTGTGACACTCGGTTCCGAAAATGAACCAAACGTAATGCATATGTGTGCCCAGGATGTTTAACACACATACACAAGTGATTCACAAATGATAAACAGATTATAATCATGCCTTGAATAATAACACTAATAATAGTACCTTATTACAAACAAAATAGTCTTGAATACAATCTCTAAACAACTACAGAGAAAAAAACTAATGACTCCAAACTCCATAGGCAAGTATGACGGTAACACGCGTGCCAAGTACTCCTCAAAAACCTCTTGGAGCTCCACCTGGTCGCTGGATTTGGTGGGAGAATAGCAAGGGTGAGCACATGTCGTACTCAGCAAGTGTAGGAAAGTATGACATGCAGCTTAAACAAGGAATGACAATAAAACAGTTCAAAATGCAATTATATCATTATTAAGTGTGGTTCTTCCAAAAATAACCAATATATCATTGATTTCAACTTAAATAACCATATCCAGCAATAATAAACCACATTCAACTCATAACTGCTCATTTGTCTCAAATTCATCGATTCCATATACCAATGCCAATTAATTAACCAATACCAATTACAAATTCAATTTCAGCCATTAAACCATGTTAAATTCCAAATTCTAATCATGTGATGGTCCAGGTTGCTCATGACCGGAAGCACGACTATCATGATAGTTTAAAACACACTCTGCAGAGGTTGTACCACTTTACCCACAAGTTTGTGATTTCATCACCTTTTGATGACTATGGAATCTCAATTATGCCATTTCAAACTTCCTTGGGTGTGTGGCCAAGATATCACAAAATAGCCTTTACAAAGTGATTACTAGCCTATTTAGAACTACTGAGGTTTCACCATTGGTGATGTCTCCAACTGAACACCTCCAACCAAGGGCCCCCTCTAAAGCCATTCGGATCCCAGGGTAGTCCCACCAACCCAATCCAACTACCCCTTCCGCGAGCATTCTTAATGGTCCAAATAGTAATGGCAATTCACTAATTAGTCAGCTAAGCCGCACCCATACTTGGCCCTGTGGTGGCACTGTAAATCCTGGATGGTCGCTCCCAAACCGGTCCTTAGATCTAAAGCAAGCAAAACCACAGAAACAGTCCAACCCATTCCACATAACCGGCTTGCTCAGATCCCTAGGCACCATGTTGCCAAAGGGTCATTATTATCAATTCTCATCATTCACATGTTCAATAGTTCATAATTATGCCATTTGATTGTTTCTCAAACCCAATTAAGCATTGCGAAGCATAAAGTGCAAAATACCCGTCCCGACTCTCTACATTGTGTTCAAGCAACAAGGGTGGCCATACAAAACTAGTAAACTTCTACAATTGGGTTTTCCCATCAATTTTGACACAAACATGCAATTTTGCAAACAAAACCTTTAGAACAGAATCAATATGGTCAAGGGCACTTGCCTTGCTACTGAGCTTGATTTGGGTCGAAGGCTTCAAAACTATGGTTCTGCAGGTCCTCGAAAGCACTCTCAATGGCAATTCCTTCTATTCTGAGCGACAAACCTGCAAAACACACAATTCAATCAAATAATGCTCATGTAGTACTCAATATGACATGATATGCATGATTAATGCAATTGTGAGGTAAAACTTATGAATGAGTTTCTAATAATGTTTACTAACTAGTTATGATAGTTTCTAACAAGTTTGGAATCAATTCAAGTCAATTTGGAATTAATTCAATTCAATCAATGAATTTTACAGATTCAGACAACGGACTAGTCCGCTATTAGGGACCGGACTAGTATGCTATGCAGAAGACAAAATTAGGGTTTTTCTTATTTTTGAGGGTTGGGGTTGAATTTGCATGAAAACTTGAATGTAGAAGTTGTACCACGTGTTTTAGAGACCCAAAGATCAAGATTTGGGCGTGGGACGTTGAATCTTAGCAATTAGGGCTTGATGAAGACGAATTGATGAAGATTTTGGGAGAAGAATGTCAATTCATCGAGAAGTTGATGAAGATCGATCTTGGTTGGTCCTTCTTCGTGTGTCTCCCCTCTTCCTTGCTTCTGGACTTGGTCATGACGATGGCACAATGCGAAAGTGGCAGCAATGGTTTTCGATTGAGGTGGAGAGGTGTGAGGCATTTGGGTTGTTTATATAGGGGTGGGGAATTAGGGTTTTGGGATGAATTCCAGATAGATTTCGGTGGGGGACGTGTAGGGGCCATGGTGGGGTCCACTTGGGCTCCTCTGAGGTTGGTAACGAAGTTCTTGGGCCCAATTAAGGCAATTACCCAAAAACCTATCGTGGACAAATAATGGAATCCGAGTTGATTCCCGAAGACCGGACTAGTCTGTAGTAGGGACCGGACTAGTCCGTTTGGCAATAAGGAAAAACGGACAAGTCTGACTGGATAAGCCCAGGGAACATCAGAGAAGAAATCGTACTAGTCAGCACTTTATGTCGGAAAAGTCTAGACTCTGAAAATTGAATTTCCGAAGTCTGAAAGAAACTGAATTCTCTGAATAAAAATAGGGACACCGGACAAGTCCAGGGTTATGGCCGGACAAGTCCGCAATTCTAAAGAAGGTTGGATTTTCTCTGAAATAGAAAGGGAATACAAGACTTGTCCGGGGTTCAGACCGGACAAAACCGCACTCTGACAGACTGAAACTTCTAGTTTAAGCCTAAATTCATTTTAATCTTGTTCCTTTTTACATGGCTTAATGTTAAACATGTATAGGGATGTATGCAATGCATTACGTATGAAAATGAGGGTATTACATAAACTTCGACCACACCCATCATGGATTAAGTGTTTCTTGTTTGATTATGGAGTCCACATGTCATCATGCCCAAGGAAGCCTTTGATCTATGATCAAAGTATGGGTTAACTCCAAGGAAGATCAAGAAGGTCAATGTGGGACCCCTGAAAAAGGACAAGCTTCACCATTCTCATAGGAGAATACCATCAAGAGGGAAAAGCGGTCGCAACATCAACAAGTCTTCATCAAGGCGATGAAGAGGCTAGGGCCACCATGTGGCCCACATGTTCAACTCCAGGATTGAACAACAAATCATTGCACTAAACAGGATGAAGGTAAGTCACACTCATCGGACTTCAAAAATTTGATGATTCCTTGCCAATAGGTTAATTGGTAGTTATCTCCTATTTGTTTCCCAATTCCTTGCCAATACGTACAAATGAAGATTCAGTTACCTAACCTGAAAATTCATTTGTAGAAGTATCGGGAGCTAACCATTCCTCTCTATCATAAAGGGGAAGTTTGCAAGAGTAATATTACTATGTAGGCATTCAAAGATCCGATTGTCTAAACCCGAGGAGGATTCCATTAAACATCTCTTGTCCAAGTAGTAAATTAGTTGTTGCTACCTATCGGATATTAAGCCTGAAGGTCAATCATAACTATACGAGGCCGAAGATTCTACATGGAAACCCTCCATGAGCAACCAATGGGCTGCTACAAATATGTGAGAGCAATATGCTCACAACTACTCGAAGCACTCATTCAAGCTCAAGGGAATTGCCACCATCATTGGGTGTAAGTTATTGCTTTGTGGCTAAAATGAAAAGATCACATTCAATGTATAATTGGTGCAAGTTGTTCCTATGTGACTAGAAGGTATTTTATACCTTAGCTAAGGAACAATGGATCACTCTCAACCCATGTTTAGTGCACCTCATCTCTTTGTGGTTATAGATATATTGTACCTTACCTAAGGAACAACAGATCACATCCAACGCATGTTGAGTACATGTCACTACTTTGCGGCTAATGGTAATCATTACCTTAGACAAGGAATGACGGATCACATCCAATGCATAAGAGGTACAAGTTATTCCTTTATGTCAAGAAGGTATGATACACCTTAGCGAAAGAATGATGGAACACACTCAACGCATGTTGAGTGCACGTCATTCCTTTGTAGATAAAGGTTATCATTACCTTAGCCATGGAATAACAAAGTACACTCAATGCATGGGAGACCTTGAGGTGCAGATAAGCAACATCGACAACACTTTCTCCAACCACACTCATGGTACCGAGGGAGGCAACATAACATCGACACTCAACCCTCTATTGTCAAAGCCACGCTGCAAACAATGATAGACCAACCTCATGACAACCTATAATGAGATCGGATTAGGTGAGACTTCAAGAGGAGGGTTACTTTTACCCCAGTCCATTTCTGGTTTCCAAATATTTCTTCTTTTTTTATTCTGTTTATTCCAATCCAACTAACACCATTACAAAGTTGTGGTAAATGCCCGCTTCAGGTGAAAATGTTATGGTAAAAACATAAAATTTAAAATCAGGGTCTAAAATCACAATTGGACTCCAAATCTATAGTCAAAATTCTATTGCCCCGACGAGTAAAACATGAGGTGTTGCTTTGCGATAATTAGAAAAGGACTTCTACAAAATATTGTTCCATCTCTCCGATGTTTGTGTACATGTATAGCATACATGAATTCCATTCTTTGTCTGAAACCACATGTCGACTGCTACCACCCACTGCCACAAGGAGTTTCTTCATCTATGTGATACCTCATTGTGAGAGCATACACATTGTTTTCCTCTGCAAAGAACGTACTTGAGAAGTATGCTACCTCTTTCAGAGCAAATGTTTCTGCAATACACCCTTCTACTCTTGCTTTATTTAAAAACATTGTTCTATGTTATTTTTTTCAGATTCCTTTTAATGTGGTACATCTACCGTATTGCACAAACCCACAAACCTTAGCTTGGTAAGGCAAATGCACAAGGAGATGTTGCATTACATTCATAAATGCTGATAGGGATACCTTCTTCATTTTGCATATGTGTGAAAGTATTTTTTTCTCCAATTTTTCCATCATTTGAACTGTAACTTACTTAGCACATAATGAAGACAAATAGTAGCATCCACAGCAGCATGGACATATCATAAGGAATCCTTGCATCTACGCTTTGCATAAAGATGTCTGGACTGACAACACCACATACTGAAATTGGAATACAAAATATTAATACAATCAATACAACAAACTTGTACAGTTAGTAGGAGGTTTAAAAATGTAGAAATGAGTACAATCACTAATCAAATGCATAAAGGACATGTCCCTTCTTAACCCGAGTTCCATGGAATGAGAGGAAACTGAACCTCAAATGGATCAAAATGAACGATACAACATGATAAACCAACTATAGTCAACCTACTCGAAATAATATTCAGCTCTTTAACAATCTGATTTATCCCTATTGTTGAAGGTTACATGATCTGCAAATTATAATACAAATGTGATTGTCATGGCAACGAGTCGACTGGCACTAATCAAACTTCCGAGTGATGCCATAGTTTAGCTTGTGAACAAGCTGCAGTACTATCGTACTGCTGATTACGAGTCAACTTTCCAGCTTAAGAAATAAAGCCAATTCTAGGTAGCAAACAGAATCTAATGCATCTTAATTATTACTTCTTTTGTTATGAAGAATGCCGCAAGCAAATGGCACCACAAATTTCCTAGTTTATCATGATGGAAATAGGAAGATACCTTGTGAAATTCTTCTTATCTGTGTCTACTTTGACCAATGTATACAATAACTTAGTGCAACTTATTTAAGTTATCTAGAAAAAGGGTGCTACAAACTAACAGAAACCTATATATATTGCTATTTTTCTGTAATAAAGTCGTAAGTATTTAACACTGTACAGATGATACAATGCATGTCACATTTTACCTTGACACAGGTACAAGTATGTAGCAGGTTGCATAATTTCTACTCCATAATGTTGAATCTTCTAACAAAGGCAGGGAGGGCCCGGGACGGGTACCTGGGCGGCGGCCAAGGCAGCAGTGGCGCAGTAAGGTTGGGGGGGGGGGGGGGGGGGGCAGCAGCTTCCGGAAGGACGTCAATCGGCACGGGCAGTTCGGACATGAAGTGTTGATCATGATAGGTTTGGACAATGTATGTGATTTATTCTCGTGCGCCAAGTTCAGACCCACGAAACTAACCTTAAGTGTCTTGAGCCCGGTCCCAGGCTGACAAAAATGATGGTTATTTTTGTGAGCTGGATCAGAGGCCCGTGAAAATAATATATATTTTCATGGGCCCGTCAGTGAGGCCCTTGAAAATAAATTTTATTTTTGTGAGCCCTTTAATAGGGCGACAAAACCAATTATTTTTTTGAGCCAGATCATCGGCCCACGAAAATAAATATATTTTCGTGAGCCCTCTACCTGGCCCACAGTTATTTCCATGAGCCGAGGTTTGGCTCGCAAAAATATACCTATTTTGTCGGGCCCCACAAAAATAACCTGGCTCACGAAAATAATTCGTTTTTCTGTAGTGAAGATCAGATAAATCACAGTACGATACGGTGAGGTCAGAGTGCATAGGCATATAAGTCTTCGTAAACATATCAGAAAAGTCAATGTAGGATACAGTAAGGTAACCAGGGTATGGTGTGTGGGTATCAAAGTCAGACATATGCAGTGTTCTCTATGGAAAGGACCAGTAGTCACTACTCACTATATGATACAATGGACATCATCGTAAGATATGGTCGGTGCCTAATAAAGTTGCCTAGGGAAGATATTATATGATGATAGGATCTCAAGTGAAGTCCTCACTAGATATGATGATGTCACTATAAGATATGATAAAGTCAAGAAACAATCAAAGAATTAACTCTGGAACCGCCGCCTCAACCTGCATCAACGCCTCCTCTCTGACATCTCGCCTATGCAGAGGCTGATGCTTTGTCGCCTTCTTAGTGCTTAATGCTGTGCAGTCTTCGTGGTCCTCCTTGTCTAGGTTGCTGTCGTCACCACCACCTACTTGCGGGTCGGGCCTTCATCTGGTTCTGTCAAAGTATACTATTAATGATTCTTATAAATACATAAAGGATAAATTAATCACATAATCACTTTGGATTTACAGAGATAAAACATGTGAACTAGTTCATTCTTTCAACACTTCAGCGCTAATCCTTGATTTGCGCAAAACACATGAATACCTTCTCCTCCACTTGTGCTTGATGACGCAATCATCAGTTGAGAGAAGGCGATGATCATGAAGAAAGCTTAGGCACCGAAGTAGATGGTGCAATCCCCTTGGACGACGGTGAGAGCCGTGGCACCTGGAGTGGAGCCATCCCCTTGTTTTACCTCCCTTAGTGGTCGGTCTTCTGATTTTAGTGTGTTGTTGCAAGTGTTTCCACTCTAGTCCAATTGCCAACCACCACCACATACTATACATATTGCAGGGACACAAGAGGGTGTTGTATTTCATAAACCACAGATCATCTACGATAGGAGATGATATCTGAAAGCGCACGGAAGATACCGTTATAGCATTTTACCCATGAGTGTTCCTAAGAGTACAGTTATCATCCTAAGGGAAGGCGATGAAGTAATGTAAACACTATTTTTAAGATAAATATATAGAGCACTAAGTAATTATCACGATAGGGTAAGTTGATAATATGGGTAGTATGACACACACCTAAAACCAATCTACTCCTACAGATAATGTAGTCGTAGAAAAAGTTAAACTAAGAAAGGGACATTCCTAATATGTTTATAATATACATATGCATAGCCTAACTAGTGTGCACATACATATGCTAGATGTGATTAAGGCTTAGTGGTCCAAAACATCAGGCACGGTTTTATCCCTGACAATATTAGGATGAATCCCGCTAAGAGCCTACGGCGTAGCCGAACATGTGGGAGTACAAAGGATGGACAAGGCTATCACCACCTGACACCTACCCCTCCAACCCGTGGGTCTACGAGACATCCAACATTATTTAACTATCTAAGGACCTCGCTTACATGTTAAGTGAATATTGTAAGATCAAAGGACACGTGAAAAGCTACCAGAGGGGGGTGAATGGTAGCTTAAAACTTTTTCAACGTAAACTACAAAAACCTCTCAGCACAAAACCAATCTGATAAAGAAACCGTATGTGCAAGTGTTTTCAATATGTTCAAACGTGACCAAACTAGTACACCACCTGCCACCTACCCCTACAACTCGTGGGTCTATGAGACATCCAACGTTAGTTAACTATCTAAGCATCACGCTTACATGTTAAGTGAATATTGTAAGATCAAAGAGCACGTGAAAAGCTACTAGAGAGGGGTGAATGGTAGATCAAAATTTTTTCACCAAAAGCTACAAAAAAACCCTCGGCAAAAAACCAATCTGATAAAGAAACTGTGTGTGCATGTATTTTCAACATGTTCAAGCATGATCAAACCAGTATATATTTTTGAGAATCAAGTCACGAAGACACCACACAACAAGAATCATGTCACAAATCTGATAAAGAAACCGTGTTTGCAAGTGTTTTTCACAAGTTCAAACATGACCAAACCAGTATATATTTTAGAGAATCAAGTCACGAAGACACCACAACAAGAATAATGTGAAACCGTCGAGTAGAACTCAAGTTATAGCCGAGATCCTAATCAAAGGTTAATATGTTCTAACCGAACAAAAATAGATTTTCTATGCTGCAAATAAACTCGTGTAACTCAAAAACCACAAATCCAATGACCATGATATTTTAAAATATGTTATAGAACTGAGTTGTGAGGACAACACAAAAATAATCACATCAATTGGATCTGCAAAACTCAATTTATCACGAAAGCAATGTTGACTAGAGAAAAACTCGTAGAGAAAAACTTGCCAAAAACAAGTCGGATGAACAAGACACAAAAGCTACTCTAAAACTACGAACTGTATTCAATGAAACACATGAGGAACAACCACAAGTTGCGCTCTCCTTGAGCTCTGGCTCCCTTGCTTATATAACCAGCCCTTAGGTAACTCCATTCCATCTAGGACTTCCTACTCCTACAGGATTGAACCGAAACATTCCATAACTGATCGATACTTTTCCATGCGCAGGAGAAGCAATTTGAAGACTTCCAAACACCTTATGAATGTCCGACACATTCCTAAAACAATTCAACTTTGTGCCAAATACGAAATTTAACTAAAATAAACTAGAAACCTTCCATATTCGAACCATAACTGCCTTAGCCGCAGCCTCAGTGCATAATACAGCCGGTTGGACCATTATGGTCATATCTTCACATCCATATCTCTCCTCCATGCCTTGGAACAATGTTGTCACATCCATGCACCCCTTGCACACATGTAAACACTTTACAAAACGTCCATGATACCTTCATATGCATTGTTCTTGACCCGAACATGTTGCATGACCTCTCGATCAACTGAACCACAATTCCTCCCGAACTTGGTTTTGGAACCTCATCTTCTCCCTAAGACTAGTTCAATGGATCACCGTCACTAGCCATGTCTTAACCTCAAGGAAAACCTGAACATGAAAAAACAACCAATTCTTCCGAGCATAAGTCACCGACTTGACTCACATTAGTCTGAAAACCAGAACACCTTATGTGAGCACCTCAAATAAGCACATTGCACAACTTCCCAAAATAGTATCCATCATGATCCGCAAAAACACATCAGAAACTTAGTAAATGAATACAAAGCAAACTTCTCATAAGACAAAAAGCAAATTTGAAACATTGCAAATTAGAAATAGAACAGCTGACGTAAACGAAAAGATCAAACAGTCTGAAGTGCTATGTGTAGTAACTGTTACTCCCAGAATGAATTGAGAAAGTTCGGACAAACTGAACTGATTAGCAGCAATTTTACTCCCAATACAATATGAAATGTTTGGACAGTTCAAAGTGTCTCGTGCAGTTCAAATTGAACATAATTGTTACTCCTGAATGTACATTTGAAAGATCAAGCACTCCGAACCGAGTTTCTCATATATGTTCAAAACTTTGAATGTAAACCATCACTTTTAACATAACTGCCAATGTATTCAGCACCTAGGTCTCACAAACACCTTAAGAGTATGGTACAAGTATATTCTTAAGATAATGACTAACGTAAACATCGTTGAACCAATGTTTAACCAAGCACTATATTATTCATACTAACATATTCATATTATACCTATCTAGACTATAGTGGAGGCCTATGGTGTTTTTGGTAACTTAATAACATTGTTACTATACTATCATGAGAACAACTAAGCCTACCATATACATGGGCTCCACAATCAAACTGGAAACTCTTTACCCAAGCATTTGAATAATAAAAGACTAATATTATTATAATGTATAAAGTCACATAAAGAAGAAAAGACCCATGAGCCATACCTTTCCTAAAATGGACTTGGGACTAGAGGCTTCTCCCTACATCCTAAACTCCACTAAGGACTTGGAGAACTAATGTATAGAAGAGTGTTATGCTAAAGTGTTGTGTGTTGAAGTGACGAGTCCTATTTATACACATAGTTCAATCGGTTCCCGCCATCTTTTGCGCATGAAGCAACTATAGCCGCCTTCAGGGCACCACACAGAGTCGACACGTCGAAGGTGACCGGGTTTGGTAGCAGGATCATGTCGGCCGAGCCAGGGGTTCGGCTGACTTGGTCCTGGCCCCTCCTCAGTTGTGCTTTCTCCTGGTGACTGACTTGTGGTCCTTTGTTCCCATCCTGCATTAATTGACATTTGACTCCCTCGGATACGCCTGGGAATGGGTCCATAGATCCATGTGATGCCACATGTCATCGTGTCATTGACCGGGATGTCACTTTTAAGGATCACTACCCTCATTTCTCCTCATTCTTGCAGTAAAATATCTGCATGTACTATTTCTCCAAGTACAAGTGGAATTATGTCAAACATGAGAGTGATGTGTCTAAGAAATATTTATTCCTTCACACAGTTGAGTTATATATTCAGTCGAAATTGGTATATAATGATCATCATCAAACTCCCCCAAGCTTACTCTTTGCTTGTCTCGAAACAAAGATAAAGACTTAGGAGTTGCTACAATATTCTACTTTTCAAAAGTTTCAAGTGCACAACAAAATATTCTACCTTGCGTTAAATAAGTTGGATATGGTACCTCACCCTTTTTCTTAGTCATCGTGGGCTTATGCTGACTCTTTTTCTTGGTCGGTTGAAGGATAGAATGGGAAAGTGAGCATTCATTACCCAATGTCTAAGTTCCACCTGAATTTCTGAAAGTGCATCTAGGATCCCCAAGGGTTTTGGATAATTGATGATGACAATTAAGTAACTAATGAGCTCAGTGATCTTAAGCACAGGTGTGGACTAAAGTGGAAACACAAACCCTTAAAAAGGAAAAGGATGAAAATGGCGGTGTGGACTCGAAAAGAAGAAACTAGGGTTTCTAGCGTGTCGAGTTTAGACTAGCCATATGTGTATGAGGATGTGTGTGTAAAGTGCAATGAGATCAAGTTGGGAGCTCAAAACGGTTTAGAGATCAAAACCTATTGAGAGAAGAGTGTTAGAGTAGTCTGGCAGGAGTGGCCGAACTAGTCCGTGCCGGCGGCCGGACTAGTTCGCTCCTGGCCAGACTAGTCCGTTTTCAGGCGCACCAGAAGGGTCTGACTGACTTCGGACTAGTCCGTAATGGGACGGACTTGTCCGGGGTAGTCATGGAGTGGGTTTTCAGGACTAAGTCCCAAAACCATGGACTTATCCATTTTGGTCCAGACCAAGAGGTCCTGAATGAGATCAGAATAGTCCGGATTGGTGAGAGTTAGGTGCTTCAGTGACTAAGTCTGGAAGGCCGGACTAGCCTGCCCTAGGGGGCCGCACTAGTCCGTGGTCTCCAAACTTGTCCGTTTTCACACAGAACAAAAGGTTCTGTCTGAGATCGGACTAGTCCGGTCTGGACCGGACTAGTCCGCTATGAAGTGACCGTTTGAATTTGAAGTCTGGTGGGTAGCATGAAGATTTCCGCGCAGTGCGACAGCTGTCAGGGATGTCAGTGGTCCCAAAGGCCGGACTAGTCTGGGCCGTAGGCCGTACTAGTCCGCCCATCTGCTGAAGTCAGCAGTATGGGTTGGGAACCTCTATAAATAAGGACCCCTGTGTTCATTTGAACTAACCCTTGAGTACTATGAAACCATTGCACCGCCACAGCAAACTTTGAGCCTCCAAAAGCCTCCTTCTTGCCTACCTTCCCTCTGAAACTAATTCTTGTGTGGATTAGGGTTTGGTGAGGTGAAGAAGAGGAAGAACACCGCTCTAGGCTCTCGTTTGATCTCTTGCACTTGTTGAATCTTTGTGATCTTTGGCTTGATTCATTCTTTGTGATTTGTAATCATATTTGTTGTGGGAGCCTCAGATTGTGAGAAGCCCCAACGAATCTTGTATTCACCCTTTGTGATAGTGGAGAACCAAGTTAGGCCCTTGTGGTAAACTTGGTGAGGGAAAAGTTGTTGAACCCAATCCTTCTTGGGCTCCTCAACGGAGATGTAGTTTCCTGTGTGGGATTGAACCTCGGGATAAAATCCTTGTGTCCCTTGTGTACTTCGCTTTCATTTATCGCACATTGCTTCTAGGGTTAGCTTTACCTTTTTTGTTCATCACTCTTATCTCATTGTGATCCTTAGCTTCATACTTGCCATATAACTTGTTAAGGTTCACTGAATCATTCTAACACTTTTTGCATCACAATAATCCAACTAAAACTTTTTAGAAACACCCTTTTAGGTTTAGCCTGCAGGTGGACCGGACTAGCCCGCCCTGGACCGGACTAGTCCGCCCCCTGAGTACTGATCTCGTTTTATTAACTCATTTCAGGTCGATTAGCCTATTCACCCCCCCCCCCCCTAGGCAACTTTCAATTGGTATCAGAGCAAGGACTCTCCCAAAGAGTCTAACAACAAAGAGAGAAGATCGCTGGAGTGGGGTATAACGAAGTCTCAACCAATGAGATTCAAGCAACCCAAGAGGAGATGTTTATCTACCAAGTCAAACCAACGTATGACAAAGAGACTTGCTAGCTCAAGGCGAAACTTCGAGAGAAGTTGAAGATTCCAAAGGTTGACACTTCAATCTCTACAACAGGTGGCACGACCAACTACAACCAACAAGGCTACAACTATGAACGCCTTGTCTCCAACAACCACTACCTTTCCATCCCATTGTCGAAGCCTCCCCAATTCAATGGAACCGACTATGGGATGTGGAAGCACAAAATGAAGATCCATCTCGTGTCACTCAACCCTTCTTTGTGGCAAATAGTGTTGACTGGGGTGCATATTCCGAAGAATGAAGAAGACATCACTCCGGAGCAAGCCGTGCTCCTTCACCGCAATGCCCAAGCGGCAGGAGTGATCATCCCGTCTCTCTCAAGAGATGAGTTCAACTGAGTAGATGGACATGAGGTGGCCAAGGATATTTGAGACACCCTCAAGACGGCTCATGAAGGCAACCGAGTCGTGAACGAAGCAAAGATTGAGCTCATTGAAGGAGAGCCCGGGAGGATTGCCATTATGGATGGTGAATCTCCCCAGGAGATTTAAAACCGCCTAAAGCTGCTCATCAACAAGAGTAGATCTTATGGCTGCACCAAGTGGACGGACCACGAGGTAGTGAATAGGATGATTCGGGCATTCATGCCTAGAAACATCTCTCTTTGCTCCATGATACGAGAAAGCCCGGGGTTTGCTAAAATGACCCCGGAGGAGGTCCTCGGAAGGATCATCAACCACGAGATCATGGAGAAGGAGGTGCTCTTCTACAATGACCTCCAAAGGTTCACCACCTCGAAGATGAAGGATATTGCACTCAAAGCGACATCCTCCTCAAAAGAGCAAAAAGAAGACGATGAGGAGAGTCTCGACACCGGCGAGGAAGAGGCCCTCTTCATCAACAAGTTCAAGAGGATGATGAGAGGAAGGAAAGGAGGATACAACCACGAGATCAAGGGCCAGGAAAAAGCAAAGCCCAAAACAAAGAGAGCTTGCTACAATTATGGCGATTACGGGCACTTCATTGTGGATTGCCCACATGAAGAGGGCAAGAATAAGAAGGAGGGCAAGCCTCAAGAAAAGAAATACTTCAATAAGAAGAGGCCCTCCGGTCATGCTCACTTGGGAAAGGAATGGGACTCTAACGATGAGTCCTCCTCCGAAGACGAGGAGAAGGTGGCAACCATAGACATCGGGAGAAGCTCCAAGGGAAGCAAGCTTTTCCCCAACCTCAACGACCACACGCCACCTTGCCTCATGGCGAAAGAAGGAAGGAGAAATTTTACTTCTCGCTCATCCTCCTCCATATCCTCTCATGATGAATTTGATAGTGCTAGTAAAAACTGAACACATGTTTAAGGATATAAGTAATAGCACTTTGCGTAGAATGAAATTGCTCTCGGATGAAATCTTTGAGAAGGAGGAGCTCATACATAGGCAAGAGGACATCCTTATCCATGAAAAGGAGAGATGTCAAGAGCTTATTGAGCTCCTTGAGCTTGAGAGAGAAAAGAGCAAGGCATTAGAGCATGAACGTTCTCTAATCAAGAAAACATGCTCATGTCTTGAGGAGACAACCATTGAAGTCAAGGACAAACTTGGCAACTTGTCAAAAGTTAACAAGATCCTTGAAACTTAAGTTGAGTCCCTCAAGACTAATGTAGCCTCTTCCTCCAAAAGCTCACCCTCCTCAAAGGTTGCATCCGAAACAATCTCCACTTTCAAATGTTCTAACTTGATTCTTAAAATAAAGGATGAGCTTAAGATGACTCAAGCCAAACAAGAACCTAAGGGTGGCATCTTTCACAAAGAGAAGGTGGTGTATGCACGAAGTGGATACACCAACACAAGACCCCCCAATGTCAAAGATGGTCTTAGTAATACTATAGGCAGAAAGCAAGATTCTAAAGCCTCCAAGTATGGCAAAGACATGATTGTCTTTGTCAGGGGAAGCACATCCTCAACTAAAATTGGGAAGAACATTTCAAATAGCAACAATATGCCTAAAACTGAACCACATCATCTCTTTCATGATTTTGACACATCTTATGTTCTAATGAGGAACAAGTATGGCAGAGTCTTTGCTAAGTATGTTGGGCCACTCCGCAAGAGCCCCAAGCCTTGCGCGTGGGTGCCGAAGTGCCTCACTACTAATGTCAAAGGACCCAACTCCGTTTGGGTACCCAAAAGGAAGGCATAATCTTGTTTTGTAGGCATACTCCTCTGGTGGATCCAAATGGGTGCTCGATAGTGGATGCACCAACCACATGACCGGAGAGAGAAAGATGTTCATGGAGTATGAAGAAAACGATGATCCAAGTGAAGGGATCTTCTTCGTAGACAATAGCCAAGGGAGAATCCTTGGCTCCTGTAAGATTGCTATTTCTCCCCAACATACTCTTTCTCACATTTTGCATGTTGATTCTTTAGACTATAACCTATTGTCCATATCACAACTATGTGACAAGGGTTACAATTGTGTTTTTACTAATGAGGGTGTGAGCGTCCTTAGGAGAAGTGATGAATCAATTGCCTTTAAGGGTGTGCTCAAAGGAAAGATTTATCTTGTGGGTTTTACCGCGGATAAAGCCCAACTTGACACATGCTTAATGGCGAAAACCAACATGGGATGGCTTTGGCATAGAAGGCTAGCCCATGTTGGGATGAGTAACTTACAAAAGCTTCTTAAGGGCGAGCACATCTATGTCTTGAAAGATGTTGTGTTTGAAAAGGATAGGACATGTAGCACTTGCCAAGCGGGGAAGCAAGTAGGAGCTCAACACCCCTCCAAGAATATCATGACAACGACAAGACCCTTGGAACTGCAACACATGGACCTTTTCGGGCCAATAACCTACATTAGCTTTGGCAGTAACAAATATGGTCTTGTTATTGTTGATGATTTTTCTCGTTTCACTTGGGTATTTTTCTTGTGATAAGGTTGAGACTCACGGTGTCCTCAACAGGTTTTTGAGGATAGCCCAAAATGAGTTCACCTCAAGAATCAAGGCTATAAGAAGCGACAACGGCACCGAGTTCAGGAACACTCAAGTGGAAGAGTTCTTGAATGAGGAGGTCATCAAGCATGAATTTTTAGCCCCCTACCCCCCTCAACAAAATGGGGTGGCGAAACGGAAGAATAGGACATTTATCGAGATGTCAAGGACGATGCTTGATGAGTACAAGACATCGGTCCGGTTTTGGGCGGAGGCGGTTAACACCGCTTGCTACGCCGTCAACCGATTGTACCTCCACCGCCTCCTCAAGAAGACCCCCTACAAGCTTCCAGTTGGTAAGAAACCCAATGTCTCTTATTTTCGTGTCTTTGGGAGCAAATGCTATATTCTCAACAAGAAGCCTAGGACTTCGAAGTTCACTTCAAAGTCTGATGAAGTTTTCTTGGTTGGTTATGATTCAAACACCCACGCCTACCATGTGTTCAACAAAATCCCCGGGATTGTTGAAATAGCATGCAACGTGGTGTTTGATGAAACTAATGGCTCCCAAGTGGAGCAAGTTGATCAAAGTGTGTGAGATCAAGAAGACTCTCCACAAGAAGCTCTTAGGAGGATGGCACTTGGAGATATTCATCCATAAGAACAACCTCAAAACTCAAGTGACCAACCACAAGATGATGCAAGTCATCCCCCACGTGATCAAGTTGAAGATGAACAAATGGCACCTCAACATGATCAAGAAGACAAAAGTCAAGACGGAAGCATACATCAAGGGGGAGACCAAGAAGAATAAGAGGATGATGATGACTCAAGAGTTCAACCTCCACATCCTCGTGTGCATCAAAGTGTTCAACGGGATCACACCGTTGACAACATCCTAGGAGACATTACAAAAGGGGTAACCACTCGTTCTCGTGTTGCTATCTTTTGTGAACATTACTCCTTTGTCTCTTCTTTGGAGCCCCATAAGGTTGAAGACGCATTGAGAGGCCCGGATTGGGTGGTGGCCATGCAAGAGGAACTCAACAGTTTTGAGAGGAACAAAGTTTGGGAGCTTGTCAATCGTCCACAAGCAAATGTTGTGGGCACCAAGTGGGTGTTCCGCAACAAGCAAGATGAGCATGGCGTGGTGACAAGGAACAAGGTGTGAATTGTGGCCATGGGGTACTCACAAGTAGAAGGTTTGGATTTTGATGAAACCTTTGCTCCCGTAGCTAGGCTAGAGTCAATTTGTATATTACTTGCCTTTGCTACTCACCATGATTTTAAGCTTTACCATATGGACGTCAACAGTGCATTCCTAAATTGTCCAATCAAGGAGGAAGTCTATGTGGAGCAACCACTGGGTTTGAAGACCAAGACTTCCCAAACCACGTCTTCAAATTGCATAAGGCTCTCTATGGCCTCAAACAAGCTCCTAGAGCATGGTATGAGTGCCTTAGAGACTTTTTGATTCAAAATGATTTTAAGATAGGAAAAGCTGAGTATACTCTCTTTACAAAGCACTTTAATGATGATCTCTTTGTGTGCCAAATATATGTCGATGACATCATATTTGGTTCTACTACCAAGTGTTTTGTGATGAGTTTTCTAAGATAATGATAGAGAGATTTGAGATGTCCATGATGGGGGAGTTGAAGTTCTTTTTAGGTTTCCAAGTCAAGCAACTCAAAGAAGGCATGTTCATAAGTAAAACAAAGTACACTCAAGATATATTAAAGAAGTTTGACATGGACAAGGCCAAACACATCAAGACTCCAATGGCGACTAATGGACATCTAGACCTCAACGAAGATGGTCCAAGTGTGGACCAAAAGGTATATCGTTCTATGATTGATTCTTTGTTATATCTTTGTGCATCTAGACCGGATATTATGCTTAGTGTGTGTATGTGTGCACGTTTTCAATCTGCACCTAAGGTGTGTCATTTGACCGCCATTAAGAGAATTCTTAGATATTTAGTTCACACACCTGGCTTAGGACTTTGGTACCCCAAAGGATCCAAGTTTAACCTCATTAGCTACTCCGATGCAAATTACGCGGGGTGCAAAGTTGATAGAAAGAGCACATACGGAACATGTCAATTCTTTGGTAGATCCTTAGTGTCTTGGTCCTCCAATAAACAAAACTCCATTGCTCTTTCCACAGCCGAAGCGGAATATGTCGCAGTCGGATGTTGTTGTGCACAACTTCTTTAGATGTGACAATTTCTAAGGGATTATGGTATAAACTTGCGCCATATTCCACTCCTATGTGACAATGAGAGCGCCATCAAAATAGCCCATAATCCAGTTGAGCATTCGACGACAAAGCACATCGATATTAGACACCACTTCTTGAGACATCATTCCTTAAAGGGGGATATAGTGATTTCCCATGTAAGAACCGAGAACCAACTAGCCGATATATTCACCAAGCCCCTAGATGAGAAGCGTTTTTGTGAGCTTAGGAGTGAGCTCAATATCTTAGATTCTCGAAATGTGGCTTGAAACATGCACATCTGAATGTTTACTTTACTACTTATTCAAAAGAACGCATGTGTGTGAGAAATTCATCTCTATCTCGATTTTCTCCAAAATACATGAAAAACTATTGACATTGTGAGTTATGGTCATAGTTTAATTGTTGATTGCTTAATGACCATATTCATAAAGTTTTGTTGTGGCAATATGTCCAAAAGGATCAACAATAGTGGCTAAAACTCAAATATTTATGTTTTCAGCCTTTTAGGATCGTACCAGTCTGCCCTGTGGCCGGACAAGTCTGGATCCGGACTGATCCGGGTCTGGTCCGCAGACCAGACTAGTTTGGCCCCCATACTGGACTAGTCCGGCCCCTGGGGACTTAAACCCCCGGCAGGCGGCCCGACCCCTCCTCTCCCTCACTTGCCTCTCTCACTTCCTCATGTTGGAAAAACTCCCCTTTTGGGCGATTTTCAACATCCTCCACCAAAAACCAATTCCAATCCGTGCATTGGACCCTTTGGACGCAGGGGATACCTTTCCCAATCATTCCCGACGCGATCCTTCTCCAATCTTGTCGATTTTTAAGATTTCAAGAGGTATTCCCCACTTTTCAAAAACTTTCCACATTTTTGATTCATTGAGTTTTTGATAGGTGCCTCTTCATTAAAGTTGTTTCTAGTACCCTTGTCATCATGGCCTAGGAGTATTGCCACTTGATTCAATGATTTCTCGAAAAACCGTTTGGGTTAGGGTTTATCCTGTGCAACCCGGACTAGTCCACCCCTGGGGTGGACAAGTCCGGATTACATAGGATCAACTCTAACTTTGGCTGTTTCTCGTGATTTATTTCGCACTATTCCACCTTCTTGACCTTCTATCCTATGCTTTCTTCCCATTTCAGCATCAATGGCAGCAACTCGGCGATCCACTTCTCCCTCACTGACCTCGAGTGGGAGGCTGAGCAACTTCGCCTTGGTGAGGAACGGGTGGTTGAGGCTCTAAGAAGCACCTCGAGCAGCGAGAGAAAGTGAAAGCATCCAAGCAACTGCAAGGCCTCAGAGCATCTCAAGCCGCAGCTACGGCCTACAATGAAGATGAAGCATTGGCACGTGCCCTAGAGGAGTCCCACAATGAGCTTCAAAAGAAGAAGCGAGAGGAGCGAGAGGCTCATAACTCTCAGGCTGTCGCAGCACAAGCTTCTAAGCGGAAGAGGCTAGTTACAATGGGAGAGAAGGAATGGGCTAAGGTACAAGCCCAAGAAGAAGTTGTCAAACGCCGGATTGAGAGAGATCCGAAGAAGGGCAAGGCCTCGGCTCCTGTCTAGCCCAAGAAAAATAAGCCCTCCGTGAAGGTTCCGGCTAAGAAGGCCAAGGGCGTGGTCATAAAGGAGAAGGGGCAGGCCAAACCCATGGTCCCTTGGAAGTACACACTCGTGAGAGGAACCCTAATCGATAGTGTGAGTTGGCTGCAAATGTCTTCCATGGGAAAGGAGTAGACAAGGCAAGGAAATTGAGAACTAAAAGAGTCTACAAGTATGAAAGGAGCACCACTGAGCCCAGGTTTTGGTGCGACTTTCATTGTGACTATTACAGTCTGGTCTACCAAACAATGAAGAAGCCAGTAATTGAAGCTCAATGGGTTGACTGGGACTATATGGCCCAGGGAAAACATTATGCTTTTGATGCGGTCATTGAGGCTGATGAGCGTCATGAGCTCAAGAACATAATGGGATTCAAGTACAAATGGAATGTTGAGGTCATCCTGCAATTTTACTCTACCATCTACTTCACCACTCAAGGTGATAGACGGATCATTTGGATGACTCATGGGGAGCAGTACTCAGTCACCTTTGCGGAGTTTGCTAAGATTCTCGGACTTGAGGCCCATTTGGATCATGAGATCATTATTTCTAACCTCAAGGCCGTAGACAGTGATGAGTTGGCCTACATGTATCCCAGTCATGTTCAATATGATGCCGGGCTTGCTCGCAAGATCAAGCCCTTCTATAGCATCCTGAACAGGATTCTGAGGAGGACCATTGGACCCAAGGATGGTGATGCAGGGGTGATCCAAGGTATCCTTAGGTACATGCTCCTTCTTATGGATGGTGATGAGAAGTTCAACCTCGTCGACTACATCGACGACATCTTCAACATCTCACATACCCCTAATTGTGCTTGTGGGTATGCACCATACATCATGTGTCTAATCAAGAAGGTGTCGGGCTTCACCTTTGTCAAGGATGTCACTCATCGCCCGCTTCATCCACATACGCCACCTTCTGTGCCACCTCCTCCACGCCGGAAGAATGCGGAGCCTCCCGCTGACTCTGCGATGCTAGCAACTCGCCCCGTGGCACCTCCATCTCCACCTCCGCCTCAATCGATGAGCGCTTTCTTTAAGTGCTTCAAGGCCATATTAACCTCCTGCCGGAAGTAAGAAGTCCGCAATCAGCGGGCACACAAGCGTCAGGAGAAGTACCTCAAGGACGCGTGTGACAAGCTTGAGGTCCCCATGTCACCTCTGGAGGAGAGCGATGGCAAGATCACTCCATTCCCCGACTTCACCACCGACGAGCTCGCCCAGTTCCATGAGGACGGGAGCCCTTCCCGGGCGGCTCCCTCGTCACGGGTCTCCGACAACGATGACGACGAAGACTTTGAGGATCCGGAGGCCTCGTAGAGTGACGAGGCGACGGACGACGAGGAGGACGATGACTAGTTGATAGGACTTGTTGTTTCCCTCTTCTTTTCCTTTTTGGTGTCTTGATGCCAAAGGGGGAGAGTTAGACAGGGAGAGTTAAATGTCGTTAGAGGGGGTAGTAGCACCTTATGCAAACCAAAATTTATACTCTTATATGTGAAGACTTAATGTGTTGTCATCAATCACCAAAAAGGGGGAGATTGAAACTGCATCTAGGATCCCCGTGGATTTTGGATGATTGATGACCACAATTAAGTAACTAATGAGCTCAGTGATCTTAAGCATAGGTGTGGACTCAAGTGGAAACACAAACCCTCAAAAAGGAAAAGGACGAAAATGGCGATGTCGACTCGAAAAGAAGAAACTAGGGTTTCTAGCGCGTCAAGTTTAGACTAGCCATATATGTATGAGGATGTGTGTGTAAAGTGCATTGAGATCAAGTTGGGAGCTCAAAGCGGTTTAGAGATCAAAACCTATTGACAGAAGAGTGTTAGAGTAGTCTGACAAGAGTGGCGAGACTAGTCCGTGCTGGCGGCCAGACTAGTCTCCTCCTAGCCAGACTAGTCCATTTTCAGGCGGACCAGAAGGGTCTGACTGACTTCGGACTAGTCCATAGTGGGACGAACTTGTCCAGGGTAGTCATGGAGTGGGTTCTCAGGACTAAGTCCCAAAACCACGGACTTGTCCGTTTTGGTCTGGACCAAGAGGTCCTGACTGAGATCGGACTAGTCCAGCGGACTAGTCTGGATTGGTGAGAGTTAGATGCTTCAGCGACTATGTCTGGGAGGCCGGACTAGTCCGCCCTTGGTGGTCGGATTAGTACGTGGTCTCCAGACTAGTCTGTTTTTACACGGAACAAAAGGTTTTGTGTGAGATCGGACTAGTCCGGTCTGGACCAAACTAGTCCGCTATGAAGTGACCGTTTGAGTTTGAAGTTTGGCGGGTAGCGTGACGAATGCCACGCAGTACGACAGTTGTCAGGGACGTCAGTGGTCCCAAAGGGCTGACTAGTCCGGGCCGTAGGCCGGACTAGTCCGCCCATCTGCTGAAGTCAGCGGTATGGGCTAGGAATCTCTATAAATAGAGGACCCCTAGGTTCATTTGAACCAACCCTTGAGTACTTTGAAACCCTAGTGCCACCATAGCAAACTTTGAGCCTCCAAAAGCCTCCTTCTTGCATACCTTCCCTCTAATACTAATTCTTGTGTGGATTAGGGTTTGGTGAGGTGAAGAAGAGGAAGAACACCGCTCTAAGCTCTCGGTTTGTTCTCTTACACTTGTTGAATCTTTATGATCTGTGGCTTGAGTCATTCTTTGTGATTTGTAATCATATTTGTGGTGGGAGCCTCAGATTGTGAGAAGCCCCAACGAATCTTGTATTCACCCTTTGTGATAGTGGAGAACCAAGTTAGGCCCTTATGGTAAACTGGGTGAGGGAAGGGTTGTTGAACCCGGTCCTTCGTGGGCTCCTCAACGGGGACATAGATTCCTGTGTGGGATTGAACCTCGGGATAAAATCCTTGTGTCCCTTGTGTACTTCGCTTTCATTTATCGCACATTGCTTCTAGGGTTAGCTTTACCGTTTTTGTTCATCACTGTTATTTCATTGTGATCCTTAGCTTCATACTTGCCATATAACTTGTTAAGGTTCACTAAATAATTATAACACTTTTTGCATCACGAAAATCCAACTAAAACTTGTTAGAAACACCTTTTTAAGTTTTCCCTCCAGGTGGACCGGACTATTCCGCCCCTGAACCGGACTGGTCCAACCCCTGAATACTGATCTTGTTTTATTAAGTCATTCCAGGTCGATTAGCCTATTCACCTCCCCACCCCCTCTAGGCAACTTTCAATTTCAAGGAGTTTCAATGGTGTTTAATTTCAGGTTCCTCAAGGATGCTCTCAATCATTCCTATGTGGTATGTGGAATTTTTGTCCTCACCAAGGCAATGCCTTTCTTGTCCTATATATCTGAGTAAGGCTTTGTGTGGAGCTTGGTAGGGATTAATAGTATGCATCTTTGCAACACATATATGGCTAAGTCAAAAGAAGTAAGTCATAGGAGGAAACAAATCATACTTTTGATCAAGATTGTGCATGTGTAATGGAATGTAGTGGAGTGAGAATTTGAAGATGATTCCTTTTTGTGGAGACTCATTATTGTGAGGATGAAACCTGGCTACTTATTTTCTCTCTTTTTTCTTCTGATGCTCTTATACATGATGATGCATTTTTTTCTTTTATTGTAGCCATGTCTTCTACTCCTCTTTTCAAATAATTTTGAAAAGAGTATTACGCATGAAGAGAATGGAGTATCTTTTGATGGTGGAGTGGTTTGATGGGATTTTGCTAACTTCTAGTGTAGAAGTTTAGCATGTGCCCATGAAATCATGATCTTAAAAGTATGAAAGGATTCTCACATAGGTTCATACAAGTTTGAGTAGGCTCAATGAAAAAATAAATAGCATATGCATAGGTTTATCAAATTTGAGCATCATATGGCTTTGGTAGGAATTTCAAATCAAATGACGAACTTTAATTTGATCCATTTTTGAAATACTCCAGAAAAATAAGTTTCTTTCCTAATTAATATTTTAGCATCTCTTATTTCTATATCATATCTTACAACAACATAGATTAGATTATATTTATGCTACTAACAAATTCTAAGTTTTAGTGCAAGAGTATTCTAAGCCAATAAATGCAATACTTGGAGAACACTAAGTTGTATACTAGGGACTATAGAAAAAACAAAGAAACTATTCATCATTTCAACTTATGCCAAGTAAAAATATTGCACATCTTTAACTTTTTAAACTATACTATTCTACATTATTATTATTATTTAAATGCAAATGGTGTGGAAAGAAAGAAATCAAAGAAATGAAATGCAAATGGGGTGTGATACAATTTACCTCAAGTGGGAGTCAACCCCAGCTTGTTCTTGGTCAAAGTCCGCGATAGGTGTTGAAACCCTGACGGCGGAGGTAGGCCATGAGATCAGCCAGTCCTTGATGCAGCGTTCTTTCGACATTAGAGGGTTGAGAGTCGATGTTGTTTTGTTCTCCATAGGTGCCTTTGGTGTGGTCAAAGAGAGTGTTGTAGATGCCGCTTGTCCACAACTCAAGGTCTCCCATGTGTTGACTGTGGTCCGTCATTCCATGACTAAGGTCGTCATAACCTCTAGCTATAAGGGAAAAACATGAACCCAACATGCATTGGGTGTGATCTGCCATTCCCTTGCTGAGGTCATGATAACCTCTTGCAAAAAATGGACAATGTGCATCCAACAATGGTGGCAACTCCTGTTTCATAGTGATCTCTCTTATTCGTAGCAGCCAATTGATAGCTTATGGAGGGCTTCCATGCCAAATCTTTGGCCTCGTATAGATATGATTGACCTTTCGGATTTAAATTCCAATAGGTTTAAACATGCTTGTTTACTCATTGGCCGGGAGATGTTGAAATGGTACCTCTGAGGCCTTTATTCAACGATCGACTTCTTTTGTGCATGCGTAGAAATACTACTCTTGCTAGGTTCCACTCTTGGATGGACAGGGATGGTTAGCTCCTGATACTTGTACAAATGAATTTTTGGGTTAGGTCATCGAATTCCATTTGTACATTCCGGTAAGAAAAATTAGCAAAGATGCGTCGGGTCCAATTTCAAGTGTATCCATAAACAATGTACTATTCATTTATATAAGAGTGCAACCATGTAAATTAATCAATTTGCACATTTATAAAGCTCCTAATCGTAGGCATTCATGTGATAGATGTACACTCTATGGGTCCTATAATCTTGAATTTTCTAACCATATTTACTTTTTACAAAAGCAAATACTTATCATTTGGATCATGGTAAACAAGATTCTCAAATTTATGCTCCCCGTCTTATTGCCCTTCCTAGGAACTTGAAATCTAGTGACTCCATATATGAATGAAATTCAAATAAAAATTATGGACATCACTTAATCCAATGTTGCTACATGCAAATTTACCCATCAAGTTATTTCATAGGTTTTATATACTGAACCGAGGCAAAAATGACTAAGTCTCTTAAACAATGCTTATGGGGTTCTAGGTACTTGTTTAAATTCCATTCAAGTAAGGTGACATTCCTTCAAAAATCAAAACCAATGTCAACACTTAATCTCGTGAGAGTGCATAAGAATTGAATGTTGAGGAGCTGTAAACCTTCCTCGCCAATGCAAGAAAAAATAACTCAATCAAAATGCAATCCAATTGACAGAAAATTCTAAACTCGTACCTTATTTGAATAGCAGTTCGGGGTTGAAGGTCGTTATGTGAGAAATTCACAACCGTGGATTTTGGTGTAGCCTTCATGGTTGATGTCTATTGCCAAGTTGATGTTTCAGTTGAAGATGAATGTAGCTTCATCTTGCTCCTCCATCGGGCCATCATATTGAGCATTCCTCCACCTTGAACTCGAAACGAGATCAGTGGAGGGATATGCACTTGAATCCTTCTGATGGTGTCTTGAGCTTGATGAGACTTCCACTCTTCTTGCAAAACAACCTCTTCACAAATTTTATACTGGCCGCAATTTAATCAAGAACAAACAAACAACTAGAAAATGGGTTACATTAGCCAAAAAGAAAATTGAACACCTTGTCAAATTGTCTTGCCCAACTTGAAACAACTCGCTAATGCAATGAGGAAAAAGGGAAATATTGTTGGTTTGAATTAGGAAAGTAAATTTGAGTGGTTATGCTCAAAGTTCATATCTGAATAAATTTATTCTCTAATTCAAAATTTTAGTTCTATGATGGTTGGAAATTCAAGTTTCCAACATGCAAGTTGGAAAATTCAAATATGCTTAATGCAAATGCAAGGGTTGATGTCAAATTCGAATATGCAATTCGGAAAAAAATATGAGATAACTATCAATTAATCTATTCTCAAGGACTCACCAAATTTCTGATGTCCAATGAGTGGGACTTACCTCCGTCACTTTTTGTGTGATGGTGCGTCGTCCATACCCTGAGATTTGTTGATGTTGTGACGACTTTTACTTATTGATAATATTCTTTCATGAACTTGGTGACGCTTGTCCTTCTTCCACCATTCTCTTTTTGGCAGCATAGTAGGCTTGGGCTCTTTGGATGGCCCCGACTTCTCAGTCTTCTTGGAATGTCATCGTGGGCGAAATGATTGAGTCTTGTTATAAATTTATTTCCTCATAGAGGCCATGAGGTTGTCCACTTGTGGGGGGTGTCACTTCAACTTATTGGACGTTCTTTTGATCCAATCCATACTTTGACTTTGGATCAAAGACTTCCTTGGGCATGACGACATGTGGACTCATCAAATAAGAAATGCTTCATCCATGACGCCGCTTGCCTAAGGTTGTACAGGCTTGGTCAAAATGTAGATTTCAAACATGTGATTGTGGAACACCTTGGATCTTGAATGCTTTTAAATTTCTTTTCATTGGCCAATTGCTCCTTGGGTATGTTATCATTGATTTATCCTTGACCACGGACAATATACATCAAGGTAGGCTAGTTGAAGTCAAATCCATTGGGATTCAAATTGCCATAGCCACCTTTATTGTAGGGGTGGGGCTGATTCCACCCTTTGACATCCTTGTTGGTGGTGGTCATAGGAGTTATTGCTTGGAAATGAAGGACCCTCACAATCTTAGGGAAATAAATCCTCAAGTGTCCCATGTTGACATGGAGTTTCACAAAATCATGTGAGTATCCATGGCTTAGATCATCCAAACACTTCTCCATTGGCTTGACCTTCTTGATCATTGAACAGGAGGTCCAATTATGTGGCTAGCATGTCCACATTGTCAATGGTGTGCATGGTATGCTGACGGAACTAGATCATTCCTCAATCCATGCCCAAAGTGGTGACCTTCTCTTCAATAAAATCATCATGTTTCTCAAGATGATTGAGAAGAGGTCATCTCCAGCTTCAACATGAATGTGATCACGGGTCGATAAAGTTAACCAGTGTAGGAGTGTTGGACGATGAGCCAACAATCCACCCCATGGTGAAGGCAAACCAAGTATAATCTTGGAGTCTCCGCGAAGCTATGGGGATAGATGCCTTTGGCTCCTGCTGAAAGCTGGATAATCCTCCTGTGATGGCAATGGTATTGCCCAACGGGAAGAATTTATCGAGGAATGCCTCAAGTTGCCTTAGCAGCTGAGCACTTGCATCCTTATTGGCTTCGCCATGAAATGGGCTAGCCAAACACTACACTCTTTTTACACAAAAGGAAACAAAGCAAGCGTCAACCTATCTAACAACTACAAGTACCTATAGCTTAATCATAAGCTATAACAATCCTTTATTTCTATTGCCTTCCCAGGCAACGACGGAACAAATGATTGTTGGTATTTCTTCAGATCACATATCATCTCTAGTAGGAGATGAGATCCGCAAGCACACGATACCGTTGTAGCATTTCACCCGTGAGTATTCCCAAGGGTGTCATATTTATCCCAAAGGAAAGTGATGTAGTAAAGTAAACACTATTCTTATGACAAAGATATAGAGTACTAATTATTTATCATGATAGTGTAAGTTGATAATATGGGTAGTGTGATACACACCTAAGCATTCTACTCCTAGGGGATAATGTAATCCTAGTGAGAGGTAAGCTAAGAAAGGGTCATTTCTAATATTCTTCTAATATACATATGCATAGCCTAACTTGTGTACACATGGATATTCTAGTGGCGAATACTAGGGCTTAGTTGTCCAAAACATGGAGCACAGGTTTACCCCTGACAGTATCAGGACGATACTTAACTATCTACGAGACATCCTGTGGGTCTACGAGACATCCAACACTACTTAACTATCTAAGCACCACACTAAAATGTTAAGTAAATACCTTAAGAGTCGTGGTACAAATATCTTCTTAAGGTAATGACTAACCTAAACCTCGTTGAACCAATGTTGGAACCAAACGCTATATCATTCATACTATCATATTCAAGTTATAACTAACTAGACTATTGTGAGGCCTATAGTGTTTATGATAACATTATAATGTGGCTACTATACTATCATAAGAACAACTAAACCTACCACATACATGGGCTCCACAACAAAATAAGAATCATTTCACCCAAGCATATGAGTATTAAAGACTAACATTATTTTAATGCATAAAGTCACGTAAATTAGAAAAGATACATGGGTATACCTTTCCCAAATTGGACTTGGGATAGAGGCACCTCCCTATAGCCTAAACTCCACTAAAGACTTGGAGATAATGACCTCCTTGAAGAGGGAAACTAGAGAGACACCCTTCTTCCTGGTGTACGGAGCTGAAGCAGTCCTTCCTCTGGAAATCACCTTGGGGTCGCTCCGGGTCCGAACCTTCGACGATGCCACACAGGACCATCTCCAGCGTGAAGACCATGACCTCCTTGAAGAGGGAAGGTTCCAAGCAGCTGTTCGGAATGCCCGATACCGCCAAGCTCTTCGGTGCTATCACCAATGGCATTTTCACACCCGATAGCTTGGGGAAGGCGATCTGGTGCTACGGAGAATAAAATCCAGAGAAGGGTTAAATAAACTTTCCCCCAGCTGGGAAGGACCCTTCCGAGTGATCAAAGTATCCCGTCCCGGATGCGTTCGCTTGGCAACCGAGGATGGGACACCTCTCCCTAATCCTTGGAACATCGAGCACCTCCGTTAGTTCTACGCTTAATATCACAGAGGTGAGTTTGTAGTTACATGTGATGTATGTTATAGAGTCATTGTATAGAGTCGGGTATCTCCTCTGGGCGAGCAGCCGGACCTTCCCCAGAAGGTTAGCAAAGTTCAGGCAACACTTGTCACAATCTCGAAACTAAAAGTGTAGCTAGCTACCTTGGGTCAAATGAGAAACGAAACACACTTAGCTTGGTTCCGTATCATAAGAATGTACTTTTTCCCCCTGTACCCTGGACCTATAATGAAAGACATCATTGTTTGAAAATAGACTCCACGTGCATTTATTTTGTACAGGCTCAATATTTTTTTTTATTTTTCTCTTTTTTGTCTATAAGAAAGTTGTGCAATTCTTAAGAATCTTTAGCTCGACCAGTTCATGTACAATTCGAGTTGCATCGTCTATTCTTCTGGGTCTAAACATTGTTAATGGTCTACTCGTCTGAATGCTACCAAGTCAATCTAGGGTTGGAGTGTGCTATCGACTTAGCATGGTCATGCACCCTAAGTACGCCACTCTAACTACACCCCGACAGACCGATGTAAGGCGAGTCCACAAACGATCGGACCTAGAGGAAACAAGCCAGTGCACTTGATTGTACTTAGAATTGTGTTCGATCTAAAACTTTCTCGGGAATAGTAAGTCGCTGTTGAGTTATAGATAGGAAATGGATTTTACTATTTTCCTTGACTTCAGTGTGTAGGGAAAATAAAGGTCCCATGATGATGGTGAATGACCGGAGCTACCAAAGCTCTGACATCCCCTAAGGTGGCTTGCGTCGATGTTCCAAACATTGATAACGAGCGTCTCTATAGCTACTAAGCTCCGGTAAATCCCAGGGGCAGCCGTCAAATTGAAGAAATGATGGTGGGAAGACTTCATAGTGGGGTCTGCTGTCGACACACCGCTTGTTGACAGAGGTCACTGCCAGAGCTACTAAGCTCTGACACCGAAGAGGACTAACCGTCGATGCTCCACGCATTGATGGAGACTGCTGCTAGAGCTACTAAGCTTCAACGATGGTCACTGCCGGAGCTACTAAGCTCCGACAACCTCAGGGGCCTCTACTATCGAAGACTTCGGACCTACGCTCTACAAGTTCGAAGCACGCAAGTCTTCAACAACTGTTACATCCTCTTGGTACATGATCACAATCAAATTGTGTACATATACCAGGGGGCCAAGTGATACAAAGGTGTTCAAGACAAAAAATGAAATTCAGAAAAACTTGGATTTCATTCATCTTGAGAATAGAGATTACAAAATTGGAGAAAAAGGAGAAAGAATACAAGCGGGAGCTACAAAGAGAGAGTCCTAGACCCTATGGAAGAATGAGGCGACCTTCTGGGCAACCTTCGACATGATGGCCTGGGCGGCTTCTCCCCCTCTGTCTATGGGGCCATTAAGCATTGGGTCCAGTGAGAACTGAGGGTCTCGGCTTGTGTAGCACGTAAGCACGCATGTTGCGACGTTCTTCGCCTGGGATTGTCCCTCGGTTTCTAGCTGGTCTGTGATGACATCACCCATCTTGGTGAGATTGTTGCCTGCCAAACTCAACGCCCGCAACGCCTGGTCCAGCTCCGGCTCTGGATCATCCGGATGCACAGGGCTGAAACCCATTGGCGTCAGTGCGTCGTTGGATTTGCCCAAGAAGTCCCAAACTTGTTGGGACTCCACAGCCCTCGAGCCCGCATCTCCTCCAAGGATCTTCTGGTCGCCGCAAGCTCCAAATTATCAAGGGCAAGGCTCTCAACCCCTTTGGCGTGCTGCTGAAATCTTTTCAGCAACCTGCCTTTCGAGTTTACTGAGCTCATCCTCCCGGAGGTGGATCTTGTTCCGGCGGTGGACCAGTTCCTTCTCCCGGCCCCGCACCTTCTTCTCCCTGGCAGCAATTTCATCCTCCCTCTTGTGGAGGTCTTGTCCTCGCTGCCAGACCTTCTTCTCCTATTTCTCGCAGCGCTCATCCAACTTCTTGGTGTGCTCCGCGAGACTCTTGTCACCCAGAGTCAGCCTCTGAGTAAGCTCTTCCTCCCTCTTCACGAGGTCATCCCGCAGCTCTAGGAGTTTTTGCTCTTCATCTTTGAGCTTTATCTCCTGCTCCTCAAGGGCCCCCCGGCGCTTGACGAGGCTGTCGTGGATGGCGCTGAGCTTCTCCCCGCGATCATTCACCGCATTATTAGCAGCTACGGCTTGTTCGTGGATGGTCCGGGACTGGTTGTCGAGGGATCGCACCATGCTTTCTCTCTCATCCATCAAATTACCCCAGTACTCCAACCGGACCTTCTCATTCTTCACCCACTCCTTGTCGTCAGCCAGCCTCGACTGCGCCAGCTTGGTCTCGAATTGGAGCTGGTTGCGCCACCACCTGAGAGTTTGGCGCTCCTCCTCGAGGGCCTTGTTGTCGTGGTAAAAAGCCAGCTGGACCTGAGGAAGACTGGAGCAGGCATTGTCAATAGACAACGACAGAGGGATCAGGTTCGGATCTGCTGGGGTCCTCTCCGCTGGCTCCATCGGGTTCTCCGTGACAAAAATTGGGTCCCACTCTACAAGAGCAGTCTCCTAGGCTTCCACGGCACTAGGGTCGTCCTCCGGGATAGCCTCGGCAGCCGCCGAGGAACGTCCTGCAATAGAAGTTTTGACCTTCGGAGTTGGCTCCGAAGGTCCCGCCGCCAGGGGGGTTGGTAGCTTCATCTAGGCACCCTGGCTCAGGCACGGGCACCTCTAGAACCACCACCTCCGGGGCAGGCGCTGAAGGATGGGACGGAGCTGAAGCCATTTCCGGCTCTGGAGTTAGAACCTCCCCCATCGCCGGCTCAGGCGCTGGCGCCTCGACCGTCATGGGCTCGGGTGCCGACACTTCTACAGCAATTGGCTCAGGAGCCCGAACTTCTTCGACAACCGGCTCAGGCGCCGGAACTTCATCAGCCAACGGCTCTACCTCCGGGACTTCATCAACACTCGGCTCTATCGCCGGTGCCTCATCAACCACCGGCTTGACTGCAGGGGCTTCAACAACATCCGGCTCTAGGGCCGGGACTACAGCTACCTCCGGCTCTGAGGCCGGAGCGTCCGTCATCTAAACATCCAAATCTGGAGCTTCAACCTCTGGGGCTGGTGCCGCTGGTACATCTTCATTCTCGTGGTCCGGCGCTACCACGGGTGCTTCTGTTGGTTTGTCGAGGTCCAGGACCACGGCAGCCGGCGCCAGAGCTGTCGCAGCCTCAGCCACCTCTTAGGGCGGCGCTGGGATAAGAGTTGGAGCTTCCGCCTGCACAACCTCAGCTGTTGCTGTAGGAACTGGAGCTTCAGCCCCTTTCATGGGTACTCTGTGGATGAAGGACGAAGAAACTCAAAACACAATTACAACAAAAAACAATCAACTGAGGTAAAAAAACAAAATTTACCTCTGTAGGCTTCCGCTCCAGCTAGCGCGGAACCTCTTCACCGGATGCTCGGGGCCGGACCCTGTTGCCCCTGGCATGCCAGCTTCGGAAGGTTCCCCGAAGCTCGCTGCTGCTGCCAGTGTCACTATGGTTGAGGTCCCCCTCGATCGGCAAGGACCTCCGGACCCAGAGCCTTCAGCTGGCCCTGGTACTGGAGCGGAGCTAGCACCCCGGGGAGATGCCTATGCTGGAGTGGTTGCCGCCGTTAACGACCTTCCCCTCCAGGGAGAAGGAGCCGCTACAGAAGAAGTAGGTCTGACGGACCTCCCGTCAGAGTGCATCAGCTTCCTTTTACAGCTCGAGGGCTCGGCCAACTCTTTGCCCTTGCCCATGACTTCAACTCTCTGTCTCGGGTGGGAAGGAGGACCCCCCTCGGAAGCTTCGGGGATCACCAACCCTGTGGTCGGACGCCTCTCGACTTCACCAAGGTTGTCGAGCACCGGCATCTTCCGTCGGAGCTCCCTACTAAACTCCACCTCCATGTTCAGAGGGAGAAAAGCCATCGACAGAGTCAAGTCGTCACCCTCGACGTCGATGCCATGATGGAACATCTTGAGGTGAAACTCCAAATTTGCGTCCTCCATGTTGGACTTCAAACTGGTCTCGATCCGGTCGTCGTTCGTCGCGCTGTTGAGGGCCCAAGCAAGCTTCTCCCTCTTCTTCAACGGAGCCCACCAGTTGACCAGGAAGTTGAAGAATACTGCCTGGGGAGTCACCCCTCCCTCCACACATTGGCGGATCCTGGTCAAAGCAGGGTTGAAGGCGTTCGATAATACCGGAACTTCTCTCCAAGCTTCAGTGTCGATGTTGGGGAGGCCTTCGGGCAGCTCCAGCTTCTCATGCTCCTCCACCCTGATGACAATCCAATCCTTCTTCCAGTCATCCCACTTCTCAGAAGGGAACAACCGCAAGTACTTGTACGGGCACTTCTTGCGCTTCACAAAATAATAGAAGCCAAGGTACTCGTCACTTTTGCTGGTGGTGTGGATGGTGAAGAAGGTACAGAAGAGCTCGACACAGCGGGAAATGCCCACCCACACCTCACAGATGTGAATGAAGATCGACACCAGAAGATTGGAGTGAGGGCCAAGGTGGTACAGCTGTAGACAACAGAAGTCCAGCAGCATCAAGAGAAAAGGGGAGAAGGGTGGGATCAGTCCCACCATGGCGTACGCGGAGAAGTACACCATGTCGCCGGTGTGCTCCTTCTCGAACAGAAGCTTGCCGGCGCGGACCTGATGGTTGAAGAAGTCACTGGACCACCCCATGAGGGCCCGGACCTTCTCCAAATCACCGTTGGTCTTGAGTCGACTCCTGCGGAGACCCAACTCCATCGCAGCACTATGTGGCGAGAGAGGAAAGGCGAACGAAAGTTTGGAGGATTTGAGCGCAAGTTCGAATGAAGGCGTAAAGAATCCCCAAACTGTGCGCACTTTCCTTCTTAAGTATGCCCCCGTAGTGCTTGGATGGAAACCACAGAGGAGCCGACGATACAATTCAAAAACTCCACCATGCCAATGACCAGGGGGCCTTGGGCCACCCTAATGATCAAGTCGAGGTCCTTACCCCAGGCAAACGGTTGTCATCATGAAAGGCGGGAAGCCCGAGGGCGGCGGCCTGACAGGGCGCGCAGAACAGATATGGTTTTTGTATCGGGAACCAGCGACCTTCCACCGCGTGAGATCCGCACGCTAAGATCTCACCTGCCGCATCCTGGATATGCAATGCGGCGTTGGTTTAACTGCGAACTATTGCCAACGGCACATCCGAAGACCCTTGAAGACACGACTCAAAAACCGAAGGATGGACCCACCTCCGGCAGAACGACTTCATCCAAAAAATCTCTCCTGGAGGTGGGCCCAGGGGGCCATTGTCGGTACCCTACGTACCGTATACCCCTTGGGACTACAAAAAGACCAAAGGAACTTCACCTGTCTGAGTTGAAGACCTGCAAAGGCCCCACATGTCATGCGGAACCGGACCTGCTTCCCATCTATGGTTAGTCCCGGTGCTGCCACGTGTATACAGCAACCGGACCTACATCCCACACATGGGATAGCTCCGGGCTAAACACCCGTGCGGCACCACCGGACCTAACCCCCGACAGAGGGAAGCTCTGGTATCGACATGTGTACATCTACACCAGACCTACCAGTCCCAGACGGAAAGCTCCAAAGCTGCCATGTGTCCAACCGCCGGACCTTCAGCCTCAACAATCAGACTGGTGGACCCTCCAACGGCTCGGACCTTCAAGGGGCAATCAAAGACTTCAAGACCCGATTAAGTGTCATTAATACCATATTAATGACACACAATCGGAAGGCCCTTAACACCAGTAACGGCACTGTCAAGGCCCGTTACCATGCTATTAAGGGTAATTAACCTCATTAATTGTGTATTAAGCATCAGTAACCGCCAGGGCCACATGTCGGGCCAGGCTAACGATGTAATAACTAGTCCTTGTACTTTAAAAGGACTGGTCGATGATACACAGAGGAGGGCTTTTTGAACTCAGAGACCTCTCCCATACTCAGCTCTGACACCCAATACAACAACAAAACACCCCGTGGAGTAGGGTATTACGCTCAAGCAGCCCGAACCACGTAAATCCTTGTGTCTATTTGCCATCGTGTTCTGAATCTCTGCGCGCCCAATACCGAACTACAAACTCCGTGGGCTACCAACAGTAGTAGCGGGAGAATTGTCGGATCAACACTCCGACAGTCATGTACCTCGAGACGTGGCTCAGCTCCGGGCGGCCCGTATGGAATGATACGGGGTGGATGTCTTACTTTCATATATATTATTGTGACTGTCTGAAATGATTGCCTGTGCGGGTTGTGCTGTGCAGGACCATAATGAGTGTTTTGTAAATTGATAGTCTTATGCTGGTACACTTACCATGTGATCATATTGTGCTTAGAAATCATTTGCAAGTGAATGTCATTAAGGCCACCGTTGAGACGTATGCCGGAATACCGGCTTAGAATTTTGACTTTTGTGAGGCACGTAGTACCAACATGTATCCCATTGATGCATTAACCACCTTGCTGTAAAATGGAACTGAGAAGATGTAAAAATACTTATATTAGCTACCAAGCTCTGATTTTGAACTAAGTTTTCATAATTGGAGTAGTTTTTGAAGTCCCTGATTAAAAAACAGAGTGTTCTGTTTTCTGCCAGAAAAAGACCTGACTTTGAGAAGAAAGCTTCACGTCGGGAGGCGTTCTGTCGGCTGGTCACGCCGGGAGGCATTCTGCGCCTATCACATACCCCCGGGATTATGAAAAGAAAGCTTCAAGAATTTCTTGAACTCAATCAAGGCGGGGGAGTGCTCACGAGTACTCCAAGGATTTCAATCATCTGGCACAATATGTGCCAGATCATGTAAACACGGAGGAGAAGAAACAGGACCCCTTCTATTTAGGCTTAAATGCAAAAATGAAGCACAAGCTCGCTTTGTTCAATCGCGGCACATTCAATGATTTGTCAATACATCGATTGTACAAGAGGATGTGACACGCGAGCTGGTGACTGAGAGGAAGAGGAGTGCTCCCCAGGGCAGCAGTGGTGGAGCTCCACAAAAGTACCATATGGTGTACCGATCACCGTCCGGTCAAAGACGGCAGCCACCGGCACGACCGCCAATGTTCCGTGGCCGCCCGTTCAACGCACCGAGTTTCCGACCACCCCTGCCACAGCAGCAGCAACAGATGATGATATTTCATGCACCCCCACAGCAGCAGCGTGCACCGGGTTTCCGTCCTCCGGCCTATGGTGGTCCGACCCAATACACGTGCTACAACTATGAACGTGTTGGACACCTCTCCTACAACTGTCCAGACAAGCAAACTAGCGGACAAGCATCGTATCAGGGTGCTAATCAACCCCGCAACCAGCCCATGAAACCAAATCTCAAACCTGGCAACATCCACCACATCGCCATTGAGGATGTACTAGAAGGCGAACCCATAATTGCGGGTACGTTTACTCTCATCGATCACCCCATTATCATACTTTTTGATTCTAGAGCCACCCACAATTTCATTAGTAGTTCATAAGTTCTCAAGTACCAACTACATTCCTACAAAATATACATACATGATTTGTTCACCGGGCGGAAAAATATCAGCTCATAGTATGATTCCTAAAGAACCACTGTGCATGGGTGGGAAAATATATCCAACCACTCTCACTATCTTAGATGACAAAAAGATCGATGTCATGTTAGGTATGTAGTGGTTACTTCACCACGGTTCTGTTTTGGACATCGTTCCTCGAACCATTCATTTGGATTCTCCACTACATAGTCCACATACTATCATTCTTGATCGACCCGTTCAAGAAATTGTAGCAGCATACCACTCTGAATCCAATAAGTTGGAAGACACTCCGGTATTCCGTGAATATCCCAATGTGTTTCCCGATGATCTACCGGGCAAGCCGCCCGAACGTGATGTGGAGTTCAATATTGAACTTGCGCCGGGAACCATGCCGATCTCTCGAAGACCTTATCGAATGGCGCCCAATGAGCTAGCTGAATTAAAAGATCATTTGAAGGACCTGCTGGAAAAAGGTTTTATTCGCCCAAGCTCCTCACCTTGGGGCAGCTCAGTACTGCTCATTAAGAAGGATGAAATGTTGCAGATGTGTGTGGACTATCATCCGCTAAATGCCGTGACTACCAAGAACAAGTATCCACTACCTCGCATCGCCTATCTCTTCGATCAATTAGTGGGTGCTGAGGTATTTTTCAAGATGGATCTTAGGTCCGGATATCATCAAATCAAAATTCATACGGAAGATATACCAAAGATGGCATTCTCGACGCGATATGGACTGTATGAATATCTCATCATATCTTTTGGTCTCACCAACGTTCACGCCCACTTTATGTATCTTATAAATTCGGTGTTCATGCCGGAGTTAGAAAAGTTCATTGTGGTCTTCATCGATGACATCTTGGTTTATTCCAAATCGGAGGAAGAACACGCCGAACACTTGCATATCGTGCTGCAACGATTGCGAGACCGTAAGCTCTATGCAAAATTCAGCAAGTGTGAAATTTGGATCAGTCAAGTGCCATTCTTGGGACACATTATTTCAGCTGACGGCATCGCTGTGGACCCAAGTAAAATTGTTCAAGTGCTGAAATGGCAATCTCCAAAGTCCGTACATGAATTCAGAAGCTTCCTTGGTTTAGTGGGATATTATTGAAGGTTCATCCCGAACTTCTCAAAAATTGCTAAAACTATGATGGAGCTTTGAAGAAAGGCACCAAATATATTTGGAATGAAGCTTGTGCGAAGGCATTTCAGACATTGGTGATGCATCTCACAACAGCCCAGGTTTTGGCTCAACCGGATACGTCAAATCCTTTTGATGTTTATTGCGATGCATACGGCATCGGACTTAGCTGCGTGCTTATGCAAGAAAGATTTGTGGTCGCTTACGGATAACGTCAGCTCCGCAATCATGAACAGCATTATCCTACTCACAACTTGGAGCTCGCTGCCGCGGTGCTTGCTCTAAAAATGTGGAGGCATTATTTGCTTGGAAATCTGGTTCACCTCTACACTGACCACAAAAAATTCAAAGTATATCTTCACTCAGAAGGAACTGAACATGAGGCAAAGAAGGTGGTTAGAATTGATCAAGGATTATTAGATTGAGATTCACTATCATTCCGACAAAGCTAATGTGGTTGCCGATGTGCTTAGCTGCAAGTCTCATGTCAATAACTTGACCATCATGCCTATGGAAGAGGAAGAACCGAATCTATACTTAGTTCCATATGGAGCTTTATACAATCTTGCTCTCATTCCCACAATCCGGTATGAGATTATTGTAGCTCAAAAGAAGGACAAGGGTTTGTCTCACATATTCAAGAGGATGGACAGCGGTGAGATGAAGTGCTTTCGGAGAGATGAACATGGTGCTCTATGGTTCAAAAATCGAATCATAGTGCCACGTGACATGGACCTTCAGAAGAAAATATTGGACGAAGCTCACTTGCCCAAATATTCCATTCATCCAGGCAGCAAAAAAATGTATCAAGACTTGAAGACTAAGTTCTGGTGGACACGGATGAAGCTGAGATTGCTAAGTACATATCCATGTGTGATACCTGTCGCGAGTGAAGGCCGACCATATGAGGAAAGCGCGACAGGTGCAACAGCTGAATATTCCGGCATGGAAGTGGGAGGATGTGAGTATGGATTTCATCGTTGGATTGCCACTCACATTCTGGAAGCATGATTCGACTTTGGTGATAGTCGACCGACTAACCAAATCAGCACACTTCATTCCGGTAAATGTCGGATTCAATGCCAAGAAATATGCGGAGTTGTACATATCAAGAATCGTGTGCCTACACAGCATTCCTCGCATGATTATTTCAGATCGAGGCTGGCTGTTTGTTTCTTGTTTCTTGGAGCAGCTGCATGCCTCATTGGGTACTAAGCTGATTAGAAGCTCCGCCTATCACCCGCAGACCGATGGACAAACCGAGCGGGTGAACCAAGTACTTGAAGATATGTTACGAGTGTGTGCCATCCACCACGGTAAAAATTGGGATGATCATTTATCGTTAGCGGAATTCTCATAAAATAATGGTTATCATGCGAGTATCAAGATGGCACCATATGAAGACCTCTATGGCCGGAAGTGTCGCACCCCACTGAATTGGTGCGAGTCCAGAAAAAGAGTGACTTTCGGTATTGATCTAGTCAATGAAGCCGTGGAACAAGTTTGGATCATTCAAGCGAACTTGATAGCGGCTCAATCCTGATAGAAGAATTATGCGGACAAGCGGTGTCGCCTGCTGCAGTTCGATGTAAGGGATCACGTATACCTACGCGTGTCTCCGATGAAAGGAATTCACCGGTTTGGAGTAAAAGGAAAACTAGCTCCCCGGTTTATTGGTCTGTTTGCTATCACAGAGAAGAGCAGACCTATGGCCTATCGATTGGAATTGCCGGCATCTCTCACTGGTATTCACAACATTTTCCACATATCTCAGCTCTGGAAATGTCTCAAGTTCACAGCTGCAGTCCACACTGATGAAATTGGCGAGTTGCAACAGGATCCCACATAATCCGAACATCCATTTCAGATTCTTGAAGAGAAGACCCGAACAACACGGAACCGCACGCTGTGGTCCTATAAAGTGCTATGGAGCAACCATACCGCTGAATAAACGACATGAGAATCCGAAGAATATCGCCGCTCCAACTATCCGGATTTCTTATCGTCTCATATCCAGTAATTTCTCTCCTACTTTCGTTTCTTCATTGTAATTTTGGGACAAGATTCTTTTAAGGGGAGAGGAATGTAAAAACCCTAATTTTCATAATGCAAACTTCAGTTAAATGAGTAATTTTTTTAAAAATAAAAATAAATAAAAAGAAAATGAGAAAAACAAAGTAATCGAAACTCCAAAAGTGGGAATTCAAAAAAATGAACTTAGCTACCGTTCAAATGAGTTTAACATGAAGATTTGAGTTGACCGTTGGTTTCCAAATATTTCAAATAGTCTCCCTGCAAACTTTCTTAATTTTTAAAGCAAGTTTTCTATTTAATTAAATGGCCACATTGAATTCCACTTAAATTCGAAATCAACTTTGACTTCAAACGAAACTTGGTCAAAACAATAATTCGAATTCAGAATCAAATTCTCCACATTAATTTAGCCTTCCACAAATATATAGCAATTTTTGGACTGAATTTGGTGGGAGAATTTACTGTCCAGTGAAGATGAGGATGAGCAACAGTGGGACCCACCTGTCATAGACTCTTCCTCTGTTTTTCTTTGTTGCTTCTGAGTGTGACACCACACGGCATGCAATTGCCACTGAGGTTCTTGCTACCTGCTTGACTCCAGCTGCATACAGCAAGCCAATGGCTCCATCTTATCTTCCTCCAAGCCCCAATGTCGAGCACTTCTCCTATGTTCAGTTCCCTGGCGCAGAAATTCATTTTCCGACAAGTTGCTCTCCTCCAAACTGCAATCCAGTGAGGACCAGTGAGTTTGATCAGATTTCTTCTGGCTCTACTCCTCCTCATGCTCGGGCGCATATCCCTGACCAATTTTTGTGCAATTTGAGGCCTTCCCAAAGCTTCAAAAAGTTAGACTGTGGCCGCCGTCCTCTGTTCCTCACGGCCGCGCCTCTGCTCCGCCGCGGAACCGAGGATACAAGCCTTATCTCACCCAGCCTGGTGAAGCAAAAAGGTTCGCCTATGCATATACTAGCTGCTGGTAAAATTTGAGCCCATGTCATTGACTGTAGCCTCCCATATTTCCCTTCCTTCCGACGAGCTTCATGTATGAACATAGTTAGGTCTTCAATAAAATTTGTTTTCTACGTGCAAGCAATCATCATGGCCATGAGCTTTTACCTTCCTTATGTCCAGGCGCACATTCTCAAGCAAACCCCATCGAAAACCATTGATTGAACACATCGGATTATGAATATTTCCTAACCGCCGAGTTGAGCTCCCCACCTTACCGTTGAATTCGAGTTTGTCAAACTCTCCACCGCCTTTGAACCCTCATTCCTTAGTCTCCAGTGCACTAGAAACATTTTGGGGCAATTTCCCATTGAAGTCATGCACCAGGAAAGAGCACTGACATCTCCTAAACCCTAACCACCGCCGGCCCCATAGAAACCCTTTCTCCGGCCAGTTCTGATCTAATCCGACCTCCCCGTCATGTTTTTCATCGAATGTTGGGCCCTGGTGGCCAAATTAAGACATAGAGAAGCAGGGGAGGGCCAGCCACCATGGGCACCACCGCGCGCCACCGTGCGTCGGCGAGGGCGCCGCCCAGCCCAGTGTTGAAGACAACCCGAGCTGGATCCTCTGTGACTGTGTGATTGACTGTGGCCACGCGCTTCTATTCTGTGGCCCAGTGTGTCTTATTTCCATTGGCTGATTTAAATCTTGCGGGCCCTCTGTTTAGTTCAAACTTTCCTAATTTATTTTATTCCAGATTTCATCCAATTTTAGAAATTAAATATCTCATAGAATACTAGTCCCAAAATTCCAAAATAAATTTTGTTAGAACCAGCATGATTTCATCTTTCAAGTTGTGCACTTGAATCTGTATGAAAATCCGTAGTTTGACCTCAATAATTCCATGAAAAAAATGCTATTTGAATTAATTACTAACTCTCAATTCATTAAAAAATTTCCAAACTTGATCAGATCATTCCACATAATTCCCTTGAGTTCCACTAAAAGTTTCATGTCTATTTGAGTTGATTTGAATATCCAAATCGTGCATTTTCAATCTGTATGTACCTGAAAATTCCAAAATGTCCAGAAATTTTTCAAGCAAATGGTCCAAACTTTTAAATTCAATGTCTCTCAGTAGAGTGCTTAGAAAATTAGGAAACCAATTTTGTGGAGTCACTCTTGACCTCCTATAAATAGCAAATTTTTGCCATGTTAAGGTCCTATATGGCCCATGAAAATTCTGGAAAGTGTTTAAGTACATTGAATTTTAGACAACAGAGACTTCCATGAACTGGGCCCAACTTTGGCCAGAACCTCACTCATAGTACCTAGCGTCCTCTATAAAATTTCCATAACCAGTGGCTACTATTTAATATATTTAACTGTGTTTCCATTGTGCTATGTAATAATACCAATATTGATTCACTTGCATTATTCTTTGCATATCGAATAGTTGCCGAGCTCAAGGAGACCATGGAGCCTCTAGAAGTCATCAAGCCAGAGACTAACTTTAATCCCGTCTTGCAGTCAGGCAAGCCCGGGTTTGCATTTAACAGCGTTTTGAAATTTTATTTGTATCACTTTATATGGGTTAGAATGTATTGTGTATTTTGTCTAGGTTTTCTTGGTGTTTTCCACATGCATGAACAGAGAAACCATGAGAGCAGGGTAGATGTTTTAAGTCCTCGATATGGCAATGCTATGCTTAATGTTATAGTTGCTTCGGTAGAAGTCAAGTAGTTGAAATCTACTCGCGCGTTCAGGAATTAAGTTCACACGGGACTGGTCAAGTGAGAGATTCATCATTTGGTTAAATATGGGACCGGGCATGGAGTAGGAGCAGCAGAACATAGGGGCCTGTGAGCTGTAGTTGTGCCTGTGTCGGTCAAGGACCGATCCGTGTGTGACCCTGTTGAGCAAATTTGAATGTACCAAAGGCATACTGGATATATGGTATCCAGTAAACCGATGTAACTTGTCCACCTTAGTGTTGAGGCATACCCCACCGCCTTATAGGTGCGGGTAGAGAGCAACAAGGTGTAAACCTGCCAGTGGGTACGTCGTACTCCGTAAGGGGCCTCCTGCTCATAGCGATGGGACCAGTTTGGCATGTAGGTACCAGGTGAAAAGTTGCCGCATACAACGTCAGTGGATTGTGCCTTTGGAGGTCTGGGTGTGGGTGTATGTTTCGTGCTATTCGGGTATCTCTGTAGGTGTATATCGATTCAAGTCGCCGTCCCACTCGGTTATTGAGTACCGTTTGTTCATTGAGTCATGATGTAGTTAATTATTTGGAGTTGAATATTATTGAATCATGCTTTATAGAATAATTATGTATTGATACTTGTATGTTTTGAACAGGTTGCTCACTAAATTTCAGATTCATGAAGCTTTAATTTGCTGCTAAAAGCTGAAAGTAAGGACTAACATGTAGGCGAGTCTTTTATTGCAAACTGCTATCCTATATTATTTATATCCTTCATATAGAGTTCCATGCTTAGTGGAGATGGTTGTGTCTTGCTGATCCTTCATGCTCACAGTTGCTATTTTAAGTTTTTGCTGCAGATGATGACGTATATGATGAAGGGTTCACCGACGAGGCTTTGCGCCTGTCAGGAAACAAAGGCGTGTGGGAACCCTGCACGTCACCGTGATGTAATTTGTGTGCTGCTAGTATGATTCCGTCCGCGGGCTGAACGGAATTACTTTTGCATAGCATAGGCTTGAGTGTCGAGAGCTATGAATTTATCTTCCACTATAGTGTATTTTAATGTATATTATTTGTTAAAGACAAAGCTTGTATAACACTATGCTGTTTTATATAATATGATTTACATTTTTCTGTGTGTTGTTGGGTGTCGCATCGCACGACACCACCCAATTGCTATTATTTAATATATTTAACCGTGTTTCCATTCAGCTATGTAATAATACCAATATTGATTCACTTGCACTATTTGTTGCATATCGAATATTTGCTAAGCTCGAGGTGATCCTGGAGCCACTAGAAGTCATCAAGCCAAAGACTAACTTTAATCCCGTCTTGCAGCCAGGGAAGCCCAGGTCTGCATTTAATAGCGATTTGAAATTTTATTTGTATCACACTATATGGGTTAGAATGTATTGTGCATTTGGCCTAGGTTTTCTTGGTGTTTTCCACATACATGACCAGAGAAACCATAGAGCAGGGTAGATGTCTAAGTCCTCGATATGTCAATGCTATGCTTAATATTATAGTTGCTTCGGTAGGAGTCAAGTAGTTAGAATCTACTCACGAGTAGGAATTTGGTTCCACAGGATTGGTCGAGTGAGAGATTCATCATTTGGTTAAATATGGGACCGGGCATGGAGTAAGAGCAGCAGGACATAGGGGCCTGTGAGCTGTAGCTGTGCCTTTGTCGGTCAAGGACCGATCCGTGTGCGGCCCTGTTAAGCAAGTTTGAATGTACTGAAGCCACACTGGATATATGGGACCCAGTAAACCGATGTAACCTGTCCACCTTAGCGTTGAGGCATACCCCACAGCCTTATAGGTGCGGGTTAGGAGCAGCAAGGTGTAAACCTACCAGCAGGTACGTTGTACTCCGTGTGGGGCCTCCTGCTCGTAGCGGTGGAACCGTTTTGGCGTGTAGGTAGTGTGTGAAAGGTTGCCGCATACAACATCAGTGGAGTGTTCCTTTGGAGCTCTGAGTCTGGGTGTATGTGTCATGCTATTCGGGTATCCTTGCAGGTTTATATCGATTCAAGTCGTTGTCCCTCTCGGTTATTGAGTACCGCTTGTTCACTGAGTCGTGATGTAGTTAATTATTTGGAGATGAATATTATTGAATCATGCTTTATGGAATAATTATGTATTGATACTTGTATGTTTAGAACAGGTTGCTCACTAAATTTCAGATTCATGAAGCTTTAATTTTCTGCTAAAAGCTGAAAGTACGGACTAACATTTAGGCGAGTCTTTTATTGCAAACTGCTGGCCTATATTATGTATATCCTTTATATAGAGTTCCATGCTTAGTGCAAATGGTTAAGCCTTGCTGAGCCTTCATGCTCACGGTTGCTATTTTATGTTTTTGCTGCAGATGATGACGTATATAATGAAGGGTTCACCGAGGAGGCATTGCGCCCGTCGGGGTACACAGCTGTGTGGGAACCTTTCACGTCACCATGATATAATTAGTGTGCTGCTAGTGTGATTTCGTTCGCGGGCTGAACGGAATGACTTTTGCATAGCTTAGGCTTGAGTGTCGAGAGCTATGAACTTATCTTCCGCCGTAGTGTATTTTAATGTATATTATTTGTAAAAGACAGCTTGTATAACACTATGTTGTTTTATGTAGTATGATTTACCTTTTTCTGTGTGTTGTTGGGTGTTGCATTGCACGGCACCACCCAATTGTGATTCCTGGGATGTCGGAACTCTGGTCCCCACACTAGACTTGTCTAAGAAACTTGATGACATGAATAGGATACTAGAGCGGTTTTATAATGGGAATTAAAACATGTACTTGCTGTTGAATTCCTCTAAATCATGTAATGATAAATCTAGTTTAGATTTTGATTCCCATGCTCATGCTAAGGCACTTCCACCTAAAATTGTGATGTAATTAGGAATTGGTTTTATTTAAACAACTCCTAAAAAAGAAGTGGTTTTCAAATCTCCAGTAGTGTTGTCTCATCTGATTTCAAAAAAAACATGTTGCTTGCTCATCTAGACATGAACACAAAGTTAAATTTCATTGTACCTACTGTGGTAGAGATGGTCATGTCATAAATTTCATTGTACTAGATAAACAACAGAAGAAGGAAAGAATGCAAGCTAGATCTCATAACTCTCATGCAAAATTTGCTGCACATGCTAAACCAAATGTGAGAAACATGCAACCTGCTGTTATGAGTCAAAAACAAGCAAAGTTTGCTCCCAAAGCTACTGTTTTTAGTGCTACACATTTAACACCTCGTAGGTAAGTAGTTGGGTACAAAAATACTCATACTTTGGCTTATAAATGTAAGACCGAAGAGCACATGAAAAGCTACCAGAGGGGGTGTGAATGGTAGATTTAAAACTTTTTCAGCGAAAGCAACAAAAACCCCTCGGTAGAAAATCAATCTGGTAAGAAATTGTGCGTGTGACTAATCTAAACGTGATCAATCATGAAAAAACCAGTATAGATTGTGGAGAATCAAGTCACAAAGACACAAAAACAAGAATCACGAAAAACCATCGAGAAAAACTGGAGTTACGATCGAAAGATCGAGCAAAGGTCAATCTGTTCTACCCGAAAAAAATCAAATCTGCAACACTACAAAGAAACTCGTGTAGATCCAAAACCACAAATCCAGTGACCGTCAAATTTTCACAGATGGTAGATAATTAAGTTATGGATACAACCAAAAAAGAATCACGTCGATTGGATCTGTAAAACTCGAGTTATGATAAAACCACCAAAGCAAGGTAGTGCTGTGTAGAAACTCGATGAGAAAAACTTGTCTGGAACATGTCGAACGAATGAGGCACAAAAGTTCCTTTAAACTATGAATTTTGTTGATGGAACCACAAGAGGAACAGCCCCAAAGTCATCTATGACGAGCTCTTGCCTCCCTTGTTTATATAACCAGGCCTAAACCCAACTCAACTCAAACTAGGACTCTAATCCTACTCAATTCATGAATCGAAACTTTCCATAACTGATCAAGACTCTTCTATACATAGATAGAAGCAATCTTAAGACTTACATACATCTTAGGAACGTTTCCCACATTCCTAAAACAACCAAACTTCGTTGCCCACACGAAATCCTATCATAACCAACTCAAATCTTTGCATATTTGAGTCAAATCTGACTCACCCGCAGCCTGAGTCCATAACCTAGTCGGATGGACCTTTACGACCAATTCTTTATGTCCACATCTCTTCATCACGCCTTGGAACCATGTAGCCGCGTCCATGCACTCCATGGACACGTGCAAACACCTTCCAACGACGTCCATGATATCTTTATATGCTATGTTCTTGATTCAAACATGTTGCACAACCTCCAGATCAACTCAACCACAATTCCTCCCGAACTTGGTTGTTAAACCTCATCTTCTCCCAAAGACTAGTTCAATGAATCTCGTCACCAGCCATGTCTTGAACTCAAGCGACACCTGCACATGAATAAGCAATTGATACTTCTGAGCACAAGTCCTCGACTTGGCTAAAGTTAGTTTCGAAACCACAACACCTTACGTGAGCACCTCACATAAGAATGTTGAAAACCATAGCAAAATGATGTCAGCCATAACCACCAAAACAAACCAAAAACTTAGTAAAAGAATACTAAGCAAAATTTCCATAATCCAAAAGGCATGTTTGAAACATTGCAAATTAAAAGAAGAAGCACTGGGTTCAAGCACCGGACCTTGAACCGGAGCATACCAAAGCTAGCAGGACATAGCGTTGGAGCTTACCAAAGTCAACCGAACCTAGCGCCGGAGCTTACCAAAGCTAGTCGGACCTATTGCCAGAGCTGACCAAAGCTAGTCGGACCTAACCAAAATAAGTCGGACCTAGCCAAAATAAGTTGAACCTAGACAAAGAAGTCGGGCCTAGCCAAAGTAAGTCGGACCTAGACAAAGCAAGTTGGACCTTACGTTGGACCTTGCCGGAGCTACCTAAAGATCTATTGTTGGACCTAGAGTCGGACCTTGTTGAAAAAGGTGTTTTGGTGATATTCAAAACTTCTAGGTCTCACAATCTCCCCCTTGATGAATGCATTGATGACATCACTTAAAATCCGAACATTGGCTTATTCACATGAAAAGTTTTGAAAACAAAATTCTCCCCACTATACATATTTCTCCCCCTTTGTAAATCAGAAATAAAAATGAGAAGAAAAATAAAAATTCTCCCCCTCAGAAAAATCGTGCCAAAACACTTGTGAATGTGTGCAATGTGTGATCAATTCCCCCCCCCCTTTGACAATGTATTCAGCAAGGATCAAAAGAGAAATTTCAAATGTTATGAGCATATTATAACATATAAACATAAAACAAATCTCATCCAAGTCATACTATCAAGTAACTTACAATATCACATCAATGAGATACATAAAGTAGTGTAAGCCATGCTAGAGATCAAGTGTAATTTTCAATTTAAGCAAGTCATGATTTCACAAACTTAACTATTTCAAAACATGAAAGCATGACACTTGTTGCTGCATTTTTATTAATTTTCAAAGCACAAATTCAGATCATATGACATTTGCAAGAGATTATATGTCGCATCTGCCTTATTCTAACCAACCAGGCCAAGCCTATGTCATTTGACAAATAGAAGCTTAAGGACAAGGTTTTAGCCATACACAACTTCTTCCAAGTTCATATCTAAGTGCAATGATAAGCCATCTCAAAAGAAGAAGTGTGATGCATGCATATTCTCTTGATGTTTTCTCAATTTATATTTGACCATGAAAGCTCAACATGTGGGTTGATTACTTGATTGATTAATTTCTCATTATCAAAAGCACTTGTGAGCATGAAAGAAGTTCAAAACAGCAAGAATGTTCAATCATGACCAGATTTAGTGTAAGTATTTATTCCAATTACTAGTCATGGAAAAAACGACAAAATGTAAAACATGAGTAACGTAGTAAGAACTTTCAGTATGTAAAAGGAATCACAAAGTCATTAACATATGAAGTACTATGCTCATATTACTTTTAAATTCAGATCCACACATAGACTTCCCAAGTTTCAAAACTCCCCCTCAATTTAAGCCATGAGGATGAATAACCCATATTTCACTAAGAGTGAAACAAAAACAAGTGAAATCCAAAGGTTTTGTAAAAATGTCAATCAATTGTTATTCGGTATCTACATGGTGAAGCACAATGTTTCTGTTTTCAACATTATCATGAAGAAAGTGATACCTAATGTCAATTTGCTTTGTTCTCAAATGTTGCACAGGATTTTTAGCAATGCAAATGGCACAAGTGTTATCACAGAACAGTGGAACACTGTCTAGAGAAATCCCATAGTCCTTCAGTGTTTGAACAATCCAAATAATTTGTGAGCAAGCGCTAGCAGCAGCTACACTTTGAGATTCGGTTGTGGATTGTGCAACTGAGTTTTGTTTTCTAGAGGACCAAGCAACAAGAGAATTACCAAGAAAATGACAAGCACCCGAAGTACTTTTCCAATCAATCCTACAACCCCCAAAATCAGCATCTGAAAAAGCTTTCAAAGTAACAGTTGAAGAAGAAGGAAGAAAAATGCCAAATTCTTGTGTTCCATGTAAGTACCTTAGAATTCTTTTGATGGCTTGACGATGTTAAGCACATGGGGAAGCTTGAAATCATGCACAAATACATACATTGAATTGAATGTCCAGTCTTGATGTCGTGTGGTACAAAAGTGATCCGATCATGCTTCTATATTCTTTTTTATCCATGGGTTCACCATCTTCATCAAGTCATGTGTCATTGTTGTACCCATTGGTGTATGAAGAGGCTTGCTTTTGTCCATGTTGAAGCGCTTAAGACTGTCTCTTGTATATTTTGTTGGATGCACAAAGCTACCTTCGTTGGTTTGCTTGATTTGCAGCCCCAAAAAGTATGTGAGTTCACCCATCATACTCATCTCAAATTCATAACTCATCATAGCTGAAAACTTGGACACAACATCATGAGAAGCCCAACCAATATAATATCATCAACGTACACTTGAATGAATAATGAGTCATTGTCATGCTTAAGTAAAAAAAGAGTTTTATCAACCTTGCCCATGGTAAACCCCTTTTCAAGTAAAAATGTTTTAAACCTACCATACCATGCTCTAGGGGCTTGTTTGAGATCGTACAAGGCTTTGGACAGTTTGTAAACATGATTAGGAAAATCTTGATTTTCAAAACCCGGTGGTTGCTTGACATAAACCTCCTCATTTATGTAGCCATTAAGAAAAGCACTTTTAACATCCATTTGATATAAATTGAAACCATTAGATGTAGCAAAAGCTAACAAAATTCTTATGGCTTCTAATCTAGCAACAGGAGCAAAAGTTTCATCAAAATCTAGACCTTCAACTTGAGTGAAATCTTGAGCAAGCAATCTAGCCTTGTAACTAATCACAACCTCATTCTCACTTTGTTTATTTTCGAACACCCATTTAGTTCCGATTAGAGAATGACCTTGAGGTGGAGGTACAGGTTTCCAAGCATTATTTCTTTCAAAAAAATTTAACTCTTCTTGCATGGCAATAATCCAAGATTCCTTAGTGAGTGCATGTGATATATATTTGGGTTCAAAAGAAGCAACAAAAGAAGAATGAGCGTGAGAGTTTGGATCGCAAAACCTGGACCGTGTGACTCGTTCGTGCAAGCTTCCAATGATTTGTTGTGGAGGATGACTTTTGAGGGCCCGGAGGGGAGTAGACACTTCACAAGCTTCTTCTTCTTCATATTCATCACAAATCGATGAGCTTGTGACTTGAGAATGATCTGGACCATAAATGGTGGTCGTCGGTACTGGTTGTGAATCAAAATCAGGAGCTGGAACAATATCATTGGCTGCTGAATTTTCGAGCAGCAGCACCACTTCTTCCTCATATTCAATGAAAATATTCTCCCCCTGCAGATATGGATCCGCACCTGCAATATTTGAGGTAGTACCTGGGATAGCTTCATAAAAAAGACCTCACATGTCTCCACAATTTTGTTAGTGTGAAGTAAAAGCACACGGTAGCCTCTAGTATGAGATGGATAACCAAGAAACATGCCATCAAAAGATCTAGCTTCAAATTTATCAAGATTACCATGTTTCTTAACAAAGCATTTGCAACCAAAGACCCTAAAGTGTGTGAAACTAGGCCCATGTCCAAACCGAAGCTCATATGGTGTTTTTCCTAGCTTAGCGTGCAAGAAAAACACGATTTGAAACATAACAAGCGGTTGCAATTGCATCTTCCCAAAACTTTCTAGTCAAGCATAGTCCTAGCCATCTGAATTAAGGTTCTATTCTTTCACTCTACAACACCGTTCTGTTGAGGTACATATGGTGAATAAAATTGATGATCTATTCCTTTTTCTTGCACAAAAATGATCAAAGGATTGATTTTAAAATTAAGTTCCATTATCACTTCTAATTGCACTTAAAGATCCTGGCTGATCAGTTGATAATCTAAGAAATAAAGTTCTAAAGTGACCAAGAGTATGTAGAATAGTCATCAACAATCACATGAACATGCCATTTACCTCCGAAGGATTGAACACGTGAAGGACCTACGGTGTCAAGATGCAAGAGTTGACCCGGTTCAGTTGTCATAGTCATTGTGGGAGGAGCATGTGAATGTGCAACCATCTTAGCATGTCTACAAGAAGAGCAAACAATTTATTTGTCCCCTCTAAGCTTAGGCAACCCAGTATGCGATCAAGAGCACTAACACGCGTGAGATGATTAAAGCCTATGTGACAAAGTCTATGATGCAAAAATTATAAGTCTTTTGAATCATTAGCAACTAGAAACCTATGCTTAGAGGAAGAAATATCAAAATCAGCTTTAAAAACTCTTCCAAACTGAGACATGTTAAAAATAAGCTCACTATTTGAACCTACAACTTTGCAGCAACTTTTATTGGAAATAATTTCAAGATTTTTATCTAGCAATTGTGAAACAGAAAGCAAGTTGTATTTCAAATTTTTGACAAGTGCCACATCCTTTAATGTGTAGTGATCATTTACTCTAATTGAACCCTTAGCAATTATAGGAGTTGAAGAATTATGAGCAAAAGTAACATTATTTATACGTGACACAAAAGAGAGGGAGGAGAACCATTCTTTGTTATTGGTCATGTGGCGTGAGCAACCTGAATCCGCAATTCAAATGTTCTCCTTCCTCAAGCGTGTAACCTACATAGCAGCACAATACGTTGATGACTCAATACTGGGGTTAGTCAAAAGGCATTTAGGAATCCAATACTGAGTCACACGACGTCCAGCAGCAATAACACACGAAAACTCAGATATGATCACAGATTTATGAGTCAAGGTTGGAGCTTTTGTTCTTAACTACTGACCTATAAGGTGTTACTTGTGCATCACAAAAATTAGTAGTTCTAGAGGCAAAAAACAGAAGGTTCGGAGGTAAAAACTGAAGCTCTAGTCGTAAAAACTGAAGCTCCGAAGGTAAACTTTGAATGTTTTCGACTCATAACAGCAGGTTGCATGTTCTTGATATTCGGTTTAGTATGTACAACAAATTTTGCATGAGAGTTATAAGATCTAGCTTGCATTCTTTCCTTTTTATGTTGTTTAGCTAGTCTATAACAAAATCTATGACACGACCATCTCTACCACAATAGGTACAATGAAATTTAGCTTGTGTTCATGTCCAGATGAGCATGTAGTATGTTTATTTGAACCTGAATGAGACAACACTCTTGCAGATTTGAAAACCACTTCTTTTTGTTTAGGAACTATTTGAATCAAACCACTTCCTAATGACTTTACAATTTTAGGTGGATGTGCCTTAGCATGAGCATGAGAATCAAAAGCTAAACTAGTTTTATCATTGCAAGACTTGAAAGAATTCAGCAGCAAGTTTATGTTCTTATTCCCATTAAAAATTGCTCTAGTGTCCTATTCATGTCATCAAGTTTCTTAGACAATTCTAAGCAGTTTTCACATAAAGTTTTTCCTTTTAGTTTGCAACTGGAACAATATTTAACTTCATGAGAAAGTAAAGCATTGTTCAAAACAGAAAATTCATTCATAGCGTCATGTAGCTTCTTGTTAAGATCACCACAAGTAAAAACAATGCAAATAAATTGTAGAACAGCTAGCATCTTTTAGGTTTTTATCATTAAGTGCAGCAAGCTTTTTGTTCTTTTCAATCCGTAACTCAAGTTTATCAAGAGTGGAGGAGTGTGCATCTCTTATGGAGGACAATTGTTCATGTATTAAATCGCATGAGGAACAAGAATCATCACGAGGAATCAAGGTTCATAACAATTAATTTCAGATTCTAGTGACTCAATTTTAACAGCGTTGTCCCTAAGCTTTTTGTCCATTTCTTAACAATAATAGTAGCACTAGAAATAGCATCACACATTTCATCACAAGTAGGAGATACCTCTTCGTTGTCACTGTTGTGTTCTACATCCTCCATACTTGATCTTGATTTGACCGCCATGAAGCACAAGTTTGCCAGATCATCTCCATCTTCGTGAATTCCAATGTCTTCGTCACTCGAGCCAAGTTCTTGAAATGCGGTGATGAAACTGTTTATCAGTTTGTGTCCTGTAAAATCCTTCTTTTTCTTGTATGTGTTGCTAGAAGAGAACTTGATTTTATTCTGGTTTTCATCACGGGTAGAAGGACCTGAAAGGTTAGGGCAATCTGTACGAAAGTTTTCGGTCTTACCACATTCAAAGTATCGTTGAGGTCTGGAGCTTCCTCTTTTTCTAGTTCTCACATTTTGCAATGCTTTTGAGAACCGAGTAGAGATGAGTGCTAGATCCCGTTCTGGAAATTTTTCAATCTGTTCCAGGGTTAGTAAAGACAGCAAAGCAAGTGTATTGCCAGATGAATATTGGCCGGGGCTAGGCTTATCACATTGAGAAACAAATGCAAGAGACTTGTTGGGGTTCTTACAGGATATAATGTCAATTTCATGAGATTTTAACTTAGAATAAAGCACATGTAATGTAAGTGTACTCATGATAGTGGATTCACAAATAGATGTTACTTTCATCTCCCAGATTGACATGTCTAATGCACTTAATAATTGCCTAGCATTCTCAGCATCTGAAAAGTTGACATTAACACTACGCAAGTTGCTGAGAATTTTGTTAAAGCGAGAAAATAATTCTTCAATTGACTCACCTGGTTGCATCTCAAAGCGCATATATTCTTTCTTGAACATATCCTTCATTACCTCCTTGATCATGTTGGATCCTTCGTGGTAGTCACAAAGTGCTCTCTACACATTGTACGTCGATCGGAGGTGTGCTACACGGTCGAAGTCACTCTGAGTTAGTCCTTGGTTTATCAAGTTCTGGGTTTTCTTGTTGTTTTCAACATCTCTGAAGTTTGTAGCCGTGACTTGATCGTTCGGCGGAACGTCGTAAGGCTTGTACACCTTTTCCCATATAGCAAATCCTTGCGCCTGGATAAAAGCTTCCATGCATGCCTTCAAGACTTGAAAATCAATACCACTAAAGACACAAGGATTCACAGAGTATTTCTCCATGATGATTAGTCAAAAACACGTGCAAATAACAAATATTAGAGCACCGTGGCTCTAATACCAATTGTAGGATAGAAGAGCACGTGAAAAGCTACCAAAGGGGGGTGGATGGTAGATTTAAAACTTTTTCAGTGGAAGCAACAAAAACCCTTGGGTACAAAATCAAGTCACAAAGACACAAGAACAAGAATCACGAAAAACCATCGAGATAAACTCAAGTTACGATCGAAAGATCGAGCAAAGGTCAATCTTTTCTAGCCAAGAAAAATCAAATCTGCAACACTACAAAGAAACACGTGTAGATCCGAAACCACAAATCCAATGTCCGTAAAATTTTCACATATGGTAGATAATCAAGTTGTGAATACATCCCAAAACTAAGCACGTCAATTGGATCTGTAAAACTTGAGTTATGATAAAACAACCAAAGCAAGGTAGTGAGTGCTGTGCAGAAACTTGACGAGAAAAACTTGTCTGGAACAAGTCGGATGAACGAGGCACAAAAGTTCCTTTAAACTACCAATTTTATTGATCAAACCACAAGAGGAACAGCCCAAAAGTCATCTACCTTGAGCTCTGGCATCCCTTGTTTATATAACCAGTCCGAAAGCCAACTCAACACAAACTAGGAATCTAATCCTACTCAATTCACAAATCGAAACATTCCATAACTGCTCAAGACTCTTCTATACGCCGATAGAAGCAATCTTAAGACTTCCAAACACCTTAGTAACGTATCCCACATTCCTAAAACAACCCAACTTCGTGACCCAAATGAAATCCTATCATAACCAACTCAAATATTTCTATATTTGAGTCAAACCCAACTCAGCCGCAACCTCTGTCCATAACCTAGTAGGTTGGACCTTTCTATCCATTTCTTTACGTCCACATCTCTTCATCACGCCTCGGAACCATGTAGCCATGTCCATGCACTCCTTGGACACATGCAAACACCTTCCAATGACGTCCATGATACCTTCATATGCATTGTTCTTGACTCCAACATGTTGCGCAACCTCCTGATCAACTCAACCACAATTCCTCCCGAACATGGTTGTTGAACCACATCTTCTCCCTAAGACTAGTTCAATGGATTGCGTCACGAGCCATGTCTTTAACTCAAGCAACACCTGCACATGAATAAACAACCGATACTTCCGAGCACAAGTCCTCCACTTGACTCACGTTAGTTCCGAAACCACAACACCTTATGTGAGCACCTCACATAAGCATGTTGCAAACCATATCAAAATGATATCATCCATAACACCCAAAACACAAAAAAAAACATAGTAAAATAATAGTAAGCAAACTTTCCATAATCCAAAAAGCAAGTTCGAAACATTGCAAATTAAAAGCAGAACAACTGGGTTCAAGCACTGGACCTTGCCAAAGCTAACCGGACCTTGAACCGGAGCTTACCAAAGATAGCAGGACCTAGCGCCAGAGCTTACCAAAGCCAACCGGACCTAGCGCTAGAGCTTACCAAAGCTAGTTGGACCTAGTACCGAAGCTGATCAAATCTAGTCGGACCTAGCGACACCAAGTCAGACCTAACCAAAATATGTCGAACCTAGCCAAAATAAGTCGATCCTAGCCAAAGTAAGTCGTACCTAGACAAAGCAAGTCAGACCTTACGTCAGACTTTGCCGGAGCTACCCAAAACAAGACAGACCTATTGTCGGACCTAGAGTCGGACCTTGTTGAAAAAGGTGTTTTGGTGATATTCAAAAGTTTTATCGCCAAAGCCAATGTATTCAACACACATAGGTCTCATAATAAACCTGATGTTTTATCTCAGCTTTCACTTGTTATTCCTACTGGACATCGTGTGACTCAATGCTGGATTCTTAAATGCCTTTTGACTAACCCCAATCTTGAGTCATCGACGTATTGTGCTTCTATGTAGGAGAACATTCCGATTGAGGATTCAGGTTGCTCACGACACATGACCAGTAACAAAGATTTGTTCTCCCCCTCTCTTTTGTGTCATGTGTAGCGAATGTTACTTTTGCCGATAATTCTTCAACTCCAATAATTGCTAAGTGTTCGGTTAGAGTAAATAATCACTACACTTTAAAGGATGTAATGCTTGTTAAAAAATTGAAATACAACTTGCTTTCTATTTCACAATTGCTAGATGAAAATCTGGAAATTATTTGCACTAAAAATTGCTGCAAAGTTGTAGAATCAAATAGTGAGATCTTTTTTAACATGTCTCGGTTTGGAAGAATTTTTAAAGATCATTTTGATATGTCATCCTCTAAGCATAGGTGTCTAGTTGATAATGATTCGAAAGACATATATTGTTTGCATTGTATACTTGGTCATGTAGTCTTTGACCATCTCACGCGTGTTAGTGCTCTTGATCGCATACGTGGGCTGCCTAAGCTTAACGGGGACAAACAAATTGTGTGTTCTTATTTTAGAGATGCTAAGATGGTTGCAGGTTCACATGCTCCTCTCACACTGACCATGACAACTGAACCGGGACAACTTTTGCACCTTGACACCGTAGATCCTTCACATGTCCAATCTTTTGGAGGTAAATGGTATGTTCTTGTGATTGTTGATGATTATTCTAGGTACTCTTGGGTTTACTTTATGGCATCTATGAATGAATCTTTTAGTCACTATAGAACTTTATTTCTTAGATTATCAATTTATCACCCAGGATCTTTAAAAAAATAGAAGTGATAATGGAACCAAATTTAAAAAACAATTGTTTGATCATTTTTGTGCTGAAAATGGAATAGATCATCAATTTCCTTCACCCGATGTACCTGTCGTAGAGAGAAAGAACAGAACCTTAGTTGAAATGGCTAAGACTATGCTTGTTGAATCAAACTCCTAGGAATGTTTGGGCTGATGCAATTGCAACCTCTTATTATGTCTCAAATCGTGTTTTCTTGGGTGCTAAGCTAAGAAAAACACCATATGAACTTCGATTTGGACACAGGCCTATTGTCACACACTTTCTGGTCTTTGGTTGCAAATGCTTTGTTAAGAAACATGGTAATCTTGATAAATTTGAACCTAGATATGCTGATGGCATGTTTCTTGGTTATCCATCCCATACTAGAGGCTACCGTGTGCTTTTACTTTACACTAACAAAATTGTGGAGACTTGTGAGGTTTCATTTGATGAAGCTAGCCCAAGTACTAGCTCTAATATTGTAGGTCTAGATCCTTATTCGCAGAGGGAGAGTATTTTCATCATGGAAGATGAAGAAGTGGTACTGCTGCCCGAAAATTCTGATGCAAATGATGTTGATCACGCTACTGATTTTCCACCACAACTAGCACCAACAACTACTGCAACTGGTACAGATCGTCCTCAAGCCACAAGTTCTTCAATCTGTGATGAACATGAAGAAGAAGGAGCTTGTAATGTGTCTACTGACCCCCGTGTTCTCAAAAGTCACCCTCAACAGCAAATCGTTGGAAGCTTGCACAAACGAGTCACACGGTCCAGGTTTTTCGATCCAAAATCTCACATTCATTCTGCTTTTGTTGCTTCTTTGCACCCAATGATATATCACATGCACTCACTAATGAATCTTGGTTTATTGTCATGCAAGAAGAGTTAGAAATTTTTTAAACAAATAATGTTTGGAAACTTGTACCTCCACCTCAAGGTCTCACTTTAATTGGAACTAAATGGGTGTTTAAAAATAAACAAAGTGAGGATGAGGTTGTGATTAGGAACAAGGATTGGTTGGTTGATCAAGGTTTCACTCAAGTTGAAGGTCTAGATTTTGATGAAACTTTTGCTCCCGTTGCAAGATTAGAAGCCATAAGAATTTTTTTAGCTTTTGCTACATCTAAAGGTTTCATGTTATATCAAATGGATGTTAAAAGTGCTTTTATTAATGGCTACATAGATGAGATGGTTTATGTCAAGCAAACACTGAATTTTGAAAATCCAAATTTTCCTAGTCATGTTTAAAAACTGTCCAAATCCTTGTACGGTCTCAAACAAGCCCCTAGAGCATGGTATGGTAGGTTAAAAACATTCTTACTTGGTAAGGCGGTTTACCATGGGCAAGGTTGATAAAACTCTTTTTGTGCTTAAGCATGGCAATGACTCATTGTTCGTTCAAATGTATGAGGATGATATTATCTTTTGTTGTGCTTCTCATGATCTTGTGTCCAAGTTTTTAGCTATGATGAGTTCAGAATTTTAGATGAGTATGATGGGAGAACTCACATACTTTTCGGTGCTGCAAATCAAGCAAACCAAGAAGGGTACTGTCGGTACCCTGCGTATCGGATACCCCTTGGAACTACAAAGAGTGCAAAGGAACTCCACCTATCTAAGTCAATACCTCCGAAGGCCCCACGTGTCACTTGTAACCGGGCCTGCATCCCTCCTATGGTTAGTCCCAGTGCCACCACGTGTATCATAAAACCGGAGCTACAATCCCTACATGGGAATGCTCCGGCTAGATACCTGTGTGGCACCCCCGGACCCAACCCTCGACAGAGGGAAGCTCCAGTACCGACACGTGTACAACAGCACCGGACCTACTCGTCCAAGACGGTAAGCTCCGGAGATGCCACGCGTCCAACAGCCAGACCTTCAACCTCAACAGGCAAATTGACGAACCTCCAACGGCTCGGACCTTCAAGGGACTTTAAAGACATCAAGACCTGATTATGTGTCATTAATGCTATCTCAATGACACACGATCGGATGAGCCTTAATACCAGTAATGCCACCATTAAGGGGCGTTATGACGCTATTAAGGGGAATTAAGCACAATAACTGTGTATTAAGCATCAGTAACCGCCAGGGCCACATGTCGGGCCAGGCTGATGATGTAACGGTCAGCCCTTGTACTATAAAAGGATTCGCCGAGCGATACACAGAGGGACCTTTTTTGGCCTCTCTCTGGCTCACGCCCTCATACACCCAATACAACAACAACAACACACCCGTGGAGTAGGGTATTACGCTCAGGCGGCCCGGACCACGTAAATCCTCGTGTCAGCTCACCATCTTGTTTAGAATTTCCGTGCGCCCCAACCAAACTAAGAAACTCCGCGGGCTACTAACAGTATTACTGGGAGAATTGACAGAACTAGACTCCGACAGTTGGCGCACAAGGTAGGAGCGCCTGAGATTCAAAGATGGTGAATTCTGCTGCTAGATCATGCAATGGTAACCACATTAACTGACCTACTGGAGGCAATCCCTCCAACATGCAGCAGCCAGCAGGTGCTGTGGCTCTAGTAGGAGTCATGCCACCACCGCCACCATCCGCTACGGTGAATCAAGCTGGACAGCGAGATGGGCATCCGCGTTGATCGCTGCATTGGCAAACAACAACCCCGAACACGCGCTTAATGCTGTGTGTGCCCTTCTCCAACGTCCACCGCCTCTAGGAGCACCCCAGGGTGCGATGGAACGGTGGGGAGCTGTTGTGGATTATCTGGTTGCAGCAGTAGCCGATCACATCAGCAATCAAGGTCCTCCCCCTCGGGGCGGGCCCCATCATAGCATCAAACCTTTTCAGGTAGACTTGGTCCGCAAGCTTCATAGCACTAGAGGCGTGCTGCATATCAACAAGCGATGTCGCTGCCTTCCAAGGCGCGACGTACTCACACAATAACAAGGCTTTCGACTCATGACCTCTGGGCGGAGCTTGATCGTCGTTACCGTCAACAGGGCGGTCGCGTCCACATCGAGCGTGCTCGCGAGAGGCGAGAGGCTCGAGACAGTCCCGCTCCTGAGGGAGTAGGAGGAAGCTGTTCTGCTTTGACCATGAACCTAAGCATGGTCAGATGACACTAGAAGTTCCGGCCTCACCTGCTGGAGAAATTTGACGGGACAGTCAATCCTGCCGAATTTCATCAAATCTACTCCACCGCTCTCCTTGCGGCTGGGGGAAATGAGGTCGTGATGGCCAATTATTTTTCCGTGGCTTTGACTGAGACCGCCAGGTCTTGGTTCATGATCTTACAGCCTAACTCCATCAATAGTTGGATGGAGTTCTGCCAACAGTTCACCGCCACTTTTGGGAGCTCATGCACCCGACCAGGCACAGAACTGGATCTTTTTGCTGTCAAGCAAAAAGGGGGAGAGTCCTTGCAATCTTTCATCCAGAGGTTCTATTAGGTACGAAATATCATTCCTTCTATCTCAAATGCTTGTGTTATTGTAGCATTCAGACAGGGCGTTCGAGACAAGAAAATGCTGGAGAAGCTGGCGACCAAGGAAGTCACCAGCGTCACGGAACTCTTCAGCTTGGCAGACAAGTGTGCCAAGGCTGTGGAGGGCCGTGAAATGCACTCCAAACCATCTCCGGAGGACAACAAAAAGTCCTCCAGAAGTGAAGCCATTACCTCTGGGAGTGGCAAAAAGAAGAAAAAGTCCAAAGGCAAGAAGAAGCCATCGGCTGGCACACCTATTGCCGCTGCTGCCGCAGCTCCGGCTGTCCGGGGGCCATGCCCCAGGAAACAACCTCGACCATCGTCTGAAGACGGTGGCAGATCCAAGATGTGGTGCCCCATACACAAGACAGACAGTCGCAACCTGGAAAACTGCCGAGAGGTCCAGAACCTCGCTGAGCGCTATAACAAGTACCGGGAAGAAGCTCCTTTCCATCAAAGGGAAGGAAAACAAAAAGTCGTCGAAGCTCCAGCTGAAGAGGAGTTAGGCTTTCAGGACCCCAAAGAGGTCTTGAAGGTTGTTTACACCTCCTTTGATGATGACTCCGACGTCTCTGACAACGAGCGTCAAAAGACCATGAACACCATCTTTGGTGGTTCGTGGGACATCACCTCCCGCCGTGTCCTCAAGACAATACGGCGGGACATGGCCTCGGTAGCTCCCAACGCCAGGGCGGAGCCTCATCAGAAGTGGATGGATACTGCCATCACTTTCGATGCTTTGGACTGCCCTCAGAACATGATTGGAGCTGGCCAACTTCCATTGATGGTATCTCCGACCATCAATAACATCCAGCTCCACCATGCAATGGTGGACGGAGGTTCAGGGTTGAACCTCATAAGCTTCGAAGCCTTCCTCAAGCTTCAGCTCCGACCTTCAGATCTTCGCCTCTCCGACCTTTCTCTGGAGTAGGTCCGGGGTCCATAACTCTACTCGGTGCCATTACTCTCCTGGTGACCTTCGGAACTCGGGAGAATTACAGGACTGAGAAGTTGGTCTTCGACGTGGTGCAGATCAACTTGCCATTCAACGCCATCTGGGCAAGTCAGCATTATAAAAATTCATGGCTGCTGCTCATTATGGCTACTTGTTGTTGAAGTTGCCAACACCCTCAGGCGTTCTCCAGATCCGTAGAGATCGCACTGCCGGAGTTATTGCTCTGGAAGAACTCCACGCGCTTGCTACAATGCAGGCGGAAGAATCCAGAAAGGAGCAAGCTCTGAAGCCCCCGAGCATTCGTCATCGATGCTCAACCTCCGCACCTCATGTGCAACCGAGCTACGACACCGAAATTCCCGTCAAAGTCGTCCAAATTGGTTCCGACGCTACTCAAACCACTCGTATATTGGGAGGTATGAACGACAAATAGGAACTCACGCTCATCACTTTCCTCCGTGCTAATGTCGACGTGTTGGCCTGGCAACCGTACAAATGTCTGGGATCCCTAGGGAAGTGATTGAGCACAATCTGAAGATTTATCCTGACGCTCGGCCTGTACATCAGAAGGCTCCGAAGCAATCAGTAGAGCGACAAAACTTCATACGTCAAGAAGTGAAGAAGTTGATCGAAGCTCGATTCATCTGGAAAGTCTTCCACCCAAAATGGCTGGCAAACCCAGTCGTTGTACCTAAGGCCGGCGGGAAGCTTTGGATGTGTATCGACTACACAACACAAAATAAGGCATGCCCGAGTATCCGTTTCCACTACCTAGAATAGATCAGATAGCGGATTCCACCTCCGGGTGTGAATTACTGTGTTTCCTAGACGCATATTATGGGTATCATCAAATCAGAATGTCCAAGGAAGATGAAGAGCATACCGCCTTCATCACAGTAGATGGGTTATACTGTTACACTGCCATGCCATTCGGTCTGAAAAACGCTGCTTCAATGATTGTGCGAGCTATGTACAAAACTTTTGAAGAGCTTATTAGAGATGTAGCGGAAGTGTACGTCGATGACATCATCATCAAGATCAAGAACAAGGGGTCATTTCTTGACACCTTGCAAGCTGTCTTAGACAAGTTGCGCATCACATGCACAAAGCTGAACCCAGACAAGTGTGTCTTCGGGGTCAGCTCCGGAAAGCTTCTTGGATTCTTGGTGAACCACCGAGGAAAAGAGGCGAATCCAGCGAATATTAAAGCTATTGAAGACATGCGGCCACCAGCTCGCATCAAGGATGTCCAGAAGCTGACTGGGTGTCTAGCTGCCCTCAGTCGGTTCATATCAAGACTGGCGGAATGGGTGCTACCCTTCTTCAAACTATTGAGGAAGTTAAGACCATTCCAATGGTCTGAAGAAGCAGAAAAGGCATTTCAAGAACTGAAGCAGCTCCCCACCACTCTACCATTTTTGGTAGCTCCAAATCCTGGTGAGCCACTTCTGCTTTACATTTCAGCAACTGACGAAGTTGTCAGCATGGTCCTGGTTGCGGAAAGACCAGAACCATCTCCAGTTCGGGAATCCAGACCCCTCCGGGAAGGTCCGGAGCTAACTGAAGGCGAGTTTGGGTCCCAGTCCATAGACCCGGATCCTCGAGGCGAGACGCCAGAGGATCAACCTCCCTCAAATGAAGGAGTTACCGTTGCTGAACAAGAAGATCCAAACTCTTCCGGGAAGGTCCGGGTCACTTCAGAAGAAGCTCCGAGTTCCTCTAGCAAGAACCTGGAGGTCCCCGAAAAAGGTCCGGACCCCTCCGGGAGGGTCCGGGTTGATGAGGAGGAAGCTTCGAGCCCCTCTGGGACGGTCCGAACAGTCCAGCGCCCAGTGTACATCATCAGTGAAGTACTCCATGACACCAAGACTCAGTACTTAGAGGTGCATAAGCTGCTCTACGCAGTTCTTATTGCCTCTAGGAAGCTTCGTCACTACTTCCAAGCTCACAAAATTTCAGTAGTAACCTCTTATCCACTGCGTGCAATCTTGCATAACCCCAACTCTACTGGGAACATTGCAAAGTGGGCAGCAGTATTGGCCGAATTCAATCTTGAATTTGTCCCAAGACAAGCGATCAAGAGTTAAGCATTGGCAGACTTTGTGGCGGAATGGACCCCCTCTCCATCAAATCCTGGGAGCCCCAGTGAGCAGAAACCAGAACCCAAGGTTCCGATCTTCACTGAGCCTCACTCGACTCTCTACTTCGATGGCTCCGTGCAGAAGCAGGGGGCCAGAGCTGGAATCCTTCTCCTTGCTCCGACCGAGGAGAAGGTCAAATACATTGTTCACCTTGACTTCAAGGCGACCAACAACATGGCGGAGTATGAAGCACTAATCTATGGGATCGAGGTGGCACTATCATATGGTGTCAAGCATTTGTTGGTAAAGCGTGATTCGTAGCTCGTTATAAAACAAGTCAAATGTAAATGCTGCTGCAACAACCCCCATCTAGATGCATATCTTCTTGATGTCCAGAAGCTTCAGAAGGCTTTCGAAGTCCTGGATCTTTGCCATGTCTAGCGTCTCAACAACGCTGAAGCTGACGAACTCTCGATGAAAGCTTCAACTGGAGCTCCAGCTCCCAACGGAACCTACGTCCAGAGATTGTCAAGACCAACAGCTCAGCCTGCTGAACTGAGCAAAGGGGGCGATACCGGCACCTTGAAGATGGCGGTCCCGATGGCCCTGTTACCATGGCGTCCATCAAGGGTCGTAGGTGCTAAAGGAAGCTCCGAGCAACCCAGCGCACAAGAATTAGAAGCTCAAGTTAGCTCTGATGCATGGATCTTGGAGATCCGGAGCTACTTGAAAGACAACATCCTTCCAGAAGACATTGTATCTGCTGACCGGATAGTTAGATTGGCTAAAAGATACACACTGTTAGAAGGGGATCTCTACCGGCATGGTGCCAACGGCGTCCTAATGCGGTGCATTACAAGGGAATAAGGCCTCGAGCTCCTTGCGGAAATCCATGGAGGCGAGTGTGGGAACCACGTGTCTTCCTGCACGTTGGTCGGTAAAGCCCTCCGGCATGGTTTTTACTGGCCTACAGCACTCCAGGATGCAACCGAGCTAGTGAAGAAATGTGAAGCATGCCAATTTCATTAAAAGAAAATTCACACACCAGCTCAACCTCTACAAATGATACCTCCAACATGGCCATTCGCTGTGTGGGGTATTGATATCTTGGGACCTTTCCCAAGAGCCGTCAGAGGTGTATGTCGCCATCGACAAGTTCACCAAGTGGCCGGAAGCAACTCCAGTTGTGACAATAAACAAGCAATCATCTATCAATTTCTTGCAGTCCATAGTATGTAGATTTGGAGTCCCAAACAAGATCATAACAGACAATGGGACCTAATTCACAAGTTCTGCATTCCAAGGATATTGCGAAGACCTCAACATTTAAGTCGGCTATGCTTTCGTAGCTCACCCGAAAGCAATGGCCAAGTTGAGAGAGCAAATGCAGAAATCCTAAAAGGACTCAAGACGCGCACATATGAGCGCCTGAAAAAACATGGAGCCAACTGGATTGAAGAGCTTCTGCCCACCATGTGGGGAAACAGGACAAGTCCAAACTGGTCAACTGGAGAGACACCCTTCTTCCTGGTGTACGGAGCTGAAGCAGTCCTTCCTCCGGAAATCACCTTGGAGTCGCTCCGGGTCCGGACCTTTGACGAAGCCACGCAGGACCAGCTCCAGCGTGAAGACATTGAAGTCGGTGAGATTGAAAGGGTTGTCACCACAAACTGTCTACCTCTTCAATCCATGGGTCTACGAGATATCCACTATTGAACTCTAACCTAAACACCACACTTAAGTTATAATTCACAACTCTATCATTTTTAATGCAAAGCTATGACTAGAGACTCTAATAAATTAAAGCAGTGAACCCACAAGCTATTACAAAAGTAAACTACTATGAAATAGAAATCAAACTTGTATTAAATTCATAGAAATATCTTAATCAATTATGGCAGAACTTCCGTAGAGGTACAAGTATGGAAGAGGGACTTGACAAGCCCAAGCCTCCTACTCCTAGCTTTTCCTCACCCTCCTTCTACTCGGCTAGCCACCTGGGCAGCTCAAAACCTTATGAGTGGAGTACTATTCTCAAACTTGTTGCGTGTGGAGAAGTGAGGGAGTGAGGTGTATGTATATAGTAGTTCAGTCGGTTTGGCACAACAATTAGAGCGTGAATTAGTCGTTATCGCCATCAGGGTGACACAAGAAGCCAACATATGGAAGCCGAGAGAGTTTGGCGCAAGGGCCAAGATGGCCGACTAGGGGGTCAGCTGACCTGGTTGTGGCCTCCCCTCAAGTGTGCTTTCTCAGGGTGACATCCAGGTGGGCCCTGACCCACTTCCCGGGTGCAACACCGTTGGATGCCCTCGGATACGCCTGGGAATGAGTCATGGATCCATGTGATGCCACGTGTTGCCACCTGATTCATCAAATGGTAACTTTTTATTTTACTCCGTGCATGCTTGGGTATTTTTGGGGTTTAATTAACCTGCATACGAATAGACACTAACACTTGTGGAATCTGTTAGTTTTAACTCCTACCACTATGTTGTATTCTCCAATTTACAATTTTTATGCGGTGAATTGAGGGTCAAATTTAGCATGTAAGGACCATCAACAAACTACCCCACACTTAGTCCTTTGCTCGTCCTCGAGTGAAGGCAAGAAGAACTATGTTCTAAGATAAATGTTGATGTGAATATGAAAGGAGTATACAAAGTATTTGAACTCATACCTTTGCTTTTGAACCCTTTTTGTGGTATGGCTACCACATCATCTTGGGCATTTGAGAGGTGGAACGGTTGAGTGTATCTCACCCGAACATCCTCCTGCAAAAATAGCTTCAAAAATTGCTATATCTCGAATATCAAAAGGATAATTCATTTTCCTCTCTTATTGGATTCTCTCAAGTCACTCAAAGTGTTTGAATACTCATCTTGGCATAATTTTGCCACTTTTTCCCCGACAACTAAGTATGGCTTTTTGTGGATCTTGGTAGGGATAAAAAGTGGCACACTTGCAATTCATATATTACTAAGTCAAAAACAAGATCCATATGACTAAGGAAATTCTTGTGTACATACTGTTGGGTGGATGGTGGGTAATGAATGTTGATGATAACTCCCTTTTTATCACTTTTCTAGTGCAAGGATGAAGCATGGCTACTTAGTGACAACGTTCAATGAAAATGCTATGTGGCATATGCATGTGGTTTTCAATATTCATATCATATGGGCTTGGTGGGTATTCAATTTCCAATGAGAGCGGAAGGCAAACCTTAAGACTTCAAAATTTTGCAAAATTCAAAATAAATTTCAAGCAAGGTTTGTCCATGGGTTTATTTTTCTCACCATATCACACCAATCAAAAACTTAGATGACATGTTGTCCTATTTAATTATATGGGGCCAGAAACATGGTAGTGATATAAAAATACAAGGTATACTAATATCATATTTGAGCAATTTGCATTGTTTATTTTGATTGAGTTGATTTTAATTAGAATTTAATGAATGCATCAAAATTTTCAACTTAAATTGCATTGAATCACCAAGAGCAGGGGATAAGGTATTCGAACCGACGTTTTGTGGCGAAATGGGTCCGAGAGGGGCCACCCACAAGTTGGCCGAGCCAGGGGGTCGATCGACCTCTAGCTGGCTCCATGGTGCTATGCTTTGTCGTGTCATATCGCTCGTATGTTTTCAACGTCTCCTCGGGTGAAACGCGTGACCTAAACGTCACGAGATCGTAGAGGGACTACTCCCCCACACTTGTTCATGGAAACTTTATTTGACATGAAATAAACTAAAAGGGAAACATTACCGGTGTTAGATAAACAGGTAAGTTTACTTTATTGAACAAAAAACATGGGGTGCTTACATTATTGAATTATGAAATATTGGAATAAAATAAAATAAGCAAACTAAGGGGTAAGGGGTAAGCACCCAATGGCCTAAAAGGACATCTACACATAGTGCCTTGTAAATGTCGGACATCCCTACGGCCTCATATAAGCGCTTGATTTTTGCACTCATGCCACGGCGTACACCATCTATCTCCTTCTTAAGGGCATCAATCCCATCCTGCAATTCTGCCCTCTTGATGCGTGCTTCGGCTATAGTGCATGCTAGCTTTTTATTCTTCAATTGGAGATTTTCAATTTCCTTAGCTAGGCATGCCGTGTCAGCACGAGGAGATTTCTCATCACTGCATTGATATTGGCCTGGAGGCCTTTTTATAGTAGGTGGTGACAGGTGATGCCTCACCCTAGAGGGAGGCAAACCTGTCGATTCCTCCAAGGGTAAGTTGTCCACACACTTCTAAAGACCATTTCCATATCGCTTCGACGTTCTCACGGCTTAGATTATGAATCGGCCTTTCGCAGGCTCGGGCGAGGTACGAGTTGACGACTCGTAGTGGTGGCTCACTACATCGCCATTCTTTGTTTTGAGCATGCCTGTGTATTTCTCGCCAGGCTGGAGGGTGGGATGGACTTTGTCTTTTCCATGGAAAAGATGAGTCACGATGGGCTTGAGAGCCGGCGTTGCTGGATGTTGCATAGGAGTACGTGACTTCATGGGCGCTTTATACGTTGGAAGCCACCGTTCCATGCTACGATGAGCAGGGCTACATCCACGGGGCATCCCAAGAGGCGGGATCGCGGTGAGAGGTGCCACGTCCAAAGCCATCACGGCCTAAACGGCCATGGTGGTGTTGTTGTTGGCCAGCGTAGGATCCCCGCTGAGGTTGAAGGTGGAGCTGGAGGATGCATGTGGAATGATGCCTTTGCCTTTGCCGACCATGGTGGATGGGACGAGGTGGAAGATTGGAGAGGATGTTTCTTTTTTGGAACGGTGCGAGTTTCCTCTATGTTTGTGGCTTTTTAATATCACCGAGGCAGAGATAGGAGCTATCGCACCAAAGGTTCTATTGGGATACAACGGGGGAGGTAACCCACAGAAACAGAACCCTGGCGGTGCCAACAAGGAGTCGGCCGACCTAGGCGGGTGGCCAATGTGGTGTGGGCCTCGTCAGATCTGCTGTTTCATGGGTTGTCTCCGTGGGCCATAAAGATTAGTTTTATAGGGGGCTCGTGTGCTGGACTTCGAAGAATTACGTGGAATTTGGAAGAACGGCATGAAAATCGACTAAGTTAACCACATCAACTTCTTTTTCCAAATCCTCTTTGGAGTCTAGGAAGATTTTGTGGTGGTGCCGATTAACCTTAAATAGATGGACTTCATCATCATGGAGCATGATGGACCCATGAGATGAAGTTTCTATAACGGTAAATGGTCCTTCCCCATTAGTTTGGAACTTCCCATGTCCAAAGAGTTTTACCATGGAGTTCAAGAGAAGGACTTTATCACCGGGTTTAAACTCTTTCGGCGTAATTTGTTTAACGTGCCACCTTTTGGTTCTTTCATTAAAGATCTTGGCACTATGATATGGCTTATCCCTCAATTCCTCAAACTCGGAGATCTGCCTCAAATGGTGCTTTCCAACCTTATCAAGATCCATGTTCTAGTATTTTATGGCACAATGAGCTCTATGTTCCAATTCTCCTGGAAGATAGCAAGTCTTCCCACAGACAAGTTGGAACGGAGACATGCCATTGGGTGTCTTGTAGGCAGTTTGATATGCCCACAATGCTTCGAGTAGCTTTTGCTTCCATCCGTTCTCATTTCCTAGATGATCTTTTGTAGAATATTCTTGGTCTGCTTGTTACATGTTTTTGCTCGATCGCTTGTTCGCGGGTGGTAGGGAGTGGCAATGTTATGCTGAACTCCAAGCTCTTAGAAAGCTCTGGAAGGTCTTATCAATAAAATGAGACCCTCCATCACTTATGACCATTCAGGGAGTGCCAAAGCATGGGAAAAAGATCTCATGAAACATTTTCCTAGAATGCCTGGAGTCGGAATTTCTGTAAGGCAATGCCTCTACCCATTTTGACGCATAATCGAGAGCCACCATAATATACTCGCTTGGGACTTTGGAAAGGGTCTCATCAAGTCAATACCCCACACGATGAATAATTCGACTTGGAGATTATATGTGAGGGGCATAGCATTACGAGCAGTGATTCCTCCATGCTTTTGCTATTTCCAACATCGGCGTATGAATTATTTGGTATCTTCACACATTGAAGGCCAATAGAATCCACTTGCCAAATCTTTGCCTGAGTAAGGTAAACATTGTAATGGCCTCCATAGGATCCAACATGGCATTTTCAATGATTTTGGTGCCTTCAATTGTGGGGACACACCTTCTAAGTATGCCATCGACACATACTCGATAGAGATATGGGTCGTTCCATAGGTGTCCCTGACTCTCATAAATGAGTTTCTTTTTGTTTTCCCTCGGTGGTATGTACCCCTTGACAATGACGTTCACGATGTCCGCGTACCAAGGGTGAGAGTCGATCACCTTGAGCAACATATCATCATGTAGGAAGTCATTAATGGGTACATCCATGTTTTGTGTGACTTCCATATGTGATGGATGATCCACAACGGAATTATCTGCTTCTTTCTTGTCCTTAATCTCCAAATCAAATTATTGGAGTAGGAGAATCCATCGCTTTGGCCTTGGTTTAGCGTCCTTTTGGTGAGCAAAAATTTCAAGGCAACATGGTCTGTGTAGATAATGACCTTGGCTCTAACCAAATAGGACCTAAACTTATATATAGCAAAGACTACCATGAGCTTATTTTTGGTAGTGTCATAATTGAGATGTGCTCCTATTAGAGTCTTGCTAGCATAGGATATGGCGTGATGCTTCTTATCTTTGGTTTGGCCTAAGACCGCACCAGTAGCAAAATCGCTGGCATCACACATGATTTCGAATGGTAGCGTCCAATCAGGGGGTTAGATGATTGGAGCCGAGACAAGTGCCTTTTTAAGTGTATGAAAGGATTTAATGCACTCCTCGTCAAAATCAAAGGGATCATACTTAGCTAATAGTTTTGTAAGGGGTCTAGCGGTTTTGGAGAAATCCGTGAGAAATCGTCAGTAGAACCCCGCATAACCTAAGTTTCGGATTTGCTTTATGTTGACTGGAGGTTGAAGTTGTTCAACAACTTCAATTTTTTATTTGTCCACCTCTATCCCACTCTCGGACACCAAATGTCCCAAGAATGATGCCTTCACGGACCATGAAGGGGCACTTTTTCCAATTGAGTACCAAGTCCTTCTCTTGGCATATTTGTAATACATTGTCGAAATTTTCCAAGTAGTGATCGAATGTTTTTCCATAGATGGAGAAATCGTCCATGAAAACTTCCATGATTTCCTCAATCATGTTGGAAAAAGTAGACATCATGCACCTTAGGAAAGAGGCAGGTGCATGACACAGTCCAAACGACATTCTACCGTAGGCGTACGTCCCATATGGACATATGAATGTGGTCTTACTTTGATAATCGGGATGGACGGGCATTTGATGATAGTCTGAGTACACATCAAGGAAACAAAAGAAGTGTTTTGACAACCATACCGTTCGACATCTCATTGATGAAGTGCAGTGGAAAATGATCCTTCCTAGTCGTCTTGTTGAGTTTTTGGTAATCAATGCTCATCCCCCATCCCGTGACAGTTCGTCAAAAAATTAAATCATTTTCTCAGTTTGAATGACCTTCATTCCTCCCTTCTTTGGCACTACATAGATGGGCTGACCCACTCACTATGAGACACAATATAAATAATCCTAGCATGGAATTTCAAGACCTCCTTCTTGACAACCTCAAGCATCGCATTATTCAACTGCTGTTGAGGTTCCCGTGAGGGGTACTCTCGGGGTCAATGGGAATGCGATGGTGCAAAGGGTAGGACTGATGCCCTTGAGGAGTTGAAGTGAGTAGCCAAAAATAGTCCTATGCTTTTCCAATAGGGCTATGAGTATGAGCATTTCATCATCTAAAAGCTTGTGACCTATTATGATAGGGGCTTCCAAATCTCCATTTAGAATAGCATAGCGTAGGCCTAGAGGCAAGATTGTTAGCTCAATAGGAGGTTTAGGTGTGGGCTCTTCTTTTAGCTAGTCAAAAGTCTCCTAAAGCTCATTCTCTTCTCGGATGAAATCTTCTTCCCCTTCTACTTCAGGAGGTTCCAATTATTTGAGAGTCCTAACCTCCTCAATTGGCCCATATTGGAGGGATGGTTCTGCAGATTGTTCATGGAATGCCTAACGGGAATGGAAATTTTGTTCTCTCCAAGATTTATGTTGAGGTTTCCTTAGAGGGGATTTCCATGAGAAATTTCTCACTGGGCATCCCAATCATTATGTCTATGTCTTGGACTTCGAACACATGAAACTCAAGGAAAACCTCAACATTTCTGTGTCGCACTAACACTTCCTGTAAAATCCCATATCCGTCAAGAATATTTTCTTATGTATCTCAGAAAGATTTTTGCATTGGTGCCACTGGCACATCGCCCAAAATGGTGATAAAACAAGTATAGGGATTATAAAGGACTCGCATTGCTCCTCCTCTAATATGGCATAGATTAATGGCTAAGGGTGAGAGCACTCGAAGAATATTGGGTGAGTTCTCCGCCTTTGCTATGCATTATGAACTCAGAATAGAGGTCAACTCCTTCAGTGTCTCTTGGAGGTATACTCCATCAGGTGGGTTAGTTGGAGTCGGAGGCAATGATGGCTTACTTTGGTAATAGTACTTCGAGGTATTTCCATAATCTTCAAGAATATCTTCCTCAAAGTAGAATGGGAATTCTAAAGGTTGAATTGCTTCATCCTTTGATGGTATAGGTTCGGGAGAGGATTATACAGGCAAGGTAGGTGATGGGCATGGTTCTAGCTCTTCCTTGGCTGTAAGGACCGGTTCCACACATTCCAAGAATCGCAGAGGGTGGTGCCGTGCGATGCGGCACCCAACAGCACATATGAAAAGAATACGACAAAATACAAAGTTTTATTTATAGACATGACGGAAGTCTTTTACAATACATAATGTATAGTTGAAGTAATACTTATAGCTAAACTCTCAGCCTACTTATGCAAAAGTGCAGCCATCCAGCTTGGGGACGCTACACACTAGCAGCACACAAAAGATCACGACAGCGTGCAAGGCTCCCACTCGGTGGTATACCCCGACGGGGGCATCGCCTCATCGTTGGGCCCTTCCTCATACGTCTCATTTACAAACAACTGATATAGCAACCGTGAGCATGAAGGCTCAGCAAGACTTAACTGTCTCACCTAAACATGGAACTCTACATGCAGGGATACTTAACATAGGAATTGATATAACAGTAAATGACTCACCTACATGTTGATCCTTAATTTTCAAGTTATTAACAAGAGCTTAAAGGTTCAATAGAAGTAACTTTAGTGAGTATATTCAATAGCAATCATAGTTGCAAAGCAATTATAACTAATTACATCATATTCTCTTGGCTTCTTTAGTATTTACTACGTCATAGCACAATGAACAAGCGGTACTCAATAACCATGAGCAACACTGATTGCAATCAGTAGACACCTGGATAACACGTCACATATACCCGTGCGTGAGAAACGTTCAATGCTCCTCATGATGTTATACACAACAACCTTTCACAAGAAACTCAAACGCCGAACCGGTCCCACCATCATAGTCATAAGGACCCCGCATGGAGCGTGTCTGTGCTCGCTGGCAGATTTATACCTTGCTGCCCTCAACCCACCCCTATCGACAGTGGGCTATGCCTCGACACCCAAGTTATGAAGCTACATCGGTTTCCTGGATTTCATATGCCCAGTATGCCTCCGGTACAGTCCAAACTTGTCCAGCAGGGCCGCACACAGATCGGTCCACAATCGACACAAGCAGGGCTACCTACGTGAGACCACGTCTCGCTGCATCCTATCCGCTGCTCGGTCTCAAATTCATATTCATAAACCATTCTGTAATCAAATCCATCCCGTGTGATAAAATTCTATCTCGCGAGTAGATTCCAACTACTCGACTTCTACCGGATTCCTCAACATTAGCATGGTATTTACTATTCTTCAAGTTGTAGACCTACCCAATACTCCATGGGATTTGTGGGTCACGTAAGTGAAGTAACAAGCACCTTAGCCCTAATTCACAAAACTCATCCTAGACATAAGTGATACAAATAGAAACTTTGAAGTAGCACTTAAATGCAAACTGGGGCTTGCCTAGCTGTGAGTAAGTATCAAAGTTAGTCTTGGATGATGCTATCCAAGGCCTTTGGCTCCTCCGCGATCTCTGTCACTATATGATGTGCATAATATGAAAGTATATAAGTGACATAGAACTATACAAATCAACTTCTAAATACAGTTTTTGTTAGTAAATGATTTTAATTGGCTTTGGGATTTTTATAGTAGGTACTAGGTTCTATGAGGAACAACTGGACCAAGAATTAGAGATGTTCAAGGAAGCTTGTTGTCTCTAGAATTCCAACAATAAAAAGCCTTCTCTGAAATTTGGTAATAATTCTAGAGCTTTATCATGGCTAACAGTGGATGATCATGGTATAGGAGGTCTCACTGATTCTAGGGAAATTTGTTTCATATTTTTCTGAGCTTCCTACATGGAGAAATTGATCTCTACAAGTTTGAGAAAATTCTGGAAATGTTTATGTACATTTCGCAATTTTTATACTGCATAGACATTTGGAACACTGATTCACCCAGTAAATGAAGTCCAATAAACTTGACATTTTTATTGGAGATCTAAGGTATTTTTAAGTGTTTTCTTACCAAAATTGGGTATTTTACAATTAGTATAACAGGGGTAATTAATTTCCAAATCAGCTAGCTCAAAGGAATTAATTGTGAAAATTCAGGGACTCTCACGTCAAACAAATTGTACAATGCAAAATAGAAATCTATATGAATCTACCAAAATTTATTGGGAATTATTTGATCAAGTCTACTAGGAGTAATTGAATTTAGAAATTTGCTCAAAATCTGGAATTATTTGGAAAAGGAAAAGTTGGAATTAATTCAATCCGGGTCCCACCCATTTAAAATGGGCCAATGATCACTGGGCCACACCGAGGGCCATTTATTTACCCACGCAGCCACACCAGATACGTGGCCGCAGCAGATCCGAAGGAAGGGAATTAGCCGGTGACACGCGGGGCGGCGGCCGTGGGTGGCGCGGCGTCGCACGCCCTCAAGGGCCACCGGAACTGCTCTCCCACACATCTCCCCACCTGGTACCGGCCGCCTATGCCTAAAAACATGCGCTGAGCACGTTGGAGTGGTTGGCACATGCGGCGGTGACCTGAACCTTATGCGCGACGGCGGCGGTGACCAGTCCAGCGAGGTCGAAAATGCTGCTCCGTGGCTCAAACTCCTTGTAAATTGATCAGAATGTTCCTAGCATCCTTGGGAAGATGAATGTAGTTAGTGAAATGGGTGGAATAGGCAGAAACATCAGCTTCGACAATGGACCGACGGAATTTCCCAAGGCGGCGGGGAAAACTCGAATAACTCGGCCGCGACTCGCTAGTTTCCGTTGATTCTTCATAGAGGTGAGCGCTAGGAGGTTCTGAACATAATACATAATGGGATTAAGGTATGGTTCTACCTAGAAAAAGAATCGAAGTGGAGACCTAGTAGCATTGTTACAAACTTGGCACTGGGAAAACCGGAAATACCGACGCTATACACTATACCAAGGTGCCAAATTTTGCAGGCATACTCAGTGAGCAAATACGCACCACTTTTCTTTGGAAGGTCAGGAATGATATGGCCTGTTATAGTCGGCGCAATGGAGAGATAGAGGAGGTCGTCGGGCTCCACTCTAAACGGCGGTGACGAAGCATCAAAATACCATGCAGATAAGCAGGGAATCAAGCAAGCGAATGGATGGGAAGGAAGAGCACAGGGTTGCACCCCCTTTCACAGTTGGGAACACGGTGAGACCATGCTTCATTTGGCCTGCAAAGGGAGAGCAAACACGGCGGTGATGCTGTGCAGCGGCGGGAGAGAAAACAGAGCGAGGCAGCTCTGTGCTTTCTCCACTTCGGCCAGAGAAGCAATGATAGGGATGGAGAGGGCTTTTAGGCCAAGCAGCTGCCTGCTTGCATGCAAGAACATCGCGGTGGCGATCCCTCCCGGCGTTGAAGCACGGGGACAGCAGAGAAATAGAGGACTCCGTCGGTTCAGGCAATGGGAAGGCTGAGCAGTGGGTCCCACCTAGATTCACCCTCATCCCTTCTCTGTTCCTTCAATTCTACATTTTTGTGGATAGGCTAAACAAATTATGTAGAATATGATTCTGGACTCAAAACTTTGATTCAATCAAGTTCCAATGAAAATCCCAATTCAAATTTGAATTTGAAAGAATTCAATGTTTCCACTGAGTTACGTAGAAAGTGTGCTTCAAAAATTTTGAAACTTTGCAGAGATGCTATTTGGAATATTTGTAAGCTAATGGTGAACTCTAATTTTTATTTTGTCGAGGTTTGAACAGGAGCTAGTCTAAATTTTTGGATTCCCTCATGCAGGGTAATCCTTTTTATTTTTGCCCATTTCCTCTTTATTTATTTTTCCCTTTCAAATTTTTAAGTCTCCTATCTGAACTTTGCACTATGAATTTCTGAGCTTTTACATCCCCCCTTAAAAGAATCTCGTCCTGAGATTACAATGAAAAAGACAGAGGTAAAAAGATTACCGGATATGAAACGATAACAAATCCGGATAATTTGATCGGAGATAGTCCTTGCTTTCCCATGTTGCTTCCTCAGCAGTATGGTTACTCCACAAGACTTTGTAAAACCATAACGTCTAGTTTCTTGTGGCGCGAGTCTTTTCATCGATAATCCAAATCAGTACTCCGAATAAGTGAGATCCGGTTGGAGAGATTCCATGCCTCAGATGTAGATTTCAGCTGGGGATTTAAGGCACTTCCACAGCTGGGAAATGTGGAATACATTATGAACACCAGCAAGCGATGCTGGTAACTCCAAACGTATGCTATGGGTCCGCATTTTTCAATGATGGCAAACGGACCGATGAATCTTGGAGCAAGCTTTCCCTTCACTCCGAAGTGGTGAATTCCATTCATCAGAGAGACATGAAGGTAAACATGGTCTGCGATGTCGAAGTGGAGAGGTCGATGTCATTTATCCGCATAGCTTTTCTGCCGAGATTGAGCAGCCTTGAGATTGCCTTGGATTACTCGCACTCATTCTTCGACTTCATTCACGAGATCAATGCCGTATATTACTCGCTCATCGGACTCACACCAGTTGAGTGGTCAGCGACATTTCCGACCATAGAGAGCTTCATACAGCGCAATCTTGATGTTAGCTAGATAGCCGTTGTTATATGAGAACTCCGCCAACGGAAAATGATCATCCCAATTTTTACCGTGGTGGACGGCACAAGCGCGTAGCATATCCTCAAGAACTTGATTCACCAGTCCAGTTTGACCATCGGTCTGCGGGTTATATGCGGAGCTTTTGATCAGTTTCGTCCCCAACAACGCGTGCATCTGCTCCAGAAGCGAGCAACGAACAGTGCACTGCGATCTGAAATAATTGCCCGGGGAACTCCATGCAAGCACATGATTCTTGCAATATATAACTCCACATATTTCTTGGCAATGTACTTTTTATGTACAGAGATGAAATGAGCTGATTTGGTTAGTCAATCGACTATCACCCAAATCGAATCTGTTTGTGGAACGTGAGAGGTAATCCGACAATGAAATCCATACTAATGTCCTCCGATTTCCAGGCCGGAATATTTAGTGGTTGCAGCTGTCCGGCTTTCCTCATGTGGTCAGCTTTCACCCGCCGACATGTATCACACTCGGATATGTACTTTGCATTCTCTCTTTTCATCCGTGTCCACCCAAATCTGTTTTTCAGATACCGATACATTTTGTTGTTGCCCAGAGGAATAGAGTACTTGGATAAGTGAGATTAATCCAAGATTTTCTTTCGAAGTTTCATGTCACGGGGTGCCACTCTACGGTCTTTGAACCACAGGGTACCATGTTCATCACTTCGGAAGCACTTCATTTCCCCATTCTTCATTCTCCTCCGAATGTGCAACATACCCACATCTTTCTTTTGAGCTTCTGTAATCTCCTCTCGTGTGGTAGGAATGACAGCAATATTATATAACGCTCCATATGGAACCATGTATCAACTCAGCTCGTCCTCGTCCATTGAAGTGATGGACGGATTATTGACGTGAGACTTGCGGCTTAGCGCATCGGCAACCACATTTGCCTTGCTGGGATGGTAGTTGTCGGAGTGTGATTCCGTCAATTCTCCCGGTACTACTGTTGGTAGCCCGCGGAGTTTGTAGTTTGGTTGTGGGCGCACAGAGATTCAGAACAAGGTGGTAAGTTGACACGAGGATTTACGTGGTTCGGGCCGCCTACGCATAATACCCTACTCCACGGGTGTGTTGCTGTTGTATTGAGCATCTGGGCGCTTGTGGGTGTGTGTAGAAGTGTGTCTCCGTCTGCCCCTTGTGTATCACTCGGCTAGTCCTTTTATAGTACAAGGACTGGTCGTTACATCATTAGCCTGGCCCGACATGTGGTCTTGGCGGTTACTAATGTTAATACACAATTAATGAGCTTAATTATCCTTAATAGCGTGGTAACATGCCTTGACAGTGGTGTTACTTGTATTAAGGGCCCTCTGATCATTTGCCATTAAGATAGCATTAATGGCACTTAATCAGGTCTTGAGATCTTTAATGTTCCTTGAAGGACCGAGCCGTTGGAAGTCCACCACTCTACCTGTTGAGGTTGAAGGTCCGACTATTGGACGCATGGCAGCTCCGGAGCTTACTGTCTAGGACGAGTAGGTCCGGTGCTGTTGTACACTTGTCGGTACTGGAGCTTCCCTCTGTCGGGGGTTAGGTCCGGGGGTGCCACATAGGTATCTCATCTGGAGCTTTCCCATGTAAGGAATGTAGCTCTGGTTTTATGATACACGTGGCGGCCCTAGGACTAACCATAGAAGGGAGGCAGGTCTGGTTCCGTATGACACGTGGGGCCTTTGGAGGTCTTCAACTCAGACATTTGAAGTTCCTTTGAACTCTTGGCAGTCCCAAAGGGTATTCAGTACGCAGGGTACCGACAATGGCCCCCCTGGGCCCACCTCTGGGAGAGACCTTTTGGATGAAGTCGTTCTGTCGGAGGTGGGTCCATCCTTCGGTTTTTGAGCCGTGTCTTCAAGGGTCTTTGGATGTGCCGTTGGCAGTAGTTCGCAGTTAAACCATCGTTGCGTGGCATATCCAGGATGAGGCAGGTGAGATCTGAGCGTGCAGATCACCCACAATAGAAGGTCGCTGGTTCCCGGTACGAAAACCGTATCGGTTCCGCGCGCCCTGTTAGGCCGCTGCCCTCGGGCTTCCCGCCTCTCATGATGACAACTGTTCTCCTGGGGTAAGGACCTCGACTTGATCGTCAGGGTGGACCCAGACCCCCTTGTCATTAGCGGGGTGAAGTTTTTGAACTGTATCATCGGCTCCTTTACAATTTCCATCCAAGCGTTGCGGGAGCTTACATAAGAAGTAAAGCGCGCACCGTTTGAGGATTCCTTACGCCTTAATTTGAACATGCGCTCGAATCCTCCAAACTTTTGCTTGCTTTTCATCTCTCACCCTGATGTGCTGTGATGAAGTTGGGACTCCCCAAGAGCCGCATTGGGAGCAAGAAGGAGTTGTCTAGGGTTCAGACCTACATGGTTTGGTCCATGTACTTCCTTGGGTACGCCATGGCGGGTTTGATCCTGCCTTTCTCCACTTTCTTTTTGATGCTGCTAGATTTCTATGGTCTGCAGCTCCACCATCTTGGCCCCCACTCAATCTTGCTGGTGGCGACTTTCGTCCACTTTTATGAGATGTGAGTGGGTGTGCCCCCTTGCGTGGAGTTGTTCCATACTTTCTTCACTGTCCACCACACTGGGAAGAGTGATGAGTTCATCGGCTTCTACTACTTCATGAAGCAAAAAAACTTCCCCCTCAAGTACTTGAGGTCCTTTCCTTCCGGCAAGTGGGACGATTGGAAGAAAGACTAGGTGGTCATCGCCGTCGAGGGACACGAGAGGTTGGAGCTGACTGAAGGCCTCCCCGCGTTGACACCGACATTTGGAGTGATGTGCCGGAGCTGTCGAGGGAGTACAGCCCCATTCTGGACAGAATCCAGGAGCGTATCGAAGGTGGGTTGACCCCCCAAATGGTCTTCGACAACTTCTTGACAAACAAGTGGGCCCCGCTGAGGGCTAGAGGGTGGCCTGCCTGGGCCTTCAACAGTGAGATGGATACCAACCGCATTGAGGTTGGTTTGGGCACCAACATGAACGGTGAAGCCTTGAAGACCCATCTCAAGAAGTTCCAGCCTAGGAACATCAGCCCTGGCGACGTGTCTCCACCGGCGGCCTTCCTTCCCCTGAATATGATACCAGAGGAGTGCAGAGAGCTCCAGAGGAAGATGCCGCTGTTGGATGACATGGGTCGGATGGAGAGGCGATCAACGTCTGGGGTGGCGTGGAGCTTTAGTGGGTGGCTCCACTCCCGCCCCGAAGCAAAGAATTGAAGTCGTAGGCAAGGGCAAGGAGTTGGACGAGCCCTCGAGCCACAAGAGGAAGTTGAAGCACTCTGACAGGAGGTCCGTCAGACCTGATCCTTCCGCAACAGCTCCTTCTCCCCGACGAGGGAGGTCTTCGTCGGCGACTCCTACTCCAGCATCGGCGTCTCCCCGGGATGCCAGCTCCAGCCATGTGACTCCGGTACCAGGGCCAGTTAAGGACTCTAGGTCTGAGGGTCCTTCTCAGTGGAGGGGGGCTTCAACCAAGACGTTGCTGACGGCGGCTACAAGCTACGGGGAGCCTTCCGTAGCTACTATGCCAGTGGCAACAGGGTCCAGGCCTCAGCGTCCGGTGAAGAGGTTTCGCGCTAGCTTGAGCGAAAGCCTTCCAAGGTAAATTTGATTTTTTACCTCAGTTGGTTATTTTGAGTTTCTTCGTCCTTCATCCACACGGTACCCAAGAAAGGGGCTGAAGCTCTGGTTCCTGCAACAGCGGCTGATGCTGTGCAGGTGGAGGCTCTAGCTCCAATCCCAGCGCCGCCCCAAGAGGTGGCTGAGGCTGCGGCAGCTCCAGCGCCAGCTGTTGTGGTACTTTACCTCGAGTCATCCCCTGAAGCTCCCGTGGTAGCGCCGGACCACGGGAATGAAGATGTACTAGCGGCACCAGCTCCGGAGGTTGAAGCTCCAGTTTTGGATGCTGTAATGATGGACGCTTCAGCCTCAGAGCTGGAGGTAGCTCGAGTTCTGGCCCTAGAGACGGATGTTGTTGAAGCCCTGACGACGGAGTTGGGTGTTGATGAAGTTCCGGTGCCTGAGCCAGTTGTCGCGGAGGTGCCTGCCCCCGAATTGCTAGTGGTCGAAGTGTCGGCTCCTGAACCGACAGCGGAGGAGGCACCAACACCGGAGCCAGAAGTGGCCTCAGGTCCGGCCGAATCTTCAAAGTCTGCCCCGGAGGTGACATTTCTGGAGGTACCCGCACCTGAGCCAAGGTGCCAAGATGAAGCGACCATTCCTCTGCCTGAGGGACCGGTTGCTGATGATCTAGCGGCGGGACCTTTGGAGCCAAATCCGGAGGTAGACACTTCCGTTGCAGGACCTTCCTCGGCCGTGACCGAGGCTATCCCAAAGGGCGCCCCTAGTGCCGCGGAAGCTCAGGGGACCGCTCTTGTAGAGTGGGACTCGATTTTTGTTACGGAGAACCTGCTGGAGCCAGCGGAGAAGACCCCAATAGGTCTGAAGCCAATCCCTTTGTCGCTGTCTATCGACAATGCCTGCTCCAGCCTTCGTCAGGTCCAGCTGGCCTTTTACCACGACAGCAAGGCCCTCGAGGAGGAGTTCCAAACCGTTAGGAGGTGGCGCAACCGGATCCAATTCGAGACCAAGCTGGTGTAGACGAGGCTAGCCGACAACAAGGAGTGGGTGAAAAGGGAGAAGGTCCAATTGGAGTACTGGGGTCAGCTGCTGGATAAGAGGGAAAGCATGGTGCGATCCCTTGACAACTAGTCCCGAGCCATCCACGAGCAGGACATGGCTGCTAATGAAGCGGTGAATGATCGCCAGGAGAAGCTCAGCGCTATCCACGACAGCCTCGTCAAGCACCGGGAGGCTCTTGAGGAGCAAGAGAAAATGCTCGAAGATGAAGAGCAAAACCTCCTGGGGCTGCGGGATGACCTCGTGATGAGGGAGTAGGAGCTTACTCGGAGGCTGACTCTGGGTGACAAGAGCCTCGTGGAGTGCACCAAGAAGCTGTAGGAGCGCTGCGAGAAAGAGGAGAAGAAGGCTTGGCAGCGGGGACAAGACCTCACCAAGAGAGAGAATGAAATTGCTGCCAGAGAGAAGAAAGTGTGGGCCCTGGAGAAGGGCTAGGTCAACCGCCAGAACAAGATCCACCTCCGGGAAGAGGAGCTTGGTAAACTCGAAAGTCAGGTTGCTGAAAAGATTCAGCAGAACGCCAAAGAGGTCAAGCGCCTTGCCCGGGAGGATTCGGAGCCTGCGGCGACCAAGAGGTCCTTGGAAGAGGTGCGAGGCTCAAGGGCTGTGGAGTCCCAACAAGTTTGGGACTTCTTGGGCAAAGCCAATAACGCGCTGACACCACTGGGTTTTAGTCCCGTGCGCCCGGACGACCCGGAGCCAGAGCTGGACCTGGTGTTGAAGGCGTTGAGCTCGACGGGCAGCAAACTCACTAAGATGTGCAATGTCATCGTGGACCAGTTGGAAACCGAAGGACAATCCTTTGCGAAGAACGTTACAGAGTACATGGTGACGTGCTACACAAGACAGGATCCTCACTTCCTACTAGACCCGGTGCTTGAAGGCCCCATCGATGGCGAGGGAGATGCCACCAAGGCCAGCGTGTTGGAGGTTGCCCAGAAGGTTGCCTCATACTTACGTAGGATCTAGGACTTTCTCTTTGTAGCTCCTTCATGTATCTTCTCTTCCTTTCCTCAATTTTGTAATCTCTTGTCTCTAGATTAATGAAATCCAAGAGTTTTATGAATTTCATTTTTTTTCTTTAACACCTTTGTCCCACTTGGCCCCCTGGTAGATGTCCACAATTTGATTGTGAACATGTACCCAGAGCATGTAGCATTTTGTTGAAGACTTGCATGCTTCGAACTTGTAGTTTGTAGATCCGAAGTCATCGATAGTAGGGGCCCCCTGAGGTTGTCGGAGCAAAGTAGCTCCGGTAGTGACCCTTGTCAACATGTAGAGCGTCGACAGTTAGTCCTCTGGGGTTGTCGAAGCTTGGTAGCTCCGGCAGTGACCACTGTCAACACGCGGTGCGTCGACAGCAGACCCCATTGGGGAGTCTTCCCACCATCTTTTCTTCACGTTGACGGCTGGCCCCCTAGATTTGCTGGAACTTGGTAGCTCTGGCGACGCCTAATATCAATGTTTAAAACATCGATAGCGGGCCACCTTAAGGGGTGTCAGAGCTTTAACAGCTCTGGCCTTATCCACCATCATCATGAGATCTTTGTTCTTCCAGCACACTGAAGTCAAGAAAAACAGTAAAACCTATTTCTTATCTATAACTTGTTTGTGGCTTACTATTCTCGAAAGAAATTTTTAGGTCAAGCGCGATTCTATATACAATCAAGTGCATTTGCTTATGTGATTCAGGTCCAATTGTTTCCTGGACTCACCAAAATTCGGCCTGCCGGGGTGTAGGTAGAGTGGCACGCTTAGGGTGCAGGACCAGGCTAAGTCGATAGCACACTCCGAACCTAGATTGGATTGGCGGCATTTAGACGAGTAGGCCATTCAACAATGTTAAGACCCGAAAGAATTACCAATGCAACTTGTATCATACATGAATTGGTCAAGTTAAAGTTTCTTGAGGATTGCACAACTTTGTTATAGACAAGAAAGAGAAAAATAAAAAATATTGAGCCTGTACAAAATAAATGCACGTGGAGTATATTTTGACATAATGATGTCTTTCATTATAGGTCCGGGGTACAGGTGAAACAATTATACTCTTAGGGTACGGAACTAGGCTAAGTGTTTCACATTTCTCGTTTGACCCAAGGTAGCTAGCTACACTTTTAGTTCCGAGACTGTGACAAGTGTTGCTTGAACTTTGCGGACCTTCCGGGAAAGGTCCGGCTGTTCCCCCGGAGGGGCTACCCGACTCTATACAATGACGCTATAACATACATCACATGTAACTACAGACTCACCTCCGTGATATTAAGTGTAAAACTTACGGAGGTGCTCAATGTTCCAAGGATTAGGGAGCGGTGTCCCATCCTCGGTTGCCAAGCAAACGCATCCAAGACGGGATACTTTGATCACTCGGAAGGGTACTTCCCAGCTGGGGGAAAGTTTGTTTAACCCTTCTCGAGTTTGTATTCTCCGTGGCACCAGATTGCCTTCCTCGAGCTGTCGGCTATGAACATGCCTTTTGTGATAGCGCCGATCGGGCATTCTGAATAGCTGCTCGACACCTTCCCTCTTCAACGAGGTCAAGGTCTTCACACCGGAGCTGGTCCTGCGTGGCATCATCGAAGGTCCAGACCCAGAGCAACCCCAAGGTGATTTCCAGAGAAAGGACTGCTTCAGCTTCGTACACTAGGAAGAAGGGTGTCTCTCTAGTTGAACGATATGGAGTTGTCCTGTTTGCCCACAAGGTGGGCGGAAGCTCTTCGATCCAGTTGGCTCCATGTTTTTACAGGTGCTCATATGTGCGCGTCTTGAGTCCTTTTAGGATTCTTGCATTTGCTCTCTCAGCTTGGCCATTGCTTGCCAAGTGAGCTACAAAAGCGTAGCTGACTTGAATGCCGAGGTCTTCGCAATATCCTTGGAATGCAGAACTTGTGAATTGGGTCCCGTTGTCAGTTATGATCTTGTTTGGGACTCCAAATCTGCATACTATGGACTGCAAGAAATTGATGGCTGATTGCTTGTTTATTGTCACAACTGGAGTTGCTTCCGACCACTTGGTAAACTTGTCGGGCGCGACGTACAGGAACTTGTAACCTCCGACGGCTCTTGGGAAAGGTCCCAAGATATCCATCCCCCACACAACGAATGGCCATGTAGGAGGTATCATTTGTAGAGGTTGAGCTGGTGTGTGAATTTGCTTTGCATGGAATTGGCATGCTTCGCATTTGTTCACTAGCTCAGTTGCATCCTGGATGCTGTAGGCCAGTAAAAACCATGCCGGAAGGCTTTACCGACCAACGTGCAGGAAGACGTGTGGTTCCCACACTCGCCTCCATGGATTTTTGCGAGAAGCTCGCGGCCTTCTTCCCTTGGAATGCACCGCATTAGGACGGTGTTGGCACCACGCCGGTAGAGATCCCCTTCTACCAGTGTGTATCTTTTGGCCAATCTGACTATTCGGTCAGTGGATACATTATCTTTAGGAAGGAAGTTGTCTTTCAAGTAGCTCCGGATCTCCAAGATCCATGCATCAGAGCTAACTTGAGCATTTGAGTCTTGGGTGCTGGGTTGCTCGGATCTTTCTGCAGCACCTACGACCCTTGATGGACGCCATGGTAACAGGGCAATCAGGAATGCCAGCTTCGAGGTGCTGTTCATGCCCCCTTCGCTCAGTTTGGTAAGCTGAGCTGTTGGTCTTGACAATCTTCGGACGAAGGTTCCATCGAGAGCCGGAGCTTCGGTTGAAGCTTTTGTCGAGAGTTCGTCGGCTTCAGTGTTGTTGAGATGCTGGACATGGCAAAGATCCAGGACGTCGAAGTCCTTCTGAAGCTTCTGGACTTCAAGTAGGTATGCAACTAGTTAAGGGTTGTTGCAGCAGCATTCACCTTTGACATTTTTTATAATGAGCTGCGAATCACCCTTTACCAACAGCTGCTTGACACCATATGGTAGTGCCACTTTGAGCCCATAGATTAGTGCTTCATACTCCGCCATTTTGTTGGTCGCCTTGAAGTCAACGTGAACCATGTATTTGACCTTCTCCCCGGTCGGAGCGAGGAGAAGGACTCCAGCTCCGGCCCTCTGCTTCTGCATGGAGTCGTTGAAGTAGAGAGTCCAGTGAGGCTCGATGAAGACCGGAACCTTGGGTTCTGGCTTCTTCTCACTGGGGCCCCCAGGGTTTGATGTGAAGGGGGTCCATTCCGCCACGAAGTCCACCAGTGCTTTACTCTTGATCGCTTGTCTTGGGACGAATTCAAGATCGAACTCGGCCAGTTCCACTGCCCACTTTGCAATGTTCTCAATAGAGTTGGGGTTATGCAAGATTGCGTGCAGTGGATAAGAGGTTATCACTGCAAACTTGTGAGCTTAGAAGTAGTGTCGAAGCTTCCTAGAGGCAATAAGAACTGCGCAGAGCAGCTTATGCACCTATAAATACCGAGTCTTGGCTTCATGGAGTACTTGACTAATGAAGTACACTAGGCTTTGGACTGTCCAGACGCTCCCAGAGGGGCCCGAAGCTTCCTACTCATCAACCTTGACCCTCCCGGAGGGGTCCAGACCTTCTTCTGGGACCTCCAGGTTCTTGCTTGAGGAACCCGAAGCTTCTTCTGAAGTGACCCAGACCTTCTTGGAAGGGTCCGGATTTTGTTGCTCAGTAACTCCTTCATTTGAAGGAGGTTGATCCTCTGGCCTCTCACCTTAAGGATCCGAGTCTGGGGCTGGGACCCAGACTCGCCTTCAGCTAGCTCCGGATCTTCCCGGAGGGGTCTGGACTCCTAAAGTGGGTATGGTTCTGGTCTTTCTGCAACCAGGACCATGTTGACAACTTCGTCAGTTGCCGAAATGTAAAGCAGAAGTGGCTCACCAGGATTCGGAGCTACCAAAGTTGGTAGAGTGGTGAGGAGCTGCTATAGCTCTGGGAAAGCCTTTTCTGCTTCTTCAGACCATTGGAATGGTCCAGACTTCCTCAATAATTTTAAGAAGGGTAGCGCCCGTTCTGCCAGTCTTGAGATGAACCGGCTGAGAGCATCTAGTCACCCAGTCAGCTTCTAGACGTCCTTGATGTGGGCTGGTGGCCGCATGTCTTCAATAGCTTTAATCTTTGACGGATTCGCTTCTATTCCTCTGTGGTTCACCAAGAAGCCAAGAAGCTTTCCAGAGCTAACCTTGAAGACACACTTGTCTGGGTTCAGCTTCGTGCGTGTGACTCACAACTTGTCAAAGACAGATTGCAAGGTGTCAAGGAATGACTCCATGTCTTGATCTTGACGACGATGTCATCAACGTACACTTCCACTACATCTGTGATGAGCTCTCCAAAAGTTTTGTACATAGCTCGTATAAACGTTGAAGCAGCGTTTTTGAGATCAAATGGCATGGCAGTCTGACAGTATAATCCATCTACTGTGATGAAGGAAGTATGCTCTTCATCTTCCCTAGACATTCTGATATTATGATACCCAGAATATGTGTCAAGGAAACACGGTAATTCACACCCGGAGGTGGAATCCACTATCTGATCTATTCTAGGTAGTAGCAATTGATCCTTTGGACATGCCTTATTCAGTGTAGTGTAGTCGATACACCTCCGAAGCTTCCCCCTGGCCTTAGGTACAACGACTGGGTTTGCTAGCCATTTTGGGTGGAAGACTTTTTGGATGAATCCAGCTTCGAGCAACTTCTTCACTTCTTGACGTATGATGTTCTATCGCTCTACTGATTGCTTATGAGGCTTCTGATGTACAGGCCGAGCATCCGGATAAATCTTCAGATTGTGCTCAATCACTTCGCTAGGGATCCCAGGCATTTGTGATGGTTGCCAGGAAAACATGTCAACTTTAGCCCGGAGGAAAGTGATGAGCATGAGTTCCTATTTGTCATTCAAACATCCCGATATACGGGTGGTCTGAGCGACATCAGAACCAATTTGGACGACTTTGACGGGAATGTCAGTGTCGCCGCTTGGTTGCACACGAGGTGCGGAGGTTGAGCCTCGATGATGAATGCTCGGAGGCTTCAGAGCTTGCTCCTTTCTGGATTCTTCCTCCTGTGCTGTGGCAAGCACGTGGAGTTCTTCCAGAGTAATAACTCCGGTAGTGCGATCTCCGCGGATCCGGATAACACCTGCTGGTGTTGGCATCTTCAACACCAAGTAGCCATAATGAGCAGCAGCCATGAATTTATACAAGGATGGCCTGCCTAAGATGGCATTAAATGGAAAGTTGATCTGCGCCACGTCGAAGACCAACTTCTCAGTCCTGTAATTCTCCCGAGTCCCAAAGGTCATCGGGAGAGTAATGGCACTGAGTGGAGTTATGGCCCCCGGACCTACTCCAGAGAAAGGTCGGGAGGGGCGAAGATCCGAAGGTCGAAGCTGAAGCTTGACGAAGGCTTCAAAGCTTATGAGGTTCAGACCCGAACCTCCGTCCACTATCACGTGGTGGAGCTAGATGTTGTTGATGGTCACTGATGCCATCAGAGAAAGTTGACCAGCTCCGATCATGTTCTGTCGGTAGTCTGAAGCATCGAAGGTGATGACAGTGTCCATCCACTTCCGGTGCGGCTACGCCCTAGCTGTGGGAGCTACTGAGGCCATGTCCCGCCGCATTGTCTTGAGGACATGACGGGAGGTGATGTCCCACGATCCACCGAAAATGGTGTTCATGGTCTTTCGATGCTCGTTGTTGGAGATGTCGGAATAGTCGTCGATGGAGGTGTAAACAACCTTCAAGACCTTTTTGGGGTCCTGAAAGCCTAACTCCTCTTCAGCCGGAGCTTCGTCGACTTTTTGTTTTCCTTCCCTTTGACGGAAAGGAACTTCTTCCCAACGCTTGTTGTAGCACTCGGCAAGGTTCTGGACCTCTCAGCAGCCTTCTAGGTTGTGGCTATTCGTCTTGTGTATGGGACACCACATCTTGGAGCTACCACCGTCTTCAGACGACAGCCAAGGTCGTTTCTCAGGGCGTGGCCCCCGACCACCCAGAGCTGCGACAACAGCGGTAGTGGTTGTGCCGGCCGACATCTTCTACTTGCCGTTGGACTTTTTCTTCTTCTTTCCACTCCCAGAGGTAGTGGCTTCACCCTTGGAGGACTTTTTGTTGTCCTCCGAAGGTGTTTGGGAGTGCATTTCACGGCCCTCCACAGCTTTGGCACACTTGTCCGACAAGCTGAAGAGTTCCGTGATGCTGGTGACTTCCTTGGTCGCCAGCTTCTCTAGCATCTTCTTGTCCCGCACGCCTTGTCTGAACGCCACAATAAATGAGGTGCTTGAGATAGAAGGAATGGTGTTTCGTACCTTGGAGAACCTTTGGATGAAGGATTGTAGGGACTCTCCCCCCTTGCGCTTGAAAGCAGAAAGGTCTAGTTTCGTGCCTGGTCGGGTATATGAACTCCCAAAATTGGCGGTGAACTGTTGGCACAGTTCTGCCCAACTATTAATGGAGTCGGGCAGAAGGCTCATGAACCAAGACCTGGTGGTCCCAGTTAAAGCCACAAGGAAATAGTTGGCCATCATGGCCACGTTGCCTCCAGCCGCAAGGATTGCGGTGGAGTAGATTTGGAGAAATTCGGCGGGATTGACAGTCCCGTAAAATTTCTCCGGCAAGTGAGGCCGGAACATCTGCTGCCATCTGACCATGCGTAGGTGCATGGCCAGGGCAGAACAACCTCCTCCTACTCCCTCAGGAGCAGGGCTGTCCCAAGCCTCTCGCCTCTCGCGAGCACGCTCGACGTGGACGTGGCCGTCCTGTTGACGATAACGATGATCGAGCTCCGTCCGGAGGTCGTGAGTCGAAAGCCTTGTTACCATATGAGTACGATGCGCCCCAGAAGGCAGCAATGTCTCCTGTTGAGACGCAGCACGCCTCTTGTGCTGTGAAGCATGCGGACCAAGTCTACCTGACACGGTCCGATGCTGCGATGGCGCCCGCCCAAAGGGGGGAGGACCTTGATTGCTGATGCCATCGGCTGCTGCAGCAACCAGATGTTCCACATCAGCTCTCCACTACTCCATCGCACCCTGGGGTGCTCCTGGAGGCGATGGACATTGGAGTAGAGCGCATGTGACATTAATCCCATGTTCAGGGTTGTTGTTCGCCGATGCAATGACCGACGCAAATGCCCCATCTTGACGTCCAGCTTGATTCGTAGGAGCAGATGGTGGCGGCGGTGGCATGACTCCTGCTAGAGCCACAGCACCTGCTGGCTACTGCATGTTGGATGGATTGCCTCCAGCAGGTTGCACAGCGTGGTTACCGTTGGATGATCCAGCAGTAGAGTTCACCATGTTTGAATCTCGGGCACCCCCTACCTGGCACGCCAACTCTCGGAGTGTGATTCCGGCAATTCTCATGGTACTACCGTTGGCAGCCCGCGGAGTTTGTAGTTCGGTTGTGGGCGCGCAGAGATTCCGAACAAGGTGGTAAGTTGACACGAGGATTTACGTGGTTCGGGGCGCCTGAGCATAATACCCTACTCCACGGGTGTGTTGCTGTTGTATTGAGCGTCTAAGCGCTTGTGGGCATGTGTAGAAGTTTGTCTCTGTCTGCCCCTTGTGTATCACTCGACCACTCCTTTTATAGTACAAGGACTGGTCGTTACATCGTTAGCCTGGCCCGACATGTGGCCCTAGCGGTTACTGATGTTAATACACAATTAATGAGCTTAATTACCCTTAATAGCGTGGTAACGTTCCTTGATAGTGGCATTACTGGTATTAAGGGCCCTCCAATCGTGTGCCATTAAGATATCATTAATGGCACTTAATCGGGTGTTGAGGTCTTTAATGTTCCTTGAAGGTCCGAGCCGTTGGTAGTCCACCACTCTGCCTGTTGAGGTTGAAGGTCCGACTGTTGGACACGTGGCAGCTCCGGAGCTTATTGTCTTGGACGAGTAGGTCCGGTGCTGTTGTACATGTGTCGGTACTGGAGCTTCCCTCTCTCGGGGGTTAGGTCCGGGGGTGTCACACAGGTATCTAGTCCGGAGCTTTACCATGTAAGAATGTAGCTCCGATTTTATGATACACGTGGCGGCCCTAGGACTAACCATAGAAGGGAGGCAGGTCCGGTTCCATATGACACGTAGGGCCTTTGGAGGTCTTCAAATCATACAGGTGAAGTTCTTTTGAACTCTTGGCAGTCCCAAAGAGTATTCGGTACGCAGGGTACCGACACTAGTGAATTTCAATCTCATAATCTTTGATCAGCTCTAACCATCTTTGTTATTGCATATTCAACTCCTTCTGAGTGAAGATATATTTGAGGCTCTTGTGATCGGTGTAGAGATGCACTAGGTTTCCCAATAACTAATGCCTCCAAATTTTTAAAGCGAGCACCACGACAGCAAGCTCATGGTCATGAGTTCGATAATGCTGCTCATGAGTTCGAAGCTCCCGTGAGCCATATGCAATCACACGGCCTGCTTGCATTAACACGCAGCCGAGACCAATGCCAGGCACATCACAATAAACGTCGAATGATTTGGTCGTATCCGGCTGAGCTAGCACTGGGGCTGTTGTGAGATGCTTTACTAATGCTTGAAATGCATCCTCACATGCCTTGCTCCAAATATATTTGGTCCCCTTTTTCAGCAGCTATGTCATTGGTTTAGCGATTTTTGAGAAGCTCATAATGAACATCCAATAATATCCCGCTAACCCTAGGAAGCTGCAAACTTCGTGAACGGACTTTGGAGACTCCTATTTCAGCACTTGCACAATTTTGCTTGGATCAACAACGATACCCTCTGCTGAAATAATGTGACCAAGAAATGGCACTTGGCTGATCCAAAACACGCACTTACTTAATTTTGCATACAGTTTATGATCTCGCAATCGTTGAAGCACGATATGCAAGTGTTTGTCGTGTTCTTCCTCCAATCTAGAATAAACCAGAGTATCATTGATGAAGACCACGACAAACTTTTCCAACTCCGGCATGAATACCGAATTCATGAGGTACATAAAGTGAGCCGACACGTTGGTAAGTCCGAACGAAATGACAAGATATTCATAGAGCCCGTATCTTGTCGAGAATGCCATCTTTTGTATATCCTCCAGTCGGATTTTTATTTGATGGTATCCGGACCAAAGATCCATCTTCGTGAAAACCTTAGCACCCACTAACTGATCGAATAAAATATCAATGCGTGGTAGTGGATACTTGTTCTTGATCGTCATGGCGTTGAGAGGACGATAGTTCACACATAGACGTAATGTCTTGTCCTTCTTCTTGTCAAACAATGCGGAGCAGCCCCAAGGTGATGAACTTGGGCGTATGAGACCATTGATCAGAAGGTCCTTCAAATGCTCCTTTAATTCCGCCAACTCATTTGGTGTCATCCTGTACGGCCTTCGAGAAATAGGCGTGGTTCCCGGAATAAGTTCAATCTTCAACACGATATGCCTATCCGGTGGCATACGCAGAAGGTCGTCAGGAAACACGTCTGGATATTCACGGTCAACACAAATGTCCTCAAGCTTTGTGGTTTCCATGTTGTATGTGACTGGAATTTTTTGGATAAGGCGGTCTAGAATGAGAGTGTGTGGTTCATATAATGGAGAGTTTAAATGGACCACACATGGAATGATGTCGAGAACAGCACCATGACGGTGTAGCCACAACATTCCTAAGATGACATCGAGCTTTTGACCCTCTAATCTAATTAGAGAAGACCGATAAATATTCCCACCCATCTTAACTTGTGCTTTATGGACTTTTATGTCCGCTGCTATTTTCCCACCCAGAGAGCAAATCAAATATCGAATTTCTGTGGGAGTGATAGATAATTGATGCTTGACAACATATGATCGGCTAATGAAATTATGGGTGGCACTGGAGTCAAAGAGTATGACTACGGGATTTTGGAATAGAGAAAACGTACCTGCGAGGACGGGTTTTCCTTCCGGCACATCTTCGATGGCTATGTGGTGGACGTTACTGGGTTTTGGTGTTGGTTTCTTGGGCTGGTTGCGTGGCTGATTTGCACTCCGATATGGTGCTTGCGCGCTGCCTTGTAGCTGTTTGGGGCAGACCCTTGAAAAATGCCCGACGCGGCCACACGTGTAGCATGTGTATTGTGTCGGGTTCCCGCCAAGCTATGGACGGAATCCCAGTGCACATGGTCGAGGTGGATACGCACATGGGACCATCCTTTTCTGCTGCTGCTTCTGCTGTGGAAATGTCGGTTGGAAACGCGGCGCGTTGAAAGAACGACCGCAGAACTGCTGCGGTTGCGCCGGTGGCTGCCATCGCTGACCAGATGGTGAGCAACACACCAAGCGGTACTTATATGGACCACCACTGCTGCTGCTCGATGGCGCGCTCTGTTTCCTCTCATCAGAAATGAGCTCGCTCTGAGCATCTTCTTGCAGTATCGCGGCGTTGACGATGTCGTTGAAGGTGCTGCGATTGCATTGTGCGAGTTGGACCTTCATCTTAGGATTAAGGCCTCGAAAAAATGTATCTCGCTTCTTATCTTCCGTCCCCACATAATATGGCACGTAGTGCGCCAAATGTTTGAACGCGCAGGATTATTCATGAGCAGTCCTCCCACCTTGCTTCAGCTCCAGAAATTCCTGAAGCTTTCTCTTTATGATACCGGGAGGTATATGGTAGGTGCGGAACGCCTCTAGGAATTCGGTCCAGGTGACCGCATGACCAGCCGACAGTGACGCGATGTAGTTCACCCACCAAGCACCGGCAGATCCCTGAAGCTGTTGCGCTGCAAACAGTGCCTTCTGCTGTTCGATGCATCATAGCAAACCCAACTTCACCTCAAGAGTGCGGATAATGTTATCCGCCTTCAGAGGCTCCTCGGCCTCCGTTAAGACTGGTGGATGCGTTGCCAAGAAGTCCAAGTACGAACTCTGTTGGGCTGGCATTGCCCATTGTTTTGTCGCCCCCCTTGACGGGATGAATTCTGCACCAACATCCGCAGCAACTCGGTTTGCTCATCGCGCGAGCCGAGTGCTGCGGCCAGAATCTCCGCGAGAGACCGTGGAGGTTCAGGTGGTTGTGGTGGAGGAGCCTGCTGCTGCGGTGTCGTGGTTTGCTCCTGGGTCGGAGATTAATCCTCCCGACCCCGGTTAGAGCCTCCCATCTCCGGCATAGAGCGTGTACGCACCATTCTGCACCCACACGATTTAAAAATCAGCAACATGTTTGTTTCCTTCATACAGTCCATACCATAGTAGTGCGAGCATTTACAATGTGATAATTGCATAACTTTCACATATATTGATAAAGTGCAAACTTTATACAAGAGATATTATCTCATGACCAAGTTTACAGTAGTGAACTCCAAGATGACAGACTCCCACTACGGAAGTGCATCTCAACTATACTTTGTCTCCATGAGACATCATACCCACATTGTCATCCCATACACACTTACTACTATTTCTAATATGATACAAACATGTCTACAAAATAAACACGTGCAACCGTTAACTACACGTTGCCCCGTGATGGCAGTAGTGCTGCCCCATCCTACTCCAATTCATCCTCGTCGGCGAAGTCGAGTATATCAGGATCTTCCTCCTCCTCAGAACACAGAAGCACCTGCTTGCCCATGTTCAGCGACATGTCCTCAACCGGTGGATACACGACTGGTTGCGGCAAGTGTGCCTCGGCCTCCAACAAGTTATCCTGAAGTTGGCCTGCCTTGAATTCCCAACCTTGAGCTTCTTCAATGGCTTCATCTTGTTCCTCGATGATCACCGACAGCTGCTCTTGCTGTTGCTGCCCCACCAGTTGACTCGCCTGCAATTCACCATGAGCTTGCTGCAGTTCCTTGCGAGTCCGCCTCAGTTCAGCGCGAGCTTTCCACAGTTTAGTGCGAGTGCGATCCAGCTGATTCTTGCATTGATTCAACCGATGATTTGTCGGAGCCAGGAACGAACGTTTGTTCTCATTGATGTAATCAAGAGTGTCATCTCGTTCAATCGCTTGCCTCAAGGCTTCGACCTACTGCTGAAGGATTGCACTTTGTGTAAGAACCACCACGCTGGATGCAGCGGCATACGTCCCAAGTGTTGTCAATGTCGTGTCGCGTCCGGTTGATAGGCCTCAACCACAAGATGTTGCCAATCAAGACCAGCTGCACCACAGACTGGGAGAAGATAAAATCGTGTCCCAGCCATTGCATCTTGATGAAGCTCACAAAGCTTCATAAGCGCTTCGCCCGCTGCGATGGCCCACGTGTCCTCCAAATGAGCTCCCAGTGTAGTGACCGAAAAATGAGCCCATCCATAAAGACGTGGACTAGCAGGGACGTCGACCAGGATGGTGCATGACAATATTCCTCTGTCGACCGCCTCTTGACCCCAATAGCCTGGCATTTCGATGAAGCCAAACTGTTGGAGCACTTCCCGTAGCATGATCGGAAAGTCCGGACGGTTGGCGCACGTGGAGAACACCCATCCGTCCGGCAATAATAGCATCACATCCTCCATCTATAAAAGAAGCATTTCAATGAGTCAAATACTCAAATTCAACAAACTTTGTTGAGAAACGAATCATGGATGTGATAATTGAATTATGAAAGTGAATTCAAATTCAAATGCCAAATAAACATAACACTGGAATTTTGTCTCAGTTTCTGTTCATTCTGACCAGTCTGGAAAATTCAAAATTTTCATCCAGTTAGAGGCACATCCAGGACTTGGGCTAAATTACAAAGTTGTAGTACACTCAATGTAAAATCCCAGTTTTCCTTATTATCATGTTTAGTACCAATTGGTTTTCAACCATAGTGAAGATCAATTATGGTTGTACACATAAACTTGATATCATCAATAATCTTCTTTCACTCATACTGAAATTTTAGTAACAATAGGAATGAACTTCACAAATGACCTTAGAATAATTTAATTGACCTTTCTACAAATTTAGGAAGCTATTGAATAAAATTTCTATGGCAAATTACTATGCAGTACTAATATATTCAAATTAATTTGAATATAGCACTGTACATTTAGGCCCTGCCAAAATATTCAAATCTGAGGCTATAAATTTTTCCATGACCTCATAGTATTCCAAATAAACTTCCTACAAAGTTTCATGATTTTTGAATTCCATTTGCTATTTTATTTGAGACGCTTAGAAAATTCAAGCCATGTTTAGGGTAAAAATTTTGAATTCTGTTCAACTCATTTGAACATCAAGATTTGAACACACCATCATCGTCAGCTTAACTTGCTTGACTTATTCCCAATGTTTCACAATTTTGGAAACTCATTTGCTATTTAATTCGGTGAGCCCATTTAATTTCATTCAATTTCAAATTTAAATTTGAAATTCAAATGAAACTTGACCAAATTCGAAATTCAATTTCAGAGTCAAGTTCCATTGAGCATCCCCACAAAAATCTAGAATTTTTGGATCAAGTTTGGTATGAGAATTAAAGTTGCCGAGAGAGGAAGATGATAAGGGGCGGTGGGACCCACTGTCAGACTCACACACTCGGTTGAACCGACGGACGTGCTCTGTATACGGCTGTCCCCGCCGGTTGACGTCGGGAGCGCTCGCCACCGCGACACGGCATGCAAGCAGGCAGCTGCGTGGCCTAAACACCCCCTGTCTTATAAATACCCGTCCCCTAGCGATCAGCGTCGAGCTCCATCTCAGCATCGCCCCGCCGTCGCCCAACAACGCCATTTCCATTAACTCCCGGTAAGCACCTCGGTCTTACTTCTATTTCCTTCGATGCAAACAGGAAAGTTGGCACCAAGTCTGTGCTCTATCTTCTAAGCCAACTCGCTTAGCGTTTTGCTCATTGTGATAGCCGTAGTTTGGAGTTCCGTGGACACCACCGAAGTTGAGGACGAATGCCGCATCTGCTCCACCGTCGCCAGTCCTCAACAAGAGGCACCACAACTCATCCTCAACAGCAAAAAAGGGTCGCATCCCGAGCTCTTTCTCACAGTAAAAGTCGTGCCTCTTTTCATTCAGTATCGAGTAGTATCTTCCAGTTTTTCTTTTGGCCTTTGCCATTGAACTAGCTCACTCCTCAGTTTAGTTCCATTTCTACATGTAATAATTCTTCAATCCAGTTAAGGATTATATTCAGTACCTCCTAGCGCACCCCCTGGCAAAATTCAGTAGACGCCATCGAATGAAGCTTGAGATATTCATGTTTTGCCCAACGCCAATAGAACCCCGTCGGTCCATCGACGAAGTCGACCTTGCCGGCGATGTCACCCCTTTCCTAACATCAAAATCATCATCCTCATGCCCCCAGGAATGTTTCTATCTTTTTGCTGAGCCTTTTGCGCCATCCCCATGCGATTCCGATGATAACCGAAACCCTAGCTCCGCCGCCGTGGTCGCACCGCCATCTCCGACCGTCGCCGCCGTGATTGGTACTTACCATCGTGTTGAGCAGTCGATTTTATGGTTTGGCGGTCAGTACTGACGCGAGTGGAGGTCGACGCAGCCATCGCGGCGAGCTCGCCGGTGCAGCGGCACTGCGGCCGAGCGGCGCGTCGCGAGGAAGACGAAGACCGCGGGCCCCACATGTCGGTGACGCGTGCGAGCGCGCGGATCAGCTGTGGACAGGGATCCAGTGCGTCTACACGGATTGATTCTGTGGCCCCCATGCGGCTTCAACCCAATTGGCCCATTTCAAATCCGTGGGCCCAACCCTTTATTCAAATAATTTCCATTTGAAATTTTATTTCAAATTTTGCCCCAACTTAGAAAATCCATAACTCCTAGTAGAATTGCACAAAAATTTCCAAATATATTCTGGTAGACTTTTCTCAATCTCTACTTTGCAGGAATTTAAGTTATTGGATATGAAACTACCAAAATTTTTATAATTTATTCCTTTGATCTAACTGCTTGGGAAATTAATTACTCCTATTCTGTTTATTGGAAAATTCCCAATTCTGGTCAGAACACTCTTATTAATACACTTGTTCTCAAGTAAAAATATCAAGTTCATTGGACTTCAATTACTGGGTTGATCAGTGTTCCAAATCTCTACGTGGTTATAAATTGAGAAAAATAGAAAATCAATTTCAGAAATTTCTGCAAACTTGTAAAATCAGTTTCTCCCTGTAGGAAGCTTAGAAAAATGTGAAACAAAATTTCCTAGAACCAGTAAGACCCCCTCTACATGGTACAACCACTGGTATCCATGATAGAGCTCCAAGATTTCATACAAAAATTAGAGAAGGTTATTGCTTACCATAATTTTTAGGAACCAGAAACTTCCTTGATCATCTCCTGTTCTTTGCAAGTGTCTTCACTATGGTCACTAGTATCTACCATAAAAGTCCCAAAGCCAATTAAGATCATTATCTTATTTTGATCATAAGATATTAGCTTATGACCTTAAGCATATTGATTATTTTCAAAGTTATTCATATATAGTATATGCAAAACATGTAGTGACTGAAGTCGAGGAGCAACCGGAAGCTTTGGAAGTCCAGCTGCCAGAAACTAACATAGACTCAGACTCGCATTCAGGCAAGCCCCAGTTTGCATTTAAGTTCCTTACGGTGCCTTTGCAGTTTTCATTCACCTTACGTCTTCAGATGTTTGTGCATTACGTTTAAGGTGTTTGACATCCACTTGCATGACCAAAGAACCCAGGAAGTGGTTAGAATAGCTCACAGACTCGTGTAGTAATTGCCATACTTATATTCATAGGAATCCGGTAGAAGTCGAGTTGTTGGAACCTACTCGCGAGATAGGATTTTATCACATGAGATAAATTGGATCGAGGAATGGTTTATAAATATGAAATTGAGACCGAGTAGCGGGTAGGATGAAGCGAGACGTGGTCTCACGTGCGTAGCCCTGCTTGTGTCTATGGAGGACCGTTTTTTTTTGCGTCCCGCTGGATAAGCTTGAATTGTACCGATGACATACTGGAGAAATGGGCTCTAGCAAACTGACGTAGCTTGATACTGGATTGTCGAGGCATACCGTTCCATTTTATAGGCGCATGTTGAGGTTAGTGAGGTGTAAATCAGTTGGTGGGCACGTCAGAGTAAGACCCTTTGCAGTGACCTCCTGCTCGTGACGGATCAACTGGTTTGACATTCGAGTGTTTGGTGAAAGGTGGCCATATACAACTAGTACTGAAGTGCTATGTAGGTACTAATGTAAGTACTCGCTGGCATTTTGGAAAGTGTGTATGTGTCGTGTTGATCAGGTGTGCCCTGATTGCAATCACCGTCCCTCGCGGTAATAGAGTACCACTTGTTCACTATGTCGTGACGTAGTAAATACTAATGAAGTCAAGAGAATATGATGTATTGAATTATAATTGTTTTGCAACCTTGTAGGGCTTAGAGATTGCACAATTAAAAGATTACAGTTTCACCATACTTTACCTGTAATAGCATTATATGCTTTGGGCATGTCATCTCATCGGCAAAGCGTTTCTTGTTTGATTGTGGAGTCTATGATGTGTCGTGCCTGAAAAATGTCATGTGCTACCTAAAACATGACCATAAGGATCCACTTGTAGGCTTGTCCTCTATGCTATTCCTTACCAATGTTTAGTATTTACCACTGCTTATGTCTAGTGAGACGGGTTAGTCTCGCTGGGCCTTAATCTGACGTTTGCAGTTAACAAGGTTTTGCAAATTATGCGATTGACGATGAGTTCGATGACCAGGCTGCACCTCCTCCGGGGTTTACAGCCGAGTGCGAACCCTGCACGCTGCTTTAAGTTGGGTGTCGCTAGTGCGAAGTATCCTGGACATGGATGACTTTGCTTTTGCATAGCTAGTGCCAAGAGCGTAGCTATGATGTATAGTTCTCTTTCCTTTCGTTTAGTATTGTAAAACTTCCACTGTGTTTATAAATAAAGACTTGGTATTGTAATTTATTCTTGTTCTTTTCTTGTATACTGTTGAGTGTTGCATCGCACGACGCCACCCAATGAGATCCTTGGAGGTCGGGATTTCGGTCCCCACAGACATGGTATCAGAGCATCATTGGGAACAGTGTACTTGAAAAGAGCATATTTTCAAAACTTAGGATTGTTGAGTGAGGAATTAGCTCTATGCCCTTATAAGGAGTATTATTAGTATATGATATAAAGGTGGTAAACTAACTTATGTGTTATTAATTCTGTAATGATGCTCTGATGTCAGGTAAGAGGTAAGGTATGCCACCGAGAGCGGATCAATCTCGATAAGCTCAGCATACGAGGAGTGGTATGTGATAATTATGTGGCTTGCACGGAAATGTTAATATGAGTCTCTGAAACTTTCCATGTTTCTGAGAACATATTACACGCGGTACCCCAGCATGTTTCAAAGTTAGTGGGAGCCCCCGTCGGGTGGTGTATAACCTGATAGTATGCGTCTCTAGAACTATTCATGTTCTATGAGAGCATGCAAAACACGTATGCCTGAGCGTGTATAAGCCGATTCGTGCGGGAGTCTTTGCTGTACAGATGTAGTACAACCATGTACCTCGAGACATGACATCACTCGAGGGCGACTCACACCAGAGTCGTATGCATTTACTTTCATATATATTATGATTGTGACTGCCTGTCGTGTTTCCCTGTGCCGCCCTTGAGGTGTGAAGGTGTGAAAAGGGATTGTTTGTCTTCTGCGGCATTGACTACGGCAACCCGTGTAGAACATGTTTGCGAGTGAACGATACTAGGGCCACCTATAAACATATCCGGAAATACCGGTTAGAATTTTCTTTGGTGAGGCACGTAGTACCATCAGTATCGACTTTGATACTTGACCATCCCCAACGACAGAATGGTTGCATTATATTTTGGAAAGTCTGAATATCAGGTGCTGGTAGGTTTGGACTCTGCAAAATGAGTTTCGACTCCACAAAGAGTTAGAACCAAGGTTCTTGATTTCTGGCTGAAGTTTGCTCAACTTCGCCAGGTTGTAATCTTGGTTAGTTTTGAATAAACATAGGGGTATACTATATGGGTGGAAAGCTCTCAAAGACCTCTACAACTTTTCTGTTGACCATCAAGGCAGAAAAGCTTGATAATCTGTTGAAATTTGGGGTATGCTTAAACTGCTCCAGATGACCCTACCATTGTACCAGTGTCTGTATTTTTGCAATAACTCACTGTAGAAATATCTTCTGCCTTATTGTGATACATATATGGAAAGTGTAGAAGGATATCTACAGTTTTTTAATTAAATTTTTTCCTGATTCGAATTTTATCAATTCAAATTTCGAGCTCAAAACAGTGAACTGCAGGGCTGCTATGGAACAACAGTCAGTTCATCTGTTAAGTTTAGATAGCTCTAGATTTTGATCCAGAATAGTTACATGGTCATATATATACATTATGGAAAGCTTAGGAAGTCCTCTTCATCTTTATGTTGCACTCATGGCCTGAATCTTTGTGTAACTGTGTTTAATTCCTACGGTCGCAAACTTGGTTCTGGCAGACCAGAACTTGAAACAGTTTGCACATAGTTTCGAATTAGGGCGCTATACCTGTGTAACAAATGTTTCATGGGCGAAATATTTTACTTCTAGATTGTTAACTTGATGTTATACAATGTTTATTTTGTCATTACCTCAATATATTGTTATAATATACCTGTATAAATTGTGGAAATTACCACATATACAGGGGAGGTTCTGTCAAAATTTCCAGAAAACTTGGGTCAACATTAAACCTGTATAGATTCTAATTACTAGCTCACCTGGAGCTGTATGAGTACAATATGAAAAGGTTGTAAATTTTACTACAACTTTTGTATTCAAACCAACCTCTGGTTCTGATGTTTCCTGTAAGAAATTTTTTGAATTTATACAGGAAGGTCAGCTGGAACAGAACTGTGATGGGGTTCCAGGGTGTTGTTTGCATTGGCAGTTGAATTTGAATTCGTTTTCATAATTCATTTATCACATCCATGATCTGATTTTCAACATAGTTTGTTGTATTTGAGTATTTGAACCATTCAAATATTTATTTATATATGGCGGATGTGATGATGCTATTGCCGGACGGATGGATATTTTCCACTTGCGCTAGCCGTCTGGGCTTCCCGAGTATGCTGCGGGAGGTGTCCAACAATTTGGCTTCATCGAGATGTCATGATATTGTGGTCAAGAAACGATTGACAGAGGCGTTCTTTCATGCACCATCTTGGTCGACATACCTGCTAGTCCACGTGTTATGGATGGGCTCCTTTTTCAGTTACTATCGAAGGAGCTCATTTGTAGGACACTTGGGCAATCGCAGCAGGCGAGGTGCTTATGAAGCTTTGCTAGCTTCATCAAGATGCCATGGCTGGGACTCCATTTTCTCTTCTTCCGGTCCGTGGTGTGGCTGGTTTTGAGTGGCAGCATCGTATGGTTGCAGCCTATACACCATATGGCGACACAACCTCGACAATACTTGGAACGTATGCGGCTGCATCCAATATGGTGGTTCTTACTCAAGGTGCAATTATTCTGGAGCAAGTCGAAGCCTTGAGGCAAGCGACTGAACGTGGAGATACTCTTGATTATATCAATGAGAATCTACTTTCATTCCTAGCTCCAACAAATCACCGGCTGAATAAGTGCGGGAGTCAGCTGCATTACGCTCGCATTAGACTATGGAAAGCTCGCGCTGAACAACGGCAAACTCGCAATGAACTGCAGCAAGCTCGTGGTGAGTTGCAAGCGAATCAGTCAGAGGTGCAACAACACCAGGAGCAGCTGTTGGTAGTCACTGAGGAATGAGACACAGCCATGGAGGCAGCTCAAAATTGGGAGTATGAGGCAGAACAACTTCAGGATAATGTGATTGAGGCCGAAGCACAATTGCAACCAGTGGTGTATCCACCGGCCCATGATATACCACTGAATATGGGTGAACAAGTGCCTTCGAATGATGAAGGGGAAGAAGAAGATCCTGAGGAACTCGAGTAAGTCAAATACAGCGTATCGAAGGGGGATGGGGCAACACTTCTACCATCACGGGGCAACGTATAGTTTAGTAGTTGCTCGTGTTTATTTTGTGGCCATGTTTGTGTCATATTAAAAATAGCAGTGGGTATGTATAACATGACAAGATGTGTATGACATCTCATGGGGACCATCTATAGTAGTGATGCACTTCCATACTGGGAGTCCGTCGTTTTGGAGTCCACTACTATAAACTTGGTCATGAGATAATATATTTTGTATAAAGTTTGTATTTCATCAATATATGTGAATTTTATGCACTTATTCCCTTGTCAATATGAGCACTACTGTAATATGAAATGGATGATGGGAAAGTAAACATGTGCTGATTTTATGTCATATGGATGCAGAATGGTGCGTACGCGCTCGACGCCTGAAATGGGAGGTTCGAGTCGTGGTCGTGAGGACGAATCTCTGACCCAGGAGACAGCTGCAACACCGCAGCAACAAGTTCCACCACCACCACCTCCTGAACTTCCGAGGAGTCTAGCAGAGGTTCTCGCCACAGTGCTCGGCTCGTGCGACGAGCAAACCGAGTTGTTGCGGACTTTGGTTCAGCATTCATCCCGTCAAGGGGGGGTGACCAGATGCGGGTACACAACAGCCTTCTCTGAGTTCATACTTGAACTTCATGTCAATGCACCAGCCATTCTTCATGGAGGCCAATGAACCATTGGAGGCGGACAACTAGCTCCGCTCCATCGAAAGAAAGATTGGTTTGCTACGAATGACCGAACATCAGAAGACCATGTTCGCGGCCCAACAGTTACAAGGGTCTGTTGCTGCGTGGTGTGCGAATTATCTTGCCGCACGACCAACCGACTATGCCGTGAGCTGGGAGGAGTTCCGGGAGGCGTTTCACGCCTATCACATATCTCTCGGTGTTATGAGGATGAAGCTTCAAGAGTTCGTGGAGCTGAGGAAAGGAGGAAGGAGTGCTTACGGGTACTCCAAGGCATTCAACAACTTGGCCCAGTATGCTCAGGACCAAGTAAATACTGAAGACCAGAAGCGTGAATGCTTCTATCGGGGTTTGAACCCCAAGATGAAGGATAAGCTTGCCTTGATTAACAGCGACAGCTCCAACAACATTGTTAATGTCGCGATTGTGCAGGAGGACGCTACTAGGGAGCTGTTCTCCGACAAGAAGAAAAAGAGTGCTCCATAGGGCAGCGGGGGGGGGGGGGGGGGGGTGCTCCTCAGAAGTACCTAATGGTGTATTGATCACCATCCGACCAGAGGTGGAAGCCGCCATCGCGACCACTGATGTTTCGTGGTCGCCCGCAACAACGCCTGCTTTCATCCACAACACCAACTGGGAATGTTTCCGCATGCATTTCCACCACCACCGCGTGCACCAGTATTTCATCCTCCCTTCTGTCCTGGTCAGGCACCTTACACGTGTTTCACGTGTGGTCGTACGGGGCACTTCGCCAAGGACTGCCCGCAGAGCAGAGGACAGTCACCGTACCCGGGGGCAAACCAGTCCCGCATCCAGCCCAAGAAGCCAGCCATCAAAACAGGCAACGTCCACCACCTCGCCATCAAGGACGTTCTGGAAGGCGCGCCCATACTCACGGGTAAGTTCTCTCTCATTGGTCATCCCGTAGTCATCCTTTTTGACTCTGGTGCTTCCCACAACTTTATTAGCAAGTCTTATGTCGTTTAGTATCAGTTGCCTATCATTTCCACAAAAACCCCATATATGATTTGTTCTCTAGGTTGGAGAGTAGTAGCAAATGAGATGGTTCATAGGGTACCTCTTAATCTAGGTGGGAACACATAACCTACCTCTATTATATTACTGGAGCATCAGAAGCTAGATGTCATCTTAGGGATGGCATGTTTGCAACACAATGGTGCTACTATAGACATCATTCCTCGGATAATATATCTGAATTCTCCACTCCACCCTCCCCAAGATCTCACTCTTGAGAGTAATATCCAAGTGACTCCAACTACTTACAACACTGACGCCTGTAAACTTCAGGACATTCCAGTGGTATGTTAGTATCTGGACGTATTTCCCGAAGATCTTCCTGGTATGCCACCCGAAAGAGATGTCGAGTTTAAGATTGAAGTTGTACCGAGAACAGTGTCGATCTCGATGAAGCCGTATAAGATGGCACCTAAGGAACTTGCAGCTGAAGGAGCGGCTGAAGGAACTTATGGACAAGGGTTTGATTCATCCAATTTCATCACCTTGGGGTTGTTCTTCATTGTTCTTGAAAAGGCAGGATAAAAGATTGAGACTATGTGCGGACTATCGTCCACTCAATGTTGTCACAATCAAGAACAAGTATCCACTACAGGGCATCAATATTCTGTTCGATCAATTGGTGGGTGCTAGGGTATTTTCAAAGATGGATCTTCGCTCTGGATATCATCAGATCAGGGTTCGACCAGAGGATATACCTAAGACGGCATTCTTGATGAGGTATGGATTGTATGAGTACCTTGTCATGTCCTTCAGATTGACCAATGCACCATCCCATTTCATGTATCTCATGAGGTCGTTGTTCGTGACGGAATTGGACAAGTTTGTCGTATTCTTCATCGACGACATCCTTGTGTACTCGAAATCCGAAGAAGAACATGAACAACATTTGCACATCGTGCTTCAACGATTGTGAAACCACAAGATGTACGCCAAGTTCAGCAAATGTGAGCTCTGGATCAGCCAAGTGCAATTTCTAGGGCACATCATCTCTGCCGAGGGGATTGCAGTTGATCCAAGCAAGATTAAGCAAGTAATCAAATGGGAGTCTCCAAAGTCTGTGCATAAAGTTTGAAGCTTTCTGGGTTTAGCAGGATATTATCGGAGGTTCATTTCAAGTTTCTCCAAGATAGCTAAACGAATGACGGAACTTCTGAAGAAAGGGAAGAAGTATGTATGGACAAAGGAATGTGAATAAGGTTTTCAAGCATTAGTGAAACACCTCACAACAGCGCTAGTATTAGACCAACTAGACACAACTATGTCATTTGATGTTTATTGTGATGCATCTGGGATTGGTTTGGGTTGTGTATTAATGCAAGACAGGAGGGTGATCGCTTATGGATCACGGCAACTTCGGAACCACGAGCAGCATTATCCGACTCATGACCATGAGCTCGCTACTGTGGTACTTGCACTGAAGACATGGACACACTATTTATTGGGCAACCTAGTGCATCCTTACACCAATTACAGAAGCTTTAAGTACATCTTCACCCAAAAAGAGTTGAATATGCGACAATGGAGATGGTTGGAATTGATCAAAGACTACGAGATTGAGATCCACTACCATCCTGGCAAGGCGAATGTAGTTGCAGATGCGCTGAGTTGCAAGTCCCATGTCAATAATCTTTCTATCACCTTAATAGAAGAAGAAGAAGAAGAACCGAGTCTCTACTTGGTTCCATACGGGGCGCTCTACAATCTAGCTCTCATTCCTACCATAAGGGAAGAAATTGTGGAGGCTCATAAGAAAGACAAGGGCATATTGCATATTCGCCGAAGAATGAAGAAGGGGGAGATGAAGCGTTTCCGATGTGACGATGATGGTACCATCTTGTTCAAATACCGCATCGAGGTGCCCCGCAATGTGGGACTTCGGAAGAAGATTTTGGATGAAGCTCATTTGTCCAAGTATTCTATTCATCCGGGAAGTAACAGATTGTACCAAGACTTAATGAAAAAAATTTGGTGGACTCAGATGAAGATGGAGATAGTGAAGTATGTATCCGAATGTGATACGTGTCTGTGGGTGAAAGCCGACCATCTGAAGACAGCTGGACGGCTACAACCTTTAAGCATTCCGGTCTGGAAATGGGAGGACATCAGCATGGATTTCATCATGGGATTGCCTCTCACATTCTGTAAGCATGATTCTATTTGGGTGATAGTTGATCGATTGACCAAGACGGCTCATTTTATACCCATCAATGTCAACTACCATGCCCCGAAGTACGTAGAGTTGTATATTGCTAGAATCATGTGCTTACATGGAGTACCTCACACCATTATCTCAGATCATGGAGTCGTATTCGTTGCTCAATTTTGGTAGAATCTCCACACATCGTTGGGTACCAAGTTGATTCGAAGCTCACTTACCATCCTCAAACTGATGGTCAAACGGAGCGAGTAAACCATGTGCTAGAAGATATGCTCCGCGCCTGTGCAATCCACCATGGTAAGAATTGGGATGATCACCTACTATTGGTGAAGTTTTCATACAACAACGGTTATCAGGCTAGCATCCAGATGGCACCATATGAAGCTTTGTATGGCCGAAAGTGTCGCAGACCCTTGAACTGGTGTGAATCCGGTGAACGAGTGATATATGGTATCGACTTGTTGAATGAAGCCGAACAACAAGTACGAGTTATTCAAGCCAACCTCAAGGTTGCTCAGTCTCGTAAGAAAAGCTATGCGGACAAATGGCATCGACCCCTTCACTTCGATGTCGAGGATCACGTTTATCTTCGTGTATCCCCAGTGAAAGGGATTCATAACTTTGGAGTAAAAGGGAAGCTATCTCCACGTTTCATTGCGCCGTTCGCAATAATTGAACAATGCAGACCTGTGGCCTATCGGCTAGAGCTGCCAGCGTTGCTTTCAGGGGTCCACAATGTGTTTCACATTTCACAGTTGTGGAAATGTCTCAAAGCACCACCTGACGTTCGTATGGAGGATTTGGAAGCTCTCCAACCAGATCTTAGATACACTGAGCATCCAACCCAGATAATCGATGAGAAGACTCGCACCACAAGAAGTCGCACCTTGCATTTTTACAATGTCTTGTGGGGCAACCACGCCGTTGAAGAAGCAACGTGGGAAAGCAAGGAATATCTTAGAATAAACTATCCGGACTTGTTAGCGGCATATGTTCATTAGGTCTTTTTCTTTTATCCTTCCTTTTGTAATCTCGGGACGAGATTCTTTTAAGGGGGGGAGGAATGTAAAATCCAAGTTTTCCTTATTATCAAGTTCAGTACCAGTTGGTTGTCAACCATAGTGAAGATCAATTATAGTTGTACACATAAACTTGATATCATCAATAATCTACTTTCACTCATACTGAAATTTTAGTAACAGGTGGAATGAACTTCACAGATGACCTTAGAATAATTTAAGTAACCTTTCTACAAATTTAGGAAGCTATTGAATAAAAATTTCTAGGGCAAATTACTATGCAGTACTAATATATTCAAATTAATATGAATATAGCACTGCACATTTAGGTCCTGCCAAAATATTCAAATCTGAGACTATAAATTTTTCCATGACCTCATAATATTACAAATATACTTCCTACCAAGTTTCAAGATTTTTGAATTGCATTTGCTATTTTATTTGAGACGCTTAGCAAATTCTAGCCATGTTTAGGTTTAAAATTTTGAATTCTGTTCAACTCATTTGAACATCAAGATTTGAACACACCATCATGGTAAGCATAACTTGCCTGACTTATTCCAAAAGTTTCACAATTTTTGAAACTCATTTGCTATTTAATTAAGTGACCCCATTGATTTTCATTCAATTTCAAATTCAAATTTGAAATTCAAATGAAACTGACCAAGTTCGAAATCCAATTTCAGAGTCAAGTTCCAGATATTTATCTTGGACTCCACACAAAAACTAGAATTTTTGGATCAAGATTGGTATGAGAATTAAAGTTGTAGAGAGGGGAAGAGGATAAGGGGCGGTGGGACCCACTGTCAGCCTCACACACTCGGTTGAACCGACGGACGTGCTCTGTATACGGTTATCCCCACCGACCGATGCCGGGAGCGCTCGCCACCGCGACACGGCATGCAAGCAGGCAGCTGCGAGGCCTAAACACCCCCTGTCCTATAAATACCCGTCCGATGGCCGTCAGCGTCGAGCTCCATCTCAGCTTCGCGCCGCCGTCGCCCAACACCGCCGTTTCCATTTCCTCCCAGTAAGCACCACGGTCTTACCTCTATTTCCTTCGATGCAAACAGCAAAGTTGGCGCCAAGTATGTGCTATATCTTCTACGCCAACTCGCTGAGCATTTTGCTCATTGTGTTGGTCGTAGTTTGGAGTTCCGCGAACACCACCGAAGTTGAGGACAAACGCCGCCTCTGCTCCACCATCGCCAGTCCTCAACAAGCGGCGCCACAACTCAACCTCAACAACAAAAAGGGTCGCCATCCCGATCTCTTTCTCACGGTAAAAGCCATGCTTCTTTTCAATCAGTATCGAGCAGAATCTTCCAGTTTTTCTTTCGGCCTTTGCAATTTAACTAGCTCACTCCTCCATTTAATTCCGTTTCTACATGTAATAATTCTTCAATCCAGTTAAGGATTATATTTAGTACCTCCTAGCGCTGCCAAAAATCAGTAGACGCCATAGAATGAAGCATCAGATATTCAAGTTTTCCCCACTGCCAATAGAACCTGTCGGTCCATCGACGAAGTCGACCTTGCCAGTGATGTCACCCCTTCCTAAAATCAAAATCATCATCCTCATGCCCCCAGGAATGTTTCTTGCTTTTTCCTACGCCCTTTCTGCCATCCCCATGCGATTCCGACGATAGTCGAAACCCTAGCTCCGCCGCCGTCGTCGCACCGCCATCTCCGGCCGTCGCCGCCGCGATTGGACCTCACCATCGTGTTGTGTGGTCGATTTTCTGGTTTGGCGGCTAGTACCGAGGCGAGTGGAGGTCGACGCAGCCGTCGCAGAGACCGCGCCGGCGCAGCGCCACCTCGGCCGAGCGGCGCGTCGCGATGAAGACGAAGACCACGGGCCCCACGTGTCGGTGACGCGTGCGAGCGCGCGGATCAGCTGTGGACACGGATCCAGTGCGGCTACGCAGGTTGATTCTGTGCCCCCCTGCGGCTTCAACCCGATTGGCCCATTTCAAATCCGTGGGCCCAACCCTTTATTCAAATAACTTCCAACTGAAATTTTATTCCAGATTTTGCCCCAACTTAGAAAATCCATAACTCCTAGTAGAATTGCTCAAAAATTTCCAAATAAATTCTGGTAGACTCATCTTAATCTTTAATTTGCATTAATGCAAGTTTTTGGACATGAAACTCCCAAAATTGTTATAAATAATTCCTTTGAGCTAACTGCTTGGGAAATTAATTAGTCCTATTCTGTGAATCGGAAATTTGCCAATTTTGGTCAGAACACTCTTATTAATACACTCGATTTCCACTAAAAATTTAAAGTTCATTGGACTTAAATTACTTGGTTGATCAGTGTTCCAAATCTCTATGTAGTTATAAATTGAGAAAATAGAAAATCAATTTCAGAAATTTCACCAAACTTGTAAAATCAGTTTCTCCCCGTAGGAATTTTAGAAAATTGTTAAAAAAAATTTCCTACAACCAGTGAGATGGCCTATACATGGTACAACCACTGGTAGCCATGATAGATCTCCAAGATTTCAACCAAAAATTAGAGAAGGTTATTGCTTACCATAATTTATAGGAACAACAAACTTCCTTGATCATCTCTTGTTCTTTGCAAGAGTCTTCACTATAGTCACTAGTATCTACCATAAAAGTCCCAAAGCTAATTAAGATCATTATCTTATTTTTATCATGAGATATTAGCTTATGACCTTAAGCATATTGATTATTTCCAAAGTCATTCATATATAGTATATGCATAACGTGTAGTGACTGAAGTCGAGGAGCAGCTGGAAGCTTTGGAAGTCCAGCTGCCAGGAACTAACATAGACTCAGACTCGTATTCAGGCAAGCCCCAGTTTGTATTTAAGTTCCTTATGGTGCCATTGCAGTTTTCATTCACCTTACGTCTTCAGATGTTTGTGCATTACGTTTAAGGTGTTTGACATCCACTTGCATGACTAAAGAACCTAGGAAGTGGTTAGAATAGCTCATAGACTCGTGTAGTAACTGCCATGCTTATATTCATAGGAATCCGGTAGAAGTCGAGTAGTTGGAACCTACTCGCGAGATAGGATTTATCACATGAGATGAATTTGATCAAGGAATGGTTTATAAATATGAAATTGAGACCGAGCAGTGGGTAGGATGCAGCGAGATGTGATCTCATGTGCGTATCCCTGCTTGTGCCGATCGAGGACCGTTTCGTGTGCGGCCCCGCTGGACAAGCTTGAATTGTATCGGTGACATACTGGAGAAATGGGCTCTAGCAAACTAACGTAGCTTGATACTGAATTGTCGAGGCATACCGTTCCGTTTTATAGGCGTAGGATGAGGGTAGCAAGGTGTTAATCAGCTGGTGTGCATGTCAGAGTACGCCCCACGCAGTGACCTCCTGCTCGTGACGGATCGACCGGTTCGGCATTCGAGTGTTTGGCGAAAGGTGGTCATATACGACTAGTACTGAAGTGCTATGTAGGTACTGCTGTAACTACTCGCTAGCATTTCCGAAAGTGCGTATGTGTCGTGTTGACCGGGCGTGTCCTGATTGTAATCACCGTCCCTCGTGGTAATAGAGTACCACTTGTTCACTGTGTCGTGATGTAGTAAATACTGAAGAAGTCAGGAGAATACGATGTATTGAATTATAATTGTTTTGCAACCTTGTATGGATTAGAGATAGCACAATTAAAAGATTACAGTTTCCCCATACTTTGCCTATCATAGCATTATATGCTTTGGGCATGTCATATCATCGACAAAGCATTTCTTGTTTGATTGTGGAGTCTATGATGTGTCGTGCCTGAAGAATGTCATGTGCTACTTAAAAAATGACCATAATGATCTACTTGTAAGCGTGTCCTCTATGCTATTTCATACATATGTTTAGTATTCACCCCTGCATATGTCTAGTGAGATGGGTTAGTCTTGCTGAGCCTTAAGCTCACATTTGCAGTTAACAAGTTTTTGCAGATTATGCGACTGACGACAGGTTCGGTGACGAGGCTGCACCCCTCCAGGGTTTACAGCTGAGTGGGAACCTTGCACGCTGCAATAAGTTGGGTGTTGCTAGTGCGAAGTATCCAGGGCATGGATGACTTTGCTTTTGCATAGCTAGTGTCGAGAGCGAAGCTATGATGTATAGTTCTTTCCTTTCGTTTAGTATTGTAAAACTTTAGATGTGTTTATAAATAAAGACTTGATATTGTAATTTACTCTCGTTCTTTTCTTGTATACTGTTGGGTGTCACATCGCACGACACCACCCAATGAGATCCTTGGAGGTCGGGATTTCGGTTCCCACACTCAAATAGCTTTCCAGAATGTATTTATTTGCCTCCAGCTAATTTTTGAATGATGAGATATGATTTTTGCAACACTGTTGCATACATCCTCAAGATTACAGAAACGCATTATATGAAGTCATTCGTCGATTATACTAAGAGATATGATCAGAACAATGACAGGATAAAGAAACTGTCAAGTCTCTGTCCAGATTTAACAGAGTTTAAAATTTTGAATTTTCTATTAGATTACAGGGGGATTATGATCTAGAGTTGAACATAAGAGTTTTTGAGGACTCTCTAAACTTTCCAACCATGTATGCAAGACCTTCAGTGGTTATTCCTACAGAGAGTTATGCTATCTCAAAGTTTAGCATTTTGCTGCCAGATTCACAGTTTGAATCAGGAACCTGCCAGTTTAAGCTCAAATGGAATTTTCAAGTTTTTAAATTTTGAAATCTGCCCTGGAGCTGAAAATGAAACTTGTCGATGACTTCCTCAAGTTCCCAAATCATATGCCTTCTTACCGCAGTGACCACATGATTTATTGTTAATCTGACCAGCATGCTCCAAAATAGAGACTACAATTTCAAACTTAGTCATAAGTTGGAAATTTTTACTTGTTGTCGAGTCACACCCCCAGCACGGATATCATCTTCGACGTGCCTGATGAAACTCGAATGCAATGCCAGTACTACGGCCTCACTAAAGAAAATCCTAAGCCGATATTTTGACGTACGTCTCAACGATGGTACTAATGACGTTCACTCGCAAACATTTTCAAGTCGAGCTACATCAAGCGTGGTTAGTGTCCTGCAACTACACACAAATTACTGATCAATCATATGGTGTCATACGGCACGGCCCGCACGGGCGATCACTCCAGGCAGTCACAATAATATATATGAAAGTAAAAACATTCGTCGTGTATCATTCCATACGGGCCGCCCTGAGCTAAGCCACGTCTCGAGGTACATGACCGGGTTTTCTACCACCCGACAGGGTCCCACGTCTTTGCATAATGCTGCACCAGTAGGAGGCGCATTAGGTTATGTACCATCCGACAGAGGCTCCCACTAATTTTGAAGCACGCTGGGGTACTGTATGTCATATGTTCTCATAAACATGGAGAGTTTAAGAGACTCATATTAACTTTCCGTGCTAAGCCATGGAAACAATCACATGCTACCTCTTGCATAGTGAGCTTACCGCAATTGATCTGCTTGCTGTGGTGTATCTTACCTGTTACCTTACATCGAAAGCGTCGTTACAGAATATAATAACACATAAGTTAGCCTGCCACCTTAAGTAACTAATACTATAATAGACCTTATGTGGGCATAGTGACTAATCCTCACTCGACTACTTCTAAGTTTCCAAAATAGGCTCTTTTCAAGCGTGCTATTCCCAATACGGCTCTGATACCAGGCTGTGAGGACCGGTTCCACACATTCCAGGAATTGAAACAGGGTGGTGCCATGCGATGCGGCACCCAACAACACACACGAAAAGAATACAGCAAAATAGAAAGTTTTATTTATAGACACAGCAGAAGTCTTTTACAATACATAATGTACAGCAGAAGTAATACTTATAGCTAAACTCTCAGCCTAGCTATGCAAAGTGCAGCCGTCCAGCCCGGGGACGCTAGCAGCACACAAAAGATCACGGCGTTGTGCAGGGATCCCACTTGGCGGTATACCCTGACGGGGGCATCGCCTCATCCTCAGGACCTTCCTCATACGTCTCACCTGCAAACAACATAATATAGCAACCGTGAGCACGAAGGCTCAGCAAGACTTAACCGTCTCACTTAAACATGGAACTCTACATGCAGAGATACTTAACATACGAATAGATATAGTAGTAAATTACTCGCCTACATGTTGATCCTTAATTTTCAAGTTATTAACAGCAGCTTAAAGGTTCAATAAAAGTAACTTTAGTGAGTATATTCTATAGCAATCATTGTTGCAAAGCAATTATAATCCAATACATGATATTCTCCTGGCTTCTTCAGTATTTACTATGTCACAGCGCAGTGAACAAGCGGTACTCGAATAATTGTGAGGGACGATGATTGCAATCAGTAGACACCCGAATAACACATCATGTATACCTGTGCGTGAGAAACATTCAATGCTCCTCACGGCGTTATACATAACAACCTTTCACAAGAAACTCAAACACCGAACCGATCCCACCATCACAGGCATATGGTCCTTGCACAAAGCGTGTATGTGCCCGCTGGTAGATTTACACCTTGCTGCCCTCAACCCACCCCTGTCGACAGTGGGCTATGCCTCGACACCGAAGTTATCAAGCTACATCGGTTTCTTGGGTTTCATATGCTCAGTATGCCTCCGGTACAGTTCAAACTTGTCCAGCAGGGCCACACACAGATCGGTCCTCAATCAACACAAGCAGGGCTACGCTTGTGAGACCACGTCTCATTGCATCCTATCCGCTGCTCGTTCTCAAATCATCTTCATAAACCATTCTGTAATCAAATTCATCCCGCATGATAAAATTCTATCTCACGAGTAGATTTGAACTACTCGACTTCTACCGGATCCCTCAACATTAGCATGGCCTTTTCTACTCGTTAAGTTGTAGACCTACCCAATACTCCATGGGATTTGTGGGTCATGCAAGTTGAGTAACAAGCACCTTAGCCCTAATGCACAAAACTCATCCTAGACATAAGTGATACAAATGAATCTTTGAAATACCACTTAAATCCAAACTGGGGCTTGCCTGGCTGCGAGTCAGTATCAAAGTTAGTCTCTGGGATGATGCTGTCCAAGGCCTCCGGCTCCTCCTTGATCTCGGTCACTATATGATGTGCATAATATGAAATTATATAAGTGACATAGAACTATACAAATCAAATTCTATATACATTTATATTAATAAATGATTTTAATTGGCTTTGGGATTTTTACACTAGATACTAGGTTCTATGAGGAAGGACTGGACCAAGAATGGTAGAAGTTTAAAGCAAGCTTGTTGTCTCTAAAATTCCAACAAGTAAAAGCCTTCTCTGAAATTTGGTAATAATTATGTAGCTTTGTCATGGCTAACAGTGGATGATCATGCTATATGAGGTATCACTGATTCTAGGAAAATTTGTTTCATATTTTTCTGAGCTTCCTACAGGGAGAAATTGATTTTTACAAGTCTGGAAAAAATCTGGAAATGTTTCTGTACATTTGTCAATTTTTATACTACATAGACATTTGGAACACTGATTCACCCAGTAAATGAAGTCCAATGAACAATAAATTTTTACTGCAGATCCAGGGTATTATTAAGAGCGCTCTGAGCAAAATGTGGAATTTTCCAATTAGCAGAAGAGGGATAATTAGTTTCCCAAGCAGCTAGATCGAAGGAATTAATTCTGAACATTGAGATCAAGATGAATCTACAAGAATTTGTTGGGAATGATTTGAGCAAGTCTACTAGGAGTAATTGAGTTTAGAAGTTTGCTCAAAATCTGGAATTATTTGGAAAACAAAAAAGTTTGAATTAATTCAACCCGGGTCCCACCCATTTAAAATGGGCCAATCATCACTGGGCCACAACGAGGGCCATTGATTTACCCACGCTGCCACACCAGATCCGAAGGGAGGGAATTAGCCGCTGACACGCGGGGCCCGCAACCCCTTCGTCTTCCTCGCGACAGGGGCGGCGCCCGTGGGTGGCGCGGCGGCGCACGCCGGCGAGGGCCGCCGGAACTGCTCTCCCGCGGATCTCCCCACCTGGTACCGGCTGCTTATGCCTAAAAACATGCATTGAGCACGTTGGAGTGGTTGGCACATGCCGGCAACCTTACACGCGACGGAGGCAACAAGTCCGGCGAGGTCGAAAACACCACTCCGTGGCTCAAACTCCTTGTAAATTGATCAGAATGTTCCTAGCATCCTTGGGAAGATGAATATGGGGAGTAAAATGGGTGTAATAGGCAGAAGCATCAACTTCGATGGTGGACTGATAGAATTTCCCAAGGCGGCGGGGAAAACTCGAATAACTCGGCCGCCACTCGCTAGTTTCCATTGATTCTTCATAGAGTTTTATGCTAGAAGTTTCTGAACATAATACTTAATGGGATTATGGTCCGTTTCTACCTATAAACAGAATCAAAGTGGAGACCTAGTATCTTTGTTACGAACTTGACGTCGGGAAAACCGGAAATACCGACGCTATACACTATGAGAAGCTTTCAAATTTTGCAGGCATACTCAGTGAGCAAATGATCACCACTTTTCTTTTTATGATCAGGCACGATATGGCTTGTACTGTCGGCGCGATGGAGAGACACAGGCGGTCGTCGGGCTCCACTCTAAATGGCAGCGACGAAGCTTCAAAATATCACACGGATAAGCAGGGAATCAAGCAAGCGAATGGATGGGAAGGAAGAGCAAAGGGTTGCGCCCCATTTCACTGTTGGGAACACGGCGAGACCTTGCTTCGATTGGTCAGAAATGGGCGAGTAAACACGGCGGTGATGCTGTGCAGCGGCGGAAGAGAAAACAGAGCGAGGCAGCTTTGTGCTTTCTCCACTTCGGCTAGAGAAGCAACGATAGGGATGGAGAGGGCTTTAGGCCAAGCAGCTGCCTTCTTGCATGCAAGAACATCGCGGTGGCGATCCCTCCCGGCGTTGAAGCGCGGGGACAGCAGAGAAATAGAGGACTCCGTCGGTTCAGGCAATGGGGAGGCTGACCAGTAGCTCCCACCTCGAATCACCCTCATCCCTTCTCTGTTCCTGCAATTCTCCCACCTATAATTGTCCAAAAAATCTAGATTGTTGTGGAGAGCCTAAATAAATTATGTAGAATATGATTCTGGACTCAAAACTTTGATTCAATCAAGATACAATGAAAATACAAATTCAAATTTGAATTTGAAAGAATTCAATGTTTCCACTCAGTTACATAGCAAACATGCTTCAAGAATTTTGAAACTTTGCAGAGATGCTATTTGGAATATTTCTAAGCTAATGGTGAACTCAAATTTTTATTTTGTCAAGGTTTGAACAGGAGCTATTTTGAATTTTTGGATTCCCTCATGCAGGGTTTAAATCCTTTTTATGTTCGCCCATTTCCTCTTTATTTCTTTTTCCCATTCAAATTTTTAAGTCTTCTATCTGAACTTTGCACTATGAATTTTTGGGCTTTTACATCGGCTATAGGAGTTTCCTCGATTCTCGACGTGGCTTCCTCATCGGGGTGTTCATTAAGACCTGTAATGAAGGAGGCATTTTCTTGAATTCGATCAAGAAGTTCCTTCCCTTCTTCTGGCGTCTTATGGAGGAAAGATCCTCCAACCGTAATGTCAAGATATAGGTCAGTCTCTTTGTTAAGTCCCATGAAAAAATGTTCCTATCTGAACTTTGCACTATGAATTTTTGGGTTTTTACATCGGCTATAGGAGTTTCCTCGATACTCGACGTGGCTTCCTCATCGGGGTGTTCATTAAGACCTGTAATGAAGGAGGCATTTTCTTGAATTCGATCAAGAAGTTCCTTCCTTTCTTCTGGCGTCTTATGGAGGAAAGATCCTCCAACCGTAATGTCAAGATGTAGGTCAGTCTCTTTGTTAAGTCCCATGAAAAAATGTTCCAATAACAACGGATATGCGACTAACAAATCTGGGTCAAAATCTCGCAAAAGCAAAAATCTGTCCTAAGATGCACCTGTTGATTCCTTCTCCATCTGTTGGAAGCCTAGTACTTCCATTTGTAAGGAAAAAATTCAGGATAGTGGAAAGAAAGCAAGACAAAATTTGTCTCATAATTCTCTCCAATCGCCGTTTGTTTTCCCAACATTATGGGTGTACCATTGCTTCACTTTTTGTATGAGAGAAAAGGAAACAACTTCCATTTGAGAGTTGCTTGTGTCATGCCCTTAATCAAAAGGCAAGAACACAATTGTTCAAACTCTTGCAAGTGGTGGTAAGGGTTTTTACAATCCATTCTTAAGAAGGATTGTTCGTGAACCATGGCTATAAAGCCAGGGCGGAGTTCGTAGCTGGTTGAGCAAATAGGTTCCGCCGATGGTGATGGCTCATAGAACTCGCCCATAGGGGTAGAATAAGAAAGAATGGTGCGCTGCTCAATGGTAATGTTGGAAAGGTAAGAAGTAAAGAAAAGAAAATAAATACGAGGGTGAACAAGGTTCGAAGATCAACAACAACCGTTCCTCCGCACGGCCAGAAATGATTGGTTGTATTTCTTACGAAAACATAATCACCCGCAAGTGCACGGAAATACCGTTGTAGCATTTCCCCCTAAAGTTAATTCCCAGGTGTATCGAATCCAAAGAAAGTGTGAGTGATCTTCTAGCTTGTTCTCCCAAAGACAAACAATTTGTTTGGGCAAGGATTTGAGAGGAATTCAATAGTTTGAGATCTAAGATATAGTAGTCTGTGACCGCTGCTTGCTTCGGGCATGGGTTTACACTTGGCAACACCAAGACGATTCTCGCCACGAGCCTATGGCATAGCCGAATGTGGAGGATTACTAAGGACATATAGGGCTGTCATCACCTACTGTCTACCTTTTCAATCCGTGGGTCTGCGAGATATCCACTGATGAACTCTAACCTAAGAACCATGCTTAAGTTCTAATTCACAACTCTAATCACTTCAAATGCAAAGCTATGACTAGAGCCTCTAATAAATTAAAGCAGTGAACGCACAAGTAGTTTAGGAAGTAAACTACTATGAAATAGAAATTAAACTTGTATTGAATTCACGGAAATTTCTTATGAGGTACAAGTGTGGAAGAGGGACTTGACAAGCCAAAGGCTCCTCCTCCTAGCTTCTCCTCACTCTCCTTCTACTTGGCCGGCCACATGGGCAGCTCTAAACCTTATGAGGAGTACTATTCTCAAACTTGTGGTGTGTGGAGAAGTGAGGGAGTGAGGGGACATTTATAAACTATTTCAGTTGGTTTGGGACACAATTAGCGCGCGAATCAGTTGTTGCCGCCATCATGGAGCCACGGGAAGCCAACACGTGAAAGCTGACAAAGTTTAGCACTAGGGACTAGTCGACCGACTAGGGGGGCCGGCCGACCTGGTCCTGCCTGCCCCCCCCCCCCCCTCCAGGTTTCTTTCTCAGGGTGACTTTCAAGTCGTTCCTGGCCCCCTTCTCAGCTGCAACACTGTTGGATGCCTGGGAATGAGTCGTGGATCCATGTGATGCCACATGTCATTGTCTGATTCATCGAATGGTAACTTTTTGGATTACTCCGTGCATGCTTGGTTATTTTAGGGTTTAATTCACCTGGATACAAATAGACACTAACACTTAAGAAATTTGTTAGTTTTAAGTCCAACCACTATGTTGTGTTATCCATTTTAAAATTTTTATGCGGTGGATTGACAATCATATTTAACATGTAAGGACCATCAACAACTACCCTGTTTTAATGCAAAAACAAAGCAAGATTATCCTACTAAAGTCGTACTCGAATCCTATCTTCTAGAAATGCTTGTTGTTATTCTTAGTGTCTATATTTCATCCTAGAAGTCAATGCTAGTTATGCAGAGGCACTAGGCTAACCTAAGCCAAAGCAAGATGAGTTCTGCAAGTGCATGAAATGTACCGTTGTGGCATTTCACCCAAGAGTATTCCCTAGTGTATCATATTTAATATATCCCAAAGGAAGGCAAGTGAAAAGTGGCAAGATCAAAGGTAGAATCGGGTGTTCTCGTGAGGAATCCAGTAGGATGGTAAATGACGTAGTCCGGGTAGTGTGACATACACCAAAGTAATCTACTCTAAGGGGTAAGAATGTCATAGTGAAGGTCAAGTTAGAGATAAAGCTACTCCTACTATGCTCTAATTACTCATATACATAGCCTATTAGTGTACACATGAGTATGCTAATAATAAATACTAGGTCTTAGTGGTCCAACACATCAGGCACGGGTTTACCCCTAACAACATGAGGACGATTCTCGCCTCGAGCCTGTGGCATTTCCGAACATGGGGGATTATGACAGACGAACAGGGTTGTCACCACCTGTCGCCTTCCTTTACAACCCATGGGTCTACGAGATATCCAACATTATTTAACTATCTAAGCACCACGCTTACATGTTAAGTAAATAGCTTAAGAGCTGCAGTAGAAATACCTTCCTAATGGAATGACTAACCTAAACATCGTTGAACAAATGTTGGGACAAAGCACTAACTTACTCATATTAACATAATCATATTAATACCTAATTAGACTATAGTGGTGGTCTATGATGTTTATGATAACATGATATGAGCATTATGACTAAGGCATAGTAACATCTACACCTAGCACATACATGAACTCCACAATCAAACAAGAAATGCTTTGCCCGAGTATATGAATAAATAAAGACTAGTATTATCATTATCATTATCATAAAGCATAAAGTCACAAAATAAAGAAAAGATATATGAGCCATATATTTCCCATTTTGTACCTGGGACTAGAGGCTCCTCGCTACAGCCTAACCTCCACTAAGGAATTAAGGGAGCACTAGTGTAATAAAAGAGAGAATGCTTGAGTAGTGTGTGTGAGATGTGAGGCCTCCCCCCCCACCCCATTTATACATGGAGTAAAGCATGTTCCCGCCACCAAAAGCATGCGAATAAGTATCCACCATATTCATTGCACCACCTGATAGCACCACATGTCGGCTGACAGAGATTGGTGCCAGGACCTAGTCGGCTGAGCCAGGGGGTCGACCGACCAGGTCTTGCCCCCCCTCGACCTTGCTTTCTCCTAGTGGCTGAAAGGTGGGTCCAGGCCTCATCCCCTGCGTGAATCAATGTTCGATTCCCACGAATATGCTTGGAAATGGGGCTATGGATCCATGTGATGCCACATGTCATCACGTGATTGGTTGGGGTGGTACTTTTTAGGATTGCTCCTCTCATTCTTTATCAATTTTGCATAAAAACTCTCTCAATCACTATTCCTCCAAGTACAAGTGGAATTATGTCAAATATAAATATAATGTGTGCAAGAAATATTTATTTCTTCACATATTTGAGTTATATTATCAATCGAAATTGGTATATAACGATCGTCAACAATGCGTTGTACGCTAGATTATGTTCTGATATCGGTAATGTGATGATGTTCCTTGGCAGTCTCTTTAGCCTAATGATCCTTTCCTAATCGCTTTCTCTGTCCTCAGTGTTGTTGCTATCTTCATGGTCATCCTCATCAAGTTTGTTATCTTCACCACTGCCTACTTGCGGTTCGGGCCTTTGCCCGTTTTTTAACGAAGCGGACTATGATATGAGCTTTTCACGAGAGTGTGGTGTGGGTTGGCCTAGTGATGTTTTGCTGCTACTTTTAAATGACTCCACCGAATGATATGCTAAATAATTCAACCAAGCAGAAACCTAGTTGGAGTAGACAAACCTAACTATGAGGACTAGGCTCCTGATATTTCAGGATCACATTAGGTGATGTCATGGGATGCGATCCCAATAGCACCACATGGAAAAGAACATATAATACATAACATAAGTGAGCATGTTATATTATTCTTTCATTTTGATACAAAAGTGCTTACGTCAGCGAAAGTCTTCATAATACTCTCTCGAATCTTAATACAACAGTAGCGGTTGTATCCAGCCCGCGAATACTCCACTTTGGCAATACATAAGATAGCAGCAGCATCCAATACTTCCATTTAGCTACATACCAGGTGAGGGTAATGCCTGGAAACCCGTCACTACTAAATACCTACAAAACTCGTATAAATGCCACTGTGAGCATAAGGCTCAGCAAGACTTACTCGTCTCACATAAGAACATGAAACTCTATATGCCGGAAACATAAGACCGGAATTTAAAATGCGATATGTAAGCGTTCACTATTAGTTGTAACAGCTCAAAATTTAAAACAAATAATTATCACTCCTAATTTAAATTTTTGAAATTAATAAGCCAAGGGGAAATTAAACACATCACAATATATAGGTCACTTCAAAACCTTGCTTCACCTTAGCAAATACAAACTAGGACCTTAAGAGCGAAGGACACAAAAACCAAATCAAATTTAATCCAAAAGAATTCAAACCGAATTAAAACATAAATAGGAAAAAAGTATAAAAGGAAATGGAAAAGGAAAAGGAAAAACACCCGAGTTGGGCTCCCAGGAGCGTGACCTATTTCCTCTCCCCCTAACCCACAAGGCACAACCAGCCATTCCCCTCACGCATGCGGCCCGTGCCCACTTCCCCGTCTCCACCTCTTTCCTCGAGCGCACGCCCAGAAATAGGGGATGCGATGGCGCCCATGCCGCCACCGTGCGGCTCGCGTCGTCCGCCCATCTATGTGTTGGCTCACTTCCTGGTGGAGGGTAAGTTTGCCATCAGCTCGCCCGCCAGAAACCTGTGAGGGGCTAAACCATAGCACCGCCTATAACATTGCTTGTCCATCACAGTGAACCGCCATTACCCGACTATAAAAGGCACTCGAAAGCCCCATTTTTGCATGCACAAAGGCGCACGGACCTGCACGACTCACCAGTTGCCTCCCCGAGCCAAGGATCCCGAGACGAGGGTGAATTCCTCTGCCCCCTTTTCCACCTTGTCGTCAGTGATATGGACCATTCCGAAGCGTAGGAGCCAAGGTAACAAAATTAACTGCACTAGTTACTTCTAATTACCTAGAACGTGTAGAACTTTAGCTATTAGGTAGAATAGAGTACCACCACCTAGAAAATCGAGGAAACCTCGCTAGCGCCTCCGTGCGTCATAGCTTCTGGTGACTTGGGGTCACCCTGTCCAAGTGACCTGGCCCAACGTATTGCTCTTAGTCCATAGAATGCGTAGATGCCTTAAATGGAGGGAATAATACATGGGAGCTACAAATATGATGCGCCGCAGTAGTGGACGCCGCACCTCACCACTGATCGCCACCGTGAGGCCTCCTCCGGCTCGGCCCAACCTCGTAGGAGACTCCCTGAGTCTTGCAGCTTGCATAGGTGGCAAAATAGCAGAGGAAAACGAAAGAAAAGTTTAGTCCCGAGCAGCTCGCCATCGCCGCAGTATTTGACTTGCCGTCAATGTTGCTCCGACTGTTGTCAACCTCCACCATCGACACCAATGGAACTAGTGCCCTGAGTAGAGCACGACCGTACCCTTAGGTTGCCAAACCGCAAAACCCGACGCAACATTGTGAGCCAAGGTAGCTGACCACCATCAACATCGCCGGCTGCTATGGCGCCACTCGGGCGCCACCTCAGCGCAGTCAGTCAACGTGGCTGCCGCGTGGACACCACACGGGCACACGGGTGCCACGCCAGCCCCTACCACGTCCCAGGACCCAGGTAGACCTGATCCACATAAACAATAGACCCAGAGCCACGTAGATTGAGTCCACGGTCCATGGTGCGGTGACCCAATGATCACTGACGCATGGGCCCCATTTGTCAGCCACTGTTGCATTTGGAAAATGTTTGGTATACCTAAGAGTATACCTAGAAACTTAGAAAACACACTCCCGTTCATAGAAAAATTCCAGAAAAAATCCTAAAAATACTATGGTAGTAATATAAGCTAATTCTGGTCTAAACACCCCAAGACAAGATGAGGAGCATGTAGGAAAATATAGTGAACCCATAGCTCAAGCCTCACATAAATGCGATAAATCATTATAAACCACATACTCAAAAATTCACCCCTGAAACTCGATGTAGTACAAGATTAGAAGAGTGGATTTCCATTGAAAAATTTTCTTGTTGTAGTACTAAAGTTTAAGTACGTACTGTAGCACTTGAAAACATCGAGGAGGACCTAGAGGAATCGGACTATGAGGAAGGGCTACTGAAAGAGTTTGCTATGACTTCCTTGATCATGTTAGACCCATTTTTATGCAACACTCCCATGGCCTATTTTCAACTTGCTTGATTGAGTGGTATTTTAAAACATTGGCGTAGTCATGCCTACTAGAAATGTGGTGGTTACATTAGGTATGAAATGCAGTAGTTAATGTTGATATTCATTACTTGTTCCTCATTAACAGTCTCGAAATATGTCACACTAACTCACTGTCTAGGATGTGACCACTTCAGCCCCCCCTGTGATTTTGAACTGCACAATCCCCTTGACAGCCTAAGAGCTCCATCACTGCACAATAGCATTAACTAGAGCACATCCTTGACTACCTGAATGCTTAGGAAACCTTAGTGATGTTTGCATCGTGAAACACCACATGATGTACACATTATTTGTGAATAGTGTTAACATGTGTCTGGTGGTGTGAGTTTAGGATGTGGGCTTGGTAATTAATGAAATGTGTGTGTGTGTGTGTGTGTGTGTTTGTGTGTTGTGTGTGTGTGTGTGTGTGTGTGTGTGTGTGTGAAGAGGGTGGGTGGTCGAGGCAGGGCATGGTAAAGGGCGGCTCAATCCCAACCGATGCAAAGTGGACTCGATATCAGCCTGGTGTTATGTGATCTCGACTATTCGTAGCTGCCTCATCTATATAAAGACTGGTTCATTGGACCTCTATCATAGTTGTTACGTACAACCACAAAACCTGTATGGGCGGACTCGCTCTACCTTTATGGTAGTCATCCCCATGGGGATCATGTAGAAGTCATGAAGGGCACGATCAGTCTGGGAGATTGTCTGTTTTGCTGGGTAGTGAACGCCCAAAAATGCCACTGACCAACCAGATGGTTTTTGTCACACTCTTGACGCACTATGAGTGGACTCTGACTGGTTAGACTTAGTGAAACTCCTTGATGTTTGTGCGTGTGGCAGTGATGTCGTGTTTTTGGAGAGTGTTGGTTGTGCGCAAGGAGTAACAGATCATGGGTCCAAGAACTCGTATAAAAATGAGGTAACTGGCGGGATGGAATTCATCCCCCCAAGGGCCTGCCACATAATAATACTGATTCAACATCCTCTTCCTCTATTTGTGAGATTCTTTCAAAAGAAACCCTACATAAAATGCTTTTATGCAAAATTAAGCATTATAGCCTTTCCTTGCTAATGCCTCATGCATGAAGACACATACCCTTGAGTAGTGTTAGGGCTTGCAGAGTACCTTATGTACTCACTCTTGCTTTCTATGTTGCTCAGGGGAGGAATAATATAAGGAGAAACATGGAGGTGATGAGTGGGGTTCTGGCCTAAGCCTAAACCTTCCTGCGGGAAATGGAGTAACATAGCTTCTGCATTGCATTATTAGTGTAATAAGTGACCATGAATATACTCTAATACATTGTAATGTATCACCTTAACGGTGTTGTAATAGTAATCGTGTATGGAACACTATCATTTCTGTTATTTGTGCCAACTACTGATCCAGGGTTTAGTAAAAGGATGCAGCCTGGACTTCTGTGAAAGGGGTCATAATAAATAGGTATCAAAGCCATACTTGGTTGTAGAACAGAATCCTAGGACCAGACGAGTACTAATTACTAGGTTAGCGACAACAAACTATTTTTTAGTAGCTCTCCCCCTTTTCGTACTCTCACCTTATTGTGTTCTTATCTTAAAAACTATTTACCACTTTTAGATGTGCTTTGACTTTTTTTCTGCAGTTGGATGAAGACAAGTGGGCAGTTGAACCTTGCTTCAACGGGATTGGCTTTCACCGACTGTTGTTACGCACACTTACTGCATTTCACTTCATCATTACTCCCCAGTACCGCTGGAGGAAGTATGAGGAGGACGTAGGTCCTAGATGTGAGGCGCATGTTTGTTTGGCATAGGTTGCCTCAACATAGGTCGAGACCCCAGGATGCAAAGTTATGTTGGAGTCAGCTTTAAGGACTTGATCCACGCAAGTGCACGAGAGGGACTACAAGCACTGAGCGACTTACTTTTTGAGATGTTTGGGCTCATGCCCATACGCTACTTCCCAGGCACACTGCAGGTGCACATAGTTTGGAGGCAAAGGTTGAGTACACTGGAGGGTCCGATTAGTATAGTTGTGGACCACACTTTGGCAAACACAGCTACTAACTCACAGTGTATGGACTGCTACTGTGAGGCTATTTTGCTGCTTGGAGGGTGGAGTTAGACCTCTTGAGAGAGTTTGAGGACAGAATAGAGGAGCTATAGGCTGAGTTGGATGAGGCTCGTGCAGAGATTACACGTGCCATGGAGGCCACATAGGCACTTCGGAGGGAGCTGGAACAGAGGACCAAGGAGCACGTCAGGGAGTTGGACTCCCTCTACCATTTTGGCTCTAGTGGCAAAGGAGCACACGTTCGGGTCACCACTTGGAAGAGCACTCTCCAAGTTCCTCACACAGGTAGTATACGTTTATTGGAAGGACCAAACCTCAATCCTTCTATTCGAGCCACAATGGCCAGAGGCGCAAGATGCTTTGGCTGTGGCAAGGATTTGATGTTATTACCGTCAAAGCGCACCAGAGTGGAGACTAGCGACAACAATGAATATGACGGACATGAGGACACTACCTATCACAATAACGCTGATGACCCAGTGGATGAGGACCCAATCGAGGATCCACCCCAGGGAGACGCTCAAGACGACAGTGTCAATGTTCTTGAGGATGCCCTTAGCAGCACAAGGCTAGCTGGAGAGCCCACGAGAAGTGACCGGAGAGCTATCAACACTTTCCCCTGTGGACTGGTCCACAACGGGCTTGACCTGGCACGAGAGTGGCTTCAGGACCCTGGCACGGAAGAGTAGAGTACCACAGCAGCCTAGCAATGTGAGTCTAGAGTTACCATGATGTTTTAGGTCAGTGTGTGATCCATGCTCGTAGGTGTCGCAATGGCGTGAGTTGTGTATAATGCATGTTATTCGCCGTGGAGGTGAGTGTGGGTGTTCATTATATACCAATTTTGACCGTCAATATAACTCAAATATCTGAAGGAATAAATATTTCTTACACACATCACCCTTAAATTTGTCATAATTCCACTTGTACATGGAGAAATAGTGCATGCAGGAGTTTTATGCATAAATGAAGAATGAGGGAAGCAACCCCGAAAAGCGTCACACTAACCAGCCACACGATGACATGTGCAGTAACATGGATCCATTCCTAGGCGTATCTGAGGGAATCCAACATCAGTTCACACAGGGATGTGATCTGGACCCACCCGTCAGCCACCAGGAGAAAGCACAGCGAGGGGGGAGCAGAAACAGGTCGGATGACCCCCTTGCTCAGACCATTAGATCCTGGCGCCAAACATGGTCAATCAATGCGTGTGTTGACGTTTCTTATGTCATAGATAAAAATCCTCAAGCGCACAGAAACTATCAAAGTAGCATTTCCCATTAAAGAGTATTCCCAAGGGTGTCATTATTATTTTTCGAAAGGAAGGCTAGGTGGAAGCATAGCAATAATTAAATGAAGAGGGTATATTGGTCTTGGTAGGGTTCTAGCGAGGATGGGTAATAGATATGTGGAGGTAGTGTGACAAACAAAAGAGCATCCTATTATAAGGGGGGTAAATGGGTCAAAGACGGATTACGCTAAGAGTTAGGGAATTACTCCTACTATGCTTCTAGTATACATATACATAGCCTAAGTTCGATACTAATTAACATGTAAATGGTGAATCCTTATGCTATGTTGTTCAACACACCGGGCACGGGTTTACCCCTAGCAATACTAAGACGACTCCCGCAAAGAGCCTGTGGCATATCCGAACATGGAGGGTTACATGGACAGACAGGGCTGTCACCACCTACTGCCTACCTCTATAATACGTGGGTCTACAAGACATCTAAAGCTACTTAACTATCCTAGCACCATGCTAGCATGTTATGTAAATACCTTAGGAGCCGCGACACAATCCATCCTAACGCAATGGACCTAAACATCGTTGAACCAATGTTGGAACATAGCATAAGTTATTCATATTAACATGGACATGTCATAACTAATTAAACTATAGTGGGGGTTTGTAGTGTTTATGATGATATAATGAGAATGATATGGCATAATCAAATATACTACTCCTACCGCATACATGGAATCCACAATAAAACAAGAAACGCTTCATCCAAGTATAGGACTAAAAGAGGACTAAAGATAGAATTTTTTTGGTACCCTGCGTACCGGGTACCCCACGATACCACAAGTAAACTCACGGAGTTCCACCTATCCGAGTTGAAGACCTCCAAAGTCTACACATGTCCCGTAGCACAGGACCCGCCTCCTTCATTTGGGTAGCTCCAGTCATGCCACGTGTATAGCAGCTCCGGACATGCCTTCCCACAGAGGGAAGCTCCAGTGCTGCCACGTGTATAGCAGCTCCGGACCTGCCTCCCCACAGAGGGAAGCTCCGGAGATGTCATGTGTCGAGCCTCCGAACCTAAGCCACAATGGGATGATTACTGTAACTCCAACTACGTGGACATTCAAGGGGTAGTTAAAGTAGCCGTTACAAGACCTAATTATGTCTCACTAATGCCATGTTAATGACACACAATCAGAGGACCTTTAGTACTGCTAACGCTGCCATTAAGGCACGTTATCACACTGATTAATTGAACTTAATACATATAGATCGTGTATTAGGTGATTGAATACTGTCGGGGCCACATGTCGGACTAGGCTGACAATGTAACGGCCAATCCTTGGACTATAAAAGGGTTGTGCTGCACAGTACAAAGGGACAAGCCCAATCATGCAAGCTCATACGCTCACAAGCAAACACACACTCAGACAATCAGGAACCACCCCTTGGAGTAGGGTATTATGCTCAGGCGACCTAAACCATGTAAAAATCCCAGTGTACTGTCTCGTTCATAATCTTACGTGCGCCCCAACCGAATATGAACCTCTGTGGACTACGCTTTAGTAGTATCGGGGAAAGTGTCGATCGCACACTTTGACATTTGGCACGTCTAGTAGGGGGCACCTGAGATTTCGAGATGGTGAACTCCGCCGCATGATCGTCCAACGACCACGTTGAGCAACCTGCTGGAGGAAATCCCTCCAACGTGCAATAGCCAGTTGGTGCTATTGTCCCGGCGGGCATCGTTCCACCACCACCACCAACTGCTCCGACAAACAACACCGAACAACAGGATGGTGTCTTCGCGTCGGTCACAACATCGATGCACAACAACCCCGAGAACGCAATCAACGCAGTGCGTACCCTTCTTCGACCTGCTCAAGCGCCTGGAGCTCCTCAAGGCGCAATGGAGCAGTGGCACGCTGATGTGGAGCATCTGGTTGCAGCAGCAGTCGATGCCATCAGCAACGAAGGACCTCCCCCATCGGGCCAAACACCTTCTCAGTGAAGGGCCTTGTCTGGCAGACTTGGTCCTCAGGTGTCACAGAACCGGAGGCGTGCGCCCTCCCAGCAAGTGACATCACTGCCCTCCAGGGCACGCCGTACTCACACAATATCGAGACTCTCGACCCATGATCTGCGGTCGGAGCTTGACCGCTGGTATAGGCAGCAGGACGATCCCGTCCTCATGGAGCGTGCTCACGAGAGGCGAGCTACACATGATGATGAGAAAATTGGTCCCGATCTTCCGAAAGGTAAGGATAAGTCGATTGATGTGGAGATCTCGACGTTGATGATCCGAGGCTCTCGAGTAGAACACGAACAACCCCTGCAATCACTACACCACCGCCCCGTTGGTTATCAACCGTGCTTCACACCATTGACCTCACCAAGAAGGCTAATCCCTACAAGTGCAACCGAGAACACAAGCAAGAACATAGAAGACACGATCTGAAATCGCGAAGTTGGGGTTTCACAAACCGTAGAACGGCAATATTATTGATCTAAGCAAAACCCAATTGTTCATGGTGGCTACTATGGAGTATATATAGGTGGGAGGACGTCCAACGGTGTGTTGGGGTCGCGAACTAACGCTAAGATACGAAAATAATGGGCTTAGACTTGATATAAGGCCCGATGGCCCAATACAGTGGCGCAGCACCCTGACAGATTCTGAACTCGATTTTTTTTTTTGACGATTGCTGTCGACTCCGAGAGAATTTTGATATGGGACCAGCGCCATTGGAAAGGTTATCCTCTCCCTATTCCGTGCATATGTATAACGTACAAAACAGAGTTCGTATGCGTCCTGGGTGTCCGTTTTAGTGCGTACTGCTCCTGGACTCTGAGTTGGACACGATTTTGAGTTGGAGTCAGTTTCCATCTTATTTGAACGTATTGTATGGTCCTCCACGCCCCTAAACCTTTCTCCAATTACTCCTTGAACCACTCCATGTATCCTAATTATAATAAAATTATCAGGTAGCAATCTGTTCCCAAAAACATATAACCTCTGAAATTAATTGTTGTGTGTGAATTCTATTGATTGCATCTTGTATGTTCAATGGAGTATTGTGTATATCCATAGGAGTGATATCCTCATCATCCTCCCCTTCTTGGATTGGAGTCGTCCTCGACTTAAGTTCATCTTCTGCCATGTGTGGGTCCATATGTGCAACACCATCAAATCTTCTTGTATGCATGAAAGGAGGAGGCCAAGGTGGTGGACGACATAGTGCACCATCTTGATCTTGTCCAAACAAGAGCGCACATTCACTTGAGCCTGGATCCCAAACAAATAAACTTTGTACCATGTTTGTAGGTGCAATGATAACGTGCATGATCTCGTCATTCTCCCCTTCTTTATGAAAAGCCATCCTCGGCTTGCTCATATGTCCAGGAAAAAGGATTGCTTTGGGGGTAGAATGAGCACTGTCCATATTGCACAACCGCAGCGAACAATGCTTCTCTTTTATTTGTTGTCCCTGCTTCAAGGGAAAAATACTAGAAAAACTTGACAAAGCATTATTAGCGTTGGTGCATTCATTTACTTTAGGATGTTGTTGCAGCACAAAAGGAGTTTTCTCGTTTGAACATACGTAAACATTATGCACCATAAACACACCACTTTGTTCATATTTGCCTATTGCATGAAAATTATTTCTTGTCAACAAAGGTAATTTAGTTTTCAAATATATTCTTCTCTCTACAGTATCTAGATCACAAAGAGTGTCAAATTCAATATATCCCAAGGTATTTATAGAAGACAACAATTTCAGTTCATCATTTTCACAAGTAATTGGAATCAAATTCTTAATTACAGTATAAGTGGGTAATAAAGTATCAAATTCATTTGATTGTTCTAGCATAGGTACTATATAATTATCAGCACACAACTCTTTCTTAGCGCAACGATCAGCAGGAAAATCAACATATAACAATAGTGTATAAATAAATGATACTAATAGTTGCTCCTCGAAAATAGCATGATTGGTGGAAAAATTCAGAACATCCAAAAACTTCTCACCTTCTGCATTTGTAGAATATTTCACATTACTATTTTCAGCAGTGATTTCGAGTGCATTATGAGTTGATCCATCTAAAATTTCACAAGTGTTGTCGAAAGCCTCGTTCTCTTTTGCATCATCTACATTATTTTTTATATTGTCCTGCAAAATGTTAGACACAAAAGGAGGTACAACAAGAAATTTCTCCACAAATTGATGCACTTCATCTTTGCGATTAGATACATTCATGAAAGTTTCTCGCATACAAATTTTCATATCCTTCCATGTTCGAGGTTTTTCTAAATCATTTAAATTGTTCCACCAAGTTAATGCACAACCTACTAATGCACTTGCAACATTTCTAATTTTTCTCCTGTCACACATATGACATTTTCCAAAAATTTAATCCAACTCTATTTCCCAAGCAATATATTCATCGTAACCAAAACCATCATAAAAAGGAAGAGATGGAAGAATGTAATTACTTCTTCAGGAAGGTGTTGTAAAGGTGGTCTGAATTTCATGTGAAACCTTGATTGATGTTTGATTTTGAGTGAGCAACTCCATCGTCATCTTCACCATGTCAATCATCTCAGCATATAAAGCATGATTCTTGCTTTTACCTGACATTGTTAGTAGTCAACAAAAGACAACAAAAAAATATGTTATCCCTATCAACTACAAAGGATAATGGAAAAGTGGAAGTGGAATCACACAGTCTCAAGCGTCTTACCATGCTCTTACAAGTGTTCTTACCGACACTACAGGTGGCAAACGGTGGACGGTATGAAGAAACGAATGAAGCGTGGGATGATTGCAAAGGTGTATTGATTCTGCTCAAGAGTAAGGTGTAGCTTGGATGGCAATCATATGTAGCAAGGATTAGCAACAATGCAATCAGATAGTAAAGTTGAATAAGTGTCCAAAGTATTTGTCAAAGTTGCTGGCCTAAATGTGTTCCTAGTAGTTCAAGCTAGCAAGACATGAGACAAAAGTAGATGACACAAAGAATGCAAGCACTTCTGTTTTTTTGTTGTTTTTTTCTCCTTTTTTGTGCGGCTTTTTTATCTTATTTTGCACTTGCCTTTTTTTTCAGAATGTGCTGCAAAAGAAGAACACAATGCAAACACTCAAAGATATCTCGTAGGTCTGTTACAGATTTTCTGCTCAATGTTTTAAGGACAATTAAGCACCTTTATAGGCCCCAAATCTAAAAACTTTGAACAAAAATATTATAGATCTATCTCTCCACTTTAATTTCAGTATATGGAATATCTATTTTGGATAAGAACAATGGGAGATATTGCCCCCGAAATACAGACTGTTCATAATTTCTAGATCAATAACAAATTCAGATCTAATGCATTTCTTACCTTGATATCTCAATTTTCTGGGAAACTTATGAATAAAAAAGTTATAGAGAACTTCTTGAGCTTTCCAGAAAGTACAAGAACACCAAAATCTGAGTTCGTATGAGGGAGATATGATGACTGGACAAATATGAATCTAAGCTGGACGTGATGACGTGATTCAAAAGGATGACTCACACAATGCAAAACTCAAACTAAGACCAAAAACACTTTCTAAACCAGTAATATGACTCAACAGTGGACAAAAACTCACCAAAACCAAACTGAATAACAAAGTTACAAATGGCTCAATGGTGGTTTGGACAAAGTGATGAAGAGATCTACTAAATTGCAATTTTTTTTTGTGGCTTTTTTTGTGGACTCTAGGTATGAATAACAAAACTAATGTAATGGATCGATGAATTACCTAGCAGGCAACCTGGAAATCTGATACCAATTGATGAGAAATTTGGTCCCGATCTTCCGAGAGGTAAGGATAAGTCGATTGATGTGGATATCTCGACGTTGATGATCCAAGGCTCTCGAGTAGAATACGAACAACCCCTGCAATAACTACACAACCGCTCCGTTGGTTATCAACCATGCTTCACACGATTGAACTCACCAAGAAGGCTAATCTCTGCAAGTGCAACCGAGAACACAAGCAAGAACATAGAAGACACGATCTGAAATCACGAAGTTGGGGTTTCACAAACCATAGAACGGTGATATTATTGATCTAAGCAAAACCCAATTGTTAATGGTGGCTACTATGGAGTATATATAGGTGGGAGGACGTCCAACGGGGTGTTGGGGTCGTGACCTAACCCTAAGATATGAAAATATTGGACTTAGACTTGATACAAGGCCCAATGGCCCAATGCGGTGGCGCAGCACCCTGACAGATTCTCAACTCGATTTTGTTTCGATGATTTCCGTCGACTCCGAAGGAACTTTGATATGGGACCAGCGCCATTGTAAATGTTATCCTCTCCCCTTTCCGTGCAAATGTAGAACGTACAAAACAGAGTTCGTATGCATACTGGATGTCCATTTTAGTGCGTACTACTCCTGAACTCCGAGTTGGACACGATTTTGACTTGGAGTCGGTTTCCATCTTCTTTGAACGTATTCTCTGGTCCTCCACGCCCCTAAACCTTTTTCCAATTACTCCTTGAACCACTATATGTATCCTAATTACAATTAAATTATGAAGTAGCAATCTATTCTCAAAAATATAAGGAAATATATAAGAACGAGCTCACCTCTGAAATTAATTGTTGTGTGTGAATTCTATTGATTGCATCTTGTATGTTCAATGGAGTGTTGTGTATATCCATAGGAGTGATATCCTCATCATCCTCCCTTTCTTGAATTGGAGTCATCCTCGACTCAAGTTCATCTTCTCTCATCTGTGGGTCCATATGTGCAACACCATCAAATCTTCTTATATGCATGAAAGGAGGAGGCCAAGGTGGTGGACGACATAGTGCACCATCTTGATCTTGTCTAAACAAGAGCACACATTCACTTGAGCCAGGATCCCAAGAAAATAAAATTTATACCATGTTTGTAGGTGCAATGACAACGTGCATGATTGCGTCACGTGAGAACCCTTCTCCCTTAGGAGAGGGGGCGGCTGTTCGACTCTGGCCATGCACTTGCACATGGTCCAATGGCCACAGAAGTTCCGAACTCATCTGTCGGAGAAGTATGACGGGACTGTCAACCTCGTCGAGTTCCTCCAAATCTACTTCACCGCCATCCTCGCAGCGGGAGGCAGTGAGGCTGTAATGGCCATCTACTTCCCTGTAGCTCTAACTCGGACATCCAGGTCTTGGTTCATGAGTCTTCCGCTTGACTCCATCAATAGTTAGGCGGAACTTTGTCGCCAATTCAGTGCCAACTTCGGGAGCTCCTACACTCGACCTGGCACCGATTTGGATTTGTTCGCCGTGCAACAGAAATCGGGAGAGTCGCTATGATCGTTCATCCAACAATTTTCTGAGGTACAAAAAACCATTCCTTCCATCTCCAATGCGTCTGTCATTGTGGAATTTCGATAGGGCATTAGAGTCAAGAAGATGTTGGAGAAGCTGGCGACTAAAGAAGTGACCAGTGTCACAGAGCTCTTCAGCCTAGCCAACAAATGTGATAGGGTTGCAGAGGGCTGTCTAATGCACTCCAAACCAGCTCTGGAGGCTGGTAAAACTCATTGGAGGATGAAGCCACTGCCTCTGGTAGTGGAAAAAAGAAGAAAAAGTCCAACGGCAAGAAGAAGCCGTCGGCTGGCATGCCTACTGCTGCTACAGCTGCATCTCTGCAACGTCCCAAAAAACGTCCTCGACCATCATCCGAAGATGGCGACGGTTAAAAGATGTGGTGTCAGATCCAAAAAACGGACACTCACAATCTTGAAGATTGTCGCAAGGTCCAGAACCTTGTTGAGCCCTTCAACACGCCGGGAAGAAGCTCCTTTCCACCAGCGGGAAGGAAAGCAGAAGGACGATGAAGCTCTGACTGATCTGGAGCTAGGCTTCCAGGACAACAAGAAGGTCCTGAAGGCTGTGTACAACACCGCCGACGATGATTCTGACATCTCTGACAACGAGCATCGGAAGACTCTCCATACGATATACGGGGGGTCGTGGGATATCACCTCCTGCTGCGTCCTCAAGACCATGCGTCGGGAGATGGCCGCCACTACTACTACCGCCAAGGCAAGAACCCCATCGGATGTGGATTGATACTCCCATCACTTTCGATGCTTCAGACTGCTCGAGGAACAAGATCGAAGCTGGTCAACTGCCATTGATGGTTTCTCCTACAATCAACAATGTCCAACTCTACCATGTCCTGGTGGATGGAGGTGCGGCCCTCAACCTCCTCGACTATGAAGCATTCGTGAAAATTCAGCTTCGACTCTCGGACCTTCGCCCTTCACATCCCTTCTCCGGAGTAGGTCTGGGATCTATCTCTCCTCTCAGGTCAATTACACTCCTTGTGGCGTTCAAGACTCGGGAGAACTACAGGACCGAGAAGCTGGTCTTCGACATGGCGCACATTAGCCTACCTTTCAATGCCATCCTAGGCAGGCCAGTCCTGTATAGGTTTATGGCCATGGCTTACTACGGCTACTTAGTATTGAAGATGCCGACACCTTAAAGCGTTCTCTAGATCCACAAGAATCACACTGCAGGAGTCACTGCGTTGGAAGAACTCCATGCGCTTGCAATAGTGCAGGAGGAAGCATCCGCCAAGAAGCAAGCTGCTCAACCTCCGAGCACTCGTCACCGAGGCTCAACCTCTGCGCCATGCATGCAGCCATGTGGCGACACCGACATTCATGTCAAAGTCGTCCAAATTGGTTCTGATGCTGTCCAGACCACCTGTATATCGGGAGGTCTGGACAACAAATAGGAACTCACGCTGATCACTTTCCTCCAGGCGAATGTCGACGTGTTTGCATGGGAACCATCACAGATGCTTCAGATCCCTAGGAGGTGATTGAGCGCAGCCTGAAGATATATCCCGATGCACAGCCAATACACGAGAAGCCCCAAAAGCAATCAGTCGAGTGGCAGAACTTCATTAGACAAGAAATCTAGAAGGTGCTCAAAGTTGGTTATATCTGGGAGCTTCATCATCAACGATGGCTGGCAAAACCAGTCGTTGTACCCAAGGCCGGCAGGAAACTTCGGATGTGTATCAACTACACCACCTTGAATAATGTTGTCCAAAAGGCCCATTTCCACTACCTAGGATAGACCAGATAGTGGACTCCACCCCTGGGTGCGAGCTATTGTGTTTCCTAGATGCATATTCTGGATATGATCAGATCCAAATGTCTAGGGAAGATGTAGAGCATATTGCCTTCATAACAATATATGGATTGTATTGCTATACTGCCATGCCTTTCTGTCTCAAAAATGCTGCTTCAACCTTTGTGCGAGCCATGCACAGGACATTTGGAGAGCTCATCAGGGACTTGGTGGAGGTCTAAGTAGATGACATCATCATGAAGGTAGAGAACAAGGAATCACTCCTTAAAAACTTGCAAGCCATCATCGACAAGCTGCCCATTGCGCACAACAAGATAAACCCGGACAAATGTGTCTTTGGGTTTAGCTCCGAGAAGCTCCTCGGATTCTTGGTGACCCATCGAGGAATTGAGGCAAATCTGGAGAAGATCAAGGCTATTGAAGACATGCGGCCCCCAGCCCGCATCAAAGATGTCCAGAAGCTAACTTGATGTCTAGCTGTGCTCAACCGATTCATCTCAAGACTGGCAGAACAGGCGCTACCCTTCTTCAGGTTATTGAGGAAGTCCAGACCATTCCACTGGTCTGAAGAAGCAGAAAAGGCATCCAAGAGCTCAAACAACTCTTCACCACACTACCAATCCTGGTAGCTCTGAACCCTGGTGAGCCTCTTTTACTTTACATTTCAGCAACTACGGAGGTTGTTAGTATGGTCCTGGTCACGAAAAGACTGGAGCACGGATCTACCTGAAGGCGAGTCTGGGTCCTAGCCTCCAAGCACGGATCCTCAAGGCAAGCCGGCCGAGGATTAACCTCTCTCATATGAGGGAGTTCACACGACTAAATAAGAAGTTTTGGACCCCTCAAGGAGGGTCCGGGAAGCTCATGAAGAAGGTACGGACCCCTCTGGGAGGATCCGAGTTGATGAAGAAGAACCTTTGGGACCTCCCGAGAAGGTCCAAACTGTCTAGCGACCAGTGTACTTCATCAGCGAAGTACTCTATGACACCAAGACTCAGTATATTGAGGTGCATAAGCTGCTCTATGCAGTTCTTATCACCTCAAGGAAGCTTCGTCATTACACATAATGTAAGTTATAGAGTCTATGGACAGAGTCAGGTAGGTCCTAAAGGAGAACATCCGGACCACTCCGGGAGGGTCCGGGCAGTTCAAGCACACTCCACTTGGTCTCTATACTAAAAGTGTAGCTTACCTACCCTAGGTTAGAACAATATGAATAACACACTTGGCCTGGTTTCATAACCTAAGTGTGTCCTTGTCTCCCCTGTAATTCAGACCTCTAATGAAAGATATTGTTGTGTGAAAACAGACTCCACATGCACTAATTTTGTACAGGATCATTTTCTATTATTATTTTTCCTTCTTATCTAAAACTAAGTTGTGCAACTCTTTTTGAGGTTTATTCCGAGATATTCATATGATATATAAGTTATATTGTTGATCTTTTTTGGATCTTAGCATTGCTAGATGGTCTACTCGCCTAAACGCCAAAGCCAATGATAGGCGTGGAGTGCGCTATCAACTTAGACTGGTCCAGCACCCTAAGTACGCCACTCTACCTATATTCCGGAAGGCATTCAGATCTGAAGAGATTGCATCAATTTACTTGTTATCATGTTGAGTTCCTTCGGATCAAAAATTCAAATAAGAATAGTAAGCCTCGAATAATTTATACATGAGAGGACAAACTTTACTGTTTTTCTTGACTTTAATGCACAAGAAAAATGGAAAACTCATGGAGATGGCAGATGTTGCTGGAGCTACTTAGCTCCAACGACCCCCAGGGGGCCGCCATCGACGTTTCGTACGTTGAAAGTGGGCACCATCGTAGCTGACAAAGCTCCGACAACTGCCATGGGGGCCAGTTATCGACGTGAAAAACTAATGTTGATCTAAACGAGAAATGACCCCTAGGGGTTCCGTCATCGGCGTATTATATGTTGACAGTGGACGCAGTCGGACCTATCAAGCTCCAACAACCCACAGGGGGCCCGCAGTCGGCGTTTCTAAGCGTCGTGTGAGACCTATGTGTGTTGAATACATTTTCTTTGACAATAAAAGTTTTTAATGCTGCCATAACATCTTTTTGGCAAGGTCTAACTCTAGCTCCGAGATTCTGCAAGGTCCAACAATAGGTGCTACTTTATTCGTCTAGATCCGACATTTTTTTGGGTAGCTCCGGTGAGCTTTGTTTTTAGCTCCGGCATGTCTTTGTTAAGCTCTGATATGTTTTGCTAGGTCCAACTTATGTTTGTTAGCTCAGACATGTTTTTCTAGCTCCGACTTTTGGGATGACTAGTTCTGACTAGTTTTGGTAAGCTTCGGCGCTAGGTTGTACTAGCTTTGGTAAGCTCTGGCGCTAGGTTGTACTAGCTTTGGTAAGCTCCGGCGCTAGGTTGTACTAGCTTTGGTAAGCTTTGGCTCAAGCTCCGGTTTAGCTTTGGCTAGGTTCGGAGCTTGATCGCAATGTTCCTGCTTTTATCTTGCAATGTTTTGAGCTTGCTTTATATTCATAGAAAGATTGCTTTGTATTCATTTGCTAAGTTTTTGGTGTGTTTTGGTTGATATGGCTGTTATCGGTTTGATATGTTTTGCAACATGCTTATATGAGGTGCTCACGTAAGGTGTTGTGTTCGGAACTGACTTGAGTCAAGTCGCAGACTTGGGCTCGTACGTATTGGTTTTTTATTCATGTGCAGGTGTTGCTTGAGTTCAAGACATGGATGGTGACGGGATATATTGAACTAGTCTTATGGAGAAGATGATGTTAAACAACCAAGTTTGGGAGGAATTGTGGTGGAGTTGATCGGGAGGTTGCGGAGCATGTTTGAATCAAGAACAATGCATATAAAGGTAGAGTGGATGTCATTGGAAGATGTTTACACGTGTGCAAGGAGTGCATGGGATGTGGCTACATGGTTCCGAGGCGTGATGAAGAGATGCGGACGTACAGAATTGGTCGGAGAGGTCCAACCGACTAGGTTATGGACTCAGGCTGTGGCTGAGTCGGGTTTGACTCAAATATGGAAAGATTTAAGTTGGTTATGATATAATTTCGTGTGGGTCATGAATTTGAGTTGTTTTAGGAATGTGGGATACGTTCCTAAGGTGTTTGGAAGTCTTAAGATTGCTTTTATCTGCGTATAGAAGAGTCCTAAGCAGTTATGGAAAGTTTTGATTCATGATTTGAGTAGGATTAGAGTTCTAGGTTAGATTGGGTTGGCCTAAGGGCTGGTTATATAAGCGAGGGAGGCCAGAGCTTGAGGTGCACGACTTTGGGGCTGTTCCTCTTGTGTTCAATTGAATAAAATTCGTAGTTTGATGGAACGTTTGTGCCTTGATCGTCTGACTTGTTCCAGTCAAGTTTTACTCGTCGAGTTTCTGGACAGCACTACCTTTCGTCGGTAGTTTTATCATAACTCGAGTTTTACAGATCCAATTGAAGTAATTCATTTTGGGTTGTCTTCACAAGTTTACTATCTATCATCTGTCAAAATTTCACGATCATTGGATTTGTGGTTTCGGATCTACACGAGTTTCTTTGCAGCGTTCCAGAACTATTTTTCTCGGGTAGGACAGATTGACCTTTGTTCGATCTTTCGATCATAACATGAGTTTCACTCAACGGATCTGAGTGATTCTTTTTGTGCTTTATTCGTGACATGATTCTCTCTGATATATATCACTTTTGTCATGGTGATACACGTTTAGATTAGTATCACACACGATTTCTCTAAAAGATCGTTTTTCTGCCGAAGGGGTTGGGATTTAATTATTTCCGCTGCATAAGATTTTTATATCTACCATACCCCCCCTCTGGTAGCTTTTCACCTGCTCTTCGATCCTACAATTGGTATCAGAGCCACGGTGCTCCAATCATTGTGATTTGCACATGTTTTTTGACTAATCATCATGGAGAAATACTCCGCCAAACCTTGTGTGTTTGCTGGTATTGATTTTCAGGTTTGGAAGGCACGCATGGAGGCTTTCATCCAGGTGCATGGCTTCACAATATGGGAGAAGGTGTACAAGCCTTACGAAGTGCCACCTAACGATCAAGTTATGGCGACAAACCTACGGGACATCGACAACAACAATAAAGCCCGAAACTTGATCATCCAAGGACTCACTCAGAGCGACTTCGATCGCGTTGCACATCTCCGATCGACATAAGATGTATGGAGAGCACTTTGTTACTATCACGAAGGATCCAACACGATCAAGGAGGTAAGGCAAGACATGTTCAAGAAAGAATACATGCGCTTCAAGATGCAACCCGGTGAGTCCATCGATGATCTCTTTGCCCGCTTTAACAAAATTCTCAGTAACTTGCGTAGTGTCAATGTTAATTTTTCTGATGCTGAAAATGCTAGGCAACTTCTTAGTGCATTAGACATGTCAATCTGGGAGATGAAAGTTACATCTATCCGTGAATCTACTATCATGACTACACTTACTTTAGATGTGCTTTACTCTAAACTCAAAACTCATGAAATTGACATCTTATCACGTAAGGACCCAAATAAGTCTATTGCATTTGTCTCACAACATGATATGCCTAGCTCCGGCCACATCATCTTGCAATACTCTTGCTTTGTTGTCCTCACTAACCCTGGAGCAGATCGAGGCATTTCCAGAGGAGGAGCTAGCACTTCTCTCTACTAGGTTCTCAAAAGCATTGCAAAATATGAGAACTAGAGGGAGAGGAAGCTCCAGACCTCAACGATGCTTCGAATGGGGTAAGACATGACACTTTCGTACAGAATGCCGTAACCTTTCAGGTTCTACTTCCCTAGAAGAAAAACAATCGAGGACGAAACACTCCTCAACAAATGATATGAAGAAGAAGAAGGGCTTTACAGGTCACCAACTGGTGAACAGTTTTATCTCCACAATCCAGGAACTTGGCTCAAGCGATGTAGACATTGAAAGTGACGAAGATGAAGATGATTTGGCCAACTTATGCTTCATGTAGGGCAAAACAAGATCAAGATCAAGTCAGGAGGATGCAGAACACAACAGTGATGACGATGAGGTATGTTCTACCTATAATGAAATGTGTGATGCAATTTCTCGTGCAACTATTATTGTTAAGAAAAAGGACAAAAAGCTTAGGGATAATGCTGCTAAAATTGAATCACTAGAATCTAAAATCAACCATTTGAAAACCTTGATTCCTAGTGATGATTCTTGTCCCTCGCGTGATTTAATCTATGAACAATTGTCCACATTAAGAACTGCACATTCCTCTACTCTAGATAGACTTGAACTTGATATTGAAAAGAACAAAATGCTTGCTGCACTCGACATTTGAAACTTAAAAGATGCTTCTTGTTCTACAATTGATTTGCATTGTTCTAGTTGTGATGATTTTGAAAAGAAACTAAAAGATGCTATGAATGAAATTTCATTATTGAATAATTTTTTACGTTCTCATGAAGTTAAATATTGTTCCAACTACAAATTAAAAGGAAAAACTTCACGTGAAAATTGCCTTGATCTGTCCAAGAAACTTGATAACATGCATAGGACATTAGATCGGTTTTGTAATGGGAATAAGAACCTAAACTTGCTGCTGAATTCTTCCAAGTCTTGCAATGATAAAACTGGTTTAGGTTTTGAATTCTCATGCTCATGCTAAGGCACATCCACCTAAAACTGTAAAGTCATTAGGAAGTGGTTTGATTCAAACAGTTCCTAAATAAAAAGAAGTGGTTTTCAAATCTGCAGGAGTGTTGTCTCATTCGGTTTCAAATAAAAATATTGCCTGCTCATATAGACATGAACACAAAGTTAATTTCATTGTACCTACTTTGGTAGAGATGGTCATGTCATAGATTTTTGTTATAGACTAGCTAAACAACAGAAAAGGGAAAGAATGATTGCTAGATCTCATAACTTTCATGCAAAATTTGCTACACATATTAAATCGAATGTCAGGAACATGCAACCTGTTGTTATGAGTCAAAAACATTCAAAGTTTACCTTCGGACCTTCTATTTTTGCCTCCGGAGCTATAGATTTTTGTGCTACACAAGTAACACCTTATAGGTCAGTAGTTAAGAATAAAAAACCTCAAACTTTGACTCATAAACCCGCTGTTTTATCTCAGCTTTCGCGTGTTTTTCCTACTGCACGTCGTGTGACTCAGTACTGGATACCTATATTCCTTTTGACTAACCCCAGTATTGACTCATCGACGTATTTTGCTTCTATGTAAGTTACATGCTTGAGGAAGGAGAACATTTGGATTGTGGATTCGAGTTGCTCACGCCACATGGCCGGTAACAAAGAAAGGTTCTCCTCCCTCTCTTTCGTGTCACATGTAGAGAATGTTACTTTTGCTGATAATTCTTCAACTCCTATCATTGCTAAGGGTTTGGTTAGAGTAAATGATCATTACACTTTGAAGGATGTGGCACTTGTCAAAAATTTGAAATACAACATTCTTTCTGTTTCACAATTGCTAGATGAAAATCTGGAAATTATTTTCAATAAAAATCTGGAAATTATTTTCAATAAAAACTGCTGCAAACTTCCATATGAAGCTAAAGTTGGCGGCCCTGTGCAATATAGGTGGATGTATCATGTTGAAAGAGCACTTAGGTGTCTTAAACCAATGGTTCGCAATCGGGCAAGGGTTGAAGGACGCATCGCCAAAGCATACGCCATTCAGGAGATAGGATACTCTTCAACCGTCTATTTTGCAGAAGAACACAATATTAATGTTTCTACGTTGCGGTACAATATAGATGAAGCACCCCCTTATAGAAGCCTCTCCAGTTTTAAAACGAGAGGCACCACTGTTGGTAGTGGCACAAGCTACGATGTTGAACCTAATGGTAAGACAACTACTTTGATGTACATGTACAATAAAATAGAGGGGATGAATGAATATTTTCAGTAAGTGTTTGTTCAACATCTATAATAATTAGCATTTTGTGTTATACATCTATGCTAATCATTCTGTTTTTCTATAATTACTGAGTTTGATCAACAAATATGGAAATCTAACTAGCATCCTACGAGCAGACAAATACAATTGATGCGATACGATGGAGTACATGGAGGGCCTAACTTCGTATCATGGTTTCATGCACAGTGCAAAAAAAAAAGTCAGCATCCATGAAGAACCACAACAACTGTCCTACGAATTCATTAAAATTAAAAGCTATGGTCGATATGACGTCAATGGGTTTCAATTTCATTCAACTGAATTTGAAGCTCAACGTCCTTCCAGAGCAACATGTAACACCGAAGTTGTGAATAGGGCAGTTGACGACCAAGGACGTGAAATTACTTATTATGGGATCATTAAAACATCCTTAAATTCGGTTTTGCAGGGAATGAGGTCCTTAATGTAGTCTTCTTTGACTGAGATTGGTTTGATCCTAACAATGGAACTTGACAAAACCAATTTGGCATGGTAGAAGTTAAACACAAGGACCGACTACGAGGCTGTGACACCTTTGTCCTTGCACACCAAGTTGAGCAAGTGTATTATCTATGTTATCCATGCGAAAAGCTTAAATCTGTGTGGGTTGTACATGAGGTGAATCCTCGTGAGCGGTTATATACACCAGATGATGCTGGATACCTTGATGATGAGGTTGATGTTGTTTACCAAGAACAAGAGTTGCCATACTCTTTTTTCGTCGAGCCTGATTTAGGACTCGATGACTTAGTTGGAGATGCAGAAGAAATAAAGACTAGTGAGATGCGAAAACAAAAACAAAAATGGGCAACTACCACGACAGAAGATCGATGGTCTGATTTACGTAGTAGAGTACATCGTGATGTTGATGGATTTTAAAATTGAGTACAAGTAACATTTCTTTCATGTCTTCTTTTCTTTTTTGTACTTTTCATTAAATTCATTAGCTTTCTTAAATGGGCTCCTCCTTTTTTGAACATGATGTCGTTGAGAAGCAACAAACGAGGAGGGGTAGGGGCGTGGAGCTTTCTGCCATCGATGGTCACGAGAGGAGAGGATATCTTCCATGGCAGTCAGCTTAGCGGGGGTAGACGGGCTCGGTTCGTGAGCCATCTACCAGGCTCAGTACACGGTCACGATAGGTAAAGAACATTTAATTACATAAATGATATAAATAATTCTTTATTCTATAATATGAATCTTTAAAATTGTCAAGAAGACTCTATGTCCACGGACATAGAGGCTAGGGTGCGTCCTTCTTTGGTGCTTGCTTCTTCGATGGCTTCTGCTTCAGAGCCTCCTTCTTCGGAGCCTCCTTCTTTAGAGTCTCCTTCTTCGGAGCCAGTGCAGTTGGGTGACCCCACCTCTGGGTCACTTGCTTTGGAGAAGGTTCCACAGCAACGGACTAAGAGGAGCCACTACGTGCCTCCTCCTCCAGCTCCTGGAAACCCAAACGATCAGATCGTTATTCGTCCAATTGGCGATAGGTAAGTAAATCTCTAAAAATTCAATTCAGATACTTCTAGACCAATATATATATATATATATATATATATATATATATATATATATATATATATATATATATATATATATATATATATATATATATATATATACTAATTGAGAATCATGTATCAGGACTTCGGAGGATGCTTCGTTCATGGGCCAAGGACGCCACGCGTTGGTGAACAGTATCCTGGCCCGTCTAGTCCGTTTGCACTACCTCGGTGTAGTGAACGGATGCGCTGCCACATCCTGGGTTGACTACTATAGGGCCCAGGACGTTCTTCATGGCAACCACCAGGAGGCTGTTTGGAAGGACTTCATGCTAAGTATGAACAATACTTGTGTAATACAAATCTAATATAAGTTACATACATTTACTTGTATATTTCTTTTTCAGGCACGATATTGTTTGGAGAACGAGGTCGAGCAGACAGATCACACTCGTCTCGTCTTCCATAACTGAGCCAGGAAGATCGTGACGGAGTCACTATCATCGGCGCATTCAAGCTACGACCGCGTACTGAAAGTTGCATCCAAATGAGCGTGAACCGGGGCAGGAACCGATCGACACATACTTGACGGAGGTGCAATATGCAAAGTTAAAGTTTTTAGTTTACTTTGCTTCATTATCTGATTGTGATCAATATTTTAATTCAATAATAAATTTGTGCAGGTCAGCATAGCCTGGCTTGACAGTTGCCCGAACGCATTGGGTTGTGTGCTCTTTGGGCGAGCAAGGGCTTCCATGCACTTTGTAAAACTCGTTGAGAGAGTAGAGGGACTGAGGGAAAACATCGCTTGGGTGGGGACGGCTACATACACCTCGCGAAACGGATGGTAAGTGCTACTCACATTCTATTAAGTAATTTTATAATTTTCATTGTGCTAACATGTATCGACAGGAGCACGAGAGCGGTCAGTAGCCGACACCTATCAAGGTGTGGAAGAGGGGTCACATGGGATGTGACCTATCGCAGCCTGACCAGCTGTCTTCTCAGACGGCGACACGTACATTGGTGAGTTATTTTTTTCAACTTAATTGAATTCTCTTTAATAGTTCTAATGATGTTATTTTTCTATATTTTCAGGAAAAGTACGGTGAGCAGGAGCGAAGGATTCGAGGCGAAGAGTTCGATTGGCAGAGCGCACCAATCGTCCCCGAAGCCACGTATGCAAGCGGTGGTGGGAAACCTCACAGGCGGTGAGCTTTGTTATTTTCAATTTACTACTACCAACTTCGAGATACAAAAATTTAATAATCTTACTTCGTTGTGCATGTTAGCCATCTTCGATGGAGTGGTCAACTCGAGGCAGGCGCGGGCTTCCTCGAGGGCTTCTTTATCTCATCAGAGCAGATCTAGCAGCAACCGTGTGAGCCTAGATCTGGAGCTCCAGAATCTTCGAGAGGAGCTCCAGAGGACTCAAGAAGCGCTCAGGGCTATGGACGAGGCGCAGAGGGCAAGGGACGAGTATGAACACTCGTTCATGCTACAGATGCAAACTGCCGTGCAGGTACATTCTAGATGTTGTACTTAACATTTTTAATATATAAATGACATGTACAATGATTTGCTTTGTGTCTGCAGGCTATGTTTCCAGGACAACCGTTTGTCTTTCCACAATGGGCGCCTCCAGCGATACCGCAGCTGCAAGTGCCGACGATAGCAGCTCAGGTACAAAATTATTCAAAATAGCTTAAACGAGTTAAACTTGTTCAAGTTAATAAAATATGCATTTTTTTACATGTGACATGTCTAACCACACATGCACATCGTAGGGATCGCAAAAGGAGGCTCAAACTCCGTCGCCTATGATTCCGGCGCTTGGACAACTGCAGGAGGAGGAATTTCCGAACTCTGGTGGCAGCGAACGGGGTAGCGTCTGATGGTCAGGTAAGCTCCTCGCTTGAATTTTTAGTTACAATATTTGACTTTGCCCCTGGATTTTGATTTAGAAGATGAAAAAAAGGGTAAAATGCAATAGTGGTCCAAGATTGTGCTTGTTAGACTATGCTTGTTAGACTGAATAGATATTGCAGAGTTCAAACAACAGTGGATCAACTAATCGTGCTTGGATAAAAAAACAATAATATTTCCTCAATGCTTGTAAAGAAGCCCCAAACTTAGACTGTTTAGGCCTCCAAGACTTGCGAGGAGTGAAGAACGTGCCAAGACTTGGGTTTTAGAGTCATTTTCCTGCTTTTGACACTCTCCTATGCAATATTGAGTCATTATGTCCTTTGTACACTGTTCATGTTGTGCAGGTCTTCATATTGGCTATTGGGCAAATGCGGTTGTATTTTTCTTCTTTGTCGTTGTGGTTTTGGCTTCACGAATTCGCAAAGTGTGTAGTGGCATGTGTATAGTGTTTTGAAATGCTATTATTGCGACATATATGCTTGTGAATATATTTATGTTTGTCTTTGTGATCTGGCCATCGAGCCAGGGCTGCATACCTTATTGATGACGATTTTCAGGGCACCGTCATCGATACTGGCAATTTATCGTCGACGATTCCGGCAATACCGTCGAGGATAAGCTCTATCGATGATGTTTTCCGCCCGACCGTCGTCGATAATGGCAAGTTATCGTCGATGGTCACCGAAAGCCCGTCGACGATAACGTTCAGTATCGACGATGGTTGCCCTTCAACTGTCGTCTATAAGTGTTTTATAGATGACGGTCCGGGCCAATGTCATCGATAAGCTCACCCCCCTGCCACGTGGACAGAGTCGCTTATTGACGACAGCTAAATCCGGCCGTCGTCGATAAGCACATACCATCATTTATAGCTTATAGACGGTGGTATCTACCTTATAGATGACGGTTTCCAGCCGTCGTCTATTATCACAATTCCTGTAGTGACCGGTTTTCTCTAAGCCAAAAGCATCGATAGAGGCGGAAGCTGGGTCCGAACTATTTAGTCAAAGCTTGAGTTGTTCCAGTGCAGCGAGACTCAGAAGGTACCGTTTGCGGTAGGTCAACTGCACGGTTGTGCCGTTGCTTGGTGGCAGAGTATGTTGCCACCAAGGCTGACAGACGGTAGAACTCATGGACTGAATTTCGAGAGGTGTTTCACGCTCGCTATTTTTCTCCTATGATTATATTGTGGAAATGTCGGCAGTTTCTGGATAACCTACAAGGTGAGAGTACTGTTATCGAATATGCCAGGGCATTTGGCAACTTAGCATTGTATGGTCCGGAACACGTGCATACAGAGGCCATGAGGCGTGATATGCCTTATTTAAAGCTGCAATTACGGAAGAGGATGTTATCTGCTGTCGCCGAGCAGAGAAAAGAAAGAGGAATATCCTGCAGAGCGATGTGGAAATTACATCACAGAAACACCGGTCTGTGTGCACTCCATTCAATCAAGGTGTTCAGCCTGAGGTGCAACCTTCACAAATTGAAAGTCGTCCATTGGAAGTACATAGTTTTTGACGACCACCACCGCCACAAAAACAAGTGTTAAACACCACAACCGTAGCAGCAGCAATTGGTACCTTGTGCACCCCCAGTGCAGCAGCGTGCACAAGATTATCCAATTAACCAGCATGGCAGCAAACCAGCATCAGCCCAAGACACGAATCTGCATCAACACCAGAACAAGGAAGTGAACTCAAAGGCCAGCAGCATCCACCACTTGGAAAATTAGGGAACTCCGGAAGGAGAGATCGTTTGTCCGTAGTGGTCGATTAGGATAGTACTTCGACAACCAACTAGTGTAGTTGTGGATTCGATAGTGTTTCGACAAGCAACTAGTGTAGCTTTTTACTATGCCCACGTGTAATAAAACCATAACCACTCAAGCTTTGTGAGAATAAAGGTTGTGTTGTATGTTGCCCACCTTTTATCACTTCTATTGTTAAATTTGAATTCTACAACCTTGGGTCAAGATATGAAAAGATCATCCTCATTTAACACTTTTCATGACCAACATTATTCAAACCTTGCCAAACTTGAGATGAATATTATAAAGTTTGAATTGTCTTACCCATCCTTGCTCAAACTATAAAATAAATGCACCATACCTTATGCATAATTCACCAGGGATTACGTTGTGTGTGCATAACATCATCCGATTTGCGATGCATCATGAAACATGAGTAATACTTCATTTTGATCAAGAATATGTACCTCCATTCAAATACTTAAGTATTGTCTAATAATCTGATTGGTATCCGACTCTTGTGATCAGCATCTTGCTTGAGCCTTCTCCTTTGACTAATGCGTGGGTAACCAATTACTTAACCTTCCTTGTTGATTGAACAAAAATTAACCTTCGCTCTTGTATAAATTCAAATATATAGTTGTGGAAAAAATGCTACACTTGATTCATGAGGTTGTCCACTAATTGACCAACCTCTTTAAAAACTTTGATCCTCTATGATATGGCATACCAAATAATTTGGACTAACCACACAGTAAAGGAAGTTACGTGAATAGGTGAGAAGTTTCATCGATGCGTTTACTCGGAATGGTTAGTGTCATGTCATCGATATCCTATTTACCCTCTCTCTTTTCGACCGTAATCCCGGGACAAGATTCTTTTAAGGGCAGAGGGATGTAAAAGACCTAAATTCCAGATGATCATTTCAACTTTGAAGCACAAGTTAGCTGACCACAAGAGTAGAAAAGAAATAAAAATGTTAAATGGAGAATCAATTCAAACTTCAATTGAGGAATCCAAAAATTCAAATATGGCTCCTGTTCAAACTGAGTCAAAATGAAAATCTGAGCTCACCAGTAGGTTCCAAATATTTCAAATAGACATCATGCAAATTTTCATAACTTTTTAGGCACATTTACTAGTTAATTCGATGTGTACATTGATTACCATTGAAATTCAAATTCAATTTTTTATTTGAATAAAAACTGATCAAATGAGGAATTAAATTTAAGAATTTGATTTGCACATGTTTTTTGGCCTCTCCACAAAAATATAGCAATTTTGGAGCAAGTTGCTAAGAGTTTTAACTACAACTGGAGAAGGGTAATTCAAATTTGAATTAAAAATTCAAATTTGAATTTCAATTAGGCCACCTAGTCAAAATCCTGATTTGGGTGCCTAATATTCAGATTAGTGCCTCTGTCAAATGTATCCAAATCTGGAGTCATTTAGTGGAGATATTTCATGTGAGAAAGAAGGGATAAGGAGGAGGATTGTTGTGGGATCCACCTGTCATGCAGAGAACAACAGAGCAGACGAGCTCTGTTTCTCCACTCTTCCAACGCACGCCACCGAGCCATGCCAACATTGCCACCGAGCTGCTTCCCTCCCAACATGAATCCAGCGCACGCACACGGCATCATGGCGCCCTCATCTGCTCCTTGTGTTTCTGTTCATTTCGCCAAACCCTAGCTGCTCCCCTCGTGCGATTCCTTTGCCAACAAGGTCACTTCTCCGGTTGCCTCCCGATTCTGTCAAGCACGGTGAGCCCTGTCCCTATTTCGTTGTGGTTTTGGCTTTACAAGCTATGCGCGCAGTTTCCTGACCACACTTTCGGGCAGCTCGACCTTCCCCGACAACATTCTCGGCATTTCTGTGGCCGCCAAGTTGATTCTTTCCTCTGTTTCCCACATCGCCGACGCGTCCCCGTGCAACCAAGGCATCTTCCGTGCCACAAACGACTCCACAAGGTTCACCTCATACTCCTTTAGCGTTCCTACGCTCGGTTCTATCGCTTCCAGGACTTCCCTCACCCTAATTTCCATTGTTCTACCGATGGCCCCCTAACAAACCCATTAGAGGAAACATATTTGAAAATGTAGGGATATGGTGCTGGAATATGAGTTCTTCCCGCCGCCAAGATGAAACCCTAGCGCACCGTGAGCTTTGTAATTCCTATCATTTTCACCCCAATTTTGTTCTAGTTATGGATGCCTCATTCTCCCACGGATATGTTGGACTGATTTCTGAGTATTGTAGTGCCTTCTCAGGCATTGCCAAGCTCACCACAGTGTGCCACGCTGCCTCCGCCGAGGGGAGGTCATCTCCGGCTGTGCTCGGCGCTCCCCGACCCCGCAGCCGAGTGCCCCATCGAGACTCACCCCTTGGTGGCCAGTCTAAGAAGAGAAGGAGTTGGGGAGGGGCATTCTGGCGGTTAGTGCCATGAGCGCTGCTGCGGTCTGGAAGTAGGAGAAGAGTAGGCCAGGCCCGCTTGTCATTGGCTTTTTGATATGTGTGGGATTTCATGTGGCACCTTGATCTATTGTGGCCACACGGTGCAACCCTGCGGCCAGGTGTGGCCCCAATCTGGTTGGCCCATTTCAAATGGGCGGGCCCAGGGTGAAGAATTTAAAGTTTCCAATAAAGAAATAATTCCAGATTCCTAGCAAACTTCAAGAATAAATTACTCCTTGTAAAATTGCTCAAAAAATTCCAAATAAATTCTGGTAGACTCACTTTGATCCCAATTCTGCAGTGGTGCATTTGGTTGGACATGACAATCCCATAATTTTCATAATTAATTCCTTTGAGCTAACTGCTTGGTAAATTAATTACTCCTATTCTGCTAATTGGAAAATTCCCAATTTTGGTCAGGATACTCATCCAAATGGACTTGTCCAGTAAAAATTTCAAGTTTATTGGACTTCAGTTTCTGGGTGAATTAGTGTTCCTATTCTCTAGGTCTTTTGAAAGTTCTGAAATGTACTGAAACATTTCCAGATTTTATTTCAAACTTGTAAAAAAAAATTCTCACTGTAGGAAGCTCAGAAAATTATGAAACAATTTTTCCTAGAACCAGTGAGACCTCCTCTACCAATATCATCCGCTGTTAGCCATGACAAAGCTCCAGGTTTCATACTAAAATTCATTAAAGCCACTTTTTGTTGGAATTTTAGAGACAACAAGCTTCCTTGAACATCTCCATTTCATGGCCTAGATCCTCATAACAGTACCCAGTATCCAATGTAAAAATTTCAGCTCCTTTAGGTTTGATATTAGATTAGAATCCATTCAATGTGTAACTTCATCACATAATGGTATTATCGAAGTTCATAATCCAAATTCTTCCAATTCAACTCTAATAAGCTCAGTCCTTACTACCAGCATTAATAAGAACATTGATTCTTCTCTGTAGTCCTTGTACAGTAAATGTTTTCATCTTGTCATTCTTATAGTTTGCTATTGGCTAAACTATATTCTTCCATATGAGACATACCCCGCTTTAATCCATAATCCAGCAAGTGTCCACTTATTCCTCCTCTATTATCCTTGCATAGCAGAGGCACATTCTTCATTCCTATCTAGGTCTAATTTTCCTCAAGTTATAAACATCTTTACTACTTACATTATTAAATCGTATTCTTCTTATGCACATATTCATATGAATAGTGAACACGACGAAGGCGATTAACGAGAAGACCGACTTGAGGAGGAGAAATATTTATTGGAGCTGCCATGACGGGATCCATCGACGGACCATCTTAACTGGATCTTCACTGACTTTTAAATCACAACTTAAGGCAAGCCCCAATCTGCATTTAAGTGCTTTTACAAAGTTTTGATTTGTATCACTTATGTCTAGGGTGAATTTTGTGCATTAGGGCTAAGGTTCTTGTGATGAGGACATCACTTCTATGGATAAAAAAACCACTCCATTGAACATACAAGATGTAATCAATAGAGTTCATAAACAACAATAAATTTCAGAGGTGAACTCATTCTTATATGTTTCCTTATATGTTTTTGAGTATAGATTGGTATCTAATGATTTAATTGTGATTAGGATTCATGGAGAGGTTCAAAGAGTACTTGGAAGAAGTATTAGGGACGTGGAGGACCAGAGAATTCGTTCAAAGAAGATGGAAACTGAGCCAAACTCAAAATTGTGTCCAACTCAGAGTCCAGGAGCAGTATGCACTAAAAAGGACGCCCAGGACGCATACGAACTCCGCTTTGGATGTTCTACATATGCATGTAAAGGGAAAAGGATAAACTTTCCAATGGCACTGGTCCCATGAAAAAATTACTTTTGGGTTGACGGGAATCACCAAAACAAAATCGAGTACAAAATCTGTCAGGGTGTTGCGCCACCGTACTGGGCCATTGGGCCTTGTATCAAGTCTAAGTCAATTATTTTTGTATCTTAGGGTTAGGTCACGACCCCAACACCCCATTGGACGTCCTCCCACTTATATATTCTCCATAGTAGCTGCCACGAACAATTGGGTTTTGCTTAGATTAATAGTGGACTAGTCCGGTGTGCCCGACTTGGATTCTATTTCCTTCTCCACGACAAGTTGTTGGGTATATGTCTTTTGTGGGCCCAAGAAAGTCATGTCCACCTCTATGGAGCCTGTCGAAGTGTAGCAGTGACACTTCCCCCGATACTACTAAAGCGTAGTCTGCAGAGGTTCGTATTCGGTTGTGGCCCACATAAGATCAAGAACAAGATGTGAACACCGAGGGTTTTTACGTGGTTCGGGCCGCCTAAGCATAATACCCTACTCCACCGGGTGGTTGTTGATTGTATGAGTGTGTAGCGAGTGCCTGAGATTGCTTGTATATCTATCAGCTTTCCTTCTACCGTATGGCGCAGCCCTTTTATATGATAAGGACTGGCCATTACAGTGTATGCCTGACCCGACAAGTGGACCCGACTATCATTAACACCCTATACACGATCTACTTGTGTTATGTGTGATTAAGAATGTGATAACGTGCCTTAATGGCGGCATTACTAGTCTTGATAGCCTTCTGACCATGCGTCATTAACGGCATTAACGACGCGTTAACCAGGTATTGTAATGGCTAATTAATAGCCTCTTGAATGTCTGTGTCGTTGGAGATCCAGCTGTCTTCCTGTTGCAAGTGTAGTTTTGGAGGTCTGACTTGTGGCAGCTCTGGAGCTTCCCTCTGCAGGGAGGCAGGTCCAGAGCTACTTGATACGTTGTAGCACTAGAGCTTCCCTCTACCAGAGGTTAGGTCCGGAGAAAATGGACACATGGCAGCACCAGAGCTTCCCTCTACTAGGGGTTAGGTCCGGAGCTACTAGACATGTGGCAGAACCGGAGCTTCCCTGTGGAGGGAGGTAAATCAGGTCCCGTAGGACACGTGGTAGATCCAGAGCTACCCAAACGAGGGGGGCAGGCCCAGTGTTTCGGGACATGTGTTGCCTTAAGAACTCTTGAACATTGGAGGGCTAAACTCCATGACTTTATCCGCAGTATCAGGGGGTACCTGATATCCAGGGTACCGACGGAGCCCATGTGGGAGCTCATCAAGGCCTCCACCGCCTTATACACGAATTTCATCCAAACCCTACCATCCCCACCCTACATAAACACCTCACCACCCACCCTTTCACCTCTTTGCCACAATCGAAGAGAACCCTAACCCTAGTTCATGATAGCCACCATCAACGAGCCTCCACCCCAGGGAGAAGAAGGAGAAGGGAGGAAGGAGGGGGATCAACCAAGATCATCTTTGTAGATGCGATCTCCATCATCAATCCCTCATCGTCAACGTCCTTCTTTGCAATTATTTGTCTCCTTTGACTTGACGTCAAATTCTCGAGTCTTCAACTCTTGAACCCTTGAATTCATGGTAAATATCTTAGATGCATCTTTTCTATGTAAATTATGGTTCTATATCAACCTTAACCATTCTCTAGTTGAATATTTGCCAAAACCCTAGCCAAAATGGACTTGTTCGGTCCCAGTGCGGACTAGTCCGATTTCTTCTCTATTCCATAATGGACACGTCGAGCCAGAGTGCGGACTAGTCCGATCTTCGTGTTCTGAAATTTCCTGTAACTTCTTTAATATCCTTGAAAATCACTTGGAACTTGTTCTAACATGTGAAACTTAATTGGGACTACTTAGTAAGCAGTGATATCAATCTAATAACATGCATTACCACATACTTGCATTATTCATGCATGTCATAACATATTGAGTACAATATGAGTATTTGTTGATTGTAATGTTTGTTTTGTATGACTATTGCACATAATAGAAGGTGTTGCTCTAGAGGGTGCTGTCGAGGACCTCCAGCACCAAAACATTGAAGCTTTTGATCCTAACTAGTCTCAAGAGCAAGGCAAGTGTCCTTGAACATCTTGATCCTGTTTTTAAATGTTTTGTTTGGAAAACTGCATGATTGTGTCAAATTGATGGGAAACCCAAAATAGGTGTTTACTAGACTTGTTTAACCATCCTTGTCACTTGGAATACATTGTAGAGAGTCAGGAAGGGTATTTTACCTTTTTGCTTTGCTCTAATTAATCTTGATGGGAAAACAACCAAGTGGCTTAACTATGAATTAGTGAGCATGTTTATGATGATAATTGATTTATGTGGTTAATGGGTAACATGGGACTTGGGAGATCTAAGCAACCATGGATTGTGGACTGAGTTGTTTGTTACAGTGGTTTTGCTTGCTTTAGATCTAAGGATAGGTTCGTGGAGCGATCATCCAGGGTTTACAGTGCCACCACAAGGACAAGTATGGGTGTGGTGTAGCTGAATAATTAGGTGTGCTGTAGGTATCGTATGGACCATTGGATGGATCGGGGATTGGGAGTCGAGGAGGGATACCCTGGGAACCAAATGGCACATGAGGGGGGCCCGCAGGTAGAAGAATGGAGATTCAAGCTTGCTGATGAAATCTTAGTGGGTCCGTACATGCTAGTAGTCCCTTTGTAAAAGCTATTTTGTGATCTCTTGGCCACACACCAAAGGAAGTGCGAGATGGCATAAGGGAGGTTCTTAGTCACCAAAAGGTGATGAAATAAAAAACATGTGGGTAAAGTGGTACAACCTCTGCAGAGTGTTAAAAACTATCATTATAGTCGTGCTCCCGGTTATCAGCGACCTGGACCCTCACATGATTAGGGGGAACTTGTTATTGGTTATGGTTTGAGCTGTGATAAGAATTTGGTATTTGGGTGGAGAATTATTGATGGATGTAATATAATGGTAAATGATGGTATTGGACTCATAATTGTTAATTATTTGGGTTATTATGGGGTTAATTCACAAAGACATCTTAATATGCTTTATATATATTTTAAATGTACTTTTCAGCAACTACCAATTATCTATTATCATTCCTTGTTTAAGCTACATGTCATTATTTTCCCACACTTGCTGAGTATGACATGTGCTCACCCTTGCTATTCCCCCACCAATAGTTTCAGATCATGTTTGGGAGTACCCTGAGGATAATATGGAGTACTAGGTTGTGTGCAACCGTCAACTTGCCTGTGAATTGCTTGGAGCCGTGCTATATCCCATTTGCTTAGTTGCTTAGCTTAATGTTTAGATTGTTTCCGTTGTATATTCTGTTAGTAATAATGATCATTAGAGTTGTAATTTGAGGATTATTTGAACATTGTAATAAAAGTAGTTATTTACTAGTTTGTGCTGTGATAATTTTTTGAATATTGTCTGTGATGCACTTGTGTATGTGTGTTGAACATCCTGTGCAAACATATGCGTCACACTTGTTTCATTTTTGGAATAGGGTGTCAAAAATTGATCGAGTTTTCTTGCGAGCTAAGCTAGGAAAAACCGCATATGAGCTTCGGTTTGGACATAGGATTAGTGTCACACACTTTAAGGTCTTTGGTTGTAAATACTTTTTAAGAAATGTGATAATCTCAATAAATTTGATGTAGGATCGAAGAGCACGTGAAAAGCTATCAGAGGGGGTGTGAATGGTAGATTAAAACTTTTTCAGCGGAAGCAACAAAAACCTCTCGCTAGAAAATCAATCTGTTAAGAAATCATGTGTGTGAGTAATTTAAATGTGATCAATCGTGACAAAACCAGTATAGATTGTGGAGAATCAAGTAACAAAGACACGGCAACAAGAATCACGAAAATACGTCGAGAAAAACTGAAGTTACGATCGAAAGATTGAACAAAGGTCAATCTGTTCTACCCGAGAAAAAACAAATTTGCAATACTAAAAAGAAACTCGTGTAGATCCAAAACCACAAATCCAATGACCGTGAAATTTTCACAAATGATAGATAGATAATCAAGTTGTGAACACAACACAAAAAAGAATCACGTAAATTAGATCTGTAAAACTCTAGTTATGATAAAACCACCAAAGCAGAGTAGTGTTGTGCAGAAACTCGATGAGAAAGACTTGACAGAAACAAGTCGGAAGAACAAGGCACAAAAGCTCCTTTAGGCTACAAATTTTATTGGTCAAAACACAAAAGGGACAGCCCAAAGTCGTCTACCACGATCTCTGGCCTCCCTTGCTTATATAACCAGCCTGAAGGCCAACCCAACTCAAACTAGGACTCTAATCCTACTCAGTTCATGAAACGAAAAATTCCATAACTGCTCAAGACTCTTCTATACGTAGATAAAAGCAATCTTAAGAAATTTTCAAATACCTTAGGAATGTATCCCACATTCCTAAAACAACCCAACTTCGTGACCCAAAAGAAATCCTATTATAACCAACTCAAATCTTTCCATATTTGAGTCAAACCGGACTCGGTCGCAGCCTGAGTCCATTACCTAGTCGGTTCGACCTTTCCGACGAATTATGTACGTCCACATCTCTTCATCACGCCTTGGAACCATGCATCCACGTCCATGCAATCCTTCCACACGTGCAATCATCTTCCACATGTTCTTGATTCAAACATGATGCTCAACCTCCAGATCAACTCAACCAAAATTCCTATCGAACTTGTTTGTAGATCCTCATCTTCTCCCTAAGACTAGTTCAATGGATACCATCACCAGCCATGTCTTGAACTCAAGCAACATCTGCACATGAATAAACAACCAATACTTCTGAGCACAAGTCCTCCACTTGACTCTCATTAGTTCCTATTAACACAACACCTTATGTGAGCACCTCACATAAGCATGTTGCAAACTATAGCAAAATGATACCAGCCATAACCATCAAAACACAACAAAAACTTAGTAAAACAATACTAAGCAAGCTTTCCATAAAAATCAAGTTGGAAACGTTGCAAGTCAAAAGCAAAACAATTACAATCAAGCTCCAGACCTTGCCAAAGCTAATCAGATCTTGAGTTGGAGCTTACCAAAGCTAGCAGGACCTAGCATCAGAGCTTACCAAAGCCAGCAGGACCTAGCTCTGGAGCTTACCAAAGCCAGCGGGACGTAGCACTGGAGCTTACCAAAGCTAGTCGGACCTTGCTCCGGACCTAGAAAAAAGATGTCGGACCTAGCCATAGCAAGTCGGATCTAGACAAAACAAGACGGATGTCGGTACCCTGTGTACCGGGTACCCCATGATACCAGAAGAAGTGTAGGAATGTTCCACTTGTCAGAGTTGAAGGCTTCCTCAAGCCCCCCATGTCACACAGCACTGGACCCGCCTCCCTCATATGGGTAGCTCTGAGACTGCCACATGTAATGTAAGACCAGAGTTGAACTCCCAACATAGGGATGCTCCGCGGTTGACACATGTATAATGACCCCGGACCTAACCACCAGTAGAGGGAAGCTCCGATGCCGCCACGTGTATAGTAGCTCCGGACCTATCTCCCTACGAGGGGAAGCTCCGGAGCTGCCATGTGTGCATCCTCCGGACCTTATACCAATGGGATATTGGCGGACCTCCAATAGCACAGACATTTAAGGGATAGTTAAACCGACAATTACAAGACCTGATTACGTGTCATTAATGTTATATTAATGACACACAATCAATGGGTTGAATAGGGTTAACGCTGCCATTAAGACATGTTATCACACTGTTAATCATACTTAATACTCGTATACCGTGTATTAGGTGGTTAAATACGCTAGGGCCACATCTCAGGTTAGGCAAAAGTTGTAACGGCTAGTCCTTAGACTATAAAAGGATTACGCCGCATGGTACATGGGGAGACAAGCTCATAGGCACGCTAGCACTGCTGAAATCCTCAATACAACAACACACACCCCGTGGAGTAGGGTATTACGCTTAGGCGGCCCAAACCACATAAATTATCTGTGACATCATCTTGTTCTAGATCTTTGCGCGCCCAAACCGATACAAGAACCTCAGCGGGCTAGAGTTTAGTAGTACCAAGGGAAGTGTCATTCGTACGCTTCGACATTTGGCGCGCCAGGTAGGGGGCGCCTCAGATCACAAGATGGTGAACTCTGCCACAGAATCATCCAACGACAACAACGTCGTGCAACCTGTTGGAGGGAATCCTTCCAACATGCAGCAACCAGTGGGCGCTGTTGTCTAGGCAGACATACCACCACCACCACCACCATCTGCTCTGGCAAACAATGCTGGAAAGCAGGATGGGGTACTTGTGTCGGTCACAACATCGGCAAACAACAACCCTGAGAACACGATAATTACCGCGCGAACTCTGTTGGAGCGCCCACCAGTACCCGGAGCACCTCAGGGTGCAATGGAGCAGTGGCGCGCTGATGTGCAGCATCTGGTTCCAGCTCAGCCGATATAATCAGCAACCAAGGCCCTCCCCCTTCGGTACAGGCACCAGCTCAACATACGACCTTGTCTGGAAGACTTGGTCCTCACGTGTCATAGCACTGGAGGCACGCTGTATCTCAATAGGTGACATCGCTGCCTTCTGGGGTGCGTTGCACCCAGACCATATCAAGATTGTCAACACATGATCTGCGGTCGAAACTCGACCGCCGCTGCAAACAGCAAGACGACCGTGTCCACATCGAGCGTGCACGCAAGAGGCAAGAAGCTTGGGACAACCCTGCTCCAGTGGGAGTAGGAGGAGGTTGTTCTGCCTTGTCCTCGCACCTCCGCATGGTCCGTTGGCCACAGATGTTCCAGCCTCATTTGCCGGAGAAATTCGAAGGGACTGTCAAACTCGCCGAATTCCTTCAAATCTACTCCATTGCTATACTTGTAGCAAGAGGCAATGATGGCGTGATGGCCAACTACTTCCCGCTGGCTCTGACTGGGACCGCTAGGTCTTGGTTCATGAGTCTTCAGCCCGACTCCATTAACAGTTGGGCAGAGCTATGTCAATAGTTTGTTACCAACTTCGGGAGTTCTTACAACCAACCCGGCACTAAACTGGACTTCTTTGTTGTGAAGCAAACACTGGGGGAATGGCTGTGATCCTTTATCCAGCGGTTTTCTTAGGTACGCAATACCATCCCTTCTATCTCGAATGCTTCGGTTATTGTTGCATTCAGACAGGGCATTCGAAACACGAAAATGTTAAAGAAGCTGGCGACTAAAGAAGTCAGCAGCGTCACAGAGTTGTTCAGCCTGGCTCACAAGTGCGCTCGGGCCGCAGAGAGCTGGGAAATGCACACAAAGCCAGCTCTGGAGGCTAACAAAAAGCCTTCCAAACTTAATCCACTACCTCCAGTGGTGGCAAAAAGAAGAAGAAGTCCAACGGCAAGAAGAAGTTGTCGATCTGTGCGCCTACTGCTGCAGCTCGGGGTCGCCGGGGGGCCACACCCCGAAAAATGACCTCGTCCTTGATCAGAAGACGACAACGGCTCTAAAATGTGGTGTCTGATCCATAAGACGGATAGGCACAGTCTAGAGGACTGCCGAGAGGTCCAAAAACTTGTCGAGCGCTACAATAAGCGCCGAGAAGAAGCTCCTTTCCGCAAGCGGGAAGGAAAACAGAAAGTTGACGGAGCTTCGGCTGAGCCGAATCTAGACTTTTAGGATCCCAAGAAGGTCCTGAAAGTTGTCTACAACACAGTAGACAATGATTGCGAAATCTATGACAACGAGCGTTAGAAGACCCTGAACACCATTTATGGCGGTTCCTAGGACATCAGTTCTGGCCGCGTTCTTAAGACAATGCAATGGGACATGGCAGCTACAGCTCCTACTGCCAGGGCGGAACCACATCGGAAATTGATGGACTTTCCCATCACCTTCGATGCTACGGACTGCCCTCGAAACATGATCAGAGCCGTCCAGTTACCACTGAGGGTATCTCATACCATTAACAATGTCCAGCTCTACCATGCTTTGGTGGACGGAGGTGCGGGGCTGAACCTCCTGAGCTATGAAGCTTTCATAAAGATCCAGCTCCGACCTTTGGACCTTCATCCCTCACGCCCTTTCTCTGGAGTAGGTCCAGGGGCCATTAGCCCTCCAGATCCATCACACTCATGGTGACCTTCGGAACTTTGGAGAAATACAGGACTGAGAAGCTGGTCTTTGATGTCGCACAGATCAGCTTACCCTTTAATGCGATCTGGGGTAGGCCTGCCTTGTGCAGGTTCATGGATGCAGCTTCGGATGTGTATCGACTACACCACCTTACATAAGGTATGCCCAAAGATCTATTTCCACTACCTACAATAGATCAGATAGTGGACTCCACTTCCGGGTGTGAGCTATTGTGTTTCTTAGATGCATATTCTGGATATCATTAGATCCAAATGTCTAATGAAGATGAATAGCATACTGCCTTCATAACAGTAGATGAATTATATTGTTATACTGCCATGCCCTTTGGTCTCAAAAATGCTGCTTCAACCTTTGTGCGAGCTATGTACAAAACATTTGGAGAGCTAATTCGAGACATAGTGGAGGTGTACATCGATGACATCGTTGTGAAGATTAAGAACAAGGAGTTAATACTTGACAATTGGCAAGCCGTCTTCAACAAGCTGCGCATCACGCGCACCAAGCTGAAGCCGGACAAGTGTATCTTCGAGGTTAGCTCCAGGAAACTCCTTGGTTTCTTGGTGACACACCGAGGAATTGAAGCAAACTCGGCAAAGATCAAGGCTATATAAGACATGCGGCCTCTAAACCGCATCAAGGACGTCCAGAAGCTAAGTGGATGCTTAGCTGCGCTCAGCCGGTTCATCTCAAGATTGGCAGAGTGGGCGTTACCCTTCTTCAAACTCTTGAGGAAGTCCGGACCATTCCATTGGTCTGAAGAGGCAGAAAAGGCATTTAGTGAGCTGAAGCAGCTCCTTACCACCCTACCAATCTTGGTAGCCCCGAACCCCGACGAGCCTTTACTGCTTTACATTTCTGCAACTACGGAAGTTGTAAGCACAGTCCTTGTCATGAAAAGACGGAGCCACATCCATTTAAGGAGCTTAGACCCCTCTAGGAAGGTCCGTAGCTTCCTGAAGGCGAGTTTGGGTCCCAACCACTAGACACAGAACCTCAAGGTGGAATGCTAGGAGATCAACCCCTCTCACCCGAGGGGTTTCACCTAGCTGACCAAGATGATTCGTACCTTTCCAACAAGATCCGGGTCGAACAAGAAGAAATTCTGAACTCCTCGGGGAGGGTCTAGGAAGCTGAATAAAAAAGCTCAGACCCCTCCGGGAGGGTCCGAGTCGATGGAGAGGAAGCTTCGGGCTCCTCCAAAAGAGTCCAGATAGTCCAGCGCCCAGTGTACTTCATCAGTGAGGTACTCCACGATGCCAAGACACGCTAAATTGAGGTGCATAAGCTGCTTTACGCAGTCCTTATTGCCCCAAGGAAGCTTTGTCACTACTTCCAAGCCCACAAGATATCAGTGGTAACTTCTTATACAATGCGTGCTATATTGCATAACCCTAATTCAACTGTGAATATCACAAAGTGGCCAGTGGAGTTGGCTGAGTTTGATCTCGATTTTGTGCCACAAGAAGCAATTAAGAGTGAGGCTTTGGCTGATTTTTTGGCGGAGTGGACTCCCTCTCCATCAAACCCTGGGGGCCCCAGTGAGCAGAAACGGGAACCTAAGGTCCCGGTCTTCACCAAACCTCACAGGACTCTCTACTTCGACGGCTCCATGCAGAAGCAGGGGGCCGGAGCTGGAATCCTTCTCCTCGCACCGACTGGGGGGGGGGGGGAGGTCAAATTAATGGTTCACCTCGACTTCAAAGCAACCAACAACATGGCGGAGTATGAAGCTATCATTTACGGCCTCAAGGTGGCACTATCCTATTGTGTCAAACAGCTATTGGTGAAGGGTGATTCGTAGCTATTCGAAGTCCTGGATCTCTGTCATGTTCAGCGTTTCCATAATGCTGAAGCCGATGAACTCTCGACTAAGGCTTCAACCAGAGCTCTGGCTCCCGAAAGAATCTTCGTCTGGAGGTTATCAAGACCAACAGCTCAGTATGCCAAACTGAGCAAAGGGGGCGAGACCAACAATTCGAAGCTGGTGGTCCTAGTGGCCCTGTTACCATGGCGTCCACCAAGGGTCGTAGGTGCTGTCGGAAGCTCCGAGCAACCCATCACGCAATACTATGAAGCTCAAGGTAGATCTGATGCATGGATCTCGGAGATTCGGAACTACTTGAAAGACAACATCCTTCTTGAAGTCAGTGTATTCGCTGACCGGATCGTCAGGTTGGCTAAAAGATACACAGTGGTACAAGGGTATCTCTACCGGCATGGTGCCAACGGCGTCCTAATGCGATGCATTGCAAGGGAAGAAGGTCGCGAGCACCTCGCGGAAATCCATGGAGGCGAGTGTGGGAACCACGCATCTTCCCGCACGTTGGTTGGTAAAGACTTCCGACATGGCTTTTACTGGACTACAACACTTCAGGATGCAGTCGAGCTAGTGAAAAAGTATGAAGCGTGCCAGCTCCACACAAAACAAATTCACATACCGGCTCAATCACTGCAAATGATACCTCCTACATGGCCATTTGCTATGTGGGGTATGGACATCTTGGGACCATTCCCAAAAGCCGTCGGAGGTTACAGGTTCTTGTACGCCGCCATCCATAGGTTCACCAAGTGGCCAGAAGATACTCCAGTTGTGACAATCAACAAGCATTCAACAATCAAGTTCTTGAAGTCCATAATATGCAGATTTGGAGTTCTGAACAAAGTCATAACTGAAAAGAACCCAATTTACAAGTGCTGCATTCCAAGAATATTGCGAAGACCTCAACATTCAAGTCAGTTATGCATCAGTAGCTCACCCAGCAAGCAATGGCCAAGACGAGAGAGCAAATGTAGAAATACTAAAAGGACTCAACACACGTACATGCGAATGCCTAAAAAAGCACGGATCCAACTAGATTGAAGAGCTTCCATATACACTGTGGGCAAACAGGACAACACCTAACCGGTCAACTAGAGAGACACCGTTCTTCCTGATGTACAGAGCTGAAGTTGTTCTTCCTTCGTAGAACACCATGGGATCGCTCCGGGTCTGAACCTTTGACAAAGTTGCGCAGGATCAGCTCCAGCGTGAAGACCTTGACCTCGTCGATGATGGAAGGTGCCAAGCAGCTATTCGGAATGCACACTATCACCAAGCGCTCCGAAGCTATCATTAAAGGCACGTGCGCAACCGACAGCTCGAGGAAAGAGATCTGGTGCTGCAGGAAATACTAACTCGTGAAGGGATGAACAAACTTTCCCCCAGCTAGGAAGGTCCCTTCTGAGTGATCAAAGTATCCCGTCCCGGATGCGTTCGCTTAGCAACTGAGGATGGGACTCCGCTTCCTAATCCTTGGAACATCGAGCACCTCCATAAGTTTTATACTAAGAATCACGGAGGTGAGTCTGTAATTACACACAATGTATGTTATAGAGTCAATATACAAAATTAGATAGGTCCTCCGGGAGAGCATCCAGACCCATCTGGGAGGGTCCGAGAAGCTCAAATAAAACATGATACAATCACAACACTAAAAGTTTAACTACCTGCCCTGGGCTAGTACAAGATGTATAGCAAAGTTAGCCTGGTCATATACCCTAAGTGTGTCCTTGTCTCCCCTGTAATTCGGACCTGTAGTGAAAGACATTGCCGTGTGAAAACAAACTCCACGTGAATTTATTTTTGTACAAGGCTCAATATTTTGAATTATTATTTTTAACCTTCTTGTCTATAATTAATTTGTGCAATTCTTAGGGTTTTAGTCCAAGTTATTTATATGTGTTACAAGTTATATTGTTGGTCTCTTTGGATCTTAACGCCGCTGCATAGTCTACTTGCCTGAACGCCAAGCCAATATAGGTCCGTAGTGTGCTATCGACTTATATTGGTCCTGCACCCTAAGTACCCCACTCTACCTACAGCCCGACAGACCTCAATAGGATAAGTACTAAAAAAGCATACAGATCTAGAAAGATGACATCAATATGCTTGTTATCATATGGAATTTTTTTGGATCTAAAACAAAAATAAGAATGATAAGTCAAAAACAATTTATAGACAAGATGAAAAATTTTACACTTTTTTATTGTCTCCAATGTGCAGGAAAAACAAAAAAACTCATAGCGATAGTGGACGACGCCGGAGCTGCTAAGCTCCGACATCCTCCAAGTGGGCCCGCCGTCGATGTTTTATATGTTGATGGTTGGTGACGTCGGAGTGAAAAAGCTCCGACAACTCAAGAGGGCCTACCGTCGATGATTTGTGCATTGACATCGAGCGCTACCGGACCTATCAAGCTCTCATAACTCCCAGGGGGCCACCATCGACGTGTTATATGTTAATGGTGGGTGCCATCGGAGCTAACAGGCTCCAACAACCCCAGGGGTCCCGCCGGCGACGCGACAAAGGGTTTCGAGAAGCATCAGAGTTAAAAACTTCGGACCCAAAATCTACAAGTTCGAAGCATTTTAGTCATCAACATACTATCAAAACCTTTTGGTATATAATCACAATCAAATTGTGCACATACACCAGAGGGCCAATAAGACAACGCACAATATGTTGGAGACAAAGTGACATTCATAGTATAAAGAGTGGATTTCATTCATTCAATGTACTGGATTACAAAATTAGGGATATAGCAAAAGGCAAAAGGAAAAGGTCCTAGCTACTGGAGGATCTAAGTCCTGCGGAAAAATGAAGCAACCTTTTCAGCAGCCTCTTGGATGCTAGCTTTGGCGGCATCCTCCTCTTTGGCAATCAGTCCTTCAAAGACTGGATCGAGAGAAAATTGAGGGTCTCGGCTTTTGTAACACACCAAGACATACTTGACGACGTTCTTGGCCAGAGATTTTCCCTTTGTCTCTAGCTGATCAACGATGACAACACCCATTGCGTCGAGTTTGCTGCCAGTAGAGCCAAGCGCCACCAGCGTCTTGTCCAGCTCCTGTCCTAGGTCCTCCGGTCGTATTGGACTGAAGCCAAGAGGCACAAGGGCTCTGTTTGCACGCCCCAAGAAGTCCCATACTTGAATGGATTCAATCTCCCTGAAGCTCCGCAGCTCTTCTAGTGACCTTCGGGCGTCCGCAAGCTTTGAACCTTCTCGAGCGAGGCGCTCGACCACTTTGGCATGTTGCTACATACTCTCAGCAACTTGCTTTTCGCGATCGGCTAGCTCTATCTCTCGGAGGTGGATACGGTTCCGCCGTTCGGCCAGGTCCTTCTCCCTGCTTCCTATCTGGTGGCAACATCAGCTTGTCTTTTTGTGAGTTGCTGCCCCCAGTTTCCAGTACTTCTCCTTTTCTTCCTCACTCCACAGATAAACTTCTTAGTGCGATCTACAAAATTTTGCTCAGACATAGTCAATTTCTGGGTGAGCTCATCCTCCCTTTTCAAAACGTTCTCCTGTTGCCCTAGGAGTTTTTCTTCCCTCACATAAATGCCTGTTCGGCGCATCTGGAGAATCTCATTAAGTGTCGTAAGGTTTTCATGATGCTCATCAGCAGAATAATTCATTTCATTGGCACGCTTGAGAATATCCAAAGAATTATCATCGAGAGCCATGATGGTGGCCTCCTTCTCCTCCAGCAGTTTGCCCCAGTATTCCATCCGGGCTGTTTCCCTCTTGATCCACTCCATCTGATCAGTGAGCCTTGTCTGTGAAAGCTTGGTCTCGAAGAGGATCCTGTTGGGTCAACGCCTCAAGGTATGGTGCTCCTCTTCAAGAACCTTGCTCTCGTGATCGAAGGCGAGCTGAACTTGTCGGAGGCTCGAGCAGGCATTGTCTATGGACAACGCCAAGGGGATAGGCTCCGGACCTACCGAGGTCGTCTCTGCTGGTTCCAGGGGATTCTCCATAACAAAAATAGGGTCCCATTCTACAAGAGCGGTTCACCGAGCTTCTGTGGCACTAGGGCCACCCGGTGGGAGCTCCTCGGTAGCCATGGAGGAAGATCCCACTGTAGGAACTTCTACCCCCGGAGCAGAAGCCAAAGGTCCTACTTCCGGGTCTTCAATTGCTGGCTCTGCTGGAGGAAAGCCTGCCACCGACTCTTCATGGTGTTCTGGCTGCAGCATGGACACCTCCAGAGCAATTACCTCCAGGGCGGTTATTGGAGCTTCATCCGGAGCCCCCACCACCGCCGGCTCAGGCATTAGTGCATCCACCACTTGCAGCTCAATAGTTGGAGCTTCAAGCATCTCTGGTTCGGCAACCGGACCTTCAACAACTTCTGGTTTGAGGGCCAGAGCTTCAACCATCTCCGACTCAGTGGTCGGAGCTTTGATCATCTTTGGTTCAGCAGCCCGGGCTTCAACAACTTCTGGCTCAAGGGCTGGAGCTTCTGGCGCCATCGGCCCCGCAACAACTTCTGGCGCAGGGACCGGAGCCTCGGTAATCACTGGCTCAGATGCTGGAGCTTCCGACACCTCCGACTCCCGCACTGGATCCTCAACATCTGACGCTTTTGCCGGTGGTGCATCTTCAACTACTCCACCGTTGTCCGGCGCTAGCACGGGAGATTTTGGCATTTCTTCTGGATCTAGGTCCACGTCAGTTAGCGTTGGAGCTGCCGTGTCTTCTCCCATCACTGAAGGAGGCCCAATGGTTGAAGTCAAAGCTTCCGCATGCATAGCCCTAGTCATCGCGATAGATGCCGAAGCATCGGACTCCTTTATCGACACCTTGGAAATAAAAGGACGAGAAGATTAAAAACATAATAAAAACAAGGTTAGCATTTCAAGGTAACTCCACAATGCTTACTTGGGATGCTACTGCCCCAGTTGCTGCAGAACCTCTTCTTCTGAGGCTCGGAGTCAGAGCCCACCAAGTTTGGTGAGACAACAACTTCGGACCTTTGTCGGGGTCCATTTGCAGCAGCTAGAGTCTTCTCGGCCGGAACTTTCCTCGACCAGGAAGAACATTCGGACCTGGAGCCCATCGCTGGCACCGGGACCGGAGTTGACTATCTGGAGCTAGCGCTTCTTGAAGATGCTTGTACTCGAGGAGGTGTCGCCGCCGAATACCTCCCTCGCCGTTGAGAAGGTGCAATTGTCATCGGAGTAGAGCTGACAGAGCTCCCATCAGCATGCCTCAGCTTTCTCTTCCAACTGGAAGATTCGGGTGGCTCCTTGCCCTTGCCCTTGCCAACGTCTTCAACCCTCTGGCTTGGAGTAGGGTCGGCCACCTCTTTGGAATCTCTGGGATCACAACCCTGGAGACTCTATGCTTTTCCACCCCACTAAGATCGTCTAACGCCGACATCTTCCTCCGGAGCTCTCTACTGATCTCTGGAATCATGTTCAGAGGTAGTAAAGCAGTCGGCGGAGTCAATGCATCATCGGTGATCAACCTGTGCTGAAATTCCTTGAGATGGAGCCTCAAGGCTTCGTCATCCAAGTTGGAGTCCAGACAGATTTCAATCTGGTCAGTATCCATCACACAGTTGAAAGCCCAGGCGAGCCTCTCTCTCCTCCTTAGCGGGGCCCACTTGTTCACCAAGAAGTTTCCGAATACTATCTGGGGGGTCACTCCACCCTCCACACATTTTTGGATCATGGTCACAACAGGGTTAAATGCATCCGACGGCTATGGAACTACATTCCAGGCATCAATGTCAACGTTGGGGAGTCCTTGGAGCAGCTCCAACCTGTCATGCTCCTCCACTGCAATGATGACCTAATCCTTCTTGCAGTCATCCCATTTGCTAGAGGGGGACGACTTCAAGTACTTAAAGGGGCAGTTCTTGCGCTTCACGAATTAGTAGAAGCCAAGCAGGTCAGTCCCCTTGCCAGTGGTGTGGACTGTGAAGAATGTCCAGAACAACTCGACGGAGGAAGGAACGCCCACCAACATCTCATAGGAGTGGGCAAAAGTTGCCATGAGTAGGAGGGAGTGCGGGCCGAGGTGATGCAGTTGGAGGCCGTAGAAGTCCAGCAGCATCAAGATGAAGCTCGAGAAGGTTGGGATCAGCCCCACCATGGCATACATCGAGAAGTACACCATGTTGCCACGACACTCTTTCTTGAAGGGGAGCTTGCCAACGCGAATCAGATGGTTGAGGAGTCGCTGGACCACCCCATGTATGTCTGAACGTTCATCAGATCGTCATTGCTCTTGATGCGGCTTTTTGGAAGACCTAACTCCATCGCGACAAAGTGGAGCAAAGGAAAGGAAAGCTAGATGAAGTTTGGGAGGCTCTGAGCGCTAGTTTGATCGAAAGTGTAAAGAGTCCTCAAATCATGCATACTTTCCCTCTTAAGTAAGCCTCCGCGACGCTTGGATGAAAACCGCAATGAGAGCAAAGCCACATTTCAAAAATCTATCATATCAATGACGAATGGGCCCGAGGCCACCCCGATGAAGAAGTCGAGGTTATTACCCCAGGCGAACTGTTGTCATGATGGATGGCGGGAAACCCAAAGGCGGTAGCCTGACAAGGTGTTCGGAACCGATACAGTTTTCGTATTGGGAGCCGGCGACCTTCAATTGCGTGAGATCCTCACTCAAAGATCTCATCTGTCGCGTTCAAGACAAGCCACACGGCGATGGTTTAACCCCGGACCATTGCCCCAACGACACATCAGAAGACATTTGAAGTAATGCTGTGGGAATTGAGGATGGCCCCACCTCCGGTAGAATAATTTAACCCAAAGGGTTTCTCCCAAAGGTGGGCCCGGGGGCCACTGTCGGTACTCTATGTACCGGGTACCCCATAATACCGCAAGAAGTGCAGGAGAGTTCCACCTGTCAGAGTTGAAGGCTATCTCAGGCCCCATATGTCACACGGCACTGGACCCGCCTCCCTCATATGTGTAGCTCCGGGACTGCCACGTGTAATGTCAGACCGGAGCTGAACTCACAACATAGGTAAGCTCTGCGGTTGACACGTGTATAATGACCCCAGACCTAACCCCCGATACAGGGAAGCTCTGGTACCGCCACGTGTATAGTAGCTGTGAACCTATCTCCCAACGAGGGGAAGCTCCAGAGCTGCCATGAGTGGATCCTCCAGACCTTATACCAATGGGGATATTGGCGGACCTCCAACAGCACGGACATTCAAGGGACAGTTAAAATCAACAGTTACAAGACCTGATTTCGTGTCATTAATGCTATATTAATGACACACGATCAGTGGGCTATAATAGGGTAATGCTGCTATTAAGACACGTTATCAGACCGTGTATTAGGTGGTTAAATATGGCAGGGCCACATGTCTGGTCAGGCAAAAGTTGTAACGGCCAGTCCTTAGACTATAAAAGTACTGCACCACATGGTACATGGGGAGACAAGCTCATAGGCACGCTAGCACTGCTGAAATCCTCAATACAACAACAAACACTCCATGGAGTAGGGTATTACCCTCAGGCGGCCCGAACCACGTAAATTATCCGTGTCATCATCTTGTTCTAGATCTCCGCGCGCCCAAACCGATACAAGAACCTCCGCAGGCTACAATTTAGTAGTACCGAGGGAAGTGTCGTTCGTACACTTTGACAATGGACCTTATGTTGGACCTTGCCAGAGCCACCCAAAACAAGTTGGACCTTGCAGGAGCTCGGACCTAGAGTCGGACCTTGTTAAAAGGGTGTTTTGGCAAAATTCAAAACTTTTATCGTCATGGCCAATGTACTCAGCACACATAGGTCACACAGTCTCCCCTTGATGAATCCATTGGCAACACCACTTAAAATCCGAACATTGGCTTATTCACACGAGAAGTTTTAAAAAAAAATTATCCCCTATTTTGAAAATCAAATGAGATAGAAAGAACTTTCTCCCCCTATACATATTTCTCCGCCTTGCATACTTCTCCTCCTTTGACAATGTATTCAGCCAGGTACAAAAGAGAAATTTTAATTTGTTATGAGCACATTATAACATATACATATAAAACACAGTTCATCCAAGTCATACTATCAAGTAACGTACACTATCACAACAATTCTCTACACGTGACACAAAAGAGAGGGAGGAGAACCAATCTTTGGTACCGGTCATGTGGCGTGAGCAACCTAAATCCACAATCCAAATGTTCTCCTTCCTCAAGCGTGTAATATACATAGAAGAACAATACGTCGATGACACAATACTGAGATTAGTCAAAAGACATTTAGGAATCCAGTACTGAGTCACACGACTTGCAGCAGGAAAAACACGCGAAAGCTGAGATAAAATAGCAGGTTCATGAGCCAAATTTTGAGAACTCTTGTACCCAACTACTGACCTACGAGGTGTTACATTTTTAGGACGAATAACAGTAGGTTTGGGAGCACACTTTTCATGTTTTTGACTCATTATAGCAGGTTGCATGTTTCTAACATTTGGTTCAGCATGCGCAACTAGTTTTGTTCTGTTGTTATATGATCTAGCAATCATTCTTTTGTTTTTCTATTGCTTAGCTAGTCTATAAAAATTTTATGACATGACCGTCTCTACAACAGTAGGTACAATGAAATTTACCTTTGTGTTCATGTCTAGATGAGCAAGCAACATTTTTATTTGAAATTGAATGGGACAACACTCTTGCAGATTTGGAAACCACTTCTTTTTCTTTAGGAACTATTTGAATCAAATGACTTCCTAATGACTTTACAATTTTAGGTGGATGTGTCTTAGAATGAGCATGAGAATCAAAACCTAAACCAGATTTATCATTGCAAGATTTAGAGAAATTCATCAGCAAGTTTAGGTTCATATTTGCATTACAAAACCGATCTAATGTCCTATGCATGTAATCAAGTTTATTTGACAGATCAAGGCAATTTTCACATGAATTTTTTCCTTTTAGTTTGCAATTGGAACAATATTTAACTTAATGAGAACGTAAAGCATTGTTCAATATAGAAACTTCATTCATAGCGTCTTGTAGTTTCTTATCAAGATCATCACAAGTAGAACAACGCAAATCAATTGTGGAACAGCAAGCATCTTTCACATTTTTATCATTAAGTGCAGCAAGATTTTTATTCTTTTCAATTTCAAGTTCATGTTTATCAATTGTAGAGGTGTGTGTACTTCTTAGAGAGGACAATTTTTCATATATTAAATCACATGAGGAACAAGAATCATCACTAGGAATCAAAGATTTCAAACAATTAATTTCAGATTCTAGTGTCTCAATTTTAACAGCATTGTTCCTAAGCTTTTTGTCCTTTTTCTTAACTATAACAGTGGCAAGAGAAATAGCATCACCCATTTCTTTGCAAGTAGGAAATACCTCTTCATTGTTGCTGTTGTGTTCTGCCTCCTCCATACTTGATCTTGACTTGCCTGCCATGAAACACAAGTTTGCCAAATCATCTTCATCTTCGTCACTCCCGATGTCCACGTCACTCGGGGCAAGTTCTTGAAGTGTAGAGATAAACCTATTCACCAATTGGCGTCCCGTAAAACCCTTCTTTTTCTTGTTATTGTTTGTAGAGGAGTGCTTCGTCCTTGTTTTCTTTTTATCACGGGAAGTAGCACCTGAGAGGTTAGGGCAATCCATGCGAAATTGTCCTGCCTTACCACATTCGAAGCATCATTGAGGTTTGGCACTTCCTGTCCTTCTAGTTCTCACATTTTGCAATGCTTTTGAGAAACGAGTAGAGATGAGTGCAAGTTCTTCCTATGGAAACTCTTCAATTTGTTAAAGGGTTAAGGAGGACAACAAAGCAAGTGTTCAACAGGATGAAGATTTGCCGGAGCTAGTCATGTCACATTGAGAAATAAATGCAAGAGACTTGTTGGGATTCTTACGTGAGATTATGTCAATTTCATGAGTTTTCAATTTAGAATATAGAACATCTAAAGTAAGTGTACTCATGAAAGTAGATTCACGAATAGATGTGACTTTCATCTCTCAAATTGACATGTCTAATGCACTTAGTATAACTTTGTGATTCCTTTTGCATATTGAAAGTTCTTACTACATTACTTGTGTTATACATTTTGTACTTTTTGCCATGACTTGTAATTTGAATAATTACATACACTAAATTTGGTCATGATTGAACTTTCTTATTGTTATGAACTTGTTGCATGCTCACAATTGCTTTTAATCATGAAAAGTTAAAGAATCAATAGCCCACATGTTGAGCATTTATGATTGAATGTCACATCAAGAAAGATCAAGAGAATATGCATGCATAACACTTCCCTTTTTTTGAGATTGCTTAACATTGCTCTTTGATATGAACTTGGAAGGAGTTATGTATGACTAAAATCACATCCTTAAGCTTATGATTGTCAATGACATAGGCTTGGCTTGGTTGTTTATAATAAGGTGCATGGTGCATACAATCTCTTGCAAAGTTCATAAGTTTTAAATTCATATGTTAGAGATAATAATAAAAAAGAAACATGTGTAATTTTTTCTAGTTTGAAATAGTTGAGATGGGGAAATCATGACTTACTTGAAATTAAACTTGATCTCTAGCATGACTAACACTACTTTATGTATCTCATTGATGTGATAGTGTAAGTTACTTTAGAGTATGACTTGGATGAGCTTTCATTTATATGTATATGTCATATTATGCTCATAAAAAATTATAGTTTCTCTTTTGAACCTTGTTGAATACATTGTCAAAGGGGGAAATCGGTCACACATTGCACATTCACAAGTGTTTTGATTTACAAGTTGTTCTCAAGGGGAGTGTACATCCTTAGGGGGAGAATTATATAGCGAGAGATTTATTCTCAATTTTTTATTTTCAAAATGGAAGAGAAATTTTCTTTTTGTCAAAACGTTTCATGAAACGCGAATGAGCCAATATTCGGTTTCAGAGTGGTGTTGCCAATGTATTCATCAAAAGGGAGTTTGTGAGACCTAGGTGATGAATACATTGGAAAATAGGTTAAAAGTGAGGCTTTACTTGTAAAGTTTTGAATATTTCTGAGAAACCCACTTCGGAATGTATGAACTATGGAGAACTCATTTTGTACTGTCTGAACTTTGCAACACGTGAGCTGCATGTGAGTCGATGCTTTGGAGTGTTCGAACTTTTCCATTTATAATGCAGAGCAGCTGTTTGGACTGTTGTTAACGGCTGTTATATCCCAATTTCACCCGTCAATACAACTCAGTTATGTGAAGGATATGTCATTTATTGCGCACATCACTTTTCTACTTGACCTATTTCCACTTGTCCTTGGAAAATAGTGCATGCAAACTTTTTATACAGGAATTAAGGTGAAAGATAGAGAGCAATCCTAAAAACTACCATCCCGACCAACCAGGCGACAACACGTGGCATGACATGGATCAAATGACCCACAAACAGATGTATCCGATGAGATCCAACAGTGTATCACCCATACGAGTCAATAGGACCCATCTGGAAGTCACCCCAAGGAAGCACACGCACGGTGGCACACAGACAAAGTTGGCCGAACAGGTGGTCAACTTCCACATGTCGACTCCCTATGGTTCACTGATAACGATGAAGACTGATTCACGTGCTTTTGGTGGCAGGAACCGACCCTTCTCCAACTATAAATAGGACCCCCTTCCCCTCAATTGAACACACAACACTTGAGAATTCTCTCTTGTATACACTAGTTCTCCAAGGTCCTTAGTGGAGGTTAGGCTGTAGAGAGGAGCCTCTAGTCCCAAGTCCAAATTGAATATATGGCCCATGTATCCTTCTTTATATTTATAGTAAAATTGTCATTAGCCTTTATTTATTCATTTTACTTGGGCAAAGTGTTTCTTATTTGATTGTGGAGTCCATGTATGTTCTAGGTGTAGATGTTAATATGATCCACTCATAATATTCATATCTCCTTATCATAAACATCATACACCAACACTATAGTATAATTAGGTATTAATATGACTATGCTAACATGAATATGTTAGTACTTGGTCTCAACATTGGTTCAACGATGTTTAGGTTAGTCATTGCCTTATGATGATATTTGTATCTAAACTCTTAAGGTATTTACTGAACATGTAAGCGTGGTGCCTAGATAGTTAAGTAGCATTGGATGCATCGTAGTCCACGGTTTGTAGAGGTAGGTGGTAGGTGGTGACTGCCCTATCTGTCTCGTTGTAATCCTCCATGTTCAGCTACGACGTAGGCTCTTGGCAGTAGTCGCCTGGCAGACCTGGGTAAGCCCGTGCCCAACATGTTGGACCACTAAGCCCTAGTATTCACCGTTAGCATATTCATGTGTACTTTATTGGGCTATGTATATGATTAATTAGAGCACAGTGGGAGTAGCTCCGTCTCGTAGTCTAACCCTCGCTAGGACAACCTTACCCTTAGTGTAGATTGCTTAGGTGTGCGTCACACTACCCCTATTATCATCTTACCCTTGTTCTGATAAAAACTTAGTACCCTATACCTCAATCGTAAGAACAGTGTTTACATTACTTCATCGCCTTCCTTTTAGATAAATACGATACCCTTAGGAATACTCTTGGGTGAAATGCTACAACAGTATCTTCCGTGCGCTTGCGGATCTCATCTCCTACCTGAGATGATCTTTGTTGTTAAGAATCGTCAACAACCATTTCTGGCGCTGTTGCCACAGAAGGCAAAGGATGTAAAGGATAGCTATCTCTTGTGATTAAGCTATAGGTACTAATAGTTATTAGACATGATTACCCTTGTTTGTTTTCTCCTTTTGTGTGAAAACTGGGTACTGTTGGCTAACCCATTTCATGGGATGGCCAATGAGGACACAAGTGCTCAACTGTAAGATGATTCAAGCCATGCCTCAACAAATTTTCACTGGGCAACACCATTTCCTTTTGCAGAAGAATTCCAGCTTCTAAAAAGAGCCAAGGACACCTATCCCCAAGCTTGAGGGAGGCTCTAAGAGTTCTTCTTGGTTTGCCTCCATCATGGGATTGATTGTTGGATCTTCATACAACACTCATATCATGGGTTGGCTTCACCAATCCATGACCACATTCATGTTGAAGCTGAAGGAGCCCTACTCTCATCCATCATGGATGAGAATATGGTCCCTACTCAAGGGGTGGATTGAAGAATGCTCTAGTTCATTTGGCTTGTCATGCACACCACTTAATAAGGTGGACATGCTAGTTATGGAACTACACCCCCCATTGAAATAACATAAAGATCAAGCCAATGGAGAAGTGTTTGGATGATCCAAGCCTTGGATATTCACATGATTTGTGAAAATCCATGTCAACATGAGACACTTGGTGAATTGTTTCCCTAAGACCCATGGGGATTCTTCCTTTCAAACAACTACTCCAATAGCTACCATTCACAAGGAGGTCAGGGGTGTAACCAATATAAACATTGTAATCAAGGAGGCTATGTGGATTTCAAGAGATCTAGGTTCAACTATCTTACCTTGAAGTATTTTTTCCATGGCCAAGCAGAAATGAAAACAACATTCAAATGAAGCTCTTGGCCAAGGACAAGAAGTTGAAAGAGATTTTAAGTTCCAAACTATCCCGCAATTACTTGTTGGGATCCTACACGACCACACCCTTACAAACTTGGGCAAGTGACATTGTGGATGAAGTGTTTCTTGTTTGATTATGGAGTCCATCATGCCCAAGGAAACTTTTGATCTATGATCAAAGTATGGGTTAACTCCAAGTAATATCAAGAAGGTCAAAGTTGAACCCCTAAAAAAGTACAAGCTTCACCATGATCATAAGAGAATACCTTCAAGATGGAAAAGCCATCGCAACATCAATTAGTCTTCATCAAGGCGACGAAGAGGCTAGGGACACCATGTGGCCCACATGTCTGAATGATAGCCAAAGTAATGTTGGCATGATAAGCAGGAGAAGTTGTCCACATCTTCAACTCTAGGATTTGACAACAAATCATCGCACTAAATAGGGCGAAGGTAAGTCACACTCATCGAACTTCAAAAATTCGGTGTGTCCTTGCCAATAGGTTAATTGGTAGTTATCTCCTTCTTTGTGTGTCTACCCTCTTCCTTACTTCTGGACTTGATCTTGATGACGGCACAATGGGAAAGTGGCAGCAAGGGTTTTCAATTGGGGTGGAGAGTTGTGAGGTATTGGGTTGTTTATATAGGGGTGGGGAATTAGGGCTTTGGGGTGAATTCCAAGTAGGATTCAATGGGGGACGTGTAGGGGCCCTAGTGGGGTCCACTTGGGCTCCCCTAAGGTTGGGCACGAAGTTCTTGGGTCCAATTAAGACAATTACGCAAAAACCATTCGTGGAGAAATAATGGAATCCGAGTTGATTCCCGAAGGCCGGACTAGTCCACAGTAGGGACCGGACTAGTCCGTTTGGCAACAAACAAAGCCGGATAAGTCTTACTGGATAAGTCCGGGGAACATTAGAGAAGAAATCGGACTAGTCCGCACTATATGTCGGACAAGTCTGGACTCTGAAGAATTAAATTTCCGGACTCTCAGAGAAACTGAATTCCCTGAATGAAAATAGGGACATCGGACTAGTCCGGGGTTATGGCCGGACAAGTCCGCACTTCTGAAGAAAACTGGATTTTCTTTGAAACAAAAAAGGAATACCAAACTAGTTCGGGGTTCAGACCAGACAAGTCCGCAATCTGATAGACTGAAATTTCTAGTTTAAGCCTAAATTAATTTTAATCTTGTTGCTTTTTGCATGGCTTAATATTAAACATGTTTGGGTATGTATGCAATGCATTACACATGAAAATGAGGGTGTCACAAACCTACCCCCTTAAAATGAATCTCACCCTCGAGATTCGACGCGAAAGGAAAGAGACTGGGAAATCCCTTATCGAGATCATCTTCTTGCACCCAAGTCGCATCCAATTCTGTATGATGCTTCCATTGCACTTTGCACCATCGAATCACCTTAGTCATTGTGACCCTCTCCATGGTGTCCAAAATTTTTACAGGTTGCTCTGCATCAGTCAAATTCTCCTTGAGCTCCATTTCTTCCATCGGTACTTGCTCTTCCGGTACCCTCAAGCACTTTTTGAGCTGAAAACGTGAAACACATCACGAACATCGGAAAGATGTGCAGGCATCTCATGTTTATATGTTACATCTCCCCATTTGTCCAAAATCCTATATGGTCCAATATAACGAGGTGCCAACTTGGCTTTGACAGTAAACCGCTTGTGACCTCGCATAGGTGACACTTTGAGGTATACGAAGTCTCCCACCTCAAAAGCTAGGTTTCTCCCCCTATTATCATCGTAACCCTTTTGTCTTGACTGGGCAGCTCTTAAGTTCTCACGAATAGTATACACTTGCTTTTCGGCCTCTTGGATCACATCAGGTCCAAATACTTGTGTTTCCCCTGTCCCATTCCAAAACAATGGTGTTCTACACCTTCTCCCATACAGTGCTTCATATGGTGACATCTTTAAGCTTGCTTGATAGCTATTACTGTAGGAAAATTCACCATATGGCAGACTTTTGTCCCAGCTTCCTCCATTATTTAGTGCAAAAGATCTTAGCAAGTCTTCCAAAATATGATTTGTCCTCTCGGTCTGTCCATCCGTTTGAGGGTGATATGCAGAACTGAAGTTCAATTGAGTCCCCATTGATTCGTGTAGGTTTTGCCAGAACCTTGAGGTAAACTGAGAACCTCTATCAGACACTATTTTCATGGGCACTCCTTGTACATCTTTGTACAGCCGGGATGGATAGAGTAAAGTGAGTCATTTTCCTCCTTTAATATCAATTGTCGGAGACTCTTGTCATTGGGCAAAACAATCCGTTTTCCAAGCCATAGAGTACCTTGGTCATCCTCATCAAACCAGAATTCTCTCCCTTCTTGGGTTCTTTCCTTGATTTCCTGGATTTTATTGTCATTTGTCTGTCCCTCTCGAATTTCTTGCTCCAGGGTTGTATTCAGTTCCATTGCTCCCATATCATTCACAAATCCAAGATTCAACCGTTCAAACTCCTTGCATAGCTCGGGTGGCAATTCCTGAACTGTGAGCTGGTGGCTCGCTCCCTTTCGGCTCAAAGCATCAACCACTACGTTGGCTTTTCCTGGATGATAATTGATTCCTACATCATAATCCTTAATGAGTTACAACCATCTTCATTGTCTCAAATTCAGATCCATTTGCGAGAATATGTACTCGAGGTTCTTATGATCCGTGTAAATCTCGCATATGTGACAAAGGACATAATGTCTCCAAATCTTCAACGCGTGCACTATGGCTGCAAGTTTGAGATCGGGCATGGAATAATTCCTCTCATGTTTCTTCAACTGCCTGGATGCATAAGCGACAACTCGGCCTTCTTGAATCAATACACAACCGAGTCCTTGCCTTGAAGCATCACAATAGATGTCAAAGCTCTCGGTCACATCTGGCAATACCAACACAGGTGATGGTGTTAACCTCTTCTTTAGCTCCTCAAAACTGTCCTAACATGCTTGAGTCAACTTTAAAGGCTTCTCCTTCATTAACAGTTGAGTCATGGGTTTAGCTATCCTGGAAAGGTCCTTGATGAACCGATGGTAATATACACCCATTCCAAGAAAACTCCTTATCTCTTTCACATTCTGCGGCGGTTCCCACTTTAACACATCTCTACAACTGGTGCTCTCACAATTTATGCAACGTCAGCCTTAAATGTTCCTCGTGCTCCTCTTCACTCTTTGAGTAGATCATAATGTCATCAATGAACACTACCATGAACTTGTCCAAATACTCCATGAAGGCCTTGTTCATAAGATACATGAAGTATGCAGGTGCATTAGTCAATCCAAATGACATGACCGTGTACTCATAGGATCCATACCATGTCCTGAAAGCCGTTTTGGGTATGTCTGATGGTCTAATCTTCATTTGGAAATATCCCGACCGAAGATCAATCTTAGAGAATATTCTGACTCCCTTCATCTTGTCGAACAGATCTTCCATGTTGGGCAACGTGTACTTATTCTTGATTGTCGCCTTGTTGAGAGACCGGTAATATACACACATTCTTTGGGATCCATCCTTCTGATCTAGGAAAAGCACTGGCGCTCCCCAAGGTGAAGAGCTTGGGCGTATAAAACCCTTCTCTAACTGCTCTTGAATCTGCTTCTTGAGCTATGCTAATTCCCTAGGAGGCATCCTATAAGGCCTCTTTGCTATAGGTGCGGTTCCAGGTATTAAATCAATGATGAACTTGATGTCACTATGAGGTGGCATACCTGGCAATTCCTAAAGAAACACATCTGGATACTCACGAACTACTGGAATCTCCTCCAAGGTCACTCCTTCTTCATGATTTACCATTGCCTTCTCGGTCGTCGGCTGAACTGCCTTGAATTCTACAGTGACTCCTTCTTCATTTGTCAGTTGCAGTGTCCGAGTAGCACACTGAATCACTCTGTTGTGCTTCATTATCCAATCCTTTCCATGTATGATGTCCAAGCCTTGCGAATTCAGGACTACAAGGTTGGCAACGAATTCTACCCCCCTTATGTTGAGACTCACTCTTGGACATACTCCTCATCTTCCATGTAGCTTGGTCTGAAATAGTGAATCTTCTAGTTGCGTCTATCTTCCGTTTAAGTTTTTCCATAAGGGGGTTTGGTGGTCGGGGGGTGTGAGGATGGTTGTTGTTGCCATTTTGCAGCTGTCCCAAGGTTCATATTCTCAGGTACCTCATCGTTCTTATTCTCTTCTTCGACATCCTTTGGTTACGGGTCCTCGGCATCCATTGGTGAAAGAATAGTAGATATGGAAGAATTTATAATTTGAAAAGAAATTCCACAACTATATGCATCAAGGTATATGTAACTAAACAACTCCTTTACTAATACCAATAACCCTATTAGATGATGTGGACAAAGAACCCACAACTCTCTACTACGTGCGGATGTGGACAAAATGCTAGACGTCTCCAAAACTCGCACAAAGCACATATGCACAAGCACACAGCAAGAAAATTCAGCACACCACACCAAACATGACTAAGACGATCTAAATGCTTTTCTAACTTCTGAATAGGAGACCCTAACTTAATTATGTGATCCGTGGTTGTCCCGGCCGTGAGGCGGCGAAGGCGACGGTGGCGGCGAGGCATACATGGGTGCACGCCAAGGTGAGTTGGCCGTCCATGTAGGAGCTGGAGAGGTTGCTACACCATTGACCTCCACGGTGGCACGGACTACCTCTTGATTCTCCATGATAAACAATCTCTTACGGAGGTAACAATTCTCTTCCATAGCATCAGCATAGCGATTTCTCAAATTCACCAATACTGCCTGAGATCTGTCAATAGCATGAGAACTGATTTAGGATCCATCTTGCGGCCTTAAGACTTCCCTCATCCCCTTCTTGCATTGTGTGTGCAGTGCAAAACTGGTACATCCAATCTGCTCCCGATAGACGTGGCACAATCTAGTGAGTGCATCAAAGCGGCATCATCAATAGCTTGCTCCCTGGTGGCTCTCCATGTGGATGCAAAGTGTCGGGTGACCACCTCATCCCTAGCAAGAACGATAACTTGAGCCCTTCATTCTTCATGTCCATGGCGAGGAATCCTATTAACATAATAAACCAGGTGCATCTTGCATAAGTCAAGGAACTCCTTCAGTTGCTTGGTTGCAAAACCTCCATTAGTGCCGTCGAAGCAAAATTCTTGGGCACCACGGTAAACTATGCATTTATCATCCTTTTTGGCTTCACCTGGCTGTGATGCATTCCCTTGAGCTTCAGGTACTTTTTCTTGTGTAGCAGGCTCCTCCTCTTGCGGTTCCTCCTCATCTTGGGCTTATCTTCACTCTCCTCATGTGTATCATCCTCCTCTTCCTCGCTATCATAGCATTCCACCATCTCTAGATATTCCTCTTCATCATCTTCGAAAGATTCCACCATTTGAGGGTCTTCCTATGTCATGTTGTAGTGTTCATGCTCAACTTCCTTTGCGGAAGAATTCACTTCTTCCTCCTCTTGAGTTGTTTCCATCCTTGGCTCCTTGCGAGGCCTAAGATTGCTTCCAAGGGGTGGCAAACGAGCACTCTTGCGGGCTGTCATTTTGTTGTGAGCCATCTACAAGAAAACATTAGAAAAATAGAGGAAAACACAAATATCAGTTCTGAAATTGCAGCAGCCATAAATCAAGATGAGAGGATGTGCATTTGCTCAAAAAGATGCAAAAATAGCAAAAATTGCAGCAGCAGTAAAAACACAATTTTTTCCACTTTATATAGCTAGTGCAAGGAAAAATAGTGCAAAACAGGCAAATTATAAATAGGAAAGAATTCCTAAGTGCTTTGTGGTGTCCATTCTACTTAGGCATGCGTCCTACAATCAAACACAGTCCTGACACCAATTTGTGACACTCAGTTCCAAAAATGAACCAAAAGTAATGCATATGTGTGCCCAAAATGTTTAACTCACATACACAAGTGATTCACAAATGATAGACAGATTATAATCATGTCTCAAATAATAACACTAATAATAGTACCTTATTACAAACAAAATAGTCTTGAATACAATCTCTAAACAACTACAGAGAAAAAAACTAATGACTCCAAACTCCATAGGCAAGTTTGACGGTAACACGCACGCCTAGTACTCCTCAAAAACCTCTTGGTGCTCCACCTAGTGGCTGGATTTGGTGGGAGAATAGCAAGGGTCAGAACATGTCGTACTCAGCAAGTGTAGGAAAGTATGAAATGTAGCTTAAACAAGGAATGACAATAAAACAGTTGAATATGCAATTATATCATTATTAAGTGTGGTTCTTCCAAAAATAACCCATATATCATTGATTTCAACTTAAATAACCATATCCAGCAATAATAAACCAAAATCAACTCACAACTGCTCATTTGTCTCATATTCATCGATTCCATATACCAATGCCAATTAATTAACCAATACCAATTACAAATTCAATTTCAGCCATTAAACCAAGTTAAATTCCAAATTCTAATCATGTGATGGTCCAGGTTGCTCATGACCGGAAGCATGAGTATCATGATAGTTTAAAACACACTATGCAGAGGTTGTACCACTTTACCCACAAGATTGTGATTTCATCACCTTTTGATGACTATGGAATCTCAATTATGCCATTTCACACTTCCTTGGGTGTGTGGCCAAGATATCACAAAATAGCCTTTACAAAGTGATTACTAGCCTATTTAGAACTACTGAGGTTTCACCATTGGTGATGTCTCCAACTGAACACATCCAACCAAGGGCCCCCTCTAAAGCCATTCGGATCCCAGGGTAGTCCCACCAACCCAATCCAACTACCCCTTCCGCGAGCATTCTTAATGGTCCAAACAGTAATGGCAATTCACTAATTAGTCAGCTAAGCCGCACCCATACTTGGCCCTGTGGTGGCACTGTAAATCCTGGATGGTCGCTCCACGAACCGGCCCTTAGATCTAAAGCAAGCAAAACCACCGAAACAGTCCAACCCATTCCACATAACCGGCTTGTTCAGATCCGTGGGCACCATGTTGCTAAAGTGTCATTATTATCAATTCTCATCATTCACATGTTCAATAGTTCATAATTAAGCAATTTGATTGTTTCTAAAACCCAATTAAGCATTGCGAAGCATAAAGTGCAAAATACCCTTCACGACTCTCTACATTGTGTTCAAGCAACAAGGGTGGCCATACAAAACTAGTAAACTTCTACAATTGGGTTTTCCCATCAATTTTGACACAAACATGCAATTTTGCAAACAAAACCTTTAAAACAGAATCAATATGGTCAAGGGCACTTGCCTTGCTACTGAGCTTGATTTGGGTCGAAGGCTTCAAAACTATGGTTCTGCAGGTCCTCGAAAGCACTCTCAACGGCAATTCCTTCTATTCCGAGCGACAAACATGCAAAACACACAATTCAATCAAATAATGCTCATATAGTACTCAATATGACATGATATGCATGATTAATGCAATTGTGAGGTAAAACTTATGAATAAGTTGCTAATAATGTTTACTAACTAGTTACGATAGTTTCTAACAAGTTTGGAATCAATTCGAGTCAATTTGGAATTAATTCAGTTCAATTAAGGAATTTTATAGATTCAGACAACGGACTAGTCCGCTATTAGGGACCGGACTAGTATGCTATGCAGATGGCAAAATTAGGGTTTTTCTTATTTTTGAGAGTTGGGGTTGAATTTGCATGAAAACTTGAATGTAGATGTTGTACCACGTGTTTTAGAGATCCAAAGATCAAGATTTGCGCATGGGATTTTGAATCTTGGTGATTAGGGCTTGATGAAGATGAATTGATGAAGATTTTGGGAGAAGAATGTCAATTCATCGAGAAGTCGATGAAGATCGATCTTGGTTGGTTCTTCTTCATGTGTCTCCCCTCTTCCTTTCTTTTGGACTTGGTCATGATGATGGCACAATGCGAAAGTGGCAAAAATGGTTTTCAATTGAGGTGGAGAGGTGTGAGGCATTTGGGTTGTTTATATAGGGGTGGGGAATTAGGGTTTTGGGATGAATTCCAGATAGATTTCGGTGGGGGACGTGTAGGGGCCGTGGTGGGGTTCACTTGGGCTCCTCTAAGGTTGGGAACGAAGTTCTTGGGCCCAATTAAGGCAATTACCCAAAAACCTATCGTGGACAAATAATGGAATCCGAGTTGATTCCCGAAGACCGGACTAGTCCGTAGTAGGGACCGGACTAGTCCATTTGGCAATAAAGAAAAACGGACAAGTATGACTGGATAAGCCCAGGGAACATCAGAGAAGAAATCGTACTAGTCCGCACTTTATGTCGGACAAGTCCAGACTCTAAAAATTGATTTTCCGGAGTCTGAAAGAAACTGAATTCTCTGAATAAAAATAGGGAGACCAGACAAGTCCAGGGTTATGGCTGGACAAGTCCGCAATTCTAAAGAAGGCTGGATTTTCTCTGAAATAGAAAGTCAATACAGGACTTGTCCGGGGTTCAGACCTGACAAAACTACACTCTGACAGACTAAAACATCTAGTTTAAGCCTAAATTCATTTTAATCTTGTTCCTTTTTACATGGCTTAATGTTAAACATGTATGGGGATGTATGCAATGCATTACGTATGAAAATGAGGGTATTACATAAACTTCGACCACACACATCATGGATTAAGTGTTTCTTGTTTGATTATGGAGTCCACATGTCATCATGCCCAAGGAAGCCTTTGATCTATGATCAAAGTATGGGTTAACTCCAAGGAAGATCAAGAAGGTCAATGTGGGACCCCCGAAAAAGGACAAGCTTCACCATGCTCATAGGAGAATACCATCAAGAGGGAAAAGCGGTCGCAACATCAACAAGTCTTCATCAAGGCGATGAAGAGGCTAGGGCCACCATGTGGCCCACATGTTCAACTCCAGGATTGAACAACAAATCATCGCACTAAACAGGATGAAGGTAAGTCCCAATCATCGAACTTCAAAAAATCAATGATTCCTTGCCAATAGGTTAATTGGTAGTTATCTCCTATTTGTTTCCCAATTCCTTGCCAATACGTACAAATGAAGATTCAGTTACCTAACCCGTGTAGAAGTATCAGGAGCTAACCATTCCTCTCTATCATAAAGGGGAAGTTTGCAAGAGTAATATTACTATGTAGGCATTCAGAGATCCGATTGTCGAAACCCTATAAGGATTCCATTAAACTCTCCTGGCCAAGTAGTAAATTAGTTGTTGCTATCTATCGAATATTAAGCCCGAAGGTCAATCATAACTATACGAGGCCGAAGATTCTACATGGAAACCTTCCATGAGCAACCAATGGGCTGCTACAAATATGTGAGAGCAATATGCTCACAACTACTCGAAGCACTCGTTCAAGCTCAAGGGAATTGCCACCATCATTGGGTGTAAGTTATTGCTTTGTGGCTAAAATGAAAAGATCACATTCAATGTATAATTTGTGCAAGTTGTTCCTATGTGACTAGAAGGTATTTTATACCTTAGCTAAGGAACAATGGATCACTCTCAACCCATGTTGAGTGCACGTCATCTCTTTGTGGTTATAGATATTTTGTACCTTACCTAAGGAACAACATATCACATCCAACACATGTTGAGTACATGTCACTACTTTGCGGCTAATGGTTATCATTACCTTAGACATGGAATGACGGATCACATCCAATGCATAAGAGGTACAAGTTATTCCTTTATGTCAAGAAGGTATGATACACCTTAGCGAAAGAATGATGGAACACACTCAACGCATGTTGAGTGCACGTCATTCCTTTGTAGCTAAAGGTTATCATTACCTTAGCCATGGAATAACAAAGTACACTCAATGCATGGGAGACCTTGAGGTGCAGATCAGCAACATCAACAACACATTCTCCAACCACACTCATGGTACCGAGGGAGGCAACATAACATCGACACTCAACCCTCTATTGTCAAAGCCACGCTGCAAACAAGGATAGACCAACCTCATGACAACCTATAATGAGATCGGATTAAGTGAGACTTCAAGAGGAGGGTTACTTTTACTTCAGTCCTTTTCTGGTTTCCAAATATTTCTTCTTTTTTATTCTGTTTATTCCAATCCAACTAACACCATTAAAAAGTTGTGGTAAATGCCTGCTTCAGGTGAAAATGTTATGGTAAAAACATAAAATTTAAAATCAGGGTCTAAAATCGCAATTGGACTCTAAATCTATAGTCAAAATTCTATTGCCCCGACGAGAAAAACATGAGGTGTTGCTTTGCGATAATTAGAAAAGGACTTTCACAAAATATTGTTCCATCTCTCCGATGTTTGTGTACATGTATAGCATACATGAATTCCATTCTTTCTCTGAAACCACATGTCGACTGCTACCACCGACTGCCACAAGGAGTTTCTTCATCTATGTGGTACCTCATTGTGAGAGCATACACATTGTTTTCCTCTGCAAAGAACGTACTTGAGAAGTATGCTACCTCTTTCAGAGCAAATGTTTCTGCAATACACCCTTCTACTCTTGCTTTATTCAAAAACATTGTTCTAAGTTATTTTTTTCAGATTCCTTTTAATGTGGTACATCTACCGTATTGCACAAACCCACAAACCTTAGCTTGGTAAGGCAAATGCACAAAGAGATGTTGCATTACATTCATAAATGCTTATAGGGATACCTTCTTCATTTTGCATATGTGTGAAAGTATTTTTTCTCCAATTTTTCCATCATTTGAACTGTAACTTACTTAGCACATAATGAAGACAAATTGTAGCATCCACAGCAGCATTGACATATCATAAGGAATCCTTGCATCTACGCTGTGCATAAAGATGTCTGGACTGACAACACCACATATTGAAATTGGAATACAAAATATTAATACAATCAATACAGCAAACTTGTACAGTTAGTAGGAGGTTTAAAAATGTAGAAATGAGTACAATCACTAATCAAATGCATAAAGGACATGTCCCTTCTTAACCCGAGTTCCATGGAATGAGAGGAAACTGAACCTCAAATGTATCAAAATGAACGATGCAACATGATAAACCAACTATAGTCAACCTACTCGAAATAATATTCAGCTCTTTAACAATCTGATTTATCCCTATTGTTGAAGGTTACATGATCTGCAAATTATAATACAAATGTGACTGTCATGGCACCGAGTCGACTGGCACAAATCAAACTTCCGAGTGATGCCATAGTTTAGCTTGTGAACAAGCTGCAGTACTATCGTACTGCTGATTACGAGTCAACTTTCCAGCTTAAGAAATAAAGCCAATTCTCGGTAGCAAACAGAATCTAATGCATCTTAATTATTACTTCTTTTGTTATGAAGAATGCCGCAAGCAAATGGCGCCACAAATTTCCTAGTTTATCTTGATGGAAATAGGAAGAGACCTTGTGAAATTCTTCTTATCTGTGTCTACTTTGACCAATGTATACAATAACTTAGTGCAACTTATTTAAGTTATCTAGAAAAAGGGTGCTACAAACTAACAGAAACCTATATATATTGCTATTTTTCTGTAATAAAGTCGTAAGTATTTAACACTGTACAGATGATACAATGCATGTCACATTTCACCTTGACACAGGTACAAGTATGTAGCAGGTTGCATAATTTCTACTCCATAATGTTGAATCTTCTAACAAAGGCATGGAGGGCCGGGGACGGGTACCTGGGCGGCGGCCAAGGCAGCATTGGTGCAGTAAGGTTGGGGGGGGGGGGGGGGGGGGGGGGGGGCAGCAGCGTCCGGAAGGGCGTCAATCGGCACGGGCAGTTCGGACATGAAGTGTTGATCAGGATAGGTTTGGACAACGTATGTGATTTATTCTCGTGCGCCAAGTTCAGACCCACGAAACTAACCTTAAGTGTCTTGAGCCCGGTCCCAGGCTGACAAAAATGATGGTTATTTTTGTGAGCTGGATCAGAGGCCCATGAAAATAATATATATTTTCATGGGCCCGTTAGTGAGGCCCTTGAAAATAAATTTTATTTTTGTGAGCCCTTTAATAGGGCAACAAAACCAATTATTTTTTGAGCCAGATCATCGGCCCACGAAAATAAAATATATTTTTGTGAGCCCTCTACCTGGCCCACTGTTATTTCCATGAGCCGAGGTTTGGCTCGCAAAAATATACCTATTTTTGTCGGGCCCCACAAAAATAACCTGGCTCACGAAAATAATTCGTTTTTCTGTACTGAAGATCAGATAAAATCACAGTACGATACGGTGAGGTCAGAGTGCATAGGCGTATAAGTCTTCGTAAACATATCAGAAAAGTCAATGTAGGATACAGTAAGGTAACCAGGGTATGGTGTGTGGGTATCAAAGTCAGACATATGCAGTGTTCTATATGGAAAGGACCAGTAGTCACTACTCACTATATGATACAATGGACATCATCGTAAGATATGGTGGGTGCCTAATGGAGTTGCCTAGAGAAGATATTATATGATGATAGGATCTCAAGTGAAGTCCTCACTAGATATGATGATGTCACTATAAGATATGATAAAGTCAAGAAACAATCAAAGAATTAACTCTGGAACCGCCGCCTCAACCTGCATCACCGCCTCCTCTCTGACATCTCGCCTATGCAGAGGCTGATGCTTTGTCGCCTTCTTAGTGCTTAATGCTGTGCAGTCTTCGTGGTCCTCCTTGTCTAGGTTGCTGTCGTCACCACCACCTACTTGCGGTTCGGGCCTTCATCTGGTTTTGTCAAAGTATACTATTAATGATTCTTATAAATACATAAAGGATCAATTAATCACATAATCACTTTGGATTTACAGAGATAAAACATGTGAACTAGTTCATTCTTTCAACACTTCAGCGCTAATCCTTGATTTGCGCAAAACACATGAATACCTTCTCCTCCACTTGTGCTTGATGACGCAACCACCAGTTGAGAGAAGGCAATGATCATGAAGAAAGCTTAGGCACCGAAGTAGATGGTGCAATCCCCTTGGACGACGGTGAGAGCCGTGGCACCTGGAGTGGAGCCATCCCCTTGTTCTACCTCCCTTAGTGGTCGGTCTTCTGATTTTAGTGTGTTGTTGCAAGTGTTTCCACTCTAGTCCAATTGCCAACCACCACCACATACTATACATATTGCAGGGACACAAGAGGGTGTTGTATTTCATAAACCACAGATCATCTACGATAGGAGATGATATTCGAAAGCGCACGGAAGATACCATTATAGCATTTTACCCATGAGTATTCCTAAGAGTACCGTTATTATCCTAAAGGAAGGCGATGAAGTAATGTAAACACTATTGTTAAGATAAATATATAGAGCACTAAGTAATTATCACGATAGGGTAAGTTGATAATATGGGTAGTATGACACACACCTAAAACCAATCTACTCCTACAGATAATGTAGTCGTAGAAAAAGTTAAACTAAGAAAGGGACATTACTAATATGTTTATAATATACATATGCATAGCCTAACTACTGTGCACATACATATGCTAGTTGTGATTAAGGCTTAGTGGTCCAAAACATCAGGCACGGGTTTACCCCTGACAATATTAGGATGAATCCCGCTAAGAGCCTGCGGCGTAGCCGAACATGTGGGAGTACAAAGGATGGACAAGGCTATCACCACCTGACACCTACCCCTACAACCCGTGGGTCTACGAGACATCCAATGTTATTTAACTATCTAAGGACCTCGCTTACATGTTAAGTAAATATTGTAAGATCATAGGACACGTGAAAAGCTACCAGAGGGGGGTGAATGGTAGATTAAAACTTTTTCAATGGAAACTACAAAAACCTCACAGCACAAAACCAATCTGATAAAGAAACCGTATGTGCAAGTGTTTTCAACATGTTCAAACGTGACCAAACCAGTACACCACCTGCCACCTACCCCTACAACTCATCGGTCTATGAGAGATCCAATGTTACTTAACTATCTAAGCATCATAGCTTACATGTTAAGTGAATACTGTAAGATCAAAGAGCACGTGAAAAGCTACTAGAGAGGGGTGAATGGTAGATCAAAATTTTTTCACCATAAGCTACAAAAAACCCTCGGCAAAAAAACCAATCTGATAAAGAAACTGTGTGTGCATGTATTTTCAACATGTTCAAGCATGATCAAACCAGTATATATTTTTGAGAATCAAGTCACGAAGACACCACACAACAAGAATCATGTCACAAATCTGATAAAGAAACCGTGTTTGCAAGTGTTTTCCACAAGTTCAAACAAGACCAAATCAGTATATATTATAGAGAATCAAGTCACGAAGACACTACAACAAGAATAACGTGAAACCGTCGAGTAGAACTCAAGTTATAGCTGAGATCCTAATCAAAGGTTAATCTGTTCTAACCGAACAAAAATAGATTTTCTATGCTGCAAATAAACTCGTGTAACTCAAAAACCACAAATCCAATGACCATGATATTTTAAAATATGTTATAGAACTGAGTTGTGAAGACAACACAAAAATAATCACATCAATTGGATCTGTAAAACTCAATTTATTACGAAAGCAATGTTGACTAGAGAAAAACTCGTCGAGAAAAACTTGCCAAAAACAAGTCGGATGAACAAGACACAAAAGCTACTCTAAAACTACGAACTTTATTCAATGAAACACATGAGGAACAACCAAAAGTTGCGCTCTCCTTGAGCTCTGGCTCCCTTGCTTAAATAACCAGCCCTTAGGTAACTCCATTCCATCTAGGACTTCCTACTCCTACAGGATTGAACCGAAACATTCCATAACTGATCGAGACTTTTCCATGCGCAGGAGAAGCAATTTGAAGACTTCCAAACACCTTATGAATGTCCAACACATTCCTAAAACAATTCAACTTTGTGCCAAATACGAAATTTAACTAAAATAAACTAGAAACCTTCCATATTCGAACCATAACCGCCTTAGCCGCAGCCTCAGTGCATAATATAGCCGGTTGGACCATTGTGGTCATATCTTCACATCCATATCTCTCCTCCATGCCTTGGAACAACGTTGTCACGTCCATGCACCCCTTGCACACATGTAAACACTTTACAAAACGTCCATGATACCTTCATATGCATTGTTCTTTACCCAAACATGTTGCATGACCTCTCGATCAACTGAACCACAATTCCTCGCGGACTTGGTTGTTGAACCTCATCTTCTCCCTAAGACTAGTTCAATGGATCACCGTCACCAACCATGTCTTAACCTCAAGGAAAACCTGAACATGAACAAACAACCAATTCTTCCGAGCATAAGTCATCGACTTGACTCACATTAGTCCGAAAACCAGAACACCTTATGTGAGCACCTCAAATAAGCACATTGCACAACTTCCCAAAATAGTATCCATCATGATCCGCTAAAACACATCAGAAACTTAGTAAATGAATACAAAGCAAACTTCTCATAAGACAAAATGCAAGTTTGAAACATTGCAAATTAGAAATAGAACAGCTGACGTAAACGACAAGATCAAACAGTCTGAAGTGCTATGTGTAGTAACTGTTACTCCCAGAATGCATTGAGAAAGTTCGGACAAACCAAACTGATTAGCAGCAATTTTACTCCCAATACAATACGAAAAGTTTGGACAGTTCAAAGTGTCTTGTGCAGTTCAAATTGAACGTAATTGTTACTCCTGAATGTACATTTGAAAGATCAGGCACTCCGAACCGAGTTTCTCATATATGTTCAAAACTTTGCATGTAAACCATCACTTTTTACATAACTGCCAATGTATTCAGCACCTCGGTCTCACAAATACCTTAAGAGTATGGTACAAGTATATTCTTAAGATAATGACTAACGTAAACATCGTTGAACCAATGTTTAACCAAGCACTATATTATTCATACTAACATATTCATATTATACCTATCTAGACTATAGTGGAGGCCTATGGTGTTTTCGGTAACTTAATAACATTGTTACTATAATATCATGAGAACAACTAAGCCTACCATATACATGGGCTCCACAATCAAACTGGAAACTCTTTACCCAAGCATTTGAATAATAAAAGACTAATATTATTATAATGTATAAAGTCACATAAAGAAGAACAGACACATGAGCCATACCTTTCCTAAAATGGACTTGGGACTAGAGGCTCCTCCCTACATCCTAAACTCCACTAAGGACTTGGATAACTAATGTATACAAGAGTGTTATGCTAAAGTGTTGTGTGTTGAAGTGACGAGTCCTATTTATACACATAGTTCAATCGGTTCGCGCCATCTTTTGCGCATGAAGCAACCAGAGCCGCCTTGAGGGCACCACACAGAGTCGACACGTCGAAGGTGACTGGGTTTGGCAGCAGGATCATGTCGGCCGAGCCAGGGGTTCGACTGACTTGGTCCTGGCCCCTCCTTAGTTGTGCTTTCTCCTGGTGACTGACTTCTGGTCCTTTGTTCCCATCCTGCATTAATTGACATTTGATTCCCTCGAATATGCCTGGGAATGGGTCCATAGATCCATGTGATGCCACATGTCGTCGTGTGATTGACCGGGATGTCACTTTTAAGGATCACTACCTCGTTTCTCCTCATTCCTGCAGTAAAATATATGCATGTACTATTTCTCCAAGTACAAGTGGAATTATGTCAAACATGAGAGTGATGTGTCTAAGAAATATTTATTCCTTCACACAGTTGAGTTATATATTCAGTCGAAATTGGTATATAATGATCATCATCAAACTCCCCCAAGCTTACTCTTTGCTTGTCTCGAAACAAAGATGAAGACTTAGGAGTTGCTACAATATTCTACTTTTCAAAAGTTTTCAAGTGCACAACAAAATATACTACCTTGCGTTAAATAAGTTGGCTATGGTACCTCACCCTTTTTCATAGTCATCGTGGGCTTATGCTGACTCTTTTTCTTGGTCGGTTGAAGGATAGAACAGGAAGAGTTCTTGAATGAAGAGGGCATCGAGCATGAATTTTCAGCCCCCTACCCCCTCAAAAAAATGGGGTGGCGAAATGGAAGAATAGGACACTCATCGAGATGTCAAGGACGATGCTTGATGAGTACAAGACATCAGACCGGTTTTGGGCGGAGGCGGTTCACACCGCTTGCCACGCCGTCAACCGATTGTACCTCCACCGCCTCCTCAAGAAGACCCCCTACGAGCTTCCAGTGGGTAAGAAACCCAATGTATCTTATTTTCGTGTCTTTGGGAGCAAATGCTATATTCTCAACAAGAAGCCTAGGACTTCGAAGTTCGCTTCAAAGTCTGATGATGGTTTCTTGGTTGGTTATGATTCAAACACCCACGCCTACCGTGTGTTCAACAAATCCCCCGGGATTGTTGAAATAGCACGCAACTTGGTGTTTGATGAAACTAATGGCTCCCAAGTGGAGCAAGTTGATCAAAGTGTGTGAGATCAAGAAGACTTTCCACAAGAAGCTCTTAGGAGGATGGCACTTGGAGATATTCATCCACAAGAGCAACCTCAAAACTCAAGTGACGAACCACAAGATGATGCAAGTCATCCCCAACGTGATCAAGTTGAAGATGGACAAGTGGCACCTCAACATGATCAAGAAGACAAAAGTCAAGAGGGAAGCATACATCAAGGGGGGGACCAAGAAGAAGAAGAGGATGATGATGACTCAAGAGTTCAACCTCCACATCCTCATGTGCACCAATGTGTTCAATGGGATCACCCCGTTGACAACATCCTAGCAGACATTACAAAAGGGGTAACCACTCGTTCTCGTGTTGCTAACTTTTGTGAACATTACTCCTTTGTCTCTTCTTTGGAGCCCCATAAGGTTGAAGACGCATTGAGAGACCCGGATTGGGTGGTGGCCATGCAAGAGGAACTTAACAACTTTGAGAGGAACAACGTTTGGGAGCTTGTCAATCGTCCACAAGAAAATGTTGTGGGCACTAAGTGGGTGTTCCACATCAAGCAAGACAAGGATGGCGTGGTGACAAGGAACAAGGCACGACTTGTGGCCATGGGGTACTCACAAGTCGAAGGTTTGGATTTTGATGAAACCTTTGCTCCTGTAGCTAGGCTAGAGTCAATTTGTATATAACATGCCTTTGCTACTCACCATGATTTTAAGCTTTACAAGATGGACGTCAAGAGTGCGTTCCTAAATGGTCCAATCAAGGAGGAAGTCTATGTGGAGCAACCACCGGGCTTTGAAGACCAAGACTTCCCAGACCATGTCTTCAAATTGTGTAAGGCTCTCTATGGCCTCAAACAAGCTCCTAGAGCACGGTATGAGTGCCTTAGAGACTTTTTGACTCAAAATGATTTTAAGATAGGAAAAGCTGACTATACTCTCTTTACAAATCTCTTTAATGATGATCTCTTTGTGTGCCAAATATATGTCAATGACATCATATTTGGTTCTACTAACAAAGTGTTTTGTGATGAGTTTTCTAAGATAATGATAGAGAGATTTGAGATGTCCATGATGGGGGAGTTGAAGTTGTTTTTAGGTTTCCAAGTCAAGCAACTCAAAGAAGGCATGTTCATAAGTAAAACAAAGTACACTCAAGATATATTAAAGAAGTTTGACATGGACAAGGCCAAACACATCAAGACTCCAATGGCGACTAATGAACATCTAGACCTCAACGAAGATGGTACAAGTGTGGACCAAAAGGTATATCGTTCTATGATTGGTTCTTTGTTATATCTTTGTGCATCTAGACCGGATATTATGCTTAGTGTGTGTATGTGTGCACGTTCTCAATCTGCACCTAAGGTGTGTCATTTGACCGCCGTTAAGAGAATTCTTAGATATTTAGTTCACACACCTAGCCTTGGACTTTGGTACCCCAAATGATCCAAGTTTAACCTCATTGGATACTCCGATGCAGATTATGTGGGGTGCAAAGTTGATAGAAAGAGCACATAGAGAACATGTCAATTCTTTGGTAGATCCTTAATTTCTTGGTCCTCCAATAAACAAAACTCCATTGCTCTTTCCACGGCCGAAGCGGAGTATGTCGTAGTAGGATGTTGTTGTGCACACCTTCTTTGGATGTGACAATTTCTAAGGGATTATGGTATAAACTTCTGCCATATTCCACTCCTATGTGACAATGAGAGCGCCATCAAAATAGCTCATAATCCAGTTAAGCATTCGAGGACAAAGCACATCGATATTAGACACCACTTCTTGAGACATCATTCCTTGAAGGGGGATATAGTGATTTCCCACGTAAGAACCGAGAACCAACTAGCCGATATACTCACCAAGCCCCTAGATGAGAAGCATTTTTGTGAGCTTAGGAGTGAGCTCAATATCTTAGATTCTCGAAATGTGGCTTGAAACATGCACATCTGAATGTTTACTTTACTACTTCTTCAAAAGAATGCATGTGTTTGAGAAATTTATCTCGATCTCGATTTTCTCCAAAATACTTGAAAAACTATTGACATTGTGAGTTATGGTCATAGTTTAATTGTTGATTTCTTACTGACCATATTCATAAAGTTTTGTTGTGGCAATATGTCCAAAAGGATCAACAATAGTGGCTTAAACTCAAATATATATGTTTTCAGCCTTTTAGGATCGTACCAGTCTGCCCTATGGCCAGACAAGTCCAGATCCGGACTGATCCGGGTCTGGTCCGCAGACTAGACTACTTCGGCCCCATACCGGACTAGTCCGGCCCCTGGGGACTTAAACCCCCAGGAGGCGGCCCGACCCCTCCTCTGCCTCACTTGCCTTTTGGACGATTTTCAACTTCCTCCACCAAAAACCGATTCCAATCCGTGCATTGGACCCTTTGGAGGCGGGGGAGACCTTTCCCAGTCATTCCCGACGTGATCCTTCTCCAATCTTGTCGATTTTTCATGATTTCAAGAGGTATTCCCCACTTTTCAAAAACTTTCCACATTTTTGATTCATTGAGTTTTTGACAGGTGCCTCTTCATTGAAGTTGTTTCTAGTACCCTTGTGATCATAACCTAGGAGTATTGCGACTTGATTCAAAGATTTCTTGACAAACCGTTCGTGTTAGGGTTTATCCTGTGCAACCCGGAGTAGTCCGCCCCTGGGGTGGACAAGTCCGGTTTACACAGGACCAACTCTAACTTTGGCTGTTTCTCATGATTTCTTTCACACTATTTCCACCTTCTTGACCTTCTATCCTATGCTTTCTTCCTGTTTCAGCAGCAATGGAAGCTCCTCGGCGATCCGCTTGCCCCCCACTGACCTCGAGTGGGAGGCTGAGCAACTTCGCCTTGGTGAGGAATGGGCACGGGCAGAGGTTGAGGTTGCTAAGAAGCACCTCGAGTAGCGAGAGAAAGTGAAAGCAGTCAAGCAACTGCAAGCCCTCAGAGCGTCTCAGGCCGCAGCTACGGCCTACAATGAAGATGAAGCTTTGGCACGTGCCCTAGAGGAGTCCCGCAATGAGCTCCAAAAGAAGAAGCGAGAGGAGCGAGAGGCTATAACTCTCAGGCTGTCGCAGCACAAGCTTCTAAGCGGAAGAGGCTAGTTACAATGGGAGAGAAGGAAAGGGCTACGGTACAAGCCCAAGAAAAAGTTGTCGAACGCCGGATCGAGAGAGATCCGAAGAAGGGCAAGGCCCCGGCTCCTGTCGAGCCCGAGAAAAATAAGCCCTCCGTAAAGGTTCCGGCTAAGAAGGCCAAGGGCGTGGTCATAAAGGAGAAGGGGCAGGCCAAACCCATTGGTCCCTTGGAAGTACACACTCCTGAGAGGAACCCTAATCGACAGTGTGAGTCTGTTGCAAATGTCTTCCATGGGAAAGGAGCAGACAAGGCAAGGAAATTGAGAACTGAAAGAGTCTACGAGTATGAAAGGAGCACCGCCAACCCCAGGTTTTGGTGCGACTTTCATTATGACTATTACAGTCTTGTCTACCAAACGATGAAGAAGCCAGTAATTGAAGCTCAATGGGTTGACTGGGACTATATGGCCCAGGGGAAACATTATGCTTTTGATGCGGTCATTGAGGCTGATGAGCGTCATGAGCTCAAGAACATAATGGGATTCAAGTACAACTGGAATGTTGAGGTCATCCTGCAATTTTACTTTACCATCTACTTCACCACTCAAGGTGATAGACAGATCATTTGGATGACTCATGGGGAGCAGTACTCAGTCACCTTTGTGGAGTTTGCCAAGATTCTCGGACTTGAGGCCCATTTGGATCATGAGATCATTATTTCTAACCTCAATGCCGTAGACAGTGATGAGTTGGCCTACATGTATCCCAGTCATGTTCAATATGATGTCGGGCTTGCTCGCAAGATCGAGCCCTTCTATAGCATCCTGAACAGGATTTTGAGGAGGACCATTGCACCCAAGGATGGTAATGCAGGGGTGATCCAAGGAAGCCTAAGGTACATGCTCCTTATTATCGATGGTGATGAAAAGTTCAACCTCGTCGACTACATCTTCGACGACATCTTCAACATCTCGCATACCCCAAATTGTGCTTGTGGGTATGCACCATACATCATGTGTCTCATCGAGAAGGTGTTGGGCTTCACCTTTGTCAAGGATGTGACTCCTCGCCCGCTTCATCCACATACGCCACCTTTTGTGCCACCTCCTCCGCGCCGGAAGAATGTGGAGCCTCCCTCTCACTCTGCGATGCTAGCACCTCGCCCCGTGGCACCTCCATCTCCACCTTCGCCTCAGTCGATGAGTGCTTTCTTTAAGTGCTTCAAGGCCATATTAACCTCCTACCGGAAGCAAGAAGTCTGCAATCAGCGGGCACACAAGCGTCAGGAGAAGTACCTCAAGGACATGTGTGACAATATTGAGGTCCCCATGTCACCTGTGGAGGAGAGCGATGGCGAGATCACTCCATTCCCCGACTTCACCACCGACGAGCTCGCCCAGTTCCATGAGGACGGGAGCCCTTCCCGGGCGGCTCCCTCGTCACGGGTCTCCGACAACGACGACGACGAAGACTTTGAAGATACGGAGGCCTTGTAGAGTGACGAGGTGGCGGACGACGAGGAGGACGATGACTAGTTGACAGGCCTCGTTGTTTCCCTCTTCTTTTCCTCTTTGGTGTCTTGATGCCAAAGGGGGAGAGTTAGGCAAGGAGAGTTAGATGTGGTTAGAGGGGGTAGTAGCACCTTATTTTGGATCCTTGGACATGTTGCACTTCTTACTGTAATATTTATGTCATTCGAATGTTTAAATTTGTGACAGACTATGTTTTGAATGTTTACTATCAATATGATGCTTTGAATATCTATCTTTTGATCATGATCATATTTAATATGTCTTGTCACAAATGTTGAGCACAACACGTAGGCACCCCACCATAACGTGTGTGTGTATGAAGGACTTCCTCAATCTTCTTTTTATGATGCATTCATTGAGGGGGAGTCACTCATACACCCGCACGTTATGCAAACCAAAATTTATACTCTTATATAATGTGTTGTCATCAATCACCAAAAAGGGGGAGATTTAAAGTGCTTCTAGGATCCCCATGGATTTTGGATGATTGATGACCACAATTAAGTAACTAATGAGCTCAGTGATCTTAAGCATAGGTGTGGACTCAAGTGGAAACACAAACCCACAAAAAGGAAAAGGACAAAAATGGCGGTGTTGACTCGAAAAGAAGAAACTAGGGTTTCTAGCGTGTCAAGTTTAGACTAGCCATATATATATGAGGATGTGTGTGTAAAGTGCATTGAGATCAAGTTGGGAGCTCAAAGCGGTTTAGAGATCAAAACCTATTGAGAGAAGAGTGTTAGAGTAGTCTGACAAGAGTGGCCGGACTAGTCCGTGCTGGCGGCCAAGCTAGTCTGCTCCTAGCCAGACTAGTCTGTTTTCAGTCGGACCAGAAGGGTCTGACTGACTTCGGACAAGTCCGTAGTAGGACGGACTTGTCCGGGGTAGTCATGGAGTGGGTTCTCGGGACTAAGTCCCAAAACTACGGACTTGTCTGTTTTGGTCTGGACCAAGAGGTCCTGACTGAGATCAGACTAGTCCGCCCTGGGGGACGGACTAGTCTGGATTGGTGAGAGTTAGGTGCTTCAACGACTAAGTCTGGGAGGCCGGACTAGTCCGGCCGAGGGGGCCGGATTAGTCCGTGGTCTCCAGACTAGTCCGTTTTTACACGGAACAAAAGGTTTTGTGTGAGATCGGACTAGACCGGTCTGGGCCAAACTAGTCCGCTATGAAGTGACCATTTGAATTTGAAGTTTGGCGGGTAGCGTGACAATTACCACGCAGTGCGATAGTTGTCAGGGACGTCATTGGTCCCAAAGGGCTGACTAGTCCGGGCCGTACTAGTCCGCCCATCTGCTGAAGTCAGCAGTATGGGCTCGTAATCTCTATAAATAGAGGACCCCTGGGTTCATTTGAACCAACCCTTGAGTACTTTGAAACCCTAACGCCACCACAGCAAACTTTCAGCCTCCAAAAGCCTCCTTCTTGCCTACGTTCCCTCTAAAACTAATTCTTGTGCGGATTAGGGTTTGGTGAGGTGAAGAAGAGGAAGAACACCGCTCTAAGCTCTCGGTTTGTTCTCTTACACTTGTTGAATCTTTGTGATCAGTGGCTTGAGTCATTCTTTGTGATTTGTATCATATTCGTGGTGAGAGCCTCAGATTGTGAGAAGCCCCAACGAATCTTGTATTCACCCTTTGTGATAGTGGAGAACCAAGTTAGGCCCTTGTGGTAAACTTGGTGAGGGAAGGGTTGTTGAACCCGGTCCTTCGTGGGCTCCTCAACGGGGACGTAGATTCATGTGTGGGATTGAACCTCGGGATAAAATCCTTGTGTCCCTTGTGTACTTCGCTTTCATTTATCGCACATTGCTTCTAGGGTTAGCTTTACCGTTTTTGTTCATCACTCTTATTTCATCGTGATCCTTAGCTTCATACTTGCCACATAACTTGTTAAGGTTCACTGAATAAGTATAACACTTTTTGCATCATGAAAATCCAACTAAAACTTGCTAGAAACACCTTTTTAGGTTTTCCCTGCAGGTGGACCGGACTAGTCCGCCCCTATACCAGACTAGTCCGCCCCCTGAGTACTGATCTTGTTTTATTAAGTCATTCCAGGTCAATTAGCCTATTCACCCCCCCCCCCTCTAGGAAACTTTCGATTTCAAGGAGTTTCAATGGTGTTTAATTTCAGGTTCCTCAAATATGCTCTCAATCATTCCTATGTGGTATGCAGAATTTTTGTTCTCACCAAGGCAATGCCTTTCTTGTCCTATACATCTGAGTAAGGCTTTGTGTGGAGCTTGGTAGGGATTAATAGTATGCATCTTTGCAACACATATATGGCTAAGTCAAAAGAAGTAAGTCATAGGAAACAAATCATACTTTTGATCAAGATTGTGCATGTGTAGTGGAATGTAGTGGAGTGAGAATTTGAAGATGATTCCTTTTCGTGGAGACTCATTATTGTGAGGATAAAACCTGGCTACTTATTTTCTCTCTTTTTTCTTCTGATGCTCTTATACATGATGATGCATTTTTTTTCTTTTATTGTAGCCATGTCTTCTACTCCTCTTTTCAAATAATTTTGAAAAGGGTATTACGCATGAAGAGAATGGAGTATCTTTTGATGGTGGGGTGGTTTGATGGGATTTTGCTAACTTCTAGTGTAGAAGTTTAGCATGTGCCTGTGAAATCATGATCTTAAAAGTATGAAAGGATTCTCACATAGGTTCATACAAGTTTGAGTAGGCTCAATGCAAAAATAAATAGCATATGCATAGGTTTATCAAATTTGAACATCATATGGCTTTGGTAGGAATTTCAAATCAAATGACGAACTTTAATTTGATCCATTTTTGAAATACTCCACAAAAACAAGTTTCGCTCCTAATTAATATTTTAGCATCTCTTATTTCTATATCATATCTTACAACAACATAGATTAGATTATATTTATGCTACTAACAAATTCTAAGTTTTAGGGCAAGAGTATTCTAAGCCAATAAATGCAATACTTGGAGAACACTAAGTTGTATACTAGGGACTATAGAAAAAAACAAAGAAACTATTCATCATTTCAACTTATGCCAAGTAAAAATATTGCACATCTTTAACTTTTTAAACTATACTATTCTACATTATTATTATTATTTGAACGCAAATTGTGTGGAAAGAAAGAAATCAAAGAAATGAAATGCAAATGGGGTGTGGTACAATTTACCTCAAGTGGGAGTCAACCCCAGCCTGTTCTTGGTCAAAGTCCGCGATAGGTGTTGAAACCCTGACGACGGAGGTAGGCCATGAGATCAGCCTGTCCTTGATGCAACATTCTTTCACATTAGAGGGTTGAGAGTCGATGTTGTTTTGTTCTCCATAGGTGCCTTTGGTGTGGTCAAAGAGAGTGTTGTACATGCCACTTGTCCACAACTCCAGGTCTCCCATGTGTTGACTGTGATCCGTCATTCCATGATTAAGGCCGTCATAACCTCTAGCTATAAGGGAAAAACATGAACCCAACATGCATTGGGTGTGATCCGCCATTCCCTACCTGAGGTCATGATAACCTCTTGCAAAAAATGGACAATGTGCACCCAACAATGGTGGCAACTCCTGTTTCATAGTGATCTCTCTTATTCGTAGCAGCCAATTGATAGCTTATGGAGGGCTTCCATGCCAAATCTTTGGCCTCGTATAGCTATGATTGACCTTTTGGGTTAAAATTCCAATAGGTTTAACCATGCTTGTTTACTCATTGGTCGGGAGATGTTGAAATGGTACCTCTGAGGCCTTTATTCAACGATCGACTTCTTTTGTGCATGCGTAGAAATATTACTCTTGCTAGGTTCCTCTCTTGGATGGACAGGGATGGTTAGCTCCTCATACTTGTACAAATGAATTTTCGGGTTAGTTCATCGAATTCCATTTGTACATTCGGGTATGAAAAATTAGCAATGATGCGTCGGGTCCAATTCCATGTGTATCCATAAACAATGTACTATTCATTTATATAAGAGTGCAACCTTGTAAATTAATCAATTTGCACATTTATAAAGCTCCTAATCGTAGGCATTCAAGTGATAGATGTATACTCTATGGATCATTTAATCTTTAATTTTCTAACCATATTTACTTTTTACAAAAGCAAATACTTATCATTTGGATCATGGTAAACAAGATTCTCAAATTTATCCTCCACGTCTTATTGCCCTTCCTAGGATCTTGAAATCTAGTGACTCCATATATGAATGAAATTCAAAGTAAAATTATGGACATCACTTAATCCAATGTTGCTACATGCAAATTTACCCATCAAGTTATTTCATAGGTTTTATATACTGAACCGAGGCAAAAATGACTAAGTCTCTTAAACAATGCTTATGGGGTTCTAGGTACTTGTTTAAATTCCATCCAAGTAAGGTGACATTCCTTCAAAAATCAAAAGCAATGTCAACACTTACTCTCTTGAGGGTGCATAAGAATTGAATGTTGAGGAGCTGTAAACCTTCCTCGCCAATGCAAGAAAAAATAACTCAATCATAATGCAATCATAATGACAGAAAATTCTAAACTCGTACCTTATTTGAATATTAGTTCGGGGTTGAAGGTCGTTATGTGAGAAATTCACAACCGTGGATTTTTGGTGTAGCCTTCATGGTTGATGTCTATTGCCATGTTGATGTTTCAGTTGAAGATGAATGTAGCTTCATCTTGCTCCTCCATCGGGCCATCATATTGAGCATTCCTCCACCTTGAACTCGAAACGAGATTAGTGGAGGGATATGCACTTGAATCCTTCTGATGGTGTCTTGAGCTTGATGAGACTTCCACTCTTCTTGCAAAACAACCTCTTCAAAAATTTTATACTGGCCGCAATTTAATCAAGAACAAACAAAACAACTAGAAAATGGGTTACATTAGCCAAAAAGAAAATTGAACACCTTGTCAAATTGTCTTGCCCAACTTGAAACAACTCGCAAATGCAATGAGGAACAAGGGAAATATTTTTGGTTTAAATTAGGAAAGTAAATTTGAGTGGTTATGCTCAAAGTTCATATCCGAATAAATTTATTCTCTAATTCAAAATTTTAGTTCTATGATGGTTGGAAATTCAAGTTTCCAACATGCAAGTTGGAAAATTCAAATATGCTAAATGCAAATGCAAGGGTTGATGTGAAATTCGAATATGCAATTGGGAAAAAAATATGAGATAACTATCAATTAATCTATTGTCAAGGACTCACCAAATTTCTGATGTCCAATGAGTGGGACTTACCTCCGTCCCTTTTAGTGTGATGGTGCGTCGTCCATACCCTGAGATTTGTTGATGCCGTGACGACTTTTACTTATTGATAATGTTCTTTCATGAACTTGGTGAAGCTTGTCCTTCTTCCACCATTCTTGTTTTGGCAGCATAGTGGGCTTGGGCTCTTTGGATGGCCCCGACTTCTCAGTCTTCTTGGAATGTCGTCGTTGGCGAAATGATTGAGTCTTGTTATAAATTTATTTCCTCATAGAGGCCATGAGGTTGTCCACTTGTGGGGGGTGTCACTTCAACTTATTGGACGTTCTTTTGATCCAATCCATACTTTGACTTTGGATCAAAGACTTCCTTGGGCATGACGACATGTGGACTCATCAAATAAGAAACGCTTCATCCATGACGCCGCTTGCCTAAGGTTGTACGGGCTTGGTCAAAATGTAGATTTCCAACATGTGATTGTGGAAAACCTTGGATCTTGAATGCTTTTAAATTTCTTTTCCTTGGCCAATTGCTCCTTGGGTACGTTATCATTGATTTCTCCTTGACCATGGACAATATACATCAAGGTAGGCTAGTTGAAGTCAAATCCATTGGGATTCAAATTGCCATAGCCACCTTGATTGTAGGGGTGGGGCTGATTCCACCCTTTTACATCCTTGTTGGTGGTGGCCATAGGAGTTATTGCTTGGAAATGAAGGACCCTCACGATCTTAGGGAAATAAATCCTCAAGTGTCCCATGTTGACATGGAGTTTCACAAAATCATGTGAGTATCCATGGCTTGGATCATCCAAACACTTCTCCATTGGCTTGACCTTCTTGATCATTGAACAGGAGGTCCAATTATGTGGCTAGCATGTCCACATTGTCAATGGTGTGCATGGTATGCTAACGGAACTAGAGCATTCCTCAATCCATGCCCAGAGTGGTGACCTTCTCTTCAATAAAATCATCATGTTTCTCATGATGATTGAGAAGAGGTCATCTCCAGCTTCAGCATGAATGTGATCACGGGTCGATAAAGTTAACCACTGTAGGAGTGTTGGACGATGAGCCAACAATCCACCCCATGGTGAAGGCAAACCAAGGTATAATCTTGGAGCGTCAGCGAAGCTATGGGGATAGATGCCTTTGGCTCCTGCTGAAAGTTGGAGAATCCTCCTGTGATGGCAATGGTATTGCCCAATGGGAAGAATTTATCGAGGAATGCTTTGAGTTGCCTTAGCAACTGAGCACTTGCATCCTCATTGGCTTCACCATGAAATGGGCTAGCCAAACACTACACTGTTTTTACACAAAAGGAAACAAAGCAAGCGTAAACCTATCTAACAAATACAAGTACCTATAGCTTAATCATAAGCTATAACTATCCTTTATTTCTATTGCCTTCCCAGGCAACGACGGAACAAATGGTTGTTGGTATTTCTTCAAATCACATATCATCTCTAGTAGGAGATGAGATCCGCAAGCACACGATACTGTTGTAGCATTTCACCCGTAAATATTCCCAAGGGTGTCATATTTATCCCAAAGGAAAGTGATGTAGTAAAGTAAACACTATTCATATGACAAAGATATAGAGTACTAATTATTTATCATGATAGTGTAAGTTGATAATATGGGTAGTGTGATACACACCTAAGCATTCTACTCCTAGAGATAATGTAATCATAGTGAGAGGTAAGCTGAGAAAGGGTCATTTCTAATATTCTTCTAATATACATATGCATAGCCTAACTTGTGTACACATGGATATTCTAGTGGCGAATACTAGGGCTTAGTTGTCCAAAACATCGAGCACAGGTTTACCCCTGACAGTATCAGGACGATACTTAACTATCTACGAGACATCTCGTGGGTCTACGAGACATCCAACACTACTTAACTATCTAGGCACCACACTAAAATGTTAAGTAAATACCTTAAGAGTCGTGGTACAAATATCTTCTTAAGGTAATTACTAACCTAAACCTCGTTGAACCAATGTTGGAACCAAACGCTATATCATTCATACTATCATATTCAAGTTATACCTAACTAGACTATTGTGAGGCCTATAGTGTTTATGATAACATTATAACGTGGCTACTATACTATCATAAGAACAACTAAACCTACCACATACATGGGCTCCACAACAAAACAAGAATCACATCACCCAAGCATATGAGTATTAAAGACTAACATTATTTTAATGCATAAAGTCACGTAAATTAGAAAAGATACATGGGTATACCTTTCCCAAATTGGACTTGGGATAGAGGCACCTCCCTACAGCCTAAACTCCACTAAAGACTTGGAGAACTAATGTATATGTGAGACCTATGTACTGAATACATTGACAATTACGTTAAACATGTAGGTTTACATGCAAAGTTTTGAATATACTTGAGAAACATACTTTGCACTATCTGAACTTTTGCTCGACGTTAGTTGCACGTGTTTTGCGTTCCGGAATGTCTGAAATTTTCGTTGCACGTGTTTTGCATTTCGGAATGTCCGAACATTTCTTGTATAATGCATAACAGCTGTTTTGGACTGTCCAAACTTTCTATGTGCTAAAATAATCATGTGGCTGCTATGTTTTCATTTGCAATGTTTCAAACTTGCTTTACACCTATGGGGAGATTTGCTGATGTGAGGTGCTCACATCAGCGAGTTTTTGATGTGTTTTGGGTGATCATGGTTGACATTATCTTGCTATGTTTGCAACATGCTTAGGCGAGTTTCTTACGTAAGGTGTTTTGGTTTTTGAACTAACAGGAGTCAATTTGAGGACTTGTGCTTAGAAGAATTGGTTGTTTGTTCATGTGGAGGTGTTGCTTGAGGTCAAGACATGGCTGCTGATGGGATGCATTAAACTAGTTTTAGGGAGAAGATGAGGTTCAACAACCAAGTTCGAGAGGAATTGTGGTTGAGTTGATCGGGAGGTCACGCAGCATGTTTGGGTCAAGAACAATGCATATGAAATTATCGTGGACATTGTTGGAAGGTGTTTGCACATGTGCAAGGAGTGCATGGACGCGACAATATTGTTCCAAGGCGTGATGAAGAGAAATGGACATAAATAATTGGTCATAATGGTCCAACCGGCTGGATTATGCCTCAGGCTGCGACTGAGGTGGTTATGGTTTGTATATGGAATGTTTCCAGTTTGTTTTGGTTAGATTTCATGTGGATCACAAATTTGAGCTATTTTAGGAATGTTCAGGATGTTCGTTAGGTGTTTGGAAGTCTTAAGATTGCTTCTATCTGCGTATGTAAGAGTCTTGAGTAGTTATGGAAATTTTCGGTTGAAACTGAGTAGGATTAAAGTCCTAGTTTGGATTGGATTGGCCTTAGGGCTGGTTATAAAAGCGAGGGAGGCCAGAGCTCGTGGAGAGATGACTTCGGGATGTTACTCTTGTGTTTTGATCAAAAAATTTGTAGTTTGAAGGAACTTTTGTGCCTTGTTCGTCCGACATGTTTTAGATAAGTTTTTCTCGTCGAGTTTATGCACAACACTATGTTGCGTTGTTGTTTTTATTATAACTCGAGTTTATAGATACAATTAATGTGATTCTTATTGGGTTGTCTTAACAACTTGATAATCTATAATTTGTGAAAATTTCACGGTCATTGGATTTTTGGTTTCTAATCTACACGAGTTTCTTTGTAGTGTTGCAGATTTGGTTTTTTACTTGGATAAAATAGATTGACCCTTGTTCGATCTTTCGATCATAACTTGAGTTTTTCTCAACAGTTTGTCATGATTCTTGTTGTGATATCTTCGTGACTTGATTCTTCACAATCTATACTATTTTTTTCAAAATTGATTACATTTAGATTAGTTGCACACATTGTTTCTTTAACAGATCAAATTTTTGCTGAGGGGTTTTCGTTGCTTCTGCTAAAAAGTTTAAATTTACCAGTCACCCCCCTCTGGTAGCTTTTCACGTGCTCTTCGATCCTACAATTATTATCAGATCCACAATGCTTTAATCTTTGTGATTTGTGCATGTTTTGACTAATCAACATGGAGAAATACTCCGCAAAACCTTGTGTATTCAATGGGATTGATTTTCAGGTTTGGAAGGCATGGATGAAGGCTTACATACAGGTGCAAGGCTTCGCCATATGGGGAAAGGTCTACAAGTCGTTCCACGTACCACAAAATGATCAAGTTACGGCTGCGAACATAAGAGATGTCGAAAACAATAACAAGGCTCGCAACTTGATTATACAAAGATTGACTCAAAGCGACTTTGATCGTGTTGCACACCTCCGATCAGTGACAATGTGTGGAAGTCACTTTGAGACTACCATAAAGGATCTAACATGATCAAGGGGGTAAGGCAAGATATGTTCAAGAAAGAATATATGCGCTTTGAGATGCAACCAGGTGAGTCTATCGATGATTTATTTGCTCGCTTTAATAAAATTCTCAGCAACTTGCATGGCATCAATGTTAATTTTTCAAATGCTGAGAATGCTAGGCAACTAGTAAGTGCATTAGACATGTCAATTTGGGAGATGAATGTTATATTTATTCATGAATCTAGTGTCGTGAATACACATACTTTGGATATGTTATATTATAAGTTGAAAAATCATGAAATTTACAAAATCTCACGTAGGAACCCCAACAAGTCTCTTACATTTGTTTCTGAACGTGACAGCCTAGCTCTAGCCAATATTCATCATGTGGTACACTTGATTTGTTGTCCTCTCTAACCCTTGATCAGATTGTAGAGTTTTCAGAGGAGGAGCTACCACTTCTCTATACTTGGTTTTCAAAAGCATTGCAAAATGTGAGAACTAAAAGGAGAGGAAGTGTTGGTTCTCAACGATGCTTCAAATGTGGTAAGAAATGACATTTTCATACAGATTGCCTTAATCTTTCAGGTCCTACTTCTCGTGATGAAAAGCAAACAAGGATGAAGCACTTCTCTGCAAACAATAAGAAGAAGAAGGTTTTTACAGGTCGACAACTAGTAAACAGTTTTGTCTCCGCACTTCAAGAACTTGGCTCGAGCGATGTGGATATTGGAAGTGATGAAGATTAAGATAATTTGGCAAATATGTACTTCATGGCAGGCAACTCAAGATCAAGTATGGAGGAGGCAGAATACAACAGCAACGATGAAGAGGTATGTCCCACTTGCGAAGAAATGTGTGATGCAATTTCTCGTGCCACTGTTATACTTAAGAAAAAAGGACAAAAAACATAGGGACAATGTTGTTAAAATTGAATCAATAGAATCTAAAATTAATCGTTTAAAAACTTTGATTCCTAGTGATGATTCTTGTTCCACATGTGAACTTATATATGAACAATTGTCCTCTTTAAGAACTGCGCACACCTCTCACTTGATAAACTTGAACATGAAATTGAAAATAATAAAAAGCTTGCTGCACTTAATGATAAAAACATAAAAGATGCTAGTTGTTCTACATTTTATTTGTATTGTTCTACTTGTGATGATCTTGATAAGAAACTACATGATGCTATGGATGAGAATTTTGTTTTGAACAATGCTTTACGCTCTCATGAAGTCAAATATTATTCTAATTGCAAATTAAAAGGAAAAACTTCATGTGAAAACTTCCTAGATGTAAAAGCCCTAATTTCATAATGCAAACTTCAGTTAGAAAGAGTAAAATTTTTGAATATTAAAATAAAAAGGAAATGAGAAAAACAAAGTAATCCAAACTCCAAAAGAGGAAATTCCAAAAAAAAATAAACTTAGCTACTGTTCAAATGAGTTTATCATGAATATTTGAGTTGACCATTGGTTTCTAAATATTTCAAATAGTCTCCCTGCAAACTTACTATATTTTTGAAGCAAGTTTGCAATTTAATTCAACGGCTACATTGAATTCCACTCAAATTTGAAATCAACTTCGACTTCAAATGAAACTTGGTCAAATCAACAATTTGAATTCAGAATCAAATTCTCCACATTAAATTTAGCCTTACCACAAGTATCCAGAAATTTTTGCACTGAATTAGGTGGGAGAATTGACTGTCCAGTGAAGATGAGGATGAGCAACAGTGGGACCCACCTGTCATAGACTCTTCCTCTGTTTTCTCTGTTGCTTCTCAGTGTGACACCACACAGCATGCAATTTCCACTGAGGTGCTTGCCTACATGCTTGACTCCAGTTGCATACAGCAAGCCCAAGGCTCCTCCTTATCTTCCTCCAAGCCCCAAAGTCGAGCACTTCTCCTCTGGTCAGTTCCCTGGCGCAGAAATTCGTTTCCCGGCGAGATCCTCTCCTCCAAACTGAAATCCAGTGAGGACCAGTGAGTTCGATCAAATTTCTTAGAGCTCTACTCCTCCTCATGCTCGGGCGCACATCCCTGACCAATTTTTGTGCAGTTTGAGGCCTTCCCGAAGCTCCAGAAAGTGAGACCGTGGCCGCCGTCCTCTGTTCCTCATGGCCGCGCCTCTGCTCCGCCACAGAACCAAGGATACAAGCCTTATCTCACCCAGCTCAGTGAAGCAAAAAGGTTCACCTGTGCATATACTAGCTGCTGGTAAAATTTGAGCCCATGCCATGGACCGTAGCCTTCGTATTTCCATTTCTTCGGATGAGCTTCATGTATGAACATAGTTAGGTCTTCCATAAAATTCGTTTTCTACATGCCATCAATCATCATGGCCGCGAGCTTTTACCTTCCTTAGGTCCAGGCGCACTTTCTCAAGCAAACCCAATCGAAAACAATCGATTGAAAACATCGGCTTATGAATTTTTCCTGGCTGCCGAGTTGACCTCCCCACTTCGCCATCTAATTCTTGTTTGCCAAACTTTCCGCAGCCTTTGACCCCCATTCCTCGATCTCCAGTGCACTAGAAAACTTTTGGTGCAATATCCCATCGAAATCATACACCAGGAAAGAGCACCGACATCCCATAAACCCTAACCTCCGCCGCCCCCATAGAACCCCTTTCTCCGGCCAGTTCTGATCTAATCCGACCTCCCCGTCATCTTTGTGAGCCAAATGTGGGCCCCGGCCGCCAAATTTAGACGCAGGGAAGCAGGGGAGGGCCGGCTGCCATGGGCACCGCCGCGCGCCACCGTTCACCGGTGAGGGCGCCGCCCAACTTAGGGTTGAAGACAACCCGAGTTGGATCCTCTGTGGCTGTTGGATTGACTGCACCACACCCTTCTATTTTGCGGCCCAGTGTGTCTTATTTCCATTGGCTGATTTAAATCTTGAGGGCCCACTTTTTAATTCAATTGCTAATTGATTTTATTCCATATTACATGCAATCTTAGAAATTCAATATCTCCTAGAATACTTGTTTGAAAATTCCCAAATACATTTTTAGAACCAGCATGATTTCTACTTTCAAGTGGTGCACTTTAATGAACTTGGCCCAATATTGGCCAGAATCTCACCCATAGTACCTAGTGTCTGGCCATTATTTAATATACTTAACTTTTTTCCATTCAACTATGTAATAATATCAATATTGATTCACTTGCATTATTCATTGCATATCAAATAGTTGTCGAGCTCGAATAGACCCCGGAGCCACTAGAAGTCATCAACCCGGAGACAAACTTTAATCCCATCTCGCAGCCAGGCAAGCCCTGGTTTGCATTTAAAGAATTTTGAAATTTTATTTGTATCTCACTATATGGGTTATAATGTATCGTGAATTCGGTCTAGGTTTTCTTGGTGTTTTCCACATGCATGACCAGAGAAACCATGAGAGCAGGGCAGATGTTTAAGTCTTCGACGTGTCGATGCTATGCTTAATGTTATAGTTGCTTTGATAGAAGTCGAGTAGCGAGTTTAAGAATTAAGTTCACATGGGATTGGTTGAGTGAGAGATTCATCATTTGGTTTAATATGAGACCATGCATTGAGTAGGAGCAGCAGGACATATTGGCCTGTGAGCTGTAGTTGTGCATGTGTCGATCAAGGACCGATCCCTGTGCGGTCTTGTTGAGCAAGTTTGAATGTATCAAAGACATACTGGATATATAGGACCTAGTAAACCGATATAACCCATCCACCTTAGCGTCAAGGCATACCCCACCGCCTTATAGGTGCGGGTTGAGAGCAGCAAGGTGTAAACCTGACAGCGGGTACATCGTACTCCGTGTGGGGGCCTCCTGCTCGTAGAGGTTGGACCGGTTCAGCGTGTAGGTAGCGGGTCAAATGTTGCCGCATACAACACCAGTGGAGTGTGCCTTTGCAACTCTGAGTTTGGGTGTATGTCTCATGCTATTCGGGTATCCTTGCAGGTGTATATCGATTCGAGTCGTCATCCCTCACGGTTATTGAGTACTGAGTCGTGACGTAGTTAATTATTTGGAGCTGAATATTAATGAATCATGCTTTATGTAATAATTATGTATTGATACTTGTATGTTTGGAACAGGTAGCTCACTAAATTTGAGATTCATGAAGCCTTAATTTGCTGCTAAAAGCTGAAAGTAGGGATTAACACTTAAGCGAGTCTTTTATTGCAAACTGCTGTCCTATATTACGTATATCCTGTATATAGAGTTCCGTGCTTAGTGGAGACGGTTATGTCTTGCTGAGCCTTCGTGCTCGCAGTTTCTATTTTAAGTTTTTGCTGCATATGATGACGTATATGATGAAGGGTTCACCGGCGAGGCGTTGCTCCCGTCGGGGTATGTGGTCGAGTGGGAACCCTGCACGCCGTCGTGATGTAAGTTGTGTGCTGCTAGTGTGATTCCGTTCGCAGGCTGAGCGGAATGACTTCTGCATGGCCCAGGCTTGAGTGTCGAGAGCTATGAACTTATCTTCCGATGTAGTGTATTTTAATGTATATTATTTGTAAAAGACAAAGCTTGTATAACACTATGTTGTTTTATGTAATGTGATGTACCTTTTTCTGTGTGTTGTTGGGTGCCACATCAGACGACACCATCCAATTGCGATTCCTGGAATGTCGGGACTCCGATCTCCACAACCTGGTATCAGAACTACATTCGGAATAGCACGCTTAAAAAGGATCGTATTACGAGAAAAATTTAGGTTTACCGTGAGGAATTGATAGTAGCCCACATAAGTACTATTATTAGCATAGTTACTTAAGGTGGCAAAGCTAACATATGTGTTATTATATTCTGTAACGACACTTTGACATCAGGTAAGAGGTAAGGTGAGCCACCACAAGCGGATCAATTGCGGTAAGATCTCAGTACGAGAGGTAGTCTGATGATTGTTCCCCGTGGCTTGGCATGGGAGTTAATATGAGTCTTTGAACCTTCTCATGGTTCTGGGAACATATGAAAACGCCGTTCCCCGGCGTGCTTCAGGCAAAAGCGAGGTTACCCCATCGTGTGGTAAAAAACACGAAGTATGCAACTCTTGAACATTCAATGTTCAAAGGGCCATACGCAGTGCTGATCCCTTGCACAGGAGATAAATGAAGTGGGCACCTATCGTGCGGTTTAAAAGCACTTAGTGTGTTTTTTTAATAAAAACGCGAAAGCGCCTCCTACTGGTGTAACACTAGGCAAAGATGTAAGACCTCATTGGGTGGTACAAAAAACGATGCGTCTCCTACTGTTGCAGCATTATGCAAAGATGTGGGACCCTCATCGGGTGGTAGAAAACCTGGTCATTGTCGGTACCCCTTGGGACTACAAAAAGACCAAAGGAACTTCACCTGTCTAAGTTGAAGACCTGCGAAGGCCCCACATGTCATGCGGGACCGGACCTGCTTCCCATCTATGGTTAGTCCCGGTGTTGCCACGTGTATACAGCAACTGGACTACATCCCACACATGGGATAGCTCCGGGCTAAACACCTGTGCGGCACCACCGGACCTAACCCCCGACAGAGGGAAGCTTCAGTACTGATACGTGTACATCTACATTGGACCTACCCGTCCCAGACGGAAAGCTCCAAAGCTGCCACGTGTCCAACCACTGGACCTTCAGCCTCAACAATCAGACTGGTGGACCCTCCAACGGCTCAAACCTTCAAGGGGCAATCAAATACTTCAAGAGCCGATTAAGTGTCATCAATACCATATTAATGACACACGATCGGAAGGCCCTTAACACCAGTAACGGCACTGTCAAGGCCCGTTACCACGCTATCAAGGGTAATTAACCTCATTAATTGTGTATTAAGCATCAGTGTAACAACCAGTCCTTGTACTATAAAAGGACTGGTCGAAGATACACAGAGGAGGGCTCTTTGAACTCGGAGACCTCTCCCATACTGAGCTCTGACACCCAATATAACAACTACACACCCCGTTGAGTAGGGTATTACGCTCAGGCGGCCCGAACCACGTAAATCTTTTTGTCTATTTTCCATCGTGTTCTGAATCTCTGCGCGCCCAATACCGAACTACAAACTCCATGGGCTACCAAAAGTAGTATCGGGAGAATTGCCGGATCAACACTCCGACAGCTGGCGCGCCAGGTAGGGGTGCCCGAGATTCAAACATGGTGAACTCCACTGCTAGATCGTCAAACGGCAACCCTGCTGCGCAACTTGCTAGAGGCAATCCCTCCAACATGCAGCCGCCAGCAGGTGCTGTGGCTCCAGCAGGAGCCATGCCACTGCCGCCACCGTCTGCACCGGCGAATCAAGCTGGACAGCGGGATGGAGCATCTGCGTAGGTCACGGCATCGGCTAACAACAACCCTGAACACGCGCTCCATGCCGCGCGTGCTCTTCTCCAAAGCCCACCACCTCCAGGTGCATCCAAGGGTGCAATGGAGCAGTAGAGGACTAATGTGGAACATTTGGTTGCAGCAGCAGCCGATCGCATGAGCAACCAAGGTCCTCCCCCCCTCGGGGCAGGCCCCATCGCAGCATCGGACCGTGTCGGGCAGACATGGTATGCACGCTTCCCAACACAGGAGGCATGTTAAGTCTCAACAAGCGACGTCGCTGCCTCCCGGGGCACGACACACCCATACGGTAACTAGGCTTTCAACTCACGACCTTCGGGCATAGCTTGATTGTCGTTACCGTCAACAGGATGGTCGCGTCCATATCGAGCGTGCCCGCAAAAGGCGATAGGCTCGTGACAGTCCTTCTCCCGAAGGAGTAGGAGGGGGCTGTTCTGCCCTGGCCATGCATCTACGCATGGTCAGATGGCCACAAAAGTTACGGCCTCACCTGCCGGAGAAATTTGACGGGACTGTCAATCCCACTAGATTTCTCCAAATCTACTCCACCGCAATCGTTGCGTCCAGAGGCAACGAGGCCGTAATGGCCAACTACTTCCCCGTGGCTTTAACTGGGATAGCTAGGTCCTGTTTCATGAGGCTTCGGCCCGACTCCATCAACAGTTAGGCGGAACTGTGCCAACAGTTTACCGCCAATTTCGGGAGTTCATACACCCGACCAGGTACCGAACTGGACCTTTTTGCTGTCAATCAAAAGGGGGGAGAGTCCCTGCGATATTTCATCCAGAGGTTCCCCCAGTTACGAAACACTATTCCTTCTATCTATAGCACCTCTGTTATTGTGGCTTTTAGACAGGGTGTACGAGACAAGCAGATGCTGGAGAAGCTAGCGATCAAGGAGATCACCAGCGTCACAGAACTCTTCAGTTTGGCAGATAAATGCGCCAAAGCTGCGGAGGGCCGTGAAATGCACTCCCAACCACCTCCAGAGGACAACAAAAAATAATCCAAGGGTGAAGCCACTACCTCCGGGAGTTGTAAAAAGAAGAAAAAGTCCAATGGCAAGAAAAAGCCATCGGCCAGCACACCAACTACTGCAGCTGCTGCAGCTCCGGGTGGCCGGGGGCCACGCCCCGAAAAACGGCCTCGGCCGTCGTCTGAAGACGGAGGCAGCTCCAAGATGTGGTGTCCTATACACCAGTCGAACAGCCACAATCTGGAAGGCTACCGGGAGGTCCAAAACCTTGTTGAGCGCTACAACAAGCGCCGGGAAGAAGTTCCTTCCTGTCAAAGGGAAAGGAAACAGAAAGTCGACGAAGCTCTGGCTGAAGAGGAGTTAGGCTTTCAGGACCCTAAAAAGGTCTTGAAGGTTGTTTACACCTCCGTGGACGATGACTCCGACGTCTCCAACAATGAACATCGGAAAACCATGAACACCATCTTTGGTGGTTCATGGGACATCACCTCCCGCTGTGTCCTCAAGACCATGCGGCGGGACATGGCCTCAGTAGTTCCTACTGCAAGGTCGGAGCCGCAATGGAAGTGGATGGACACTGCCATCACTTTCGATGCTTGGGACTGCCCTCGGAATATGATCGGAGCTGGCCAACTCCATTTGATGGTATCTCCGACCATCAACATCATCCAACTCCACAATGTAATGGTGGACGGAGGTTCGGGGCTGAACCTCATAAGCTTTGAAGCTTTCGTCAAGCTTCAGTTCTGACCTTCGGACCTTCGCCCCTCTCGACCTTTCTCCGGAGTAGGTCCGGGGGCCATAACCCCACTCGGTGCAATTACTCTTCCGGTGACCTTCGGGACCCTGGAGAATTACCGCACTAAGAAGTTTGTCTTTGACGTGGCGTAGATCAACTTACCCTTCAACGCCATTTTGGGCAGGCCAGCCTTATACAAGTTCATGGCTGCTGCTCATTATGGCCACTTGTTGTTGAAGATGCCAACACTAGCCAGTGTTCTCTGGATTTGTGGAGATCGCACTTCCAGAGTGACAGCTCTGGAAGAACTCCACGCGCTTTCTACAGCACAGGAGGAAGAATCCAGAAAGGAGCAAGCTCTAAAACCCCCTGAGCATTCGTCATCGTGGCTCAACCTCCGCACCTCGCGTGCAACCAAGCAGCAACACCGACATCCCCGTCAAAGTCGTCCAAATCGGTTCTAACGCCGCTCAGACCATCCGTATATTGGGAGGTTTGAATAACAAATAGGAACTCGCGCTCATCACTTTCCCATGGGCTAACGTAGACGTATTTGCCTGGCAACCGTCACAAATGCCTGGGATCCCTAGGGATGTGATCGAGCACAGTCTGAAGATCTATCCCGACACTAGTCCTGTACACTAGAAGCCTCGGAAGCAATCCGTAGAGCGACAAAACTTCATATGTCAAGAAGTGAAGAAGTTGCTCGAAGCTAGATTCATCCGAGAAGTCTTCCACCCAAAATGGCTGGCAAAACCAGTCGTTGTACCCAAGGCCGGTGGGAAGCTTCGGATGTGTATCGACTACACTACACTAAATAAGGCATGTCCAAAAGATCCATTCCCACTACCTAGAATAGATCAGATAGTGGATTCTACCTCCGGGTGTGAATTACTGTGTTTCCTAGACGCATATTCTGGGTACCATCAAATCAGAATGTCTAGGGAAGATAAAGAGCATACCTCCTCCATCACAGTAGATGGATTATATTGTTACACTTCCATGCCATTTGGTCTCAAGAATGTTGCTTCGACATTTGCATGAGCTATGTACAAAACTTTTGGAGAACTCATCAGAGACGTGGTTGAAGTGTATGTTGATGACATCGTCGTCATGATCAAGAACAAGGCGTCATTCCTTGACACCTTGCAAGCTATCTTCGACAAGTTGCGAGTCACTCGCACGAAGCTGAACCCGGACAAGTGTGTCTTCGAGGTTAGCTCCGGAAAACTTCTTGGTTTCTTGGTAAACCACCGAGGAATAGAAGCAAACCCGAAGAAGATAAAAGATATTGAAGACATGCGGCCACCAACCTGCATCAAGGACGTCCAGAAGCTGACTGGATGTCTAGCTGCCCTCAGCCGGTTCATCTCAAGACTAGCGGAACGGGCGCTACCCTTCTTCAAGCTATTGAGGAAGTTCGGACCATTCCAATGGTCTAAAGAAGCAGAGAGGGCATTCCAAGAGCTGAAGTAGCTCCTCACCACCCTACCAACCTTGGTAGCTCCGAACCTTGGTGAGCCACTCCTGCTTTACATTTCGGCAACTGACGAAGTTGTCAGCATGGTCCTGGTTGTGGAAAGTCCAGAACCATCCCCAGTTTAGGAATCCAGATACCTTCGGGAGGGTTCGGAGCTACCTGAAATTGAGTCTGGGTCCCAGCTCCCAGAACCAGATCCTCAAGGAGAGTCTCCGGAGGATCCATCTCCTTCAAATGAAGGAGTCACTGCTACTGAGCAACAAGATCCGGGCCCCTTCAGGAAGGTCTGGGTCACTTCAGAAGAAGCTCCGGGAGGGTCCGGAGAGATGAGGAGGAAGTTTCGGGCCCCTTCGGGAGGGTCCGGACGGACCAGCGCCCAGTGTACTTCATCAGCGAATTACTCCATGATGCCAAGACTCGGTACCTGGAGGTGCATAAGCTGCTCTACGCAGTTCTTATAGCCTCTAGGAAACTCCGACACTACTTCCAAGCTCACAAGATTTCAGTGGTAACCTCTTATCCACTGCGTGCAATCTTGCATAACCCCAATTCAACTGGGAACATTGCAAAGAGGGCAGCGGAATTAGCCGAGTTCGACCTTGAATTCGTTCCAAGACAAGCGATCAAGAGTCAAGCATTGGCGGACTTCGTGGCGGAATGGACCCCCTCTCCATCGAATCCTGGGGGCCCCAGTGAGCAGAAGTCGAAACCCAAGGTTCCAGTCTTCACTGAGCCTCACTAGACTCTCTACTTCGACGGCTCTGTGCAGAAGCAGGGGGCCGGAGCTGGAGTCCTTCTCCTCGCTCCGACCGGGGAGAAGGTTAAATACATGGTGCACCTTGACTTCAAGGCGACCAATAACATGGCGGAGTATGAAGCACTAATTTATGGACTCAAGGTGGCACTATCGTATGGTGTCAAGGAGCTGCTGGTAAAGGGTGATTCACAACTTGTTGTAAAACAAGTCAAAGGTGAATGTTGCTGCAACAACCCTCAACTAGCTGCATACCTACTTGAGGTCCAGAAGCTTCAGAAGGACTTTGACATCCTGGATCTTTGTCATGTCCAGCGTCTCAACAACGCTGAAGCTGACAAAACTCTCGACGAAAGCTTCAACCGGAGCTCCGGGTCCCGACGGAACCTTCGTCTGGTGGTTGTCTAAACCTACAGCTCAGCCTGCCAAACTGAGTGAAGGGGGTGAGACCAGCACCTCGAAGCTGGCGGTCCTGATGGCCCTGTTACCATGGCGTCCATCAAGGGTCGTAGGTGCTGCAGGAAGCTCCGAGCAACCCAGCCCGCAAGACTCAAATCCTCAAGTTAGTTCTGATGAATGGATCTCGGAGATCCAGAACTACTTGAAAGACAATTTCCTTCCTGAAGATAATGTATCCACTGACCGGATAGTCAGATTGGCTAAAAGATACATAATGGTAGAAGGGGATCTCTACCGGCGTGGTACCAATGGTGTCCTAATGCGGTGCATTACAAGGGAAGAATGCTGTGAGCTTCTCATTGAAATCCATGGAGGCGAGTGCAGGAACCACGCGTCTTCCTGCACGCTGGTCGGTAAAGCCTTCCGGCATGGCTTCTACTGGCCTATAGCACTCAAGGATGCAACTGAGCTAGTGAAGAAATGTGAAGCATGCCAGTTACATGCAAAGCAAATTCACACACCGGCTCAGCCTCTACAAATGATACCTCCTACATGGCCTTTCGCTGCGTGGGGGATGGATATCTTTGGACCTTTCCCAAGAGCCGTCGGAGGTTACAAGTTCCCGTACGTTGCCATTGACAAATTCACCAAATGGCCACAAGCAACTCCAGTTGTGACAATAAATAAGCAACCAGCTATCAACTTCTTGCAGTCCATCGTGTGTAGATTTGGAGTCCCAAACAAGGTCATAACTGATAATGGGACCCATTTCACAAGCTCTGCATTCCAAGGATATTGCAAACACCTTGGCATTTAGGTCAGCTGCGCCTCCGTAGCTCACCCAGCAAGCAATGGCCAAGCCGAGAGAGCAAATGCATAAATCCTAAAAGGGCTCAAGACGCGCACATATGAGCGCCTCAGAAAACATGGAGCCAACTAGATCGAAGAGCTTCCGCCCACTCTATGGGCCAACAGGACAACTCCAAACCGGTCAACTGGAGAGACACCCTTCTTCCTGGTGTACGGAGCTGAAGCTGTCCTTCCTCCGGAAATCACCTTGGGGTCGCTCCGGGTCCGATCCTTCGATGATGCCACACAGGACCATCTCCGGCGTGAAGACCTTGACCTCCTTGAAGAGGGAAGGTGCCAAGCAGCTGTTCGGAATGCCCGATACCGCCAAGCTCTTCTGTGCTATCACGAATGGCATGTTCACAGCCGACAGCTCGAGGAAGGCGATCTGGTGCTACGGAGAATACAATCCAGAGAAGGGTTAAATAAACTTTCCCCCAGCTGGGAAGGACCCTTCCAAGTGATCAAAGTATCCCGTCCCGGATGCGTTCGCTTGGCAACCGAGGATGGGGCACCTCTCCCTAATCCTTGGAACATCGAGCACCTCCGTTAGTTCTACGCTTAATATCACGGAGGTGAGTCTGTAGTTACATGTGATGTATGTTATAGAGTCATTGCATAGAGTCGTGTAGCTCCTCCGAGAGAACAGCCGGACCTTCCCCAGAAGGTTAGCAAAGTTCAGGCAACACTTGTCACAGTCTCAGAACTAAAAGTGTAGCTAGCTACCTTGGGTCAAACGAGAAACGAAACACACTTAGCCTGGTTCCGTATCCTAAGAATGTACTTGTTTCCCCTGTACCCTGGACCTATAATGAAAGACATCATTGTGTGAAAACAGACTCCACGTGCATTTATTTTGTACAGGCTCAATATTTTTTATTTTTCTCTTTGTTGTCTATAACAAACATGTGCAATTCTTAAGAAACTTTAGCTCGACCAGATCATGTGCAATTCGAGTTGCATCGTCTATTCTTCTGGGTCTAAACATTGTTAATGGTCTACTCGTCTGAATGCCGCCAAGTCAATCTAGGGTCGGAGTGTGCTATCGACATAGCCTGGTCATGCACCCTAAGTACGCCACTCTACCTACACCCCGGCAGGCCGAAGTAAGGCGAGTCCACAAACGATGGGACCTAGAGGAAACAAGCCAGTGCACTTTATTGTATTTAGAATTGTGTTCGATCTAAAACTTTCTCAGGAATAGTAAGTCACTGTTGAGTTATAGATAGGAAATGGATTTTACTATTTTCCTTGACTTCAGTGTGCGGGGAAAATAAAGATCCCATGATTATGGTGAATGACCGGAGCTACCAAAGCTATGACATCCCCTAAGGTGGCTTGCGTCGATGTTCCAAACATTGATAACGAGCGTCTCTGGAGCTACTAAGCTCCGGTAAATCCCGGGGGCAGCCGTCAAATTGAAGAAACGATGGTGGGAAGACTCCATAGTGGGGTCTGCTGTCGACACACCACGTGTTGACAGAGGTCACTGCCAGAGCTACTAAGCTCTGACACAGAAGAGGACTAACCGTCGATGCTCTACGCATTGATGGAGACTGCTGCTAGAGCTACTAAGCTCCAACGATGGTCACTGCCGGAGCTACTCTGATCCGACAACCTCAGGGGGCCTCTACTATCAAAGACTTCGGACCTACGCTCTACAAGTTCGAAGTACGCAAGTCTTCAACAACTGTTACATCCTCTTGGTACATGTTGACAATCAAATTGTATACATCTACCAGGGGGCAAGTGAGACAAAGGTGTTGAAGACATAAAATGAAATTCAGAAAAACTTGGATTTCATTCATCTTGAGAATAGAGATTACAAAATTGGAGAAAAAGGAGAAAGAATACAAGTGGGAGCTACAAAGAGAGAGTCATAGACCCTATGGAAGAATGATGCGACCTTCTGGGCAACCTCTGACATGCTGGCTTGGGTGGCTTCTCCCTCTCTGTCGATGGGGCCTTTAAGCACCGGGTCCAGTGAGAACTGAGGGTCCCGGCTTGTGTAGCATGTAAGCACGTATGTTGCGAAGTTCTTCGCCAGGGATTGTCCCTCGGTTTCCAGCTGGTCCGTGATGACATCGCCCATCTTGGTGAGCTTGTTGCCTGCCGAACTCAACGCCTGGTCTAGCTCCGGCTCCGGATCATCCGGACGCACAAGGCTAAAACCCATTGGCGTTAACGCATCGTTGGATTTGCCCAGGAATTCCCAAACTTGTTGGGACTCCACAGCCCTCGAGCCCGCATCTCCTCCAAGGATCTTCTGGTCGCCGCAAGCTCCGAATTATCACGGGCAAGGCGCTCAACCCCTTTGGCGTGCTGCTGAAATCTTTTCAGCAACCTGCCTTTCGAGTTCACTGAGCACCTCCTCCCAGAGGTGGATCTTGTTCCGGTGGTGGACCAGGTCCTTCTCCCGGCCCCACACCTTCTTCTCCCTGGCAGCAATTTCATCCTCCCTCTTGTGGAGGTCTTGTCCTCGCTGTCAGGCCTTCTTCTCCTATTTCTCGCAGCGCTCATCCATCTTCTTGGTGCGCTCCGTGAGACTCTTGTCACCCAGAGTCATCCTCTGAGTAAGCTCTTCCTCCCTCTTCACGAGGTCATCCCGTACCTCTAGGAGTTTTTGCTCTTCATCTTCGAGCTTTTTCTCCAGCTCCTCAAGGGCCCCACGGCACTTGACGAGTCTTTCGTGGATGGCGCTGAGCTTCTCCCAGCGATCATTCACCGCATTATTAGCAGCTACGGCTTGTTCGTGGATGGCCCGGGACCGGTTGTCGAGGGATCGCACCATGCTTTCTCTCTCATCCAGCTACTTACCCCAGTACTCCAACAGGACCTTCTCATTCTTCACCCACTCCTTGTCATCAGCCAGCCTCGACTGCGCCAGCATGGTCTTGAATTGGAGCCGGTTGCGCCACCTCCTGAGAGTTTGGCGCTCCTCCTCGAGGGCCTTGTTGTCGTGACAAAAAGCCAGCTAGACCTGACGAAGACTGGAGCAGGCGTTGTCAATAGACAATGACAGAGGGATCGGGTTCGGACCTGCCGGGGTCCTCTCCGCTGGCTCCATCAGGTTCTCCGTGACAAAAATCGGGTCCCACTCTACAAGAGCAGTCTCCTGGGATTCCACGGCACTAGGGCCGTCCTACGAGATAGCCTCGGCAGCCGCCGAGGAACATCCTGCAATAGAAGTTTCGACCTTCGGAGTTGGCTCCGAAGGTCCCGCCGCCAGGTCATCAACAACTGGCCCTCAGGCGGGGGTCCGACAGCTTCATCTAGGCACCCTGGCTCAGGCGTGGGCACCTCCAGAACCACCACCTCCGGGGCAGGCGCTGAAGGATGGGACGGAGCTGAAGCCATTTCCGGCTCTGGCGTTGGAACCTCCTCCATCGCCGGCTCAGGCGCTGGTGCCTCGACCGTCATGGGCTCGGGCGCTGACACTTCTGCAACAACTGGCTCAGGAGCCAGAACTTCTTCAACGACCGGCTCAGGCGCTGGAACTTCATCAGCCACCGGCTCTACCACCGGGACTTCATCAACACTCGGCTTTATCGCCGGCGCCTCATCAACCACCGGCTCGACTGCTGGGGCTTCAACAACATCCGGCTCTAGGGCCGGGACTATAGCTACCTCCGGCTCTAAGGCCGAGGCGTTCGTCATCTCAACATCCAAATCTGGAGCTTCAACCTCCGGGGCTAGTGCCGCTGGAACATCTTCATTCTTGTGGTCCGGCGCTACCACGGGAGCTTCTGTGGATTTGTTGAGGTCCAGGACCACGACAGCCGACGCCGGAGCTGTCGCAGCCTCAACCACCTCCTGGGGCGGCGCTGGGATTAGAGTTGGAGCTTCCACCTGCACAGCCTCAGCTGTTGCTGCAAGAACTGGAGCTTCAGCCCCTTTCATGGGCACTCTCTGGATGAAGGACGAAAAAACTCAAAACATAATTACAACAAAAAACAATCAACTGAGGTAAAAAAACAAAATTTACCTCGGAAGGCTTCCGCTCCAGCTAGCGCGGAACATCTTCCCCGGACGCTCGGGGCTGCACCCTGTCGCCCCTGGCATGCCAGCTTCGGAAGGTTCCGTGAAGCTCGCTGCTGCTGCCGGCGTCACTTTGGTTGAGGCCCCCCCTCGACCATCAAGGACCTCCGGACCCAGAGCCTTCAGCTGGACCTGGTACTGGTGTGGAGCTAGCACCCTGGGGAGATGCCTATGCTGGAGTGGTTGCCGCCGTTAACGACCTTCCCCTCCGGGGACAAGGAGCCGCTACAGAAGAAGCAGGTCTGATGGACCTCCTATTGGAGTGCATCAGCTTCCTTTTACAGCTCGAGGGCTCGGCCAACTCTTTGCCCTTGCCCGTGACTTCATCTCTCTGTCTCGGGGCGGAAGGAGGACCCCCCTCGGAAGCTCCGGGGATCACCAACCCGGTGGTCGGACGCCTCTCGACTTCACCAAGGTCGTCGAGCACCGGCATCTTTCGTCGGAGCTCCCTACTAAACTCCACCTCCATGTTCAGAGGGAGAAAAGCCGTCGGCGGAGTCAAGTCATCACCCTCGACGTCAATGCCATGATGGAACATCTTAATATGAAACTCCAAATTTGCGCCCTCCATGTTGGACTTCAAACTGGTCTCGACCCGGTCGTCGTCCGTCGCGTTGGTGAGGGCCCAAGCAAGCTTCTCCCTCTTCTTCAACGGAGCCCACCTGTTGACCAGGAAGTTGAAGAATACTACTTGGGGAGTCACCCCTCCCTCCACACATTGGCATATCCTGGTCAAAGCAGGGTTGAAGGTGTCCGATAACACCGGAACTTCTCTCCAAGATTCAGTGTCGATGTTGGGGAGGCCTTCGGGTAGCTCCAGCTTCTCATGCTCCTCCACACTGATGACAATCCAATCCTTCTTCCAGTCGTCCCACTTCTCAGAAGGGAACAACCGCAAGTACTTGTACGGGCACTTCTTGCGCTTCACAAAATAATAGAAGCCAAGGTATTCGTCACTCTTGCTGGTGGTGTGGATGGTGAAGAAGGTGCGGAAGAGCTCGACACAGGGGGGAATGCCCACCCACATCTCGCAGAAGTGAATGAAGATCGACACCAGAAGAATGGAGTGAGGGCCAAGGTGGTACAGTTGCAGACAATTGAAGTCCAGCAGCATCAAGAGAAAAGGGGAGAAGGGTGGGATCAGTCCCACCATGGCGTACGCGGAGAAGAACACCATGTCGCCGTTGTGCTCCTTCTCGAACGAAAGCTTGCCGGTGCAGACTTGATGGTTGAAGAAGTCACTGGACCACCCCATGAGGGCCCGGACCTTCTTCAAGTCACCGTTGGTCTTGAGTCGACTCTTGCGGAGACCCAACTCCATCGCAGCACTACATGGCGAGAGAGAAAAGGAGAACGAAAGTTTGGAGGATTTGAGCGCAAGTTCGAATGAAGGCGTAAAGAATCCCCAAACGGTGCACACTTTCCTTCTTAAGTATGCCCCCGCAGCGCTTGGATGGAAACCATAGAGGAGCCGATGATACAATTCAAAACTTCACCATGCCAATGACAAGGGGGCCTAGGGCCACCCCGATGATCAAGTCGAGGTCCTTACCCCAGGCAAACAATTGTCATCATGAAAGGCAGGAAGCCCGAGGGCGGAAGCCTGATAGGGTGCGCGGAACAGATACGGTTTTTGTATCGGGAACCAGCGACCTTCAATTGCGTGAGATCTGCATGCTCAGATCTCACCTGCTGCATCCTGGATATGCCACGCGGCGTTGGTTTAACTGCGGACTACCGCCAACGGCACATCCGAAGACCCTTGAAGACACAACTCAAAAACGGAAGGATGGACCCACCTCCGGCAGGACGACTTCATCCCAAAAATCTCTCCCGGAGGTGGGCCCAGGGGGCCATTGTCGGTACCCTACGTACCGTATACCCCTTTGGACTACAAAAAGACCAAAGGAACTTCACCTGTCTAAGTTGAAGACCTGCGAAGGCCTCACGTGTCATGCGGAACCGGACCTGCTTCCCATCTATGGTTAGTCCCGGTGCTGCCACATGTATACAACAACCGGACCTACATCCCACATATGGGATAGCTCCGGGCTAAACACCCGTGCGGCACCACCGGACCTAACCCCCGACAGAGGGAAGCTCTGGTATCGACATGTGTACATCTACACCGGACCTACCAGTCCTAGACGGAAAGCTCCAAAGCTGCCATGTGTCCAACCGCCGGACCTTCAGCCTCAACAATCAGACTGGTGGACCCTCCAACGGCTCGGACCTTCAAGGGGCAATCAAAGACTTCAAGACCCAATTAAGTGTCATTAATACCATACTAATGATACACGATTGAAAGGCCCTTAACACCAGTAACGGCACTGTCAAGGCCCGTTACCACGCTATTAAGGGTAATTAACCTCATTAATTGTGTATTAAGCATCAGTAACCGCCAGGGCCACATGTCGGGCTAGGCTAACGATGTAACAACCAGTCCTTGTACTTTAAAAGGACTGGTCGACGATACATAGAGGAGGGCTTTTTGAACTCAGAGACCTCTCCCATACTCAGCTTTGACACCCAATACAACAACTACACACCCCGTGGAGTAGGGTATTACGCTCAGGCAGCCCGATCCACGTAAATCCTTGTGTCTATTTGCCATCATGTTCTGAATCTCTGCGCGCCCAATACCGAACTACAAACTCTGTGGGCTACCAACAGTAGTACCAGGAGAATTGTCGGATCAACACTCTGACAGTCATGTACCTCGAGACGTGGCTCAGCTCGGGGCGGCCCGTATGGAATGATACGGGGTGGATGTCTTACTTTCATATATATTATTGTGACTGTCGGAAATGATTGCCTGTGCGGGTTGTGCTGTGCAGCACCATAATGAGTGTTTTTTAAATTGATAGTCTTATGCTGCTACACTTACCATGCGATCATATTGCGCTTAGAAATCATTTGCATGTGAATGTCATTAAGGCCACCGTTGAGACGTATGCCGGAATACCGGCTTAGAATTTTCACTTTTGTGAGGCACGTAGTACCAACATGTATCCCATTGATGCATTAACCACCTTGCTGTAAAATGGAACTGAGAAGATGTAAAAATACTGATATTAGCTACCAAGCTCTGATATTGAACTAAATTTTCATAATTGGAGTAGGTTTTGAAGTCACTGATTAAAAAAGAGAGTGTTCTGTTTTCTGCCAGAAAAAGACCTGACTTTGAGAAACCATATCTCCCAGTAGAGAACTCCAATGAAGGTGTATATTAAATGGATGAAAATTTTAGGAAGTCCTTTAAACTTTTATTTTCAACTCCAGAACTGAATCCCCGTCTAACCTGTTTAAAATTTCAAAGTTCCAAAATCTGCCAAACTGGACAGAAACTGGAACCCTCTCTGGACTACTTATTGTTTTGACCATATCTCACTCTAGAAAATTCGAACCGGGCCGTGCAAGACATTTCTGGAATGCTTGTAATATGTATTACAACTTGGTAATCTGTGTATGTTCTAAATTTTTAAGTTTTATATTTGGAAGCTGTGGCCCAAAATCAGCATAAACAAAGGAGGTGCTGTTAAAAATTTCCAGAAAAACTGTCACTTTTGCAATGCCATATCTCCTCAACCAGAAATGATGTGGAGGCAAACAAATATTTTTTGGAAATTTCTTGAAGTGTACTTCCACTTTGTAATTCACCTCAAGATCTGATTCGGCCATTTACTAGGTTAAATTTGTGATTGTGTACAGGCTGGTCAGGTTTCAACTGAAACTTCATTGGTTTGAAATAATTTGGTTTTGTTATGAATCTGGTCCTCGATTTCACTCAAAGAATTGTTATAACAGACCATATGTAGATAATCAGCCATTTAAAAGTAGAATTGAGGGTTTGACCCACTCAATCCTCTTTTCTTTTTTATTATTACCATGTTTGTATCATATTGAAGATAAGAGAGTGTATTCGCATGATAATGCGCATAACGTCCCGTCGCGACCAACGATAGTCAAAATGAACTTCAATCCATGGAGTTTATTATTTTGGAACTCTCTATTGTAATATAGGTTCAGGGAAGATGTATGTTGTATAAAGTCTATACTTTATCAATATATGTTACCGTTATGCAAGTTTTTGGTTATTAATACGCACACTATTGTTTTTATCCTTGAGTGATCATACAATATCACGTCTCATGTTGGATTCATGGTCGTGACTGCAGAACGGTGCGCACTCGTAACATGGTTGAGATTCGTGGCTCAAGCCAGGGAGGTGATGACTCCCAACAACAGAGAACTCAGGATCAGCGACAGCCGACACCGCCACCGCCACCTCCTCCTTCGCTTACGTTGGCGGATGTGAATGCAGCAATGGTGGGTTCGTGCGACGAGCAGACCGAACTACTTCGAACCCTCATACAGAATATGTCCCGTAAACGGGGATGTTCAGATGGATGCAATCATCAGCCTCAACAAAGCACTTACTCGGATTTATTTGTGACTCATCCACCGGTCTTCATGGAGGCCGATGAACCTCTTGAGGCGGACAACTGGCATTGCACAAACGAAGCAATGTTTGGATTGCTACAATGCACCGAACAGCAGAAGGCGCTCTTCCTGGTGCAGCAGCTTCACGGCTCCGCCGGCGCATGGTGGACAGATTACATCGCCTCGCTGTCGGCTGGTCACGCCGGGAGGCGTTCTGCGCCTATCACATACCCCCGGGATTATGAAATGAAAGCTTCAAGAATTTCTTGAACTCAATCAAGGCGGGAGGAGTGCTCACGAGTACTCCAAGGCTTTCAATCATTTGGCACAATATGTGCCAGATCATGTAAACACGGAGGAGAAGAAACAGGATCGCTTCTATTTAGGCTTAAATGCAAAAATGAAGCACAAGCTCGCTTTGTTCAATCGCGGCACATTCAATGATTTGTCAATACAGCGATTGTACAAGAGGATGTGACACGCGAGCTGGTGACTGAGAAGAAGAGGAGTGCTCCCCAGGGAAGCAGTGGTGGAGCTCCACAAAAGTACCATATGGTGTACCGATCACCGTCCGGTCAAAGACGGCAGCCACCGGCACGGACGCCAATGTTCCGTGGCCGCCCGTTCAATGGACCGAGTTTCCGACCACCCCTGCCACAGCAGCAGCAACAGATGATGATATCTCATGCACCCCCACAGCAGCAGCGTGCACCAGGTTTCCGTCCTCCGGCCTATGGTGGTCCGACCCAATACACGTGCTACAACTATGAACGTGTTGGACACCTCTCCTACAACTGTCCGGACAAGCAAACTAGCGGACAAGCATCGTATCAGGGTGCTAATCAACCCCGCAACCAGCCCATGAAACCAAATCCCAAACCCGGCAACATCCACCAAATCGCCATTGAGGACGTACTAGAAGGCGAACCCATAATTGCGGGTACGTTTACTCTCATCGATCACCCCATTATCATACTTTTTGATTCTAGAGCCACCCACAATTTCATTAGTAGTTCATATGTTGTCAAGTACCAACTACAAATATTTCCTACAAAATATCCATACATGATTTGTTCACCGGGCGGAAAAATATCAGCTCATAGTATGATTCCTAAAGAACCACTGTGCATGGGTGGGAAAATATATCCAACCACTCTCATTATCTTAGATGACAAAAAGATCGATGTCATTTAGGTATGTAGTGGTTACTTCACCACGGTCCTGTTTTGGACATCGTTCCTCGAACCGTTCATTTGGATTCTCCACTACATAGTCCACATACCCTCATTCTTGATCGACCCATTCAAGAAATTGCAGCAGCATACCACTCTGTATCCAATAAGTTGGAAGACACTCCGGTATTCCGTGAATATACGAATGTGTTTCCCGATGATCTACCGGGCAAGCCGCCCGAACGTGATGTGGAGTTCAATATTGAACTTGCGCCGGGAACCATGCCGATCTCTCGAAGACCTTAGCGAATGGCGCCCAATGAGCTAGCTGAATTAAAAGATCATTTGAAGGACCTGCTGGAAAAAGGTTTTATTCGTCCAAGCTCCTCACCTTGGGGCAGCTCAGTACTGCTCGTCAAGAAGGATGAAATGTTGCAGATGTGTGTGGACTATGATCCGCTAAATGCCGTGACTACCAAGAACAAGTATCCACTACCTCGCATCGCCTATCTCTTCGATCAATTAGTGGGTGCTGAGGTATTTTCCAAGATGGATCTTAGGTCCGGATATCATCAAATCAAAATTCATACGCAAGATATACCAAAGATGGCATTCTCGACGCGATATGGACTGTATGAATATCTCATCATGTCTTTTGGTCTCACCAACGCTCACGCCCACTTTATGTATCTTATAAATTCGGTGTTCATGCCGGAGTTAGAAAAGTTCATTGTGGTCTTCATCGATGACATCTTGGTTTATTCCAAATAGGAGGAAGAACACGCCGAACACTTGCATATCGTGCTGCAACGATTGCGAGACCATAAGCTCTATGCAAAATTCAGCAAGTGTGAATTTTGGATCAGTCAAGTGCTGTTCTTGGGACACATTATTTCAGCTGACGGCATCGCTGTGGACCCAAGTAAAATTGTTCAAGTGCTGAAATGGCAATCTCCAAAGTCCGTACATGAAGTCAGAAGCTTCCTTGGTTTTGCGGGATATTATCGGAGGTTCATCCCAAACTTCTAAAAAATTGCTAAACCTATGACCGAGCTTTGAAGAAAGGCACCAAATATATTTGGAATGAAGCTTGTGCGAAGGCATTTCAGACATTGGTGATGCATCTCACAACAGCCCAGGTTTTGGCTCAACCGGATACGACAAATCCTTTTGATGTTTATTGCGATGCATACGGCATCGGACTTGGCTGCATGCTTATGCAAGAAATATTTGTGGTCGCTTATGGATAACGGCAGCTCCGCAATCATGAACAGAATTATCCTACTCACAACTTGGAGCTCGCTGCCGTGGTGCTTGCTCTAAAAATGTTGAGGCATTATTTCCTTGGAAATCTGGTTCACCTCTACACTGACCACAAAAATTCAAAGTATATATTCACTCAGAAGGAACTGAACATGAGGCAAAGAAGGTGGTTAGAATTGATCAAGGATTGTTAGATTGAGATTCACTATCATTCCGACAAAGCTAATGTGGTTGCCTATGTTCTTATCCGCAAGTCTCATGTCAATAACTTGACCATCATGCCTATGGAAGAGGAAGAACCGAATCTATACTTAGTTCCATATGGAGCTTTATACAATCTTGCTCTCATTCCCACAATCCGGTTTGAGATTATTGAAGCTCAAAAGAAGGACAAGGGTTTGTCTCACATATTCAATAGGATGGACAGCGGTGAGATGAAGTGCTTTAGGAGAGATGAGCATGGTGCTCTATGGTTCAAAAATCGAATCGTAGTGCCACGTGACATGGACCTTCAGAAGAAAATATTGGACGAAGCTCACTTGCCCAAATATTCCATTCATCCAGGCAGCAATAAAATGTATCAAGACTTGAAGACTATGTTTTGGTGGACATGGATGAAGTTGAGATTGCTAAGTACATATCCAAGTGTGATACGTGTCGCGAGTGAAGGCCGACCATATGAGGAAAGCGGGACAGCTGCAACAGCTGAATATTGCAGCATGGAAGTGGGAGGATGTGAGTATGGATTTCATCATCGGATTGCCACTCACATTCTGGAAGCATGATTCGACTTTGGTGATAGTCGACCGACTAACCAAATCAGCACACTTCATGCTGGTAAATGTCGGATTCAATGCCAAGAAATATGCGGAGTTGTACATATCAAGAATTGTGTGCCTACACAGCATTCCCTGCACGATTATTTCAGATCGAGGCTCGCTGTTTGTTTCATGTTTCTTGGAGCAGCTGCACGCCTCATTGGGTACTAAGCCGATTAGAAGCTCCGCCTATCACTCGCAGACCGATGGACAAACCGAGCGGGTGAACCAAGTACTTGAAGATATGTTATGAGCGTGTGCCATCCACCACGGTAAAAATTGGGATGATCATTTATCATTAGCGGAATTCTCGTAAAATAATGGTTATCATGCGAGTATCAAGATGGCACCATATGAAGCCCTCTATGGCCGAAAGTGTCGCACCCTACTGAATTGGTGCGAGTCCAGCGAAAGAGTGACTTTCGGTATTGATCTAGTCAATGAAGCCGAGGAACAAGTTTGGATCATTCAAGCGAACTTGAGAGCGGCTCAATCCCGATAGAAGAATTATGCGTACAAGCGGTGTCGCCTGCTGCAGTTCGATGTAAGGGATCACGTATACCTACGCGTGTCTCCGATGAAAGGAATTCACCGGTTCGGAGTAAAAGGAAAACTAGCTCCCCGGTTTATTGGTCCATTTGCTATCACAGAGAAGAGCGGACCTATGGCCTATCGATTGGAATTGCCGGCATCTCTCACTGGTATTCACAACATTTTCCATGTATCTCAGCTCTGGAAATGTCTCAAGTTCACAGCTGCATTCCACACTGATGAAATCGGCGAGTTGCAACCGGATCCCACATACGCCGAACATCCATTACAGAGAAGACCCGAACAACACGGAACTGCACGCTGTGGTCCTATAAAGTGCTATGGAGCAACCATACCGCTGAAGAAACGACATGAGAATCCGAAGAATATCACCACTCCAACTATCCGGATTTCTTATCGTCTCATATCCGGTAATTTCTCTCCTACTTTTGTTTCTTCATTGTAATCTTGGGACGAGATTCTTTTAAGGGGGGAGGAATCTAAAAACCCTAATTTTCATAATGCAAACTTCAGTTAGAATGACTATTTTTTTAAAAAATAAAAAGAAATAAAAAGAAAATGAGAAAAACAAAGTAATCGAAACTCCAAAAGTGGAAATTCAAAAAAATGAACTTAGCTACCGTTCAAATTAGTTTAACATGAAGATTTGAGTTGACCGTTGGTTTCCAAATATTTCAAATAGTCTCCCTGCAAACTTTCTTAATTTTTAAAGCAGGTTTGCTATTTAATTAAATGGCTACATTGAATTCCACTTAAATTCAAAATCAACTTTGACTTCAAACGAAACTTGGTCAAAACAATAATTCGAATTCAGAATAAAATTCTCCACATTAATTTATCCTCCCACAAATATCTAGAAATTTTTGGACTGAATTAGGTGGGAGAATTGACTGTCCAGTGAAGATGAGGATGAGCAACAGTGGGACCCACCTGTCATAGACTCTTCCTCTGTTTTCATTGTTGCTTCTGAGTGTGACACCACACGGCATGCAATTGCCACTGAGGTTCTTGCCTACCTGCTTGACTCAAGCTGCATACAGCAAGCCAATGGCTCCTTCTTATCTTCCTCCAAGCCCCAATGTCGAGCACTTCTCCTATGTTCAGTTCCCTGGCGCAGAAATTTATTTTCCGACAAGTTGCTCTCCTCCAAACTGCAATCCAGTGAGAACCAGTGAGTTTGATCAGATTTCTTCTGGCTCTACTCCTCCTCATGCTCGGGCGCATATCCCTGACAAATTTTTGTGCAATTTGAGGCCTTCCCAAAGCTTCAAAAAGTTAGACTGTGCCCGCCGTCCTCTGTTCCTCACGGCCGCGCCTCTGCTCCGCCGCAGAACCGAGGATACAAGCCTTATCTCACCCAGCCCGGTGAAGCAAAAAGGTTCGCGTATGCATATACTAGCTGCTGGTAAAATTTGAGCCCATGTCATTGACTGTAGCCTCCCATATTTTCCTTTCTTCCGACGAGCTTCATGTATAAACATAGTTAGGTCTTCAATAAAATTCGTTTTCTACGTGCAAGCAATCGTCATGCCCATGAGCTTTTACCTTCCTTAGGTCCAGGCGCACATTCTCTATCAAACCCCATCGAAAACCATTGATTGAACACATTGGATTATGAATATTTCCTAACCGCTGAGTTGAGCTCCCCACCTCACCGTTGAATTCGAGTTTGTCAAACTCTCCACCGCCTTTGAACCCTCATTCCTTAGTCTCCAGTGCACTAGAAACATTTTGGGGCAATTTCCCATTGAAATCATGCACCAGGAAAGAGCACCGACATCTCCTAAACCCTAACCACCGCCGCCCCCATAGAAACCCTTTCTCCGGCCACTTCTGATCTAATCCGACCTCCCCGTCATGTTTTTCATCGAATGTTGGGCCCTGGTGGCCAAATTTAGACGTAGAGAAGCAGGGGAGGGCCTGCCACCATGGGCACCACCGTGCGCCACCGTGCGTCGGCGAGGGCGCCGCCCAGCCCAGTGTTGAAGACAACCCGAGCTGGATCCTCTATGACTGTGTGATTGACTGTGGCCACGCGCTTCTATTCTGTGGCCCAGTGTGTCTTATTTCCATTGGCTGATTTAAATCTTGCGGGCCCTCTGTTTAGTTCAAACTTTCTTAATTTATTTTATTCCAGATTTCATCCAATTTTAGAAATTCAATATCTCCTAGAATACTTGTCCCAAAATTCCAAAATAAATTTTGTTAGAACCAGCATGATTTCATCTTTCAAGTTGTGCACTTTAATCTGTATGAAAATCCGTAGTTTGACCTCAATAATTCCATGAAAAAATGTTATTTTAATTAATTACTAACTCTCAATTCATTCAAAAATTTCCAAACTTGATCAGATCATTCCACATAATTCCCTTGAGTTCCAGTTAAAGTTTCATGTCTATTTGAGTTGATTCGAATATCCAAATCGTGCTTTTTCAATCTGTATGTACCTGAAAATTCCAAAATGTCCAGAAATTTTTCCAGCAAATGGTCCAAACTTGTAAATTCAATGTCTCTCAGTAGAATGCTTAGAAAATTAGGAAACCAATTTTGTGGAGTCACTCTTGACCTCCTATAAATAGCAAATTTTTGCCATGTTAAGGTCCTATATGGCCCATGAAAATTCTGGAAAGTGTTTAAGTACATTGAATTTTAGACAACAGAGACTTCCATGAACTGGGCCCAACTTTGGCCAGAACCTCACTCATAGTACCTAGCGTCCTCTGTAAAATTTCCATAACCAGTGGCTACTATTTAATATATTTAACTGTGTTTCCATTCAGCTATGTAATAATACCAATATTGATTCACTTGCATTATTCTTTGCATATCGAATAGTTGCCAAGCACGAGGAGACCATGGAGCCTCTAGAAGTCATCGAGCCAGAGACTAACTTTAATCCCGTCTTGCAGTCAGGCAAGCCCGGGTTTGCATTTAACAGCGTTTTAAAATTTTATTTGTATCACTTTATATGGGTTAGAATGTATTGTGTATTTGGTCTAGGTTTTCCAGGTGTTTACCACATGCATGACCAGAGAAACCATGAGAGCAGGGTAGATGTTTAAGTCCTCGATATGGCAATGCTATGCTTAATGTTATAGTTGCTTCGGTAGAAGTCAAGTAGTTGAAATCTACTCGCGCGTTCAGGAATTAGGTTCACACGGGATTGGTCGAGTGAGAGATTCATCATTTGGTTAAATATGGGACCGGGCATGGAGTAGGAGCAGCAGAACATAGGGGCCTGTGAGCTGTAGTTGTGCATGTGTTGGTCAAGGACCGATCCGTGTGTGACCCTGTTGAGCAAATTTGATTGTACCAAAGGCATACTGGATATATGGTATCCAGTAAACCGATGTAACTTGTCCACCTTAGCGTTGAGGCATACCCCACCGCCTTATAGGTGCGGGTTAAGAGCAGCAAGGTGTAAACCTGCCAGTGGGTATGTCGTACTCCGTGAGGGGCCTCCTGCTTGTAGCGATGGGACCGGTTTGGAATGTAGGTAGCAGGTGAAAAGTTGCCGCATAAAACATCAGTTGATTGTGCCTTTGGAGGTCTGGGTGTGGGTGTATGTTTCGTGCTATTCGGGTATCTCTGCAGGTGTATATCGATTCGAGTCGCCGTCCCTCTCGGTTATTGAGTACCGCTTGTTCACTAAGTCGTGATGTAGTTAATTATTTGGAGCTAAATATTATTGAATCATGCTTTATAGAATAATTATGTATTGATACTTGTATGTTTTGAACAGGTTGCTCACTAAATTTCAGATTCATGAAGCTTTAATTTGCTGCTAAAAGCTGAAAGTAAGGACTAACATGTAGGTGAGTCTTTTATTGCAAACGGCTGTCCTATATTATGTATATCCTTCATATAGAGTTCCATGCTTAGTGGAGATGGTTATGTCTTGCTGAGCCTTCATGCTCACAGTTGCTATTTTATGTTTTTGCTGCGGATGATGACATATATGATGAAGGGTTCACCGACGAGGCGTTGCGCCTATCAGGATATACAGGCGTGTGGGAACCCTGCACGTCACCGTGATGTAATTTGTGTGCTTCTAGTATGATTCCGTCCGCGAGCTGAACGGAATTACTTTTGCATAGCATAGGCTTGAGTGTCTAGAGCTCTGAATTTATCTTCCACTATAGTCTATTTTAATGTATATTATTTGTAAAAGACAAAGCTTGTATAACACTATGCTGTTTTATGTAATATGATTTACATTTTTCTGTGTGTTGTTGGGTGTCGCATCGCACGACACCACCCAATTGCTATTATTTAATATATTTAACCGTGTTTCCATTCAGCTATGTAATAATACCAATATTGATTCACTTGCATTATTCGTTGCATATCGAATAGTTGCCGAGCTCGAGGTGACCCTGGAGCCACTAGAAGTCATCAAGCCAGAGACTAACTTTAATCCCGTCTTGCAGCCAGGGAAGCCCAGGTTTGCATTTAACAGCGATTTGAAATTTTATTTGTATCACACTATATGGGTTAGAATGTATTGTGCATTTGGTCTAGGTTTTCTTGGTGTTTTCCACATACATGACCAGAGAAACCATAAAGACGGGTAGATGTCTAAGTCATCGATATGTCAATGCTATGCTTAATATTATAGTTGCTTCGGTAGAAGTCAAGTAGTTAGAATCTACTCACGAGTAGGAATTTGGTTCCACAGGATTGGTCGAGTGAGAGATTCATCATTTGGTTAAATATGGGACCGGGCATGGAGTAGGAGCAGCAGGACATAGGGGCCTGTGAGCTGTAGTTGTGCCTTTGTCGGTCAAGGACCCATCCGTGTGCGGCCCTGTTAAGCAAGTTTGAATGTACCGAAGCCATACTGGATCTATGGGACCCAGTAAACCGATGTAACTTGTCCACCTTAGCGTTGAGGCATACCCCACAGCCTTATAGGTGCGGGTTCAGAGCAGCAAGGTGTAAACCTGCCAGCGGGTATGTTGTACTCCGTGTGGGGCCTCCTGCTCGTAGCGGTGGAACCGTTTTGGCGTGTAGGTAGTGTGTGAAAGGTTGACGCATACAACATCAGTGGATTGTTCCTTTGGAGCTCTGAGTGTGGGTGTATGTGTCGTGCTACTCGGGTATCCCTGCAGGTTTATATCGATTCAAGTCGCTGTCCCTCTCGGTTATTGACTACCGCTTGTTCACTGAGTCGTGACGTAGTTAATTATTTGGAGATGAATATTATTGAATCATGCTTTATGGAATAATTATGTATTGATACTTGTATGTTTAGAACAGGTTGGACACTAAATTTCAGATTCATGAAGCTTTAATTTGCTGCTAAAAGCTGAAAGTAAGGACTAACATTTAGGCGAGTCTTTTATTGCAAATTGTTGTCCTATATTATGTATATCCTTTATATAGAGTTCCATGCTTAGTGCAAATGGTTAAGTCTTGCTGAGCCTTCATGCTCACGGTTGCTATTTTATGTTTTTGCTGCAGATGATGACGTATATAATGAAGGGTTCACCGAGGAGGCATTGCGCCCGTCGGGGTACACAGCCGTGTGGGAACCCGGCACATCACCGTGATATAATTTGTGTGCTACTAGTGTGATTTCGTTCGCGGGCTGAACGGAATGACTTTTGCATAGCTTAGGCTTGAGTGTCGAGAGCTATGAACTTATCTTCCGCCGTAGTGTATTTTAATGTATATTATTTGTAAAAGACAGCTTGTATAACACTATGTTGTTTTATGTAGTATGATTTACCTTTTTCTGTGTGTTGTTTGGTGTTGCATTGCACGGCACCACCCAATTGCGATTCCTGGAATGTCAGAACTCCGGTCCCCACACTAGACTTGTCTAAGAATCTTGATGACATGAATAGGACACTAGAGCGGTTTTGTAATGAGAATTAAAACCTGTACTTGCTGTTGAATTCCTCTAAATCATGTAATGATAAATCTAGTTTAGGTTTTGATTCCCATGCTCATTCTAAGGCACTTCCACCTAAAATTGTGATGTCATTAGGAATTGGTTTTATTTAAACAACTCCTAAAAAAGAAGTGGTTTTCAAATCTCCAGTAATGTTGTCTCATTTGATTTCGAAAAAAAAGGTTGCTTGCTCATCTAGATATGAACACAAAGTTAAATTTCATTTTACCTACTGTGGTAGAGATGGTCATGTCATAAATTTCATTGTACTAGCTAAACAACAGAAGAAGGAAAGAATGCAAGCTAGATCTCATAACTCTCATGCAAAATTTGCTGCACATGCTAAACCAAATGTGAGAAACATGCAACCTGCTGTTATGAGTCAAAAACAAGCAAAGTTTGCTCCTAAAGCTACTATTTTTAGTGCTACACATGTAACACCTCGTAGGTAAGTAGTTGGGTAAAAAAATACTCATACTTTGGCTTATAAATGTAGGACCGAAGAGAACATGAAAAGCTACCAGAGGGGGTGTGAATGGTAGATTTAAAACTTTTTCAGCGAAAGCAACAAAAACCCCTCGGTAGAAAATCAATCTGGTAAGAAATTGTGTGTGTGACTAATCTAAACGTGATCAATCATGAAAAAAACCAGTATAGATTGTGGAGAATCATGTAACGAAGGCATAAAGACAAGAATCATGAAAAACCATCGAGAAAAACTGGAGTTACGATCGAAAGGTCGAGCAAAGGTCAATCTGTTCTATCCGAAAAAAATCAGATCTGCAACACTACAAAGAAACTCGTGTAGATCCAAAACCACAAATCCAGTGACCGTTAAATTTCCACAGATGGTAGATAATTATGTTTTGGATACAACCAAAAAAGAATCACGTCGATTGGATCTGTAAAACTCGAGTTATGATAAAATCACCAAAGCAAGGTAGTGCTGTGCAGAAACTCGACGAGAAAAACTTGTCTGGAACATGTCGAACGAATGAGGCACAAAAGTTCCTTTATACTATGAATTTTGTTGATGTAACCACAAGAGGAACAGCCCCAAAGTCATCTACGATGAGCTCTTGCCTCCCTTGTTTATATAACCAGGCCTAAACCCAACTCAACTCAAACTAGAACTCTAATCCTACTCAATTCATGAATCAAAACTTTCCATAATTGATCAAGACTCTTCTATACATAGATAGAAGCAATCTTAAGACTTACAAACATCTTAGGAACGTTTCCCACATTCCTAAAACAACGAAACTCTGTGGCCCACATGAAATCTTATCGTAACCAACTCAAATCTTTGCATATTTGGGTCAAATCTGACTCACCCGCAGCCTGAGTCCATAACCTAGTAGGATGGACCTTTACGACCTATTCTTTATGTCCACATCTCTTCATCACGCCTTGGAACCATGTAGCCGCGTACATGAACTCCATGGACACGTGCAAACACCTTCCAACGACGTCCATGATACCTTTATATGCTATGTTCTTGATTCAAACATGTTGCGCAACCTCCAGATCAACTCAACCACAATTCCTCTCGAACTTGGTTGTTAAACCTCATCTTCTCCCAAAGACTAGTTCAACGAATCCCATCACCAGCCATGTCTTAAACTCAAGCAACACCTGCACATGAATAAGCAACCGATACTTCTGAGCACAAGTCCTCGACTTGACTCACGTTAGTTTCGAAACCACAACACCTTATGTGAGCACCTCACATAAGCATGTTGAAAACCATAGCAAAATGATATCAGCCATAACCACCAAAACACGGCAAAAACTTAGTAAAAGAATACTAAGCAAAATTTCCATAATCCAAAAGGCAAGTTTGAAACATTGCAAATTAAAAGCAGAACCACTGGGTTCAAGCACCGGACCTTCAACCGGAGCATACCAAAGCTAGCAGGACATAGCGTTGGAGCTTACCAAGTCAACCGAACCTAGCGCCGGAGCTTACCAAAGCTAGTCGGACCTATTGCCAGAGCTGACCAAAGCTAGTCGGACCTAACCAAAATAAGTCGGACCTAGCCAAAATAAGTCGAACCTAGACAAAGAAGTCAGGCCTAGCCAAAGTAAGCTAGACCTAGACAAAGCAAGTTGGATCTTACGTTGGACCTTGTCAGATCTACCCAAAGACCTATTGTTGGACCTAGAGTCGGACCTTGTTGAAAAAGGTGTTTTGGTGATATTCAAAACTTTTAGGTCTCACAATCTCCCCCTTGATGAATGCATTGACGACATCACTTAAAATCCGAACATTGGCTTATTCACATGAAAAGTTTTGAAAACAAAATTCTTCACCCCTATACATATTTCTCCCCCTTTGTAAATCAGAAATAAAAATGAGAAGAAAAACAAAAATTCTCCCCCTCAGAAAAATCGTGCCAAAACACTTGTGAATGTGTGCAATGTGTGATCAATTTCTCCCCCTTTGAAAATGTATTCAGCAAGGTTCAAAAGAGAAATTTCAAATGTTATAAGCATATTATAACATATAAACATAAAAAAATCTCATCCAAGTCATACTATCAAGTAACTTACAATATCACATCAATGAGATACATAAAGTAGTGTAAGCCATGCTAGAGATCAAGTGTAATTTTCAATTTAGGCAAGTCATGATTTCACAAACTTAACTATTTCAAAACATGAAAGCATGACACTTGTTGCTGCATTTTTATTTATTTTCAAAGCACAAATTCAGATCATATGACATTTGCAAGAGGTTATATGCCGCATCTTCCTTATTCTAACCAACCAGGCCAGGCCTATGTCATTTGACAATCAGAAGCTTAAGGACAAGGTTTTAGCCATACACAACTTCTTCCAAGTTCATATCTAAGTGCAATGATAAGCCATCACAAAAGAAGAAGTGTGATGCATGCATATTCTCTTGATGTTTTCTCAATTTATATTTGACCATGAAAGCTCAACATGTGGGTTGATTACTTGATTGATTAATTTCTCATTATCAAAAGCACTTGTGAGCATGCAACAAGTTCAAAACAGCAAGAATGTTCAATCATGACCAGATTTAGTGTAAGTATTTATTCCAATTACTAGTCATGGCAAAAATGACAAAATGTATAACATGAGTAACGTAGTAAGAACTTTCAGTATGTAAAAGGAATCACAAAGTCATTAACGTATGAAGTACTATGCTCATATTACTTTTAAATTTAGATCCACACATAGACTTCCCAAGTTTCAAAACTCCCCCTCAATTTAAGCCATGAGGATGCATAACCCATATTTCACTATGAATGAAACAAAAACAAGTGAAATCCAAAGGTTTTGTAAAAATGTCAGTCGATTGTTATTCAGTATCTACATGGTGAAGCACAATGTTTCCGTTTTCAACATTATCATGAAGAAAGTGATACCTAATGTCAATTTGCTTTGTTCTCAAATGTTGCACAGGATTTTTAGCAATGCAAATGGCACAAGTGTTATCACAGAACAGTGGAACACTGTCTAGAGAAATCCCATAGTCCTTCAGTGTTTGAACAATCCAAATAATTTGTGAGCAAGCGCTAGCAGCAGCTACACATTGAGATTCGGCTGTGGATTGTGCAACTGAGTTTTGTTTTCTAGAGGACCAAGCAACAAGAGAATTACCAAGAAAATGACAAGCACCCGAAGTACTTTTCCAATCAATCCTACAACCCCCAAAATCAGCATCTGAAAAAGCTTTCAAAGTAATAGTTGAAGAAGAAGGAAGAAAAATGCCAAATTCTTGAGTTCCATGTAAGTACCTTAGAATTCTTTTGATGGCTTGACGATGTTAAGCACGTGGGGAAGCTTGAAATCATGCACAAATACATATATTGAATTGAATGTCCAGTCTTGATGTCGTGTGGTACAAAAGTGATCCGATCATGCTTCTATATTCTTTCTGATCCATGGGTTCACCATCTTCATCAAGTCATGTGTCATTGTTGTACCCATCGGTGTATGAAGAGGCTTGCTTTTGTCCATGTTGAAGTGCTTAAGACTGTCTCTTGTATATTTTTTTTTGATGCACAAAGCTACCTTCATTGATTTGCTTGATTTGCGGCCCCAAAAAGTATGTGAGTTCTCCCATCATACTCATCTAGAATTCATAACTCACCGTAGCTGAAAACTTGGACACAACATCATGAGAAGCCCAACCAAATATAATATCATCAACATACACTTGAATGAATAATGAGTCATTGTCATGCTTAAGTAAAAAAATGAGTTTTATCAACCATGCCCATGGTAAACCCATTTTCAAGTAAAAATGTTTTAAACCTATCATACCATGCTCTGGGGGCTTGTTTGAGATCGTACAAGGCTTTGGACAGTTTGTAAACATGATTAGGAAAATCTTGATTTTCAAAACCCGGTGGTTGCTTGACATAAACCTCCTCATTTATGTAGCCATTAAGAAAGGCACTTTTAAAATCCATTTGATATAAATTGAAACTTTAGATGTAGCAAAAGCTAACAAAATTCTTATGGCTTCTAATCTAGCAACAGGAGCAAAAGTTTCATCAAAATCTAGACCTTCAACTTGAGTGAAATCTTGAGCAAGAAATCTAGCCTTGTTCCTAATCACAACATCATCCTCACTTTGTTTATTTTTAAACACCCATTTAGTTCCGATTAGACAATGACCTTGAGGTGGAGGTACAAGTTTCCAAGGATTATTTCTTTCAAAAAAAATTAACTCTTCTTGCATGGCAATAATCCAAGATTCCTTAGTGAGTCCATGTGATATATATTTGGGTTCAAAAGAAGCAACAAAAGAAGAATGAGCATGAGAGTTTGGATCGCAAAACCTGGACCATGTGAATCGTTCGTGCAAGCTTCCAATGATTTGTTGTGGAGGATGACTTTTGAGGGCCCGGAGGGGAGTAGACACTTCACAAGCTTCTTCTTCTTCATATTCATCACAAATCGATGAGCTTGTGACTTGAGAATGATCTGGACCATAAATGGTGGTCGTCGGTACTGGTCGTGAATCAAAATCAGGAGCTAGAACAATATCATTGGCTGCTGAATTTTCGAGCAGCAGCACCACTTCTTCCTCATCTTCAATGAAAATATTCTCCCCCTGCAGATATGGATCCGGACCTGCAAAAACCTCACATGTCTCCACAATTTTGTTAGTGTCAAGTAAAAGCACACAGTAGCCTCTAGTATGAGATGGATAACCAAGAAACATGCCATCAAAAGATCTAGCTTCAAATTTATCAAGATTACCATGTTTCTTAACAAATCATTTGCAACCAAAGACCCTAAAGTGTGTGAAACTAGGCCTATGTCCAAACCGAAGCTCATATGGTGTTTTTCCTAGCTTAGCATGCAAGAAAACACGATTTGAAACAAAACAAGCGGTTGCAATTGCATCTTCCCAAAACTTTCTAGTCAAGCATAGTCCTAGCCATCTGAATTAAGGTTCTATTCTTTCACTCTACAACACCGTTTTGTTGAGGTACATATGGTGAATAAAATTGATGAACTATTCCTTTTTATGCACAAAAATGGTCAAAGGATTGATTTTAAAATTAAGTTCCATTATCACTTCTAATTGCACTTAAAGATCCTGGCTGATCAGTTGACAATCTAAGAAATAAAGTTCTAAAGTGACCAAGAGTATGTAGAATAGTCATCAACAATCACATGAATATGCCATTTACCTCCGAAGGATTGAACACGTGAAGGACCTACGGTGTCAAGATGCAAGAGTTGACCCGGTTCAATTGTCATAGTCATTGTGAGAGGAGCATGTGAACGTGCAACCATCTTAGCATGTATACAAGAAGAGCAAACAATTTATCTGTCCCCTCTGAGCTTAGGCAACCCAGTATGCGATCAAAAGCACTAACACGCGTGAGATGATCAAAGCCGTGACAAAGTCTATGATGCCAAAATTGTATGTCTTTTGAATCATTAGCAACTAGACACCTATGCTTAGAGGAAGAAATATCAAAATCAGCTTTAAAAACTCTTCCAAATTGAGACATGTTAAAAATAAGCTCACTATTTGAACCTACAACTTTGTAGCAACTTTTATTGAAAATAATTTCATGATTTTCATCTAGCAATTGTGAAACAGAAAGCAAGTTGTATTTCAAATTTTTGACAAGTGCCACATCCTTTAATGTGTAGTGATCATTTACTCTAACCGAACCCTTAGCAATTATAGGAGTTGAAGAATTATCAGCAAAAGTAACATTCTTTATACGTGACACAAAAGAGAGGGAGGAGAACCATTCTTTATTACTGGTCATGTTGCGTGAGCAACCTGAATCCACAATTCAAATGTTCTCCTTCCTCAAGCGTGTAACCTACATAGCAGCACAATACGTTGATGACTCAATACTTGGGTTAGTCAAAAGGCATCTAGGAATCCAATACTGAGTCACACGACGTCCAGCAGGAATAACACACGAAAACTCAGATATGATAACAGAATTATGAGTCAAGGTTGGAGATTTTTGTTCTTAACTACTGACCTATGAGGTGTTACTTGTGCAGCACAAAAATTAGTAGTCCTGGAGGCAAAAAACAGAAGGTTCGGAGGTTAAAACGGATGCTCTAGTCGTAAAAACTGAAGCCCCGGAGGTATACTTTGAATGTTTTCAACTCCTAACAGCAGGTTGCATGTTCTTGATATTCGGATTAGTATGTACAACAAATTTTGCATGAGAGTTATATGATCTAGCTTGCATTCTTTCCTTTTTATGTTGTTTAGCTAGTCTATAACAAAAATCTATGACATGACCATCTCTACCACAATAGGTACAATGAAATTTAACTTGTGTTCATGTCTAGATGAGCATGCAATATGTTTATTTGAACCGGAATGAGACAACACTCTTGCAGATTTGAAAACCACTTCTTTTTGTTTAGGAACTATTTGAATCAAACCACATCCTAATGACTTTACAATTTTAGGTGGATGTGCCTTAGCATGAGCATGAGAATCAAAACCTAAACTAGTTTCATCATTGCAAGACTTGAAAGAATTCAGCAGCAAGTTTATGTTCTTATTCCCATTACAAAGCTGCTCTAGTGTCCTATTCATGTCATCAAGTTTCTTAGACAAGTCTAAGCAGTTTTCACATGAAGTTTTTCATTTTGGTTTGCAACTGGAACAATATTTAACTTCATGAGAAAGTAAAGCATTGTTCAAAACAGAAAATTCATTTATAGCGTCATGTAGCTTCTTGTTAAGATCACCACAAGTAGAAAAATGCAAATAAATTGTAGAACAGCTAGCATCTTTTAGGTTTTTATCATTAAGTGCAGCAAGCTTTTTGTTCTTTTCAATCCGTAACTCAAGTTTATCAAAAGTGGAGGAGTGTGCATCTCTTATGGAGGACAATTGTTCATGTATTAAATCGCAGGAGGAACAAGAAGCATCACGAGGAATCAAGGTTCTTAAACGATTAATTTCAGATTCTAGTGACTAAATTTTAACAGTGTTGTCCCTAAGTTTTTTGTCCATATCTTAACAATAACAGTAGCACTGGAAATAGCATCACACATTTCATCACAAGTAGGAGATACCTCTTCGTTGTCACTGTTGTGTTCTGCATCCTCCATACTTGATCTTGATTTGACCGCCATGAAGCACAAGTTTGCCAGATCATCTCCGTCTTCGTCACTTCTAATGTCTTCGTCACTCGAGCCAAGTTCTTGAAATGCGGTGATGAAATTGTTTATCAGTTTGTGTCCCGTAAAATCATTCTTTTTCTTGTATGTGTTGCCAGAAGAGAACTTGACTTTATTCTGCTTTTCATCACGAGTAGAAGGACCTAAAAGGTTAGGGCAATCTGTACGAAAGTGTTCGGTCTTACCACATTCAAAGTATCGTTGAGGTCTGGAGCTTCCTCTCCTTCTAGTTCTCACATTTTGCAATGCTTTTGAGAACCGAGTAGAGATGAGTGCTAGATCCCGTTCTGGAAATTCTTCAATCTGTTCCAGGGTTAGTGAAGACAGCAAAGCAAGTGTATTGCTAGATGAAGATTGGCCTGGGATAGGCTTATCACATTGAGAAACAAATGCAAGAGACTTGTTGGGGTTCTTACAGGATATAATGTCAATTTCATGAGATTTTAACTTAGAATAAAGCACATGTAATGTAAGTGTACTCATGATAGTGGATTCACGAATAGATGATACTTTCATCTCCCAGATTGACATGTCTAATGCACTTAATAATTGCCTAGCATTCTCAGCATCTGAAAAGTTGACATTAACACTATACAAGTTGCTGAGAATTTTGTTAAAGCGAGCAAATAATTCTTCAATTGACTCACCTGGTTGCATCTCAAACCGCATATATTCTTTCTTGAACATATCCTGCCTTACCTCCTTGATCGTGTTGGATCCTTCGTGGTACTCAAAAAGTGCTCTCCACACATCGTACATCGATCGGAGGTGTGATACACGGTCGAAGTCACTCTGAGTTAGTCCTTGGTTTACCAAGTTCTGGGTTTTCTTATTGTTGTCAACATCTCTGAAGTTTGTAGCCGTGACTTGATCGTTCAGCGGCACGTCGTAAGGCTTGTACACCTTTTCCCATATAGCGAATCCTTGCACCTGGATAAAAGCTTCCATGCATGCCTTCGAAACCTGAAAATCAATACCACTAAAGACACAAGGATTCACAGAGTATTTCTCCATGATGATTAGTCAAAAACACGTGCAAATCACAAAGATTAGAGCACCGTTGCTCTAATACCAATTGTAGGATAGAAGAGCACGTGAAAAGCTACCAAAGGGGGTGGATGGTAGATTTAAAACTTTTTCAGTGGAAGCAACAAAAACCCCTGGGTACAAAATCAAGTCACGAAGACACAAAAACAAGAATCACGAAAAACCATCTAGAAAAACTCAAGTTACGATCGAAAGATCGAGCAAAGGTCAATCTGTTCTAGCCAAGAAAAATCAAATTTGCAACACTGCAAAGAAACACGTGTAGATCCGAAACCACAAATCCAATGTCCGTAAAATTTTCACAGATGGTAGATAATCAAGTTGTGAATACATCCCAAAACGAATCATGTCAATTGGATCTGTAAAACTTGAGTTATGATAAAACAACCAAATCAAGGTAGTTAGTGCTGTGCAGAAACTCGAGGAGAAAAACTTGTCTGGAACAAGTCGGATGAACGAGGCACAAAAGTTCCTTTAAACTACCAATTTTATTTATCAAACCACAAGAGGAACAGCCCAAAAGTCTTCTACCTTGAACTCTGGCTTCCCTTGTTTATATAACCAGTCCGAAAGCCAACTCAACACAAACAAGGAATCTAATCCTACTCAATTCACGAATGGAAACATTCCATAACTGCTCAAGACTCTTCTATATGCAGATAGAAGCAATCTTAAGACTTCCAAACACCTTAGTAATGTATCCCACATTCCTAAAACAACCCAACTTTGTGACCCACATGAAATCCTATCATAACCAACTCAAATTTTTCTATATTTGAGTCAAACCCAACTCAGCCGCAACCTCTGTCCATAACCTAGTAGGTTGGACCTTTCCGACCATTTCTTTACGTCCACATCTCTTCATCACGCCTAGGAACCATGTAGCCACGTCCATGCACTCCTTGGACACATGCAAACACCTTCCAATGACATTCATGATACCTTCATATGCATTGTTCTTGACTCCAACATGTTGCGCAACCTCCGGATCAACTCAACCACAATTCCTCCCGAACTTGGTTGTTGAACCTCATCTTCTCCCTAAGACTAGTTCAATGGATTGCGTCACGAGCCATGTCTTTAACTCAAGCAACACCTGCACATGAATAAACAACCGATACTTCCGAGCACAAGTCCTCCACTTGACTCATGTTAGTTCCGAAACCACAACACCTTATGTGAGCACCTCCCATGAGCATGTTGCAAAACATATCAAAATGATATCAACCATAACTACCAAAACACACAAAAAACATAGTAAAATAATACTAAGCAAACTTTCCATAATCCAAAAAGCAAGTTCGAAACATTGCAAATTAAAAGCAGAACAACTGGGTTCAAGCACTGGACCTTGCCAAAGCTAACCGGACCTTGAACTAGAGCTTACCAAAGATAGCAGGACCTAGCGCCAGAGCTTACCAAAGCCAACTGGACCTAGCGCCAGAGCTTACCAAAGTTAGTCAGACCTAGAACCGAAGTTGATCAAATCTAGTCGGACCTAGCGACACCAAGTCGGACCTAACCAAAATATGTCGAACCTAGCCAAAATAAGTCGAACCTAGACAAAGAAGTCGAACCTAGCCAAAGTAAGTCGTACCTAGACAAAGCAAGTCAGACCTTACGTCAGACTTTGCCGGAGCTACCCAAAACAAGATAGACCTATTGTCGGACCCAGAGTCAGACCTTGTTGAAAAAGGTGTTTTGGTGATATTCAAAAGTTTTATCGCCAAAGCCAATGTATTCAACACGCATAGGTCTCATAATAAACCTAATGTTTTATCTCAGCTTTCACGTGTTATTCCTACTGGACATCGTGTGACTCAATGCTGGATTCTTAAATTCCTTTTGACTAACCCCAATCTTGAGTCATCGACGTATTGTGCTTCTATGTAGGTTACACGCTTGAGGAAGGAGAACATTCCGATTGAGGATTCAAGTTGCGCACGACACATGACCAGTAACAAAGATTTGTTCTCCCCCTCTCTTTTGTGTCATGTGTAGCGAATGTTACTTTTGCCGATAATTCTTCAACTCTAATAATTGCTAAGTGTTTGGTTAGAGTAAATAATCACTACACTTTAAAGGATGTGGTGCTTGTTAAAAAATTGAAATACAACTTGCTTTCTGTTTCACAATTGCTAGATGAAAATCTGGAAATTATTTGCACTACAAATTGCTGCAAGGTTGTAGATTCAAATAGTGAGATCTTTTTTAACATGTCTCGGTTTGGAAGACTTTTTAAAGATTATTTTGATATGTCATCCTCTAAGCATAGGTGTCTAGTTGATAATGATTCGAAAGACATATATTTTTTGCATTGTATACTTGGTCACGTAGTCTTTGACCATCTCACGCGTGTTAGTACTCTTGATCACATACGTGGGCTGCCTAAGCTTAACGGGGACAAACAAATTGTGTGTTCTTATTTTAGACATGCTAAGATGGTTGCAGGTTCACATGCTCCTCTCACACTGACCATGACAACTGAACCAGGACAACTTTTGCACCTTGACACCGTAGATCCTTCACATGTTCAATCTTTTGGAGGTAAATGGTATGTTCTTGTGATTGTTGATGATTATTCTAGGTACGCTTGGGTTTACTTTATGGCATCTAAGAATGAAGCTTTTAGTCACTATAGAACTTTATTTCTTAGATTATCAATTTATCACCTAGGATCTTTAAAAAAATAGAAGTGATAATGGAACATAATTTAAAAAAAATCGTTTGATCATTTTTGTGCTGAAAATGGAATAGACCATCAATTTCCTTCACCCGATGTACCTGTCGTAGAGAGAAAGAACAGAACCTTAGTTGAAATGACTAAGACTATGCTTGATGAATCAAACTCCTAGGAAAGTTTGGGTTGATGCAATTGCAACCTCTTGTTATGTCTCAAATCGTGTTTTCTTGGGTGCTAAGCTAAGAAAAACACCATATGAACTTCGGTTTGGACATAGGCCTAGTGTCTTTGTTATGAAACATGGTAATCTTGACAAATTTGAACCTAGATATGTTGATGGCGTGTTTCTTGGTTATCCATCCCATACTAGAGGCTACCGTGTGCTTTTACTTTACACTAACAAAATTGTGGAGACTTGTGAGGTCTCATTTGATGAAGCTAGCCCAAGTACTAGCTCTAATATTGTAGGTCTAGATCCTTATTCGCAGAGGGAGAGTATTTTCATCATGGAAGACGAAGAAGTGGTACTGCTGCCCGAAAATTCTGATGCAAATGATGTTGATCACGCTACTGATTTTGCACCCCAACCAGCACCAACAACTACTGCAACTGGTACAGATCGTCCTCAAGCCACAAGTTCTTCAATCTGTGATGAACATGAAGAAGAAGGAGCTTGTAAAGTGTCTACTCACCTCCGCGTTCTCAAAAGTCACCCTCGACAGCAAATCATTGGAAGCTTGCACAAACGAGTCACACGGTCCAGGTTTTTCGATCCAAAATCTCACATTCATTCTGCTTTTGTTTCTTCTTTTGCACCCAATGATATATCACATGCACTCACTAATGAATCTTGGTTTATTGTCATGCAAGAAGAGTTAGAAATTTTTGAAACAAATAATGTTTGGAAACTTGTACCTCCACCTCAAGGTCTCACTTTAATTGGAACTAAATGGGTGTTTAAAAATAAACAAAGTGAGGATAAGGATGTGATTAGGAACAAGGATAGGTTGGTTGATCAAGGTTTCACTCAAGTTGAATGTCAAGATTTTGATGAAACTTTTGCTCCTGTTGCTAGATTAGAAGCCATAAGAATTTTTTAGCTTTTGCTACATCTAAAGGATTCAAGTTATATCAAATGGATGTTAAAAGTTCTTTTATTAATGGCTACATTGATGAGAAGGTTTATGTCAAGCAAACACTGAATTTTGAAAATCCAAATTTTCCTAGTCATGTTTAAAAACTGTCCAAAGCATTGTACGGTCTCAAACAAGCCCCTAGAGCATGGTATGGTAGGTTAAAAACATTCTTACATGGTAAGGCGGTTTACCATGGGCAAGGTTGATAAAACTCTTTTTGTGCTTAAGCATGGCAATGACTCATTGTTCGTTCAAGTGTATGAGGATGATATTATCTTTGGTTGTGCTTCTCATGATCTTGTGTCCAAGTTTTCAGCTATGATGAGTTCAGAATTTTAGATGAGTATGATGGGAGAACTCACATACTTTTCGGGGCTGCAAATCAAGCAAACCAAGAAGGGTACTGTCGGTACCCTGCGTACCGGATACCCCTTGGAACTGCAAAGAGTGCAAAGGAACTCCACCTATCTAAGTCAATACCTCCGAAGGCCCCAGGTGTCACTCGTAACCGGACGTGCATCCCTCCTATGGTTAGTCCCAGTGCCACCACGTGTATCATAAAACCGGAGCTACAATCCCTACATGGGAATGCTCCGGCTAGATACCTGTGTGGCACCCCCGGACCCGACCCCCGACAGAGGGAAGCTATGGTACCGACACGTGTACAACAACACCAGACCTACTCGTCCTAGACGGTAAGCTCCGGAGATGCCACGCGTCCAACCGCCAGACCTTCAACCTCAACAGGCAAATTGATGAACCTCCAACGGCTCGGACCTTCAAGGGACATTAAAGACATCAAGACCTGATTATGTGTCATTAATGCTATCTTAATGACACACGATCTGATGAGCCTTAATACCAGTAATGCCACCATTAAGGGGCGTTATGACGCTATTAAGGGGAATTAAGCACAATAACTGTGTATTAAGCATAAGTAACGGCCAGGGCCACATGTCGGGCCAGGCTAACGATGTAACGGTCAGCCCTTGTATTATAAAAGGATTGGCCGAGCGATACACAGAGGGAACTTTTTTGGCCTCTCTCTGGCTCACGCTCTCATACACCCAATACAACAACAACAACACACCCGTGGAGTAGGGTACTATGCTCAGGCGGCCCAAACCACGTAAATCCTCGTGTCAGCTCACCATCTTGTTCAGAATTTCCATGCGCCCCAACCGAACTAAGAAACTCCGCGGGCTACTAACAGTATTACCGAGAGAATTGCTGGAACTAGACTCCGACAGTTGGCGCGCCAGGTAGGGCGCTTGAGATTCAAAGATGGTGAATTCTGCTGCTGGATCATCCAACGGTAACCATGTTAACTGACCTACTGGAGGCAATCCCTCCAACATGTAGCAGCCAGCAGGTGCTGTGGCTCCAGTAGGAGTCATGCCACCACCGCCACCGTTCGCTACGGTGAATCAAGCTGGACAGCAAGATGGGGCGTCCGCGTCGATCACTGCATTGGCAAACAACAACCCCTAACACGCGCTTAATGCTGTGCGTGCCCTTCTCCAACATCCACCGCCTCCTGGAGCACCCCAGGGTGCGATGGAACGGTGGGGAGCTGTTGTGGATTATCTGGTTGCAGCAGTAGTCGATCACATCAGCAATCAAGGTCCTCCCCCTCGGGGCGGGCCCCATCACAACATCGGACCTTGTCAGGTAGACTTGGTCCGCAAGCTTCGCAGCACTAGAGGCGTGATGCATCTCAACAGGCGATGTCGCTACCTTCCAAGGCGCGACATACTCAAACAATAACAAGGCTTTCGACTCATGACCTCCGGGCGGAGCTTGATCGTCGTTACCGACAACAGGGCGGACGCGTCCACATCGACAGTGCTCGCGAGAGGCGAGAGGCTCGGGACAGTCCTGCTATTGAGGGAGTAGGAGGAGGCTATTCTGCTTTGACCATGAACCTAAGCATGGTCAGTTGACCGCAGAAGTTTCGGCCTCACCTGCCGGAGAAATTTGACAGGACAGTCAATCCTGCCGAATTTCTTCAAATCTACTCCACCGCTCTCCTTGCGGCTGGGGGAAATGAGGTCGTGATGGCCAATTATTTTTCCGTGGCTTTGATTGGGACTGCCAGGTCTTGGTTCATGAGCCTGCAACCTAACTCCATCAATAGTTGGATGGAGTTCTGCCAACAGTTCACCGCCAATTTTGGGAGCTCATACACCCGACCAGGCACAGATTGGATCTTTTTGCTGTCAAGCAAAAAGGGGGAGAGTCCTTACGATCTTTCATCCAGAGGTTCTCCTAGGTACGAAATATCATTCCTTCTATCTCAAGCGCTTATGTTATTGTAGCATTCAGAAAGGGCGTTCGAGACAAGAAAATGCTGGAGAAGCTGGCGACCAAGGAAGTCACTAGCGTCACGAAACTCTTCAGCTTGGCAGACAAGGGTGCCAAGGCTATGGAAGGCCATGAAATGCACTCCAAACCATCTCCGGAGGACAACAAAAAGTCCTCCAGAAGTGAAGCCATTACCTTCGGGAGTGGCAAAAAGAAGAAAAAGTCCAAAGGCAAGAAGAAGCCATCGGCTGGCACACCTATTGCCGCTGCTGCCGCAGCTCCGGGTGGCCGGGGGCCATGCCCACGGAAACAACCTCGGCCATCGTCTAAAGACGGTGGCAGATCCAAGATGTGGTGACCCATACACAAGACAGACAGGCAAAACTTGGAAAACTGCCGAGAGGTCCAGAACCTCGCTGAGCGCTATAACAAGCACCGGGAAGAAGCTCCTTTCCATCAAAGGGAAGGAAAACAAAAAGTCGACAAAGCTCCAGTTTAAGAGGAGTTAGGCTTTCAGGACCCCAAAAAGGTCTTGAAGGTTGTTTACACCTCCTTTGATGACAACTCTGACGTCTCCGACGATGAGCGTCAAAAGACCATGAACACCATCTTTGGTGGTTCGTGGGACATCACCTCCAGCCGTGTCCTCAAGACAATACGGCGGGACATGGCCTTGATAGCGCCCACCGCCAGGGTGGAGACTCATCTGAAGTGGATGGATACTGCCATCACCTTCGATGCTTCGAACTGCCCTCAGAACATGATCGGATCTGGCCAACTTCCATTAATGGTATCTCCGACCATCAATAACATCCACCTCCACCATACAATGGTGGACGGAGGTTCGGGGCTGAACCTCATAAGCTTCAAAGCCTTCGTCAAGCTTCAGCTCCGACCTTCAGATATTCGCCTCTCCCGACCTTTCTCTGGAGTAGGTCCGGGGGCCATAACTCCACTCGGTGCCATTACTCTCCCGGTGACCTTCGGAACTCGGGAGAATTACAGGACTGGGCAGTTGGTCATCGACGTGGCGCAGATCAACTTGCCATTCAACACCATTTGGGCAGGCCAGCATTATAAAAATTCATGGCTGCTACTCATTATGGCTACTTGTTGTTGAAGATGCCAACACCCTTAGGCGTTCTCCGGATACGCAGAGATCGCATCGCCAGAGTTACTGCTCTGGAAGAACTCCACGCGCTTGCTATAGTGTAGGAGGAAGAATCCAGAAAGGAGCAAGCTCTGAAGCCCCCGAGCATTCGTCATCAATGCTCAACCTCTGCACCTCGTGTGCAACCGAGTGGCGTCACCGACATTCCCCTCAAAGTCATCCAAATTGGTTCCGACGCTGCTCAGACCACTCGTATATCGGGAGGTCTGAATGACAAATAGGAACTCACGCTCATCACTTTCCTCCGGGCTAATGTCGACGTGTTGGCCTGGCAACCGTCACAAATGTCTAGGATCCCTAGGGAAGTGATTGAGCACAATCTGAAGATTTATCCTGACACTCGGCCTGTACATCAAAAGGCTCGGAAGCAATCAGTAGAGCGACAAAACTTCATACGTCAAGAAGTGAAGAAGTTGTTCGAAGCTCGATTCATCCGAGAAGTCTTGCACCCAAAATGGCTGGCAAACCCAGTCATTGTACCTAAGGCCGGCGGGAAGCTTTGGATGTGTATCGACTACACAACACAAAATAAGGCATGCCCAAAGGATCCATTTCCACTACCTAGAATAGATCAGATAGTGGATTCCACCTCCGGGTGTGAATTACTATGTTTCCTAGACGCATATTCTGGGTATCATCGAATCAGAATGTCCAAGGAAGATGAAGAGCATACCGCCTTCATCACAGTAGATGGGTTATACTGTTACACTACCATGCCATTCGGTCTCAAAAACGCTGCTTCAATGATTGTGCGAGCTATGTACAAAACTTTTGAAGAGCTTATTAGAGATGTAGTGGAAGTGTACGTCGATGACATCATCATCAAGATCAAGAACAAGGAGTCATTTCTTGACACCTTGCAAGCTGTCTTAGACAAGTTGAGCATCACATGCACAAAGCTGAACCCAGACAAGTGTGTCTTCGGGGTTAGCTCCGGAAAGCTTCTTGGATTCTTGGTGAACCACCGAGGAATAGAGGCTAATCCGGCGAAGATTAAAGCTATTGAAGACATGCGGCCACCAGCTCGCATCAAGGATGTCCAGAAGCTGACTGGGTATCTAGCTGCCCTCAGTCGGTTCATATCAAGACTAGCGGAATGGGTGCTACCCTTCTTCAAACTATTGAGGAAGTTCGGACCATTCCAATGGTCTGAAGAAGCAGAAAAGGCATTTCAAGAACTGAAGCAGCTCCTCACCACTCTACCATTTATGCTAGCTCCAAATCCTGGTGAGCCACTTCTGCTTTACATTTCAGCAACTGACGAAGTTGTCAGCATGGTCCTGGTTGCGGAAAGACCAGAACCATCTCCAGTTCAGGAATCCAGACCCCTCCGGGAAGGTCCGGAGCTACCTGAAGGCGAGTTTGGGTCCCAGCCCATAGACCAGGATACTCGAGGCGAGACGCCAAAGGATCAACCTCCTTCAAATGAAGGAGTTACTGTTGCTGAACAAGAAGATCCAAACTCCTCCGGGAAGGTCCGGGTCACTTCAGAAGAAGCTCTGAGTTCCTCTAGAAAGAACCTGGAGGTCCCCGAAAAAAGGTCCGAACCCCTCCGGGAGGGTCCGGGTTGATGAGGAGGAAGCTCCGGGCCCCTCTGGGACGGTCCGGATAGTCCAGCGCCCAGTGTACTTCATCAGTGAAGTACTCCATGACACCAAGACTCGGTACTTAGAGGTGCATAAGCTGCTCTACGCAGTTCTTATTGCCTCTAGGAAGCTTCGTCACTACTTCCAAGCTCACAAAATTTCAGTAGTAACCTCTTATCCACTGCGTGCAATCTTGCATAACCCCAACTCTATAAGGAACATTGCAAAGTGGGCAGCAGAATTGGCCGAATTCGATCTTGAATTCGTCCCAAGACAAGCGATCAAGAGTTAAGCATTGGCAGACTTTGTGGCGGAATGGACCCCCTCTCCATCAAATCCTGGGAGCCTTAGTGAGCAGAAACCAGAACCCAAGGTTCCGATCTTCATTGAGCCTCACTGGACTCTCTACTTCGATGGCTCCTTGCAGAAGCAGGGGGCCGGAGCTGGAATCCTTCTCCTTGCTCCGACCGAGGAGAAGGTCAAATACATTGTTCACCTTGACTTCAAGGCGACCAACAACATGGCGGAGTATGAAGCACTAATCTATGGGCTCAAGGTGGCACTATCATATGGTGTCAAGCAGTTGTTGGTAAAGCGTGATTCGTAGCTCGTTATAAAACAAGTCAAAGGTAAATGCTGCTGCAACAACCCCCAACTAGCTGCATATCTTCTTGAATTCCAGAAGCTTCAGAAGGCTTTCGAAGTCCTGGATCTTCGCCATGTCTAGCATCTCAACAACACTGAAGCTGGCGAACTCTCAATGAAAGCTTCAACCGGAGCTCCAGCTCCCAACGGAACCTACGTCCGGAGATTGTCAAGACCAACAGCTCATCCAGCCGAACTGAGGGAAGGGGGCGATACCGACACCTTGAAGCTGGCGGTCCCAATGGCCCTGTTACCATGGCGTCAATCAAGGGTCGTAGGTGTTACAGGAAGCTCCGAGCAACCCAACGCACAAGAGTCAGAAGCTCAAGTTAGCTCCGATGCATGGATCTCGGAGATCCGGAGCTACTGGAAAGACAACATCCTTCCAGAAGACATTGTATCTGCTGATCGGATAGTCAGATTGACTAAAAGAAACACACTGTTAGAAGGGGATCTCTACCGGCGTGGTGCCAACAACGTCCTATTGCGGTGAATTACAAGGGAATAAGGCCACGAGCTCCTTGCGGAAATCCATGGAGGCGAGTGTGGGAACCACGCGTCTTCCTGCACGTTGGTCGGTAAAGCCTTCCGGCATGGTTGGCCTACAACACTCCAGGATGCAACCGAGCTAGTGAAGAAATGTGAAGCATGTTAATTTCATTAAAAGAAAATTCACACACCAGCTCAACCTCTACAAATGATACCTCCAACATGGCCATTCGCCGTGTGGGGTATAGATATCTTTGGACCTTTACCAGGAGCCGTCGGAGGTTTCAAGTTACTGTATGTCGCCATCGACATGTTCACCAAGTGGCCGGAAGCAACTCCAGTTGTGACAATAAACAAGCAATCAACTATCAATTTCTTGCAGTCCATAGTATGCAGATTTGGAGTCCCAAACAAGATCATAACAGACAATGGGACCTAGTTCACAAGTTCTGCATTCCAAGGATATTGTGAAGACCTCGGCATTCAAGTCGGCTATGCTTCTATAGATCACCCGGCAAGCAATGGCCAAGTTGAGAGAGCAAATGCGGAAATACTAAAAGGACTCAAGACGTGCACATATGAGCGCCTAAAAAAACATGGAGCCAACTGAATTGAAGAGCTTCCACCCACCTTGTGGGGAAACAGGACAACTCCAAACTGGTCAACTGGAGAGACACCCTTCTTCCTGATGTACGAAGCTGAAGCAGTCCTTCCTCAGGAAATCACCTTGGGGTCGCTCCGGGTCCAGACCTTTGACGATGCCACGCAGGACCAGCTCCAGCGTGAAGACATTGACCTCGTTGCGATTGAAAGGGTTGTCACCACTGTCGATACCCTGGGAACCGTACACCCCTTGAGAGTACAAAGATCTAAAGGGAAAGTCATCTATTCAATTTGAAGACCTTCGGAGGCCCACATGTCAGACATAACCGGACCCGCTTCTCCAACATGGTTAGTCCCAGGGTCGCCACGTGTACTGTCAAACCGGAGCTACCACCCACAAGGGGGAAGCTCCGGGCTGTGTACCGAAATGGCACCCCCGGACCTAACCCCAGACCGAGGGAAGCTCTGGAACTGAAACGTTTTAGGTAGCTCCGGAGCTTTCTGTTCCCACAGTATGCTCCGGAGCTGCCACGTGTCCAACCGTCGAATCTTCAGCCTTTAACCTCTGGAAGACTCCACAACGGCTCCGGATCTTCAAAGGGGAATCAAGGGCTTCAAGACCCGATTAAGTGTCATTAATACTATATTAATGACACACGATCGGACGACCTTAATTACCAGTAACGGTGCTGTCAAAGCCCATTACCAGGTCATTAAAGGCAATTAAACGTGTTGAATGAGTATCAATATTAGTAACCGCCGGGGCCACATGTCGGGTCACGCTAACTTGTAACGGCCTGCCCTTGTACTATAAAAGGACAGGCCGATGACAGACTCTACACGTTCTACACACGCTCGACACAAGCTCATACAGCTAATACAACACCAACACACCCGTGGAGTAGGGTATTACGCTCAGGCGGCCCGAACCACATAAATCTCCGTGTCTCCTGTGCTATTTACAATTCACCTTCTTGAATCTCCGCGCGCCCACACCGAACATCAAACTCCTCTAACACTTTAGTAGTGTCGGGGGATCTGCCGGATCCAAACCACCGACAGTTGGCGCGCCAGGTAGGGGCGCCTGAGATTTCGAGAATGGTGAAATCAGCTGCTGGATCATCCAACGGTCATCCTGCTGTTCAAGCTGTTGGGGGCAATCCCTCCAATATGCATCCACCAGCAGGGGCCTCAGCGCCAGCAGCAGTCACACTGCCACCACCGCCGCCTCCACCAGCAAATCAAGCTGGGCAACGCGATGGTGCACCAGCGTCAGTCACTGCGTCGGGAAATCATGACTACCCAGAACACGCGCTCCATGCAGCACGTGCTCTTCTCCAACGCCCACCACCTCCGGATGCATCCCGGGATGCACTGGAGCAGTGGAGGGCTAATGTGGAACATTTGGTTGCAGCAGCAGCCGACCGCATCAGCAACCAGGGTCCTCCTCCTTCAGGACGGGCCCCATCGCAGTGACGGACCTTGTCTGGCAGACTTGGTACGCACGTTCCCAACAACAGGAGACGTGCTGCATCACAGCAGGTGACGTCGTTGCCCTCTGGGGCACGACGCACCCATACGGTACCAAGGCTTTCAACTCAAGACCTCCGGGCGGAGCTTGATCGCCGATACCGCCAATAGGACGGTCGAGTCCATATTGAGCGTGCTCGTGAATGACGAGAAGCTCAAGACATTCCCGCTCCTGAAGGAGTGGGAGGAGGATGCTCAGCCCTGGCCATGCATCTGCGTATGGTCAGGTGGCCACAGAATTTCCGACCTCACCTGCCGGAGAAGTTCGACGGGACCGTCAATCCTGTCGAATTTCTTCAGATTTACTCCACTGCTATCTTGGCAGCTGGAGCAAATGAGGCTGTAATGGCCAATTATTTCCCAGTGGCTTTAACTGGGACCGCCAGGTCCTGGTTTATGAGCCTTCCACCCAACTCCATCAACAGTTGGGAGGAGCTGTGCCGGCAGTTCACCGCCAACTTCGGGAGTTCATACACCCGACCAGGAACTGAACTGGACCTTTTTGCAGTCATTCAAAAAGGGGGAGAATCCCTGCGATCATTCATCTAGAGGTTCTCTCAGGTACGAAACACTATCCCTTCTATCTCTAGCGCCTCTGTCATTGTGGCATTCAGACAGGGTGTACGGGATAAGAAGATGCTGGAGAAACTGGCGATCATGGAGATCACCAGTGTCACGGAACTCTTCAGTTTGGCCGATAAATGTGCCAGAGCCGCGGAGGGCCGTGAGATGCACTCCATACCAACTCCGGAGGATCACAAGAAATCTTCCAAAGGAGAAGCCGCTACCTCTAGGAGTGGCAAGAAGAAGAATAAGACCAACGGCAAGAAGAAGCCGTCGGCCGGTACATCCAATGTTGCAGCTGCTGCAGCTCCGGGAGGACGGGGGCCATGCCCCGAGAAGCGACCTCGACCGTCTTCTGAAGACGGTGGCAAACCCAATGTGTGGTGTCCATTTCACAAAATGGGCAGCCACAGTTTGGAAGACTGCCGGGAGGTCCAAAACCTTGCCAAGCGCTACAACAAGCGCCGAGAAGAAGCTCCTTTCCGACAGAGGGAAGGAAAACAAAAATTCGACGAAGCTCTGGCTGAAGAGGAGTTAGGTTTTCAGGATCCCAAAAAGGTCCTGAAGGCCGTCTACACCTCCGTCGACGACGATTCCGACGTCTCTGACAACGAGCGTCGGAAGACCATGAACACCATCTTTGGTGGATCATGGGACATCACCTCTTGCCGCGTCATCAAGACTATGCATTGGGGCATGGCTGCTGTAGCTCCTACAGCCAGGGCGGAACCTCATCGGAAGTGGATGGACACAGCCATCACTTTTGATGCTTCGGACTGCCCTTGAAGCATGGTTGGAGCAGGTCAGCTGTGGGGACCGGAATCCACACATCCGAGGATCTCATTGGGTGGTGTCGTGCGATGCGACACCCAACAGTTTACAAGAATAGAACCAGAATAAAGTACAAGACCAAGTCTTTTATTTAATACACAGCGGAAGTTTTCACAATACTAGCGGATGTAAAGAAATATATACATACCATAGCTACACTCTCAGCACTAGCTATGCAAAAAGCAATGTTTTCCATGCCAGGGATACTTTGCACTAGCAACACTCAAACTATGGCGGCGTGCAGGGTTCCCACTCGGCTGTACACCCTGGAGGGGGTGTTGCCTCATCGTCAAACCCATCCTCAAAAGGGTAACCTGCAAAAACTCGTTAACTGCAAACGTGAGCTTAAGGCTCAGCAAGACTTAACCGTCTCACTAGACAGATGCACGGGGACACTAAACATAGGTAAGGAATAGCATAAATAACTTGCCTACAAGTGGATCCTTATAACCAAGTTTTAAGCAGCAAATGATATTCTCTGAGCACGACACATTATGGGCTCCACAATCAAACAAGAAACGCTTTACCGATGATATGACATGCCCAAAGCATATAATGCTATTACAGCTAAAGTATGGGGAAATTGTAAATCTTTAGTTATACTATCTCTAAACCAAACAAAGTTGCAAAGTAATTATAATTCAATATCATATGATTTTCCTGACTTCTTTAGTATTTACTACGTCACGACACAGTGAACAAGTGGTACTCTATTACTGCGAGGGACAATGATTGCAATCAGGATACACCCGGACAACACGACACATACGCACTTTCGGAAATGCCAGCGAGCACTTCGCGCAGTACCTACGTAGCACTTCAGTACTAGTCGTATATGGCAACCTTTCACAAGAAACTCAAATGCTGAGCCCGTCTCACCTCCGCAAACAGAAGGTCTCCGCACGGAACACCTCATGTGTCCGCTGACCGATTTACACCTTACTGTCCTCAACCCACCCCTATCGATGGTGAGTTAATGGGTCTCAACATCCCAATTATCAAGTTACATCAGTTTATTGGATTCCATATGTCCATTATATTGCCGGTACAATTCAAGCTTGTCCAGCGGGGCCGCATACGGACGGGCCTTAATCAACACAGGCAGGGCTATGTGACCGAGACTCAATTCTCGCCGCTTCCTATCCATTCCCTACCCGGTCTCAGTTTCATTATGTTAAGCCATGTTCTATTCAACCAATCCTGTGAGATACATCTCTCGCGAGTAGATTCCAACTACTCGACTTCTACCGGATCTCCTATGCATTAGCAAAGCAGTTACTACAGGTCGAACTGTAACTCGTGCCAAATAAACCCTGGGATTTTTGGTCATGCATGTGGATTATCAATCACCCTATACGTAATGCACATATCAATACTTATGACGTAAGGTGATAAAGACTGTAAAAATTCTGTAAAGCTTTTAAATGCAAACCGGGGCTTGCCTTGTTGCAGGTCAGGTTCTGAGTTAAAAATTGGAAGGTTCTCTTCCAAGGCTTCTGGCTCCTCCTCGACTTTGGTCACTATACGATATGCAGATAACATGGATATATAAATGACTTTGAAATTTATTTAGTTTAAGACCATAAATTAATTCATGGTGATCACTATATGACAGGGACCTTAATTGGCTTTGGAACTTCGATGGTAGATACTAGGGAATATGATCAAAGCTCTTGCAAAGAACAGGAGATGATCATAGCAGATTGTGGTCTCCGAAAGTATGGCAAGAAAATCAACTTCCAAAAATTTCCGAGAGGAAACTGTAGCTTGAACCTAGCTAACAGTTGATAATCAAGATGGAGGGAGTGGTTCTGGTCTTAGCAAAATTTGTTTCATAATTTTCTAAGCTGTGGGGAAAGAGTTGTTGTATTTCTGATTCGGTAGGAATTTCTGGATTTACTTTATGATTGAGTTTCTAGACATTAAACCAATATTTAGTTTGTAACTGATTTAGGACTAGTATAGTAGGTTAATTAAATCCAAGACTTTAACAGGAGCTAGGGTATGAGTAAAGGAAGACTCAGTAAAATTTTGGGACCTAATAAAGCAACCTAATAGCTGTGAAAATTCAATAACTGAAAAAGGAAATTGAATTATACAGAGAGTTAAACAGGTGCTATGGCTCCCAAATTTTGCCTGATAATCAAGAATAGGACAGTAAATTTTATGTGAATTTTGGGGATTTTTCCTGTGGATATCTTGTCTGGAAAAATTTCATTTGCATTAGGAAAGATTATTTTCTACAGAATTTAACTCTGAGTTTCACAGAACCTAATTGGTATTGACAGAAACTGGAGCTCGAGAGCTTTCGAACAAAATTTGTTTGAAGAATTTTGGAGTACCCAACAGAAAGTTATGGATTTTCTAAGTTGGAGCCTATTCTGGAATAATTTCCTAATTTGATTTAACTCGTGGGCCCCACTGTTTTAAAATGAACCAATAGTATTTAAACCACACGGGGGCCACAGATTTAAAGCGCGCAGCCACACTAGATCTCAGCCGCACCATGATCCCGCAGTGAATGGCAGGTGGGACCCGATGGGGTCATCGTCTACCTCGGGCCGGTGCTCGCGCGGAGCGGCACCCGCGACGGTGGCTCGCCGGCGAGCTCGCCGCCGGCCAATCCAACACACCAGATTCGCGGAAACTTGCCGCCTGGGGGTTTTTGGGGTCGCTGAGCACGATGGTGAGGTCAGTGGGTCTTGAAGCTCGCCGGAAAAGGTCGTGCGACGGCGGTGGCGGCGATGAGCGCTCGGGCAACATAGAACTCTCTATAGAGTAGCTCAAATCACTCGGGAATTGCTCCAAAACCTTTCTGGGATGATGGAGTTCAAGGATATGGGCGCAAGAGGGGAGTGAGTTGCCGGGAATCATGAGTTCGACGGTGAACCGAGGTTTTCTCACCGGCGGCGAGCAAAACTCGAAATTCAGAGCCGTTGCTTGATGATCCTTAAAGGTTTTTGCTCACACAGGAGCGCTAGGGCCTATAGACACTATCTCTAAGTAATTGCAAAGGATGATTGCTTGCCGAAAAGGAATTTGACATGAAATCATAGCTAGCTATCTACCCTCGGCCGTAGAGGAAACGAACAATAACTCGCTCAGGCTTCAACGATAAGGGAAACGGTTTGTACCATGAGCTAGAGTTTGATCAGGCGCACCTTTTTGCTCTTTGGAGCTAGGCTTGAAACGGCGCGGAACGGCGGCACGCCGCGGAGCAGTGGCGAGCGGCGGCGATGGCGCGCGGCGGAAGAATAGTGGCGAGGCAGTGGAGCTGTGATCGGGGCTGAGGATTAAAGGGGGCTTCGGCCGGCCTTTTATAGGGCCGCGGCGAGCAGGCAGGCAGCTCGCTGGAGCTGCATGCGCGCGCGCGGTGTCGAGCGGGGGCGCGGCGGTGCAGAGGTGTCGGGGTTGAGCTGATCCGTTTAAAAAGGGGAGCTGACATGTGGGGCCCACTGTCCAGTGATTCTCCCCACAGTTCAGTTACTAATTCATTTGAAAATAGAAGATCAACTCCAAAAATCATGAAATTTTGTGGAGATGGCAAATGAATTATTCTGAACACAATGGTGAACTCAATTCTTATGTTTAGAGAAGTTGGAGAAGAATTAAAAATTCAGATTTGAATTTGATTCAAATTTGCCAAGCACCTCAATAAAAATAGTAGATGAGTTTCTAAAATCTTGAAACTTTGTAAGCATGCTATTGAGGAATTTAGGAGCTCATGGAAAAATTTAGAGCCCTTAATTTGAATATTTGGTTTAGAGCTTATTAGGGCTTCATTGTGCATTGCTTACTAATCCTTATCCAAAAATTCTTATTCTTAAAAGGTGAATAGAATATAATTTGGATTCATGGTGAAGTCTAATACCCATGATAAAAGAATCTAACAAAGAGTGCAAGAAAAGTTTTGGATGGCATAGTTCATGTGTACCATTATATTGGAGATCCAAAATAGTTGATCACAAAACCCATATGAACTTAACATGCCATAAAAGTGGGGTTTTACATTCCTCCCCCCTTAAAAGAATCTCGTCCCGAGATTACAAAAGAAGGTAAAGGAAAAAGGATCTATCGAACATATGCCGCTAACAAGTCCGGATAGTTCGTTCTAAGATACTCCTCGCTTTCCCATGTGGCCTCTTCGGCACTGTGGTTGCTCCACAAGATCTTGTAGAAACGCAAGGTGCGGCTTCTTGTGGTGCGAGTCTTTTCATCGATGATCTGAGTCGGATGCTCGGAATAAGTCAGATCTGGTTGGAGAGCTTCCAAATCCTCCATGCGGATATCAGATGGAGCCTTAAGACATTTCCGCAATTGGGAAATGTGGAATACATTGTGGACTCCTGAAAGTGACGTTGGTAACTCCAATTGATATGCCACAGGTCCGTATCTTTCGATTACTGCGAATGGCCGAATAAAGTGGGGAGCTAGCTTCCCTTTTACCCCGAAGCGATGGATACCCTTCGTAGGGGATACCCAGAGATAAACTTGATCTCCAACTTCGAAGTGAAGAGGTCGACGTCGCCTGCCCGCGTAGCTCTTCTGTCGAGACTGAGCAGCTTTGAGATTCGCTTGAATAGTGCGAACTCGATCCTCGGCTTCATTTACTAAGTCGATGCCGTATACTGCCCGTTCACCTGATTCGCACTAGTTCAAGGGTGTGCGACACTTCCGGCCATAAAGAGCTTCATAAGGTGCCATCTAGATGCTAGCCTGGTAACCGTTGTTGTATGAAAACTCCGCCAAAGGTAGATGATCATCCCAGTTCTTGCCCTGGTGGATGGCACAGGCACGAAGCATGTCTTCTAGCACTTGATTCACCCGTTCAGTTTGTCCATCAGTCTGAGGATGATAGGCCGAGCTCCGAATTAACTTGGTTCCCAGTGCAGCGTGGAGATGCTCCCAGAATCGCGAAACAAATACAGCCCCACGATCTGAGACGATGGTGCGGGGTATTCCGTGGAGGCATACGATTCTGGCAATATATAACTCTGCGTATCTTGAGGAATGATAGTTGGTATTGACGGGAATGAAATGCACCCTCTTAGTCAGTCGGTCAACTATCACCCAAAATTGAGTCGTGCTTATGGAGAGTGGGAGGCAACCCAACAATGAAATCCATGCTGATATCCTCCCATTTCCAAGCTGGTATGCTTAAAGGTTGAAGCTGTCCTGCTGCTTTCATATGGTCGGCCTTCACTCGCCGGCACGTATCACACTCGGATACATATTTAGCTACTTCCCGCTTCATCCGAGTCCAACAGAACTTCTTTCTTAAATCTTGGTACATTTTGTTACTTCCCGGATGAATGGAATACTTGGATAAATGAGCTTCATCCAGTATCTTCCTCCGAAGTTCCATGTTTCGGGGTACCACTATACGATCGTTAAACCAGAGGGTACCTTCATCGTCACTTCGGAAGCATTTCATCTCCCCCTTCTCTATTCTTTGCTGAATATGTGTCATCCCCTTGTCCGCCTTCTGAGCTGCCATAATATCCTCCCTGATGGTAGGAATGAGAGCGAGATTGTAGAGCGCCCCGTATGGAACCAAGTAGAGACTCAGTTCTTCTTTTCTCTCCCTCGAGGTAATGGAAAGATTGTTGATATGGGACTTGCGGCTCAGAGCGTCTGCGACTACGTTCGCCTTGCCTGGATGGTAGTGGATCTCAATCTCATAATCCTTGATCAATTCTAACCATCGCCTTTGTCGCATATTCAAATCCTTCTGGGTGAAGATGTATTTCAAGCTTTTGTGGTCAGTGTAGAGGTGTACTAAATTACCCAGCAGATAATGCCTCCACATCTTCAATGCTAGCACCACAGCAGCCAGTTCAAGATCATGAGTCGGGTAGTGCTGCTCGTGGTTCCGAAGCTGTCGCGATCCATACGCGATCACTCTTCGCTCTTGCATTAACACACAACCTAAACCAATCCCAGATGCATCGCAATAGACATCAAATGCTTTGGTAGTGTCTGGTTGGGCTAAAACTGGTGCCGTTGTAAGGTGTTTCACCAATGCTTTGAAACCTGCCTCACATGCCTCAGTCCATACATATTTTTGTCCTTTCTTCAGAAGTTCTGTCATTGGTTTAGCTATTTTGGAGAAACTGGGTATAAACCTCCGGTAATATCCTGCTAAACCCAGGAAACTTCGGACTTCATGTACAGACTTTGGAGACTCCCATTTGAGGACTTGCTTGATCTTGCTTGGATCAACTGCAATACCTTCTGCTGAAATGATGTGCCCTAAAAATGGCACCTGGTTGATCCAGAATTCACACTTGCTGAACTTAGCATACAACTGATGGTCCCGTAATCGCTGAAGCACAATATGCAAGTGTTGAGCATGTTCTTCTTCGGATTTTGAATACACAAGTATGTCGTCAATGAAGACCACGACGAACTTGTACAATTCCGGCATGAACACTGAGTTCATGAGATACATGAAATGAGCCGGGGCGTTGGTTGATCCGAAGGACATAACCAGATACTCATACAGTCCATACCTTGTTGAGAATGCTGTCTTGGATATATCTTCTGGTCGGATTCTAATTTGATGATAACCAGAACGAAGATCCATCTTCGAAAACACTTTAGCACCCACTAATTGATCGAAAAGAATATCAATGCGCGGTAGTGGATACTTGTTCTTGATGGTGACAGCATTAAGTGGACGATAGTCTACACACAGCCTCAAGGTCTTATCTTTCTTTTCTACAAACAGTGCAGAACAACCCCATGGTGATGAACTTGGACGAATAAAACCTTTGCTCTCAAGTTCAGTTAATTGTTCCTTCAGTTCTGCAAGTTCCTTAGGTGCCATCTTGTAGGGTGGTCTTGAAATTGGCACTGTTCCTGGTGCAAGTTCAATCTTGAACTCTATCTCTCTCTCTGGGGGCATACCAGGAAGATCTTCAGGAAATACGTCGGAGTATTCACATACTACCGGAATATCCTCTAGTTCCATAACCTCGGTATTGAGAATAGATGGTTCTAATGGAATGATGTTCTTAAGATTGAGAACTTGGGGTCGATGGAGTGGAGAGTTTAGATAAATCTTTCTAGGAATGATATCAAGAATAGCACCATGGTACTGCAACCATGCCATACCTAAGATGATATCAAGCTTTTGATGCTCTAATATCAGAAACGAAGTAAGATATATGGTCCCATCTAGGTTAAGTGGGATTCCAGGAACCAATTTATTTGTTACCGTTTTCCCGGCTGGAGTGTTAATCACATATAGGGTTTTTGTGGAGATAACAGGCAATTGACTTTTAACGACAAAAGATTTACTAATGACATTGTGTGAAGCTCCGGAGTCAAAGAGTATGACTACGGGTTGATCGAAGATAGAGAACGTACCCGTGAGCACGGGTGCGCCTTCTGGAACGTCCTCGATGGCGAGGTGGTGGATGTTGCCGGGTCTGGTGGCTCGCTTCTTGGGCGGATTGCGGGGTTGGTTCGCCCCCTGGTAAGATGATTGCCCTCCACCTTGTCGATTCTGCGGACAATCCTTGGCGATGTGCCCCGTACGTCCACACGTGAAACACGTGTACGGGGTTTGGCCAATACGAAGGGGAGGACGGAATCCCGGTGCACGTGGTGGAGGTGGAAGTGCACGTGGAACCATCCCCTGTTGTTGCTGCGACCGAAATCCGCTGTTGTTGAACTGACGACCACGGAACATTGGTGGTCGCGATGGCGGCTGCCACCTCTGGCCGGATGGTGATCGATACACCATACGGTACTTCTGAGGAGTACCACCTCCGCTGCTCTGTGGAGCACCCCTCTTCTTTTTATCGGAGGACAGCTCGCGCGTAGCGTCCTCCTGCATGATAGCGGCATTGACTATGTCGTTGAAGTTGCCGCGGTTGAACAGGACAAGCTTGTCCTTCAACTTGGGGTTCAAACCCCGGTAGAAACATTCCCGCTTCCGATCTTCGGTATTCACTTGGTCCTGAGCATATTGGGCCAAGTGGTTGAATGATTTGGAGTATTCGTATGCACTCCTTCCTCCTTGCCTTAGCTCCAAGAACTCTTGAAGCTTCCTCCTCACAATCCCGGGAGGGATGTGGTAGGCGCGAAATGCCTCCCGGAATTCGGTCCAGCTTACAACATGGCCTGCGGGGCGTGCGGCAAGGTAATTGGCCCACCACGCACCGGCAGACCCCTGCAGTTGTTGCGCTGCAAACAATGTCTTCTGCTGTTCGGTTACCGCGAGTAAACCGAACTTTCCTTCAATGGTGCGGAGCCAGTTATCCGCGTCCAACGGTTCATCGGCTTCTCTGAATACCGGTGGGTGTGTCGATGAGAAATCAGAGTAGGAACTCTGAAATTGCTGACGCGGTCCATCATCCTGTCGTCCCCCTTGACGGGACGAGTGCTGCACCAACGTCCGCAGTAACTCGGTTTGCTCGTCGCGCGAGCCGAGCACTGCAGCGAGAACCTCCGCGAGACTCCTGGGGAGTGTGGTTGGAGGTGGTGGAGGTGGTTGCGTCTGAGGCGTATTCTGACCCGGGGGTGGTGTGTCATCCCCCTGTCCTCCACTAGATCCTCCCACCTCTGAGGCTGTACGACTACGCACCATACTGCAATATAATGAATAACACTGTAAGTCCCATTGCCTCAAGTTTGTCCTCCCTTAGAAATGCGGTAGACAATAATAGACGAAGCATAACATTTACATATATTGATAAAGCACAAACTTTATACAAAATATATCATCTCAAGACCATGTTTACAGTAGTAAACCCAAAATGATGGATTCCATTTATGGAAATACATCTCTACCATACTTGGCCTTCCTGACATGTCATACTCATCTCATTAGCTAGACACAACAACCATTACTCTTAATATGACACAAACATGGTCACAAAAGAGAAACACTAGCAACCATTTAACTATATGCCGCCCGGTGTTGGCGGAAGTGCTACCACATCTAACTTCAATACGCTCTACTCGACGTATTCAAGTTCCTCTGGGTCTTCTTCTTCTTCTTCATCTTCAGGGCTAGGCACCTCTGATACGGGTGCTGGAGTAGAAGTTGATACATCGTTCAACATCAACGTCTTCTTGGCAGCCATAGCTTGCCAATCTGCCTGTATCATAAACATCCCCCAGGCCTCATTCTCTTGCTGAGCCTGTTCATAGCTGGTCTTCTAGCTCTGAGCCTCTACTCTGGACTGATCCCTGTCTGCAGTCACCACGTTCAACTGTGTGTCCCGTTGGTGCCCATAAAGTAGGCTTGCCTCCAGATCAATATCTCTCTCTAGAGTCTCCTGGCGAGACGCGGCCAAATCCATAACAGCGTCATGCCATTGATTCTCCCTAAGGTTCAAACGATGATTAAGAGGAGCCATCATATCCCTAAGTCCGTCATTTGCCCACTCAAAGTGGTTTGCTCGCTTCATGGCTTGCTTCAGATTGTTTGTCAATTCTTTTATGCATGTCCTTTGATTACCCTTCTCGCGATGTGAGGCTGCTGCATACATCGCTAAGGCTGTTGCGGATGTTTCGCCATGCTCTCCCACCTCCGCAAGCAAGCGGGTTGCCCAGGCTTCAGAAGCCCTGCCGTTGACTGGAAAGAACTCATACGGAGTACCCACCAGATGACGGTAATGGAGTTTGCAAAACCTCCCTATGGCAACTCTTGCGGCGTAGCTCCATGTTTCTTCTAATATCAATCCTTTGATCTTGATGGAGTATGGAGCCCATCCGAGGTGCGGTGGACCGGCAGGCACATCGACGTAGATGGTGCAACTCCACATACCGCCCTCCTGGAACTTCTTGCCCCAATAGCTAGGTAACACCAAATAGCCAAACTGGCCGAGCAACCGTGCAAACACGTCCGGAAAACCGGCGTGCCCGGTGCATGTTGAGAACACCCATCCATTAGGCAACTGAATTCTTGGTGCTGCCATCTGTGGACAAATATACCCGAATATCAATACACCGTTTAAGTATTCGACCCAATCACTGGTGATGTGGGATAAAAAGAAATATCCATAATCAATTGGTTCAGTCAAAGCTGCAATCTGGAAATGAGTACAGTTCTGGTTTATCTGACCTGTCTGCAGTAACCCGTAAGTTTCATACAGAAGAAGTCAGAACTAAACTTTATGTTGAATACAAAAATTGTAGTACACTTCAAAACCTTTCCAGATTGTACTCATACAGCCACTGTTGAACTAGTATGAACAATCTATACCAGTTTTAAGTTGACTCAAGGGTTCTGAAAATTTCGACAGAACCTCCCCTGTATATGGGCTTATCTCCACATTCTATACAGGTTCATCATGATAAGATATTGAGGTAGTGTCAAAATAAACATTGAGTAACATCATGTTAACAATCCAGAACTGAAGAAGTTCCACCACGACAACCTTGTCATGAAGGTATTATGCATCAATTCACAATTATGTGCAAACTGTTCCAAGTTCTGGACTGCAGGAACCAAATTTGCGACAAATGGAATTAGGCATAGCTACACCTAGATTCAGGTCAGGAGTGATAAATAAAGTTGATAGATGACTTCCTAAGCTTTCCAGAAATGTACATGCGTAACCATATCACTGTTCTGGATTAGGGGTTATAATTATCCAAACTCAACAGTAAAGCTGACTGGTTTGCATCAGCAGTCATGCAGTTTACTGTGCTGACTTCCCAATTTGGTCAAACTCCAATTAAAATCAGGAAGGACCCCCCAAAACAAACTCGTGAATCTCCACCTACCCTTCTCAAACATATATCCCGATAAGGTAGTGGATTTTTCTACAGTGAGTTATGGCAAGAATACAGAAACGGTACAAAGGTGGGTTCATGTGGAGTAATTACAGTAAACCCCAGTTTTCAACAGATTAACAAGCTTTTCTGTCTTTATGGTCAACGGAAAAGTTGGAGAGACCTTCATGAGCTTTCCATTCATGTAGGATATGCTTATGTTATCTAATTGCTAACCAAGATTACAACCTGGCGAAGTTGAGCTACTTCTACCAGAAAGCAAGAATCCTGGTTCTATCCATTTTATCAAGTCGAGCCCGAAGTTATCAGTATCTGATAGTCGGACTTTCTCAAAACACAATGCAACCATTCTGTCGGTGGGGAGGGTCTAGTATCATGTTTGATACTGACGGTACTACGTGCCTCACGAAAGGAAATTCTATCCGGTACATCCGGTTACGTCTATAGGTGGTTCCTATATCGTTCACTCGCAAACGGCTTCTACACGGGTTGCTACCGGAGTTAGGTTACCTGCAGAAGACAAACAATCCCCTTTCACACCTTCGCACCTCAAGGGCGGCACGGGGAAACACGGCAGGCAGTCACAATAATAACTAAAAGTAAATACATACGACTCTGGCGTGAGTCGTCCTCGAGCGAGGCCATGTCTCGAGGTACATGGCTGTAAATACGTCTGTACAGCAAAGACTCTCGTACGATCCGGCTTATACACGCTCGGGCATACGTGTTCGCATGTTCTCATAGATATGAGAACACACTATCGGGTTACATACCACCCGACGGGGTTTCCCTCTAACTTTATGTCACACTGGGGTACCGCGTGTCATATGTTCTTAGAAACATGGAAAGTTTCAAAGACTCATATTGACTTTCCGTACCAAGCCACGGAAATTTCACATACCACCTCTCGTATGCTGAGCTTACCGAGATTGATCCGCTCTCGGTGGCGTATCTTACCTCTTACCTGATGTCGGAGCGTCGTTACAGAATATAATAACACATAGTTAGTTTACCATCTTTATATCTTATACTAATAATACTCCTTATAACGGCATATAACTAATTCCTCACTCAAGTTCCTAATTTTTGAAAATATGTTCTTTTCCGGTACACTGTTCCCAACGAAGCTCTGATACCATGTCTGTGGGGACCGGAATCCACACATCCGAGGATCTCATTGGGTGGTGTCGTGCGATGCGACACCCAACAGTTTACAAGAATAGAACCAGAATAAAGTACAAGACCAAGTCTTTTATTTAATACACAGCGGAAGTTTTCACAATACTAGCGGATGTAAAGAAATATATACATACCATAGCTACGCTCTCAGCACTAGCTATGCAAAAAGCAAAGTTTTCCATGCCAGGGATACTTTGCACTAGCAACACTCAAACTATGGCGGCGTGCAGGGTTCCCACTCGGCTGTACACCCTGGAGGGGGTGTTGCCTCATCGTCAAACCCATCCTCAAAAGGGTAACCTGCAAAAACTCGTTAACTGCAAACGTGAGCTTAAGGCTCAGCAAGACTTAACCGTCTCACTAGACAGATGCACGGGGACACTAAACATAGGTAAGGAATAGCATAAATAACTTGCCTACAAGTGGATCCTTATAACCAAGTTTTAAGCAGCAAATGACATTCTCTGAGCACGGCACATTATGGGCTCCACAATCAAACAAGAAACGCTTTACCGATGATATGACATGCCCAAAGCATATAATGCTATTACAGCTAAAGTATGGGGAAATTGTAAATCTTTAGTTATACTATCTCTAAACCAAACAAAGTTGCAAAGTAATTATAATTCAATATCATATGATTTTCCTGACTTCTTTAGTATTTACTACGTCACGACACAGTGAACAAGTGGTACTCTATTACTGCGAGGGACAGTGATTGCAATCAAGATACACCAGGACAACACGACACATACGCACTTTCGGAAATGCCAGCGAGCACTTCGCGCAGTACCTACGTAGCACTTCAGTACTAGTCGTATATGGCAACCTTTCACAAGAAACTCAAATGCTGAGCCCGTCTCACCTCCGCAAACAGAAGGTCTCCGCACGGAACACCTCATGTGTCCGCCGACCGATTTACACCTTACTGTCCTCAACCCACCCCTATCGATGGTGAGTTAATGGGTCTCAACATCCTAGTTATCAAGTTACATCAGTTTATTGGATTCCATATGTCCATTATATTGCCGGTACAATTCAAGCTTGTCCAGCGGGGCCACATACGGACGGGCCTTAATCAACACAGGCAGGGCTATGCGACCGAGACTCAATTCTCGCCGCTTCCTATCCATTCCCTACCCGGTCTCAGTTTCATTATATTAAGCCATGTTCTATTCAACCAATCCTGTGAGATACATCTCTCGCGAGTAGATTCCAACTACTCGACTTCTACCGGATCTCCTATGCATTAGCAAAGCAGTTACTACAGGTCGAACTGTAACTCGTGCCAAATAAACCCTGGGATTTTTGGTCATGCATGTGGAGTATCAATCACCCTATACGTAATGCACATATCAATACTTATGACGTAAGGTGATAAAGACTGTAAAAATTCTGTAAAGCTTTTAAATGCAAACCGGGGCTTGCCTTGTTGCAGGTCAGGTTCTGAGTTAAAAATTGGAAGGTTCTCTTCCAAGGCTTCTGGCTCCTCCTCGACTTCGGTCACTATACGATATGCAAATAACATGGATATATAAATGACTTTGAAATTTATTTAGTTTAAGACCATAAATTAATTCATGGTGATCACTATATGACAGGGACCTTAATTGGCTTTGGAACTTCGATGGTAGATACTAGGGAATATGATCAAAGCTCTTGCAAAGAACAGGAGATGATCATAGCAGATTGTGGTCTCCGAAAGTATGGCAAGCAAATCAACTTGCAAAAATTTCCGAGAGGAAACTGTAGCTTGAACCTAGCTAACAGTTGATAATCAAGATGGAGGGAGTGGTTCTGGTCTTAGCAAAATTTGTTTCATAACTTTCTAAGCTGTGGGGAAAGAGTTGTTGTATTTCTGATTCGGTAGGAATTTCTGGATTTACTTTATGATTGAGTTTCTAGACATTAAACCAATATTTAGTTTGTAACTGATTTAGGACTAGTATAGTAGCTTAATTAAATCCAAGACTTTAACAGGAGCTAGGGTATGAGTAAAGGAAGACTCAGTAAAATTTTGGGACCTAATAAAGCAACCTAATAGCTGTGAAAATTCAATAACTGAAAAAGGAAATTGAATTATACAGAGATTTAAACAGGTGCTATGGCTCCCAAATTTTGCCTGATAATCTAGAATACGAATATAAATTTTATGTGAATTTTGGGGATTTTTCCTGTGGATATCTTGTCTGGAAAAATTTCATTTGCATTAAGAAAGATTATTTTCTACAGAATTTAACTCTGAGTTTCACAGAACCTAATTGGTATTGACAGAAACTAGAGCTCGGGGGCTTTCGAACAAAATTTGTTTGAAGAATTTTGGAGTATCCTACAGAAAGTTATGGATTTTCTAAGTTGGAGCCTATTCTGGAATAATTTCCTAATTTGATTTAACTCGTGGGCCCCACTGTTTTAAAATGAACCAATAGTATTTAAACCACACGGGGGCCACAGATTTAAAGCGCGCAGCCACACTAGATCTCATCCGCACCGTGATCCCGCAGTGAATGGCAGGTGGGACCCGATGGGGTCATCGTCTACCTCGGGCCGGTGCTCGCGCGGAGCGGCACCCGCGACGGTGGCTCGCCGGCGAGCTCGCCGCCGGCCAATCCAACGCACCAGATTCGCGGAAACTTGCCGCCTGGCGGTTTTTGGGGTCGCTGAGCACGATGGTGAGGTCAGTGGGTCTTGAAGCTCGCCGGAAAAGGTCGTGCGACGGCGGTGGCGGCGATGAGCGCTCGGGCAACATAGAACTCTCTATAGAGTAGCTCAAATCACTCGGGAATTTTTCCAAAACCTTTCTGGGATGATGGAGTTCAAGGATATGGGCGCAGAAGGGGAGTGAGTTGCCGGGAATCATGAGTTCGACGGTGAACCGAGGTTTTCTCACCGGCGGCGAGCAAAACTCGAAATTCAGAGCCGTTGCTTGATGATCCTTAAAGGTTTTTGCTCACACAGGAGCGCTAGGGCCTATAGACACTATCTCTAAGTAATTGCAAAGGATGATTGCTTGCCGAAAAGGAATTTGACATGAAATCATAGCTAGCTATCTACCCTCGGCCGTAGAGGAAACGAACAATAACTCGCTCAGGCTTCAACGATAAGGGAAACGGTTTGTACCATGAGCTAGAGTTTGATCAGGCGCACCTTTTTGCTCTTTGGAGCTAGGCTTGAAACGGCGCGGAACGGCGGCACGCCGCGGAGCAGTGGCGAGCGGCGGCGATGGCGCGCGGCGGAAGAATAGTGGCGAGGCAGTGGAGCTGTGATCGGGGCTGAGGATTAAAGGGGGCTTCGGCCGGCCTTTTATAGGGCCGCGGCGAGCAGGCAGGCAGCTCGCTGGAGCTGCATGCGCGCGCGCGGTGTCGAGCGGGGGCGCGGCGGTGCAGAGGTGTCGGGGTTGAGCTGATCCGTTTAAAAAGGGGAGCTGACATGTGGGGCCCACTGTCCAGTGATTCTCCCCACAGTTCAGTTACTAATTCATTTAAAAATAGAAGATCAACTCCAAAAATCATGAAATTTTGTGGAGATGGCAAATGAATTATTCTGAACACAATGGTGAACTCAGTTCTTATGTTTAAAGAAGCTGGAGAAGAATTAAAAATTCGGATTTGAATTTGATTCAAATTTGCCAAGCACCTCAATAAAAATAGTAGATGAGTTTCTAAAATCTTGAAACTTTGTAAGCATGCTATTGAGGAATTTAGGAGCTCATGGAAAAATTTAGAGCCCTTAATTTGAATATTTGGTTTAGAGCTTATGAGGGCTTCATTGTGCATTGCTTACTAATCCTTATCCAAAAATTCTTATTCTTAAAAGGTGAATAGAATATAATTTGGATTCATGGTGAAGTCTAATACCCATGATAAAAGAATCTAACAAAGAGTGCAAGAAAAGTTTTGGATGGCATAGTTCATGTGTACCATTATATTGGAGATCCAAAATAGTTGATCACAAAACCCATATGAACTTAACATGCCATAAAAGTGGGGTTTTACATCAGCTACCTTTGATGGTATCTCCTACCATCAATAACATCCAGCTCCACCATGTCATGGTAGACGGAGGTTCGGGGCTTAACCTCATAAGCTTCGAAGCTTTCACCAAGCTTTAGCTCCGACCTTCGGATCTCCACCCCTCCCGACCTTTCTCCGGAGTAGGTCCAGGAGCCATCACCCCACTCGTAGCTATTACTCTCCCCGTTACCTTCGGGACACGGGAGAAGTATCGCACCAAGAAGTTGGTCTTTGACGTTGCCCAGATCAACTTACCCTTCAACGCCATCTTGGGTAGGCCTGCCCTGTACAAATTCATGGCAGCTGCTCATTATGGCTACCTGGTGTTAAAAATGCCAACACCAGTACGCGTTCTCCGGATCCGCGGAGATCGTACTGCCGGAGTAACTGCTTTGGAAGAACTCCATGCACTTACCACGGCGCAAGAGGAGGACTCTAGGCAGGAGCAAGCTCCAAAACCCCCGAGCATTCGTCAACGAGGCTCGACATCTGCACCTCGTGTACATCCAAGCGGCGACACCGACATCCCCGTCAAAGTCTCCAAATCAGTTCTGATGCCGCTCAGACCACCCGTATATCGGGAGGATTGAACAACAAATAGGAACTCGCGCTCATCGCTTTCCTCCGGGCTAATGTCGACATGTTTGCCTGGCAACCGTCACAGATGCCTGGGATCCCCAGGGAAGTGATTGAGCACAATCTGAAGATCTACCCTGACGCCCGGCCTGTGCACCAGAAGCCTCGGAAGCAATCTGTAGAGCGACAGAATTTCATTCGACAAGAAGTGAAGAAGTTGCTCGAAGCTGGATTAATCCGAGAAGTCTTCCATCCAAAATGGCTGGCAAACCCAGTCGTTGTGCCCAAGGTCGGCGAGAAGCTTCAGATGTGTATCGACTACACAACACTAAATAAGGCATGTCCAAAAGATCCATTCCCACTACCTAGAATAGATCAGATAGTGGATTCCACCTCCGGGTGTGAATTACTGTGTTTCCTAGACGCATATTCTGGGTATCATCAAATCAGAATGTCTAGGGAAGATGAAGAGCATACCTCTTTCATCACAGTAGATGAATTGTACTGTTATACAGCCATGCCGTTTGGTCTCAAGAATGCTGCTTCAACCTCTGTACGAGCTATGTACAAAACCTTTGAAGACCTCATTAGAGACATAGTGGAAGTGTATGTTGATGACATCGTGGTCGAGGTCAAGAACAAGGAGTCACTTCTTGACACCTTACAGGTTGTCTTCGATAAGCTGCGGGTCACCCGCACAAAGCTAAATCCAGACAAGTGTGTCTTCGGGGTTAGCTCCGGAAAACTTCTTGGTATCCTGGTAAGTCACTAGGGCATAGAAGCTAATCCGTCGAAGATCAAGGCCATTGAAGACATGCGGCCACCAGCCCGCATCAAAGATGTCCAAAAGCTAACTGGATGTCTAGCAGCCCTCAGCCGGTTTATTTCAAGACTGGCAGAACGGGCACTCTCCTTCTTAAAGTTATTGAGGAAGTCCGGACCATTCCAATGGTCGGAAGAAGCAGAAAAGGCATTCCAGGAGCTAAAACAGTTCCTCACAACCCTACCAACTCTGGTAGCTCCGAACCCTGGTGAGCATTTGTTGCTTTACATTTCAGCTACTGACGAAGTCGTCAGTATGGTCCTGGTTGCGGAGAGACCAGAACTACCCCATACTCAGGAATCCGGACCCCTTCGGGAGGGTCTGGAAGTCCCTGAAAGCGAGTCTGGGTCCCAGCTCCCAGACTCGAATCCACAAGAAGTTGCTTCAGAAGACGCAGACCCCTCCGGGAGGGTCCAGGTCTCTTCTGAAGAAGCTCCGGGTTCCTCCAGCCAGAACCCGGAGGTCCCCGAAAAAAATCCGGATCCCTCCGGGAGGATCCGGGTCAGTGAAGAGGAAGCTCCAGGCCCCCCCAGAGGGTCCGGACCATTCAGCGCCCGGTGTACTTTATCAGTGAAGTACTACATGATGCCAAGACTCGATACCTTTAGGTGCATAAGCTGCTTTATGCAGTTCTTATCGCCTCTAGGAAGCTTCGCCATTATTTCCAAGCTCACAAGATCTTAGTGGTGACCTCTTACCCACTTCGAGCAATCTTGCATAATCCCAACTCAACTGGGAATATTGCAAAGTGGGCAGCGGAATTGGCCGAATTCGATCTCGAATTCATTTCAAGACAAGCAATCAAGAGTCAAGCATTGGCAGACTTCGTGGCGGAATGGACTCCCTCTCCATCAAACCCTTGGGGCCCCAGTGAATAGAAGCCGGAACACGAAGCTTTGGCCTTCACCGAGCCTCATTGGACCCTTTACTTCGACGGCTCCATGCAAAAGCAGGGGGCCGGAGCTGGAATCCTTCTCCTCGCACCAACCGGGGAGAAGGTAAAATACATGGTACACCTTGACTTCAAGGCGACCAACAACATGGCAGAGTACGAAGCACTCATCTTCAGACTAAAGGTGGCATTGTCATACGGTGTCAAGCAATTGCTGGTCATGGGAGATTCACAGCTCATCATTAAGCAAGTGTAGGGTGAATGTTCCTGCAACAATCTCCAGCTAGCTGCTTACCTCATTGAAGTCCAGAGGCTTCAGAAGGACTTCGAAGTCCTAGATATCCACCATGTCCAGCGTGCCCACAATGCTAAAGCCGACGAACTCTCGACAAAAGCGTCAACTGGAGCTCCAGCTCCTGACGGAACTTTTGTTCGGAGGTTGTCAAGACCCACAGCTCAGCCTGCCGAACTGAGCGAAGGGGGCGAGATCAGCATCCCGAAGCTGACGGTCCCGATGGCCCTGTTACCATGGCAGCCATCAAGGGTCGTAGGTGCTGTCGGAAGCTCCGAGCAACCCAGCACGCAAGACTCAAATGCTCAAGTTAGTTCTGATGCATGGATCTCGGAGATCCGGAGCTACTTGAAAGATAACATCCTTCCTGACGATGATGTATCCGCTGACTGGGTAGTCAGATTGGCTAAAAGATACACGTTGGTAGAAGGGGATCTCTACCGGCGCGGTGCCAATGGCATCCTAATGCGGTGCATCACAAGGGAAGAAGGCTGTGAGCTCCTCGCAAAAATCCATGGAGGCAAGTGTGAGAACCATGCGTCTTCTCGTACGCTGGTTGGTAAAGCCTTTCGGCATGGCTTTTACTGGCCAACAGCACTCCAGGATGCAACTGAGCTGGTGAAGAAATGCGAAGCATGTCAATTTCATGCAAAGCAAATTCACACACCGGCTCAGCCCCTACAAATGATACCTCCTACATGGCCTTTCGCTGTGTGGGGGATGGACATCTTGGGACCTTTCCCAAGAGCCGTCGGAGGTTACAAGTTCCTGTACGTTGCCATTGACAAGTTCACCAAGTGGCCGGAAGCAACTCCAGTTGTGACGATCAACAAGCAATCTGCTATCAACTTCTTGCAGTCCATTGTATGCAGATTTGGAGTCCCAAAAAAAAACATCACTGATAATGGGACCCAATTCACAAGCTCTGCATTTCAAGGATATTGCGAAGACCTCGACATTCAAGTTTGCTACGCCTCCGTAGCTCACCCAGCAAGCAATGGCCAAGCCGAGAGAGAAAATGCTGAAATCATTAAAGGACTCAAAACGCGCACCTATGAGTGCTTGAAAACACATGGTGCCAACTGGATTGAAGAGCTTCCGCCCACTCTCTGGGCCAACAGGACAACTCCAAACCGGTCAACTGGAGAGACACCCTTCTTCCTGGTGTACGGAGCTGAAGGAATCCTTCCTCCAGAAATCACCTTGGGGTCCCTCCGGGTCCAGACCTTCGACGAAGCCATGCAGGACCAGCTCCGGCGTGAAGACCTAGACCTCCTTGAGGAGGGAAGGTGCCAAGCAGCTGTTCGGAATGCTCGATACCGCCAAGCACTTCGGTGCTATCATCAGCGGCATGTACACAACCGACAGCTCGAGGAAGGCGACCTGGTGCTACGGAGAATACAATCCAGAGAAGGGTTAAACAAACTCTCCCCCAGCTGGGAGGGACCCTTCCGAGTGATTAAAGTATTCCGCCCCGGTAGCGTTCGCTTGGCTACCGAGGATGGGACACCTCTCCCAAATCCTTGGAACATTGAGCACATCCGTAAGTTCCACACTTAATATCATGGAGGTGAGTCTGTAGTAACTTGGGATGTATGTTATAGAGTCATTGTATAGAGTCGGGTAGTTCCTCCGGGAGAACAGCCGGACCTTCCCCGGAAGGTCTGCAAAGTTCATGCAACACATGTCACAGTCTCAGGACTAAAAGTGTGGCTAGCTACCCTTGGTCAAACAAGAAATAAAACACGCTTCACCTGGTTCCGTACCCTAAGAGTGTACTTGTTTCCCCTGTACCCCGGACCTATAATGAAAGACATCTTCATGTGAAACAGACTCCACGTGCATTTATATTGTACAGGCTCAACATTTTTTATTTTTCTCTTTCTTGTCTATAACAAAGACGTGCAATTCTTAAGAAATTTTAGTTCGACCGGTTCATATACGATTCGAGTTGTATTGTCGATTCTTTTGGATTAAAATATTGTTCATGGCCCACTCGCCTGAAAGCCGCCAAGCCAATCTAGGGCCGGAGTGTGCTATCGACTTAGCCTGGTCAAGCACCCTAAGTACGCCACTCTACCTACACCCCGGTAGGCCAAAGTAAGGCGGGTCCAAGTACAATTGGATCTGGAAGTAAAGACAACGCATTCGATTGTATTAAGAATCGCGTTGGAACTAAAATTTTCTTGAGAATCGTAAGCCGCGACGAAGTTATAGGGAAGAAATGAATTTTACTATTTTTCTTGGCTTCGGTGTGCAGGAAAAATAAAATATACGTTGATGGAGAAAAGCCGGAGCTAAAAAAGCTCTGACTCCCCTATGTGGCTTGTAATCGATGTTAAGCATTGAAAACGAGCATCACCAGAGCAACCATGCTCCGGTAAAGCTAGGGGGATAGCCGTCGATGCAAAATAAAAGATGGTGAGAAGACCCCACAAGTGGAGTCTGCTGCTGACAAGCTACACGTTGGCAAAGGTCACTGCCGGAGCTACTAAGCTCCAACACCCCGGAGGACTAAATATCGATGCTCTATGCGTTGATAGGGACTATTGCCGGAGCTACTAAGATCCGACGATAGACAATGCCGGAGCTTCTAAGCTCTGACAACCTCAGGGGGGCTTCACTATCGAAGACTTCGGACCTACACTCTACATGTTCGAAGCAAATGAGTCTTCAACAAAACACAATATCCTCTTGGTACATGTTCACAATCAAATTGTGTACATCTACCAGGGGGCCAGGACAAAAGTGTTGAAGACAAAAAGTGAAATTCACAAAAATTTGGGGATTTCATTCATCTGGAGACAAGGGATTACAAAATTGAGGAAGAAGAAGAGAAAATGCAAGTGAGGACTACAAAGATGGTCCTAGAACCTATGGAAGAATTGGGTGACCTTTTGGGCAACCTCCGACACGTTGGCTCGGACAGCTTCGCCTTCTCCTTCAACGGGACCTTCAAGCACTGGGTCCAGAGGAAATTGGGAGTTTCGGCTGGTGTAGCACGTCAGCACATATTCTGCGACGTTCTTCGCCAGGGATTGCACCTCAACCTCCATTTGGTCAGCAATGACATCGCCCACCTTGAAGAGTTTGCTGCCTGCCGAGCTCAACGCTTGCAACGCCAGGTCCGGCTCCGGCTCCGGATCATCCAGGCGCACAGGGCTGAAGCCCATCGGTGTCAGCGCATCATTAGCCTTGCCCAGGAACTCCCAAATCTGTATGGAGTCCGCAGTCCTCAAGCCCTTTATTTCTTCCAAGGATCTTCTGGCCGCCACCATTTCAGAATTCTCACGAGCGAGGCACTCAACTTCCTTGGCGTTTTGCTGAATCTTTTCAGCAACCCACTTTTCGAGTTTTCCGAGCTCCTCCTCCCGGAGGTGGATCTTGTTCCGGCGGTCGACCAGGTCCTTGTCCCTGCCCCTCACTTTCTTCTCCCTGGCAGCAAGGGCACACTCTTGCTCGTAGAGTTCCTGCCCTCGCACCCAGGCTTTCTCCTCCTCCTCGGTGCAGCACTCTTCCAATTTCTTGGCGCGCTCCTCGAGGCCCTTGTCAGCTAGAGCCACCTTCTCAGTGAGCTCCTCCTCCCTCATCAGGACTTCATCCCGTAGCTCAAGGAGTTTCTACTCTTCATCTTCGAGCCGTTTCTCCCTCTCCTCAAGTGCCTCCCGACGCTTGATGAGTGTAGTGTTAATGGCCTCAAGCCTTTCTTGGCGTTCATCGGCCACACTGTTAGCTGCTTTGGTCTGCTCATAAATCTCCCGAGATTGGGCGTCGAGGGCGCGAGTCATACTCTCCCTGTCATCCAATAATTTACCCCAGTATTCCAGGCGGACCTTCTCCCGCTTGATCCACTCTTTGTCATCCGCTAGCCTCAACTGCGCCAGCTTGGTCTCGAAGTAGAGCCGGTTACGCCACCGCCTAAGGGTTTGGCGCTCCTCTTCAAGAGCCTTGCTGTCGTGGAAGAAGGCTAGTTGAACATGACGCAGACTGGAACATGCGTTGTCAATAGACAGTGACAATTGGATAGGTTCCAGACCTGCTGGGGTCTCCTCCGCTGGTTCCAGCGGGTTTTCAGATACAAAAATTGGGTCCCACTCCACAAGAGTGGTCCCCTGGGTCTCCATGGCACTAGTGCCGTCCTCCGGATTGGCCTCAGTCGCCATCGAGGAAAGCCCCGCCGCCAGGTATTCATTCACCACCTCAGGCAAGGGGCCAGCGACATCACCAGGGCACTCCGGCTCAGCCGCGGGTACCTCCAACGTCGTCACTTCCGGAGCAGGGGCCGCTTCTGGCTCCGGCCTGGGCACCTCCTCCGATAGGGGCTCGAGCTCCGACGCCTCTGCAACAACCGGCTCGGGAGCCGGGAGATCTTCAACATCGACTGGCCCTGCAGCCGGAGCTCCGACAACGACCGGCTCTACGGCCGGTGCTTCTGAGGAAGCCAGCCCAACTGCCGTAACTTCGTCGACATCTGGCGCACACGCCTGGACTTCAATCACCTCCGGCTCAACCGTCGGGGCTTCGAAAATTTCCAGCTCTGGAACCAGAATTACAGCTTCCTCCGGCTCAACAGCCGGAGCTTCCATCATCTCAGCACCAGGACCCGGAGCTTCAACCTCCGGGACAGGTGCTGCTGGCGCATATTCTCTCCCGCGGTCCGGAGCTACCACGGGAGTCTCTGGGGACGAGTCGAGGTCCATGACCACGACAGCTGGCACCGGAGCTATCGCAGCTTCAGCCACCACTTGGGGTGGCACCGGGACAGGAGCAGAAGCTTCCGCCCTCACAGCTTCAGTTGCTGTGGCTGGGGGTGGAGCCTCACTCCTCTTCTTGGGAACGCTGCAGATGATGGACGAAGAAACTTTAAAAAGCAGTTACTACAACAAAACAATTGTCCAAGGTAAAGATTAAAAATTACCTTGGGAGACTTCCGCACCAACTTGCGCGAAACCTCTTTCCCGGGCGTTCTGGGCTGGTCATAGCCGCCGCCGGCGTGGAAGCTCCTGAAGGCCCCCTGAAACTCGTTGCAGCCACGAGCGTTTCCCTGGTCAAGGCCCCCCTCGATCGGGAAGAACCTCCGGACCTAGAGGCCTCAACCCGCCCTGGTGCTGGAGTCGCATGCCCGGAGCTAGCTCCCCGGGAGGACCCCACTGCGGGTACAGTCGCCGCGGTTGCAGAAGACCTCCGCCTCCAGGGAGAAGGATCCAATGCAGAGGTGGCAAACCTGACGGACCTTCCGTCGGCATGCTGCAGCTTCCTCTTCCGGCTCAAGGGTTCGTCCGCCGGCTCCTTGCCCTTGCCGACGACCTCAACCCTTGGCTTCGGGGCAGGGTCGGAGCCACCTTCAGACACTCCAGGGATCGCCACCCTGGTGGTTGATCTTCTCTTGACGACACCAAGGTCATCAAGCATGGGCATCTTCCGCCGGAGCTCCCTACTGAACTCAACTTCCACGTTCAGAGGAAGAAAAGCTGATGGCGGAGTCAAGTCGTCACCCTCGACGTCGATGCCGTGCTGGAACTTCTTGAGATGAAACTCCAAGGTTGTCCCCACCATGTTGGACTTTAGCCCGGTCTCGACCCGGTCGTCGTCCATCACGCTATTGAGGGCCCAAGCGAGTTTTTCTCTCCTCTTCAGCATTGCCCACCTGTTGACCAGGAAGTTACAAAACACTGCCTGAGGATTTAATCCTCCCTCCACGCACTGGCGGATCCTGGTCAGAGCAGGGTTGAAGGCGTCCGCCAACACCGGAGCTTCACTCCAGATCGACGTGTCAATGTTGGGGAGGCCTTCGGGCAGCTCCAGCCTATTGTGCTCCTCCACCCGGATGACTATCCAGTCCTTCTTCCAGTCATCCCACTTCCCAGAGGGGAACGACCAGAGGTACTTCAATGGGCACTTCTTGCGCTTCACGAAGTAGTAGAAGCCAAGGTACTCATTGCTCCTGCAGGTGGTATGGATGGTGAAGAAGGTCCGGAAGAGTTCAATGCAGGGGGGGATGCCCACCCACATCTCACAGAAGTGGACGAAGATAGACACAAGGAGAATGGAGTGAGGGCCAAGGTGGTATAGCTGCAGACCATAAAAGTCTAGCAGCATTAAGAAAAAGGAAGAAAAAGGTGGGATAAACCCCACCATGGCGTACGAGGAGAAGTACACCATTTCGCCGGCGTGCTCCTTCTCAAATGGGAGCTCTCCATCGGCGCGGACCGAGCGGTTGAAGAAGTCCGAGGACCATCCCATGAGGGTCCGGACCTTCTTCACGTCGCCGTCGGTCTTCAAACGGCTCTCGCGGAGACCCAACTCCATCGCAGCACAGCAAGGCAAGAGAGGAAAAGCAAAGCACAAGTTGGGAGTTTGAGCGCAAGAATAGATGAGAGGCGTAAAGAACTCCAGACGGTGCGCGCTTTCCTTCTTAGGAAAGCCCTCGCAACGCTTGGATGGAAATCGCAAGGAAGTCGAAGATATCACTCAAAAATTCCACCCAGCCGATGACAAAAGGGCATGGGACCACCCCGACGATCAAGTCGAGGTTCTTACCCAGGCGAACGGTTGTCATCATGAGGCAGGAAGCCCGAAGGCGTCAGCCTGACAAGGCGCGCGGGACCGATACGGTTTTCGTATCGGGAACCGGCGACCTTCAATTGCGTGAGATCCGCACGCCAAAGATCTCATCTGCCGCACGCGGGGTACGCCACATGGCGAAGATTTAACTCCAAACCATCACCAACGGCACATCCGAAGACCTTTGAAGACTCAGTTCAAAAGTCACGAGGGTGGACCCACCTCTGGCGGAATGACTTGACCCAAGGGGTCTTCCCGAGAGGTGGGCCCAGGGGGCCACTGTCGGTACCCTGGGAACCGTACACCCCTTGAGATTACAAAGATCTCAAGGGAAAGTCATCTATTCAATTTGAAGACCTTCGGAGGCCCACATGTCAGACATAACCGGACCCGCTTCTCCAACATGGTTAGTCCCAGGGTCGCCACGTGTACAGTCAAACCGGAGCTACCACCCACAAGGGGGAAGCTCCGGGCTGTGTACCAAAATGGCACCCCTGGACCTAACCCCAGACCGAGGGAATCTCCGAAACTGACACGTGTCAGGTAGCTCCGGAGCTTTCTATTCCCCACAGTATGCTCCGGAGCTACCACGTGTCCAACCGTCGGATCTTCAGCCTTTAACCTCCGGAAGACTCCGCAACGGATCCGGATCTTCAAAGGGGAATCAAGGGCTTCAAGACCCGATTAAGTGTCATTAATACTATATTAATGACACACGATCGGACGACCTTAATTACCAGTAACGGTGCTGTCAAAGCCCATTACCTGGTCATTAAGGGCAATTAAACGTGTTGAATGAGTATCAATATTAGTAACCGCCGGGGCCACATGTCGGGCCAGACTAACTTGTAACGGCCTGCCCTTGTACTATAAAAGGACAGGACGATGACAGACTCTACACGTTCTACACATGCTCGACACAAGCTCATACAGCTAATACAACACCAACACACCCGTGGAGTAGGGTATTACGCTCAGGCGGCCCGAACCACGTAAATCTCCGTGTCTCCCGTGCTATTTACAATTCACCTTCTTGAATCTCCGCGCGTCCACACCGAACATCAAACTCCTCTAACACATTAGTAGTGTCGGGAGATCTGCCAGATCCAAACCACCAACAACCACCAACTGTCTACCTCTTCAATCCATGGATCTATGAGATATCCACTATTGAACTCTAACCTAAACACCACACATAAGTTATAATTCACAACTCTATCATTTTTAATGCAAAGCTACGACTAGAGACTCTAATAAATTAAAGCAATGAACCCACAAGCTATTACGAAAGTAAACTACTATGAAATAGAGATCAAACTTGTATTAAATTCATAGAAATTTCTTAATCAATTATGGAAGAACTTCCGTAGAGGTACAAGTATGGAAGAGGGACTTGACAAGCCCAAGCCTCCTACTCCTAGCTTTTCCTCACCCTCCTTCTACTCGGCTAGCCACCTGGGCAGCTCAAAAGCTTATGAGTGGAGTACTATTCTCAAACTTGTGGCGTGTGGAGAAGTGAGGGAGTGAGGGTGTATGTATATAGTAGTTCAGTCGGTTTGGCACAACAGTTAGAGCATGAATTAGTCATTATCGCCATCAGGGTGACACAGGAAGCCAACACGTGGAAGCCGAGAGAGTTTGGCGCAAGGGCCATGTTGGCCGACTAGGAGGTCAGCTGACCTGGTCGTGGCCTCCCCTCAAGTGTGCTTTCTCAGGGTGACATCCAGGTGGGCCCTGACCCAATTCCTGGGTGCAACACCATTGGATCCCCTCGGATACGCCTGGGAATGAGTCATGGATCCATGTGATGCCACGTGTTGCCACCTGATTTATCAAATGGTAACTTTTTATTTTACTCCCTGCATGCTTGGGTATTTTTGGGGTTTAATTAACCTGCATACGAATAGACACTAACACTTGTGGAATCTGTTAGTTTTAACTCGTATCACTATGTTGTATTCTCCAATTTACAATTTTTATGCGGTGAATTGAGGGTCAAATTTAGCTTGTAAGGACCATCGACAAACTACCCAACACTTAGTCCTTTGCTCGTCCTCGAGTGAAGGCAAGAAGAACTATGTTCTAAGATAAATGTTGATGTGAATATGAATGGAGTATACAAAGTATTTGAACTCATACCTTTGCTTTTGAACCCTTTTTGTGGTATGGCTACCACATCATCTTGGGCATTTGAGAGGTGGAACGGTTGAGTGTATCTCACCCGGACTTCCTCCTGCAGAAATAGCTTCAAAAATTGCTATATCTTGAATATCAAAAGGATAATGCCTTTTCCTCTCTTATTGGATTCTCTCAAGTCACTCAAAGTGTTTGAATACTCATCTTGGCATAATTTTTCCACTTTTTCCCCTACAACTAAGTATGGCTTTTTGTGGATAAAAAGTAGGGATAAAAAGTAGCACACTTGCAATTCATATATTACTATGTCAAAAACAAGATCCATATGACTAAGGAAATTCTTGTGTACATACTGTTGGGTGGATGGTGGGTAATGAATGTTGATGATAACTCCCTTTTTATCACTTTCCTGGTGCAAGGATGAAGCATGGCTATTTAGTGACAACGTTCAATGAAAATGCTAAGTGGCATATGCATGTGGTTTTCAATATTCATATCATATGGGCTTGGTGGGTATTCAATTTCCAATGAGAGCGGAAGGCAAACCGTAAGACTTCAAAATTTTGCAAAATTCAAAATAAATTTCAAGCAAGGTTTGTCCATGGGTTTATTTTTCTCACCATATCACACCAATCAAAAACTTAGATGACATGTTTTCCTATTTAATTATATGGGGCCAGAAACATGGTAGTGATATAAAAATACAAGGTATACTAATATCATATTTGAGCAATTTGCATTGTTTATTTTGATTGAGTTGATTTTAATTAGAATTTAATGAATGCATCAAAATTTTCAACTTAAATTGCATTGAATCACCAAGATCAGGGGATAAGGTATTCGAACACACGTTTTGTGGCGAAACGGGTCTGAGAGGGGCCACCCACAAGTCGGTCGAGCCAGGGGGTTGATCGACCTCCAGCTGGCTCCATGGTGCTATGCTTTGTCGTGTCGTATCGCGCGTATGTTTTCAACATCTCCTCGGGTGAAACGCGTGACCTAAACTTCACGAGATCGTAGAGGGACTACTCCCCCACACTTGTTCCTGGAAACTTTATTTGACATGAAATAAACTAAAAGGGGAACTTTACCGGTGTTAGATAAACAAATAAGTTTACTTTATTGAACAAAAAACATGGGGTGCTTACATTATTGAATTACGAAATATTGGAATAAAACAAAAGAAGCAAACTAAGGGGTAAGCACCCAATGGCCATAAAGGACATCTACACATGGTTCCTTGTAAATGTCGGACATCCCTATGGCCTCACATAAGCGCTTGATTTTAGCACTCATGCCACGGCGTACACCATCTATCTCCTTCTTAAGGGCATCAATCTCATCCTGCAATTCTGCCCTCTTCATGCGTGCTTCGGCTATAGTGCATGCTAGCTTTTTATTCTTCAATTGGAGATTTGCAATTTCCTTAGCTAGCCATGCCGTGTCAGCACGAGGAGATTTCTCATCACTGCATTGATATTGGCCTGGAGGCCTTTTTATAGTAGGTGGTGACAGGTGATGCCTCACCCTAGAGGGAGACGAACCTGTCGATTCCTCCAAGGGTTAGTTGTCCACACACTTCTAAAGACCTTTTCCATATCCCTTCGACGTTCTCACGCCTTGGATTATGAATCGATCTTTCGCAGGCTCCGGTGAGGTACTAGTTGATGACTCATAGGGTGGCTCACTACATCGCCATTCTTCATTTTGAGCATGCCTGTGTATTTCTCGCCAGGCTGGAGGGTGGGATGGACTTTGTCTTTTCCATGGAAAAGATGAGTCACGATGGGCTTGAGAGTCGGTGTTGCTGGATGTTGCATAGGAGTACGTGACTTCATGGGCGCTTTATGCGGTGGAAGCCACCGTTACACGCTACGATGAGCAGGGCTACGTCCACTGGGCATTCCAAGAGGCGGGATCGCGGTGAGAGGTGCCACGTCCAAATCCATCACGGCCTAAATGGCCATGGTGTTGTCGTTGTTGGCCAGCGTAGGATCCCCGCTGAGGTTGAAAGTGGAGCTGGAGGATGCATGGGGAACGATGCCTTTGCCTTTGCTGTCCATGGTGGATGGGACGAGGTGGAAGATTGGAGAGGATGTTTCTTTTTTGGAACGGTGCGAGTTTCCTCTATGTTCGTGGCTTTTTAATATCGCTAAGGCAGAGATAGGAGCTATCGCACCAAAGGTTCTATTGGGATACAACGGGGGAGGTAACCCACAAAAACAGAACCTTGGCGGTGCCAACAAGGAGTCGGCCGACCTAGGCAGGTGGCCAATGTGGTCTGGGCCTCGATAGATCTTCTGTTTCATGGGTTGTCTCTGTGGGCCATAAGGATCAGTTTCATAGGGGGCTCGTGTGCTGGACTTCGAAGAATTACGTGGAATTTGGAAGAATGGCATGAAAATCGACTAAGTTAACCACACCAACTTCTTTCCAAATCCTCTTTGGAGTCTAGGAAGATTTTGAGGTGGTGCCGATTAACCTTAAATAGATGGACTTCATCATCATGGAGCATGATGGACCCATGAGATGAAGTTTCTATTACGGTAAATGGTCGTTCCCATTTAGTTTGGAACTTCCCATGTCCAGAGAGTTTTAACATGGAGTTCAAGAGAAGGACTTTATCACCGGGTTTAAACTCTTTCGGCGTAATTTGTTTAACGTGCCACCTTTTGGTTCTTTCATTAAAGATCTTGGCACTATGATATGGCTTATCCCTCAATTCCTCAAACTCGGAGATCTGCCTCAAATGGTGCTTTCCAACCTTATCAAGATCCATGTTCTATTATTTTATGGCACAATGGGCTCTATGTTCCAATGCTCCTGGAAGATAGCAAGTCTTCCCACAGACAAGTTGGAATGGAGACATGCCATTGGGTGTCTTGTAGGCAGTTTGATATGCCCACAATGCATCGAGTAGCTTTTGCTTCCATCCCTTCTCATTTCCTATATGATCTTTAGTAGAATATTCTTGGTCTGCTTGTTACATGTTTTTGCTCGATCGCTTGTTCGCGGGTGGTAGGGAGTGGCAATGTTATGCCAAACTCCAAGCTCTTAGAAAGCTCTGGAAGGTCTTATCAATAAAATGTGACCCTCCATCATTTATGACCATTCAGGGAGTGCCAAAGCATGGGAAAAAGATCTCATGAAACATTTTCCTAGAATGCTTGGAGTCGGAATTTCTGTAAGGCAATGCCTCTTCCCATTTTGACGCATAATCGAGAGCCACCATAATATACTCGCTTGGGACTTTGGAAAGGGTCTCATAAAGTCAATACCCCACACGATAAATAATTCGACTTGGAGATTATATGTGAGGGGCATAGCATTACGAGCAGTGATTCCTCCATACTTTTGCTATTTCCAACATCGGCGTATGAATTCTTTGGTATCTTCACACATTGAAGGCCAATAGAATCCACTTGCCAGATCTTTGCCTGAGTAAGGTGAACACTGTAATGGCCTCCATAGGATCCAACATGGCATTTTCAATGATTTTGGTGCCTTCGATTGTGGGGACACACCTTCTAAGTATGCCATCGACACATACTCGATAGAGATATGGGTCGTCCCATAGGTGTCCCTGACTCTCATAAATGAGTTTCTTTTTGTTTTCCCCCGGTGGTATGTACCCCTTGACAATGACGTTCACGATGTCCGCGTACCAAGGGTGAGAGTCGGTCACCTTGAGCAACATATCATCATGTAGGAAGTCATTAATGGGTACATCCATGTTTTTTGTGACTTCCATATGTGAGGGATGATCCACAACAGAATTATCTACTTCTTTCTTGTCCTTAATCTCCAAATCAAATTATTGGAGTAGGAGAATCCATCGCTTTGGCCTTGGTTTAGCGTCCTTTTGGTGAGACAAAATTTCAAGGCAACATGGTCTGTGTAGATAATGACCTTGGCTCTAACCAAATAGGACCTAAACTTATATATAGCAAAGACTACCATGAGCTTATTTTTGGTAGTGTCATAACTGAGTTGTGCTCCTATTAGAGTCTTGCTAGCATAGGCTATGGCGTGATGCTTCTTATCTTTGGTTTGGCCTAAGACCGCACCAATAGCAAAATTGCTGGCATCACACAAGATTTCAAATGGTAGCGTCCAATCAGGGGGTTAGATGATTGGAGCCGAGACAAGTGCCTTTTTATGTGTATCAAAGGATTTAAGGCACTCCTCGTCAAAATCAAAGGGATCATACTTAGCTAATAGTTTTGTGAGGGGTCTAGTGGTTTTGGAGAAATCCGTGAGAAATCATCAGTAGAACTCTGCATAACCTAAGCTTCGGATTTGCTTTATGTTGACTAGAGGTTGAAGTTGTTCAACAACTTCAATTTTTTCTTTGTGCACCTCTATATCACTGTCGTACACCAAATGTCCCAAGAATGATGCCTTCACGGACCATGAAGGGGCACTTTTTCCAATTGAGTACCAGGTCCTTCTCTTGGCATGTTTGTAATACATTGTCAAAATTTTCCAAGTAGTGATCGAATGTTTTTCCATAGATGGAGAAATCATCCATGAAAACTTCCATGATTTACTCAATCATGTTGGAAAAAGTAGACATCATGCACCTTTGGAAAGAGGCAGGTGCATGACACAGTCCAAACGACATTCGTCCGTAGGCATACGTCCCATATGGACATGTGAATGTGGTCTTACTTTGATAATCGGGATGGACGGGCATTTGATGATAGTTTGAGTACACATCAAGGAAACAAAAGAAGTGTTTTGACAACCATACCGTTCGACATCTCATTGATGAAGTGCAGTGGAAAATGATCCTTCCTAGTCGTCTTGTTGAGTTTTTGGCAATCAATGCACATCCCCCATCCCGTGACAGTTCGTCAAAAAATTAAATCATTTTCTCAGTTTGAATGACCTTCATTCCTCCCTTCTTTGGCACTACATAGACCGGGCTGACCCACTCACTATGATACACAATATAAATAATCCTAGCATAGAGTTTCAAGACCTCCTTCTTGACAACCTCAAGCATCGCATTATTCAACCGCTGTTGAGGTTCCCGTGAGGGTTACTCTCGGGGTCAATGGGAATGCGATGGGTGCAAAGGGTAGGACTGATGCCCTTGAGGAGTTGAAGTGAGTAGCCAAAAATAGTCCTATGCTTTTCCAATAGGGCTACGAGTATGAGCATTTCATCATCTAAAAGCTTGTGACCTATTATGATAGGGGCTTCCAAATCTCCATTTAGAATAGCATAGCGTAGGCCTAGAGGCAAGATTGTTAGCTCAATAGGAGGTTGAGGTGTGGGCTCTTCTTTTAGCAAGTCAAAAGTCTCCTAAAGCTCATTCTCTTATCGGATGAAATCTTCTTCACCTTCTACTTCAGGAGGTTCCAATTATTTGAGAGTCCTAACCTCCTCAATTGGCCCATATTGGAGGGATGGTTCTGCAGATGTGTTCATGGAATGCCTAACGGGAATGGAAATTTTGTTCTCTCCAAGATTTATCTTGAGGTTTCCTTTAGAGAGGAATTCCATGAGAAATTTCTCACTGGGCATCCCAATCATTATGTCGAATTCTTGGACTTCGAACACATGAAAATCAAGGTGAACCTCAACATTTATGTGTCGCACTAACACTTCTTGTAAAATCCCATATCCGTCAAGAATATTTTCTTATGTATCTCATAACGATTTTTGCATTGGTGCCACTGGCACATCGCCCAATATGGTGATAAAACAAGTATAGGGATTATAAAGGACTCGCATTGCTCCTCCTCTAATATGGCATAGAATAATGGCTAAGGGTGAGAGCACTCGAAGAATATTGGGTGAGTTCTCCGCCTTTGCTATGCATTCTGAACTCAGAATAGAGGTCAACTCCTTCAATGTCTCTTGGAGGTATACTCCATCAGGTGGGTTAGTTGGAGTAGGAGGCAATAATGGCTTACTTCGGTAATAGTACTTCGAGGTATTTCCATAATCTTCAAGAATATCTTCCTCAAAGTAGAATGGGAATTCTGAAGGTTGAATTGCTTCATACTTCGATGGTATAGGTTCGGGAGAGGATTCTACAGGCAAGGTAGGTGATGGGCATGGTTCTAGCTCTTCCTTTGCTGTAAGGACCGGTTCCACACATTCCAGGAATCGCAGATGGTGGTGCCGTGCGATGCGGCACCCAACAACACATATGAAAATAATACGGCAAAATACAAAGTTGTATTTATAGACATGACGGAAGTCTTTTACAATACATAATGTACAGTTGAAGTAATACTTATAGCTAAACTCTCAGCCTACTTATGCAAAAGTGCAGCCGTCCAGCTTGGGGACGCTACACACTAGCAGCACACAAAAGATCACCACGGCATGCAAGGCTCCCACTCGGCGGTATACCCCGACGGGGGCATCGCCTCATCTTTGGGCCCTTCCTCATACGTCTCATCTACAAACAACTTATATAGCAACCGTGAGCATGAAGGCTCAGCAAGACTTAACTGTCTCACCTAAACATGGAACTCTACATGCAGGGATACTTAACATAGGAATAGATATAGCAGTAAATGACTCGCCTACATGTTGATCCATAATTTTCAAGTTATTAACAAGAGCTTAAAGGTTCAATAGAAGTAAATTTAGTGCGTATATTCTATAGCAATCATAGTTGCAGAGCAATTATAACTAATTACATCATATTCTCTTGGATTCTTCAGTATTTACTACGTCATAGCGCAGTGAACAAGCGATACTCAAATAACCGTGAGCAACAGTGATTGCAATCAGTAGACACCTGGATAACACGTCACATATACCCGTGCGTGAGAAACGTTCAATGCTCCTCACGATGTTATACACAACAACCTTTCACAAGAAACTCAAACGCCGAACCGGTCCCACCATTGTAGGCATAAGGTCCCCGCATGGAGCGTGTCTATGCCCGCTGGCAGATTTACACCTTGCTGCCCTCAACCCACCCCTATCGACAGTGGGAAGCTACATCGGTTTCCTGGGTTCCATATGCCCAGTATGCCTCCGGTACAGTCCAAACTTGTCCAGCAGGGCCGCACACAGATCGGTCCACAATCGACACAACCAGGTCTACGTACGTGAGACCATGTCTCGCTGCATCCTATCCGCTGCTCGGTCTCAAATTCATATTCATAAACCATTCTGTAATCAAATCCATCCCGTGTGATAAAATTCTATCTCGCGAGTAGATTCTAACTACTCGACTTCTACCGGATTCCTCAACATTAGCATGGTATTTACTACTCGTCAAGCTATAGACCTACCCAATACTACATGGGATTTGTGGGTCATGTAAGTGAAGTAACAAGCACCTTAGCCCTAATTCACAAAACTCATCCTAGACATAAGTGATACAAATAGAAACTTTGAAATAGCACTTAAATGCAAACTGGGGCTTGCCTAGCTGTGAGTCAGTATCAAAGTTCGTCCTGGATGATGCTGTCCAAGGCCTTTGGCTCCTCCGCGATCTCTGTCAGTATATGATGTGCATAATATGAAAGTATATAAGTGACATAGAACTATACAAATCAACTTCTAAATACAGTTTTTGTTAGTAAATGATTTTAATTGGCTTTGGGATTTTTATAGTAGATTCTAGGTTCTATGAGGAACAACTGGACCAAGAATTAGAGATGTTCAAGGAAGCTTGTTGTCTCTAGAATTCCAACAATAAAAAGCCTTCTCTGAAATTTGGTAATAATTCTAGAGCTTTATCATGGCTAACAGTAGATGATCATGGTATAGGAGGTCTCACTGATTCTAGGGAAATTTGTTTCATATTTTTCTGAGCTTCCTACAGGGAGAAATTGATCTCTACAAGTTTGGGAAAATTTTGGAAATGTTTTTGTACATTTCTCAATTTTTATACTGCATAGACATTTGGAACACTGATTCACCCAGTAAATGAAGTCCAATAAAATTGACATTTTTATTGGAGATCTAAGGTATTTTTAAGTGTTTTCTTACCAAAATTGGGTATTTTACAATTAGTATAACAGGGGTAATTAATTTCCAAATCAGTTAGCTCAAAGGAATTAATTGTGAAAATTCAGGGACTCTCACGTCAAACAAATTGTACAATGCAAAATAGGAATCTATATGAATCTACCAGAATTTATTGGGAATTATTTGATCAAGTCTACTAGGAGTAATTGAATTTACAAGTTTGCTCAAAATCTGGAATTATTTGGAAAAGGAAAAGTTTGAATTAATTCAATCCGGGTCCCACCCATTTAAAATGGGCCAATAATCACTGGGCCACGCCGAGGGCCATTTATTTACCCACGCAGCCACACCAGATACGTGGTCGCAGCAGATCCGAAGGGAGGGAATTAGCCGGTGACACGCGGGGCGCGCCACCCCCTTCGTATTCCTCGCGACAGGGGCGGCGCCCCTGGGTGGCGCGGCGGCGCACGCCCTCAAGGGCCACCGGAACTGCTCTCCCACGCATCTCCACCTGGTACAGGCCGCCTATGCCTAAAAACATACGCTGAGCACGTTGGATTGGTTGGCACATGCCGGCGGTGACCTGAACCTTATGCGCGACGGCGGCGGCGACCAGTCCAGCGAGGTCGAAAATGCCGCTTCGTGGCTCAAACTCCTTGTAAATTGATCAGAATGTTCCTAGCATTCTTGGGAGGATGAATGTGGTTAGTAAAATGGGTGGAATAGGCAGAAACATCAACTTCGACAATGGACCGACGGAATTTCCCAAGGCGGCAGGGAAAACTCGAATAACTCAGCCGCGACACGCTAGTTTCCGTTGATTCTTCATAGAGCTGTGCACTAGGAGGTTCTGAACATAATACATAACTGGATTAAGGTCTGGTTCTACCTAGAAAAAGAATCGAAGTGGAGACCTAGTAGCATTGTTACAAACTTGACACTGGGAAAACCGGAAATACCGACGCTATACACTATACCAAGCTGCCAAATTTTGCAGGCATACTCAGTGAGCAAATACGCACGACTTTTCTTTGGAAGGTCAGGAACGATATGGCTTGTATAGTCGGCGCAATGGAGAGATAGAGGAGGTCGTCGGGCTCCACTCTAAACAGCGGTGATGAAGCTTCAAAATACCATCAGATAAGCAGGGAATCAAGCAAGCGAATGGATGGGAAGGAAGAGCACAGGGTTGCAACCCCTTTCACTGTTGGTAACACGGAGAGACCATGCTTCATTTGGCCGGCAAAGGGAGAGCAAACACGGCGGTGATGCTGTGCAGCGGCGGGAGAGAAAACAGAGCGAGGCAGCTCTGTGCTTTCTCCACTTCGGCCAGAGAAGCAATGATAGGGATGGAGAGGGCTTTAGGCCAAGCTGCTGCCTGCTTGCATGCAAGAACATCGCGGTGGCGATCCCTCCCGGCGTTGAAGCGCGGGGACAGCAGAGAAATAGAGGACTCCGTTGGTTCAGGCAATGGGAAGGCTGAGCAGTGGGTCCCACCTAGATTCACCCTCATCCCTTCTCTGTTCCTTCAATTCTACATTTTTGTGGATAGGCTAAATAAATTATGTAGAATATGATTCTGGACTCAAAACTTTGATTCAATCAAGTTCCAATGAAAATTCCAATTCAAATTTGAATTTGAAAGAATTCAATGTTTCCACTGAGTTACATAGCAAATGTGCTTCAAAAATCTTGAAACTTTGCAGAGATGCTATTTGGAATATTTGTAAGCCAATGGTGAACTCAAATTTTTATTTTGTCTAGGTTTTAACAGGAGCTAGTCTAAATTTTTGGATTCCCTCATGCAGGGTAATCCTTTTTATTTTGCCCATTTACTCTTTATTTATTTTTCCCATTCAAATTTTTAAGTCTCCTATCTGAACTTTGCACTATGAATTTCTGGGCTTTTACATCCCCCCTTAAAAGAATCTCGTCCTGAGATTATAATGAAAAAGACAGAGGTAAAAAGATTACCAGATATGAAATGATAACAAATCTGGATAATTTGATCGGAGATAGTCCTCGCTTTCCCATGTTGCTTCCTCAGCGGTATGGTTACTCCACAAGACTTTGTAAAACCATAACGTCTAGTTTCTTGTGGCGCGAGTCTTTTCATCGATAATCTGAATCAGTACTACGAATAAGTGAGATCCGGTTGGAGAGATTCCATGCCTCTAGTGTAGATTTCAGCTGGGGATTTAAGGCACTTCCATAGTTGGGAAATGTGGAATACATTATGAACACCAGCAAGCGATGCTGGTAACTCCAAACGTATGCTATGGGTCCGCATTTTTCAATGATGGCGAACGGACCGATGAATCGTGGACCAAGCTTTCCCTTCACTGCGAAGCGGTGAATTCCATTTCGTCGGAGAGACATGAAGGTAAACATGGTCTGCGATGTCGAAGTAGAGAGGTCGACGTCATTTATCCGCATAGCTTTTCTGCCGAGATTGAGCAGCCTTGAGATTGCCTTGGATTACTCGCACTCATTCTTCGACTTCATTCACGAGATCAATGCCGTATATTACTCGCTCGCCAGACTCACACCAGTTGTGTGGTCAGCGACATTTCCGACCGTAGAGAGCTTCATACAGCGCAATCTTGATGTCAGCTTGATAGCTGTTGTTATATGAGAACTCCGCCAACGGTAAATGATCATCCCAATTTTTATCGTGGTGGACTGCACAAGCGCGTAGCATATCCTCAAGAACTTGATTCACCAGTTCAGTTTGACCATCGGTCTGCAGGTTATATGCGGAGATTTTGATCAGTTTCGTCCCCAACAACGCGTGGATCTGCTCCAGAAGCGAGCAACGAACAGTGCACTGCGATCTGAAATAATTGCCTGGGGAACTCCATGCAAGCACATGATTCTTGGCAATGTAATTTGTATGTACAGAGATGAAATGAGCTGATTTGGTTAGTCGATCGACTATCACCCAAATCGAATCATGTTTGTGGAACGTGAGAGGTAATCCGACAATGAAATCCATACTAATGTCCTCCGATTTGCAGGCCGGAATATTTAGTGGTTGCAGCTGTCCGGCTTTCCTCATGTGGTCAGCTTTCACCCGCCGACACGTATCACACTCGGATATGTACTTTGCATTCTCTCTTTTCATCCGTGTCCAGCCAAATCTGTTTTTCAGATACTGATACATTTTGTTGTTGCCCGGAGGAATAGAGTACTTGGATAAGTGAGATTAATCCAAGATTTTCTTTCGAAGTTCCATGTCACGGGGTACCACTCTACAGTCTTTGAACCACAGGGTACCATGTTCATCACTTCGGAAGCACTTCATTTCCCCATTCCTGATTCTCCTCCGAATGTGCAACATACCCACGTCTTTCTTTTGAGCTTCCGTAATCTCCTCTCGTATGGTAGGAATGACAACAAGATTATATCACGCTCCATATGGAACCAAGTATCAACTCGGCTCGTCCTCATCCATTGAAGTGATGGACGGATTATTGACGTGAGACTTGCGGCTTAGCGCATCAGCAACCACATTTGCCTTGCCGGGATGGTAGTTGTCAGAGTGTGATTCCGGCAATTCTCCCGGTACTACCGTTGGTAGCCCGCAGAGTTTGTAGTTTTGTTGTGGGCGCGCAGAGATTCAGAACAAGGTGGTAAGTTGACACGAGGATTTACGTGGTTCGGGCCGCCTGAGCATAATACCCTACTCCACGGGTGTGTTGCTGTTGTATTGAGCGTCTGGGCGCTTGTGGGTGTGTGTAGAAGTGTGTCTCCGTCTGCCCCTTGTGTATCGCTCGACTAGTCCTTTTATAGTACAAGGACTGGTCGTTACATCATTAGCCTAGCCCGACATGTGGTCTTTGCAGTTACTGATGTTAATACACAATTAATGAGCTTAATTACCCTTAATAGCGTGGTAACATGCCTTGACAGTGGTGTTACTTGTATTAAGGGCCCTCCGATCGTTTGCCATTAAGATAGCATTAATGGCACTTAATCGGGTCTTGAGATCTTTAATGTTCCTTGAAGGTCCGAGCCATTGGAAGTCCACCACTCTGCCTGTTGAGGTTGAAGGTCCAACTGTTGGACGCGTGGCAGCTCCGGAGCTTACTGTCCTGGACGAGTAGGTCCAGTGCTGTTGTACATGTGTCGGTACTGGAGCTTCCCTCTGTCGTGGGTTAGGTCCGGGGGTGCCACACAGGTATCTAGTCTGGAGCTTTCCCATGTAAGGAATGTAGCTCTGGTTTTATTATACACGTGGTGGCCCTGGGACTAACCATTGAAAGGAGGCAGGTCCGGTTCCGTATGACACTGGGGCCTTCGGAGGTCTTCAACTCAGATAGTTGAAGTTCCTTTGAACTCTTGGCAGTCCCAAAGGGTATTCAGTACGCAGGGTACCGACAGTGGCCCCCTTGGGCCCACATCTGGGAGAGACCTTTTGGATGAACTTGTTCTGTCGGAGGTGGGTCCATCATTCGGTTTTTTAGCCATGTCTTCAAGGGTCTTTGGATGTGCCATTGGCGGTAGTTCGCAGTTAAACCATCGTTGCGTGGCATATCCCGGATGAGGCAGGTGAGATCTGAGCGTGCAGATCACACACAATTGAAGGTCGCTGGTTCCCGATACCAAAACCGTATCGGTTTCGCGCGCCCTGTTAGGCCGCCGCCCTTGGGCTTCCCGCCTCTCATGATGACAACTGTTCGCCTGGGGTAAGGACCTCGACATGATCGTCAGGGTGGACCCGGACCCCCTTGTCATTGGCAGGGTGAAGTTTTTGAACTGTATCATCGGCTCCTTTGCGATTTCCATCCATGCATTGCGGGGGCTTACTTAAGAAGGAAAGCACGCACCGTTTGAAGATTCCTTACGCCTTAATTTGAACTTGCGCTCGAATCCTCCAAACCTTTGCTTGCTTTTCAGCTCTCACCCCGATGTGCTGCGATGAAGTTGGGACTCCCCAAGAGCCGCATTGGGAGCAAGAAGGAGTTGTCTAGGGTTCAGACCTACATAGTTTGGTCCATGTACTTCCTTGGGTACGCCATGGCGGGTTTGATCCCGCCTTTCTCCACTTTCTTTTTGATGCTGCTAGATTTCTATGGTCTGTAGCTCCAAAATCTTGGCCCCCACTCAATCTTGCTGGTGGCGACTTTCGTCCACTTTTGTGAGATGTGAGTGGGTGTGCCCCCTTGCGTCGAGTTGTTCCGGACTTTCTTCACTGTTCACCCCACTGGGAAGAGTGATGAGTCCATCGGCTTCTACTACTTCTTGAAGCAAAAAAACTTCCCCCTCAAGTACTTGAGGTCCTTTCCTTCTGGCGAGTGGGACGATTGGAAAAAAGACTAGGTGGTCATCACCGTCGAGGGACACGAGAGGTTGAAGCTGCCTGAAGGCCTCCCCCGCGTTGACACCGACATTTGGAGTGATGTGCCGGAGCTGTCGAGGGAGTACAACCCCATTCTGGACAGAATCCAGGAGCGTATCGAAGGTGGGGTGACCCCCCAAATGGTCTTCGCCAACTTCTTGACGAACAAGTGGGCCCCGCTGAGGGCTAGAGGGTGGCCTGCCTGGGCCTTCAACAGTGAGATGGATACCAACCGCATTGAGGTTGGTTTGGGCACCAACTTGAATGGTGAAGCCTTGAAAACCCATCTCAAGAATTCCAGCCTGGGAACATCAGCCCTGGCGACGTGTCTCCACCGGCGGCCTTCCTTCCCCTGAATATGATACCAGAGTAGTGCACAGAGCTCCGGAGGAAGATGCCGTTGTTGGATGACTTGGGCCGGATGGAGAGGCGATCAATGTCTGGGGTGGCGATCCCCGGAGCTTTAGAGGGTGGCTCCGCTCCCGCCTCGAAGCCAAGAGTTGAAGTCGTAGGCAAGGGCAAGGAGTTGGTCGAGCCCTCGAGCCGCAAGAGGAAGTTGAAGCACTCTGACGAGAGGTCTGTCAGACCTGATCCTTCCGCAACAGCTCCTTCTCCCCAGCGAGGGAGGTCTTCGTCAGCGACTCCTACTCCAGCATCGGCGTCTCCCCGGGATGCCAGCTCCAGCCATGTGACTCTGGTACCAGGGCCAGTTAAGGGCTCTAAGTCTCAGGGTCCTTCTCAGTTGAGGGGGGCTTCAACCAAGACGTCGCTGACGGTGGCTACAAGCTCCGGGGATCCTTCCGGAGCTACTATGCCAGTGGCAACAGGGTCCAGGCCTTAGCGTCCGGTGAAGAGGTTCTGCGCTAGCTAGAGCGAAAGACTTCCAAGGTAAATTTGATTTTTTACCTCAGTTGGTTATTTTTTGTAGTAATAATATTTTGATTTTCTTCGTCCTTCATCCACAGGTTACCCAAAAAAGGGGTTGAAGCTCCGGTTCCTGCAATAGCGGCTGATGATGTGCAGGCGGAGGCTCTAGCTCCAATCCCAGCGCCACCCCAAGAGGTGGCTGAGGCTGCGGCAGCTCCGGCGCTAGCTGTCGTGGTACTTTACCTCGAGTCATCCCCTAAAGCTCCCGTGGTAGCGCCGGACCACGAGAATGAAGATGTACCAGCGGCACCAACTCCAGAGGTTGAACCTCTGATTTTGTATGCTGTGATGATGGACGCTTCGGCCAAAGAGCCGGAGGTAGCTCAAGTTCCAGCCCTAGAGACGGATGTTGTTGAAGCCCCGACGACGGAGCTGGGTGTTGATGAAGTTCCAGCGCCTGAGCTGGTTGTCGCGGAGGCGCCTGCCCCCAAATCGCTAGTGGTCGAAGCGTCGGCGCCTGAACTGGCAGCGGAGGAGGCACCAGCACTGGAGCCAGAAGTGGCCTCAGGTCCGGCCGAATCTTCAACGTCTGCCCCAGAGGTGACATTTCTGGAGGTACCCGCACCTGAGCCAAGGTGCCAAGACGAAGCGACCATTCCTCTGCTTGAGGGACCGGTTGCTGATGATCTAGCGACGGGACCTTTGGAGCCAAATCCGGAGGTAGGCACTTCCATTGCAGGACCTTCCTTGGCCGCAACCGAGGCTATCCCAAAGGGTGGCCCTAGTGCCGCGGAAGCTCAGGGGACCGCTCTTGTAGAGTGGGACCCGATTTTTGTTACGGAGAACCTGCTGAAGCCAGCGGAGAAGACCCCGGCAGGTCTGAAGCCAATCCTATGTCGCTATCTATCTACAACGCCTGCTCCAGCCTTCGTCAGGTCCAGATGGCCTTTTACCACGACAGCAAGGCCCTCGAGGAGGAGTGCCAAACCCTTAGGAGGTGGCGCAACCGGCTCCAATTCGATACCAAGCTAGCGCAGACGAGGCTAGCCGACAACAAGGAGTGGGTGAAAAGGCAGAAGGTCCGGTTGGAGTACTGGGGTCAGCTGCTGGATAAGAGGGAAAGCATGGTGCGATCCCTTGACAACCAGTCCCGAGCCATCCACGAGCAGGATGTGGATACTAATGAAGCGGCGAATGATCGTCAGGAGAAGCTCAGCGCCATCCACGATAGCCTCGTCAAGCGCCGGGAGGCTCTTGAGGAGCGGGAGAAAACGCTCGAAGATGAAGAGCAAAAGCTCCTGGAGCTGCGGGATGACCTCGTGATGAGGGAGTAGGAGCTTACTCGGAGGCTGACTCTGGGTGACAAGAGCCTCGCAGAGCGCACCAAGAAGTCGGAGGAGCACTGCGAGAAAGAGGAGAAGAAGGCCTAGCAGCAGGGACAAGACCTCACCAAGAGGGAGAATGAAATTGCTGCCAGGGAGAAGAAAGTGTGGGCCCTGGAGAAAGGCCAGGTCGACCGCCAGAACAAGATACACCTCCGGGAAGAGGAGCTTGGTAAACTCGAAAGTCAGGTTGCTGAAAAGATTCAGCAGAATGCCAAAGATGTCGAGCGCCTTGCCTGGGAGGATTCGGAGCCTGCGGCGACAAAGAGATCCTTGGAAGAGGTGCAAGGCTCAAGGGCTACAGAGTCACAACAAGTTTGGGACTTCTTGGGCAAAGCCAATGATGCGCTGACGCCATTGGGTTTTAGTCTCGTGTGCCCGGATGACCCGGAGCCTGAGCTGGACATGGCGTTGAAGGCGTTGAGCTCGACGGGCAGCAAACTCAACAAGATGGGCGACATCATCGTGGACTAGTTGGAAACCAAAGGACAATCCTTGGCGAAGAACGTTGCAGAGTACATGGTGACGTGCTACACAAGACAGGATCCTCACTTCCTACTAGACCTGGTGCTTGAAGGCCCCATCGATGGCGAGGGAGATGCCGCCAAGGCCAGCGTGTTGGATGTTGCCCAGAAGGTTGCCTCATTCTTCCGTAGGATCTAGGACTTTCTCTTTGTAGCTCCTTCTTGTATCTTCTATTCCTTTCCTCAATTTTGTAATCTCTTGTCTCCAGATTAATGAAATCCAAGAGTTTTATGAATTTCATTTTTTTTCTTTAACACCTTTGTCCCACTTGGCCCCTGGTAGATGTCCACAATTTGACTATGAACATGTACCAAGAGCATGTAGCATTTTGTTGAAGAATTGCGTGCTTCGAACTTGTAGTTTGTAGATCCAAAGTCATAGATAGTTGGGGCCCCCTGAGGTTGTCGGAGCATAGTAGCTCCGGCAGTGACCCTTGTCAACACGTAGAGCGTCGACAGTTAGTCCTCTGGGGTTGTTGGAGCTTGGTAGCTCCGGCAGTGACCACTGTCAACACGCGGTGCGTCGACAGCAGACCCCACTGGGGAGTCTTCCGACCATCTTTTTTTCATGTTGACGGCTGGCCCCCTGGATTTGCCGGAACTTGGTAGCTCTAGCGACGCCTAATATCAATGTTTAAAACATCGATAGCGGTCCACCTTAAGGGTGTCGGAGCTTTAACAGCTCTGGCCTTATCCACCATCGTCATGAGATCTTTGTTTTTCCTGCACACTGAAGTCAAGAAAAACAGTAAAACCCATTTCTTATCTATAACTCGTTTGCGGCTTACTATTCTCGAAAGAAATTTTTAGGTCAAGCGCGATTCTATATACAATCAAGTGCATTTGCTTATGTTCTTCAGGTCCAATCGTTTCCTGGACTCACCTTAATTCGGCCCCCCGGGGTGTAGGTAGAATGGCACACTTATGGTGCAGGACCAGGCAAAGTCGATAGCACACTCCAGACCTAGATTGGCTTGGCAGCATTCAGGCGAGTAGGCCATTCAACAATGTTAGGACCCGAAACAATTACCAATGCAACTTGTATCATACATGAATTGGTCAAGTTAAAGTTTCTTGAGGATTGCACAACTTTGTTATAGACAAGAAAGAGAAAAATATAAAATATTGAGCCTGTACAAAATAAATGCACGTGGAGTCTATTTTGGCATAATGATGTCTTTCATTCTAGGTCCGGGGTACAGGTGAAACAATTATACTCTTAGGGTACGGAACTAGGCTAAGTGTTTTACATTTCTCGTTTGACCCAAGGTAGCTAGCTACACTTTTAGTTCTGAGACTGCGACAAGTGTTGCTTGAACTTTGCGGACCTTCCGGGAATGGTCCGGCTGTTCCCCAGGAGGGGCTACCCGACTCTCTACAATGACGATATAACATACATCACATGTAACTCCAGACTCACCTCCGTGATATTAAGTGTAAAACTTACGGAGGTGCTCAATGTTCCAAGGATTAGGGAGCGCTGGCCCATCCTCGGTTGCCAAGCGAACGCATCCGGGAAGAGATACTTTGATCACTCGGAAGGGTCCTTCCCAACTGGGGGAAAGTTTGTTTAACCCTTCTCGAGTTTGTATTCTTCGTGGCACCAGATCGCCTTCCTCGAGCTGTCGGCTGTGAACATGCCTTTGGTGATAGCGCCGATCGGGCATTTCGAACAGCTGCTCGGCACCTTCCCTCTTCAACGAGGTCAAGGTCTTCACACCGGAGCTGGTCCTGCATGGCATCATCGAAGGTCTAGACCCGGAGCAACCCCAAGGTGATTTCCAGAGAAAGGACTGCTTCAGCTCCGTACACTAGGAAGAAGGGTGTCTCTCTAGTTGAACGATTTGGAGCAACCCCTGTTTGCCCACAGGGTGGGCGGAAGCTCTTCGATCCAGTTGGCTCCATGTATTTACAAGCGCTCATATGTTTGTGTCTTGAGTCCTTTTAGGATTTCTGCATTTGCTCTCTCAGCTTGGCCATTGCTTGCCAGGTGAGCTACGGAAGCGTAGCTGACTTTAATGCCGAGGTCTTCGCAATATCCTTGGAATGCAGAACTTGTGAATTGGGTCCCGTTGTCAGTTATGATCTTGTTTGGGACTCCAAATCTGCATTCTATGGACTGCAAGAAATTGATGGCTGATTGCTTGTTTATTGTCACAACTGGAGTTGCTTCCGACCACTTGGTAAACTTGTCAGGTGCGACGTACAAGAACTTGTAACCTCTGATGACTCTTGGCAAAGGTCCCAAGATATCCATCCCCCACACAATGAATGTCCATGTAGGAGGTATCATTTGTAGAGGTTGAGCTGGTGTGTGAATTTGCTTTGCATGGAACTGGCATGCTTCGCATTTGTTCACTAGCTTAGTTGCATCCTGGATGCTGTAGGCCACTAAAAACCATGTCGGAAGGCTTTACCGACCAACGTGCGGGAAGACGCGTGGTTCCCACACTCGCCTACATAGATTTTCGTGAGAAGCTCGCGGCCTTCTTCCCTTGTAATGCACCGCATTAGGACGCCGTTGGCACCACGCCAGTAGAGATCCCCTTCTACCAGTGTGTATCTTTTGGCCAATCTGACTATCCGGTCAGTGGATACATTATCTTTAGGAAGGAAGTTGTTTTCAAGTAGCTCCAGATCTCCGAGATCCATGCATCAGAGCTAACTTGAGCATTTGAGTCTTGGGTGCTGGGTTGCTCGGAGCTTTCTGCAGCACCTACGACCCTTGATGGACGCCATGGTAACAGGGCCATCAGGACTGCCAGCTTCGAGGTGCTGGTCTTGCCCCCTTCGCTCAGTTCGGCAGGCTGAGCTGTTGGTCTTGACAATCTCCGGACGAAGGTTCCGTCGTGAGCCGGAGCTTCAGTTGAAGCTTTTGTCGAGAGTTCGTCGGCTTCAGTGTTGTTGAGATGCTGGACATGGCAAAGATCCAGGACGTCGAAGTCCTTCTGAAGCTTCTGGACTTCAAGTAGGTATGCAACTAGTTGAGGGTTGTTGCAGCAGCATTCACCTTTGACTTGTTTTATAATGAGCTGCGAATCACCCTTTACCAACAGCTGCTTGACACCATATGGTAGTGTCACTTTGAGCCCATAAATTAGTTCTTCATACTCCGCCATGTTGTTGGTCGCCTTGAAGTCAAGGTGAACCATGTATTTAACATTCTCCCCGATCGGAGCGAGGAGAAGGACTCCAGCTCTGGCCCTCTGCTTCTGCATGGAGTCGTCGAAGTAGAGATTCCAGTGAGGCTCGGTGAAGACCGGAACCTTGGGTTCTGGCTTCTTGTCACTTGGGCCCCCAGGGTTTGATGGGAAGGGGGTCCATTCCGCCACGAAGTCCACCAGTGCTTGACTCTTGATCGCTTGTCTTGGGACAAATTCAAGATCGAACTCAGCCAGTTCTGCTGCCCACTTTGCAATGTTCCCAGTAGAGTTGGGGTTATGCAAGATTGCGTGCAGTGCATAAGAGGTTACCACTGCAAACTTGTGGTCTTAGAAGTAGTGTCGAAGCTTCCTAGAGGCAATAAGAACTGCGCAGAGCAGCTTATGGACCTCTAAATACCGAGTCTTGGCGTCATGGAGTACTTCACTGATGAAGTACACTAGGCTTTGGACATTCCAGACCCTCCCGGAAGGGCCCGGAGCTTCCTCCTCATCAACCTTGACCCTCCCGGAGGGGTCCAGACCTTCTTCTGGGACCTCCAGGTTCTTGCTTGAGGAACCCAAAGCTTCTTCTGAAGTGACCCAGACCTTCTTGGAAGGGTCCGGATCTTGTTGCTCAGTAACTCCTTCATTTGAAGGAGGTTGATCCTCTGGCCTTTCACCTTGAGGATCCGAGTCTGGGAGCTAGGACCCAGACTCGCCTTCAGCTAGCTCCGGATCTTCCCGGAGGGGTCTAGACTCCTGAAGTGGGTATGGTTCTGGTCTTTCCTTAACCAGGACCATGCTGACAACTTCGTCAGTTGCCGAAATGTAAAGCAGAAGTGGCTCACCAGGATTCGGAGCTACCAAAGTTGGTAGAGTGGTGAGGAGCTGCTTTAGCTCTGGGAAAGCCTTTTCTGCTTCTTAAGACCATTGGAATGGTTTGTACTTCCTCAATAATTTGAATAAGGGTAACACCCGTTCTGCCAGTCTTGAGATGAACCGGCTGAGAGCAGCTAGTCATCCAGTCAGCTACTGGACGTCCTTGATGCGGGCTGGTGGCCGCATGTCTTCAATAGCTTTAATCTTCGACGGATTCGCTTCTATTCCTCCGTGGTTCAACCAGAAGCCAAGAAGCTTTCCAGAGCTAACCTTGAAGACACACTTGTCTGGGTTCAGCTTCGTGCATGTGACTCACAACTTGTTAAAGACAGCTTGCAAGGTGTCAAGGAATGACTCCTTGTCTTGATATTGACGACGATGTCATCAACGTACACTTCCACTACATCTCTGATGAGCTCTCCAAAAGTTTTGTACATAGCTCGTACAAACTTTGAAGCAGCTTTTTTGAGATCAAATGGCATGGCAGTCTAACAGTATAATCCATCTACTGTGATGAAGGAAGTATGCTCTTCATCTTCCCTAGACATTCTGATTTGATGATACCGAGAATATGTGTCTAGGAAACACGGTAATTCACACCCAGAGGTGGAATCCACTATCTGATCTATTCTAGGTAGTGGGAATTTATCCTTTGGACATGCCTTATTTAGTGTAGTCTAGTCGATACACATCCGAAGCTTCCCGCTGGCCTTAGGTACAACGACTAGGTTTGCTAGCCATTTTAGGTGGAAGACTTCTCGGATGAATCCAGCTTCGAGCAACTTCTTCACTTCTTGACGTATGAAGTTCTATCGCTCTACTGATTGCTTCTAAGGCTTCTGATGTACAGGCCGAGCATCTGGATAAATCTTCAGATTGTGCTCAATCACTTTCCTAGGGATCATAGGCATTTGTGATGGTTGCCAGGAAAACACGTCGACTTTAGCCCGGAGGAAAGTGATGAGCGCGAGTTCCTATTTGTCATTCAAACCTCCCGATATACAGGTGTTCTGAGCAGCATCGGAACCAATTTGGACAACATTGAAGGGAATGTCAGTGTCGCCGCTTGGTTGCACACGAGGTGCAGAGGTTGATCCTCGATGACGAATGCTCGGAGGCTTCAGAGCTTGCTACATTTCGGATTCTTCCTCCTATGCTGTGGCAAGCGCGTGGAGTTCTTCCAGAGTAGTAACTCCGGTAGTGCGATATCCGCGGATCCGGATAACACCTGCTGGTGTTGGCATCTTCAACACCAAGTAGCCATAATGAGCAGCAGCCATGAATTTATACAAGGCTGGCCCGCCTAAGATACGTTAAATGGAAAGTTGATTTGTGCCACGTCGAAGACCAACTTCTCGGTCCTGTAATTCTCCTGAGTCCCGAAGGTCATCGGGAGAGTAATGGCACCGAGTGGAGTGATGGCCCCTGGACCTACTCCAGAGAATGGTCGGGAGGGGCGAAGATCCGAAGGTCGAAGCTGAAGCTTGACGAAGGCTTCGAAGCTTATGAGATTCAGCCTCGAACCTCCATCCACTATCACGTGGTGGAGCTGGATGTTGTTGATGGTCAGAGATGCCATCAGAGAAAGTTGACCGGCTCTGATCATGATCTGTGGGTAGTCTGAAGTATCGAAGGTGATGAAAGTGTCCATCCACTTCCAGTGCGGCTACGCCCTGGCGGTGGGAGCTACTGAGGCCATGTCCCGCCGCATTGTCTTGAGGACATGACGGGAGGTGATGTCCCACGAACCACCGAAAATGGTGTTCATGGTCTTTCGACGCTCGTTGTCGGAGATGTCGGAATCGTCGTCGATGGAGGTGTAAACAACCTTCAAGACCTTTTTGGGGTCCTGAAAGCCTAACTCCTCTTTAACCGGAGCTTTGTCGACTTTTTGTTTTCCTTCCCTTTGACGGAAAGGAACTTCTTCCCGACGCTTGCTGTAGCGCTCGGCAAGGTTCTGGACCTCTCAGCAGCCTTCCAGGTTGTGGCTGTTCGTCTTGTGTATGGGACACCACATCTTGGAGCTACCACCGTCTTTAGACGACAGCCGAGGTCGTTTCTCGGGGCGTGGCCCCCGGCCACCTAGAGCTACGACGGCAGCGGTAGTGGGTGTGCCGGCCGACATCTTCTTCTTGCCACTCCCAGAGGTAGTGGCTTCACCCTTGGAGGACTTTTTGTTGTCCTCCGATGGTGTTTGGGGGTGCATTTCACGGCCCTCCGCAGCATTGGCACACTTGTCTGACAAGCTGAAGAGTTCCGTGATGCTGGTGACTTCCTTGGTCGCCAGCTTCTCTAGCATCTTCTTGTCTCGCACGCCCTGTCTGAATGCCACAATAAATGAGGCGCTTGAGATAGGAGGAATGGTGTTTCGTACCTGGGAGAACCTTTGGATGAAGGATTGCAAGGACTCTCCCCCCTTCCGCTTGACAGCAAAAAGGTCCAGTTCCATGCCTGGGCGGGTATATGAACTCCCAAAATTGGCGGTGAACTGTTGGCATAGTTCTGCCCAACTATTAATGGGGTCGGGCGGAAGGCTCATGAACCAAGACCTGGTGGTCCCAGTTAAAGCCAAAGGGAAATAGTTGGCCATCACGGCCTCGTTGCCTCCAGCCGCAAGGATTGCGGTGGAGTAGATTTGGAGAAATTCGGCGGGATTGACAGTCCCGTCAAATTTCTCCTGCAAATGAGGCCGGAACATCTGCGGCCATCTGACCATGCGTAGGTGCATGGCCAGGGCAGAACAGCCTCCTCCTACTCCCTCAGGAGCAGGGCTGTCCCGAGCCTCTCGCCTCTCGCGAGCACGCTCGATGTGGACGTGGTCGTCCTATTGACGGTAACGATGATCGAGCTCCGCCCGGAGGTCGTGAGTCGAAAGCCTTGTTACCGTATGAGTACGACGCGCCCCAGAAGGCAGCGACATCGCCTGTTGAGACGCAGCACGCCTCTTGTGCTGTGAAGTGTGCGGACCGAGTCTACCTGACACGGTCCAATGCTGTGATGGCGCCCGCCCCAAGGGGGGAGGACCTTGATTGCTGATGCCATCAGCTGCTGCAGCAACCAGATGTTCAATATCAGCTCTCCACTGCTCCATCGCACCCTGGGGTGCTCCTAGAGGTGATGGACATTGGAGTAGAGCACACGCGACATTAATCGCATGTTCAGGGTTGTTGTTCGCCGATGCAGTGACCGATGCAAATGCCCCATCTCGACGTCCAGCTTGATTCGCAATAGCAGATGGTGGCGGCGGTGGCATGACTCCTACTGGAGCCACAGCACCTGCTGGCTACTGCATGTTGGATGGATTGCCTCCAACAGCTTGCACAGCGTGGTTACCGTTGGATGATCCAGCAGCAGAGTTCACCATGTTTGAATCTCGGGCACCCCCTACCTGGCACGCCAACTCTCAGAGTGTGATTCCGGCAATTCTCCCGGTACTACCGTTGGCAGCCCGCGGAGTTTGTAGTTCGGTTGTGGGCGCGCAGAGATTCAGAACAAGGTGGTATGATGACACGAGGATTTACGTGGTTCGGGCCGCCTGAGCATAATACCCTACTCCACAGGTGTGTTGCTGTTGTATTGAGCGTCTAAGCGCTTGTGGGCGTGTGTAGAAGTTTGTCTCTGTCTGCCCATTGTGTATCGCTTGGCCAGTCCTTTTAGGGTGGGTTTGGTTCGAGGGATATAGTGGGACGGGACGGGACGATCCCACTTTTCTGTTGTTTGGTTTGGAGACATGTGGGATGGAGTCATCCCTCAAAAGAGAATATTCCACCTAGATACGGGATGAAACCATCCCACCGAAAATATGGGGACGGATCCGTCCCACCTCCGTGGAGACAGGCGCACAACCTTCTAGAAGTACTCATACTCACATGTCCCTGTTCCATCCTTTCATTCAAACAAGAGACGGGATCATTTCGTCCCACACCATCCCACAAAACAAACAAGAAACAGGGATTGTCCCATCACTCTAGACAAACAGAAAACGGGATCATCCCATCCCTAACAACTGGGATGGATCCATCCCATCCCACTTTGACTCCCAACCAAACGCATCCTTATAGTACAAGGACTGGTCGTTACATCGATAGCCTGGCCCAACATGTGGCTCTGGCTGTTACTGATGTTAATACACAATTAATGAGCTTAATTACCCTTAATAGCGTGGTAACGTGCCTTGATAGTGGCATTACTGGTATTAAGGGCCCTCCGATCGTGGGCCATTAAGATATCATTAATGGCACTTAATCGGGTCTTGAGGTCTTTAATGTTCCTTGAAGGTCCGAGCCGTTGGAAGTCCACCACTCTGCCTGTTGAGGTTGAAGGTCCGGCTGTTGGACGCGTGGCAGCTCCGGAGCTTATTGTCTTGGACGAGTAGGTCCGGTGCTGTTGTACACGTGTCGGTACTGGAGCTTCCCTCTATCGGGGGTTAGGTCCGGGGGTGTCACACATGTATCTAGTCCGGAGCTTTCCCATGTAAGGAATGTAGCTCCGATTTTATGATACACGTGGCGGCCCTAGGACTAACAATAGAAGGGAGGCAGGTCCGGTTCCATATGACACGTGGGGCCTTTGGAGGTATTCAAATTATACAGGTGAATTTCTTTTGAACTCTTGGCAGTCCCAAAGAGTATTCGGTACGCAGGGTACCAACATTAGTGAATTTCAATCTCATAATCTTTGATCAGCTCTAACAATCTTTGTTGTTGCATATTCAACTCCTTCTGAGTGAAGATATATTTGAGGCTCTTGTGATCAGTGTAGAGATGCACTAGTTTTCCCAATAAATAGTGCATCCATATTTTTAAAACGAGCACCACGACAGCAAGCTCAAGGTCATGAGTTCGGTAATGCTGCTCATGAGTTCGGAGCTCCCGTGAGCCATATGAATCACATGGCCTGCTTGCATTAACACGCAGCCAAGACCAATGCCAGACGCATCACAACGAACGTCGAAAGATTTGGTCGTATCCGGCTGTGCTAGCACTGGGGCTGTTGTGAGATGCTTCACTAATGCTTGAAATGCATCCTCACATGCCTTGCTCCAAATATATTTGGTCCCCTTTTTCAGCAGCTATGTCATTGGTTTAGCGATTTTTGAGAAGCTCAGAATGAACATCCAATAATATCCCGCTAACCCTAGGAAGCTGCAAACTTCGTGAACGGACTTTGGAGACTCCTATTTCAGCACTTGCACAATTTTGCTTGGATCAACAACGATACCCGCCTCTGAAATAATGTGACCAAGAAATGGCACTTGGCTGATCCAAAACACGCACTTACTGAATTTTGCATACAGCTTATGATCTCGCAATCGTTGAAGCAGGATATGCAAGTGTTTGTCGTGTTCTTGCTGCAATCTAGAATAAACCAGAATATCATTGATGAAGACCACGACAAACTTTTCCAACTCCGGCATGAATACCGAATTCATGAGGTACATAAAGTGAGCCAACACGTTGGTAAGTCCTAACGAAATGACAAGATATTCATAGAGCCCGTATCTTGTCGAGAATGCCGTCTTATGTATATCCTCCAGTCGGATTTTTATTTGATGGTATCCGGACCGAAGATCCATCTTCGCGAAAACCTTAGCACCCACTAACTGATCGAATAAAATACCAATGCGTGGTAGTGGATACTTGTTCTTGATCATCATGGCGTTGAGAGGACGATAGTTGACACATAGACGTAATGTCTTGTCCTTCTTCTTGACAAACAATGCGGAGCAGCCCCAAGGTGATGAACTTGGGCGTATGAGACCATTGATCAGAAGGTCCTTCAAATGCTCCTTTAATTCCGCCAACTCATTTGGTGTCATCCTGTACGGCCCTCGAGAAATAGGCATGGTTCCCGGAATAAGTTCAATCTTCAACACGATATGCCTATCCGGTGGCATACCCGGAAGGTCGTCAGGAAACACGTCCGGATATTCACGGTCAACACGAATGTCCTCAGGCTTTGTGGTTTCCGTGTTGTATGTGACTGGAATTTTTTTGTATAAGGCGGTCTAGAATGAGAGTGTGTGGTTCATATAATGGAGAGTTTAAATGGACCACACGTGGAATGATGTCGAGAACAGCACCATGACGGTGTAGCCACAACATTCCTAAGATGACATCAAGCTTTTGACCCTCTAATCTAATTAGAGAAGTCGGATAGATATTCCCACCCATCTTAACTTGTGCTCTATGGACTTTTATGTCCGCTGCTATTTTCCCACCCAGAGAGCAAATCAAATATCGACTTTCTGTGGGAGTGATAGATAATTGATGCTTGACAACATATGATTGGCTAATGAAATTATGGGTGGCACTGGAGTCAAATAGTATGACTACGGGATTTTGGAATAGAGAAAACGTACCTGCAAGGACGGGTTTGCCTTCCGGCACATCTTCGATGGCTATGTGGTGGACGTTACTGGGTTTTGGTGTTTGTTTCTTGGGCTGGTTGTGTGGCTGAGTTGCACTCCGATATGGTGCTCACACGCTGCCTTGTCGCTGTTCGGGGCAGACCCTTGAAAAATGCCCGATGCGGCCACACGTGTAGCACGTGTATTGTGTTGGGTTCCCGCCAACATATGGACGGAATCCCGGTGCACATGGTCGAGGTGGATACGCACATGGGACCATCCTTTTCTGCTGCTGCTGCTGCTGCTGCTGTGGAAATGGCGGTTGGAAAAGCGGCGCGTTGAAAGAACGACCGCAGAACTGCTGCGGTTGCGCCGGTGGCTGCCATCGCTGACCAGATGGTGAGCAACACACCAAGCGGTACTTCTGTGGACCACCACTGCTGCTGCTCGACGGCGCGCTCCGTTTCCTCTTATCAGAAATGAGCTCACTCTGAGCATCTTCTTGCACTATCGTGGAGTTGACGATTTCGTTGAAGGTGCTGCGATTGCATTGCATGAGTTGGACCTTCATCTTAGGATTAAGGCCTCGAAAAAATGTATCTCGCTTCTTATCTTCCGTCCCCACATAATATGGCACGTAGTGCGCCAAATGTTTGAACGCGAGGGAGTATTCATGAGCAGTCCTCCCACCTTGCTTCAGCTCCAGAAATTCCTGAAGCTTCCTCTTTATGATACCGTGAGGTATATGGTAGGTGCGGAACGCCTCCAGGAATTCGGTCCAGGTGACCACATGACCAGCCAACAGTGACGCGATGTAGTTCGCCCACCAAGCACCAGCGGATCCCTGAAGCTGTTGCGCTGCAAACAGTGCCTTCTGCTGTTCGATGCATCATAGCAAACCCAACTTCGCCTCCAGAGGCTCCTCGGCCTCCGTTAAGACTGGTGGATGCATCGCCAAGAAGTCCAAGTACGAACTCTGTTGGGGCTGGCATTGCCCATTGTTTTGTCGCCCCCCTTGACGGGATGAATTCTGCACCAACATCCGCAGCAACTCGGTTTGCTCGTCGCGCGAGCCGAGTGCTGCGGCCAGAATCTCCGCGAGAGACCGTGGAGGTTCAGGTGGTTGTGGTGGAGGTGCCTTCTGCTGCGGTGTCGTGGTTTGCTCCTGGGTCGGAGATTAATCCTCCCGACCCCGGTTGGAGCCTCCCATCTCCGGCATAGAGCGTGTACGCACCATTCTGCATCCACACGATTTAAAAATCAGCAACATGTTTGTTTCCTTCATACAGTCCATACCATAGTAGTGCGAGCATTGACAATGTGATAATTGCATAACTTTCACATATATTGATAAAGTGCAGACTTTATACAAGATATATTATCTCATGACCAAGTTTACAATAGTGAACTCCAAAATGACAGACTCCCACTATGGACGTGCATCTCAACTATACTTTGTCTCCATGAGACATCATACCCACATTGTCATCCCATACACACTTACTACTATTTCTAATATGATACAAACATGGCTACAAAATAAACACGAGCAACCGTTAACTACACGTTGCCATGTGATGGCAGTAGTGCTGCCCCATCCTACTCCAATTCATCCTCGTCGGCGAACTGGAGTATCTCAGGATCTTCCTCCTCCTCAGAACGCAGAAGCACCTGCTTGCCCATGTTCAGCGACATGTCCTCAACCGGTGGATACACGACTGTTTGCGGCAAGTGTGCCTCGGCCTCCAACAAGTGATCCTGAACTTGGCCTGCCTCGAATTCCCAACCTTGAGCTTCTTCAATGGCTTCATCTTGTTCCTCGGTGATCACCAACGGCTGCTCTTGCTGTTGCTGCCCCACCAGTTGACTCGCCTGCAATTCACCATGAGCTTGCTGCAGTTCCTTGCAAGTCTGCCTCAGTTTAGCGCGAGCTTTCCGCAGTTTAGTGTGAGTGCGATGCAGCTGATTCTTGCATTGATTCAACCGATGATTTGTCGGAGCCATGAACGAACGTTTGTTCTCATTGATGTAATCAAGAGTGTCACCTTGTTCAATCGCTTGCCTCAAGGCTTCGACCTACTGCTGAAGGATTGCACTTTGTGTAAGAACCACCATGCTGGATGCAGCGGCATACGTCCCAAGTGTTGTCAATGTCGTGTCGCGTCCGGTTGATAAGCCTCAACCACACGACGTTGCCAATCAAGACCAGCTGCACCACAGACCGGGAGAAGATAAAATTGTGTCCCAGGCATTGCATCTTGATGAAGCTCACAAAGCTTCATAAGCGCTTCGCCCGCTGCGATGGCCCACGTGTCCTCCAAACGAGCTCCCAGTGTAGCGACCGAAAAATGAGCCCACCCATAAAGACGCGGACTAGCAGGGACGTCGACCAGGATGGTGCATGACAATATTCCTCTGTCGACCGCCTCTTGACCCCAATAGCCTGGCATTTCGATGAAGCTAAACTGTTGGAGCACTTCCCGTAGCATGATCGGAAAGCCCGGATGGTTGGCGCACGTGGAGAACACCCATCCGTCCGGCAATAATAGCATCACATCCTCCATCTATAAAAGAAGCATTTGAATGAGTCAAATACTCAAATTCAACAAACTTTGTTGAGAAACGGATCATGGATGTGATAATTGAATTATGAAAGTGAATTCAAATTCAAATGCCAAATAAACATAACACTGGAATTCTGTCTCAGTTTCTGTTCATTCTGACCAGTCTGGAAAATTCAAAATTTTCATCCAGTTAGAGGCACATTCAGGACTTGGGCTAAATTACAAAGTTGTAGTACACTCGATGTAAAATCCCAGTTTTCCTTATTATCATGTTTAGTACCAATTGGTTTTCAACCATAGTGAAGATCAATTATGGTTGTACACATAAACTTGATATCATCAATAATCTTCTTTCACTCATACTGAAATTTTAGTAACAATAGGAATGAACTTCACAAATGACCATAGAATAATTTAATTGACCTTTATATAAATTTAGGAAGCTATTGAATAAAATTTATAGGGCAAATTACTATGCAGTACTAATATATTCAAATTAATTTGAATATAGCACTGTACATTTAGGCCCTGCCAAAATATTCAAATCTGAGGCTATAAATTTTTCCATGACCTCATAGTATTCCAAATAAACTTCCTACCAAGTTTCAGGATTTTTGAATTCCATTTGCTATTTTATTTGAGATGCTTAGCAAATTCAAGCCATGTTTAGGGTAAAAATTTTGAATTCTGTTCATCTCATCTGAACATCAAGATTTGAATACACCATCATCGTCAGCTTAACTTGCTTGACTTATTCCCAAAGTTTCACAATTTTGGAAACTCATTTGCTATTTAATTCGGTGAGCCCATTTAATTTAATTCAATTTCAAATTTAGATTTGAAATTCAAATGAAACTTGACCAAATTCGAAATTAAATTTCAGAGTCAAGTTCCAGATATTTATTTGAGCCTCCCCACAAAAATCTAGAATTTTTGGATCATGTTTGGTATGAGAATTAAAGTTGCAGAGAGGGGAAGATGATAAGGGGCGGTGGGACCCACTGTCAGCCTCACACACTCGGTTGAACCGACGGACGTGCTCTATATACCGCTGTCCCCGCCGGTTGACGTCGGGAGTGCTCGCCACCGTGACACGGCATGCAAGCAGGCAGCTGCGTGGCCTAAACACCCCCTGTCTTATAAATACCCGTCCCCTAGCCGTCAGCGTCGAGCTCCACCTCAGCTTCGCGCCGCTGTCGCCCAACAACGCCGTTTCCATTTCCTCCCGGTAAGCACCTCGGTCTTACTTCTATTTCCTTTGATGCAAACAGGAAAGTTGGCGCCAAGTCTGTGCTCTATCTTCTAGGCCAACTCGCTTAGTGTTTTGCTCATTGTGTTAGCCGTAGTTTGGAGTTCCGCGGACACCACCGAAGTTGAGGACGAATGCCGCCTCTGCTCCACCGTCGCCAGTCCTCAACAAGAGGCACCACAACTCATCCTCAACAGCAAAAAAGGGTCGCATCCCGAGCTCTTTTTCACAGTAAAAGTCGTGCCTCTTTTCATTCAGTATCGAGTAGTATCTTCCAGTTTTTCTTTTGGCCTTTGCCATTGAACTAGCTCACTCCTCAGTTTATTTTCATTTCTACATGTAATAATTCTTCAATCCAGTTAAGGATTATATTCAGTACCTCCTAGCGCACCCCCTGCCAAAAATCAGTAGACGCCATCGAATGAAGCTTGAGATATTCAAGTTTTGCCCAACGCCAATAGAACCCCATCGGTCCATCGACGAAGTCGACCTTGCCGGCGATGTCACCCCTTTCCTAACATCAAAATCATCATCCTCATGCCCCCAGGAATGTTTCTATCTTTTTGCTGAGCCTTTTGCGCCATCCCCATCGATTCCGATGATAGCAGAAACCCTAGCTCCGCCGCCGTTGTCGCACCGCCATCTCCGACCGTCGCCGCCGTGATTGGTACTTACCATTGTGTTGAGCAGTCGATTTTATGGTTTGGCGGTCAGTACTGAAGCGAGTGGAGGTCGACGCAGCCATCACGCCGAGCTCGCCGGTGCAGTGGCACCGCGGCCGAGCGCCGCATCGCAAGGAAGACGAAGACCACGGGCCCCACATGTCGGTGACGCGTGCGAGCGCGCGGATCAGCTGTGGACAGGGATCCAGTGCATCTACGCGGATTGATTCTGTGGCCCCCGTGCGGCTTCAACCCGATTGGCCCATTTCAAATCCATGGGCCCAACACTTTATTCAAATAATTTCCAATTGAAATTTTATTACAAATTTTGCCCCAACTTAGAAAATCCATAACTCCTAGTAGAATTGCACAGTAATTTCCAAATAAATTCTGGTAGACTCGTCTCAATCTCTACTTTGCAGGAATGTAAGTTATTGGACATGAAACTACCAAATTTTTTATAATTTATTCCTTTGATCTAACTTCTTGGGAAATTAATTACTCCTATTCTGTTTATTGGAAAATTCCCAATTTTGGTCAGAACACTCTTATTAATACACTTGTTCTCCAGTCACAATTTCAAGTTCATTGCACTTAAATTACTGGGTTGATCAGTGTTCCAAATCTCTATGTAGTTGTAAATTGAGAAAAATAGAAAATCAATTTCAGAAATTTCCGCAAATTTGTAAAATTAGTTTCTCCCTGTAGGAAGCTTAGAAAAATGTGAAACAAATTTTCCTTGAACCAGTAAGACCCCCTCTACATGGTACAACCACTGGTATCCATGATAGAGCTCCAAGATTTCAACAAAAAATTAGAGAAGTTTATTGCATACCATAATTTTTAGGAACCAGAAACTTCCTTGATCATCTCCTGTTTTTTGCAAGTGTCTTCACTATGGTCACTAGTATCTACCATAAAAGTCCCAAAGCCAATTAAGATCATTATCTTATTTTGATCATAAGCTATTAGCTTATGACCTTAAGCATATTGATTATTTTCAAAGTTATTCATATATAGTATATGCAAAACGTGTAGTGACTGAAGTCGAGGAGCAACCGGAAGCTTTGGAAGTCCAGCTGCTAGAAACTAACATAGACTCAGACTCGCATTTAGGCAAGCCCCGGTTTGCATTTAAGTTCCTTACGGTGGGTTTGCAGTTTTCATTCACCTTACGTCTTCAGATGTTTGTGCATTATGTTTAAGGTGTCTGACATCCACTTGCATGACCAAAGAACCCAGGAAGTGGTTAGAATAGCTCACAGACTCGTGTAGTAATTGCCATGCTTATATTTATAGGAATCCGGTAGAAGTCGAGTTGTTGGAACCTACTCGCGAGATAGGATTTTATCACATGAGATGATTTGGATCGAGGAATGGTTTATAAATATGAAATTGAGACCGAGCAGCGGGTAGGATAAAGCGAGACGTGGTCTCACGTGCGTAGCCCTGCTTGTGTCGATTGAGGACCGTTTCGTTTGCGGCCCCGCTGGACAAGCTTGAATTTTACCGATGACATACTGGAGAAATGAGCTCTAGCAAACTGACGTAGCTTGATAATGGATTGTCGAGGCATACCATTCCATTTTATAGGCGCATGTTGAGGGTAGTGAGGTGTAAATCAGTTGGTGGGCACGTCAGAGTAAGCCCCATCGCAGTAACCACCTGCTCATGATGGATCAACTGGTTCGACATTCGAGTGTTTGGTGAAAGGTGGCCATATACGACTAGTACTGAAGTGCTATGTAGGTACTAATGTAAGTACTCGCTAGCATTTTGGAAAGTGCGTATGTGTCGTGTTGATCGGGTGTGTCCTGATTGCAATCACCGTCCCTCGCGGTAATAGAGTACCACTTGTTCACTATGTCGTGATATAGTAAATACTAATGAAGTTAGGAGAATACGATGTATTGAATTATAATTGTTTTGCAACCTTGTAGGGCTTAGAGATTGCACAATTAAAAGATTATAGTTTCACCATACATTAACTGTAATAGCATTATATGCTTTGGGCATGTCATCTCATCGGCAAAGCGTTTCTTGTTTGATTGTGGAGTCTATGATGTGTCGTGCCTGAAAAATGTCATGTGCTACTTAAAACATGACCGTAAGGATCCACTTGTAGGCTTGTCCTCTATGCTATTCCTTACCTATGTTTAGTATTCACCACTGCTTATGTCTAGTGAGACGGGTCAGTCTTCTTGAGCCTTAATCTCACGTTTTAGTTAACAAGGTTTTGCAGATTATGCGATTGACGACGAGTTCGATGACGAGGATGCACCTCCTCCAGGGTTTACAGCCGAGTGGGAACCCTGCACGCCGCTGTAAGTTGGGTGTCGCTAGTGCGAAGTATCCTGGACATGGATGACTTTGCTTTTGCATAGCTAGTGCCGAGAGCGTAGCTATGATTTATAGTTCTCTTCCCTTTCGTTTAGTATTGAAAAACTTCCGCTGTGTTTATAAATAAAGACTTGGTATTGTAATTTATTCTCATTCTTTTCTTGTATATTGTTGAGTGTCGCATCGCACGACACCACCCATTGAGATCCTTGGAGGTCGGGATTTTGGTCCCCACAGACATGGTATCAGTGCATCATTGGGAACAATGTACTTGAAAAGAGCATATTTTCCAAACTTAGGATTGTTGAGTGAGGAATTAGCTCTATGCCCTTATAAGGAGTATTATTAGTATATGATATAAAGGTGGTAAACTAACTTATGTGTTATTAATTCTGTAATGATGCTCCGATGTCAGGTAAGAGGTAAGGTATGCCACCGAGAGCGGATCAATCTCGGTAAGCTCAGCATACGAGGAGTTGTATGTGATAATTTTGTGGCTTGCACTGAAATGTTAATATGAGTCTGGTTGAGCAGCAGTGCCTGGACCGGCTTGCAGCTGAGCAGGCCCGAGCGGAGCAGGCAGCACGTCTTCTGGAGCTCCAGCAGCAGCAGCAGGAGATGCAGCGTCAGATCGCCCGTGAGAGGCGAGACGACACTGACTGGCTGACTGGGTTGATCGACCAGATGCACCAGCGCTCCCTCGACCAGCAGCAGCAGACGCAGCAGGCGATGATGGGCATCCTGGGGTTGATCACCAACCTCTACACCAAGACAGGGATTGCCCTCCCATCGCAGCTACCAGGAGTTGCTCCACCTCCACCAGTCCTGGCTCCAGCTTCCGCTCCGGTGCCGACCACGTCGATCCCTTCTTTTAGCATGTCTCCACTGCTGGCTCCCGACGCACCAATCCACTCTCCCCTGCCGGGGACGACTCTGTTCCAGCAGACGCCGGCATCCATCGTCAGGGCCCCTATTCCAGCAGCTCCGACTCAGCAGACACCGACGGCGGCTCCTACGGCACCTACAGCTCCCTCCACCTCTACTCCTGGCAGCAGCTCCGACGACAGCACCCCCGACGGTGACCAGTTCGTCATCGCTCCGAGCACTCAGGGTTCTTAGGCACTCGGCTTGCTTTTTGGTGTCTTGATGCCAAAGGGGGAGAAGAGTTAGAGAGTCAGGGGGGGGGGGGGGTTGTTTAGAGGGTTGCTTAGTCTCAGGGGGAGTCTGTTTCTCTATCTTTTGTAATTTGGTGCTTATCTTTTGTAATTTGATGCTCATCTTTTGTAATTCGATGTTTTTCTACTCATTTGGTGTTTATTGAGTACTCTTATGTTATTAATCGATTGAGCTTATTTGGTGCCTATCTTATGATCACTTATTCACTTGAGTTATTCTTTGATTGAGCTTTCAAATTTTAAGTGTAATAATATTGTATTCATTGCATATCCCCTTAAGTTTTGTACTATCACATTCATTACTATTGTGCTTTAATTGTTGTGTTGTCATCAGTCACCAAAAAGGGGGAGATTGAAAGCATCTAGGCCCCCATGAGATATGTTTTCGGTGATTAATGACAACCATTGGATTTTACTAATGAATTTGTGAATGCAAGGTCCCCATAATCACTCAATCAAATGAAATCTATATGTCATTGGAGACCCATATACAATCACTTTATGAGATCAAATCAATGATATGAAGACAAGAAGTGAAATCTCTTATGTCAAAGTCATTCAACCACAATTGATGACACTTAATTCTTGACAACCATCAGAAGTACATTTCCAACAAAAGTCTAAGAGGTCAATCAAGCAAGACACAAAAGAATCACCTAGAAACAACTCGAAGAAAACAAAATAAACTCACCGGATCAACCGATGTTTCCAGAGAACAGCACATCGGTCGAGTTGGTTCAGCAGAAGAAGAAGACCTCAGAACAAAGCACTCACTGGATCATCCGATGTTAAGGGCAGTGCTACATCGGTCTATCAGTACAGTTTGTAGTATCCTTGGACTAAGTGTAGCACCAGATCATCCGATGTATAGAAATATACACATCGATCAATCACTCCAGTAAGCATCAAGTTTGAGTCAATTCTGGAGGAAGAGCCACCAGATCATCCGATGAGAAGACAAGTGCAACATCGGTCTAACAACGGTCATATCTGACACACTGACGTCAGTTAAAGTAAACTTGACCGATGATAACTAAAGGGGAGACATCGGATCATCCGGTGTTCGCACAAAAGATCTGTAAGACTACTTTTCCAATGGCTATTTCGTGGAGGCTGGCTACAAATACCCCCTAAACCGTCATTTCGACATGTCTTGATCACCAGACATTCTCAACACATCCAAAAGCGTTCAAGACCAAGAGCCATCACTTCTACATCATTTCAACCACCTACACACCAAGAGATAGGCTAGAACTAGCTAGAGAGAGAGCTTGTGTGCCTCCATTCTGGGTGAGTGGAATCTCTAGGATAGTGAGAGCCTCAAGGGAGTGCCCCTTGGTGTTTGTAACTGTGAGAGACTTCCGGAGCTTGCCAAGGCGTTTGTGGAAGCCTGGAGGGTCGAAGTTGTACAAGGCTTGAGCTCCACCTTGCCGAGGTTGGAAAATGGAGACGAATAGTGAAGATCCCTCGTCTCGGTGACTTGGGTGTGGCTAAACCCTTCAGTGGGTGCCACAACGTGGATGTAGGAAGATCTTGACAATCTTGCCGAACCACGGGATAACTCCTCGTGTCTCCTCGAGAGTTTGCATTCCCTTCCTCTCCCTTACATTTATGCATTTTACATTCCGCAAAGTTTCTAGTTACTTCAATGCATAGATTGTTTGCGTAGGGAATTGGGCTTTAGGAATTAAGTTTTATTGCTTAGATTTTTGAAAAGAAGCCCAATTCACCCCCTCTTGGGCATTCGATCCTTACAGTCGCAAGGCCAGAACCTTGTTGTGCCCTTTAACAAGCACCAGGAAGAAGCTCCTTTCCGCCAGCGGGAAGGAAAGTAGAAGGACGATGAAGCTCGGAATGATCCGGAGCTAGGCTTCCATGACCCCAAGAAGGTCCTGAAGGCTGTGTACAACACCACCGATGATGATTCTGACATCTCTGACAATGAGCATCAGAAGACTCTCCATACGATATATGGGGGGTCGTGGGATATCATCTCCTACTGCGACCTCAGGACCATGCGTCGGGAGATGGCCGCCACAACTCCTACCACCAAGGCAAGAACTCCATCGGAAGTGGATGGATACTCCCATCACTTTCGATGCTTCAGACTGCCCGAGGAACATGATCGAAGCTGGTCAACTGCCATTGATGGTTTCTCCTACAATCAACAACGTCCAACTCTACCATGTCCTTGTGGATGGAGGTGCGCCCCTCAACCTCCTCGGCTATGAAGCATTCGTGAAAATTCAGCTTTGACTCTCGAACCTTCGCCCTTCACGTCCCTTCTCCGGAGTAGGTCTGGAATCTATCTCTCCTCTCGGGTCAATTACACTCCTTGTGGCCTTCAAGACTCGGGAGAACTGCAGGACCGAGAAGCTGGTCTTCGACATGGCGCACACTAGCCTACTTTTCAATGCCATCCTAGGCAGGCCAGTCCTGTATAGGTTTATGGCCATGGCTCACTACGGCTACTTGGTATTGAAGATGCCGACACCTTAAAGCGTTCTCTGGATCCGCAAGGATCGCACTGCAGGAGTCACTGCGCTGGAAGAACTCCACGCGCTTGCAATAGTGCAGGAGGAAGCATCCGCCAAGAAGCATGCTGCTCAACCTCTGAGCACTCATCACTGAGGATCAACCTCTGCGCCACGCGTGCAGCCAAGCGATGACACCGACATTCATGTCAAAGTCGTCCAAATTGGTTCTGATGCTGTCCAGACCACCCATATATCAGGAGGTCTGGACAACAAATAGGAACTCACGTTGATCACTTTCCTCCTTGCGAATGTCGACGTGTTTGCATGGCAACCATCACAGATGCTTCGGATCCCTAGGAGGTGATTGAGTGCAGCCTGAAGATATATCCCAATGCACAGCCAATACACGAGAAGCCCCGGAAGCAATCAGTCGAGCGGCAGAACTTCATTAGACAAGAAATCTAGAAGCTGCTCAAAGTTGTTTATACCTGGGAGCTTCATCATCCACGATGGCTGGCAAAACCAGTTGTTGTACCCAAGGCTGGCAGGAAACTTCGGATGTGTATCAACCACACCACCTTGAATAATGTTGTCCAAAAGGCCCATTTCCACTACCTAGGATAGACCAGATAGTGGACTCCACCCCCGGGTGCGAGCTATTGTGTTTCCTAGATGCATATTCTTGATATCATCAGATCCAAATGTCTAGGGAAGATGTAGAGCATATTGCCTTCATAACAATATATGGATTGTATTGCTATACTGCCATGCCTTTCTGTCTCAATAATGCTGCTTCAACCTTTGTGCGAGCCATGCACAAAACATTTGGAGAGCTCATCAGGGACTTGGTGGAGGTCTAAGTAGATGACATCATTGTGAAGGTAGAGAACAAGGAATCACTCCTTAAAAACTTGCAAGCCATCATCGACAAGCTGCCCATTATGCGCAATAAGATAAACTCGGACAAATGTGTCTTTGGGTTTAGCTCCGAGAAGCTCCTTAGATTCTTGGTGACCCATCGAGGAATTGAGGAAAATCTGGAGAAGATCAAGGCTATTGAAGACATGCGGCCCCAACCCGCATCAAGGATGTCCAGAGGCTAACTGGATGTCTAGCTGCGCTCAACCGATTCATCTCAAGACTGGCAGAACGGGCGCTACCCTTCTTCAAGTTATTGAGGAAGTCCGGACCATTCCACTGGTCTGAAGAAGCAGAAAAGGCATCCAAGAGCTCAAACAACTCTTCACCACTCTACCAATCCTGGTAGCTCTGAACCCTGGTGAGCCTCTTTTACTTTACATTTCAGCAACTACGGAGGTTGTCAGTATGGTCCTGGTCGCGAAAAGACTGGAGCACAGATCTACCTGAAGGCGAGTCTGGGTCCTAGCCTCCAAGCACGGATCCTCAAGGCAAGCCGCCCGAGGATTAACCTCTCTCATATGAGGGAGTTCACACGGCTGAATAAGAAGTTTTGGACCCCTCAAGGAGGGTCCAGGAAGCTCAAGAAGATGGTCCGGACCCCTCCGGGAGGATCCGAGTTAATGAAGAAGAACCTTCGGGACCTCCTGAGAAGGTCCAAACTGTCTAGCGAAGTACTCCATGACACCAAGACTCGGTATATTGAGGTGCATAAGCTGCTCTATGCAGTTCTTATCACCTCAAAGAAGCTTCGTCATTACACATAATGTAAGGTATAGAGTCTATGGACAGAGTCAGGTAGGTCCTAAAGGAGAACATCCGGACCCCTCCGTGAGGGTCCGGGCAGTTCAAGCACACTCCACTTGGTCTCTGTACTAAAAGTGTAGCTTACCTACCCTAGGTTAGAACAATATGAATAATACACTTGGCCTGGTTTCATACCCTAAGTGTGTCCTTGTCTCCCCTGTAATTCAGACCTCTAATGAAAGATATTGTTGTGTGAAAACAGACTCCACGTGCACTAATTTTGTACAGGATCATTTTCTTTTATTATTTTTTCCTTCTTATCTAAAACTAAGTTGTGCAACTCTTTTTGAGGTTTATTCCGAGATATTCATATGATATACAAGTTATATTTTTGATCTTTTTTCGGATCTTAGCATTGCTAGATGGTCTACTCGCCTAAACGCCAAAGCCAATGATAGGCCTGGAGTGCGCTATCAACTTAGACTGGTCCAGCACCCTAGGTACGCCACTCTACCCATATTCCGGAAGGCATTCAGATCTGAAGAGATTACATCAATTTACTTGTTATCATGTTGAGTTCCTTCGGATCAAAAAATCAAATAAGAATAGTAAGCCTCGAATAATTTATAGACGAGAGGACAAATTTTACTATTTTTCTTGACTTTAATGCACAAGAAAAATGGAAAACTCATGGAGATGGTGGATGTTGCTGGAGCTACTTAGCTCCAACAACCCCCAGGGGGCCCGCAATCGACGTTTCGTATGTTGAAATGGGCACCATCGTAGCTGACAAAGCTCCGACAACTCCCATGGGGGTCAGCTATCATCGTGAAGAACTAATGTTGATCTAAACCCAGATTGTGGAGAAATGACCCCGAGGGGGTCCGTCATCGGCGTATTATATGTTGACAGTGGACGCAGTCAGACCTAACAAGCTCCAACAACCCACAGGGGGCCCGCAATCGACGTTTCTAAGCATTGTGTGAGACCTATGTGTGCTGAATACATTGGATTTGACAATAAAAGTTTTGAATGCTGCCATAACATCTTTTTGGCTAGGTCTGACTCTAGCTCCGAGATTCTACAAGGTCCGACAATAGGTGCGACTTTCTTTGTCTAGATCCAAAAAATTTTTGGGTAGCTCCGGTGAGCTTTGTTTTTAGCTCCGGCATGTCTTTGTTAAGCTCCGATATGTTTTGCTAGGTCCGACTTATGTTGGTTAGCTCCGACATGTTTTTCTAGCACCGACTTTTGGGATGACTAGTTCCGACTTGTTTTGGTAAGCTCCGGCGCTAGGTTGTACTAGCTTTGGTATGCTCCGGCGCTAGGTTGTACTAGCTTTAGTAAGCTTCGGCGCTAGGTTGTACTAGCTTTGGTAAGCTCCGGCTCAAGCTCCGGTTTAGCTTTGGCTAGGTTCGAAGCTTGATCGCAATGTTCCTGCTTTTATCTTGCAATGTTTTGAGCTTGCTTTATATTCTTAGAAAGATTGCTTTGTATTCATTTGCTATGTTTTTAGTGCGTTTTGGTTGATATGGATGATATCGTTTTGATATGCTTTGCAACATGCTTATGTGAGGTGCTCACGTAAGGTGTTGTGTTTGGAACTGACTTGAGTCAAATCACGGACTTGGGCTCGGACGAATTGGTTTTTTATTCATGTGCAGGTGTTGCTTGAGTTCAAGACATGGCTGGTGACGGGATCAATTGAACTAGTCTTATGGAGAAGATGAGGTTAAACAACCATGTTTGGGAGGAATTGTGGTTGAGTTGATCGGGAGGTTGCGGAGCATGTTTCAATCAAGAACAATGCATATAAAGGTAGCGTGGATGTCATTGGAAGATGTTTGAACGTGTACAAGGAGTGCATGGACGTGGCTACATGGTTCCGAGGCGTGATGAAGAGATGTGGACGTACAGAATTGGTCGGAGAGGTCCAACCGACTAGGTTATGGACTCAGGCTGCGGCTGAGTCGGGTTTGACTCAAATATGGAAAGATTTAAGTTGGTTATGATATTATTTCGTGTGGGTAATGAATTTGAGTTGTTTTAGGAATGTGGGATATGTTCCTAAGGTGTTTGGAAGTCTTAAGATTGCTTTTTTCTGCGTATAGAAGAGTCCTAAGCAGTTATGGAAAGTTTTGATTCATGATTTGAGTAGGATTAGAGTCCTAGGTTAGATTGGTTTGGCCTAAGGGCTGGTTATATAAGCGAGGGAGGCCAGAACTCGAGGTGCACGACTTTGGGGCTGTTCCTCTTGTGTTCAATTGAAAAAAATTCGTAGTTTGAAGGAACATTTGTGCCTTGATCGTCCGACTTGTTCCAGTCAAGTTTTACTCGTCGAGTTTTTGGACAGCACTACCTTTCGTAGGTAATTTTATCATAACTCGAGTTTTACAGATCCCGTTGATGTAATTCTTTTTGGGTTGTCTTCACAACTTGACTATCTATCATCTGTCAAAATTTCACAATCATTGGATTTGTGGTTTCTGATCTACAAGAGTTGTTTGCAGCGTTCCAAAACTTTTTTTCTCAGGTAGGACAGATTGACCTTTGTTCGATCTTTCGATCATAACATGAGTTTCCCTCGACAGATTTGAGTGATTCTTTTTGTGCTTTATTCGTGACTTGAGTCTCTCTGATATATATCACTTTTGTCATGGTGATACACATTTAGATTAGTTTCACACACGATTTCTCTAAAAGATCGTTTTTCTGCCAAAGGGGTTGGGATTTAATTGTTTCCGCTGCATAAGATTTTTATATCTACCATTCCCCCCCTCTGGTAGCTTTTCACGTGCTCTTCGATCCTACAATTGGTATCAGAGCCACGGTGCTCCAATCATTGTGATATGCACATGTTTTTTTGACTAATCATCATGGAGAAATACTCCGCCAAACCTTGTGTGTTTGCTGGTATTGATTTTCAGGTTTGGAAGGAACGCATGGAGGCTTTCATCCAGGTGCATGGCTTCACAATATGGGAGAAGGTGTACAAGCCTTACGAAGTGCCACCTAACAATCAAGTTATGGCGACAAACCTATGGGACATCGACAACAACAATAAAGCCCGAAACTTGATCATCCAAGGACTCACTCAGAGCGACTTCGACCGCGTTGCACATCTCCCATCGGCATACGATGTATGGAGAGCACTTTGTGACTATCACGAAGGATCCAAAACGATCGAGGAGGTAAGGCAAGACATGTTCAAGAAAGAATACATGCGCTTCAAGATGTAACCCGGTGAGTCCATCGATGATCTCTTTGCTCGCTTTAACAAAATTCTCAGTAACTTGCGTAGTGTCAATGTTAATTATTCTGATGCTGAAAATGCTAGGCAACTTCTTAGTGCATTAGACATGTCAATCTGGGAGATGAAAGTTACATCTATTCGTGAATCTAATATCATGACTACAATTACTTTAGATGTCCTTTACTCTAAACTCAAAACTCATGAAATTGACATCTTATCATGTAAGGACCCAAATAAGTCTATTGCATTTGTCTCACAACATGATATGCCTAGCTCCGGCCAATCATCATCTTGCAATACTCTTGCTTTGTTGTCCTCACTAACCCTGGAGCAGATCGAGGAATTTCTAGAGCAGGAGCTAGCACTTCTCTCTACTAGGTTCTCAAAAGCATTGCAAAATATGAGAACTAGAGGGAGAGGAAGCTCCAGAACTCAATGATGCTTCAAATGTGGTAAGACATGACACTTTCGTACAGAATGCCGTAACCTTTCAGGTTCTACTTCGCTAGAAGAAAAACAATCGAGGACGAAACACTCCTCAACAAATGATATGAAGAAGAAGAAGAAGGGCTTTACAGGTCACCAACTAGTGAACAGTTTTATCTCCACAATCCAGGAACTTGGCTCAAGCGATGTGGACATTGGAAGTGAGAAAGATGAAAATGATTTGGCCAACTTATGCTTCATGGAGGGCAAAACAAGATCAAGATCAAGTCAGGAGGATGCAGAACACAACAGTGATGACGATGAGGTATGTTCTACCTGTAATGAAATGTGTGATGCAATTTCTCGTGCAACTATTATTGTTAAGAAAAAGGACAAAAAGCTTAGGGATAATGCTGCTAAAATTGAATCACTAGAATCTAAAATCAACCATTTGAAAAACTTGATTCCTAGTGATGATTCTTGTCCCTCGCGTGACTTAATCTATGAACAATTGTCCACATTAAGAACTGCACATTCCTCTACTCTAGATAGACTTGAACTTGAAATTGAAAAGAACAAAATGCTTGCTGCACTCGACATTTGAAACTTAAAAGATGCTTCTTGTTCTAGAATTGATTTGCATTGTTCTAGTTGTGATGATCTTGAAAAGAATCTAAAAGATGCTATGAATAAAATTTCATTATTGAATAATTTTTTACGTTCTCATGAAGTTAAACATTGTTCCAACTGCAAATTAAAAGAAAAAACTTCAGGTGAAAATTGTCTTGATCTGTCCAATAAACTTGATAACATGCATAGGACATTAGATCGGTTTTGTAATGGAAATAAGAACCTAAACTTGCTGCTGAATTCTTCCAAGTCTTGCAATGATAAAACTGGTTTAGGTTATGATTCTCATGGTCATGCTAAGGCACATCCACCTAAAATTGTAAAGTCATTAGGAAGTGTTTGATTCAAACAGTTCCTAAATAAAAAGAAGTGTTTTTCAAATCTGCAGGAGTGTTGTCTCATTCGGTTTCAAATAAAAATATTGCCTGGTCATATAGACATGAACACAAAGTTAAATTTCATTGTACCTACTTTGGTAGAGATGGTCATGTCATAGATTTTTGTTATAGACTAGCTAAACAACAGAAAAGTGAAAGAATGATTGCTAGATCTCATAACTCTCATGCAAAATTTGCTGCACATATTAAATCGAATGTCAGGAACATGCAACCTGCTGTTATGAGTCAAAAACATTCAAAGTTTACCTCCGGACCTTCTGTTTTTGCCTCCGGAGCTACAGATTTTTGTGCTACACAAGTAACACCTTATAGGTCAGTAGTTAAGAATAAAAAACCTCAAACTTTGACTCATAAACCTGCTGTTTTATCTCAGCTTTCGCGTGTTTTTCCTACTGCACGTCGTGTGACTCAGTACTGGATACCTATATTCCTTTTGACTAACCCCAGTATTGACTCATCGACGTATTGTGCTTCTATGTAAGTTACATGCTTGAGGAAGGAGAACATTTGGATTGTGGATTCAGGTTGCTCACGCCACATGGCCGGTAACAAAGAAAGGTTCTCCTCCCGCTCTTTCGTGTCACATGTAGAGAATGTTATGTTCGCCGATAATTCTTCAACTCCTATCATTGCTAAGGGTTCGGTTAGAGTAAATGATCATTACACTTTGAAGGATGTGGCACTTGTCAAAAATTTGAAATACGACATTCTTTCTATTTCAGAATTGCTAGATGAAAATCTGGAAATTATTTTCAATAAAAACTGCTGCAAAGTTGTAGGTTCAAATAGTGAGCTTATTTTTAACATGTCTCGGTTTGGAAGAGATATTAAAGATGATTTTGATATGTCTTCCTCTAAGCATAGGTGTCTAGTTGATAATGAATCAAAGGACTTATATTTTTGGCATCGTAGACTTGGTCACGTCGGCTTTGATCACCTAACGCATCTTAGTGCTCTTGATCGCATACGTGGGCTGCCTAAGCTTAAAGGGGACAAAGAAATTGTGTGCTCTTCTTGTAGACATGCTAAGATGGTTGCAGGTTCACATACACCTATCACAATGATCATGACAACTGAACCAGGTCAACTTTTGCACCTTGACACCGTAGGACCTTCACGTGTTCAATCCTTCGGAGGTAAATGGTATGTTCTTTTGATTGTTGATGATTATTCTAGATACTCTTGGGTTTACTTTATGGCATCTAAGAATGAAGCTTTTAGTCACTTTAGAACTTTATTTCTTAGATTATCAATTGATCACCCATGATCTTTAAAAGCGATTAGAAGTGATAACGGAACAGAATTTAAAAATCAATCTTTTGATCACTTTTGTGCTGAAAATGGAATAGATCATCAATTTTCTTCATCATATGTACCTCAACAAAACGGTGTTGCAGAAATAAAGAACAGAACCTTAGTTAATATGGCTAGGACTATGCTTGATGAATATCAAACTCCTAGGATATTTTGGGCTGATGCGATTGCAACCGCTTGTTATGTCTTAAATCGTGTTTTCTTGTGTGCTAAGCTAGGTAAAACACCATATGAGCTCCGGTTTGGAAATAGGCCTAGTGTTACGCACTTTCGGGTCTTTGGTTGCAAATGCTTTGTTAAGAAACATGGTAATCTTGATAAATTTGAACCTAGATCCATTGATGGCATATTTCTTGGTTATCCATCTCATACTAGAGGCTACCGTGTGCTTTTACTTGACACTAACAAAATTGTGGAGACTTGTGAAGTGTCTTTTGATGAATCTAGCCCAAGTACTAGCTCAAACATTGCAGGTCCAGATCCATATCCGCAGGGGGAGAGCATTTTCGTTGAAGATGAGGAAGAGGTGGAGCTGCTGCCCGAAAATTCAGCAGCTAATGACATTGTTCGAGCTCCTGATTTTGATTCACAGCCAGCACCGACGACCACCATTGCTGGTCCAGATCCTCCTCAAGTCACAAGCTCATCGATTTGTTATGAACATGAAGAAGGAGAAGCTTGTGAAGTGTCCACTCCCCTCCGGGTTCTCAAAATTCATCTGCCACAATAGATTATTGGAAGCTTGCACGAACGAGTTACACAGTCCAGGTTTTGCGATCCAAACTCTCATGCTCATTCTGCTTTTGTTGCTTCTTTTGAACCCAAAGATATATCACACGCACTCACTAATGAATCTTGGATTATTGCCATGCAAGAAGAGTTAGAAAATTTTGAAAGAAATAATGTTTGGAAACTTGTACCTCCTCCTCAAGGTCACACTTTAATTGGAACTAAATGGGTGTTTAAAAATAAACAAAGTGAGGATGGGGTTGTGGTTAGGAATAAGGCTAGGTTGGTTGCTCAAGGTTTTACTCAAGTTGAAGGTCTAGATTTTGATGAAACTTTTGCTCCTGTTGCTAGATTAGAAGCCATAAGAATTTTGTTAGCTTTTGCTGCATCTAAAGGTTTTAAGCTATGTCAAATGGGTGTTAAAAGTGCTTTTCTTAATGGCTACATAGATGAGAGGTTTATGTCAAACAACCACCAGGTTTTGAAAATTCAGATTTCCCTAATCATGTTTACACACTGTCCAAAGCCTTGTACGGTCTCAAACAAGCTCCTAGAGCATGGTATGATAGGTTAAAAACATTCTTACTTGAAAAGGGGTTTACCATGGGAAAGGTTGATAAAACTCTTTTTGTGCTTAAGCATGACAATGACACATTATTCGTTCAAGTGTATGTGGATGATATTATCTTTGGTTGTGCTTCTCATGATCTTGTGTCCAAGTTTTCAGGTATGATGAGTTCAGAATTTGAGATGAGTATGATGGGAGAACTCACATACTTTTTGGGGCTGCAAATCAAACAAACCAAGGAGGGTACTTTTGTGCATCATATGAAGTATACAAAAGACCTCCTAAGGCGCTTCAACATGGACAAAGGCAAGCCTCTTCTTACACCAATGGAAACAACAACAACACTTGAACTTGATGAAGATAGTGAACCCGTGGATCAAAAAGAATATAAAAGCATGATCGGTTCTCTTTTGTACCTCACGGCAACAAGACCGGACATACAATTCAGCGTATGTCTTTGCGCATGGATTCAAGCCTCCCCACGTGCTTCACATCGTGAAGCCGTCAAAAGGATTCTCAGGTACTTACATGGAACTCAAGAATTTGGCATTTTTCTTCCTTCTTCCTCAACCATTACTTTGAAATCTTTTTTCGATGCTTATTTTGGAGGTTGTAGGATTGATAGGAAAAGTACTTCCGGTGCTTGTCATTTTCTTGGTAATTCACTTGTTGCATGGTCATCTAGAAAACAAAGTTCAGTTGCACAATCCACCGCCGAATCTGAATATGTAGATGCTGCTAGCGCTTCTTCACAAATTCTTTGGATTGTTCAAACACTTAAGGACCATGGGGTTGATATGGATAGTGTTCCACTATTAAGTGACAACACTAGTGCTATTTGCATTGCTAAAAACCCTGTGTAACATTCTTGAACTAAGCACATTGACATTAGGTATCACTTTTTCCGTGATATGAAAAAGGAAACATTGTGCTTCACCATGTAGATACCGAACAACAATTGGCTGACATTTTTACAAAACCTTTAGATTTCACTCTTTTTCGTTACAGTCGTAGTGAAATAGGGGTTATGCATCCTCATGGCTTAAATTGAGGGGGAGTTTTGAAACTTGGGAAGTCTATGTGTGAATCTGAACATAAAATAATATGAGCATAGTATTTCATATATATATGACATTGTGATTCCTTTTACATGATGAAAGTTCTTACTACATTACTCATGTTATACATTTGTAGTTTATGCCATGACTCGTAATTGGAATAACTACTTACACTAAATCTGGTCATGATTGAACTTTCTTGCTGTTTTGAACTTGTTGCATGCTCACGAGTGCTTTTAATCATGAACAATTAATCAAGTAATCAACTCACATGTTGAGTTTTTTTGAACAAATATAAGTTGAGAAAAGATCAAAAGAATATGCATGCATCGTACTTCTTCATTTGAGATGGCTTATCATTGCACTTAGATATGAACTTGGAAGAAGTTGTGTATGACTAAAACCATGTCCTTAAGCTTCTGATTGTCAAATGACATAGGCTTGGCTTGGTTGGCTAGAATAAGGCAGATGCGCATATAATCTCTTGCAAATATCATATCAACTAAATTTGTTCTTTGAAAATAATAAAATGCAGCAAAAATTGTCATGCTTTCAGGTATTGAAATAGTTAAGTTTGTGAGATCAGGACTTGCTTAAATTGAAAATTACATTTCATCTCTAGCATGGCTTACACTACTTTATGTATCTCATTGTTGTGATAGTGTAAGTTACTTGATAGTATGACTTGGATGAGCTTTGTTTTATATGTATATGTTATAATATGCTCATAACAATTAAAATTTCTCTTTTGAACCTTGTTGAATACATTGTCAAAGGGGGAGAGATAATATGCTGAATTATGCAAGGGGGAGAAACATGTATAGGGGGAGAAATTTATCTCTATCTTATTTGATTTTCAAAAAGGGGGGAAATTGTTCTCAAAACTTTTCATGCCAATGTTCGGATTTTAAATGGTGTTGCCAATGCATTCATCAAGGGGGAGATTGTGAGACCTATGTGTGCTGAATACATTGGCTTTGACAAAAAAAGTTTTGAATGCTGCCATAACATCTTTTTGGCAAGGTCCGACTCTAGATCCGAGCTTCTGCAAGGTCCGACAATAGGTCCGACTTTCTTTGTCTAGATCCGACATGTTTTTGGGTAGCTTCGGTGAGCTTTGTTTTTAGCTCCGGCATGTCTTTGATAGCTCCGGCATGTCTTTGTTAAGCTCCAATATGTTTTGCTAGGTCTGACTTATGTTGGTTAGCTCCAACATGTTTTTCTAGCTCCGACTTTTGGGATGACTAGTTCCAACTAGTTTTGATAAGCTCTGGCGCTAGGTTGTACTAGCTTTGGTAAGCTCTGGCGCTAGGTTGTGCTAGCTTTGGTAAGCTCAAGCTCCGGTTTATATTTGGCTAGGTTTGGAGCTTGATTGCAATGTTCCTGCTTTTATCTTGCAATGTTTTGAACTTGCTTTATATTCTTAGAAAGATTGCTTAGTATTCATTTGCTATGTTTTGGTGCATTTTGGTTGATATGGCTGATATCGTTTTGATATGCTTTGCAACATGCTTATGTGAGGTGCTCACATAAGAGGTTGTGTTCGGAACTGACTTGAGTCAAGTCGCGGACTTGGGCTCGTACGGATTGGTTGTTTATTCATGTGCAGGTGTTGCTTGAGTTCAAGACATGGCTGGTGACGGGATCCATTGAACTAATCTTAGGGAGAAGATGAAGTTCAACAACCATGTTCAGGAGGAATTGTGGTTCAGTTGATCAGCAGGTTGCGCAACATGTTTGAATCAAGAACAATGCATATGAAGGTATCGTGGACGTCATTGCAAGATGTTTGCACGTGTGCAAGGAGTTCATGGACGTGGCTACATGGTACCGAGGCGTGATGAAGGGATGTGGATGTAAAGAATTGGTCGGAAAGGTCCAACCGACTAGGTTATGGACTCAGGCTGCGGCTGAGTCGGGTTTGACTCAAATATGGAAAGATTTGAGTTGCTTATGATAGGATTTCGTGTGGGTCTCGAATTTTAGTTGTTTTAAGAATGTGGGATACGTTCCTAAGGTGTTTGGAAGTCTTAAGTTTGCTTCTATCTGCGTATAGAAGAGTCCTAAGCAGTTATGGAAAGTTTCGATTCATGATTTGAGTATGATTAGAGTCCTAGTTGAGATTGGGTTGGCCTAAGGGCTGGTTATATAAGTAAGGGAGGCCAAAGCTCGTGGTGCACGACTTTGGGGCTGTTCCTCTTGTGTTTTATTAAATAAAATTTGTAGTTTGAAGGAACTTTTGTGCCTTGTTCGTCCGACTTGTTCCAGACAAGTTTTACTCGTCGAGTTTCTGGACAGCACTACCTATCGTTGGTAGTTTTATCATAACTCGAGTTTTACAGATCCAATTGACGTAATTCTTTTCTGGTTGTCTTCAATACATGATTATCTATCATCTGTAAAAATTTTACAGTCATTGGATTTGTGGTTTCTGATCTACACGAGTTTCTTTGCAGCGTTCCAGAACTGTTTTTCTCGGGTAGGACTGATTGACCTTTGTTTGATCTTTTGATCATAACTTGAGTTTCCCTCGACGGATTTGAGTGATTCTTTTTGTGCTTTCTTAGTGACTTGATTCTATCTGATATATATCACTTTTTTCACAGTCAAACACGTTTAGATTAGTTTCACACACGATTTCTCTAACAGATCGTTTTTCTGCCGAAGGGGTTGGGATTTAATTGTTTCCGCTGCGTAAGATTTTCAAATATACCATTCACCCCCCCTCTGGTAGCTTTTCACATGCTCTTCGATCCTACACGTTGACAGTGGGCGCCGTCAGACCTACCAAGCTCTGAAAACTCCAAGGGGGCCGTCATCGACGCTTTTATGTGTTGGCTGTGGGCACAGTCGGACTTAAGCTCCGACAACCCCTAGGGGGCCCGTCGTGAGCACTCTACGTGTTGGCGGTGGGCGCCGTCGGACCTACCAAGCTCCGATGAATCCCAGGGGGCCCGCCGTTGATGCAACAAAGGGTCCCTAGAGATGTCATCAAGACATTGTCAGATCCCTTTGGTACAATTTTGCAATCAAAATTGTGTATATCTACCAGGGGGCCAATAATATAAAGGACAATGCATTAAATACAGACACAAAATGGAATTCATTCATTCAAAACATTGGGTTTCATTAATTCAAAATGAGGATTACAAGTGAAAGGCAGAAGAAAAAGGTCTTATCTACTCGATGTCCTAGGTCCTATGGAAGAATGAGGCAACTTTTTTCAGTAGCTTCTCGAACGCTGGCCCTGGAGTCATCTTCTTCTTCAAGGATGGGTCCTTCGACCATAGGATCTGGAGATAATTAGAGGTGCTGGCTTTTGAAACACGTCAGCACATATTTGGCGATGTTCTTGGCCAGAGACTTCCGCTCCATCTCTAGTTAGTCGATGATGATGTCACCCATTGTGTCCAACTTGTTGCTGGTAGAGCTCAATGCCACCAGCGCCTTGTCCAGCTCTGGCTCCGGGTCAGTCGGACGTACCGGACTGATGCCAAGCGGCACCAAAGCCTTGTTAGCATGCCGCAGGAAGTCCCAGACTTGCTGTTACTCAGTCGCCCTCAAACCCCTCATTTCCTCCAGCGACCTTCGGGTGGCCGCAAGCTCTGAACCTTCTCGGGCGATGCGCTCGACCTCCTTGGCATGTTGCTGAATACTTTCATCCACCTGCTTTTTGCGGTTGGCGAGCTCCATCTCCTAGAGGTGGATGCGGTTCCGGCGGTTTGCCAGATCCTTCTCCCTGCCCCTACTTTTTCCTCCCTGGTGGAGACTCATTCTCTCTCCAGGAGAGCTCCTGACCCACCTGCCAATTCTTCTCCTCTTCTTGCTTGCACTGCTCTTCAAACTTTTTGATGCGGTTCGCCAAGCTCTGCTCCCCCAGAGACAGCCTCTGGGCGAGCTCCTCCTCCCTCTTCAAAATGTCCTCCTGCTTCTCTAGTAGATTCTCCTCCCTCTCGTCGAGGGTCACCTGACGCTTGAGGAGTATATCATTCAGCTCTTTGAGGTTGTCTTGACTCTCATCAGTAGCCTCATTTATCTCCCAAGCATGCTCGAAAATCTCTCAAGTCTTCTCGTCGACAGCCTTAATTGCAGCCCTCGCTCGTTCAGCAAGCCGGCCATCAGTGCTAGTTGGTCTTTCTCCTTGGCTGCCCATTCCCGCTGGGCCGCAAGCCTTGGCTGCGTCAGCTTCGTCTCAATGTGAGGCCTGTTGCGCCAATGCCTCAAGGTGTTGCGCTCCTCTTCGATAGAAAACGCCAAAGGAATTGGCTCCGGGCCTACCTGAAGTGCCTCTGCATGCTCTAAGGGGTCTTTAAAAATAGCAGTTGTGTCCCATGGCACGCATAGTCCCCTACGGCTCTACGACGCTAGGGCCGCTCTCCGGGAACTCTTCTGCATTAGCCGAGGTTAAGGAGGGTCTTGTAGTGGGAACCTCCACTTCTGGGGCTGGCGAGGATGGTCCCCCTTTCGGATCTTCAATCATCAGCTCTGCGAGTGGAGGACTTGTAGCCAGCTTTTTAGGGTGCTCTGGCTCTGACATTAGCACATCCGGAGTAGTTACTTCTGGGGCTGGCATTGGAGCTTCACCCGAAGCCCTCACCACCTCCAGTTTAGGGGTCAGTACATCAACCATCTTCGGCTCAGGAGCCGGAGCTTTAACAACTTCCGGCTCAGGTGCTGGACCATCATCTATCTCCGGCTCAGGTGCCAGAGCTTCAACTACTTACAGCTCTGCTTCCGGAGCTACAACAACTTCCGGCTCTACTGATAGAGCTTCGACAACCGATTCTGAAACCATCGGCACTTCATCACGAATATCTCCCCCTTGGTCCAGCGCTACCACGGGAGCTTCGGGTGTAATCTATGGATCCATATCCATGACAGCTGGCGCCGGAACTGTCGTGTCATCAGCCACCACTTCTAGAGGCACCGGGATCAAAACAGGAGCTTCTGCCTGCACAACCTCAGTTGCTGCATCAGGCGCTAAAGTTTTAGCTTTATTTTTCGACATCTTGGAAGCAAACGATCAAAAATTTCAAAACAGCAAAACAATAAAAACAGCAGCTCAGGGTGAGAAAGCAATGCTTACCTTGGGAAGCTTCCGCCCCAATCATCCTGGAGCTTCTTCTTCTGAGGTCTAGAGTTGGAGCCCACCAGATCTGGTGAGGCAAAAACCCTGGACCTTGGTCAGGAGCTTGCCGCAGCAGTTGGAGTTGCCTCACTCGAGACCTCCAGACCCAGAGCCCTAAGCCGGCACCATGGTCGAGGTCAATTTTCCGGAGCTGATGCCCTTGCGGAGGCTGGCTCCAAAGAGGGCAGTTCCGCCGAAGCTCTGCTTGGTAGGAGAGAAGAGTTTGCTTGAGATGGACCCGACCTGAGAGAGCTTGCATCCGCTTGTCTCAACTTCCTCTTCCAGCTAGAAGATTCGTTGGGCTTCTTTCCCTTGACCTTGCCCTTGCTAGCGTCCTCGACCTTCTGGCTTGGAGTAGTGGTAACCACCCTTTTCGAAGCTCTGAGATTTGCAACACCGGAGGTCCTACGCCTCTCCACCAGGTCGAGGTCGTCAAGCTCCAGCATCCCCCTTCGAAGCTTACTCCTGATCTCCAGAACCATGTTGATAGGGAGGAATTCCGCCTATGGGTCAATGTGTCGCGGGTGATTGCTCCATGTTGAAACTTGTAGAAATGGAGCTTAAAGCTTCATCGTCCAAGTTGGTGTGAAAACCGGCTCCTATTCGGTTATGGTCCATCTCACTGTTGAAGGCCCATGCAGGCCACTCCCTTGTCTTCAGTGGAGCCCACCTGTTCACCAGGAAGTTGACGAAGACCATCTTAGGGGTCACTCCACCCTCCACGCATTGTTCAATCCTTGTCAGGATGGGCTTGTATGCTTCGGACAACTCCGGAACTGCGTTTCAAGCATTGGTGTCGACATTGGGGAGGCTATTGGGCAACTCAAACCAGTCGTGCTGCTCCACAGTGATGACCACCCAGTCATTCTTCCAGTTGTCCCACTTCCTGGAGGGGAAATTCTTCAAGTACTTATAAGGACAATTTTTTGCGCTTCACGAAGTAGTAGAAGCCGATCAACTCTGTCCCCTTTTTGGTAGTGTTGACTGTGAAGAAGGTCCAGAAGAGTTCGATGCACGGCGGCACACCCACCCACATCTCGCAGAAGTGGACAAAGGTTGCCACTAGCATGGGGGCCGAGGTGATGAAGTTGGAGTCCGTAGAAATCCAGCAGCATCAGCAAGAAACTTCAGAAAGGCAGGATCGCATTTTTGAAGGAGTCACTGGACCACCCCATGTAGGTCCGGGCCTTCGATAGATCTTCATCATTCTTGATCTTGCTGCGGGGAAGACCCAACTCCATCACAGCAAAGTGGAGCAAAGGATGGAAGGGCTTTGCAAAAGTTGAGAGGCTCTGTGCGCAAGTTCGAATGAAATCGTATGGAGTCCTCAAACCGTGCAAGATTTCCTTCTTAAGTAAGCCTCTGCAATGCTTGGATGGAAACTTTGTCATCCTGACTCGAGGTTTAATAGGATTGATAGAATAACTCATACCATCAAGGTATACCTTCTTTTCCGAAATCCGACCTGCAATGAACTTTGAGGTTAAGCGAGCTTGACCTGGAACAATTTACAGATGGATGATCGACTGAGAAGTTTTTTCGGGTGCGCATGAGTGAGGACAAAAAGCGTAGAAAGGACCAGTGTTGGTCTCTGGGGCTAGCCTATGATCCTAGAGAGCTGCCAGAAGTAACGACCGCCAGGCCAATAGTGGCTGGGGTGTTACAGAAACTGCGTCGGGATTAAGATTTCATTTCAAAAGATTACCCCGTCAATGACAAATGGACCTGGGTACACTTTAGCAGAAGAGTCGAAGTTATCACAGCAGGCGAACCGTTGTCATGATGGCAAGTTTATAGCCCGAGGGCGGCGGCATAACAGGGCGCTCGGAACCGATACTGTTTTCGTATTGGGAACCAGCGACCTTCAACTGCGTGAGATCTGCATGCTAGGATCTCACCTGCCGCGTCAAGAAGAGCCATGTGGGGATGGTTTAACTACAGACCATCGCCCCAACGGCCCATGAAAAGACCTTTGAAGCTGCAGCACGGGAATCGAACATGGCCCCACCTCTGGTAGAATGACTTCACCCAAAGGGTTTCTCCTAGAGGTGGGCCCAGAGGCCACTGTCAGTACCTTGCGTACCGGGTACCTCACTATACCGCAAGTAAACTCAAGGAGTTCCACCGGTCCGAGTTGAAGACCTCCAAAGGCTACACGTGTCCTGAAACGGACATTCAAGGGGCAGTTAAAGTAGCCGTTACAAGACCTGATTATGTGTCATTAATGCCATGTTAATGACACACGATAAGAGTACCTTTAGTACTGGTAATGCTGCCATTAAGGCACGTTATCACACTGATTAATTATACTTAATACACGTAGATCGTGTATTAGTGAATGTGACCTAGAGGGGGGTGAATAGGCCTTTTTGAAATTTGTCGGAACCTGCAACACATAACCACCAGATCAAAACTTGAGATATCAGACTAGTCTAGTAAAGTGCGGACTAGTCCGGTGGGTCCAGACTAGGTTGATTAAGTTTGATCGATTAATTTGATTCTACGATGTATGCAGCAGAAATATACAGTTAATTGAAGTGTTGCAAGATTATGGACTAGGATATATCACAATTCAATCTTATACTCAATGATTCAATGTAAAGTAACAATATTGATTCAAAACCTAGATTGTGTGATGAATAAGAACGATGAACACAAAGCAAGAACACAAACGATTTATCCCGTGGTTCGGCTCCCACGGAGGCAACCTACATCCACGTTGAGGAGTCCACAAAAGGACCGGGTCTTCTCCAACCCTACCCTCGTCGGATCGCCACGATGGCCAATCCTCTTCTCTTATCACAAAGGGTAAATAACCAAATTCAAGCGGCCTTCTCACACGTTGAGGGCTCCCCTAGGTTACAATGACATCTCCACCAAGAACACATCCAAAAGATTACAATGAAAATCACAGGAGTGTGTTAGGGAATCAAACCAAGAGCTCAAGAGTGATGAGTCGTGTCTCTCCAATGTTCCAATGTGTATCCTCAAGGGATTGATCTTTTTGGCTTCAGATTTCGTGGAGATATGTGTTTTGAGGCTCTTGGGAGGTGTGACGGCGCTAGGGATCGAGAGAGGTTAAAGTTGGGTCGTGCACCTCTATTTGTATGGGGTTTCTAAAAGGGACCGTTAGGGTTTAGAAAGACCGGACTAGTCCGTGGTGGACACCGGACTAGTCTGGTGTGCTGTGTGTAGCAAACCCTAAGTGCCCCGAAATATCGGACTTGTCTGGCTAGGAGCGGACTTGTCCGATTTCGCTTCAGGAAATCTTCGGACTAATACGATAGTCATCGGACTTGTCCGAACAGTGAAACCCTAAGTGGTTATGAGGACAAGTCCGCACTTGGAGGACTTGTCCAATTTAGGTCAGAGAGTTTTTCGGACTAGTCCGTGCTAATATCGGACTTATCTGATTGACATCAGAAAGATATCGGACTAGTCCAGTGTGTGATCAAACTTGTCCAATTTTGTGTGACTTTTGAAGTTTTTTGAGGACTAGTCCGCACTGGGAGGACTAGTCTGATTCTAGTTAGAGAGATGTCGGACTAGTCCGATGGATATTGGACTTGTCCGATCATATGCAGAAAGGATATCGGACTAGTCCATTGTCAGTCGGACTAGTCCGGTCCTGTATAAATTTGTGCAATGTGTGTGTTTATTCGTGATTGAGCTCTTGGGGTGTGTTTCCTTAACACACTCCACACACAATGATCTACTACACTTGTCCCTTGAGCTCGTCTCCACATTGTTCCTCATTTTCCCTTCTATTTGGCACTTTGCTTATTTTCAACTTAAAACCTGTGCTCATCTCAACAAAGTGGTTAGGACCTCATTTGCTTGTCATAAACCATCCAAAACCCACAAGGGATTCCTAGATGCACTTTCAATTAGGTGATTGAATACTGTCGGGGCCACATGTTAGGCCAGGTTGACAATGTAACGGCCAGTCCTTGGACTATAAAAGGGTTGTGCCGAATAGGTACAAAGGGACAAGCCCAAACAGGCAAGCTCATGCGCTCACAAGCAAACACACACTCAAACAATCAACAACCACCCCGTGGAGTAGGGTATCGCTCTCAAGCGGCCCGAACCACGTAAAAATCCTGGTGTCACTGTCTCGTTCATAATCTTGCACATGCCCCAACCGAATACTAACCTCTGCGGACTACGCTTTAGTAGTACTCAAGTGGATATAATAGAATGAATACTCAAGTAGTGTGTGTGTGTGTGTGTGTGTGAATTGAGGGTAGGGGGTCCTATTTTTAGGTGGAGAAGGGTCGGTTCCCGCCTCCAAAAGCGCACAAATAAGTCATTATCATCTTCACGAAGTCGGGAGGAGCCAAAATGTGTTGATTGACCAAGTTTGGAGCCAGGATCTAGTTAGTCGACTGGGGGGGCCGATCGACCTGGTGAGGGCTCCGTACGGGGTGTGTTTTCTCCAGATCCTGGACAGGTGGGTCCCCCTTACTAATATAGGTGATACATTGTTGGATGGCCTCGGATACTTCTGTTAGTGGGCCATTATATCCATGTGGTGCCACATGTCAGCGCTAGATTGGCTGGGATGGTATTTTATAGGATTGCTCCACCTCTTTTATCTCATTTCGTATATAAAATGTTTACATGCACTATTTCTCAATCGACAAGTGGAAATAGGTTAAGTAGAAATGTGACGTGTGCAAGAAATGGTATTTCCTTCACACAAATTAGTTATATTGACGGGTGAAATTGGTATATAACAACCATCAACAAACTCCCCCAAGCTCATCATTTGCTCGTCCCAAGCAAAGTCAAGACACTAGGTTGATGATCAGGAGTTTCTACAATGTTCTATTTTTCAAAAGTACCATGTGCACAACAAAATACTCTACCTAGTATTGCAAATATTGGCATGGTACTTCACTGATCTTAAGTCATTATGGGGCTTCTGCCTTCTCCTATTCATGGGTTGTTGAAAGATAGAACAGCAAATGGAGCAAGCATACCCTAGAGATCAAGTTCCGCTCATGTTCCTGAGAGTTCAATTTAGATTTTACTTACCTCAAATTGAATCTCTCAATCACTCCTTTGTGTGTAGTGGAAATATTTCCTCACCAAGGAATTTTGTCTATACTCATCCTACGATTAAATAAGGCTTCTATGTGGAGCTTGGTAGTGAATTTAGTAGGCATATTTGCAATACATAATAGTTCTAAGTCAAAAAAGCAAGCCTTATGAGAAATCAATTCAAAACTATTTGATTCAAGACTTGTGTATGTGTGGAGTGGAAGTGGATGTGGATGTTTGAGATGACTCCTACTTTTGTAGATCTCTCTTATTTTGCAGGGATTAAACACCAATACTTTACTTTTTCTCTCTTTTTTCTCATGCTTATGATGTAAGCATGCATTTTCTTTTTCTGTCTCTTGTAGCCATGTCTTCTACCCCCTTTTTAAGTAATAAACTTAGTGAGAGTACTAAGCATGAAGGGTATAGAGTTTCTCTTTTTATTGTGGAATGATGGTATGGAAGGATTGTTTTTACTTCTAGTGTAGAAGTATAGCATGTGCAAGTGAAGTCATGAATTTGAAAAGAAATGAATGAATTCTCACATAGGTCCATACTAGTTGGACTATGCATTAGGTCTATCAATGTAAAAATATCATATGGCTTTGGTAGGTATTTCCAATCAATTGAGAGTAACATAAATCTTTTTAGAATTTTTCTGGAAATCTATGTTTCACTTTCAAACTAGATATAGCAACCATATCACTATATCATATCTCATAACAACTTTGAATTGCTTTAAGCCTTTGCTACCTGCAATTTCTAAAACAAGGCAAAAGTAATTTTTAGCCAATGAAAGCAATATTTTGGAGAGTAGTAAGTTGTAAACTAGAGACTTAGGAAAATTGAAACAGAGCAACTATTCATCATTTCATCTATGTGAATTCTAATCCATTCTTACCGGACATGTTTTGTTTTATTCTAAAGCAAATCTACTCTATTTTTTTTATATGCAAGGTGAATTGTGGATGAATGGAAAATAAATATGCAAGGCGTGTGATACAATTTACCTCTTGTGGGGGTCCTCCCCCAAGCTTGTTCTTCAATGTGAAACCCGGTTCCCAGAATGAACCAAGCGTGATGCATATGTGTGCCCAAGATGTTTAGCACACATACACAAGTGATTCATAAATGATAAACAGATAAAACCATTTCTCGAACAATAGAACTAATAATAGAACCTTATTGCAAAACAAATAGTCTCAAATACAAGCTTTAAGAAACTACAGCACAAAACAATAAACACTAATGACTCCAACTTCATAGGCAAGCTTGACGGTAACACACACGCCTAGAACTCCTTAAAGACCTCCTGGTACTCCATATTGTCATCTGCATCTAAATTAGTCTGGTAATAGCAAGGGTGAGCACATGTTGTTCTCATCAAGTGTGGGAAAGTATGACATGTAGCTTAAACAAGGAATGATAATAAAATTAGCTAATTGCATAAACGTACATTTCAAACAGTTGAAATGCAATTATATCATCATTAAGTGAGGTCCTTCCAAATATCTCAAATAACATTAATTTCAACTTAAATAACCAATACCAGCATTAATAGTCAATAATGAACTCATAACTACTCATATATCTCAATTTCATCAATTCCATATACCAAAGCCAATTAATGAACCATCACCAATTCCTAATTCAATTCCAACAGTTAAACTGTGTTCAAGGTCCATACCTCTAATCATGTGAGGGTCCAGTTTGCTCATAATGGGGAGCACGACTATCACAATAGTTTTAAACACACTATGCATAGGTTGTACCACTTTACCCAGAAGTTTGTGATTTCTTCATCTTTCAATGACTAAGGAATCTCAAATATAGCGTCTCACACTTACTTAGGTGTGTGGCCATGTGATCACAAAATAGTCTTATCAAAGTGCTTACTACCCTATTCGAACCCCACTGAGGTTTCACCATTGGTGTAACAGCCTCATGTTTAGTACCATGCATTGCATACATTCTCATGCATAAAACATTAGTAAAACAAAAGAGAAGAAAAAGAAAAGATAAAACATATATATATATATATATATATGTGTGTAGGTAATAATAAAAGTGAATGAGAATCTAAAATATATAATAGAAAAATAAATATAAACAAATGGAGAATATATATGAAAAAATAGAAAATAATATATATATACATATAAAATCTATAAAGAAAGAAAAAATAAAAAAATAAAATGGAACTTTCTGGAAGTTTTTGGATTTTCTCTTGACCTTATGGAACCGTCTGAAAGATTCTAGTTGAAGCTTCTGGAAGCTTCTGGCCATGCCTATGGTTCCGAGCGAGACTTGGTTCCCAGGCTTGTAATCGACCGGGACTCGGTAGGCCGTGGCTGCCGCCTATTTAAGGAACTGAGGGCCCTCGCGTGCAAGCACCCGTGTACGTTAAGTCCCAGCTGTGTGTTGCGTAGCTAGCCAACCCTTGTATGTGAGAAAGAATCCAAGAAACCTAGCCGCCAGGAGAAGGAAAAGTAAGATCACAGAAAGGAAAAGGGAGCAAGGAGAAGAGATTGAAAAGAAGAGAAGAAAGAGTCGCCGTCTGCTGGAGATCATCGTGCCGCCAGAGGATCGCTGCACCGTATACTTCGTCTACACTACGCCTCCGTCCCGCGACCCTCAAAGCCGTTGCATCTACTGTAGGATACATTTTTCAAGACAGATTTTAACAACATAAGAGATCTATTATCCAGGGTAAAAATTGCATAGTCGCATCTATTTTATTTTGGCATCAATAAATATCGCTAAAACCCCCATAAACTTGCATAAACACATATGAACTAGTTGCATCTAATTAATGAACAGCCGTAGATAATTAATTATAAAACCTTGTATGCATTCATATCATTGCATAATTGTAGTATCGAAGAGCATGTGTAAAGCTACTAGAGGGGGGTGAATGGTAGATTAAAACTTTTTCAGCAGAGGCAACAAAAACCCCTCGGTAGAAAAACGATCTGTTAAAAAAAATTACGAGTGCAACTAATATAAAGATGAAAAGGTGTGACAAAACTAGTACATATTGTGTATAATCAAGTCACGAAGACGTCACAACAAGAATCACAAAAATCCGTCGATAGAAACTCAAGTTACCATTGAATGATTGAACGAAGGTCAATCTGTTCTACCCGAGAAAAGCCGGATCTGCGATACTATAAAGAAACTCGTGTAGGTCCAAAAAAAAAATCCAATGACAGTAAAATTTTCACAGATGATAGATAATCAAGTTGTTAAGACAACCCAAAAAGAATCACGTCAATTAGATCTGTAAAACTCGAGTTATGATAAAACCACCAAAGAAAGGTAGTGTTGTGCAGAAACTCGACGAGAAAGACATGAAGAAAACAAGTCGGATGAACACGGCACAAATTTCCTTTTAACTATGAATTTTATTCAATATAACACCAGAGGAACAGCCAAAAGTCGTCTACACGAGCTCTGGTCTCCCTTGCTTATATAACCAGCCCTAATACTCAACTCACGAATTGAAACTTTCCATATCTGCTCAAGATTCTTCTATACGCAGATAGAAGCAATCTTAAGACTTCCAAACAACTTAGGAACGTATCCCACATTCATAAAACAACTCAACTTCATGCTCACCACGAAATCATAACGTAACCAACTCAAATCTTTCCATATTTGAGTCAAATCCGACTCAGCCGCAGCCTAAGTCCATAACCTAGTCGGTTGGACTTTTCCGACCAATTTTTTACGTACACATATCTTCATGAAGCCTCGGAACCATGTAGCCACGTCCATGCACTCCTTGAACACGTGTAAAAACATCTTCCAACGACGTCCACGATATCTTCATATGTATTGTTCTTGATTCAAACATGTTGCGCGACCTCCCGATCAACTCAACCACAATTCCTCCCTAACTTTTTTGTTGAACCTCATCTTCTCCCTAAGAATAGTTCAATGGATCCAGTCACCAGCCATGTCTTGAACGCCAGCAACACCTGCACATGAACAAACAACCGATACTTCCAAGCACAAGTCCACGACTTGACTCTCGTTAGTTCCAAAACCACAACACCTTACGTGACCACCTCACGTAAGCATGTTGCAAACCATAGCAAAATGATATCAGCCAACACCGCCAAAACACACCAAAAACTTCGTAAAAAAATACTAAGCACACTTTCCATAGATTAAAGCAAGTTCAGTACATTGCAAGGTAAAAGCAGAACCACTGCAATCAAGAGCCGAACCTTGCCAAAGCTAACTAGACCTTGAATCGGAACTTACCAAAGCTAGCAGGACCTAGCGCCGGAGCTTAACAAAGCTAATCAGACTTAGCACAGGAGCTTACCAAAGCTAGTCGGACCTAGAGTCAGAGCTGACCAAAGCTAGTCGGGCCTAGCTACAACAAGTCGGACCTAACCAAAATAAGTCAGACCTAGACGAAGAAGTCAGACCTAGCCAAAGCAGGTTGGATCTTACGTCGGACCTTACCGGAGCTACCCAAAACAAGTCGGACCTATCATTAGACCTTATAGGAGCTCAGACCTAGAGCTGGACCTTGATGAGAAAGGTGTTTTGGTGATATTTAAAACTTTTATTGCCATAGCCAATGTCTTCATCACACATAGGTCTCACAATCACCCCCTTGATGAATGCATTGGCAACACCACTTAAAATACGAACATTTGCTTATTCACATGAACAGTTTTAAAAACAATTTCTCAAGGGCAGTGTAGCTGCAGAAAACACACAATCCCCTTTCACTCTTTCACACCTCAAGAGTGGCATGGGGAAACACGACAGGCAGTCACTCTTTCACTCTTTCACACCTCAAGAAAGCAAATGCATACAACTCTGGTGTGAGTCGCCCTCGAGCGAAGTCATGTCTCGAAGTACATGGTTGTACTACGTCTATATAGCAAAACTCCCGCACGAACCGGCTTATACACGCTTGGGCATACGTGTTTCACATGCTCCCATACAACATGAATAGTTTTAGAGATGTATACTATCGGGTTATCCACCACCCGACGGGGTCTCCCACTAATTTTGTGTCACGCTGGGGTACCGCGTGTCATATGTTCTCAGAATCATGAAAAGCTTCAGAGACTCATATTGAATTTCCATGCAAAGCAACAAAAACATCACATACCACATCTCATGCAAATCTTACTGAGATTGATCCGCTCTCGGTGGCATACCTTACCTCTTACCTTGAATACGGAGCATCGTTACTGAATATTATAACAAGTTAGTTCTCCACCTCAATAACTTATACTAGTTATAGTCCTTAATGGGCATATAGCTAATCCTCAATCGACTACTTCGGAGTTTTAAAAAATAGGCTCTTTTCAAGCGTGCTATTCCCAATGAAGCTCTGATACTATGTCTGTGGGGATCGGGGTCTCGACATCCAAAGATCACATTGGGTGGTATCGTGTGATGCGGCACCTAACAGCACACACAAAAAAAAAATTACCAAAACATACAAAGTTTTCATTTCATAAATATAATTAGAGTTTACAAAATAGTGTACAAAAGAGGTACACATGCAGCGGAACTACATACTCATATTCTCACCTATCTAAGCATGAGGGAAGATGTCCATGCCCTAGGATGCTTCTCACTAGCAACATGATGATCATCCAGCAATGGCGTGGTCCACACGAGATTCTTCTCGACACCTCGAGGTCTCATGTACAACCTGAGTAGCAGAAATAAACTAATACTTGCAAAAATGCTTTGCCGATGATATGACATGCCCAAAGCACATAATGCTATTACAGGTTAAGTATTTGAAAACTGTAACTTTAATTGTGCTATCTCTATGCCACACGTTTCAATACAACAATAATCATGGCAACAATTACTCTTTATTACTACGTCACGGCGCAGTGAACAAGCAGTACTCAAAAAACCGTGAGGGACGGTGATTGCAATTAGTAGACACTTGGATAACACGTCACATACACCCATTTTGGAAGTGGATCGAATCACACTTCAAAACTATGTTGTATGCAGCAACATTTCGCAAGAAACTCAAAGGTCGAACCGGCCCCACCATCACGGGCATAAGGTCCCCGCACGGAGCATGTTTGTGCCCGCCAGCAGTTTTACACCATACTACCCTCAACCCACCCCTATCGACCGTGGGGTAATGCCTCGACACCAAAGTTATCAAGTTACATCGATTTCCTGGGTTCCATATGACCAGTATGCATCCGGTACAGTTCAAACTTGTCCAGCAGAGCTGCACACAGATCGGTCCTCAATCGACACAAGTCGGGCTACGCACGTGAGACAATATCTCACTACATCCTATCCCGCTGCTTGGTGTCCAGTTGATATTCATAAACCATTCTTTTATAAACTCCATCCCATATGATAAAATCCTATCTCGCAATTAGATTCCAACTACTCGACTTCTAACGGATTCCTAAAAAAATAACCATGGCATTTTCTATTTGTCGGGTTGTAAACCTACCCAATACTCCACGGGATTTGTGGGTCATGCAAGTGGAGTAACAAGCACCTTAGCCTTGATGCATAAAACTCATCCTATACATAAGTGATACAAATATAAACTTTTAAATAGCTCTTAAATGAAAATTGGGCCTTGCCTTTGTTTGTGACTTGATTTGATGTCAATGGTCAGTGGTCTTCCTCGGGATATTCCGCCTAGGAACTTCAAGACGGCCGCTCTGGCCTTCTCCTCCAAGCGAAGCTCCTCATCGATCACCTATTATCACGTTACTATCGACGTGATATGCATATAAGTGAAATGTAATTTAATAATTAACAATTGAAATGAGGTACTCGAAAAGGAGGACAATTGACTAGTGTGGAAATGCTAGACTTGGTGGAGTGAGAATGAAAGGAGAGCTCAAGGTGTAGCATAGATAGGCTAAGGTAGGACTAAAATAGGTGATGAAGATGTTCTAACTTAGGACTCCACCATTGAGGTTGCATAAGCTTAATGCAGTTCAACACTAAGGGGAAAACAAGGACGAGTCACTATTAGTTTCCTTAAAGCAAAAAGAAAGGATTTGAAGCTGGCGACTAAAGAAGTGACCAGTGTCACAGAGCTCTTCAGCCCAGCCGACAAATGTGATAGGGTTGCAGAGGGCTGTGAAATGCACTCCAAACAAGCTCTGGAGGCTGGTAAAACTCGCCCAAGGCCGAAGCCACTCCCTCTGGTAGTGGAAAAAAGAAGAAAAAGTCCGACGGCAAGAAGAAGCCATTGGCCGGCACGCCTACTGCTACTGCAGCTGCAGCTCTGGTTGGCTGGGGGCTACGCCCCAAGAAACGTCCTCGACCATCGTCCGAAGACGGCGACGGTCAAAAGATGTGGTGTCAGATCCACAAAACGGACACTCACAATCTTGAAGATTGCCGCAAGGTCTAGAACCTTGTTGAGCCCTTCAAGAAGCGCCGGGAAGAAGCTCCTTTCCGCCAGCAGGCAGGAATGTAGAAGGTCTATGAAGCTCTGACTGATCCGGAGCTAGGCTTCAAGGACCCCAAGAAGGTCCTGAAGGATGTGTACAACACCGTCGACGATGATTCTGACATCTCCAACAACGAGCATCGGAAGACTCTTCATACGATATATGGGGGGTCGTGGGACATCACCTCCCGCCGCGTCCTCAAGACCATGCATCGAGAGATGGCCGCCACAACTCCTACCGCCAAGGCAAGAACACCATCAGAAGTGGATGGATACTCCCATCACTCTCGATGCTTTAGACTGCCCGAGGAACATGATCGGAGCTGGTCAACTGCCATTGATGGTTTCTCCTACAATCAGCAACGTCCAACTCTACCATGTACTGGTGGATGGAGGTGCGGTGCTCAACCTCCTCGGCTATGAAGCATTCGTGAAAATTCAGCTTTGACTCTCGGACCTTCGCCCTTCACGTCCCTTCTCCGGAGTAGGTCTGGGATCTATCTCTCCTCTCGGTTCAATTACACTCCTGGTGGCCTTCAGGACACGGGAGAACTTCAGGATTGAGAAGCTGGTCTTCGACGTGGTGCACAATGGCCTACCTTTCAATGCCATCCTAGGCAGGCCAGCCCTATATAGGTTTATGGCCGCAACTCACTACAACTACTTGGTATTGAAGATGGTGACACCTTCAGGCATTCTCTGAATACGCAGGGATCGCACTTCAGGAGTCACTGCGCTGGAAGAACTCCATGCGCTTGCAACAGCGCAGGAGGAAGCGTCCACCAAGGAGCAAGCTGCTCAGCCTCCGAGCACTCATCACTGAGGCTCAACCTCTTCGCCACGCGTGCAGCCAAGCAGCCACACCGACATTCATGTCAAAGTTGTCCAAATTGGTTCTGATGCTGCCCAGACCACCCGTATATCGGGAGGTCTGGACAAAATATAGGAACTCACGCTCATCACTTTCCTCTAGGCGAATGTCGACGTGTTTGCATGGCAACTGTCACAAATTATTGGGATCCCTAGAAGGTGATTGAGCGCAACCTAAAGATATTTCACAACGCACGGCCAATACACGAGAAGTCGTGTAAGCAATCAGTCGAGCGGCAGAACTTCGTCAGACAAGAAATCAAGAAGTTGCTCAATGTTGGTTATATCAGGGAGCTTCATCATCCACGATGGCTGGCAAAACTAGTCATTGTACTCAAGGCCGGCAGGAAACTTCAGATGTGTATCGACTACACCACCTTGAATAAAGTTGTCCAAAAGACCCATTTCCACTACCTAGGATAGACCAGATAGTGGACTCCACCTCTGTGTGCGAGCTATTGTGTTTCCTAGATGCATATTCTAGATATCATCAGATCCAAATGTCTAGGGAAGACGTAGAGCATATTGCCTTCATAACAGTATGTGGATTGTATTGCTACACTGCCATGCCTTTCTGTCTCACAAATGCTGCTTCAACTTTTGTGTGAGCCATGAACAAAACATTTGGAGAGCTCATCAGGGACTTGGTGGAGGTCTAAGTCAATGACATCGTCGTGAAGGTAGAGAACAAGGAATCACTCCTTAACAACTTGTAATCCATCTTCGACAAGTTACGCATTACGCACACCAAGATAAACCCAGACAAATGTGTCTTCGGGTTTAGCTCCTAGAAGCTCCTCGGATTCTTGGTGACCCATCGAATAATTGAGGAAAATCCAGCGAAGATCAAGGCTACTGAAGACATGTGGCCCCCAGCCCTCATCAAGGATGTCCATAAGCAAACTGGATGTCTAGCTGCGCTCAGCCGATTCATCTCAAGACTAGCAGAATGGGCGCTACCCTTCTTCAAGTTATTGAGGAAGTCCGGGCCATTCCACTGGTCTGAAGAAGCAGAAAAGACGTCCAAGAGCTCAAACAACTCTTCACCACACTACCGATCATAGTAGCTCTGAACCCTGGTGAGCCTCTTTTACTTTACATTTCAGCAACTACGGAGGTTATCAGCATGGTCCTGGTCGCGGAAAGACTTGAGCAAACTACAGTTTAGGAGCCCAGACCCCTCCGGAAAGGTTTGGAGCTACCTGAAGGCGAGTCTGGGTCCTAGCCTCCAAGCACGGATCCTCAAGGCAAGCTGCCCGAGGATTAACCTCTCTCATATGAGGGAGTTCACACGAGTGAAGAAGATGTTTTGGACCCCTCAAGGAGGGTCCGGGAAGCTGAAGAAGAAGGTCCGGACCCCTCCGGGAGGATCCAAGTTGATGAAGAAGAACCTCTGGGACATTCCGGGAAGGTCCGAACTGTCCAGCGGCCAGTGTATTTCATCAGCGAAGTACTCCATGACACCAAGACTTGGTATATTGAGGTGGATAAGCTGCTTTATGGAGTTCTTATCACCTTAAGGAAGCTTCGTCATTACACATAATGTAAGTTATAGAGTCTATGGACAGAGTCGGGTAGGTCCTAAAGGAGAACATCCGGACCCCTCTGGGAGGGTCTTGGCAGTTCAAGCACACTTAACTTGGTCTTTGTACCAAAAGTGTAGCATACCCGCCCTAGGTTAGAACAAAATGAATAACACACTTGGCCTGGTTTCATACCGTAAGTGTGTCCTTGTCTCCCCTATAATTCAGACCTCTAATGAAAGACATTGTTGTGTGAAAACAGACTCCACATGCATTAATTTTGTACAGGCTTAGTATCTTTTATTATTTTTTCCTTCCTATCTATAACGATGTTGTGCAATTCTTTTTGATGTTTAGTTCGAGATATTCATATGATATACAAGTTATATTGTTGATCTTTTTCGGATCTTAGCATTGCTAGATGGTCTACTCACCTAAACGCCAAAGCAAAGGATAGGTCTGGAGTGCGATGTCAACTTAGACTGGTCCAGCACCCTAAGTACGCCACTCTACCTATATTCCGGAAGGAATTCAGATCTGAAGAGGTTACGTCAATTTACTTGTTATCATGTTGAGATCATTTGGATCAAAAATTCAAATAAGAATAGTAAGCCTCAAATAATTTATAGACGAGTGGACAAATTTAACTGTTTTTCTTGACTTTAATGAGCAGGAAAAATGGAAAACTCATGGCGATGGCGGATGTTGCTGGAGCTACTTAGCTCCAACAACCCCCATGGGGCCTGCCATCGACATTTCGTACGTTGAAAGTGGGCACCATCGTAGCTGACAAAGCTCTGACAACTCCCATGGGGGCCAGCTATCGACGTGAAGAATTAATTATGATCTAAACCCAGATGCTGGAGAAATGACCCCGAGTGGGTCCATTGTTGGCGTATTATATGTTGACACTGGACGTAGTCGGACCTACCAGGCTCCAACTACCCCCAAGGGGCCCGCAGTCGACGTTTCTAAGCATTGACAGTGAGTGCCGTCGGACCTACCAAGCTCTGAAAACTCCCAGGGGGGCGCCATTGACGCTTTTACGTGTTGGCTGTGGGCGCCGTCGGACCTAAGCTCCGACAACCCCCAGGGAGCCGGTCAGCAGCGCTCTACGTGTTGGCAGTGGGCGCCGTCAGACCTACCAAGCTTCAATGACTCCCAGGGGGCCCATCGTCGATGCAACAAATGGTCCCTAGAGATGTTGGAGGTAAACTTCAAATCTAAGAGATAAACGTTCTAGCTACAAGTTCAAAGCATTCAAGTCATCAAGACATTGTTAGATCCTTTTGGTACATGTTCGCAATCAAGATTGTGTACATCTACCGGGGGGCTAATAATATAAAGGATAATGCATTGAAGACAGACACAAAATGGAATTCATCAATCCAAAAGATTGGATCTCATTGATTAAAAATGAGGATTAGAAGTGAATGGCAAAAGAAAATTCTCTTAGGTACTCAATGTCCTAGGTCCTATGGAAGAATGAGGCAACTTTTTAGTAGCTTCTCAAACGCTGGACTTGGCGACATCTTTTTCTTCAAGGATGGGTCCTTTGACCACCAGATCTAGAAATAATTAGGGGTCCCGGCTTTTGAAACATGTCAGCACATATTTTTTGACGTTCTTGGCAAGAGATTTCCACCTCGTCTCAAGTTGGTCAATGATGATATCACCCATTCGGTCCAACTTGTTGCTGGTAGAGCTCAATGCCTCCAGCGCCTTGTCCAGCTCCGGCTCTGGGTCAGCCGAACATACCGGACTGAATCCAAGCGGCACCAAAGCCTTGTTAGCATGCCCCAGGAAGTCCAAGACTTGCTGGGACTTAGTCACCCTCAAACTCCTCAGTTCCTCTAGCGACCTTCAGGCGGCCGCAAGCTCCGAACCTTTTCGGGCTATGCGCTCGACCTCCTTGGCATGTTGCTGAATACTTTCAGCCACCTGCTTTTTGCGGTTGGCGAGCTCCATCTCCCAGAGGTGGATGGGGTTCCGGTGGTTCGCTAGATCCTTCTCCCTGCCCCTACTTTTTCCTCCCTAGTGGAGACTTCAGTCTCTCTCCAGGAGAGCTCCTGACCCACTTGCCAATTCTTCTCCTCTTCTTGCTTGCACTGCTCTTCAACTTTTTGATGCGGTCCGCCAAGTTCTGCTCCCCCAGAGATAGCCTCTGGGCGAGCTCCTCCCCCCTCTTCAAAATGGCCTCCTGCTTCTCTAGGATATTCTCCTCACTCTCGTCGAGGGCCGCCTGACGCTTGAGGAGTATATCATTCATCTCTTTGAGGCTAACTTGATGCTCATCAGCGGCCTCATTTGTCTCCCGAGCATGCTCGAAAATCTCTTGAGTCTTCTCGTCGAGATCCTTAATGGCAACCTCCCGCTCGTTCAGCAAGTAGTCCATCAGTGATAGAGTGGATTTCTCCTTGGCCACCCATTCCCGCTGGTCTGCAAGCCTTGGCTGCATCAGCTTCGTCTCAATGTGAAGCCTATTGTGCCAATGCCTCAAGGTGTTGCACTCTTCTACAAGAGCCTTGCTTTTATATTCGAAGGCGAGCTGAACTTGGCAGAGACTGGAGCAGGCGTTGTCAATAGACAATGCTAAAGGAATTGGCTCCGGGCCTGCCTAAAGTGCCTCTACGGGCTCTAAGGGGTCTTTAAAAACAGCAACTAGGTCCCATGGCACAAGCGTGATCCCCTGCGGCTCTTCGGTGCTAGGGCCGCCCTCCGGGAGCTCTTCTGCATTAGCCGGGGGCGAGGATGGTCCCTCTGTCGGATCTTCAATCATTGGCTATGTGGGTGGAGGACCTGTAGCCAGCTTTTCTGGGTGCTCTGGCTCTAACATTAGCACCTCTGGAGTAGTTACTTATAGGGCTGGCATTGGAGCTTCACCCGAAGCCCTCACCACCGCCAGCTCAGGGGTCACATCAACCATCTTCAGCTCAGGAGCCAGAGCTTTAACAACTTCTGGCTCAGGTGCTGGAACGTCAGCTAGCTCCAGCTTAGGTGCGAGAGCTTCAACTACTTCTGGCTCTACTTCAGGAGCTTTAACAAGTTCCAGCTCTACTACTGGAACTTCGACCACCGGGTCCAAAACTGTCTGCACTTCATCACGGATCTCTCCCCTGTGGTCCAGCGCTACCACGGGAGCTTCGGACGTAATCTATGGATCCATATCGACGACAGCTGGCGCCGGAACTATCGTGTCATCAGCCACAACTTGGTGAGGCAACAGGATCAAATTAAGAGCTTCTGCCTGCACAGCCTCAATTGCTGCAGCAGGCGCTGAAGTTTTAGCTTTCTTTTTCAACATCTTGGAAGCAAAAGATCAAAAAATCAAAACAGCAAAATAATAAAACAGCAGCTCAGGCTGAGAACACAACGCTTACCTTGGGAAGCTTCCGCCCCAATTGTCGTGGAGCTTCTTCTTCTGAGATCTAGAGTTGTAGACCACCAGATCTGGTTAGGCAAAAACCACGAACCTTGGTCAGGAGCTTGCCACTGCAGTTGGAGTCGCCTTAGTCGGGACCTCCGAACCTAGAGCCCTGAGCTGGCACCGTGGTCAAGGTCGATTTCCCGTAGCTGGTGCCCTTGCGGAGGCTTGCTCCGAAGAGGGCAATGCCGCCGAAGCTCTGCTTGGTCGGGGAGAAGAGATTGCTTGAGATGGAGCCGACCTGAGAGAGCATGCATCAGCATGTCTCAACTTCCCCTTCTGGCTGGATGATTCGGTGGGCTCCTTTCCTTTGCCCTTGCCCTTGCTGGCGTCATCGACCTTCTGGCTTGGAGTAGTGGTAACCACCCTTTTCGAAGCTCTGAGAATTGCAACACCGGAGGTCCTACGCCTCTCCACCAGGTTGAGGTCGTCAAGCTCCGGCATCCCCCTTTGGAGCTTACTCCTGATCTCCGGAACCATGTTGAGAGGGAGGAATTCTTCCTATGAGGTTAATGTGTCGCGGGTGATTGATCCATGTTGAAACTTTTGGAAATGGAGCTTCAAAGCTTCATCTCCAAGTTGTTGTGAAAACTGGCTTCTATTCGGTTGTGGTCCATCTCACTATTGAAGGCCCATGCGGGCCACTCCCTTGTCTTCAGTAGAGCCCACCTGTTCACCAGGAAGTTGACGAAGACCATCTTAGAGGTCACTCCACCCTCCACGTAATGTTGAGTCCTTGTCAGGATGGACTTATATGCTTCAGACAACTTTGGAACTGCGTTCCAAGCATCGGTGTTGACAACTGGGAGGCTCTTGGGCAACTCCAACCAGTCATCCTGCTCCACAGCGATGACCACCCAGTACTTCTTCCAGTTGTCCCACTTCCCGGAGGGAAAAGTCTTCAAGTACTTGAAAGGACAGTTTTTACGCTTCACGAAGTAGTAGAAGGCGATCAACTCTGTCCCCTTTTCGGTAGTGTTGACCATGAAGAAGGTCTAGAAGAGTTCGATGCACAGTAGCACACCCAACCACATCTCGCAGAAGTGGACAAAGGTTGCCACTAGCGTGGGGGGCTGAGGTGATGAAGCTGGAGTCCGTAGAAATCCAGTAGCATCAGCAAGAAACTTTAGAAAGGAGGGATCAGACCCACCATGGTGTATGCAAAGAAGTAGACGATCTCTTCGGTGCACTCCTTCTTGAAGGGAAGCTTGCCGAAGTGGATCTCATTTTTGAAGGAGTCGCTAGACCACCCCATGTAGGTCCGAACCTTCGACAGATCTTCATCGTTCTTGATCTTGCTGCAGGGTAGACCCCACTCAATCGATGGAAATCAGAGCAAAGAATGGATGGGCTTTGCAAAAGTTGAGAGGCCCTGAGGGCAAGTTCGATGAAATCGTAAGGAGTCCTCAAACTGTGCAAGATTTCCTTCTTAAGTAAGCCTCTGCAATGCTTGGATGGAAAATGTGACATCCTAACTCAAGGTTTAATAGGATTTATAGAATAACTGATACCATCAAGGTATACCTTATTTTCTGGAAGCTGACCTGCAAAGAACTTTGAGGTTAAGCGTGCTTGACCCTGAGCAATTTACGGCTGGGTGATCGATCGAGAAGTTTTTTCGGGTGCGCACGAGTGAGGACAAAATGTGCAGAAAGGACCAGTGTTGGTCTGTGGGGCTAGCCTATGATCCTAGAGAGCTGTCAGAAGTAACGATCGCGGGGCCCATAGTGGCTGGGGTGCTACAGAAACCGCGTCGGGATTAAGATTTCATTTCAAAAGATTACCCCGTCAATGACAAATGGACCCAGGTCCACTTTGGCGGAAGAGTCGAAGTTATCACACCAAGCGAACCATTGTCATGATGGGAAGTTTGAAGCCTGAGGGTGGCGACCTAACAGGGCGCTCGGAATCGATACTGTTTTTGTATTGGGAACCAGTGACCTTCAATTGCATGAGATCTGCACGCTAGGATCTCACCTGTCGCGTCAAGAAGAGCCACGTGGGGATGGTTTAACTACATACCATCGCCCCAACGGCCCATGAAAAGACCTTTGAAGCCGCAGCACGGGAATCAAAGATGACCACACCTCTTGCAGAATGACTTCACCCAAAGGGTTTTCCCAGAGGTGGGCTCGAGGGCCACTGTCGGTACCTTGCGTACCAGGTACCCCAGTATACCACAAGTAAACTCACAGAGTTCCACCTGTCCGAGTTGAAGACCTCCGAAGGCTACACGTGTCCCGAAGGACAGGGCCTGTCTTCCTCGTTTGGGTAGCTCCAGTCATGCCACGTGTCCAGTGGCCCCAGACCTAACCCCTAATAGAGGGATGCTCCGGAGCTGCCACGTGTATAGCAGTTCCGGACCTGCCTCCCCACAGAGGGAAGCTCCAGAGCTGCCACATGTCGAGCCTCCGGACCTAAGCAACAACGAGAAGACCGCCGGAACTCCAGTGGCGCGACATTCAAGGGGCAGTTAAAGCAGTCATTACAAGACCTGATTATGTGTCATTAATGCCATGTTAATGACACACAATCAGAGGACCTTTAGTACTGATAACGCTGCCATTAAGGCATGTTATCACAGTAATTAATTATACTTAATACACGTAGATCGTGTATTAGGTGATTGAATACTGTCGGGGCCACATGTTGGGCCAGGTTGACAATGTAATGGCTAGTCCTTGGACTATACAATGGTTGTGCCGCACGGTACAAAGGGACAAGCCCAATCATGCAAGCTCATATGCTCACAAGCAAACAAACACTCAAACAATCAACAACCACCCCGTGGAGTAGGGTATTACGCTCAAGCGGCCCGAACAAGGTAAAAATCCCAGTGTCACTATCTCGTGCATAATATTACACATGCCCCAACCGAATAATGACCTCCGCGGACTACGCTTTAGTAGTACCAGCGGAAGTGTCGATTGCACACTTCGACAATATTTATTAAGAACAAAGACACAAGTGCAAATAAAAATATGAGAGTCATGCCTTCCCAAATTGGAATTGCAAAGAGAGAGACTCCATCTACTCATTCCTAACTTGGACTAAGGACTAGAGACTCTCCTCTCTACAGCCTAAACTCCTCTAAACCTATGGAGAATAGTGGATACGATAGAATGAATACTCAAGTGGTGTGTGTGTGTGTGTGAATTGAGGGTAGGGGTCCTATTTATAGGTGGAGAAGGGCCTGTTCCCGCAACCAAAAGCACGTGAATCAGTCATCATCATCTTTAGGAAGTTGGGAGGAGTCAACACGTGTTTATTGACCAAGTTTGGCACCAGGATCTAGTCAGCCGACTACGGGGGCCGACCGACCTGGTCAGGGCTCCGTAGGGGCTGTGCTTTCTCCAGGTCCCTGACAGGTAGGTCCCCCTTACTAATATAGGTGATACATTGTTGCATGGCCTCAGATACTTCTGTTAGTGGGCCATTATATACATGTTGTGCCACATGTCAGCGCTAGATCGGCTGGGATGGTATTTTATAGGATTGCTTCACCACTTTGACCTCATTTCCTATATAAAATGTTTGCATGCACTATTTCTCAACCGACAAGTGGAAATATGTTAAGTAGAAATGTGACGTGTGGAAGAAATGGTATTTCCTTCACACAAATTAGTTATATTGACAGGTGAAATTGGTATATAAGAGCCTTCAACAAACTCCCCCAAGCTCATCATTTGCTCGTCCCAAGCAAAGTCAAGACTTTAGTTTGATGATCAGGAGTTGCTACAATGTTCTATTTTTCAAAAGTACCATGTGCACAACAAAATACTCTACCTAGTATTGCAAAAATTGGCATGGTACTTCACCGATCTTAAGGCATTATGGGCATTTTGCCTTCACCTATTCATAGGTGGTTGAAAGATAAAACAGCAAATGGAGCAAGCATACCCTAGAGATCAAGTTCCACTCATGTTCCTGAGAGTTCAATTTAGATTTTAAGTACCTCAAATTGAATCTATCAATCACTCCTTTGTGTGTAGTGGAAATATTTCCTCACCAAGGCATTTCTCCTATACTCATCTTACGATTAAATAAGGCTTGTATGTGGAGCTTGGTAGTGAATGTAGTAGGCATATTTGCAATACGTAATATTGCTAAGTCAAAAAAGCAAGCCTTAGGAGAAATCAATTCAAAACTATTTGATTCAAGACTTGTGTATGTGTGGAGTGGAAGTGGATGTGGATGTTTGAGATGACTCCTACTTTTGTAGATCTCTCTTATTTTGCAGGGATTAAATATGACTACTCTTCTTTTTCTCTCCTTTTTCTCATGCTTATGATGTAAGCATGCATTTTATTTTTCTTTCTCTTGTAGCCATGTCTTCTACCCCCTTTTTATGCAATAAACTTAGTGAGAGTACTAAGCATGAAGGGTATGGAGTTTCTCTTTTTATTGTTGAATGATGGTATGGAAGAATTTATTTACTTCTAGTGTAGAAGTATAGTACGTGCAATTGAATTCTTGAATTCGAAAAGAAATGAATGAATTCTCACGTAGGTCTATACTAGTTGGACTAGGCTGAATGTGAAGACAAATAGAATATGCATTAGGTCTATCAATGTAAAAATATCATATGGCTTTGGTAGGTATTTCCAATCACTTGAGAGTGGCATAAATCTTTTTAGATTTTTTCCGGAAATCTAAGTTTCACTTTCAAACTAGAAATAGCAACCCTATCACTATATCATATCTCATAACAACTTTGAATTGCTTTAAGCCTTTGCTACCAACAATTTCTAAAACAAGGCAAAAGTAATTTTTAGCCAATGAATGCAAAATTTTGGAGAGTAGTAAGTTGTAAACTAGGGACTTAGGAAAATTAAAACAGAGCAACTATTCATCATTTCATCTATGTGAATTCTAAACCATTCTTACCGCACATGTTTAGTTTTATTCTAAAGCAAATCTACTCTATATTTTTTATATGCAAGGTGAATGGTGGATGAATGGAAAATAAATATGCAAGGGGTGTGATACAATTTACCTCTTGTGGGGGTCCTCCTTCAAGCATGTTCTTCAATGTGAAACTCGGTTCAAAAAATGAACCGAGCGTGATGCATATGTGTGCCCAAGACGCTTAGCACATATACACGAGTGATTCACAAACGATAAACAGATAAAACCATTTCTCGAATAATAGAACTAATAATAGTACCTTATTGCAAAACAATTAGTATCAAATACAAGATTTAAGAAACTACAGCAAAAAACACTAAACACTAATGACTCCAACTTCATAGGCAAGCTTGACGGTAACACAAACATACCTAGAACTCCTTAAAGACCTCCTGGTACTCCATATTGTCATTTGCATCTGAATTAGTTTGGTAATAGCAAGGGCGAGCACATGTTGTACTCAGCAAGTGTGGGAAAGTATGACATGTAGCTTAAACAAGGAATGATAATAAAATTGGCTAATTGCATAAAAGTACATTTCAAACAGTTGAAATGCAATTATATCATCATTAAGTGAGGTCCTTCCAAATATCCCAAATAACATTAATTTCAACTTAAATAACCAATACCAGCATTAATAGTCCATAATGAACTCATAACTGTTTATCTATCTCAATTTCATCAATTCCATATACCAAAGCCAATTAATAATCCATCACCGATTCCTAATTCAATTCCAGCCATTAAACCGTGTTCAAGGTCCATAACTCTAATCATGTGAGTGTCCAGGTTGCTCATAACGGGGAGCACGACTATCGCAATAGTTTTAAACACACTATGCATAGGTTGTACCACTTTAGCCAGAAGTTTGTGATTTTATCATCTTTCGATGACTAAGGAATCCCAATTATGGCGTCTCACACTTCCTTAGGTATGTGGCCAAGAGATCACAAAAAAGCCTTCACAAAGTGCTTACTACCCTATTCGAACCCCACTGAGGTTTCACCGGTGGTGTAACATCCTCATGTTTAGTACCATGCATTGCAAACATTCTCATGCATAAAACATTTGTAAAACAAAAGAGAAGAAAAAGAAAAGATAAAACATATATATAAATATGTGTAGGTAATAATAAAAGTGAATGAGAATATAAAATATATAATAGAAAAATAAATATAAACACATGGAGAATATATATGAAAAAATAGAAAACAATATATATACATATAAAATCTATAAAGAAATCAAAAAATAAAAAATGGAACTTTCCAAAAGTTTTTGGATTTTCTCAAAACCTATTGGAACCTTTTGGAAGATTCCAGTGGAAGCTTTCAGAAGCTTCTGACCATGCCTATGGTTCCGAGCGGGACTTGGTTCCCACGCTCGTAATCGACGGGGACTCGGTAGGCCGTGGCTGCCGCCTATTTAAGGAACCGAGGGCCCTGGTGTGCAAGCACCCGCGTACGTTAAGTCCCAACCGTGTGTTCTGTAGCTAGCCAGCCCTTGTATGTGAGGAAGAATCCAAGAAACCTAGCCGCCAGGAGAAGAAAAAGTAAGACCACAACAAGGAAAAGGGAGGAAGGAGATGACAAGGAAAATAGGAGAAGAAAGAGCCACCGTCTGCCAGAGATTGTCGTGCCGCCAGAGGATCGCTGCGCCGTATACTTCGTCTACACTATGCCTTCGTCCCGCGACCCTCAAAGCCGCTGCATCTACTGTTAGATACATTTTTCAAGACAGATATTAACAACGTAAGAGATCTATTATCCGGGGTAAAAATTGCATAGTCGCATATATTTTATTTTGGCAGCAATAACTATCGCTAAAACCCCCGTAAACTTGCATAAACACATATGAACTAGTTGCATCTAATTAATGAACAGCCATAGATAATGAATTATCAAACCTTGTATGCATTCATATCATTGCATAATTGTAGGATCGAAGAGCACGTGTAAAGCTACTAGAGGGGGGTGAATGGTAGATTAAAACTTTTTCAGCGGAAGCAACGAAAACCCCTCGACAGAAAAATGATCTGTTAAAGAAATTATGAGTGCGACTAATGTAAACATGATAAATTGTGACAAAACTAGTATATATTGTGGATAATCATGTTACAAAGACGTCACAACAAGAATCACGAAAATCCGTCGATAGAAACTCAAGTTATTATTGAATGATTGAACGAAGGTCAATCTGTTCTACCCGAGAAAAGCCAGATCTGCAATACTGCAAAGAAACTCGTGTAGGTCCAAAACAAAAAATCCAATGACCGTGAAATTTTCACAGATCATAGATAATCAAGTTGTGAATACAACCGAAAGAGAATCACATCAATTAGATCTGTAAAATTCGAGTTATGATAAAACCACCGAAGAAAAGTAGTGTTGTGCAAAAACTCAATGAGAAAGACTTGAAGAAAACAAGTCAGATGATCACGGCACAAATTTCCTTTTAACTACGAATTTTATTCAATATAACACAAGAGGAACAGCCCAAAAGTTGTCTACACGAGCTCTGGTCTCCCTTGCTTATATAACCAGCCCGAATACTTAACTCACAAATCGAAACTTTCTATAACTGCTCAAGATTCTTCTATACGCAGATAGAAGCAATCTTAAGACTTCCAAACAACTTAGGAACATATACCACATTCCTAAAACAACTCAACTTCATGCTCACAACAAAATCCTAATGTAACCAACTCAAATCTTTCCATATTTGAGTCAAATCCGACTCAGCCGCACCCTGAGTCCATAACCTAGTCGGTTGGACTTTTCTGACCAATTTTTTACGTACACATATCTTCATGACGCCTCGGAACCATGTAGCCATGTCCATGCACTCCTTGCACACGTGCAAACAACTTCCAACGACATCCACGACATCTTCACATGTATTGTTCTTGATTCAAACATGTTGCGCGACCTCCCGATCAACTCAATCACAATTCCTCCCTAACTTTGTTGTCGAACCTTATCATCTCCCTAAGACTAGTTCAATGGATCCTGTCACCAGCCATGTCTGGAACGCCAGCAACACCTGCACATGAACAAACAACCGATACTTCCAAGCACAAGTCCACGATTGACTCTCATTATTTCTGAAACCACAACACCTTACGTGAGCACCTCACGTAAGAATGTTGCAAACCATAGCAAAATGATATCAGCCCAAACCGCCAAAACACACCAAAAACTTCGTAAAAGAATACTAAGCATACTTTACATAGACTAAAGCAAGTTCGAAACATTGCAAGGTAAAAGCAGAACCACTGCGATCAAGCTCCAAACCATGCCAAAGCTAACCAGACCTTGAATCGGAGCTTAACAAAGCTAGCAGGACCTAGCGCTGGAGCTTACCAAAGCTAATCAGACCTAGCGCCGGAGCTTACCAAAGCTATTCGGACCTAGAGTCAGAGCTGACCAAAGCTAGTCAGGCCTAGCCACAACAAGTCGGACCTAACCAAAATAAGTCAGACCTAGACAAAGAAGTCAGACCTAGCCAAAACAAGTCGAACCTATCATCGGACCTTGCAGGAGCTCGGACCTAGAGTTGGACCTTGATGAGAAAGGTGTTTTGGTGACATTCAAAACTTTTATTGCCATAGCCAATGTCTTCATCACACATAGGTCTCACAATCACCCCCTTGATGAATGCATTGGCAACACCACTTAAAATTCGAACATTTGCTTATTCACATGAAAAGTTGTAAAAACAATTTCTCAAGGGTAGTGTAGCTGCAGAAGACACACAATCCCCTTTCACTCCTTCACACCTCAAGGGCAGCACGGGGAAACACGACAGGCAGACATAGTAATATATAAGAGAGTAAATGCATACGACTCTAGTGTGAGTCGCCCTCGAGCGAAGTCATGTCTCAAGGTACATGGTTGTACTACATCTGTATAGCAAAACTCCCGCACGAACCGGCTTATATACGCTTGGGCATACGTGTTTCGCATGCTCCCATAGAACATGAATAGTTCTAGGATGCATACTATCGGGTTATCCACCACCAGACGGTTTCTCCCACTAATTTTGTGTCACGCTAGGGTACCGCATGTCATATGTTCTCTAAAACATGAAAAGCTTCAGAGACTCATATTGACTTTCCGTGCAAAGCAATGAAAAAATCACATATTACATCTCGTATGCAAAGCTTACCGAGATTAATCCGCTCTCGGTGGCCTACCGTACCTCTTACCTTGAAGACAGAGCGTCGTTACTGAATATTATAACAAGTTAGTTCACCACCTCAATAACTTATACTAGTTATAGTCTTTAATGGGCATATAGCTAATCCTCACTCGAACACTTCGGAGTTTTAAAAAATAGGCTCTTTTCGAGCATGCTATTCCCAATGAAGCTCTGATACGATATTTTTGGGGACCGGGCTCCCGACATCCAAGGATCTCATTGGGTGGTACCGTGTGGTGCGGCACCTAACAACACACACGAACAAAATTGCCAAAACATACAAAGTTTTCATTTCATAAATATAATTAGAGTTTACAAAATAGTGTACAAAGGAGGTACAAACGCAGCAGAACTACATACTCATATTCTCACCTATCTAAGCATGAGGGAAGACGTCCATGCCCTAGGACGCTTCTCACTAGCAACATGATGATCATCCAGCAATGGCGTGGTCCACACGAGATTCTTCTCCACACCTCGAGGTCTCATGTACAACCTGAGCAGCAGAAATAAACTAATACTTGCAAAAATGTTTTGCCGTTGATATGACATGCCAAAAGCACATAATGCTATTACAGGTTAAGTGTTTGAAAATTGTAACTTTAATTGTGCTATCTCTATGCCACACGAGTTGCAATACAACAATAATCATGGCACTATTCATAATAATTCAATTACTCTTTATTACTACGTCACGGCGCAATGAACAAGCGGTACTCAAATAACCGCGAGGGATGGTGACTGCAATTAGTAGACACTCGGATAACACGTCACATAAACACATTTCAGAAGTGGATCGAATCACACTTCAATACTATGTTGTATGCAGCAACCTTTCACAAGAAACTCAAAGGTCGAACCGGTCCCACCGTCAAGGGCATAAGGTCCCCGCACGGAGTTTGTTTGTGCCCGCTGGCAGATTTACACCTTACTACCCTCAACCCAGCCCTATCGACAGTGGGTTAATGCCTCGACACCCAAGTTATCAAGTTACATCGATTTCCCGGGTTCCATATGCCCAGTATGCATCTGGTACAATTCAAACTTGTATGGTAGGGCCACACACGGATCGGTCCTCGATCGACACGAGCAGGGCTACGCACATGAGACCACGTCTCGCTGCATCCTATCCCGTGGCTCGCTCTCCAATTGATATTCCTAAACCATTCCTTGATAAACTCCATCCCGTGTGATAAAATCCTATCTCGGAAGTAGATTCCAACTACTCTACTTCTATCGGATTCCTAAAAACATAAGCATGGCATTTTCTACTCGTCGGGCTGTAAACCTACCCAATACTCCACGAGATTTGTGGGTCATGCAAGTGTAGGAACAAGCACCTTAGCCCTAATGCATAAAACTCATCCTATACATAAGTGATACAAATATAAACTTTTAAATAGCTCTTAAATGAAAACTGGGGCTTGCCTTAGTTTGTGACTTGATTAGATGTCAATGGTCAGTGGTCTTCCTCCGAAGATTCAACCCAAGAACTTCAAGACGGCAACTCTGGCCTTCTCCTCCAAGTGAAGCTCCTCATCGATCACCTATTATGACATGATATGCATATAAGTGAAATGTAATTTAATAATTAACAATTGAAATGAGGTACTCGAAAAGGAGGACAACTGACTGGTGTGGAAATGCTGGACATGGTGGAAGTAAGGATGACAAGGAGAGCTCAAGGTGTAGCATAGATAGGCTAAGGTAGGACTAAAATAGGCGATGAAGATGTTCTAACTTAGGACTCCACCATTGAGATTGCATAAGCTTAAGGAAGTTCAAGACTAAGGGGAAAACAAGGACGAGTCACTATTAGTTTCCTTAAACCAAAAAGAAAGGATTTGAAGATAGTTCAAGTGGGATCACTCAGAAGTACTAAAGGATCTACTATACCCAACTGTGGCTACCCTGCGTACCAGATACCCCTTGGAACTGCAAAAAGTGCAAGGGAACTCCACCTATCTGAGTTGAAGACCTCCGAAGGCCCCACGTGTTGCTCGTAACCGGACCTGCCTCCCTCATATGGTTAGTCCCACTGCCGCCATGTGTATCATAAAACCAGAGCTACAATCCATACATGGGAATGCTCCGGACTGGATACCTATGTGGCACCCTCGGACCTAACCCCCGATAGAGGGAAGCTCTGGTACCGACACGTGTACCACAGCACCGGATCTACTCGTCCAAGACTGTAAGCTCCAAAGATACCACGCGTCCAACCGTCGGACCTTCAAACTCAACAGGCAGATTGGTGGACCTCCAATGGCTCGGGCCTTTAAGGGACATTTAAGGCTTCAAGACCTGATTATGTGTCATTAATACTATCTTAATGACACACGATTAGAGGACCCTTAATACTAGTAACACCACCATTAAGGCGCGTTACCACGCTATTAAGGGGAATTAAGTACATTAAGCTATGTATTAGGCATCAGTAATTGCTAGGGCCAGATGTTGGGCCAGGCTAACGATGTAATGGCCAGTCCTTATACTATAAAAGGGCTGGCTGAGCGATACACAAAGAGGACTCTAAGACTGGTTAGAGTCGGGCTAGAGGCTCTACGGGTGGACACACGCGCTCAAGGGGCTCTCTCTGGCTCATGCACTCACACGCTCATACACTCAATACAACAACAACAACAACACACCCGTTGAGTAGGGTATTACGCTCAGGCGGCCCGAACCACGTACATCCTGGTGTCAAGTCACAATCTTGTTCAGAATCTCCGGGTGCCCTAACCGAACTAAGAAACTCCGCGGGCTGCCAGTGGTAGTACCGGGGGAATTGCCGAAACCAGACTCTGACATTTGGCGCGCCAGGTAGGGGGCGCCTGAGATTCAAACATGGTGAATTCTACTGCTGGATGATCCAACGGTAACCACGCTGAGCAACCTGCTGGAGGCAATCCCTCCAACATGCAGCAGACAGTAGGTGTTGTGGCCCCAGTAGGAGTCATTCCACCACCGCCACCGTCCGCTCCGGTGAATCAACCCAGACATTGAGATGGGGCATCTGCGTCGATCACTGCATCGGTGAACAACAACCCCGGAGACACGCTTATTGCTACACGTGCTCTTCTCCAACGACCACCACCTCATGGAGCACCCCAGGGTGCGATGGAGCAGTGGAGAGATGATGTGGATCATCTGGTTGCAGCAGCAGCTGATGGCATAAGCAATCAAGGTCCTCCCCCCTCAGGGCGGCCCTAATCGCAACATCATACTTTGTCAGGTAGACGCGGTCCGCAAGCTTCGCAGCATAGGAGACGTGCTGCATCTCAACAGGTGACATCGCTGCCCTCCGGGGCGCGACGTACTCACACAATAACAAGGCTTTCGACTCACGACCTCCGGGCAGATCACGATCGTCGTTACCGGCAACAGGACGGTCGCGTCCACATCGAGCATGCTCACGAGAGACGAGAGGCTCGGGACAGTCCTGCTCCTGAGGGAGTAGGAGGAGGCTGTTCTGCCTTGGCCATGCACCTACGCAGGGTCAGATGGCCGCAGAAGTTCCGGCCTCACTTGCTGGAGAAATTTGATGGGACTGTCAACCCCGTCGAATTTCTTCAAATCTACTCCACCACTATTCTAGCGATTGGGGGCAATGAGGCTGTGGTGTCCAATTATTTCCCTGTCGCTTTAACTGGGACCGCCGGGTCTTGGTTCATGAGCCTTCCTCCAGACTCCATCAATAGTTTGGCAGAGTTGTGCCAACAGTTCACTTCCAATTTCGGGAGTTCATACACCTGACGAGGCACAGAACTGGATCTTTTTGCCGTCAAGCAAAAAGGGGGAGAGTCCTTGCGATCTTTCAACCAGAGGTTCTCCCAGCTACGAAATACCATTCCTTCTATCTCAAGCACTTCTGATATTGTAGCATTCAGACAGGGCGTTCGAGATAAGAAAATGCTGGAGAAGCTGGCGACCAAGGAGGTCACTAGCATCACAAAACTCTTCAACTTGGCAGACAAGTGTGCCAAGGCTGTAGAGGGCCATGAAATGCACTCCAAACAACCTCCGGAGGCCAACAAAAAGTCCTCCAACGGTGAAGTCACTACCTTCGAGAGTGGCAAGAAGAAGAAAAAGTCCAACTGCAAGAAGAAGTCGTTGGCCAGCAGACCCACTGCTGCAGCTGCCGCAGCTCCAGGCGGCTAGGGGCCACACCCTGAGAAACGACCTCGGCCGTCGTCTCAAGATGGTGGCAGCTACAAGATGTGGTGTCCCATACACAAGACGGACAAACACAACCTAGAAGACTGCCGAGAGGTCCGAAACCTTGTCGGGCGTTACTACAAGCGTCGGAAAGAAGCTACTTTCCGTCAAAGGGAAGGAAAACAAAATTTCGACGAAGCTCCGACTTAAGAGGAGCTAGGCTTTCAGGACCCCAAGAAGGTCTTGAAGGTTGTTTTCACCTCCGTTGACGACGACTCTGACGTCTCTGACAACAAGCGTCGGAAGACTATGAACACCATCTTTGGTGGTTTGTGGGACATCACTTCCTGTTGTGTCCTCAAGACAATGCAGCGGGATATGGCCTCTATAGCTCCCACCGCCAGGGCAGAGCCTCATCGGAAGTGGATGGATACTACCATCACCTTCGATGCTTTAGACTGCCCTCGGAACATGATCGGAGCTGTCCAACTTCCATTGATGGTATCTCCGACCATCAATAACATCCAGCTCCACCACGTGATGGTGGGCGGAGGTTCGGGGCTGAACCTCATAAGCTTCGAGGCCTTCGTCAAGCTTCAGCTCCGACCTTCGGATCTTCGTCCCTCCCGACCTTTTTCAGGAGTAGGTCTGGGGGCCATAACCCCACTCGGTGCCATTACTCTCCAGGTGACCTTTGGAACTCGGAAGAATTATAGGACCGAGAAGTTGGTCTTCGACGTGGCACAGATCAACTTTCCATTCAACGCCATCATGGGCAGGCCAGCTTTATACAAATTCATGGATGTTGCTCATTATGGCTACTTGGTGTTGAAGGAGCCAACACCCTCAGGCGTTCTCCGGATCCGGGGAGATCACACTGCCGGAGTTACTACTCTGGAAGAACTCCATGCGCTTGCTACAACGCAGGAGGAAGAATCTAGAAAGGAGCAAGCTCTGAAGCCCCCGAGCAATCGTCATCGAGGCTCAACTTCCACACCTCGTGTGCAACCAAGCGTCGACACCGACATTCCCGTCAAAGTCATCCAAATTGGTTCTGACGCTGCTCAGACCACCTGTATATCGAGAGGTCCGAATGACAAATAGGAACCCGCACTCATCACTTTCCTCCGGGCTAATGTCGACGTGTTTTCCTGGCAGCCGTCACAAATGCCTGGGATCCCTAGGGAGGTGATTAACACAACCTGAAGATTTATCCAGACGCTCGGCCAATACATCAGAAGCCTCGGAAGCAATTAGTAGATCGACAGAACTTCATACGTCAAGAAGTAAAGAAGTTGCTCGAAGCTAGATTCATACGGGAAGTCTTCCACCCAAAATGGCTGGCAAACCCAGTCGTTGTACCCAAGGCTGGCGGGAAGCTTCGGATGTGTATCGAATACACAACACTGAATAAGGCATTTCCAAAGGATCCATTTCCACTACCTAGAATAGATCAGATAGTGGATTCAACCTCTGATTGTGACATATTGTGTTTCCTAGACGCATATTTTGGGTATCATCAAATCAGAATGTCTAGGGAAGATGAAGAGCATACTGCCTTCATCATAGTAGATGGATTATACTATTACACTGCCATGCCATTCGGTCTCAAAAATGCTGCTTCAACATTTGTGCGAGCTATGTACAAAACGTTTGTAGAGCTCATCACAGATGTAGTGGAAGTGTACGTCGATGACATCGTCGTCAAGATCAAGAACAAGGAGTCATTTCTTGACACCTTACAAGCTGTCTTTGACAAGTTGCAAATCACACGCACAAAGCTGAACCCAGACTAGTGTGTCTTTGGGGTTAGCTCCGAAGAGCTTCTTGGATTTTTGGTGAACAACTGAGGAATAGAGGCGAATCCGGCGAAGATTAAAGCTATTGAAGACATGCAGCCACCATCTCGCATCAAGGATGTCCATAAGCTGACTGGGTGTCTAGCTTCCCTCAACAAGTTTATCTCAAGATTGGCAGAATGGTTGCCACACTTCTTCAAATTATTGAGGAAGTACGGACCATTCCAATGGTATGAAGAAGCGGAAAAGGCATTCCAAGAGCAGAAGCAGCTCCTCACCACTCTACCAACTTTGGTAGCTCCGAATTCTGGTGAGCCACTTCTGCTTTACATTTCAGCAACTGATGAAGTTGTCAGCATGGTCCTGGTTGCGGAAAGACCAGGACCATCCCCAGTGCAGGAATCCAGACCCCCCCCCCCAAGAAGGTCCGGAGTTACCTAAAGGCAAGCCTAGGTCCCAGCCCCCATACCCGAATCCTCAAAGTGAAAAGTCAAAGGATCAATCTCCTTCAAAAGAAGGAGTTACTGTTGCTGAACAAGAAGATTCGGATCCTTCTGGGAGGGTTTGGGTCACTTCTGAAGAAGCTCTGGGTTCTTCTAGCAAGAATCGGTAGGTCCCCAAAAAAGGTCTGGACCCCTCCGAGAGGGTCCGGGTTGATGAGGAGGAAGCTTCGGGCACCTCCGGGAGGGTCCGGACAGTCCAGCGCCCAATATACTTCATCAGTGAAGTACTTCATGATGCTAAGACTCGGTACCTAGAGGTGCATAAGATGCTTTACGCAGTTCTTATCACCTCTAGGAAGCTTTGTCACTACTTCCCAGCTCACAAGATTTCAGTGGTCACCTCTTATCCACTGTGTGCAATCTTGCATAACCCCAACTCTACTGGGAACATTGCAAAGTGGACAACGGAATTGGCCGAGTTCGATCCTGAATTCGTCCCAAGACAAGCGATCAAGAGTCAAGCATTGGCAGACTTTGTGGCAGAATGGACCCCCTCTCCATCAAATCCTGGGGGCCCCAGTGAGCAGAAGCCAGAACCTAAGGTTCCGGTCTTCACTTAGCCTCATTGTACTCTCTACTTCGACGGCTCCGTGCAGAAGCAGGGGGCCGGAGCTGGAATCCTTCTCCTTGCTCCGACCGGGGAGAAGGTCAAATACATGGTTCACCTTGACTTCAAGGCGACCAACAACATGGCGGAGTATGAAGCACTAATCTATGGGCTCAAGGTGGCACTCTCATATGGTGTGAAGCAGCTGTTGGTAAAGGGTGATTCGCAGCTCATTATAAAACAAGTTAAAGGTGAATGCTTCTGCAACAACCCTCAACTGGCTGCATATCTTCTTGAAGCCCAGGAGCTTCAGAAGGATTTTGAAGTCCTGGATCTTTGCCATGTCTAGCGTATCAACAATGCTGAAGCTGACGAACTCTCGACGAAAGCTTCAACCGGAGCTCCGACTCTTGACGGAACCTTCGTTCGGAGATTGTCAAGACCAACAGCTTAGCCTACCAAACTGAGTGAAGGGGGCAAGACCAGCACCTCGAAGCTGGCGGTCCCGATGGCCCTGTTACCATGGCATCCATCAAGGGTCATAGGTGCTGTAGGAAGCTCTGAGCAACCCATCACGCAAGACTCAGAAGCTCAAGTTAGCTCCGATGCATGGATCTCGGAGATCCGGAGCTACTTGAAAGACTACATACTTCCTGAAGACAATATATCTGCTGACCAGATAGTCAGATTGGCTAAAAGACACACACTAGTAGAAGGGGATCTCTACCGGCGTGGTGCCAACGGCGTCCTAATGCGGTGCATTACAAGGGAAGAAGGTTGCGAGCTCCTTGCGGAAATCCATGAAGGCGAGTGTGGGAACCACACGTCTTCCCGCACGCTGGTCGGTAAAGCCTTCCGGCATGGTTTTTACTGACCTACAGCACTCCAGGATGCAATCGAGCTAGTGAAGAAATGTGAAGCATGCCAGTTTCATGCAAAGCAAATTTACACACCAGCTCAACCTCTACAAATGATACCTCCGTCATGGCCATTCACTGTGTGGGGTATGGATATTTTGGGACCTTTCCCAAAAGCTATCGGAGGTTACAATTACCTGTATGTCACCATCGACAAGTTCACCAAGTGGCTGGAAGCGACTCCAGTTGTGACAATAAACAAGCAATCAGCTATCAAGTTCTTGCAGCCCATAGTATGCAGATTTGGAGTCCCAAACAAGATCATAATTGAAAACGGGACCCAATTCAGAAGTTCTGCATTCCAAGGATATTGCGGAGACCTCGGCATTCAAGTCAGCTACGCTTTTGTGGCTCACCCGGCAAGCAATGGCCAAGCTAAGAGAGCTAACGCAGAAATTCTAAAAGGACTCAAGATGCGCACATATGAGCACTTAAAAGAACATGGAGCCAACTGGATCGAGGAGCTTCCACCCCCCTTGTAGGAAAACAGGACAACCCCAAACCGGTCAACTAGAGAGACACCCTTCTTCCTGTTGTACGAAGCTGAAACAGTCCTTCCTCCGGAAATAACCTTCCGGTCGCTCCGGGTCTGGACCTTCGACGCAGCCACGCAGGACCAGCTCCGGCGTGAGGACCTTGACCTCGTTGAAGAGGGAAGGTGTCGAGCACCTGTTCTAAATGCACGATTGTTGACGGCTGTTATATACCAATTTCATCCGTCAATTTAACTCAATTATGTGAAAGATTTGTCATTTCTTGCACACATCACCTTTCTATCTAACCCAATTCCACTTGGACTTGGAGAAATATGTGTATGCAGCATTTTATGCAGGAAATGAGGAAATGTAGAGGGACCAATCCTATAAAATATAATCCCAGCCAATCAGGCGACGGCATCCCATGGATCAAATGGTCCACAAACAGAAGTATACGAGGACATCCAACGGTGTATCACCCATGTACATCAATGGGACCCACCTGGCAGCCACCTGGAGAAAGCACACGAGAAACATTGCAATGACCAGGTCGGCCGAACCAGGAGGTCGGCCAACCTAGTCTCTGCACCAAACTCGGTCAGCCTCCACGTGTTGGCTCCTCCCGACTCCCTTGAGTCAATGGTGACTGATTCGCGCGCTTTTGGTGGCGGGTACCGACCTCAACACTAGTATAAATAGGACCCCCTACCCCTCACTTCAACACACGCAACTTGATCTTCTTCTCTATTATATACACATCCTCCATAGTCTTAGAGGAGTTAGGTTGTAGAGAGGAGAGTCTCGAGTCCCAAGTCCAAATTGGGAAAGGAGTAAGGAGTATCTCTCTTCCCAATCCTACATTGGGAAAGGTATGGCTCATGTATTCTTTCTTGTATTTGTGACTTTATGCATAATAAAGATAGTATCTTTAGTCTCTACTCATACATATACTTGGGCAAAGCATTTCTTATTTAATCGTGGAGTCCATGTATGTGGAAGGTATAGCTTCTATGACTATTTCATCATCATCATATCTCATTATCATAGAACCTATAGACCCAGACTATAGTCTGGTTAATTATAACATAACTAGGTTAGTATGGATAATTATGTTGTGTATCAACATTGGTTCAATGATGGTTCAATTCATTGCCTTAGGATGGATTGTACCTAGGCACTTAATATGCTAGCATGGTGCTAGGATAGCTAAGTAGCATTGGATGTCTCGTAGACCCACAGATTGAAGAGGTAGGCAGTAGGTGATGACAGACCTATCTGTCCTTTGTAATCCTCCACGTTCGGCTATGCCACAGGCTCTTGGCGGGAGTCGCCCTAGTATTGCTAGGGGTAAGCCCGTGCCCGATGTGTTGAACCACATAGCATAAGTATTCACTATTGATCTAGCTTATGAATAATTAGTTTAGACTACGTATATGTACAATAGAGCATAGTAGGAGTATCTCCATAACTCTCAACCTTAACTAACCTCTAGGATCCTCTTACCCCCCTTAGACTTGAAAGCTTTTACTATTATTTTATCCATCCTTACTAGATTCTTACCTAGACCTATCTACCCTTTCCACTCGGTGATTGTTATATCTCTTCCCTGCCTTCCTTTGGGATCAAATAAATGACAACCTTGGGAATACTCTTAAGGGGAAATGCTACAATGATATCTCCGTGCGGTTGCGGAATTCACTCTGTGATCCAATAGAACCATTAATAAGCATTTCTGACACATCAGTTGGAGATGTTTAGTTAATGGTGCATAAGAATACTAACAAGCATTTCTGGCGCTGTTGTCGGGGATGATTTGTTAGTATATCTTAGTAGCCTTCAATAAGCATTTCTGGCGCCGTTGCCGGGGAAGGCAAATAGATATATAACATGAATAAGTGAATAGGATAGAACCATGGGTAGGATTTTAGTAGGATAACCATTCTTTGTTTTCACATTTTTAAGGTGAAAACAGGGTAGTGTATGTCTGGTTTCCGCCTGCTGGAAAACTTAGTTGAAGATCCAGAATCTCTTCTAAGAGACCGACCCCGTGTCGTTACTCCTCAGAAGATTCGAGCGGCAAGGCAAGCCAACATTTTGGCACCAACAACCCAAACGCCAACGGCTCAGAAGACCCTTCGTGAGTTCTCACCTCCCTCTGCTAACAATGTGCCTATTGGGCCCACTGTTAATAAGGGAGATGTGAATTTCGAGATCAAAACTGGCCTTATAACTATGGTGCAAGACAACCCATTCTGAGGGAAGGCTAAAGAGCATGCAAGTGCTCACCTGCAACAATTCCTCAAGACCTGTAGCACTTTTAAGATCAAGGACGTGTCTCCGAATGTGGTCCATCTGAGACTGTTCCCGTTCTCTCTCCTTGGGAGAGCGAAATAGTGGTTCTACATGAACCGAAGTGTTGTAGACACTTGGGAGAAGTGTTCTACGACATTCCTCACAAAATTCTTCCCATTGGGCAAAACCAATGGCCTACGTGGAAGGATTTCCAGCTTTCGGCAAGAGCTCAAGGAATCTATTCTCGAGGCATGGGAAAGGCTTCAGGAGTACATCCTAGCATGTCCCCACCATTGGATGGATGACTAGCTCCTTATTCAGAATTTCTATAACGGGCTGATCCCATCAGCTCGTGACCATTTGGATGCTGCTGCTGGAGGAGCCTTCTTCTCATTGACCGTGCCAAAAGCTAAAGATCTTATTGAGAAGATGGTGTCAAACATGGGATGGAACGATGAGCGTCTCCATACCCGACAGCGAGGAATGCACACCTTGAAGGAGATGGACATGATTGCTGAAAAATTGGACCACCTAATGAAGAAAATTGATGGACAAGCCAGTGGTGAAGTGTCTGGCAATGTCTATGCCATAGACTCTCACATCACATGCGAATTCTGTGGCAACACGGGTTATATGGGCAATGATTGCCCAAAAACTTGGGAGGATGCCTTATACCTCGCCAACAACAGAAATTTCAACAAGAACGATGGCTATCGTCCAGGAGGTCAAGGGTGGGGTCAACAACGCCCATTCTTTCAAGGAGGGTACAACAACAATGGCAACCCTGGAAATCAGCCCAACTTGAGAGAACATGCCATTAGCCAGCTCAAGATAAATGATGCCCTATCCAAGAAGCTGTCAGCTAATGACAAGACCCTAGAGAATATTAATGCAAAGATTGAAGGACTATCCTCAGCATTCAAGAATAAATTGAGCTTCAACAAGATGTTGGAGACTCAGTTGGCACAACTTGCTGCACTTGTCCCTCCATTAGAAAAAACAAAATTCCGGGACAGCCAGAAGCCCCAGTGGAGAACGTCAATGCAGTGGTTACAAGAGGAGGAAAGACCACTCGTGACCCACCATATCCGACACAAGAAAAGAGGACAACTGAGCCTGAGAAGGAGGATGTCCCAAGTGAATTACTTGGTGAGAGAATGGCCAAACACTTTGAAGACACCCACTTATTTCCATTTCCTTGCAGACAAAGGAAGCCAACAGTGGATGAGAAATTCAACCGTTTTGTTGAGATCATCCAAAAGATCCACATCAATGTGCCCATGATTGAAGCGATGCAAGTCCCCACTTATGCTCGCTATCTGAAGGACATATTGAACAACAAACAACCATTGCCCACCGCTGAGGTCCTCAAGCTTACAGAAGACTGCAGTGCAACCATCCTCAATAGGCTTCCTGAAAAGAAGAAGGACCCTGGATGTCCTACCATTTCATGCTCAATTTGGGCTCACCACTTTGACAAGGCACTTTGTGATTCGGGAGCAAGTGTTAGTGTGATGCCCAAGATTGTGTTCGACTAGCTAATCTTCACAGAGTTGACTCCAACACCAATGCACCTACAACTGGCTTACTCTTCAGTCCATTATCCAGCGGGTATTGCTGAAGATGTCCCGGTGAAGATCTGGAACTGCTTCATACCCGTGGATTTTGTGGTACTAAACATGGACACCGAGATGGATACACCACTCATTCTTGGGCGCCCTTTCCTAATCACTGCAAAAGCTCGCATAGATGTGGGAGCTAGAGAAATCCACTTCCATATTAATGGCAAGGAGGAAAGGTTTAACTTTTAGCCAAAATCAGAACAATGCTCCACGATTCGAATCAAGTATGGGCCAAATGATAAACACATAAGAGAGGTTGAAGTCACACCTCCAAAGGTGGACTCACTCATTGCATTCATGAGAAGATTAATCTACGAGGAAAATCCGTCGTTTCAACCATGCCGATATCCAAAGGCGACAGAATTGTCTGGACCTTCCCGAAGGCCCAGGTCCACCAAGCCGCCAAAGAAGGAATGGCGGAAGAAGAAATACAAGCCATCCGAGCCCATCCCTCCAGGCCAAGATGTGAAATAAAGACGGAGGAATGTCCATCTCATCGGACCGTGGTGAGACCTACGCCAATAGGTTAAATTGGTAGTTATCCCACATTATTTTTCTTTCTTTCTTTTTACACCCAATTTGGATTTTTCCCATTGCATAATTGATTTTTCCTGGCAAGTTGACAATCTTATATTCTCAACTATCATTTTTCTTTCTTTCTTTTAAAAATATATTATTTTATGTGATTTGAAAAGGGTTTTTATTTGGAAAAAAATTTCTGAGCTGCAGATGTGGCATTTCACCAACGTGCTAACTTTATAGCCGTTGCGGAGCCACTTGCCAAAAGGGGAACCAGGGGGGCCACCTGTCAGGTCGGCCGAACTCCCTGGTCGACCGAACAGGGAGTGGAGCCAAATTGGCTCCCCTTCCTCCAACGGCTACATTTTGAGCTCCAGGTGACTGTTGGAGGGTGCACCTTATAAATTGTGGCCGTGAGGAGCACCTCTCTTCACACACCACATCATTTTACACCTCCCCAAGTCACTCTCTAGCCCACCTTGTTTTTCTTGCTCTTCATTGCAACACTCTTGCTCAAATCCATTCACAAAAAGATTTTCTTCTATTTGCATTTTCATTTTACACTCAAGCTTTCAAGAGGAGAAAATTCGATGAGAGTTTTGTTTTCCAAACATCGCCTCTTTTTGGATTTTTTCTCGCCTTGTTTTGTTCTTGCTTGTTGAACTCAAGAAGACATGAAGAGGTTGTTTGGAAAGAGTAAGGAGGCTGCAAGCTCAAGCCATGGTGAAGGTTCTAGTGCACGCCTCTCTTCCATGGGTACAAGCCCAAGGAGGAGAAGTGTGTGTGAGGACACTCCCACGGAAGAGAGAAACCCACACCAACTTTTTCGTGACAACAACCTCGACATACGAAGCGAAGTTGAAGATCAAGCATGTAGGCTTCTCCAAGATCGTGAGTTCCGCCACACCAAGTCTTACGATCCACATTTGATCTCCAAAATAGGTATGGACTCCCAATTTCTTTCCATTTGGCATCCAATTTGATTTGATGACTTTGCTCACATAGAGGAGAAAGGTTCACGCCTTCTCACGATCCAATTCCTTTGCACGCTAAGAATTGGATTTGATGGTATTACTTTTAGATTATTTCAAAAATAATACAACATCCTATGGAAAGAATTAGGTAGCATCCTAGGCTTCCATAAACAGTGTTTGCTAGATTGAGACAATTTGCCTAAGTTTAACAAACAAAGTTCTTGGCATGAGCTAGCTAGTGAGGTCACATGTAGGGCTCCTAGGAATGGCCACATCCAAAACCCTACCTTACGCTACATGCATAGATGGGTGGTTATGACTATGTTGCCTAGGGGAGATGTTAGGGTTGTGCCAGATGATGAATTGAAAATTCTGTTTGCCATGACTAAAAAGATAAAAGTTGCTCCAGTCAAAGCCATGATGATACAATGGTTAGATTACATTTGAAAATCAGGACCAATTGAATGCACTTCATTGATTACTCATATTGCTGATAGGGTAGGAGCACTTAAATACTCTTCATTTGAATATATTGAAATTGAAAGAGAATTAATTGATGAAGACTATTTAGTGCAAGGATATACCCTTTAAGCATGATCAAGATGGGTCCTTAATATTTTTCTATCCCGACATTGTCAATGAAACTCGGTTACCTTACCCGGATTTTCATTTGTACAAATGCCGGAGGCTAACCATTAATCTTCTTCCCCTTGAGGAAGCAAGAATAAGTAATGTCTCCGGTAGGGTAACAAGGAATCATACGAGGGCTGCAGCCACAGGCATGCCACCGATAATCTCTCTGGTCCATGAATACCAAGAGGAAGAGAACCCAATGGGTTGTGAGCCCGGATGGACTCAACCTCCGACGTATGAGGCTGGGGGATCATCTTGGCAAGAATGGCAAAGGGAACCACCCTTATCTACTTCAAGCTCTAGCAGCTTGCCCCCGACGTCCATGAGAGGGTGTCGTTCCTTTTCGGCTAGAAGTCATCATGACTATAGCCAAGGAATGACAGACCTCACTAGACGCATGGGAGAACTTGAAGTGAGAACAGGTGACATCTACAACACACTCCAAGAGCATGTTCAAGGTACCTAGGATTGGCAACAACACATGGATGCTCAATTCACCAACTTCAACACGGCGCTACAACAACAACAAGCCGATCTTGCAGCGTACTTCCGTCATCAAGGGTTCAACCCTTATCACGGAGGTAGTTGAAGAACAAGCTTGGGGGAGGACCCCTAATTGAGGTAACATGTATCACATTCCTTGCATATTTATTTTCCATCCGTCCATCATCTACCTTGCATTTAAAAAAATATAGGTTAGATTTGCTTTGATCAAATAAAGATGTGCGGTAAGAATGATTGAGAATTCACATAGATGAAATGATGAACAGTTGCTCCGTTTGATTTTCCTAAGTCTCTAGTTTACAACTTGCTACTCTCCGTATATTGCTTTCATTGGTTTGAAATACTTTTACCTTAATTTGGAAGTTGTGGGTAGCAAAAGCTTAATCTAATTCTAGGTTGTTGCAAGACTAGAATTGGTAATAGGGCTGCTAGTCCTAGTTTTAAAGTAAAACTTAGATTTCCGGAGAAATTCTAAAAATATTTAAGTTTCCCTCAATTGATTGGAAATACCTATCAAAACCATATGATGTTCATACATAGACAAAACCATATGCATATGCTATTTGCTTTCACATTGAGCCTAGTCAAACTAGTATAGACCCATGTGAGAAATCATTCAACTCTTTTTGAATTCAAGACTTCACTTGCACATGCTATACTTCTACACTAGAACTAAGCAAAACGGCCATCATATCCACCATACCACAACAAAAAGAGAAACTCCATGTTATTCATGTTTAGCACTCTCTTCAAAATTCATTGCAAAGAAAGGGGGTAGAAGACATGGCTACAAAAAGAAAAAATGCTTACATCATAAGAACGAAAAAAAAGAGAAAAGAAAAGTAGCCATGTTTCATCTCTGTAAAAGAAGGAGAGATCATACCAAAAAGGAGTTATCTCAAGCATCCACATCCACTCCATCACACATGCACTAGTCTTGAATCTAAAAGTTTTGATTTGAATTCTCCTAAGGCTTATTCTTTTGACTTAGCAATATATGTGATGCAAATATGCCTACTTACTTTCCTTACCAAGCTCCACGTACAAGCCATATTCAATGAGTAGGAATAGTAGAGGCACAATGCTTTGGTGAGGAAATATTTCCACTATCCACAAAGGAGTGATTGAGAGAATCAAATTGAGGTACTTAATATCTAAATTGAATTCTTCGGGATTTAAGTGGAACTTGATTTCTAGGCTATGTTTGCTCCATTTGCTATTCTACCTTTCAACTATTCATGAATATGAAAAAGCATAAGTCCCATGATAACTTAAGAAAGGTAGAGTATCCTAGCCAATTTCTGCAATACTAGGTAGAGTATCTTGTTGTGCATTAGATAATTTTGAAAATAAGACATTGTAGCAACTCCTGATCATCAACCTAAAGTCTTGACTTTGCTCGGGACGAGCAAAGGATAAGCTTGGGGGAGTTTGTTGACGACTGTTATATACCAATTTCATCTGTCAATTTAACTCAATTATGTGAAGGATTTGTCATTTCTTGCACACATCACCTTTCTATCTAACCCAATTCCACTTGGACTTGGAGAAATATGTGTATGCATCATTTTATGCAGGAAATGAGGAAATGTAGAGGGACCAATCGTATAAAATATCATCCTAGCCAATCAGGCGATGACACGTGGCATCCCATGGATCAAATGGCCCACAAACAGAAGTATTCGAGGAGATCCAATGGTGTATCACCCATATACATCAATGGGACCCACCTAGCAGCCACCTGGAGAAAGCACACTAGAAACGGTGCAATGACCAGGTCGGCTGACCTGGTCTCTGCACCAAACTCGGTCAGCCTCCACGTATTGGCTCCTCCTGGCTCCCTGGAGTCGATGGTGACTGATTCATGCGCTTTTGGTGGTGGGAACCTACCTCAACACTAGTACAAATAGGACCCCTACCCCTCACTTTAACACACACCACTTGAGCTTCATCTCTATTGTATACACTATCATCCATAGTCTTAGAGGAGTTAGGTTGTAGAGAGGAGAGTCTCTAGTCCCAAGTCCAAATTGGGAAAGGAGTAAGGAGTCTCTCTCTTCCCAATACTACATTGGGAAAGGTATGGCTCATGTATTCTTTCTTGTATTTGTGACTTTATGCATAATAAAGATAGTATCTTTAGTCTCTACTTATACATATACTTGGGCAAAGTGTTACTTGTTTGATTGTGGAGTCCATGTATGTGGAAGGTATAGCTTCTATGACTATTTCATCATGAACATATCTCATTATCATAGAACCTATAGACCCCCACTATAGTCTAATTAATTATAACATAACTAGGTTAGTATGGATAATTATGTCGTGTATCAACATTGGTTCAATGATGATTCAATTTATTGCCTTAGGATGGATTGTGCCTGGGCTCTTAAGGTAATTACTTAATATGCTAGCATGGTGCTAGGATAGCTAAGTAGCATTGGATGTCTCGTAGACCCACATACTGAAGAGGTAGGAAGTAGCTGGTCACAGCCCTATCTGTCCTTTGGAATCCTCCATGTTCGGCTATGCCACAAGGTCTTGGCGGGAGTCGCCCTAGTATTGCTAGGGGTAAGCCCGTGCCCGATGTGTTGAACCACATACACTACAAGGATTCCGACCTGTTGCAGCGATTGTACTGCAACGAATACTAAATCATTGCAGTAAGCTTGGCTTTTTGTCACAATTCACTAGTTCGTGGCACTAGGATCTATCCTCACGGAACACAATTGGTGCATTAGGATCTGTTGCCATGAATCACTAGTTCGTGGCGTCAGGATGCTAATGCAACAGACCACAATCGTTGCATTAGGATCTGTTGCCACAAATCACTAGATCGTGGCGTCAGGATGCTAATGCTACAGAACACAGTCGTTGCATTAGGATCTGTTGCCACGAATTACTGGTTCGTGGCATTACAGGATCTATCGCCACGGACCACAATTGTTGCATTAGGATCTGTTGCCATGAATTACTGGTTCGTGGCGTTACAGGATCTATCGCCACGGACCACAATCGTTGCATTAGGATTTGTTGCCACGAATTACTGGTTCGTGGCGTTACAGCTTTATTGCCACGGAACACAATCGTTGCATTAGGATCTGTTGCCACGAATTACTGGTTCGTGGCATTACAACTTTATTGCCATGGAACACATTCGTTGCATTAGGATCTGTTGCCACGAATCAGCAAACAATTTCATTTGGACCGTAATGCAATAAAACAGAATTCTTGCATTAGGATGTGTTTCCACGATACTCTGGTTCGTGGCGTTAGTATCAATGGCCACGGACCCCAATCGTAGCAATTAGGATGTGTGGCTATGATTCACTTTTTCGTGGCGTCAGGATGCTAATGCAACGAAACACAATCATTGCATTATGATCTATTGCCACGAATCACTAGTTCGTGGCGTCAGGATGCTAATGCAATGGACCACAATCATTGCATTAGGATCTGTTGCCACAAATTACTGGTTCGTGGCGTTACAGGATCTATCGCCACGGACCACAATCATTGCATTAGGATCTGTTTCCACGAATTACTTGTTCGTGGCATTACAACTTTATTGCCACGGAACACAATCGTTGCATTAGGATATGTTGCCACGAATTACTGGTTCGTGGCGTTACAGCTTTATTGCCACAGAACACAGTCGTTGCATTAGGATCTGTTGCCACAAATCAGCAAACAGTTGCATTTGGACCGTAATGCACCAGAACAGAATCGTTGCATTAGGATGTGTTGCCACGATACTCTGGTTCGTGACGTTTAATATTTATTGCCAAGGAACACAATCGTTGCATTAGGATCTGTTGCCACGAATTACTGGTTCGTGGCGTTACAGCTTTATTGCCACAGAACACAGTCGTTGCATTAGGATCTGTTGCCACAAATCTGCAAACAGTTGCATTTGGACCGTAATGCAGCGAAACAGAATCATTGCATTAGGATGTGTTGCCACGATACTCTGGTTCGTGGCGTTAGTATCAATGGCCACGGACCCCAATCGTAGCAATTAGGATGTGTGACCACGATTCACTTTTTCGTGGCATCAAGATACTAATGCAATGAATAACAAATGTTGCATTAGAATGTCTTGCCACGATTCACTGGTTCGTGGCGTCAGGATGCTAATGCAACAGACCACAATCGATGCATTAGGAACTGTTGCCACGAATTACTGGTTCGTGGCGTTACAGGATCTATCGCCACGGAACACAATCGTTGCATTAGGATGTGTTGCCACGATACTTTGGTTTGTGGCGTTAATATCAATGGCCACGGACCCCAATCGTAGCAATTAGGATGTGTGGCCACGATTCACTTTTTTGTGGCGTCGGGATACTAATGCAATGAAACACAATCGTTGCATTAGGATGTCTTGCCATGATTCACTGGTTCGTGGCATTAGGATCTATCGCCACGGGACCACAATTGTTGCATTAGGATCTGTTGCCATGAATTACTGGTTCGTGGCGTTACAGGATCTATCACCACGGAACACAATCGTTGCATTAGGATGTGTTGCCACGATACTCTGGTTCTTGGCGTTAGTATCAATGGCCACGGACCCCAATCGTAGCAATTAGGATGTTTTGCCACGATTCACTTTTTCATGGCGTCAGGATACTAAGGCAACGAAACACAATCGTTGCATTAGGATGTCTTGCCACGATTCACTGGTTCGTGGCATTAGGATCTATCGCCACGAGACCACAATCGTTGCATTAGTATGGAGCTACATGAAGTTGCATCCGAGGACACGACTTGTATACTCCCATTCAGTGCTTCCATGCGTTCTCCTACTTAAGTGTCATGATTTTATTGGCCGTTTCATTTACCTAACATAATGTCTGATTTAACTTCAACCAATTAGATGATGACACATAAGCGCGGAGTACGCATGGAAGCACAAACGGAAGCACCGAAGTTGCATCCCCAGATGGTTGCCACGTACGTTCACGCTCCAAATCTTACAGCCAAGGGCGCACTGCACGGTTCCCGTGACTGTACCACCCTGCCCTGATGATTGCCACGTACGCGAGCGCACCGAATCTTGCAGGGCGCACGGGCACACACGAACTCCACGTCCGAACTTTGCTCAGCGATCCGTATAACTCGGCGCTCGGCGTGCACGATCGATCATCATGCGCACGAATAATATTATGAAATTATCAACTTTGATGATTCAATAATCTCAATCAAGTTTCATCCAACCTACCAACAAAAAATTGGAACGTCCAGTCCATCCAACCAAACGTTAATTGGATCATCCAAGACATAAAGAAATGGATGATCTATCTCCAATAAAACTTCGACGTCAAACCAAACACAATTGATGACTGGGCACTTTGTCACATGTCACTAGAGTGTACGCACAAATGACAAATACACGGCCTCAACACCGGGTTTAGGGTGCATCGTGGACTAACCACATGACCCGACCAAACACTCACGTAATTACCGTACACCTGCAAGAGCAACCATATGGCCGCATCCACCAACGCATCCCGACCCTGCGAAAGGATGACGAGCTGCGGCAGGTGAACACGTTGCAGCGGCGGCGCAATGGAAAACGGTGGCAGCGGACGGTGATGTTCCTGGATGTTGGCGTAGTCGACCTCGCACACCTTCTGCGAGTCATTCACCTTCCGCGGCGAGCTGAACCACACTGGCAGGAACTCCTCGGTTTCGCAGTCAAAGCATGACTTGGAGAAATGGGCCACCAATGCATCCCGACCCAGCGAAAGGATGACGAGCAGCGGCAGGTGAACACCATGCAGTGGCTTTGCAATGGAAAACGGTGGCAGCGGACGGCGACATACCTGGATGTTGATTTAGTCGACCTCGCACATCTTCCGCGAGTCGTTCACCTTCCAACGGAAGCCATGCAGGTGCTTCGTCCACAGCAAGAACGCTGCATCTGGCGATGTGACGTTGACAAAGCAGTAGCCCTTGTTGGCCTCGGACCTTGGCAAATGTAACAAACGAGGTTAAGTATCAATCAGTAAAAGACCAGTGCTTGATTAGTATAATCATATATTTCAAAGCATAGGCGTGGTACTTGAAGTAAAATGGAATGTGAATAAAATCATAAAACCGACTTGACGCGGCAAACTGCAATTTTCGCGTTCTCCTCGGTGCAGTGCTGATCAATGATGTTCATTACTTTTTGCCTCCTGACGACTCAGTGCTGGACTAACGATGGTGATGATCCGCAATATACTCAACGATGTAAAACACCAGGTATTAACACATCAACAACGGCTAGCAGCAAGCAGATTTAAAAGTATGTTGTGGATTATCAGCGTCCCCAGTCCAGAAGCAGGGTAGAAGCGGCGCCGTGGCCGCCGCGAACTCGAGAATTGATGAGGAGAAGGCTCATCGCCAACGGATTGAGGGGACGGAAGCTACACGACCGCTATGGGCGATGAGCCTTCCACTCGATCCATTCTCTAGTAGCGGGCCGGCGGTGGGGAAGCAGGGGCGGCGGGCCAGCAGCGGAGCTAGGGGCATGGCGGCTGGGGCGCGGCAGGTGACGTTGTGCGGCAGGGCCGCACAAAATTTATTTCCACCCGCCTAGGCCCAGAGCCGGGCCTGCCTTTAAGACCATCCGCGGTGGTTCACAGTAAAGCGGTAATGGATGCGGAGCGGTTCCAATTGAATTCAAAGATGCGCATGCGGGATGCATAACCTATACAGTACTGCAGGTGCAGTAACAGTCACTGACATGTGGGCCCCACGGATAGCCGAACCCACATGTCATTGACTATTACTGCACCTGCAGTACCGCAGTCGATTTCAACGCATGCGCTGCGCGCGTCTAAGGCGCCTCGGTGACTGGCGCGCATGTAAGCTCGGTGCGCCCGGTCGTATCAGCCGCCTGTACAAATGGCTGCCGCTTGAACGAAGGGCGAAACCTTTTATGCGGCAAGCAGCAACGTATAATACTTCCCCCGCCCCAACTAAACTCTATTTCTGTTTTGGTCAAACTAATTACCTTTGACAAATGATTTATATGGAATTTATTAACTTCGATAACATGTAGTACTAGATTGTATATTATTGATATATTTTCATCGTGAATCTAAAAGTACAATTCTTGTATTGTTAAAACAGATCAAAATTGCGTAAATCTGAAAGTTAGATTTGACGAAACCTAAGACTTCCCTTTGAAAAAGTTTTATACTTTACCTTAGTTTTACATATGTAATATGCACATAGGATATATCACTAAATAGTTTTGCAAAAAAAAAACATGCAGGAGAAATATGTATATCCCATATATATGCTACTACTACGTAAATTAGGGGTGGGCAAATAAACCGAGACCGAAAAACTGAAACCGATAAAACCGAGACCAGAACTGAAAAGACCGAAATATCGGGTATCGGGTACTTTTCGAGTAGCAAATATAAATAATTGAAAAATAAATGTCGGGTTTGGCAGATGAATTCATTGTGAAGCTACATGTCATTTACTTAATTATACTAAAAATCATCATCTTCGCTGTCGTCCCCCCACAATGGAGCTACATGACCATCATTGGTATATGTATCATCGCTGTCGTCGTCTTCATTTTCTGATGCAACTCCATCTACCTCAAACCGATCACCTGACGTTGTCATTATAAGAGTGGAAGCATCGTTGCTGGCTCCCTCATTGTCATTCCTAGCCCATGCGGTCGTATCCTCATTATTGATATCATTAGTACGCAGATCATCATGAAATGTCTCAGCCTCCATCGTCTCAGTCACATTATTTTCACTGTCTCCAGGGGGCATGGCAAAAAGGTTTCGTGGCTTCGTTTTAACAACTGTAGCCCATTTAGGATGCTTCACACTTGGAACATAAAAAACTTGTTCTGCTTGGGTGGCTAGAATGTAAGGCTCATACTGGAATCGAAACAGAGTAGTGTCAACATCTATCATTTTGTATTTATCCTTTTTGTAGCCTCTTCTTTGGTTCTGACTGCTTCCAAAAGGCCGATCAAACCATTCACACTGAAATAACAGAACCTCTTGATTTTTTTTTCAAAATCAACAACAATGATTTTCTTGATTACTCCAAACCAATCATGACCAGTGCCCCGAACAAAAATACCACTGTTTTGGGTCCGTAAATCTTTTTCCACATTTGCAGTTCGAAAGAAGAAGCCATTGATCAATAATCGACTAAAAAATGTGCCCGACGATCAGGTCCTCTAGATAATGCATATAGATAATCGGTTGCTTTGCCTTCTTTGTGTAATATCGTAATCTGCACACATTAGTATAACAGGGGTTATCGACAACAAACCAATTTCAGAACACATATTTTTTCAATATTTCATCAAAGTGCAAACTTGCATGTACTTACTCGTTTCTGAAACCAATCAACAAACTCATCTCTATGATGGTTATCAACATCATGAGAATGAATCTTTTTCAGTTCTTCAATATGCTCACTGAAAAGGGTACAAAATTAAATTAGCCATCTACAATAAGCCATATATATAGTATACAACATCTGAGTTATACGTTATTACTTGATCTATGGAGCGGCCTCTTCAACGTTAGTAATAAGATAATGCCTGATGTTATGTAGTTCCACCATAGTAAGTTGGTCCCATTTATACCCTTTTTTAGAATTATCAACTTCTGTAAATATGTTAGAATTATCAACAGAAGGTTCATTTGTAGCTGCAGCTTCATGATGTTCTGGCCTATTACGCTTGGTGCTGATGTTATCCAAAAACTGACTACAAAAAGTCATACACTCTTCGACAATATATCCCTCAGCTATAGAACCCTCCGGGTGAGCTTTGTTACGTACATACCTCTTCAATGTACCAAGGTACCTCTCAATTGGATACATCCATCTGTAAGAAACAGGTCCACCCAACCGTGCTTCATCGACAAGATTGGTTGGATGATGTACCATGATATCAAATAAAGTGGGAGGAAACAACATCTCAAGCTTACAAATTGTTTCAGGAATTTGTTTGCTCATCTTGTCCAAATCTGGTTCCGCCAATTCTTTAGAACAAATTCCAGAAAAGAATGTGCTAAACTCAATTAAAGGTGCAACAACCTTTTCAAGCAATTTGTTACGTATTGCAATAGGAAGGAGCTTCTGAAATATAATATGGCAGTCATGAGTTTTTAGACCCGATACCTTACATTCTTTAATGTCCACACATCTCTTGATGTTGAGGCATAACCATCTGGCACCTTCACATTCCCCAAAAACTTGCACAAGGTGGTCTTCTCATCTTTGCCCAAAATATAATGCTGGTGGGAATGTGTACTTGCTCTTTATGAACTTCGGATGTTGATCTGGCCGTATACCCATATCCTTCATATCAAGACGAGCTTGTAGACTATCTTTTGTTTTACCATCCATAGCAAGCAACGTCCCCAATATGCTATCACAAATGTTTTTCTCAATGTGCATGACATCCAAGTTATGCCTTATTAGCAATGTCTTCCAATAAGGGAGGTCGAAAAATATACTTTTTTCTTCCAATTATGCCATCTATTTTCCTCGGTGTGCTTTCTCTTATTATTCGTCAGTCCAAAACTCACTTGATCAAAACACTCGTATTGTTGGAGTACTTCGTCACAAGAGAGTGATGTTGGAGGCTCTCTATTCTCTGCCTCGTTGTTGAAAGAACCTTTGTTTCGACGCCATCTGTGATCCTGAGGTAGGAAACGATGATGACCCATGTAACAATGCTTTCGTCCATATTTCAACCAGAAGGCGTCAGTGTTTATATGGCAGTATGGACATGTTAGCTTCCCTTTTGTGCTCCATCCACATAGCATTGCATATGCTGGAAAATCATTTATTGTCCACAATAAAGAAGCTCGCATGACAAATGTCTCTTTCTTTAAACTGTCATATGTTTCAACACTATCAGACCATAATTTTAGTAGCTCATCAATCAAAGGCTGCAGATACACATCAATTTTGTTTCCAGGTGACTTTGGCCTAGGAATTATCATAGACATCACCCAATAAGACTGCTTCATACACAACCAAGGTGGTAGATTATAAGGGATTAGAATCACAGGCCATGTACTGTAAGAAACATTCATTACTCCAAAAGGATTGAAACCATTAGATGCTAGCCCAAGTCTTATGTTGCGAGGATCAGATGAGAAATTTGGGTGAATGCTATCAAAATGCTTCCATGCTTTCGAATCGACGGGACGGCGTAATATTCCATCATCAGCACGACCTTCTTTGTGCCAGCGCATGTTTGATGCCGTTGATTCTCCCATATAAAACCTTTGTAGACGGGAAATAAGAGGGAAGTAACGTAGAATCTTGCGTGCTGCAAGCTTCTTGGATTTTCCACAAGGTAAAGCCTCTCTTGCATCCCCAGCAGTACTATTCCATCTTAATTCACCACATTTTGGGCAACTATTCAGCAGAGAATAGTCCTTCCGGAATAACACACAGTCACTGACACATGCATCGATCTTTTGGTAGTCCAGCCTGAGGTCACGAACAACCTTCTGAAGTTTATCAAGTGTATTAGGAATGCAGTGGCCCTTTGGAAGCGAAAATGAGAATAGTTCAAGTAACATCTCACAAGCTACTTTGCTCATACCAGTTAAACACTTTATCTGGAAGAACATGACAATGTTGGATAATTGGCTCAGCTGCGAATAACCTGGATACAACTCCTTTTTGGCATCAGTTAATAAGTCATAGAATTTCTTTGCGTCCCCTGTTGGCTTCTACTGGTTTATAGCATTTTCTTGATCATCAACATCTGCTGAAGTACCACCATGATCAGTGCCTCTAAGTAGACTGGACAACATATTCTGCATAGCACCATCATCAGAAATTATCTCCTCATTATTTGCTGATTCCTCAGCAATATTTTCCCGAACTCGTATTTCTCCATGGTGTATCCAACAAGTATAATCCAATAACATCCCATTTCTGAGCAGGTGTAAATGAACTCCCTTGCGTGTCTTGTGGCAAATATTACGACATCTCGTGCAAGGACAAAGCATAGTTCCTCCTTCACGAGTGCCATGAAATGCAAAATTTAAAAATGACTTCATTCCATCCTGCCACTCCCTCGTATGCCTTTCTTTTCCCATCCATGTCTTACCTTCTATCATCGCTTCCTACAATTCAATCAGCCATCAGCCTATCCGTAAGAGGATAGATGTACAAGAACACATTATGTGAGCAATTGTACCTAGCTGTTGTTACTCCACACGCTGTGGCCGGCGGATTCTCCTACAAGCGTGGAGGCCGGCGGATGCTCCTCCAAGCATGGCGGCAGGCGGTTGGTCCTCCAAGCTTGGCGGCCGGCAGATGCTCCTACAAGAGTGGCAACCGGCGGATGCTCCTACAAGCGTGGCGGCCGGCGGATGGTCCTCCAAGCTTGGCGGCCGGCGGATGCTCCTCCAAGCGTAGCGGCCGGCGGATGCTCCTCCAAGCGTGGCGGCCGGCGCATGCTCCTCCAAGCGTGGCGGCCTGCGAATGCTCCTCCAAGCATTGCGGCCCGCGGATGCTCCTACAAGCGTGGCGACCGGCGGATGCTCCTTCAATCGTGGCGGCCAGCGGATGCTCCTACAAGCGCATTGCGGAGAGGGGGCCAGTGTTGCGGGTCAAAGGGTACCGTAATAAAATATTATTTTCATTTCTTATTTTCCTTCTTCATTCGGCGTGACAAAAATTTCCCGCCGCGGGCAGGCAGGCAGGCAGGACTAAAAAGCTGGGCCGCTTGTTATTTGTGGGCTGAAACTGCGCTGATTCACTTATATTCAAGCTGGGCCTTCGCGCATTCATGACGCTTGCACAGAGCCGAAGGCCTCAAAAGGTCCAGTCCTATCACTGGATTTTCGTGAGATCCTCAAGGGATGTTGCTTCCGATGTTTGGCCTCTTCATCCTCGCCTTCTTAAACCACCCCCCTATTGCTTGCAGGCTCAAGTTCCCGACTGATTCCCATCCATGCTCCCGTGTGTTGCCTGAGAAGTCCTTTGCCTCTGTTGTCGCAGCGCCATGCCTCGCAACCATGTTAGACGCGAGCAGGTACCTACAGGCTCACCGTCCCTGCACCCTCATGAGGGGCAATGCACGGTGGTCAACAACCGTCTCATGACGATGGAGTTTATCCGTTTGCGCCGCCAAGCAGCTGTTCTGGGACCCAGAGGAGGTCGCAGCGAGGCGATGCCCATGGAGATCACCCTGGCCATCCATCACAACCTTGAAATCCCGCATTGGGCTTTCACCGTGTCCACGTTTGGGGATGGTGAGTTCCTGGTGCGGTTCACCCGTGATGACTATCGGGAGCTCGCCATCGAAACGGCAATCATCTCCATGACGGATGATAACCACTACTTTCGGCCATGGATCTTTGGCGTCGGTGTGCCGATCGTCAGGTGGTTCTTCCACGTGCAGGTTGTCATCGAGAACCTCCCTCTGCATGTCTAGTCTGCGGAGGGCATCAGACAGGTTCTGGGTGACGTCTTCCTCTTTGATCACTTTGATGCTTCCACTTACCACCGGGAGCGTGCTAACCTGTGCACGGTCGTTGGGTGGATGAAAGATGCAAGCCTCCTGCCTCGGGCCAAAATGGCCACCTTCTTTGCAGGAAGTGATGGCCGGACTGGGAGTGACGGCGGGCCGCCAGCGGAACCTTTCAACCATGCCACAGTGGTCCGGCTTGGCGGCCTCACGATGGAGCTCATCATCCACCTGGATCACTACCTCGACTATACACCGCCGGTCCACCCCAACTCCCCGACCTCCTCGTCATCAGGCGACTCTTCTGACAGACACTCCTCAGTGTCCTTGAACTCTTCGGGGGACACCTTCTCGCGGTCGAAGAGATTCTACTGGCGGTGTGGGGAAGTGGATTAAGCTGATAAGCAGCTCTTTTAGTATGGCTACCAAAGTGTCCTAGCTCATGTGTTATGTTTCATATGGAAACTAAAAATCCTTTACAAATCCTATCCTTCAAAGGGATCCTATGTTTGAGAGGATTGCGACTGGATTAATTTCTGTGAAAAGATTTCCTGTTTAACATTTCGGTTGTCCTTCATTTTTTCAAACATTTTCTTCCTCGTATTTGTAAGACCTATGTGTGTTGAATACATTGGCTTGTAGTGAATACACTTGGTTTGACGATAAAAGTGTGGAATATCACCAAAACACCTTTTTATTAAGGTCCTACTAGTTTTGGTTAGCTCCGGTGAGTTTTGTCTTTAGCTCCGACATGTCTTTGATAGATCCAGCGTGTTTTTTCTAAGCTCCAAGTTGATTTTTCTAGCTCCGGCTTTAGGGTTTACTTGGTTATACTAGTTTTGGTAAGTTCCGGCACTAGGTTCTACTAGCTTTTGTTAGCTCCGGCTCAAGGTCTGGGTTCCTCTGGCAAGGTCCGAAACTTGACCGCAGTGATTCTGCTTTTCATTTGCAATGTTTTGTACTTGATTTACATTGTTGGAAAGTTTGCTTAGTATTCTTTTACTAAGTTTTTGGTGTTTTTTGGATTATATGGATGATATCGTTTTGCTATGCTTTGCAACATGCTTATGTGAGGCTCTCACGTAAGGTGTTGTGTTCGGAACTAACTTGAGTCAAGTCGAGGACTTGGGCTCATATGGATTGGTTGTTTATTCATGTGCAGGTGTTGCTTGAGTTCAAGACATGGCTGGTGACGGGATCCATTGGACTAGTCTCAGGGAGGAGATGAGGTTCCAACAACCAAATTCAGGAGGAATTGTGGTTGAGCTGATTAGGAGGTTGCGCAACATGATTGAATCAAGAACAATGCATATGAAGGTATCGTGGACGTCATCGGAAGATGTTTGCACGTGTGCAAGGAGTGCATGGACGTGGATACATGGTTCCGAGGCGTGATGAAGAGATGTGGACGTGAAGAATTGGTCGGAAAGGTCCAACCGACTAGGTTATGGACTCAGGCTGCGGCTGAGTCGGGTTTGACTCAAATATGGAAAGATTTGAGTTGACTATGATAGGATTTCGTGTGGGTCACGAATTTGAGTTGTTTAGGAATGTGGGATACGTTTCTAAGGTGTTTGGAAGTCATAAGATTGCTTCTATCTGCGTACAGAAGAATCTTGAGCAGTTATGGAAAGTTACGATTCGTGATCTGAGTAGGATTGGAGTCCTAGTTGATATTGGGTTGGCCTAAGGGCTGGTTATATAAGCAAGGGAGCCCAGAGCTCGTGGTGCACGACTTTGGTGCTGTTCCTCTTGTGTTCTATTGAATAAAATTCGTAGTTTGAAGGAACTTTTGTGCCTTGTTCGTCCGGCTTGTTCCATACAAGTTTTACTCGTCGAGTTTCTGGACAGCACTACCTTTCGTCGGTGGTTTTATCATAACTCGAGTTTTACAGATCCAATTGATGTGATTCTTTTTGGGTTGTCTTCAAAACTTGATTTTCTATCATATGTCAAAATGTCACGATCGTTGGATTTGTGGTCTATGATCTACACGAGTTTCTTTCCAGCGTTCCAGAACTGTTTTTTTTCTCGGGTAGGGCAGATTGACCACTGTTTGATCTTTCGATCATAACTTGAGTTTTTCTCAACGGATTTGAGTGATTTTTTTTGTGTTGTCTTTGTGACTTGATTCTCTCTGATATCTATCACTTTTGTCACGGTGAAACACGTTTATATTAGTCTCACACACGATTTCTTTAATAGATTGTTTTTCTGCCGAAAGGGTTGGGGTTTAATTGGTTCTGCTGCGTAAGATTTTTAAATCTACCATTCACCCCCCCTCTGATAGCTTTTCACGTGCTCTTCGATCCTACAATTGGTATCAGGGCCACGGTGCTCTAATCTTCGTGATTTGCGTGTGTTTTTGACTAATCATCATGGAGAAGTACTCTGCCAGACCTTGTGTGTTCGCTGGCATTGATTTTCAGGTTTGGAAGGCACGCATGGAGCCTTTCATCCAGGCACAAGGCTTTGCAATATGGCAGAAGGTATACAAGCCATACGAAGTGCCATCAAACAATCAAGTTACAGCTACAAATCTGAGAGATGCCGACAACCACAACAAGGCTCGGAACATGATCATACAAGGATTAACACAAAGCGACTTCGACCATGTTGCACACCTCCGATCTGCATACGATGTGTGGAAAGCACTTCTTGACTACCACGAAGGATCCAACACGATCAAAGAGGTAAGGCAAGACATGTTCAAGAAAGAATACATGCGCTTCGAGATGCAATCCGGTGAGTCTATTGATGACTTTTTTGCTCGCTTTAATAAGATTCTCAGCAACTTGTGTAGTGTCAATGTTAATTTTTCAGATGCTGAAAATGCTAGGCAATTGCTAAGTGCATTAGATATGTCAATTTGTGAGATGAAAGTTACATCTATTTGTGAATCTACTGTCATGAGTTCACTTACTTTAGATGTGCTATATTCCAAGTTAAAAACTCATGAAATTGACATAATCTCACGTAAGAACCCCAATAAGTGATATGTCTAGCTCCGGCCAATCATCATCTTGCAATACTCTTGCTTTGTTGTCCTCACTAACCGTGGAGCAGATCGAAGAATTCCCAGAAGAGGCACTCATCTCTACTAGATTATTAAAAGCATTGCAAAATGTGAGAACTAGAAGGAGAGGAAGCTCCGGACCTCAACGCTGTTTTGAATGTGGTAAAACAGGACACTTTCGTACAGAATGCCCTAACCTTTCAGGTCCGACCACCCGGGAAGAAAAACAAAGCAAGGTTCGGTCCTCCTCTAGAAATTTCAACAAGAAGAAGAAAGGTACCGTAGGACGCAAGATGATCAACAGTTTTATCACCGCGCTTCAAGAGTTCAGTTCAAGCGACGGGGACATTGGAAGTGATGAAGATGAAGATGATTTGGCAAACTTGTGCTTTATGGTGGGCAAGTCAAGATCAAGTATGGAGGAGGCAGAACACAACAGCGACAACGAAGAGGTATGTCCTACTTGCGTAGAAATGTGTGATGCTATTTCTCGTGCCACTATTATTGTTAAGAAAAAGGACAAAAAGCTTAGGGATAGTGCTGCTAAAATTGAATCACTAGAATTTGAAATCAACCGTTTAAAAACTTTGATTCCTAGTGATGATGCATGTTCCTCATGTGATTTAATATATGAACAACTGTCCTCATTAAGAAGTGTGCACACCTTCACACTTGATAAACTTGAGTTAGAAATTGAAAAGAACAAAGAGCTTGCTGCACTTAATGATAAAAAGTTGAAAGATGCTAGCTGTTCTACAATTGATTTGCATTGTTCTACTTGTGATGATCTTGATAAGAAACTATGGGATGCTATGAATGAAATTTCTATATTGAACAATGCTTTACGTTCTCATGAAGTTAAATTTTGTTCCAATTGCAAACTAAAAGGAAAAACTTCATGTGAAAATTGCCTTGATCTGTCAAATAAACTTGATGACATGCATAGGACATTAGATCGGTTTTGTAATGGGAATAAGAACTTAAACTTACTGCTGAATTCTTCCAAGTCTTGCAATGATAAAACTGGTTTAGCTTTTGATTCTCATGCTCATGGTAAGGCACATCCACCTAAAATTGTAAAGTAAATAGGAAGTGGTTTGATTCAAACAGTTCCTAGACAAAAAGGAGTGGTTTTCAAATCTGCAGCAGTGTTGCCTCATTCGGGTTCAAATAAAAATATTGCTTGCTCATCTAGACATGAACACAAAGTTAAATTTCATTGTACCTTCTGTGGTAAAGATGGTCATGTCATAGATTTTTGTTATAGACTAGATAAACAACAGAAAAGGGAAAGAATGGTTGCTAGATCTCATAACTTTCATGCAAAATTTGCTGCACACATTGAACCGAATGTACAACCTGCTGTTTTGAGTCAAAAACATTCAAAGTTTACCTCCGGGCCTTCTGTTTTTGCCTCCGGAGCTACTGATTTTTATGCTACACAAGTAACGCCTTATAGGTCACTAGTCAAGAATAAAAAATCTCAAACTTTGACTCATAAACTTGCTGCTTTGTCTCAGCTTTCGCGTGTTTTTCCTGTTGCACGTCGCGTGACTCAGTACTGGATTCCTAAATGCCTTTTGACTAACCTCAGTATTGAGTCATCGACGTATTGTGATTTTATGTAGGTTACACGTTTGAGGAAGGAGAACATTTGGATTGTGGATTCAGGTTGCTCACGCCACATGACCGTAACAAAGATTGGTTCTCATCCCTCTCTTTTGTGTCACGTGTAGAGAATGTTACTTTTGCCTATAAGTCTTCAACTCCTATAATTGCTAAGGGTGCGGTTAGAGTAAATGATCACTACAATTTGAAGGATGTGGCACTTGTCAAAATTTTGAAATACAACTTGCTTTCAGTTGCACAATTGCTAGATGAAAATCTAGAAATTATTTTCAATAAAAACTGCTGCAAAGTTGTAGGTTCAAACAGTGAGCTTATTTTTAACATGTCTTGGTTTGGAAGAGTTTTTAAAGCTGATTTTGATATGTCTTCCTCTAAGCATAGGTGTCTAGTTGCTAATGATTCAAAGGACTTATATTTTTGGCATCGTAGACTTGGCCACATAGGCTTTGATCACCTAATGCGTGTTAGCGCTCTTGATCGCATACGTGGGCTGCCTAAGCTTAAAGGGGACAAAGAAATTGTGTGCTCTTCTTGTACACATGCTAAGATGGTTGCAGGTTCACATACTCCTCTCACAATGATCATGACAACTGAACCATGTCAACTTTTGCATCTTGACACCGTAGGACCTTCACGTGTTCAATCCTTTGGAGGTAAACGGTATGTTCTTGTTATCGTTGGTGATTATTCTAGATACTCTTGGGTCTACTTTATGGCATTTAAGAATGAAGTGTTTATTCACTTTAGAACTTTATTTCTTAGACTATCAATTGATCACCCAGGATCATTAAAAGCAATTAGAAGTGATAATGGAACTGAATTTAAAAATCAATCTTTTGATCACTTTTGTGCTGAAAATAGAATAGATCATCCATTCTCTTCACCATATGTACCTTAACAAAACGGTGTTGTAGAAAGAAAGAACAGAACCTTAGTTGAGATGGCTAGGACTATGCTTGATGAATATCAAACTCCTAGGAAATTTTGGGCTGATGCGTTAGCAACTGCTTGTTATGTCTCAAATCGTGTTTTCTTGTGTGCTAAGCTAGGTAAAACACCATATGAGCTTCGGTTTGGACATAGGCCTAGTGTTACACACTTTCGGGTCTTTGGTTGCAAATGCTTTGTAAAGAAACATGGTAATCTTGATAAATTTGAACCTAGATCCATTGATGGCATGTTTCTTGGTTATCCATCTCATACTAGAGGCTACCGTGTGCTTTTACTTGACACTAACAAAATTGTGGAGACTTGTGAAGTGTCCTTTGATGAATCTAGCCTAGGTACTAGATCAATTGCAGGTCCAGATCCATATCCGCAGGGGGGGAGCATTTTCATTGAAGATGAGGAAGAATTGGAGTTGCTACCAAAAAATTCAGCAGCTAAAGACTTTGGTTTAGCTTCGGATGTTAATTCTCAACCAGCACCGACAACCATCAATGCTGATTCAAATCATCCTCAAGCCACAAGCTCATCGATTTGTGATGAACATGAAGAAGAAGAAGCTTGTGAGACATCTGTTCCCCTATGGTTTTACAAAGATCATCCCCCACAACAGATGATTGGAAGCTTGCACGAACGAGTCACACGGTCCAGATTTTGCGATCCAAACTCTCTTGATCATTATGCTTTTGTTGCTTCTTTTGAACCCAAAGATATATCACACACACTCACTAATGAATCTTGGATTATTGCCATGCAAGAAGAGTTAGAAAAATTTGAAAGAAATAATGTTTGGAAACTTGTACCTCCACCTCAAGGTCACACTTTAATTGGAACTAAATGGGTATTTAAAATAAACAAAGTGAGGATGGGGTTGTGGTTAGGAATAAGGCTAGGTTGGTTGCTCAAGGTTTCACTCAAGTTGAAGGTCTAGATTTTGATGAAACTTTTGCTCCTGTCACTAGATTAGAAGCCATAAGAATTTTTTTAGCGTTTGCAACATCTAAAGGTTTTAAGCTATATCAAATGGATGTTAAAAGTGCTTTTCTTATTAGTTACATAGATGAGGAGGTTTATGTCAAACAACCACCAGGTTTTGAAAATCCAGATTTTCCTAATCATGTTTACAAACTGTCCAAAGCCTTATACGGTCTCAAACAAGCCCCTAGAGCATGGTATAATAGGTTAAAAACATTCTTACTTGAAAAGGGGTTTACCATGGGCAAGGTTGATAAAACTCTTTTTGTGCTTAAACATGGCAATGACTCATTATTCGTTCAAGTGTATGTGGACGATATTATCTTTGGTTGTGCTTCTCATGATATTTTGTCTACGTTTTCAGCAATGATGATTTCCGAATTTGAAATGAGTATGATGGGTGAACTCACTTACTTTTTGGGGCTGCAAATCAAATAAACCAAGGAGGGTACCTTTGTGCATCAAACAAAGTATACAAAAGATCTCCGAAGGCGTTTCAACATGGACAAAAGCAAGCCTCTTCGGACACCAATGGGAACAGCAAAAACACTTGAACTTGATGAAGATGGTGAACCCGTGGATCAAAAAGAATATAGAAGCATGATTGGATCACTTTTGTACCTCACGGCATCAAGACCGGACATACAATTCAGCGTATGTCTTTGTGCACAGTTTCAAGCTTCCCCACGTGTTTCACATCGTCAAGCCGTCAAAAGGATTCTCAGGTACTTACATGGAACCCAAGAATTTGGCATTTTTCTTCCTTCTTCCTCAACCGTTACTTTGAAAGCTTTTTCGGATGCTGATTTTGGGGGTTGTAGGATTGATAGGAAAAGTACTTCCGGTGCTTGTCATTTTCTTGGTAATTCTCTTGTTGCTTGGTCCTCTAGAAAACAAAATTAAGTTGCACAATCCACAGCCGAATCTGAATATGTAGCTGCTGCTAGTGCTTGCTCACAAATTCTTTGGATTGTTCAAACACTTAAGGACTATGGGGTTGATCTAGATAGTGTTCCACTATTCTGTGATAACACTAGTGCCATTTGCATTGCTAAAAACCCCGTGCAACATTCTAGAACTAAGCACATTGACATTAGTTATCACTTTCTCCGAGATAATGTTGAAAAAGGAAACATTGTGCTTCACCATGTAGATACCGAACAACAATTGGCTAACATTTTTACAAAACCTTTGGATTTCACTCATTTTTTGTTACATTCGTAGTGAAATAGGGGTTATGCATCCTCATGGCTTAAATTGAGGGGGAGTTTTGAAACTTGGGAAGTCTATGTGTGAATCTAAAATTAAAATAATATGAGCATAGTATTTCATACATATATGACTTTGTGATTCCTTTTACATGCTGGAAGTTCTTACTACATTACTCGTGTTATACATTTTGTAGTTTTTGCCATGTCTAGTAATTGGAATAATTACTTACACTAAAACTGGTCATGGTCGAACTTTCTTGCTGTTTTGAACTTGTTACATGTGCACAAGTGCTTTTAATCATTAAGAATTAATCAAGTAATCAACTCACATGTTGAGTTTTTATGAACAAATATAAATTGAGAAAAGATCAAGAGAATATGCATGCATCGCACTTCTTCTTTTGAGATGGCTTATCATTGCACTTAGATATGAACTTGGAAGAAGTTTCTGTATGACTAAAATCATCTCCTTAAGCTTCTGATTGTCAAATGACATAGGCTTGGCTTGGTTGGTTAGAATAAGGCTGATGCGCATATAATCTCTTGCAAATACCATATGACCTAAATTTATGCTTTGAAAAAATAATAAAATGCAGCAACAAGTGTCATGATTCCAGGTTTTGAAATAGTTAAGTTTGTGAGATCATGACTTACTTAAATTGAAAATTACATTTGATCTCTAGCATGGCTTACACTACTTTATGTATTTCATTGATGTGATAATGTAAGGTACTTGATAGTATGACTTGGATGAGCTTTGTTTATATGTATATGTTATAATATGCTCACAACAACTTAAGATGGAGAGATAATTTGTTTATATGCTCATGACTTGCTGAATACATTGTCAAAGGGGGAGAGATAAGCATGAAGAGAAAGAGAATATGTGCATAAGGAGAGATAATAAAGGGGGAGAGATAATATGGGATAATTTTTGGATTTTCTTCTCATTTTACTTTTGATTTACAAAGGGGGGGAAATTGCCTTCAAAACTTTTATGTGAATAAGCCAATGTTCGGATTTTAAATGGTGTTGCCAATGCATTCATCAAGGGGGAGATTGTAAGATCTATGTGTGCTGAATACATTGGCTTGTAGTGAATACACTTGCTTTGACGATAAAAGTTTGTAATATCACCAAAACACCTTTTTATTAAGGTCCTACTAGTTTTGGTTAGCTCCGGTGAGTTTTGTCTTTAGCTCCGACATGTCTCTGATAGATCCGGCGTGTTTTTGCTAAGCTCCAAGTTGATTTTTCTAGCTCCGACTTTTGGGTTTACTTGGTTATACTAGTTTTGGTAAGTTCCGGCGCTAGGTTCTACTAGCTTTTGTTAGCTCCGGCTCAAGGTCCGGGTTGCTCTGGCAAGGTCCGGAACCTGACCGCAGTGATTCTGCTTTTCATTTGCAATGTTTTGTCCTTGCTTTACATTGTTGGAAATTTTGCTTAGTATTCTTTTACTAAGTTTTTGGTGTGTTTTGGATGATATGGATGATATCGTTTTGCTATGCTTTGCAACATGCTTATGTGAGGCTCTCACGTAAGGTGTTATGTTCGGAACTAACTTGAGTCAAGTCGAGGACTTGGGCTCGTATGGATTGGTTGTTTATTCATGTGCAGGTGTTGCTTGAGTTCAAGACATGGCTGGTGATTGGATCCATTGGACTAGTCTCAGGGTGGAGATGAGGTTCCAACAACCAAATTCAGGAGGAATTGTGGTTGAGCTGATTAGGAGGTTGTGCAGCATGATTGAATCAAGAACAATACATATGAAGGTATCGTGGACGTAATCGGAAGATGTTTGCACGTGTGCAATGAGTTCATGGACGTGTCTACATGGTTCCGAGGCGTGATGAAGAGATGTGGACGTAAAGAATTGGTCGGAAAGGTCCAACCGACTAGGTTATGGACTCAGGCTGCGGCTGAGTCGGGTTTGACTCAAATATGGAAAGATTTGAGTTGGTTATGATAGGATTTCGTGTGGGTCTCGAATTTGAGTTGTTTAGCAATGTGGGATACGTTCCTAAGATGTTTGGAAGTCTTAAGATTGCTTCTATCTGCGTATAGAAGAATCTTGAGCAGTTTTGGAAAGTTACGATTCGTGATCTAAGTAGGATTGGAGTCCTAGTTGATATTGGGTTGGCCTAAGGGCTGGTTATATAAGCAAGGGATCCCAGAGCTCGTGGTGCACGACTTTGGGGCTGTTCCTCATGTGTTCTATTGAATAAAATTCGTAGTTTGAAGGAACTTTTGTGCCTTGTTCGTCCGACTTGTTCCACACAAGTTTTACTCGTCGAGTTTCTGGACAGCACTATCTTTCGTCGGTGGCTTTATCATAACTCGAGTTTTACAGATCCAATTGACGTGATTCTTTTTGGGTTGTCTTCAAGATTTGATTGTCTATGGTATGTAAAAATTTCACGGTCATTGGATTTGTGGTCTATTATTTACACGAGTTTCTTTGCAGCATTCCAGAACTGTTTTTTTTCTCGGGTAGGGCAGATTGACCACTATTCGATCTTTCGATCATAACTTGAGTTTTTCTCGATGGATTTGAATGATTCTTTTTGTGTTGTCTTCATGACTTGATTCTCTCAGATATCTATCACTTTTGTCACGGTGAAACACGTTTAGATTAGTCTCACACACGATTTCTTTAACAGATCGTTTTTCTGCCAAAAGGGTTGGGGTTTAATTGTTTCCGCTGCGTAATATTTTTAAATCTACCATTCACCCCCCCTCTGGTAGCTTTTCACGTTCTCTTCGATCCTACAGTATTGTCTTCACTTTTTTCTTTCTAGTCCTAGCTACCGGCCTGTTGCATTTTCCTATTACTACTACTTTACAGACCGCTTTGCGGGCCCCGCTACGGGCGATCTCCTGGCAACTCCACCGGTTTGGGGACAAAGAGGGTTTGACGATCGGAAAATTCAAACTAATTTTGCACAGATAGTACATCCATGAACAAGAACACCAAGTACATTCAACTTAAAAACATTACTCCCTCCGTCCCAAAATACTTGTCCCTTTCGATGGAGGGAGTATCTCCGTCCAAAAATACTTGTCGCTTTGGATGGAGGGAGTATATTACAAACACAAGAAAAGATAAACTACAACTAAAACCATGAAAAAAAACTACAACTAAAAACATGAAACGAAAAACTACAACTAAAAACATGAAAAGAAAACACCTAAATATTACTCTACCCAGCCTCCACCTCCTCCTCCTCGGGTGGGTCCTCGGGCTACTGACCCTCCTCTAGCGCCTCGGGCTCCGGCGGCGGAAGGTGACCCAGTCTCAAGGCCGCCGCCACGAAGAGGTTGTGATGACCCGCGATGCCGAGCTCGGCCGCCATCGTCTCCCAGAGGGAGTCGAGACGAGAGGCCACGTGCGAGAGGCCGGAGACGTAGTGGCCCGTGGTGTCCATTCCAGTACTTTGTGGAAGGGTACCGAGCTCAAGGCGTTCCATGGAGTGAGATGTATCCGTAAATACATCTCGGGCCATGTTGAACAGGAGGGTATCCTTCACGCGGGGCGGCAAGGGGGGTCCAGCCGCGGCCGCTTACCGCCGGCCGGGTCCCTCGGCGGGCTCGGTGGTGGAGGGTTGCTCGAGCTCGAAAGCATTTGCTGTATACTAGCCGCAGCTAGGTTTTGTGGAGAGAAGAGAGGATGTTGGAATGGTTGTGCGGAAAAGACGATGGCGCGGGTGACCATCTTATACTCCCTTCGTCCCAAGTAAACTCTATTTTTAGGATTCAAACCGCACATTAGTCAACACATAAAATTACCCTAACACCCTTCATCAATACATATCCTCCCACTTTCCATTCAATGCCAGCAAGTTGCTACAGCAACAAAGGACAGTAGCTGAAAATGTGCAGAGCACATAGCTGACATGACCATACAGTGAAAGTAAAGTTGAGCTGGGACAAAAAAAAATTGTTGGAAATAACTGCCCACACACCACCATCCCTCTTCTCCACGCGTACTAAAAATCACCGGGCGTCTCATCGTCTTCTCCGCGCGTACTAATAAAGAGTAGTAAGATGACACACCATCCTCTACTCCGTCACACACACCAACCTCTTCTCCGCGCGTACTCTTCCTCTCTGTCGCGCGCGCCCTCATTGGTTCCCTTCGAATCCCATGTAGGTCCCCTTGTCGCACGATATTGCGGTCCTGATCGCGGGGTGGGTCGCCACAACCTCCACCCAGCCCATGGACGACCTCTCCAGTCTGTGCACCACCTGCAAGGCCATGCACGCGGCATGCCATGATCCCGCGGTGGGCAGGCGCGTGGCGCTGGAGTGGGAGAGCAGCTGGGAGTGGTTCCAACGGCATGGGAACGGGAGCTACGACGCCCTCGTGGAGCGCCTGGCCAACGTGGGCAACCCTCATGCGTGCTACGTCACCGGGTTCTACCTCGTCTTCAACTACGGCCGTGCGCAGGCGCAACGGGGCACCCAATTCCTTGCCTGGGCAGCCGCGAACAGCCACAAGGTGGCAGCCTACGTCCTCGCCATGCTCCGCTACGGCGCCGACCGTGGGGACCGCGACACACTCGAGTGTATCCGGCGGGTCGAAGGCGAGGCCCACGTCTTCGACAACGCGGCCGGGTCTGTCGCGATGAAGAGGACCAACATGTAGTGATGCCGGTGTTGGAATCAAGCCATGTAGAGGCTCGACGTTTTCATGAGCTGTAGGTTACTGCGTAGGCCTCCTACAGGACCGCCGCCGATGGCGCTGCACAACATTGACGATTACGTTTGCTGCTGCCCAACAGGGGGGAACCAGGGGCTTGCCCACTACGGCCGGCAAGGGTGGTACGAGTGGACCGTCTTCTGTAGTGAGAACTGTAGGATTGAGCGCGAGTATGACATGTTCTGGCATAACGTGTTGTACTCTATGGGTTATATTCCCTCCATTACCTTTTGGATGCGCTAACCCTAGTTCTCCCAACGCCAATGAAAAGTGAACAAAGGGAGTACTGTATATAAAATAGACTTGTATAAGGCATGTTGATGTGTTTCTCCTATATATGCATGCTCGTCTCTGATGAATGTTGCACTTGTTGTGTTTCCCCTATGCACGCTCGTCTTTGGTTTAGCCCCGTTTGCATCAAAGGAAAATCACGGGGCAGTTTAAAGGAATGGATTCCTCCGGAAGTGACACATGTGCTTTAAAAAATCCAGGTTCTATAAATTTTGGCTTCAATAATAATAAAGTTGTATAAATTGCTACTTCTATACAGGTTCGTAATTAAGTACTACTAGATATAAACACAGTTATATAAACAAGGATTAAAATAAAGTATATGCATAAAATCTCTTCAACCAGCAACACGGTGATATAAACAAGGATTAAATACTAGATATAAACATCGACGGAACCAAACAATAGTGTTCAACGTACCATTCCAGACAACAAACTAATTAATTTGATAGGCATCATCAAATCTAGAGTAATTTTTCTAGATCATTTGGGGACAAAAAATAGTTAACACGCTATATATGAGGAGAAAGATTAGGATATTATATGCTACCTGCGCCGTGGACAACATATCCGACGCTTCATTATTCTGGTCGCCAGGATCATTCTGCCCCAAGTCATCTGGGGCAGCAGGCGGAGGACCTTGATCATCAGGATAAGGACCAGGCAAGATTGGTCCGTGGTAAGGGTGGGGGTTTCCATTGAAAGGCGGAGGGTCCTCCTCATCATCCAGAAGGTGGTCCACAAAATCAAGACCTAGTACATAAACTGGTACAGTCCATGAACGTCCTTCCCCGCCGACTTCGTTGCCTCTCCTGAGAACAAGGCTTCGAGGGATGTCAAGTGGATTATCCACCATCACCAGCAGAATGACCCTAGTCGGGTTTGGATCATTTTCATCACAATGAAGCAACTGGCCAAAACTGGAGCAGGTTTGTTCAATAAACCTTTGCTCCTTTATATCCAGAGGATAACCAAGTAGAAAAATCCAACACCTTCTAGTAAACTGAGCACGACGCTTATTAAGAATTGCCTCATCATGTTTTTCAAATCTGATCTCCCGATTCTCGACCACGTGGGGATTTGCTAGGACCAAAGCATCTCTCTCCAGTTTATTTCTTAACTTGTAGTACATGCCAATCCCATGGGGATGTGCACCGTAAGTAACTACGTGCATTCTTGCCTGATCTTGGATGTACACTGCTATCTGGTCCATAAATTCATTACGCTGGGCAGGAGTTAGTACCTCATTTTTGACCGCAACAGCATATTCCTCATTTTTCTTCGCGATTTCGCCAGATATGTGGCACACACTTCTGGTCCTTCTCAGAGGACCACCATCTTCTGGGATCATCAGCCGCTGACAAAACCGACGGGGGTCGATGGAGAAGTTTGCCATTAATGAGCGACGAGCGGCGAAGAAACAAATCTGCCTGAGAGAAACAAAGGGTGTACTACTACTATTTGGACGTTGCGGTTTCTTGGGTGTCTCCAGAGTACTCCTATATTATAAAGCGAAACCACATGGAACCACCGCACATCCCTAGCAGTACTACAGGTGCATTAGCAGGGGCTGACATGTGGGTCCCATGGACATTGTAATGATGACACCGCGTATAGGGGTAACTTCCAGCCTGTTCCAGTCCGTGCAATAATAACATCGCGAGTCTCGCGACTATTCAAATTTTTGCAGGAAAACAACATGACAAAATGTGAAAAGAAAAAATATCAAAAATAACAAGAGAAACACAACATCACGACTGGAGATGTTTTTTGATTCACGCACGAAGTGGGTTAAAGGTTAAAACTTGGCGTCGTTAAAGGAGATGTTTTTCGATAAAAGGAGAATTTTTCGATAATACATCAGACACATTGTTCATGAACATAAAAGACATATTACATTAACATACTACCAACACATATATTACAAACAAGAGTAAAGAAAACATGGACAAAAAACACGTAGAAACAAGAACAAAACTACTCCTAATCCTATTCTACTCTGAGGCCTCGTCCACCTCCGCCGCCGCGCGCACTGCGGCTGACACATCCTTCGGCGACTGTGCCTCCGCCTCCAACGGCAGCGGCGACTCCTCTTCCGTCTCCACACCGAGCTTACAGGCAACGCTGTGCAGAATCTTCAAGCGGCCCTGTACCCCAGCAACCTCCGCGATCGTCTCGTGGAGGGCGTCGAGACGAGCGGCCACAAAGCTTATCCCGAACAAGTAGTAGCTGGCGGAGTCCATGCTGGGGAGCTAGGGAAGCCTCCCAAGACCCAGACAGCGACAGATGAGAGATGTATTGTTAAATACATCCCGCGACATTGTGTCCAGCGCTCTTGCATGTTCGACGGCGGAGGACACGTTGTCTTCGACATCTTTAATTCGGCGCGTTAATTCGTCGATGTGGGCGTTAAACAAACGGACAGTCTCCTGTAACCAGTTGGGCTGAGGAAATGCGGGCGCCGCCATCAGTTCCACCCGCATTGCCGGCGGCGATGGAAACGAAGAAGGAGGTTCGGAGGACATCGATGGCCTAGAGCGCTTCGGCGCGGGGCTACCCATTTGTGTAGCGACGGAGGTGCAGAGAAAGAGCAAGAGGTGGTCCACGGTGGCGCGGGGAGAAGTTTGGAGGCTAGGATCTAAGGAGCGGTGCGGCGGAGAAGCAAGAGAACGGTGAGCCTTTATAGCGGGTCGTCGTCTAATAGCGGGCGTGTGGTGAGGGGTCCCCGTCTCTAGGCATCGGTTTTTCACAAGCGGTTTTTAACTTTATCTCAGGCGGGTTTTACTTACCAACCGTCTGATAAGATATTTAATCAAGAATATTAATAAAGAAGAAGTAATTATATTCACAGGCGGTTGGTACTTTATAACCACCAGAGAAGATGTTTATCTTAGTCGGGTATTACTTACCAACCGCCTGAGATAATGTCCGATACTGTTCATCAGTTTTCTTATCCCTTGCTTCTTTTTTATTTAGATTCCAATATAAATACTCAAACATGTTTAGATTCTGGAAATTGTGTCCAAATTCGATGATTATTTCTTCTACATTTGTATAAAATTAACATTTACCACCTGAACAAAATATTCTAAAACTTGTATAGCTGACAATGTAATGTTTTGGTAAATATCAAATTAATTTCTACTCACATATTATTCACATTTGTGTATCTCATTAAAATAAGATCCTTCACTCAAATTTGTTTGTATGAACATATTTGTATCATTTATACATGTATGAATTTTGTTAATTTTTTTTAAAAGCATTCCATCATGTCAAACTTAAAATTATCCATCATTCTAACTAAATGCTCATATACATATGAGGCATTCATCAAATTATGAACACACATTGATTAAAAAAAGTTCAAAAAAATCTGAAAAAATTCATAGAGGGTTGTATGATGAGTAAAAATGTCCACTGAAAAAATAAATGAAAAGGGCATTATATTCATCAAGATAGAAAAATGAAAAATAGCATTTGTTGTATGTTTTTTATGTTCTAACCAATTTCAACAGATTTATAAAATTTAATGGTAACCTTTACTTATTAATAATATTACAAGAAAGAGGAATTTTGCCTTTTTAAAGGACCCATATTTAATCAAGAACATTAATCAAGAAGAAGTAAATATCTTCACAAGCGGCTGGTACTTAATAACCGCCTGAAAAGATGTTTATCTCGGGTATTACTTACCAACCGCCTGAGATAATGCCCGATACTGTTCTTCAGTTTCCTTATGCCTTGCTTCTTTTTTTATTTAGATTCCAATATAAATACTCAAACATGTTTAGATTCTGCAAATTGTGTCCAAATTTGATGATTCTTTCTTCTACATTTGTATAAAATTAACATCTACCACCTAAACAAAATATTTTAAAACTTGTATAGCTGACATTGTAATGCTTTGGTAAATATCAAATTAATTTCTACTCACATATTATTCACATTTGTGTATCTCATAAAAAAGATCCTTCACTCAAATTTGTTTGTATGGACATATTTGTATCATTTATACATGTATGAATTTTGTTAATTTTTTTAAAAGCATTCCAACATGTCAAACTTCAAATTATCCATCATTATAACTAAATGCTCATATACATATGAGGCATTCATCAAATTATGAACACACATTGATTCAAAAAAATTTAAAAAATCTGAAAAAATTCATAGAGGTTGGTATGATGAGTAAAAATGTCCACCGAAAAAATAAATGAAAAAGGTATTATATTCATCAAGATAGAAAAATGAAAAATAGCATTTGTTGTATGTTTATTATGTTCTGACCATTTTCAAAAGATTTATGAAGTGAAATTTAGTGGTAACCTTTACTTATCAATAATATTACAAGAAAGTGGAATTTTGCCTTTGTAAATGACCCACATTTAATCAAGAATATTAATCAACAAGAAGTAAATATCATCACAGGCGGTTGACACTTAATAACCGCCTGAGAAGATGTTTATCTCAGTCGGGTATTACATACCAACCGCCTGAGATAATGCCAGATACTGTTCTTCAGTTTCCTTATCCATTGCTTCTTTTTTATATAGATTCCAATATAAATACTCAAACATGTTTAGATTCTGCAAATTGTGTCCAAATTCAATGATTCTTTCTTCTACATTTGTATAAAATTAACATCTACCACCTGAACAGAATATTTTAAAACTTGTATAGCTGAGATTGTAATGTTTTGGTAAATATCAAATTAATTTCTACTCACATATTATTCACATTTGTGTATCTCATAAAAAAAGATCCTTCACTCAAATTTGTTTGTATGAACATATTTCTATCATTTATACATGTATGAATTTTGTTAATTTTTTTAAAAGCATTCCAACATGTCAAACTTCAAATTATCCATCATTCTAACTAAATGCTCATATACATATGAGGCATTCATCAAATTATGAGCACACATTGATTCAAAAAAGTTTAAAAAAATCTGAAAAAATTCATAGAGGTTGGTAGGATGAGTAAAAATTTCCACTGAAAAAATAAATGAAAAAGGCATTATATTCATCAAGATAAAAAATTAAAAATAGCATTTGTTGTATGTTTTTTATGTTCTGACCAATTTAAAAAGATTTATGAAGTGAAATTTAATGGTAACCGTTACTTATCAATAATGTTAAAAGAAAGTGGAATTTTGCCTTTTTAAAGGACCCACATTTGATCAAGAATATTAATTAAGAAGAAGTAAATATTTTCAGAGGCGGTTGGTACTTAATAACCGCCTGAGAAGATGTTTATCTCAGTTGGGTATTACTTACCAACTGCCTGAGATAATGCCTGATACTATTCTTCAGTTTCCTTATCTCTTGCTTCTTTTTTATTTAGATTCCAATATAAATACTCAAACATGTTTAGATTCTGCAAATTGTGTCCAAATTCGATGATTCTTTCTTCTACATTTCTATAAAATTAACATCTACCACCTGAACAAAATATTTTAAAACTTGTATAGCTGAAATTGTAATGTTTTGGTAAATATCAAATTAATTTCTACTCATATATTATTCACATTTGTGTATCTCATAAGAAAAAAGATCCTTCACTCAAATTTGTTTGTATGAACATATTTGTATTATTTATACATGTATGAATTTTGTTAATTTTTTAAAAAGCATTCCAACATGTCAAACTTCAAATTATCCATCATTCTAACTAAATGCTCATATACATATGAGGCATTCATCAAATTATGAACACAAATTGATTTAGAAAAATTTTAAAAAATCTGAAAAAAATCATAGTGGTTGGTATGATGAGTAAAAATGTCCACTGAAAAAATAAATGAAAAAGGCATTATATTCATAAAGATAGAAAAATTAAAAATAGCATTTGTTGTATGTTTTTTATGTTCTGACATATTTCAAAAGATTTATGACGTGAAATTTAATGGTAACCTTTACTTATCAATAATATTACAAGAAAGTGGAATTTTGCCTTTTTAAAGGACCCACATTTGATCAAGAATATTAATTAAGAAGAAGTAAATATTTTCACAGGCGGTTGGTACTTAATAACCGCCTGAGAAGATGTTTATCTCAGTCGGGTATTACTTACCATCCGCTTGAGATAATGCCTGATACTGTTCTTCAGTTTCCTTATCCCTTGCTTCTTTTTTATTTAGATTCCAATATAAATACTCAAACATGTTTAGGTTCTGCAAATTGTGTCCAAATTCGATGATTCTTTCTTCTACATTTGTATAAAATTAACATTGACCACCTGAACAATATATTTTAAAACTTGTATAGCTGACATTGTAATGTTTTGTTAAATATCAAATTAATTACTACTCACATATTATTCACATTTGTGTATCTCATTAGAAAAAAGATCCTTCACTCAAATTTGTTTGTATGAACATATTTGTATCATTTATAAATGTATGAATTTTGTTAATTTTTTTTAAAAGCATTCCAACATGTCAAACTTCAAATTATCCATCATTCTATCTAAATGTTCATATACATATGAGACATTCATAGAATTATGAACACACATTGATTCAAAAAAATTAAAAAAATCTGAATAAATTCATAGAGGTTGGTATGATGAGTAAAAATGTCCACTGAAAAAATAAATGAAAAAGGCATTATATTCATCAAGATAGAAAAATGAAAAATAGCATTTGTTGTATGTTTTTTATGTTTTGACCAATTTCAAAAGATTTATGAAGTGAAATTTAATGGTAACCTTTACTTATAAATAATATTACAAGAAAGTGGAATTTTGCCTTTTTAAAGGACCCACATTTAATCAAGAATATTAATCAACAAGAAGTAAATATCATCACAGGTGGTTGGTACTTAATAACCGCCTGAGAAGATGTTTATCTCAATCGGGTATTACTTACCAACCGTCTGAGATAATGCATGATACTGTTCTTCAGTTTCCTTATCCCTTGCTTGTTTTTTGTTTAGATTCCAATATAAATACTCAAACATGTTTAGATTCTGGAAATTGTGTCCAAATTCGATGATTATTTCTTCTACATTTGTATAAAATTAACATCTACCACCTGAACAAAATATTTTAAAACTTGTATAGCTGACATTGTAATGTTTTGGTAAATATCAAATTAATTTCTACTCATATATTATTCACATTTGTGTATCTCATAAAAAAAAGATCCTTCACAAATTTGTTTGTATGAACATATTTGTATCATTTATACATGTATGAATTTTGTTAATTTTTTTAAAAGCATTCCAACATGTCAAACTTCAAATTATCCGTCGTACTAACTAAATGCTCATATACATATGAGGCATTCATCAAATTATGAACACAAATTGATTCAAAAAGATTTAAAAAAATCTAAAAAAATTCATAGAGGTTGGTATGATGAGTAAAAATGTCCACTGAAAAAATAAATGAAAAAGGCATTATATTCATCAAGATACAAAAATTAAAAATAGCATTTGTTGTATGTTTTTTATGTTCTGACCAATTTCAAAAGATTTATGACGTGAAATTTAATGGTAACCTTTACTTATCAATAATATTACAAGAAAGTGGAATTTTGCCTTTTTAAAGGACCCACATTTGATCAAGAATATTAATTAAGAATAAGTAAATATCATCACAGGCAGTTGGTACTTAATAACCACCTGAGAAGATGTTTATCTCAGTCTGGTATTACTTAGCAACCGCTTGAGATAATCTTCTTCTCAGACGAGTTTGAATTACCAACGGCCTCAGATAATTACCTTATGATACCCGAGTTTGAGGAACACGATGGACACACTACACATTCATTCATTCACATAGTTGAAGAACACAAAAGATACTCATACATTAACAATATTCAATCACACATCTCACAAAAGAACACACAAGATACACAATATTTACACAAGAACACACAAGATACACAAGTAATATTCAATCACATAGATGAACAAAGATAGATTTCATTCATTAACAATATTTACAAAACAGAAGCAACTAAAACAACAAAGAAAAACTAATTAAATCCTACTCCTACTCCTCTTCCTCCTCCTCCTCCTCCTCGTCCTCCGGCGGCGACTCTGGCATCGGTGCAATAGGAGACAGGGCCGGTTGCACTGGCTGCACCGGCTGCAACGGCGGTGCAACCCCGAGGTTGCTAGCCGTCGCCTCCACCAGCGTTTTGCGGCCCTCGGGGCCAAGAACCTGGGCCATCGTCGCGAACAGAATGTCGAGACGATCAGCCACCCCTGTGAGGGTGTAGAGGTAGTGGCCGATGGTACCCATTCCAGGATACTCTGGAAGGGTACCCAACCCCAAGGCACGCATGGCGCGAGATGTATTGTTGTACGCCTCTCGCGCCACGAGGAGGCGCTGCTGGGTGTTGATCCTTTCGGGGGAGCTGCAATATGGTTTCTTGCAAGATGGCTCCCTCGGAGGGCTTGGCGGCGGAAGGTCGCCCATAGTGGTGTTGGGTCGTCGGAGCGGAGGAAGACAAAGAAAAGAAGAGGATTCAAAGTGAGCGATGGGCTTGTGGAGAACTAACAGGTGATAGCGCGTCTTTAAGGCTGCGGGAGTGGAAGATGGAGCAGTTGGTTTACCGCGCATTGAAAGGTCATGCCTCGGGGAAAATAAAGGTCGCGCACGGTCGTCGACACGTCTTCATAGACGGTTGGTGAGGGGTCTTTATGTAGGCGTTCATCAAATTATGAACACAAATTGATTCAAAAAAATATCAATGTAGTAAATATCTTCTCAGGCGGTTGGTAAGTAACACCCGCCTGAGGTAACCATCTTCTCAAGCAGTCGGTACTTAAAATCCGTCTAAGAAAATTGGAGTTTATATATACCCCTCGGCAGCGTAGGAAAAATTTAGTTTGCCACCAAGTGTTTGCCCTCGTCACTTCCAGGTACGCCGCCGAGCTTCACCCTCGTCACTTCCAGGTACGCCCTCATCGATGAAAAAGAGTTTCTCTTCTCGCCCGCAGCTACCTCGCCTCGCCTCACCTCACCATCCAAATCCAAGTGCCACACTTTGCGATTCTTTATACTAGAAAAAGGCTGGAGGATTTGCTTTTTGTCACTTGCTTGATCAGTTATAGGTCCGGAGCTAGGCGCCGCCTAGTAAACCTTAAGAACGTGGTCGCCACTTTGAACGAAGCTAGCCTATTTAGAATAAGAAGATAAAATTGTCATTGCTGGTGAGCAACTTTAACATGCTTGTCACCCTTGCAATGTATAGGAACCTTTTGGTCAGTCGCCTTAAACCCTAGAATTCCTTATCAAATCGTAGAATGCTTCCATCTTTTTCTTCATGCAACACTTCATGTAGAGTTAATATGCCATTTATTAGATTTTTGTCTTATTAGTTCTAGTATGGAAAGCCCTAAGAAGACTGGTCCTGGTAGTAACAATAAAGAAGACAATATGAAGTTTACTGACTCCAGCAGTTCAGGCTCCTATCACAGTCCATCGGATCCTTTTCCGAATATAAAAATTAAAAAGACTTCAGTGGATCTAGACCCGTAATATGATCCTGTCGACGAGGTATGGATCACAAATCTTAACTTCATCAGTTCAAGTTAATGTTGGTTGTCAAGTATACGAAGTCTTATAATTTTTTTCTACCTAGGTTAATCGCGAAGACAATGAGGTGACATCGGCTCCTAAACTGCAGAAGGTTCTCCAATGGATGAATCCTTAGCTTCACTCAAGTGGAAACAAGGGCAACGAGGTCCCAATAAGGGTCCATTGGACCGCATCATGTACATAACAAGGGTCGGTCCAGGTGGGCTTCCCCAAGAACCACTGGATTCAGTTACCAAGTACCGTAATGCTTGCGGTTTTCTTTAGGGAGGTTGTGCTGATAACAACCGAGAATTGGAGGAAATTACCCGAGCAGACCAAGAATGAGTTGTGGGAAAGGATAAAGAAACAATTCAAGTTCCCAAAAGGCACAGAAGAAGTTGTAAAGAAAGCAACATTGGTCTCTTGCGGCAAGAAGTTTTGATGCTGGAAGAGTGAAATGAATGCTTATGTTAAGGCCAATAAGGTCCCTAGCCCGAGGAAGATGGGAAAAATCACACAAGCTCAATGGCAAGAGTTTGTTCGTCAAAAGAGCACACCTGATGCTAAAGCTCTAAGTGCAACTAGGTCAGAGCTTGCAAAAAAAGAACAAATACCATCATCGCTTTGGGTCTGCCGGATATACCCCCAAAGTCCAGAAATGAAATAAGATATTAGACGAAATTACCAGTAAGGGCAATCCTCACCCATTAGAATGGTGCGATGAGCGAACTCAATGCTGGGTCTTTGCTCGGTCAGGTTTGACCAGCGAGGGCAAACTTGAAAAGCCCGACTCTTTGAATGAAGTAGAGGATAAAATGAAAGAAGTAATTGAAAAGCAACAGAAGGGTCTCTTCAAGGCGAAGAGGGAGAATGACCAACTTACCGCTATCTTAGGAAACCCTGAACACAGCGGACGGGTTCGAGCGGTCTCTTCTCAAATGTCTTTGCTAGATGGTTTCCCTAAAGATAAAGACACATATAGAAGACGTGAGAAGTTTGAGAAAACACTTGATGAAACGATTGCTCAAACGGTAAAAGCAAATATGCAAGAAATAATGGAACAACTTAGACAATCGGGATAATTAGTGGCACCGAGTACAGTGATGGTTCTGGTGCAAAAGGAGCAATTAGTATCTCCAACTGCCTACCCTAGCAGCGTTGGTTCCGTGCCAGGCTCAAGGTCAAGCCATAAGTTCCCTGTCGATGATATTGCTAATGACAAATCTTGTCGTCTTCTTGTCCCGATAGGCAGAGCAGGGAACAAAACCAAACAGGTTGCCACTGCTATGGCAAAGCCTGATCGTGACTTCAACGGGAATCCACTTCCGTTGTATTATGCTGTGGTGCAAGTTCTTCATATCATTGATAATGATTATGAAGATTATGAAATAGACCACGTCACACCTGAGGGGATCGTGACTCTGGGGCAGGTTGTCAACCAATTAATCCTTTGGCACCGACGCGATATCGTGTTGGACGATGAGCCAATTTCTAGCCCCGTCGCATCTCCAAATACTGGAACCCCGTCTTATAAGGTGAAAGTGCATGAAGATCCACTCCCAGTCCAGGATGATCCACTCCCCCTATGTCTCAGCAAGGATGATATCCAAGAGCAAAAGGTTGGACAATAGCTTCAAGTAGTACTAGAGCAAGTTTTTGCTAGTAAAGAGCAACCAGTTGAGCAACGGCTTGAAGTATTACTAGAGCCAACTGCTAGGAGTAAAGAGCAATCAGTTGAACAACAGGTTCAACAACAATCCAGTGTCCAACTTCCGACGACTACTCCTCGATCATTAGTGCCTATCAAAGTTACCTCATACGAAAATAAGAAACCATCATTAGAAGTGTCAAAATATTTGGAAACTATGAAGGAAAATATTATAAAATCGAGTGCATCTCGTTCTTCTCATGACCCATCATTAGGAGATATCGAGGAGTGGGAAGAAGAAGGTGTCATGTATAATCGACGGATGGCTTTAGTTAAACCAGGAGTTCCAATATACAAGCTTGAGGATGTTCCTGCTGAATTTGAGAATGGGAAGCCGTTCATGACATCTGTACAACTTAGCAAACAACCCATCCAGCTCAGAAGAATGCATGAGTGGTACATCCTTGCAAGCACAAAATATGGTCTTAATTGCCTCACATTTCGTATTCCAAAAGAAGCATTCTGGAGCACTAGAGTGGATAGACGAGTCATTTTATTTGAAGAGATGCGTGCCCTTTTCCTTGGGGGATGCTCGAAATCAACCTGCTGCTCTTCCGGTGCCTGTATGTGCTCTAATATTTTGTATTTTCTTTTCTTACTACACGCATACACATTTCATGAGATTATAAAGATTCTGGACTTCTTCAATAGGATGCAATACATGGATAATGAAAAGTTGGAGCGCAAGACAGGTATCCTTGACCCTACTAGGATTACAAAGGAGCTATTCGATGTCCAGGCGGATCGAGACTCAGCAAAGTTCAAACACATGAAAAAAAAAGATTTTGAAAAAGCAATCGCAAAACTTAAGAAGGATGAAAGGACAGAAGTTGCAGCTTACATAGGACATGCGATGTTTAAGTTTTTCAGAGACAGCAAGGACCTCATAAAGACTCCGTACCACTTCGAGTAAGTTTGACACATGACATTGAAATAGGAATTATTGGTAAGTGTTTTTATGTTTGCAGTAATCACTACATAATGATCTTCATCAAGCCAACGCAGGGAATGGCAACAGTCTTGGACTCGGCCGATTTCTCACTAGATCGCTACAAAGATTTCCTCTCCATTTTGAAATTGTACGTTTATTCAATAATTTTAATTTACTCACATTTAGAATGTGTTGACAAGTTTTATATGACATTTCTTGTATTACAACGCTTGCCGGTTTTACGCGGAACGGCTTGGCGGTGAGAGACCTTCCAATACGAATGCATAGAACATTAAAATGTATTATGCTTGTCTGAAACAGCCTACTGGGAGTGTCTTATGCGGGTATTATGTATGCGAGCATCTTCGGACCGCCGCCGTATATAGAGTGAATTGTGAGGATGTAAGTTATCCTTAATGTCGATACCTTATTTTCTTACTTTTGTGTTTCATTTTCATTGTAACTAGCATAGTTTAATACTTATATTCTCTGCTATTCAATATTACCAGAAACATTATTTTCGTATTTTGATTCCAACTTCAAAATTCAATTGCTCATAGTACAACTGCTCCAAAAATACCAAATAAATTCTTGTATACTCTCACTTTGATCTATACTTTGAGATTGTTCAAACCAATACATTCTAAACCTTGTTATGTGTTATATTGTAGCACACGAAGAATCTGAACAAAGAATGGCCGGTTTGTAGAAGTATTCCTAGTGGAGGAGCCGATAGGATTGCTGTTGAACTCTGTCAATTCATTCGTCACGAAATTTTGCACAAAAGAGGGGAGTTCTTTGATGAGGATGGTGCAGCAGCTGATGTGCCAGAACTTTGCGACTATGCCAATAGTAACAGTTTTTAGTGAAAACTTGTAAACTTTGAGATGAATTGTATCTGTAACTTGTACATATGTATATTGTTTTAGTGAAATTGACTTCTGTGATGATAATATTGTTGACTTTTGTTCTGTGATGATATTATTGATTTTTGTTCTATGATTATATTGAATTGACATGGAAATTAGAAATAACAGCAGTAGTACTGCATAGGTTATACCTTGTCACAGGCGGTTATTAACCAACGGCTAGGCATGTCTGTGAAAAACAATTATCACATACGGCCAGATACAAGTAAAGAACCATCTGTGATAACCTAATTATCTCAGGCGGTTACTGTTATGGTAGAAACTGGCTACGGTAAAAGGTCTTCACAGGCGGCTTGATGTAGGTAAACATCCGTCTATGATAACACCATTATCGCAGGCGGTTAGTTATGCTACAAGACCCGCCTCTGATATACTTGGCACACTTGGCCTTTCCAGTGCGCCAAGTAACTAACGCGCCTCATGAGGTCTGCGGAGAAGTTAAGAAGCCGTGGTGCAGGGACGCGTGCGCGATGTTCCACATGGATACAAGAGAGATGGAAGGATCTCTGAAGATCATCTTCCACAGTGGTTTAATTGTGTCGCACGGGGTCTACAAATAGTTCAATGCGCGGGAAACGTACCGCTCCCTCGTCTACTCCGCACAGACCATATATAAGGCGCGTCATTGGTTATGTACAAGCACAGAACTTTTGCACTCCTTTCTTCTTCTTCCATCGTTCCACCTCCTAGCCCGGCGCTGACGAACCACCACAGCCATGGCCAACCTTCCGCCTCCTAGCCCGCCGAGGCAGCCACCCTGCAAGCGGATATGCTGCAGCTCCCCCGAGAGGGTGAACGACGACCAGCACCTCATTATGGCGTGAGAGGCGTACAACAGTATTTCTTGATCCTTGGACGCCTTGGGTCTTGGTACCCTTTCCGAGTTTCCGGGAATGGATACCACCGGTCGCTACCTCTACGCCCTCACGGGTGTGGCCGATCGCCTGGACATCTTTTCCGGGACGATGGCCCAGGAGCTCGATGCCGAGGGCCATAGTGCCCTGGTGGCGGCGACGGAGAGGAACTTTTGTCGCGGCGGGGTTCCACCGCCGGTGCAGCCGGAGCAATCGACTCAGCCAGAGCAGCCGGCCCACTCTCTTGCTGCATCATCGCCGGAGGAGCAGGAGGAGGAGGAGGAGGAGGAGGAGGAGGACGACGACGACGACGATGATGATGGCGACAACGATGGCGACCACCACCACCACCACGACGATGACGACGACGACGAGGAGGAGGAGGACCGCTTGTCGTGGTTTGAGAAGTTGGGGGAGAGGGCGGAGGAGGCGAGGCTGGCAGAGTAGTTTTAGGAGTTCTTGTACATATTTTTTTGTAGTTTTAGGAGTTCTTGTACATGTTTAGCTTCAATTATGTTCTTGTAAATATTTCTAGTGTTTTGTAATATATATTTGTTCATTCGTGTCAATGAATACTGGTGTGTTAGAATTTCTGGATTTCAATCAAGTGAATGTGCTCTAAGTTTAGTGATGTGTTAATTTGTCACAAGTGAACCGAGCAAATTGGACAAAAACAAAAGATCTTAGGGTTTGAAGCTCGTCTCGATTTGTAATTGCAAAGCTAAAGGAGACAAACAATGACTTTAAGCGCGTCTCGCATCACTTTGTGATTGATGGACATCCGATCTATCGCCCATCGTTGTCTCCTATTTGGGTTTCTTACATAGTGTAATTGGTTGATCATGTTTGCGGTCCGTGCATGTTAGACATAGCTAGAATTAAAACACCTCGGTCATTTTTAACAACACTAACATGCATGCATATATATATACCTCAATCAGTACATGACAATCTTTCAACAAAAAGAGAAAACACACGTATAACATCATGAAACATGATCGTGGACCGAGGTCGCACATGCATGTTTAACATAGAACAGAAATAGTATTAGACAACAGACAGAGAAAAAAAAAGAACATATGGAACAGGTGCGAAGGATTAGTCCCACCATGGAAAGTTGAGGTCGGTGCACCGAGAGGACGCAAACCGCGGTTTTGAGGAAACCGGGGCCACCGACCGGTTCATAATTAAGCGCGGTTTCATATAGCGTCCGATCATCTCGACACGCCCGCTTAGACGACGAACCGCTATAAATGCTCACCCTCCTCTTGCTTCTCCGCCGCACCACTCCTTAGATCCTAGCCTCTAAACATCTCCCCCAGCCACCGTCGACCACCTCTTGCTCTTTCTCTGCACCTCCGCCGCCACCCAAATGGGTAGCCCCGCGCCGAAGCGCTCTAGGCCATCGACGTCCTCCGAACCTCCTTCTCCGTTTCCATCAACGCCGGCAATGCCGATGGAACTGATGGCGGCGCCCGCATCTCCGCCAGCGGCGCCTGCACTTCCTCAACCCGGTTGGGTTGAGCAGACTCTCAGACTCCTCACCGACCGCATCGACGTACTCGATCAGCGCCTTAAGGTGGCCACCGACGCCATGTCTACCGCCGCTCATAGCGCACTAGCGCTCAACGCAGTGGCGTGGAAGGTCTTTTCCGACACAGATCGCTCGTGTCGCCGTCTGGGTCTTGGGACCCTTCCCCTCCACACGAGCATGGACATCATGGGCCACTACTGCTACGGGTTGATGACTGTGGCCGGTCGTCTCAACGCCCTCCACGAGACGATCGTGGAGGTTGCTGGGGTAGAGGGCCTCCTGAAGATTAAGCACTGCGTCGCTGGGAAGCTTCAGACTGTGACGGAGGTTGAGGAGTATGAGGCAGCTTGGGCAGCGGCGGCAGCGGAGGAGGCGGAGTAGGAGGTGTCTCTTGAGGCGGAGGTGGATGCGGCTATGGAGGCGGCGGCAGCAGCAGCGGAGAAGGAGCAGGAGGAGGTGGCAGCGGAGGCGGAGGCAGAGGCGGCAGCGGCAGCGGCAGCGGTGGAGGAGGAGGAGGTGGAGGCGGCACAGGCGGCGGAGGCGGAGGAGGCGGCAGCGGCAGAGGAGGAGGATGTGGTTTTCTCCCAGTAGAGTACTATTAGGAGTAGTTTATCTATTTCGTGATCTCTGAGTAGAGTAGTATTAGGTGTAGTTTATCTTGTTCTTGCTGTCTACTACGTGTTTTCCTATTACTTGTTTGTTAATGAAATATGTCTTTATGTTCATAAACAATGTGTTCTATATATGCAGTATCAAAAAACTTCTTTTATCAAAAACATCTCCTATATGTTTGTAACTTCGGACCGTCTATATTTCTTGTGGCTGAATGAATGAAATCCGGTAAACATTATCCTTACAAGTAATAGAACTAACAACAGACATGATGCATAATTAACTTGATTAGGAAATTACGTCATCTAAATTGCTAACTAGTCCATCGCCTGATGCAACAGGTGCATGAAAAGTACTTTATCCGTTGTAAATAATATCCGATGACATTGTTGATATATATATCGTATGTACCTGTGATACTCTTATCACAGGCGGCTTTGGATCGACAGCCTGAAGATTAGACATCATAGGGGAAAATGTTTTTTTTGTAGTAATAGTATATACTCTGTATATGTTATCATTTCATTGCGACGAATGTTATATATAAAATGCTGATTGTTTACCTTTTACTAGACCATGGATTTGCCGTCCTCCTTTCGTGGACTTGGGTGTTCTGTATTTGCATATCGTTTGCATTAGCAAAATGATACATTTGGCGATCATGTTTTTGTTCGTATTTTTTTTTGAATGTCCCACTACCACATGACTGCTTTTACATCTCTATGAAAACAAAGATGAACGGCAGGTAGGGGTCCCTCGAAAAAATTTTCATTCTTCTTGGCGCGCACAATTGAGATTTTCACAATTGAAACTTCACTCCGTGCGCCCAAAATTCCAGTTCCGCCGATTTGTAGCTATCCACGACGAATATAAATGTGCGTTTCCCTTTAATCCCGCAGTGGCTTCCGTTCCCGACACACATGTTCTCCTCTTAGTGCTATGTTCCAAACTTGCATTCCTAAGAAATTCCCGTGTGAGTGGTGGTGGTGACTGTGGGTACAACGTCGAGCGACCAAGTTTGACGGGCTCTACCGAACCTCTTCATCGCCGACCCCGCCCTGCGACATCCCGGACTCCAGTTTTGTGCTACATAAGTTCTACATGATCCATGCCGTCTTTTTATAGAGCTACTCCCTCCTTATCGCTTTAGTTGTCGTCCCAACAGCTGCAGCCAGTTCATTCCTAGTTGTCGTCCCAACACCTTATATGCTCTTATGTTTCATGAATTTCTAGTATAAAATCTGATTAATGGTGCAATCGTGCAATCAACTATCCTCAATCGTTAGATCTGCATCCTACGGTCGATTCATCTTTTTATTTTCCCCAAGCATCTGATTGCATTCTACTTGTTTCCATATATAAAATACACTACACCTCTAGCCCGAAATAAATGTTGCTCCGACAGTTTATGGTAGTGTATTTCTAGTACAATTCCATGTCAAGAAAGATAACTATTAAAAACCGCATGTACTATGTAATTTCTTGATTTAAATGTAAATGACGCCAGGGTTATCTTATCAACCACTCCCAATGTTGTATTCTCATTCCTTTGTTCCAAACTTGTATTCCTAAGATTTTCAGTTCCCACGGTTTATACACGTTTTTCTTTCTCGGATTGTACGGTTTTTTTACTACTCCTTCATTTCTAATTCCTCCGTTCAAAACAAACATTTTCAGTTCATAGCAACCACACTGCCCGATCTAAAATACACATCCTCATGTAATCTGACATTATCACTGTTACTTACTATATATACTCTTTACTTTAGGAACAAGACACCAAACCGTCATGTCGTCTACAAGTAATCGTGATGGGCAACAAGCACCTGGTATAACCATAAATGTGTTTACTATCAAAATACACATATTTATAACACGTTAATTCCTTTGCATCGTATGCAGAGAATATTGCAGCACCTGATGCTCAGGAACCACGAGATTCATCATCCCATGCTGGTACTACGAGTATAAATATGTATCGGGCTCTACTAAATATTTTAGCATTGCAATTGTAGTTTCCTAGTACCAGTTAATAGTTAATCAGTATATGTGATGGCATGATTTATTGATGCCTACACACGCACGATGGGCTCTCTCGCCGCCGGCCACTTCGGCACCGGCGACCACACCCTGCTGCTTCTCACTTCAGTGTCCTCCCCGACGCGTCTCCCTCCACCATCGCCACGTCCCATCCTTCGCGTGTCATGATGACCCCGCTGCCCGCAAACCCCTGTTGCCGCTGGTCACTCCGGCACCAGCTGGCGCCCACGCCCTGCTGGTGAGTATATGTGATGGCGTGATGTATTGATGCCTACACACGCACGCTGGGCTCTCTCGCCGCCGCCACTCCGGCACCGGCGACCACGCCCTGCTGCTGCTCACTTCAGTGTCCTCAGAAACGCTTCTCCCTCAACCATCGCCACGTCCCATCCTTCGCGTGTCATGATGACCCCACCGCTCGCAAACCCATGTTGCCACCGGTCACTTCGACACCGGCCGGCGCCCACGCCCTGCTGGTGGTCACTTCACCGTCCTCCCCGACGCGTCTCCCTCCATCTCCACGTCCCATCGTTCGCGTGCCATGATGTCCTCGCCGCCCGCAAACCTATGGCCATTACGGCGTACCTACTCCTACATGCTATGCCCCATATGACATGGCTTACCCTGGAAAAAATAGTCCAATATCATTAACCCCTGTCCACTAAAAATGTTAGTATCATATAGTTTAGAGATGCATGTACATGAGGGTTCATTGCTGCTTATATGATCTCAATTCCGTTTTTTACACTGCCAAATGCGTTGCTGATGTCTAGTAATTAAAACAAGATTATATTCATGTATCTGTTCTAGTAGCACTTTAGGGCGAGATGCTAACATGCAGAGCAAAATATCAGTATGCAATACACCTAAATTTAATTCTTAGATCCGCCACACTGTCCTCCTAGCCTCGATACTTGCTCTGGGGTGATATCAATGGATGCAGATCACCTGACTTATACGTTTTTACTGCACGGGATGCAGTAAAGATCCAACAGAATCACACCGTTGGATCTTTACTGCATCGCCTGTAGTAAAAATGTAAGTCACTTGAGATCACCGATGTGATCTGGACGTCGATCCTCTGACCTAAATGTGGTCACTGCACTGCCAGACCAAACCCTAGCTTTTTAAACGTCGCAAGAATCCCGCCTCATCTGTCTTGCATCCTCTACCTGCTAATACCGCTGACTTCCATGACTCGCCCTGCCACCAATTCGCCTCGAGACGCGCTCCTACTGATGTCGGTCAGACCGAACCGGCAGTACTGCAGAGGATGAGCACCCGATGAACCCTCTCTTTCTCTAGCATCACCAGCTACTGTCTTGCCTGCTTCACAGCTGGACTGAAAATCCCCTGCAGTAGGGCTGTCAATGAAGCTCGAGGCTCGTGAGCTACTCGAGTTCGACTCGTTAAAAGCTCGATTCGAGCTCGGCTCGACAAATAAACGAGCCAAACTCGAGCTTCATCTCGAGCTCGCGAGCTTGACGAGCTCGAGCTCGTTAAGCTCGATAAGGCTCGTTTAGATAAATTATGTTTTATAAATATTATTTATTAATATTTTTCTATTAATTATTATTCATTTTTACTATTTAAACGAGCTTCTCGAGCTCGAACTCGAGCTTTTACGAGCTTCAACCGAGCCTAACTATTTAAACGAGCCTTATCGAGCCGAGCTCGAGCTTGACTGCAAGATTGACCGGATTTCAGGCTCGGCTCGAGCTCGGCTTGAATTCTTAACGAGCTCGAGCCTCGGAGGACAAGCTCGCTCGAGCTCGGCTCGTTGACAGCCCTACCCTGCAGTACTACGGGTGTTGTAGCGCCACTGACTACTGCCTGATGCCTGATTGTAGGGTATGAACAGCAACAAAGAAGTCAACAAGTCGATGCATCCCCCTATATGGAGCAAAATGATGTTGCGACGCGGTGTTCCCACGCTCGTATTTGCTGCACTCGTCATGAAGATGGTAAAACATCAGACTTCTTCTTCTTTCACACTATTTGTACATGATACTAGGCCTGGTCAGTTGCTAATTTGCTTTAAACGTTTACCGTTTAAATGACACTAAACAGAAGGAAAGAAGTTTGGAAGAGGGGTGGCTAAAGGACTTAAGGTTGCTAAATTGCGCTATCTAGCATCTGCAAATAGAACGAATGATCAGAATCGGAATCTACAAATTCAGTGGACCAATAGGTTAGGTGTTGCAGTTGGTCCTAATCAGCGACACTTTGTCGATGATGTGGTTATTACAACAAAAAAAAATGCACCCCTCGCTGGTGTAAGGAAGTGGGCAGAGGTTGGCGATACTTCGAAGAGCGATATAGTGAGAGACATTCTGGTTAGTGTTGTGAAACCCCACATAAGTATTTTTTTCTAGCGACCTCCTTCTTGTACGTTTATAACAGTGTGATATACAATGTACAGAATGCCTGAGACTTGGAGGACATAGATGATACCAGAAGAAAAATATTGAAGATTGCTGCTGAGCGCTACAAGGGGTGGCGATCAAGATTGCATGCCACCTATAAGAAGTATTCGACCGATGAGGAACGTATACAAAACAAGTCTGTTGACGTAGCAGATTCCGATTGGTTGGCGCTTATGGATTATTTTGGGTCCGAGCGATTCAAGGTCAGCTAGCTTTCTAATACCTTCATATCCTACAAAAACTATTTGATAACACCCATTCGTGAAATTAATTCTTAAAATTGCAGTCAATAAGCAGAACCAATTCACGAAATTGAAGTACTCAAAAGACAAAACACTTGCTTGGCTCGAAATCCTATGCCCAACTTACTTACGAGAAAGTATGAAAACTAAATCATGCTTTTACTTTGCACTGCAATCATTCAATGAAATTTTACTTGTATTTGATGTAGCGAGACCCAGAGACCAAAAAAGAACCCGATGACATAGAATTGTGGGAGGCAAGCCATGTGAAGAACGGTCAATGGGCAAACGAGCAAGCAGAAGCTGTACATGTGAGAAACACTTCAAATAGTCCCCATTTAAATAAATATTTGCAATGTACATGTGACTTTTATTTTTGTATATAGACCCAGGCACGAGCCCAAATCAACGACAAGGAAGCTTAGCTAGGAGTCCCAATCCCAGATGAGCAAAGAAACAACATCTTCCAGCTTACTTATATATCTGCAACAGGTTCTAGAGGATCACAGTTTCAGGGGCGTGGTTATATGGCTAAACCTAATGTTTCTGAAAGACTACATATCCAGATGTCTGACCAGCTCGATCAGCAAGTTCGATCCTTGCAAAATAGAAATGAAGACCTCAGCTCTCAGGTGCACGAGTTGGAAGGAAGAAATGATAATATGACCTCCCAGATGGATGACTTCGTCCAGGCAAATGAACAGCTCAACCAGGAAGTCCGGGCTTTACATGATCAGATGGCAGCCAATTCTGCACGGCAACGAAAGGAGCTAGCAGACATGCGCAGAATGATGGAGAGCTGGCAAAATCAACAACGACTAGTAGCAACTCCACAAAAGCCTCCTGCTCGCACCAAGTCGAAGTTGGAGGTTCAAGAAACTATTCCTAGTACTACAACTTGTCGCGGTGCTATTTTAATGGGTGCAATGTTGCAAACTGAAAAAGTGTAAATAACATCGTCTCGCAACAACGCAAGGGCCCTTGAGCGTTGCATCAATTGCTGGATGTTTGTTGTTAAGTCGATAGACGTATCGTGTGCGAATAAATTGATTCTGTTGCCACTAATTTTCAAACCTGGTGCATTAGGATTCTAGTGCCGCTAATTATAAAACGTGGCAGTAACAGATTCTTGCGACGAAAATAAACTGTTGCAATAGGAAGCTAGCTATTGCCACAAATTATAAAACGTTGCACTATAAACATTTGGCTACGACCAAAAAAGCGTTGCACTAGACTGCTATTGCCACCACCCAGAGAACGTCGCATTATGACCCTGTTGCAACAGATTTGAATATGTTGCATTACGAACCTATTGCCACATATCAGAAATCGTTGCCATACAATATTGTTGCCACGGTTTTAAAATCGTTGCAATACCGTACTATTCGCCATGAACGTGAAATCGTTGCAATAGCGTGTTATTGGCCACGGTTGTGAATCGTCGCGATACCATATTATTCGCCACGAGTGTGAAATCGTTGCGATACCGTACTATACGCCACGGAAGTGAAATCATTGCAACATTGTAGTATTCGCCACGAATGTGAAATTGTCGTGATACGATATTATTCCCCACGAGTGTGAAATTGTCGCGATACCGTACTATTCGCCGCGGATTAGAAAATGTCGCGATACCATATTATTCGCCACTAGTGTGAAATCACCGCGATACCGTACTATTCGCCACGGATGTAAAATCGTTGCAACACCATACTATTTGCCACGAATGTAAAAACGTTGCCATACGGATGTGAAATCGTTGCAACACCATACTATTCGCCGCGAATGTGAAAATGTCGCGATACCATACTATTCGCCACGAGTATGAAATCGTCGCAATACCGTACTATTCGCCGCGAGTATGAAATTGTCGCGATACCGTACTTATGGCCACAGATGTGAAATCGTTGCAAATAATGTACTATTTGTTGCAATACATTAAATGGTCGCAATACATTAAACCGTTGCAATACCATACTATTTGCCACGAACGTGGAGTCGTTGCAATACCATACTTTTTGCCACGAATGTGGCATCGTTGCAACACCGTTATTTTCGTTGCAATATGTTAAATCGTCGCAATATGTTAAACCGTTGCAATACCATACTATTTGCCACGAACGTGTAGTCATTGCAATATCATACTTTTTGCCATGAACATGGCATCATTGCAACACTGTTATTTTCGTTGCAATACGATAAATCATCGCAATACGTTAAACCGTTGCAATACCATACTATTTGCCACGACCGTGGAGTCGTTGCAATACCATACTTTTTGCCACGAATGTGGCATCATTGCAACACCGTTATTTTTGTTGCAATACGTTAAATCGTCGCAATACGTTAAACTGTTGCAATACCATACTATTTGACATGAACGTGGAGTCATTGCAATACCATACTTTTTGCCACGAATGTGACACCGTTGCAACACTGATATTTTTGTCGCAATACGTTAAATCATCGCAATAGGTTAAACCGTTGCAATACCATACTATTTGCAACGAACGTGGAGTCATCACAATACCATACTATTTGCCACGGATGTCAAGTCGTCGCAATAACCAATTGCCACCGCTGTTATCGCCAAGAGTCGGAAAAACTATCGCGACGTTCTATTTCATTGCGACAACAAACTATCGCGATGAATTTTGACCTATTGCAACGATTTTTTTCGTCGCAATAAAATGGAATCCTGGTAGTGATAGCATAAGTATTCACTATTGATCTAGCTTATGAAAATTTAGTTTAGACTATGTATATGTACAATAGAGCATAGTAGGAGTATCTCCATAACTCTCAACCTTAACTAACCTCTAGGATCCTCTTACCCCCCTTAGACTTGAAAGCTTTTGTCTGTGTCACACTGCCTCCACTATTATTTTATCCATCCTTACTAGATTCATACGTAGACCTATCTACCCTTTCCACTTGCTGATTGTTATATCTTTTCCCTGCCTTCCTTTGTGATCAAATAAATGACACCATTGGGAATACTCTTAAGGGGAAATGCTACAATGATATCTCCGTGCGCTTGCGGAATTCACTCTGAGATCCAATAGAACCATTAATAAGCATTTCTGACACATTACTTGGAGATGTTTAGTTAATGGTGCATAAGAATACCAATGAGCATTTCTGGCGCCGTTGCCGGGGATGATTTGTTAGTATATATTAGGTGCCGTCAACAACGATACCGCCAAGCACTCTGGCATTATCACCAATGGCATGTGCATAGCCAACAGCTCGAGGAAGGCGATCTGGTGCTACAAAGAATACAAACTCGAGAAGGGTTAAACAAACTTTCCCCCAGCTGGGAAGGACCCTTTCAAGTGATCAAAGTATCTCATCCCGGATGCGTTCGCTTGGCAACCGAGGATGGGACACCGCTCCCTAATCCTTGGAACATTGAGCACTTCCGTAAGTTTTACGCTTAATATCACAGAGGTGAGTCTGTAATTACATATGTTGTATGTTATAGCGTCATTGTATAGAGTCGGGTAGCTCCTCCGAGAGGACAGCCGGACCTTTCCAGGAAGGTCCGCAAAGTTTGAGCAACACTTGACATAGTTTCAGAACTAAAAGTGTGGCTAGCTACCATGGGTCGAACAAGAAATGTAACACACTTAGCTTGGTTCCGTACCCTAAGAGTGTACTTGTCTCCCCTGTACCCCGAACCTATAATGAAAGACATCAATATGTGAAAACAGACTCCACGTGCATTTATTTTGTACAGGCTCATTCTTTTTTATTTGTCTCTTTCTTGTCTAAAACAAAGTTGTGCAATTCTTAAGAAAATTTAGCTCGGACACTTCATATATAATTCAAGTTGCATTGTTATTTCTTTCGGGTCCTAACATTGTTTAATGGCCTACTCGCCTGAACACCAAGCCAATCTAGGTCCGGAGTGTGCTATCGGCTTAGCCTGGTCCTGCACCCTAAGTACGCCACTCTACCTACACCCCGGCAGGCCTAAGTAGGGTGAGTCCAGAAAAAGATTGGACCTGGGGAAAATAAACAAACGCGCTTGATTGTATATGGAATTGTTGTCGATCTAAAATTTCATATGGGAATAGTAAGTCACAAATGAGTTATAGATAAGAAATGGATTTTACTGTTTTTCTTGACTTCAGTGTGCAGGAAAAATGAAAATCCCATGATGATGGTGGACATCCCCCAAGGGGGCCTGCAGTTGATGTTTTAAACATAGATAGTGTGCATCACAAGAGCTATCAAGATCCAAAAAATCCAGGGGGCCAGCCGTCAACATGAAGAAATAAAAGGAGTTATAGAAAAGATGGTAGAAGGACACCCCAATGGGGTCTGCTGTCGATGCTCTACGTGTTGATGGTGGTTGATGCCGGAGCTACTAAGCTCCGACAACCCCAGAGGGTCGGCCGTCAACGTTCTACGTGTTGATGCTGGTTGCTACAAGAGCTACTAAGCTCCGACAACCCCAGGGGGCCCCTACTGTCGATGCAACAAAACTTCGAACCTATAATCTACAAGTTCGAAGCACTCAAGTCTTCAACAAAATGATACATCCTTTTGGTACATGTTCACAATCAAATTGTGTACATCTACCAGGGGGGCGAGTAAGACAAAGGTTGAAGGCAAAAAATGAAATTCATAATTTTTTTTGGATTTCAGTCATCTGAAGACAAGAGATTACAGAATTGGAGAAAAGAAGAGAAGATACAAGTGGGAGCTAAAAGGAGAAAGTCCTAAGTTCTATGGAAGAACAAGGCGACCTTCTGGGCAACCTCCAACACGCTGGTATTGGCGGCATCTCCCTCTCCGTTGATGGGACCTTCAAGCACCGGGTTTAATGGGAAATGAGGAACCCGGCTTGTGTAGCACATCAGCATGTATTCTGCGATGTTCTGCGCAAGGGATATTCCTTCAGTTTCCAACTGATCCACGATGACATTGCCCAATGCACCGAGTTTGTCGCCAACTGAGCTCAGCGCCCCGAACGCATGGTCTGGCTCTGGCTCCGGATTGCTCGGACGCACGGGGCTAAAGCCCAGCGGCGCCAGCGCGACATCGGCTTTGCCCACGAAGTCCCATACTTGTTGAGACTCTATAGCCCTTGAGCCTCAAATCTCCTCCAAGGACCTCTTAGCTGCCGCAAGCTCCGAACCCTCTGGGGCAAGACGCTCGACCTCCTTGGCATGCTGCTAAATACCCTCAGCAACATGCTTTTCAAGGTTGGCAAGCTCCTTCTCCCGGACGTGGATCTTGTTCCATCGGTCAACCAGGTCTTTCTCCCGGCCTCACACCTTCTTCTCCCCGGCAGCAACTTCAACCACCCTTTTGGTAAGGTCCTGTCCCCGCTGCCAAGCCTTCTCCTCCTCGCTCTTGCGGAGCTCCTCCAGCTTCTTTGTGCGCTCTGCAACGCTCTTGTCACTAAGAGCCAACCTTTGGGTGAGCTCCTCCTCCTCCTTCACGATGTCATCCCTCAGCTCTAGGATTTTTTTCTCTTCCTCTTCGAGCTTTTTCTCTCGCTCGTCGAGACCCTCCCAGCGCTTGACAAGACCTTCATGGATGGTATTGAGGTTCTCCTGGCGACCATTCACCGCCTCATTAGGAGCCAGGGCTTGTTCTTATATAGCCTGGGATTGATTGTCAAGGGATCACACCATGCTTTCCCTCTCATCCAGCAGCTGGCCCTAGTACTCCATCCTGGCCTTCTCCCTCTTGACCCGCTCCTTGTCGTCTGCCAACCTTGTTTGCGCTAGCTTGGTCTTGAGTTGGAGTCGGTTGCGCCACCTCCTAAGAGCTTGGTGCTCCTCCTCTAGGGCCTTGCTGTCGTGATAAAATGCAAGATGGACCTGACAAAGGCTGGAGCAGGCATATCCGATGGATAACGACAGGAGGATTGGCTCCGGACCCACCGGGGTCCTCTCCGCTGACTACAGCGGGTCCTCCAGAACAAAAATTGGGCCCCACTCTACAAGAGCGGACCCCTGAGCTTCTGCGGCACTAGGGCCGCCCTCCGAGAGTGCCTTGGTCGTCGTCGAGGTAGGTCTTGCCACAGGAGTTTCTACCTCCGGAGTCAGCTCCGAAGGTCCCGCCGCCAGGTCATCATCAACTGGCCGCTCAGGCAAGGGACCGGGCGCTTCGTCTTGGCACCCTAGCTCAGGAACGGGTACCTCCAGAACTACCACCTCCGGGGCAGGTAGTGAAGACTCAGCCGGAGCTGAGGCCATCTCCGGCCCCAACGCTGGTGCTTCCTCCATTGCCGGTTCAGGTACTGGCGCTTCAACCTCCATGGCGCCTGCCGGTTCAGGCACCTGCACTTCGACCTCCACCGGTTCGGGTGCCAGCACCTCCACGTCAACCGGCTCAGGCACCGGAACTTCATCAACAGCCGGCTCCGCAGCCGAGGCTTCAGTAACATTTGGCTCGAAGGCCAAAACTGCAGCTACCTCTAGCTCTGAAGCCAAAGCGATCGTCATCACAACATCCAATACCAGAGCTTCAGCCTCCAGAGCTGTTGCCGCTGGTACATCTTCATTCCTGTGGTCCGGCGCAACCACGGGAGCTTCGGGAGATGAGTCAAGGTCCAGAACCACGACAGCTGGCGCCGGAGCTACCATGACCTCAGCCACCACCTGGGGCGGTATTGGAATTGGAGCCGGAGCCTCCGCCTGCACAGCATCAGCTGCTATCACAGGCACTGGAGCTTCAGCCCCTTTTTCGGATACCCTGTGGATGAAGGACAAAGAATTCAAAATATGATTACAACAAAAATAACAAACTGTGGTAAAAAAGCAAATTTACCTTGGGAGGCTTCTGCTCCAGCTAGCGTGGAACCTCTTCGCCGGACGCTCAAAGCCCGACCCAGTCACAACTAGTGTAGTAACTTTGAAAGGCTCTTCAGGGCTTGCTGCCGCTTTCAGCGACGTCTTGGTTGGGGCCTCCTTTGACTAGGAAGGACCCTCGGACCTAGAGCCCTTAGCTGGCCCCGGCGCCAGAGTCACCTGGTCAGAGCTGATGTTTTGGAGAGACGCCGATGCTGGAGTTGGTGTCACCGTCGAAGACCTCCCCCGCCAGGGAGAAGGAGTTGTTGTGGATGGAGCAGGTCTGATGGGCCTCCCTTCAGAGTGCTTCAACTTCCTCTTTCGGCTGGAGGGCTCAGCCAACTCTTTGCCCTTGCCTATGAATTCAGCAATTTGTCCTGGGACGGAAGTGGGACCACCCTCGAAAGCTCCGGGGATCACCAATCTGGTGGTCGGACGCCTCTCTACCTCACCGAGGTCATCAAGCACCGGCATGCTCCTCCGAGGCTCCCTGTTGAACTCTGCCTCCATGTTCAGAGGAAGGAAAGCCGCCGTCGGAGTTAAGTCATCGCCTTCGACGTCAATGCCATGCTGGAACTTCTTGAGATGAAGCTCCAAAGCAGCGACATCCAAATTGGACCTCAGACCGGTTTCAATCCGGTCATCATCCATAACACTGTTGAGGGCCCAGGTGAGCTTCTCCCTCTTCTTGAGTAGAGACCACCTGTTGACCAGGAAGTCACAGAAGACCATCTAGGGGGTCACCCCTCCTTCCACACATTCGCGGATCCTGGTCAAGGCAGGGTTGAAGGCTTCTGACAGGACCGGAACCACACTCCATGTGTCAGTGTCAACATTGGAAAGACCTTCAGGCAGCTTCAACTTCTCGTGCTCCTCTGCTGTGACGATAATCCAATCCTTCTTCCTGTCGTCCCACTTGCCGAAAGGAAACGACCTCAAGTACTTGTAGGGGCATCTCTTGCACTTCACAAAATAGTAGAAGCCAAGATACTCGGAACTCTTGATGGTGGTATGCATGGTGAAGAAGGTACGGAAAAGCTCGACGCAGGGGGGAATACCCACCCACATCTCGCAGAAGTAGACAAATGTTGACACAAGAAGAATAGAATGGGGGACAAGGTGATACAACTGCAGACCATATAAGTCTAACAGCATCAAGAGGAAAGTTGAGAAAGGTGGGATCAACCCCACCATGGCGTATGCAAAGAAGTACACAATGTCACCGCCATGCTTCTTCTTGAACGGGAGCTCATCGGCGCAGACCAGATGGTTGAAGGAGTCACTGGACCACCCCATGTATGTCTGGACCTTCATCAGATCGTCATCACTCGTGAGGCGGCTCTTACGGAGTCCCAACTGATGAGATCATGCACATTATTATTGCACCTACAAACATGACACGATATTTATTTGTTTGGGATCCTGGCTCAAGTGAATGTGCACTCTTATTTGATGGACAAGATCAAGATGGCACACTATGTCGTCCACCGACTTGTCCTCCTCCATTCATGCATACAAGAAGATTTGATGGTGTTGCACATTTGGACCAACACATGAGAGGAGACGAACTTGAGTCGAGGACGACTCCAATTGAAGGAGGAGAGGATGATGAGGACATCACTTATATGGATACAAACAACACTCTACTGAATATACAAGATGCAATCAATAGAGTTCATACACAACAATTAATTTCAGAGGTGAACTCGTTCTTATATATTTCCTTATATGTTTTTGAGCATAGATTGCTACTTAATGATTTATTTGTGATTAGGATCCATGAAGAGGTTCAAGGAGTACTTGGAGGGAGTATTAGGGACGTGGAAGACCAGAGAATTCGTTCAAAGAAGATGGAAACCGAACCAAACTCCAAATCGTATCCAACTCGGAGTCCAGGAGCAGTACAAACTAAAACGGACGCCCAGGACGCATACGAACTCCGTTTTGGACGTTCTACATATACACGGATAGGGGAGAGGATAAACTTTCCAATGGCACCGGTCCCATGTCAAAATTCCTTCGGAGTCGACGGGAATCGTCGAAACAAAATCAAGTACAGAATCTGTCAGGGTGCTGCGCCACCGTATTGGGCCATTGGGCCTTGTATCAAGTCTAAGTCCATTATTTTCGTGTCTTAGGGTTAGGTCACGACCCTAACACCCCCTTGGACGTCCTCCCACCTATATATACTCCATGGTAGCCGCCATAGACAATTGGGTTTTGCATAGATTAATAATATCGCTGTTCTACAGTTTGTGAAACCCCAACTTCACGATTTCAGATCGTGTCTTCTACGTTCTTGCTTGTGTTCTCGGTTGCACTTGCAGGGATTAGCCTTCTTGGCGAGGTCAATCGTGTAAAGCACGGTTGATAACCAACGGAGCGGTGGTGTAGTGATTGCGGGGGTTTTTCGCGTTCTACTCGAGAGCCTCGGATCATCAACGTCGAGATCTCCATCAATCGACTTACCAATTACCTTTCGGAAGATCGGGACATCGATATCTATATTTTCTGGGAAAATGATGAATACGAAAGTTATATAGAACTTCTTAAGCTTTCCAGAAAGTATAAGAACACGAAAATCCGAGTTCGTATGAGCGAGATATGATGAAAATACTGAACTGGACAGAGATGAATCTAATCTGGACGTGATGACGTGATTCAAAAGGATGAATCAACACAATACAAAACTCAAACTAAGACTAAAAACACTTTCTAAACCAGCAATATGACTCAACAACGGACACAAACTCAACAAAACCAAACTGAAAACGAAAGTTGCAAAGGCTCAATGGTGGTTTGGACAAAGTAATGAATAGATCTACTAAACTGCAAGTTTTTTGTGGCTTTTTTGTGGACTCTAGGTATGAAAAACAAAACTAATGTAATGGATAGATGAATTACCTAACGGGAAACCTGGAAATCTGATACCAATTGATAGAAAAAAAAAGATGATGAGTCCCGATCTTCCGAAAGGTAATTGGTAAGTCGATTGATGGAGATCTCGACGTTGATCATCCGAGGCTCTCGAGTAGAACACGAAAAACCCCCGCAATCACTACACCACCGCTCCGTTGGTTATCAACCGTGCTTCACACGATTGACCTCGCCAAGAAGGCTAATCCCTGCAAGTGCAACCGATAACACAAGCAAGAACGTAGAAGACACGATCTGAAATCGTGAAGTTGGGGTTTCACAAACTGTAGAACAGCGATATTATTAATCTATGCAAAACCCAATTGTCTATGGCGGCTACCATGGAGTATATATAGGTGGGAGGACGTCCAAGGGGGTGTTAGGGTCGTGACCTAACCCTAAGACACGAAAATAATGGACTTAGACTTGATACAAGGCCCAATGGCCCAATACGGTGGCGCAACAACCTGACAGATTCTGTACTTGATTTTGATTCGACGATTCCCTTTGACTCCGAAGGAATTTTGACATGGGACCGGCTCCATTGGAAAGTTTATCCTCTCCCCTTTCCGTACATATGTAGAACGTCCAAAACGTAGTTCGTATAAGTCCTGGGCGTCCATTTTAGTGCGTACTGCTCCTGGACTCCGAGTTGGATACGATTTGGAGTTTGGTTCGGTTTCCATCTTCTTTGAACGAATTCTCTGGTCTTCCACGTCCCTAATACTCCCTCCAAGTACTACTTGAACCTCTTCATGGATCCTAATCACAAATAAATCATTAAGTAGCAATCTATGCTCAAAAACATATAAGGAAATATATAAGAACGAGTTCACCTCTTAAATTAATTGTTGTGTATGAACTCTATTGATTGCATCTTGTATATTCAGTAGAGTGTTGTTTGTATCCATATAAGTGATGTCCTCATCATCCTCTCCTCCTTGAATTGGAGTCGTCCTCGACTCAAGTTCGTCTCCTCTCATGTGTTGATCCAAATGTGCAACACCATCAAATCTTCTTGTATGCATGAATGGAGGAGGCCAAGGTGGTGGACGACATAGTGTGCCATCTTGATCTTGTCCATCAAATAAGAGTGCACATTCACTTGAGCCAGGATCCCAAACAAATAAATATTGTGTCATGTTTGTAGGTGCAATGATAATGTGCATGATCTCATCACCAACTCCATCGCTACACGGTAGGGCAAGAGAGAAAAAGCAACCGACGGTTTGGAGGATTCGAGCGCAAGTTCAAATGAAAGCGTAAGAAATCCCCAAACCATGCGTGCTTTCCCTCTTAAGTAAGCCCCCACAACGTTTGGATGGAAACCGCAAAAGGTCGTGGATACATTTCAAAAATTACACCCTGCCAATGAGAAAGGGGCCCGGGGCCATCCAGACTATCAAGTCGAGGCCCTTACCCCAGGTGAACAGTTATCATAATGAGAGGTGGAAAACCCAAGGGCGGCCGCCTGACAAGGCACGCGGAACTGATACGATTTCCGTATTGGGAACCGCCAGCCTTCAATTGCGTGAGATCGGCACGCGCAAATCTCACCTGCCACGTCTAGAAGATGCCACACGGCGATGGTTTAACTATGAAAGATCACCTCAACGATACATCCGAAAACCCTTGAAGACACGGCGCAGAAATCGAAAGATGGACCCACCTCCGGCAGAACGACTTAATCTAGAGGGTCTCTCCCAGAGGTGGGCCAGGGGGCCACTATCGGTACCCTGCGTACCGGATACCCCTTGGAATTGAAAAAAGTGCAAGGGAACTCCACCTATCTGAGTTGAAGACCTCCGAAGGCCCCACGTGTTGCTCGTAACCGGACCTGCCTCCCTCATATGGTTAGTCCCATTGCCGGCACGTGTATCATAAAACCGGAGCTACAATCCCTACATAGGAATGCTCCGGACTGGATAACTATGTGGCACCCCCGGACCTAACCCCCAACAGAGGGAAGCTCCAGTACCGACACGTGTACCACATCACCGGATCTACTCGTCCGAGGCTGTAAGCTCCGAAGCTGTCACGCATCCAACCGCCGGACCTTCAACCTCAACAGGCAGATTGGTGGACCTCCAACGGCTCGGACCTTCAAGGGACATTTAAGGCTTCAAGACCTTATTGTGTGTCATTAATACTATCTTAATGACACAAGATTAGAGGACCCTTAATACTAGTAACGCCACCATTAAGGCCCGTTACCACGCTATTAAGGGGAATTAAGTACATTAAACTTTGTATTAGGCATCAGTAACTGCCAGGGCCACATGTCGGGCTAGGCTAACGATGTAACGGCCAACCCTTGTACTATAAAAGGACTGGCCGAGCGATACACAGGGAGGACTCTGAGACTGGTTAGAGACGGGCTAGAAGCTCTACGGGCAGACACACGCACTCAAGGGGCTCTCTCTGGCTCACGCACTCACATTCTCATACACTCAATACGACAACAACAACACACCCTTGGAGTAGGGTATTACGCTCAGGCGGCCCGAACCACGTAAATCTTGGTGTCAAGTCACCATCTTGTTCCGAATCTCCGCGCGCCCTAACCGAACTAAGAAACTCTGCGGGCTGCCAACGGTAGTATCGGGGGAATTGTCTGAACCAGACTCTGACACCAACCTTAACACACACTTTAAATAGAAGAAATATGTGATAGTGTAAGTTCAACATGTCCAGAAGGATCACTAAGTTAACCATAAGGACACATTCATGGCTTGAGCAAAGTCTAATCTCCTATTCAAGAAGGCAAAAAGGGTGAACTCACCAATATTTGCAAGTCTCGCGCTAACTTCGAAACAAGCCCTCAACACACGTTGGAAGCATATGTCGTTGCCCTGCACTGGAGCTTCACAACATCATTACGTATGTACAACTTTCAAGCCTGTATAGTGACCACCAAAACCTTGTCGATGATGCCACTGCCCTGTACCACCCGAGCACAACTCTCATATGCTTGTCACCCAATATAGTTTTGGCATTTTACCGAACAGTTGGTGTGCTCGAGATGGCTGACCTGAGCTGCAGAACAGCAGGATGAGTTTCATGTAGGTGACTTTTTGGGCTGGTAGGAAGGTTGCTCCTTTAGCATCTCAAAGACCTGCAACACTTTTTTGCCGGTTCTTGGAGCTCATGAACACCACTCCTCAAGGCCCCTGCAAGGTAATCCATTTGTGCATAACCTCCCCGGCTTTCACATACTCCTTAAGAATGAAGTGATTGATGTTGTTGTTCTCACTGGCATTTGATCGAACAGGTGGTGAGCGCGACCAGGAACATGGAGCAGAGAAACACCGAGTTATGACGCACTATCTGGGCGCGGCTGCATGGGGGTGGGACGCAGACACGGTGGGGAGAAGGCCATGGTGCTATGGAGTAGACGTGTGCATCGAGCTGGAGCAAGCAATGACGGGGCGGTAGTGACCACCGCAGTGCGGCAAGGCCGCAGTTGTTGCGGCGAGAGTCCATGGTGTGGTGGTGGCACGACGTTGACGTGGCACAGCTCTGCAGCATGGCCAGGAGGACGGCCAGGCGGACGGTGGTGAAGCAGCAGAGGCCCTAGCAGAGAACGGCGCGGTGCGGCGTGGCACACGCACGAACTGTAGTAGGATGGAGCGCGGTGGCGCTGGTTATGCTGCGCGGGTCAGGGTGGGCACGGCGAAACCTCCAGCAGGTGGCCGGCTTCGGCAATAGCGGCGCGCAGCTGGGACAACGAGCAGATGCGAGACGCGTCGGGACAAAAAGGAGCGCAAGCTTAGAGCAGGGCGACCTTGGGTGCGGGTGTCGGACGCGCTGTTGGCGGTGAATGACACCGCGGCATGTAGCCCGCGGCATGGCACGAAAGCGGGGCGCCGGGGAGAGTCATTTGCGAGCAGCACGGCAGCGATGACGCGCGTGCAGGAGGGCGGTGCTGGTCAGGCGGCGGCGAGCAAGGAGACGAGCCGGCGGCCAGCGTGGGGCGGTGCAGTGGGCGGTCATGAGGAGGCGCGACCGGGGGGGGGGGGGGGGGGGGGCTCGGCCTGGAAGAACGGGGGTGGACGGCTCTCGTGTGTGGCACAGTGGATTTCCATGACGTTCGGTGGCAGCCGTGGGTGAGCAGGAAAAACGGAGCACATTTGCTCTGGTGCTGATTTGGATGACATGTGGACCCCACCAATTTCTCCCCCTTATCCCCTTATCCTATTTCCTGCAAAATAAACTTCCAATTGAAGTAGCTGATGGGCCCCATAATTTGTTACAATTTGTAGATCTGAATTTCCTAATATGGTTAAGTAAACATTGCACTCAAATTTGAATGTGGAGAAATTTGTTTTTGATTTCAAATGCTAGATTTAAATTTGTAATGCTCACCTAAATTTATTAAATTTACAATGGCACTTGAAGTCTAAAACACTAAAATTTGAATATGGAAGATATTGAATTTTTGAGCATTTTATTTTTATTCTCGGCCTGGAAATGGCCAGCACGTTGCGAGCGATAACGTGGAAACTTGGTGGTGAAAATATCCAATACTGAGGTTGGAAAAAAGATCATGCCGTATTCAGGATAAGAGCGACACGTCATGGGCGATGTTAGCTATCGATAAGCTCAAGCGGAGAAGAAAACCAAACTTCGTTTGGTGAGGGCTGACTGGTGGGCCACCCGACAAATGGACCCCCACACAAGATATTATCCGCGCAAGTCCACCTGAATGAATATGGTCGAAGGTCCAGAGGCACTACACTTCTGCAATGTAGCGAGGAACTCCATGATGTTACTTATAATGCGATTGAATCGGTATTAGAAGTATCACACGAAGATTTAACCGTTCAAGTGATAACTTCTCATTAATATTTAAAGTTTTAACAAGTTCACATTATTATGAACATTGGTTAACTCACATAGCTCATGTGAGTAACTTACCAAGTCCACTTTCAATAATTTTATGTTCGCATTTTTGCGTTTTTGTCTTACGAAAAGCGGGCTTTTAAAATCATTCCCCCTTAAAGGAATCTCGTCCTGAGATTCTGTCAAGTAGAATATCATAAACGAGTAGGGAACGATCTGTAAAAGAGGGTCATTGACTAATGAAAATGACAATGCCCTTAAATACTTTGGTTCTATGAAGTAGTGATTATCTTAAGGGATCTTATGAAATTCTAAAATTTGCTTTTGGTGATTCCAGTCTTCATGTTGAAAATCCTGAAAGGATGCTCGACATGACAATATCACGTCATAAAACTTTAACGTTTGTTACTAAACTTTTATCACTGTCCTCTTAAAATGGCATGACATCTTGTCCTGTCCTAGTCTTGACTTGAAAAATCAGCTCTTGTTCTTTGCTTCTCTAGGTCACCTCGATAGTTTGAAACTATATATGCATTGATTCTTGGTTTCTTGCTTGGTTTTGCATAGGTCCTTACCACTCAATGTGGTATTTCCCCTGACATGAGTTAAGATGGTTTATGAGGTTAAGCAACAATCATTATCCTTGTTTGATGTTTAGTCAACCATAGGATCCTTTAGCTGTAACATAAGAGTAGCAAAGCACTCAACACTCTTATGTGATCAAAGCCACAGGAATACTGAAGATATGGCGACTACAAGGCTTTTCGGTATATCAACTTCTTCAAACAATAGAAATAGAAGATGAAGACTCTTCGTGGTGGCATATGAAGGTTTATGGATTCAGTATCCTCACATGCTCCCAACACAGCAAGGAACTCAATTATATGGTAACTACAAGGTTATGAAGGTATCAAGGTTACCATATAACAAGTCAAGAACTTATAGAACTTCAAGGAGTAATGAGAATCATAGATTGTACAAGGTTGATCATCTAACCAGTGATCACACGATGAAGAACAATAAAGTTGCAACAATCAAAGCACTTGAACCTAAACAAGCCTAGGACTAAAGTTCAAGTGTCTGTTTAGTTGCAAGGGAGGTTGAGTGATTGGTTGCCCAGGTATCATTCAATGAAAGAGAGATCAACCATATAAGAAGTCAATGAAGATGGTGAAATGCTTGTAGTCATTAGATACCTTGGAATAGTCTGAATGGAAGTACATAATCTTGCTCTGAATTTTAGTATTATCATGCATTCTATCATTCGTACTTCATTGGTAATGATCCTTCATGATGCATCATATGTTGTATGGTGCAATGAATATGCACATGGTATGGTGCAAATGGTGCATATGTATGGTGCAAATGGTGCACATGTATGGTGCAAATGGTGCACATGTAGGGTGTAGTAGATTTTATAGTTTGAGCAAGACTAAATGAACCACACACACAAAACTCAAGTACTGTTTGATGATTTGCAAGGATTAGATACCGTGGTCGTGAAAGACACTCAACAGGTGATGTCTCTTCCATGGCTCGACCACGATCAAGAAATTCACTCTTAAGAGCATTGACAAGGAACGAAGAAAGTATACCACGGTCGTGATCTTTCAAAAGCTTGTTCATGTTCTAATCAACTTAATTGCATCTTCATCTAAGTCTTGGAGGTACCTGTTGATTTGAGGAGTATCTTCAACAGAAGAAAAACAACTAACTATATGTCAAAGTTTATCCCTAGACACCTGGTCAGGATAACTAGACACATCTCTAGTGATACTTCATGTAACCTTCGCTTCAATCAATCAAAAGGAACGGATATCCTTTTTGATCACTTTATTGGAATTGAAGTCACACTCTTCATAGAGTAACTGAACCTTGTGGTGGAGGTTGGATCCTCTTGAAGATGTAATCTCACTTGTTTGCTTTGTCATTGACACATCTCTGTAAAAGCCCTAATTTCCATAATTCAAAGTTAAGTTAAGACAAAAATTTCAAAGGATAAAAAGAATTAAAAAGGGAATGAGAAAAACAAATTAATTCAAACTCTAATTGAGGAAATTCAAAAAAATAAACTTAGCTAATGTTAAAATGAAGTTAACATGAAGATTTGAGTTCACAAATGGATTCCAAATATTATAAATAGTATCTCTGCAAACTTTCATAATTTTTGAAGCATGTTTGCTATTTAATTCAATAGCTACATTGAATTAACCTCAAGTTCAAATTCAAATTTGAATTCAATTGAAACTTTGTCAAATCAACATTACAATTCCAGAGTCAATTTCTACACCTTCAATTTTGTCTACGATAAAATTTCTAGAATTTTCGGACACGAGTTAGTGGGATATTTTTAGTGTCCAGTGAGGATAAAGATGAATAGAGGGGTGGGACCCACTGGTCATAGGCTCAAATTCGCCCCTGCTCTTCCAAGGACGCCACCTCCCGGCATGCAACTGCCACACAGCTGTTTGCACTGTGGAGGTCGCGTCCAGCTGTCCCCAGCTCGTCCTGAACTCCTCCTTATCACCTCCTCAGTCCCCAAGTCGAGTCTTTCACCTCTGTTCTTCAGTTGGGCGCAGAAAGTTCACTCCCGGCGAGTTCTTCTCCTCCCCCTTGAATTCCACCAGGGAGCAATGGTATGGCTCCAGTTTCTTCTCCCAGGGTTATTCCCCAACCTCTTACGCAGCTCCTTGATCATTCTCCTTCACAGTTTAGGCTCCCCATCGACGGGTTTGAAGATTTTAGGACCGCCGGCATGCTCCTCTATTATTGCCTCCCTCTGCCCCTCGATGCCCCGGTGATGCAAGCATCATCTCCCCTCAGTCTTTGAAGGAAAAGGTGTGCACTTACTTGTAGAACATGCTCCTAAAGTTTCAGACCATACCATGCTTCCTAGCCCCCGTATTTCCATTTCTTTCGACAAACTTTGAATATGAGTATAGTCTGTTCGGGCGCAAAATTCTTTTTGCACGGTTGTTTACTCCTTGTGCACCTGTGCTATGTTGTTCTATATGGCCAGGCGCATCACCTCGAACAAGAGTCATCGAGTTTCATCGGGTATTCACACTGGAATCCCATTTTTCCCCAACCGCGGATTTTTCCCTCCTCGGTCGTAGTTGCCACCAATTTCCAAGCCCTTTCCCTCCCTCTTATGGCCAGATTCTTGTTCCCCATGCTTCCATGAATCTTCCCGAGGTCTTCCCGATCTGTTTCACCCACCGTAGGGCTAGGCCGATATGGTCGAAACCCTAATGGCCGCCACCGCCGTCGCGCAAGCCTTTCCGGCCATCGCCGTCGTGCGCTGACCCCACCGGCATGCTCAGCACCTCAAAATAGGGTTAGGCGGCGAGTTTGGCGAGGATCTGTGCCGTGGATCAACGGGCGGCAAGAGCTCCGGCGAGACGCCGCCGTGGTCGCGCGCCTGGCGGGAGGTAGACGACGACCCCGTGGGGCCTTGTCGTCAGGGGGTGTAACGCGCGCTCCCGGATCTGGTGCGGACATGGATCCCGTGTGGTTACATCCCTGAACCCAGTGGCCCGGTGTTGCTTCAACCCGATTGGCCCATTTTAAATCATGTGGGCCCAGCTATTCAAACCTTTTTCCAATTGAAATTAAATTTCAGATTTAGTTCCCACTTCAAAAATACATATCTCCTAGTAGAACTTTCCAAAAATTTTCAAATAAATGTTTTTAGAACCAGCATTAAAAATACTTTCCATTGGTGAACATGGAATTTTATGGAAGTCCATACAGGTTTCTCAATAATTCAAATAAAAAATTCTTATTGAATTAATTCCTATAGTTCTGCTCTTTGGAAAATAACCAAATTTTTCCAGAACCTTCATTCTAATATCTTTGAACTCCAGTAAAAATCTAAGGGTCATTAGACTTCATTTAAATGGTCTGATCACCTGTGTATTGTCTATACACATAAAAATAGTCAAATTCATTTATAATTTGTACAGAAACATGTGCAAACTTCTAAATTGAATATCTCTCGGTATAAAGATTCAAAATTTGTCAAACCAACTTTATTGGTTTTATCTTTATCCACACTCACCAGAAGTACAACCCAATCTTGATGAAAATCCTTAGATTTGTTGGTATAGCCCTTCAAAACAAAATCATGTTTGATTTTTATCTGATGCTTCACTTCATAGAAAAATCTGTCATTTTGCCAAAATGTTCTTTAGTAAGTTTTCGAGCCCCGTAATAATTTCAGCTTCATTGGACTTTAATAACCTAGTTCAATCTGGAGATTTTTCCTTACTGGTCATACCATGCCCAAAAACAATAGAATCCTTTTCAGTAAATTATCCAACCTTGTAAAATCAATTTCTCCCTGTAGGAAGCTTAGAAAATTGTGAAACAAATTTTCCTATAACCAGTGGGCCCCCTCTGTGTGGTACAACCACTGGTATCCATGATAGACCTCCAGAATTACAATGAAAATTCAGAGAAAGCTGAACACTTAAGAAATTTTGTAGACCAATATATTCAATTGCTGTATCTGAAATTTACCTGGTTATTCATAAATGACCAATTTAACTCCCTGTAATTTTCTCGGGCTCAGGGAATCTGTTGAACCTGTATAAAATTGAGATCACATCCCTATGTACAAAACAATATCTATTTCACTTCATATATCCATTGCCTAAGTTCATCTTGTTTCCTTTCTGTTGCTGTCTAATCTAGCAACAGAACTTCAAGTCCTAACTAATATTAATCTTTCTGGAGTTATAATCAACTTCAATTGTTATAATAATAAATTGCCATCTTTTATTTGCATATTATTTCGATAGTGTTCGCGACGAAGGTGGCCGACAAGAAGCACAACCAGGTGTTGAGGATTTCTATAGTGATTCTGGTGTGGCGTGATTTTCTCATCGAAGAATACTAACTGATCGTCGCTGACTTTTATCGCAACCAAAAGGCAAGCCCCGGTTTGCTTTTAAGTGCCTTTTTAAAGTTTTGCTTTATGCACATTGTACTGAATAGACTTGATATGTGCATTAGGTCTATGTTAATTGAATACTCCACATGCATGACAAAATAATCCTTGGAGTGGATGGGTAGTATAAGACTCCATCGTATTATTATTTACATGCTTAATGTTAAGTTAGAAGATCAGTAGAAGTCGAGTATGTTGGATACTACTCGCGAGGTTGGTCACATTTTATTGATCACAAGTTGAATTCTACTTGCGAGAGAAGTCGAGCGAGGGAAACCTACTCGCGAGTTGATACTATAACATTCACTCTTTAGTATGAGACGTGGACAGGGATTTGTGTAGGTTGGTTTGCCCACATCCTGCCTGGGTCCGTAATGGTGAGGCGGGTGTTGGGAAGATGGATTGGTAGCCCCGTCTATGTTGGTTAATGCCCGTCTCGTGCTTGGCCCTGTTGGACAAGTTTGAACTGTACCGGGTGCATATTGGCTATATAGAATTCAGGAAACCGATGTACCTTGAGGATCCTATGTTGGAACCTTTTCAATTAGCTTAAGTTGTCGGCTGTTAGTACAGTGGGAGGTAACTTGCTCATGAACATCTTACAGCGGAGGTGTACCTTGAGAGAGCTCGTTGTTCGGGTCGATCAAACTGTTTTGATATGGGTTAGTCTTGGGAAAGGTGGCTGCATACGACATCAGTGGAGTGTGCCGTTGCAACTCCGAGTATGGGTGTACGTGTCGTGCAGTCCAGGTGTCTACTGGTTGCAATCACCGTCGCTCACAGTTATGGATTGAGCACACTTGGACACTGAGTCTTGACGTAGTAAGAAAGAGAAATGGAAAGATTATAAATATGCTGCTATGAATAATTCCTTGTATTGAAATATTGGCTGCTATAGAGATAGCATAATCAAATTTAAAATTTCAAAACATTTAACTTGGATAAGGCTTATGCAACCATGAGCAAGTATCATCGTGGATGAAGCGTTTCTTGTTTGATTGTGGAATTCACAATGATGCTATGCCCATGGATCGCGTATGCTACTTTAAAACTGACCACTAAGGATTTACTTTTAGCGAGTCCATTCCTGCAAATTAAGCTTTCCAATCATTAAAGTTTCCAGCATGTAGAGTTTCATGCTTTAGGTGAGACGGTTAAGTCTTGCTGAGTCTTGTCCTCACGGTTGCTATATTGTGGTTTTTGCAGGTATTATTATCTTGTACTTATGTTGTGGTTGTCCGTGAGATCTCGAGCATGTCGAGATGTATTTCACATGGAAACCTTGCCGCTGCTCTCTGTTGTGTGTTGCTAGTGAGAAACGTCTGAGGGCATGGACGGCTTCTCTCGTGCATAGTTAGTTGAGAGTGTGAGTATAAAATATTCCGCTAAGTTGTATATTATGTTATAAAAGAGAATCATTTTGTGAAATAAAATATTTGTGTTGCTTATTTTGTATGGTTTTTCTTGTGCTGTTGGGAGCCGCATCGCACGGCACCACCCAATGTGATTCCTAGAATGTGCGGACTCTGGTCCTCACAGCTTGGTATCAGAGCCGTATTGGGAATTGCACGCTAGAAAAGCATCTATTTTTGAAAACTACGAAGTAGTCGAGTGAGGATTAGTTATTATGTCCACATAAGGTCTATTATAGTATTAGTTACTTAAGGCGGCAGAGCTAACATATGTGTTATTATATTCTGTAACGACACTCCGACGTCAGGTAAGAGGTAAGGTATGCCACCGCAAGAGGATCAATTGCGGTGAGCTCACCATGCGATAGGTAGCATGTGATTATTTCTGTGGCTTGGCACGGTAATGTCAATATAAGTCTCTGAAACTTTCCATGTTTCTGAGAACATATGACACGTGGTACCCCAGCGTGCTTCAAAGTTAGTAGGAGCCCTTGTCGGGTGGGACACGACCCGAGGCGTCCCCCTACTGGTGCAGCACTATGCAAAGACGTGGGACCCCGTCGAGTGGTATAAAACCCGGTCATGTACTTCGAGATGTGGCTTAACTCGAGGCGGCCCATATGGAATGATACGGGACGAATATTTTTACTTTCATATATATTATTGTGAATTGATCGCCCGTGCGGGCGGTGCCGTACAGTACCATATGATTGATCAGTAGTTTTGCTGTAGCAACAGGTACACTAACCGCGTTATTCGTAGGTCGAGTAGAAAATGTTTGCGAGTGAACATCATTACTGCCACCGTTGAGACGTATGCCGGAATACCGGCTTAAGATTTTTATTTGGTGAGGACGTAGTACCAGCATTGCATTCGGGTTACATCGGCACATCGACGGTTAAATCCGTGCTGAAGGCGTATCTCGCCACAAAAGTGTCAAGTTAATATCCAAAGCATATTCCTATATTGAAATGATAAAAATGAAATTTCAACCAAAACTGTAAACCTCTGTTCTTTCCTGTGTTATTCTGGCAGAAACTTAGGTCCAGTTTGAAAAGTCAAATCTCCTGATATAATTATCCCATCAAGTTGTTCCATACATGGTTGGAAATGTATTTGAGTCTTCTAAATAATTTCTGATCATGACCAGAGCAGAACCCCCCTGGATCATAGCTAAAATTTGAAAATTCCAAAACCTGTCAAAACTGGACAGAAACTGGAACTGTTTCTGTACTTCTCACCAATTTGATCATAACTCTCAGTAGGAACATCGAATGAGGGCATATGATATATTTCTGGAAACTAGATGAGATATATGACAATGTTGTAATTTAATTTTTTGACAAATTTGGATATTTTGTATATGTAAAACTGTGGACAAAACAGCCATATACAAAGGAGGTGCTGTCAAAATTTCTCAGAAAATATGGGAACATTGTCAACTTTGGAAATTCATTTATCATTAACCAGAACTGGCATTGAAGCAATTAAATACATTCCGGAAAGGCCAGGAAGTGAACTACAACTTTGTTGTTCACCTCGAGGCAGGATTTTGCTTCTAACGGGATGAAATTCTCAAATTTCTCCAGACTGGTCATTTCTGGCAGAACAGTTCATCATCGAAGCATAAGTTTGAAAATTTGCGCGAACATGAATATTGTTATACTTTCACAAAGTTCTTGACATTTTCATGTTTTCCTTATCTTCACATATTGCTGAGATCAAGCTTTGACTCATCCCAAATTCATTTGTGCAGTATGGTTCGTACTCGCTCATTGAGTAAGGTCGGAAGTTCTCGTCGAGACAGTGATGATTCGGATCCACCACAGGCACCACCATCAATGGTATTGGTGGATGTCATGTCAAAAATGTTCGAGTCTCACCATGAGAATACTAAGTTACTTCAAGCTTTGGTACAGCAGGACCTAATTCATCAAACGCAGCATGTTATTCCACCTCCAAATAGTTATTTGGATTTCATGGCAACGCAGCCGCCAATCTTCATGGAAGCAATTGAACCATTGGAATCAGATCATTGGCTTCGTGTAATGGAATCCAAATTTGGTGAGTTTCCCTGTGACGATTATCAGAAGACATTGTTCGCTGCTCAACAACTCCATGGAGCTGCCGGAGCTTGGTGGGCAGAATATAGTGTGACTCGCCCTGAAGGTCATCAGATAGCTTGGATTGAGTTCCGTGAGGCTTTCCGTGCTCATCATATTCCGATAGGAATTATAAAGACCAAATATGAGGAATTCGTTGAACACAAGCAAGAAGACATGAGTGTCCATGAGTATTTTAAGGAGTTCAACCGTTTGGCACAATATGCGCCCAATTATGTAAATACAGAAAAGTTGAGATGTGATCATTTCTTCAGAGGGCTAAGAGTCATACTTCGAGCTAGGTTGGTGTTGTTCCATCACGGCAAGTACAATGAATTAGTCATTGTTGCTATCCTAGAAGAAAAGGAAGATCCTTGTCTTCAAGCAGAGAAGAGAAAGTGGAGTATTCCGCATGACAACACTAGTGTTGTTTCTCAGAAATATCGGTTGGTATATCGTTCGCCATCCGGTCAAGAATGGCAGCCATCTGTTCGACCATCATATCGAAGTTGCCCGCTGCTTGCATCAAGTTTTAAATCACCCCCGCAGCAGCAACACATAAATTCTTATCCATCTCCACTGCAGCCAGAGATACCCAGTTTTCATCCACAAGTCAGCGCTGAACCGACTAAATATCCGTGCTTCACTTGTGGTCTTGGGGGATCACTTTACTAAATATTTTCCAGAGAGAAATCAAAGCTGTAGCCAGTCATCATTTCAACATTCATGTCAGTTTCCCAATCAGCTGCAAAAGAAATCAAAGCTTTGTAGTATCCACTATACTACCATTGAGGGTGTACCGGAAGGAGGACCCGTGTTAACGGGAATGTCCACTCTCAACCATATACCTATATTGATTCTCCTTGATTCCAGTGCTACACATAATTTCATAAGTCAGTCCTTTGTGTTTAAGCACCAGCTTCCAACCATTACCACCAAACATCGCCATCTTATATCCTCATCCGGAGGTAATATTACCGCAAGTGATGTTATCTCCCGAGCACTATTATGTCTGGGTGGTAGAATGTATCCCACTACTCTTATCATCGTTGAAGGTCAAACGATTGATGTAATCTTGGGAATGTCGTGGTTAAGCAACCATGAAGCTGTTCTAAACATCAGCCCTCGCACTGTCGAGCTCAACTCTTCAACTCATGGCCACCACACCTTAATTCTTGAGAACATGGTTCAAGAAAGTACCGCAGTGTATCATTCTGAAACAAGTAAGTTGGAAGACATTCCAGTGGTCTGTGATTTCCCAGATGTATTCCCTGATGATCTGCCGAGTATGCTACCTGACTGAGATGTGGAATTCAAGATTGAATTAATACCGGGAACTACACCTATCTCACGACGACCATATATAATGGCACCTAAGGAGTTAGCTGAATTAAAGAAGCAGTTGAATGACTTGTTGAGTAAAGGTTTCATTCGCCCGAGCTCATCACCTTGGGGATGCTCGGCTCTTTTTGTCAAGAAGAAGGACAAGACATTGAGGCTATGCGTGGATTATCGTCTGCTTAATGCTGTGACTATCAAGAACAAGTATCCACTGCCACGTATTGATATGTTCTTCGATCAATTAGTGGGTGCTAAGGTATTCTCTAAAATGGATCTTCAGTCTGGTCATCATCAGATTATGATATGACCAGAGAATATACCGAAGATGACATTCTCAACTAGATTTGGACTTTATGAGTATTTGGTTATGTCTTTTGGTCTCACAAATGCCCCAGCGCATTTCATGTACTTAATGAATTCGGTATTCATGCCAGAGTTAGACAAGTTTGTCGTGGTGTTCATCGATGATATTTTGGTCTACTCCAAGTAAGAAGAGGAACATATCGAACATCTCAAGATCATGCTTCAACGACTACGTGATCACAAGCTATATGCCAAGTTCAGTAAATGTGAGTTCTGGATTAATCAAGTTCCATTCCTTGGTCATATTATTTCATTGGAAGGCATAGCTGTGGATCCGAGTAATGTGGTACAAGTGCTGAAATGGCAATCTCCCACCTCCGTACATGAAGTCCGTAGTTTCTTGGGTTTAGCAAGCTATTATCGGAGATTTGTTCCAAGTTTCTCAAAGATTGCTAAACCTACAACAGATTTATTAAAGAAAGGCAGCTAGTATGTATAGAGTGAATCATGTGTGGAAGCCTTCAAAACTCTAGTGAAGCATCTTACAACAGGCCCGATCTTGGCTCAACCCGATACGACGAAATCTTTTGTTGTTTATTGTGATGCATCCGGCATCGGATTGGGCTGCGTACTTATGCAATATGGAAGAGTAATTGCATATGGATCAAGACAACTCCAAAACCATGAACACAATTATCCGACACATGATTTAGAGTTGGCAGCAGTAGTTCTTGCACTGAAGATATGGAGGCACTACTTAATGGGAAATCTAGTGCATCTCTACGCAGATCATAAAAGTTTGAAGTACATATTCACTTAGAAGGAATTAAATATGAGACAACAGAGATGGTTAGATTTAATCAAAGACTATGAACTTGAGATTCATTATCATCCTGGCAAGGCCTATGTGGTTGCCGATGCACTTAGTCGAAAGTCTCACGTTCATAATTTGACCATCGGTCCTATGGAAGAAGATGAACCAAGTCCATGTGTGATTCCTTATGGAGCTCTGTATAACCTTGCTCTCATACCTACAATCAGAGAGGAGATTGTAGAGGCTCAAAAGAAAGACAAGGAAATGTCTCATATTTAGAGGAGGCTTAAAAGCGGAGAATTGAAATGTTTCCGAGAAGACAAACAAGGAACATTATGGTTCAAAGATCGAATAGTGGTACCTCGGGACATTGAACTGCCAAGAAGATTTTGGATGAGGCTCACTTGTCCAAATATTCGATCCACCCTGGCAGCAAATAAAAATGTACCAAGATCTCTGTACTAAATTTTGGTGGACACATATGAAGAGAGAAATAGCAAAGTATGTGTCCGAGTGTGACACATGTCGGAGAGTGAAAACTAACCACATGAGAAAAAGCGGACTGTTGCAACCATTGAAAATACCAGCATGGATATGGGAGGATCTGAGTATGGATTTCATTGTCGGTTTGCCTCTCACCTGTCACAAGCACGGTTCCATTTGGGTGATCGTTGACCGATTAACTAAGTCAACACATTTTATTCCAGTGCATACGGCATACAATGCGAAGAAATATGCGGATTTATACATATCAAGAATTATGCGCTTATATGGAGTTCCCCGCACCATTGTATCGGATAGAGGATCGTTGTTTGTTGCTCGTTTCTAGGAGAAGCTACATGCATCATTTGGGAAAAAGTTAATTCGTAGTTCCGCATATCACCCTCAAACTGACGGACAAACCGAGAGGGTAAATCAGATACTTGAGGATATGTTATGAGCATGTGCCATACACCGCGGTAAAAGTTTGGATGATCAATTACCGTTGGCAGAATTCTCGTACAACAACAGATATCAATCTAGTATGGAAATGGCACCCTATGAAGCTCTCTACGGCAGGAAGTGCCGCACACCACTCAACTGGTGCGAATCTGGTGAACGAGTGGTATATGGAATTGATCTGGCAAATGAAGCCGAAGTGCAAGTAAAAGTTATTCAAGCTAATCTTAAAGCCTCTCAGTCTCTGTAAAATCCCACATTTTTCTTCATATGACGTTCAGTTGTAAGTTGGTTATCAACCCTAATGGAGACCAATTATACCTATGCTTATGAGCTTGATCTCATGAAATCTTTTCTACCACCCATGCTTAAATTTTATTAATATGAGGAATGGACTTCACCAATAATCTTAGATATATTCTATTGATCTCTCTTCAAATTTTGGAATTATTTGAATGGAGATTGCTATGTCAAATTAATATGCAGTACCAAATATATATTCAAATTAATTACAAATCGAATATGCTACTGTACATTTGTCCCTGTCAAAAATATTCAAATCTGAGGCCATAAATTTTTCTATGGCTTCCTGAAATCCCAAATAGACTTCCTGCAAAGTTCCATAAATTTTGAACTCTATTTGCTATTTTATTTGAGACGCTTAGCAAATTCGGACCATATTTAGAATTCAAATTTTGAATTCTGTTCAACTTATTTGAGCATCAAGATTTGAACAAACCATCATGGTCATCATGACTTGCTTGACTTATCCTCAAAGTTTCACAATTTTTGGAACTCAATTGCTATTTAAATCAGTGACACCATTGAATTTCATCCAATTTCAAATACAAATTTTGAAATTCAATTGAATCTTGATCCATTTCGAAATCCAATTGCAGAATCAAATTCTAGATATTTACTTTGGCCTCCCCACAAAAATCTAGAATTTTTGGAACAAGTTCGGTAGGAGAATTTATGTTGCAGAGAGGGGGGAGGATAAGAGGAGGTGGGACCCACTGTCAGCCTGACCTACTCGAGTGAACCCACAGGGTGCTCTGTATCCAGCTCTCCCCGCCGATCGACGCCGGCAGCGCTCGACACCGCGACGCGTCATGCAAGCCACCGAGCTGCCTGCTTGCTTGCGCTGTGGCAAGCCCCCCTCGCCCCTCCGTCCCTATAAATACCCCCCTTGATGGTCGCCATCGAACTCCACCTCGGTTTCTCACCATTGCCGCCGCCTCTGTTCATCGAGTTTTCGCCGATTATTGAAGTCATTTCTCACCGAGCTGGAAGTAGATAAAAGGTCTATCACAACATCCTCTACGTAATCTATTTGGTCATTAATCGTGACATAGCTTCTGCTTGGGGTATTTTGAAGTTTTCAGGTCGCTGTCGAGGAAGCCACCGAGAACCTTCTTTGTCTCACCATCGAGCTCCAGTTCTAGGCTGTTTCCAATCTCGATCCTTTACGCAAAATGGTTCTCAATCCTCTCTAGTTTATGCTCACCAATTCTGAGCCCATGGCATGAACTGTAACTTGAGTGTTTCATTCAATATCCGAACCATTGTTCAATAGAACAGCTAGGCTTCGTGCCTAAATTCATTTCGTTCTTGCAATCATTCTTTAATCTGGTTAGGAGGTAGCTTGTATATGTCCTAGCACAGCTCCCTGCCCAAAGGCCCCAAAAGTTATCAACCGAGCACCTTGGATTTTGAGATTTCGCGGCCGCCGGTTGAAAGACCGTGCTTCACCGTCGAGCTCATATCTCGAGGGTGTTTCCACTCTTTCCTAGTCCATATTATTGATCCTTGAGATCCCAGGAAGCTTTTGGAGGAGTTCCCGAGTTGTTTGAGCTTAAGTTGAGCAAGTTTGAGCAGGCCCGATCCCTCACTGCCGCCGCCGCTGTCGCGCTGTTGTTTCCGGTCCATTTCAGCCAATTCCGACCTCACCGTCGTGCTCGGCACCCCCGAAAACCCCCAGGCGGCAAGTCTTGGCAAGTTTGGCACAGCCTATTGGCCGGCGGCGAGATCGCCGGCGAGCTACCGCCCCGGGCGCCGCCGCGCGCGAGCGCCAGCCCAAGGTTGAAGACGACTGTGGACCCCACGAGTCAGTCTCTGTGGGATCCGGGTGTGGCCAGGGATCTGGTGTGACAGCATGGTTTAACCCTGTAGCCCCCGGTGCGGCCCTGCTGCGATTGGTCGGTTTTAACCAGTGGGCCCGGCTGGATTATTTAAGTGTTTTCCTTTCGAAAATAATTCTAGGATTTTACCAAAATTGGAAAATCCATAACTTCCAGTAGAATCGTCCAAAAATTTCCAAATAAATTTTGTTAGAAGCAGCATGAAGAATAATTTCCAGTGCTGCACTTGGATTTGTATGAAAATCCATATAATTTTCTCCATAATTCAGATAAGCAAAATGGTTAAAGAATTCATTCCTACAGTTCTGTTTATTGGAAAATTCCCAATTTTGGTCAGAACACTCTTCTTACTACAATTGATATCCAGTAAAAATTTCAAGCTCATTGGACTTAAATTACTGGGTTGATCAATATTCCAAATCTCTATGTAGTTATAAATTGAGAAAAATGGAAAAAAATCAATTTTCAGAAATTTCCGCAAACTTGCAGAATCAGTTTCTCCCTGTGGGAAGCTTAGAAAATAGTGAAACAAATTTTCCTCGAACCAGTGAGACCCGCTCTACATGATACAACTCCTGGTAGCCATGATAGGTCTCCAAAATTTCAACCAAAATTTAGAGATGGTTATTGCTTACCATAATTTTGAAGAACAAAAACTTCCTTGATCATCTCCTGTTCTTTGCAAGAGTCTTCTCTATAGTCACTTGTATCTACCATAAGAGTCCCAAAGCAAATTAAGATAATTATCTTATTTTCATCCTAGGATATTCACACAACCTCAAGCATATTAATTATTTTCAAAGTCATTCGTACCTAGTATGCATATCGTGTAGTAGCTTAAATCGAGGAGCAGCCGGAAGCTTTGGAAGTCCAGCTGCCAGAAACTAACATAGGCTCAGACTCGCTGAATGTAGGCCTAGAGGGGGGGGGGTGAATAGGCCTTTTTGAAATTTCTCGGTTCCTGTAGCACTTCAACAACAAGGTCAAAACCAGATATATCGGACTAGTCTGGTAAAGTGCGGACTAGTCCGGATTTCACGGGCTAGGTTGATCAAGTTAGGTCAATTTGATTGTTTAGTTGACGTTTGCAGCGGAAATATAAACTTTAATAACAGTTCAATAGTTGTATGTCAAGTTCTATTGCAAGTATGATTCTTGTTCAACTATTTAACTTGAATTCAACAAAATGAATCAAACCCTAGATAATGTTGATCAACTAGAATGATGAACACAAACGAACAAGACACAAGATTTATCCCGTCGTTCGGTTACCACGAAGGCAACCTACGTCCACGTTGAGGAGCCCACAAAAGGACCGGGTCTTCACCAACCCTTCCTTCGTCGGATCGCCACGAAGGCCAATCCTCTTCCACTAATCACACAGGGGTAAATCACCAAGTTGAAGGGGCGATCTCACAAGTTGAGAGCTCCCTTGATTACAAGTTTCAAGACCACCAATAACACACTTCGAAATATACAAATTGAGATACAAGAGTGTGTTAGAGATTCAAACCAAGAGCTCAATCGTGTGCCAAGTGCCCTCTCCAATGATCTACAAGTGATCTTCAATGGATTGATCAATTTTTCACTTAGTTTCGTGGAGAGAGGTAGTTCTTGAGTCTCTTGGGAGGTGTGACGGCGCAAGGGTTCGAGAGAGGGTGAAAGTGGGCCGTGCACCTCTATTTATATGGGGTTTCTAAAAGTGACCGTTAGGGTTCAGAAAGATCGGACTAGTCCGTGGTGGTGACCGGACTAGTCCGGTGTGCTGTGCGAAGCAAACCCTAAGTGTCTAGGAATATCGGACTAGTCCGGTTGAAAACGGACTTGTCCGATTTAGCTATTGGAAAGCTTCGGACTAGTCCGATTGCCATCGGACTTGTCCGGACATATGAAACCCTAAGTGTTTAGGATGACAAGTCCGCACTTGGAGGACTTGTCCGATTTAGATCAGAGTGTATATCAGACTAGTCCGTGTAGACACCGGACTTGTCCGAAGTGGATCAGAATGAATATCGGACTAGTCCGGGTCACAACGGACTTGTCCGATTTTGTGTGACTTGTGCATTGTGTTAAGGACTAGGCCGCATTGGAGAGGACTAGTCCGAAGTGGATCAGAAAGATATCGGACTAGTCCGGTAGAGACCGGACTTGTCCGATCTAGTGCAGAATGTGATATCGGACTAGTCCGGCTGATATCGGACTAGTCCGGTCCTGTATAACTTTGTGCATTGTATGTGTGTGCTTGAAAGTGATTGAGCTCTTGTGTGTGTTTCCTTAACACACTCTATACATGATAATCTACTATTTTCTTCTTCCTGAGCTCAAATTCACTTTGCTTCTCATTTCCCTTCTTTTTGGCATTTTGCTCATTTTTCATCATTTGCCTGCATTCATCTCAACAAAAGGATTAGGATCCCAATTGCTTGTCATAAATCATCCAAAACCCACAAGGTAGTCCTAGATGCACTTTCAATCTCTCCTTTTTGGTGATTGATGACAACCAATTGAGATTTCACAAAATGAGGTATAAAATGAGATTTTCATAAAGTATGCACATATGACTCAAAAATACATCAAGCAACAAGATAATTATTCATGTGTGCATTCTTTATGGTGGGATGCATACTAAGAGCATGAATGCATTAAGAATGACAGAATTTGCATTGATCAACTAATATCAAGTGAATATGGCATTTCAGGAGCAAAAATTCAGATTTCATCACACACTTGCAAATTAATTGAGCAATTTAACACAGGACCAAACATGATATCAAAATAGTGTTAAAAAATACAATCACAATTAAAAATACATAGAGAGCTCTCTCCTCGCATCCTATTCAGCTAAAGCTAAGACTAGAGACTCCCCCTCAATCTCTCCCCCTTTGGCATCAAGACACCAAAAAGAGAGAGAGGAAGGTCCTAGGGCTTCACTCTTCGCTGTCAGTCCTCTCGTCGTCTTCATCATCTTCATCGCTTTCCGCTTGACGAGGTTGAGAGGGAGGAGGAGGAGCGGAGCTGCTCGAGCCCCCAATGCCAAAATAGGCAAGCTCGGAGGGAGTCAAGGGGCTGAGCTCGGTGATGCCCAGATTAGAATCTTCAGAAAGTACTGGAGATCCAATTGGGTTGATCTCCAGCTTCTCACTCAGCTGCTTCACATTGGCTTTTATGTACCTCATGTTCTCCTTCCTCTTCTGATTTAGCTTGTGAAGCTTCACTTCAGTTTTCTTGCATGAGGAGAAAATTGCAGCCAAGTACTTGAGGAACCCAATGGCGGATCCTTTCTGAGGGGCTTCCCTGGAGGGAGGAGGAGCCCTAGCAGCTTCTTCTTGCCTTGTTGGTGCCTCGGGGCTTGAGGCCGGCGATGGAGCAGCCTGGACACTCACTGGCTGAGGCTTCTGAGGCCTCAGTGGAGTGTGCTCCACATCCTTCACAAACTCGATCCCTGTGACCTTCTCAATCATAAACATCAAGTAAGGGTCATAGCCACAGGATCGGTTGGGGGTACTTGAGATATTGACCATATCATTCCAAATATAGTCTGCAACATCAAACTGCCTCTTCTTGCTTATGACCCTCATTAGAGTCCGAAGGTAGCCCTGTACACTCCCTGCATCCCCATCCTTGGGGGCAATGGTCTTCCGGAGGACTCTGTTCAGGACCACAAAGAAGGGCTTCATGTTCTTTGTGGAGGGAGGAACATACTTAGAGTTGGGCTCATACATGAACTTCATTCCGTCCCTCTCAATGACCCCAATGTTGTGGATAATGATGTGGTCATGTCCTCCTGAGTCAAGGTGCACCAGGTTGGCAAACTCTTCCTGAGTAATAGAATACTTGGATCCATGAGTCATCCAAGTCACACATTCTTCGTCTTCGCTTGAGAAGTGGCACGTTGCATAAAATTGTGTTATCACTTCATCATTCCAGTTCTGTCTGAAGGCAAAGAGATCCTTCAGACCATGTCTCTCTGCAGCTGCTATCACTTCATCAAAAGCTGCACATTTCTTCTTCTTAAGGTCGGCCCAGTCAATCCATTGACTGCGCACCACCGGGGTCTTCATCGGCAAGTAGACCAGCTTGTAGAAATCAGCATGGAAATTTGACCAAAATCTGCCATCAACTGCTTGCTTGGGCCTTGCATAGCAATCAACACTTCTCAACTTCGCAGCCACATCGCTGCCCTTGCCAGTTAATCTTTCCTCATTGGGGTCCCGGACCCCTTCTCTGGGAGTATGCAGCTTCAGGGGCCCAACAGGCCCTGTGGCAACCCCCTTGCCCTTCCCTTTAGCTTGTCGAAGGCCGCTTGTAGACGGAGCAGCCTTCGAGGCAGGCTTCTTGGCACAGAACTTCCTCCGAACCTCGGGAGGGGAAGTAGCAGGCTCGGAAGGTCTTTCTTGGTGTTTCTTGCCAAGACCCGCTGAGGACCGAGATGCCACCTCGTGGTCCAACTCGGCCTCGAAATCGGAGATTTCGTTGTCGGAGCTCGACATGATCTGAGAATGAGTGATCAAGAGAAAGGACAAGTTATACAAGGTATTGGTGAGGTAAGATGGCAACGGAAGGCATTAGGGAATTAAAGAATTTGGTTTTGGTTCAGAAACAACGGACTTGTCCGGTGCACAGGCACGGACTAGTCCGGGGGACCGGACTTGTCCGTACCTGGACCGGACTAGTCCGGTGTTCATCTGCAGAAACCTAACAGACTGGACAAAAATTGATCCCTATGGTAAAACTAGTCTAGCATACACATAGTACATCAACTAGACATGTAACTAGTGAAGAATGCTAGGCCAAACGATAAGCAATAGAGAAATTTGTGATTTCTTAGGGTTTTGAAGAAAATTTACCATGAAATCAAAGGAAGCTTGAGATTTTGGGGGTTGGAGGCCGGACTTGTCCGCTAACTTCAATCCCCGAGTCTTCAAGCTTGATCTCCGCCCAAGATTGAGGCTTTTCGACGGAGGAATCAAAGATTCGCCTTGGGAGCTCGAGCGCAAGAGAGAGAAAGCTTGGGGACGAGTGTGGGGTGAAGGAATTAGGGTTTTGGTGGCGGCTAGGGTTATGGACACGAAAAATCGGACAAGTCCGGACATGACCGGACTAGTCCGAAGTCATCCAGAGACCTATATCGAACTAGTCCGTGGTCTGTCGGACTAGTTCGGCCTAACCGGCACTCTGCGGACTAGTCTGCAATGGCGGACTAGTCCGGGGAACCACGGACTTGTCCGTGGTCACCAGGAAAGAATTGCATAGCCCATTCATATATATTTGAAGGTCCAATAATTGAGAGTAGAGAGGCAAAACAATTCAAATAATCTTGATGAATATGACCAGTAAGCAAACAACAATCATACTATGATCAAAAATTCATCAAGATCTAATAATTGACATAGTTTTTCGAGAGAAAAAATGAAGAGGGGTAATTTTCACAAATCAATCAACATTTTGAAGTAAGCATACAGGTATGCAACTTTTCAAGCCACACTCCGAGAATCAAGAATGTTTAGCTCATTTCGGAGTTCGCAAAAACGTTTTTCATCAAGTGGCTTGGTGAATATGTCGGCCAATTGTTTTTGGGTGTTGAAATGAGAGATGGATATGTCTCCTTTCATGGAATGGTCTCTCAAGAAATGGTGTCTTATGTCAATGTGTTTAGTCCTAGAGTGCTCAACTGGATTGTGGGTATTTTAATGGCACTCTCATTATCACGAAGGAGAGGAATATGATTCATATTGTAACCGTAATCCCTTAGAGTTTGTTGCATCCAAAGGAGTTGTGCACAACAACTCCCGGCTGCAACATACTCCGCTTCGGCTGTGGATAATGCAATGGAATTCTGTTTCATGGATGACCAAGAAACTAAGGATCTTCCTAGGAATTGGCAAGTGCCGGAAGTGCTTTTTCTATCAACTTTGCACCCGGCATAATCTGCATCGGAATACCCAATGAGATTGAATTTTGAGCCTTTTGGGTACCAAAGACCAAGGTTGGGTGTATGAACTAAATATCTTAGGATTCTCTTTACGGCTGTCAAATGACATTCCTTAGGGTTGGCTTGAAATCTTGCACACAAACATACACTCAGCATAATATCTGGCCTAGATGCACATAAGTATAGTAAGGATCCAATCATGGAGCGATATACCTTTTGGTCGACGCTCGGTCCATCTTCATTGAGATCCAAGTGGCCATTCGTTGCCATGGGAGTCTTTATGGGCTTTGCCTTGTCCATGCCAAACTTGTTGAGGATGTCCTGTGTGTACTTGGTTTGGCTTATGAATGTTCCTTCCCTTTGTTGCCGCACTTGGAATCCCAAGAAGTACATCAATTCTCCCATCATTGACATTTCAAATCTGTCTGTCATAATTTTACTAAACTCTTCACAGAAAGATTGGTTAGTTGATCCAAAAATTATATCATCAACATAGATTTGGCAAATAAAATGATCATTATCCAGATTTTTTGTGAATAATGTATAGTCTACTTTGCCAATTTGAAAACCATTATCAATTAAAAAATCTCTAAGACACTCATACCAAGCTCTAGGAGCTTGTTTGAGGCCATAGAGAGCCTTACGCAGTTTATACACGTGGTCGGGGAACTCTTCGTCTTCAAACCCAGGTGGTTGCTCCACGTACACCTCCTCCTTGATCGGTCCGTTGAGGAAGGCGCTTTTCACGTCCATTTGATACAGCTTGAAATCATGGTGAGTAGCATATGCAAGTAATATTCTAATTGATTCAAGCCTAGCTACTGGAGCAAATGTTTCATCGAAATCCAAACCTTCGACTTGTGAGTAACCTTTGGCCACAAGTCGTGCCTTGTTTCTTGTCACCACTCCGTGTTCGTCTTGCTTGTTGCGGAAGACCCACTTGGTGCCCACAATATTTGCATTGGGTCTTTCCACATGTTCCCAAACTTCGTTTCTCTTGAAATTGTTCAACTCTTCTTGCATTGCCACCACCCAGGCCGGATCCTTCAATGCATCCTCAGTCCTGCGGGGTTCCAAAAAGAAGACAAACGAGTAATGTTCACAGAAATTTGCTATACGAGATCTAGTGGTTACTCCCTTTTGGATGTCGCCGATGATGTTGTCGATTGGATGATCCCTTTGAATGCATTGGTGTACTCTTGGGTGTGGCACTTGGGGGGTCGTATGTTGGTGATCATCTTCTTCTCCCCCTAAGTTGTTGTCCTCATTGATTTGTTGATCATGTTCATATTCCTGTGATTGATCTTGTATCGAGGATCCCCCTTGATTGTTGATCTCCTCTTGTGGTTCACTTTCCTCTTGTATTTGTGACGATGACTCTTGTGGTCGTACTTCGCCTAGAGCCATCCTCTTCAATGCTTGATAGGGGGCTTCCTCTTTACCTAATTCACATTGATCAACTTGCTCCTTTTGGGAGCCATTAGTTTCATCGAACACTACGTCACGTGCCACTTCAACAAGTCCGGAGGCCTTGTTGAAAACACGATAGGCGTAAGTGTTCGAATCATAACCAAGCAAGAAACCTTCATCGGACTTCGAAGCGAACTTTGAAGTCCTGGGCTTCTTGTTCAAAATATAGCAAGGAGAACCAAAAACTCGAAAATATGAAATGTTTGGTTTGTTACCGGTGAGTAGCTCATAGGGGGTCTTCTTTAGTAGTCGATGAAGGTAGAGTCGATTTGTGGCATGGCAAGCGGTGTTGATTGCTTCCGCCCAAAATCGATCGGAAGTCTTGTATTCATCGAGCATTGTTCTTGCCATCTCTATGAGCGTTCGGTTCTTCCTTTCGGCAACTCCGTTTTGTTGTGGACTGTATGGTGCTGAGAATTCGTGCTTGATTCCTTCCTCATCGAGGTACTCCTCCACTTGTATGTTCTTGAACTCCGTGCCGTTGTCGCTCCGAATACTCTTGATTGATAGTGAGAACTCGTTTTGCGCTCGCTTGAAGAATTTCTTGAGTGTTCCTTGTGTTTCTGACTTGTCATGCAAAAAGAACACCCAAGTGAAGCGGGAAAAATTATCAATAATAACTAAACCGTATTTATTTCCGCCGATTCTTATGTAAGCAATTGGACCAAACAAGTCCATATGAAGTAGTTCGAGCGGTCTTGTCGTGGTCATGATCTTCTTCGCGGGATGTTGTGCTCCAACTTGCTTCCCTGCTTGGCACGCGCTACAAGGCCTATCTTTCTCAAACACAACATCTTTCAAACCTCGGATGTGATCGCCCTTGAGGAGTTTTTGAAGGTTCCTCATACCAACATGTGCCAGCCGTCTATGCCACAGCCAACCCATGTTGGTCTTTGCAATCAAGCATGTGTCGAGTTCGGCTTTATCCTTGTTGAAGTCAACAAGGTAAAGCTTTCCCTTTAACATACCCTTGAATGCAACGGAACCATCACTTCTCCTTGAGACGGTCACACCCTCGTTAGTAAACAAGCAATTATAACCTTTGTCACATAATTGAGATATGGACAGCAGGTTATAATCTAAAGATTCAACATGTAGAACATGAGAAAGAGTGTGTTCAGAGGATATTGCTATTTTACCGGTACCGAGGACCCTTCCTTGACTGTTATCCCCAAAGTAGATGCCTTCGTTTGGGTCCTTGTTCACTTCATACTCCACAAACATCCTCCTTTCTCCGGTCATGTGGTTGGTGCATCCACTGTCTAGCACCCATTTAGATCCACCGGAGGAGTAGGCCTGCAAAAACAAATTACGCCTTGGTTTTAGGTACCCAAGCTTGCTTGGGTCCTTGGAGGTTAGTAACAATACATTTGGGCACCCACACATGGGATTTTGTGTTCCCATGGCGTGGCCCAGCATAATAAGCATACACTTTACCAACATTATTTTTCATTAATACATAAGAAGCATCAAAGGTTTTAAACAAGAGTTGCTGTTGATTATGGGTCGGACTAGTCTGTGTGACCGGACTTGTCCGGATGACCGGACTTGTCCGGACCACAACCGGACTAGTCCGATTTTCATGAGAGTTCAGGTTTTTAGTTTTCGAGTTACCAGGTTGTGAGGGTCCTCCCTTCACAAAGGTAATCCTTCCCTTGTTATTCTTATGATTTCCAGCTCTTTGCTTTCCATCATAAGAGTAACCAATGCCATACTTGACATTTGGAGGTCTTTGGACCAAATATGCACTACGTGCATAGTTGATCCTCTCCTTGTCAAATATTACACATTGGGTAAGATTTTTGTCCTTTGTGGAGGTAGAATTTTCCTTCAACCTGGTGTTAATTTTATCACATTTGCAAATATGAGCGATATTAGTTGAAGTGGGTTGAGAAGGTAGGCTTGAAGAGGAGGAAGGTTCACTAAGCTTGAGTGACTCAACCTGCACTTCAAGGATCTTGTTGACCTTGATTAGGTCATCAAGTTGATCCTTGATTGCAACGTTTGAGTTGGTTAACTCCAAGCAAGTTTTCTTGCTTGAAGCTAGCTCAAGCTCTAGTGAGTGGTTTCTCTCCTTTTCAAGAACTAGAAGATTGTCAAGTTCGACATGCTTCTCCTTTTGGGAAATGATCATGTCTTCTTGATGATCAATTAGCTCTTCCTTCTCAACAAGTTGGTTAAGCAAGAATTTCATTTTAGCAGCAGTTTTTTTATCTAAACCAATTAGCATATCTTCATCATCACTATCTAGATCATCATCACTTGAGTAAGAATGCAAGGAAGTAGTTTTGATGTTTACCTTGCGTTTACCTTCCTTAGCCATGAGGCAAGTTCCATTTGCCTTCTTTGCACCGAGCATGGGGAAGAGTGCGGGTTTCTTGGACATGCTTTCAATGGCTATGCTAGCCATTTCTTCTTCATCGGACGATGAGGACTCATAGTTTGAGTCCCACTCCTTTCCGATGTGTGCTTGTTCAGCTTGTTTCTTCTTCTTGAAGAATTTCTTCGGTTGAGGCTTGGACTCTTTACTTTTCTTCTTGTTGTCCTCATACGGGCAATCGACTATAAAGTGATTGTACTCACCACAATTACAGCATGCCCGCATCATCTTAGGCTTTGTCTTCTCCTTGTATTTTCCTTCACTCGATTTTGTTCCTTGTCTTTTCTTCATAATTCTTTTGAACTTCTTCATGAACAAAATCATATCTTCTTCGTCCAGCTCGCTGCTTTCATCATCGCTATCCTCCTCAAGCTGTGCTTTTCTTGCTTCTTTGGATAGAGGCTTGAGTGAGGACTTTAGGGCAACTCCCTTCTTCTTGGCTGATGTGAGGTTGGCTATTTCTTTTACGTGCTTGGCTTGCTTCTCCATCATCTCAAAGTTGATGATTTTGCCAAGCAATTCATCCAGAGTCATTTTCTTGTACCCGGGACTTTCTCGGATCATAGAGCAAAGTGTGACGTTGCGAGGCATAAAGGCTCTAAGGATGAGCTTTACAACCTCGTGGTCATTCCACTTTTTGCTCCCATATGATCGAACCTTGTTCACAAGAGTCTTCAGTCTGTTGTACATGTCCTGGGGAGACTCATCTTCCTCAATCGCGAACCTTCCTAGTTCGCCTTCAATCATTTCAATCTTTGCCTCCCGCACATGTCGGTCACCTTCATGTGCTGTCTGTAGTGTGTCCCAGATTTCTTTGGCAATTTCCAATCCGCCCACCTTTGTGAATTCATCTTGACTTAGAGATGAGGTGATAACGGCTGCGGCTTGGGCATTCCTGTGGATGGCTTGCTCTTCACTTGGCGTGAGCTCTTCATCGTCATCAGGGATGTTTATTCCTGTGCACACAATATGCCATAAACTTGGGTTAAGGGAAATCAAGTGCATCTTCATATTTTGCCTCCACATGGGGTAATCACTCCCATCGAAGTGTGGGGCTTTTCCGAGAGGAATAGATAGATAATGACTGCTGTTAGAATTTAAACGGTCATAATTAAAAGGATATCGGGAGTAGTCGGTGTGACTACTCCCCTTCTTCTTTTCTTCGACTTTAGATTTCCCTTTGGAAAGCGCTTTCTTTCTAAGGAGTGCTTTCAGCTCCAATGTCCCCTCATCATCATCATCGAAGTCTTGAATGGCTTCGAGATACTTTTCAAGCTTTTGGTGCTTGTCATTGTTCATTTCTTCCTGGTTGTTGATTTTCTGGACTTCCTTCATGTCCGACATGATCTCTTCGAGTGGTTGCACTCTTTCTTGAAGAACCAGCTCTGATACCAATTGAATGTAGGCCTAGAGGGGAGGGGGGGTGAATAGGCCTTTTTGAAATTTCTCGGTTCCTATAGCACTTCAACAACAAGGTCAAAACCAGATATATCGGACTAGTCCGGTAAAGTGCGGACTAGTCCGGATTTCACGGGCTAGGTTGATCAAGTTAGGTCAATTTGATTGTTTCGTTGACGTTTGCAGCGGAAATATAAACTTTAATAACAGTTCAATAGTTGTATGTCAAGTTCTATTGCAAGTATGATTCTTGTTCAACTATTTAACTTGAATTCAACAAAATGAATCGAACCCTAGATAATGTTGATCAACTAGAATGATGAACACAAACGAACAAGACACAAGATTTATCTTGTGGTTCGGTTACCACGAAGGCAACCTACGTCCACGTTGAGGAGCCCACAAAAGGACCGGGTCTTCACCAACCCTTCCCTCATCGGATCGCCACGAAGGCCAATCCTCTTCCACTAATCACACAGGGGTAAATCACCAAGTTGAAGTGGCGATCTCACAAGTTGAGAGCTCCATTGATTACAAGTTTCAAGACCACCAATAACACACTTCGAAATATACAAATTGAGATACAAGAGTGTGTTAGAGATTCAAACCAAGAGCTCAATCGTGTGCCAAGTGCCCTCTCCAATGATCTACAAGTGATCTTCAATGGATTGATCAATTTTTCACTTAGTTTCGTCGAGAGAGGTAGTTCTTGAGTCTCTTGGGAGGTGTGACGGCGCTAGGGTTCGAGAGAGGGTGAAAGTGGGCCGTGCACCTCTATTTATATGGGGTTTCTAAAAGTGACCGTTAGGGTTCAGAAAGATCGGACTAGTCTGTGGTGGTGACCGGACTAGTCCGGTGTGCTGTGCGAAGCAAACCCTAAGTGTCTAGGAATATCGGACTAGTCCGGTTGAAAACGGACTTGTCCGATTTAGCTACTGGAAAGCTTCGGACTAGTCCGATTGCCATCGGACTTGTCCGGACATATGAAACCCTAAGTGTTTAGGATGAAAAGTCCGCACTTGGAGGACTTGTGCGATTTAGATCAGAATGTATATCGGACTAGTCCGTGTAGACACCGAACTTGTCCGAAGTGGATCAGAATGAATATCGGACTAGTCCGGGTCACAACGGACTTGTCCGATTTTGTGTGACTTGTGCATTGTGTTAAGGAATAGTGCGCATTGGAGAGGACTAGTCCGAAGTGGATCAGAAAGATATCGGACTAGTCCGGTAGAGACCGGACTTGTCCGATCTAGTGCAGAATGTGATATCGGACTAGTCCGGCTGATATCGGACTAGTCCGGTCCTGTATAACTTTGTGCATTGTATGTGTGTGCTTGAAAGTGCTTGAGCTCTTGTGTGTGTTTCCTTAACACACTCTATACATGATAATCTACTATTTTCTTCTTCCTGAGCTCAAATTTACTTTGCTTCTCATTTCCCTTCTTTTTGGCATTTTGCTCATTTTTCATCATTTGCCTGCATTCATCTCCACAAAAGGATTAGGATCCCAATTGCTTGTCATAAATCATCCAAAACCCACAAGGGAGTCCTAGATGCACTTTCACTCGCATTCAGGCAAGCCTCGGTTTGCATTTAAGTTCCTTACAGTGTTTTTGCAGTTTTTATTTCACCTTACGTCTTTAGATGATTGTGCATTATGTTTAAGGTGTTTGACATCCACTTGCATGGCCCACAAATCCTATGGAGTCTTGGGTAGGTCTATGGCCTGTTGAGTAGATACTGCTATGCTTATGCTCATAGGAATTCGGTAGAAGTCGAGTAGTTGGAATCTACTCGCGAGATAGGAATTTTATCACATGGGAGGATCTGGAATCAGAAAATGGTTTATGAATATGAAATTGAGACCGACCAGTGGGTAGGATGCAGCGAGATGTGGTCTCACGTGCGTGGCCCTGCTTGTGTTGATTGAGGACCGTTTCCTGTGCGGCCCTGCTGGACAAGCTTGAATTGTACCGACGACATACTGGAGAAATGGGCTCCAGTAAACTGATGTAGCTTGATAGTAGTTTGTTGAGGCATTCCGTTTCGTTTTATAGGTGTGAGTTGAGGGAAACAAGGTGTAAATCGTTGGTGGGCACGTCAGAGTATGCCAAACACAGTGACCTCCTGCTCGTGACGGATCGACCGGTTTGACATTTGAGTGTTTAGTGTAAGGTGGCCATATACGACTATTACTGAAGTATTGCGTAGGTACTGCTGTAAGTACTCGCTGACATTTCCGAAATTGCGTATGTGTCGTGTTGTTCTGGGTATGTCCTAATTGCAATCACCATCTGTCGCGGTAATAGAGTACCACTTGTTCACTGCGCTGTGACGTAGTAGATACTGAAGAAGTCAGGAGAATACGATGTATTGAATTACAATTTCTTGCAACCTTGTATGGCTTAGATATAGTATAATTAAAAGTTCACAGTTTCCCCATACTTTACCTGTAATAGAATTATGTGCTTTGTGCACGTCATATCATCGGCAAAATGTTTCTTGTTTGATTGTGGAGTCCATGATGTGCCATGCCTGAAGAATGTCATGTTCTACTTATAACATGACTATGTGGATCCACTTGTAGGCGAGTCCTTATTCTTTACTTTACCTATGCATAGTGTTGACCCCTGCATATGTCTAGTGAGACGGGTTAGTCTTGCTGAGCCTTAAGCTCACGTTTGCAGTTAACAAGTTTTTGCAGATTATACGACTGATGACGGGTTCAATGACCAGGCTACACCCCCTCTAGGGTTTACAGCCGAGTGGGAACCCTGCACGCCACCGTAAGTTGTGTGTTGCTAGTGCGATGTATCCAGGGCATGGATGACTTTGCTTTTGCATAGCTAGTGCCGAGAGCTTAGCTATGATGTATAGTTCTCTTTCCTTTCGTTAGTATTGTAAAACTTCCCCTGCGCTTTTGAATAACAACTTGGCATTGTAATTTGTCATTTCGCCCTTTTCTTGAATAACGACACCACCCAATGAGATCCTTGGAGGTCGGGATTCTGGACCCCACAGACATTGTATCAGAGAATCATTGGGAACAATGTACATGAAAAGAGCATATTTTCTAAACTTTGGATTTTTGAGTGAGGACATAGATATATGCCCTTATAAGGAATATTAGTAGTATAAGATATAAAGGTGGTAAACTAACTTATGTGTTATTAATTCTGTAACGACGCTCCCACGTTAGGTAAGAGGTAAGGTATGCCACCGTAAGAGGATCAATTGCGGTAAGCTCACCATGCAAGAGGTAGCATTGAAATCTTTCCGTGGCTTGGCACGAAAATGTTAATAGGAGTCTCTGAAGCTTATTATGATTCTGAGAACCTATGACACGCGGTACCCCAGCGTGCTTCAAAGTTAGTGGGAACCCCCATCGGGTGGTGTATAACCCGATAGTATGCATCTCGAGAACTATTCATGTTCTATGAGAGCATGCAAAAAACGTATGCCCGAGCGTGTATAAGCCGGTTCGTGCAGGAGTCTTTGCTGTACAGACGTAGTACAGCCATGTACCTCGAGACATGACCTCGCTCGAGGGTGACTCACACCAGAGTCGTATGCATTTACTTTCATATATATTATTGTGACTGACTGTCTTGTTTCACCGTGCCGCCCTTGAGGTGTGAAGGTGTGAAAGGGGATTGTTTGTCTTCTGCAGCATTGACTACGGTAGCGACCCGTGTAGAACACGTTTGCGAGTGAACGATACTAGGGCCACCTATAAACGTATCCGGAAATACCGGTTAGAATTTTCTTTAGTGAGGCACGTAGTACCGTCGGTATCAACTTTGATACTTGACCATCACCAAATGACAAAAATGGATGCATTATATTTTGGAAAGTCTCACTATCAGGTGCAGGTAGGTTTGGACTCCACAAAATGAGTTTTGATTCGACATTGGGTTAGCACCAAGATTCTTGATTTTCTGGCCAAAGTTTGCTCAACTTTGCCAGGTTGTAATATTGGTTAATTAGGATTGAAAATAGTGGTATTCTATATGGATGGAAAGATCTCGAAGACTCCTACAACTTTTCTGTTGACCATAAAGGCAGAAAAGCTTGATACTCTGTTGAAATTTGGGGTATGCTTAAACTGCTCCAAATGACCCTACCATAGTACCAATCTCTGTATATTTGCAATAACTCACTGTAGAAAAATCTTCTGCCTTATTGTGATATATATCTGAAAAGGGTAGAAGCATATATACAGTTTTTCTTATTTAAAGTTCTTCCTGATTCGAATTTGAGGCAATTCAAATTTTGAGCTCAAATCAGTGAACTGCAGGGCTGCTGTTGAACAACAGTCAGTTCATCTGTCAAGTTAGATAGCTCTAGCTTTTGATCTAGAATAGTGACATGGTCATATATATATATATATATATACATTTATGGAAAGCTTAGCAAGTCCTATATAAACTTTATGTTGGACTCATGGCCTGAATCTTGGTGTAGCTGTGTTTAATTCCTATGGTTGCAAACTTGGTTCTGGCAGATCAGAACTTGAAACAGTTGGCACATAGTTTCGAATTAGTGCACTATACCTATGTAACCAATGTTTCATGGCCGAAATCTTTTACCTCCATATTGTTAACTTTATGTTATACAATGTTTAATTTGTCATTAACTCAATATATTGTCATGATATACCTGTATAAATTGTGGACAATCACCAAATATACAGGGGAGGTTCGGTCAAAATTTGCAGAAAATTTGGGTCAACTTTAGACCTGTATAGATTCTATTTCCTAGCTCACCTGGAGCTATATGATTACAATATGGAAAGGTTGTAAAGTGTACTACAACATTTTTCTTCAATCCCACATCTGGTTCTGACGTTTCCTGTATGAAAATTTTCAATATATACAGGAAGGTCAGCTGGAACAGACTATGATTACAACTCCAGTTTTAAAATTTTCTTAAACTACTGGGAGTTGGAAACCTTCTCATTGTTCCAGTATCTTTTTTCACAGATGGCTGATTCTATAGTATACTTACCAAACGGATGGGTGTTCACGAAGTGTACTCTTCTGAAGGGTTTTCGGATTTGTTGATAGCAATGCTTCAACGGTTCGGGTATCGCGGAATACCAGACTATTGGAGCAAGGAGATCGATGACGGAGGTGTGACTAGATGTACCATTTATGTCGATGTGTCTGCTGCTCCATTGAATATTGGATGGGCTCTTTTATCCATCCAAGTGCATGGGATTCGGGTGTTATGCCGCAAGTGTTGCCATAATGAGGTTTTGCAAACTTCATTACCGTGCTATGGCGGGCACTCCATTCGCGCTCTTCCCGGTCGACTGTAGACCAGTGACGAGTGGGCAAGTCGGATGGTTGCAGAATATGGGCATACTGAAGAAGTACCCAAGATGATTTTAGCGTCATATGCAGCATCAGCGTGTCAAGAGAGCCTTGATCAGCATGCTAGCCTTGGAAAAATGATGACTGACCTGAAGCAAGCTTTGATTCGAGGGGATCACTTTGAAGGGGCCAATGAATCGATGTTTAAAATGAAGGGAGAATCAGTGGCACCGGGTTGTTAAAGCTCGATCGGAGGCTCACAAGAAAACACAACACGCGGAAAGCGCATAGGAAGCGAGTCAACTCGAGGTGCAACTGTTGGATGAACAGCTAAGTGAGGTGACTCAAGAAAGGGATCAATCCAGAGTGGAGACTCAAGATTGGAAGGCCAGTTGGAAAATTGCACAGAAAGAACTGGAAGACTTGAGGATGTTTCTTCTGCAGGCTGATGTGAAGTCTTTAATTACCGCGACATCATCAATGGTGGGTGAGGTAGCAACTCTTGATCCCGCAACCGCATCTGTGGCACTAATTTCGAAGGACGAAGAGGAAGAAGAAGATCCCGAGGAAATCGAGTAAGTCGAGTAGGACGTATTGGAGTGGGATGTGGCAGCATTTCAGCCATCACGAGGCAAAATTTAGTTTAATAGTTGCCCGTGTTTATTTTGAGCCCATGTTTGTATCATATCAAGAATAGCAGTGGGTATGTCTAAGGTGACAAGATGTGTATGAAATCTCATGGGGACCAAGTATGGTAGAGATGCACTTCCATAGTGGGAGTCCATCGTTTTGGAGTACACTACTATAAACTTGGTCATGAGATAATATATCTTGTATAAAGTTTGTACTTTATCAATATATATGAATGTTATGCACCTATTCCCTTGTCAATAGCCGTGCTACTGAATAATGAAATGGATAAAGGAAAAGAAAAAATGTGCTCATTTTAAGTCATTTGGATGCAGAATGGTGCATACGTGCTCGACGCCTAAAATGGGAGGATCAAGTCGTGGTCGTGAGGACGAATCTCCGACCCAGGAGATAGCTATGACATCGCAGCAACAAGTTCCTCCACCACAACCTCCTGAACTTCCAAGGAGTCTAGCGGAGGTTCTCGCCGCAGTGCTTGGCTCATGCGACGAGCAAATGGAGTTACTGCAGACTTTGGTTCAACATTTGTCCCGTCAAGGAGGGCGACCAGATGCGTGTCCACGACAGCCTTCTCCGGGTTCATACTCGGACTTCATGTCAACGCACCCGCCGGTCTTCATGGAGGCCGATGAACCGTTGGAGGTGGACAACTGGCTCCGTTCTATCGAAGGGAAGTTCAGTTTGCTACAAGTGACCGAACATCAGAAGACCCTGTTCGTGGCTCAAAAATTACAAGGGTCTGTTGGTGCGTGGTGGGCAAATTACCTTACCGCACGACCAGTCGGCTATGCCGCGAGCTGGGAGGAGTTCCGGGAGGTGTTTCGCGCCTATCACATACCTCCCGGTGTTATGGGGAGGAAGCTTCAAGAGTTCTTGGAGCTGAAGCAAGGAGGAAGGAGTGCTTACGAGTACTCCAAGGTATTCAACCACGTGGCCCAATATGCTCAGGACCAATTGAGTACTGAAGATCGGAAGCGAGAATGCTTCTATCGGGGTTTGAACACCAAGATGAAGGACAAGCTTGCCTTGTTCAATAGCGGCAGCTTCAACACCATGGTCAATGTCACGATCGTGCAGGAGGACGCTACTAGGGAGTTGTTCTCTGACAAGAAGAAAAGGAGTGCTCCGCAGGGAAGCGGAGGGGGTACTCCTCAAAAGTACCACATGGTGTATCGATCACCATCCGGCCAGAGGTGGCTGTCGCCATCGCGACCATCGATGTTTCGTGGTCACCCATTCAACAACGCCCATTTTCGCCCACAACAGCAGCAAGGGATGCGTGCACCTCTACCTCCACCGCGTGCACCAAGATTCCGTCCTCCATTCCGTGCAGGTCAGACCCGTACACGTGTTATACGTGTGGACGTATGGGGCACTTTGCCAAGGACTGCCCGCAGAGCGGAGGACAATCATCGTACCAGGGGGCAAACCAGCCTCGCAACCAGCCCAAGAAGCCAGCCACCAGAACCGACAACGTCCACCACCTCGCCATCGAGGACGTTCCAGAAGGTGCACACGTACTCACGGGTACGTTCTCTCTCATTGGTCATCCTGTAGTCATCCTTTTTTACTCCGGTGCTTCCCACAACTTTATTAACAAGTCTTATATCAATCAATACCAGTTGCCTATCATATCCACAAAAACCCCATATATGATTTGTTCTCCGGGAGGAAAAGTAGTAGGAGATAAGATGGTCCATAGGGTACCTCTTAATCTGGGTGGGAACATATACCCTATCTCTCTCATTATATTGGAGCAACCAAAACTAGATGTCATCATAGGAATGGCATGGTTGCAATACAACTGTGCTATTATTGACATCGTTCCACGGAGGATATATCTAAATTCTCTGCTCCACTCTCCCCAAACTCTCACTCTTGAGAGTAATATCCACATGACTCCAACTACTTATAACACCGAGGCCTGTAAACTCGAAGACATTCCAGTAGTATGTGAGTATCCGGATGTTTTTCCCGAATATCTTCCTGGCATGCCCCCAAAAAGAGATGTCGAGTTTAAGATTGAACTTGTATTGGGAATAGTGCCAATCTCAAGAAAGCTGTATAAGATGGCACCTAAGGAACTTGCAGAACTGAAAGAGCAGCTGAAGGAACTCTTGGACAAGGGTTTCATTCGTCCAATTCATCACCTTGAGGTTGTTCTGCATTGTTAGTGGAAAAGAAGGATAAAACGTTGAGACTATGTGTGGACTATCATCCACGCAATGCTGTCACAATCAAGAAAAAGTATCCACTACCCCGTATCAATATTCTATTCGATCAGTTGGTGGGTGCTCGAGTATTTTCGAAAATGGATCTTTGCTCTCGGTATCATCAAATCAGGATTCAACAAGAGGATATACCTAAGACAACATTCTCGACGAGGTATGGATTGTATGAATACCTTGTCATGTCCACTGGATTAACCAACACACCGGCCCATTTCATGTATCTCATAAATTCGGTGTTCATGCCGGATTTGGACAAGTTTGTTGTGGTCTTCAGTTACGACATCCCTGTGTACTCAAAATCCGAAGAAGAACATGCACGACATTTACACATCGTGCTTCAGCGATTGCGAGACCACAAGTTGTACGCTAAGTTTAGAAAATGTGAGTTCTGGATCAACAAAGTGTCATTTCTAGGGCACATCATCTCTGCCGAAGGGATTGCAGTTGATCCAAGCAAGATCAAGCAAGTACTCAAATGGGAGTCTCCTAAGTCTGTGCATGAAGTTTGAAGTTTCTTGGGTTTAGCAGGATATTACCGGAGGTTCATCCCAAGCTTTTCCAAGATAGCTAAACCAACGAAGGAACTTCTGAAGAAAGGAAAGAAATATACATGGACAAAGGAATGTGAGGAAGGTTTTCAAGCATTAGTAAAATGCCTCAGAACAGCGCTGGTATTAGCCCAACCAGACACAACTAGATCATTTGATGTTTATTGTGATGCATCTGGGATTGGTTTTGGTTGCGTATTAATGCAAGACAGAAGGGTGATCGCTTATGGATCACGGCAGCTTCGGAACCATGAGCAGCATTATCTGACTCATGATCTTGAGCTCGCTGCCGTGGTACTAGCATTAAAGATGTGGAGACACTATCTATGAGGCAACCTAGTACGTCTCTACACTGATCACAAAAGATTGAAGTACATCTTCACCTAGAAGGATTTGAATATGCGACAGTGAAGATGGTTGGAATTAATCAAAGACTATGAAATTGAGATCCACTACCATCCCTGAAAGGCAAATGTAGTCGCAGATGCTCTATGTCGCAAGTCCCATATCAATAACCTTTCTATCACCTCGATAGAGGAAGAAGAGCAGAGTCTCTACTTGCTTCTGTATGGGGCGCTCTACAATCTAGCCCTCATTCCTACCATAATGGAAGAAATTGTGGAGGCTCAGAAGGAGGACAAGGGCATATCGCATATTCGCCAAAGAATGAAAAGGGGGGAGATGAAGTGTTTCAGAGGTGACGGTGACGGTACCATCTTGTTCAAATACTGCATCATGGTACCCTGCAATGTGGGACTTCGGAAGAAAATTTTGGACGAAGCTCATTTGTCCAAATATTCTATTCATCCGGGGAGTAACAAATTGTACCAAGACTTGAAAAAGAAATTTTGGTGGACTCGGATGAAGAAGGAAATAGCGAAGTATGTATCCGAATGTGATACGTGTCGACGAGTGAAAGTCGACCATCTAAAGGCGGTCGGACAGCTACAACCTTTAAGCATACCGGCCTGGAAATGGGAGGACATCAGCATGGATTTCATTGTTGGATTACCTCTCACCTTTCACAAGCATGACTCAATTTGGGTGATAGTCGACCGATTCACCAAGTCGGCTCGCTTTATTCCTGTCAATGTCAAATATGTGGCACGACAATATGCATAATTGTATATTGCTAGGATCCTATGCCTACACGGTGTACCCCGCACTATCATCTCAGATCGTGGAACCTTGTTCGTTGCTTTATTTGGGGAGCAGCTCCACGCATATTTGGGTACCAAACTGATTCGAAGCTCAGCTTACCATCCACAGACTGATGGTCAAACGGAACGAGAAAACCAAGTGCTATAGGATATGCTCCGCGCCTGTGCCATTCACCATGGTAAGAATTGGGATGATCATCTACCATTGGCAGAGTTTTCATACAACAATGGTTATCAGACTAGCATCCAAATGGCACCATATGAAGCTCTTTATGGCCGGAAGTGCTGCACACCTTTGAATTGGTGTGAATCCGGTGAACGAGTAACATATGGTATAGACTTGGTGAAGGAAGCCGAAGAACAAGTACGAGTTATTCAAGCCAACCTCAAGGCTGCTCAGTCTCGTCAGAAAAGCTATGCGGACAAACGACGTCGACCCCTTCACTTTGATATTGAGGATCACGTTTACATTCGTGTATCCCCAATGAAAGGGATTCATCGCTTTGATGTAAAAGGGAAGCTAGCCCCGCATTTCATCGGACCATTCGCAATAAGCGAGCAATGCGGACCTGTAGCCTATCGGCTAGAGCTGCCAGCATCACTTTCGGAGGTCCACAATGTGTCTCACATTTCACAGTCTAGAAAATGTCTCAAGGCCCCAGCGGAAGTCCGTAGGGAGGATTTGGAAGCTCTCCAACCAGATCTTACATACTCGAAGCATCCAACTCAGATAGTCGATGAGAAAACTCATACCACGAGAAACCGCACCTTGCATTTCTACAAGGTATTGTGGGGAAACCACACCGCTAATGAAGCAACGTGGGAAAGCAAGGAATACCTTAGAACCAACTATCCGGACTTGTTAACGTCATATGTTCAATAGATCTTTTTCTTTTATCCTCCCTTTTGTAATCTCGGGATGAGATTCTTTTAAGGGGGAAGGAATATAAAATCCCACATTTTCCTTCATATGAGGTTCAGTTATAAGTTGGTTATCAACCCTAATGGAGACCAATTATAGCTATGCTTATGAGCTTGATCTCATCAAATCTTTTCTTCCACTCATGCTTAAATTTTATTAACATGAGGAATGGACTTCACTAATAATCTTAGATAAATTCTTTTGACCTCTCTTCAATGTTTGGAATTATTTGAATGAAGAATGCTAGGTCAAATTAAAATGTAGTACCCAATATATATTCAAATTAATTACAAATTGAATATGCTACTGTACACTTGGCCCTGTCGAAAATATTCAAATCTGAGGCCATAAGATTTTCTATGGCTTCCTTAAATTCCAAATAGACTTCATGCAAAGTTTCATAAATTTTGAGCTCCATTTGCTATTTTATTTGGCACGCTTAGCAAATTCAAACCATATTATGAATTCAAATATTGAATTCTCTTCAACCTTATTGAAACATCAAGATTTGAACACACCATCATGGTCAGCATGACTTGCTTGACTTATCCTCAAAGTTTCACAATTTGTGGATCTCAATTGCTATTTATTTCAGTGACACCATTGAATTTCATCCAATTTCAAATTCGAATTTGAAATTCAATTGAAACTTGCTCCAATTCGAAATCCAATTACATAATCAAATTCCAGATATTTTCTTTGGACTCCCCACAAAAATATAGAATTTTTGGATCAAGTTTGGTAGGAGAATTATGTTGCAGAGAGGGGAAGAGGATAAGAGGAGGTGGGACCCACTGTTAGCCTAACCTACTCGAGTGCGACCCATGGGGTGCTCTGTATCCAGCTCTCCCCGACGATCGACGCCGGCAACACTCGACAACGCGAAGCGGCATGCAAGTCACCGAGCTGCCTGCTTGCTTGTGCCGTGGCGAGCCCCCCTTGTCCCTCCATCCCTATAAATACGCCCCCCTTGGTCGTCGTCGTCGAACTCCACCTCGGTTCGCGCCTCTGTTCAATCTAGTTTCGCCGACGATTGATGCTATTTCTCACCAAGCTGTAAGCAGATAAAAGGCTTGTCACAACATCATCTACGTATTCTATTTGGTCATTGATCGTGACATGGCTTCTGCTTGGGATATTTTGAAGTTTTCCGGTCGCTGTCGAGGAAGCTGCCGAGAACCTTCACTCTCTCACTGTCGAGCTCCAGTTCTAGGCCGTCTCCAGTCTCGATGCTTTAAGCAAAAAGGTTTGCAATCTTCTCTAGTTTATGCTCACCAATTCTGAGCCCATGGAATGAACTGTAACTCGAGTGTTTCATTCAATATCCGAATCATTGTTCAAAAGAACAGCCAGGCTTCGTGCCTAAATTCGTTTCATTCTTGCAATCATTCTTTAATCTGGTTAGGAGGTAGCTCGTATATGTCCTAGCGCAGCTCCCTTCCCAAAGGCCCCAAAAGTTATCAACCGAGCACCTTAGATTTTGAGATTTCGCGGCCTCCGGTTGAAAGACCGTGCTTCACCGTCGAGCTCATATCTCGAGGGTGTTTCCACTCTTCCCTAGTCCAGATTCTTGATCCTTGAGATCCTAGAAGCTTTTGGAGGAGTTCTCGAATCAGTTGTGCTTAAGTTGAGTAAGTTCAAGCAGGCCCGAGCCCTCACCGCTGCCGCCGCCGTCGCGCAGTTGTTTCCGGTCCGTTTCAGCCGATGTCGACCTCACCGCCATGCTCAGCGCCCCCAAACCCCCAGGCGGCAAGTCTTGGTGAGTTTGGCGCAGCCGTTTGGCTGGCGGCGAGACCGCAGGCGAGCTACCGCTGCGGGCGCCGCCACGCGTGTGTGCCAGCCCAAGGTTGAAGACGACCGTGGACCCCACGAGTCAGTCGCTGCGGGATTCGGATGTGGCCAGGGATCCGGTGTGACTGCGCGGTTAACCCCGTAGCCCCCGGTGCGGCCCTGCTGCGAGTGGTCGGTTTAAAACTAGTGGGCCCGACCGATTTATTTGAATGTTTCCCATTGGAAAATAATTCCAAGAATTAACTCATCTTGGAAAATCCATAACTTCCAGTAGAATTATCCAACAATTTCCGAATAAAATTTGTTAGAATCAGCAAGAAGAATACATTCCAGTGATGCACTCGGATTTGTATGAAAAGCCATAGGAATTTCTCCAAAATTCAGATAAGAAAAATGCTTAGAGAATTCATTCCTTCAGTTCTGTTAATTGGAAAATTTCCCAATTTCGGTCAGAACCCTACATTTAATAAATTTGATCTCCAGTAAAAATTTCAAGTTCATTGGACTTCAATTACTGGGTTGATCAATATTCCAAACCTATATGTGGTTATAAATTGAGAAAAATGGAAAATCAATTTTCAGAAATTTCCCCAAACTTGCAAAATCACTTTCTCCCTGTAGGAAGCTTAGAATATAATGGAACAATTTTCCTAGAACCGGTGAGACCCCCTCTACATGATACAACCTCTGGTAGCCATGATAGCTCTCCAAAATTTCGACCAAAATTTTGAGAAGGTTATTGCTTACCATAATTTTAAAGAACAAACATTCTTTATCATCTCTTGTTCTTTGCAAGAGTCTTCTCTATAGTCACTAGTATCTACCATAAAAGTCCCAAAGCTAATTAAGACAATCATCTTATTTTCATCCTAGAATATTCAATCACCTCAAGCATATTAATTATTTTCAAAGTCATGCATACCTAGTATATGCATAGCGTGTAGTAGCTTAAATCGAGGAGCAGCCGGAATCTTTGGAAGTCCAGCTGCCAGAAACAAACATAGGCTCAGACTGGCATTCAGGCAAGCCCCGTTTTGCATTTAAGTTCCTTATAGTGTTTTTGCAGTTTTTATTTCACCTTACGTCTTTAGAGGATTGTGCATTATGTTTAAGGTGTTTGACATCCACATGTATGGCCCACAAATCCTATGGAGTCTTGGGTAGGCCTACGGCCTGTTGAGTAGATACTGATATGCTTATGCTCATAGGAATTCGGTAGAAGTCGAGTAGTTGGAATCTACTCGCAAGATAGGAATTTTATCACATGGGAAGATCTGGAATCAGAAAATGCTTTATGAATATGAAATTAAGACCGAGCAAAGGGTAGGATGCAGCGAGACGTGGTCTCACGTGCGTAGCCCTGCTTGTGTCGATTTAGGACCGTTTCGTGTGTGGCCCTGCTGGACAAGCTTGAGTTGTACCGACGACATACTGGAGTAATGGTCTCCAGTAAATTGACGTAGCTGATACTAGTTTGTCGAGGCATTCCATTTCGTTTTATAGGCGTGGGTTGAGGGTAGCAAGGTGTAAATCAGCTGGTAGGCACGTCAGAGTACACTCCACGCAGTGACCTCCTGCTCGTGACGGATCGATCGGTTCGACATCCGAGTGTCTGGTGAAAGGTGGTCATATACGACTAGTACTAAAATGTTACGTAGGTACTGCTGTAAGTACTCGCTGACATTTCCAAAAGTGTGTATGTGTCGTGTTGTTCCGAGATTTCCTAATTGCAATCACCGTCCCTCGCGGTAATAGAGTACCACTTGTTCACTGCACTATAACGTAGTAAATACTGAAGAAGTCACGAGAATATGATATATATTAGATTACAAATTGCTTTGACAACCTAGTTTGGCTTATAGATAGAACAATTAAAATTTTATAATTTCCCCATACTTTACCTGTAAAGGCATTATGTGCTTTGTGCACATCATATCATCGGCAAAGTGTTTCTTGTTTGGTTGTGAAGTCTATGATTTGCCGTGCTTGAAGAATGTTATGTGCTATTTAAAACATGACTATAAGGATCCACTTGTAGGCGAGTCCTTATGCTTTACTTTACCTATGCTTAGTGTTCAACCATGCATATGCCTAGCGAGACGGGTTAGTCTTGCTGAGCCTTATCCTGACGTTTGTAGTTAACAAGTCTTTGCAGATTATACGACTGATGAAAGGTTTGATGATGAGGCTGCACCCCCTCTAGGTTTTAAAGCTGAGTGGGAACCTTGCACACCGCCATAAATCGGGTGTTGCTAGTGCGAAGTATCCAGAGCATGGATGACTTTGCTTTTGCATAGCTAGTGCCGAGAGCGTAGCTATGATGTATAGTTCTCTTTCCTTTCGTTAGTATTATAAAACTTCCGCTGTGCTTTTCAATAAATACTTGGTATTGTAAATTGTTATCATCCTTTTCTTGTATACTTTTGGGTGTCGCACCGCATGACACCACCCAATGAGATCCTTGGAGGTCGGGATCCCGGTCCCAACACTTTGAAGCTTCATCTCGAGAAATTACAGCATGGGATAAATGTCAACGGCGACGACTTGGTTCTGCCAGTAGCTTTCCTTCCTCTGAACATGGAGGCACAGTTCAGCAGAGAGCTTCGGAGGAAGATGTCAGCGCTCGATGACCTTGGTGAGGTGGAAAGGCGTCTGACCTCCAGGGTGGTAATCCTTGGAGCTTCTGAAGGAGGGCCTGCCTCCACCCCGAGCCAGAGGATTGAAGACATCAGCAAGGGCAAGGGCAAACAGCCAACCGAACCCTCCAGCTGGAAGAGGAAGATGAAGCATGCTGATGGGAGGTCTGTTAGGGCTGCTCCCTCTACAACGGATCCTTCTCCCCGACGGATAGGTCTTCTGCGGCTGCACCTTCTCTGGCGCAGGCATCTTCAAGAGGTGCTAGCTCCGGGTAGTCGACGCCGGCTTCAGTGCTGGTTAAGAGTTCCAGGCCCGGGAGTTCTTCCCGGTCAAGAGAAGCTCCGCCCGAGAGGACTCTGGCTGCTGCAAGTGGTCCTCAACTGAGGCCCGAAGTTTTTGTCTCACCAGACATGGTGGGCTCTAGCTCCGGGCCTCAGAAGAACAGGTTACGAGGCCACTGGGACGGTAGCATTCCTAGGTAAGCATCGTGTGCTCGCCTTAAAACGCTGATCTTGTTTTTGTTGCGTCTTTAATTTTCTCATCCCTTTATTTCTAGGGTGTCGAACAAAGGGTCAAGAACTTCGGCGTCTGTTTTAGCGACCGGAGCTGCGCATGCTGAAGCTCCAGCTTCAAGCACCGAGCCTCCTCCTCAAGTGGTGGCAGAAGTCACGGTAGCTCTGGTGCCAGCTGTTGTGGACTTTGATTCAGAGTCCTCGCCGGAAGCTCTTCTGGTAGCGCCGGACCACGAAGGAGAAGTTGAACGTGTACCTCTGACAACTGTGCCGGAGGCTGATGCTCCAGTACCGAAGCCGGAGATGTTTGAAGCTCTGGTCGTTGAACCAGAAGTCGTCGAAGCCCTGGCCACTGAGCCAGAGGCAATTGAAGCCTCGACCATTGAGCCGGAGATAGTTGAAGCTCTGGCCCTTGTGCCAGAAGTTGTTGAATGTCCGACGGCTGAGCCGGAAATGTTTGAAGTTTCGATTGCTGAACCGGAAGTGACTGATGCATCAGCGTCTAAACCGAAGGTGGTAGGGGCACCGAATGAAGCTCCAGCTGCAGCCCCAAAGATAGCTGCCACGGAGGTTTCTGGACCAGAGTCGGAGCAGCCTGAAGAGGTGGTGACAGACCCTCCACCTTCGGAGCCTATAATTGAAGACCCGGAAGCAGCGCCTTTGACTTCTGGTCCGGAGGTGGGAGTTCCCCCAGTGGGTTCTTCCTCTGCTGCTACTGAAGGGCTTCTGGAGAGCGGCCCAGTGCTGCAGGAGCTCAGTGGACCACCCTTGTAGAGTGGCACCCAATTTTTGTGATGAAGAATCCTCTGGAGCCCATGGAGTTGGTCCCAGGAGGCTCGGAGCCTATCCCTCTGGTGTTGTCGATAGACAACACCTACTCGAGCCTCCAACAGGTCCAACTCGCCTTCGATTACGAGAGCAAAGCCCTGGAGGAGGAGCGCATCACCTTGAGGCACTGGCGCAATAGACTCCACTTCGAGACCAGGCTTGCACAGATAAGGCTGGCTGATCAGAAGGAGTGGATCAAGAGGCAGAAGGCCCGGTTGGAATACTAGGACAAGCTGCTGGAGGAGAAGGAAGCCGCCATCTGGGCACTCGATGCTAACTCCAGGGAGATCCTTGAGCAATCCAAGGAGAGGCGTGATGCTACTGATGAGTGTCACGAGAACCTCAATGAATTGAACGAGGTTCTCTTGAAGCGCCGAGCGGACCTTGAGGCAAGGGAAGAAAAGCTCCTGTAGCAGCAGGAAGATGTTGTAAAGAGGGAGCCGGAGGTCACCCAGAAGTTTACTCTGGGTGAACAGAATTTGGTAGATCGCAGCAAAAAGCTGGATCTATGGAGCAACAAGGAGAAGGAGAAGTACTGAAAACTGGGGTAGGAGCTCTCGAAAAGAGAAGCTGACGTTGCCACCAGGGAAGGGAAGGTGAGAGGCAGGGAAAAGGACTTGACGGAAAGGCAGAACCGCATCCACCTCCGAGAGATGGAGCTGACTGGTCGTGAGACGCAAGTTGCTGAGAATATGCAGCAGCATGCTAAATTGGTCGAGTGCCTCGCTCGGGAAGATTCGGAGCTTGTGGCCGCCCGGATGTCATTGAAGGAGCTGCGGAGCTTGAAGGAGACTGAGTCTATCCAGGAATGGGACTTCTTCGGACGAGCCAACGACGTGCTGACGCCACTAGGCTTCAGTCCTGTATGTCTGGACAATCCGGAGCTGGACTTGGACCGAGCACTAGTGGCCCTCAATGCTGCTCGTGGCAAACTCGACGCAATGGGTGACCTCATCGCGGACCGGCTAGAGAAAGAGGGGAAATCTCTGCGTAAGACCTATGTGTGCTGAATACATTGGCTTGTAGTGAATACACATGCTTTGACGATAAAAGTTTTGAATATCACCAAAACACCTTTTTATCAAGGTCCGACTAGTTTTGTAAGCTCCGGCGCTAGGTTCTACTAGCTTTTGTTAGTTCCGGCTCAAGGTCTGCGTTGCTCTGGCAAGGTCCGAAACTTGACCGCAATGCTTTTGTTTTTCATTTGCAATGTTTCGTACTTGCTTTACATCTCTAGAAAGATTGCTTAGTATTCATTTGCTAAGTCTTTGGTGTGTTTTTGGTTGATATGGATGATATCGTGTTACTGTGGTTTTGCAACAAGCTTATGTGAGCTTCTCACATAAGGTGTTGTGTTCGGAACTAACTTGAGTCAAGTCGAGGGCATGGGCTTGTATGGATTGGTTGTTTATTCATGTGCAGGTGTTGCTTGAGTTCAAGTCATGGCTGGTGACGGGATCCATTGGACTAGTCTTAGGGAGGAGATGAGGTTCCAACAACCAAATTCAGGAGGAATTGTGGTTGAGGTGATCAGGAGGTTGCGCAGCATGATTGAATCAAGGCAATGCATGTGAAGGTATCGTGAACGTCATTGGAAGATGTTTGCACGTGTGCAAGGAGTGCATGTATGTGGCTACATGGTTCCGAGACGTTATGAAGAGATGTGGACGTAAAGAGTTGGTCGGAAAGGTCCAACTGACTAGGTTATTGACTCAGGCTGCGACTGAGTCGGGGTTGACTCAAATATGGAAAGATTTGAGTTGGTTATGATAGAATTTCGTGTGTGTCATGAATTTGAGTTGTTTAGGAATGTGGGATACATTACTATGTTGTTTGGAAGTCTTAAGATTGCTTCTATCTGCGTATAGAACAATCCTAAGCAGTTATTGAAAGTTATGATTCGTGAACAGAGTAGGATTAGGTTCCTAATTTGAATTGAGTTGGCTTTCGAGCTGGTTATATATGCAAGGGAGCCTAGAGCTCGTGGTGCACGACTTTGGGGCTGTTCCTCTTGTGTTCTATTGAATAAAATTCATAGTTTGGAGGAACTTTTGTGCCTTGTTCGTCTGACTTGTTCTAGACAAGTTTTACTCATCGAGTTTATGGACAGCACTACCTCTCGTCGGTGGTTTTATCATAACTCGAGTTTTACAGATCCAATTGACGTGCTTCTTTTTGGTTGTCTTCACAACTTGATTATCTATCATCTTTCAAAATTTCACGGTCATTGGATTTATTATCTATGATCTACACGAGTTTCTTTGCAGCGTTCCATAACTGTTTTTTTTCTCGGGTAGGGCAGATTGACCTTTGTTTGATCTTTCGATCATAACTTGATTTTTTTCTCGACGGATTTGAGTGATTCTTGTTGTGTTGTCTTCGTGACTTGATTCTCTATGATATCTATCACTTTTGTCATGGTGAAACACGTTTAGATTAGTCTCATACACGATTTCTTTAACAGATCGTTTTTCTGCTGAAGGGGTTGAGGTTCAATTGTTTCTGCTGCGTAAGATTTTTATGTCTACCATTCACCCCCCCCTCTGGTATCTTTTCACGTGCTCTTTGATCCTACACTCTAGCTACATACGTCTCAGAGTATGTGCTGACGTGTTATGTGAGCTGAGATCCCCAATTCTCTTTGGACCCGCTGCTCCATGGTCCCGTTGTTGAAGAGGAGGACGCTGCCAAGGCCAGTGTCGAGGAAGTTGCCAAGAAAGTCGCCACATTCTTCCGCAGGACTTAGATCCTCCAGTAACTAGGTCTTCTTCCTTTTGACTCCTTCTGTAATCCCAATTTTGTAATCCAGTGCTTCGATTTAATGAAATCCACTTTGCCATGAACTTCATTTTATTTTTGTCTTCAATATAATGTGCTCTGTATTGTTGGCGCCCTGGTATATGTGTACAATTGAAGTGTGTACATGTACCAAAGGATTTGACAGTATATTGATGACTTGAATGCTTCGCACTTGTAGATTTTAGGTCCGAAGTCTTCATTTTTGATACGTCGACGGTAGGCCCCCTGGGATTGCGGAGCTTGGTAGCTTTGACGGTACCCACCATCAATGTATCAAATGTCGATGGTGGGCCCCCTAGGATTTATCGCAGCTTGGTAGCTTCTGATGTCACCGCACGAATAGTTGAAGGTAAGCCCCCCATGGGCTGTCGGAGCTTTGTAGCTCTGACATTACCCACTGTCAACATATTAAACATCGACTGCGGGCCCCCTCGGAGGATATCGGATCTTAGTAGCTCCGGCGTCATCCACCATCACTACGAATTTCTATTTTTCCTGTACATTAAATACAAGAAAAGAGTAAAATTCGTCCTCTTGTTTATAAATTGTTTGTGACTTATTGTTCTTATTTGAGTTTGAAATCTAAAGTAAATCGATATGGTAAGAACTATATTGATGTAATCTTTTCGGACCCATATGCTTTTTTAGTGCTCATCCTTCTGAGGCCTACTGGGGTGTAGGTAGAGTGGTGTACTTAGGGCGCAGGACCAGGCTAAGTCGATAGCACACTCCGGACCTACATTGTTTTGGCATTCAGGCAAGTAGACTATACAGCATGTTAAGACCCAGAGAAGTCAACAATATAACTTGCAACGCATATGAATAACTTGGGTAAAAACTAAAAAAGAATTGCACAACTTCATTATAGACAAGAAGGTTAAAAAACAATAACTTTATAGATCGAGCCTTGTGCAAAAATAAATGCACGTGGAGTCTGTTTTCACAAAACAATGTCTTTCATTATAGGTCTGGATTACAGGGGAGACAAGGATGTACTTAGGGTGCGGGACCAAGCTATGTGTGTTATACATCTTGTACTAACCCAGGGTAGGTATTCACACTTTTAGTACGGTGACTGTATGAAGTGTACATGAACTTCCCGGATCCTCCCAGAGGGGTTCAGATGTTCTCCCAGAGGACCTACCCATGTCCCTTTAGCGACTCTATAACGTACATCGTGTGTAATTACAGACTCACCTCTGTGATTCTAAGCATAAAACTTACGAAGGTGCTCGATGTCCCAAAGATTAGGAAGTGGAATCCCATCCTCAGTTGCCAAGCAAACGCATCCGGGTCGGGATATTTTGATCACTAGGAATGGACCTTTCCAGCCAAGGGAAAGTTTGTTCATCCCTTCACGAGTTAGTATCTTCCGAAGCATTAGAACGCCTTCCTCGAGTTGTTGTTTGCGCACATGCCTTTGATGATAGCGCCGGAGTGCTTGGCGATAACGTGCATCCCGAACAGCTGCATGGCACCTTCCCTCGTCGATGAGGTCAAGGTCTTCATGCTGGAGCTGGTCCTGCACGGCTTCATCGAAGGTCTTGACACGGAGGGACCACAAGGTAATCTCCGGAAGAAGGACTGCTTCAGCTCCGTGCACCATAAAGAAAGGTGTTTCTCCAGTTGATCAGTTAGATGTTGTCCTTTTCGCCCACAATGTGGACGGAAGATCTTCAATCTAGTTGGCTCCATGCTTTTTCAGATGCTCACATGTGTGTGTCTTGAGTCCTTTTAAGATTTTTGCATTTGCTCTCTTAGCTTGGCCATTACTTGCTGGGTGAGCTACTGAGGCATAGCTGAGTTCAATGTCGAGGTCTTCGTAATATTCTTGAAATGCAGCACTTGTGAATTGGGTTCCGTTGTCAGTTATAACTTTGTTTGGAACTCCAATTTTGCATATAATGGACTTCAAGAACATTATTGTTGATTACTTGTTGATTGTCACAACTGGAGTTGCTTCTCGCCACTTGGTAAACTTGTCGATGGCGACATACAGGAACCTGTAACCTCCGACAACTTTTGGGAAAGGTCCCAAGATGTCCATGCCCCACACATTGAATGGCCAAGTAGGAGGTATCATTTGTAGTGACTGAGCCAGTGTGTGAATCTGTTTTGCGTGGAACTGGCACGCTTCACATTTATTCACTAGCTCAACCGCATCATGGAGGGGTGTAGGCCAGTAAAAGCCGTGCTGGAAGGCTTTACTGACTAACGTACGGGAAGATGCGTGACTCCTACACTCGCCTCCATGGACTTCCGCGAGGAGCTCACGACCTTCTTCCCTTGCAATGCACCGCATTAGGATGCCATTGGCACCGTTCCGGTAGAGAACTCATCAGCCTAGCCGACAAATGTGCTAGAGCTGCGGAGGACTGTGAAACGCATTCTAAGCCACTACCAGAGGCCAACCAGAAGTCCTCCAAAACTGAAGCCGCTACCTCTGGTAGTGGCAAGAAGAAAAAGAAGCCCAACAGCAAAAAGAAGCCGTTGGGCGGCGCTCCAGCTGCTGCTGCTGTAGCTCCCGGAAGTCGGGGGCCACGCCCCAAAAAGTGACCTCGTCCTTCACTAGAAGATGACAACAACTCCAAAGCATGGTGTCCGATTCACAAGACGAACCGACACAGCTTGGAAGAGTGCCGGGAGGTCCAAAACCTCGCTGAGCGCTATAACAAGCGCTGGGAAGAAGCTCATTTCCATCAAAGAGAAGGGAAACAAAAAGTCAACGAAGCTCCGACCGAAGAGGAGCTAGGTTTCCAGGACCCCAAAAAGGTCTTGAAAGCCGTCTACAACATTGTCGATGACAACTCCGACGTCTCTGACAACGAGCATCGGAGGACCTTGAACACCATCTATGGCAGTTCTTGGGATATCACCTCTCATTGCATTCTCAAGACAATGCGGCAGGACATGGCCGTGGCAGCTCCCACTGCTAAGGCGGAGCCACATCGAATGTGGATGGATACTCCGATCATTTTTTATGCTTCGTACTGCCCCCGAAACATGATCGGAGATGGCCAACTCCCGTTGATGGTGTCAACCACCTTTAACAATATCCAAATCCACCATGTAATGGTGGCCAGAGGTTCCGGGCTAAACCTCATAAGCTTCTAAGCTTTTGTTAGGCTTCATCTCCGGCCTTCAGACCTTCGCATCCCGACCTTTCTTCGGAGTAGGTCCCAGAACTGTTACTCTTCTCGGTTCCATCAACATTCCAGTGACCTTCGGGACTCGGGAGAACTAATAGGAACATTGCAAAGTGGGTGGTGGAACTGGCAGAATTTGACCTAGAATTCGTGTCAAGATAAGCAATCAAAAGTCAATCCTTGGCTGACATTGTGGAGGAATGGACTCCCTCTCCATCAAACCTTGGGGGTCCCAGTGAGCAGAAGCCGGAACTCAGGGCTCCGGTCTTCAGCGGGCCTCACTGAACTCTCTACTTTGATGGCTCCATGCAAAAGTAGGGGGCCGGAGCTAGAATCCTTCTCTCAGCTCCAACTGGGGAGAAGGTCAAGTACATGGTACACCTTGATTTCAAGGCAACCAACAATATGGCGGAGTATGAAGCTCTCATCTATGGACTCAAGGTGGCACTATTTTATGGTGTCAAACAGCTGTTGGTAAAAGGGAGATTGCCAACTCATCATCAAACAAGTGAAAGGTGAATGTTCCTGCAACAACACTCAATTAGTTGCTTATCTCTTTGAAGTCCAGAGGCTTCACAAGGACTTCGAAGTCCTGGATCTCCATCATGTTTAGCATCTACATAACGCTGAAGCCAACAAACTCTCGACGAAAGCCTTAACCGGAGCTCTAGCTCCTGATGAAATCTTCGTCCGGAGGTTATCAAAACCAACAGCTCAGCCTGCCGAACTGAGCGAAGGGGGCGAGACCAGCACCTCAAAGCTGGCAGTCCCGGTGGCCCTGCTACCATGGCGTCCACCAAGGGTCGTAGGTGCTGTCGGAAGCTCCGAGCAACCCAGCACGCAAGACTCATAAGCTCAAGTTAGCTTCAACGCATGGGTCTTGAAGATCCGGAGTTACTTGAAAGACAATATCCTTCCTGAGGACAGTGCATCCGCTGACCAGATTGTTAGATTGGCTAAAAGATACACGTTAGTAGAAGGGGATCTCTACCTACGTGGTGCCAATGGCATCCTAATGCGGTGCATTGCAAGGGATGAAAGCCGCGAGCTCCTCGCTAAGATCCATGGAGGCGAGTGCAGGAACCATGCTTCTTCTTGCACGCTGGTCGGTAAAGCCTTCCGGCATGGCTTGTACTGGCCTACAACACTTCAGGACGCGATTGAGCTAGTGAAAAAATGTGAAGCGTGTCAGTTCCATGCAAAACAGATTCACACAACGGCTCAATCACTACACATGATACCTCCTACATGGCCATTCGCTGTGTGGGGCATGGACATTTTTGGACCTTTCCCAAAAGCCGTCGGAGGTTACAGTTCCTGTAGGTCTCCGTCGACAAGTTCACCAAGTGGCTGGAAGCAACTCTAGTGGTAACAATCAACAAGCAATCAGCAATCAAGTTCTTGAAGTCCATTATATGCAGATTTGGAGTTCCATACAAAGTCATAACTGACAAGGGAACTCAATTTACAAGTGTTGCATTCCAAGAATATTGCGAAGACCTTGGCATTCAACTTAGCTAAGCCTTAGTAGCTCATCCAGCAAGCAATGGCCAAGCCGAGAGAGCAAATGCAGAAATATTCCAGGGACTCAAGACGCGCACGTACGAGCACCTAAAAAAGCACAGAGCTAATTCGATTGAGGAGCCTCCATCCACATTATGGGCGAACATGAAAACTCCGAACCGGTCAACCGGGGAAACTCCATTCTTCCTGATGTATGGAGCTGAAGCAGTCCTTCCTCCGGAAATCTCCTTGGGGTCCCTATGGGTCCAGACCTTCAACGAAGCCACGCAGGACCAGCTCCGACGTGAAGACCCTGACCTCGTCGACGAGGGAAGGTGCCAAGCAGCTGTTTAAAACAAACGTTATCACCAAGCGCTCCAGCGCTATCATGAGAGGCATGTGCGCAACCGACAACTTGAAGAAGGTGACCTCGTACTTTGGAAAATACTAACCCGTGAAGGGATTAATAAACATTCCACCAGCTGGGAGGGTCCCTTCTAAGTAATTAAAGTATCCCGACCAGGATGCGTTCGCTTGGCAACAGAGGAAGGGACCCCGCTTCCCAATCCTTGGAACATTGAGCACCTCCGTAAGTTTTATACCTAGAATCACGGAGGTGAGTCTGTAATTACACACAATGCATGTTGTAGAGTCATTATACAAAGACAGGAAAGTCCTCTGGGAGAACATCCGGACCCCCCCCCCTCGGGAGGGTCCGAGAAGTTCAAGTAACACTTGAGACAGTCACAGCACTAAAAGTGTAACTACATGCTTTGGGCTAGTACAAGATGTATAGCACATTTAGCATGGTCCAGTACCCTAAGTGTGTCCTTGTCTCCCCTGTAATCCGAACCTATAATGAAAAGCATTGTTGTGTGAAACAGACTCCACGTGCGTTTACTTTTTGTGCAAGGCTCAATATATAAAATTATTTTCACCCCGCTTGTCTATAATAAAGTTGTGCAAATCTTTTTGAACATTGTTCCAAGTAATTCAAATGCATTACAAGCCTTATTTATAGTCTTTTTGGATCTTAGCATTGCTACATAGTCTACTTGCCTGAATGCCAAACCAACATGGGTTTGGAGTGTGCTATCGACTTAGCCTGGTCCTGCACCCTAAGTATGCCGCTCTACTTACACCCGGGCATGCCTCAGTAGGGTGAGTACTAAGAAGGCATGTAGATCTAGAAAGAGTATATTAAAACACTCGTTATCATGTTAAGTTTCTTCGGACCTAAAGTACAAATAAGAATGATAAGTCACAACCAATTTAAAGACAAGATGACGAGTTTTACTTTCTCTCTTGCCTTTAATGTGCAGGAAAAGCAAAAATTCATAGAGATGGTGGACGACACCAGAGCTACTAAGCCTCAACCATCCAAGGTGGCCTGTCTTTGACGCCTCAGAATTGAAGACTTTGGACCTAAAATCTACAAGTGTGAAGCATTCAAATTGTCAACATACTGCCACAACCTTTGGTACATGTACACACTTCAATTGTACACATGTACGAGGGGCCAACAAGATACGGGACAATATATTGAAGACAAAGTGAAATTCAAGACAAAAAGGAGGATTTGATTAATCAAAAGTACTGGATAAAAAATTGGGGTTACAAGGGGCAAAAGGATAAAAGTCCTAGCCACTGGAGGATCAAAGCCCTGTGGAAAAACGAAGTAACCTTCTCAGCAGCTTCTTTGACACTAGCTCTAGTGGCATCCTCTTCCTCGGTGATGATTCCATCAAAGACCAGATCAAGGGAGAACTGGGGGTCTCTGCTTTTGTAACACGCCAAGACATACTCGTTGACGTTCTTAGCCAAGGATTTACCCCCGGTCTCTAGCTAATCAGCGATGACATTACCCATCGCGTCGAGTTTGCTACCAGCAGAGGCAAGTGCCACTAGCGTCTGGTCCAGCTACTACGCTGGGTCCTCCGTGTGTACTGGACTAAAACCAAGAGGCACAGGCCCTTTCTGCACATCCCAAGAAGTCCCAAACCATCAAGGACTCAGTTTTCTTCGAGCTCCACAGCTCTTCCCGTGACCTCCGGGCGGCCGCTAGCTCCGAACTCTCCCGAGCAAGGCGTTCCACCAATTTGGCATGTTGCTGAATACTTTCAGCAACCTGCTTCTCGCGGTCGGTCAGCTCCGACTCCCGGAGGTTGATGCGGTTCCGCATCTCTGCCAGGTTATTCTCCCTGCCTCTCACTTTCCCCTCCCTAATGGCAACATCAGCTTCTCTTTTTGAGTCCTCCTGCCCCATCATCCAGTACTTCTTCCTTTCATCTTCACTCCACTGCTAAAACTTCTTTGAGCGATCCGCCAAGTTTTGTTCACCTAGAGTCAACTTCTGGGTGACCTCCGCCTCCCTCTTCATGACATCCTCCTGCTGCTCAAGGAGCTTCTCCTCCCTCGCCTCCAAGCCCAACCGGCGCTTCAAGAGAACCTCATTCAATTCAGTGAGTTTTTCGTGATGCTCATTAGCAGCATCACGCCTCTCCTTGGCTTGCTCCAGGATCTCCCAGGAGTTAGCATCGAGCGCCTGGATGGCGGCTTCCTTCTCCTCCATTAGCTTGTCCCAGTATTCTAACGGGACCTTTTCCCTCTTAATCCACTCCTTCTGGTCAGCCAGCCTCGTTTGGGCAAGCCTGGTCTCAAAATGGAGTCTGTTGCGCCAACGCCTCAAGGTGTGGCGCTCCTCCTCCAAGGCTCCGCTCTCATGATCGAAGGCAAGCTGGACCTGTCGGAGACTCGAGCAGGCGTTGTCTATGGACAATGCCAGAGGGATAGGTTCCGGACCTGCTGGGACCATTTCTGCAGGCTTTAGAGGGTTTTCCATCACAAAAATAGGATCCCACTCTACAAGAGAGGACCTTTGAACTTCTGCGGCACTGGGACCTCTCTCTGAGAGCCTCTCAGCGGCAGCAGAAGGACCCATTGGGGGAACTTCCACCTCCAGAGCAGTTGAAGGCGCTGCTTCAGGGTCTTCAGTCGTCGGCTCCGAAGGCGGAGGACCTGTTGCCAATTAATCAAGCTGCTCCAGCTCTGGCTCAGGTACCTCCAGGACAACTACATCCGGAGCAGCAGCCGGAGCTTCATTCAGCGCCCCTACCGCAGCTGGCCCAAACGCATGCACGTCACTTGCTTCCGGTGCAGCGACCGGAGTTCCAATCATTTCCGACCCAGCTGCCGGATCCTTAACATCATCCGGCCCAAGGGATGGACTTTCAACAATTTCCGGCTCAGCCGCCGGACCTTCAACCATTTCCGGCTCAATAGCCGGGGCTTCAACTACCACTGGCTCAGCAGCCAGGGCTTCAACAACTTCAGGCTCAAAGGCTGGAACTTCTGGTATCACCAGTGCTGGAGCATCAGCCCCCGCCACCGCCACCACGGGTACATCTTCAACTTCTCTCTTGTGGTCCGGCGCTACCACAGGACCTTCGGGCGAGGACTCTGAGTCCAAGCACACGACAACTAGTGCCAGAGCTGTCGCAAGTTCCGCCTCTGCTTGACGAGGAGGCTCGGCGCTTGAAGCCGGAGCTTCGGTAAGTGCAGCCCCAGCCGCTGCGACAGGCGTTGAAGTTCCTGGCCCCTTCTTCGACACCCTAGAAGTAAAGGGAAAAGAAGATTAAAAACACGTCAAAAACAAGACTAGCATTTTAAGGTGAGCAATCAATGCTTACCTAGGGATGCTACCACCCCAGTCGCCTCGGAACCTCTTCTTCTAAGGCCCGGAGCTAGAGCCCACCAAGTCTGGTGAGACAACTGCTTTGGACCTTAGTTGAGGACCACTCGCAGCAGCCGGAGTTCTTTCGGTCGAAGCTTCTCTTGGCTGTGATTAACTCCCAGGCCTGGAGCTTTTAGCCGGCACTAAGGCCGGGGTCGACTGCCCGTATCTAACGCCTTTTGAAGTCGCTAGCACCAGGGCAGGGGTAGTTGCAGAAGATCGCCCACGGCGAGGAGAAGGAGCCACGGTAGAAGGAGTAGTTCTGACGGACCTCCCGTCGGCATGCTTCAACTTCCTTTTCCAGCCAGAGGGCTCAGCTAGCTCTTTAACCTTGCCCTTGGCAGCGTCTTCTATCCTCCGGCTCGGGGCGGAGGTTGGGCCTCCCTCAGAAGCTCTGGCGATCACCAACCTGGTGGTCGGACGCCTTTCTACCTCTCCAAGGTTGTCAAGCACTATCATACTCCTCCATAGCCTCCAACTGAACTGTGCCTCCATGTTCAGAGGGAGGAAAGCTGCCGGTGGAACTAAGTTATCGCTGTTGACGTTTATCCCATGCTGGAATTTCTTGAGATGAAACTCCAAAGAGTCGTCATCCAAGTTGGATTTTAGACTGGTTTCAATCCGGTCGTCATCCATCACACTGTTGAGGGCCCACGTGAGCTTCTGCCTCTTCTTCAACGGAGCCCATCTATTGACCAGGAAGTTGCTGAAGACCATCTGAGTAGTCACTCCACCTTCCACGCATTTGCGGATCCTGGTCAGGATGGGGTTGAAGGCGTCTGACAGCACCGGAACTACACTCTAGGCGTCGGTGTCAACATTGGGGAGACCTTCGAGCAGCTCCAGTATCTCGTGCTCCTCCGCCACAATGATGATCCAATCTTTCTTCTAGTCGTCCCACTTGCCGGAAGGAAATGACTTCAAGTATTCGAAGGGGCAGTTCTTGCATTTCACAAATTAGTAGAAGCCAAGAAGCTCACAATCCTTGCCGGTGGTGTGGATGGTGAAGAAGGTGCGGAATAGATCGACGCAGGGGAAATACCCACCCACATCTCGCAAAAGTGGACGAACGTCGCCACGAGAAGAAGAGAATTGGGGCCAAGGTGATACAGCTGCAGACCATAAAATTCTAGCAGCATCAAAAGAAAAGAAGAGAAAGGTGAAATGAATCCCACCATGCTGTATGCTGTGAAGTACACCATATCGCCATTGTGCTCCTTCTTGAACGGGAGCTCACCAACGCAGACCACATGGTTGAAGGAGTCGCTGGACCACCCCATGTAGGTCCGGAACTTCTTCAGATCATCATAGCTCTTGAGGCGGCTCTTGGGGAGACCCAACTCCATCGTGGCAAAGCAATGCAAAGGAAGGGAAGTTAGACAGAGTTTGGAAGGCCCTGAGTGCAAATATGATCCAAAGCATGAAGAGTCCTCAAACCGAGCGCACTTTCCCTCTTAAGTAAGCCTCTGCGATGCTTGGATGGAAACCGCAGTGAGATCGAAGGCACTTTTCAAAAGTCTACCCCATCAATGACGAGTGGGTCTGGGGCCACCTTGACGAAGAGATCGAGGTTCTTACCCAAGGCGAACCATTGTCATGATGAGCAGGGGGAACCCTGATGGCGGCACCTTGATAGGGCGTGCGAAACCGATACGGTTTTCGTATTGGGAACCAATGACCTTCAATTGCGTGAGATCCTCACTCAAAGATCTCATCTGCCGCATTCATAACAAGCCACGCGTCGATGGTCCACTCCCGGACCATCGCTCCAGCAGCACATCAGAAGGCTCTTGAAATCGAAGCGCGGGAATCGAGAATGGCCCCACCTCTGACAGAATAACTTAACCCAAAGGGTTTTATACCAGAGGTGGGCCCGGGGGCCACTGTCGATACCCTGGGTACCGGGTACCGTTTAGTACCGCGAAGAGTACGAGAGAATTCTACCTGACAGAGTTCAAGGTCTTCTTGAGCCCCACATGTCACATTGCGCTGGGACCGCTCCCCTTGTATGGGTAGCTCTGGGTCAACACGTGTAAAGGAAAGCCGGAGGTAAACTCCCAACAAAGGGAAGCACCGACGTCAACAAGTGTACAACGGCTCCGGACCTAACCCCCAGCAGAGAGGAGCTCCGGTGCCGACACATGTATAGTAGACCCGGACCTAACCCCCCCCCCCCCCCCCCCCCCATAAGGGAAAGCTCCGGAGCTTCCGCGTGTGGATCCTTCAGACCTTCATGGACGCGTACACTAGTAGATCTCCTTTAGCATGATCCATCAAGTGTAATTAAAGCGATAGTTACAAGATATAATTACGTGTCATTAATGCTGTATTAACGACACACAATCAGAGTACTGTTAATAGGGGTAATGCAGCCATCAAGGCACGTTATCACTCTATTAATCATTATTAATACTCTTTCGATAGTGTATTAGGCCATTAAATACGCCAGGGCCACATGTCGGGCCAGGCAAGCTTTGTAACGGTCAGTCCTTATAACTATAAAAGCGTTGTACCACACGTACCCAAGGGACAGACTGATTCGACCTGATCCTAGCTGAGCTGACCCATATACTAGCGAACATACTCGCACAATACAACAACACAAATCCCATGGAGTAGGGTGTTAGGCTCAGGTGGCCTGAACCACGTAAATCTCTGGTGTCATCATCTTGATCTTGATCTCTGCGTACCCCAACCATAAAAGAACCTCTGCGGGCTGTTTCTTAGCGGGTCCAAGGGAAGTGTTGTATCATACATTTCGACAAACCGTCTGTGATGTATCAAACATCACAGGCGGTTCTTAAAGAAGACTGCCTGGGTAAATACATGATTTTCACAGGCGGTCATTCTTTAAGAACCGTATGTACTGGTTCAATCATCACAAGCAGTTTTTATTGAAGAACCGCCTGGGGAAAGTCATTGTTTCGCAAGCTACTTATTAATTAATAACCGTCTGTGATTCTGATAAGCTAATCCCTTCACAACAAGCTCTTGTAGATGCAAGTAACACCCGTGGCTCATCATTTGGATTGTTGAAAGCATCAATTTGAAGCCTAACAATCTTTGGAAGGATTTTCCCATCCATTTGAAGGATTTCTTTCCCTCTTGTCCATTTGAAAACATAGGAAGATGTTATGTACTCAGTTTTAATGTCTAAATATATTGACCAAAAGTCAGTACTTACTTTCTTAGTGCTTCACACAAGCGAGGAAGCGAACAACATCAATCACAAATCTTGTTTTTACACTTTCATAGGGATTTAACCTTAATCTTTAATTCAACCATAGATTTATCAAATAAGTGAAGCTTCATTATGACACATGTTAATGGCATTTATAAGTGAAGGATGTGCTGAAGCTAACGAAGTCTAAATCGGATTGAAGATAAAGAGATCTGCATATGAGTCGCAATGTACAGGTTAGACAGTGTGAATCTATGATGGAAACCTTCAACAACATGAAAAGTGATGTTAAGGTTATGCTTGCATCAACCAAGACATGTTGTTAGGGTATACACTTGTTGGGGCAAGCATAACCGTTATGCTCCAACAAGTGTTATGCCCTCACAACAAGCCTTGGTTGATGCAAGCATACCTTGGCATCACTTTTCATGTTGTTGAAAGCTGCCATCATGGCTTCATGTTGTCTAACCTAGGCATTGTCACTCATATGAAATATCTCTTTGTCTTTAGTCCCGTTGAGATTTCGTTAGCTTTGACACACCATTCACTTGTAACTGCCGTTAACATGTTTGATGAGGAAGCTTTAGTTATTGATAAATCTATGCTTGAAAGATTAAGGCCAAATTCATATGAAAAGGGTAAAAACAAAATTTGTGATTGAAGTAGTTCGCTTCGTCGCTTGTGTGAAGCACTAAGAGAGACGGTACTGATTTGTAGTCAATATATTTAGCCATTAGAACTCATAAAGTAGCATCTTCGTAAGTTTTTAAAATGGAGAGAAGAGAAAGAAATCCTTCAGGGCTTGTTTGGGTGTACTCAATCTAATTGGATTGAAGTGGATTGAAGTGAAGAATGAACTAATTTTCTCCTCAATCTACCTTAAACCACTTATATTGAAGTGGATCCACTCCTATCCAAACAAGCCCTCAAATGGATGGGAAGTATCGTCAGACTTCAATTGAAGCTTTTAACAATCCAAATGATGAGTCTCGGGTGTCACTTGCATCTACAGGAGCTCACTGTGAAGGGATTAGCTTGACAGGAGCTTCAAGAGTTGTGCTTCTAGACGTTGTTTAAAACCAAACTGTTGGAAGGCAAGCCTTATCATCATAGGTCAGAAGAAATTTATATACACATACAATTTGATAACTTGTGGAACAGGTGAATGTGATAAATATAATAATGTAATAATGTTCAAAACAGAAGCTGGATTTAATAATGTTCGAAACATGCTATCTAAAGCTGAAATAGAGCATTGTTCTAAGTTCATTTCAAAGGATACAAATATATACAATATATATCATACATTTTTTCCAGCATTGATATCTTCTCGCATATAGGGTTTCAAATCCTTTTTAATGCTTTTCTCTATGCGCTTGATGTTTTCTGGTTCGCTGAAAAGGTACATATCTTCCTACCGATTATATTCCTCTTCATTATCTCCCACATTCTCAACCCCAACAATATTTTGCTTTCCAGAAACAACTACGTGCGTCTTCTCAGTTTCTGGATCTTGAACATAAAAAACTTGTGCAACACTATCGGCGAGAACCACAAGTTATCATTATAACCCACGTTATTCAAGTCTACCAGTGTCAGCCTGTAATTATCCACTTTCACACCATCAAGATGTTTGACCCATTGGCACTTAAATACGGGCATTATCATTCTTTCGCCATAATCGAGTTCCCATATTTCCTCTATGAACCCGAAGTATGTGGTATTTTGCCCTTGTGAATCATAAGCCTCAATACGAACACCACTATTTTGTGTAACACTCTTACTGTCTTTTTCTTTAGTGTAAAATGTGTAACCATTGATGTCATAGGCTTGCCATGATGTCACCAAAGCAGATGGGCCAGAAGCTAACCTCTTCATTGTTGCCTCTTCTATAGTGTTTCCATATGGTATATTTTTATCCATTAACCATTCAGTGAAACATCTTCTATGCTCTTTCATGATCCAGTCCTCTGTGCGGTCTTGGTTTTTTTTCACGAAGCTCAATTTGGTGTTCCTCGATGTACGACTCAGCTATTGCGAGCTGTTGTAGTACACCAAAATGTGCACGGTGTACATTCTTGTAATCTTGAACGATAAAAGTTTTCTTACCCACTTTGCCTCTCCCACGTAGTCTACCCTCATGTACTGGTATAGGCACACCTATCAGTTTTCCATCTTTGATGTAATCAGCGCAACCCTCAATCACATCTTCAGTGGTGTATCCTTCCATAAATGAACCCTCTGGGTGAGCACAGTTCTGCACATAACCTTTTAATACTCCTAAATATCTCTCCAACGAAAACATATGATGTAAATATAGTGGCCCCAATGCTTTTATTTGATCAACAAAATTTATGATTAGGTGTACTTGCATATCAACAATGGACGGTGGAAAACACATCTCAAACTTGCACATAGTCTCGACGATGTATGTTTTCAGATATCCTAAGTCTTCACGTGCTATCACCTTTTGCGATTCTGCATTGAAGAAGTAACACGAACGTGTGATGACAACGTTTATATGCCCAGGTTTGATGACTCTTATTGCAATGGGAAGGAACACTGTCATCATCATATGACAGTCGTGAGAATTATAACCGAATAAAGACAAGTCTTTCATCGAGACTAGTTTGCACATATTGGATGAGAAATTCTTGGGCACTTTGATCCCACACAAGCATTCGCAAATTTCTTTTTTCTCTTCTAGCGTCAAGTTGTAGCTGGCTGGGGGAAGGTAATGCTTCCCGTTCGCCTTTTCTACTGGATGAAGCTCTGGTCTCAAATCAAGAATTACTAGGTCCATACGTGAATTTAATCCGTCCTTTGTTTTCCTCGGCATGTCTAGCAAGGTCCCAATGATGCCGTCAAATACATTCTTTGTAACCCGCATCAAATCAATACTATGGCAAAATTCTAGATTCTTCCAATATGGAAGATACTTCAAAAAAATTGATTGTTTCTTGAAAGCCATGCCAGTTGTATCATCTGAAGATGTACTTTTCTTTCTCTTGATTCCTTTATATTTTTTCCCCTTACCGAAAGCAATATGAATGTTCTTGACCATTTTGAACACAAGTTTTCCACTATAAGGTTTTGGTGCAATATCTTTTTATTTTTATTTTGTTATCAAATTGTCTTTCATATTCCTATACTTTTGTGTATCTGTCAAGAACCGTCGGTGTCTCATGTACACCATCTTTCTGGATAAAGTGAGGTATAGAGATCCTGTTCTATACACACACCTTACACAACCTTTCTTCCCTTTCATTTGTCCTGATAATGTAAACAGTCCGGGGTAATCATGCACGGTAACGAATATCATTGCTCTTAGCGTGAAATACTTCCGCTTGTACTCATCCCATGTACGTACCCCTTCATTCCACAATTTCGCCATATCTTCCATTAAAGGTTCCAAGAACACATCAATTTCGATGCCAGGTTGTTTCAGACCTTGGATAAGAACATATAACAAAATATATTTCCTTTTGTGACACAACCACGTCGGTAGATTGTACATCATTAAGACCACGGGCCATGTGCTGTGTATGCTCCTTTTTTCACCAAACAGATTCATTCCGTCTGTTCCCAAGGCAAACCTCACATTTCTGATTTCCTTTGCAAATTCTGGATATTGAATATCAAAAATTTTCCACTGTGTTGCATCACCAGGGCATCAAATATGTTTTTCATTCTTTTTGCGTTGCTCGGAATGCCAACACATAAGTTCAACCTCCCTAGGGTTCGAGAACAAACGCTTCAAGCGATGAATTACCGGAAGGTACCACATCACCAAGGCAGGAATTTCTCTCTTATTCTTCCCGTCTGCATCGCCAGAAGTATCATCATTGTCACCTTCAGGACCAATAATAAGCTTCTTATTCTTCTGAGACTTTGTCATGTTGGTAACATACTGGTGATTGTAGTCCTTCTTATATCTACTGACACCACTGATGGGGCATCTATTTGCGAGCTCATGTACTTTGCGATACAGGATACAATGGTTCACACAAGCGTGTATTTTTGTCACACCTAGTGCCATCGGGCAAAGAAGTTTATTCGCTTTATAAGTGCTTTTGGGCAATTTATTTGAATTTGGAAGAATTTCTGCCATGAGATTCAAAAGATCAGAGAAACTACAATCGGACCATCCGTGTGTGGCTTCCAACTTTAGTAGTTCTAAGACTGGATGCAATGTAGTAAACTCTTTATCACAACCATTTGATTCATCATATAAAGCTCCATCGCCGCATTCTGCAATGTATCTATTTTACTTAAACCTTGACTTGCTCTCATAGAAGTTAATACATATGGTTCAATGTGATGCAACATCTCCTCACAATCGAACTCATCATCATCATCATCACCATCTTGATTGTCACTACCATCATCGATATGAACATTATCGTCATCTGAACCTCTCTCATCATCTTTATCCACATCATGTGTATCTAACTCACCATGCTTAGTCCATATTGTGTAGTTTTTTTTGAAACCTCTTTTCACCAAATGAGATTGGAATACTATAGTATCCGTCCAAGCAATTTTATTTTCGCAGTCGATACATGGACATAATATGTCATCTATCTTTTGCAACTTCGCATGTCTCTTGGATGCTTCAATAAAATTTGCAACATTATAAATGTACATATGATCAGGTCTTGGCATGTTATACATCTACACTCGACGGTCCATGCTTCAATAATAGAATTTTTGTAAGATTTACAAAATTTGGCCACAAATATTCCCTAAATGTCTTCTATAAAATGAATTTACAGAGACATAACAAGACTGTATCATATGAGTGAATACTAGTATCATGTAGGTCTCATCATAAGGGTTCCAAAAAAATTTGTTTCATAATTTTCTCGGCTTCCTAGTGGCCACAAGGTTCACAAGTCGTCTAATCGACCCTAGTCACCTAAGAGGCGATTAGGTCGACTAGGACGATTAGTCGTCGATTAGGGCGACTAATCGACCCTAGTCGATGGCTAACAATGTTCGGTCGTCCTTAGATGTCCGGTCGTCCTAAAGGTTTTTACGGTAATACCAAGTCGATACAAAGTTGTAGTGAGAGGTGGCACATAGGAGAGCGGCGGCAACGTCAAATAAGACTAAGATCAGCGTTATAAGCAAGGATCTTTGGCGGCACTCGTACCATGCGAGGTAATGGAGATCAGCAGAGGTGGCGATGGACCGGAGGCGTCAGCGGTGGTAGGCAGGAGGCGTCGATGAGGAACAGAAAGCGCGGCGGACAGGAGGCGGCGCGTCGAACGGAGTCTGGAGGAGACGAGTGACGTCTTGAGGCAGACGGAGTCGAAGGCGTCGGGTGAAGCAAACGCGGGGTGAAGGATTGAAGTCGCGGGGCAAATAGGCCTAGTCGCATGGGCTAGTCGCATGGGCTAGGTCGGGGTGGGATCCGGTCCGTTATATCTTGACGTCAGATCCCATCCAATGATGGTAACTAAATGGGCGAGTTATAAAACCATCTCCCTAGAAAGCCAACCCTAATCACTCCTTCAAAATATATGCAAGCAGGAGGTACGCACACACAAGCAACATATTGAAAAGGAAAACACATAAAACTACAATTACAAGTTCCGGTAAACTTCATGCATCTTTTGCAACTTCATATATATATATATATATATATATATATATATATATATATATATATATGACAATATCATCTGGTAATTAAATATCATATTCATGTCATATAATAGGTACAAACTACAATAAGCTTATTACAATATAGTCCATACATCAATATCTAAAAGACCAAACCTCCAAATTATTGAGTCCAAACGTATATGTACACACATGCAGAGGACACAATCCATATACCAGAACAAACAAAACTAGCAGCTTATCAGCTAGTTATGAAAATATACAAAGAAAAAGTAAGGAAACTACATGTGTAAGGATACTAAGAACTGATATGGAAAAATAAAGGTAGCATTGCATAGTATGAGAATTTACTAGGTACCTTGTACTCTGTGGCGCGGGGCGTCAGCACGGTGGGGCAGCGATGCGGTGCTGGGTAGAGGCGTGCCTCTGCGGGGCTGGGTGGAGACATGGCGGTGCATGGCTGGGCGGCAGTGCGGGGCGGCAGTGCGGGCTGGGCGACGGCGCGACGGTGTAGGGGCTGGGTGGCGGCTCAACGGTGGAAAATTTCGGCAGCCTTGCGGCGTCGATGGAAAATCTCCAGGGTTACATTTTCTTTGGTGCCCGAGGGGTCTTTATATAGGCGTCTATTTTCATAGGCAGTTTTAACAGCTTGTCAAGCGGTTGGTGCTTAATAACTGCCTGAGAAAAAGATTATCTCAGGCGGTTATTACTTACCAATCACTTGAGATAATTGCCCGAGCCTCTTCAGTTTCCTTTTCCCTTGCTTTTTTATGTAGATTCTAATATAAATACTCAAACATGTATAGATTCTGCAAAATATGTCAAAATTCGATGATTCTTTCCTCTATAATTTTCAAAAATTAACATCTAGCACCTCAACCAAATATTTTAAAACTTGTATAGCTGACATTGTAATGTTTTGCTAAATATCAAATTAATTTATAAACATACTATTCACATTTGTGTATCTCCTAAAAAAGGATCCTTAATTGAAATTTGTTTGTATGAACATATTTGTATTATTTATACATCTATGAATGTTGTTAATTTTTTTAAAGCATTCCAACATGTCAAAATTCAAATTATCCATCATTCTAACTAAATGCTCATATACATATAAGACATTCATTGAATTTTGAACACACATTGATTCAAAAATATTTAAAAAAATATGAAAAGATTCATAGAGGTTGGTATGGTGACTAAAAATGTCCACTGGAAAATTAAATGAAAAAATCATTATATTCATCGTGATAGAAAAATGAAACATAGCAATTGTTATATGTTTTTTATGTTCTGGCCAATTTTAAAAGATTTATGAAGTGAAATTTAATGGTATTTTTTACTAATCAATAATATTACAAGAATGTGGAATTTGGGTTTTTTAAAGGCCCCATATTTAATCAAGAATATTAATTAAGAAGAAGTAAAGATCTTCTCAGGCGGTTGGTAATTAATAACTGCCTGAGAAAATGTTATCTCACACGGTTATTATTTACCAACTGCTTAAGATAATTACCCGAGCCTGTTCTTCAGTTTTCTTTTCACTTGCTTCTTTTTTATTTAGATTCCAATATAAATACTCAGACATGTATAGATTCTGCAAATTGAGTACAAATTCGATGATTCTTTCTTCTAAAATTTTCAAAAATTGACATCTAGCACCTGAACCAAATATTTTAAAACTCATATAGCTGACATTGTAATGTTTTGGTAAATATCAAATTAATTTATAGTCACATATTATTCACATTTGTGTATCTCCTAAAAAAAGGATCCTTCACTGAAATTTGTTTGTATGAACATATTTGTATTGTTTATAGATGTATGAATATTGTTAATTTTTTTAAAGCATTCCAACATGTCAAAATTCAAATTATTCATCATTCTAACTAAATGCTCATATACATATGAGACATTCATCAAATTTCGAACACACATTGATTAAAAAAATTTAAAAAAATATGAAAAAATTCATAAAGGTGGTATGATGACTAAAGATGTCCATTGAAAAAATAAATGAAAAAATCATTATATTCATCAAGATAGAAAAATGAAAAATAGAAATTGTTATATGTTTTTTATGTTCTGACCAATTTCAAAGGATTTATGAAGTGAAATTTAATGGTAACCTTTACTAATCAATATTATTACAAGAAAGTGGAATTTGGGCTTTTTAAAGGCCCCACATTTAATAAATAATATTAATTCAGAAGAAGTAAAGATCTTCTCACACGGATGGTACTTAATAACAACTTGAGAAAATGTTATCTCATGCGGTTATTACTTACCAACCACGTGAGATATTTGCCTGAGCCTATGCTTCAGTTTCCTTTTTCCTTGCTTATTCTTTATTTAGATTCCAATATAAATACTCAAACATTTATAGATTCTGCAAATTGAGTCCAAATTCGAAGATTCTTTCTTCTAAAATTTTCAAAAATGAACATCTAGCACCTGAACCAAATATTTTAAAACTTGTATAGCTGACATTGTAATGTTTTGGTAAATATCAAATTAATTTATACTCACATATAATTCACATTTGTGTATCTGCTAAAAAAATGACCCTTCACTGAATTTGTTTGTATGAACATATTTGTATTATTTATACATGTATGATTTTTGTTAATTTTTTTAAAGCATTGCAACATGTAAAAATTCAAATTATCCATCATTCTAACTAAATGCTCATATACATATGAGACATTCATTAAATTTTTAACACACATTGATTCAAAAAAATTTAAAAAATATGAAAAAATTCATAGAGGTTGGTATGATGACTAAAGATGTCCATTGAAAAAATATATGAAAAAACCACTATATTCATCATGATAGAAAAATTAAAAATAGCAATTATTATATGTTTTTTATGTTCTAACCAATTTCAAAGGATTTATGAAGTGAAATTTAATGGTTTCGTTTACTAATCAATAATATTACAAGAAAGTGGAATTTAGGTTTTTTAAAGGCCCCATATTTAATCAAGAATATAAATTAAGAAGAAATAAAGATCTTCTCAGGCGGTTGGTACTTAATAACCGCCTGAGAAAATGTTATCTCAGGCGGTTATTATTTACCAACCGCTTGAGATAATTGCCCGAGCATGTTATTGAGTTTCCTTTTCTCTTGCTTCTTTTTTATTTAGATGCCAATATAAATACTCAAATATGTATAGATTCTGCAAATTTAATCCAAATTCGATCATTCTCTCTTCTATAATTTTCAAAAATTAACATCTATAACCTGAACCAAATATTTTAAAAATCGTATAGCTGACATTGTAATGTTTTGGTAAATATCAAATTAATTTATACTAACATATTATTCACATTTGTGTATCTCCTAAAAAAGGATCCTTCAATGATATTTCTTTTTGTGAACATATTTGTATTATTTATACATGTTTGAATTTCTTTAATTTTTTTAAATCATTCCAACATGTTAAAATTCAAATTATCCATCATTCTAACTAAATGCTCATATACATATGAGACATTCATCAAATTTTAAACACACATTGATCCAAAAAAAAATTAAAAAAATCTGAAAAAATACATAGAGGTTGGTATGATGACTAAAGATGTCTATTGAAAACATAAATTAAAAAATTATTATATTCATCACAATAGAAAAATGAAAAATAGCAATTGTTATATGTTTTTTATGTTCTGACCAATTTCATAGGATTTATGAAGTGAAATTTAATGGTATCCTTTACTAATCAATAATATTACAAGAAAGTGAAATTTGGGTTTTTAAAGACCCCGCATTTAATCAAGAATATTAATTAAGAAGAAGTAAAGATCTTCTCAGGCGGTTAACCGCCTGAGAAAATTTTATCTCAAACAGTTATTACTTACCAACCGCTTGAGATAATTGCCCGAGCCCGTTCTTCAGTTTCCTTTTCCCTTGCTTCTTCTTTATTTAGATTCCAATATAAATACTCAAACATGTATAGATTCTGCAAATTGAGTCCAAATTCGATGATTTTTTCTTCTATAATTTTAAAAAATTAACATCTACCACCTGAACCAAATATTTTAAAACTTGTATAGCTGACATTGTAATGTTTTGGTAAATATTAAATTAATTTATACTCACATATTATTCAAATTTGTGTATCTCCTGAAAACAAGGATCCTTCACTAAAATTTGTTTGTATGAACATATTTGTATTATTTATACATGTATGAATTTTGTTAATTTTTTTAAAGCATTCCAACATGTAAAATTTCAAATTATCCTTCATTCTAACTAAATTCTCATATACATATGAGACATTCATCAAATTTTGAACACACATTGATTCAAAAAAATTTTAAAAAAATGAAAAAATCCATAGAGGTTGGTATGATGACTAAAGATGTCCATTGAAAAAATAAATGAAAAATCATTATATTCATCAAGATAGAAAATTGAAAAATAGCAATTGTTATATGTTTTTTATGTTTTGACCAATTTCAAAGGATATATGAAGTGAAATTTAATGGTAACCTATACTAATCAATAATATTACAAGAAAGTGGAATTTGTGCTTTTTAAAGGCCCCACATTTAATCAAGAATATTAATTAAGAAGAAGTAAAGATCTTCTCAGGCGGTTGGTACTTAATAACCGCCTGAGAAAATGTTATCTCTGGTGGTTATTACTTATCAACCTCCTGAGATAATTGCCCGAGCCTGTTCTTCAGTTTCCTTTTCCCTTGCTTCTTTTTTATTTAGATTCCAATATAAATATTCAAACATGTATAGATTCTGCAAATTGAGTCCAAATTCGATGATTCATTCTTCTATAATTTTCAAAAATTAACATCTAGCACCCGAACCAAATATTTTAAAACTCGTATAGCTGACATTATAATGTTTTGGTAAATATCAATTTAATTTATACTGACATATTATTCACATTAGTTAAACAAGGAGTTCCGATATACAAGCTTGAGGATGTTCCTCCTAAATTTAAGAATGGGAAGCCGTTCATGACATCCGTACAACTTAGCAAACAACCTGCCCCGCTCAAAAGAATGCATGAGTGGTACATCCTTGCCAGCACAAAGTATGATCTTTCTTGCGTCACATTTCGTACTACAAAAGATGCATTCTAGAGCACTATAACAGATAGACGAGTCATTTTATTTGAAGAGCTGTATTCCCTTTCCCATCGGGGCATGCTAGAAATGAAACTGCTACTCGTCTGGTGCTTGTAAGTGCCTCTAATATTTTGCATTTGCTTTTCTTACTATACGCATACACATTTCATGAGATTATAACAATTCTGGACTTCTTCAATAGGATGCAATACATGGATAATGAAAAGATGAAATGCAAGACAGGTATCCTTGACCATACACAGGTTGCAAAGATGCTATTCAACGCAAAGGCGGATCGAGACTCTGCAAAGTTCAAGCACATGAAAAAAAAAATTTGAAAAAGCAATCGCAAAACTTAAGAAGGATAGAAGGACAAAAGTTGCAACTTACATAGGACATGCAATGTTTAACTTTGTTAGAGACGGCAAGGACATCGTAAAGGCTCTGTACCACTTCGAGTAAGTTCGACACATGATATTTCAATATCAATTATTGGTAATTTTTAACACGTGTGTTTGTATGTTTGCAGTGATCACTACATAATGATCTTCATCAAGCGAACACAGGGTGTGGAAATAGTCTTGGACTTAGCCGATTACCCACTATATCGTTACAATGATTTCCTTTTCATTTTGAAACTATACGTTTACTCAATAATTTTAATTTACACACATTTAGAGTGTGTTGACAAGTTTTATATGACATTTCTTGTATTACAGCGCTTGGCGGTTTTACGCGGAACAGCTTGGCGGTGGGAGACCTTCTAATATGAATGCATTGGACATTAAAATGTATTATACTAGTCCGAAGCAGCCTGCTGGGAGTGTCTTATGCGGGTATTATGTATGCAAGCATCTTCGGACCGCCAGCAAATATAGAGTGAATCGTGAGGATGTAAGTTATCCTCAATGTCGATATCTTATTTTCTTACTTTTGAGTTTCATTTTCGTTGTAACTAGCATAGTTTAACACTTATATTCTCTGCTGTTCAATATTACCAGAAACATTATTTCCATATTTTGATTCCAACTTCAAAATTCAATTGTTCATAGTACAACTGCTCCAAAAATACCAAATAAATTCTTGTATACCCTCACTTTGATCTATACATTGAGATTGTTCAAACCAACACATTCTAAACCTTGTTATATGTTTCATCGTAGCACGCGATGAATGTGAACGAAGAATGGCCAGTTTGTAGAAGTATTCCTTGTGGAGGAGCCGACAAGATTGCTGCTGAACTATGTCAATTCGTGCGTCGCAAAATTTTGCACAAAAGAGGGGACCTCTTTGATGAGAATGGTGCAATAGCCGATGTGCCAGAACTTTGCGACTATGCCAATAGAAACAGTTTTTAGTGAGAACTTGTAAACTATGAGATGAATTGTATGTGTATCTTGTACATATGTATATTGTTTTAGTGAAATTGACTTCTATGAGATGACTTCAGTGATGATATTGTTCACTTCTGTGATGATATTGTTGACTTCTGTGATTATATTGAATTGACCTGGAAATTAGAAATTATAGCAGCTTGTATTGCATAGGTTATACCTTATCACAGACGGTTATTTACCAACGGCTAGACCTGCCTGTGAAAAACAATGATCACAGGCGGCTAGATATAGGTAAAGAACCATATGTGATAACCTAATTATCACAAGCGGTTACCCTTACGGTAGAAATCAGCTGTGATAAACTATCTTCACAGACGACTTGAAGTAGGTCAAGATCCACCTGTGATAACACAATTATCACGGGCGGTTATATATGCTGCACGACTATCTTCACAGGCGGCTTGAAGTAGGTCAAGATCCACATGTGATAACACAATTATCACAGACGGTTATATATGCTGCACGACCCGCCTGTGATAACATATCTTCACAGACGGCTAGTCTAAGTAAAGAACCGCCTGTGATAATCTGTCTTCACAGGCGGTTTCACTTCTCTGCCAGTGAAATTGCGGATTATCACAGGCTCTTCGTTTCAGGCGGTTTTAAAAACCGCGTATGATAATAGGTTTGGAGCCGCCTGCGATGAGGCTTATTGTAGTAGTGGAGAAGAGAGGCTGCGCGATAATGATGTCGGCGGGGTGTGAGACGGGCACTGCCGCCGCCGGCGATAGCAATGATGTCGTGGCAGAGCGAAATGTGGATAGTGATATTGATTTTATAACATACATAGTGATATTCAGACCTCCTATAAGTAATTCATTTTTTCTCAACTCGTTAGTTAAACTTCTTTCACGGTCATGTTGCAAGTTTTGATGTTTTTTCTTTTATTTATATGAACTACTTTTCCCATGCTGTCCTAAATCTACTCTACCACAGGTACAATTGACCACATGGACTTGTGGTAGTCATAATATAGGTTGTGTCTTTTTCTTTTTGAGAGAGAAGATGACAACTTTATTGATCACAAGAATCATTACACGGGTTTTCCGTATGCATTCCGGTGCATAGTTTGTAAAAACAACATAACCAAAATGCTCAATTGAACGAGCTAAAATATGTGCCGCTTCGTTACACTGATGAGTAACATATGTAAAATAGAACTTGACGAAAATGGCACAATTGGATTTTATATCCCGCACCACAACGCCAACTAAACTCCAGTTCAATGTTGTCGAGGCGATTCACTGCACCAAGAAGGGACAATCGGAGAAAAAATCCACTTTGTAAAAACCTTCCTCACTTGCCAGAGAGACAACAAGGTTAAGATCCAATGCTTTAGCTAACTCTTGCGTTGGAACCTCCTCAATAAGTTTGCTGCATGCATGCAAGCAATTGCCATAGTGGTTCCGGATCACGACACCTAATCCTATTCGACAAGAAAGCAGAGAACAATGTTGCATGAACATTAATGCAAACCATATCTTTCGATGGAGACCAGTGAAACTATGGAGAATTGGTATCACACCTATTATAGGATAATGGTTTGAATACATGCAACTCAATCATCTTGACATAAGCTTTAATCTGTTGGGCAACAAGTTTCTACGGATGTCTCATAAAATCTCCATTATGAGAACCATTTTGTTTTACCCATAAATGGCAAGCAGTAACAACAAGAATCATCCACTCTTTCTCAGTCGATGTTAACATAAAATCAAGGACCCATGCTTTTGGACATATGGAATATTTACACTGAAGATGAATGCTATACGACAACATGATTTCTCTCCATACCTCCTTGGTGTATTGAAAAAAATAGAAGAACATGGCAATCAGTCTCTTCTCTAGTACAAAAGAACACAAATCAATAACTAGAATATTTCTCTTATGAAGTTGCACACCAGTGGGTAGATAGTCATGCAAAAAATGCCATAGGTTGATCTTCATTTTTTCTCACAACTTTAGTGGTCCAAAATTTTTTCCTGAGCTGACTCTCAATCTCTGTGTTTGACCTGACACCACCTCAACATTTACTCTCGCTCACGGGATACCGTACCCTGGTAACCAAAAGGTACGAATAGTTTAAAATGTGAAGGTATGAGCACCATGTTCGAGCAACGAGGTGGCCCTTGCCTCTGAGCCAAAAACTCACTCCACTAGGGGACCCGACTAGCGAGGTCAGGAGCCAGAGCGCTCAAGTCCAAGCTCGAGAAATAGACGGGCAGGTGACCTTCATTGTGAAGCGATCGCTATTGTTTCCAAGATAGATGCACTCAAGTGAGCCCCTGACGCACCTCAACAGGCCAACTGTCTCATCATGCACTTGTCACATTCAGCATTACGGCGGACGCGTGTGCACCTCACTTCGGCCCTATCCGGGGACAAGATGGGAGTAGGTAGGACAATGTCTTTTGCGGTCTGACCTCATCCCGAGATGCTCCGCCTGATACAAGGAATAGATACACACTCTTGTAGCCCCCGCCTCATTTATGCGGTGTCAAGGGCTAGATATGCGATTAGATAGGGCATGTTCGGGTGGCCTATAAAAGGGGCCGAAGACCATCCCTCCATGTGAGAGACTGGCTTGTAAGAACTTCCCCACATTCAGCGGATGAGCGAGATACATGTTGACGGTCGTTATATATCAATTTTGACCGTCAATATAACTCAGTTATGCGAGGAAATAAATACTTCTTACACACATGATTTAACATAATTCCACTTTTAATTGGAGAAATAGTGCATGCAGGAATTTTTATGCAGAAATGATAGAGAATGAGGGGAGCAATCCTAAAGAGTGCCACCCCAGCCATCCACGCGATAACATGTGGCATCACATGAATCCATGACTCATTCCCAAGCGTATCCGAGAGGATCCAACAGTGTTTCACCTGGGAAGGGGGTCAGGGCCCACCTCGAAGCCACCCGGAGGAAAGACACCCGAAGGGGGGCCAAGACCAGGTTGTCCGACCAACTAGTCGGTCGACTTGGTTCTCGCACCAAACTCGATCCTCCTCCGTGCATTGGCTCTTCATGGCTCCCTGAAGGCAGTCGTCGAAGTGTGGACTACGACACTTCCCCCAATACTACTAAAACGTAGTCCGCAGAGGTTCGTATTCGGTTGGGGCGCGCGTAAGATTATGAACGAGATGGTGACACAAAGGGTTTTTACGTGGTTCATGCCACCTGAGCATAATACCCTAATCCATGGGGTGGTTGTTGATGAGTATGTGTAAGTAGTATGCGTGTGAGCTTGCCTCGGCTTAGTTCGCCTTCGTTGGACTTGGTTTGTACCATGTGGCCCAACCCTTTTATATGCTAAGGGCTGGCCATTACAGGGTTTGGCTGGCCCGACAAGTGTCCCCGACGGTATTTAATCACATAATACACGATCTACATGTATTAAGTATGATTAACAGTGATAACATGCCTTAATGGTGGTGTTACCGGTACTAAAGGTCCCCATATCGTGTGTCATTAATGCTGAATTAATGACACATTAATCAGGTCTTGTAACAACTATTTTAATAGCTTCTTGAATGTCCGTGCCATTGGACATCCTGTAGTCGTTGCTGGCTAAGCTCCGGAGGTGCAACACATGGCAGCTTTGGAACTTCCCTCTGCTGGGAGCTAGGTCTGGAGCCACTCGACACGTGGCAGCACTGGAGCTTCTCTCTACTGGGGGTTAAGTTCATGGTTTCTAGACATGTGACAGGACTGGAGCTTCCCTGTGATGGTAGGTAGGTCCGGTCTCGCTGGACATGTGGTAGTATCAGAGCTACTCCAAATGACGGATGCGAGCCCAATGCTGTCAGACGTTTGTTGCCTTTAGAAGTCTTCAACTCGAACGTGGCAACTCTTTGGCTTTTCTTGCGGTATCGTGGGGTACCTGGTACGCAGGGTACCGATAGTGGCCCTCGAGACCACCTCTCACAGAAACCCTCTGCGTGATGTTTTTCTACCAAAGGTGGGGCCATCTTCGATTCCCGCGCTGCGGCTTCAAATCTTCTTGGTGTGCGGTTGAGGCGATCGCAAATAGTTACACCGCCGCCGTGTGGCCCTTTTTCACTCGATGCGTGGGATCTTGGTGTGCAAATCTCATGCAGTTGTAGATCGCCGGTCCCCAATATGAAAAATGTATCGGTTCCAAGCGTAATCTTTGTAGCCCTGTCAGGCGGCTGCTCTCAGGCTTCCAACTCCCCATCATGACAACAGTTCGCCTGGGCTACTTTTTAATCAAAGTGGACTTGGGCCCCCTTGTCATTGATGAATTCATCTATGATTCGGGTCCGGAGGTAGTTTCCATCCAAGCGTTGCGGAGGCTTACTAAAGGGGGAAGTCTGCAGAGGGAAAGAACTCTTTATGCATTCAACTGATATTGCACTTAGAGCCCTCCGCCTTTGCAATCTTTCTTCCTCTTCTGCTCCACCTTGCAGCGATGGAGTTGGGACTTCCTCGAAGCCAGATCAAGAAGGATGAAGATTTGTCGAGAGTCCGCACCTACATATGGTGGTTGAGCGACTCCTTCAACAACAGGATCCGAACCAGCAAGTTCCCTTTCAAGAAAGAGAACCCCAGCGAGATTGTTTACTTTCTATCATATGCCATGGTGGGGCTCATTCCACCATTTTCAAGCTTCCTGCTGATTTTGCTGGACTTCTACGGTCTGCAGCTTCACCACCTCGACCCCAACTCTTTCTTGCTAGTGGCGACATTGGACCACTTTTGCGAGATGTGGGTAGGTGTGCCGCCCTGCATCGAGCTCTTTCGGACCTTCTTCATGATCCACGTAACTGGGAAGAGCGACAAGTACTTGGGCTTCTACTACTTCGTGAAGCGCAAGAACTCACCGTTCAAGTACCTGAAGACATTTTTGTCCAGGAAGTGGGACAACTGGAAAAAGATTGGCTGGTGACCACGATGGAACACCACGACATGCTGGAGCTTCCTGAGAGTCTCCCCAACATCGACACCGACATCTGGAAAGTAGCTTCGAAGCTGTCAGAAGAGTACAACCCCATCCTGACAAGGATCAAGGAGTGCGTCGAGGGAGGGGTGACTCCTCTAACGGTCATCGCCAACTTCTTGAGAAACCTGTGGGCTCCGCTGCAGACGAGGGAGTGGCCCGCCTGGACATTCGGCAGAGAGCGTGACCACATTCGGATTGAGACTGGCTTCGGATCCAACCTTAATGAAGGAGCTTTTGTGACACCCGGCTCCGAAAATGAACCAAGTGAACGCATATGTGTGCCCATGACGTTCAACACACATACACGAGTGCATTCACAAAAGGATATACAAAAAATTACCATAGAACAAGATTAGTTAAGCACTTTTATTACACAATTCATAATATACTCGAATACAAGCTCTAATGAATATTAATGACAAGTTAAACTAAAGCAGCAAAAATAAACTAATTAAGCAACTAAGCAAAAGCGATAGCGCAGCTCCAATTGACTCCACAGGCCAAGCTGACGGAAGACACGGACTAGAACTCCGCATTATCATCGTTATACTCCCAATCCGGACCTGCAACAGTTCGTGGGGGAATTGCAAGGGTGAGTACATGTCGTACTCAGCAAGTGTGGAAAGTATGACATGTAGCTGATTCAAATGACGAATATAATAATGGCTAAATGCTGGAAAGTACATTAAAACATTTGAAAAGCAATATGTTATATGTATGTGAAGTAACCCATCATAAACCATATAATTATCATAATACCAGTCCATATTTCATTACCATCATTCAAATTCTAGATTTCAGCATTACCATTAATCCTGTCCATTGCCATAAATCATAATACCATCCATAACCATAACCATGTTAACAACCATAATCATAACCAATACCAAACCATCCCAAATCCCAAGTTTCCCACTAATCATGTGAGGGTCCAGGTTGCTCATAACCGGAAGCACGACTATCATGATAGTTTTTAATACACTCTGCAGAGATTGTACCATTTTACCCACGTGTTTGTGATTTCATCACCATCCAATGACTATAGAATCCCTATTATGTCGTCTCACACTTCCATAGGTGTGTGGTTAGGAGATCACAAAATAGCCTTTACAAAGGGACTACTAGCATGTACGAACCCACTGAGGTTTCACCAGTGGCGATGTCTCCAACTGAGCACATCTTCAACAAAGGGCCCTCTCTTGTGCCATTCGGATCCCAGGGAGTCCCGCCAACCATATCCAGACACAATCCGACTCCCCTTCATCGGTTCGCCCAATGATCCGCTCAATACTTGTAATACCCTAATTTATCAGCTACGCTGCACCCATACTTGGCCTCGTGGTGGCATTGTAAATCCTGGATGGTCGCTCCACGAACCAGTCTTTAGATCTAAAGAAAGCCAAACCACCATAAATTCCAACCCATCCACATACCATGCTTGCTTAGATCACCCATTACCAAGTCATATTAACCAGTTCATATTAACCATAATCCCATTATAGCATAAATAACTAAAGCCCTTGAATAAGCAAAGCAAAAAGGTAAAAAAACCCTTCCCGACTCTCTACCATGAATTCCAGGTTACAAGGGTGGTTAACAAAGCTAGTAAACTTCCTATCATAGGTTTCCCATCAAATTGACACAAGCATGCAGTTTTGCCGACAATACATTTATTGTCAAAACAGGATCAATATGTTCAAGGACACTTGCCTTGCTCTTGGGCTTGATTGGGATCAAAGACTTCAAACTCTTGGTGCTGGTGATCCTCCGCAACACTCTCTAGCGCCAATCCGTCTAAACCGCACAATAAACATACAAGACAAGAATCACAATCAAAGAGTGCACAAATATTACTCAGTATGACATGACATGCATGATTAATGCAAATGTAAAGGAAAACTAGTTAATAAGTTGCTAATAATGTTTATTAATCAATTACAATGCTTATTAAAAAGTCTACACAGGTTTGGAGTCGATTTATTCTAATTTTGGAATTAATTCAACACAACTTGACCAGGAAAATAGGACTAGTCCTCTAGGGACCAAGCTAGTCCACACTTCGCGAAACTAGCAAACTAGGGTTTTCAAGACCGATGTGAATCTGGAGATTTGGGATTGAATTCACGTAAGGAAGGGGAAGTAGAAGGTATACCAGGTGTCCAAGACTCCAAAGAATCAAGGGTATTGGAGGCAACACTTGGATCTTGATGATCTAGGGTTGATGAAGAACTCGGAGGTGAATTGGTGATGAAGAATGAAAACTTGATGGAGATCTTGACCCTCTTTCGTTTCCTCCTCTTCTTCTTCTTGCTCTAGATCTCCTTCTCCCTCATTGGTGGCGGCTATTCATGAGCTAGGGTTTGGGTGTGGTTGAAAAGTGGAAAATAGGTGGCAACCCAAGGGGTGGGGATGTTTATGTAGAGGTGGAGGGTTAGGGTTGGGTAGATTTTGAGTTTGATATGAGTAGGGGTTGGTTTGGAGTCCCACATGTGCTCTAAAAGAGTTGGGTACGACATCCCTAGGCCCACTTAATGTAAAACCCAAGAAATAAGTCGTGAAACAAGATCAACTCGGAGTCGCGATTTATCGGACAAGTCCGAAAAGAGCCGGACTTGTCTGAAGTTAGACGGAGAGATATCGGAAAAGTCCAGACTATATTAGACAAGACCAAACTTTGTCAGAGAGAAATTAGACAAGTTTGGCCAAAACCAGACAAGTCAGACTTTAGTCAGAGGGGAAAAACGGACAAGTCCGCCGAAATACCGGACAAGTCCAGGGACTTAGCGAAATTCCCAAGGATTTGGTACACCAGACTATTCCGCAATGGACTGGACAAGTCTAAAACTGTCCAAAGGCAAAAATAGACTAGTCCACAGCAAAATGGACAAGTCTGATGAAGGTTACAGAGAATTCGGACTAGTCCGCACCAAAAACGGACTAGTCTGTACTTCCCAGAGCTTTTGAGAGCAATTTTGCTCTAAATTCATTTCAAACTTTTCTCTTTTTATTTGGATTAATGTTAAACATATTTAATGATGGATGCAAGGCCTGATGCATGAAAATGAGGGTCTTACTAACCTACCACCCTTAAATGGAATCTCGCCCTCGAGATTCTCCCATGTTGCTTTTGATTCTTAGTGATGCTTCCATTGAACTTTACACCATCTAATAGTCTTGTTCCTTGTGACCCTCTCCTTGGTTTCCAAGATTTTGATCGGTTGCTCCGCATAAGTCAAATCTGCCTCCAGTTCCTATTCTTCCATTGACACTTGTTCTTTCGGTACCCTTAAGCACTTCTTGAGATGGGAAACATGAAAGAAATCATGAACATCTGCTTGGTGAGCCATCTTCAACTTGAATGGCCCAATGTATTAAGGTGCTAGCTTGCCTCTTATGTTAAACCTCTTATGACCTCTCATTGGTGACACTTTGAGGTAGACAAAATCTCCCACTTCAAGGGCTAGTTTCCTTCTCCTACTATCCGCATAGCCTTTTTTGCCTTGACTGAGTGGCTCTCAATTTTTGGCGAATAATCTGAACTTGTTCTTCAGCTTCTACCAACACATCCGGACCAAATACTTGAGTTTCTCCTGTCTCATTCCAGAACAAAGGTGTCCTACACTTCCTCCTGTATAGTGCTTCATAAGGCAACATTTTCAAGCTTGCTTGGTATCTATTTTTGTATGAAATCTCTGCATGTGGCAAGCTCTTGTCCCTACTTTTCCCATGCTAAAAAGCACAAGATCTTAACATATCTTCTAAAATCTTGTTGGTCCTCTCAGTTCCATCCGTTTGAGGGTGATATGTTGAGCTGAAATTCAACCTTGTTCCCAAAGATTCATGCAATTTTTGCCAGAACCTGGAGGTAAATCGAGAATCTCTATCTGACACTATCTTCTTTGGAACTCCATGCAAACATACTTTTCTTCCCATATACTGTTCAACCAACTTCTCTCCATTAAAGGTGGTCTTGACAGGAATAAAGTGAGCTGTCTAGTTAATCGATCCAGAATTACCCATATAGAGTCATAACCGGACTAAGTTCATGGTAAATCAACTATAAAGTCCATACCGATCTCTTCCCACTTCCACTTTGAAATCCTCAATGGTTGTAATAATCCAGCTGGTATTTTATGTTACGCCTTGACTCATTGGCACACAACACACAACGCTACATATTCAACTATGTCCCTTTTCATGTTAGCGCACCAATAGCACGTATTCAAGTCCTTGTACATCTTCGTACAACCGGGGTGAATCGAGTATGGTGAGTTATGTGCCTCCTTTAGTATTGTCTCCTGAATAGGCTTCTCATTAGGCACAACAATCCTTTTTCCAAGCCATAAGGTATCATGGTCATCCTCATCAAATCTGAATTCTCTCCCCTCTTGGGTCCTTTCCTTGATCTACTGAATCTCCTCATCCTTTGTTTGGCCCTATCGAATTTCTTGCTCCAAGGTCGGATTTAACTCCATCATCCCCATCTCATTTACAAATCCAAGGTTCAACCGTTCAAACTACTCACATAGCTCGGATGGCAGCCCTTGAACCGCGAGTTGATGACTTACTCCTTTTCTACTCAAGGCATCGGCTACTACATTGGCTTTTCTCGGGTGATAATTGATTCCAAAATCATAATCATTGATGAGCTCCAACCATCTTCGTTGCCTCAAATTCAGGTCAGTTTGTGTCAAGATATACTTAAGACTCTTATGAACCGTATAAATTTCACACCTATGTCCAAGGATATAGTGTCTCGAAATCTTCAATGCGTGTACCACGGATGCAAGTTCCAAATCATGTGTTGGATAATTTTGCACATGTTTCTTCAATTGTCTCGATGTGTAGGCAACCACTTGATCTTCTTGCATAAGCACACGTCCAAGTTCTTGTCTCGATGCATCACAATAAATATCAAAACTTTTGCTCACATCTGGCAAAACCAAAATTGGGCTGTTGTTAACCTTTTCTTCAACTCCTCAAAACTCTCTTGACATGCTTGAGTCCATTGAAACGCTTTCCCCTTCATTAACAATTCCGTCATTGACTTGGCTATCTTGGAAAAGTCCTTGACGAACCTATGGTAATATCCAACCATCCCAAGAAAACTCCTTATTTCCTTTACGTTTTACGGTGGCTCCCACTTTAGCGCATCCCTCACATTTCCGGGGTCGACCGATACTCCTCCCGAGATGATATGACCCAAAAAAGACACCTCTTTCAACTAAAACTGGCACTTGCTGAATTTGGTATATAATTGGTTTTCCCTTAGTTTTTGCAATGTGAGCCTCAAATGTTCCTCATGCTCTTCTTCACTCTTCGAGTAGATCATAATATCATCAAGGAACACCACAACGAACTTGTCCAAGTACTCCATGAAGACCTTATTCATGAGGTACATAAAGTATGCAGGCGCATTTGTCAATCCAAAAGACATCACAGTGTACTCATAAGATCCATACCATGTCCTAAAAGCTGTCTTGAGTATTTCTGATGGTCTAATCTTCATTTGAAAGTATCCCGACCTCAAATAAAACTTGTACAAAACACAAGCTGATAAGGACATCACAACAGCAGAAACACACATTGAAATGCAATGACCAATCATAAGAGCGCAAGCACGGTTAATTAATCAAAAGGTGAACTCGCTCATAACTTCTTTTGCATGAGAGTTTGAGAATAGATTGTTATGTTATTATTTAATTGTTATTAGGAATAATGGAGAAGGTCAACATGTGAAGGAAAGAGGCCTTGGGAGCATGGAGAACCAGCTGGGATGTCCACAAGTTGATGGAAGCAGTTTACAACTCGGACTCGAGTTCCACTCGGAGTCCAGGAGCAGTCCACCTTAAAATGGACGCTAGGATGCATAAGGAATCCGTTTTCGACGTTCTACATATGCAAGGAAAGAGGAGAAGATTAAATTTTCCAATGTCTCTGGTCCCACCTCAAAATTCCTCCGGAGGCATTGGGAATCGTCAAAGCAAGTCAAGTCCAGATTTCTGTCCGATGCTGCGCCACTAAATCGGGCCTTTGGGCCTATTATCCCATATGAGTCCATTAGGGACGCGTCTAATCGTGTCTTGGCCGAATCCTAGCCTTTAAATACTGCAGCCGCCGGTCATATTCGGTGGGTTTTGCTTAGAATAACAATTTTGCCGTTCTACAGTTTGTGAGACCCCAACTTCTCAATTTCAGATCGTGTCTTATACATTCTTGCTTGTGTGCTCGGTTCACTTGCAGGGATTAGCCTTCTTGGCAAGGTCAAGCATGTGCCGCACAGTTTATAACAACGGAGTAGTGGTGTAGTGATTGCAGAGGTATTCAAACTGCTTGAGTGCCGCGGATCATCAACGTTGAGTTCTCCACCCCAATCGACTTACCTTTCGGAAGATCGGGTCTAAACCTACTCATCAATTGGTATCAGATTTCTAGGTTGCCCGTGAGGTATCTTTGTTTTCCTTCCATTAGATCGATTTTGTTTCGTACCTAGAGGCCACAGAAAAGCCACAAAAAAATAGATCGTTTTTACCGCTTCCTAGACTATAGTGCCCACAATTTCGTTTTTCAGTTTGCATTGTTGAGTTGCATTCGTGTGGTCGAGTCTTTTTGTTGGTTTAGCTTTGTGTTTTGGGTCCCAGTTATCGTGTTTCGTCCTTGTTTTCTTGTTGTTCGACACCTATTCCACAATCCCTAAATAACAAACCAATCAACCACGTTCATCGGTTTGCCCTAGCTAGCCACCTTGCTGTGGGGACCGGAATCCCGACCTCCAAGGATATCATTGGGTAGTGTTGTGCGATGTGACACCCAGCAGTATATAAGAAAAGTATGAGAACAATTTACAATACCAAGTCTTTATTGAAAAGCACAACGAAAGATTTATATTAATACTAACGAAAGGAAAGAGAACTATACATCATAGCTATGCTCTCGGATACTTCGCACTAGCATAGTTATAACGAAAGGATGCAAAAGCAAAGTCATCCATGCCCTGGATACTTTGCACTAGCAACACCCAATTTACGGCGTCGTGCAGGGTTCCCACTCGGCTGTAAACCCTGGAGGGGGTGCAGCCTCATCATTAAACCCATCATCAGTCGTATAATCTGCAAAAACTTGTTAACTGCAAACATGAGCATAAGGCTCAGCAAGACTAACCCGTCTCGCTAGACATATGCAATGGTGAACACTAAGCATAAGTAAAGTAAAGCATAAGGACTCGCCTACAAGTGGATCCTTATAGTCATGTTTTAAATAGCACATGACATTTCTCAAGCATGACACATCATAGACTCTACATTCAAACAAGAAACGTTTTGACGATGATATGACGTGCACAAAGCATATAATGCTTTTACAGGTAAAGTATGGGGAAACTGTAATCTTTTAATTGTACTCTCTCTAAGCCAAACAACGTTGTCAAAGCAATTTGTAATCTAATATATATCTTATTCTCCTCACTTCTTTAGTATTTACTACGTCACAGCGCAGTGAACAAGTGGTACTCTATTACCGCGAGGGACGGTGATTGCAATCAAGACATACCAAGAACAACACGACACGTACGCACTTTCGGAAATGTTAGCGACTACTTACAGCAGTACCTACATAACATTTCAGTACTAGTCGTATATGGCCACCTTTCACTAGACACTCGGATGTCAAACCGGTCGATCCGTCACGAGCAGGAGGTCACTGTGTGGGCCATACTCTGACGTGCCCACCAGCTGATTTACACCTTGCTTCCCTCAACCCACGCATATAAAACAGAACGGAATGCCTCGACAAACTAGTATCAAGCTACCCAGTTTACTGGAGCCCATTACTCCAGTATGTTGCCAGTACAATTCAAGCTTGTCCAGTAGGGCCACACACAAAACGTTCCTAAATCAACACAAGCAGGGATACGCACGCGAGACCACGTCTCACTGCATCCTACCCACTGCTCGGTCTCAATTTTAAATTCATAAAGCATTTTCTGGTTCCAGATCTTCCCGTGTGATAAAATTTCTATCTCGCGAGTAGATTCCCACTACTCGACTTCTACCGAATTCCTATGAGCATAAGCATAGCAGTATTCACTCAACAGGTCGTAGACCTACCCAAGACTCTATAGGATTTTTGGGCCATGCAAGTGGATGTCAAACACCTTAAACGTAATGCACAATCATCTGAAGACGTAAGGTGAAATAAAAACTACAAAACACAGTAAGGAACTTAAATGCAAACCGGGGCTTGCCTGAATGCAAGTCTGAGCCTATGTTAGTTTCTGGCAGCTGGACTTCCAAAGCTTCCGGCTGCTCCTCGATTTCAGCTACTACACGATATGCATATACTAGGTATGAATGACTTTGAAAATAATTAATATGCTTGAGGTGATTGAATATCCTAGGATGAAAATAAGATGATTATCTTAATCGGCTTTGGGACTTTTATGGTAGATACTAGTGACTATAGAGAAGACTCCTGCAAAAACATGAGATGATCAAGGAAGTTTGTTGTTATTCAAAATTATGGTAAGCAATAACCTTCTCTAAATTTTGGTTGAAATTTTGTAGTCCTATCATGGCTACCAGGGGTTGTATCATGTAGAGGGGGTCTCACTGGTTCTAGGAAAATTTGTTTCACTATTTTCTAAGCTTCCTACAGGGAGAAACTGATTTTGCAAGTTTGGGGAAATTTCTGAAAATTGATTTTCCATTTTTCTCAATTTATAACCACATAGAGATTTGGAATATTGATCAACCCATTAATTGAAGTCCTATGAACTTGAAATTTTTACTTGAGATCAATTTTATTAAATATAGGGTTCTGACCAAAAGTGGAAATTTTCCAATTAATAGAACTGTAGGAATGAATTCTTTAAGCATTTTTTATCTGAATTTTGGAGAAATTTCTATGGCTTTTCTTACAAATCCAAGTGCATCACTGGAATGTATTCTTCATGCTGATTCTAACAAATTTTATTTGGGAATTTTTTGATAATTCTACTGGAAGTTATGGATTTTCCGAGTTGAGTTAAATCCTGGAATTATTTTCCAATGGGAAACATTCAAATAAATCGGCCGGGCCCACATGTTTTAAACCGAGCAATCGCAGCAGGTGATGAGTAGGTTTAGGCCCGATCTTCTGAAAGGTATGTCGATTGGGGTGGAGAACTCGACGTTGATGATCCACGACACTCGAGCGGTTCGAGTACCCATGCAATCACTACACCACGGCTCCGTTGGTTATCAACCGTGCTGCACATGCTTGACCTTGCCAAGATGGCTAATCCTTGCAAGTGCAACCGAGAACACGAGCAAGAACATCGAAGACACGATCTGAAATTGCGAAGTTGGGGTCTCACAAACCGTAGAACGGCGATATTATTGATCAAAGCAAAACCCACCGAATATGACCGGCGGCTGCAGTATTTATTGACTAGGGTTCGACCAAAACACGATTAGATGCATACCTAATGGACTCTTATGGGATACAAGGCCCAAAGGCCCGATTCGGTGGCGCAGCACCGGACAGAAATCTGGACTCGACTTGTTTCAACGATTTCCAATGACTACGGAGGAATTTTGAGGTGGGACCTGAACCATTAGAAAGCTTATCTTCCCCTCTTTCCGTCCATATGTAGAACGTCGAAAACGGAGTCTGTATGCCTCATGGGCGTCCATTTTAAGGTGGACTGCTCCTGGACTCCGAGTTGAACTCGAGTCCGAGTTGTAAACTGTTTCCATCGACTTGTGGACGTCCCATCTGGTTCTCCATGCTCCCAAGGCCTCTTTCCTTCACTTGTTGATCTTCTCCATTATTCATAATAACAATTAAATCATCACAAAGCAATCTATTCTCAAACTCACATGCAAAATAAGTTAGGAACGAATTCACCTACTCATTTAATAATCGTGCTCGTGCTCTTGTGATTGGTCCTTGCAGTTCAATGTGTGTCTCCGATGTTGTGATGTCCTCATCAGTAGGGCCACGCCGGGGACTACGAGGTTAACCGCGTTGTCACAACGGATCCCTGGCCCACCCAGATCCCACAGCGACTGACTCGTGGGGTCCACGTTCGTCTTCAACCTTGGGTTGGCACTCGCGCGCGGCGGCTTCGCGGCAGTAGCTCGCCGGCAATCTCGTCGCTGGCCAATCGGCCGAGCCAAACTCACCAAGACTTGCCGCCTGGGGGTTTTTGGGGGTGCTGAGCACGATGGTGAGGTCGGCATCGGCTGAAACGGACCAGAAACAACTGCGCGACGGCGGCGGCGGTGGTGAGGGCTTGGGCCTGCTTGAACTTACTCAACATAAGCTCAACCGATTCGGGAACTCCTCGAAAAGCTTCCTGGGATCTCAAGGATCAAGAATCTGGACTAGGGAAGAGTGGAAACACCCTCGAGATATGAGCTCGATGGTGAAGCACGATCTTTCAACCGGCGGTCGTGAAATCTCAAAATCTAGGGTGCTCGGTTGATAACTTTTGGGGCCTTTGGGCATGGAGCTGCACTAGGACATATACGAGCTACCTCCTAACCAGATTAAAGAATGATTGCAAGAATGAAACAAATTTAGGCATGATGCCCAGCTGTTCTATTGAACAATGATTCGGATATTGAATGAAACACTCGAGTTACAGTTCATGCCATGGGCTTAGAATTGGTGAGCATAAACTGGAGAAGATTGCGAACCTTTTTGTTTAAAGGATCGAGACTGGAGACATCCTAGAAGTAGAGCTTGACGATGAGACAGTGAAGGTTCTCGGCGGCTTCCTCGACGGCGACTAGAAAACTTCAAAATATCCCAAGCAGAAGCCATGTCACGATCAATGACCAAATAGGATACGTAGAGGATGTTGTGACAAGGCTTTTATCTACTTATAGCTCTGTGAGAAATAGCTTCAGTCATTGGCGAAAACTCGATTGAACAGAGGCAGCGGCAATGGCGCGAACCGATGTGGTGTTCGACGGCGACAGCCAAGGGGGGTATTTATAGGGACGGAGGGACAAGGGGGGCTTGCCACGGCGCAAGCAAGCAGGCAGCTCAGTGGCTTGCATGCCGCGCCGCGTGTCGAGCGCTGCCAGCGTCGATCGGCGGGGAGAGCTGGATACAGAGCACCCCGTGGGTTGCACTCGAGTAGGTCAGGCTGACAGTGGGTCCCACCTCTCCATATCCTCTTTCCCTCTCTGCAACATCAATTCTCCTACCAAACTTGATCCAAAAATTATAGATTTTTGTGGGGAGGCCAAAGAAAATATCTGGAATTCGATTCCGCAATTGGGTTTCAAATTAGAGCAAGTTTCAATTGAATTTCAAAGTCTAATTTGAAATTGGATGAAATTCAATGGTGTCAATGAATTAAATAGCAATGGAGTTCCAAAAATTGTGAAACTTTGAGGATAAGTCAAGCAAGTCATGCTGACCATGATGGTGTGTTCAAATCTTGATGTTCAATAAGGTTGAACAGAATTCAAATTTTGAATTCAGAATATGGTCTTAATTTGCTAAGCGTCTCAAATAAAATAGCAAATAGAGTCCAAAATTTATGAAACTTTGCAGGAAGTCTATTTAGAATTTTAGGAAGTCATAGGAAAATTTATGGACTCAGATTTGAATATTTTTGACAGGGCCAAGTGTACAGTAGCATATTCAATTTGCAATTAATTTGAATATATATTGGGTACTGCATTTTAATTTGACCTAGCATTCTCCATTCAAATAATTCCAATGTTTGAAGAGAGGTCAAAAGAATTTATCTAAGATTATCGGTGAAGTCCATTCCTCGTGTTAATAAAATTTAAGCATGAGTGGAAGAAATGATTTGATGAGATCAAGCTCATAAGAATAGCTATAACTGGTCTCCATTAGGGTTGATAACCAACTTACAACTGAACCTCATATGAAAGAAAATGTGGGATTTTACATTCCTCCCCCCTTAAAAGAATCTCGTCTCGAGATTACAAAAGGAAGGATAAACGAAAAAGATCTAATGAACATATGACGTTAACAAGTCCGGATAGTTGGTTCTAAGGTATTCCTCGCTTTCCCACGTTGCTTCATCAGCGGTGTGGTTTCCCCACAAGACCTTGTAGAAATGCAAGGTGCGGTTTCTCGTGGTATGAGTTTTCTCATCGACTATCTGAGTTGGATGCTCTGAGTATGTAAGATCTAGTTGGAGAGCTTCCAAATCCTCCATACGGACTTCCGTTGGGGCCTTTAGCCATTTTATCAACCGTGAAATGTGAAACTTATTGTGGACCCCCGAAAGTGATGCTAGCAGCTCTAGCCGATCGGCTACAGGTCCGCATTGCTCACTTATTGTGAATGGTACGATGAAACGGGGCTAGCTTCCCTTTTGCCCCAAAGCGATGAATCCCTTTCATTGGGGATACACGAAGGTAAACATGATCCCCGATATCAAAGTGAAGGGGTCGATGTCGTTTGTCCGCATAGCTTTTCTGACGGGGCTGAGCAGCCTTGAGGTTGGCTTGAATAACTCGTACTCGTTCTTCGGCTTCCTTCACCAAGTCTATACCATATGTTACTCGTTCACCGGATTCACACTAGTTCAAAGGTGTGCGACACTTCCAGCCATAAAGAGCTTCATATGGTGCTATTTGGATGCTAGTCTGATAACCATTGTTGTATGAAAACTCTGCCAATGGTAGATGATCATCCCAATTCTTACCATGGTGAATGGCACAGGTGCGGAGCATATCCTCTAGCACTTGGTTTACTCGTTCCGTTTGACCATCGATCTGTGGATGGTAAGCTGAGCTTCGAATCAATTTGGTACCGAAAGATGCATGGAGCTGCTTCCAAAATCGAGCAATGAACAAGGTTCCACGATCTGAGATGATAGTGCAGGGTACACCGTGTAGGCATAGGATCCTAGCAATATATAATTCTGCATATTGTCGTGCCACATATTTGACATTGACTGGAATAAAGTAAGCCGACTTGGTGAGTTAGTTGACTATCACCCAAATCGAGTCATGCTTGTGAAAGGTGAGAGGTAATACAACAATGAAATCCATGCTGATGTCCTCCCATTTCCAGGCCGGTATGCTTAAAGGTTGTAGCTGTCCGGCTGCCTTTAGATGGTCGGCTTTCACTCGTTGACACGTATCCAATTCGGATACATACATTTCTATTTCCCTCTTCATCCGAGTCCACCAAAATTTCTTCTTCACATCTTGGTACAATTTGTTACTCCCCGGATGAATAGAATATTTGGACAAATGAGCTTCGTCCAAAATTTTCTTCCGAAGTCCCACATTGTGCGGTACCATGATGCGGTCTTTGAACCAGATGGTAATGTCATCGTCACCTCAAAAATACTTCATCTCCCCCTTTTTCATTCTTTGGCGAATATGCATATTCCCTTGTCCTCCTTTTGAGGCTCCACAATTTCTTCCCTTATGGTAGGAATGAGGGCTAGATTGTAGAGCGCCCCATACGTAACCAAGTAGAGACTCGGTTCTTCTTCTTCTATCAAGGTGATACAAAGGTTATTGACATGGGACTTGCGACTTAGCGCATCTGCGACTACATTTGCCTTTCCGGGATGGTAGTGGATCTCAATTTCATAGTCTTTGATTAATTCCAACCATCTTCGCTGTCGCATATTCAAATCCTTCTGGGTTAAGATGTACTTCAAGCTTTTGTGATCAGTGTAGAGATGTACTAGATTGCCCCATAGATAGTGTCTCCACATCTTTAATGCTAGTACCACGGCAGCGAGCTCAAGATCATGGGTCGGATAATGCTGCTCATGGTTCCGAAGCTGCCGTGATCCATAAGCGATCACCCTTCCGTCTTGCCTTAATACGCAACCCAAACCAATCCCAGATGCATCACAATAAACATCATATGATCTAGTTGTGTTTGGTTGGGCTAATACTGGCGCTGTTGTGAGGTATTTTACTAATGTTTGAAAACCTTCCTCACATTCCTTTGTCCATGTATATTTCTTTCCTTTCTTCAGAAGTTGCATAATTGGTTTAGCTATCTTGCAAAAGCTTGGGATGAACCTCTGGTAATATCCTGCTAAACCCAGGAAACTTCAAATTCATGCACATACTTAGGAGACTCCCATTTGAGTACTTGCTTAATCTTGCTTGGATCAACTGCAATCCCTTCGGCAGAGATGATGTGCCCTAGAAATGGCACTCGGTTGATCTAGAACTCACATTTATTGAACTTAGCGTACAACTTGTGGTCCCGCAATCGCTGAAGCACAATGTGCAAATGTTGTGCATGTTCTTCTTCGGATTTTGAGTACACAAGGATGTCGTCGATGAAGACAACGACAAACTTGTCCAAATCCGGCATGAACACCGAATTCATGAGATACATGAAATGGGACAGTGCGTTGGTTAATCCGAAGGACATGACAAGGTACTCATACAATCCATACCTCGTCGAGAATGCTGTCTTAGGTATATCCCCTGGTCGAATCTTGATTTGATGATACCCAGAGCGAAGATCCATTTTCGAAAATACTCGAGCACCCACCAACTGATCGAACAGAATATTGATACGGGGTAGTGGATACTTGTTCTTGATCATGACAGCAATGAGTGGACGATAGTCCACACATAGTCTCAACGTTTTATCCTTCTTTTCCATGAACAATGCAGAACAGCCCCATGGTGATTAACTTGGACGAATGAAACCCTTGTCCAAAAGTTCCTTCAGCTGCTCTTTCAGTTCTGCAAGTTCCTTAGGTGCCATCTTATATGGCTTTCTCGAGATTGGCACTGTTTTCGATACAAGTTCAATCTTAAAGTCGACATCTCTTTCTAGGGGCATGCCAGGAAGATCTTCGGGAAAAACGTCCGGATACTCACATACTACTGGAATGTCTTTGGGTTTACAGGCCTCGATGTTATAAGTAGTTGGAGTCACGTGGATATTACTCTCAAGAGTGAGAGTTTGGGGAGAGTGGAGTGGAGAATTCAGATATATCCTCCGAGGAACGATGTCAATAATAGCACAGTTGTATTGCAACCATGCCAACCCTAAGATGACATCAAATTTCTGATGATCCAATATAATGAGAGAGATAGGGTATATGTTCCCACCCAGATTAAGAGGTACCCTATGGACCATCTTATCTGCTACTACTTTTCCTCCCGGAGAACAAATCATATATGGGGTTTTTGTGGATATGATAGGCAACTGGTATTGATTGACATAAGACTTGCTAATAAAGTTGTGGGAAGCACCGGAGTCAAAAAGGATGACTACGGGATGACCAATGAGAGATAACGTACCTGTGAGTACGGGTGCGCTTTCTGGAACGTCCTCGATGGCGAGGTGGTGGACGTTGCCGGTTCTGGTGGTTGGCTTCATGGGCTGGTTGCGAGGCTGGGTTGCTCCTTGGTACGATGACTATCCTCCGCTCTGCGGGCAGTCCTTGGCGAAGTGCCCCGTACGTCCACACGTATAACACGTGTACGGGGTTGGACCGACACAGAATGGAGGACGAAATCCTAGTGCACGCGGTGGAGGTAGAGGTGCATGCGGAATCATCCCTTATTGCTGATGTGGGTGAAAACCAACATTGTTGAATGGGAAACCATGAAACATCGGTTGTCGCGATGGCGGTTGCCACCTCTGGCCAGATGGTGATCGATACACCATGCGGTACTTCTGAGGAGTACCCCCTCCACTGCCCTGCGGAGCACTCCTTTTCTTCTTGTCGGAGAACAGCTCCCTAGTAGCGTCCTCCTGCACGATCGCGGCATTGACCATGTTGTTGAAGCTGCTGCTGTTGAACGAGGCAAGCTTGTCTTTCATCTTGGGGTTCAAACCCCGATGGAAGCATTCCCGCTTTCGATCTTCAGTACTCACTTGGTCCTGAGAATATTGGGCCAAGTGGTTGAATACCTTGGAGTACTCGTAAGCACTCCTTCCTCCTTGCTTTAGCTCCAAGAACTCTTGACGCTTCCTCCTCATAACACCGGGAGGTATGTGATAGGCGCGAAACGCCTCCTGGAACTCCTCCCAGCTCACGGCATAGCCGGCTGGTCGTGTGGCAAGCTAATTTGCCACCACGCACCAGCAAACCCTTGTAATTGTTGTGCCGCGAACAGGGTCTTCTGATGTTCGTTCACTCGTAGCAAACCGAACTTCCCTTCGATGGAACGGAGCCAGTTGTCTGCCTCCAACGGTTCATCGGCCTCCATGAAGACCGGCGGGTGTGTTGACATGAAGTCTGAGTATGAACTCGGAGAAAGCTGTCGTGGACCCACATCTGGTTGCCCTCCATGACCAGACGAATGCTGAACCATAGTCTGTAGTAACTCAGTTTGCTCGTCGCGCGAGCCAAGCACTGCGGTGAGAACCTCCGCTAGACTCCTTGGAAGTTCAGGAGGTGGTGGTGGAGGAACTTGTTGCTGCAGTGTCGCAGCTGTCTCCTGGGTTGGAGATTCATTCTAACGACCACGACTTGATCCTCCCATTTCAGGCGTCGAGTGCGTACACACCATTTTGCGTACCAATGACTTAAAATCAGCACATGTTTTCTTTTCCTTTATCCATTTAATTATTCAGTAGCACAACTATTGACAAGGGAATAAGTGCATAACATTCATATATATTGATAAAGTACAAACTTTATACAAGGTATATTATCTCGTGACCAAGTTTACAGTAGTGTACTCCAAAACGATGGACTCCCACTACGAAAGTGCATCTCTACCATACTTGGTCCCCATGAGATGTGATACACATCTTATCACCTCAGACATACCCACTGCTATTCTTAATATGAGACAAACATGGCCGCAAAATAAACACGAGCAACTATTAAACTATATGTTGCCCCATGATGGCAGAAGTGCTGCCACAACCCACTCCAATACGTCCTACTCGACGTACTCGAGTTCCTCGGGATCTTCTTCTGCCTCTTTGTCATTAGAAATTGGTGCCACAGGTGCGGTTGCGGGAGCAAGAGTTGCTACCTCACCCACCATTGATGATGTCACGGTAATTAAAGACTTCACATCAGTCTGCAGAAGAAACATCCTCATGTCTTCCAGTTCTTTCTGTGCATTTTCGCAACTGGCCTTCCAATCCTGAGTCTCCCCTCTGGATTGATCCCTTTCTTGAGTCACCTCACTCAGGTGTTCATCCAATAGTTGCACCTCGAGTTGACTCGCTTCCAACGCGCTTTCCATGTGTTATGTTTTCATGCGAGCCTCCAATCAAGCTTTAAGAGGCCAGTGCCACTGATTCTCCCTTAAGTTTAGACATCGATTTAGGGGAGCAACTGTGGCCCTAAGTGAGTCATTGGCCCCTTCAAAGTGGTTCCATCGAATCAGAGCTTGCTTCAGGTCACTCATTATTTTTCCAAGGCTAGCATGCTGATCAAGGCTCTCTTGACACGCTGATGCTGCATATGACATTAAAATCATCTTGGGTACTTCTTCAGTATGCCCATATGCTGCAACCATCCGACTTGCCCACTCGTCACCGGCTCTACCGTCGACCGGGGAGAGCGCGAATGGAGTGCCCACCATAGCACGGTAATGAAGTTTGCAAAACCTCATTATGGCAACACTTGCAGCATAACACCACGTGTCTTCCAATTGAATCCCTTGCACTTGGATGGAGAAAGGAGCCCATCCAATATTAAATTGAGCAGCAGGCACATCGACATAAATGGTGCATCTAGTCACACCTCCGTCATCAATCTTTTTGCCCCAATAGTCCGGTATTTCGCGATACCCGAACCGTTGAAGCATCGCTATCAACAAATCCAGAAAACCCTTCAGAAGAGTACACTTCATGAACACCCATCTGTTTGGTAAGTGTACTATGGAATCAGCCATATGTGAATAAGATACTGGAACAATGAGAAGGTTTCCAACTCCCAATAGTTTAAGAAATTTTAAAACTGGAGTTGTAATCACAGTCTGTTCCAGCTGACCTTCTTGTATAAATTGAAAATTTTCATACAGGAAACTTCAGAACCAGATGTGGGTTTGAATACAAAAGTTGTATTACACTTTATAACCTTTCCAGATGGTACTCATACAGCTCCAGGTGAGCTAGGACATAGAATTTATACAAGTCTAAAGTTGACCCAAACTTTCTGGAAATTTTGACAGAACCTCCCCTGTATATGTGGTGATTGTCCACAATTTATACAGGTATATCATGACAATATATTGAGGTAATGACAAAATAAACATTGTATAACATCAAGTTAACAATCCAAAGGTAAAATATTTCGGCCATGAAACATTTGTTACATAGGTATAGTGCGCTAATTCGAAACTATGTGCCAACTGTTTCAAGTTCTGATCTGCAGAACCAAGTTTGCAACCATAGGAATTAAACACAGCTACACCAAGCTTCAGGCTATGAGTAAAACATAAAGTTGATAGAGGACTTGCTAAGATTTCCATAAATGTATATATATGACCATTTCACTATTCTGGATCAAAAGGTAGAGCTATCTAAACTTGACAGATGAACTGACTGTTGTTCAACAGGAGCCCTGCAGTTCACTGTTTTGAGCTTGAAATTTGAATTGCCCCAAATTCGAATCAGGAGAAACTTTAAATAACAAAACTGTAGATCTGCTTTTACCCTTTTCAGATATATATATATCACAATAAGGCAGAAGATATTTCTACAGTGAGTTATTGCAAAAATACAGAGACTGGTACAATGGTAGGGTTATCTGGAGCAGTATAAGCATACCCCAAATTTCAACAGAATATCAAGCTTTTCTGCCATAATGGTCAACAGAAAAGTTGTAGAGGTCTTTGAGAACTTTTTAAACATATAGCATACCCCTATGTTTATTCCTTATTACCCAAGATTACAACCTGGCGAAGTTGAGCAAACTTTGGCCAGAAAATCAAGAATCTTGGTGCTAACCCAATGTCCAATCAAAACTCATTTTGCGGAGTCCAAACCAGCACCTGATAGTCAGACTTTCAAAAATATGATGCATCCATTTTTGTCGTTTTGGGATGGTCAAGTATCAAAGATTATACCGACGGTACTACGTGCCTCACCAAAGAAAATTCTAACCGGTATTTCCGGATACGTTTTATAGGTGGCCCTAGTATCATTCACTCGCAAATGTGTTCTACACGGGTCGCTACCGTAGTCAATGCTGCAGAAGACAAACAATCCCCTTTCACACCTTCACACCTCAAGGGCGGCACGGGGAAACACGACAGGCAGTCACAATAATATATATGAAAGTAAATGCATACGACTCTGGTGTGAGTCGCCCTCGAGCGAGGTCATGTCTCGAGGTACATGGCTGTACTACGTATGCACAACAAAGACTCCCGCACGAATCAGCTTATACACGCTCGGGCATACATGTTTCACATGCTCCCATAGAACATGAATAGCTCTAGAGATGCATACTATCGGGTTATACACCACCCGACGGGGGCTCCCACTAACTTTGAAGCATGCTGGGGTACCGCGTGTCATAGGTTTTTGGAAACATATAAAGCTTCAAAGACTCCCATTAACATTTCCGTGCCAAGCCACGGAAAGATTTCCATGCTACCTCTTGCATGGTGAGCTTACCGCAATTGATCCGCTTACGGTGGCGTACCTTACCTCTTACCTGACGTCGGAGTGTCGTTACAGAATTCATAACGTATAAGTTAGTTTACCACTTTTATATCTTATATCGTATAATCTGCAAAAACTTATTAACTGCAATCGTGAGCATAAGGCTCAGCAAGACTAACCCATCTCACTAGACATATGCAGGGGTGAACACTAAGCATAGGTAAACTAAAGCATAAGGACTCGCCTACAAGTGGGTCCTTATAGTCATGTTTTAAACAGCACATGACATTCTTCAAGCACGGCACATCATAGACTCCAAAATCAAATAAGAAACGTTTTGCCGATGATATGACGTGCACAAAGCACATAATGCTTTTATAGGTAAAGTATGGGGAAACTTTAAACTTTTAATTGTACTATCTCTAAGCCAAACAAGGTTGTCAAAGCAATTTGTAATCAAATATATATCATATTCTTCTAACTTCTTCAGTATTTACTACGTCACAGCACAGTGAACATGTGGTACTCTATTACCGCGAGGGACGGTGATTGCAATCAGGACATACCCAGAACAACATGACACATACGCACTTTCAGAAATGTCAGTGAGTACTTATAGCAGTACCTACGTAACATTTCAGTACTAGTCGTATATGGCCACCTTTCACTAGACACTCGGATGTCGAACCGGTTGATCCATCACGAGCAGGAGGTCACTGCGTAGGGCGTACTCTGACGTGCCCACCAGCTGATTTACACATTGCTGCCCTCAACCCACGCCTATAAAACAGAAAGAAATGCCCCAACAAACTAGTATCAAGCTACGTCAGTTTACTGGAGTCCATTACTCCAGTATGTCGCCGGTACAATTCAAGTTTGTCTAGTAGGGCCGCACACGAATCGGTCCTAAATCGACACAAGCAGGGCTACGCACGTGAGACCACGTCTCGCTGCATCCTACCCACTGCTCGGTCTCAATTTCATATTCATAAAGCATTTTCTGATTCCAGATCTTCCCCCATGATAAAATTCCTATCTCGCGAGTAGATTCCAACTACTCGACTTCTACCGAATTTGTATGAGCATAAGCATAGCAGTATTTACTCAACGGGTTGTGGACCTACCCAAGACTCCATAGGATTTGTGGACCATGCAAGTGGATGTCAAACACCTTAAACATAATGCACAATCATCTGAAGACGTAAGGTGAAATAAAAACTGCAAAAACACTGTAAGGAACTTAAATGCAAACCGGGGCTTGCCTGAATGCGAGTCTAAGCCTATGTTAGTTTCTGGCAGCTGGACTTCCAAAGCTTCCGGCTGCTCCTTGATTTCAGCTACTACACGATATGCATATAGTAGGTATGAATGACTTTGAAAATAATTAATATGCTTGAGGTGATTGAATATCCTAGGATGAAAATAAGATGATTATCTTAATTGGCTTTGGGACTTTTATGGTAGATACTAGTGACTATAGAGAAGACTCTTGCAAAGAACAGGAGATGATCAAGGAAGTTTGTTGTTCTTCAAAATTATGGTAATCATTAACCTTCTCTAAATTTTGGTTGAAATTTTGGAGACCTATCATGGCTACCGGGGGTTGTATCATGTAGAGGGGGTCTCATTGGTTCTAGGAAAATTTGTTTCACTATTTTCTAAGCTTCCTACAGGGAGAAACTGATTTTGCAAGTTTGGGGAAATTTCTGAAAATTGATTTTCCATTTTTCTCAATTTATAACCACATAGAGATTTGAAATATTCATCAACCCAGTAATTAAAGTCCAATGAATTTGAAATTTTTACTGAAGATCAATTTTATTAAATATTGTGTTCTGACCAAAATTGGGAATTTTCCAATTAACAGAACTGTAGGAATGAATTCTTTAAGCATTTTTTATCTAAATTTTGGAGAAATTTCAATGGCTTCTCATACAAATCCAAGTGCATCACTGGAATGTATTCTTCATGCTGAGTCTAACAAATTTTATTTGGGAATTTTTGGATAATTCTACTGGAAGTTATGGATTTTCCAAATTGAGTTAATTCCTGGAATTATTTTCCAATGGGAAACATTCAAATAAATCGGCTGGGCCCACTGGTTTTAAACCGACCAATCGCAGCAGGGCCGCACCGGGGGCTACGGGGTTAACCGCCCAGTCACACCGGATCCCTGACCACACCCGGATCCCGCAGCGACTGAGTCGTGGGGTCCACGGTCGTCTTCAACCTTGGGCTGCACTCGTGCGCGGCGGCGCCCGCGGCGGTAGCTCGCAGGCGATATCACCGCCGGCCAAACGGCTGGGCCAAACTCGCCAAGACTTGCCGCATGGGGGTTTTTTGGGGCGCTGAGCACAACGGTGAGGTTGGCATCGGCTGAAACAGACCGGAAACAACCGCGCGACGGCCGCGGCGGCGGTGAGCGCTCAGGCCGCTTGAACTTACTTAACTTAAGCTCAACTGACTCGGGAACTCCTCCAAAAGCTTCCTGGGATCTCAAGGATCAAGAATCTGGACTAGGGAAGAGTGGAAACACCCTCGAGATATGAGCTCGACGGTGAAGCACGGTCTTTCAACCGGCGACCACGAAATCTCAAAATCTAAGGTGCTCGGTTGATAACTTTTGGGGCCTTTGGGCAGGGAGCTGCGCTAGGACATATACGATCTACCTCCTAACCAGCTTAAAGAATGATTGCAAGAATGAAACAAATTTAGGTACGAAGCCTGGCTGTTCTATTGAACAATGATTCGGATATTGAATGAAACACTCGAGTTACAGTTCGTGCCATGGGCTCAGAATTGGTGAGCATAAACTAGAGAAGATTGCGAACCTTCTTTCTTAAAGGATCGAGACTGGAGACGGCCTAGAACTGGAGCTCGACGCTAAGACAGTGAAGGTTCTCGGCGGCTTCCTCGACGACAACGAGAAAACTTCAAAATATCCCAAGCAGAAGCCATGTCACGATCAATGACCAAATAGAATACATAGAGAATGTTGTGACAAGCCTTTTATCTACTTACAGCTTGGTGAGAAATAGCTTCAATCGTCGGCGAAAACTCGATTGAATAGAGGCGGCGACAATGGCGCGAACCGAGGTGGAGTTCGACGGCGACGGCCAAGGGGGGGTATTTGTAGGGACGGAGGGACAAGGGGGGCTCAACACAGCGCAAGCAAGCAGGCAGCTCGGTGGATTGCATGCCGCTTAGCAGTGTCGAGCGCTGCCGGCGTCGATCTGCGGGGAGAGCTGGATACAGAGCACCCCGTGCGATGCACTCGAGTAGGTCAGGCTGATAGTGGGTCCCACCTTCTCTTATCCTCTTCCCCTCTCTGCAACATCAATTCTCCTACCAAACTTGATCCAAAAATTCTAGATTTTTGTGGGGAGGCCAAATAAAATATCTGGATTTTGATTCTACAATTGGATTTCGAATTGGAGCAAGTTTCAATTGAATTTCAAATTTGAATTTGAAATTGGATGAAATTCAATGGTGTCACTGAATTAAATAGCAATGGAGTTCCAAAAATTGTGAAACTTTGAGGATAAGACAAGCAAGTCATGCTGACCGTGATGGTGTGTTCAAATCTTGATGTTCAATAAGGTTGAACAGAATTCAAAATTTGAATTCATAATGTGGTCTGAATTTGCTATGCATCTCAAATAAAATAGCAAATGGAGTTCAAAATTTATGAAACTTTGCAGGAAGTCTATTTGGAATTTTAGGAAGCCATAGAAGAATTTATGGCCTCAGATTTGAATATTTTTGATAGGGCCAAGTGTACAGTATCATATTCAATTTGCAATTATTTTGAATATATATTGGGTACTGCATTTTAATTTGACCTAGCATTCTCTATTCAAATAATTCCAAACTTTGAAGAGAGGTCAAAAGAATTTATCTATGATTATTGGTGAAGTCCATTGCTCATGTTAATAAAATTTAAGCATGAGTGGAAGAAAAGATTTGATGAGATCAAGCTCATAAGTATAGCTATAATTGGTCTCCATTACGGTTGATAACCAACTTACAAATGAACCTCATATGAAGGAAAATGCGGGATTTTACACTTGCGTGAACTCCCACATCGCCAGCCCTAGATTAGGTGACAAACCTTTGTGCCACTCATCCTTGAATAATTACGCACCACACCATTAGTTGCTGTGCAAATTCCCGATCGTTTTCATATTCGATTGTGAGTTATGTTCTCAAACCGAGTTGGATTCAACATCCAAAAATTGTAACTCGGACAGCCTACCTTAAAACGGCCATAACATTCGCATACGAACTCAAAATCGGGCGATTTTTTTTCCTAATTCATCTATGCGAAATTTCGCATCTGATTTTCTGCAGCGTAGCCATGTTTGGCGAAATTAGATTGCCCAAATTCTCCTCGGGAGATAGGCTATCCGGCCTCCGACGTTTCAGCACGAATTTTAAAGAATCTTCTTGATTTTCTATAGGCCGCATATTACATCCAATTGAGCTGCAAATTTGTGTGCTTCCTATCTTCGTTCTCCTGAGTAAAGAAAAAATATCAAAACAATATCACAAAAAAAGAAAAAAATAGTGAAGAGCACGCATATTAAAGCAATTGGCCTATACCACTTGGTGTTGTTTTGTTGGTTATATCATTTTGTCTTTTGTTTGACTTGCTACTTCCTTGTGTTGTGCTAGGACCTAGAGCACTTGGTTGACTAGCAACAATTTCCTACATTGAATACTTATTCAATTTTGTTTACCTGTTAACGATTTTCTGCTTATTATCCACCATATTGTGCCATCAAAGATCCACCTTTCTCTTGATCATAACAAGTACCTTTGCAATCACCCCACGCTTCATTGGTTCATCTCACCGTACACACCACCTGCTGTGTCGGTAAGAACACTTGTAAGAGCGTGGTAAGACGCTTGAGCGAGAGAGATTGTTTTCTTCCACCTTTCACATTGTCACTGTAGTTGATAGGGATAAAAAAATTTTGTTGTCTTTTGTTTCCTACTAACAATGGTAGGAGAAGACAATTATGACGAATGTGTTCAACCTGTTGAGTTACGTGATATGATGAAGACCATGACAGATATGTTCGCCAAATACAACGCATCAACGGAGGAGTCATTAGCGAACTTGACTCGCCAACTTGATGACCTTGCTCTTCGGATGAATACTTTTAAGGCTCGGTTGCCTCTCGCTGCAAGACATGAAGACAATCCTTATGATGATATGGAAGATCACAAAAATCAGCCAAGGCTGCCACTTTATCGTCGAGGTATGGGAGGTAATAATCATAACAATTATAATCGTCCTTCTGATGATCCTTTAGCTAATGTGAAATTTACTATACCCTCTTTTTCTGGTGCTTATGATGCTGAGGCTTATCTTGATTGGGAGATGATAGTAGAGCAAAAATTTAATGCCCATCTTGTTCCTGAACAACATAGAGTTCGTCAAGCCACTAGTGAGTTTAAGGACTTTGCTATCATATGGTGGAGTGAACTTGTTAAAACTAGAACTGATCCTCCAACATGGGATAGATTAAAGGAAGCTATGCATGTTCGATTTGTTGCTCCATCTTTTCAGCGGGACCTTCGCAAAAAATTGCAGTGCTTAGACCAAGGTAACATGTCCGTAGAAGAGTATTATCAAGAGTTACAAAAGGGTATGCTACGTTCTGGGGTAGTAGAAGACATGGATGATAAAATAGCTCGTTTTTATGCGGGGTTGAGGCATGAAATTCAGAACATTGTTGATTACAAGGAATATGATACTGTTAACAGATTTTTTCAGCTTGCTATGTTGGCAAAAAAAAGAATTGCAGGACCAACAACAACAACAAAAATGCACAAGGAGCAACTTCACGCCACGTTCGACGCCCACACCATACAAAACAGCACCATCTTCGACCCCCCTGTGCAGCGACTACACCATCTAATGGTGGCCAATGAACTATACCTACTGCTCCACCTTCTCGCGTGCCGGAGGGTAGCAAGGCGACATCATTCAAGCCTTCATCGTTCACTCCTTCTATGAGTTGTACTTCCGATATTAAGTGTCACCGCTGCCAGGGACTTGGTCATATGATGAGAGATCATCCGAGCAAACTAGCATACATAGCATGCGACGATGGCGGGTATTATAGTACTTCTAATGTTGATGATGAATATTCTCTTGCTACTGACTTTACAGATCCAAATGACGAACACACCAAAGAAGAGGTAATTGGTACATCGGCGACGGAGAACTATAGGAGGATCATTGTGCAGCGTGCCTTGAGCTCCAAAGTGGAGACCGACGACATGCTACAGTGACACAACCTCTTCCACGTGTTTCTCGTCATCATGGACTGCTGTGTATACACTATAATTAATGGAGGTAGCTGCAATAACATGGTGAACACGGACATCTTCAAGAAACTTGGTTTGACAACAAGAGCACACCCTCATCCATACCACATTCAATGGTTCAACAACAGTGCTAAGGTTAGGGTAACACAAACAGCGAGAATACATTTTTCAATTGGTTCTTACCATGATTTAGTTGATTTTGACGTCGTTCCTATTGATGCTTGTTCTCTTTTATTGGGTCATCCTTGGGAATTTGATACAAATGCTATTCATCATGGTAGAATTTACTCTCATGCATAAGGGAAAGAAAATCACTTTTCTTCCCATGACTCCTGCTGAAATTGTGCATTTTGAGAAGAGTAAAATTCGTGATGGCAAAGCAACAAAACTAGAATCTGAAAAACAGCAAGTAATTAAGTTAAAATCACCATCGTTGCTTGCAACTAAATCAGACCTTGCTGATTTATTCGATGCTAAGTGGATGTGCTATGCTTTAGTATGCAAATAAGCCATGTTTTCACTTCATGAATTGTCTATTGCATTGCCCCTGCTGTTGCTAACCTTTTGCAAGAGTTTGAGAATGTGTTTCCATCCGAGATACCCCCTGGTTTACCACCGATGAGAGGCATTGAACACAAGATCAATTTGATTCTAGGAGCAAGTTTGCCAATTTGTGCAGCATACAGGGCGAATCCAAAGGAAACTAAGGAAATTCAGCAACAAGTCTAAGATCTTTTGGACCACAGGTACATTCGTGAAAGCCTTAGCCCTTGTCCTATTCCTGTTCTCTTGGTTCCTAAGAAAGATGGTAGTTGGCGCATGTGTGTTGATTGTCGAGCGATTAATAACATCACCATTTGATATCATTATCCTATTCCTCGCTTAGATAACATGCTTGATGAATTGAGTGGTGCTATCATCTTCACAAAAATTGACTTGCGTAGTGGTTACCACCAAATTAGAATGGCACTAGGAGATGAATGGAAAACTGCATTTAAAACCAAGTTTGGACTTTATGAGTGGTTAGTCATGCCTTTTGGTTTAACTAATGCACCCAACACCTTTATGCGTTTAATGAACGAGGTTGTACGTGCTTTCATTGGACATTTTGTGGTGGTTTACTTCGATGATATTCTCATTTACAGCAAGTCATATGATTAACATATTGATCATTTACGTGCTGTTTTTACTGTTTTGAGATATGCACGTTTGTTTGGTAACCTCGAAAAGTGCGTCTTTTGCACCAATCGAGTGTCGTTTCATGGCTATGTCGTTTCCTCGCAGGGAATTGAGATGGATGTGGCAAAAATTGAAGCGATCACTAGGTGGCCAGTCCCAAGAACCGTCACGCAGGTTCGTAGTTTTCTTGGTCTTGCAGGTTTTTATCGCCGCTTTGTGTGGGATTTCAGCACGATTGCAGCACCTCTACATGAGCTAAAGAAGAAGGGAGTGCCGTTTCAATGGGTCGAACAGAAGCAACAAGCTTTTGATGCTCGCAAATCAAAGCTTACACAAGCACCATTGCTACAATTTCCTGATTTTGACATGACCTTTGAGCTAGAATGCGATGCAAGCGGCATTAGTATTGGAGGCATTCTCATACAAGAAGGTAAACCCGTTGCTTTCTTTAGTGAAAAACTTCATGGTCCTTCTCTGAATTATTCTACTTATGATAAGGAATTGTATGCCTTAGTGTGAGTATTACAAACTTGGCAACATTATCTTTTATCTAAGGAGTTTGTCATACATTCCGATCATGAACCATTGAAGTATCTTAAGTGTCAAACCAATCTGAATAAAAGCCATGATAAATGGATTGAGTTCATAGAGTCGTTTCCATACATCATTAAGCATAAGAAAGGGAAGGAAAATGTCGTTGCTGATGCATTATCTAGACGTTATACCATGTTGTCCCAACTTGATCATAAAATCTTTGGATTGGAAACAATAAAAGCATTATATCCTACTGAGTTGGACTTCAAAGATGCTTTTAAAAATTGTAGAGAAGGAAGAACTTGTAATAAATATGTGCTGCAAGAAGGTCTCCTCTATCGTGCTAACAAGCTATGCGTTCCAGCTAGCTCCGTTTGTTATTACTTTTGCAGGAAGCACATGGAGGAGGTTTGATGGGACATTTTGGAATGAAGAAAACTAAAGATGTGCTGTCCACACACTTCTTTTGGCCGAAGATGAGGCGTGATGTCGAGCGCTACGTGTCACGATGCACTACTTGCAATAAAGTTAAGTCTCACCTTAACCCAAATGGTCTTTATATGCCTCTTCCTGTTCCTAGTGTACCTTGGGAGGATATTTCTATGGACTTTGTTTTGGGATTGCCTGGGACTAAGAGGGGGAGGGATAGTATTTTTGTAGTTGTTGATCATTTCTCCAAAATGGCACACTTTATACCTTGTCATAAGTATGATAATGCCTCACAAATTGCTGATTTATTTATGACGGAAATTGTTCATTTACATGGTGTGCCAAATACCATTGTTTATGATCGTGATGCAAAAATTTTAAGTCATTTTTGGAGAACTTTGTGGTATAAATTGGGAACCAAGTTGCTGTTTTCAATTACATGTCACCCACAAACGGATGGACAAATCGTGGTAGTTAATCGTACTTTATCCACTATGTTGCAGGGTGTCTTGAAAACAAATTTCAAGTTGTGGTAGGAGTGTTTACCACATATAGAATTTGCTTACAACAGATCCGTTCACTTCACGACAAAGGTAAGTCCATTCCAGGTAGTGTATGGTTTCAATCCCCGTGATCCTATTGATTGACTATCTTTGCCTCGTTCTGAAACTATAAATTTGTATGCTACGCAACAATCTGAATTCATTCTTAAGATGCATGAAAGTACAAAAAAAATATTGAAATGATGAAAGAGATGTATAGGATTGCAGGTAGTAAAGGTAGAAAAGAAGTAAAACTTGAACCGGGTGATTTGGTGTAGTTACATTTGAGAAAAGAGCGATTCTCTGACTTGAGAAAATCTAAACTTATTCCACAAGCTGCTGGTCCTTTTGAGATTGTTGAAAAGATTAATGATAATGCATATAAGCTTGAATTGCCTCCCGATTTTGGGGTTAGTCCTACATTTAACATTTTAGATTTGCGATCGTACATGGGAGAAGAAGATGAACTTGAGTCGAGGACAACTCCAATTCAAGAGGGGGAGGATGATGAGGACATCACAACAACGAAGACACACATTGAAATGCAAGGACCAATCACAAGAGCACGAGCACGGTTAATAAATCAGCAGGTGAACTCGCTCCTAACTTCTTTTGCATGTGACTTTGAGAATAGATTGCTATGTGATGATTTAATTGTTATTAGGAATAATGGAGAAGGTCAAAGTGAAAGAAAGTGGCCTTGGGAGCGTGGAGAACAAGCTGGGACGTCCACAAGTTGATGGAAGCAGTTTACAACCAAGACTCGAGTTCAACTCGTAGTCCAGGAGCAGTCTACCTTAAAACGGACGCCCACGATGCATACAGACTCCGTTTTCGACGTTCTACATATGTACGGAAAGAGGAGAAGATAAACTTTCTAATGGCTCTGGTCCCACATCCAAATTCCTCCGGAGTCATTGGAAATCAACGAAACAACTCGAGTCTAGATTTCTATCCGGTGCTGCACCACCAAATCAGGAGTTTGGGCCTTGCATCCCATATGAGTCCATTAGGAACGTGTCTAATCGTGTTTTGGCCGAACCCTAGTCTTTAAATACTGCAGCCGCCAGTCATATTCTGTGGGTTTTGCTTAGAATAACATTTTCGACGTTCTACGGTTTGTGAGACCCCAACTTCTCAATTTCAGATCGTGTCTTCTACGTTCTTGCTTGTGTTCTCGGTTCACTTGCATGGATTAGCCTTCTTGGTGAGGTCAAGCGTGTGCCGCATGGTTGATAACCAACGGAGCAGTGGTGTACTGATTGCAGGGGTATTCAAACTGCTCGAGTGCCGCAGATCATCAACGTCGAGTTCTCCACCCCAATCGACTTACCTTTTAGAAGATCGGGCCTAAACCTACTCGTCGCAAGTACCATTCATCTGATCAAACAAGTCTTCTATGCGTGGCAAGGTGTACTTGTTCCTAATTGTCACCTCGTTAAGAGCTCGGTAATCCACACACATTCTTTGCGATCCATCCTTCTTATCCACGAAAATAACAGGCGCTCCCCAAGATGAATAGATGGGCGAATAAAAAATTTCTCTAGTTGCTCTTGAATATGGTTCTCGAGCTCCGTTAACTCATTAGGAGGTATCCTATATGGCCCCTTATCTATAGGTGCAGTTCTAGGTATTAAATCAGTAACGAATTCAATGTTGCGATCAGGTGGCATACCTGGCAACCCATAAGGAAACACATCCAAAAATTCGCAGACCACTGGAATCTCCTCGATTGTGGCACCATCCATGTGATTCAGCTCCGATTGCTTCAGTGCGTGTTGAGATGCTTCAAACTCTATGGTGATCCATTCCTCATTGGTCATCTTCACCGTCTTTGTGGCACATTCGATGACTCCATTGTGCTTCCTCAACCAGTCCATACCAAGTATAATGTCCAATCCTTGAGAATTCAAAACAATGAGGTTGGCAAAGAAGTCTACCCCCCTTATTCTAAGTCTTACTTTTGGACATACTATATTTGTCCTGATCTCTCCTCTAGGAGACTTAACCTATAGAGTAAACTTCATATGAGAGATAGGCAAACTATACTTGGCAACATATTTCAATGCAATGAATGAATGTGATGCTCCAGAATCAAATAACATAGTTGTCGGGTTGGAGTCTGCGAGAAACATACCAATGACCACGTCATCCGCTTACTGAGCATCCTCCGTAGAGACATGGTTCACGTTGCCACGAGCAAAATTCTGCTGTCCACGGTTCCCTTGCAGCTGTCCTCCATTGGGTCTTGGATTTTGCCTCGGCGCATTGCTTCCTTGACTAAGGCCTGACTTAGCACATTGATATGCAAAGTGTCTAGCTTCTCCATATGTATAGCACTTCTTTTCTGCACCAGATTTTGGACGGACTTGATTCTGAACGTTTGCACCATGAAAGTTGGCACGAGGTGCATAAGGCATTGGAGGCCTAGGTGCTTGAATGACATGGCGTTGCTGCATAAACTGAGCTGGACGCGCTGCATAACCAGGGAAATGAGCAGGCGCAGAAGACCTGTAATATGGCGCATTTGGTGGCGCAAAGCGAGGGTGCACATTATTTCCTTGTTGTTGTCCTTGATATGGCACCTTCCTCTTGATGTCTTGCTCCATCTCACGGACCTTGTTCTCAACAACAATTGCTTTGTCCACAAGCTTCTGGAAGTTTGCATAGTCACAATTCAGAAATTGTACTTGGATCTCATTATTCATGCCTCTCATGAACAATTATTGCTTCCGGCTGTCCCGGCTCACATCCTCAAGCGCATACCTTGAGAGTTGAGTGTAGTTATTGAGGTATTCCCCACACTCGATCTTCCTTTCCTCAAGTTCTCAAATTCTTGCCCCATCAAAATCATAACTCCTTCTAGCACATAATGAGAACGGAAGCTCTCCTTGAATTCAGCCTAAGTAATCCTCTCTTGGTTCTCATGGGCATTGCATAGTGAATCCCACCAATCTGCAGCTACTCCAACAAGTTGATGAGATGTGGATAGCACCATCTCCCGGTCACTGCATTAGACAATAGCCAGCTTCTTTTCCACAAACTTGAGCCAATCATCAGCATCCATAGGTTCAGGGGCTTGAGCAAAGGTTGGTGGCCTAGTCCTTATAAACTCTCCCAACCGGTTATGAGGAGGCAGGGGTGGCGGTGGAGGCATGTGGGGCTGATTGTTGTTGTTGCCAGCCTGCAGCTGTCTCATAGTTTGTATCATGGTCTGCATGAGCTGGTTTTGCATAGCTAAAAGCTGCTCAATATTGATAGCTCAATGAGCAAGTCCTTGTCCATTGTTGTTCTGAGGTGCTCCATTGTTCACCTCCTCATCATTGCCATCCATCTGGCTGCGAGTCCTCACCATCTGAAGAAAAGCAAGAGATAAGAATTTAGAAAACATCCCCAACTATATGCATCAAGGGATATGAAACTAAGCAACTAATAATACTAGCCTATGTGGACATGGCAATGCTAAAGCATCCCAAAATCCTTTATTAAGCACACAAGCAAACAATATATAGCAAACAACACATCAAGCAAAAACACATCGATTCCTATGTGCTCCTATGTGCTCTAAAGTGCCCATTCTATCTAGGTTGCGTCCTACGGTCAACCTGTGGCTCTGATACCAATTTGTGACACCCGGTTCCGAAAATGAAACAAGTGAACACATATGTGTGCCCAGGACGTTCAACACACATACACGAGTGCATTCACAAAAGGATATATAGAAAACTACCAAAGAACAAGATTAATTAAGCACTTTTATTACACATTTCATAATATCCTCGAATACAAGCTCTAATGAATATTAATGACGAGTTGAACTAAAGCAGCAGAAATAAGATAATTTAGCAACTAAGCAAAAGCGATAGCGCAGCTCCAATTGACTCGACAGGCAAAGCTGACGGCAGATACGGCCTCGAACTCCGCATTATCATCGTTATACTTCCAATCCTGACATGCAACTTTTTGTGGGAGAATTTCAAGGGCGAGTACATGTCATACTCAACAAGTGTGGAAAGTATGTCATGTGGTTGATTCAAATGACGAATATAATAATGGCTAAGTTCTGAAAAATTACATTAAAACATTTGAAAAGCAATATGTTATATGTATGTTAAGTAAACCCATCATAAACCATATAATTATCATAATACCAGTCCATATTTCATTACCATCATTCAAATTCCAGATTTCACCATTACAATTAATCATGTCCATTCCCATAAATCGTAATACCATCAATAACCATAACCATGTTATCAACCATAATCATAAACAATACCAAACTATCCCAAATCCCATGTTTCTCTCTAATCATGTGAGGGTCCAGGTTGGTCATCACCAGAAGCACAGCTATCATGATAGTTTTTAAGACACTCTGCAGAGGTTGTACCGCTTTACCCACGTGTTTGTGATTTTATCACCTTCTGATGACTATATAATATCAATTATGTCATCTCACACTGTTAGGAAATTGGTGGTACGCTACTCTAGCAACTCTACCGCATCACCCAGGAAACATGCAAGTACAAAGGTCATGGATCATTACCACTAGACGAGCAGCGTAGCGGAACGTAGATGCGCGTCGGGTAAGGGAAGTAGACGATCTAGTTCCTCTCCTCCTCGTCCTCGTCACATCAGTAGGTAGATGATCACGATCGTCGTAGCCGATCAGCGCAGCAGTAGCAGCGGCGCCTCCATGGAGTCCACACGTACGGAGAGGAACACCGTTTGCTGGTGTGCTAGCACTGCATGCGCGTTAAGGGTCTCGGCGTGAGGCCTTCGAGGGGTGGCGGCTAGGGCTGTCATGTGGTGGGATGATTAGCCCCTAACCCTACCCCTCATATTTATAGGTGTACTAATGGGCTTTTAGGTCACAGGTCCATTAGTACCCTAATTGCTTATGGATCAAATATCCAACAGGCCTCAACCCAAATTGTTATGATTGCCTCTTGGGCACATCACCAACATACACTTCCATAGGTGTGTGGCCAAGAGATCACAAAATAGCCTTTAGAACGGGACTACTAGCATGTACGGACCCACTGAGGTTTGAGTGGTGGCGATGTCAACAACTGAGCACATCTTCAACCAAGGGCCCCCTCTTGGGCCATTGGGATCCCAGGGAGTACCACCAACCATATCCAAACAAAATGTGACTCCCCTTCCCCGGTGCGCCAAATGATCCGCTTAATAGTAGCAATACCCTAATATAATCTACTACGCCGCACCCAGACTTGGTGGCACTGTAAATCCTGGATGGTCGCTCTACGAACCGATCCTTAGATCTAAAGCAAGCCAAACCACTATAACTTCCAACCCATCCACATAACATGCTTACTTAGATCACCCATTACCAAGTTATATTAACTTGTTCATATTAACCATAATCTAATTACTGCATAAATAAATGATATAGTTGTTTTCCCATCCCAATTGATTAAGCGAAGCAAAAAGGTAAAAAGCCCTTCCCAACTCTCTACCATGAATTCCAGGTGACAAGGGTTGTTAACCAAGCTAGTAAACTTCGTATCATAGGTTTCCCATCAAATTGACACAAGCATGCAGTTTTGAAGACAAAACATTTATTGTCAAAATAGGATCAATATGTTCAAGGACACTTGCTTTGCTCTTGGGCTTGATTGGGATCAAAGACTTCAAACCCTTGGTGCTGGAGATCCTCCGCAGCACTCTCTAGCGCCAATCCGTCTAAACCGCACAATAAACATACAAGACAAGAATCACAATCAAAGAGTGCATAAATATTACTCATTATGACATGACATGCATCATTAATGCAAATGCGGAGCAAAACTAGTTAACACGTTGCTAATAATGTTTATTAGTCAATTGCAATAGTTATTGAGAAGTCTACACAGGTTGGAGTTGATTCGATCTAATTTTCGATTTAATTCAACACAACTTAACCAGGAAAATTGGACTAGTCCACTAGGGACTGGACTAGTCCGCAGTTCCCGAAACTAGCGAACCAGGGTTTTCTAGATCAACGTGAATCTGGAGATTTGGGGTTTAAATAATGTAAGGAAGAGGAAGTAGAAGGTATAACAGGTGTCCAAGACTCCAAAGAATCAAGGGTATTGGAGGCAACACTTGGATCTTGACAATCTAGGGTTGATTAAGAACTTGGAGGTGAATTGGTGATTAGGAACGAACACTTGATGGAGATCTTGACCCTCTTTCATTTCCTCCTCCTCTTCTTCTTTCTTTAGATATCCTTCTCCCTCCTTGGTGGCACCTATTCACGAGCTAGGGTTTGGGTGTGGTTGAAAAGTGTCAAATAGGTGTCAAACCAAGGGGTGGAGTTGTTTATATAGAGGTGGAGGGTTAGGGTTGGATGGATTTCGAGTTTGAGATGAGTAGGGGTTGGTTTGGAGTCCCAAATGGGCTCTAAAAGAGTTGGGCTCGATGTCCCTAGGCCACTTAAAGTAAAACTCAAGAAACAAGTCATGCAATAAGATCAACTCAGAGTCACAATTTATCGAACAAGTCGGCAAAGGGCCGGACTAGTCCGAAGTCAGATAGAGAGATATCGGACAAGTCTGGACTATATGGGACAAGTCGGAAGTTGGTCAGAAAGAAATGAGACAAGTCTGGCCAAAACTGGACATGTCAGACTTTAATCAGAGGGGAAAAATGGACAAGTCTGCCAGAATATCAGACAAGTTCAGAAAAGTCCAGGGACTTAGCAAAATTTTCAAGGATTCGGTACACCAGACTAGATTGCAATGGATCGGACAAGTTCGAAACTGCCTAGAGGCAAAAACAGACCAGTTCGCGGCAAAACGGACAAGTCCGACGAAGGTTAGAGAGAAATCGGACTAGTCTGCACCAAAAACGGACTAGTCTGCACTTCCAGAACTTTTGAGTGCAATTTTTCTATAAATTGATTGCAAACTTATTTCTTTTTATGTGGATTAATGTTAAACATATTTAATTATGGATGTTGAGCATGATGCATGAAAATGAGGGTGTCACAGCTTTGATGTTCCATGTCTAGAAGTTGCAGCACGTAGTTAAGTTTCCTGCTCTTAAGCATGGTGCTAGAGGTCAGAATGGAGCTGCGAAAGAAGATGCCTGTTCTTGATGACTTGGACCTTGTGGACAAGAGCCGAAGTGCTCCTTGGACTGGGATTGCTATCCCCGGAGCTCCTTGCTCCCTCGAAAGCTCCAGACCTATGCTGGTTAGTGGCAAAGGCAAAGGTCTCACTGCTTCCCCTCCAAAGAAGCCTACCGCTGGCAAAGGAAGGAGAAGGCTCCCGTCGAAGTTCCGAGTCGCGACCGGAAGTTGATGAAGAGCGATGGGAGCAGAGTAAGAGAAGCTCTGGCTGAAGTGACCCCTGTGCCTCGGCTTAGGTCCGTGGTGATTGTGCCTCCTGCTCCGGCTTATTCTTTGGCTCCAGTGCCTGCTGAAGGCGCTGGCTTGAACAAGTCGACTCCCGCTCCGACGCCATTTGGTGGCTCTGGGTACGAAGTGCAATCTTTGTCGGCGGAGGTCTCAAAGGTGGCAGCACCTGTAGCCGCAACAACTTCAAGTTCGGGCCTCGGAGCATCCACCATGCCAACGACAGCAGGTTCTAGCTCCCAGCGCCCGAGGAAGAAGATCTGCGCCAATTGAAGCGGCAATACTCCAAGGTAAGGATAAGCTCGTTAACTTTTTCTTTTTTAACTTTGCTCTTTGCTTTGTCTTGAATTCCCGACTTTTTATTTCCAGAATGTCGAGGACAAGCACAACAGCTCTAGCGCTTACTGCAACTCTGGTGCCTGCTGCAGCTTTGGTGCTTGTTACGACTTGTAAAATCCTAGTTTTTCCTTAATGTGAAGTTCAGTTACCAGTTTGTTTTCAACCATAGTAAAGATCAATTATGGTTGTACACCTGAACTTGATATCATTGAGAACATTTCTTTCCCTCAGACTTAACATTTTTTTAACATAAGGGATGGACTTCACCAATGACCCTAGGATAATTCAAGTGACATTCCTACAAATTTTGGATTTTATTGAATGGATTTTGCTAGGGAAAAACTTTATGCAGTACTAAATATATTCAAAATAAATTGAATATAGCACTGTACATTTAGGCACTTTCAAAATATTCAAATCTAAGGCTATACATTTTTCCATGGCCTCATAATACTCCAAATAGCCTTCCTGCCAAGTTTCAAGATTTGTGAATTCCATTTGCTATTTTATTTGAGACGCTTAGCAAATTCAAGCCATATTTAGGCTCAAATTTTGAATTCTGTTCAAACTTATTTGAACATAAAAATTTGAACACACCATCATCATCAGCATGACTTGTTTGACTTATCCTTGATGTTTCATAATTTTTGAAGCTCCTTTGCTATTTAATTCAGTGACTTCATTTAATTTAATTCAAATTACAATTCAAATTCAAATTCGAATTTCAACTGGAACTTGATCAAATTGAAGTTTTGATTTCAGAATCAAATTCCAGATATTTCTTTCAGCCTATCCACAAATTTTCATGTTTTTTGGATCATGTCTGGTAGAGGAATTAAAGTTCCTGGGAGGATAGGCTTAAGAGGGGCGGTGGGACCCACTGTCAGCCTCTCCCGCTCGATGAACCGACGGAGCCGCTCTGTTTACGGCTGTCCCCGCGCTTCAATGTCGGTGGAGCTCGCCACTGCGACAAGGCATGCAAAGAAGGAAGTTGCGTGGCCTAAACTCCAGTAAAAATTTCAGGGTCATTAGACTACATTTACATGGTTTGATCACCTGTGTATTCTTTATGCACATGAAATTAGCCAAATTAATTTAGAAATTGAACAGAAAATTTTCCAAACTTCTAAATTCCATATCTCATAGTAGAATGTTTACAAAATTGCGAAACAAATTTTCCTAGAACCAGTGAGACCCCCTCTACATGGTACAACCACTGGTAGCCATGATAGACCTCCAGAATTTTAACCAAAATTCAGAGAAGGTTATTGCTTACCATAATTTTTAGAGACAACAAACTCCCTTGATCATCTCCTGTTCTTTGCAAGAGTCTCCACTATAGTCCCTAATATCTACCATAAAAGTCCCAAGGCCAAATAAGATCCTTATCTTATTTTGATCACACGATATTAGCTGAAGTCGAGGAGCAGCCGGAAGCTTTGGAAGTCTAGCTGCCAGAGACTAACATAGACTCTGACTCGCATTCAAGCAAGCCCCAAATTGCATTTAAGTTCCTTACAGTGTCTTTGCAGTTTTCATTCACCTTACGTCTTCAGATGTTTGTGCATTACATATAAGGTGTTTGACATCCACTTACATGAGAAAATAACCCAGGGAGTGGTTAGAATAGCTCATAGTCTCATGTAGTAACTGCCATGCTTATATTCATAGGGATCCGGTAGAAGTCGAGTAGTTGGAATCTACTCTCAAGATAGGATTTTATCACACAAGATGAATTGGATCAAGAGATGTTTTGTGAATATAAAATTGAGACTGGTCAGAGATGAGTAGGAAGCGACTAAAGGTGGTCTTGGTCGCATAGCTCTGACCGTGTCGATTGAGGCCCGTGCCGTGTGCGGCCCTGCTGAACAAGCTTGAATTGTACCAGCAACATACTGGAGAAACAGGCTCCAGTAAACTGACGTAGCTTGATACTGGTTTGTCGAGGCATTCCGTTCCGTTTTATAGGCGTGGGTTGAGGGCAGCAAGGTGTAAATCAGCTAGTGGGCACGTCAGAGTAAGCCCCACGCAAGGACCTCCTGCTCGTGATGGATCGACCGGTTCAACATTCTATTGTTGGGTGAAAGGTGGCCATATACGACTAGTACTGAAGTGCTATGTAGGTACTGCTGTAAGCACTCGCTAGCATTTCTGAAAGTGCGTATGTGTGGTGTTGTCTGGGTGTGTCCTGATTGCAATCACCGTCCCTGACGGTAATAGAGTACCACTTGTTCACTGCGTTGTGACATAGTAAATACTGAAGAAGTCAGGAGAATACGATGTATTGAATTATAATTGTTCTGCAACCTTGTATGGCTTATATATAGCATAATTAAAAGTTTACAGCTTCCCCATACTTTACCTGTAATAGCATTATGTGCTTTGGGCATGTCGTATCATCGGCAAAGCATTTCTTGTTTATTGTAGAGTCTATGACGTGTCGTGGCTGAAGAATGTGATGTGCTATGTAAAACATGACTATAAGGATCCACTTGTAGGCGAGTCCTTTATGCTATTCCTTACCTATGCTTAGTATTTACCCCTGCTTATGTCTAGTGAGACGGGTTAATCTTGCTGATCCTTAAGCTCACGTTTGCAGTTAACAAGTTTTTGCAGATTATACGATTGATGACGGGTTCGATGACGAGGCTGCACCCCCTCCAGGATTTACAGCCGAGTGGGAACCCTGCACGCTACCGTAAGTTGGGTGTTTCTAGTGCACAACATTCAGGGCATGGATGACTTTGCTTTTGCATAGCTAGTGCCGAGAGTGTAGCCATGATGTATAATTCTCTTTCCTTTTGCTTTGTATTGTAATACTTCCACCGTGCTTATAAATAAAGACTTGGCATTGTATCTTGTTCTCGTTCTTTTCTTGTATACTATTGGGTGTTGCATCACACGACACCACCCAATGAGATCCTTGGATGTCGGGATTCCGATCCCTACAAAATGCTATCAGAGGATCATTGGGAACGGTGTGCTTGAAAAGAGCATATTCTCAAAACTTAGGATTATTGAGTGAGGATTAGCTATATGCCCTTATAAGGAGTATTATTAGTGTATGATATAAAGGTGGTAAACGTACTATGTGTTATTAATTTTGTAACGACGCTCTGACGTTATGTAAGAGGTAATGTATGCCATCGAGAACGGATCAATCTCGGTAAGCTCAGCATACGAGTAGTGGTATGTGTTATTTCCGTGGCTTGGCACAGAAATGTTAATATGAGTCTTTGAAACTTTCCATGTTTTTGAGAACATATGACACGCAGTACCCCAGCGTGCTTCAAAGTTAGTGGGAGCATTCGTCGGGTGGTGAATAACCCGATAGTATGCATCTCTAGAACTATTCATGTTCCATGGGAGCATGCGAAACACGTATGCCCGAGTGTGTATAAGCCGGTTCATGCGAGAGTCTTTGCTGTACAGACGTAGTAAAGCCATGTACCTCGAGATATGACATCGCTCAAGGTTGACTCACACCAGAGTCGTATGCATTTACTTTCATATATATTATTATTGTGACTGCTTGTCTTGTTTCCCCGAACTGCCCTTGTGGTGTGCAGGTGTGATAGGGGATTGTTTGTCTTTTGCAGCACTAACTACGATAGCGACCCGTGTAGAACACGTTTGCGAGTGAACGATACTAGGGCCACCTATAAACGTATCCGGATATACCAGTTAGAATTTTCTTTTGTGAGGCACGTAGTACCGTCAGTATCAACTTTGATACATTACCATCCACAACGACAGAATAGTTGCATTAAATTTTGGAAAGTCTGACTATCTGATGCTGGTAAGTTTGGACTCCGCAAAATGAGTTTCAACTCAATAGAGGGGTAGAACCAAGATTCTTGATTTCTGGCAGAAGTTTGTTCAACTTCGTCAGGTTGTAATCTTGGTTAGTTGAAAAATGACATAAGGGTATGCTATATGGATGGAAAGATATTGAAGACCTCTACAACTTTTCGGTTGACTCTCAAAGCATAAAAGCTTGATAATCTGTTGAAATTTGGAGTATACTTCAACTGCTCCAGATGACTATACCATTGTACCAGTCTCTGTATTTTTGCCATAACTCACTGTAGAAACATCTTCTGCCTTATTGTGATACATAGCTGGAAATGGTAGAAGGGGATATACAGTTTTTCTGTTCAAAGTTTTTCCTGATTCAAATTTGAGTCAAATCAATTTTAGAGTTTAAAACAGTGAACTGCAGTGCTGCTGTTAAAAACCAGTCAGTTCATCTGTTAAGTTTGGATAGTTATAGCTCTTGATTCAGAACAGAGACATGGTCACACATATACATTTCTGGAAAGATTAGGAAGTCCACTATCAACTTTATTTTTTACTTATGACCGGAATCTTGATGTAACGGTGTTTCATTCATAGTGTCGCAAACTTGGTTCTGGCAGACCAGGACTTGAAACAGTTTGCACATAGTTTCGAATTTGCGCGTTATACCTGTATAACAAATGTTTCATGGCTGAAATATTTTACTTCTGGATTGTTACCTTGATGTTATACAATGTTTATTTTGTCATTACCTCAATATATTGTTTTGATATACATGTATAAATTGTGGAAATAACCACATATACAGGGGAGGTTCTGTCAAAATTTCCAGAAAACTTGGGTCAACTTGAAACCTGTATAGATTCTACATCCTAGCTCCCCTGGAGCTGTATGAGTACAGACTGGAAAGGTTGCAAAGTTTAATACAAATTTTGCACTCAACTGAACATCTGGTTCTGACATTTCCGGTATAAAATTTTGAATTTATACAGGAAGGACAGCTGGAACAGACTGTAATCACTAGTCCAGCTGTAAATTTTCCTTGAATTATTGGAAGTTGGAAACCTTTTCATTATTCAAGTATCCTTTCCACAGATGGAGGATTTGATGGTACACTTACAGAACGAATGGGTGTTCGTGAAGTGTGCTCATCAAAAAGGTTTTCCGGATTTGTTCGTAGTGCTGCTTCAACGGTTCGGGTATCGCGACATACCGAGCTATCGGGGCAGGGAATTCGATGACGGAGGTGTGACAAGATGCACCATCTATGTTGATGTGCCCGCTGGTCCGTCATATATTGGATAGGCTCCTTTCTTCATCCGGGTGAAAGGGGCTTAGTTGGAAGACACGTGGTGTTTTGCCTCGAGTGTTGCTATTGCAAGGTTTTGCAAGCTTCATTTTCGTCATTTGGCTGGCACCCCGTTCGCGCTCTTTCCAGTCGATGGTAGAGGTAGTGAGGAGTGGGCAAGTCAAATGAGTGCATATTATGGCATTCACGGAGAGGTACCCAAGATAATCTTTGCATTATATGCAGCATCATCGTGCCAAGTGAGTGTTACACAACATATTGGCATTGAAGGGTTGCTGGGCGATCTAAAGCAAGCTTTGATTTGAGGAGATCATTTTGAGGGGGCCAATGACTCACTTAGAGCCATGATTGCTCCTCTCAACCGACGTTTAAACGTTAGGGAGAATCAGTGGCACCAAGCTGTTCAAGACCTATCGGAAGCTCGCCAGGAAGCGCAAAGCGTAGAGAGCGCATTGGAGGCTAGTCAACTTGAGGTACAACTACTGGATGATCAGTTGGGTATAGTAACTCAAGAACGGGATCAATCCAGGGCGAAGACTCAGGATTGGAGGGCTAATTGCAAGCATGCACGAAAGGAATTGGAGGACTATAAGATGTTTCTTCTACAGGCTGATGTGCAGTCATTAGTTGCCGCAACATCATCGGTGGCGGGTGAGGTAGCAACTCCTGCTCCAGCACCCGCATTAGTGGCACCAATTTCTGAGGACGAAGAGGAAGAAGAAGATCCTAAGGAACACAAGTACGTCGAATAGGACGTATCAGAGTAGGATGGGGCAGCACTCCTGCCATCACGGGGCAACATATAGTTTAGTAGTTGCTCGTGTTTATTTTGTGGCCATGTTGTGTCATATTAAGAATAGTAGTGGGTGTGTATAAGATGACAAGGTGTGTATGACATCTCATGGGGACCAATATGGTAGAGATGCACTTACGTAGTGGGAGTCCGTCATTTTGGACTTCACTACTGTGAACTTGGTCATGAGATAATATATCTTGTATAAAGTTTATGCTTTATCAATATATGTGGAGGTTATGCACTTATTTCCTTGCCAATATTCGCACTACTGCAATAGGAAATAAATGAAGGAAAAACAAACATGTTGCTGAATTTTAACATATGGCTGCAGAATGGTGCATACACATTTGATGCCTGAGATGGGAGGTTCAAGTAGTGGTCGTGAGGACGAATCTCCGACCCAGGAGCCAGATGCGACACCACAACAACAAGTTCTACCACCACCACCTCCTGACCTTTCAACGAGTCTAGCAGAGGTTCTCGCCGCAGTGCTTATCTTGCGCGACGATCAAACCGAGTTTCTGTGAACCTTGGTTCAACATTCGTCCCGTCAAGGGGGGAGATCAGATGTGGGTCCATGACAGCCCTCTCCGAGTTCATACTCGGAGTTCATGTCAACGCACCCGCCGGTCTTCATGGAGGCCGATGAACCGTTGGAGGCAGACAACTGGCTCTGCTACATCGAAAGAAAGTTCAGTTTGTTGCGGATGACCAAACAACAGAAGACCCTGTTCATGGCAGAACAGATGCAGGGGTCCGCTGGGGCATGGTGGGAGAATTATCTCGCCGCACGACCAGCAGACTATGCCGTGAGCTGGGAGGAGTTCCGGGAGGCGTTCCGCGCCAATCATATACCTCCTGGTATTATGAGGAGGAAGCTTCAAGAGTTCTTGAAGCTGAAGCAAGGATGAAGGAGTGCCTACGAGTACTCCAAGGCATTCAACCACTTGGCCCAGTATGCTCAGGACCAAGTGAGTACTGAAGATCGGAAGTGTGAATGCATCTACCGGGGTTTGAACCCCAAGATGAAGGACAAGCTTGCCTTGTTCAGCAGTGGAAGCTTCAATAACATTGTCAACGCCACGATCTTACAGGAGGACGCTACCAGGGAGCTGTTCTCTGACAAGAAGAAAAGGACTGCTCCACAGAGCAGCAGAGGTAGTGCTCCTCAGAAATACTAAATGGTGTATCGATCACCATCCGACCAGAGGTGGCAGCCGCCATCGCGACCACTGATGTTTTGTGGTCGCCAGTTCAACAACGTCGGCTTCCATCCATAGCAGCAGCAGGGGATGATTCCATGTGCACTTCCACCTCCACCGCGTGCACCGGGATTCCGTCCTCCCTTTCGTGCCAGTTAGACCCCGTACACGTGTTTCACGTGTGGTTGTATGGGGCACTTCGCTAAGGACTGCCCGCAGAGCGGACGATAGTCTTCGTACCAGGGGGCAAGCCAGCCACCAGAACCGTCAACGTCCACCACCTGCCATCGAGGATGTTCTAGAAGGCACACCAGTACTCACGGGTACGTTATCTCTCCTTGGTCATCCCGTAGTCATCCTCTTTGATTCCGGTGCTTCACACAACTTTATAAGCAAGTCTTACACCATTTAATATCATTTGCCTATCGTTTCCACAAAAACCCCATATATGATTTGTTCTTTGGGTGGGAAAGTAGTAGTAGATGAGATGGTCCATAGGGTACCCCTTGATCTGGGTGGGAACATATACCCTATCCCTCTCATTATACTGGAGCATCAAAAGTTACATGTCATCTTAGGGATGGCATGGTTGCAATACAACTGTGCTATGCTTGACATCGTTCCTCGGAGGATATATCTGAACTCTCCACTCCACCCTCCACAAGCTCTCACTCTTGAGAGTGTTGTCCAAGTGAATCCAACTACTTACAACACCGAGGCCTTTAAACTTTAGGACATTCCAGTGGTATGTGAGTATCCGTACATATTTCCCGAAAATCTTCCTGGTATGCCACCAGAAAGAGATGTCGAGTTTAAGATTGAACTTGTATCGGGAACAGTGCCGATCTCGAGGAAGCCGTATAAGATGGCACCTAAGGAACTTGCAGAACTAAGAAGCAGCTGAAGGAACTTATGGACAAGGGTTTCATTCGTCCAAGTTTATCACCTTGGGGCTGTTCTGCACTGTTCGTGGAGAAGAAGGATAAGACATTGAGACTATGCGTGGAGTATCGTCCACTCAATGCTGTCACGATCAAGAATAAGTATCCACTACCATGCATCGACTTTCTGTTCGATCGATTGGTGGGTGCTAAGGTATTTTCAAAGATGGATCTTCGTTCTGGATATCATTAGATCAGGATTCGACCAGAGGATATACCTAAGACGGCATTCTCAACGAGGTATGGATTGTATGAGTAACTTGTCATGTCCTTTGGATTGACCAATGCACCGGCTCATTTCATGTATTTCATGAATTCGGTGTTCATGCCGGAATTGGACAAGTTTATCGTTGTCTTCATCGATGACATCCTTGTGTATTCAAAATCTGAAGAACATGCTCAACATTTGCGCCTCATGCTTCAACGATTGCGAGACCACAAGCCGTATGCCAAGTTCAGCAAATGTGAGTTCTAGATCAGCCAAGTGCCATTTCTAGGGCACATCATCTCTTCTGAGGGGATTGCAGTTGATCCAAGCAATATTAAGCAAGTACTCAAGTGGGAGACTCCAAAGTCTGTACATGAAGTTCAAAGCTTCCTGGTTTTAGCGGGATATTACCAGAGGTTTATTCCAAGTTTCTCCAGGATAGCCAAACCTATGACAGAACTTCTGAAAAAAGGAAAGAAGTATGTATGGGCGGAGGAATGTGAGGAAGGTTTTCAAGCATTAGTGAAACACCTCACAACAACACCGGTATTAGCACAACCGGACACAACCAAGTTATTTGATTTTTATTGTTTTGCATCTGGGATTGGTTTGGGTTGTGTGCTAATGCAAGATAGAAGGGTGATCGCTTATGGATCACGGCATCTTCGGATCCATGAGCAGCATTATCCGACTCATGATCTTGAGCTTGCTGCTGTGGTACTTGCATTGAAAATGTGGAGACATTATCTATTGGGCAACCTAGTGCATCTCTACACCGATCACAAAAGCTTGAAGTACATCTTCACCCAGAAGGACTTGAATATGCGGCAGCGAAGATGGTTGGAATTGATCAAAGACTATGAGATTGAGATCCACTACCATCCTGGAAAAGCAAATGTAGTTGCAGATGCGTTGAGTCGCAAGTCCTATGTCAATAATCTTTCCATCACCTCGATGGAAGAAGAAGGGCCAAGTCTCTACTTGGTTCCATATGGGGCGCTTTACAATCTATCTCTCATTCCTACCATAAGGGAAGATAATGTAGAGGCTCAGAGCAAAGACATGGGCATATCACACATTCGCTGAAGAATGCTGAAGGGGGAGATGAAGTGTTTCCGATGTGATGATGACAGTACACTCTGGTTCAAAGACCGCATCATGGTGCCCCGCAATGTAGAATTCGGAAGAAGATATTGGACGAAGCTCATTTGTCCAAGTATTCAATTAATCTGGGAAGTAACAAAATGTACCAAGATTTAAAGAATAAATTTTGGTGGACACGGATGAAGAGGGAGATAGCGAAGTACGTATCCGAATGTGGTACGTGTTGGCGGGTGAAAGCCGACCATCTGAAGACAGTCGGTCAGCTTCAACCTTTGAGCATACTGGCCTAGAAATGGGACGACATTAGCATGGATTTAATTGTTGGATTACCTCTCACATTTCGCAAGCATGACTCGATTTGGGTGATAGTCGACCGAATCACCAAGTCGGCTCACTTTATTCCAGTCAATGTGGTACGACCGTATGCAGAATTGTATATTGCAAGGATCCTGTGCCTACACGGAGTACCCCGCACTATCATAGCAGATCGTGTAACCTTATTTGTTGCTCGGTTTTTGGAGCAGCTCTACGCATCTCTAGGTACCAAGTTAAGTCGAAGCTCAGCTTACCATCCTCAGACTAATGGTCAAACGGAGCAAGTAAACCAAGTGCTAGAGGATATGCTCTGCGCCTTTGCCATCCACCATGGTAAGAATTGGGATGATCACCTACCATTGGCACAGTTTTCATACAACAATGGTTATCAGGCTAGCATCCAGATGGCACCATATGAAGCTCTTCATGGTCGGAAGTGCCACACACCTTTGAATTAGTGTGAATCCGGTGAACGAGTGATATATGGTATCGACTTGGTAAATGAAGCCAAAGAACGAGTGCGAGTTATTCAAGCCAACATAATGGCTGCTCAATCTCGTCAGAAAAGCTATGCGGACAAACGACGTCGACCTCTTTACTTCAATGTCGGGGATCGCATTTATCTTTGTGTATCCCAAATGAAAGGGACTCATCACTTCAGAGTAAAGGGGAAGCTAGCTCCATGCTTCATTGGGCCGTTCAAAATAATTAAACAATGCGGAACGGTGGCCTATCTGCTAGACCTACCAGTGTTGCTTTCGGGGGTCCACAATGTGTTTCACATTTCGCAGTTGCGGAAATGTCTCAAGGCCCCATCTGACGTCCATATCGAGGATTTGGAAGCTCTCCAATCAGATCCTACTTACTCTAAGCATCCAACCCAGATAATCGATGAAAAGACTCGCCCCACAAGAAGCCACACCTTGCATTTCTACAAGGTCTTGTGGGGCAACCACAACGCTGAAGAAGCAACATGGGAAAGCGAGGATTACCTTAGAACGAACTATCCAGACTTTTTAGTGGCATATGTTCATTAGATTTTTTTCTTTTATCCTTCCTAATGTAATGTCGGGAGGAGATTCTTTTAAGGGGGAAGGAATGTAAAATCCCAGTTTTTCCTTAATATGAGTTCAGTTACCAGTTTGTTTTGAACCGTAGTAAAGATCAATTATGGTTGTACACCAAAACTTGATATCATCTACAGTATTTCTTTCCCTCAGGCTTAACATTTTATTTACATAAGGGATGGACTTCACCAATGACCCTAGGATAATTCAAGTGACATTCCTGCAAATTTTGGATTTTATTTAATGGATTTTGCTAGAGAAAAACTCTATGCAGTACTAAATATATTCAAATTAATTTGAATATAGCACTGTACATTTAGGCCCTGTCAAAATATTAAAATCTGAGGCTATACATTTTTTCATGGCCTCATAATACTCCAAATAGCCTTCCTGCCAAGTTTCAAGATTTGTGAATTCCATTTTCTATTTTGTTTGAGACGCTTAGCAAATTCAAGCCATATTCAGGTCAAATTTTGAATTCTGTTCAAACTTATTTGGACATAAAAATTTGAACACACCATCATCATAAGCATGACTTGTTTGACATACCCTTTAGGTGTCATAATTTTTGAAGCTCCTTTGCTATTTAATTCAGTGACTCCATTGAATTTAATTCAATTTTGAATTCAAATTTGAATTTCAACTGAAACTTGATCAATTTAAAGTTTTGTTCTCAGAATCGAATTTCAGATATTTATTTGAGTCTCTGCACAAATTTTCATGATTTTTGGATCAAGTCTGGTAGAGGAATTAAAGTTCCAGAAAGGATAGGCTTAAGAGGGGCGGTGGGACCCACTGTCAGCATCTCCCACTCGACGAACGGATGGAGGCACTCTGTTTATGGCTGTCCCCACGCTTCAACGTCTGGGGAGCTCGCCACCGCGGCAAGGCATGCAAAGCAGGCAGCTGCGTGGCCTAAACACCTCCCCTGGCTTATATCTACCCCTCCCGACCGACGGCGTCGTGTTCCATCCTAGTTTCGCTTCCCCTCGCCACAGTTTCACCCCGCCATCGTACAACACCGCCGCCTTCCTTTCCTCCCGGTAAGCACCTTGGTCTTACCTCTATTCCCTTTTATGCAAACGGCAAAGTTGGTGCCAAGTGTGTGCTCTATCATCTACGCCAACTAGCGCATCGTTTGGCTCGTTGGGTTGGCCGTAGTTTGGAGTTCCATGGACCCCACCAAAATTGGGGAAGAAAGATGCTCCGCGCCACCGTCGTCAGCCTTCAGCAAGTGTCGCACCTCGAATCCAAAAGAAAAAAGGATCGCCATCACGATATCTTTCCCAGGTAAAACCCGTGCTTCACTTCCTTAAGTAGTCAACAAGTTATTCAAGTTTTTCTTTCGGTTGTGGTCCATGAACTAGCTTACTTCTCTGTTTAATTCACTTTCCACACGCAACTATCCTTTAATCAGTTCATAGATATTGGTCCATACCTCCTAGTGCACCTTCCTGCCAAGAATGGAGGGAAACAATCAAAGGATTGCCGAGATAATGGAGTTTTCCTCTCCGCCATTGAAACCTCCCCTGTTCATCAACGAACTTGTGTTTCCCAGTGGTTCCATGCCGTTTACACCACCTAGGAATCTTCCCCATGATCCTAGAGGCCTCCCCGACCTTTTCTCGAGCCGTTTGCACCATTCTTAAGCGATTCCGAAGATAGCCGAAACCCTAGCTTTGCCGCCATCGTCGCGCCGCCATCTACGGCCGTCACCGTCGCGACTAAACCTCACCATCATGTTCTGCGGTCGATTCTATGGCTAGGTGGTCAGGGCCGAGTTGAGTGGAGGTCGATGCAGCCATCATGGCGAGCTCGCCAGCGCAGCGCCGCCGTGGCCGAGGGGCGCGTCGCGAGGTAGACGAAGGCCTATGGGCCCCACTTCTCAGCGCCCCATTCGAACGCCCCAGGATCAGCTGCGGCACCGGATCTGGTGCGCCTGCGCGGTTGAACCCCGTGGTCCCGGTGTGGCCCAGTTGCGATTGGACCATTTCATATATGTGGGCCCAGCTCTTTATTCAAAAGTTTTTCCAATTGGAATTTTATTCCAGATTTTCCCCCAGCTTGGAAAATTCATAACTCCTAGTAGAATTGTCCAAAAATTCCCAAATAAATTTTGCTAGAAGCAGCATGGAGAATACTTTCCAATGGCGCACTTGTAGTTGTATGAAAGTATATAGGAATGTCTCCATAATTCAAGTAAACAAAATTATTATAGAATTAATTCCTATTGTTGTGCTCTTTGGAAAATTACAAAATTTTTCCATAAACTTCTATTGAATATCCTTGAACTCCAGTAAAAGTTTCAGGGTCGTCAGAATTGATTTACATGGTCTGATCACCTGTGTATTCTCTATGCACATAAAATTAGCCAAATTCATTTAGAAATTGTATAGAAAATTGTCCAAACTTCTAAATTCAATATCTCACAGTAGAATTCTTATAAAATTGTGAAACAAATTCTCCTAGAACCAGTGAGGCCCCCTCTACATGGTACAACCACCGGTAGCCATGATAGACCTCCAGAAGTTAAACCAAAGTTCAGAAAATGTTATTGCTTACTATAATTTTTAAAGACAACAAACTCCCTTGATCATCTCCTGTTCTTTGCAAGAGTCTCCACTATAGTCCCTAATATCTACCATAAAAGTCCCAATCACAAATAAGATCCTTACCTTATTTTGATCAGATGATATTAGCTAGTGACCCTAAGCATATTAATTATTTTCAAAGTCATTCATATATGGTATATGCATAACGTGTAGTAACTGATGTCGAGAAGCAGCCAGAAGCTTTGGAAGTCCAGCTGCTAGAGACTAACATAGACTCGGACTCGCATTCAGGCAAGCCCCGGTTTGCATTTAAGTTTCTTACAGTGTCTTTGCTGTTTTCATTCACCTTACGTCTACTGATGTTTGTGCATTACGTACAAGTTTTTTGACATCCATTTGCATGACCAAATAACCCATGGAGTGGATAGAATAGCTCACAGACTCATGTAGTAACTACCATGCTTATATTCATAGGGATCCAGTAGAAGTCGAGTAGTTGGAATCTACTCGCGAGATAGGATTTTATCACACCAAATGAATTGGATCAAGATATGTTTTCTGGATGTGAAATTGATACCAGTCAGAGATGAGTAGGAAGTGACAAGAGGTGTTCTTGGTCACATAACTCTGATCGTGTCGATTAAGGCACGTGCCGTGTGTAGCCCTGCTGAAAAAGCTTGAATTGTATTGGCGATGTACTGGAGAAATGGGCTCCAGTAAACTGACGTAGCTTGATACTGGTTTGTCGAGGCATTCCGTTCCATTTTATAGGCGTGGGTTGAGGGCAGCGAGGTTTAAATCAGCTAGTGGGCACATCAGAGTATGCCCCACACAGGGACCTCCTGCTCGTGACAGATCGACCGATTCGACATTCTAGTGTTGGGTGAAAGGTGGCCATATACGACTAGTATTGAAGTTCTATGTAGGTACTGCTGTAAGTACTCGCTGGCATTTCCGAAAGTGCGTATGTGTCATGTTGTCCGGGTGTGTCCTGATTGCAATAACCGTCCTTCGCGGTAATAGAGTACCACTTGTTCATTGCGCTTTGACGTAGTAAATACTGAAGAAGTCAGGAGAATACAATGTATTGAATTATAGTTGTTCTGCAACCTTGTATGGCTTAGAGATAGCACAATTAATATTTTACAGTTTCCCCATACTTTACCTGTAATAGCATTATGTGTTTTGGGCATGTCATATCATCAGCAAAGCGTTTCTTGTTTGGTTGTGGAGTCTATGATGTGTTGTGCCTGAAGAATGTCACGTGCTACATAAAACATGACTATAAGGATCCACTTATAGGCAAGTCCTTTATGCTATTCCTTACCTATGCTTAGTATTTACCCCTGCATATGTCTAGTGAGACGAGTTAGTCTTGCTGAGCCTTATGCTCACGTTTGCAGTTAACAAGTTTTTGCAGATTATACGACTGATGACGGGTTCGATGATGAGGTTGTACCCCCTCCAGGGTTTACAGCTGAGTGGGAACCATGCACACCGCCGTAAGTTCGGTGTTGCTAGTGCACAACATCCAGGGCATGGATGACTTTGCTTTTGCATAGCTAGTGCCGAGAGCGTACCTATGATGTATAGTTCTCTTTTCTTTTCGCTTTGTATTGTAAAACTTCTGCTGTGTTTATAAATAAAGACATGTATTGTATTTTGTTCTCAGTCTTTTATTTTATATTGTTGAGTGTCGCATCGCACGACACCACCCAATGAGATCCTTGGATGTCGGGATTCCAGTCCCCACACGGCTTTGGGGGCTGTGGAGGAAGCTCCGGGAAGCGCTTTAGTGCCATCTCCAGAAGAGGCAGCTCCAAAGGTGGTTATGTTCGAGTCGGGGCAGGCAGAGGATCTGCAGGTCCTTCAACTCTTGAGCCAATGATTGAAGATCTCATTGAGGGACCTCCTTCGCGGTAATAGAGTACCACTTGTTCATTGCGCTTTGACGTAGTAAATACTGAAGAAGTCAGGAGAATACAATGTATTGAATTATAGTTGTTCTGCAACCTTGTATGGCTTAGAGATAGCACAATTAAAATTTTACAGTTTCCCCGTACTTTACCTGTAATAGCATTATGTGTTTTGGGCATGTCATATCATCAGCAAAGTATTTCTTGTTTGGTCGTGGAGTCTATGATGTGTCGTGCCTGAAGAATGTCACGTGCTACATAAAACATGACTATAAGGATCCACTTATAGGCAAGTCCTTTATGCTATTCCTTACCTATGCTTAGTATTTACCCCTGCATATGTCTAGTGAGACGGGTTAGTCTTGCTGAGCCTTATGCTCACGTTTGCAGTTAACAAGTTTTTGCAGATTATACGACTGATGACGGGTTCGATGATGAGGTTGCACCCCCTCCAGGGTTTACAGCCGAGTGGGAACCATGCACACCGCCGTAAGTTCGGTGTTGCTAGTGCACAACATCCACGGCATGGATGACTTTGCTTTTGCATAGCTAGTGCCGAGAGCGTAGCTATGATGTATAGTTCTCTTTTCTTTTCGCTTTGTATTGTAAAACTTCTGCTGTGTTTATAAATAAAGACATGTATTGTATTTTGTTCTCAGTATTTTCTTTTATATTGTTGAGTGTCGCATCACACGACACCACCCAATGAGATCCTTGGATGTCGGGATTCCAGTCCCCACACGGCTCTGGGGGCTGCATCACCTGAAGCTCCCGCCTCGGCTCCTGCCTCTTCCCCAGTGATGGTGGCAGATGACACGACAGCTCCGGCACCGGCTGTTGTGGGATCATGTCCTGAGCCGACAACTGAAGATCCAGTGGTAGCACCGGTCCACACAGAGGAAGATTTTTTGGAAACTCTGGTAGTTCCAAAACCTGCTGTGGAGCCTCCAGCGTCTGTGTCGGTGGTGGAGGAAGCTCCGGGAAGCGCTTTAGTGCCATCTCCAGAAGAGGCAGCTCCAAAGGTGGTTATGTTCGAGTCGGGGCAGGCAGAGGATCTGCAGGTCCTTCAACTCTTGAGCCAATGATTGAAGATCTCATTGAGGGACCTTCTTCATCAGCCCCGGATGTCGAAGCTCTTGTGGCACGACCTTCTTCTGCCGCAGTTAATATTGATGAGCTCCCGGAAGTCGACCTTAACGATGTGGAGCTGTTGAATAACATGCTCGTGTCGTGGAATTCGATTGTGATGTTGGAAGACCCACTTGAGCCAGCTGAAGCACCTCAAGCTGGTCCAAAGCCGATCCCCCAGGTGTTGTCTATTGACAACGCATGCTCAAGTCTCCACTAGGTCCAACTCGCCTTTGACCACGAAAGCATGGCTCTCGAAGAAGAGCGCAACACCTTAAGGCATTGGTACAACTGACTTCACTTCGAGACGAAGCTGACGCAGTCTAGGCTGGCTGATCAGAAGGAGTGGGTGGCCAAGGAGAAGGCTTGGGTGGCGCTGTTGGATCGCTTATAGAATGAGCTGGAGGCTGCCATCAAGGCTCTCGACGTGAAGACTCGTGAGATTTAATGAGCATGCTAGGGAGACTAACGATGCAGCTGACACTCGCTCAGATAGCCTCGAAGAGTTAAATGAGGTACTCCTCAAGCTCTAGGAAGCCCTAGATGAAAGGGAGGATAATCTCCTGGAGAAGGAGGAAGACCTCATAAAGAGGGAGGAGGAACTTGCCCAGAGGCTCACACTATGCGAGCAAAGTTTGGAAGACCGCGCCAAAGAATTTGAGAAGTATTGCGCTCAAGAAAAGGAGAGGATTTGGTAGGTGGGGAAGGACATCTCCAGAAGAGAGACTGATATCTCCACTAGGGAGGACAAGGTAAAGGCCAAGGAGAAGGACTTGGCAGAGCGGAGAAATCGTATATACCTTCGAGAGAAAGAGCTCAACGACATGGAAAAGCGGATGGCTGAAAGTATTCAGCAACACATTATGGAAGTCGAGTGCTTCTCCAAGGAAGGTTCTGCGAAACTTTCAGCTGCCAGGAAGTCGCTGGAGTATCATAAGAGCTTGAGAGCAAACGAGTCCTAGCAAGTCTGGGATTTTTTGGGGCACGCAAATGAAGCTCTGGTGCCAATTGGTTTCAGTCAAGTATGTTCGACTGACCCAGAGCCAGAGACAGAGAAGGCACTGGTGGCATTGACCTCCGTCGGCAAGAAGCTTGACATTGTGGGTGACGTGGTCGTTGACAAAATGGAGACAGAAGGAAGAATCCTGGCAAAGAACATTGCCGAATATGTGTTGGCATGTTTTAAAAGCCGGGACCCCCAGATGTCATTAGCTCAGGTTTTCGAAGGACGCATTGCTGAGGGGGGAAAAGCCGCAAGGGCTAGCGTTCAAGAAGCTGCACAAAAAGTTGCCTTGTTTTACATAGGACCTCCAGTAGTTAAGACTTTTCCTTTTTTATCTTCAACTTGTAATCCTCATTTTGAATCAATGAAATCCAATATTTTGAATGAATGAATTCTATTTTGTATATGTCATTAATGCATTGTCCTTTATATTATTGGCCCCGGGTAGATGTACATATTTTGATTACGAACATGTACCAAAAATATTTGATAATGTCTTGATGACTTTACATCTCCCTTGTAGCCAAAACGTAGCTCCAAGTTCCGAAGTTTACCTCCGACATCTCAAGTGACCCTTTGTTACATCGATGGCGGGTCCCTAGGAGTTGTTGCAGCTAGGTAGGTCCGACAGCGCCCACTATCTTTGCTTAGAAACATCGACGACGGGCCCCCTAGAAGTTGTCGAAGCTTGTTAGGTTCGACGGACCCACTATATTTGCATAGAAACGTCGATGGTGGACCCCCTGTGAGTCGTGGAGCTTGGTAGGTCCGACGGCACCCACTTCCAATGCTTAGAAACATCGATGGTGGGCCCCCTGGGAGTTGTTGGAGCTTGGTAGGTTCGATGGCACCCACTGACAATGCATAAAAACATCTACGACGGGCTCCCTGGGAGTTGTCAGAGCTTGGTAGGTCTGATGGCACCCATTGCCAACGCTTAGAAACATCGACGTCCGCCGCCTAGGAGTTGTCAAAGCTTAGTAGGTCCGACAGCACTCACTGCCAACACTTATAAACGTCGATGGCGGGCCCCTAGAAGTTGTCGGAGCTTGGTAGGTCTGACAACACCCACTTTCAATGCATAGAACGTGACGATGGGCCTCCTTGCGCTGATTTTTCCACCATCATTGTCTAATGCGCCATTAATTTTTCACGTTGACGGTGGGCCCCCTGGGAGTTGTCGGAGCTTCCTAGCTTTGATGGTGCCCACTTTTAACTTATAAAACGTCGACGGCAGGCCCCCTAGGGGTTGTCGGAGCTTAGCAGCTCCGACATCGTCCACAATCGCCATTTGTTTTACATTTTTCCTACCAAATAGAGATAAGAAAAACAGTAAAATCTGTCCTTTTGTCTATAATTTATTTGCGACTTACTGTTCTTATTTGAATTCTAGATCCATAGGGATTCATGCATGATATCAAATTTATTGATGCAATCTCTTCAGATTCGAATGCCTTCCGAACCCGCCCTACTGGGACCTGCCAAGGTATGGGTAGAATGGCATACTTAGGGTGCCTGACTAGTCTAAATCGATAGCACACTCTGGACCCGTCATTTGCTTTGGTTTTCAAGCGAATAGACCATTTAGCAATGCTAAGATCCGAATGAAGATCAACAATATAACTTATATATCACGTGAATAACCTGGACTAAATTTCAAAAAGAAATGCACAAGTTCGTTATAGACAAGAAGGAAAAGATAAAAAAGAAAGGAGCTTGTACAAAATTAATGCACGTGGAGTCAGCTTTCACACAAAAATGTCTTTCATTATTGGTCCGAATTACAGGGGAGACAAGGACACACTTAGAGTATGGAACCAAGCTAAGTGTGCTATTCATCTTGTTCTAACCCAGTGTAGGTAAGCTACACTTAAAGTACATGACCAAGTTAAGTGTGCTTTTGGTCTAGGACCTACCCGACTCTGTTCATAGACTCTACAATATACATTATGTGTAAGTACAGACTCACCTCCATGAAACTAAGCACAAAACATACAAAGGTGCTCGATGTGCCATGGATTGGGAAGTGGGGTCCCATCCTCTGTTGCCAAGCGAACGCATTTAATGCGGGAAACTTTGATAACTCCGTAGGGACCTTCCTAGGTTGGCGAGAGTTTGTTCATCCCTTCTTGAGTCAATATTCTTCGTAGCACCAGATCGCCTTCTTCAAGCTGCCGGTTGTGCATGAACCTTTGATGATAGCACCAGAGGGCCTAGCAGTATAGTGTGTTCCGAATAGCTGTTGGGCACCTTTCCTTGTCGACGAGGTCTAGGTCTTCACACTGGAGCTTGTCCTGCGGGGCTTCGTCAAAGGTCCGTACCCGGAGTGACCTCATGGTGGTTTCCGGAGGAAGGACCGCTTCAGCTCCGTACACCAAGAAGAAGGTTGTCTCTCCAGTTGACCGATTAGGTGTTGTCCGCTCACCCACTGTGCAGACGGAAGGTCTTCTATCCAGTTTGCTTCGTGTTTCTTCAGGTGCTCATATGTGCGCGTCTTGAGTCCTTTTAGTATCTCTGCATTTGCCCTCTGGGCTTGCCCATTACTTGTCGAGTGAGCTACTGATGTGTAGCTGACTTGTATATCGAGATCTTCACAATACTCTTGGAATGCTGCACTTGTGAATTGGGTTCCATTGTCAGTTATGACTCTCTTCGGAACTCTAAATATCTAGGCTATGGACTTCAAGAACTTGATAGGAGATTGCTTGTTAATCGTCACAACTTGAGTAGCTTCTGGCCACATAGTGAACTTGTCGATGGCGATGTACAGGAACCTTTAACCTCCGACGGCGTTTGGGAAAGGTCCCAAAATGTCCATCCCCCACACAGCAAATGGCCATGTAGGAGGTATCATTTGCAGCAACTAAGCTAGTGTGTGAATCTGTTTTGCGTGGAACTAGCATGCTTCAAACTTTTTTTCTAGCTCTACTGCATCCTGCAGTGATGTAGGCCAGTAAAAGCCATGTCGGAATGCTTTACCGACCAACGTGCGGGAAGACGCGTGGTTCCCACACTCGCCTCCACAGATTTCCGCGAGGAGCTCGCGTCCTTCTTCCAGGGCAATGCACCACATTAGAACGCCGTTGACACCACGTCGGTAGCGATCCCCTTCTACCAACATGTATCCTTTAGCCAATCTGACGTTTTGGTCAATGGAAGCACCATCTTCAGGAAGGATTTTGTCTTTGAAGTAGCTTCGAATCTCCGAGATCCATGAATCGAAGATAACTTGAGCTTCCGGATCTTGCGCGCTGGGTTGCTCGAAGCTTCCTACATTGCCTATGATCCTTGGTGGACGCCATGAAAAACAGGGCCACTGGGTCCGCCAGCTTCTGGGTGCTGGTCTCGCCCCCATCACTCAGTTCGGCAGGCTGAGCGGCAGGTCCTCCCAATCTCTTGACAAAAACTCCGTCGGGAGCTTGAGCACCAGTTGAAGCTTTCATCAAGAGTTCATCAGCTTCAGCGTTGTGGAGACGCTGGACATGGCAGAGGTCTAGGAAATCGAAGTCCTTCTGCAGCTTCTGGACTTCAAGGATGTAAGCAGCGAGTTGAGGTTGTTGCAACTTCATTCACCTTTGAATTTCTTGATGATGAGTTGCAAGTCACCCTTCACCATCAACTGCTTGACGCCATATGATAGCACCACCTTGAGTCTGTAGATGAGATCTTCATACTCCGCCATTTTTTTGATTGTCTTGAAGTCAAGGTGTACCATGTACTTGACCTTCTCCCCAGTCCGAGTGAGGAGAAGGATTCCAGCTCCGGCCCCTACTTTTGCACAGAGCCATTGAAGTAGAGAGTCTAGTGAGGCCCGGAGAAGATCGGGACCTTGGGTTCTGGCTTCTACTCATTGTGGATTTGATGAAGAAGAGGTGCAATCCGCCACGAAGTCAGCCAATGCCTGGCTCTTGATAGCATGTCGAGGCAAGAATTTAAGGTCGAATTCTGCCAGCTCCGCTACCCACTTTGCAATATTTCTTGTTGAGTTGGGGTTATGCATTATAGCATTTAGTGGATATGAAGTTACAACTGATATTTTGTGGGCTTGGAAGTAGTGACGAAGCTTCCTTGAAGCAATAAGAACTTTGCAGAGCAGTTTATGCACCTCAAGGTACCGAGTCTTGGCGTCAGGCAGTACATCACTAATGAAGTACACTGTCCGCTGGGCTATCCGGACCTTCCTGGAAGGGCCTGGAGCTTCTTCTTCATCAACCGGGACCCTCCCGAAGGGTTCCGAACTTTCTTCTTGAGATTTCTGGACCCTCCTGGAGGGGTCCAAATCTTCTTGATCAGCAGTGAAAACTCCCTCAGTTGAGATAGGTTGATCCTTCGGCAGCTTGCCTTTAGGATCCGCACTTGGGGGCTGGGACCCAGACTCGCCCTCAGGTATCTCCGAACCCTCACAGAGGTGCCTGGACTCTTGAACTGAAGTTGCATCCAGTCTCTCCGCGACCAGGACCATGCTGACAACCTCCATAGTTGCTGAAATATAAAGCAAAAGAGGCTCACCAGGTTCTGGAGCTACCAAGATCTGTAGTGTGGTGAGGAGCTGCTTGAGCTCTTGGAACGACTTTTCTTCTTCTTCGGGCCAATCGAATGGCCCAAACTTCCTAAATATCTTGAAGAAGGGAGGGGCCGCTCTGCTAGTCTTGAGATGAATCGGCTGAACACAACTAGACATCCACTGAGCTTTCGGGCATCCTTGACGTGGGTTGGGGGCCGCATCTCTTCAATAGCCTTGATCTTCGCCAGATTTGCCTTGATTCCTCGGCGAGTCACGAAGAATCCACGGAGTTTCCCGGAGCTAACCCAAAAGACACATTTGTCCGGGTTTAGCTTGGTGCGCATTATGCACAGCTTGTCGAAGATGGCTTGCAGGTTGTCATGGAGCGATTTCTTTTTCTTCACCTTCACGACGATGTTATCGATGTAGACCTCCACCAAGTCTCTAATGAGCTCTCCAACTGTTTTGTGCATGGCTCATACATGAGTTGAAGCAGCGTTTTTGGGACCGGAAGGCATGGCAGTATAACTATACAACCCATCCACTGTTATGACGACAGTATGCTCTTCATCTTCCCTAGTCATTTGAATCTAATGATATCCAGAATATGTGTCTAGGTAACACAATAGTTCACAACAGGTGGTGGAATCCACTATATGGTGTATTCTAGGTAGTGGAAATGGGTCTTTTGGGCATGCCTTATTCAAGGTGGTGTAGTCGATACACATCCGAAGCTTCCCGCTAGCCTTTGGTATAACAACTGGGTTTGCCACCCATCGTGGCTGATGAACCTTTTAGATGAAACCAGCTTCGAGCAGCTTCTTGATTTCTTGCCTGATGAAATTCTGCCGCTCGACTGATTGCCTCCGGGGCTTCTGATGTACTGGTCGTGCGTTGGGATATATATTCAGACTATGCTCAATCACCTCCCTAGGGATCCCAGGCATCTGTGATAATTGCCATGCAAACACATCGACATTTGCCCAGCAAAAGGTGGGGGGCACAAGTTCCTATTTGTTGTCCATACATTATAATATATGAGTGGTCCGGAAGCATCATAACCGATTTGCATGACTTTGATGGGAATGTTGGTGTCGCCGCTTGGTTGCACACATGGTGCAGAGGCTGAGCCTCACTGATGAGAGCTCAGAGGTTGAGCAGCTTGCTCCTTGCCGGATCCTTACTCCTGCTCTGTTGCAAGTGTGCGGACTTCTTCCAGCGCGGTGACTACTGCAGTGCAATCCTCACGAATCCGAAGAATGCCTGAGGGGGTCAACATCTTCAGCACCAAATAGCCATAATGAGTTGTGGCTATAAACCAATACAGGGCTGGCCTTCCTCGGATGGCGTTGAAGGGAAGGCTGATGTGCGCTTCGTGGAAGACCAACATCTCGGTCCTGTAGCTCTCCCGGGTCCCGTAGGTCACCGGGAGTGTAATTGACCCAAGAGGAGTGATAGCTTCTGGACCTACCTCTGAGAAGGGACGTGAGGGGTGAAGGTCCGAGAGGCTGAGTTGGATCTTCACGAACGCTTCGTAGCTGAGGAGGTTGAGCGTCCCGCCTCCATCCACCATCACATGATAGAGCTGGACGTTGTTGATGATAGGAGAAACCATCAACGACAGTTGGCCAGCTCCGATCATATTTCTTGGGCAATCCGAAGCATTGAAAGTGATGGCAATGTCCATCCACTTCCAATGAGGTTCTGCCTTGGCGGAGGGAGCTACGACAGCCATCTCCCGACGCATCGTTTTGAGGATATGCCGAAAGTTAATATCTCAGGACCCTCCATATATCATATGGAGAGTCTTCCTTTGCTCATTGTGGGAGACATCGGAGTCATCGTCAACGGTATTATAGATGGCCTTGAGGACCTTCTTGGGGACCTAGAAACCTAGCTCTTGATCAGTTGGAGCTTCGTTGACCTTCTGCTTTCCTTCCTGTTGACGGAAAGGAGCTTCCACTTGGTGCTTCTTGAAATGTTCAACAAGGTGTTGTACTTTGTGGCAATCTTCAAGATTCTGGGTGTCTGTTTTATGGATCGGACACCACAACTTTTGACCGCTGCCGTCCTTAGATGATGGTCAACGACATTTTTCGGTGCGTGGCACCCGGCCAACCAGAGCTGCAGCTACAGCAGCAATATGCGTGTCGGCCAATGGCTTCTTCTGGCCGTTGGACCTTTTCTTCTTTTTTCCACTACCGAAAGCAGCAACTTCAGCCTTCAAGGAGGCTTACCAGCCTCCGAAGCTGATTTGGAGTGCATCTCTCTGCCTTCCGCAGCCCTAGCACATTTGTCGGCTAGGCTGAAGAGCTCCGAGACGCTGCTGACTTCTTCCATTGCCAGCTTCTCCATCTTCTGTTGGACGACAAACATGTCAAATTTGGTGCAAGGTCAGGTGTAGGAGCTCCCAAAGTTGGCGGTGAATTGGTGGCAAAGCTCTGCCCAACTGTTGATGGAGTCAGGCAGAAGATTCATGAACTAGGATCTGGTTGTCCCAATTAGGGCCACTAGGAAGTAATTGGCCCTAACAGCCTCATTGCCTTCAGCCGCAAGGATGGAGGTGGAGTAGATATGGAGGAACTCGACAAGGTTTACAGTCCCATCATACTTCTCTAGCAGATGACGTCAGAACTTCAGAGGCCATTCGACTATGTGAAGATGCATAGCTAAGGCTGAAAAGGCACCCCCTACTCCCAAAGGAGAAGGGTTTTCACAGACAGCTCGCCTCTCGCGAGCACGCTCCATGAGGACACGACCATCCTTCCTCATGTACCGGTGATTGAGCTCAGACCGGAGATCATGAGTCGAGAGCCTCGATGCCATATGAGTGCAGCGTGCCGCGGAGGGTAGTGACGTCACATGTCGGGAGGGCGCACGCCTCATGCACTATGACAATTGAGGACTAGGTCTACCAGAAAAGGTCATGTTTCTTGAAGGTGCCTGCCCAGTAGGGGGCAAACCTTGGTTACTGGTGGCACTGGCTGCAGCTTCAACCAGGTGATCCACATCAGTGCACCATTGCTCCATCACACCCTGAGGAGCACCGGGCGCTGGACGACGCTAGAGAAGAGTTCGCGGTGCGTTCAACATGTTCTCAAGGTTGTTTGTCGATGTAGTGACCGACACGAACACACCATCTTGCTGCGATGGTGGAGGTTGTGGTGGAGCAACACTCGCCGGGACAACAGCATTGGCCAGCTGCAGCATGTTGGAGGGATTTCCTCCAGTGGGCTGCTCAGCATGGCTGTTGGACAACCCTGCGGCGGAATTCACCATCTCAAAATAATAGGTTCCCCCTACCTGGCGTGCAAAATGTTGATGTGTGGACAAGGACACTTCTCTTGGTACTACTAAAATGTAGTCCGCGGAGGTTCATATTCGGTTGAGGCGTGCATAAGATTATGAATGAGACGGTGACACAGAGGGTTTTTACGTGGTTTGAGCTGCCTGAGCGTAATTCCCTACTCCACGGGGTGGTTGTTGATGAGTTTGTGTGAGTAGTATGCATGTGAGCTTGCCTCGACTTAGTTCGCCTTCGTTGGACTTGGTTTATACCGTGCGGCTCAGCCCTTATACATACTAAGGGCTAGTAGTTATAGGTTTTGTCTGGTTCGACAAGTGGCCCCTATGGTATTTAATCACCTAATACACGAACTACATGTATTAAGTATGATTAAGAGTGATAATGTGCCTCAATGGCGGTGTTACCAGTACTAAAGGTCCCCTGATCATGTGTCATTAATGCTAAATTAATGACACATTAACCAGGTCTTGTAACGACTGTTTTAATAGCCTCTTGAATGTCCATGCCATTGAGATCTTGTATTGTTGCTTGCTAAGGTCCGGAGGTACAACACGTGGCAGCTCTGGAGCTTTCCTCTACGGGGAGGTAGGTTCGGAGCCACTCGACACATGGCAGCACCAGAGGTTCCCTCTACTGGTGGTTAGGTCCAGGGTTGCTAGACACATGGCGGGACCGGAGCTTCCCTGTGAAGGAAGGTAGGTCCGGTCCTACTGGACACATGGTAGTACTGGAGCTACCCAAACGAGGGATGCAGGCCCAGTGCTGCCAGACATGTGTCGCCTTTGAAAGTCTTCAACTCGAATGAGGGAACTCTTTGGCTTCTCTTGCGGTATCATGGGTACCTGGTACGGAGGGTACCAACAGTAGTGAATATTAATTCACGCGCTAACTCTGGCGGGAACCGCCTCTACTTCGTGTATAAATAAGGGGGTGCCTCACTTCTCATACACACCACTCAAGCATTCTATCTTGTATTACCCTAGTGCTCTTAGTCCCTTAGTGGAGGTTAGACTGTAGAGAGGAGCCTCTAGTGCCAAGACCAATATGGGAAAGGTATGACTCATGTATCTTCTCTTGTATCTGTGACATTATGTTTACTAATATCATTATTCTTTATTTATTCATATGCTTGGATGAAGGCATTCCTTGAATTTTCCACTCTTCTACCTTGTCTTCCTTTGGGATAAACAAATACGATACCCTAGGGAATATTCTACAGTGAAATGCTACAGCGGTACTTTTCGTGCGCTTGCAGAATTCATCTTGCCTTGGCACTAGGTTAGCCTAGTGCCTCTGCAGAACTAGCCTTGCTGCTAGAATGACCTATAGAGGTTAAGAAGTATCAAGAACACATGAGTTGGATGTAGGGCACATCGCCTGAACTAGTATAAATTCTTTGTGCTTATAGCTAGGCCATCTCGAGTACTAACATGCGATGAAATCAGTACTAGTCAAAGTCCAAACAATGACAGTTGGCATGCAAGGTAGGGGACTACCACATGTTCCACTCTCTGCTTCCTCTATAGCTTCATCACACCCAACCTTCATGTAAGGCACAAAAATCCTCTTCGGGGACATTGAATTCACTACCACCGGTGGCGAAGAGCTAGAGGTTGACTCAACGCTTCTCCATCACCAGGCCCTCCGTTTCAAGAGCCTAGACTTTTTCGCCAGCAACTCTGACACCCTTTGGGTCTCCGATAGGAGACCTATTGGCCAGGCTCCGACAGGCGGGATAGTTGACAACCCTTATACGTGCACCATCAGTGGTGTCACAGCACCATCCTTTGCAGGGATGATCGAGCCTACACCGACGTCCCTCGACCACATTGTGGAGTATGACTCGAGCTCTGACGACATCATCGAGGGATGTGAGCATCCTTCCTGCGATGGCCACATCATCAAAATATGTGATGCCCCCCCACCCATCGCCACACCATCAAACACGACATCATTGGCCAACCCCCTAGCAACTAGAGGTCCAACACTACAAGTTGGCCAACCACCTACCAACATCGCACGTCGCTCTGAAGGCCGACCAAGCGCAATTAGCCACGGACGCTGCCACATTCGTGGTGGCTCACTGCCCTTGTACGAGCATGAGCGCAGCACACCTTCGTGCCCACCAAGTCCAAGCAGACATCATCAATGACGGCTGCACCCCACACTTTATGCGGGCTAGCCAGAACGTGGTGGTTGTGGTGGCCATACTACACAAGATGCTTGAGCCCACCGACCTCGAGGTTCGGCATGCTCACCAAGACCTTTAAGCCATGCTGACCTAGCCGTTGCCTTGTAGGCTGAGAGCTCTTTCACCTGAGGAAGGGGCTCGTAGGCCCCCAGCCAAAGCTAGGGGCACGGCGGGAGCAGCGTGAGCCTCGGCAAGACCCGCACACCGAGGTGGGCAATCGAGGCTGAAAGGTTCAGGTCGTTAACCCCCCCACACGCAACTCAATACATGAGCGAGTAAGACCATGCAACATTTATCGAACCCTCGAAGCTTGATGGCGAGCTTAGATGAGTCTCGTGGACCTGTGACCCGAGCCCAACACCGTTGGGCCTTCCAGAGCGACCAATGCAACAATGAGGAAGACCGAAGATCGAGCCCCAACGTCCTCGGGACAAAAGCGTTCGAGAGGCAGATACACAACGCTCCTTTTCAGCTCGATTGCAGGCTCCGACCAACATAGGGGAATACATCGGGGAGACCAACCCCACTGTATGGCTGGAGGATTGCAACTTTGCTTGCAGAGCTAGCCTGGCAGAAGATGACTACTTCATCATCCAACACATCCCTATCCACCTAGCAGAGTCAGCCTGGGCCTGACTAGAATACCTCCTGGTGAACTAAATCTGGGGCTGGATCGAGCTCTGAGAAACGTTCATCAGCAACATCTAGGGCACCTACGCGTGCCTCAGCATCTCCTGGGAGCTCAATGGTTGCTGGCAAAAGTCGGTCGAGATCCTCTGCCAGTACATCTGATGCTCCTCAAAGAAGTGCAATGAGCTCCCTGATGTTGTCGATGTCGATGTCATCGCGGCCTTCCTCTACAGAATGACCTACGAATTCCTGGTACATAAGCTTCGTTGTGTCAAACCAATAAGTTCTCTACATCATCACCAAACACACTTTTAGCAAGGAGGCGATCGAGGCCATCTTTGACAAAGGAAGGTCAATGGACTCGAACGCAAAGGAGCTGCCCCACATAAGCAAGCAAGAAGGAGAAGGCAGGCACCAACAAGCGGTAGCACCCGACCAAGAGCAGCTCAAATCTAATCAAGGCCATTGAACGCCACGAAAGCAGGAAAACGACCACGGCCCCGAGGGACCACTTTGAAAGGCTCCTTGAGAAGTTGTGCCCCAACCGCGCCAACCCGCTAAGGCATACCCTCAAGAACTGCACCCTCTCGAAGTGCTTTGTTGGCAGGGAGCAAAGCGCCGCGGGTAGAAAAGGCAAGAAGCCCGCCTTATCGAGCCTCGAGCCAGACGAGCCGACCTTCCCCATGCCGAAGAGCTGCCTTATGATCTTCGAGGGGAGCCAAGATTACGAGAGCCACCGTAAGCGGAAGCTGATGACCCGAGAGGTCAACATCACTACCTTGGCCATCACGACTTTCCTCCAATAATCAGAGACAATGTCACTTTTTACTGGTTGGACAATCCTGATCTCATCCCACAGCCCGAATGGTTTCCTCTAGTCGTGGATCCGGTCGTAGACTCGAATTGCTTAACTATATATGGTGCTGATGGACGGAGGCAGCAAACTCAACATCCTCTTTGTTGGGACCCTCGATGCACTCCAGCCTCCACCTGACCAGGGCGCCCTTTCATGGCATCATCCTCAGGTAGCAAATGGTGCCACTTGGGAGAATCAACCTCTCTGTCATGTTCAGGGATTAGTCTAATTTCCGAATGGAGGGCCTAATGTTTGAGGTCCCTATCTTTGACGACACCTACCTATGAGTCCTAGGTGCTGAATACATTGGCAATTATGTTAGAAGTGAGGGTTTACATGCAAAGTTTTGAATATATCTAAGAAATCTACTTCGGAGTGTCTGATCTTTTCAACTGTGCATTCGGGAGTAACAATTACCTTCAATTTGTATAGCACAACACACTTTGTTTTGTCTAGATTTTTAAATGTGTGTCGGAAGTAACAATTACTGTCGATGTATTCATAATGTCCAAACTTCTCAGTGCATTTTAAGAGTCACAGTTACAATTAATAAGTTCTAATTGTCCGATCTTCTTCAATTTTTATTGGGAGTAACCATTACTGCACATAGCACTTCAAACTGTCCGATCTTTTCATTTATGTTCGTTTGTTCTATTTTTAACTTGCAATGTTTCAAACTTGTTTTTTGGGTTATGGAAAGTTTGCTTAGTATTGATTTAGTAAGTTTTTGATGCACTTTTGCTAATCACGGTGGACATTATCTTACTTTTTTGCAACATGCTTATATGAGGTGCTCACATAAGGTTTTGTGGTTTTCGAACTAACGAGAGTCAAGTCGAGGACTTGTACTTGGAAGAATTGGTTGTCTGTTCATGTGCAGGTTTTGGTAAAGGTCAAGACATAGCTGTTGATGGTGATCCATTAAACTAGTCTTATGGAGAATATGAAGTTCAACAACCTAGTTTGGGAGGAATTATAGTTGAGTTGATCGGGAGGTTACGCAACATGTTTGGGTCATGAACAATGCATATGAAGGTGTTGTGGACGTTTTGGAAAGTATTTAGACGTGTGCAAGGGATGCATGAACGTGGCAACATTGTTCCAAGGCATTTTGAACAGTTATGGACGTAAAGATGTGACCGGAACATTCCAACTAGCTGGATTATGCGCTCAGGCTGTGGCTGAGGCGGTTATAGTTTGTTTATGTAAAGTTTTCGGGTTGGTTATGGTTAGATTTCGTGTCCAGCATGAAGGGTGTTTGTAAGTCTTAAGATTGCTTCTATATGCGTAAGGAATTATCTTGAGCAGTTATGGAAAGTTTCGGTTCAATCCAAGTATGAGTAGGAAGTCCTAGTTAGAATGTAGTTGCCTTAGGGCTAGTTATATAAGTAAGGGAGGCCAGGATCGCATGTAGACAAGTTTTGGTTGTTCCTCTTGTAGCTTAGCGAAAAAAATTCATAGTTTAAAGGAGCTTTTTTGCCTTGTTTGTCCGACTTGTTTTCGTCAAGTCTTTTTCGTCGAATTTATGCGCTGCCCGATGTTACTTAGGTGTTTTGATCATAATTCAAGTTTTACTGATGCTATTGCCATGATTCATTATGTGTTGTATTCACAACTCAATATTCTATCATCTTTAAAATTTTCACGACCATTGGTTTTGTGGTTTATGAGATACATGAGTTTCTTTGCAGCGTAGCACATCTGTTTTTTCTAGGATAGAACAGATTGACCTTTGCTCAGTCTTTTGCTCATAACTTGAGTTTTACTCAATGGTTTTTCGTGATTCTTATTGTGGTGTATTTGTTATTTGATTTTTTACAATCTATACTAGTCTTGTCAGGGTTGGAAATCTTTAGATTAGTCTCACACATTGGTTTCTTTATCAGGTTAGTTTTTCGGCGAGGGGTTTTGGTTGCTTCTGCATAAAAGGTTTAAATCTACCATTCACCCCCCTCTGGTAGCTTCTCATGTGATCTTCAATCCTACAATTGGTACCAGAGCCGTGGTGCCCTAGTCTTTATGATTTGCATGTGTTCTTGCTCATCATCATTGACAAATACTCTGGAAAAACCTTGTGTGTTCGATGACATTAATGGTTTGGAAGGCGAGAATGAAGGCATACATACAAGCGCAAGGCTTTGTTATTTGGGAAAATGTCTTCAAGCGCTTAGACATGCCATCAAATGATGAAGTAACGGTTGCAAACATGAGAGATGTCGACAAAAACAACAAGGCGCAGAACTTGATCATATAAGGATTGACTCAAAGAGACTTCGATCATGTTGCACATCTCTGATCTGCCTATGATGTGTGGAAATCACTATGAAACTACCACGAATGATCCAACACAATCAGTGAGGTATGCCAAGATATGTTCAAAAAAGAATACATGCATTTTGAGATGCAACTTGGTGAGTTGATCGATGATTTCTTTGGTCACTTTAATAAAATTGTCAGCAATTTGCATAATGTCAATGTTAATTTTTCAGATGCTGAAAATACTAGGCAATTATTGAGGGCATTAGACATGTCAATTTGGGAGATGAAAGTTACATCTATTCGTGAATACACTGTCATGAGTACACTTACTTTAACTGTGTTATATTCTAAGTTGAAAACTTATGGACTTGAAATAATATCACGTAAAACCCCCAACAAGTCTCTTGCATTTGTTTCACAATGTGAAATGTCTAGTTCTAGCAAATCGTCATCACGTGGTACACTTGCTTTCCTGTCCTCGATAACCATTGGATAGATTCAAGAATTTCCAGAAGAGGAGCTAGCACTTCTTTCTACTCGGTTCTCAAGAAGCATTGTAAAATGTGAGAACTAGAATGAGTGAAATTGGTGGTCCTCAATGTTGCTTTGAATGCGGAGAGTTTGGAATTTTTTGTACAAATTGCCCTAACCTTTCAGGTTATACTTCCCGTGATGAGAAGCAAACAAAGTTCATGCCCTCATCCGCCAACAACTACGAGAAGAAAAAAGGTTTTACAGGTCACCACTTGGCAAACAATTTTGTCTTTGCACTTTAAGAACTCAGCTCGAGCAATGTGGACAACGGAAGTGATGAAGATGAAGAAAATTTGGCAAATACGTGTTTTAGGGCGAGCAACTCAAGTTCGAGTATGGAGGAAGCTGAAGTTACCAGCGACAATGATGAGGTATGTCCCACACGTGAAGAAATTTGTGATGCTATTTCTCGTTCCACCGATGTACTTAAGAAAAAGGAAAATAAACTTAAATAGTGCTGCTGAAATTGAATCACTAGAATATGAAATTAATCGGCTAAAATCATTGATTCCTAGTTATGATTCTTGCTCTTGTTGCGAAATAATTTATGAATAATTGTCCTTCCTAAGAAGTGTGCACACCTCCACACTTGATAAACTTGAACATTAAATCGGGAAGAATAGAAAGGTTGCTGCACTTGATAATAAAATAAAATGCTCGCTGTTCTACTACTGATTTGCTTTATTCTAGCTGTAATGATCTTATCAAGAAACTACATGATGCTATGAATGAGATTTCTGTTTTAAACAACGCTTGACGTTCTCATGAAGATAAATATTGTTCTAATTACAAACTAAAAGAAAAAATTCACGTGAAAACATTCTAGACTTGTCTAAAAAACTTGATGACATGCATAGGACACTAGAAAATTTTGTAGTGAGAATAAGAATCTAAACATGCTGCTCAATTCTTCTAAGTCTTGCAATGATAAAACTAGTTTAGGTTTTGATTCTCATACTCATACTAGGGCACATCCACCTAAGGTTGTCAAGTTACTAGGAAATAGTTTGATTCAAACAGTTCATAAAAAAAAAGAGGTGGTTTTTAGGTCAGCAGGAGTGTTGTCTCATTCAAGTAATACTACATACGTTGCTTGCTCATCTTTACATGAACATAAAGTTAAATTTCATTGTACCTACTATGGTAGAGATGGCCATATTATAGATTTTTGTTATATACTACCTAAATAAGAAAAGGATCAAAGAATGTTAGCTAGATCACATAAATCCAAGGAAAACTTGTTGCACGTGCTGAACCAAATGTTAGACACTTGCAACCTGCTGTGATGAGTCACAAAAATGCTAAATTTGCTCCCAAACCTACCGTTTTTTGTGCTAAACATAACAGATCACCTAGATCAGTAGTTGGGAATAGGAATTATCAAACTCGGGCACATAAAATTGCTATATTTTCTCAGTTTTCTTGGGTTATTCCTGCTACAAGTCATGTGACTCAGTACTAGATTCGTAAATGCCTTTTGACTAACACTAATGTTGAGTCATCGACATATGGTGTTGCTATGTAGGTTACACATCTAAGGAAGGAGAACATTTGGCTTGTGGATTCAGGTTGCTCACTCCACATGACAGGTCAAGACATCTCCATAGGGGGAGAGTATTTTCATATAAGATGTGGTAGAAGCGGTGGTGCTGCCCGAAAATTCAGAAGCTAATGACGTTGTTCCTGCTCCTGAATTTGATCCACAACCAGCACCAACGACTAATACAGCTGATTTAGATTGTCCTCAAGTCACAAGCTCTTCAGTTTGTGATGAACATGAGCAAGAAGAAGATTATGAAATGTCTACTTTCCTCCGCATCCTCAAAAGTCACCCTCCACAAATATTATTGGAAGCTTGCATGCACGAGTCACATGGTCCAGATTTTCGATCCAAACTCTTGCGCTCATTCTGCTTTTGTTGCTTCTTTTGAACCCAAAGCTATATCACACACACACACACTAATGAATCTTGGATTATTGCCATGCAAGAAGTTAGAAAATTTTGGAAGAAATAATGTTTGTAAACTTGTACCTCCACCTCATGGTCATACAGTTATAGGAACTAAATGAGTGTTTAAAAAGAAGTGAGGATGGAGTTGTTGTTAGAAATAAAGCTAGGTTGGTTGCCAAGGTTTCACACAAGTTGAAGGTCCAGATTTTGATGAAACTTTTGCTCCTGTTGCTAGATTAGAAGCCTTAAGAATTTTATTAGCATTTGCTCCATCTAAAGGTTTCAAGTTATATAAAACGGATGTGAAAAGTGTATTTCTTAATGGCTACATAGATGAGGAGGTTTATGTTAAGCAACCACTAGGTTTTGAAAATCCAGATATTCCTAATCATATTTACAAATTCAAAGCTTTGTATGGTCTCAAACAAGCCCTTAGAGCATGGTATGATAGGTTAAAAAATCTTACTTGAAAAGGGGTTTACCATGGGCGAGCTAGATAAAACTCCTTTTTTTGCTTAAGCACGGCAATGACTCACTATTCGTTCAAGTCTATGTGGATGATATTATCTTTGGTTGTGCTTCTCATGATCTTGTGTCCATGTTTTCAGCTATGATGAGTTCAAAATTTGAGATGAGTGTGATGGGAGAACTCACGTACTTTTTGGGGCTGAAAATCAAGCAAACAATGGAGGTATCCTTTGTGCATCAAACGAAGGACACATAAGACATCCTTTGGCACTTCAATACGGAAAATAGCAAGACTCTTCAGACACTAATGAGAACAACGACAACACTTGAACTTGATAAAGATGGTGAACTAGTTGATAAAAAACAATATCAAAACATGATCGCGTCACTTTTGTAGCTCACGTCATCAAGACCAGACATACAATTGAGCGTATGTCTTTTTGCATGATTTTAAGCTTATCCTTGTGCATCACATCGTCAAGCCATGAAACGAATTCTCATGTATTTGCATGGAACTCAAGAATTTGGCATTTTTCTTCCTTCTTACTCAACTGTTACTTTGAAAGCTTTTTTAGATGCTGATTTTGGGGGTTGTAGGATTGATACGATAAGTACTTTAGGTGCATGTCTTTTCTTGGTAAGTCACTTGTTGCTTGGTCCTCTAGAAAACAAAGTTCTGTTGCACAATCCACGGTCGAATCTGAATATGTAGTTGCTGCTAGCGCGTGCTCAAAAAATTTATAGATTGTTAAAACACTTAAGGACTACGTGGTTGATTTCGATAGTGTTCCACTATTTTGTGACAACACTAGTGTCATTTGCATTTCTAAAAACCACATGCAACACTCTAGAACAAAGCACATTGATATTAGGTAGCACTTTCTCTGTGATAATGGTAAAAATGAAAATATTGTGCTTCACTATGTAGATACTGAACAACAATTCGCTGACATTTTTACAAACTTTTTGAATTTCACTTTTTTCATTTTATTCATAGTGAAATAGGGGTTATGCGTCCTCATGGCTTAAATGGAGTGGGAGTTTTGCAACTTGGGAAGTCTATATGTGAATCTGAATCTAAAAGATAATATGAGCATAAGTGTTTCATACATATATGACTTTGTGATTCCGTTTACATGCTGAAAGTTCTTACTACATTACTCATGTTATAAATTTTGTAGTTTTTGCCATGATGAGTAATTTGATAATTACTTACACTAAATTGGGTCATGATTGAACTTTCTTGCTGTTTGGACTTGTTGCATGCTCATAAGTGCTTTTAATCATGAAAAATTAATCAATCATTAGCCAACATGTTGAGCTTGTATGATCAAAAGAAAAATAACAAAAACATCAAGATAATATGCATGCATCATACTTCTTCTTTCGAGATTGCTTATCATTACACTTAGATACGAACTTGGAAGGAGTTGTGTATGAGATAAGCCATGTCTTAAGCTTCTGATTGTCAAATGACCTAAGCTTAGCTTGGTTGGTTAGAATCAGCCGAATGCTGCATATAATCTCTTGCAAAGTTCATATGATTTAAATTTGTGCTTTAAACGATAATAAAAACAGCAACATGTATCACACTTTCAAGTTAAAATAGTTGAGATAGAGATATCATGACTTGTTTAAATTGAAATGTACACATGATCTCTAGCATGACTTACACTAATTTATGTATCTCATTGTTGTGATATTGTAAGTTACTTGATAGTATGTATGAAACAAAATCTATTAATTTTAGATTCACACAAAGACTTCCCAAGTTGCAAAACTCCCGCTCAATTTAAGCCATGAGGATGCATAACCCCTATTTCACTACGAATGAATGAAAAACGAGTGAAATCCAAAGGTTTGTGAAAATACCAACAAATTGTTGTTCGATATCTACATGGTGAAACTCAATGTTTCCTTATTGAATATTATCATGGAGAAAGTGATACCTAATGTCATGTGATTTGTTCTAGAGTGTTGCACGATGTTTGTAGCAATGCAAATGGGACTAGTGTTGTTGCAAAACAGTGGAACACTGTCTAGATCGACCCCATAGTGCTTAAGTGTTTGAACAATTCAAAGAATTTTTGAGCAAGAGCTAGCAGCAACTACATATTAAGATTTGACCGTGGATTGTGCTAGTAAACTTCGTTTTCTAGAGTACCAAGCAACAAGTGAATTACAAAAAAAAAAATAACAAGCACCCGAAGTACTTTTCCTATCAATCCTAAATCTCCCAAAATTAGCATCCGAAAAAGATTTCAAAGTAACGGTTGAGGAAGAAGGAAGAAAAATTTCAAATTCTTGAGTTCTATGTAAATAATCGAGAAACCTTTTGACAGCTTGACGATGTGAAGCGCCGAGGAAGCTTGAAATCTTTCATAAAGACATACGTTGAATTGTATATCAGATCTTGATGTCGTGAGGTACAAAAGTGACTTGATCATGCTTTAATATTCCTTTTGATCCACGGGTTCACCATCTTCATCAAGTTCAGGTGTTGTCGTTGTTCCCATTAGTTTCCGACGAGGATTGTTGTTTTCCATGTTGAAGCATCTAAGAAGATCTTTTCTATACTTCATTTGATGCACAAAGGTTCTCTCCTTAGTTTGCTCGATCTGCAGCCCAAAAACTATGTGAGTTCTCCCATCATACTCATCTCAAATTTTGAACTCATCATATCTTAAAACTTGGACACAATATCACGAGAAGCACAACCAAAGATAATATTATCCACATATACCTGAACGAATAGTGAGTCTTACAATGCTTAAGCCCAAAAATAGTTGTATCTACTATGCAAGAAAGAATGTTTTTAACCAATCATACCATGCTCTAGGGGCTTGTTTAATACCGTACAAAGCTTTGGATAGTTTGTAGACATGATTAGGAAAATCTAGATTTTCAAGACATGATGGCTGCTTAACATAAATTTCCTCATCTATGTAGGCATTAAAAAGAGAACTTTTAACATCCATTTCATATAACTTGAACCTTTTAGATGCAGCAAATGCTAATAAAATTCTTATGGTTCCTAATCTAGCAACACGACAAAAAGTTTCATCAAAATCTAGACCTTCAACTTGTGTGAAACCTTGAGCAACCAACCTAGCTTTATTACCAACCACAACCCCATCCACACTTGTTTGTTTCTAAACACCCATTTAGTTCCAATTAATGTGCGACCTTGAGGTGGAGGTACAAGTTTCCGAATATTATTTCTTTCAAAATTTTCTAACTCTTCTTGTATGGCAACAATCCAAGATTCATTAGATAGTGCGTCTGATATATCTTTGGGTTCAAAGAAGCAACAAAAGCAGAATGACCGTGAGAGTTTGGATCAAAAAACCTGGATCGTGTGACCCGTTTGTGCAAGCTTCCAACAATCTGTTGTGGAGGATGACTATTGAGAACGCGGAGGGGAGTAGGCACTTCACATACTTCTTCTTCTACATGTTCATCACAAACTGAAGAGCTTGTGGCATAAGGATGATCTGGGTCAGCAGTAGTAGTAGTTGGTGCTGGTTGTGAATAAAAATTAAAAGATGGAACGGTGTTATTAGCTGCTGAATTTTCGGCAGCAGCACCACTTCTTCATCATCTTCCATAAAAATACTATCCCCCCTGTGGATATGCATCTTTACCTGCAATGTTTTAGATAGTACCTGGGCTAGCTTCATCAAAAGACACCTCATAAGTCTCCACAATTTTGTTAGTGTCAAGCAAAAGCACACGGTGACCTATTGTATCAGATGGATAACCAAGAAACATGCCATCAATAGATCTAGCTTCAAATGTATCAAGATTACCTTGTTTCTTAACAAATAAGTTGCAACCAAAGACCCTGACCTGTGTGACACTAGCACTATGTCTAAACCAAAGCTCATATGTGATTTTTCAAAACTTAGTATGCAAGAAAACTCGATTTGAGACATAACAAGCTGTTCCAATTGCATCTACCCAAAATTTTATAGGAGTATGATATTTGCCAAGCTTAGTCCTATCCATCTCAACTAAGGTTATGTTCTTTCTCTCTACAACATTGTTTTGTTGAGGTACATAAGGTGAAGAAAATTGATGATCGATTCCTTTTTTAGCACAAAAGTGATCAAATGATTGGTTTTTAAATTCGATTCAAGTTAAAGTCTAAGAAATAAACTTCTAAAGTGAATAAAAACTTCATTCTTAAATATCAGAAAGTAAACCCAAGAGTATCTAGAATAGTCATAAAAAATTACAAGCACATACCATTTGCCTCCAAAGAGTGAAAATGTGAGGGTCATACAATGTCAAGGTGTAAAAGTTTCGTTGTGTTGTTGTCATGGTCATTGTGAGTGGAGCATGTGAACCTACAACTATCTTACCATGTATACAAGAAGAGCACAAAATATGTTTGCCCCCTTTAAGCTTAGACAACCCACGTACGCGATCAAGACAACTAACACGAGTGATATGATCAAAGCCTACGTGACCAAGTCTATGATGCAAAGAATATAAGTCCTTGATTCATCATTAGCAACTAGACGCCTATGGTTAGAGGATGACATGTCAAAATCAGCTCTAAAAACTCTACCAAACCGAGACATGTTAATCATAAGCTCACCATTTGAATCTACAACCTTGCAGCAATTTTTTGTGAAACTAAATTCAAGATTTTCGTCTAGCAATTGTGAAACAGAAAACAAGTGTATTTTAAATTCTTGACAAGTTCCACAACTTTTAAAGTGTAGTGATTATTTACTCTAACCGAACCCTTAGCGATTATAGGAGTTGAGAATAATCGGCAAAAGTAACACTCTCTACATGTGACACAAAAGAGACAGAGCAGGACCATTATATGTTACCTGTTATGTGGCGTGAGAAACTTGAATCCACAAGCCAACATTTCTCCTTCCTCAAGTGTGTAACCTACGTAGAAGCACAATACATCAATGACTCAATACTGTGGTTAGTTAAAAGGAATTTAGGAATCCAGTACTAAGTCATGCGACGTCCAATAGGAATGACACCTGAAAGCTGATTAAAGGAAACATGTTAATGAGCAAAAGTTTGAGAATTCTTGCACCCAACTACTGACCAATGAGGTGTGTTTTGTGTATCCCGAAAAATAGTAGGTTTTGGAGCAAACTTTGCATGTTTTTGACTCATTAAAGCAGGTTGCAAGTTCCTAATGTTCGTTTCAGCAGGTGCAACAAGTTTTAATTGTTTGTTACGTGATTTAGCTAGCATTCTTTGCTTCTTTTCTTGTTTACCTAGTCTATAACAAAAATCTATGACATGACCATCACTACCGTAGTAGGTACAATAAAAGTTAACTTTTTGTTCGTTTCTAGAAGAGCAAGCAACATGTGTGTCAGCAACCGAATGAGACGACATTCATGCAGACTTAAAAACCACCTCCTTTTGTTTAGGAACTATTTTAATCAAACCATGTCCTAATGACTTAACAACCTTAGGTGGATGTACCTTAGCATATGAGAATCAAAACCTGAACTAGTTTTAGCATCGCAAGATTTAGAAGAATTAAGCAGCAAGATTAGATTTTTATTCCTACTACAAAACAACTCTAGTGCCCTATGCATGTCATCAAGTTTCTTAGACAAATCTAGTCAGTTTTCACTTGAAGTTTTTTCATTTAATTTGCAATAAGAACAACAATTAACCTCTCGAGAACATAAAGCATTGTTCCAAGCAAAAATCTCATATGTAGCATCATGTAATTTCTTAGTAAGATTATCACAGCTAGAACAATGCAAATAAATTGTAGAACAACTAGCATCTTTTATGTTCTTATCATTAAGTACAACAAGATTTTGTTCTTTTTAATTTCAAGTTCAAGTTTATCGAGTGTGGAGGTGTGCGCACTTCATTAAGAAGACAAATGTTCATATATCAATTCACATGTGGAACAAGAATCATCACTACGAATCAAAGAGTTTAGCCCATCAATTTCAGATTTTAGTGTTTCAATTTTAGCAGCATTGTTCCTTAGTGTTCTGTCTTTTTTTTCTTAAGTACAACAGTGACATAAGAAATTGCATCTCATATTTCTTCACATGTGGGACATACCTCATCATTGCCGCTGTTAATTTTGGCTTCCTCCAAACATGAGGCATGAACCATCTATTAGCCAAATCCTCTTCATCTTCATCACTTCCGATGTCCACATCGCTCGAGCTGAGTTCTTGAAGTGCAGAGACAAAACAGTTTACCAGTTGGCGACCTGTAAAACCTTTCTTCTTCTTCTTCTTCTTGCCAAAGGAGGACTTGAACTTCGTTTGCTTCTCATCACAAGTAGAACCTGGAAGGTTAGAGCAATTAGTATGAAAATGTCCAAAGTCACCGCATTTGAAGCATCGTCGAGGACGACCACTTCGTCTCCTTCTAGTTCTCACATTTTGCAATGCTTTTGAGAACCGATAGAGAGAAATGTGGCAGCATTTTGTACACATACTAGTACAAAGTTATTGAATCACGTTCGTCTCCGTATGACCAGCCTGCAAAGAACAACAAATTTATCCTGGTTCGGGCAAAAAAGGCCCTATGTCCAGCAGGAGTCCCCTGTGATCTTTGTTAGCTCAAAGGCGAGAGAACACATTACAAGTGGCCCTTGCCCGATTATATGAACTCTAAGAAAGTAGGAACATCTACGAATGTAATGCTTGAAAGTAAATGCACATGGGCGTAAGAATGCAAAACATGAACACAAGTGTGTCAAAGGAAAAGGGTGCAAGGGCACCAAAGAGAAAAGTGCGTAAGTAAATGCGGGAAGTAAAATGTGTATAGTAACTGTGAATACAAGGTGAATTCGCCACCTCCACCGAAGGCCTTGGGGTCCTTTTACAGGGAGGTGAGGTGGTCCTATCTACTCGACATTCGTCAAAGTGGGGCTGGTTTTATAGTGTTCATTCTATCTATCCAGTCTGTCAAAAGCTTCTATCATGGCTTCATTGTGATCTCCGAGGCGACAAGGAGTTGAGCGCGGTCTGCACCTCTGTGCTTGTCTTGCCCAGAGAATGGTTGGAGCTAGTTTTGCAACCCTGAGAACTTGGTCTGGCACTCAAAGCATCGGGCGGAGGGAGCACATCGTACAGGAGGTGGTGGTGGCGACCTGTGATGCGGCCCTCGGGCATTTGGTGCCTGATTTCAGCTGGGTTTTTCACAGCAAGCAAGGAATCAATGCTTCGGATAGTGGGGCTGCCCTAGTGTCTCGGCTGGGTGAGGCCTAGCAGAGGTTTGAGGTGGTCCGGGGAGAGATGAGCGTGCTTCGTGGGCCTGCTAGATCCGTTTACCGCTCTGTGGAACTTTTGGATGTGCCTCCGAGCGATCGACTAGCCGAGGTCCTCAGCAAGATCGATGCTCACCCGAGGTCGACCACCATTGCCATTGCGGAGATGGACACTAGGGTTGCCCTGGTGACCGTAATTTCGCACCCATTCGATCAGCGGGCTTTGCGGCCAATCGATTGGGAGTCGAGATCGACGCCATCCAAGATGCGGTCGGACCCGATGCAGCAATGGTGGCCACTAAGAAAATTCTCCCTGATGATGTCATTCGCTGGGTGGAGTCGTTGCAGAGCCTAGTCTAGGCATTAGAGTAGGGCATCGGGCCTTCGCGACTTTTGGTACCGTTTTTATCTGTCTCTAACAATATTTGCTACTTATCTGTTTCTTTCCGTATAGCCATCCGAATCGTGACGTATCATTAATACTTTACTATGGTCTTTTGGGTACATGTTGACGGTCCTTACATGCTAAATATGACTGTCAATTCACCGCATATAAATTGTAAAAATGAAAAATACAACATAGTGGTAGGAGTTAAAACTAACAAATTCAACAAGTGTTAGTGTCTATTTGTATGCAGGTGAATTAAGCCCCTAAATACCCAAGCATGCAGGGTGTAATCCAAAAAGTTGTCATTTGACAAATCAGGCAATGACATGTGGCATCACATGGATCCGTGACTCGTTCCCAGGGTACACATCGAGAGGGCGGAATTAAAGGATCAGATTGATGCCCTTAAGGAGGAGATATATGGTGTTCAGCATGGCATGAGTGCTAAAATCAAGAGCTTATGCGAGCCCGTAGGGATGTCCGACATTTACAAGACACCATGAGTAGATGTCCCTTTAGGCCATTGGGTGCTTATCCCTTAGTTGCTTATTTTGTGATTCAATAATGTAAGCACCCCCAATTTTCTTTTCAATAAAGTTAACTTACTAGTTAATCTAACACTGGTAAAGTTCACCTCTTAGTTTATTTTGTGTCAAATAAAGTTTCCAGGAGAAAGTAAAGGGGAGGAGTCCCTCCACGATATCGTGACATTTATATCATGCGTTTCACGCATGGACACGTCGCAAACATGCATGTGATACGACACGACAAAGTGGAGCAGCGGGGAAGCCAGCCAGAGGTCGGCTGACCCTCTGGGTCGGCCGACCTGTGGATGGCCCCTCTAAGGTATGTTTCGGTACACAACGTCGGCTTGAATCTCTTATCATTTGCTCTTTGTTATTTACCGCAATTTGAGTTTAAAATTTTGACGCATTCATGAAAATTCAAATTAAAATCAACTAAATCAAAATAAACATTGCAAATTTCCTTAATATGAGACTAGTATACCTTGTATTTTAATTTCATTACCATGTTTCTGGACCCATATAATTAATCAGGACAACATGTCATCTATGTTTTTGATTAATGTGATATGGTGAGAAAAATAAACCCATGGACAAACCCTTGCTTGAAATCGATTTTTAATTTTGTGCATTTCTGAAGTCTTAAGGATTGCCTTCCTCTCTTATTGGAAATGAGATACCCACCGAGGCCATATGATACGAATAATGAAAACCACATGCATATGCCACATAGCATTTTTGTTGGTACCATGCGGACCAGGTACCCTTGCTTACCAGACAAAGGAGCATTGAGTCCCACCTTCCAGGAGAGAAGACCATCGGAGTCCATCACGTGTCCCACAACTCTATACCTACCTTTATGCTAAGGGTGGCTCTGGTGCTACCACGTGTCTTGCAGCTCCGGACCTTCCTCTGTGCTAAGGGTGCCTCCAGTGCTGCCACGTGTCCCGCAGCTCCAGACCTGCCTCCCTGCTAAGGGTGGCTCCAGTGCTGCCACCTGCCCTGCAGCATCGGACTTGCCTCCTTGCTAAGGGTTGCTCCGGTGCTGCCACATGTAATGCAGTTCCGGAATTGCCTCCCTGCTAAGGGTGGCTCCGGTGCTGCTACGTGTCCTGCAGCTACGGACCTGCCTCCGTGGTAAGGGTGGCTCTGGTGCTGCCAGGTGTCCCGCAGCTCCGGACCCGCCTCCCTGCTAATGGTGGCTCAAGTGCTTCCACATGGGCCTGGTCTCTATCTCTCCAATGGGAAGGACTCCGAGATCTCCATCTGTCCAGAAATGGCATGGACATTGAAGACCATAAATCAGTCATTTCAAGACCAAGTTAATGCATCATTAACTCCGCATTAACGAAGCACAATCAGTGGGGACTTCAATTGTGGTAACATCGCCATCAGGGCACATAAAAACACAATTAAATCACTATTAAGCGCCTTAGAACATGTACAGGGCGCTTAATAGCTCGGGGACACCTGTCAAGCCTCAGCCTCACTATAACAGCAAGACCTTGGCATATAAAAGGTCTGCGCTGCACGGTGGAACTAGAACTCAAACAAGTCTCAAGGATACTCAAGCTAGCACATACGCCCTCATAGACAAATACTCTATACAACAAAACCTCGTGGATTAGGGTATTATGCTCAGGCAGCCCAAACCACATAAAAATCCTCATGTGCATATTGTTCTTCATTCTTCAAGTTTACGCCCCTCCGAAAAGGAACCTCCACGGACTACTTCTTAGTAGTACAGTGGGATGTGTCCTTGACACACTTCGACATTTGGCACACCAGGTGGGAAAATTCTGGAAAAATTTCAAGATCCATAATGGTGAACTCCACTGCGGCTTCCTCTTATCGAGTTGCATGAGCCAGAAGAGGGAATGAAGCTGGCAACACCTCCCACTGTCCTAGTGGCAAACCAGCCATCGATCCACAAGTTGGTGCTACAACACATCAGCCTAGGAACAATGGACCACCACCTACTACAACAGATGCTGCTGCTCATATGCAGGATGGTGTCCTATCATCGGCCACTGAATCGACTACAAGTCCAGAGAATGTGCTAATTCCAGCGCGTGATCTTCCTCAGCGTCCACCAGCACTGGATGCACCTCTAGTAGCGCCAGAATAGTTGCGCAATGATGCCGACCATTTGGTTGTTATCTCGGCCACTGCACTGAACAATATGTCGCTGTTTGGGCCCAGGCCAGCCCCAACATGCAACAGGACCCTGTCAGGACAACTCGGTCCTATTCCATCACAGAGGAGACATGCGCCATTGCACCACGTGACGTCGCACACTCCTTCGATTGCCTGCCATGCCTCCACGATGTTGAGGCTACCAACAAGAGACATCAGAGCGGAGCTCAGCCACTGTTACACAGAGCAGGATGGTCGAGTCACCATTCAGCATAGTCGCGAGAGGCAACGCATCCTAGAGGACCCTTCTCCTCTAGGAGCAAGTGGTGGCTATTTGGCGCTCGCGACACATCTCTGTATGGTGGAGTGCCACCCAAGTTCTGGCCTCATTTGGTGGAGAAGTACAATGGGAATATCAACCCTGTCGAGTTGTTACATATCTACTGTACCACCATCCTTGCTACAGGAGGGAATGAGGTTGTTATGGCAATTTACTTCCCAGTTGCCTAGACTGGAACTGCTCGGTCATTGTTCATGAGCTTAGCCTCTAACTCAATCTATAGGCTGGTAGATTTAAGCTGCCAGTTCACTGCCAACTTTGGAAGTTCTTATACTCATCCTGGCACTGAGCTGGACCTTTTTGCCATACGGCAAAATTTGGGAGAGCCACTACGCTCGTTCATCTAGTGGTTCTCCCAAGTTTGAAACACTATGACTTCTATCTCAAATGGTTCTGTTGTAGTTGCCTTTTGACAGGGTGTGAGAGATAAGAAGATGTTGGAGAAGCCAGCAAAGAAAGACATCCATGATGTTATGGAGCTCTTCAGTTTGACAGACAAATGTGCCAGAGCTGCTGAGGTGTGCGACTGGCACTCCAGACCAACCAAGGAGGAAGGTGTGCCATCTGCTTCCAAGGCAGGAAGACTGCCCAAGGCAGTGGTAAGAAGAAGAACAAGAAGTCAGGTGGCAAGAATAGGCCACTTGCCAGCACACCTTTAACTATAGTCGCAACGGCTCCAAGTGGCCATGGGCCGTGCCTTGACAAGCAGCCACGACTGTCATCTAATGATGGCAACGACAAGAAGTTGTGCCCGAACCATAACACTTCGGGTCACGACCTCGAGGAGTGCCGCAAATTCAAGAGGCTGGCAGAACATGTCCAACAGAAGCGCTGAGAAGGTCCATCCTTCCGCGAGCGGGAGGGTAAACGAAAGGTCGACTAGGAAGCTCCGGGGGAGCAAGAGTTGGGGTTCCAAGACACCAAGAAGGCATTGAAGGCGGTCTACAATAACGTCGATGACTCCGACTCTAGCACTGAGAATGAGTGGAGGATGACTCTATATATGATGTATGGAGGGTCGTGGGACATTACTTCTCGATGCATAATGAAAACTTAACGTCTGGAGGTGGCTGTTGTAGCTCCCACCATCAAGGTGAAGCCACATCCGAAGTGGATGGACACTTCGATCACCTTCGACACATCCTTCTGCACCAAGAACATGGCGGGAGCTAGACAACTTCCGCTGATAGACTCCCAGACAATCAACAACCCGCAACTCTTCCACGTCCCGGTTGATGGCGAGGCGGCACTAAACCTCATCAGCTTTGTAGCTTTCAAGAAGCTGGAGGTCCCCATGTCGGACCTTAAACCCACGTGCCCGTTCTCTATATTTGGTTTAGGAGCTATTACTTCGCTCGATTGTGTCTCTCTCCCGGTAACATTTGGGACCCATGAGAACTACAGTTCGGAGAAACTGAATTTCGACGTGGCGGTGATCAGTTTACCCTTCAACGCCATCCTCGGTAGACCAGCTCTGTACAGGTTCATGGCGGTAGCCCACTATGACTATCTGGGTTTGATGATGCCGAGACCCACGGATGTCCTCAGGATCCAAAGAGACCGTATTGCTGGAGTCACTGCTTAGGAGAAGCTACATGAGCTCGCTACTACACAAGAAGCTGATGCCAACAAGGAGCAGTTGGCTCAACAGCCTCCGAGCACATGCCACCACAGCTCAACATCTGCACCCTGTGTGCAGCCAAGCAGTGATGACAATGTTCCGCTCAAAGTGGTTCAAATTTGTTCTGGAGCCACTCAGACCACTCACATTGCAGGAGGTGTGGGTGACAAATAGGAACTGGCGCTCATCACCTTCCTTTGGGCTAATGTAGACGTGTTTGCATGGCAACTGGCACAAATGTCTCGGACCCCTAGGGATGTGATTTAGCACCATCTAAAGATCTACCCCGATGCACGATTGATTCAACAGAAGCCCCAGAAGCAGTTCATTGAGCGACAAAACTTCATCCGTGAAGAAATCAAGAAGCTGCTCAACGCTGAATTCATCCAAGATGTTCATCATCCGTGATGGCTGGCAAACCAGGTCGTCGTCCCCAAGGCTGGCGGGAAGCTTCGGATGTGCATCGAATACACCACACTCAATAAGGCATGTCCAAAAGATCCGTTTACACTTCCAATAATAGACTAAATAGTAGATTGTACTTCTGGCTGCGATCTATTGTGCTTCTTGGATGCATATTCTGGTTTTCATCAAATACCATTGGCTAAGGATGATGTAGAACATACATCCTTTATCATAGTAGATCGTCTATACTACTATACTGCCATGCCTTATGGTTTCAAAAATGATCTCTCATCTTTTGTGTGAGCAATGCATAAAACATTTGGGGAACTTATCCGGGACATTGTGGAGGTGTATGTTGATGACATCGTTGTCAAAGTCAAGACCAGAGACTCTTTACTGGACAATCTTCAATTAGTCTTTGACAAGTTGCGCATGATGCGCACAAAGCTAAACCCTGAGAACTGTGTCTTTGGGGTTTGCTCTGGAATGATCCTTGGATTCTTATTAGGAGATCGAGGAATTGAAGCAAATCAAGAGAAGATAAGAGCTATCAAAGTGATGTGGCATCCTGGCCATATCAATCATGTCCACAAGCTTACGGGATGTCTAGCGTCACTCAATCGGTTTGTCTCTAGACTGGTTGAGCGGGTTCTTCCATTGTTCAAGCTCTTGCGGAAGTCTGGACCTTTCAGGTGGTCCAAAGAAGCAGACAAGGTGTTCCGGGAGCTAAATCATTCCCTTACAACACTCCCAATTATGGTAGCTCCAGAACAAGGTGAGCCTTTACTTCATTACATTGCCGCAACGATAGAAGTTGTTAGCATGGTGCTGGTTGCATAGACGCCGAAGTATCCCCAAATTCCTCTTCAAAAAGGCTCGAACCCCGCCGGAAGCGTCCGAAGCCACCTGGAGGAATCAACAATCAAAGTAAGTCTGGATCCTAGATCTTAGACACTGAAGCAGGTCCTGAAGGCTGGTGGCCTCTGGACTATCTTTACAATAAGGCATCTCGGACCCCTCTGGAAGGGTCCAGATTGTCTAGCGCCCTGTTTACTTCATCAACGAGGTCCTCCATGATAACAAGACAAGATATCTTGAAATGCATAAGCTGCTATACGCAGTTCTTATTGTATCAAGAAAGTTGATATATAATATCCAAGCTCACAAGATATCAGTGGTAACTTCTTATCCACTACGAGCTGTGTCCATAATCCAGACGCAATGGATAACATTGCCAAATGGGCTGCAGAGCTAGCAGAGTTCAAGCTTGAATTTCTGCCTCAACACGGTATCGAGAGCCAGGCGCTAGTTGATTTTCTGATGGGGTGGACTCCATTGTTATCTAGTCCAGGAGGCCTCAACATCGATATGTCGGAACCCAAGGTCCCGATCTTCACCGAGCCTCACTGGATTCTCTTCTTCGAAGGCTCTGTGCAGAAGCAGGGGGTCGGGCCAAGAATTCTGATCATTGCACCAACTGGGGAGCAGGTCAAGTACATGATCCGCCTAGACTTCAAGGTGACCAACAACATGACAGAATATGAAGCTCTCATCTTCGGACTGAAGGTTGCGCTATCATTCGGCATCCAGTAGCTGCTGGTCAAAGAGGATTCACAACTCATCATTTAGCAAGTTAAAGGTGAATGCTGTTGCAATAATCCACAACTAGCAGCTTATCTACTTCTGGTCTAGAGTTTGCAGAATGAACTCCATGTCCTAGACCTTGCCATGTCCAGTGTGCTAGCAATGCTGAAGCTGACAAGCTCTCGACAAAAGCTTCTATCGAGACTCCGGCACCATCCACCCAGCATGTCGAACTGGGTGAAGGGGGCAACACTAGCACCTCAAAGCTAGTAGTCTTAGTGGCCCTATTACCTAGCGTCCACCAATTATCATAGGCGTCACAGGGAGCTCCATGCAACCTGTCGCGCAAGATCCAAAAGCTCAAGCTAGTCCCTATGCATGGATCACGGAGGTCCAAGACTACTTGCAAGACAATATCCTTCCTGAAGAAGATGTATCCACTGAACGGATTGTCCAAATGGCTAAGAGATACATGTTGGTAGAAGGGGGTACCAACGTGGCGCTAACGACATCCTATTGCGGTGCATATCTCGGGAAGATGGCTGTGAGCTCTTCACAGAAATCCATGTGGGCGAGTGTGGGAACCATGCTTCATCACGCACTTTTGTCGGTAATGCCTTTTAGCATGGTTTTTACTGGCCTACAGCTCTTCAGGACGCACTCAAGCTGGTCAAGAGATGCGATGCATTACAGTTTAATTCCAATCATATTCACACACCGGAACTGTCACTCCAAATGATTCCACCCTCATGGCCATTCGTTGTATGGGGGCTGGATATTTTGGGACCATTTCCCGAAGCCATCAGAGGGTACTGGTTTCTCTACGTCGCCATCAAGAAGTTCACAAAGTTGTCGGAAGCAGCTTCTGTTGTAACAATTAACAAGCAATCAACAATCAAGTTCTTGAAGTCCTTAGTCAGTAGGTTTGGAGTCCCGAATAGAGTCATCATCATCAACGGGACCCAGTTCAGCGGTGCAACATTTCAAGAATATTGCAAAGACCTTGACTTCAAGATTAGCTACGAATCAGTAGCGCACCCAGCAAGTGATGGATAGATAGAGAGAGAAAATGCTGAAATTCTCCAAGGACATAAGACTCGCACCTATGAACGCTTGAAAAGTCATGGTGCGAACTGGATACAGGAGATTCCATATGCAATGTTGATGGCTACTGTATACCAATTTCACCAGTCAATATAACTCAATTATCTGAAGGAATTTTCATTTATTATACACATCACCTTTCTATTTAACCTATTTCCACTTTCCTTGGAGAAATAGTGCATCCAGGGAATTATTAGAGGAAATGAGGTAAAAGAGGGGGAGCAATCCTATAAAATACGATCCCAACCAATCAAGTGACGACATGGGGCACCACATGGATGGAATGGCCCACAAACAGAAGTATCCGAGACCATCCAATGACGTAGCACCCATATCAAGGGATGGGACCCACCTAGCTGTGACCTAGAGAAAGCACAAGAGAAATAGTGCAAAGACCAGGTCGGTCGACCCCCCTAGTCCGCTGACCTGGTCGTGGCACCAAGCTCGGTCATCTTCCACGTGTTGGCTCCTCCCAGCTTGAAGAATTCAGTGGTGACTGATTCACACGCTTTTGGTGGCAGGAACCGACCTTTCTCCACCTATAAATATGACCTTTCTCCCCTCACTTCACAACCACACCACTCGAGTATTCATCAATTGTATACGCTATACTTCATTGGTTTAGAGGAGTGTAGGTTGTGGAGAGGAGAGCCTATAGTCCATAGTCCAAGTAGGAGAGGAGTAGAAGGAGTCTCTTCCAATTTCCTAATTGGGAAACATATAGCTCTCATATTCCTATTTGTATTAGTGACTTTCCTCTTAATAAAGATATTATATTTAATCTTCTATTGTTCATATACTTGGATGAAGCATTTTTTGTTTGATTGTGGATTCCACATATGTGGTAGTTGTAGTATTTATGATTATTCTATACCATTCTCATTATATCATCATACACTAGAAACCCCCACTATAGTCTAATTAGCTTTGACATGATTATGTTAATATGCATAACTTATGCTATGAATTAACATTGGTTCAACAATGATTTAGTTCATTGCCTAAGGATGGCTTGTGCCTAGGCTCTTAAGGTAATTACTGAATATGCTAGCATGATGCTAGGATAGATGAGTAGCATTGAATGTATCGTAGACCCTCTGATTGAAGAGGTAGGCAGCAGGTGGTGATAGCCCTATCTATCGTTTGTAATCCTCCATGTTGGGCTATGCCATAGGCTCTTGGCGGGAGTCATCCTTGTGTTCCTAGGGGTAAACCATGCCTGATGTGTTAATCCACTTATCATGAGAATTCGTAACTGATATGATCATTAGTAACTAACTTAGGCTATGTATATGTACATTAGAAGCACAGTAGGAGTAGCTACCTAACTCTTAGCCTAGTCCCTCTTTACCTCATTCCCCCCTTAGGATAGAATGCTCTTGTGTGTGTCACACTACCTCCAAACTATCAATTACCCATCCTTGCTAGAACCCTACCTAGACCAACCTAGCCTCTCCATTTGATGATTGATTTGCTTCCATCTAGCCTTCCTTTGGGAGAATATAAATGACACCCTTTGGGAATACATTAAAGGGGAAATGCTACATCGATAGATTTTGTGCGCTTGTGGATTTGCAATTGTAATCTAAAAACCTATTAACAAGCATTTTTTATACCTTTGCTAGGAATGAATTGTTAGTAGTGCATAGGAAGTACCAACATGCATTTCAGGCGCCGTTGCCGGGGAAGGCAGTCGAAGTATTGCATGATTGAGTGAACAAAATAGGACACAGGTAGGTTTTAGGAGGATAACCCTTCTTGTTTCCGTATTTTATGTGAAAACAGTGTAGTGTATGTCTGGTTTCCGCTTGTCGGAAAACTTTGTTGAAGATCCCGAATCCCTTATGAGAGATCGACCTCGTGTCATTACTCCTCAGAAGCTTCAAGTAGCAAAGCAAGCCAGCGCAACTGCAGCAACAACTGAAAAGCAAAAGGCCGAAAAGACCCTTCTTGAGTTTTCAGCTCCCTCTGCTAACAATGTGCCTGTTGGGCCCAATGTTAACACAGGAGACGTGAAGTTTGAAATCGAGACTGGCCTAATCACTATGGTGCAAGCAAACCAATTTTGTAGGAAGGCTAACGAGGATGCAAGTGCTCACCTGCAACAATTCCTTGATTTCTGCAACACTTTTAAGATCAAGGACGTATCTCCAGATGTTGTCTGTCTTAGGACGTTTCCGTTCTCTCTTCTTGGGAGAGTGAAATAGTAGTCCTACGCGAACCGAAGTGTTGTATACATTTGGGAGAAGTGTTCTATGACATTCCTCGCTAAGTTTTTCCCATTGGGCAAGACTAATGCCCTACATGGAAGAATTTCCAGTTTCTAGCAAGATGCCAAGGAATATATTCCTGAGGCTTGGGAAAGGCTTCTGGAGTATATCCTAGACTATCCCCACCATGGGATAGATGATTGGCTAATTATCCAAAACTCTGCAATGGGCTGATCCCTTCTGCCCATGACCATGTTGATGCTACTGCTAGAGGAGCATTATTCTCATTGACGGTGCCCAAAGCTATAGATTTGATTGAGAAGATGGTGTCAAACATGGGTTGGAGCGATGTTGAGCGTCTCCATACCCACCAGCGAGGCATGCACACTGTTGACGGCTGTTATATACCAATTTCACATGTCATTATAAATCAATTATGTGAAGGAAATATCATTTCTTTCACACATCACCTTTCTATTTAACCTATTTCCACTCGTACATGGAGAAATCGGTGCATGCAGGTATTTTATACAGAATTGAAGTGAAACAAGAGGATGGATCCTATAAAATATCATCCCAACCAATCAAGCGCCGACATGTGGCACCACATGGATAAAATGGCCACGAACAGAAGTATCTGAGGCCATCCAACGGTGTAGCACCCATATCAAGGGATGGGATCCACCTGGAAGTCACCCAAAGAAAGCGCAGACTATTTGGAGGACTTACCAGGTCAGCCGACCCCCCTAGTTGGCCGACCTGGTCTTTCCTCCAAACTCGGTCAGCTTCCACATGGTTGCTCCTCCCGGCATTAAGAAGTCAGTCGTGACTAATTTGCGCGCTTTTGGTGGCGGGAACCGGCCCTTCTCCAAGCCATAAATAGGACCCCTCACTTCAACACACACCACTTGAGCATCACTGTATTGTATACACTAGTTCTCCTAGTTCCTTAGTGGAGGTTAGGATGTAGAGAGGAGCCTCTAGTATTTGTGACTTTGTGCTTTATAATAATATCAATATTAGTCTTTATTTACTTATATACTTGGGCAAAGAGTTCCTTGTTTGGTTTTGGAGTCCATGTATATGCTAGGTGTAGATGTTGTTATGATTTATACATAATTCCATTATCATGTTACCATAAACATCATACACCACCACTATAGTCTAATTAGGTAATAATATGATAATGTTAATATGAATATGTTAGTGCTTGGTCCCAACATTGTTTCAACGATGATTTAGTTCATTGCCTTAGGATGGCTTTTGCCGCGGCTCTTAAGGTATTTACTTAATAAGCTAGCATGTTGCTAGGATAGTTAAGTTGCGTTGGATGTCTCGTAGACCCGCGGATTGAAGAGGTAGGTAGTAGGTGGTGACAGACCTATCTTTCCTTTGTAATCCTCCACATTCGGCTATGCCACAGGCTCTTGGCGGGAGTCGCCTAGTATTTCTAGGGGCAAACCCGTGCCCGATATGTTGGACCACTAAGCCCTAGTATTCACCATTAGCATTGTCATATGTACTTTATTAGCCTATGTATATGGGTAATTAGAGCATAGTAGGAGTATCTCCATCTTGTAGTCTAACCCTCGCTAGGACAATCTTACCCTTAGAGTAGATTGCTTAGGTGCGTGTCATACTACCCATATTATCAACTTACCCCTGGCTTGATAATTGATTAGTATCCCGTAGCTTGATCATAAGAGTAGTGTCTACTTTACTCCATTGCCTTCCTATGGGATCAATACGATACTGTTGGGAATACTCTTAGGTGAAATGCTACAGGACAATTTTCGTGTGCATGCAGACCTCATCTCTTTTGAGAGATCATCTGTGATGTAAGAAACGTCAACAAGTATTTCTAGCGACGTTGCCGAGGAAGGCAAAGGAAGTGAAGGATAGCTATCACTTGTGATTAAGCTATAGGTCCTAGTAGTTATAAGACAGGATTACCCTTGTTTTTGTCTTCTTTTTATGGTGAAAACAGGGTACTGTTGGCTAACCCATTTTATGGGATGGCCAACAAGGACGTCAGTACTCAACTACAAGATAATTCAAGGCGTACCTTAACAAATATCCGCTAGGCAACACCCTTGCCTTTCGGGGAAGAATTTTAGCTTCCAGTAGGAGCCAAAGTCATCCATCGCCAAGCTTGGGGGAGGCTACAAGATATTTTCTTAGTCTGCCTCCACCATAGGGTGGATAGTTGGCTCTTCATCTGACACTCATGTCATGGGTTGGCCTCATCAACTCATGACCACATTCATGCTGGAGCTGAAGCAGCCCTATTCTCATTCATCATGGATGAGAATATGGTCTCTACTCAGGGGGTGGATTGAAGAGTGCTCTAGTTCCTTTAGCTTGGCATGCACACCACTTAACAAGGTGGACAGCTAGCTAAGTAACTACACATCCCATTAATGTATCAAGAAGATCAAGCCAATGGATAAGTGTTTGGATGATCCAAGCCATGGATATTCAAGTGATTTGTGAAAATCCATGACAACATGGGATACTTGGGGAATCATTTCCCTAAGACCCATGGGGATTCTTCCTTCCAAACAAAAACTCCAATGGCTATCACCTACAAGAATGTCGAGGGTGGAATCAACATCATCATTGTAAGGAGGCTATGGGGATTTCAAGGGATTTAAGTTTAACTAGCCTACCTTAAGGTATCTTGTCCATGGCCAAGCAAGAAATCAAGACTACATGAAGCCCTTGGCCTGGGACAAGAAACTTAAAGAGCATTCAAGATCCAAGATATCCCACAATCACTTGTTGGGATACCTACCCTTCGACCAAGCCCATGCAACTTAGGTCAAGTGACATTGTGGGTGAAGTGTTTCATTTTTGATTGTGGAGTCGACATGTCACCATGCCCAAGGAAGCTTTTGATCCACGATCAAAGTATGGGTTGACGTTAAGGACTATCAAGAAGGTCGAAGTGACACCCCTAAAGAAAGACAAGCCTCACCATGCCCATGAGAAAATATTTTCAAGAAGGAAAAGCAATCACCACATCAATAAGTTTTCATCAAGATGATGGAGAGGCTAGGGCCACCATGTGGTCCAAATGTCCAACTAACATGCCGAAGGAGATTTGGCATGTCCATCAAGAGAGGTTGTCCACATCTTCCACTCCGGGATTGGAAAACAAATCATCGCACTAAACTGGATGGAGGTAACTCCCACTCATTGGACTTCAAAAATTTGGTGAGTCCTTGCCAATAGATTAATTGGTAGTTATCTCATATTTGCTTTCAAAATTGCATATTTGAATTCCCCATCAATCTTTGCATTTGCACATAGCATGTTTGAATTTTCACACTTGCATATTGGAGAGTAAAATTTCCAACCATCATAAAACTAAAATTTAGAATTAGGAAATAAATTTATATGGATATGAACCTTGGGCCTAACCACATGAATTCATCTTCCTAATCTAAACCAAAAATATTTCCCTTAAATATTGATTGTATTTGCAAGTTGTTTCATGTTGGGCAAAACAATTTGACAAAGGGTACAACATGCTTTTGAGCTAACGTAACCTGTTTTCAGGTTGTTTTGTTCATTCTTGATTTTAGTGCAGCCAAGACAAAATTTGCAAAGAGGTTGGAAGGCCCTATCAAACACATATCCCTCCATCGATCTCATTTTTTAGTTCATGGCGGATGAATGTTCAAGACGATGGTCCAATGGAGGAACAAGATGAAGCCCATTCAACTCAAACCTCAACTTGGTAGAAGGCATTGAACATGAAGGCTACACCAAAATTCATAGTCGTGAGTTTCTCACACAATGACCTTCAACCTGGACTGTTCTTCGATTGAGGTACATGATTAAAAGTTTCTGTCGTTGGAATTACATTAGGATTGAATGATTTTGCTTACATTGGTAAGGAAAGTTTGCACCGTCATATCATTCAATTCTTATGCATCGTCACGAGAGTAAGTTCTGGCATTACTCTTTTTGATTCTCCAAAAAGGGATCTCACGTTACTTGGGAATAAATTTAAACAAGTACCTAGAATTTCATAAGCATTGCTAAAATTGACTTAGGTATTTTCTACCTAGGTAATGCTTACGGAATGACTTAATGGTTGAATTGGTATGCAGCAACCAAGGAATAATGATGCCCATAATTTTGATTTGAAACTCATTCATGCATGGATCACTAAATTTCAAATTCCTAGGCAATAAACTAAAAATGTTCAGGAGGATAAAATTGAGAATCTTGTTTGCCATGACCTAAATGATAAATATTTGCTCTTGTAAAAAACTATGATGGTTAGAAATTTTACAAGATGAAGGGATCCATATAGTGTATTTATATCAATTCCAATGCTATGAGTAGGAGCTTAAGAAAATGTTCAACTTGATTTATCCATAAAGCCCCACTCCTAGCAATGATTCATATATTGTTCGTGGATACATTTGAAATTGGACCCAATGCATCTTTGGTCTTGTTCTTCCCCATGCGCACAAATGAATATTCGGTTACCTCACCCGAAAATTCATTTGTGTAAGCATCGGGAACTAACCATCCCTCTCTATCACACAGGGGAAGTTTGTAGGAGTAATATTACTATGGAGGCATCCAAAGATCTAGAAGGTATACCTTAGCCAAGGAACAACAGATCACACTCAACCCATGTTGAGTGCAAGTCATCCCTTTGTGGTTATAGGTACGTTGCACCTTAGCTAAGGAATAACGGATGGTACTCAACACATGTTGGGTACAAGTCACTCATTAGTGGCTAAAGGGTATGATTACATTAGCCAAGGAATGACATATCACACCCAATGCATGGGAGGTGCAAGTTATTTCTTTATGGCAAGAAGGTATGATACACCTTATCCAAAGAATGACGGAACACACTCAAGGCATGTTGAGTGCACGCCATGTTTTTTTGCTAAGGGTTATCACTACCTTAGCCAAGGAATAACAAGGTACATCCACCCTATGGAACCTTGAAGTGTGGATGAGCGACATCAACAATGCTCTCCTCAACCACACTCATGAACCCATGTAAGGCAATCCAACATTGACACTCAACCCTCCAATGCCAAAGCCATGCTGCAACAAGGTTAGGCCAACCTCATGGCCTACATCGGTCGTTAGGGTTTCAGCCCCTAGCGCGGACCTTGAACAAGAACAAGTTCGGGGAAGGACCCCCACTTAAGGTAACTTGTATCATACCCCTTGCATGCTTATTTTCCATTCACCCATCATCCACATTGAATATAAAAAAACTTAAAAATAAGTAGAGTAGATTTGCTTTCAAAATAAAATAAAAGATGTGCAGTAAGAATGGTTTGGAATTCACATGGATGAAATGATGAATAGTTGCTCTATTTTAATTTTCCTAAGTCACTAGTTTACAACTTACTACTCTCAAAAATATTGCTCTCATTGGTTCAAATTCCTTTTGCCTTGATTTGGAAATTGTGGGTAGCAAAAGCATAATTCATTGTAAGTTGTTGTGAGATATGATATAGTGATAGAGCTGCTATTCCTAGTTTGAAAGTGAAACTTAGATTTCCGGTGAAATTCTAAAAAGATTTATAGTTACTCTCATTTGATTGGAAATACCTTCCAAAGCCATATGATACATTACATTGGTAGACCTTATGCATATGCTATTTGTCTTCACATTGAGCCTTGTCCAACTAGTATAGACCTATGTGAGATTTCAATCATTACTTTTTTAATTCAAAACTTCACTTGCACATGCTATACTTCTACACTAGAAGTAAGCATGCATTTTTTTCTTTGTGCATGAGAGAAATAAAAAAGAGAAAAGTAGCCATGTTTCATCCCTGCAGAATAAGAGAGTCCACTCAAAAAGGAGTCATCTCAAATATCCACATCCACTCCATTCCATCACACATGCACAAGTCTTGAATCAAAATTGTTTTGAATTGATTTTCTCCTAAGGCTTGCTCTTTTGACTTAGCAACATTATGTGTTGCAAATATGCCTACTATATTCCCTACCAAGCTCCACATACAAGCCTTATGTAGATGTAGGATGAATTTAGACAAAATGCCTTGGTGAGGAAATAATTCCACTACACGTAAAGGAGAGACTAAGAGAATCAAATTGAGGTACTTAAAATCTAAATTGGACTCTACGAAATTTGAGTGGAACTTGATTTCTAGGGTATGTGTGCTCCATATGTTGTTCTATCTTTCAACCATCCATGAATAGCAGATGGCATAGGCCCCATAATGACTTTAGATGGGTCAAGTACTATGCCAATTTTTGCAATACTAGATAGTGTATTTTGTTGTGCACATGGTACTTTTGAAAAATAGAACATTGTAGCAACTCTTGACCATCAACCTAAAGTGTTAACTCTGTGCGGGACAAGCAAATGATAAACATGGGGGAGTTTGCTGACGGCTATTATATACTAATTTTACCTATCAATATAACTCAATTATGTGAAGGAAATATTATTTCTTGCACACATCACCTTTTTATTAAACATATTTCCACTTGTACATGGAGAAATTGGTTCATGCAGGTATTTTATACAGAATTGAAGTGACACAAGGGGATGTATCCTATAAAATATCATCCGAACCAATCAAGCGCCGACATGTGGCACCACATGGATCAAATGGCCTACAAACAGAAGTATTCGAGGCCATCCAACGGTGTAGCACCCATATCAACGGATGGGACCCACCTGGAAGTCACCTAGAGAAAGCACAGACCGTTTGGAGGACTTACCAGGTTGGCCGACCCCCCAAGTCGACCGACCTGTAATTTCGTCCAAACTCGGTCAACTTCCACGTGTTGGCTCCTCCCGGCTTCAAGAAGTCAGTGATGACTGATTCGCGCGCTTTTGTTTGAGGGAACCGACCCTTCTCCAAGCTATAAATGGGACCCCTCACCCTCACTTCAACACAAACCACTTGAGCATCACTCTATTGTATACACTAGTTCTCCTAGTTCCTTAGTGGAGGTTAGGCTGTAGAGAGGAGGCTCTAGTCCCAGTTCAAATTGGGAAAGGTATGGCTCATGCATCTTCTCTCGTATTTGTGACTTTGTGCTTTATAATAATATCATTATTAGTCTCTATTAACTTATATACTTTTACAAAGCATTCCTTGTTTTGTTGTTGAGTCCATGTATGTGCTAGGTGTAGGTGTTATTATGATCTATACATAATTCCATTATCATGTTATCATAAACATCATACACCACCACTATAGTCTAATTAGGTAATAATACAATAATGATAATATGAATATGTATGTACTTGGTCCCAACAAATGTTCAACGATGATTTAGTTCATTGCCTTAGGATGGCTTGTGCCGCGGCTCTTAAGGTATTTACTTAATATGATAGCATGATGCTAGGATAGTTAGGTAGCGTTGGATGTCTCGTAGACCCATGGATTGAAGAGGTATAGGCAGTAGGTGGTGACATCCCTATTTGTCCTTTGTAATCCTCCACGTTCGGCTATGCCACAGGCTCTTGGCCAGAGTCGCCTAGTATTGCTAGGGGTAAACATACGCTAGCGGGTATGGAGACGCTCGTCGCTCTAACCCATGTTCGACACCATATTCTCAATAAAATCTTTGGTTTTGGGCACCATTAATGAGAAGAAGGCACCTCCAGCAGCAGCATCAACATGGTCACGGGTGGAAGGGATCAGCCCGTTGTAGAAGCTTTGGATAATTAGCCAATCATCCATCCCATGGTGGGGACAGGCTAGGATGTACTCCTGAAGACTTTCCCAAGCCCCAGGAATATATTCCTTGGCATCTTGCTAGAAGCTGTAAATTCTTCCACGTAGGGCATTGGTTTTGCCCAACGGGAAAACTTGTTGAGGAATGCCGTAGAACAATTCTCCCAAGTATCTACAGCACTTCAGTTCGCGTAGAACAACTGTTTTACTTTACCAAGAAGAGAGAACGGGAACAGCCTAAGAAAGACAACATCAAGAGATACGTCATTTATCTTAAAAGTGCTGCAGATCTCAAGGAACTATTGCAGGTGAGCACTTGCATCCTCGTTAGCCTTCCCACAAAATGGGTTGGCTTGCACCATAGTGATTAGGCAAGTCTTGATTTCTAATTTTATGTTTGTGGTATTAATAGTGGGCCCAATAGGCACATTGTTAGCAGAGGGAGCCTAAAACTCACAAAGCATATTCTTGGCCATTGGTGTTTCGATTGTTGGTGCAGTTGTGCTGGCTTGCTTTGTCGCTCGAAGCTTTTGAGGAGTAACGACACGTGGTTGACCTCTCAGAAGGGATTCGGGATCTTCAACAAAGTTTTCTGGCAAGCGGAAACCAGACATACACTACCTTGTTATCACATAAAATGCAAAAACAAAGAAGGGTCATCCTACTAAAACCTACCAGGGTGCTATCCTATTCACTCAATCATGCAATACTTTGGCTGCCTTCCCCGGCAACGGCGCCAGAAATGCTTATTGATATTTCCTACGCACTACTAACAATTCATCCCTAGCAGGGGTGATAGAAATGCTTGTTGGTAGGTTTTGTATTATACATGTAAATCAGCAAGCGCACGGAAATTATCGATGTAGCATTTCCCCTTTAAAGAGTATTCCCAAAGGGTGTCATTTATATTTTCCAAAAGGAAGGCTAGGTGGAAGTAAAACAACCATCATGTAGAAATGCTAGGTTGATCTAGGTGGGGCTCTAGCAAGGATGGATAAAGGGTAATTGAGGTAGTGTGACACACACAAGAGCATACTATCCTAAGGGGACAACTGGGGTAAAGAAGGATTAGGCTAAGAACTAGGTAGAGACTCCTACAGTGCTTCCAGTGTACATATACATAGCCTATGTTAGTTATTGAAAGTTGCCTAGAGGGTGGGTGAATAGGCTAATCGACCTGAAATGACTTAATAAAAAGAAATCAGTACTTAGGGGGACAGACTAGTCCGGTCCAGGGGCGGACTAGTCCGGTCCACTTGCAGGGAAACCCTAAAAAGTGTTTCTAACTAGTTTTAGTTGGATTTTTGTGATGCGAAATGTGTTAGGATGATTTATTGAACCTTAACAAGTTATAGAGCAAGTATGAAGCTAAGGATCACAGTGAAATGAAAACGATGAACGAAAAACGGTAAAGCTAACCCTAGAAGCAATGTGCGATAAATGAAAGCGATGTACACAAGGGACACAAGGATTTTATCTCGAGGTTCGATTCCACACAGGAATCTACGTCCCTGTTGAGGAGTCCACGGAGGACCGGGTTCAACAACCCTACCCTCACCGAGTTTGCCACAAAGGTCAAACCGGTTCTCCACTATCACAAGGGTGAATACAAGATTCGTTGGAGCTTCTCACAATCTGAGGCTCCCACCACAAATATGATCACAAATCACAAAGAACAACTCAAGCCATAGATCACAAAGATTCAACAAGTGCAAGAGATCAAACCGAGAGCCAAAGAGCGGTGTTCTTCCTCTTCTTCACCTTACCAAACCCTAATCCACACAAGAACTAGTTTTCGAGGGAAAGTAGGCAAGAGAAAGGCTTTAGTAGGCTCAAAGTTTGCTGTGGCGGCGCTAGGGTTTCGAGAGAGTTCAAATGAACCCGAGGGTCCTTTATTTATAGAGGATCCAAGCCATACTGCTGACCTTAGCAGATGGGTGGACTAGTCCGGCCTATGTCCCGGACTAGTCTAGCCTTTGGGAACCACTGGCATCCTGACACCTGCCACACTGCGCGACAATCGTCACGCTACCAACAAAAATTAAATTCAAACGGTCACTCCATAACATACTAGTCTGGTCCAAACCGGACTAGTCTGATCTCACACAGAACCTTTTGTTCCATGTGACAATGGACTAGTCTGGAGACCACGGACTAGTTCGGCCTCCCAGACTTAGTCGCTGAAGCGCCCAGCTCTTACAAACCTGGACTAGTCCACACCCAAAGTGGACTAGCCCGATCTCAGTCAGGACCTCTTGGTCCGGCCTAAAATGGACAAGTCCGGGTTCTGGGACTTAGTCCCGAAAACCCACTCCATGACTACCCCGGACTAGTCCGTCCCACTACGCACTAGTCTGAAGTGAGTCAGAACCTCCTGGTCCACCTGAGAACAGATTAGGCCGGCCAGGAGCGGACTAGTCCGGCCACCAACACGGACTAGTCCAGCCTCTCCTGCCAGACTACTTTAACACTCTTCTCTCAATGGGTTTTGATCTCCAAACCGCTTTGAGCTCCTAGCTTGATCTCAATGCACTTTACACACACACACCCTCCTACATATATGGCTAGTCTAAACTCGACACGCTAGAAACCCTAGTTTCCATTCTTCGAGTCGACACCGCCGTTTTCATCCTTTTCCTTTTTGAGGGTTTGCTTCTCAACTCGAGTCCACACCTATGCTTAAGATCACTGAGCTCATTAGTTACTTAATTGTCATCATCAATCATCCAAATCCCAAGGGGATCCTAGATGCACTTTCAATCTCTCCCTTTTTGGTGATTGATGACAACACATCAAGTCTTCAACATGTAAGAGTATAAAATTTGGTTTTCATAACATGCGGGTATATGAGTGACTCCCCTCAATGAATGCATCATAAAAAAAGATTGAGGAAGTCATTCATACACACACACACACGTTATGGTGGGGTGCCTACGAGTTGTGCTCAACATTTGTGAAAGTTATTAATGTGATCAAAAGATAGACATCACATTAATGTTAAACAATTAAACATAGTCTTGCACAAATTTAAACATCCAAATGACATAAATATGACAATATAGAGTGCAACACGTCCAAGGATCCAAATAATTAAACAAGTACTACAACCACCCTCTAACTCTCCCCCTTTGGCATCAAGACACCAAAAAGAAAAAGATGAGGGAAACTAAGAGGGCTAGAGTCTAGTCATCATCCTCCTCACTGTCGGCCGCCTCATCGCTCCCCGAGACCTCCAGATCCTCGTAGTCGTTGTCGTCGTCGTCGTCGGAGACCGGTGCCGAGGGAGCCGCCCGGGAAGACCTTCCGTCTTCATGGATCTCGGCGAGCTCGTTGGCGGTGAAGTCGAGGTACGGAGTGATCTCACCATCGCTCTCCTCCGGAGGAGACATAGGAACCTCAAGCTTGTCACACACAGGCTTGAGGTACTTCTCTTGGCGCTTCTACATCTGCTGAGTGTGGACCTCTACCTTCTGGCAGGAGGCGAAGACGGGCTTGAAGCACTTGAAGAAAGCGCTCATCGATTCAGGTGGAGGCAGAGATGGAGGTGCCATGGGGCGAGGTGCTGGCATCGCCGGATGGGAAGGGGCTCTGCATTCTTCCAGCGAGCTTGCTCCAAGATAGATGGAGGCATCTGAGGATGGAGGGGCTGGTGATTTGTATCCTTGGCAAACACAAGCCCTGACACCTTCTCGATGAAGCACATAATGTAGGGTGCATACCCACATGCACGGTTCGAAGTGTGGGAGATGTTTAAGATGTCATCAAAGATATAGTCCACAAGATTGAACATCTCATCTCCATCAATTAGCAGCAGGAGATACCTCAAGTTACCCTGTATGATCCCCACATAACCCTCTTTAGGAGCCACGGTCCGCCTCAGGATTCTGTTCAAGATGTTGTAGAAGGGTTTGATGTTCCTTGCAAGCCCGGCCTCATCGGGGACATGACTAGGATACATGTAGGCCAACTCATTCCTGTCCACTGCCTTTAGATTTGATATAATGATCTCTTGGTCCAGGTGGTGCTCAAGTGTTAGAGCCTTAGCAAACTCTTCGAATGTGGCAGAAGACTGCTCACCATTCCTCATCCATGTGATTGCTCGGGTGCCATGAGGGTGAAATAAGACAGTTGTGTAAAACTGCACAATCACCTCCACGTTCAGTCATACTTCAAACCTAGAATGTCTTTGATGGCATGGCGCTCAGTGGCTTCAATCACTTCATCAAAGGCCACATTCTTCTTCTTGGCCATGTATTCCCAGTCGACCCATTGAGCTTGGATGACAGGAGTCTTCATGGCTTGGTAGACTGAGCGATAATAATCGCAGTGGAAATCAGACCAAAACTGTGGATCAGCAGTGTGCTTCTCATAGTCATACACTCTGTCAGTCCTTAGCCTTCGGGCCTTCTCAACTCCTTTGACCTTAAAGATATTTGCTTCTAGGGTGGGCTACCTGTTCGGGTTGTGATCTAGAGAGTGCATCTTCAGGGGGCCAATGGGTTTGGCCTTCCTCTTCTCCTTTATGACCAAGCACTCGGCCTTCTTTACCAGAGACTTCACAGATGGTTGACTCTTCTTGGGATCTGCAGGGGCCGGGGCCTTGCCCTTCTTTTGATCTCTCTCGATCCGGTGTTCAGCTACTTTTCCTTGGGGTTGCTCCTTGGCCCTTTCCTTCTCTCCCACTATTACTAGTTTCTTCCGTTTGGAGACTTGTGCTGTGGCAGCCTGCGAGTTGTGTGCTTCCCGCTCCTCTCGCTTCTTCTTTCTGAGCTTCTTGTGGCTCGCCTCAATGGCACGCTGCATAGCTGCCTCTTCATCATAGAGCTCTTGGGGGTTGGGGCAAGGGGAGCTATGCACGGATCCCGACATGGTTGCTGTGAACACATTAAGGACATAAGTGGTGAGGTCAAAGAAGTGGAATATTGCAAAAGAGATCACGAGAAAAGGTCAAAGTTAGGGTTTGTCCTATGTAAACTTGTCTTGTCCGCCTCGGATCGGACTAGTCTGGGTTACGCAGGAAGAACCCTTACCCTAACGATTTTTCAAAAAATCTTCGAAACAAGTCGCAATACTCCTAGGCCATGATCGTAAGGGTACTAGAAACAACTTTTGTAAAGAGGCATCTATCAATAACTCTACGAATTAAGAATGAGTAAGGATTCTGAAAGTTAAGAGTACCTCTTCAAATCAAGAAGAATCGAGAGGATCGGTGATGGATTGCGTTGGGAACACGCGGGGAAAGTCTCCCACACCTTCAAAGAGTCCAATGCACGGATTGGATTTGGTCTTTGGTGGAGAGAATTGAAAATTGCCTAAGGGGACAATTTTTGTGCGTGAGGGAGAGAGAGAGGCAAGTGAGGAGAGAGAGGAGGGGTCGGGCCGCCTCCTGGGGGTTTCAGTCCCCTGAAGCCGGACTAGTCTGATATAGGGGCCGGACTAGTCCAGTCGGCGGACCAGACCCGGACAAGTTTGCGCCCGGACTTGTTCAGCCTCCAGGCGGACTAGTACGGTGCTAAAGGCTGGAAACACACATATATAGAGAGTTTTAGCCACTATAAAGGATCTTTTTGGACATATTTACACAAGAAAACTTTATGAACATGGTCAGTAAGAAATCGACAATCAAACTATGACCATAATTCACAAAGTTAAAGATTTTTCAAATAATTTAGAGAAAATCGAGATAGAGATGAATTTGTCAAACACATGTGTTCTTTCGAATAAGGTGCAAAGTAAACATTCAGATGTGCATGTTTCAAGCCACGTTATGAGTGAAAGCATCTAGGCCCCCATGTGGTATGGTTTTGGTGATTAATGACAACCGTTAGATATTACTAATGAATTTGTGGATGCAAGGTCTCTCATATCACTCATTCCATGTAATTAAATCTATATGAACATCATCTACTGCTCATTGGATATAATTGGAGACCCCTTAACAAATCATTCTATGAGGTCAATCGATTTTTTATGAGGATTAGAAGTAAAAGCTCATGTGTCAAAGTTATTCCATCAAAATTGACAACACCCAAGACTTGGTGATCATCAGAAGAATATTTCAAACCAATATATAAGAGGTCAATCGAGCAAATTCCAAAAGAATCACTTAGAACAACTCGAAGCAAACAAAATCAACTCACCGGATCAACTGATGTTTCTAGAAAACAATACATCGGTCGAGTTGGTTTAGTAGAAGAAGAAGACCTTATAACTAAGTACTCACCAGATCATCTGATGATGAAGGGAATGTTACATCGGTCCTTTAGTACAGTAAGCAATCTCCCTGGACCAAGTGTAACACCGGACCATCCGATGTATAACTTTAAACACATCAGTCAATCACTATAGTAAGTATTAATTCTGAACCAATTCTGGATGAAGTGCCACCGGATCATCCGATGAGAAGACAAGTGTACCATCGGTCTATCAACGGTCATATCTGACACAGTGACATCAACTAATTTGGATTCGATCGATGACAACTGAAGGGGGGAACATCGGATCATCCGGTATTCGCAGAACAGTGATATCAGCCTACTTTTCCAATGGCTATTTTGTGGAGGCTGGCTATTTATACCCCTTCAACTAGTCTATTCGATAAGTCTTGACAAACAGAGACACTCTACACATTCTCAAGCATTCAAGACGTTGAGCTACCACTTATACATCATTTACACCACTTACACACCAAGAGATAGGCTAGAACTTGCTAGAGATAGTGCTTGTGTGCTTCCATTCTTGGTGATTGGAGTCTCTAGTGTAGTTAGAGCTGTAAGGGAGTGTCCCTCGGTGATTGTATTGGAGAGAGCCTTCTAGAGCTTGCCAAGACGATTGTGGAAGCCCGGAGGATCGAACTTGTACAAGGCTTGAGATCCACCTTGCCGAGGTTGGCGAACGGAGAAGTATAGTGAAGATCCCTGGTCTTGGTGACTTGGGAGTGGCTATACCCCTTGGTGGGTGCCACAACGTGGATGTAGGAAGATCTTGACGATCTTGCCGAACCACGGGATAAATCTCCGTGTCTTCGTGTCTCCTCGGGAGTTTGCGCTTTCTTCCTCTCCCCTTACACTTATGCATTTCATATACCGCAAAGTTACTATTCACTTGAATGCATAGGTTGTTTGCATAGGGAATTGGGCTTTTAGTAATTAAGTTTTTATTGCTTTAATTTTTGAAAAGAAGCCCAATTCACCCCCCCTCTTGGGCATTCGATCCTTACAATTGGTATCAGAGCAAGGTTGCTCATTGGATCATTCTAGCTTCACCGCTAGAGAGCTAAAATGGCCAAGATTGGGGGTTCGGCCTATCTTCGAGGGCAAGAACTTTGCCTATTGGAAAGCACGCATGCGTGCTTATCTAGAGGCTATTGCTCCCGAGGTATGGGAAGCGACCCATGCGGGGTTTGGTGAGCATAATCATGTCGGTGATCAAGTCAAGTGGGATGCTAAAGCTAGAAATGCTATTTACGAATGCATTAGTCAAGATGTGTTTGCTAGGATTGCTAGCAAAGAAAAAGCATGTGAAATTTGGGCTTGCTTGATTGAAATTCATGAGGGTTCTTCTCGTGTTAAAGAACTAAAATATCATATGCTTAAGGCCAAATATGATGAGTTCGAAATGCTACCTCATGAAAATGTCAATGAAATGTTTTCTCGCTTGAATGTGCTTATTGAGGAAATTAATGCTCTTGACATTGCTTCTCTTGGCATGGGTCTCATCAACCGCAAGATTCTTATGCTCCTTCCTAACCCAAAGTACAACATCATCAACTCCATGCTTCAAAAAGAGTCTCTTGATCACATTGATGTTTTGGAACTTATTGGAGAGATTCACGCTCATGAGATGAGTGTACTTGGGATGATGGAGCAATCATCTTCAATGACAATTGCTCTAAAGGATTCCACCAAGAAAACAAGTCTCAAGGAAAAGAAAGTGGTTGAGCCTAGCTCAAGTGAAGACGAGCAAGCATCAAGTGAAGATGAAGATGATGAGCTTGCATGGATGATGAGAAAGTTCTCTCACTTGAACTCCAAGATTACCAAGAAGGGATACACCTTTGATCCCAAGAAGAAAGCTTTTCTACCAAGGAGAGATGACAACAAGACTTGCTATAATTATGGTGATCAAGGCCACATCTCCTATGATTGTCCAAAACTGGACAAAAGAAGAGAGAACCACAAGGGCAAGCATCGCAATCTTGAAGATAGTGAAGATGATGAAGAAGAGGTCAAGCCCAAACCAAGATCCTTTGGGAAGAAGAAACATGACAAAGGCAAGAAGGCAAAGCTTTTCCCAAAGAATAGGAAAGGTCCACAAAAGGTGTTCATGTGTGAGGCAAATGAATGGGTTACCGACGAAGAATCAAGTGATGAAGAGAGTGAAGCGGAAGAAGAAAGCTTGGTCGGCCTCGCCATTGCCAACAATGATGGTTCATCTCTTCATCCACCTCCCATGTGCCTCATGGCTAAAGGTAACACCAAGGTATGTGATGACTCTAGCGATGATGAGCTTTTCCCCGATGATTTAACCTCATTGATAAATGAATACCACACTATCATTAAAAGGGAAAAGGGTAATGTTAAGGCTCTTGAAGAAGCTCGTGCTAAGCATGAGAGTGCTAACCTCGATTTGCTTGACAAGTATGAAAGAATACTTAAGGAGCATGACACACTCAAATCTCATGTCAAGCAAGTTAAGGAGGATAAGGCTCAAATCAAGCTAGATCATCATGAGCTTGACTTAGCACACCAAGCACTCTTGGGAAAGCATAATGAGTTAATTCAAGAGCATCAAGTACTTAACCTTGCTTATGAAGATCTTGATCAAGAATTGAAATCTTTAAAGAAAGAAACCCTTAATGTAGTGCACAAGTATTTGCCTTTGAAAGAGAATGCTAGGGAGAAGGACTTGTTGGAAGAAACTGAAAGTCTCCACACTAGTGTTGCAAGACTATCTTAGGGATAAGTTAAGCACAAGGAAATCCTCTTCCAACAAGCAAGGGCCTTCAACAAGAGAGGACTTGGATCCTTCCCGGTGCCTAACAAAGGAAAGGTGCCCTCACCGGAGCTTAGAACAAGCTTCATCAAGGAAGTTGGTTCTTATTGCCAACATTGTGAGGTCACCGGTCACCATACAAGGGAGTGTCCTCTTCCCAACTGGCCTTCTCCAAAATTGCCTAATAACTACAAGTCTATATTTAATGATTACTATTATCTCTTGTGTAAAGTAGGTGGCAAGGTGAAGGCAAGATTCATTGGCAAAGACATGAAGGGCATGAAGGGGAAGCTCCCCAAGCAACTTTGGGCCCCAAAAACACTTGTATCACACATACAAGGACCTAAGTTGGCTTGGGTGCCTAAAGTCAAAAATTGAATTCATGTGTGTAGGTGAACTACAAAGCCGGAGGAGAGCACTGGGTACTCGATAGCGGGTGCACTCAACACATGACGGGCAACGATGGTATGTTCACCACCACAGAAAACCCCAGCAATCATGAACAAGTCACCTTTGGTGATAACTCTAAAGGGAAGGTAATTGGGTTAGGTAAGATTGCAATTTCAAATGATTTATCTATTTCCAATGAATTATATGTTAAGTGACTTAGTTTTAATTTGCTTTCTATTGCACAATTATGTGATCTTGGACTAACATGTACCTTTAGCAAAAATGATGTTGTTGTGACTAGTGAAACAAGCCAAGAACTAATCTTCAAAGGGTTTCGGCATGGACATCTCTACCTAGTAGACTTCTCCAACAAGGATGCTAGCTTGACCACTTGTCTTTTCACCAAGACGAGTTTGGGTTGGCTATGGCATCGACGCATAGATCACATAGGAATGAGCAAGCTCAAGAAGTCATTCAAGCTCGGGATGGTAACCGGCGTGAAGGATGTCACATTTGAGAAGAACAAGCTTTGTAGCGCTTGTCAAGCCGGGAAGCAAGTTGTTTCACACCACCCGATGAAGACAATGGTGTCAACCTCCAAGCCACTTGAGTTGCTTCAGATGGACATCTTCGGACCGTCCACATATCAAAGTCTTGGCGGTAACCTCTATTGTCTCGTTATAGTTGATGAATCCTCTTGCTATGCTTGGACTTTGTTTCTAGGTGACAAGAGTGAAACTACGGAAGTGTTCAAGACCTTCGCTAACCATGCTCAAAGGGAATTTCAACTTCCCATCATCAAGGTCCGGAGTGACAACAGCACCGAATTCAAGAACTACAACATTGGGGAGTGGTGTGATCGTGAAGGCATGAAGCATGAGTTTTCGGCCACATACACTCCTCAACAAAATGGTGTCGTTGAAAGGAAGAACAAGACCCTCATCACTCTTGCGCGAGCAATGATTGATGACTATGGCACATCCGAGAAGTTTTGGGCCAAAGCAATCAACACGGCGTGCCATGCCGCAAATAGGGTCTACCTACATCGACTACTTCAAATGACCCCGTACAAACTTCTCATTGGGAGAAAGCCCAACATCTCCTATTTCCGAGTCTTCGGGTGCAAGTGCTACATCTACCGGAAGAAAAGACTCGGTAAGTTTGAAAGAAGATGTGATGTTGGTATCTTTCTTGGTTATGCATCAAACTCAAAATCATGTCGACTATTCAACCAAACCTCCGGTTTAGTTGAGGAAAGTTGTGATGTTGAGTTTGATGAAACTAATAGCTCCCAAGAGGAGAGTTTTGGTCATGATGAAATAGATGATGAGCCTCTACGAGAAGCTACGAAGAACATGACCATTGGAGACATCAAGCCTAAAGTTGAGGAGAGCCATGATCAAGGGGGAGCTTCAAGTTCGAACATCAACACATCTATGGCACCTCAAATTGATGAAGAAGAAAAGGATGATCCATTGCCAACACAAGATTCACAAGCCACATAACATCAAGAAGAAGAAGAAGTCCATGATCAAGTCCAACCACAAGAAGAACAACACGCATCACCACCGCCAAGTGCTTCACAACCACTTATGAGGCATGGACACATCTCCAAGGCGCATCCGATTGACCAAATCATCGAAAGTCTGTCAAGGTGAGTAAGTACACGCTCTTGCCATTTCGCTACGTTTTGTGAGCACTACTCGTTTGTTTCATGTGTAGAACCCACTCACATTGAGGAAGCACTACAAGATCCAAATTGGGTGATGGCCATGCAAGAAGAACTCAACAACTTCATCCACAATGAAGTTTGGGTGTTGGAGGAGCAACCCAAGGACAAGAACGTCACCAGAACAAAGTGGGTGTACCGCAACAAACAAGATGGGAACGGCGTTGTGGTCCGCAACAAGGCAAAACTAGTGGCCATGGGTTTCTCACAAGTTGAAGGACTAGACTTTGGGGAGACATTTGCTCCGGTCGCCCGACTAGAAGCCATCCGTATACTTCCTGCCTTTGCATCACATCATAACATAAAGCTTTATCAAATGGATGTGAAAACTGCCTTTCTTAATGGTTATATTAACGAGCTTTTCTATGTTGAACAACCTCCCGGGTTTGAAGATTCAAGGAATCTTAATCATGTCTTTAGGTTGCACAAGGCACTCTACGGGCTCGAGCAAGCACCTAGGGCGTGGTATGAATGACTACGGAATTTCTTGATCATGCAAGGATTCAAGATCGGGAGGGTGTACACTACACTCTTCACCAAAGACATCGACATAGAACTATTTATTTGTCAAATTTATGTCGATGATATTATTTTTGGTTCGACTAACGAAGCTCTTAGCTATGAGTTTGGCAAAATGATGTCTAGGGAATTCGAGATGTCGATGATTGGAGAGCTCAACTTCTTCCTTGGATTTCAAATCAAGCAACTTCGAGAGGGAACCTTCATCTATTAAGAAAAGTATACCAAGGACCTCTTGAATAAATTTGAGATGGGAGATTGTAGCTCAAGAATCACTCCAATGGCAACAAATTGTCATCTCGACGCGGATAAGGACCGTAAACCTATTGACCAATCTAATTACCGTTCTATGATTGGTTCATTGCTTTATCTTACCACATATAGGCCCAATATCATGTTTAGTGTATGCTTGTGTGCTCGCTTTCAAGCGGCACCTAAAGAATCGCATTGGAAGGCGGTCTTTAGGATTCTTCGGTATCTCAAGCATACCCCTAGTGTTGGCCTGTGGTACCCTAAAGGTGCAAAATTCCATCTCTAGGGTTACTCGGATTTGGACTTTGCCGGATGCCGTGTGGGTCGCAAGAGTACCTCCGGTGGGTTCCTCTTGCTTGGGCGTTCCCTAGTATCTTGGTCTAGCAAGAAGCAAAATTCCGTTGCTTTGTCCACGGCGGAAGCAGAATATATAGCGGCCAGTGCATGTTGTGCCCAAATTCTTTATATGAAGCAAACCCTTTTGGACTTTGGTATTAAACTTGGTTGTGTGCCTCTCCTTTGTGACAATAAAAGTGCGGTTAAGATTGCTAAAAACCCTGTTCAACACTACTGCACTAAGCACATTGATATTCGCCATCATTTCTTGCGGGACCATGAAGCTAAGGGATACATCTCCTTGCAAGGTGTTAGGTCCGAAGAACAATTGGCGGATATCTTCACTAAACCACTTGATGAGAAAACTTTTTCTAGACTAAGGAGTGAATTGAATGTGCAAGATGCATCGAACGTCATGTAAGTTGCCATGATCATGTAAGAATGCATCTCATATAGGTCTTGTCTAACTTTCAAAGGATAGGGGTGAGCAAGAGTTAGCTTGGGATGGAGGTTCTCTTGGATTTCCCCAAGGCATGGAGAGTGGCTCTCCCTGAAGAAGCCCTTGAAAGGTTCGAATTTGGCAAGATAGATTTAAATTTATGTCTTGCATGATGCCTGCCATATAGACATGCAATCACGTTTAATTTCTTGCATTATAAATTGTTTGGCATTGCATATGGTAGATTGTCATAAAGGGGAACCCACTTCATTAGAAAGAGACTTGTTTGAAATGCAATATCTCAACTCATAAGAAGTGGAAAGAACAAAATGTTAGGTGCGTTAATGCCTAAAGGAACATGCTTTAATGAGATAGAAGTTTTCATCCTCTAGGTCACAAAGCATGGGCCTTACATTTTATTTGGATGTTTTCTTCCTTGTTTTTTTCAGTGTTCTATTTGATTTAGGGCTTAGCCAAGTTATTGGCAACTAGTCTTTTTGAGGGTTAAGGGGTTGCCCAAAAAGTCCCAAGACTTGTGTTTCTAGTTGTGTGTTTAAGTCAAAGGACATATATGGGATGTTGCTGTTTTGTAGTCATCGGATTATTCGATGCTTAGGGCAGAACCTTCATCGGATCAGTTTGTGCTCAAGTGCCAAGGGTCATCTCAGTCAGAAAGTCAAATCAACCGACGAGTTCATTCTGATAAACATCGGAGCATTCGATGTTCACATCTCTGGAGTTGTGCCAAGATCAATAGGTTCAAATCATTTTCACGGCGGATCATCCGGTGTCAATGGTACCTTTTGGAATACCCTTACTGTACCATTCGACAGATGCAGCCCTCTTCCTAATGTCGGTTCATCCGATGTTAAATTATGAGCTAGGGTTCGGGCCCCACCTTTTTAGCGCGCCCCTTCACTCTCCTTTCTCTATCCCCTACTCCACTGCTCAGGGCTCGACGCCTCACCTCCGCCGCCGTCGCTCCCTCGCCCTTCCGCTGCCCTCCGGCCACCGCCGCACCACACAGCGCCGCCACCGCCGCTCCACACAGCACCGCCGCCGCTGCCCCACGCAGCGCCGCTGCCACTTTGCGCTGCCGTCCTAGGCACCGCACCGCCGCACTCTGCACCACCATGCTGCCACCTTATGGCCGCCATGCTCTCCGTCGCACCGCCGCTAGGGTTCCCCGGCCGTGACGATCTTTGCGTCGCCGTCCCGTACGCCCGAGCTTGTTTGTCTCCCGTGCTCATCCTCGTCGTCATCATGGGCCGTGACAAGAAGGGAAAAGGCAAGGCCATTGAGGAGCTGGTCGCTAAGAAGTAAAAGTTGTCGAAGGAGGCGAAGAAAGATTTGATGGCCGCTCGTGCCGCTGAGGAGCGAGAGCGAGGCCGAGGAGAATCGTTGAGGATCTGCGAGGCCCGACAGAGGCAGCCTCCGGTGCCTGAGGAGCCAGAGGAGGAAGAGGAGCCTGAAGTACCGCTTCTTCGCCGGCACTCAGTCAGGACCCATGGGGGTCATCCAGCTGCAGCCCTGAGAACGAGACCGTCAGCAGCTGACCTTCGAGAGGACAGGGTGGCCCAGAGAGCCGTCTATGAGACGGACACCAACGTCCGTGCTGGTGAGGGTGTCCGCCTGACAGATTATAGGAAGATGAAGGCCAAGCAGCTCAGGAAGCTCAGGTGGAGCATCTTACTTGTGGAGTGGTTCCCGAAGCGCAGAGAGTCACTTGTGGAGAGCCGCTTTTGGACCCTGACACAGGCGTCGCTGTACGAGACTTACAGACGTCGGGTTCAGAAGCTCTTTTAGCACAATTTCCTGGATTGGGATCAGCTTGCGCTTGCAGCCGGGATAGAGATACGCCCTTACTTTGGGAGGTACAGAGGGCTAGTAGAGCTGATGTCTTACGAGAGGGGTGCCTACGTGGAGGACTGGGTCCGAGTATTATATGCCACACTCTATGTCTCTGAGGGCCGCAGATCCATTGACTTCATGTTTATGGGCCAGCATCACCACCTGACCAGGCAGACTTTGGGACAGCTGCTAGGAGTGGATCTTCACGACACATGCCTACACGAGAGAGTGTATGGACAGGCTGACCCACCGAGGAGGCCACTCACTGGAGGTGTGGCACCACCATTTGAGGAGATAAGCTCACTGTTTGCTCAGCCTTTCTCTCCTGACTAGCCGAGGGTACCACCTCTTCTCACTCCAGCTGCGCGCACTGTGCACCTTGCCTTGCGCCGCACACTTTTGCTGAGGTCCGGATAGCTTTAGGGGTTCACCAGCTTGCAGAAGACTCTCCTTTTCTAAGTCATGAACGGGATGGAGTTTGACATTGTGGACATCCTTATATGTTATATGGAGGACGTCATCACTGATCGAGTTGGGATGATGAGGCAGCTTGTGTTTGGTCACTGGATCAGTCCCTTGCTCTACTTGATAGCTCGAGAGGGGTCCGCCGTGCGTGACAGTCTCACCGACGAGAGCATCACATGGTTCGTCCACTACCATGCTCCAGCTCCTGGAGACCGCCGCCTTGGTTGTCCAGTTGAGCGTCAGGTCCTTGCTCGTCTCTCAGAGGAAGATTGGTCAGACCTGGAGAAGGAATATGAGATACTAGCACCGGCAGAGGCTTAGGGTGAGGATCTACAGCATATTTGGTCCGAGAGTGACACCAGCGACAGTGTCGAGGAGTACTTCCCACCTCCTCCCTCACCCAGGCAGCACGACGCGGAGGCTGGAGGCTCGACTGTACCACAACCTACTTCACCTCCGGTGTCCGAGGCACAGGTTTCTCAGCCATGTGAGCTGACTTCTCTACTCCAGCAGATGTTTGAGCAGCAGCGTCTGGATAGGCTTGCAGCTGAGCAGGCCCGAGCTGAGCAGGCTGCATGTCTCTTGGAGCTCCAGCAGCAGCAGTAGGAGATGCAGCGACAGATAGCCCGTGAGAGGCGAGAGGACACTGACAGGCTGACTGGGATGATTGATCAGATGCACCAATGTTCTCTCGACCAGTAGCAGCATACGCATCAGGCTATGATGGGAATCTTGTGGTTGATCACCAATCTCTACACGTAAACCGGGATTGCCCTACTATCCCAGCTTCTAGGTCTAGCTCCACGTCCGCCTGTCCTGGCACCAGCTTCAGCACCAGTGCCGACCATGCCAATCCCGATGATCAGCATGTCTGCACTGCTTGCTCCTGGCGCTCCTATCCACTCTCCCTCGCCGGCTACGACGCTCTTCCAGCAGACTCTGGCGTCCATTGTCAGTGCCCCGTTACCTGCAGTCCAGACTCAGTAGGCACCGACAGCAGCTCCCGCAGCCCCCGTCATCGCTACTCCAGCCTCAGCAGCAGCAGGCAGTAGCTCCGACGACAGCACCCCCGACGGTGACCAGTTCGTCATCGCCCCGAGCGCTCAGGATCCTTAGGCACTCGGCTTCCTTTTTGGTGTCTTGATGCCAAAGGGGGAGAAGAGTCAGGGGGGGTTAGCTTAGTCCCAGGGGGAGTCCTAGCTGTAGGGGGAGTTTATCTTTTTTGGAGTCCTTTTTTAATTTGGAGATTTGCTACTCTTTTGCTATTCATTGAGTATTCGTGTGCCTCTTAATTCTCATGTGTTATTGATCGTTGAGCTTTCGAGTTATTAATCGCTTTTGAGTCTTCAAGTTTAATGTGCCAAATCTTATACTTATTGCATATCTTCTTGAGTATCGTATTGTCAATTTCATTACTATTATGCTTTACACGTTGTGTTGTCATCAATCACCAAAAATGGGGAGATTGAAAGCATATAGGCCCCCATGAGGTATGGTTTCGGTGATTAATGACAACCGTTGTATATTACTAATGAATTTGTGGATGCAAGGTCTCTCATATCACTCATTCCACGTAATTAAATCTATATGAACATCATCTACTGCTCATTGGATATAATTGGAGACCCCTTAACAAATCATTATATGAGGTCAATCGATTTTTTATGAAGATTAGAAGTAAAAGCTCATATGTCAAAGTTATTCTATCAAAATTGAGAACACCCAAGACTTGGTGATCATCAGAAGAATATTTCAAACCAATGTCTAAGAGGTCAATCGAGCAAATTTCAAAAGAATCATTTAGAACAACTCGAATCAAACAAAATCAACTCACCGGATCAACCGATGTTTCCAGAAAACAATACATCGGTCGAGTTGGTTTAGCAGAAGAAAAAAACCTTAGAACTAAGTACTCACCGGATTATCTGATGATGAAGGGAATGTTACATCGGTCCATCAGTACAGTAAGCAATCTCCCTGGACCAATTGTAACACCAGACAATCCGATGTACAGATTTAAACACATCGGTCAATCACTCCAGTAAATATTAATTCTGAACCAATTCTGGATGAAGTGCCACCGGATCACCCGATGAGAAGACAAGTGTACCATCGGTCTATCGACGGTCATATCTGACACAGTGACATCAGCTAATTTGGATTCGACTGATGGCAACTGAAGGGGGAACATCGGATCATCCGGTGTTCGCAGAACAGTGATGTCAGCCGACTTTTCCAATGGCTATTTCGTGGAGGCTGTCTATTTATAGCCCTTCAACGAGTCTATTCGATAAGTCTTGACAACCAGAGCTACTCTACACATTCTCAAGCATTCAAGACGTTGAGCTACCACTTCTACATCATTTACACCACTTACACACCAGGAGATAGGCTAGAACTTGCTAGATATAATGCTTGTGTGCTTCCATTCTTGGTGATTGGAGTCTCTAGTGTAGTGAGAGCTGTAAGGGAGTGTCCCTTGGTGATTGTATTGGAGAGAGCCTTCCGGAGCTTCCCAAGACGGTTGTGGAAGCCCGGAGGATCAAACTTGTACAAGGCTTGAGCTCCACCCTGCCGAGGTTGGCGAACGGAGATTGTAGCTCAAGAAGCACTCCAATGGCAACAAATTGTCATCTCGACGCGGATAAGGACGGTAAACCTATTGACCAATCTAATTACCATTCTATGATTGGTTCATTGCTTTATCTTACCGCATCTAGGCCCGATATCATGTTTAGTGTATGCTTGTGTGCTCGCTTTCAAGCAGCACCTAAAGAATCGCATCGGAAGGCGGTCTTTAGGATTCTTCAGTATCTCAAGCATACCCCTAGTGTTGGCCTGTGGTACCCTAAAGGTGCAAAATTCCATCTCTTGGGTTACTCGGATTCGGACTTTGCTGGATGCCGTGTGCATCGCAAGAGTACCTCCGGTGGGTGCCACTTTCTTGGGCGTTCCCTAGTATCTTGGTCTAGCAAGAAGCAAAATTCTGTTGCTTTGTCTACGGCGGAAGCGGAATATATAGCGGCCGGTGCATGTTGTGCCCACATTCTTTATATGAAGAAAACCCTTTTGGACTTTGGTATTAAACTTGGTTGTGTGCCTCTCCTTTGTGATAATGAAAGTGCGGTTAAGATTGCTTAAAACCCCGTTCAACACTCCCGCACTAAGCACATTGATATTCGCCATCATTTCTTGCGGGACCATGAAGCTAAGGGAGACATCTCCTTGCAATGTGTTAGGTCCGAAGAACAATTGGTGGATATCTTCTCTAAACCACTTGATGAGAAAACTTTTTCTAGACTAAGGAGTGAATTAAATGTTCTAGATGCATCGAACATCATGTATGTTGCCATGATCATGTAAGAATGCATCTCATATAGGTCTTGTCTAACTTTCAAAGGATAGGGGTGATCAATGGTTAGCTTGGGATGGAGGTTCTCTTGGGTTTCCCCAAGGCTTGGAGAGTGGCTCTCCTTGAAGAAGCCCTTGAAAGGTTAGAATTTGGCAAGATAGATTTAAATTTATGTCTTGCATGATGCCTGCCATATAGACTTGCACTGACATTTAATTTCTTGCATTATAAATTGTTTGGCATTGCATACGGTAGATTGTCACAAAGGGGAACCCACTTTATGAGAAAGAGACTTGTTTGAAATGCAATATCTCAACTCATATGATGTGGAAAGAACAAAATGTTAGGTGCGTTAATGCCTAAAGGAACATGCTTTAAAGAGGTAGAAGTTTTCATCCTCTAGCTCACAAGCATGGGCCTTACAATTTATTTGGATGTTTTCTTCCTTGTTTTTTTCGGTGTTCTATTTGCTTTAGGGCTTAGCCATGTTATTGGCAAATAGTCTTTTTGAGGGGTAAGGGGTTGCCCAAAAAGTCCTAAGACTTGTGTTTCTCGTTGTGTGTTTAAGTCAAAGGACATATATGAGATGTTGTTGTTTTGTAGTCATCGGATTATCCGATGCTTAGGGCAGAACCTTAGTCGGATCAGTTTGTGCTCAAGTGCCAAGGGTCAGCTCAGTCAGAAAGTCAAATCAACCGACGAGTTCATTCTGAGAAACATCAGAGCATCCTATGTTCACATCTCTGGAGTTGTGCCAAGATCAACCGATGCAAATCATTTTCACAGCGGATCATCCGGTGTCAATGGTACCTTTTGGAATACCCTTACTGTACCATTCGATTGATGCAGCCCTCTTCCTAATGTCGGTTCATCCGATGTTAAATTTTGAGCTAGGGTTCGGGCCCCACATTTTTAGCGCGCCCCTTCACTCTCCTTTCTCTCTCCCCGACTCCACCGCTCAGAGCTCGACGCCTCACCTCCGCCGCCGCCGCTCCCTCGCCCTGCCGCCACCCTCCGACAACCGGCGCCTTCCGGCCGCAGCCGTAGTGCCGCCGCCGCCGCCCCACGCAGCGCTGGCACCGCTGCTCCACAAAGAGCCGCCACCGCCGCTCCACACAGCACTGCCGCCGCCGCCCCATGCAGCGCCGCTGCCGCTCTGCGTCGCCGTCCTAGGCACCGCACCGCCGCACTCTGCACCACAGTGCTGCCACCCTACGGTCGCCGTGCTCTCCGTCGCACCGCCGCTAGGGTTCCCTAGCCGCGACGATCTTTGTGTCGCCATCCCGTACGGCCGAGCTCGTTTGTCTCGCGTTCTCATCCTCGTCATCGTCATGGGACGTGACAAGAAGGGAAAAGGCAAGGCCATTGAGGAGCCGACCGCTAGGAAGCAAAAGTTGTCGAAGGAGGCGAAGAAAGCTTTGATGGCCGCTCGTGCCGCTGAGGAGCGAGAGCGAGGCCGAGGAGGATCATTGAGGATCCACGAGGCCCGACAGAGGCAGCCTCCGGTGCCTGAGGAGCCACAGGAGGAAGAGGAGCCTGAAGTGCCGCTTGTTCGCCAGCGCTCAGTCAGGACCCGTGGGGGTCATCATGCTGCAGCCCCGAGACCGAGACTGTCAGCAGCTGACCTTCGAGAGGACAGGGCGGCCCAGAGAGCCGTCTATGAGATGGACACCAACGTCCGTGTTGGTGAGGGTGTCTGCCTGACAGATTACAGGAAGATGAAGGACAAGCAGCTCAGGAAGCTCATGTGGAGCATCTTACTTGAGGAGTGGTTCCCGCAGCCCAGAGAGTCACTTGTGGACAGCCGCTTTTCGACCCTGACACAAGCGTCGCTGTACGAGACTTACAGACGTCAGGGTCATAAGCTCTTCTAGCACAATTTCCTAGATTGGGATCAGCTTGCGCTTGCAGCCGGGACAGAGACACTCCGTTACATTGAGAGGTATAGAGGGCTAGTAGAGCTGATGTCTTATGAGAGGGGTTCCTACATGGAGGACTGGGTTCGAGTATTCTATGCCACACTCTACGTCTCTGAGGGCCGCAGAGTCATTGACTTCATGTTTATGGGCCAGCATCACCACCTGACCAGGCAGACCTTGGGACAGCTGCTAGGAGTGGATCTTCATGACACATGCCTACACGAGAGAGTGTATGGACAGGCTGACCCACCGAGGAGGCCACTCACTGTAGGTGTGGCACCACCGTTTGAGGAGATACGCTCACTGTTCGCTCAGCCTTTCTCTCCTGACCAGCTGAGGGTACCAGCTCTTCTCACTCCAGTTGCGCGCACTGTGCACCTTGCCTTGCGCCACACACTTTTGCTGAGGTCCGGATACCTTGAGTTGTTCACTAGCTTGCAGCAGACTCTCCTGTTCTATGTCATGAACGGGATGGAGTTCGACATTGTGGACATCCTTATATGTGAGATGGAGGACGTCATTACTAATGGAGTTGGGATGATGAGGCAGCTTGTGTTTGGTCACTGGATCAGTCACTTGCTCTACTTGATAGCTCCAGAGGGGTCCGCCGTACGTGATAGTCTCACCGACGAGAGCGTCACACGGTTCGGCCACTACCGTGCTCCAACTCCTGGAGACCGCCGCCTTGGCCGTCCAGTGGAGCGTCAGGTCCGTGCTCGTCTCTCGGAGGAAGATTAGTCAGACCTGGAGAAGGAAGATGAGATACTAGCACAGGCAGAGGCTCAGGGTGAGGATCTACAGCATATTTGGCCCGAGAGAGACACCAAGGATAGTGTCGAGGAGTACTTCCCACCTCCTCCCTCACCCACGCAGCACGACGCGGAGGCTGGAGGCTCGACTGTGCCACCACCTACTCCACCTCCGGTGTCCGAGGCACAGGTTTCTCAGCCATCTGAGCTGATTTCTCTACTACAGCAGATGGTTGAGCAGTAGCGTCTGGATAGGCTTGCAGCTGAGCAGGTTGCGCGTCTCTTGGAGCTCCAGCAGCAGCAGCAGGAGATGCAGCGACAGATAGCCCGTGAGAGGCGAGAAGACACTAACAGGCTGACTGGGCTGATTGATCAGATGCACCAGCGTTCTCTCGACCAGCACCAGCAGATGCAGTAGGCTATGATGGGCATCCTAAGGTTGATCACCAACCTCTACATGTAGATCGGGATTGCCCTACCGTCGCAGCTTCCAGGTCTAGCTATAGGTCCTCCTGTCCTAGCACCAGCTTCAGCACCAGTGCCGACCACGTCGATCCCGACGACCAGCATGTCCCCACTGCTTGCTCCTGGCGCTCCTATCCACTCTCCCTTGCCAGATACGACGCTCTTCCAGCAGACTTCGACGTCTGTTGTCAGTGCCCCGTTACCTGCAGTCCAGACTCAACAGGCACCGACAGCAGCTCCCGCAGCTCTCGTCACCGCTACTCTAGCCTCAGCAGCAGCAGGCAGCAGCTCCGACGACAGCACCCCCGACGGTGACCAGTTCGTCATCACCCCGAGCGTTCAGGATCCTTATGCACTCGGCTTCCTTTTTGGTGTCTTGATGCCAAAGGGGGAGAAGAGTCATGGGGAGGGTTAGCTTAGTCCCAGGGGGAGTCCTAGCTGTAGGGGGAGTTTATATTTTTGGGAGTCCTTTTGTAATTTGGAGATTTGCTACTCTTTTGCTATTCATTGAGTATTCGTGTGCCTCTTAATTCTCATGTGTTATTGATCGTTGAGCTTTCGAGTTATTAATCGCTTTTGAGTCTTCAAGTTTAATGTGCCAAATCTTGTACTTATTGCATATCTTCTTGAGTATCGTATTGTCAATTTCATTACTATTATGCTTTACTCATTGTGTTGTCATCAATCACCAAAAAGGGGGAGATTGAAAGCATCTAGGCCCCCATGAGTTATGGTTTTGGTGATTAATGACAACCGTTGGATATTACTAATGAATTTGTGGATGCAAGGTCTCTCATATCACTCATTCCACATAATTAAATCTATATGAACATCATCTACTGCTCATTGGATATAATTGGAGACCCCTTAACAAATCATTCTATGAGGTCAATTGATTTTTTATGAAGATTAGAAGTAAAAGCTCATATGTCAAAGTTATTCCATCAAATTGACAACACCCAATACTTGTTGATCATTAGAAGAATATTTCAAACCAATGTCTAAGAGGTCAATCGAGCAAATTCCAAAAGAATCACTTAGAACAACTCGAAGCAAACAAAGTCAACTCACTGGATCAACCGATGTTTCCAGAAATCAATACATCGGTCGAGTTGGTTTAGCGGAAGAAGAAGACCTCAGAACTAAGTACTCACCGGATCATCCGATGATGAAGGGAATGTTACATTGGTCCATCAGTACAGTAAGCAATCTCCCTGGACCAAGTGTTACACCGGACCATCCGATGTACAACTTTAAACACATCGGTCAATCACTCCAGTAAGTATTAATTCTGAACCAATTCTGGATGAAATGTCACCGGATCATCCGATGAGAAGACAAGTGTACCATCGGTCTATAAACGGTCATATCTGACACAATGACATCAGCTAATTTGGATTCGACTGATGACAACTGAAGGGGGAACATCGGATCATCCGATGTTCGTGTCAGCCTACTTTTCCAACGGCTATTTCGTGGAGGCTGGCTATTTATAACCCTTCAACCAGTGTATTCGATAAGTCTTGACAACCAGAGCTACTCTACACATTCTCAAGCATTCAAGACATTGAGCTCCCACTTCTACATCATTTACACCACATACACACCAAGAGATAGGCTAGAACTTGCTAGAGATAGTGCTTGTGTGCTTCCATTCTTGGTGATTGGAGTCTCTAGTGTAGTGAGAGCTGTAAGGGAGTGTCCCTTGGTGATTGTATTGGAGAGAGCCTTCCAGAGCTTTCCAAGACGGTTGTGGAAGCTCGGAGGATCAAACTTGTACAAGGCTTGAGCTCCACCTTGCCGAGGTTGGCGAACGGAGAAGTATAGTGAAGATCCCTGGTCTCAGTGATTTGGGAGTGGCTATACCCTTTGGTGGGTGCCACAACGTGGATGTAGGAAGATCTTTACGATCTTGCTGAACCACGAGATAAATCTCCGTGTCTTCGTGTCTCCTCGGAATTTTGCGCTTTCTTCCTCTCCCCTTACACTTATGCATTTAATATACCACAAAGTTACTATTCACTTGAATGCATAGGTTGTTTGCATAGGGAATTGGGCTTTTAGTAATTAAGTTTTTATTGCTTTAATTTTTGAAAATAAGCCCAATTCACCCCCCCCCTCTTGGGCATTCGATCCTTACCATGAGAATCTAAGATATTGAGCTCACTCCTAAGCTCGCAAAAGCGCTTCTCATCCAAGGGCTTGGTGAATATATCGACTAGTTGGTTCTCGGTTCTTACATGAGAAATCACTATATCCCCCTTCAAGGAATGATCTCTCAAGAAGTGATGCCTAATATTGATGTGCGTTGTCCTCGAATGCTCAATTGGATTATGGGCTATTTTGATGGCGCTCTCATTGTCACATAGGAGTGGAATATAGCGCCAGTTTATATCGTAATCCCTTAGAGTTTGTCGCATTCAAAGAAGTTGTGCACAACAACTTCCGGCTGCGACATACTGCACTTTGGCTGTGGAAATAGCAATGGAGTTTTCTTGGAGGACCAAAATACTAAGGATCTACCCAAGAATTGACATGTCTCGGATGTGCTCTTTCTATCAACTTTGTACCCTGCATAATCCGCATCGGAATAGCCAATAAGGTTAAACTTGCATCCTTTGGGGTACAAAAGTCCTAGGCTAGGTGTGTGAACTAAATATCTAAGAATTCTCTTAACAGCGGTCAAATGACACACTTTAGGTGCGGCTTGAAAAAGTGCACACATGCACACACTAATCATAATATCTGGTCTAGATGCACAAAGATATAAGAAAGAACCAATCATAGAACGATATACCTTTTGGTCCACACTTGGACCATCTTCGTTGAGGTCGAGATGTCCATTAGTCCCCATTGGAGTCTTGATGGGTTTGGCCTTGTCCATGTCAAACTTCTTCAATATGTCTTGAGTGTACTTTGTTTGACTTATGAACGTTCCTTCTTCGAGTTGTTTGACTTAGAAACCTAAAAAGAACTTCAACTCCCCCATCATGGACATTTCAAATCTCTCCATCATTATCTTAGAAAACTCATCACAAAACACTTTGTTGGTAAAACCAAATATGATGTCATCGACATATATTTGGCACACAAAGAGATCATCATTAAAGTTCTTGGTAAAGAGAGTATAATCAGCTTTTCCTATCTTAAAACTATTTTGGATCAAAAATTCTCTAAGGCACTCATACCAAGCTCTAGGAGCTTGCTTGAGGCCATAGAGAGCCTTACGCAATTTGAAGACATGGTTGTGGAAGTCTTGCTCTTCAAAGCCAGGCGGTTGCTCCAGATAGACTTCCTCCTTGATTGGGTTTTTAGGAATGCACTCTTGACGTCCATTTGGTAGAGCTCAAAATCATGGTGAGTAGCAAAGGCAAGTAATATACGAATTGACTCTAGCCTAGCTACGGGAGCAAAGGTTTCAAAGAAATCCAAACCTTCGTCTTGTGAGTACCCGTTGGACACAAGTCGTGCCTTGTTCCTTGTCACCACACCATGCTCATCTTGCTTGTTGCGGAACAACCACTTGGTGCCCACAACTTTTGCTTGTGGACGCTTGACGAGCTCCCACACTTTGATCTTCTCAAAGTTGTTGAGCTCCTCTTGCGTGGCCACCACCCAATCCGGGTCTCTCAATGCATCTTCAACCTTATGAGGCTCCAAAGAAGAGACAAAGGAGTAAGGTTCACAAAAGTTTGCAACACGAGAACGAGTGGTTACCTCTTTTGTAATGTCTGCTAGGATGTTGTCAACGGGGTGATCCCGTTGAACACTTTGATGCACACGAGGATGTGGAGGTTGAACTCTTGAGTCATCATCATCCTCTTCTTCTTCTTGGTCTCCCCCTTCATTTATGCCTCCCCCTTGATTTTTGTTTTCTTAATCATGTTGAGGTGCAACTTGTCCATCTTCAACTTGGTCATGTGGGGGATGACTTGCATCATCTTGTGGTTGATCACTTGAGTTTTGAGGTTGTTCTTGTGGATGAACATCTCCGATAGCTTCTTGTGGAGAGTCTTCTTGATCTAACACCCTTTGATCAACTAGCTCCACTTGGGAGTAATTAGTTTCATCAAACACTACGTCGCGTGCTATTTCAACAATACCGGAGGATTTGTTGAAGACACAATAGGCGTGGGTGTTCGAAACATAACCAAGCAAGAAACCTTCATCTGACATTGAAGCGAACTTTGATGTCCTAGGCTTCTTGTTTGAGAATATAGAATTTGCTCCCAAAGACACGAAAGTAAGAGACATTGGGTTTCTTACGAACTAGAAGCTCGTAGGGGGTCTTCCTGAGGATGCGGCGGAGGTACAACCGGTTGATGGCGTGGCAAGCAGTGTTAACCGCTTCTGTCCAATATCGGTCCGACGTCTTGTAGTCATCAAGCATCGTCCTTGACATCTCAATGAGTGTCATATTCTTCCGTTCAGCCACCCCATTTTGTTGAGGGGAGTAGGGAGCTGAAAATTCATGCTTAATGCCCTCCTCATTCAAGAACTCTTCCACTTGTGTGTTCTTGAGCTTGGTGCCGTTGTCGCTTCTTATATATTTGATTCTTAAGCTGAACTCATTTTGAGCTCTCCTCAAGATCCTCTTGAGGACACCGTGAGTCTCACCCTTATCATGAAAGAAAAATACCCAAGTGAAATGAGAAAAGTCATCAACAATAACAAGACCATATTTGTTACCGCCAATGCTAATGTAGGTTATTGGCCCAAAAAGGTCCATGTGTAGCAGTTCCAAAGGCTTGTCGTCGTCATGAAGTTCCTGGACAAGTGTTGAGCTCCTACTGGCTTCCCCGCTTTGCAAGCGCTACATGGCCTATCTTTTTCAAACACGACATTCTTCAAGCCATAGATGTGCTCGCCCTTAAGAAGCTTTTGTAAGTTCCTCATCCCAACATGGGCTAGCCTTCTATGCCAAAGCAATCCCATGTTGGTTTTCGTCATTAAGCATGTGTCAAGTTGAGCTTTATCCGCGGTGAAATCCACAAGATAAAGCTTTCCCTTGAGCACACCCTTAAAAGCAATTGAGTTATCTCTTCTTCTAAGGACACTCACACCCTCATTAGTAAAAACACAATTATAACCCTTGTCACATATTTGTGATATGGATAATAGGTTATAGTCTAAGTAATCAACATGCAAAACATGAGAAAGTGAAGGTTGAGGGGAAATAATAATTTTACTAGAACCAAGGATTTTCCCTTGGCTATTGTCCATGAAGAACATCCCTTCACTTGGATCATCATTTTGCTCATACTCCACGAACATTTTTCTCTCTCTGATCTTGTAGTTAGTGCATCCGCTGTCAAGCACCCTTTTCGATCCACCGGAGGAGTATGCCTACAAAAAAGATTATGCCTTCCTTTTAGGTACCCAAGCAGAGTTGGGTCCTTTGACTTTAGTAGTGAGGCACTTGGGGACCCACACGCAAGGCTTGGGGCTCTTTCAGAGTGGCCCAACATATTTAGCAAAGACTTTGCCATACTTGTTCCTCATTAGAACATAGGATGCATCAAAATCATGAAAGAGATGATGCGGTTCAGATTTTGGCATTTCATTGCTAGTTACTATGTTCTTCCAAATTTTAGTGTGGGATGTACTTCCGTTGACAAATACAATCATGTCTTTGCCACACTTGGAGGTTTTAGCATTTTGCTTTCCACCTCTAGTATAACCAAGACCATCCTTGACATAGGGAGGTCTTGTGTTGGTGTATGCACTACGTGCATAAGCCACCATCTCTTTGTCAATGATGGCACCCTTAGGTGCTTGTTTGTCTTGAGTCAACTTAAGCTCATCCTTTAATTCAAGGATCAAGTTTGAACATTTGCATTTAGAGATTACTTCGGATGCAACCTTTGAGGAGGATGACCTTTTGGAGGAAGAGGCTACATTAGTCTTGAGGGACTCAACTTGAGTTTCAAAGATCTTGTTAACTTTTGCAAAGTTGCCAAGTTCGTCCTTGAGCCCAATGGTTTTCTCCTGAAGACTTGAGCAAGTTTTCTTGCTTAGAGCAAGTTCATGCTGTAATGCCTTGCTCTTCTATCTCTCAAGCTCAAGGAGCTCAATAAGCTCTTTACATCTCTCCTTTTCATGGATGAGCATGTCCTCTTGCCTATATATGAGCTCCTCTTTCTCAAAGATTTCATCCGAGAGCAATTTCATTCTACGCAAAGTGCTCTTACTTATATCCTTAAGCATGTGTTTGTTTTCACTAGCACTATCAAATTCATCACGAGAAGATATGGAGGAGGATGAGTGATAAGTAACCTTTCTCCTTCCTTCTTTTGCCATGAGGCTTGTTGGCTTGTGGTCGTTGAGGTTGGCGAAAAGCTTGCTTCCCTTGGAGCTCCTCCCGATGGCTACTGTTGCCACCTTCTCCTCATCTTCGGAGGAGGACTCATCGCTAGAGTCCAATTCCTTGCCTAAGTGAGCATGACCAGAGGGCCTCTTCTTCTTGAAGAATTTCTTTTCTTGAGGCTTGCCCTCCTTCTTCTTCTTGCCCTCTTCATGTGGGCAATCCACAATGAAGTGCCCGTACTCGCCACAATTGTAGCAAGCTCTCTTTGTTTTGGGCCTTGCTTTTTCCTTGCCCTTTCTCTCGTTGTTTTATCCTCCTTTCCTTCTCCTCATCATCCTTATGAGCTTGATGATGAAGAGGGCATCTTCCTCATTGGTGTCGAGACTCTCCTCATCACTTTCTTTTTGCTCTTCTGAGGAGGATGTTGCTTTGAGTGCCACATCCTTCATTTCTGAGGCGGTGAACCTTTGAAGGTCGTTGTAGAAGAGTGCCTCCTTCTCCATGATCTCATGGTTTGATGATCCTTCCTAGGACCTTCTCCGATGTCATTTGGGCAAACTTCGGGCTCTCTCGGATTATGGAGCAAAGAGAGATGTTTCTACGCATGAATGCCCGAATCATCCTCTTCACTACCTCGTTGTCAGTCCACTTGGTGCAGCCATAAGATCTACTCTTGTTGATGAGGAGCTTTAGGCGGTTGTACATCTCCTGGGGAGATTGACCATCCATAATGGCAAACCTCCTGAGCTCTCCTTCTACGATCTCAATCTTTGCCTCCTTCACGACTCGGTTGCCTTCATGAGCCGCCCTGAGGGTGTCCCAAATATTGTTGGCCACGTCAAGTCCATCTACCCGGTTGAACTCATCTCTTGAGAGAGACGAGATGATCACTCGTGCCGCTTGGCCATTGTGGTGAAGGAGCACGGCTTGCTCCGGAGTGATGTCTTCCTCATTCTTTGGGATATGCACCCCGGTCAACACAATTTGCAACAATGAAGGTTTGAGTGACACGAGGTGGATCTTCATGTTGTGCTTCCACATCCCGTAGTCGGTTCCATCGTATTGGGGAGGCTTCCCCAATGGGATGGAGCGGTAGTGGTTGTTGGAGACTAGTCATTCATAGTTGTAGCCTTGTTGTAGTGGGTCGTGCCACTTGTTGTAGAGCTTGAAGAGTCAACCATTGGAATATTCAACTTATCTCGAAGTTTCACCTTGAACTGGCGAGTCTCTTCATCATCCGTTGGTTTGTCTTGATAGACAATCATCTCCTCATGGGTTGCTTGGACCTCATTGGTCGAGACTTCATCATTTCCCACTCCGGCCATCTCCTCTCCAAGTTGTTAGACTCTTTGTGGAGGGTCCTGCTCTGATACCAATTGAAAGTTGCCTAGAGCGGGGTGAATAAGCTAATCAACCCGAAATGACTTAATAAAACAAAATCAGTACTTAGGGGGCAGACTAGTCCGGTCCAGGGGCGGACTATTCCGAGCCACCTGCAGGGAAACCCTAAAAAGTGTTTCTAACAAGTTTTAGTTGGATTTTCGTGATGCGAAATATGTTAGGATTATTCAGTGAACCTTAACAAGTTATAGAGCAAGTATGATGCTAAGGATCATAGTGAAATGAAAACGATGAATGAAAAATGGTAAAGCTATCCCTAGAAGAAATGTGCTATAAATGAAAGCGAATTACACAAGGGACACAAGGATTTTATCCCGAGGTTCGATTCCACATAGGAATTTACGTCCTCGCTGAGGAGTCCACAGAGGACCAGGTTCAACAACCCTTCCCTCACCGAGTTTGCCACAAGGGCCAAACCGGTTCTCCACTATCACAAGGGTGAATATAAGATTCGTTGGGGCTTCTCACAATTTGAGGCTCCCACCACAAATATGATCACAAATCACAAAGAACAACTCAAGCCACAAATCACGAAGATTGAACAAGTGCATGAGATCAAACCGAGAGCCAGAGGGTGATGTTCTTCCTCTTCTTCACCTCACCAAACCCTATTCCACACAAGAATTAGTTTTTGAGGGAAAATAGGTAAGAGAAAGGCTTTAGAAGGCTCAAAGTTTGTTGTGGCGGCGCTAGGGTTTCAAGAGAGTTCAAATGAACCCGAGGGTCCTCTATTTATAGAGGATCCAAACCCATACTGCTGACCTCAACAGATGGGCGGACTAGTCAGACCTATGGCCCGGACTAGTCCGGCCTTTGGGGAACAGTGACATCCTGACACCTGCCACATTGCACTGCAATCGTCACGCTACCTGCCAAAATCAAATTCAAATGGTCACTCCATAACGGACTAGTCCAGTACAAATTGGACTAGTCCGATATCACACAGAACCTTTTGTTCCGTGTGAAAACGGACTAGTCTGGAGACCACGGACTAGTCCGGCCTCCTAGACTTAGTAGCTGAAGCACCCAGCTCTTACAAACCCGGACTAGTCCGCACCCAAGTGGACTAGTCCGATCTTAGTCAGAACCTCATGGTCCGTCCTAAAACGGACAAATCCAAGTTTTGGGACTTAGTCCCGAAAACCCACTCTGTGACTACCCCAGACTAGTTCGTACCACTACGGACTAGTCCGAAGTCAGTCACAACCTTCTGGTCCGCCTGAAAATGGACTAGGCCGGCGAGGAGCGGACTAGTCCGGCCTCTCCTGCCAGACTACTTTAACACTCTTCTCTCAATGGGTTTTGATCTATAAACCGTTTTGAGCTCCCAGCTTGATCTCAATGCACTTTACGCACACACCCCCCTACATATACGGGTAGTCTAAACTCGACACGCTAGAAACCCTAGTTTCCATTCTTCGATTCGACACCACCATTTTCATCCTTTTCCTTTTTGAGGGTTTGCTTCTCAACTCGAGTCCACACCTGTGCTTAAGATCACTGAGCTCATTAGTTACTTAATTGTCGTCATTAATCACCCAAAACCCACGGGGTTCCTAGATGCACTTTCAAACTAATGATTATATTAATTATGAATTCTCTTGATAAGTGGATTAACACATCGGGCACGGGTTTACCCCTAGCAACACTAGGCAACTCCAACCAAGAGCTCGTGGCATAGCCGAACGTGGAGGGTTACAAAGGACAGATGGGGCTGTCACCACCTACTGCCTACCTCTTCAATCCGTGGGTCTACGAGACATTCAACCCTACTCCCTATCCTAGCACCATGCTAGCATATTGAGTGATTACCTTAAGAGCCTAGGCACAAGCCATCCTAAGCCAATGAACTAAATAATTGTTGAACCAATGTTAATTCATAGCACAAGTGATTCACATTAATATAGTCATATCATAGCTAATTAGACTATAGTGGAGGTTTATAGCGTTTATGATGATGTAATAAGAATGGTATAGCACGATCATAAATACTATTCCTACCACATACATGGAATCCACAATCAAACAAGAAACACTTCATCCAAGTATATGAACAATGGAAGACTAAAGGTAACATCTTTATTATGAATAAAGTCACAAATACAAATAGGAATATGGGAGAAATACCTTTTCCATTCGGGAAGAGACTCCTTCTACTCCACTCCTACTTGGACTATTGACTAGAGACTCTCCTCTCTACAGCCAATACTCCTATAAACCTATGAAGAGTAGTGGATACAATGGATGAATACTCTAGTGGTGTGTGTTAAAGTAAGGGGTAAGGAGTCCTATTTATAGCTTGGGGAAGGGTCGGTTCCCACCACCAAAAGCGCGTGAATTGGTCACCCATGACCTCTTCAAGCCAGGAGGAGCCAACACATGGTTTTTGATCGCGTTTGGGGGCAAGAACAAGTCGGCCATCTAGGGGGGTCGGCCGACCTGGTCTTGGCCCCGTCCGGGTTGCGCTTCCTCTAGGTCTCTACTAGGTGGGTCCAATTCCTTTATATGGGTTCTACACCGTTGGATGGCCTTAGATACTTTGTTTGTGGGCCATTTGATCCATGTGGTGCCACGTTCATTGCTTGATTTGCTGGAATGATATTTTATAGGATCCATCCCCTTGTTTCACTTCATTTCTGTATAGAATCCCTGCATGCACTACTTTCTCTAAGGACAAGTGGAAATAGGTGAAATAGAAAGGTGATGTGTGCAAAAAATTACAATTCCTTCATGTAATTGAGTTATATTTACGGATGAAATTGGTGTATAATAACTGTCAACAGCAAGCTGGGAGGCCAGGGTCTCTTGTGCAGCCCGTGTCGTCAGTAAGGCTAAGCAGGCTACATGCTCTGGACCTCTAGATCGACGAAGGCCTTTCATGGGAGACCACCAAGCACCACAGAGCCCCAAGTAAGATGGCAGCTGCGAGATCTCGAAACACCTTTAAGGTACCTCAAACAAGTCCGCCTTCAGCAGGGCTGCATAACTCTACTAGGGGTTATATAGAGAAAAAATCACCTGGAATATGAAGATAATATACAAAAAACAAGACTAGCTTGATTGATCAAAAAATTAACAGTAATTAAGTGAATATAAGAGAAAACATAGGGTAAGACAATGATTCTTTCAAATTGGCATTCATAGGAGTAGACTCGCTTTACAATAAGGCAATGACCCACTTTGGTTTGCAAGGGAGACAGAGCGTTCATGCTCAGGGTACACGACCAAGCTAAACGGCTATACACTCTGGACGTGTCCCCCCCCCCCAGAGCTTGGTTGTCCTAAGTGATGTTGCTTGGCACCATGACACCCTACACTTTCCTACTATTATACTTAGAGATAGAACTTACAAAGGTGCTCTATGTTCCAAAGGTTGGGGAGGGGCTCTCCTTCTTCTGTGCAAGGCGGACGCACTCGGGGCGGGATACTTGTGTCACTCGTAAGGGGCCCTCCCAGCTGGGGGAGAGTTTGTGCACCCCTTCTCAAAAAAGTATTCGCCGCAGCACCAGATCGCTCGTCTGGAGCTCTCTACTCCGCACGAACCGTTCCTGGTAGTGCCGGAGCGCCTGCTAGTCTGTGCGTTTTGGATGGTGGCATGCCACCTTGCTTTCTCGACGAGGTCGACATCTTCGCATCGAAGCTGGTCCTAAGCGACTTCGTCGGAAGACCGGACTTGGAGGGAGCCCACCTCAATCTCTGGGGGGGGGGGGGGGGGGGGGGAGGACAGCCTCGACCCCATACACCAGTCAGAAACGTGTTTCTTCTGTGGCCTAGTTGGGCGACGTTTGGCTGGCCTGCAGCACACATGGGAGTTCTTCAACCCACTTGGCACCATGTTTATCCAATCAGTCATAAGTCTGTGTCTTGAGGCCTTTGAGGATCTCAACATTGGCCCTTTCAACTTGTCTATCGCTCATTGGCTGAGCTACAGACGCATAACAAACTTGGACGTCGAGGTCTTCACAGTAGTATTGGAATGCTGCACTGGTGAACTGGGTCACATTCTCAATTATGATCCTGTTCGGGACCCCAAACATGCAGACGATTGACTTGATGAAATTGACTGCAGACTCCTTGTTGATGTTGATCATTGGGGCTACCTCCAGCCACATGGTGCACTTGTCTACATCAACGTAGAGGAACTGGTTCCCTCCGAGTGCCCTAGGGAAGGGTCTTAGGATATCCAGCCCCCAGACCGCAAACAACCAGGAGGGTGAGATCATCTGCAGTGTTTGCGTTGAAATGTGAATCTTCTTGACATGGAACTAGCATGCCTTGTACCTTTTCACAAGCTTGACGGCGTCTTGGAGTGCCGTTGGCCAGTAGAATCCATGCCGGAAGGCCTTACCAACCATCGTGTTGGAAGCAGCATGATTCCCGCACCCTCCTTCGTGGATCTCTGCGAGCAAGTCACAACACTCATCCCGAGTTATGCGCCATAATAGGACGTCATTGGCACCATGGCGGTAGAGCTCTCCTTCTACTTCCCCTACACCAACGCACATCTACGTTCCGCTGCGCTGCGCGTCTAGTGGTAACGATCCATGACCTCTGTACTTGCATGTTTTATTGGTGCCACAGTAGAGTTGCTAGAGTAGTGTACCGCTGATTACCAGCAGTAGCATCAGAGCCGACTTGCGTAGTTTATGGTCTGGATCTTATTAGTAGATGGGATCTACTGCAGACATATTCATACGATGAATTCTATCGCACGTATTTGGGGTTTGGAATTGGTTAGAGTAGATTGTGATCGTATATGACTAAAGGGTCAGTTTGTGCTCCTTCTCTGCTGTGTGCGCAACCTGTCCCTACTGGCTTGAATCACCATAGGGACTAATCATGTACATAGCTAACAGATTGAGCCAACAGACCACGGTCATGAGTCACGATCTACTCATGAATAACCGGTCACATCGAAAATTGAGGCATTCTGAATTGCTCGGATTCAGGTTGATTTGATCAATCCGATGAGATTTTCATAGTGATTTCATAGATGCGATCTATGTAATTCTGTTTGGTGTTCAGGGCACTGCCCTGAAACCCGCGAGGACCACAGTTTTGCTGTCTGCTATAGCGATTACATAATATATTTTAGCGCTAGAAATTGTTCTACGCTTAACTCATTTTTGCAGGGAATGGTGTGAATGGTATGCCTTAATGTGATGTGTTGATCTTTGTGTAAATTCGTGCAGCCTGCGTGTTGCAAATTTAACACAACCGGGTTGAGGTTGTCACATAATTGTATAACGACCTGCGTGTCGACCTGTGATGCTTGATCTCTCATGTAATTTATTTGGTAGCTATTATTTGTATTAGCTTCTTTTATTATCATGGAAATGCCTTCAAGCATAGTGGAGATGGAGATCACCACAAGAAGGGAGGCATGGCAGCTCAGATCTTGATGGAACCATGGTGATGGAGACCATTATGATTCTAAAGGCCACACTATTCACAATGTGATATGATCATATGCCTCTGATGCTTATTACTATTCTTTTCATGCTTTTCATATGGTGGATGTTTTGTCATGATAGAATAGCTTCCCTCACAAAAGTTGAGCATTCGATTTACCAATAGCTGCACCTATGATATTTTGATCGTTGTGTGGTAGGTTTGCCAAAGAAAAGTACCATCATCTATCATAATTCATAGGGTGAATGTTGGACATTCACATGCATAGTGTTGGTTTACTCAACAAAGCTATCAAAACGGTTTTGGGCTTTATGGCATAGAGTTGGGAGCCGGGGCATTGGATGTCACCCAACAAACAAGAGTCATATAGAGATATGATTAACAATGGTTGTTTACCTATGTCACTAATTTCCTAGCAGTGAAGCCAAAGCTCACTAGGAATTAGTGAATATAGATCTTGAACCACTATATGTCGTTAGAGGGAAGACGATGATCATATAGTGGTGATATCTTTTATTAAACTGTTAATATAAGATCGGTACATAACATAGTGCTAAACCTTGCATATTTATTTTCTATTGTAGATAATGTCTGCTAGTAACAATTCTGGTTTCAATTTACGATATGTGCTTGAGAAGGAAAAAACTCAATGGAGCTAACTTTATCAATTGGTACCGCAACCTGAGAATCGTTCTTAGGCAAGAGAAAACCGAGTACGTTCTTCTGCAGCCTTACCCTGATGACCTCACAGCTGATGCAACTAATGTAGCACGTAGAGCTTATACGAAGCACTGCAATGATGCGCTTAATGTAAGCTGCCTCATGCTCGCCACTATGTCCCCCGATCTGCAAAAACAGTATGAGCATACAAATGCTTATTCTATGATTGAGGGACTGCGTTGAATGTTTGAGAATCAAGCAAGGGCTGAGAGATACAACATCTCAAATTCCTTATTCTCATGCAAGCTGGCGGAGGGTAGCCCGGTCAGCCCTCATGTAATCAAAATGATTGGTTACATTGAAACTTTGGGCAAACTTGGTTCTGAACTCGAGGATGATCTGGCTATTGATGTGGTTCTCCAGTCGCTCCCACCGAGCTACGAGCCATTCATATTGAATTTTCAAATGAATGGCATGGAGAAAACTTTGGCTGAATTGCATGGGATGCTTAAAACAGCCGAAGAAAGCATTAAGAAAAACGCCACTCATGTGATGATGGTACAAAAGGAGAATAAAAAGAGGAAGCGTGTGACGCATCCTAAAGGCAAAGGCAAGGGAAAGGTTCTCGATGAGCCCTCAAGCTCAAAGTCTAAGCCAAAGGGCAAATCTGGCCCTTCTCCTGATGATGAATGCTTTCACTATCTAGGAACTGCAAGAAGTACATGGAGGATATGAAGAAGAAGGGAAGTGAGACTTCCGCTTCAGGTATAAATGTTATAGAAATTAACATTGCAATATCTTCTAGTGAATCATAGGTATTTCATACCGGATCGATGATTCACACTTGCAAATTGTTGCAGGGTCTAAGTGAGACTAGAAGATTTGCAAAAGGCGAGTTGGATGTCCATGTTGGCAATGGAGCAAAGGTTGTGGTCATAGCTGTCGGAGCTTACCACATGTCATTACCCTCAGGATTAGTTTTGGAATTGAATAATTGTTATTGCATTCCTACTTTGAGCAAGAATATTATCTCTTCTTCGAGTTTAGAAGAAGTTGATGGTTATGAGATTGTAATAAAGAACAAATGTTGTTCTATTTATTACAATAAAATTTTCTATGCTCAACGTCCATTGGTGAATGGATTATATGTTCTTGATCTTGAGGATAAAACTGTCTGTAACATTAATACCAAAAGGGCTCGACAAAATGATCTAAATCCCACTTTTATTTGGCATTGTCGCTTAGGTCATATAAATGAGAAACGCGTTGAAAAACACCATAAAGATGGATTACTAAGGTCATTTGATTTTGAATATCTTGACACATGCGAATCTTGTTTGCTCGGGAAGATGACCAAAGCACCCTTCACTGGTCAAACTGAGAGGGCGACTGATTTGTTGGGACTTATACATACAGATGTATGTGGACCAATGAGTTTAATTTCTAGAGGTGGTTTTCAGTACTTCATCACATTTATCGATGAATTTAGTAGATATGGTTATGTCTACCTAATGAGGCACAAGTCTGAATCCTTTGAAAAGATCAAAGAATTTCAGAATGAAGTACATAATCAATTGGGAAAGACAATTAAACTTCTACGATCTGATCGTGGGGGTGAATATTTGAGCCATGAATTTTATGATCATTTGAAACAATGTGGAATTTTTCCACAGTTGACTCCACCTAGAATGCCTCAATGGAATGGGGTGTCTGAGCGGAGGAACCGAACCTTGTTGGACATGGTTAGGTCGATGATGAGCCAAGCAGATCTTCCACTATCATTTTGGGGTTATGCTCTTGAAACTGCTGTGTTTACACTAAACAGAGTCCCAACTAAGTTTGCTGAAAAGACACCATATGAGATGTGGACCGGGAAACGTCCCGGATTGTGTTTCCTCAAAGTTTGGGGATGTTATGTTTATGTCAAACATTTGAGGTCAGACAAACTCACTCCAAAATTAGACAAATGCTTCTTTGTGGGATATCCTAGGGAAACCAAAGGATATTATTTTTATAATAAAACAGAGGGTAATGTGTTTACCGCTCGCGATGGTGTCTTTTTGGAGAAAGAGTTTCTCTCAAAAGGAGTTAGTGGGAGCAAGGTGCATCTTGAAGAAATTCAAGAAATACCTGAAAATGTTTCGGCATCCACTGATCCTATACAGGATGTACAATATGTTGTACAACCAGTTGATGAAACACCAGCCCCACGAAGGTCTACGAGGGTACGTCGTGCGACTGAAAAGTTAACACTTCTAACCACGGAGCAGCATGACATGGTATTGTTGGACAATAATGAGCCCACGACCTATACTAAAGCAATGACGGGACCCGACTCTGAGAAGTGTCTTGGAGCCATGGAATATGAAATTGAATCCATGCATCAAAATCAAGTTTGGAACTTGGTTGATCCAATCGAAGGTGTGAGACCTATCGATTGTAAATGGATTTTCAAGAAAAAGACTGATATGGATGGAAATGTTCACATCTATAAAGCACGATTGGTGGTGAAAGGTTTCAAACAAATTCAAGGTGTTGATTATGATGAAACTTTCTCACCCGTTGCAATGCTTAAGACTGTTCGGATTCTTCTAGCAATTGCTGCATATTTTGATTATGAAATATGGCTGATGGATGTCAAAACAGCCTTTCTTAATGGAAGTCTGACTGAGGATGTGTACATGACACAACCTGAATATTTTTTCGATCCTAAAAATGCTAGTAAAATATGCAAGCTTCAAAAGTCCATCTATTGACTGAAGCAAGCATCTCAGAGTTGGAATTTGCGTTTTGATGAAGTAATCAAAGGGTTTGGTTTCATCAAGAACGTAGAAGAACCTTGTATTTACAAGAAGTTTAGTGGGAGCGCACATGTATTTCTGGTCCTATATGTAGATGACATATTATTGATCGGAAATGACATTCCAATGCTTGATGATGTTAAATCCCCATTAAGAAAAAGTTTTTCAATGAAGGATTTAGGAGAGGCAGCGTATATTTTGGGCATAAAGATCTATAGGGATAGATCTAAAAGGCTAATTGGATTAAACCAAGATACATATATTGACAAGATATTGAATCGGTTCAATATGCAAGATTCTAAGAAAGGTTTCTTGCCAATGTCACATGGCATTACTCTAAGCAAGAGTCAGTGTCCTTCCACACCTGATGAGCAAAAGAGGATGAGAGCAATTCCTTATGCTTCGGCTATTGGATCCATCATGTATGCCATGCTATGTACACGCCCAGATGTATCTTATGCTCTAAGTATCACGAGCAGGTATCAATCAGATTATGGTGAGGCTCACTGGACCGTTGTCAAAAACATCCTTAAGTACTTGAGAAGAACTAAGGATGCATTCTTAGTGTTTGGAGGTGAAGAAGAGCTCGTTGTAAAAGGTTACACCGATGCCAGCTTCCAAACAGATAAGGATGATTGTAGATCACAATCCATATTTGTGTTCTGCCTCAATGGAGGGGCAGTGAGCTGCAAAAGTTCCAAGCAAGATACAGTAGCAGATTCAACCACAAAGGCAGAGCATATTGCAGCTTCTGAAGCAGCAAAGGAGGCTGTTTGGATCAGAAAATTTGTTTCTGAGTTGGGTGTTGTTCCTAGCGCGTCCAGTCCTGTGGATCTCTATTGTGACAATAGTGGAGCCATCGCACAGGCATAGGAGCCTAGATCACACAAACGATCCAAACACATACTATGACACTATCACCTTATTCGAGAGATCATCGACCGAGGTGATGTGAAGATATGCAAGGTGCACACGAATTTGAATGTTGCAGATTCGTTGACAAAGCCTCTTCCACAATCAAAGCATGAGGTGCACACGAGATCTATGTGTATTAGATACTTACATTAGTGATCATAGTATGTAGTGGGAGACTTGTGTCATAGCTATGTTTATGTACTATTAAAAAAATTGTTATATGAGTAATCATTATTTACATTGATCATCAAGTATGTGACTTGTTCATGAAACTCTTTGTTAAAAGTGATGTTACTCTAGATGATCCCTAGTCTATATCATTATATGAGATAATGATTGCATACAGACTAGCACATGTATTAATTGATGATCACGTTTCACGGATCATAGATATGGAGATATCGAATTAATAATGTGAACACATGTTAGTGAACATGGTGTTGGATTGACCAACTCCGAGACACTGTTGGGATTGTTATTTTCATGTGTGCCATCAGTTGGTCTTGAGTGATACACCTGCTAGATCCTTAGACCTGAGATCGCCATTGTTTCTCACTATGTGTAGTAGTGTACTTTGAGACTACCAAACGCTACTCCATAACTGGGTAGTAATAAAAAGTAGTCTTCGGGTATATAATGAACATAGAATGGGATTTCTGCGGGTCAAGATGGGATTTGCCCCTCCTTAATAATAGTAGAGATATCTCTGGGCCCCTCGAGATAGTTGGATTTGAAAGTGCATGGCTATGCCAAAGTGATTAATGGTTAATCACAGAGACTAAAAGTTAGTCACGAAATGAATCCACTATTTGATCGAGTGAATGGTCGAGCTATCACAAGGATGGCACGCATCTCGCCTTGAGCTTGACTGGTATCGTGAGGCAAAGAGATTAGCATGTTGAATGTATCTAGGTTCGGCCGATATGATTTTTATGTACATTCGGGAGTCAGTATGTCCTGCTATGTACCTCTACTGACTTGTGGTTGGAAATGGTTTTCATTCACAACTGACTGCACATGAACCTAACGGGTCACACACTTAAGGAGTTGGAATATCGAAAATCTTGGCTAGATGATTGTCTCTAGTGCAAGTGGGCGATTGTTGGTGATGTGCCCAAGACCCAATCATAACAATTCAGTTTAAGGCCTATTGGATATTTGATCCATAAGCAATTAGGGTACTAATGGGCCTACGACCTAAAAGCCCATTAGTACACCTATAAATATGAGGGGTAGGGTTAGGGGCTAATGACCCACCACGTGACAGCCCTAGCCGCCACCCCTCGAAGGCCTTACGCCGAGACCGTTGCCGCGCGCGGTGCTAGCACAACGGCGCACGGTGTTCCTCTCCATACGTGTGGACTCCGTGGAGGCGCTGCTGCTACTGCTGCGCTGATCGGCTATGACGATCGTGATCATCTACCTGCTGCTGTGACGAGGACGAGGAGGAGACGAACGAGATCGTCTAATTCCCCTACACCGACGCGCATCTACGTTCCGCTGCGCTGCGCGTCTAGTGGTAACAATCCATGACCTCTGTACTCGCATGTTTCCTGGGTGCCGCGGTAGAGTTGCTAGAGTAGCGTACCGCAGATTACCAACAAGGATGACGGGCATCAAGGTCGTGACCATGCTCATGGCCCTGTCGGGTTTCCTCTCATACGTGTACCAGCACTACCTCGACGGCCGGCGCGAGGTCGCCAAGAAAGGAGCCAAGTGGGGGAGAGAGGTAGAAAGAGAGAGAAAGGGAGATGGGGATGAGGTGAGAGGGAAAGGTAGAGGGAGGGAGAGAGATAGAGGGAGATGAGCAGAGAGGGAGATAGAGGAGAGAGAGTAAATGAGGAAGAGATGAGCCATGGCTACTGCATTTAATCCTGTTGACGACGATTCAGATGGGCAGGGCCAACTGGATCACCCTGTTCCGGTCGGTGCTCTATGGCATTGCCTAGGCCGCGACACCCTCTTCGTCAACATGCTCTCTGTGAAGGAGTTTCCCAAGAAGCTCCTCCTCGAGAACCTCCCCGGCGACTAGGACATCATCTACACGCACCCCATGTTCGGCCTAGTGTCGGCGCACGATGGCTGGGCCGGCCTCCCCTTTGTGTTCGACAGGGTCTGCGTTGGCGACAACTACCCCGCGCGTCGTGCCTACGTGGAGGCGTTCCTTGGCATGTTTGTACGGGAGGGGTGCCAGATGGTAGAGATGCCCTGCGCCGAGCACAACGAGCACTCCGACGAGACATAGTTCCCGACCCACACGATCGGGCGGATGCTGGCGCTGCTGGAGCTCAAGCCGACGCCCATCAGCACCAACGGCTACGACATGCTGCTATGGCTCGTCGACAACACCTGTAGCGACAACTTTGACCTCTACAATGACCTCTTCATGTACAATAAGAACGCCACCGAGCTGCTCCACCGCCTCGAGTGGGCCATGGACTCGGTCAAGAAGAGGCTCCACGACGTGCTCCGGAACCAACTCTTCCGCTTGGATGGCTTCCCAGATCCCACCAATGTGGCACATGCGCCTGCGCTGGTGGTGGATGACGACGAGCCAACAACTTCAACGGTTAATGACGACAATGATCTAGACACCGATGAACAAGATAGTAATTGACCGATGAATAGGTTTTACCATATCCATCTCTCTTGCCGCGGCGGCACCCTTCGCCCGACACCTCCCTTTGCCTGACCATGCCACCATCGACCCGGCCGGCAGGCGCTGCCTCGGCCTTCTTCCCTCCTCCCGTCGAGGGAGGGGGCGATGCAGGGAAGGGGGCAGCGCAGGGGAGGTGGCGGTGGAGAGGGCGGCGCAGCGGAAGAAAGCCTCGTACGCCTCGAGCGGCGACTTGCCGACGAGCACGGGGAGCTCGTCGACGGCGCAAGAGAGGCACCCCTTGCGTCTGTTCCCCGAGCGATCTGTGGAGAGGATGTCCAGGTCCGCGGCCACCGTGCCGGTGGCGATCCACCCATGGAGTGCAGCGCCGTCGGTGTTGAGCGAGACGCAGAGGCCGAGCCCGGTGTCACGGACCATGCTGGCGACGGCGAGGTACCCGGCCCACTCGAACCGGTCGACGGATCCGGGCTGCACGACGGCCACACCGGCAGCTCCTCGCCGTCGATGCCGAGCAGCTTGAGCGCGCGCAGCATCGCGGACACGACCCTCGGGCGGCTAACCGCGAGGCCGTCGCAGGCCACCGCATCCTCGGGGAGGCCCACGAACAAGGGAGGGGGTAGGGGCAGCTACGAGGGCGGCGCCACAGAGTAGGGTGTAGGGGCGGTGGCAAGGGCGGCGCAGGGGCGACGAGGGCGACGCCATAGAGGAGGTGGTAGGGGTGGCGGCGAGGGCGGCGGTAGGGAAGGGGCAGCGGCAGGGCGGCACAGGGGAGGAGAGAGGGCAGCGGCGTAGGGGAGAGGAGGGGCGACGGGAGGGACGGATGATGCAACAGGGAGAGGCGGCGGCGTGCCTGGGAGGAGGCAGAGAATGGCGGCGGCGATGGCCTTCGATGACGGCGCGGCGCTGCGCGGCGGTGGTGGATCCTAGGGCGCAGCAGCGGTGGAGTCGGGTGCGCGGGCGGCGGTGTGGAGACGGGTGGGAAAATTGGCGGGTGCGCGGGCCAGGTATAGTTTGTTATCAACGATGGTGTAGGTCAACCGTCGTCGATAATCCTCTATCAACGACGGCTAAAAAGAACCGTCGTCAATAACTAGTTGGGTGGGCCCGGTTTGGGCCCATATTGTTGAAGGGCCCTTATTAACGATGGCGAACCGTCGATAATAATTTTAGGACGACGGTTTCTACCCAACCGTCGTTAATTATGGTATTATTGACGACGGCTACATTTAGCCGTAGTCATTAAGTTAAATAACGATGGGGCCGTCGTCAATAATTCTGGCCGTCGTCGACTTTCGTGTTTCCTGTAGTGTCCCAAAAATACTCGCACCACGTCGATTCACGTGCAGCTCATGTGAGTGAATGTTTGGACAACCTGAAGCGTGAAACACGTGCAATTCACGAGATAAAAAGTTCGGATAATCTGAAGCGGGTGTTTCAGCAATATTCAAAAATTTGAATGTAAACCATCACTTTTATTCTATTTGCCAATGTATTGAGCACACATAGGTCTCACATTCTTGTAAGAGAATGAAGACTCATCTATGTGGTTCTCCAAGCAAGGAGCATGTTGATCGTGTTAACCAATATATTTCTGGTCAAAAATGCAAGCAACCAAAGCAAATCTTCTGCCAGAAAATTCTAACGATGCCTTATTTTGACGCTGGTATTTTTAAGGTGATTGTTTTAGGAGACGCACGTGAGGGAGGCTCAAGAACTAGCGGGTGATGCATCATTTGTATTATATGATAATGTGGCTGTTAAAGCTCACAAAAAGTGGAGGATAAACCCTCCAGGATCGGCGGATCAGGCGGTAGCTATTGAACAGCCCCGTATTGAACAGCCCCGTCTTACGCAATGAGTATCCTCAGTTCAAAGAATATGAAGATGATTGTGGCTTTGTGGACAAAGGTTTCCGAGGTCCAATGGTCAGCTGGTCTAATCAGAAAAATATTAATGTTAATGTTCGGGTACGTCTGGATCGAGCTGTAGATAATGTTCTTTTTCAGCCCTTTATGATGATTGTAATGTGCAGAACATCATTACTACGACTTCAGATCACTATGCTGTCTTAATTTCTCTCACAAAAATCAATTATCAGATGGATCACAGACTTGTGCAAACGGGCTTCCACTTTAAGGCAGCTTGGTTTCGTGCATCAAACTACTGGTACATTGAGATCTGCATGCCAAGATAAGGCCGTTGTGACATAAACATCCCTCTAATCATGCTTTGGTTCTGTTCGTTTGAAAATCAAAAAGTTGGAACGTTAATTAATTCGTCTCCAGCCGATTAGCCTTGAGAACAAGCAATCAGCCAAGCTTGTAGAGGGCCAATTGTGTGAGCTGTTTGAACGCGAGGAGATGATGGCTCGACAGCAGTCACGTGACATTTGGTTACGAGAGGACAATCATAATAAAACTTTATTCATGCCTGCACAATAGCTTGATGTCGCACCAACAGAATCCACACTTTGGTCTGGGAGGATGGATCAAGTTTTGAGGAGTTTCGGGAGATCAAAAGTATGGTGGAATCCAGTTAGGACAATCTCCTTACGTCAGAACCTTGAGATTCTGCAGCTGTTCTTTATGTTGCACAATCTAAAGTATCTGTTGAGATGAATGATGATCTCTTGAAGCAATGTTTCACTACAAATGTGCTGGGGCTTGATGATGAAATCAAGACAGCTCTCTTTGACATTGGACCTACAAAAGTGCTGGGGCTTGATGGTTTTCCAGCTCTGTTTTTATCAGGCTCATTGGGGTATCCTGAAAAATTACGTCTGTGCTCTGTTCATGGTTGTCTATTGGGCGAAAGTATTACTTCAGGTTTTTGAGATTCAATTATTGTTCTTATTCCCAAGATCCATAATCCTAATACTGTCAAGAATTTTCGCCAATGTAATGTTCTGTACTAGATTGCATCAAAGATATTAGCATATCGACTGAAGAAAATTCTACCGATGATTATTTCGGAACATCAAAGTGCTTTTGTGCCACGAAGATAGATTACTGATAATGGCTTGATTGCTTTTGCGTGCCTGCACACTATCTGAAAGCAACATGCTAAATGCACATATTTTTTTCGGAAAATTGATATAATGAAGGCTTATGATAGTGTGGAATGAGACTATCTACGGTGTTGTCTATGCAAGTTGGGTTTTGCCACGGAATAGATCAATACAGTCTTGCCTTGTGTTACTAATGTCCGTTATGCTGTTCGGGTTAATGGAGAACTCACTTCACCGTTGTTCCATCTCGTATAATTAGGCAAGGGGATCCTATTAGCCCCTACCTTTTCGTGCTCTGCACTGAAGGATTGTCTAGTCTGTTGCTACATAAGGAAAATATGGATGTACTACATGGTGTTTATAATTGTCATTCTGGCCCATCCATTTCCTATCTCTTTTTTGAAGATGACATCATTTTCTTCACTCGTAGTGATTTCAAAAGTGTAGATTCTTTGAAGGATGTCATATTTTCAAATTGTCAGGGATCTGGTCAGAAAATAAATATTGATAAATCATCCATTTTATTCGAGCTCCATTGTGATGATCATGTGAAAAGTGTTGTTAAACATCGGTTGGGAGTATCCAGCGTGGCACTTTAGGATGCATATTTGGGCACGCCCACTTGCATTTGTCTTTCATCTACTGGGTCTTTCAGATTTATTTTTGATAGAGCTTGGAAACACATGCATGGATGGTTGGACCGGCCAATGTCTTGTGCTGGAAAAGAGACTATGCTTAAGGCTTTTATTCTGGCTATTCCAACATATATCATGAGTTGTATTCGGATTTCTATCTCTACCTATGATGCACTTCGGAAAGCTACGGTTGATCATTGGTGGGGATTCGTGGAGGAATGAAAAAGTGCACTTGTAAGAGTTGGGAGTGGTTGTCTACTCTGAAAGGGCTTGATGGTATGGGCTTCTGTTATTTGGTTTTGTTCAATCAAGCGATGCTTGCTCTTCATGACTGGATTTTACTCATTCATCTGCCTTCTTTATGTGCACGTGTTCTGAAAGGGTGATACTTTCCCAATTGTGATGTATGGGATGCTCATATTCCCCACCCGTGCAGCATCTAACAGTTTGAGGAGTATCCGCTATGGTATGAGCTGTGTCAAGCGTGGTCTCAGTTCAAATCTTGTGAATAGCAACAAAAAACAAAATCAAAGTGTTGACTGATAATTGGATCCCTACTATCTCACCTGGTTCTTTTTAGCAATTATCATCAATCCCTAATAGCACAACAATTGATCTTTTGCTCAATGATGATGATTGTTCATGGGACGTAGAGGTAGTGTCTGCTGTTTTTGATGAGGAAGTGGTGAACCTTGTGCAGCAAATTTCGATCAGCCGCTTTGGTGGTGAGAATTTTATCTTTTGGCCTCATACTAGGGTTCGGCTATACACTGTTAAGTTAACATATAATCTTGCAAGAACTAAAAAATTCTATATAGACAGGTGTTGGTGTTTGTACTTAAGACTAGTATCGATTTCACTGCACGTTTGTCTTCGAGATGGCCTAGCTATAAGAACAAGAGATTTATACTTGTTAGGGCGAGGTGCCCTACGTGTAGTTTGTTTGTGTCTGGCTCTTCTGTTAAACGTGGGAAAGTTCTTACAAGCAGGTCCCTCACGGGAAGGGATAGCCTTCGGCCCCTTGCAGCCCGACCATGTCCTGTCTAATCATATATCTTCCCCACTGAACCCTCATAAATGGGATGAGTATCAGGCAGAGTGCCTTGGGATGAGGTCAGGGCACAAAAGTCTTTTGTGCCACCCGTTCCCATCTTGTCCCCCATTAGGGCCCAAGTTAGCCGCACACAAGTTGGCTGTAATGCCAGATGTGACTGGCACATGATGAACCTATTGGCCTGTTGAGGTGTGTCAGAGGGAAATTTAACTGTGTCTCTCATGGAAATGACAACGTCTGCTCCTTATTGAAGGCCACCCACCAGCCCATATGCTGCTTGAGCGACTCGGCTCTGGCTCCCAACCTCTCTAGTCGAGTCTACTGGTGGAGCTCGTTTCTGGCTCTTGAGCGGAGGTCTCCGCTTGGCTCAGACAAGGCACGTCATACCTGCACATTCCAAATATTTTTTACCTTTTGGTAAATAGGGTACGGATTCCCATCAGTAGCCTTGGAGCCTTTGGCCAAGCGCAGCGGTCGATCGAAGGACGAAACCGACCAATTCTTTTAATGTGGAAAATGAGGTGAAAATGTGAGTTCGTTGTTCGGCCGTAGCTGCCGTGGGACTCGGGCCTTCGACGGCTGGCCATGGCTTTTGGCAATCCCTATTGAAGTCTTTGGGCAAGCCCCCGCCACTCCGGTTGTAACGATTGTACTGCAATGAATACTAAATTATTGCAGTAAGTTTGGTCTTTTGTCACGATTCAGTTTGTGACTTTATTATCTATCGCCACAGAATACAATCTTTGCATTAGAATATGTTGCCACGATTCACTAGTTCACGGCGTTAGGATCTATTGTCACGAAACATAATCTTTGCATTAGGATCTGTTGTCACGAATCAGAAAATTGTTGCATTAGGATCCTAATGCAACAGAACACAATTAATGCATTAGGATTTGTAGCCCTGAATCACTAGTTCGTGATGTTAGGATCTATTGTCACGAAACACAATTATTGCATTAGGATCTGTTGACACGAATTAGAAAACTGTTGCATTAGGATCCTAATGCAACAGAACGCAATCATTGCATTAGAATTTGTGGCCACGAATTACTAGTTTGTGGCATTAGAATCTATCGCCACAGAACACAATTGTTGCATTAGGATCTTCTGCCATGACTCAGAAAATTGTTGCATTAAACTCCTAAAGAAGAGGAACACAATCGTTGTGTTAGGATCTGTAGCCACGAATCACTAGTTCGTGACATTAGGATCTGTCGCCATGGAACACAATCGTTACATTAGGATCTTTAGCCACGAATCAGAAAAATGTTGCATTAGGATCCTAATGCAGCTGAACACAATTGTTGCATTAGGATCTGTAGCCATGAATCACTAGTTCGTGCGGATCAATTGCCACGGAACACAATGTGAGGACCAGGTCCACACAATTCAGGAATCGCAGAGGGTGGTGCCGTGCGATGTGGTACCCAACAGCACAAACGAACATAATATGACAAAATACAAAGTTTTATTTATATAAACAACGGAAGTCCTTTACAATATTTAATATACAACGAAATTAATATTCATAGCTAAACTCTCAGCCTAGCTATGTAAAAGTACAACCGTCGAGCCCGCGCTGCACACTAGCCACACACAAATTTACGACAGCGTGCATGGCTCCCACTCGGCGGTATACCCTGATGAGGGCATCGCCTCATCCTTGGGCCCTTCCTCATACGTCTCACCTGCAAACAACTTAATATAGCAATCGTGAGCACGAAGGCTCAGCAAGACTTAACTGTGTCACCTAAACATGGAACTCTACATGCAGGGATACTAAACATATGAATAGATATAGCAGTAAATGACTCACTTTTATGTTGATTATCATTTTTCAAGTTAATAGCAGCAGCTTAAATGTTTAATAACAGTAACTTTAGTGAGCCAAATCTTTAGCAATCATAGTTGCAAAGCAATTATATTTCAATGCATTGTATTCTCCTGACTTCTTCAGTATTTACTACGTCACAACATAGTGAACAAGCGGTACTCAAATAACCGCGAGGGACAGTGATTGCAATCAGGACACACCCGAATAACACGTCAGGTACACCCGTGTCTAAGGAGTGTGTTGTGATCCTCACCACGTCATACGCAGCCGCCTTTCACAAGAGAACTCAAACGCCGAACCGGTCCCACCATCACGGGCATAAGGTTCTGTAAGACCTATGTGTGCTGAATACATTGGCTTGTAGTGAATACACTTGTTTTGATGATAAAAGTTTTGAATATCACCAAAACATTTTTTATCAAGGTCCGACTAGTTTTGGTTAGCTTCGATGAGTTTTGTCTTTAGCTCTGACATGTCTTTGATAGCTCTTGCATGTTTTTGCTAAGCTCTGAGTTGATTTTTCTAGCTCCGGCTTTTGGGATTAATAGTTCCGACTAGTTCTGGTTAGCTCCGGCGCTAGGTCCTGCTAGTTTTGTAAGCTCCGACGGGAGCTTGGTTGTACTAGTTTTGGTAAGCTCCGGCGCTAGGTTCTAATAGCTTTTGTTAGCTCTGGCTCAAGGTCCGGGTTGCTTTGGCAAGGTCCAGAACTTAACCGTAGTGCTTCTGCTTTTCATTTGCAATGTTTCGTACTTTCTTTACAATGTTGTAAAGATTGCTTAGTATTCATTTGCTAAGGTTTTGGTGCATTTTGGTTGATATGGATGATATCGTGTTACTGTGGTTTTGGAACATGCTTCTGTGAGGTTCTCACGTAGGGTGTTGTGTTCGGAACTAACTTGAGTCAAGTCGAGGACTTGGGCTCGTATGGATTGGTTGTTTATTCATGTGCAGATGTTGCTTGAGTTCAAGACATGGCTGGTGATGGGATCCATTGGACTAGTCTCAGGGAGGAGATGAGGTTCCAACAACCAAATTCAGGAGGAATAGTGATTGAGCTAATCAGGAGGTTGCGCAGCATGATTGAATCAAGAACAATGCATATGAAGGTATCGCGGACGTCATTGGAAGATGTTTGCACGTGTGCAAGGAGTGCATGGACGTGGCTACATGGTTCCGAGACGTGATGAAGAGATGTGGACGTAAAGAGTTGGTCAGAAAGGTCCAACTGACTAGGTTATGGACTCAGGCTGCGGCTGAGTCTGGTTTGACTCAAATATGGAATGATTTGAGTTGGTTATGATAGGATTCCGTGTCGGTCACGAATTTGAGTTGTTTAGGAATGTGGGATATGTCCCTAAGGTGTTTGGAAGTCTTAAGATTGCTTCTATCTGCGTATAGAAGAATCTTGAGCAGTTATGGAAAGTTACGATTCGTGATCTGAGTAGGATTGGAGTCCTAGTTGATATTGGGTTGACCTAAGGGCTGGTTATATAAGCAAGGGAGCCCAGAGATCGTGGTGCACGACTTTGGAGCTGTTCCTCTTGTGTTCTATTGAATAAAATTCGTAGTTAGAAGGAACTTTTGTGCCTTGTTCACCACACTTGTTCCAGACAAGTTTTACTCATCGAGTTTCTGGACAGCACTACCTTTCGTCGGTGGTTTTATCATAACTCGAGTTTTACAGATCCAATTGACGTGATTTTTTTTGAGTTGTCTTGACAACTTGATTGTCTATCATATGTCAAAATTTCACGGTCATTGGATTTGTGGTCTATGATCTACACGAGTTTCTTTGCAGTGTTCCAGAACTGTTTTTCTTGGGTAGGGGCAGATTGACCATTGTTTGATCTTTCGATCATAACTTGAGTTTTTCTCGACGGATTTGAGTGATTCTTTTTGTGTTGTCTTCTTGCTTGATTCTCTCTGATATCTACCACTTTTGTCACGGTGAAACACATTTAGATTAGTCTCACACACGATTTTTTTAACTGATCGTTTTTCTGCCGAAAGGGTTTGAGGTTTAATTGTTTCCGCTGCGTAAGATTTTTAAATCTATTATTCACCCCCCCTCTGTTAGCTTTTTACGTGCTCTTCGATCCTACAATTGGCATCAGAGCCACGGTGCTGTAATCTTTGTGATTTGCGCATGTTTTTGACTAATCATCATGGAGAAGTACTCCGCCAAAACTTGTGTGTTTGCTGGTATTGATTTTCAGGTTTGGAAGGCACGCATGGAGGCTTTCATACAGGCACAAGGCTTTGCAATATGGGAGAAGGTATACAAGCCTTACGAAGTGCCATCAAACGATCAAGTTATAGCTACAAATCTGAGAAATGTCGACAACAACAACAAGGCTCAGAACTTGATCATACAAGGATTAACACAAAGCGACTTCGACCGTGTTGCACACCTCCGATCTGCATACGATGTGTGGAAAGCACTTTGTGACTACCACGAAGGATCCAACACGATCAAAGAGGTAAGGCAAGACATGTTCAAGAAAGAATACATGCGTTTCGAGATGCAACCCGGTGAGTCTATTGATGACCTTTTTGCGCGCTTTAATAAGATTCTCATCAACTTGCATAGTGTCAATGTTAATTTTTCAGATGCTAAAAATGCTAGGCAATTGCTAAGTGCATTAGATATGTCAATTTAGGAGATGAAAGTCACATCTATCCGTGAATCTACTGTCATGAGTTCACTTACTTTAGATGTGCTATATTCCAAGTTAAAAACTCATGAAATTGACATAATCTCACGTAAGAACCCCAATAAGTCTATTGCATTTGTTTCACAACGTGATATGTCTAGCTCCGGCCAATCATCATCTTGCAATACTCTTGCTTTGTTGTCCTCACTAACCGTGGAGCAGCTCGAAGAATTTCCAGAAGAGGAGTTGACACTCATCTCTACTAGATTCTCAAAAGCATTGCAAAATGTGAGAACTAGAAGGAGAGGAAGCTCCGGACCTCAACACTGTTTTGAATGTGGTAAAATAGGACACTTTCATACAGACTGCCCTAACCTTTCAGGTCTGACCACCCGGGAAGAAAAACAAAGCAAGGTTCGGACCTCCTCTGGAAATTTCAACAAGAAGAAGAAAGGTACCATAGGACGCAAGATGATCAACAGTTTCATCACCGCGCTTCAAGAATTCAGTTCAAGCGACGTGGGCATTGGAAGTGATGAACATGAAGATGATTTGGCAAACTTGTGCTTTATGGCGGGCAAGTCAAGATCAAGTATGGAGGAGGCAAAACACAACAGTGACCATGAAGATGTATGTCCTACTTGCGAAGAAATGTGTGATGCCATTTCTCGTGCCACTATTATTGTTAAGAAAAAGGACAAAAATCTTATGGATAGTGCTGCTAAAATTGAATCACTAGAATCTGAAATCAACCGTTTAAAAACATTGATTCCTAGTGATGATGCATGTTCCTCATGTGATTTAATATATAAACAATTTTCCTCATTAAGAAGTGCGCACACCTCCACACTTGATAAACTTGAGTTAGAAATTGAAAAGAACAAAGAGCTTGCTGCACTTAATGATAAAACTTGAAAGATGCTAGCTGTTCTACAATTGATTTGCATTGTTCTACTTGTGATGATCTTGATAAGAAACTACAGGATGCTATGAATGAAATTTCTATATTGAACAATGCTTTACGTTCTCATGAAGTTAAATTTTGTTCCAATTGCAGACTAAAAGGAAAAACTTCATGTGAAAATTGCCTTGATCTGTCCAATAAAATTGATGACATGCATAGGACATTAGATCGGTTTTGTAATGGGAATAAGAACCTAAACTTACTGCTGAATTCTTCCAAGTCTTGCAATGATAAAACTGGTTTAGGTTTTGATTCTCATGCTCATGCTAAGGCACATCCACCAAAAATTGTAAAGTCATTAGGAAGTGGTTTGATTCAAACAGTTCCTAACAAAAAGGAGTGGTTTTCAAATCTGCAGGAGTGTTGTCTCATTCGGTTTCAAATAAAAATATTGCTTGCTCATCTAGACATGAACACAAAGTTAAATTTATTTGTACCTTCTGTGGTAGAGATGGTCATGTCATAGATTTTTGTTATAGACTAGCTAAACAACAGAAAAGGGAAAGAATGGTTGCAAGATCTCATAACTTTCATGCAAAATTTATTGCACACATTGAACCGAATATACAACCTGCTGTTTTGAGTCAAAAACATTCAAAGTTTACCTCCGGACCTTCTGTTTTTGCCTCCGGAGCTACTGATTTTTGTGCTACACAAGTAACACCTTATAGGTCAGTAGTTAAGAATTAAAAATCTCAAACTTTGACTCATAAACCCGCTGTTTTGTCTCAGCTTTCGCGTGTTTTTCCTGCTGCACGTCGCGTGACTCAGTACTGGATTCCTAAATGTCTTTTGACTAACCCCAGTATTGAGTCATCGACGTATTGTGCTTCTATGTAGGTTACACGTTGGAGGAAGGAGAACATTTGGATTGTGGATTCAGGTTGCTCACGCCACATGACCGGTAACAAAGATTGGTTCTCCTCCCTCTCTTTTGTGTCATGTGTAGAGAATGTTACTTTTGCCGATAATTCTTCAACTCCTATAATTGCTAAGAGTTCGGTTAGAGTAAATGATCACTACACTTTGAAGGATTGGGCACTTGTCAAAAATTTGAAATACAACTTGCTTTCTGTTGCACAATTGCTAGATGAAAATCTAGAAATTATTTTCAATAAAAACTGCTACAAAGTTGTAGGTTCAAATAGTGAGCTTATTTTTAACATGTCTCGGTTTGGAAGAGTTTTTAAAGCTGATTTTGATATATCTTCCTCTAAGCATAGGTGTCTAGTTGCTAATGATATAAAGGACTTATATTTTTGGCATCGTAGACTTGGTCACGTAGGCTTTGATCACCTAACGCATGTTAGTGCTCTTGATCGCATACGTGGGCTGCCTAAGCATAAAGGGGACAAAGAAATTGTGTGCTCTTGTTGTAGACATGCTAAGATGGTTGCAGGTTCACATACTCCTCTCACAATGATCATGACAACTGAACCATGTCAACTTTTGCATCTTGACACCGTAGGACCTTCACGTGTTCAATCCTTCGGAGGTAAATGGTATGTTCTTATTATTGTTGATGATTATTCTAGATACTCTTGGGTTTACTTTATGGCGTCTAAGAATGAAGTTTTTAGTCACTTTAGAACTTTATTTCATAGATTATCAATCGATTACCCAGGATCTTTAAAAGCAATTAGAAGTGATAATGGAACTGAATTTAAAAATCAATCTTTTGATCACTTTTGTGCTGAAAATAGAATAGATCATCAATTTTCTTCACCATATGTACCTCAACAAAACGGTGTTGTAGAAAGAAAGAACAGAACCTTAGTTGAGATGGCTAGGACTATGCTTGATGAATATCAAGCTCCTAGTAAATTTTGGGCTGATGCGTTAGCAACCGCTTGTTATGTCTCAAATCGTGTTTTCTTACATGCTAAGCTAGGTAAAACACCATATGAGCTCCGGTTTGGACATAGGCCTAGTGTTAAACACTTTCGGGTCTTTGGTTGTAATTGCTTTGTTAAGAAACATGGTAATCTTGATAAATTTGAACCTAGATCCATTGGTGGCATGTTTCTTGGTTATCCATCTCATACTAGAGGCTACCGTGTGCTTTTACTTGACACTAACAAAATTGTGGAGACTTGTGAAGTGTCTTTTTATGAATCTAGCCCAGTTACTAGCTCAACTTTGCAGGTCTAGATCCATATCCGCAGGAGGAGAGCATTTTCATTGAAGATGAGGAAGAATTGGAGTTACTGCCAGAAAATTCAGCAGCTAAAGACTTTGGTTTAGCTCCGGATGTTAATTCTCAATCAGCACCGACAACCATCAATGCTGATTCAAATCATCCTCAAGCCACAAGCTCATCGATTTGTGATAAACATGAAGAAGAAGAAGCTTGTGAGACATCTGTTCCCCTACGGCTTTACAAAGATCATCCTCCACAACAGATGATTGGAAGCTTGCACGAATGAGTCACAGGGTCCAGGTTTTGTGATCCAAAATCTCATGCTCATTCTGCTTTTGTTGCTTCTTTTGAACCCAAAGATATATCACATGCACTCACTAATGAATCTTGGATTATTGCCATGCAAGAAGAGTTAGAAAATTTTGAAAGAAATAATGTTTGGAAACTTGTACCTCCACCTCAAGATCCACTTTAATTGGAACTAAATGGGTATTTAAAAATAAACAAAGTGAGTATGGGGTTGTGGTTAGGAATAAGGCTAGGTTGGTTGCTCAAGGTTTCACTCAAGTTGAAGGTCTAGATTTTGATGAAACTTTTGCTCCTGTCGCTAGATTAGAAGCCATAAGAATTTTGTTAGCCTTTGCAGCATCTAAAGGTTTTAAGCTATTTCAAATGGATTTAAAAGTGCTTTTCTTAATGGCTACATAGATGAGGAGGTTTATGTCAAACAACCATAGGGTTTTGAAAATCCAGATTTTCCTAATCATGTTTACAAACTATCCAAAGCCTTGTACAGTCTCAACAAGCCCCTAGAGCATGATATGATAGGTTAAAAACATTCTTACTTGAAAAAGGGTTTACCATGGGCAAGGTTGATAAAACTCTTTTTGTGCTTAAACATGGCAATGACTCATTATTCGTTCAAGTGTATGTGGATGATATTATCTTTGGTTGTGCTTCTCATGATCTTGTGTCCATGTTTTCAGCAATGATGAGTTCCGAATTTGAAATGAGTATGATATCATCCACATACACTAGACCTCCTAAGGCGCTTCAACATGGACACCTCTTCGGACACCAATGGGAATAGCAACAACACTTGAACTTGATGAAGATGGTGAACTCGTGGATCAAAAAGAATATAGAAGCATGATTGGATCACTTTTGTACCTCAGGACATCAAGGCCGGACATACAATTCAGCGTATGTCTTTGTGCACGGTTTCAAGCTTCCCCACGTGCTTCACATCATCAAGCCGTCAAAAGGATTCTCAGGTACTTACATGGAACTCAAGAATTTGGCATTTTTCTTCCTTCTTCCTCAACCGTTACCTTGAAAGCTTTTTCGGATGCTAATTTTGGGGGTTGTAGGATTGATAGGAAAAGTACTTCCGGGGCTTGTCATTTTCTTGGTAATTCTCTTGTTGCTTTGTCCTCTAGAAAACAAAATTCAGTTGCACAATCCACACCCGAATCTGAATATGTTGCTGCTGCTAGTGCTTGCTCAAAATTCTTTGGATTGTTCAAACACTTCAGGACTATGGGGTTGATTTAGATAGTATTCCACTGTTCTGTGATAATACTAGTGCCATTTGCATTGCTAAAAACCCCGTGCAACATTCTAGAACTAAGCACATTGACATTAGGTATCACTTTCTCCGAGATAATGTTGAAAAAGGAAACATTGTGCTTCACCATGTAGATACCGAACAACAATTGACTGACATTTTTACAAAACCTTTGGATTTCACTCGTTTTTGTTACATTCGTAGTGAAATAGGGGTTATGCATCCTCATGGCTTAAATTGAGGGGGAGTTTTGAAACTTGGGAAGTCTATGTGTGAATCTGAAATTAAAATAATATGAGCATAGTATTTCATACATATATGACTTTGTGATTCCTTTTACATGCTGAAAGTTCTTACTACATTACTCGTGTTATACATTTTGTAGTTTTTGCCATGTCTAGTAATTGGAATAATTACTTACACTAAAACTGGTCATGGTTGAACTTTCTTGCTGTTTTGAACTTGTTACATGATCACAAGTGCTTTTAATCATTAAGAATTCATCAAGTAATAAACTCACATGTTGAGTTTTTATGAACAAATATAAATTGAGAAAATATCAAGAGAATATGCATGCATCGCACTTCTTCTTTTGAGATGGCTTGTCATTGCACTTAGATATGAACTTGGAAGAAGTTGTGTATGACTAAAACCATGTCCTTAAGCTTCTGATTGTCAAATGACATAGGCTTGGCTTGGTTTGTTAGAATATGGCAGATGCGCATATAATCTCTTGCAAATATCATATGATCTAAATTTATGCTTTGAAAAATAATAAAATGCAGCAACTATTGTCATGCTTTCAGGTTTTGAAATAGTTAAGTTTGTGAGATCATGACTTACTTATATTGAAAATTACATTTGATCTCTAGCATGGCTTACACTACTTTATGTATTTCATTGATGTGATAATGTAAGGTACTTGATAGTATGACTTGGATGTGCTTTGTTTATACGTATATGTTATAATATGCTCATAACAACTAAAGGGGGAGAGATAATTTGTTTATATGCTCATGACTTTCTGAATACATTGTCAAATGGGGAGAGATAAGCATGAAGAGAAAGAGAATATGTGCATAAGGAGAGATAATAAAGGGGGAGAGATAATATGAGATAATTTTTGGATTTTCTTCCCATTTTACTTTTGATTTACAAAGGTGGAGAAATTGCCTTCAAAACTTTTATGTGAATAAGCCAATGTTCAAATTTTAAATGGTGTTGCCAATGCATTCATCAAGGGGGAGATTGTAAGACCTATGTGTGCTGAATACATTGTCTTGTAGTGAATACACTTGCTTTGACGATAAAAGTTTTGAATATCACCAAAACACTTTTTTATCAAGGTCCGACTAGTTTTGGTTAGCTCCGATGAGTTTTGTCTTTAGCTCCGACATGTCTTTGATAGCTCCGGCGTGTTTTTGCTAAGCTCCGAGTTGATTTTTCTAGCTCTGGCTTTTGGGATTACTAGTTCCGACTAGTTTTGGTTAGCTCCGGCGCTAGGTCCTGCTAGTTTTGTAATCTCTGGCGGGAGCTTGGTTGTACTAGTTTTGGTAAGCTCCGGCGCTAGGTTCTACTAGCTTTTGTTAGCTCCGGCTCAAGGTCCGGGTTGCTCTGGCAAGGTCCGGAACTTGACTGTAGTGCTTCTGCTTTTCATTTGCAATGTTTCGTACTTTCTTTACATTGTTGGAAAGATTTCTTAGTATTCATTTGCTAAGGTTTTGGTGCATTTTGGTTGATATGGATGATATCGTGTTACTGTGGTTTTGTAGCATGCTTATGTGAAGTTCTCACGTAGGGTGTTGTGTTCGGAACTAACTTGAGTCAAGTCGAGGACTTGGGCTCGTATGTATTGGTTGTTTATTCATGTGCAGGTGTTGCTTGAGTTCAAGACATGGCTGGTGACGGGATCTATTAGACTAGTCTCAGGGAGGAGATGAGGTTCCAACAACCAAATTCAGGAGGAATTGTGGTTGAGCTGATCAGGATGTTGCTCATGAAGGTATCGTGGACGTCATTGGAAGCTGTTTGCACGTGTGCAAGGAGTTCATGGACATGGCTACATGGTTCCGAGACGTGATGAAGAGATGTGGACGTAAAGAGTTGGTCAGAAAGGTCCAACCGACTAGGTTATGGACTCAGGCTGCGGCTGAGTCGGGTTTGACTCAATTATGGAAAGATTTGAGTTGGTTATGATAGGATTTCATGTGGGTCACGAATTTGAGTTGTTTAGGAATGTGGAATATGTCCCTAAGGTGTTTGTAAGTCTTAATATTGCTTCTACCTGCGTATAGAAGAATCTTGAGTAGTTATGGAAAGTTACGATTCGTGATCTGAGTAGGATTGGAGTCCTAGTTGATATTGGGTTGGCCTAAGGGCTGGTTATATAAGCAAGGGAGCCCAGAGCTTGTGGTGCACGACTTTGGAGCTGTTCCTCTTGTGTTCTATTGAATAAAATTCGTAATTAGAAGGAACTTTTGTGCCTTGTTCGTCAGACTTGTTCCAGACAAGTTTTACTCGTCGAGTTTCTGGACAGCACTACCTTTCGTTTGTGGTTTTATCATAACTCGAGTTTTACAGATCCAATTGACATGATTCTTTTTGGGTTGTCTTAAAAACTTGATTTTCTATCATATGTCAAAATTTCACGGTCATTGGATTTGTGGTCTATGACCTACACGAGTTTCTTTGTAGAGTTCCAGAACTGTTTTTCTCGGGTAGGGCAGATTGACCATTGTTTGATCTTTCGATCATAACTTGAGTTTTTCTCGACGGATTTGAGTGATTCTTTTTGTGTTGTCTTCGTTACTTGATTCTCTAAGATATATATCACTTTTTTCATGGTGAAACACGTTTAGATTAGTCTCACAAATGATTTCTTTAGCAGATCATTTTTGTGCCGAAAGGGTTTAGGTTTAATTGTTTCTGCTGCGTAAGATTTTTAAATCTACCATTCGCCCCCCTTCGATAGCTTTTCACGTGCTCTTCGATCCTACAGGTTCCCGCACGGAGCGTGTGTGTGCCCGCCGGTGAATTTATACTTTACTACCCTCAGCTCACCCCTATCGACAATGGGCTACGCCTCGACATCCAAATTATCAAGTTACATCAGTTTCCTGGGTTCCATATGCCCAGTATGCATCCTGTACTGTTCAAACTTATCCAGCAAGGCCGCACACGGATCGGTCCTTAATCGACACAAGCAGGGCTATGCACGTGAGACCACGTCTCGTTGCATCCTACCCGCTGCTCGGTCTCAATTTCACATTTCTAAACCCTTCTTTTATCCAATTCATCCCGTGTGATAAAATCCTATCTTCCAAGTAGATTCCAACTACTCGACTTCTACCGGATTCCTTTCGACATTAGCATGACATTTTCTACTCATCAAGCTCTAGAACTACCCAATACTCTATGGGATTTGTGGTTCATGCAAGTGGAGTAACAAGCACCTTAGCAAGTGGGCTCCTACCAATTTTGTAGCACGCTGGGGTATCGCTTGTCATATTTTCTAAAAAACATGGAAAGTATCAGAGACTCATATTAACATTTCCGTGCCAAGTCACGGAAACAATCACATGCTACCTCTCGCATCGTGAGCTTACGGCAATTGATCCGCTTGCGGTGGCGTACCTAACCTCTTACCTGACATCGGAGCATCGTTACAGAATATAATAACACATATGTTAGCTTGCCACTTTAAGTAACTGATACTATAATAGACCTTATGTGGGCATAGTAACTAATCCTCACTCGACTACTCTTAAGTTTTCAAATTAGGCTCTTTTCGAGCGTGCTATTCCCAATCCGGCTCTGATACAAGGCTGTGAGGACAGGGTCCACAAAATCTAGGAATTGCAGAGGGTGGTGCCGTGCGTTGCGGCACCCAACAGCACACACGAAAATAATAAGACAAAATACAAAGTTTTATTTATATAATCAGCAGAAGTCTTTTACAATACTTAATACACAGTGGAAGTAATATTCATAGTTAAACTCTTAGCCTAGCTATGCAAAAGTACAGCCGTCCAGCCTGCAGACGCTGCACAAATTTACGGCGGAGTGCAGGGCTCCCACTCGGCAGTATACTATGACGCGGATATCGCCTCATCCTCAGGCCCTTCCTCATATGTCTCACCTGCAAACAACTTAGTATAGCCACCGTGAGCACGAAGGCTTAGCAAGACTTAACCTTCTCACCTAAACATGGAACTCTACATGCGGGGATACTTAACATAGGAATAGATATAGCAATAAATGACTCGCTTATATGTTGATTATCATTTTTAATGTTAATAGCAGAAGCTTAAATGTTTAATAACAGTAAGTTTAGGGAGCCTAATCTATAGCAATCATAGTTGCAAAGCAATTATATTTCAATACATCATATTCTCCTGACTTCTTCAGTATTTACTATGTCACAGCGCAGTGAACAAGTCGTACTCAAAATAATCGTGAGGGACGGTGATTGCAATCAGGACACACCAGAATAACACGTCATGTACACCCGTGCCTAAGGAGTGTGCCGTGCTCCTCACCATGTCATTCGCAGCCACCTTTCACATGAGAACTCAGACGCCAAACCGGTCCCACCATCATGGGCATAAGGTTCCTGCATGTAGCGTGTCTATGCCCGCCGGTGAATTTACACCTTACTACCCTCAGCCCACCCCTATCGACAATTGGCTATGACTCGACATCCAAGTCATCAAGTTACATCGGTTTCCTGGGTTCCATATGCCCAGTATGCATCTGGTACTTTTCAAACTTGTCCAGCAGGGCCGCACACGGATCAGTCCTCAATCGACACAAGTAGGGCTACACACATGAGACCACGTCTCGCTGCATCATACGCGCTGCTTGGTCTCAATTTCTCATTTCTAAACCCTTCTTTGATACAATTTATCCCGTGTGATAAAATCCTATCTCTCAAGTAGATCCCAACTACTCGACTTCTACCGGATTCCTATAAACATTAGCATGGCATTTTCTACTCGTCAAGCTCTATACCTACACAATACTCCATGGTATTTGTGGTTCATGCAAGTGGAGTAACAAGCACCTTAGCCCTAATGCACAAAACTCATCCTGGACATAAGTGATACAAATAGAAATTTGAAATAGCACTTAAATGCACACCGGGGCTTGCCTGGTAGTGAGTTAGAGGGGAAGTTAGATTGTGGGAGGATGCTATCCAAGGCCTCCGAGTCCTCCTCGATCTAAATCACTATATGATATGCAATATATAAAGTACATGAGTGATATTGAAACTATATACGAGATCTTATAATTAGTGATCAAGATACAAAATGATTTTAACTGGCCATGGGAATTTTACAGTGGACACTAGGATCTATGAGGAAGGTCTGGACCAAAAGTTGGAGATGTTCAAGTAAGCTTGTTGTCTCTAAAATTCCAACAATAAAAGGCTTCTCTGAATTTTGGTTTTAATTATGGAGCTTTGACATTTTTAACAGTGGATGATCTTGGTAGAGGAGGTTCTTATGGTTCTGGTAAAATTTGTTTCACATTTTTCTGAGCTTTCTACAAGGAGAAACTGATTTTACAACTTTGGGGAAAAGTTGAAAATGTTTTTGTACATTTTCCATTTTTTCAATGGACATAGGTGATTTGAACACTGTTTGGTACAGTAAATGAAGTCCAATGAACTTGAAATATTTACTGGAGATCAATTGTATTTTTAAGAGTGTTCTGAACGAAATTGGGATTTTCCAATTAACATAACAGGAGTAATTAAATTCCCAAGATGTTAGCTCAAAGGAATTAATTATGAAAATTGCACCACTTAAAGTTTGGATCAAGAGGAGTCTACCAGAATTTATTTGGAAATTTTTGAGCAAATCTACTAGGAGTAATGGATTTTAGAAGTTTGATTGAAATCAAAAATTATTTTCCAATTGGAAATTTTAAATAAATCCCCTGGCCCCACTTCATTTAAACGGATCAATCAGAGCTGGGCCGCACCGAGGGCCATGGAGTTAACCGCGCAGCCGCACCAGATCCGGAGCCACAGTTGATCCGTGGGAGAGAGTAACAGCGGCTGACACGCGGGGCCCGCCGCCCTTCGTCTTGCTCGCGACGCAGGTGGCGCTCCTCGCTGGAACCGCGGCTGCTCTCGCCGGGCTTTGCTGCGTTGACCTCCACTCAGCTCTACCGTGGCCACCTAGCTCTAAAATCAGACGCGCAACACCCTGGTGAGGTCCAATCGCGACGGAGACGACCGGAGGTGAGCGTACGATGGCGGCGGCGGAGCTAGGGTTTCGGCGATGGTCAGAATCGCTCGGAAATGGCTCAAACACCTTGGGATAAGGCGTGAAAGGTTCCTGGGAACATGAGGAAGGTGACCATGGGGAGAACAAGGGATGGAATCACCGGCAAAAGTCGACTTCGACAGTGGACCGACGGGATTCTCCATGGCGGCGGGGAAAACTTGAATAGCTCGGCCTTTACTCGATGGTTTCCACATACTCTTTGCAGAGGGGTGTGCTAGGAGATGGTGAGCATACTACCTCTCTGGATTGAGGTCCGGTTCTACCTAGAAACAGAATCAAAGTGAAGTCCCAGTATCCTTGTTACGAACTTGACGTCGGGAAAACCGGAAATACCGATGTTATACGCTATGACAAGCTGCCAAATTTTGCAGGCATCCTCAGTGAGCAAATATGCACCACATTTCTGTTGATGGTCAGGAATGATATGGCTTGTATCATCGGCGCGATGGAGAGACAGAGGTGATCATCAGGCTCCACTTTAACGGCGGCGACGAAACTTCAAAATACCACTGATATAAGCAGAGAATCGAGTAAGAGAATGGATGGGAATGAAGAGCACCAAGTTAAGCCACCTTTTTTCTGTTAGGAGCACTGCGAATCCTTGCGTCGTTTGGCTGGCACGCCGAGAATCACAGTGGCGATGCGGTGCAGCGTCCGGATAGGAAAAACAGAAGAGAAGGCGTGGGTGTGTATCCACTTTGGTCAGAGGAGTGAAGATAAGGCTTGGGGAGGAGTAGAGGGCACGCCACGATGCAGGCAGGTGAGCAGCTCGCTGGCGTGGTGCATGCCATGCTGTGTCGAGCAGAGCGGCGGTGAAAAAACGGCGTACAGAGCACTCACGTATGTGTTTCACTGTCCAATGGCCGCACTGCTACCCTCAAGTCAATCCTTCTCTGGTAACTTAATTCCACCACCTAGAATTGTCCAAAAATTACAGATTTTTGTGGAGAGGCCAATTCAAATGAGTAGATTAAGGTTCTGTAATTTGATTTCACAATTGGTTCAGTTTCAGATGGATTTCAAATTCAAATTTGAATTTGAATAGAATTCAATGTACCCATTGAATTAAATAGAATTCAAGCTCCAAATTTTATGAAAATTTATAGGGATGCTATTTGGAATATTTGGAAGCTAATTGTAAACTCAAATATTTATTTTGGCAATGTTTGAATAGGAGCATATTTGAATTTTTGAATCCCTAAATTGAAGTTTAAATTGGTTTGATTTCTCAGTTTCCAATTCGATTTACTTTTCCCATACAAATTTTAACTTCTCCTATATGAACTTTGTACCTTGAATTCAGGGCTTTTACACACAATCGTTGCATTAGGATATGTAGCTAAGAATCACTAGTTCATGGCATTAGGATCTATTGCCACGGAACACAATTATTGCATTAGGATCTTCTGCCACGATTCACTAGTTCGTGGCATTAGGATCTATAACCATAGAACACAATCGTTGCATTAGGATCTGCTTCCACGAAGAACTAGTTCGTTGCATTAGAATCTTTTGCCATGGAGCACAATCGTTGCATTTGGATCAGTTGCCACGATTGTACTAGTTCGTGACTTTAGGATCTATCAGCACGGGAAACAAATGTTGCATTAGGTTTTGTTGCCACAACTCACTAGTTCATGACGTTAGGATCTATCACCATGGAACACAATCGTTGAACTAGGATTTGTTGCCACGATTCACTAGTTTGTGCGCAAAAGGGATCCAAGGTGGGCGAGAGTGCTGGCGGTGGTGGGCCCACTTGCCTGCGAAATCGATTGAGAGAACCAACCAAAAATTCTATGAGTTCGTTCGATTTCTGTTTTCTGCGCGCGACCCCTTTTACACTTGACCAATAGTGCTTACAGAAGCACAATTGTTGCATTAGGATCCATGGCCACATATCACGATCGTTGCATTAGGATCTATCGCCACATATCACGATCGTTGCATTAGGATCTGCTGCCGTGAGTCAGAAATAGTTCACAACTCACACAATTCTTATATAAATACATTGCATTAGGATCTATCGTCACAAATAGTTCACAGCTCACATAACTTATATAAAAAATCATCATCTTTGCCGTCCCCCCCCCAATGGAGCTATATGACCATGATCAATATATGTATCATCGTCGTCGTTGTCTTCGTCTTCTGATGGAACTCCATCTGCCTGAAACTGATCACCTTTTTCATTAGAAGAGTGGAAGCTTCACCGCCTGCTCCTCAATGCCATTCCTAGCACATGCGGTCGTATCCTCATTTATGTGTGGTATATTGATATTAGTAAGCCGATCATCAAATGTCTCAGCCTCCATCATCTCAGTCAGATTATTTTCACTATCTCTAGGGGTATGGAAAAAAGGTTATGAGGCTTCGTTTTTACGGATGTAGGCCATCTTGGTTGCTTCACACTTGGAACGTAAAAAACATGTTCTTCTTGGGTGGCTAGAATATAAGGCTCATACTTAAATCGACAAAGACTAGTGTCAACATCTATCATTCCGTATTGATCCTATTTGTAGCCACTGCTTTGGTTCTGACTGGAAAAAAGGTCGATCAAACCAGTCACATTCAAATAATCGAACCTCTTGTTTCTTCTCAAAATCACTAGAAATCATTTTCTTGATTACTCCAAACCAATCATGATCAGTACCCTGAACAACGACACCACTGTTTTGGGCCTGTAAATCTTTTTCCACATCTGCAGTTCGAAAGGAGGACTCATTGATGAATGATCAACTAAAAAAGCGTGCCTGATGATCAGGTCCCCAAGATAATGCATACATATAATCGGTTACTTTGCCTTCTTTGTGTAATGTCATAACCTGTACACATTAGTATAAAAGGGGTCATCGACAAACCAATTTCAGAACACATATTTATTCAATATTTCATCAAAGTAAAAACTTGCATGTACTTACTTGTTTCTGAAACCAATAAACATACTCATCTCTATGGCATTTATCAACATCACGAGAATGAATCTTTTTCAGTTCTTCAATATGCTCACTGAAAAGGGTTCAAAATTAAATTAGCCATCTACAATAAGCATAATCCAATATAGTATAGAACATCTGAGTATACGTACTTGATCCATGGAGCATCCTATTCAATGTTAGAAATAAGATAACATCTGATGTTATGTAGTTCTAGCATAGTAAGTTGGTGCCATTTATACCCTTTTTTAGAATTATTAACTTCTGTAAATATACTACACTCAAGAGAAGGTTAATTCCTAGTTGTAGCTTCATGATGTCTTGGCCTATTAAGCTTGATTCTGATGTTATCCAAAAAGTGACTACGAAAAGTCATATACTCTTCCATCATATATCCCTCAACTATTGAACCCTTCGGATAAGCTTTCTTACGTACATACCTCTTCAATGTACCAAGGTACCTCTCAATTAGATACATCCATCTGTAAGAAACAGGTCCACCCAAGGGAGCTTCTCCAGCAAGATGGGTTGGAAGATGTACCTTGATATCAAAGAAAGTGGGAGGAAATAGCATCTCAAGCTTACAAATTGTTTTAGGAATTTGTTTGCTCATCTTATCCAAATCTGGTTCCGCCAGTTCTTTAGAACAAATTCCAGAAAAGAATGTGCTAAACTAATTTAAAGGTACAACAACCTTTTTAGGCAATATGTTACATATTGCAATAGGAAGGAGCTTTTGAAATATAATATGGCAGTCATGAGTTTTTAGACCTGATACCTTACATGCTTTTTTGTCCATATATCTCTTGATGTTTGAGGTATAACCATCGGGCATCTTCACATCCCCCAAAAACTAGCACAAGGTGGTCTTCTCATCTTAACCCAAAGTATATAATGCTGATGGCAATATATACTTGTCACTTCTAACAACCTGATGTTGATCTGGTCGTGTACCCATATCCTGCATATCAAGACGAGCTTGTAGACTATCTTTTGTTTTACCATCCCTATTAAGCAATTTCTTCAATATGCCCTCACAAATGTTTTTCTCAATGTGTATGACATCCAAGTTATGCCTTATTAGCAATGTCTTCCAATACGAGAGTTGGAAAAATATACTTTTCTTCTTCCAATTATGCCACCTATTTTCCTCAGTGCGCTTTCTCTTATTATTCGTCTGTCAAAAACTCATTTGATCAAAACACTCGTATTGTTGAATATTTCATCACCAGAGAGTGATGTTGGAGCCTCTCTATTCTCTATCCTGTTGTTGAGAGAAGCTTTGATTCAATGCCACCTTTGATTCTGAGGTAGGAAACGGCAATGACCCATGTAGCAATGCTTTCATCCATACTTCAATCACAAGGCGTCAGTGTTTATATCGCAGTATGAACATCCTAGCTTACCTTCTATGCTCCATCCACATAGAATTGCATATGCTGGAAAATCATGTATTATCTACAATATAGAAGCTCATATGAGAAATGTCTCTTTCTTTAAACTGTCATATGTTTCAACACCATCAAACCCATAGATCAAAGGATGCAGATACACATCAAAGTTGTTTCGAGGTGACTTTAGCCCATAATTATCATTGACATCCCCAATAAAGCCGTTTCATAGAAAACCAAGGTGGTAGCTTATAAGGGATTAGAATCACATGCCATTTACTGTAAGAAACATTTATTATGCCAAAAGGATTGAAACCAACAGATGCTACCCCAAGTCTTCTGTTCTGAGAATCAAATGAGAAATTTGGGTGAATGCTACCAAAATGCTTCCATGCTTTTGAATCTGCAGGATAGCATAATATTCCATCATCAATACCTTCTTATTTGTGCCAGTGCATGTTGGATGCTGTTGATTATGCCATATAAAACCTTTGTACCCGGGGAATAAGAGGGAAGTATCGTAGAATCTTGCATGCTACAAGCTTCGTGGCTTTTCCACTAGGTAAAACCTCTCTTGCATCCCCACCAGTACTATTTTTCCATCTTAATTCACAACATTTTGGGCAACTGTCCAGCAGAGAATAGTCCTTCCAGAATAACACAGAGTCATTGACACATGCATTGATCTTTTGGTACTCCAGCCCGAGGTGACGAAGAACCTTCTTAAGTTTATCAAGTGTATTAGGAATGCAATGGCCCTTTTGAAGCACATATGATAATAGTTCAAGGATCGACTCGCACGCTCTTTTGCTCAAACCATTTAAACATTTTATCTGGTACAACCTGACAATGAAGGATAATTGGGTCACATTTTCATAACCTGGATACAACTCCTTTTTAGCATCATTTAATAAGTCATAGAATTCCTTTGCACACCCAGTTGGCTACTACTAGTTTATAGCATTTTCTTGATCATCAACATCTGCTGAAGTACCACCATGATCAATGTCCTCAGTAGACTGGACAACATATTTTCCATCACAACATCATCAGAAATTATCTTCTCATTATTTGCTGATTGCTCAGCAATATTTTTCGGAACCGATTTTTCTCCATGGTGTATCCAACAAGTATAATCCAATAACATCCCATTACAAAGCATGTGAAAATGAACATCCTTGCATGTATTGTGGTAGATATTACGACATCTCGTGCAAGGACAAGGCATTGTTGGTCCTTCACGAGTGCACTGGAATGCAAAATTTTAAAATTACTTCATTCCATTTTGCCACTCCTTCGTACCCCTGTCTTTTCCCATCCTTGTCTTATCTTACGACATGGATTCCTACAATTCAATCAACATATCCGTAAGAGGATATATGTAACAGAATAATATGTGAGCAATTGTACCTAGCATTGATGTTCCTCTACACGCGGTGGCCAGCGGATGCTCCTCCACCCAAATTGGCCAGTGGATGCTCCTCCAAGCATGGAGGCCAGCGGGTTAAGATTTGTGGCTGCTCGTCTCGATGCCCACCACGAGACGATTCGGGAGGTGGCTGGTGTGGAGGGCCGCTGACACCTTTTGCACAATGTCGCCCAGAAGCTCCGGACTCAGGTGCCGGAGGAGGAGTGGGAGGAGGAGGAGGAGGCAGCAGCGGAGGAGGAGCTGGAGGAGACCTCCGAGTAGAGTAGGATTAGGAGTAGTTTTTCTTTTTTTTTTCTATGTGTTTTCGTATTTCTTGTTGGTAATATATGTGCTGTTTTTATGTTAATGAAAATGTCTTTTATGTTATGAACAATGTGTCCTATGCAGTTTTGAAAAACATATCCTTTTATCGAAAAACATCTCCTTTATGTTTGTAACTAAGGACTGTCTATATTGCATGTATCTGAAAGACTGAAATCCAGTAAAACTTTGTAGTAGTATATATATATGTTACCTTTTCGTTGTGATCAATGTTGCATAATGTGGATTGTTTACCTTTTACTATACTATGGATTTGCCATTGTCCTTTCGTGGACTTGGATGTCCTGTAGTTGCATGTCGTTATTTCCATTAGCACACCGATGCATTTGCCAATTCATATTTTTGTTCATATTTTCTTGGAATGTCCCACCAGCACATGACTGCTTTTAGATTTTGATCTCCATGTCAACGAAGATGAAAGGAAGCCAGCATTCGCACGGCGAGCAAGCAGTTGGGCCATACTGTAATTTAGAATCGGGCAAGTTGTCCGAAGAAGTCTATTCCTCTGGAGCTACACGTATAGTTTAAGAGTAAAACCATGTGCAAGGATCGACACGACATGACATGAATTTAATCATGATTTTGCATGCATGGACAGGGGCACGGTAAGCGCCATATTCTCCACGCCAATGAAATTTTTTGTTCTTCTTGGCGCTCCGCAATTAAGATTTTTACAATTGAAATTTCACTCCTTGCGCCTTCAATTTAAGTCCCGCCCATTGTAACCCTATTTTAGACACGATGAGTATAAATTGAAACACTGGCCTCTTATCCCAAAGTACCCTAGCCCCCGTTCCTGTAACACCGCTGTCCCGCCCTTTCGCTGAGATCTCGCAGTACTCCAAATGGTGTACTCTCAGTCTTGTGTTCCAAACTTGTATTCCTAAGAAATGCCCGTATTTTCAGTTCCCACGGTTTTTACACTTTTTTCCATGGATCTCGCAGTGACGCATCGAAGCTCCTTGTGGCAGTGACTCGTGGGTACAACACCGGGCAACTATGTTTAACGGGCTCTACCGACCCTCTTCGTCTCCAACAGCTCCCTGCGACATCCCAAACTCTAGTTTTGTGCTAGGTAAGTTCTACACAATCCATGCCGTCTTTTTATAGAGCAATATTTGCTTTTTGTAGCGGTACATGTTAGGGCCTGTTTTCGGAACCTCTAGAGATAATTGTTAGCTGCTAAAATTAGCTATAGGGATTTGAAACAGGGTAGTTGTACATCTAACTATTAGTCCACCCCATATACAATAATAACCCAACACTACTCCTACACACAGATTGACATGAGCTTTAATAAAAGAAAGTGTAAATAATTGAAACAGATAGTGGGCTGATATATGAAAATTAAATAAATTAACAAAGAAGAAATGTGCTCTTATGTTTCATGAATTTAGTTATAGATATATATAGCATACACTACCTCTGTGCTGAAATAAATGTCACTCCGACAGCTTGCGGTAGTGTATTTCTAGTTCAGTTCCTTGTCAGGAATGAGAAATATTAAAAACCGGAGGTACTAATATGTAATTTCTGAATTTAGAAGTAAATGATGCAATAGCTATCTAATCAACCGTTCGAAATGTTGTACACTCTTTCATGTGTTCTGAACTTGTATTACTAAGATTTTCAGTTTCTATGGTTTTTACACTTTTTTCTTTCTCATGTTTTTCTCGGATCGTACATTTTTTCCTATTCCTTCATTTCTAATTCCTCTGTTCCAAACAAACACTCTTAGTTTATAGAAACCACACCGCCCGATCCAAAATATACACCAGTCATGTAATCTGACGTTATCACTGTTATTTACTATATATACTCTTTACTTTAGGAACAAGACATCAAACCGTCATGTCGTCTACAAGTAATCTTGGTGGCCAACAAGCACCTGGTACTACGAGTACAACACAAGGTATTCAGGAACCTTGAGATTCTTCATTCCCTGGTACTACAAGTATGCATGAACCAACAATAGGTATAGTTATGCACACTATAAATATGTACTAGGCTCTACTAATTGTTTTAGCATGCCTTGCTATTCTACTTTCCTAGTTCCAGTTAACAGTTCATCAGTCCATGTGATGGCGTGATTTTTGATGCCTCCACGCAGCGCTCTCTCGCCGCCTGCCACTCCAACACCGGCGCCCACACCCTGCTGCCAGTCACTTCAGTGCCCTCCCCGACGCGTCTCCCTCGCCCATCACCATGTCCCATCCATCGAGTTTCATGATGACCCCGCCACCCGCAAACCCCTGCCATTACTCTCACTACCACCAATCCTCCTCCATCGAGACTTGCTCCGGGTGATCTCGGCCAGACCGAACTCTCACTTTGTTAGAGCATCCACACCAGCACCCTCTAAAACCTACTCTATCTCTTAAGCCTACTCTAGAGCTTACTCTATATTTCCAGTTTTCCTTCTCTCTGAATTTCCAATCATCTTTCTAGTAGATTTTACAGTGTCTTTTACAGTTCATTGGTGCAGACTGCCTTAAGCATTGCAAGCTGCCCGCATCATCTGTCTTGCATTCGCCACCTACTACAGCTGGCGTTCATTACTCGCTCTGCCACAAATCAGAAAACTATTGCATTAGGATCATTAGTCTATGTGACGGTGTGACTTTTTAACGCCCCCAAGCTGCGCTCTCTCGCCACCGGCCACCCCTGCAGTGGCGCCCATGCCATACTGCTGGTCACTTCATTGTCCTCCCCGACACATCTCCCTCGTTTGTCGCCATGTCCCATCCTTCGCGTGCCATGATGACTCTGCTTCCCCCAAACACCTGGCCAATATTAGCACTGCCACCAATCCTCCTCGAGATTTGCTCCGGGTGATCTCGGCCAGATCGAACCTAAATTTGTTAAGCATTGCAAGCTGCCCGCCTCATCTGGCTTGCATTCACCACCTACTGCCGCTGCCTTTTATTACTCGCCCTGCCACCAATTCTCCTCGAGACGCGCTCCAACTGATGTCGGCCAGACCAAATTGGTGAACCCTCTCTTTGTCTAGCATTGCCAGCTGCATACCCTATCTTCACAAATCACAAAGGGAAAATAACCAAATTCAAGGGGCCTTCTCACACGTTGAGGGCTCCCTAAGATTACAATATGAACACCAACAAGAACACAATCTTAAGATCAGAATGAAAACCACAGTAGTGTGTTAGGGAATCAAACCAAGAGCTCAATGAGTGATGAACCGTGTCTCTCCAATGAATCAAAGTGTATCCTCAAGGGATTGATCTTTCTTGCGTTTGATTTTGTGGAGAGGTGTTTTCTAGGCTCTTGGAAGGTGTGACGGCGCAGGGGGTCGAGAGATAGAAAGATGGGCCATGCACACCTATTTATATGGGGTTTTCAAAAGTTACCCTTAGGGTTTAGAAAGATCGGACTAGTCTGTGATGGACACCGGACTAGTCCGATGTGCTGCGTGTAGCAAACCCTAGGTGTCCCGAAATATCGGACTTGTCCAACTGAGAGCGGACTGGTCCAATTTTTGTTCTGGAAATCTTCGGACTAGTCCGATAAATATCGGACTTGTCCTTATAAGTGAAACCCTAAGTGAATTTGGGTAACACGTCTGCACATGGAGGAATTGTCCGATTTAGGTCAGAGGGTTTTCGGACTAGTCTGTGCTAATATCGGACTTATCCGATTGACATCAAAAGGATATCGGACTAGTCTGGTGTGTGATCGGACTTGTCTGATTTTGTGCAACTTGTGAAGTGTTTGGGGGACTAGTCCACACTGGGGAGGACTAGTCTGATTCTAGTCAGAGAGATATCGGACTAGTCTGTGGTGATATCGGACTAGTACGGTCAGTGAAAAACTGGTGCAAAAAGATATCGGACTAGTCCGAGTTCAGTCGGACTAGTCCGGTCCTGTATAAATTTGTGTAATGTGTGATATTATTTGTGCTTGAGCTCTTGGGGTGTGTTTCCTCAACACACTCTATAAACAATGATCTACTACACTTGTTTCTTGAGCTCTTTTCCGCATTGCTCCTTATTCTCCTTTCTTTTTGGCACTTCCCTCATTTTCTCATTAGAACCTGTGCTCATCTAAACAAAGTGGTTAGGATCTCATTTGCTTGTCATAAATCAACCAAAACCCACAAGGGGTTCCTAGATGCACTTTCAATCTCTCCCTTTTTGGTGATTGATGACAACCAATTGAGATTTCAAAAAATATGATAAAAGTTGAGATTTTCATAAATGTGCACATATTTGTTTAAAACACATTAAGCAATGAAAACATGATCCATATGTGCACTCTTTATGGTGGGATGCAGAACTAAGTGTATAGAAACAATAATCATGATGAGAATGACGTAATTGACATCAACACATCAACAACAAGCATATATGTCATTCTTATAGCAAAATCATAGATTTCATCAATATCTTCACAAGCAGTTCAAAACATTGCATCACAAGACCAATAGTACCAAAAGAGCATATTATAAGTCTTACAACCCACAAATAGACAAAAGACACAAAAGAGAGCTCTCCTCGCATCCTATAGCTAAAACCTAAGACTCCTAAGACTCCCCCTCAACCTCTCCCCTTTGGCATCAAGACACCAAAAAGAAGGAGAGGATGGACCTAAGGTCTTCAAGCCTCGCTGTCGGTCCTCTCATCGTCTTCATCTTCATTCTCTTGCTGATGAGGAGGAGTAGGAGGAACGGAACCACTCGAGTACCCAATGCCAAAATAGGAAAGCTCGGAGGGAGTCAGGGGCCCAAGCTCGGTGAAATCAGAATTTGAGTCATCAAAAATGACTGGAGACCCAATGGGCTCGATCTCCAGCTTTTGGCAAATTTGCTTCACCTTCTCTTTGACATATCTCATGTCGGCCTTTCTCCTCTTGTTCAACTTGTGGGCTTTTACTTCAGCATTTTTGCAAGAGGCAAAGATTGCTGGCAGATACTTCAAGATGCCACATGGGGACCCCATTTGAGGAGGGGCCCTAGTGGCAGGAGCAGCCCGAGCATTTACACTGGCTCTCACTGGAGCCTCAGGACTCGAAGCTGGAGAGGTAGCAGCACGTACACTTGCTTGTTGAGGCTTCTGGGGCCTCAAGGGGAGGTGCTCGACATCCTTTACAAACTCTATGCATGTGACCTTCTCAATCATGAACATGAGGTAAGGTGCATAGCCATAGGACATGTTCGGCGTGCAGGAGATGTTCACCATGTCGTTCCAAATAGAGTCAAAGACATCAAACTTCCTGTCTTTGCTAATGACCTTCATCAAGGTCCTGAGGTATCCCTACACACTTCTTGCATCCCCAACCTTCGGGGCAATGGTCTTCCTTAGGACCCTGTTCAGCACCACGAAGAGAGGCTTCATATTCTTGGTGGAAGGAGGATTGAACTTTGAGTTGGGTTCATAGAGAAACTTCATTCTGTCCTTCTCAATGACACCAATGTTGTGGATGATCAAACTGTCATTGCTCGAGGTGTGAAGATGCAGCAATCTTGCAAAATCTTCATAAGTGATGGTGTACTTGGATCTGTGAGTCATCCAAGTCACCCTTTCTTCCTCGTCACTGGCAAAGTGGCAGGTAGCATAAAACTGCGGGATGACTTCATCATTCCTGTGGTTTCTGAAGGCAAAGAGGTCCGTCAATCCACGCCTCTCGATTGTCTCGTCTACCTCCACAAAGGGTGAGCAACCCTTCTTCTCAAAATGCGCCCAATCGATCCATTGGATACGCACCACGGGGGTCTTCATTGGAAGATAGACAGACTTGTAAAAGTCTGCTTGGAAGTTACTCCAAAACCTCCCATCAGCAGTTTGCTTGGGACGGCTGTAACAATCGACATTCCTGAACTTCACAGCCGTGTCGCTGCCCTTGCCATTGAATCTTTCCTCCGTGGGATCCCGGACCCCTTCCCTTGGAGCTGACAACTTTAGGGGGCCAATCGGGCTCGTAGCAATCGCTTTTGCCCTTGCCCTTGGCTTGACGGGCACTTGCTGAGCTAGGGCCTCCTCCAGTAGAAGCCTTGGAGGCAGGATTCTTTGTGAGCACTTCCCGACGAGACTGGGGAGGAGAGGTAGCCGGCTCGGATGTGCGCTCTTGGCGCTTCTTGCTTAGGCTCGTCGAGGACCGAAGCACGACTTTGTGGTCCATCTCTGCCTCGAAATCAGAGATTTCATCAATTGTGCAATCGACATTGTCCTGAGAGTGGATTTCACAACGTATTGATGTGAATAGATGATAATGAATTGCGTTGAGGAGTTAAGAAGTTATGGTTGAGTCCAGAAAAATCGAACTAGTCTAGTGTACAGGCACGGACTAGTGTTGTTGACCGGACTTGTCCGTGCATGGACCGGAGTAGTCCGATATTCATTCTCTAAAACCCTAACTATGAGAAAAATGGTGATTCCTAATGCACAAATAGCTTAGCATCAATGTAATATGTCAAGGAAGCACGTATATGGTGAAGGGAACTAAGCTAGTTGATCAACGTTGAAGGAAATAGCAATTCCTAGGGTTTGGGATGAGATTTTACCGAAATTGCTTGATTCGCGGAGATGTAGGGTTGAAGGAGCGGAAAAGTCCGTGGTCTTCAATCCCCGAGCAATGGAGGTCGTTTTCCACCAAATTCCGAGGAGTTTTGATGGAGGAATCAATAAATCGCCTCGGGGAGCTTGGACGTGGAGAGAGAAAGCTTGAGGCAAGTTTGGGGTGAGGAAGATTAGGGTTTGGCAGCGGCTAGGGTTATGGACACGAAAAATTGGACTAGTCCGAAAATAATCAGACTAGTCCGAACTTTTCCAGAGCATATATCGGACTAGTCTATGGTCTGTCAGACTAGTCCGGCCTAACCATCACAGTGCGGACTAGTCCGAGCAACCATGGACTAGTCTGTTGTCACCTATGAAGAAATGCTTAGCCCATTCGTATATATTCAAAGGTACATATTTAGAAAGTAGGGAGGCAAAGCAAATCTAGTCATTGACATAGCTTATCGGAGAAATTGAGAGAGATGATATTCACAATACAATCAATGAATTTTGAATATAACATTCAGGTATACAAGATTTCAAGCCACATTCCGAGCATCAAGGATATTTAGTTCATTTCGGAGCTTGCAAAAGCATTTTTCATCAAGTGGCTTCGTGAATATAACGGCTAGTTGCTTTTAGGTACTGACATGTGAAATGGCTATATCTCCCTCCATTGAATGGTCTCTCAAAAAGTGATGTCAGATGTCTATGTGTTTGGTCCTAGAGTGCTCAATGGGATTATGGGCAATTTTAATGGCACTCTCATTATCACAAAGGAGTGGAATACATCTCATATTGTAACTGTAATCCCTTTGAGTTTGTCGCATCCAAATGATTTGTGCACAACAACTCCCGGCAACAACATACTCCGCTTCGGCTGTGGATAAGGCAATGGAGTTTTGTTTCTTGGAGGACCAAGAAACAAGGGATCTTCCTAGGAATTGGCATGTACCGGAGGTACTTTTTCTATCTACTTTGCATCCGACATAATCTGTATCGGAGTAACCAATGAGATTGAATTTGGAACCTTTGGGGTACCAAAGGCCTAGGTTTGTTGTATGAAATAAATACCGCAAGATTCTCTTAACGTTTGTCAAATGACACTCTTTTGGGTTGGCTTGAAACCTTTCACACAAGTATACACTCAACATAATGTCTGGTCTAGATGCACATAAGTAGAGTAGAGATCCAATCATGGAGCGATATACCTTTTGATCGAGGTTTGGTCCATCTTCATTGAGATCCAAGTGGCCATTCGTTGCTATGGGAGTCTTTATAGGCTTCGCCTTGTCCATTCCAAACTTCTTGATTATATCTTGAGTGTACTTAGTTTGTCTTATGAACATCCCTTCCTTTTGATGCCTCACTTGGAATCCTAAGAAGTACTTTATCTCTCCCATCATAGACATCTCAAACCTATCTGTCATAATTTTACTAAATTCCTCACAAAAAGATTTGTTAGTTGAACCAAAGATAATATCATCAACATAAATTTGACTAATAAAGAGATCATTGTCAAAGTTCATTGTAAACAATGTATAATCTACTTTACCGATCTTAAAACCATTTTCAATTAAGAAATCTTTAAGACACTCAACCAAGCTCTAGGAGCTTGTTTGAGGCAATAGAGAGCCTTACACAATTTAAATACATGGTCGGGGAACTCTTCATCTTCAAACTCGGGGGGTTGCTCCACATACACCTCCTCCTTGATTGGTCCGTTGAGGAAGGCGCATTTCACATCCATTTGATAGAGCTTGAAATCATGGTGAGTAGCATATGCAAGTAATATTCTAACAGACTCAAGTCTAGCTACGGGAGCAAAGGTCTCATCGAAATCCAAACCTTCGATTTGTGAATACCCTTTGGCCACAAGTCATGCCTTGTTCCATGTCACCACCCCGTGTTCATCTTTTTTGTTGCGGAAGACCAATTTGGTGCCGACAACGTTGAATTTGGGTCTTTCGACTAGTTCCCACACCTCATTCCACTTGAATTGTTGAGTTCTTCTTGCATGGCCACTACCCAATCCGGATCCTTCAATGCATCCTCAACCCTGTGTGGTTCCAAAAAGGATACAAATGAATAATGCTCACAAAAATTAGCTATGCGAGATCTAGTAGTTACTCCCTTTTGTATGTCACCGATGATGTTGTCGATTGGGTGATCCCTTTGGATGCATTGGTGTACTCTTGGGTGTGGCACTTGCTATCTTGAATCTTCATGGTAATCTTCTCCTCCCCCTAGATGGTTGCCCTCATTGAATTGTTGATCATTTTTGTCTTCTTGAGGTTGATCTTGTATAGAAGCTCCCGCTTGATCATTGGCATCCTCTTGTGGTTCATTTTCCTCATGCATATGTAGAGGTGGTGCTTGTGGTCGAACTTCAACCAATGCCATTCTTCTCAATGCATGACAAGGAGGTTCTTCTCTATCAACTTGCTCTTTTTGGGGGCCGTTAGTTTCATCGAACACTACGTCACGTGCCACTTCAATAAGTCCGGAGGTCTTGTTGAAGACACAATAGGCGTAAGAGTTCGAATCATAACCAAGCAAGAAACCTTCATTGGACTTTGAAGCGAACTTTAAAGTCCTAGGATTCTTGTTCAAAATGTAGCATTTGGAATCAAAAACTCAAATATGAAATATTAGGCTTGTTACTAGTGAGTAGCTCATAGGATGTCTTCCTGAGTAGCCAATGAAGATAAAGTCAATTTATGGCATGGCAAGCGGTGTTGACCACTTCCGCCCAAAATCGATCCGAGGTCTTGTACTCATCGAGCATTGTTCTCGCCATCTCTATAAGGGTTTGGTTCTTCCTTTCGGTAACTCCGTTTTGTTGAGGGGAGTAAGGTGCTGAAAATTCATGCTTTATGCCTTCTTCATCTAGGTACTCCTCAACTTGTGTGTTCTTGATCTTTGTGCTATTGTCGCTTCGAATGTTCTTGATCGTCAATGAAAACTCATTTTGAGCACACTTGAAAAAACTTCTTGAGTGTTCCTTGTGTTTATTACTTATCATGTAAAAAGAAATCCCAAGTGAAGCGAGAAAAATCATCAACAACTACTAAGCCATATTTTTTTACCGCCGATGCTTATGTAAGCAATTGGACCGAATAAGTCCATGTGGAGTAGCTCGAGCGGTCTTGTTGTAGTCATGACGTTCTTAGCAGGATGAGGTGCTCCAACTTGTTTGCTAGCTTGGCATGCACTACAAGGCCTGTCTTTCTCAAAAACAACATCCTTTAAACCTTGGATGTGATCGCCCTTGAGGAGTTTTTGAAGATTCCTCATACCAACATGCCCTAGCCGTCTATGCCACAAACAACCCATGTTGGTCTTTGCAATCAAGCATGTGTCAACCTCGGCTTTATCTTTGTCGAAGTCAACAAGGTAAAGCTTTCCCTTTAACATACCCTTGAATGCAATGGAGCCATCACTCCTTCTAGAGACGGTCACACCCTCATTGGTGAACAAGCAATTATAACCTTTGTCACATAATTGAGATATAGACAACAGATTATAATCTAAGGAATCAACATGTAATACATGAGAAAGAGTATGTTGAGATAATATGGAAATTTTACCGGTACCGAGCACCTCTCCTTGTCTATTGTCTCCAAAATAGATGCCCTCGCTTGGATTCTCATTCTCTTCATACTCAACGAACATCCTTCTTTCTCCGGTCATATGGTTGGTGCAGCCACTGTCTAGCACCCATTTACATCAATCGGAGGAATAGGCCTACAAAAATAGATCATGCCTTGGTTTTAGGTACCCAAACTTGCTTGGGTCCTTTTAGGTTAGTCACAAGGGATTTAGGCACCCACACATGAGACTTGGTGTTCCCATGGCGTGGCCTAACATAATGAGCATAAATCTTACCAGAATTACTTCTCATTAAAATATAAGATGCGTCAAAGGTTCTGAAAAGCAACTATTGTTGTTTATATACAAGACTAGTCCAGGAGATCGGACTTGTCTAGAAAACCGGACTTGTCCGTGTCCCGACCGGACTAGTCCAATGATCATATGTGTTGGATGTGTTAACTTTGGACTTTCCAGTTTGAGAGGGTCATCCCTTTACAAAGGCAATGCTCTCCTTGTTATTCTTCTGGCTTCTAGCATGTTGCTTTTCACCATAAGAGTAACCAACGCCATATTTGACATTTGGAGGTCTTGTGACCAAGTATGCACCACGTGCATATTTGATCTTCTCCTCGTCAAATATGCCATTTTGTGAAGGATGCTTGTCCCCGGTAGAGGTTGACTTGTCTTTCAAGCTGGTGTCATCTTTACCACATGCACAAGTAGAAACAGTTTCAATTTTAAGGGATGAGAAGGCGAGCTTGAAGAGGGTGAAGGGTCACTTTACTTGAGTGACTCAACATGTACCTCAAGAATCTTCTTAACCTCGATTAGGTTAGCAAGTTCATCCTTGACTGTAACATTTGAGTCGCTTAACTCCAAGCAAGCTTCCTTGCTTGAAGCTAACTCAAGCTCTAGTGACTTGCTTTGCTCCTTTTCAAGTTATAGAAGCTTGTCAAGTTCAACATATTCCTCCTTTTGGGAGATAATCATGTCTTCTTGACGGTTTATCAACTTCTCCTTCTCAACAAGTTGGTCAAGTAGAATTTTCGTTTTTTCAGCTGTTTTCTTGTCTAAGCCGATGAGCATATCTTCATTATCACTAGCAATTTAAATATAACTAGAATAGGAATGTACGGAAGGGGGTTTGGTTGTTACCTTTCGTTTACCTTCCTTTGCCATGAGGCAAGTGACGTTCCCCTTCCATGCGTCGAGAGTAGGGAAGAGAGTGGACTTTTTGGATGTCTTCTCGATGGCTATGCTAGCCATCTCTTCTTCTTCTTCAGATGAGGACTCAACATTTGAGTCCCACTCTTTCCCTAGATGCGCTTGTTCAGCTTGTTTCTTCTTCTTGAAATTTTTTTGGGGTTGAGGCTTTGTTTCCTTGGTCTTCTTCTTGTTTTCTTCATATGGGCAATCAACTATAAAGTTGCTATACTCACCACAGTTATAGCATGCCCGCCTCAACTTCGTTCTTCATTTTTCCTTGTACTTCCCTTCACTTGATTTAGCCCCTTGCTTTTCTTCATCATTGTTTTGAATTTCTTCATGAATAGTATCATGTCATGTTCATCCAAGTCACTTCTCTCATCATCACTGTCTTCTTCCAGTTGAGCTTCTCGAGCTTCCTTAGACAAGGGCTTGAGAGTGGACTTTAAATCGACCCCTTTCTTCTTTGTCGAGGTGAGATCGGCAATCTCCTTAACATCCTTGGACTGCTTTTCCATCACCTCAAAGTTGATGATTTTTCCATGTAGCTCATCTGGGGTTATCTTCTTATACCCGGGGCTTTCCCGTATCATCGAGCACAAGGTGACATTGTGAGGCATGAAAGCTCTATGAATGAGCTTCACCACCTCGTGGTTGTTCCACTTCTTGGTTCCTTATGCTCGCACCTTGTTGATGAGCTTCCTCGGTCGGCTGTACATGTCTTGTGGCGACTCATCTTCTTCGATGGCGAATCTTCCCAACTCGCTTTCAATCATCTTGATCTTCACTTCTCGCACATGACGAATGCCTTCTTGTGCGGTTTGCAACATATCCCATATTTTTTTTGCTATCTCGAGTGCATCCACCTTTGTGGGCTCATGTCGACTGAGTGATGAGGTGATGACTGCAGCAGCTTGGGCATTTCGATGGATTGCTTGCTCTTGGCTAGCTGTGAGCTCCTCATCATCATCCGAGATATCTATTCCTATGCATACTATGTGCCACAGACTTTGATTGAGAGAAATCAAATGCATTTTCATGTTTTGCCTCCACATTGAGTAGTCGTTGCCGTCAAAATTTGGGGCTTTTCCATGAGGAATAGATAAGTAGTGATTATTGCTGGAGTTAAGACGATCATAGTTGAAAGGATATCGAGAGTAGTAGGTGTGACTACTCTCCTTTTTCTTCTTCACGTATTCAATCTTCACTTTTCCCTTGGAGAGGGTTTTCTTTCTTAGGAGCACCTTGAGTTCCAGCGTCTCCTCATCGTCATCCTTGAAGTCTTGAATGGCCTCGAGGAGCCTCTCCAATTTTTGGTTCTTTTCTTCTTCAACCTCCTCTTGGTTGATGCTCTTGTGTACGTCATTCATGTCCGACATGATCTCTTCGAGTGATTAGTCTCCTTTTGAAGAACCTGCTCTGATACCAATTGAATGTGGCCTAGAGGGGGGGTGAATAGTCCCTTTTGATTTTCAGTCGGACCTGCAACACTTAACAACCAGATCAAATATCGAGATATAGGACTAGTCCGATCAAGTGCGTACTGGTCCAGTGTGTACCGACTAGGTTGATCAAATTTGATCGATTATCTTGATCCTAGGATGTATACAGCGGAAATATACTTGTAATTGAAGTGTTACACAACTATGAACTAAGATGTACCACAAGTTAATTTTATATTCAATGTTTCAACGTAAAGTGAACAAGATTGATTGAAACCCTAGATTTATATGAAGAGTAAGAACGATGTGCGCAAAGTAAGAACACAAGCACTTTATCCCATGGTTCAGTTCCCACAAGGGCAAACTACATCCACGTTGAGGACTCCACAAAAGGACTGGGTCTACTCCAAACCTACACTCATCGGATTGCCACGGAGGCCAATCCTCTTCACTAATCACAAAGGGCAAATAACCAAATTCAAGGGGCCTTCTCACACGTTGAGGGCTCCCTAAGATTACAATATGAACACCACCAATAACACACTCTTAAGATCACAATGAAAACCAAATGAGTGTGTTAGGGAATCAAACCAATAGCTAAATGAGTGATGAACCATGTCTCTCCAATGATCCAAAGTGCATCCTCAAGGGATTGATCTTTCTTGCATTTGATTTCGTGTAGAGAGGTGTTTTCTAGGCTCCTGGAAGGTGTGACAGCGCAGAGGGTTGAGAGATAGAAAGATGGGTTGTGCACACCTAGTTATATTGGGTTTCCAAAAGTTGCTGTTAGGGTTTAGAAAGATTGAACTAGTACATGGTGGACACCGGACTAGTCCGGTGTGCTACGTGTAGCAAACCCTAGGTGTCCCAAAATATCGGACTTGTTCGGCCGAGAGTAGACTTGTCCGATTTTGGTTCTGGAAATCTTCAGACTAGTCTGGTAAATATCGGACTTGTCCATATAAGTGAAATCCTAAGTGAATTTGGGGAACAAGTCCGCACTTGGAGGACTTGTCCGATTTAGGTCAGAGGTTTTCGGACTAGTCTGTGCTAATATCGGACTTGTCCGATTGACATCGGAAAGATATCGGACTAGTCCGGTGTGTGATCGGACTTGTCTGATTTTGTGCAACTTGTGAAGTGTTTGGGGGACTAGTCCGCATTGGGAGGACTAGTCCGATTCTAGTCGGAGAGATATCAGACTAGTTTGTTGTGATATCGGACTAGTCCGGTCAGTTAAAAACTGGACTGTGAGGACAAGTCCGCATTGTGCGGACTTGTCCGATCTTGTGCAGAAAGATATCTGACTAGTCCGAGTTCAGTCGGACTAGTCCGGTCCTGTATAAATTTGTGCAATGTGTGAGATTATTTGTGCTTGAGCTCTTGGGGTGTGTTTCCTTAACACACTCCATACACAATGATCTACTGCATTTGTTTCTTGAGCTCTTTTCGGCATTGCTCCTCATTCTCCTTTCTTTTTGGCACTTTGCTATTTTTCTCATTAGAACATGTGCTCATCTCAACAATGTGGTTAGGATCACATTTGCTTGTCATAAATCAACCAAAACCCACAAGGGGTTCCAAGATGCACTTTCAGTTTGTGCTGCGATTGGAACTAATTAGCGACACTTTGTCGATGATGTGGTTATAAATACAAAAAGACATGCATCCCTCACTGGTGCAATGAAGTGGGTAGAGGTTGGCAATACTCGCATGAAAGAAATAGTAAAAGACATTCTGGTTAGTGTCGTCACACCCGATACATGTATTTTTTTCTATCAATCTCAATCTTGTACGTTTACACCAATGTGTTATCACTACATGAGAAAGGCTCATCCACGACGAGCTTGAATGAAAAAAGGAGACGAACAAAAAGTTCTCTCTGTTGTTGCATCTCGCATTACATAGTCATCTGAGATGGGCGGCGGGCGTGGCGCTCAGTAGCACAAGTGTGAGACAAGCTCAAAGATAGTGCATCTCCTTTCTTTGAGTCATACCAGACGTGCCCATCAGCATACATGGGAGACAAGCTCTAATATAGCACGTTGTAGATTTACTAACTGATTCAAGATGAGTTTATGGTAGTGTCTTGTAGATTTGTTGACTGATCTGAGACGGGGTTTAAGGAAGCTTGTCTCCTTTTCTTAGGTAATCGGAGAGGATCTTCGTTACGCATCGTCGCGAATTCTTTATAGGCAGGGCCTCCTATTAGGTGCCCCTCACACCTGATTATCCTTGTTGCCGGCTACATCATGGAGGTAGCCATGATTTGGGAGCCGCATTGCTAGTGTCAGCAACGTACACATACATAAACTTATGTATAGCCAAAAAAGATCACAACTTAAATTATATTGACCAATCAAATATTAACAAAGTGTCAATCGTGGTTATCAAGTATACTAATTACACAAAGAATGCAACATGTTCATCTTTATTACAAAGTAACTAATTACACATATCATAACTGTCATCATCTAATCATGTATACAATAATGAAAATTCTCCCGATCAATGACTTCATTAATGATGAGCCTTCATATCCTCTAATGCCCTGACTGAGACATCCTCAAATTTAATAAAATCATTGAAATCATATAAAACATTATCAAATTGCAGTCACATTCGCATAAACAGCCACATAAGAGAGCAAATATCTGAAGGCTTAGGAACAAATTGGTAAACAATTGTAATAAACACAGGAACCGTTAGTGAATGGAGAATCGAGCTTACTTGTAGCACAGACAGTTGGTAAGTATCTGCAAAGTATCAGCAGAGAAATTGTTCTCGTCATAAAGGACATGGTAGTGAGCTAGTGTGCTTGTCCCTTGAAAAAACAAATAATTTACATTCCAATGATGAATTAATAGCCCGATATAAAAAACTCATGAGAGCAACACCAATTATCACATAGCTACCTTGATTCCACCATGGCTGTAAAGGTATAAATCAAACTCACTGGGATGGCAAATGCTAGTGTCAACAACAGTTCATGAAGTTTCAAGGGTTTGCAAATCAAAATTTAATATATATTGATACTCAAAATAAATACATTACTTAAAAATTGGACATAAACAAAGAAGATTAATGTGTTCCAGGACACCAACAAGGGAGAACATTTCCACTTATGTGAAGGCGGCAGCGTGCTCATACAGATTATCGAGGTCGGGGTCGAGGCGGCGGCATGCTCCGGGGATAGGGGACGAGGCGACGTGCTCTGGCATGCTCAATTCTCTGATGACGAAGGTCGGGGTCGAAGGTGGAGTCGGGGTTGACGGCGGCGGCGCGACAATGACGAAGGGCGAGTTGAGTAAGAGGGATGACGGCGAAGTGCTCAGGAGCTGCAGTTTATATGTCAACAGAGCGTGCGAGAGCTAAAATTTTTGCCAAGTGATGGGAGAGAATGCGTGAGAGATAAAAATGGCAAAACTTAGAGATGAGGCTCTATAACACCTTTCTCTCATTTAAGTGTCTCCCTTAGATCGAGAGGACGCAAAGAGTTATGCTCAAATTTTTTTTGCCAAAGAGCGTGCGACATCTAAAAGTAGGTCAAAAAATAGAGCCGGGTCTGTATAATGCCTGTCTCTCATTTGCCAGTCTACCTTTTGTCGGAGGTCAAAATCAGCAACGAGCCTTAAGAAAATGTGTATCTCATTTGCCCGTCTCCCTTTTGCCACCTACACGACATCGTGAGCATCCGTTTCCACTCACGCACAGAGTTAATATCGTGAGCTTCCATTGCATGGATAAACAAATGCAATGACACTGCAATTCAGAGGTATAATTGGAATTCAGGAATAAACAAGCACGATGACATTGCAATTCAGAGATAATTTGCAACTCAATGAATTTCATAGTTCATACACACTGAGTGCCCTCTAAACTATACATTTTTAAACTTATTCCTATAAAGCTCTCATATATCAATGTAAACCGTACCGTCCAGCTTGCTCCCGAGCACGTCTCTTATATTCCCCTGGATTCTAAAAATATTGACATTATTTAAATTAACAAATGTCGAATGAGGAATGCTATATAACCTACGTCAATCACTAACACAAAGTTAATAACCTTGATAAGTAGATTATAACAATTACTTTCAACATCGGGCGCAAAACCAGACCACCACTCCTATGAAATATCAGTTTAAGCAACATAAGAAACTGGCTCAAATAAGTTTGGCAACAATTACAAATTACTTGAGCAAAATAAGTCTATATTATAGTCTCATGATCAAGAACCCCAAGGCAGAGTGCTCCTGAGCGATGGACATTTGGGTGGAAGAAACAAAGTGGAAAGGTGCATCTTGGAGGCACCAAAGGATAGTCCTCGAAGAAGGAGATTGTCGGCGGGTAGTAACCACCTTCCCAATAAGTGTACAAAGGAAATTCATTAATAAGGGGACAATGCTATACTGGATATGATTGTGCTTGTTCTACATGACTTACCCCTTTTTTACTGGGGACGATGCACAACCACTTCAATAAATCTCCCAACTCAGGCTTCGCAGAGAAACCCTACGCAGAGACTATGGACAAACAAGTGATGCAAATGGCGGCAAGCTATGAAATTGCATTACCAAAAAGAAACAAGACGGAAAAACAAAACTAAAGTTAAGTTCATCATTCCATTGTAGAGCTACATACAACTATGCGAGCGATGTGCCATATGTACATGCATGGGGATGGTTCTTGCACAACACCAAGAGCTCCTCCTTCAGTCGGTTACGCGCCAAGACGATATCAAACCCAGCCATGAACAGGGACAAGGAAGAGGACGACAATGGCGAACACAGGTGACAGTCGCACTGGAGTTGGTCGAACAGAGGCGACAGTCGCACCAGAGTTGGTCAATCGATAAAGGAGCACCGGTGGCAAAGAGACGCGGGAGATAAAAGCGAGACATGCAATACTGAAGTGATATGAGCAAGATTTGAAAGTGCATCTTCCATTGTTGACAAAGAGAGATGTGCGACACGAAGACAGCGGAACACTTAATTTCGGCGGTGATGGTGCAGAGACGCATGCGACAAGCGTGCACGACCATTCATTTCCCCGAGGCAGTTTCGGTGTGTCCCATCATGCCATCAATGCGCATGAAACAAACACTCCATGTTGACTCCGCATAGACCTTATATAAGATGCGCCATCACTCATCAGTTCTCCACCTGTGCATCTCCCCTTTTTGCATCTATTTCTTCTTTTACGCCATCTCCGTGCTAACAACCCACCATCACCATGGCCAACGTTTCGCCGCCAAGCCTGCCGAGGGCGCCACCCTACAAGAAATAGTTCTACAACTCCCCCGAGAGGCTGAACAATGAGCGGCGCCTCGTGATGGCGCGTGAGGCGTACAACAGTACGTCTCACGCCATGAGTTCCTTGGGTTTGTGTACCCTTCAAGAGTTTACTGGAATGGGTACCATCGGCCCCTACCTCAATGCCCTCACGTGAGTGGTCGATCGTCTCGACATTCTATTCAAGATGATGGCCCAGGTGCTCATCGCCGAGGGCCACAGTAACCTGGTGCTGGCAACTTAAAGGAACCTCGGTCATGGGGTTCCACCACCGGTGCAACCAGAGCAACCGGTTCAGGCAGCCCACGCTTCTGTTGCACCGGCGCTGGAGTCGCCGGTGGAGGGAGAGGAGGAGGAGTAGGATTTAGTTTTTCTTTGTTGTTTTTAGTAGATGTTTTTCTTCTTGTGTCTTCTTGTACTTTTTTCTTGTGTTTTGTAATATATTGTGTTAATGAATGAAATTTATCTGTATTCATCTGTGTGAATGAATATTATCTTTTTTGTTCAACTGTGTGAATGAGTGAATGTGTGGTGTGTTCATTGTGTTCTCAGGAATTATCAGAAAGGATTTAATTATTTCTTGGACAAATGAATGATTTAGTTATCAAGTGAATGTGATCTAAGTTTAGTGATGTGTTGTCTGTGTGATATTAAAAGTGAACCGAAGCAAAATGGAGAAAATCATGAAGCTAAACGAAACATGGGGAATAGGAGACACTCTTTGCCGTTAGGCTCGTCTCCCTTTTGACAGAGGACAGGGAGACAACAAAAAGAGGATACGTGCTTCATTGTTAAGATCGTCTCCATTTTGCATCTTGTACTCTGCACAAACCCTATATAAGGCGCGCCATCAGTTCGGCACAAGCGCATCTCTCCTTTCGTATTAGTCTCTTCTCTTCTCTTCTCCGTTTGTCTTATCTGCACATAGAACCCACCATGGCCAATGTTCAGCTGCCAAGCCCGACGAGGGAGCCACCCTGCAAGAAACAGTGCTACGGCTCCCCCGAGAGGCTCAACAATGACCTGATTAAGACGATTGCCCGGTTGCTCGAGAGGTTGTTCGACATGCTATTCGAGAGGTTGTTCAAGAGGCTGTTCGAGACGTTGGCCAAGGTGCTCGGCACTGAGGGCCTCAGTAAACTATTGGCAGTGATGGCGAGGAACTTTGGTCGCGAGGTTGCATCGCCGAACCAGCCAGAGCAACCGGCGGAGCAACTGGCTGGGGCTCCTATTGCACCGGTGTCGGAGTCACCACCGAAGGAGGAGTAGGATTTAGGTTTTCTTTTGTTGTTTTAGTTTATGTTGTTTTTATTTTCTTGCGTCTTGTACTTTTCTCTTGTGTTTTGTAATATATTGTTAATAAATTAATGTGTTATCTGTGTTCATCTGTGTGAATGAATATTATCTTTGGTGTTCAACTGTGAATGAATGAATTGTGTGTTCATCGTGTTCCTTAGGAAAGACAATTCATAAGGAAGGATTTGATTATTTTTTGGATTTAAAATACAACAGTGAAGGTACTCTACATTGGAGTGATTATTTAGTTATCAAGTTAATGTGCTCTACATTCGTTCAGCGATGTGTTCATGTCTATCTGTAACCGAAGCCAAAGGAGACGTGTTTTCTATAAATTTTTTCTCATTTCTTCCACATATAGGAGACGCACTCTGTTACTCGCTCGTCTCCCGTTTGCCAGGGGATCGGGCTCATCTTGGATATTTCATTAAATGAGACATGCCTTATAGTACCTTGTCTCCTTTTATGCTTAGTGGTGTCTTTCGTTCGTGAACCAGCATCCTTGCTGATGCGAGCTCGTCTCATTTACCCATATCTGTGACGATTGCTTTAGCACTTGTCTCTAATCTTTGTCTCTTATTTGCGTTTCTTACATAGTGTCTACAATGTACAAGATTGTTGGGACTTGGAGGACACAGAGCGTAGCTCAAGAAAAAATTTGAAGATTGCTGGTGAGCGTTGCAAGGGGTGGCAATCGACAATGCATGCCACCTATAAGAGTTATTCGACAGATGATGAACGTATACGAAACAAGCCTGATGATGTATGGGACGCCTATTGGTTGCACCTAATAGAATATTTTGGGATTGAGCGATTCAAGGTCAACTAACTTTTTAATAACATCACATCATACAAAAAATATTTGATTTACATTCATTTGTGTAATTAATTCTTCAAATTGCAGTCATTAAACAGGACCAATTCTCAAAATTGAAGAATTCAAAAGACAAAACACTTGTTTGGTTCCAAATCCTACGCCCAACTTAGCTACGCGAAGGTATAAAAAATAAATCATGCTCTTACTTTGCACTGCAATCAATATGTATATCTGCATGTTGAATTTTACTTGTATTGTGTGTAGCGAGACCCAGAGGTCAGAGAAGAACCCGGAGACATACAACTGTGGGAGGCAAGCCATTTGAAGAACGGTGAACTGGCAAACGAGCAGGAAGGAGCTGTACATGTGAGTAGCACTTCAAACAATCCCCACTTAAATAAACATTTGCAATGTACTTGTGACTTTTCTTTTTGTATATCTACCCAGGCACGTGCCCAAGTGAACGACAAGGAAGCTGAGCAGGGAGGCCCTATTGCAAATGAGGAGAGAGACAACATCTTCTAGCATAGTGTTGACGGTTGTTATATACCAATTTTACCCATCAATATAACTTAATTATGTGAAGGAAATATCATTAATTGCACACATCACCTTTCTATTTAACCTATTTCCGCTTGTCTTTGGAGAAAGTAGTACATGTAGGTATTTTATGCAGAATTAAAGTGAAACAAGGGGATGAATCCTATAAAATATCATTCCAGCCAATCAAGCGATGACATGTGGCACCACATGGAACAAATGGCCCACAAATAGAAGTATCCGAGGCCATCCAATGGTGTAGCACCAATAATAGTCAATGGGACCCACCTGGCAGAGACCTGGAGGAAGTACACCACAAAAGGAGCCAAGACCAGTTCAGCCGACTTCCCTAGTCGACCGACTAGGTCCTGGTGCCAAACGCGGTCAAACGCCACGTGTTGGCTCCTCCCGGCTTGAAGAGGTCATGGGTGACTGATTTGCGCACTTTTGGTGTCGGGAACCGACCCTTCTCGAAGCTATAAATAGGACCCCTCACCCCTCTCTTCAACACACACCACTTGAGTATTCATCCATTGTATCTACTACTCTCCATAGGTTTGGAGGAGTATAGGCTTTAGAGGGGAGACTCTCTAGTCCATAGTCCAAGTAGGAGAGGAGTAGAAGGAGCCTCTTCTCAATTCCTAATAGGGAAAGGTATGGCTCTTATATTCCTATTTGCATAAGTTACTTTGCTCCTAATAAGGATGTTATCTTTAGTCTTCCATAGCTCATATACTAGGATGAAGCGTTTCTTGTTTGATAGTGGATTCCACGTATGTGGTAGGAGTAGTATTTATGATTATGCTATACCATTGTCATTATATCATCATAAATACTACAAACCCCCACTATAGTCTAATTAGCTATTATATGATTATGTTAACATGAATCACTTATGCTATGAATTAACATCGGTTCAATGATGATTTAATTCATTGCCTTAGAATGGCTTGTGCCTAGGCTTCTAAGGTAAATACTTAATATGCTAGCATGGTGCTAGGATAGAGAGTAACATTGAATGTCTCGTAGACCCACGGATTGAAGAGGTAGGCAGTAGGTGCTAACAGCCCTATCTGTCCTTTGTAATCCTCCATGCTCGTTTATGTCACAGGCTCTTGGTGGGAGTCGTCCTAGTATTGCTAGGGGTAAAGCCGTGCCCAATGTCTTAATCCACTTAGCATGAGAATTCTTAATTAACATGATCATTAGTAACTAACTTAGGATACGTATATGTACATGAGAAGCATAGTAGGAGTCTCTACCTAACCCTTAGCCTAGTCCCTCTTTACCTCATCTAACCCCCCTTAGGATAGAATGCTCTTGTGTGTGTCACACTACTCCCATTTATCATCTATCCGTCCTTGCTAGAATCTTACCTAGATCAACCTAACCTCTCCACCTGATGATTGTTTTGCTTCCATCTAGCCTCCCTTTGGGAGAATATAAATGACACCCTTTCGAAATACTCTTAGAGGGGAAATGCTATATTGTTAGTTTCCGTGTGTTTGCGGTTTTATAGAACAATCTAAAATCTATTAAGAAGCATTTCTGCACCAATGCTAGAGATGAATTGTTAGTAGTGTGTAGGAACCGTCAAAAAGTCATTATATGAAAGTTTTCCTGTACACTTAATCAAATTGTTAAATACCTAAGGGACCGGACTTGTCCAGTGTGATTGCGGACTAGTACGGTGTGCTGATGGGTTGTGAATTGATTAGGCGTTGATGCAAGAATTGTAAATGTTATAGCAGCAGAATTTAAACAACTATTCAGAACACTTGATTGAACAGTTAGTATTGCAAAATTGCACGTGGAATACAATGGTAATTAATATTACAATGTTAATTCAGTTAATAGTCAATGAGATCGACCTCGTGTCATTACTCCTTAGAAGCTTCGAGCGGCAAAGCAAGCCAGTGCAACTGCACCAACAACCGAAATGCTAATGGCCCAGAAGACCCTTCATGAGTTTTCGGCTCTCTCTGCTAACAATGTGCCTGTTGGGCCCACTGTTAACACGGGAGATGTAAACTTCGAAATTAAGACTGGCCTCATCACTATGGTGCAAGCCAACCCATTTCAAGGAAAGGCTAACGAGGATGCAAGTGCTCGCCTGCAACAGTTCCTTTTTTCAGATCTATAGCACTTTTATGATCAAGGACGTATCTCCCTATGATGTCCATCTTAGGCAATTTCAGTTCTCTCTTCTTGAGAGAGAGAAATAGTGATTCTACGCGTATCGAAATACTGTAGACACTTGGGAGAAGTGTTCTACTGCATTCCTATCCATGTTTTTCCCGTTGGGCAAGACCAATGCCCTACGTGGAAGAAATTTCAGCTTTCAGCAAGATGCCAAGAAATCTATTCCCGAAGATTGGAAAAGGCTTCAGGAGTACATCCTATCCTGCTCCCACCATGGGATGGATGAGTGGCTCATTATCCAAAACTTCTATAACAGACTGATCCCTTTCGCCTATGACCATGTTGATGCTGCTGCTGGAGGTTGCTTCTTCTCATTGATTGTGCCCAAATTCGCAAATTTGATAGAGAAGATGGTGTCAAACATGTGTGGGGCGACGAGCATATCCAGACCCGCCAGTGAGGCATGCACACCTTGAAGGAGGTTGACATGATCGCTGCCAAATTGGACCTTGAAAGTGCATCTAGGTATCCCTTGTGGGTTTTGGTTGATTAATGACAAACAAATGAGATACTTACAAAATTATTAAGATGAGCGCAGGTTTTAATGAGATATGAATGAAATCACAAAAACAAAGGAGAACGAGGATCCAAAAGGAAAAGAGCTCAAGACTTGAAAAGAAAAGATTTATTTTGTAAGGACTGTGTTAGAGAAACACACCCTAAGAGCTCAAGAGAAAAAGATTGCACTCACTGCACAAATATTAGGAAGAGCGGACTAGTCCAATATAGATAAGACTACTCCGATTTCTCTATGGACATAAACGGACAAGTCCTGCAAGTGTGGACTTGTCTGCAAATCTTCACAATTGCACAACACCGGACAAGTTCGATATCCACCGGACTACTCCGAAAACTTCCTGAGTAAAATTCGGAAAAGTCCTCCAAGTGCGGACTTGTCCTCAGTTCTACACTTTTTTACCACATCGGACAAGTCTGATATCTACCGGACTAGTCCAAAAACTTACTGATCTAGATCGGACTAGTCCGCACCATAACGGACTACTACGGTATCCATCAACACTTAGGGTTTTTACACACACGCAAAACGGACTAGTCTGGTGTCCACCACAGACCAGTCCGAACCTCGCAAACCCTAACGGTAACTTTTGGAAACTCTAGTATAAAAAGAGGTGCACGGCCACACAACTTACTCTTTTGACTCCATGCACCGTCACACCTCCCAAGAGCCCAAAAATAGTTCTCTCCACTCATTCTAAACCTAAAAGGATCGAATATTTGAGGGTTAGGGATTGAATAAAGGAGAGAACTTGTTCTACACGATCTTGAGCTCTTGGGTTTGATCTCTCGCACACTCTCATTGATTATTGTACATCTTTTGAGTGTGTTTGGTGGTGTTCATTCACTGTAGTCTTTGGGGAGCCCTCAAATTGTGAGAAGGCCCCTTGAATGAGTTATTTACCCCCCCCCCCCCTTGTGTGGTTAGTGATTCAGAATCGGCCTCTGTGGCGATTCAACGAGGGAAGGGTTAGTTAAGACCCGCTCCTCCGTGGACTCCTCAACGGGGATGTAGATTTCTCTATGGAATAGAACCTAAGAATAAAATCTTGTCTTGTGTGTTCTTGTTTTACATTTTAATCATATTTTAGGGTTTGCAAAGTCTAGTGTAATTCACATTGAAACATTGGATTAATCTTGATAATTGCAATACCATACTTCATCATCATGATATACTTAGGTTGTCAATTGCTTTCCGCTGCATAGACTACTAGAAGTAAAATTAAAAGATCTACTTTGATTTTCATGTTTGCGTATACCGGACTAGGCCGCACCATAATAGACTAGTCTGGCCTCACTGTATTTGGTCTCCTTGTAAAGTGTTTCAGGGATCGATAAAAGTTTAAAAAGTCTATTTACCCCCCCCCCCCCCCCCGCCCTTCTAGGTTGCATTCAATAGGTATCTGATCCAAACTTTTCAAAAGAGACTGACCGCTCGAAGAGACGATGTCGAACATCAAGGATGAACAAAAGAGCTTCAACAATGAACAGGGTGATGATGAAAGGAACCAAAAAATAGAGAAACATCTCGATGCCATTGAAGACTGTGAGGATGATGATGAGGATATGCTTGAACTCAAGGCTCTTCTGTGGAAGAAGGCACTCACTCCAAAAGGGAAGAAGAAGATTGATGATGTGAAGAAAAAGGGGAGTAGTCACAGAGACTACTCTCGATATCCTTTTAACTATGAGCATCTAAATTCTAATAATACTCATTACTTGTCAATTACTTTAGGCAAAGCACCTTACATCGATGGGAACAACTATTCAATGTGGAGACAAAACATGAAAATGCACCTTATATCTCTTAACCCAACTCTTTGGCACATAATGTGTACATGGATAGATATTCCAGATGATGATGAAGAGCTAACTCAAATTCAATAACAAGCTATTCATCGAAATGCTCAAGTCGCAGTTGTAATTACACAATCATTGAGCCGAGACAAGTTCACCAAGGTGGATGCGCTCGAGATTGCCAAGGAAATCTGGGATACTCTCAAAAGCGCACATGAAGGTGATCATCATGTAAGCGAAGCTAGAATTGAGATGATTGAAGGTGAATTGGGAAGATTTGCTATATAAGAAGGTGAATCACCCCAAGACATGTACAATCGACTTAAGTCTCTCATCATCAAAGTCCGAGCATACGGTAGCAAGTTGTGGACAAATCATGAAGTGGTGAAATTGATTCTTAGGGTATTCATGCCTCGAAACTTGACGCTCTGCTCTATGATTAGAGAAAGTCCAGGGTATCAAAAAATGACCCCAGAAAAAATTCTAGGCACGATCATCAACTTCAAGATGATGGAGAAGGAAGCCAAGCATGTGAAGGAACTTGCCGACCTTACCTCGGCAAAGAAGAAAGGAGTTGCTCTAAAGGTAACCTACAAGCCCGCATGAAAAGAAGCTCGAGATGCTCCTGAGGAAGATGATGGTGATGATGAAAGCAGTGATGTCGATGAAGAATAAATGATCTTATTCATGAAAAGTTCAAGAAAATGATGAGAAGAAGAATGGATGGCAGCTCAAATGAAGGAAGACATAGTGACAAACAAAGACCCAAGATGAGACGTGCATGCTATAATTGTGGAGAGTATGATCATTTCATAGTTGATTGTCCACATGAAGATAATTATAGGAAGAGTAAAGATAACAAACCTCAACAAAATAAAGTATTCAAGAGAAAGAACCAATATGGACATGCACATCTAGGGGAGGAGTTGGACTCCAATGATGACTCCTCATCTAAAGAAGAAGGGGAGATGGCCACTATAGCCATCAAGAAGCCTACCAAGAAGTCCACTCTTTTCCCAACCTTGGGCGCATGGAAGAACACTGACCACACATGTCTAATGGCCAAGGAAGGAAAAAGAAAGGTTATAACTAAGTCTTTCTCCTCGCTTTCTTTTATTAGTGATATTGATAATTCTAGTGATGATGGAGACATGCTTAGTGGTTTAGATAAGAAGACTGCTGCTAAAATGAATTTTTTAATGGATAAGATTGTTGATAAGGAGGAGCTAGTCAATCGCCAAGAAGATATGATTATTCTCCAAAAGGAGGAATATCTTGAGATTGAAAACCTCCTTGAGCTTTAAAAGGAGTGAAGTAAATCACTAGAACTTGAGTTAGCTTCAAGCAATGAAGCTTGTTTGAAGTTAAAGACTCAAATGTGACTATCAAGGATGAACTTGCTAACTTTACCAAAGTTAACAAGATCCTTGAGACACAAGTTGAGTCACTCAAGCAAAGTGGTTCTCATCCTCTTCAAGCTCACCTTCTCAACATATCAATTCTGAAACTTTCATTAATTGTGCATGTGCTAAAAGTAACACCAGCTTGAAAGAAAAGTCCAACTTGACAAAAGACAAGCATCCCTCCCAATGTGGCATATTTGACAAAGAGAAGGTCAAGTATGCATGCAGCGCATACTCCGTCACAAGACCTCCTAATGTTAAATATGGCATTGGGTATTCTTATGGTCAAAGGCAAAATGCTAAGAGCCACAAGAATGAAAAGGATCACATTGCTTTTGTCAAGGGAAACTCTTCCCAAGTTAGAAAACATGATAACATTGAGGAATTGAACATTGTGAACTCATATGGACAACAAGTCTTGTTTATAACCTTTGATGCTTCATATGTGCATATGAAAAATGGTTATGGAAAAACTTATGCTAAATATGTCGGGCCTCGCCATGAGAACACCAAGTCTCGTGTGTGGGTGCCCAAATCACTTGTGACTAACCTCAAAGGACCCAAGCAAGCTTGGGTATCTAAGACCAAAGCATAATGTCTTTTGGCAGGCTTAGCCATCCAGTGGAGCAAAATGGGTGCTAGATAGTGGATGCACAAATCACATGACCAGATAAGTGAGAACAAAATGAAGACAAAAGAAAAGGCATCCATTTTTCTGATAATAGTCATGGAAGGGTGCTAGGCACCGGTAAAATTGCAATTTCATCACAGCATACACTTTCTCATGTTTTACATATTTATTCCTTAGATTATAACCCCTTGTTCATATCTCAACTGTGTGACAAAGGTTATAATTGTTAATTTACTAATGAGGGTGTGAACGGACAACAACAATGGCTTTATATGAAGAAGAGGAAACCAAGACCCTTGAAGTGAATCCATGGTCGATCCTCTCACAAAGTTGATAATGATTCGGTAGGTCGTGCGCTCGAAAGGGGGCTCTCTAGAAGGAGTGATATCTCTATTGCATTCAAGGGTGTGTTAAAGGGAAAACTTTATCTAGTTGACATCAACAAACATAAAGCCGAACTTGACACTTGCGTGATTGCAAAAACTAACATGGGTTTGCTGTGGCATAGACGACCAGCACATGTTGGTGTGAGGAATCTACAAAAACTTCTAAAAGGCGATCACATCTGAGGTTTGAAGGATGTTGTTTTTGAGAAAGACACACCTTGTAGCGCGTGCCAAGTCGGGAAGCAAGTAGGAGCACCCCATCGCGCAAAGAATGTCATGACTACAACAAGACTGCTTGAGCTCCTCCACATGGACCTATTCGGTCCAATTGCTTACATAAGCATCGCCCGTAATAAATATTGTTTAGTTATTGTCGATGATTTTTCACGCTTCACGTGGGTTTTCTTTTTGCATGATAAGACATAAACTCAACGAACACTCAAGAAGTTTCTCAGGCGAGCACAAAATGAATTCTCATTGACGATCAAGAACATACGAAGTGACAATAGAACATAATTCAAGAATACTCAAGTTGAGGAGTATCTAGATGAAGAAGGAATAAAGCACAAATTTTCAGCACCCTACTCTCCTCAACAAAACGGGGTACCGGAAAGGAAGAATCGAACACTTATTAAGAAGGCGAGGACAATGCTCGATGAATACAAGACTTCAGACCGGTTTTGGGCTGAAGCGGTTAACACCGCTTGTCACGCCATAAACCAACTATATCTTCATCGTTTGCTCAAGAAAACTTCATATGAACTACGCACCCATAACAAACCAAATATTTCATACTTTTGAGTTTTTGGTTCAAAATGTTATATTCTAAACAAGAAGCCTAGGGCTTTGAAGTGCGATGAAGGTTTCTTGCTGGCAATGATTCAAACTCCTACGATTATCGTGTCTAAAACAAAGCCTCTGGACTTGTTGATGTAGCACGTGACGTAGTGTTCAATGAAACTAACGGCTCTCAAGTAGAACAAGTTAACCATTGTGTGCTATATCAAGAAGAAGCTCCATGTCAAGCAGTGAGAAGAATGGCATTGGGCAATATTCACAAGCATCACCTAAAAATCTGAATGAAGAAGATGAACCACAAACAAAGGAAAATGATCAAGGGGGAGCTTCCACACAAGATCAACAGGATATCAAGAAAATCAAAACCTTAATGAAGGCAACTATCTAGGGGAGATAAAGCAGATAATGATCATGAGGATTCAAGACCAAAAGTGCCACATCCAAGAGTACACCAAAGCATACAAAGAGATCACCCCGTCGACAACATAATTGGTGACATCCAAAAGGGAGTGACAACTCAATCACGTATAACTAATTTTTGTGAATATTATTCTTATATATCCTCTTTGGAACCATACTGAGTTGAAGATGCATTAAGAGATCCTGATTGGGTGATGGCGATGCAATAAGAATTGAACAACTTCAAGACGGACGAAGTATGGGAACTTGTTGAAATACCCAAGTCCAATGTTGTCGGCACTAAATGGGTCTTCCGCAACAAGCAAGACGAACACGGAGTGGTGACATGGAACAAGGCATGATTTATGGCCAAAGGTTGCTCACAAGTCGAAGGTTTTGATTTCGATGAGACTTTTGCTCCCGTAGCTAGGCTTGAATCAATTCGTATATTACTTGCATATGCTACTTACCATGATTTCAAGCTATATCAAATGAACGTCAAAAGCGCCTTCCTCAAAAGACCGATCAAGGAGGAGGTGTACGTGCAGCAACCCACTGGGTTTGAAGATCAAGAGTGCCCCGACCATGTATTCAAACTGTGTAAGGCTCTCTATGGCCTCAAATAAGCTCCTAGAGCTTGGTATGAGTGCCTTAAAGATTTTATAGATGAAAATGGCTTCAAAATTCATAAAGCTGATTACACTTTGTTTACGACGCACTTTGATTATGATTTGCTCATTTGTCAAATTTGTGTTGATGATATCATATTTGGTTCAACTAACAAATCTTTTTGTCAAGAATTTAGTAAAATCATGAGAGATAGATTCAAGATGTCCATGATGGGAGAGACGAGATACTTTTGTGATTCCAAGTGAAACAACTAAAGGAAGGAACGTTCATAAGCCAAACAAAGTACACCCAGGACATTCTCAAGAAATTTGGCATGGACAAAGCGAAGCCAATAAAGACTCCCATGGCGACAAATGGACACTTAGACGTCAATGAAGATGGACCTAACCTGGATGAAAAGGTATACCATTCCAAGACTGGCTCTCTACTTTATTTGTGTGCATGTAGGCTAGATATCATGTTGAGTGTATGATTGTGTGCAAGGTTTCAAGCCAATCCTAAGGAGTGTCATTTGACAGCCGTAAAAAGGATCTTGAGATATTTAGTTCATACACCCAACCTAGGCCTTTGGTATCCTAAAGGTTCAAAGTTCAATCTCATTGGATACTCCAATGCAATATGTCGGATGCAAGGTAGATAGAAAAAGCACCTCTGGTACTAGCCAATTTCTAGGTAGGTCCCTAGTTTATTGGTCCTCCAAGAAACAAAACTCCATTGCCTTGTCCACAACCGAAGCGGAGTATGTTGCAGCCGAGAGTTGTTGTGCACAACTCCTTTGGATACGACAAACTCTGAGCGACTACGGTTATAATATGAACCGTATTCCACTCCTTTGTGATAGCGAGAGTGCCATTAAAATTGCACATAACCCCGTTGAGCACTCCAGAACCAAACACATTGATATCTGACATCACTTTTTGAGAGACCATTCAATGAAAGGAGACATAGCCATTTCCCATGTCAAAACTGAGAAACAATTAGCCGATATCTTCACCAAGCCACTTGATGAAAAACGCTTTTATGAGCTTTGAAATGAACTAAATATCCTTAAAATCTTGCATATCTGTATGCCATCCTCAAAATCAAGTTCTTTTTGTTGAAAACTTATCTTTCCCTATTTTCTCATAAAAACTATGTTAATTATTAGATCTTGATGATTTATGGTCATAGCTTGATTATTGTGTGTTTAGTGATCATATTCATCAAGAATATTTGTGTGTCTTTGTGCCCTATTACTTTATTAGGTACCTTCAGATATATATATATATGAAAGGTTTATATCTCCCTTTCTAGGTGACCACGGACTAGTCTGTGGTTACCTTGGACTAGTCTGCACACTGCAGACTAGTCCGCGAAGAGTCCGCTTGTCCGGACTAGTCTTGTACTACCACGGACTAGTCCGGTGTGTCAACACCTTAACCCCTTCGACTGGTTCAGACCCTTCTTCTTCCTCCTCACAACTTCCCTCAAATTCTCTCTCCTCACTCAAGTGATCCCAAGGCGATTTTGCAAGATCTCGCTCAAATCCACTCAAATCTCCGGGGGAATCGATCTACATAGCTAGGAGATCGAAGACACCTGACGAATCCGCACCAACAACTCTTCAAACTCCTCGGTTTGTTATTTTTTCTCACCAAACCCTTACTCTTCAATTTTCCTTGGCATTGCTCAAATAGCTTTAGTACTTTTTCTACTACATGCTTCCTTGATGTATTCCATATACTCTATTTCACTTTTGCATCGAGAAATTCCAAATTTTATTTAGCTGGGGTTTGGACAGCCGCATACCGGACTAGTCAGCACATGGACTATGGACAAGTCCGGTGTGCACTGGTCAAATCTCTAGCGTATCTCAACTCAATGCAATCCCTTGTCACCAATTATTATCTATGTCTTGTATCTCTTCTTTGTCAGGATAATGTCAAGCTCAAACGAGAATCTCACCAACTTCGAGTCCGAAATGGATCAAGAGACATTGCCTCATGCTTTGGATCCTCGTTACAACAAAAGCCAAGAGCGTGCCGCTGAGCCTTCTCCCGCTCCACCTCGCGTCTGGCGAAAAGTCCGAGCTAAGAAACCACCTTCCAAGGGAAAAGATGTAGTTGGATCCAGCTTGGAAGCTCCACGCCAAACTATGGGCAAAGGAAAGGGGATTGCCTCTGGCCCCATTGGTCCCCTGAAGATGGCTCCTCCAAGACAGAGAAACAAAAGTTCTTTAGATGAGAGATTCAATGGAAAGGGCAGCGATGTCGCTTGGAAGCTCAGGAAGGTTGATGATTACAGCAGTGGGAAGGTAGCTTCTGATCCAAGGTTTTGGAGTGGCTTACACTCGGATTACTACAGCAACGTCTACCTCACGACGAAGACTCCAGTAGTTCGCAGTCAGTGGATAGATTGGAACTACACTGAAAGGAAGAGTTGTGATGCTTTTGATGAGCTAGTGGCTATAGTAGAGAGGCATGGTCTAAAGGATCTGTTATCCTTTAGATACAACTGGAATGATGAATGAATTGCTCTATTCTTTGCCACTTGCCACTTTGCCAATACGGTTGATGAAAGAGTAACTCGGATGACTCATGGATCAATCTATTCCATCACTGATGTTGATTGTGCCAAGCTACTATATCTTGAGGATACCAGTAACCATGAGATCGTGATCCACAATGACAACCCTCTAGAGAAGGACAAGATGGAGTTCCTCTATGAAAGTCGTCTTCCATACTATCCCCCATCAACAAAGAACATGAAGTTGTTCTTTGTTGTCCTGAATCGAGTGCTTCGGAAAACGATTGCTCCTAAGGATGGGGATGCAGGCAGCATCCAATGTTACCTGAGAACCTTGATGAAGGTGATAAGCAAGAGGAGAAGATTGTTGACGGCTGTTATATACCAATTTCATCCGTCAATTTAACTCGATTATGTGAAGGATTTGTCATTTCTTGCACACATCACCTTTCTATCTAACCCAATTCCACTTGGACTTGGAGAAATATGTGTATGCAACATTTTATGCAGGAAATGAGGAAATGTAGAGGGACCAATCCTACAAAATATCATCCTAGCCAATCAGGCGACGACACGTGGCATCCCATGGATCAAATGGCCCACAAACAGAAGTATCCGAGGAGATCCAACGGTGTATCACCCATATACATCAAAGGGACCCACCTGGCAGCCACGTGGAGAAAGCACACGAGAAATGGTGCAATGACCAGGTCGACCGAACCAGGGGGTCGACTGACCTGGTCTTTGCACCAAACTCGGTCAGCCTCCACGTGTTGGCTCCTCCCGACTCACTAGAGTCAATGGTGACTGATTCACACGCTTTTGGTGGTGGGAACCGACCTCAACACTAGTATAAATAGGATCCCCTTCCCCTCACTTCAACACAAACCACTTGGGCATCATTCTATTGTATACACTATCATCCATAGTCCTTACAGGAGTTAGGATGTAGAGAGGAGAGCCTCTAGTCCCATGTACAAATTGGGAAAGGAGTAGAAGGAGTCTCTCTTCCCAATTCCACATCGGGAAAGGTATGGCTTATGTATTCCTTCCTGTATTTGTGACTTTGTTCTCAATAAAGATATTATCTTTAGTCTTCTTTTATATGTATACTTGGACAAAGCGTTTCTTGTTTGATTGTGGAGTCCATGTATGTGGAAGGTATAGTCTTTCTTTATGATTTCACTCTCATGATCACATCTTATGGTCATAAACACTATAGACCCCCACTACAGTCTATGTAGTTATGATATGATTATGTTAATATGAATGACTTATGCTATGCTTCAACATTGGTTCAATGATGTTTAGGTTAGTCATTGCCTTAGGATGGCTCATGCCATAGCTCCTAAGGTATTTTCTTATTATGCTAGCATGGTGCTAGGGTATTTAAGCAGCGTTGGATGTCTCGTAGACCCGCGGATTGAAGAGGTAGGCAGTAGGTGGTGACAGCCCTATCTGTCCTTTGTAATCCTCCATGTTCGGCTATGCCACAACCTCTTGGCGGGAGTCGCCCTAGTGTTGCTAGGGGTAAGCCCGTGCTCGATGTGTTGAATAGCATTGCATAGGAATTCATCATTGACATGACCTTTAGTATCTACCTTAGGCTATGTATACATATTAGGAGCATTGTAGGAGCAACTCTCTAACTCTTAATCCAATCTCCCTCTAGGACCCATTTTACCCTTTATAATAGATTGCCTAGGTGTGTGTCACACTACCCCTATTATAAACTTACCCCTGTCCGGATAATGGATTAGTATCCCATAGCTTGACCATAAGAGTAGTATATACTTTACTCCATTGCCTTCCTTTGGAATAAATACGATACCCTTGAGAATACTCATTGGTGAAATGCTACAACAGTATCTTCCGTGCGCTTGCGGATCTCATCTCTTTACCGGAGATAATCCGTGGTGTTAAGAAATACCAACAAGCATTTCTGGCACCTTTGTCGGGGATGATTTGTTAGTATATCTTAGGAGCCATCAACAAGCATTTTTGGTGCCGTTGCCGGGGAAGGCAAAGGATTTGAAGGATAGTTATCACTTGTGATTAAGATATAGGTACTAATAGTTATTAGACAGGATAACCCTTGTTTGTTTTCTCCTTTGTGTGAAAACAGGGTAGTGTTGGCCAACCCATTGTATGGGATGGCCAACAAGGATGCAGGTGCTAAACTGCAAGATGATTCAAGGTGTACCTCAACAAATATCCTCTAGGCAACACCATTGCCTTTTTTGCGGGAGAATTTCATCTTTCAGTAGGAGCCAAAGTCATCCATACCCAAGCTTTGGGAAGGCTCCAAGAAGTTCTTCATGGTTTGCCTCCACCATGGGGAGGATAACTGGCTCTTCATCCAACACTCGTGTCATGGGTTGGCTCCACCAATCCATGACCACATTCATGCTGCAGCTGAAGGAGTCCTATTCTCATTCATCATGGATGAGAAAAAGGTCTCCACTCAAGGGGTGGATTGAAGAATGCTCGAGTTCCCATAGCTTGTCATGCACACCACATCACAAGGTGGATATGCTAGTTATGGAACTACACCTTCCATTGAAGTGTCATGAATACCAAGTCAATGGAGATTTGTTTGGATAATCCAAGTCATGGATATTCACATGATTTGTGAAAATCCATGTCAACATGGGACGCTTGGGAATTATTTCCCTAAGACCCATGAGGACCTTTTTCAAACAACAACTCCAATGGCTACCATTCACAAGGAGGTGAAAGGTGGAATTAAAATCACCCTTGTATTCAAGGAGGCTATGGCTTTCCAAGGGATTTAAGTTCAACTATCCTACCTTGAAGTATCTTGCCCAAGCAAAAATCAAGACAACATTCACATGAAGATCTTGGCCAAGCACAAGAACTTAAGGAGCATTCAAAGTCCAAGATTTCCCACATCACTTGTTGGGATTCCAACACTTCGACTAAACCCATTTAACCTAGGACAAGTGATATTGTGGATGATGCGTTTCTTGTTTGATTGTGGATTCCACATGTCATCATGCCCAAGGAAGCCTTTGATCCATGATCAAGGTATGGGTTGATTCAATGGAATATCAATATGGTCAGAGTGGCACACCTAAGAAGGACAAAGCCTCACCATACTCATGAATGAATACATTCAAGAGGGAGAACCCGTCGCTACAATAACATGTCTATATCAATACAACGGGGACAGGCTAGGGCCACCATATGGCCCACATGTCCAAATGACAGCCAAATGAGTTTGACATGTCAAAAGAGAAGAAATTGTCCACATCTTCAACTCCGGGATTGGACAACAAATCATCGCGCTGAACTGAACGGAGGTAAGTCATACTCATCGGACTTCAAAAATTCGGTGAGTCCTCGCCAATAGGTTAATTGGTAGTTATCTCATATTTGTTTTCCAGATTGCATCAACCCTTGCATTTGCATGTTTGAAATTCCACACTTGCATGTTGGAAAGTAAAATTTCCAACCATCATAAAACTAAAAATTTGAATTAGGGGAGAAATTTAATTGGATATGAACTATGTGCATGACCACTTGAATTTATCTTCCTAGTTCAAACCAAAAAGATTTGCTTTGATCCTCATTGCATTTACAAGTTATTTCAAGCTGGGCAAGACAATTTGAAAATTGGGTTCAATTTGCTTTTGGCTAACGTAACCTGTTTTCGAGTTGTTTTGTGTGTTCTTGATTAAAGTGCAGCTAGGTCAAAATTGTGACGAGGTGGTATGGCAAGAAAGTGGAAGGTTTCATCAAGCTTAAGTCACCATTGGGAGGATTTGAGAACACTTCTCTCCTTCAAACTCATTTTGAGTTTGAGGAAGAGAAATGTTCAAGATGATGACCCAATGGAGGAGCCAGAACCAAATGCATTTCCAAATCCAACCTCAACTTGGCATTTGACATGAACCATCAAGCCTACGCCCAAAAATCAAGGTTGTGAGTTTCTCACACAAAGACCTTCGTCACCAACTGCTCTTCAAATGAGGTATGAGTTTAGAATTTTTCATTGTTTGGTTTGCCATAGAATTGAATGTATTTGCTTGCATTTGTGAGGAAGGTTGACACTTCCTCATCATTCAATTCTCAAGCATCCTAACAAGAGTAAGTGTGGGCATTGCCTTTTGGATCTCCAGAAGGAAAGCCCACCTTACTTGGAAAAATCTCAAACAAGTACCTAGAATCCTTTAAGAATTGATTTGAAAACTTAGTCATTTTTGTCGAGGTTTAGAAAACAAAACTTTTGGGCATGACTTAATTGGTGAATTGGTATATAGAATGTGGGCATAGTGACAACCATAATTTTGAATGGAGCTTCATGCATAGATGGTGTCACTAGATTTCAAACTCCTAGGAATAAGTGATATCCTTGCTCTGTAATTGAATTGCATTTTTAGGAGGAGTCACTAAATTTCAAATTCCTAGTGAGGTTCCGGAGGATAAAATTGAGAATCTTGTTTGTCATGGTCTAAATGAAAAAAATTTCTCTTGAAAGGTAAGATGGTTAGAAACTTTAAGAGGTGTAGGGATCCATATAGTGTATTTCTATCACATGCATTGCTATGAGTAGGAGCTTTAGAAAATATGCAACATGAATTATCCATAAAGCTCCACTCTTATTAATGAATAACACATTGATCATAGATACACTTGACATTGGATCCAATGCATATTTGATTTTTGTTCTTCCCCGTATGTTCAAATGAATGTTCGGTTACCTAACTCAAACGTTCATTTGTACAAGTATCGGGAGCTAACCATCCCTCTCCATTCAAGAGAGGAAGTTTGCAGGAGTAATATTACTATGCAGGCATTCAAGAAGCTGATTTATGGGATCCCTAGAGGATCCCATTTCAGCATCTCTTGGACAAGGAGTAAATGAGGATGGTTTCTACCTATCGGAAATTATGCCCGAAGGTCAATCATTACTATATGAGGCTAGAGATTTGAAATGGGAACTCTCCACAAGCAACCAATGAGCTGCCACGAATGGGTGAGAGCATTATGCTCTCAACTATTTTAAGCACTCGTTCAAGCTCAAGGGATTTGCCACCATCATTGAGTACAAGTTATTCCAATGTGGCTTAGAGTTATGATGTACCATGACCAAGGAATGACAGGATCACACCCAATTTATATTGGCTGCAAGTTGTCCATATGTGGCTAGAATGTATGTTGTACCTTAGTCAAGGAACAACTGATCATACCCAATGCATGTTGGGCACATGTCACTCCCTTATGGCAAAAAGATATGATACACCTTAGCCAAAGAATGACGAACATACTCAATGTATGTTGAGTGCACGTCATTCCTTTGGATCTAAAGGTTATAATTATCCTAGCTAAGGAATGACAAATCACACCCAACACATGGAGACCCTGATGTGCGGACGATCATCATCGAAAACACTCTATTCAACAACACTCATGGTGTCCATGGGAGGCAACCCAACGATCAACACTCAACCCTCCATTGTCAAAGCCACGCTGCAACAAGGATAGGCCAACTCATGGCCTACCTTTGTCGTTAGGGTTTCAACCCCTATCACGGACCTTGATCAATAATAAGCTCGGGGGAGGACCCCCACTTGAGGTAACTTGTATCACACCTACTACATTTTTATTTCAGATCATCCATTGCATATTTATTTTTCATCCATCCATCATCCACCTTGCATTTAATATATATATATATATAATAGGTTAGATTTGCTTTCATCAAATAAAGATGTGCGGTAAGAATGATTTAAAATTCACATAGATGAAATGATGAATAGTTGCTCTGTTTTATTTTCCTAAGTCTCTAGTTTACAACTTGTTACTCTCCGAATATTGCTTTCATTGGTTTGAATTACTTTTACCTTAATTTGGAAGTTGTGGGTAGCAAAAGTTTAATCTAATTCTAGGTTGTTGCGGGACTAGAATTGGTAATAGGGCTGCTAGTCCTAGTTTGAAAGTAAAACTTAAATTTCCAGAGAAATTCTAAAAAGATTTAAGTTTCCGTCAAATTACTGGAAATACCTACCAAAGCCATATGATGTCCATACATAGACAAAACCTTATGCATATGCTATTTGCTTTCACATTGAGCCTAGTCAAACTAGTATAGACCTATGTGAGAAATCATTCAACTCTTTTTGAATTCAAGACTCCACTTGCACATGCTATACTTCTACATTAGAAGTAAGCAAAACGTCCATCATTTCCACCATACCAAAACAACAGAGAAACTCCATGTTATTCATGTTTAGCCCTTTCTTCAAAATTCATTGCAAAGAAAAGGAGTAGAAGACACGGCTACAAAATAAAAGAAAATGAAAAAAAGGCATGCTCACATCATAAGCATGACAGAAAAAAAAGAGAAAAGAAATGTAGCCATGTTTCATCCCTGCAAAAAGAAAGAGAGATTATACCAAAAAGGAGTTATCTCAAGTATCCACATCCGCTTCCACTCCATCACACATGCACTAGTCTTGAATCAAAAAGTTCTGATTTGAATTCTCCTAAGGCATACTCTTTTGACATAGCAATATATGTGATGTAAATATGCCCACTTACTTTCCTTACCAAGCTCCACATAGAAGCCATATTCAATGAGTAGGAATAGTAGAGGCACAATGCTTTGGTGAGGAAATATTTCCACTATCCACAAAGGAGTGATTGAGAGAATCAAATTGAGGTACTTAATATCTAAATTTAATTCTCTGGGATTTAAGTGGAACTTGATTTCTAGGCTATGTTTGCTCCATTTACTATTCTACCTTTCAATTACTCATGAATATGAAAAGGCATAAGCCCCATAATAACTTAAGAAAGGTAGAGTACCATATCCAATTTCTGCAATACTAGGTAGAGTATCTTGTTGTGCATTAGATACTTTTGAAAAATAAGATATTGTAGCAACTCCTGATCATCAACCTAAAGTCTTGACTTTGCTCATGACGAGCAAAGGATAAGCTTGGGGGAGTTTGTTGACGGATGTTATATATCAATTTCATCCGTCAATTTATCTCAATTATGTGAAGGATTTGTCATTTCTCGCACACATCACCTTTCTATCTAACCCAATTCCACTTGGACTTGGAGAAATATGTGTATGCAGCATTTTATGCAGTAAATGAGGAAATGTAGAGGGACCAATCCTATAAAATATCATCCCAGCCAATCAGGCGACGACACATAGCATCCCATGGATCTAATGGCCCCCAAAAAGAAGTATCCGAGGAGATCCAACAATGTATCACCCATATACATCAATGGGACTCACCTGGCAGCCACCTGGAGAAAGCACACGAGAAACGGTGCAATGACCAGGTCGGCCGAACCAGGGGGTCGGCCGACCTGGTCTTTGCACCAAACTCGGTCAGCCTCCACGTGTTGGCTCCTCCCGGCTCCCTGGAGTCAATGGTGACTGATTCACGCGCTTTCGGTGGCGGGAACCGACCTCAACACTAGTATAAATAGGACCCCCTACCCCTCACTTCAACACACACCACTTGGGCATCATTCTATTGTGTACACTATCTTCCATAGTCCTTAGAGGAGTTAGGATGTAGAGAGAAGAGCCTCTAGTCCCAAGTCCAAATTTGGAAAGGAGTAGAAGGAGTCTCTCTTCCCAATTCCACATCCAGAAAGGTATGGCTTATGTATTCCTTCTTGTATTTGTGACTTTGTATTGAATAAAGATGTTATCTTTAGTCTTCTTTTATACGTATATTTGGACAAAGCGTTTCTTGTTTTATTGTGGAGTCCATGTATGTGGGAGGTATAGTCTTTATGATTTCACTCTCATGATCACATCTTATGGTCATAAACACTATAGACCCCCACTATAGTCTATGTAGTTATGATATGTTATGTTAATATGAATGACTTATGCTATGCTTCAACATTGGTTCAATGATATTTAGGTTAGTCATTGCCTTAGGATGGCTTGTGCCATGGCTCCTAAGGTATTTGCTTAGTATGCTAGCATGGTGCTAGGGTATTTAAGTAGCGTTGGATGTCTTGTAGACCCACACATTGAAGATGTAGGCAGTAGGTGGTGACAGCACTACCTGTCCTTTGTAATCCTCCACGTTCGGCTATGCCACAGGCTCTTGGCGGGAGTCGCCCTAATATTCTAGAGGTAAGTACGTGGCTGATGTGTTGAATAGCATTGCATAGGAATTCATCATCGACATGACCATTAGTATCTACCTTAGGCTATGTATATGTATTTGGAGCATTGTAGGAGCAACTCTCTAACTCTTAATCCAATCTCCCTCTAGGACCTATTTTACCCTTTAGAATAGATTGCCTTGGTGTGTGTCACACTACCCCTATTATCAACTTACCCATGTTCGGATAATGGATTAGTATCCCATAGCTTGACCATAAGAGTAGTATATACTTTACTCCATTGCCTTCCTTTGGGATAAATACGATACCTTTGGGAATACTCATGGGTGAAACGCTACAAGGGTATCTTCCGTGCGCTTGCGGATCTCATCTCTTTACCGGAGATGATCTGTGGTGTTAAGAAATACCAACAAGCATTTCTGGCACCATTATCGGGGATGATTTGTTAGTATATCTTAGGAGTCGTCAACAAAGATTTGATGTGTTTGACTACAATTCGAATGATATCGTGAACATCTCTTGCACTCCGAACCATTCCTGTGGCTATGCGTCATACATTATGTTCATGATTGAGAAGGTTACAGGAATTGAGTTTGTGAAGAATGTGGAGCATATTGCTTTAAGGCCTAAGAAGTCACCTCAAGCTGCTCTCCCAAAAGCTCCCTCCCCTGTGTCAAGTGAGGAGCCCCCAAGGAGAGCCCAAGAAGAAGCAAGGGCCCCCTCTAGCTCTAGGGCCCCTCCATCTCACGAGGGGTCCGCTACTGAGATAATGAAGTATTTGCATGCTATCTTTGGTTCATGCTGCAAATCAGTGGTGAAGATACACAAGATGAACAAGGCAAGAAAGGAGCAAATGCGGTACATGAAGGAAAATGTCAAAGCCATTTGCGAAAAACTGGAGATTGAGCCTGTTGGGTCTCCTGTTATTTTAGAGGACTGGATCTGATTTCATGGAGCTTCCATCTCTCACCAACTCCGGGCTTGCTTACTTTGGACTTAGGGGCACGCCGAGTGGTGTGGGTACTGGAATCCCGACCTCTGAGGATCTCATTGGGTGGTGTCGTGCGATGTGACACCCAACAGTATACAAGAAAGGGCGAGAAGCATCTACAATACCAAGTCTTTATTGAAAAGCACAGCGGAAGTTTTATAATACTAATGAAAGGAAAGAGAACTATACATCATAGCTACACTCTCGACACTAGCTATGCAAAAGCAAAGTCATCCATGCATCGGATACTTCGCACTAGCAACACCCAATTTACGGCAGCGTGCAGGGTTCCCACTCGGCTGTAAACCCTGGAGGGGGTGCAGCCTCGTCATCAAACCCATCATCAGTCGTATAATCTGCAAAAACATGTTAACTGCAAACGTGAGCAGAAGGCTCAGCAAGACTAACCCGTCTAACTTGACATATGCAGGGGTGAACACTAAGCATAGGTAAGGTAAAGCATAAAGGACTCGCCTACAAGTGGATCCTTATAGTCATGTTTTAAGTAGCACATGACATTCTTCAGGCATGGCACATCATAGAAGCCACAATCAAACAAGAAACATTTTGCCGATGATATGACGTGCACAAAGCACATAATGCTATTACAGGTAAAGTATGGGGAAAGTGTAAACTTTTAATTGTACTATCTCTAAGCCTAACAAGGTTGTCACAAAAAATTGTAATCCAATATATCATATTCTCCTGACTTCTTCAGTATTTAATACGTCACAGCTTATTTACACCTTGCTGCCCTCAACCCACGCCTATAAAACGGAACGGAATGACTCGACAAACTAGTATCAAGCTACGCCAGTTTACTAGAGCCCATTTCTCCAGTATGTCGTCGTTAAAATTCAAGCTTGTCCAGCAGGGCCGCACATGAAACGGTCCTCAATCTACACAAGCAGGGCTACGCAAGTGAGACCGCGTCTCGCTGCATCCTACACACTGCTCGGTCTCAATTTCATATTCATAGACCATTTTTTTATTCCAGGTCCTCCCATGTGATAAAATTCCTATCTAGCAAGTAGATTCCAACTATCGACTTCTACCGAATTCCTATGAGCATAAGCATAGCCGTATCTACTCAACAGGCCGTAGACCTACCCATGACTCCATAGGATTCGTGGGCCATGCAAGTGGATGTCAAACACCTTAAACGTAATGCACAATCATCTGAAGACGTAAGGTGAAATAAAAACTACAAAAACACTGTAAGGAACTTAAATGCAAACCGGGGCTTGCCTGAATGCGAGTCTGATCCTATGTTAGTTTCTGGCAGCTGGACTTCCAAAGCCTCCGGTTGCTCCTTGATTTCAGCTACTACACGATATGCATATACTAGGTATGAATAACTTTGAGAATAATTAATATGCTTGAGCTGATGTGAATATCCTAGAATGAAAATAAGATAATTATCTTAATTGTCTTTGGGGCTTTTATGGTAGATACTAGTGACTATAGAGAAGATTATTGAAATAACAGGAGATGATCAAGGAAGTTTGTTGTTCTTCAAAATTATGGTAAGCAATAACCTTCTCTAAATTTGGGTTGAAATTTTTGGAGACGTATCATGGTTACCCGGGGTTGTATCTTGTAGAGGGGATCTCACAGGTTCTAGGAAAATTTGTTTCACTATTTTCTAAGCTTCCTACAGGGAGAAACGGATTTTGCAAGTTTAGGGAAATTTCTGGAAATTGATTTTCCATTTTCCTCAATTTATAACTACATAGACATTTGGAATACTGATCAACCAAGTAATCCATGTCCAATGAACTTGAAATTTTTACTGCAGATCAATTGTATTAAATATAGGGTTCTGACAAAAATTGGGAACTTTCCAGTTAACAGAACTAAAGGAATGAATTCTTTAAGCATCTTGATTCTCTGAATAATAGAGAAATTTATATGGCTTTTCATACAAATCCAAATAAACCACCCGAAAGTATTCTTCATGCTTGTTCTAAAAAAATTCATTCGGGAATTTTTGGATAACTATACTGGAAGTTATTGATTTTCCAAATTCAGATGAATCTGGATTTATTTTTCCTACTGGAAATTTCAAATAAAGGGCCGGTCCCACTTCATTTGAATCGGGCCAATCAGAACTGAGCCACACCGGGAGCCACGGGGTTAACCCGCGGAACCACACCAGATCCATGTTCACAGCTGATCCCGCACGACGGGGGCGTCGTTGACAGGTGGGACCCACACCCTTTGTCTATCTCCCGATGCGGCGGCGTTCCTCGCCGGAATCACGGCGGCGCTTCGCCGGACGTGGTTGCGTCGACCTCCTTCCAGCCTCTCCTTGACCGCTTAACCATAAAATTGACTGCGCAAGCCGATGGTGGGGTCCAATCGAGTCAGCGATGGCCGGAGACGGCGGTGTGACAACGACGGCGGAGCTAGGGTTTTGGCGATCGTCGAAAATGCTTGAAAATGGCGCAATAGGCTCGGGACAAGGTCAGGAATGTTCCTGGAAGCACCAGGATGATGATTTGGGGGTTAGAACATGGTGACATCACCGGCAAAGCTGAGTTCAACATCGAAGTACGGTTTTTCAACCGGTGGCCGCAAAATCTCGAAATCTAAGGTGCTCGGTTGATAACTTTTAGGGTCCTTGGGCAGGGAGCTTCGTTAGGACATATAGAAGCTATCTACTAACAGATTAAAGAATGATTGCAAGAATGAAATGAATTTAAGCGCGAAGCCTTGTTGTTCTTTTGAAAAATCATTCAGTTATCGAATAAGAACTCGTGCTACACTTCATGTCATAGGCTTAGACTCGGTGAGTATAAACTAGAGAGGATTGCGAATGTTTTTGCTTAAAGGATCAAGGCTGGAAATGGCCTAGAACTGGAGCTCAACAGTGAGACAGTGAAGGTTCTTGGCGGCTTCTTGGACGGCGACCGAAGAACTTCAAAATAACCCAAGCATAAGCTATGTCACGATCAAGGGCAAAATAGAAAACGTAGAGGACGTTGTGTCAAGCCATTTATTTACTTACAGCTTGGTGAGAAATGGCTTCAGTCGCCCGCGCAAGCTCTACGAACGGAGGCGGCGGCAATGGCTCGAACTGAGGTGGAGTTCGACGACGACGACCAAGGGGGGGGGGGTATTTATAGGGACAGAGGGACAAGGGGGCTCGCCACGGCGCAAGCAAGCAGGCAACTCAGTGGCTTCCATGCCACGTTGTGGTGTCGAGCACTGCCAGTGTCGATCAGCGGGGAGAGCTGGATACAGAGCACCCCGTGGGTTGCACTCGAGTAGGTCAGGCTGACAGTGGGTCCCACCTCCTCTTATCCACTACTCTTCTCTGCAACTTCAATTCTCCCAACAAACTTGGTACAACAATTCTGGATTTTTGTGTGGAGGCCAAAGTAAATATCTAGAATTTGATTATGCAATTGGATTTTCAATTGGAGCAAATTTGAATTGAATTTCAAATTTGAAATTGAAATTGGATGAATTTCAATGGTGTCACTGAATTAAATAGTAATTGAGTTCCAAAAATTGTGAAACTTCGAGAACAAGTCAAGCAAGTTATGCTGACCATGATGGTGGGTTTAAATCTTGATGTTGAAAGAAGTTGAATAGAATTCAAAATTTGAATACCAAAAATGGTTAGAATTTGCTAAGCGTCCCAAATAAAATAGCAAATGGAGTTCAAAATTTATGAAACTTTGCAGGAAGTCTATTTGGAATTTTAGGAAGCCATAGAAAAATTTAGGTCCTCAGATTTGAATATTTTTTATAAGGCCAAATGTACAGTAGCATATTCAATTTTTAATTAGTTTGAATATATATTGGGTACTGCATATTAATTTGACCTAGCATCCTCCATTCAAATAATTCCAAACATTGAAGAGGGGTCAAAAAAAATTATCTAAGATTATTGGTGAAGTCCATTCCTCATGTTAATAAAATTTAAGCATGAGTGGAAGAAAAGATTTCATGAGATCAAACTCATAAGCATAGCTATGATTGGTCTCCATTAGGGTTGATAACCAACTTACAACTGAACCTCATATGAAGAAAAATGTGGGATTTTACAAGTGGTTCCTCTCCTCCTCCTCCTCATCAACATAATGAAGAAGAAAGTGAAGAAAGGACACAAAGCGAGGATGGAGCCAACAACGACGGGTAGATCACTATTTCTCTTCCATTTTGATGCCATGATGCCAAAGGGGGAGATATTGAGGGGGGTCGTTGGGGGAGTCCTAGGTCTTAGCTTAGATTAAGGGTAGTCTTAGCTTATGTCCGTATGCTCTACTTTTATGCACTTGGTCATGTAAGGGTATCATATGAATTTGGACATGTAATTTATGTTCTCATTATGCTTTTGGACATGTATTATGAAGTTATGATTATGCTTTACTATGATCAATGCTTTATGCTTTAAATTTGCTATGTTTACTTAATAATCTTGATGATGTTATGATTATGCTTTTTACCTCAATCAAATCGATATTATTTGTAACACCATCGTTTTCATGCAGCATGCTCTGCATCCATCATTAAACATGACTAACATTAATCAACATAAAAAGGAATAAGTTTAAAATGAATTAGAAACAGAACCGCACTTAACAATTATGGGAAGTGCGGACTAGTTCGATTTTGGTGCGGACTAGTCCGATTTCTCTCTGACTTCAAACGGACTTGTCCGTTTTTCCGCGGACTAGTCTGTTTTTTCCTCTGGACACTTTCGGACTTGTTCGGCCTAGTGCGGACTAGTCCGGTGTTCCAATTCCTTGAAAATTTTGCTACGTCCCTGGACTTGTCCGGAGTAGTCAGGTATTCCAGCAGACTTGTCCATTTTCCCCTCTGACTAAAGTCGGACTTGTCTGATTTTTTGCCTGACTTCTCTGTTTTTTCCCTCTTGTTACATTCAGACTTGTCCGATCTCCAGTATGGACTTGCCCGATTTCTCTGTGTCCAACTTTAGACTAGTCCCTCCCTTTTCAGACTTGTCCGATAAATCGCGACTCCAAGTTGATCTTTCGTTGCATGACTTGTTTCTTGGGTATTACATTGAGTGGGCCTAGGGACGTCATGCCTAACTCTTTTAGATCCCATATAGGACTCTAAAACCGACCCGTACTCATTCCAAACTCGAAATCCATCTAACCCTAACCTCCACCTCTATATAAACAACCCCACCCCCTTGGTTTGACATCTATTTGCCACTTTTCCATCACACCAAAACCCTAGCTCATGATTAGCCACCACCAAGGAGGGAGAAGGAGATCTAGAGCAAGAAGAAGAAGAGGAGTAAAAAAAAAGAGGATCAAGATCTCCAACAACATCGCATTCTTCGTCAACAATTCACCATTAAGTTCTTCATCAACCCTAGATCATAAAGATCCAAGTGTTACCTCCAAGATCCTTGATTATTTGGAGTCATAAACACCTGGTATATCTTATATTCTCTTTTCCTTATGTGAATTCAACCCCAAATCTCCAAATTCACATCGATCTATAAAACCCTAATCTGCTGTTCTCGCGCAGTGCAAACTTGTCCGGTCCCTAGCGGACTAGTCCAATTTTCCTGGTTGATTTCTGTTGAATTAATTCTAAACTAGATCGAATCTACTCCAAACCTGTATAAACTTGTTAAAGCTATTAGAACTAGTTAGTAATCATTAAAAGCAACTCATTAACAAGTTTCACCTTGCATTTGCACTAACCATGCATGTCATGCCATATTGAGTAATGTTTGTGCACTCTTTGATTGTGTTTCTTGTCTTGTATGTTTATTGTGCGGATTAGACAGATTTGCGCTAGAGAGTGCCGCGAAGGATCTCTGGCACCAAGAGTTTGAATGCTTTGACCCGAACGAATCCCAAGAGCAAGGCAAGTGTCCTTGAAGCATATTGATCTTGTTTTAAAGTAAATGTTTTTTTTTTGCAAAACTGCATGCTTGTGTCAATTTGATGGGAATCCTATGATAGAAAGTTTACTAGCTTTGTTTCACCTTCCTTGTCGCTTGGAATATATTGTAAAGAGTCGGGAAGGGCTTTTTACCCTTTTTGCTTTGCTTAATTAATTCGAAAGGGAAGACAACTATACCACTTAACTTAATTATGCATTTATGAGGCTATGATTAACATGAACTGGTTAACATGATGTGGTAATGGGTGATCTAAGCAAGCCCGGTGTGTGGATGGGTTTGATGATACGGTGGTTGCTTGCTTTAGATCTAAGGACCAGTTCTTGCGAGAATAAGCCAGGATTTACAGTGCCACCACGAGGCCAAGTATGGGTGCGGCGTAGCTGATTAATTAGGGCTTTGCAAGTGCCGTTTGGACCATTAAGGATGCTTAGGGAAGGGGTAGTCGGATTGGGTTTGTTGATGATTGGTGGGACTGCCCTGGGATCCGAATGGCTCAAGAGGGGGCCCTTGGTTGAACATGTGCTCAGTTGGAGACATCGCCACGGGTGAAACCTTAGTGGGGTCTAAATAGGCTAGTAACCCATTTGTAAAGGCTATTTTGTGATCTCTTGGCCATGCACCGACGGAAGTGTGAGACAGCATAATAGAGGTTCTAGTCACTGCAAGGTGATGAAATAACAAACACGTGGGTAAAGTGGTACAACCTCTATAGAGTGTGTACTGAAACTATCATTATAGCCGTGCTCCCGGTTATGAGCACCTATATGACCTACATGATTAGAGGGAAATTGGAATTTGGGATCGTTATGGTTTGGTTATGGTAATGGTTTGGTAATATGGTTGTGGCTGGTTATGAATTAAATTCTGATATGGATTATGGTTATTGGTGATGAGAAATCTGGAATCTGGATAGTGGGAATAATTATGGACTGGTATTATGATGGTTACATGACTTATGATGGGTTTACTTCACATACATATAATACATTGCTTTTCAAATGTTTTAATGTACTTTTCAGCACTTAGCCATTATTATATTCATCATTTGAATCAGCTACATGTCATACTTTCCACACTTGCTGAGTACGACATGTACTCACCTTTTCAATTCCCCCACCCACAGTTGCGATTTAGGATTGGGAGTATAAAGATGATAATGCGGAGTTCTAGGCCGTGTCTACCGTCAGCTTTGCCCGTGGAGTGTTGGAGCTACGTTATACCCTATTTGCTTATGCTGCTTAGTTGCTTAGTTTGCTCAGTTTAGTTTATTTCCACTGCATTAGCTGAAACTTCTCATTAATATTTATGAGAGCTTGTATTCGAGGATAATATGGTTTGTGTAATAAAAGTACTTAATTAATCTTTTTATGTGGTAATTATCTGGTTATCCTTTTGTGAATGCACTTGTGTATGTGTGTTGAACATCGTGGGCACACATATGCGTTCACTTGGCTCATTTTCAGAACTGGGTGTTACAAATTGGTATCAGAGCCACAGGTTGACGGTAGGACTCAACCTAGATTGAATGGACACTTTAGAGCACATAGGAGAACTCAGGAATCGATGTGTTTTTGCTTGGTGTGTTGTTTGCTATATATTGTTTGCTTTTGTGCTTCATAGAGGATTTTGGGATGCTTTAGCATTGCCATGTCCACCGAGGCTAGTATCTGTAGTTGCTTAGTTTCATATCCCTTGATGCATATAATTGGGTACGTTTTCTAAATTCTTATCTCTTGCTTTTTCTTCAGATGGTGAGGACTCGCAACCACAGTGATGGCAATGATGAGGAGGAGAAACATGGAGCACCTCGTAATAACCATGGACAAGGACCTGCTCATGGAGCTATCAACATTGAGTAGCTTTTGGCTATGCAAAACCAGCTCATGCAGACCATGATGCAAACTATGGGACAACTGCAGGCTGGTAACGACAACAATCAGCCCCACATGCCTGCACCACCACCCTCACCTCCTCATAACCGATTGGGAGAGTTTATGAGGACTAGGCCGCCAACCGTTGCTCAAGCCGCTAACCCTATGGATGCTGATGATTGGCTCAAGTCCGTGGAGAAGAAGCTAGCTACTGTCCAATGTAGCGACCGGGAAAAGGTTCTATTTGCTTCTCATCAATTAGTTGGAGCAGTTGCGGATTGGTGGGATGCTTATTGCAATGCTCATAAGAACAAAGAGAGGATTTCTTGGGCCAAATTCAAGGAGAGCTTCGGTTCTCATTATGTACTTGAGGGTGTTATGATTTTGAAGAGGCAAGAATTTGAGAACCTGAGGCAAGGAAGACCGAGTGTGGGTAAATATCTCAAGAAATTCACTCAACTTTCAATGTATGTGCCTGAGGATGTGACCCGGGACAGCCGGAAGCAATATATGTTTATGAGGGGCCGTAACAATGAGATCCAAGTGCAATTGATGAATTGTGACTATGCCAACTTCTGGAAGCTTGTGGACAAAGCAATTGTTGTGGAGAACCAGGTCTGTGAGATGGAGGAAGACAACAAGAGGAAGGCGCCATATTAGGGACAACAACAAGGAAGTAATGTGCGTCCTCACTTTGCATTACCTAATGCGCCATACTACAGTTCTTCCGTGCCTGCTCATTGCCTTGGATTTACACCGCGCTCAACTCAGCTTGTGCAGCCGCGCCCTGTCATGCAAGCACCTAGGCCTCCAATGCCTTTTGCACCTCATGCCAACTTTCCTGGTGCGAATGTTCAAAATCAAGTTCGTCCCAATTCTGGTACAGCAAAGAAGTGCTATACTTTTGGAGAAGCTGGACACTTTGCACATCAATATCCTAAGTTAGGCCTTGGTAAAGGAAGCAATGCGCCGAGGCAAAACCCAAGACCCAATGGAGGACAGCTGCAAGGGAATCGTGGACAGCAGAATTTTGTTCGTGGCAACGTGAACCATGTCTCTACGGAGGATGCTCAACAAGCGGATGACGTGATTATTGGTATGTTTCTCGCAAACTCCAACTCGACATCTATGTTATTTGATTCTAGAGCGTCACATTCATTCATTGCATCAAAATATGTTGCCAAGTATAGTTTGCCTATCTCTCATATGAAGTTTACTCTATTGGTTAAGTCTCCTGTAGGAGAGATGAGGACAAGGATAGTATGTCCAAAAGTAAGCCTTAGAATAAGGGGGGTAGACTTCTTCGCCAATCTCATTGTTTTGGATTCTCAAGGATTGGACATTATACATGGTATGGACTGGTTGAGGAAGCACAATGGATTCATTGAATGTGCCACGAAGATGGTGAAGTTGACAAATGAGGAAGGGATCACCATAGAGTTCGAAGCATCTCGACACGCACCAATGAAATTGGAGCTGAACCATATGGATGATGATGCAATTGAGGAGATTCCGGTGGTGTGTGAATTTTCGGATGTTTTTCCTGACGAGTAGTCAGGCATGCCACCTGACCGAGATATTGAGTTTGTTATTGATTTAATACCTGTAACTGCACCTATAGCTAAGAGACCATATAGGATGCATCCTACGAAATTAGCGGAGCTCAAGAAGCAAATCCAATAGCAACCAGATAAGGGTTTTATTTTCCTTAGTTCTTCACATTGGGGAGCGCCCGTACTATTCGTGGATAAGAAGGATGGATCGCAAAGGATGTGTGTGGACTACCGAGCTCTCAATGAGGTGACCATCAAGAACAAGTATACTTTGCCCCCCATAGAGGAACTGTTTGATCAGATGAAGGGGGCTTGTGTTTTCTCCAAGATTGAATTGAGGTTGGGATACATTCAAATGAATATTTGACCATCCGACATACCCAAGACAACTTTTAGGACACGGTATGGATCTTATGAGTACACTGTGATGTCCTTTGGATTGACCAATGCACCTGCGTACTTTATGTACCTCATGAATAAGGTCTTCATAGAGTACTTGGATAAGTTTATAGTAGTATTTATTGATGAACTTATGATCTACTCGAAGGTTTTGAAGGAGCATGAGGAACACTTGAGGCTTACGTTGCGGAAATTAAGGGAACACCAATTGTATGCTAAAATCAGCAAGTGTCAGTTTTGGTTGAAAGAGGTGTCGTTTCTGGGTCATATTGTCTAAAGAGGAGGAGTGTCGATTGACCCAGGAAAAGTGAGAGATGTGTTAAAATGGGAGCCACCGCAAAATGTAAAGGAGATCCGAAGGATTCTTGGGATGGCTGGATATTACCGTCGAATCATCATGTACTTTTCGAAGATAGCCAAACCAATGATGGAATTTCTAATGAAGGGGAAAGCATTCCAATGGACTCAAGCTTGTCAGGAGAGTTTTGAGGAGTTTAAGAAGATATTATCATTAGCCCCAGTCTTGATATTGCCAGACGTAAGCAAGAGTTTCGATATTTATTGTGATGCATCGAGACAAGGACTTGGATGTGTATTGATGCAAGAAGGACAAGTGGTTGCATATGCATCGAGGCAATTGAAGAAACGTGAGCAGAATTACCCAATGCATGATTTGGATCATGCAGCTGTAGTACATGCATTGAAGATTTGGAGACACTACATCCTTGGTCATAGGTGTGAAATTTACACAGATCACAAGTGTCTTAAGTATATTTTCACGCAAACGGATCTGAATTCGAGGCAACGAAGATGGTTGGAGCTCATCAAAGACTATGGTGTGGGAATCAATTATTATCCACGGAAGGCCAATGTAGTGGTTGATGCCTTGAGTAGAAAAGGAGTAAGTCACAAACTCACGATTCAAGAGTTGCCATCCGAGTTATGCAAGGAGTTTGAACATTTGAACCTTGGATTTGTGAATGAGATGGGGATGATGGCATTAAATCTGACCTTGGAGCAAGAAATTCGAGAGGGCCAGACCAAGGATGAGGAAATTCAGGAGATTAAAGAGAGGACCCAAGAGGGAGGAGAATTCAGGTTTGATGAGGATGAACATGGTACCTTATGGCTCAGAAAAAGGAGTATCGTGCCTAATGTGAAGCATATTCAGGAGACAATGCTAAAGGAGGCACATGACTCGCCATACTCGAATCACCCCGGTTGTACGAAGATGTACAAAGACTTGAAGACATGTTATTGGTGGGCTAGCATGAAAAATGACATAGTTGAATACGTAGCCTTATGTGATGTGTGCCAACGAGTCAAGGCAGAACATCAAATGCCACCTGGATTATTGCAACCATTGAAGATTCTGGAATGGAAGTGAGAAGAAATCGGTATAGACTTCATAGTTGGCTTACCGCGTCAAGCTCAGTTCGGTTATGACTCAATTTGGGTAATCGTGGATCGTTTAACCAAGTCAGCTCACTTTATTCCTGTCGAGACCACCTATACCACCGCGAAGCTAGCAGAGCTATATATGGAGAACATTGTGTGTCGACATGGAGTACCAAAGAAGATAGCATAGGGTAGAGGTTCTCAATTTACCTCCAGATTTTGGCAAAAAATGCATGAAGCATTGGAAACAAAGTTGAATTTCAGCTCATCATATCACCCTCAAACTGATGGACAAACTGAGAGAACTAATCAAATTTTCGAGGACATGTTAAGAGCTTGTGCTTTGAAGGATCGGAAAAGTTGGGACAAGGGATTGCCATATGCAGAGTTTTCATACAAAAATAGTTACCAAGCAAGTTTGAAGATGTCGCCTTATGAAACACTATACGGAAGAAAGTGTATGACACATTTATTCTGGAATGAGATAGGAGAAACTCAAGCAATTGGTCCGGATGTGTTGCTAGAAGCTGAAAAGCAAGTTTAGATTAATCGGGAAAACATGAGGGCTGCTCAATCAAGGCAAAAAGGCTATGCGGACAATAGGAGAAGGAAACTAGCCTTTGAAGTGGGAGACTTCCTTTACCTCAAGGTGTCTCTGATGAGAGGTCATAAGAGGTTTAATACCAGAGGCAAGCTAGCACCTCGTTATATTGGGCCATTCAAGATTTTGGACAAAAGAGGAGAAGTAGCGTATAAGTTGGCGATGCCAACTCACCTTTCAGATGTTCATGATGTTATTCATGTTTCCCAACTCAAGAAGTGCTTGAGAGTACCGGAAGAGCAAGTGCCAATGAAAGAATTGGAACTAGAGGAAGATTTGGTGTATGCCGAGCAACCGATCAAAATCTTGGAAACCAAGGAGAGAGTCACAAGGAACAGGATTATTAGATTGTGTAAATTTCAATGGAAGCATCACATGTAATCGGAGGTAGCATGGGAATAGAAGGATTATCTCAAAAAGGAATTTCCCTATCTCTTTGCTTCCTCGTTGAATCTCGAGGGCCAGATTCATTTTAAGGGGAGTAGGTTTGTAACACACTCATTTTCATGCATCATGCCCGACATCCATCATTAAACATGACTAACATTAATCAACATAAAAAGGAATAAGTTTAAAATGAATTAGAAACAAAACCGCACTTAACAATTATGGGAAGTGCGAACTAGTCCAATTTTAGTGTGGACTAGTCCGATTTCTCTCTGACTTCAAACGGACTTGTCCATTTTTCTGCAGACTAGACTGTTTTTGCCTCTGGACACTTTCGGACTTGTCCGGCCTAGTGCCGACTAGCCCAGTGTTCCAATTCCTTGAAAAATTTGCTAAGTCCCAGGACTTGTCCGGACTAGTTTGGTATTCCAGCGGACTTGTCCGTTTTTTCCCTCTAACTAAAGTCGAACTTGTCTGATTTTTGGCCAGACTTGTCTGTTTTACCCCCTCTAGATATGTTCGGACTTGTCCGATCTCCATTCCGGACTTGTTCGATTTCTCTCTGTCCAACATCGAACTAGCCCGGCCCTTTTCAGACTTGTCTGATACATCATGACTTCGAGTTGATCTTATGTTGCACGACATGTTTCTTGGGAAGTGGGCCTAGGTACGTCGTTCCTAACTCTTTTAGAGCCCATGTGGGACTCTAAAACCGACTCCTACTCATCCCAAACTCGAAATCCATCTAACCCTATCCTCCACCTCTATATAAACAACCCCACCCCTTGGCTTGACATCTAATTGCCACTTTTCCATCAGACCCAAACCCTAGCTCATGATTAGCCGCCACCAACGAGGGAGAAGGAGATCAAGAGCAAGAAGAAGAGGAGGAGGAAACGAAAGAGGATCAAGATCTCCATCGACATTGTTCTGTGGTAATTATTTGGTTATCCTTTTGTGAATACACTCATGTATGTGTGTTTAACGTCATGGGCACACATATGCGTTCACTTGGTTCATTTTTGGAACCGGGATCCACATTATTGCTCACACACACATAGTTTTTGCACCCAACCATAAAGAGTGCACATATGAGTATTACTTCTACATTTACTATTTTTCTCAAAATTCATATGTGCACACTTTACGAAAGTTTGAATTTTTCATTATATTTGTGTAATCTCATTTGGTTGTCATCAATCACCAAAAATGGGGAGATTAAAAGTGCATTTAGTTATCCCTTGTGGGTTTTGGTTGATTAATGACAAACAAATGAGATCCTAACAAAATTGTTGAGATGAGCACATGTTTTAAAAAGATTAGAAGGAAATCACAAAAAGAAAGGAGAATGGGGATCCAAAAGGAAAAGAGCTCAAGACTTGAAAAGAAAAGATTTATTTTGTAAGGAGTGTGTTGGAGAAACACACCCCAAGAGGTCAAGAAAAAAGACTACGCTCAATGCACAAATATCAGGAAGAGCGGACTTGTCCGATATACACCAGACTAGTCCGATTTCTCCCTGGACAGAAACGGACAAGTCCTCCAAGTGCAAACTTGTTCGTAGCTCTTCACAACTATCCATCGGACTAGTCCGAAAACATCCTGAGTAAAAGTCGGACAAGTCCTCCAAGTGCGGATTTGTCCTCAATTCTACACTATTTCACCACACCGAACAAGTCCAATATCTACCGGACTAGCCCGAAAACTTTCTAATCCACATCGGACTAGTCCGCACCTTAACGGACTAGTCCAGTATGCATCAACACTTAGGGTTTTTCCACACACGCGCACCGGACAAGTCCAGTGTCAGCCACGAACTAGTCTGGACCTCGCAAACACTAACAGTAACTTTTGGAAACCGTAATATAAAAAGAGGTGCACGGCCACACAATAGACTCTCTTGACCCCCTGCAGCGTCGCACCTCCCAAGAGTCCAAAAATACTTCTCTCCACTCATTCTAAACCTAAAAGGATCAAATCTTTGAGGGTTAGGGATTGGACAAAGCCGAGAACTTGTTCTACACGATCTTGATCTCTTGGGTTTCATCTTTCGCACACTATCATTGATTATTGTACATCTTTTGAGTGTGTTTGGTGGTTTTCATTCGCTGTAATCTTTGGGGAACCACAACTTTTGAGAAGGCTGCTGGAACGAGTTATTTACCCCGCTGTGTGGTTAGTGATTAAGAAGCGGCCTCCGCGGTGATTCAACGAGGGAAGGGTTAGTTAAGACCCGGTCCTCCGTGGACTCCTCAACAGGGACATAGATTCTTCCATGGAATTGAACCTCGGGATACAATCTCGTCTCGTGTGTTCTTGTTTTACAATTTGATCATATTTTGGGGTTTGCAAACTCATGTGTAATCCACATTGAAACATTGAATTAAACTTGATAATTCCAATATCGTACTTCATCATCATAATATACTTATGTTGTTAATTGCTTTTCTCTACATAGACTACTAGAAGTAAAATTAAAAGATCTACTTTGATTTTCAAGTTTGCATATACCAAACTAGTCTGTACCATAATGGACTAGTCTGGTCTCCCTGTATTTGATCTCTTTGTTAAGTGTTTCAGGGATCGATAAAAAGTTCAAAAAGCCTATTCACCCCCCTCTAGGCTGCATTCAGACTTCTTTATGAAGAAGATTGATGGAAAAATCAATGGTAAGGTATGTGACAATGGATATGCCTTAGACTCTTGCATCACTTGTGAAGTCTGTGGCAACACGGGCCATTTGGGCAATGACTGCCCAGAAAGCCATGAAGATGCCCTATGCATAGCCAACAATGGAAAAAACCAATGGCTATCATCCAGGAGGTCAAGGTGTGAGACCTATGTGTGTTGAATACATTGGCTATGGCGATAAAAGTTTTGAATACAAACAAAACACCTTTATCATCAAGGTCCGACTCTAGGTCCTGCTAGCTTTGGTAAGCTCCAGTTCAAGGTCCGGTTAGCTTTGGCAATGCCCGGTGCTTGATCGTAGTGTTTCTTCTTTTATCTTGCAAAGTTTCGAACTTGCTTTACACTTATGGAGAGGTTTCTCAGTATTCTTTTTCTATGTTTTTGGTACGTTTCGGTTGATATGGTTGATATCATTTTGCTATTGTTTGCAACATGCTTATGTGAAGTGCTCACATAAGATGTTGTAGTTTTGGAACTAACAAGAGTCAAGTCGAAGACTTGTGCTCAGAAGTATTGGTTGTTTGTTCATGTGCAGGTGTTGCTTGAGTTCAAGAAATGGCTGGTGATGGGATCCATTGAACTAGTCTTAGGGAGAAGATGAGGTTCAACAACCATGTTCGGGAGGAATTGTGGTTGAGTTGATCGGGAGGTCGCGCAACATGTTTGAACCAAGAACAATGCATATGAAGGTATTGTGGATGTCGTTAGAAGATGTTTGCACGTGTGCAAGGAGTGTGTGGACGTGGATGCATGATTCCAAGGCATGATGAAGAGACGTGGATGTAAATAATTGGTCGGAAAGGTCCAACCAACTAGGTTATGGACTGAAGCTGCGGCTGAGTCGGGTTTGACTCAAATATGGAATGTTTTGAGTTGGTTATGATAGGATTTCGTGTGGGTCACGAATTTGAGTTGTTTTAGGAATGTGGGATACGTTCCTAAGGTGTTTGGAAGTCTTAAGATTGCTTCTATCAGCGTATAGAAGAGTCTTGAGCAGTTATGGAAATTTACGATTCGTGATTTGATTAGGATTAGAGTCCTAGTTGAGATTGGGTTGGCCTAAGGGCTGGTTATATAAGCAAGGGAGGCCTGAGATTGGGGGTGACGACTTTTGGGCTGTTCCTCTTGTGTTCTATTGAAAAAAATTCGTAGTTGAAAGGAACTTTTGTACCTTGTTCGTTCGACTTGTTCCAGACAAGTTTTTCTCGTCGAGTTTCTGCAAGCACTACCTTTTTTCGATGGTTTTATCATAACTCCAGTTTTACAGATCCAAGTGATATGATTCTTTTTGGGTTGTCTATAAAACTTGATTATCTATCATCTGTCAAAATTTCACGGTCATTGTATTTGTGGTTTCGGATCTACAAGAGTTTCTTTGCAGCGTTCCAGAACTGTTTTTTTACTCGGAAGAACAGATTGACCTTTTTTTGATATTTTGATCATAACTTGAGTTTCTCTCGACGGATTTGAGTGATTATTGTTGTGTCGTCTTCATTACTTGATTCTCTCTGATATATATCACTTTTGTCATGGTGAAACACGTTTAGATTAGTCTCACACACGATTTCTTTAACAGATCATTTTCCTGCCGAAGGGGTTGAGATTTAATTGTTTCCGCTGCGTAAGATTTTTTTATCTACCATTCACCCCCCTCTGGTAGCTTTTCACGTGCTCTTCGATCCTACAATTGGTATCAGAGCCACAGTGCTCTTATCTCTGTGATTTGCACGTGTTCTTGACTAATCATCATGGAGAAATACTCCGCCAAACCTTGTGTGTTCAGTGGTATTGATTTTCAGTTTTGGAAGGCACGTATGGAAGCCTTCATCCAGGCACAAGGCTTCGCCATATGGGAAAATGTGTAAAAGTCTTACGAAGTGCCGTCAAATGATCAAGTTACGGCTGCGAACCTACGGGACGTTGACAACAACAACAAAGCTCGCAACTTGATCATTCAAGGACTAACTCAAAGTGACTTCGACCGTGTTGCACACCTCCAATCGGCGTACGATGTGTGGAGAGCACTTTGTGACTACCACGAAGGATCCAACACGATCAAGGAGGTAAGACAGGATATGTTCAAGAAAGACTACATGGGCTTTGAGCTGCAACTCGGGTAGTCCATTGATGACCTCTTTGCTCACTTTAATAAAATTCTCAGTAACTTGCATAGCGTCAATGTTAATTTTTGAGATACTGAAAATGCTAGACAATTAAGTGCATTAGATATGTTAATTTGGGAGATGAAAGTCACATCTATTCGTGAATATACTATCATGAGTACACTTACATTAGATGTACTTTACTCTAAACTAAAAACTCATGAAATTGACATTTTATCACGAATGAATCCAAATAAGTCTATTGCATTCGTCTCACAACGTGAAATGCCTAGATCCGGCCAATCATCATCTTGCAATACTCTTCCTTTGCTGTCCTCAGTAACCCTGGAGCAGATCGAGGAATTTCCAGAGGAGGAGCTAGTACTTCTCTCTACTAGGTTCTCAAAAGCATTGCAAAATATGAGAACTACAAGGAGAGGAACCTCCGTACCTCAACGATGTTTCGAATGTGGTAAGATGGGACATATTCGTTCAGATTGCCCTAACCTTTCAGGTCCTACTTCCCGGGATGAAAAGCAAACAAGGACGAAGCACTCCTTTGCAAAAGATATGAAGAAAAAGAAGAATTTTATAGGACGTCAATTGGTGAGCATTTTTATCTCCGCACTTCAAGAACTTGGCTCAAGCGATGTGGACATTGGAAGTGATGAGGATGAAGAATTTGGCAAACTTATGCTTCATGGCTGGCAAGTCAAGATCAAGTATGGAGGGAGGCTGAACACAACAGCGATAATGAAGAGGTATGTCCTACTTGCGAAGAAATGTGTGATGCTATTTCTTGTGCCACTATTATAGTTAAGAAAAAGGACAAAAAGCATATGGATAGTGCTGCTAAAATTGAATCACTAGAATCTGAAATCAACCGTTTAAAAACTTTGATTCCTAGTGACGATGCATGTCCCTCATGTGATTTAATATATGAACAATTGTCCTCATTAAGAAGTGCGCACAACTCCACACTTGATAAACTTGATTTAGAAATTGAAAAGAATAGAGAGCTTGCTGCACTTAATGATAAAAACTTGAAAGATGCTAGTTGTTCTACATTTGATTTGCATTGTTCTACTTGTGATGATCTTGATAAGAAACTACAAGATGCTATGAATGAAATTTCTATATTGAACAATGATTTATGTTCTCATGAAGTTAAATTTTGTTTCAATTGCAAATTAAAAGAAAAAACTTCATGTGAAAATTGCCTTGATCTGTCCAATAAACTTGATAACATGCATAGGACATTAGATCGGGTTCTTAATGGAAATAAGAACCTAAACTTGCTGCTGAATTCTTCCAAGTCTTGCAATAATAAAACTGGTTTAGGTTTTGATTCTCATGCTCATTCTAAGGCATGTCCATCTAAAATTGTAAAGTAATTAGGAAGTGGTTTGATTCAAACAGTTCCTAAACAAAAAGAAGTGTTTTTCAAATCTGCAGGAGTGTTGTCTCATTCGGTTTCAAATAACACAAAGTTAAATTTCATTGTACCTACGGTGGTAGAGATGCTCATGTCATATATTTTTGTTATAGACTAGCTAAACAAAAGAAAAAGGAAATAATGATTGCTAGATCACATAACTTTCATGCAAAAGTTGCTGCACTTGCTAAACCGAATGATAGGAACATGCAATCTGCTGTAATGAGTCAAAAACATGCAAAGATTGCTCCCAAACCTACTGTTTTTTGTGCTACACATGTAACATCTCGTAGGATAGTAGTTGGGTACAAAAATCCTCAAGCTTTGGCTCACAAACCTGCTGTTTTATCTCAGCTTTCGCGTGTTATTCCTGCTGGACGTCGTGTGACTCAGTACTAGATTCCTAAATGCCTTTTGACTAACCCCAGTACTGAGTCATCGACATATTGTGCTTCTATGTGGGTTACACGATTGAGGAAGGAGAACTTTTGGATTGTGGATTCAGGTTGCTCACGCCACTTGACTGGTAACAAAGAATGGTTCTCCTCCCTCTCTTTTGTGTCACGTGTAGAGAATGATATTTTTCCTGATAATTCTTCAAATCCTATAATTGGTAAGGGTTTGGTTAGAGTAAATGATCACTACACTTTGAAGGATGTGGCACTTGTTAAGAATTTGAAATACAACGTGCTTTCTGTTTCACAACTGCTAGATGAAAATCTGGAAAATATTTTCACTAAGAATTGCTACAAAGTTGTAAATTCAAACAGGGAGCTTATTTTTAACATGTCATGGTTTGGAAGAGTTTTTAAAGCTGATTTTGATATGTCTTCCTCTAAGCATAGGTGTCTAGTTGCTAAATGACTCCAAGGATTTATATTTTTGGCATCGTAGACTTGGTCATGTAGGTTTTGATCATCTCACGCGTGTTAGTGCTCTTGATCGCATACGTGGGCTGCCTAAGCTTAAAGGGGACAAAGAAATTGTGTGCTCTTCTTGTAGACATGCTAAGATGGTTGCAGGTTCATATACTTCTCTCACAATGATCATGACAACTGAATCGGGTCAACTTTTGCACCTTGACACTGTAGGACCGTCACATGTTCAATCCTTCAGAGGTAAATGGTATGTTCTTGTGATTGTTCATGATTATTCTAGATATTCTTGGGTTTAATTTATGGCATCTAAGAATGAAGCTTTTAGTCACTTTAGAACTTTATTTCTTAGATTATCAATTGATCACCCAGGATCTTTAAAAGCAATTAGAAGTGATAACAAAACAGCATTTTAAATCAATCTTTTGATCACTTTTGTGCTAAAAATGGAATATATCATCAATTTTCTTCACCATATGTACCTCAACAAAATGGTGTTGTAGAAAGAAAGAACAGAACCTTAGTTGAGATGGCTAGGACTATGCTTGATGAATTCCAAACTCCTAGGAAATTTTGGGCGGATGCGATTGCAACTGCTTGTTCTGTCTCAAATCATCTTTTCTTGCGCGCTAAGCTTGGTAAAACACCATATGAGCTCCAGTTTGGACATTGGACTAGTGTTACACACCTTCGGGTCTTTGGTTGCAAATTCTTTATTAAGAAACATTGTAATCTTGATAAATTTGAACCTAGAACCGTTCATGGCATGTTTCTTGCTTATCCATCTCATACTAGAGGCTACCGTGTGCTTTTACTTGACACAAACAAAATTCTGGAGACTTGTGAGGTGTCTTTTGATGAAGCTAGCATAGGTACTAGCTCAAACATTGCAGGTCCGAATCAAAATCGGCAGGGGGAGCATTTTTGTTGAAGATGAGGAAGAAGTGGTGCTGCTGCCTGAAAATTCAGCAGCTAATGACATTGTTCTAGCTCCTGATTTTGATTCACAGGCAGCACCAACGACCACCATTGCTGGTCCAGATCCTCCTCAAGTCACAAGCTCATCAATCTGTGATGACGTGAAGAAGAAGAAGAAGCTTGTGAAGTGTCCACTCACCTCCGGGTTCTCAAAAGTCATCCTCCACAACAATTTATTGGAAGCTTGCATGAATGAGTCACATGGTCCAGGTTTTGCGATCCAAACTCTCATGCTCATTCTGCTTTTGTTGCTTCTTTTGAACCCAAAGATATATAACACGCACTTACTAATGAATCTTTGATTATTGCCATGCAAGAAGAGTTAGAAATTTTTGAAAGAAATAATGTTAAACTTGTACCTCCACCTCAAGGTCACACTTTAATTGGAACTAAATGGGTGTTTAAAAATAAAAAAAAAGTGAGGATGGGGTTGTGGTTAGGAATAAGGCTAGGTTGGTTGATCATGGATTCACTCAAGTTGAAGGTCTAGATTTTGATGAAACTTTTGCTCCTGTTGCTAGATTAGAAGCCATAAGAATTTTGTTAGCTTTTGCTGCATATAAAGGTGTTAAGCTATATCAAATGGATGTTTAAAGTGCTTTTCTTAATGGCTACATAGATGAGGAGGTTTATGTCAAACAACCACCAGGTTTTGAAAATCCAGATTTTCCTAATCATGTTTACAAACTGTCCACAGCCTTGTACGGTCTCAAACAAGCCCCTAGAGCATGGTATGAAAGGTTAAAAACATTCTTACTTGAAAATGGGTTTACCATGGGCAAGGTTGATAAAACCCTTTTTGTGCTTAAGCATGGCAATGACTCATTATTCGTTCAAGTGTATGTGGATGATATTATCTTTGGTTGTGCCTCTCCTGATCTTGTGTCCATTTTTTCAGCTATGATGAGTTCAGAATTTTAGATGAGTATGATGGGAGAACTCACATACTATTTGGGGCTACAAATCAAGCAAACCAAGGAGGGTACCTTTGTGCATCAAACGGAGTATACAAAAGACCTCCTAAGGCGCTTCAACATGGACAAAAGCAAGCCTCTTCGAACACCAATGGGAACAGAAACAACACTTGAACTTGATGAAGATGGTGAACCTGTAGATCGAAAAGAATATAGAAGCATGATCGAAACACTTTTGTACCCCACAACATCAAGACCGGACATACAATTCAGTGTATGTCTTTGTGCACGGTTTCAAGCCTCTCCACGTGATTCACATTGTCAAGCCCTCAAAAGGATTCTCAAGTACTTACATGGAACTCAAGAATTTGGTATTTTTCTTCCTTCTTCCTCAACTGTTACTTTGAAAGCTTTTTCAGATGCTGATTTTGAGGGTTGTAAGATTGATAGGAAAAGTACTTCTAGTGCTTTTCATTTTTTTGGTAATTCACTTGTTTCTTGGTCCTCTAGAAAACAAAACTCAGTTGCACAATCCATGGCAGAATCTGAATATGTAGTGGCTACTAGTGTTTGCTCACAAGTTCTTTGGATTGTTCAAACACTTAAGGACTATGCAGTTGATCTACATAGTGTTCCACTGTTTTGGGATAATACTAGTGCCATTTGCATAGCTCAAAACCCCGTGCAACATTCTATAACTAAGCATATTGACATTAGGTATCACTTTCTCCGTGATAATGTTGAAAAAGGAAACATTGTACTTCACCATGTAGATACCGAACAACAATTGACTGACATTTTTACAAAACCTTTGGATTTCACTCGTTTTTGTTTCATTCGTAGTGAAATAGGGGTTATGAATCCTCATGGCTTAAATTGAGGGGGAGTTTTGAAACGTGGAAAGTCTATGTGTGAATCTGAACTTAAAATAATATGAGCATAGTATTTCATACATATACGACTTTGTGATTCTTTTTACATGCTGAAAGTTCTCACTACATTACTCGTGTTATACATTTTCTAGTTTTTGCCATGTCTAGTAATTGGAATAATTACTTACACTAAATCTGGTCATGGTCCAACTTTCTTATTGTTTTGAACTTGTTGGATGCTCACAAGTGCTTTTAATAATAAAGAATTAATCAAGTAATCAACTCACATGTTGAGTTTTTATGAACAAATATAATTTGGGAAAAGATCAAGAGAATATGCATGCATCGCACTTCTTCTTTTGAGATGGCTTATCATTGCACTTAGATATGAACTTGGAATATGTTGTGTGTGACTAAAACCATGTCCTTAAGCTTCTGATTGTCAAATGACATAGGCTTGGCTTTGTTGGTTAGAATAAGGCAGATGCGCATATAATCTCTTGCAAATATCATATGATCTAAATTTGTGCTTTGAAAAAATAATAAAATGCAGCAACAAGTGTCATGCTTTCAGGTTTTGAAATAGTTAAGTTTGTGAGATCATGACTTGCTAAATTGGAAATTACATTTGATTTCTAGCATGGCTTACACTACTTTATGTATTTCATTGATGTGATAGTGTAGGTTACTTGATATTATGACTTGGATGAGCTTTGTTTTATATGTATATGTTATAATATGCTCATAACAATTAGAATTTGTCTTATAAACTTTGTTGAATACATTGTCAAAGGGGGAGAGATAATATGTGAATTTCTAAAGATAAGTATGCAAGGGGGAGAAATTGATAACACATTGACACATTGCACATATTCACAATTGTTTTTGGCACAATTCTTCTCAGAGGGAGATTTTCTTTTTCTCATTTTATTTCTGTTTTACAAAGGGTGAGAAATTGTTTTCAAAACATTTAATGTGAATAAGCCAATGTTCGAATCTTAAGTGGTGTTGCCAATGCAATCACCAAGGAGGAGACTGTGAGACCTATATGTGCTGAATACATTGGCTATGTCGATAAAAGTTTTGAATACTACCAAAACACCTTTATCATCAAGGTCCGACTCTAGGTCCTGCTAGCTTTGGTAAGCTCCGGTTCAAGGTCCGGTCAGCTTTGGCAAGGTCCGGTGCTTGATCGCAGTGTTTCTACTTTTATCTTGCAATGTTTCAACTTGCTTTACACTCATGAAAAGGTTGCTTAGTATTATTTTTCTAAGTTTTTTGTGCGTTTTGGTTGATATGGTTGATATCATTTTGCTATAGTTTGCAACATGCTTATATGAAGTGCTCACGTAAGATGTTGTAGTTTCAGAACTAACAAGAGTCAAGTCGAAGACTTGTGCTCGGAAGTATTGGTTGTTTGTTCATGTGCAGGTGTTGATTGAGTTCCAGACATGGCTGGTGACAGGATCCATTGAACTAGTCTTAGGGAGAAGATGAGGTTCAACAACCATGTTCGGGAGGAATTGTGGTTGAGTTGATCGGGAGGTCGCGCAGCATGTTTGAATCAAGAACAATGCATATGAAGGTATTGTGAACGTTGTTGGAAGATGTTTGCACGTGTGCAAGGAGTGCATGGACGTGGCTACATGGTTCTAAGGCTTGATGAAGAGATGTGGATGTAAAGGATTGGTCGGAATGGTCCAACCGACTAGGTTATGGACTCAAGCTGCGGCTGAGTCGGGTTTGACTCAAATATGGAATGTTTTGAGTTGGTTATGATAGGATTTCGTGTGGGTCACGAATTTGAGTTGTTTTAGGAATGTGGGATACGTTCCTAAGGTGTTTGGAATTCTTAAAATTTCTTCTATCTGCGTATAGAAGAGTCTTGAGCAGTTAATGAAAGTTACGATTCGTGATTTGATTAGGATTAGAGTCCTAGTTGAGATTTCATTGGACTAAGGGCTGGTTATATAAGCAAGGGAGGCCAGCGCTTGGGGGTGACGACTTTTGGGTTGTTCCTCTTGTGTTCTATTGAATAAAATTCGTAGCTGAAAGGAACTTTTGTCCCTTGTTCGTTCGACTTGTTCCAGACAAGTTTTTCTCGTCGAGTTTATGCATAACACTACCTTTCTTCGGTGGTTTTATCATAACTCGAGTTTTACAGATCCAATTGACGTGATTCTTTTTGGGTTGTCTTCAGAACTTGATTATCTATCAGCTGTAAAAATTTCGCGGACATTGGATTCGTTTTTCTGATCTACACGAGTTTCTTTTTGCAGCGTTCTAGAACTGTTTTTTACTCAGTAGAACAGATTGACCTTTGTTCGATCTTTCGATCATGACTTGAGTTACTCTTGACGGATTTGAGTGATTCTTGTTGTGTCATCTTCGTGACTTGATTATCTTTGATATCTATCACTTTTGTCATTGTGAAACACGTTTAGATTAGTCTCACACATGATTTCTTTAACAGATCGTTTTTCTGCCGAACGGGTTGGGATTTAATTGTTTCCGCTGCATAATATTTTTTAATCTACCATTCACCCCCCCTCTGGTAGCTTTTCACGTGCTCTTCGATCCTACACAAGGGTGGGGCCAACCACACCCATTCCTTCAAGGAGGGTATAACAACATTGGCAACAATGGAAATCAACCTGACTCGAGAGTACTTGCCATTAGCCAACTCAAGATCAATGAGGCTATAACCAAGAAGTTGTTGGCCAATGATAAGACCCTAGAGAGCATTAATGCCGAGATTGAAGGACTATCCTCATCCTTCAAGAATCAATTGAGTTTCAACAAGATGTTAGAAACTCGGTTGACTCAACTGGCTGCAAATGTTGCTCCAATGGAGAAAGTGAGTGCGGTGGCTACGAGAGGTGGTAAGACCACTTGTGACCCACCGTATCCCACAAAAGAGAAGAGGGCAACTACAAAGGAGAAGGAGGATGTCCCAGTTGGCATAAGTGAACCACTTAGTGAGAGAATGTCCAAGCAATTTGAAGATACAAACTTATTGCCATTCCCTCACAGGCAAAGGAAGCCAATAGTGGATGAGAAATTCAACCGCTTTGTTGTGGTTATCCAGAAAATCCACATCAATGTTCCCTTAATTGATGCGATGCAAGTACCAACTTATGCTTGCTATCTCAAAGACATATTGAATAACAAGCGGTCATTTCCCCACTACTGAGGTTGTCAAGTTTACGGAAGACTGCAACGCAGCCATCTTCAATAGGCTTCCAGCAAAGAAGAAGGAACACGGATGTCCTACAATATCATGCTCAATTGGGGCTCACCACTTTGACATGGCACTTTGTGACCTTGGAGCAAGTGTGAGTATAATGCCCAAGGTGGTTTTCGACAAGCTGAACTTCACGGAACTTACTCCAACACCAATGCAGCTCTAGATAGCTGATTCTTCGGTCTGTTATCCATGAACATCAGTGAAGTTGTTCTGGTGAAAATCCGGAATTGCTTCATACCCGTAGATATTGTGGTGCTTGACATGGAGGTTGAGAAGGATACGCCGCTCATTCTTGGGTGATCATTCCTAAGCACCGCGAAGGCTCGCGTAGATGTGGGAGCTGGAGAAATCCACTTCCATATCAATGGCAAAGAGGAGAAGTTTAACTTTTGCCCAAAGCTGGAGCAATTCTCCATGATCCTAATGATGCATGGGCCGAATGTTAAACACATTCAAGGGGTCCAAATAACACCTGCAAAGGTGGACCCGCTCATTGTATTCATGAGGAATTTGATCTATGCGGAAAACCCGTCTTATGGTCCACGCCGACGCCCCAAGAAGACAGAGAAGTCAGGGCCTCCCCAAAGGCCCAAGTCCACCAAGCCACCATAGAAAGTAAGGTGAAAGAAGCAATACAAGCCGTTCGATCCCATCCCTCTGGGCCCGTATGTCAAGAAATGTAGAAGGAGGAATGTCCATCTCATCGCAAGAAATGTAGGAGGAGGAATGTCCATCTAATCGAACGGTGGTGAGACCCAACCGTAAGTTAAATTGGTAGTTATCATTTTCTTTGTTTTTCTTTTCTCATTATTTGGTTTTCCCCATTTAACTTGATTTTTCCCACTGCATATTTGATTTTCATAGTAAGTTCGAATCTTATATTCTCAACTATCATTTTTTATTTTTCTTTATTTTTCACAAAAAAGAAAATTGTCAGGTTTGAAAAAGGAGTTTTAATTCGGAAAAACAAAATTACTGAGTTGCAAAAGTGGTAATTCACCAACGTGCTAATTCTGTAGCCGTTAGGGGGCCACCTGCCAAAAGGGAGAACAGGGGGGCCCACTTGTCAGTGCGGCCAACTCCACTGTTCGGCCGACAAGGGGAAAGAGCCATTTTGGCTCTCTGCTCCAACGGCTACCTTTGATTCCCTAGTGACTGTTGGGGAGTGCATATTATAAATGGTGGTTGTGAGGAGCACTTCTCCTCACACTTCACCTCATTTCATACCTCCACGAAGTCACACTTGCTCACATTGTTTTTCTTGCTCTTCATTGATGTACTCTTGCTTAAAATCCAACTCAAAAATATTTGCTTTTGTTTGCATTTGCAATTTGCTCTCAGGCTCTTCAAGGGAAAATTCGTCGGGGGTTATTGCTTTTGCTAACATAGCCCCTTTCGAGTTTTTGCCTTGTTGTGTTCTTGTTTGTTGTGGCCATGAGAGGGATAAAAAGGTTGTTTCGGAAGAGGAAGGAGGCTGCAAGCTCAAGGCATCATGGAGACTCAAGTGCACACCCCTCTCCCGTTGCTACACCATGTTCACATAGGAGGAGTGTAGGTGAAGACACTCCCATGGGTGAGAGAACCAACCCTCATCAACTTTTTCACAACGACGACCTTGACATACAAAGTGAAGTTGAATATCAGGCATGCAAGCTCCTCCAAGATCGTGAGTTTTCTCATACGAAAGCTTATGATCCGGATTAGATCTCCAAAATAGGTATGGATTCCGAATTCTTTTCCATTTGGTGTGCACTAGGATGGAAAAACTTTGCTCACATTGAGGAGAGAGGTTCCTGCCTTCTCTGCATACAATTCTTTTGCACACTAAATATGATTTGATGGTATTACTTTTAGATTATTTCAAAATTAATATAATATCCTATGGACAAAATTAAGTGAAATCCTAGGCTTCCATAAACGATGTTTGCTAGATTTAGACGCTTCGCCTAAGTTTAACAAACATAGTTTTTGGGAAGATTTAACTTGTGAGGTCAGCTGTAGTGCACCTAGGAATAGCCACTTACACAACCCTACTTTACGCTTCATGCATAGATGGGTGGCTATGACTATGTTCCCTGGAGGAGATGTAAGGATAGTGCATGATGATGAGCTGAAAATTTTATTTACCATTATTAGAAAGATAAAAGTTGCTCCAATTATTGCCATGATGACACAATGGTTAGATTACATTTCAAGAACATGGCAAATTGAATGCACTTCATTGATTACTCGTATGGCCACTAGGGTAGGAGCACTAGAATACTCTTTATTCTAGTATATTGAAAATGAAAGAGAATTAATTGATGAAGATTATTTAGTGCAAGGACATACCCTTAAGCATGATCCAGATGACTCTTTGTTATTTTATTATCCCGACTTTGTCAATGAAATTCGGTTAACTAACCCGGACTAACATTTGTACAAATGCCGGAGGCTAACCATTGACCTTCTTCCCTTTGAGGAAGCACGAAGAAGCAATGTCTCTGGAAGGTTAACTAGAAGTTGTGCAAGGAGGGCAACCATGTTTCTGACGACCTCCACGGTCCATGAGTACGTAGAGGAAGAGAACCCAACGGGTGATGCACCCGGATGGACTCAACCTCCATTGTATGAGATCGAAGGTCCGTCTTGGCATGGATGGCCAGGTGCCACATGGGAGCCACCTCTATCCACTTCAAGCTCTAGCAGCTTGCCTCCAACATCCATGAGAAGATGTTGTTCCTCTTCGGCTAGAAGTCTTCATGACTATATCCAAGGAATGACAGATCTCACAGGACGTATGTGAGAGCTCGAAGTGAGAACGGGTGACATCTACAAAACTCTCCAAGGGCATGTCCAAGGTACCCAAGATTTTCAACAACACATGGATGCTCAATTCACCCACTTAAATTCCACGCTACAACAACAACAAGCCGATCTCGCGGCATACTTCCTTCATCAAAGGTTCAACCCTCATCACGGAGGTGAGTGAAGAACAAGCTTGGGGAGGACCCCCACTTGAGGTAAATTGTATCAACCCCTTGCATATTTTTTCCACTCACCCATCATCCACCTTGCAGATAAAAAAAATATAGGATAGATTTTTTTCTTTAAAATAAATGATGTGCGGTAAGAATGATTTCCAATTCACATAGATGAAATGATGAATAGATGCTCTGTTTTAATTTTCTTAAGTCCCTAGTTTACAACATACTACTCTCCAACATGTTGCTCTCATTGTCTAAAATTGTTTTTGCCTTGATTTGGAAATTGTAGGTAGCAAAGGCTTGATCCATTATAAGTTGTTGTGAGATATGATATAGTGATAGGGCTACCATTCCTAGTTTGAAAGTGAAACTTAGATTTCCGGAGAAATTCTAAAAAGATTTAAGTTACTCTCATTTGATTGGAAATACCTACCAAAGCCATATGATACATTACATTGATAGAAATTATACATAAGCTATTTTTCTTTACATTGAGCTTTGTCAAACTAGTATAGACCTATGAGATTGAATATGCATCTAGGAATCCCCGTGGGTTTTGGATTATTGATGATGACAATGAAGAGGCTAATGAGCTGAGTTGATCTTAAGCACAGGTGCAATGATTGAATAGAGATGAAATCCCTCAAAAGGGAAAAGGATAAAATGGGCTTCAAACACTCAAGCGTAGAAATTAGGGTTCCTATGGTGTTGAGATTATATGAGCCATGTGATGTGAGAGGGTGGATGTATCATGTGCATTGAGATCATTCTAGAGGGCTCAAAGTGGTGGTTGAGAGAAAAATCTAAGTGAGAAGTCGAAATGAGGAAAAACTATACGAGGCCACACTAGTCCGGGCCTCAAGGCCGGACTAGTCCGACCATTTAGAGAAGTCCGCATTGGGGCGGACTAAAGGTCTCTGGAGGAGATCGGACTTGTGCATATAGGTACGGACTAGTCCATTCATCCCTTAGTGGAGTTGGAGCTAAGTCCGTGAAGATCAGACTTGTCCGTTTTGGAATGGACCAAAGCTCTCTGGAGAAGTTTGGACTTTTCCGTGCTGGTGCGGACTAGTCCGTTTGAGACTTAGTGTGAGAGAAACCAAGCAAACCCTATAGGGCCGGATTAGTCCACCCCCTATGGTCGGACAAGTCCGGGCCTACCGAATTGTGTCTGTTTTGGGATGGACCAAAGCTCTTTGTCCTACTTCGGACTAGTCCGTAGTGAACCGGACTAGTCTGTAATATCAATGGCCGTTTGAAATTCAAACGTTGGCGCGCACATCATCTATTTTGTCGATCTATGATGTGAAATTGTTGGTGGTACCGGAAGCCCGACTAGTCTGTGGCACAGGGCCGGACTAGTCCGTGTTTGCCCTGGTGGGAACGGTTAGTTGTTGGGACCCCTACAAAAGGGCACCCCCGACACCTATCTGTTAACTCTTGAACCCTAGCGCCCCCACAAGTGACCTAGAGCCTCCCAAAGCCTTCCTTTAACCCTACTAGCCCTCTAAGACCAAATCCTGAAGAGATTAGGGCTTGGGAGGAAAGTGAAGGAAGATCTTCGCGCTTTGGCTCTCGGTTTGATCTCTTTTCACATTGTGTTGTGTTTTGTGTCTTGTGTGAGTTGAGCTTCGTGTGCTCCTCATTTTATTGATTTGTGGGAGCCTCAACTTGTGAGCAGCCCCAATCAAACTTGGTTATTACCCATTGATATAGTGGAAACTAAGCCGACCATTGTGGTGGCTTGGTGAGAGAAGAGTCAAGTGAGATCCGATCCTCGTGTGGACTTCTCAATGTTGATGTAGGCTTCTTCATGGAGCTAAACCACGGGATAAAATCTCGTCTCAATTGTCATTCTACATTTCATAATCACTAGCATTGCTATTAGGGTTCTTATTGTTCATATTGCTCTTCACTTTTATCTTTGTTGAAATCTTGTAACTTAAGTGCTTTAACTTCACAATCTAAGTTGTACTAGGTTATCACACATTGCTTATCTTTTCGGTGAACTTAAATTCCGCATATAACTTGTAGAAACCATGTTTTTAGGTTTTCACCATGTGCTGAGCGGACTAGTCCGGCCCTGTCAAGACAAGTCCGACCTCAAGAGTTTAATCCCGTTTGATTAAGTCATTTCAGGTCTTATTGCCTATTCACCCCCCCCTCTAGGGGACTTTCAATTGGTATCAGAGCAGGTTTCTGCACCAAGAGTCTAAGAACTCGCAGAAGAAATGGCCGGAAGGTGTGACAACGAGGTTCTGGTGATCGTTGATGACACCAAGATGAAGAACATCGATGTTCTTCAAGATGATACAAATGACAACAAAGAAGTTTGTTTGCTCAAGGCACGACATCTTGAGAAGCTCAATGTGCCCAAGAAGGAGATCAAGCCAATTGCTCCGATCAACGTTGACAATGGGAGTAGATCACAAGACTACTCCCGGTATCCTTACAACTATGAGCAACTTACCGCAAGCAATCACTCTTTGTCTATTCCCATTGGCAAACCTCCTCAGTTTGATAGAAATGATTACTCTTTGTGGAAGCATAATAAGAAGACGGATCTCTTTTCCTTAAACCCTAGTTTGTGGCAAATTATTATGATAGGTGTACATCTTCCCAAAAATGAGCAAGACATCACTCCGGAGCAGGCCGTCCTCCTTCACAATGCTCAAGCCGTTGGAGTGATTACCTCCTAATTGACTCGAGTGGATTTCAATCGCATTGAAGGATTAGAGGTTGCCAAGAGGGTATGGGACACCCTCAAGATGGCACATAAGGGCAACCGTGTCATTAGGGAGGCGAAGATCGAGATGATCGAAGGATATCTTGGGAGGTTCACCGTCATGGATGGTGAGTCCCCCCAAGACATGTACGATCGCCTCAAGACTCTCACCAACAAGAGTCGGTCTTATGGAAGCACCCGATGGACCAAACATGAGGTGGTAAAGAGGATGATTCGAGCATTCATGCCTCGAAACGTCACTCTTTGCTCACTAATTTGTGAGAGTCCGGGTTTTCACAAGATGACCCCCGAAGAAGTGCTCAGAGAATTATCAACCATGAGATGATGAAGCAAGAAGCTATGTTCTACAATGTTCTACAAAAGCTGTCCTCCTCCAAGAAAAGAGATGTTGCACTCAGGGCAACATCCTCAAGATCACAATAAAGGGAAGACAGTGATGAAGAGAACACCAACACGGATGAGGAAGAGGCACTCTTCATCAACAACTTCAAGGGGGTGTGCAGAAGAAGGAGGTGGAGCTACCATCATTAAAGCAAGATCAAAGACAATCCCAAAACAAGATCAAAGAGGGCTTGCTACAATTGTGGGGAGTATGGCCACTTCATCGTGGATTGCCCACATGAAGAAAACAAGAAGAAGAAGGAGGGCAAGTCCAAGGAGAAGAAGTACTTTAAGAAGAAGAAGTAATCCGTACATGCCCACCTTGGAAAGGAGTGGGATTCAAATGAGGAATCCTCCTCCGATGAAGAGAAAACGATAGCAACCATTGCTATGTAGAAGACAACCGTGGAAAACAAGCTCTTCCCAAACTTAAAGAAATCAATGCCAACTTGCATCATGGCCAAGGGTGTAAGAAAAAAGGTTAAATCTAAATCCCCCTCTTCAATTTCCTCGCATGATGATTTTGATTGTAGTAGTGAAAAAGAACATATGCTTAAGGATATGAGTAAAAGTACCTTGAAAAGATTGAGGTTGTTGACAGAGGAGATATTTGAGAAGGAAGAGCTCATCAACTGCCAAGAGGACATGCTCATCCAACAAAAGGAGAGATGTTAAGAGGTTGAGGAGTTCTTGGAGCTTGAAAGAGAAAGAATCAAAGCACTTGAGCGTGAACTCGCTTTGAGTAAGGAAACTTGCTCAAACCTTGAGAACACTACAATTGTGCTCAAGGATGAACTTGTTAGTTGGACACAAGCTAACAAGATCCTTGAAACACAAGTGAAGTCTCTCAAGGTCAATGCCCCTTCTTCCTCAACAAGCGCACCTTCTACAAATGTCAAATCCGAAGTGCCTCAACCATGCAAATGCTCGAACTTAATTATGAAACTTAAAGATGATCTTAAGTTGGCAAAAACCAAACAAGCACCAAAGGGTGGCATCTTTGACAAGGAGAAGATGGCATATGCACGTAGTGCATACACCAACACAAGACATCCCCTTGTCAAGGATGGTCTTGGTTATTCTAGGGAGATGAGACAAAATGTCATAACTCCCAAGAATGGCAAATACTTGATTGTTTTTGTCAAGGGAGGCTCATACAACAATAATGGAAAGAACATTGATACATCTCCTATAATGCTTAAGAAAGAACCTCATCTCGTGTTACATGATTTTGATGCATCATATGTTTTATTGAGGAACAAGTTTGGAAAGGCCTATGCTAGGTATGTTGGGCCACACCGCAAGAGTCCTAAACCTTGTGTGTGGGTGCCCAAGTGCCTCTGACTAACATCAAAGGACCCAACACCGCTTGGGTACCTAAAGACAAGGCTTAAATCTTTCTTGTAGGCATACTCCTCCGGTGGAACCAAATGGGTTCTTTATATCGGAGAGAGGAATATGTTTGTGGAGCATGAGCTAAATGAAGATCCAAGTGAAGGAATCTATTTTGGGGGCAATAGCCAAGGAAAAATCCTTAGCACCGGTAAAATTGCTATATCCCCTAATCACACTATTTCAAATATTTTACATGTTGATTCACTTGATTATAACCTCTTGTCCATATCACAACTATGGGACACAGGTCATAATTGTTTATTAACTAATGAGGGTGTGACCGTCACAAGGAGAAGCAATGACTCAACTGCCTTTAAGGGTGTACTCAAGGGAAAGCTCTATCTTGTGGATTTCTCCGCGGGTAAAGCCCAACTTGATATGTGCTTAATTGCAAAAACTAAAATGGGATGGCTTTGGCATAGAAGGCTAGACCATGTTGGGATGAGAAACTTGCAAAAACTCATTAAAGGCGAGCACATCCGTTGTTTAAAGAATGTTGTGTTTGAAAAGGATATGCCATGTAGCGCATGCCAAGCCGAAAAGCAAATCGGAGCACCACATCCATCCAATAACATTATGACAACAACAAGACTATTGGATCTTCTACACATGGATCTCTTTGGTCCAATCACCTACATAAGTATTGGCGGTAACAAATACGGTCTTGTTATTGTTGATGATTTTTCAGGTTTCACTTGGGTATTCTTTTTGCATGATAAGAGTGGACTCAAGGTGTCCTCAAGAAATACTTGAAGAGAGCTCAAAATGAGTTCTACTTAAGTATCAAGACAATAAGGGGTGACAACTGCACCGAATTCAAGAATACTCAAGTTGAAGAATTTTTAGATGAAGAAGGTATCAAGCATGAGTTCTCGGCCCCCTATTCCCCTTAACAAAATGGGGTGGCCAAAAGGAAGAATAGAACTCTAATTGTGATGTCAAGAACGATGCTTGATTAGTACAAGACGTCGGAATGGTTTTGGGTGAAAGCGGTTAACACCGCTTGCCATGCCATAAACCAGTTGTATCTTCATCACATACTCAAGAAGACGTCCTATGAGCTCCTAAACGGTAACAAGCCCAACATTTCTTATTTTCGTGTTTTTGGGAGCAAGTGCTACATTCTCAGCAAGAAGCCTAGGACTTCGAAGTTCGCTTCCATGTCCGATGAAGGTTTCTTACTTGGTTATGACTCAAACACTTACGCCTATCGTGTCTTCAACAAATCCTCCGAAATTGTTGAAGTAACACGTGATGCAGTGTTTGAAGAGACTAATGGCTCCCAAGTGGAGAAAGTTGATCGTCATGTGCTAGATCAAGAAGAAGCTCCACAAGAGGTGATAGGAAGGATGGCACTTGGAGATATACGACCACAAGTACAACCTCAAGATGCAAGTGACCATCTCACACATCAAGCAAGCTCTTTCTCAAATGATCATGATCAAGTCCCCCAAGATGCGCTCTAGGAAGATAAAAATGGAGGCATCAATCAAGGGGAAGACAACGAAAATGAGGAAGACAAAGATGAAGATTCAAAACCTCAAGCGCCTCACCCAAGAGTGCACCAAAGCGTTCAACGGGACCATCCCGTTGACAATATACTTGGAGACATCTCCAAGGGGGTAACTACACGATCTCGTGTTGCAAATTTTTGTGAATATTACTCTTTTGTTTCTTCTATGGAGCCTCATAAGTTTGAAGAAGCACCATGAGATCCGGATTGGGTGATGGCCATGCAAGAAGAGCTCAACAACTTTGAATGAAATCAAGTATGGGAGCTCGTGAAGAGGCCTAATGCAAATGATGTAGGCACTAAGTGGTTGTTCTGCAACAAACAAGATGAGCACGGGGTGGTTACAAGGAACAAGGCATGACTTGTGGCCAAGGAGTATTCACAAGTCGAAGGTTTGGATTTCGAATAAACCTTTGCTCCCGTAGCTAGGATTGAATCAATTCGTATATTACATGCCTTTGCTACATATCATGGTTTTAAGCTATATCAAATGGACGTCAAGAGTGCATCAGTCAATGGTCCAATCAAGGAAGAGGTGTATATGGAGTAACCCCGGTTTTGAGGATGAAGAATTCCCAAGCCATGTGTACAAATTGTGTAAGGCTCTCTATGGTCTCAAACAAGCTCCTAGAGCTTGGTATGAGTGTCTTAGAGACTTTCTAACACAAAATGGTTTCAAAATTGGGAAGGCGAAATACACTCTATTCAGTAAGCAGTTTAATTATGATTTATTTGTTCGCCAAATATATGTTGATGACATTATATTTGGTTCTACTAACAAAGCATTTTGGGATGAGTTTTCTAAGATAATGACGAAAAGATTTGAGATGTCCATGATGGGGGAGTTGAAGTTCTTCCTAGGTTTTCAAGTGAAGCAACTCAAGGACGGCACGTTCATTAGTCAAACCAAGTACACACAAGATATACTCAAGAAGTTTGATATGGACAAGGCCAAACCCATAAAGACTCCTATGGCAGCCAATGGGCATCTCGATCTTAATGAAGATGGTCCAAGTGTGGACCAAAAGGTATATCACTCCATTATAGATTCATTGCTTTACTTATGTGCATCTAGGCCCGATATCATGCTTAGTGTGTGTATGTGGGCTTGGTTTCAAGCTGCTCCTAAGGTGTGTCATTTGACCGCCGTTAAGAGAATTATTAGATATTTGGTTCACACACCAAGCCTAGGACTTTGGTACCACAAAGGTTCCAAGTTTAGCCTTATTGGATATTCCGATGCGTACTATGCGGGGTGCAAAGTTGATAGGAAGAGCACATCCAGAACTTGTCAATTCTTTGGTAGATCTCTAGTGTCTTGGTCCTCAAAGAAACAAAACTCCATTGCTCTTTCCACAGCTGAGTTGGAGTATGTTGCTGCCGGAAGTTGTTGTGCACAACTTCTCTTGATGCGACAAACTCTTAGGGGCAATGGCATAAACTTGCGCCATATTCCTCTCCTATGTGACAATGAGAGTGACATCAAAATTCCCACAATTTAGTTGAACATTCAAGGACCAAACATATCGAGATTCGCCACCACTTCTTGAGAGATCACTCCATCAAAGGAGACATTACAATTTCCCATGTGACAACTGAAAAACAATTAGCCGATATTTTTACCAAACCCCTAGACGAGAAAAGATTTTGTGTACTTAGGAGTGAGCTCAATATCTTTGATTCTCGAAATGTGGCTTGACTCTTGCACATCTGATTGTTATATTCAAAATTCACACATGCTTGCGAAAAACTCATCCTCCTCAATTTTCTAAAAGTTATTTTGAAAATTATTGAATCTTTGTGAATAATGGTCATAGTTTGACTGTTGATTGCTTACTGACCATGTTTACAAAGATCTTTTGTGAAAATATAGTCCAAAAGGATCAAATATCCACTGAAAACTCAGTATATAGGAGTTTTCAATCTTAGGACTGGACTAGTCCGCCCCCGAATCGGACTAGTCCGAATGTTCAAATTAGTCCAGACCCAGTCCGCTGGCTGGACAAGTCCGGGTCTCCGACTGGACTAGTCCGCCCCTTGGGGACATAACCTCCCGAGGGAGCCCTCGACATCATCACACTCTCTCAAACCCTCTCTCTCTCTCTCTCTCTCTCTCTCTCTCTCTCTCTCTCTCTCTCTCTCTCTCCAAAATGCACGAAAACCGCCCCCAAATCGGTGATTTTTGATTCCATCCACCAAATCTCGATTCCAATCTGTGGATTGAAGCCCTAAGGTGTGTGGGAACTTTCCCCAAGCATCGGAGGCCGATTCCTCAGTCACATTTCGTCGAATCAAAGATTTGATGGTATTCTCTCCTAACCCCAAAATCTCCGAAGCTCAATTCTTTTAGGTCTATTGATAGAAACTTCTTCACAAATATTTTTGTCCATATCATTGTGATCTTGTATATCCATTGTTGTGGTAGAATCCTTAGTTTTTGCAAAATTTCTCTAGATTAGGGTTCTTGCTGTGTGAACCGGACTAGTCTGGTCACAGGGCGAACAAGTTCGGCCTTGTACGGACTAGTCCGTCCCATGGGCGGACAAGTCCGGGTTACACAGTGAAAACCCTAATCAAAATCTATTTGGTGAATTCTACCACCATATCTCTACTTCCTTGGACTCATACACATTCCTTTGCATCTCTTATCAGCAACCATGTCAGATTCTGATTATGTTCCCCTCTCCAACTCGGAGGCCGAAGGGGGAAGGCAAGCTTGCTACCGCCGAAAGTGCGAGGAGAACCAGCTCGTCATGGCTTATCTCGACTCTCAGTCAGAAGCTAGAAGTGAAAAGAAGACACAACGGGAGGCTCACAACTCAACTGCAGCCGAGGTAGCCCCCAAGAAGAAAAGGCTTGTGACTGTGGTGTAGAAGGCAAAATTCCAGGAGGCGAGGACCTCCATGGACATGGGCAAGGCATCGGTGGATGCTGCACCCAAGAAGAGGGTCATTGATGCTAAGAAGGTTGCAAGCAAGGCCAAGAAGGGAGCCACTCGGCCCATAGTTCCTTTGAGGATGCCATCACCTGCACGAAACCCTAGCCGTGCAGCTGCCTTCGACGCCGACATCTTCAAAGGAAAAGGGGCTGGGAAGGCTAGGAAGGTCAATGTCTATCAGAGGGAGAGGAGCACAGTGGATCCCCGCTTTTTGTGTGACTTCCACTGTGACTACTACAAGACAGTCTATATGTCCAAGCAAAAACTCGTGACTGATGCTCAGTGGATTGACTGGGACTACATGGCCTAGAAGGATCAATTGGCTTTCAATGCTGTGATTGAGGCCATAAAGCGCCATGGATTGAAGAAGTTCATGGCATTTTAGTATGATTATAATGTGGAGGTAATTGCTCAATTCTACTCCATTGTATACTTCCACACAGAAGGGGATCAGAGAATCACCTCGATGACTCACGGAGAGAAATACTCCACCACCTACTAGGAGTTTTCTCAGTTACTTGACTTGGAGGACCAACTGGACAATGAGATCATCATCTCCAATCTAAGGGCAGTTGATCGAGACACTTTGGAGTACATGTATCCAAGTCATGTACCTTTTGAGGCCGGACATATAAGGAACATCAAGCAATTCTACAGTGTCATCAACTGAGTGCTCCGGAAGACTATTGCCCCCAAGGATTGAGATGCAAGGACTATTCAAGGAAACTTGAGACACTTGATGGTGCTAATTGATGGAGATGTCCGTTTCAATGTGGTGGACTACATTTTTGATGACATCTTCAACATCTCGCATACTCCAAACCGATCATGTGGCTATGCTCCGTACATCATGTACATGATCAAGAAGGTGTCCGGGCTCAACTTCAAGACGGATATCATTCATAGAAGGCTTCGTCCTCAAATTCCACCACCGGAGCTGGATGTCCCTCGTAGGAAGAATGTGAATCCTCCTGCTTCTTCTTCACACTTTGTGCCACCACCTCCTCCTCCACCTCCTCCTTCATCAAGATGCGGTAGTGGATTTCTCAAGTGCTTCAAAGCCATATTCTCCTCTTGGTGGAAGGCGAATGTTTGGCAACGTCGCATGGAGCGTAGAAAAGAGAAGTATCTCAACGCAATGTGCGACAAGTTGGACATCCCTATGTCTCCCGCCGCGGAGAGTGATGGGGAGATAACTCCATTCCCAGAGTTCACCGCCGAGGAGCTCGCTCAGGTCGGTGAAGTTGATACCTCTACGGTGGCTCCATCCAAGGATAATTATAATGGTGACCCAGAAGCCACGGAGAGCGATAGCGGGCGCCGAGGAGCCGGAGACGATGATGACAATGCTGATGATGATGAAGAGTAGACCTAAGGACTCTTCCTTCCTTCTTTTCCTTTTTGGTGTCTTGATGCCAAAGGGGGAGGGATTGATGGATGGGGTACATAGAGAGGGGGAGAGTTTGGAAAAGGGGGTTCTACTTAGACAATAGTTGTATGGAGGAGAGATTGATCCACTATGAACTTATGTTTTAAAACTCTCATTTCAATTGTTGTAAGACTTAATTCATGTACTTTGACTAAATTGTGATGTTATGCTTGAGTTACATGTTTATCTTGCATATTTGTTGCCTCATCACAATTTATGAGCACATCACTTAAGCACCCCACCATAACATGTATATGTATGAGAACTCTCTCAATTTCTCTTACTCATGATGCATACATTGAGGGGGAGTCAGTCATACAAATACATGTTATGAAAACAAATTATTATCCTTTTTGTTGAAGTCTTAATGTGTTGTCATCAATCACCAAAAAGGGGGAGATTGAAAGTGCATCTAGGCACCCCCATGGGTTTTGGATGATTGATGATGACAATTAAGATGCTAATGAGTTGAGTTGATCTTAAGCACAGGTGCAATGATTGAACTGGGATGAAATCCCTCAAAAAGGAATAGGATAAAACGGGAGTCAAAGACTCAAGCGTAGAAATTAGGGTTTATATGGTGTTGAGCTTATATGAGCTGTGTCATGTCAGAGTATCATGTGCATTGAGATCATTCTAGAGGGCTCAAAGTGGTGGTTGAGGGAAGAACCTAAGTGAGAAGCCAAAATGAGAAAAAAACACTAGGAGGTCGGACTTGTCCGGGCCTCAGGGCTGGACTAGTCCGCCAGTCAGAGAAGTCCGCTTTGGGGCGGACTAATGATCTCTGGAGGAGATCAGACTTGTTCGTATAGGTACGGACTAGTCTGTTCATCACTTAGTGGAGTTGGAGCTAAATCCGTGAAGATCGGACTTGTCCGTTTTGGAACGGACCAAAACTCTCTGGAAATGTTCGGACTTGTCCGTGGTGGTGCGGACTGGTCCGTTTGAGGCATAGTGTGACAGAAACCGAGCAAACCCTAGAGGGCTGGACTAGTCCGCCCCCTGTGGTCGGACTAGTCCGGGCCTACCCAGTTGTATCCGTTTTGGGATGGACCAAAGCTCTCTATCCTACTTCAAACTAGTCTATAGTGAACGGATTACACCGTATTGTTAGTGGCCGTTTGAAATTCAAATGTTGGCGTGCACGTCATCTGTTTTGTTGATCAATGACGTGAAATTGTCGATGGTCCCGGAAGGTCGGACTAGTCTATGGCACAGGGCCGGACTAGTCCGGGGTTTGCTCTGGTGGCAACGGTTAGTTGTCGGGACCTTATAAAAAGGGGACCCCCGACCCCTATTTGTTAACTCTTGAACCCTAGAGCCGCCACAAGTGACCTAGAGCCTTCCAAAGCCTTCCACTTGTCCTACTAGCCCTCTAAGACCAAATCTTGAACAAATTAGGGTTTTGGGAGGAATGTGAAGGAAGATCATCGCGCTTTGGCTCGCGGTTTGATCTCTTTGCACATTGTGTTGTGTTTTGTTGCAGGTGTAAGTTGAGCTTCGTGTGCTCCTCATTGTATTGATTTGTGGGAGCCTCGACTTGTGAGCAGCACCAATCAAACTTGGTGATTACCCATTAATATAGTGGAAACCAAGCCGGCCATTGTGGTGGCTTCATGAGAGAAGGGTCAAGTGAGACCCGATCCTTGTGTGGACTTCTCAACGTGGATGTAGGCTTTTTCGTGGAGCTGAACCACGGGATAAAATCTCGTTTCACTTATCATTCTACATTTCATAATCACTAGCATTGCTATTAGGGCTCTTATTGTTGATATTGCTCTTCACTTTGATCTTTGTTGAAATCTTGTAACTTAAGTGCTTTAACTTCACAATCTAAGTTGTACTAGGTTAGCACACATTGCTTATCTCTTCGGTGAACATAAATTCCGCAAATAACTTGTAGAAACCAAGTTTTTAGGTTTTTACCCTGTGCTGAGCGTACTAGTCCGGCCCTGTCTAGACAAGTCCAGCCTTAGGAGTTTAATCTCGTTTGATTAAGTCATTTCAGGTCTTATTGCCTATTCACCCCCCCCCCTCTAGGTGACTTTCATACATTTCATTCACTACTTTTTTGAATTCAAGACTTCACTTGCACATGCTATACTTCTACACTAGAAGTAAGCAAAATTCCACCATACCACCATTCCACAATAAATAAAAAGAGAAACTCCATATCATTCATGCTTAGTACTCTCTCCAAAATTTATTGCATAAAAAGGGAGTAGAAGACATGACTACAGGAAAAAGAAAAATAAAAAGAAAAATACATGCTTACATCATAAGCATGAGAAAAAAAAGAGAAAGACAAGTAGCCATGTTTCATCTCTGCAAAATAAGAGTGTCCACTCAAAAGGAGTAATCTCAAATATCAACATCCACTTCATTCCATCACACATGGACAAGTCTTGAATCAAAATTTTTTTGAATTGATTTCTCCAAAGGCTTGCTCTTTTGACTTAGCAATATTATGTGTTGCAAATATGCCTACTATATTCCTTACCAAGCTTCACATACAAGCCTTATGTAGAGGTACGAAGAATTTAGGCAAAATGCCTCGGTGAGGATACATTTCCACAACACATAAATGAGAGACCAGAAGAATCAAAATGAGATACTTAAAATCTAAATTGAACTCTCTAGAATTTGAGTGGAACTTGATTTCTAGGATATGTGTGCTCCATTTGCTGCTATATGTTTCAACGACCCATGAATAGGAGATGGCATAAGCAACATAATGACTTGAGATTGTTTAAGTACCATGCCAATTTTGCAATACTAGGTAGAGTATTTTGTTGTGCACATGGTACTTTGGAAAAATAGAACATAGTAGAAACTCCTGATCATCAACCTAAAGTCTTGACTTTGCTCGGGACGAGCAAAGGATAAGATTGGGGGGAGTTTGTTGCCGGCTGTTATATAAAATTTTCACCCGTCAATATAACTCAAATTATATGAAGGAAATATCATTTCATGCACATATGACCTTTCTATTTAACCTATGTCCAGTTGTCTTTGGAGAAAGTAGTACATGCACGGACTTTATGCAGAATTGAAGTGCAACAAGGGGATGAATCCTATAAAATATCATTCTAGCCAATCAAGCAATGACATGTGACACCACATGGATCAAATGGCCCACAAACAGAAGTATGTGAGGCCATCCAATGGTGTAGCACCAATAACAGTCAACGGGACCCACCTGGCAGGGACCTGGAAGAAGCACACTGCAAAAGGAGCCAAGACCATGTCGGCCGATCCCCCCTAGTCGACCGAGTAGGTCCTGGCGCCAAACGCGGTCAAACGCCACATCTTGGCTGCTCCCGGCTTGAAGAGGCCATGGGTGACTGCTTCGCGTTCTTTTGGCGGCGGGAACCGACCCTTCCCCAAGATATAAACAGGACCCCTCACCCCTCACTTCAACACACATCACTTGAGTATTCATCCATTGTATCCACTACTCTCCATAGGTTTAGAGTATAGGCTGTAGAGAAGAGAGTCTCTAGTCCATAGTCCAATTAGGAGAGGAGTAGAAGGAGTCTCTTCCCAATTCCTAATTGGGAAAGGTATGGCTCTTATATTCCTATTTGTATTTGTGACTTTGCTCTTAATAAATATTTTATCTTTAGTCTTCCATTGTTCATATACTTGGATGAAGTGTTTCTTGTTTGATTGTGGATTCCATGTATGTGGTAGGTTTAGCATCGAATAAATCAATAAGGTCAGATTTAGTTGCAAGCAACGATGGTGATTTTAACTTAATGACTTGTCGTTTTTCAGATTCTAGTTTTGTTGCTTTGCCATCACGAATTTTACTCTTCTCAAAATACACGATTTCAGAGGGAGTCATGGGAAGCAATGTGATTTTCTTTCCTTTATGCATGGGAGTATATTTATTAGTTCTACCATGATGAATAGCATCTGTATCAAATTCCCAAGGACGACCAATAAAAGAGAACAAGCTTCCATATGCACGACATCAAAATCAGCAAAATCATGGTAAGAACCAATTCAAAAATGTATTCTTGCTGTTTGTGTTACCCGAACCTTACTGCTGTTATTGAACCATTGAATGTGGTATGGAAGAGGGTGTGCTCTTGTTGTCAAACCAAGTTTCTTGATGACGTCTGTGTTCACCATGTTATTGCAGCTACCTCCATCAATTATAGTGTGTACATGACAGTCCTTGACGATGAGAAACATGTGGAAGAGGTTGTGTTGTTGTAGCTTGTCGCCGTCCTCCACATTAGAGCTCAAGGCATGCTGCACAACGATGCACCTATAGTTCTCCGTCACCGCTGTACCAAGAACCTCTTCTTTGGTGTGTTCGTCATTTGATCTGTAAAGTCAGTAGCAAGAGAATATTCATATTCAACATCTGAAGTACTATCATACCCGCCATCGTAGCGTGCTATGTATGCTCACTTGCTCGGGCAATCTCTCATCATATGACCAAGTCCCCTGCAGCGGTGACACTTAATGTCGGAAGTACGACTCATAGAAGGAGTGGACGATGAAGGCTTGAATGATGTCGCCTTGCTGCCCTCCGGCATGCAAGAAGGTGGAGCACCAGGTGTAATTTGTTGGCCACCATTGGCTGGTGTAGTCGCTGTAGGGGGGGGGGTCGAAGATGGTGCTGTTTTTGATGGTGTAGATGTTGAACGCGGCATGAAGTTGCTCCTCGTGCATTGTTGCTGTTGTTGTCGGCCCTGCAATTTTTTTTGCCAACATAGCAAGCTGAAACAATCTATTAACATTATCTTATTCCTTGTAATCAACAATGTCCTGAATTTCACGCCTGAACCCCCCCCCCCCCCCCCCATAAAAACGAGATATTTTAACATCCATGTCCTCTACTACCCCACAACGCATCATACCCTTTTGTAACTCTTGATAATACTCTTCTACGGATATGTTACCTTAGTCTAAGCGCTGCAATTTTTTGCGAAGGTCCCACTCAAAATATGGAGGAACAAATTGAACACACATAGCTTCTTTTAATATATCCCATGTTGGAGGATCAGTTCTAGTTTTAATAAGTTCATTCCACCATATAATAGCAAAGTCCTTAAACTCACTAGTGGCTTGACAAACACTATGTTGTTCAAGAACAAGATGGGCTTTAAATTTTTTCTCTACTGTCATCTCCCAATCAAGATAAGCCTCATCATCATAAGCACCAGAAAAATAGGGTATAGTAAATTTCACTTTAGCAAAAGGATCATCAGGAGGACGGTTATAATTGTTATGGTGATTATTACCTCCCATACCTCGAAGATAAAGTGGCAGGCTTGGCTAATTATTGTGACCTTCCATATTATCATAAGCATTGTCTTCATGTCTTCCAGCGAGAGGCAACCGAGCCTCAAGAGTATTCGTCCGAAGAGCAAGGTCATCAAGTTGGCAAGTCAAGTTTGCCAATGACTCCTCTATTGATGCGTTGTATTTGGCGAACATATCTATCATGGCCTTCATCATATCACGTAAATGAACATGTTGAACACATTCGTCATCATTGTTTTCTCCTTCCACTGTCAGTAGGAAACAAAAGACAACAAAAATAAGTTATCCCTATCAACTACAGTGACAATGTGAAAGGTGGAAAAAAACAATCTCGCTCAAGCGTCTTACCACACTTTTACAAGTGTTCTTACCAACACAGCAGGTGGTGTGGACGGTGTGATGAATCAATGAAGTGTGGGGTGATTGCAAAGGTACAATATGGTGGAGAAAGGTTTCAGCACAATATGGTGGCTAATAAGCAGAAAATCGTTAACAGGTAAACAAAGATGTATAATTATTCAATGTAGGAAACTGTTGCTAGTCAACCAAGTGCTCTAGGGCCTAGCACAACACAAGGAAGTAGCAAGGCAAAAATAAAGATCGGATAATATAACCAACAAAACAACACCAAGTGGTATAGGCCAATTGCTTTAATATGCGTGCTCTTTACTATTTTTTTTTGTTTTTTGTAATATTTTTTGATATTTTTTCTTTACTCAGGAACACGGAAATAGGTAGCACACAAATTTGCAGCTCACTTGGATGTAATATGAGGCCTATAGAAAATCAATAAAATTCTTTAAAAACCGTGCGGAAACCTTGGAGGCCAGATAGCCTATCTTCTAAGAGGAATTTAGGCAATCTAATTTTGCCAAACGCGGCTACGCAGTGGAAAATCAGATGCAAAATTTTGCATACATCAATGTGAAAAAAATCACCCGATTTCGAGTTCGTATGCGAAAGTTATGGTCGTTTTAAGGTAGGCTGTCCAAGTTACGGTTTTTAGGATGTTGATTCCAACTCGGTTTGAGAAAGAACTCTCAATATGATATGAAAACGATTGGGAATTTGCACAGCAACTAATGGGGTGGTGTGTGATAATTTGAGGATGGGTGGCACAAGGGTTTGTCAACTAATCTAGGGCTACCGATGCGGGAGTTCACGTAAGGCGGCTAGCTAGGGCAAACCGATGAACGTGGTGGGTAAGTTTGTTGTTTAGGGATTGTGGAATAGGTGTCGAACAGAAAGAAAACAAGGATGAAACACGATAACTAGGACCCAAAACACAAAGCTAAACCAGCAACAAGACTCGACTACACAAATGCAAGCTGAACAATGCAAACTCAGAAACAAATCTGCAGGCACTATACTCTAGGAAGCGGTAAAAATGATTTAATTTTTTTGTGGCCTTTCTGTGGACTCTAGGTACGAAAAAAAACTGATCTAGGGGAAGGAAAACAAAGATACCTCACAGGCAACCTGGAAATCTGATACCAATTGATGAGTAGTTTAGGCCCGATCGTCCGAAAGGTAAGTCGATTGGGGTGGAGAACTCAATGTTGATGATCCGTGGCACTCGAGCAGTTCGAATACCCCTGCAATCACTACACCAGTGCTCTGTTTGTTATCAACCGTGCTGCATACGCTTGACCTCGCCAAGAAGGCTAATCCCTGCATGTGCAACCGAGAACACAAGCATGAACGTCGAAGACACGATCCGAAATCACAAAGTTGGGGTCTCACAAACTGTAGAACGGCGATATTATTAATCTAAGCAAAACCCACTGAATATGACCGGTGGCTGCAGTATTTAAAGTCTAGGGTTTGGCCAAAACACACTTAGATGCATCCCAAATGGACTCATACATGATACAAGGCCCAAAGGCCCAATTCGGTGGCGGAGCAACAGACAGAAATTTGGACTTGACTTGTTTCGACTATTCCCAATGACTCTAGAAGAATTTTGAGGTGGGACAAGAGCCATTGGAAAACTTATATTCCACTCTTTCCATTCATATGTGGAACGTCAAAAGCGGAGTCCGTATGCATCCTGGACGTCCGTTTTAAGGTGGACTGCTCCTGGACTACGAGTTGAACTCAAGTCCGAGTTGTAAACTAATTCCATCAACTTGTGGACGTCCCAGCTGGTTCTCCACATTCACAAGGCCTCTTCCCTTCACTTTTTTTATCTTATACATTGTTCCTAATAACAAATAAATCATCACATAGGAATCTATTCTCAAACTCACATGCAAAGGAAGTTAGGAATGAATTCACCTGCTGATTTATTAACCATGATCATGCTGTTGTGATTGGTCCTTGTAGTTCAATGTGCGTCTCCGCTGTTGTGATGTCCTCATCACAAGGTCTTACAAAGATTCCAAGAGAAGTACCTAGTACTTAATTGGGAAAAGTGCCATTTTATGGTCCCTGAAGGAATCATTCTTGGACACTTAGTGTTCGAGAGAGGGATAGAGGTGGACAAAGCAAAGATTGAAGTCATTGTAAAACGTTCACCTCCTATCAATGTTAAGGGAATTTGCATCATTTTAGGTCATGAGGGGTTCTATCGGTGATTCATCAAAGATTTCTCAAAAGTTGCTAGACCCCTCACTAACCTCGTCATACCCCACTCCGGCCATCAACTTTCCGAGTTGTTAGACTCTTTTGGAGAGGCCTGCTCTGGATACCAATTGAAAGTTGTCGAGAGGGGGGGGGGGTGTGAATAGGCAAATCAACTTGAAATGACTTATAAAACAAGATGAGTACTCGGGGGGGGGGGGGGGGCTAGTCCGGTCCTCATGCAGGGACTAAAACGTGTTTCTAACAAGTTTTAGTTCGATTTTTGTGATGCAAAGTATGTTAGAATGACTTAGTGAACCTTATTATGGAGCAAGTAAGAGGCTAAGGATCACAATGACACAAGAGTGATGATCAAAACAGTAAAGCTAACCCTAGAAGCAATGTGCGATAAGGGAAAGCGAAGTACACAAGGGACACAAGGATTTTATCTCGAGGTTCGATCCCGCGAAGGAATCTACGTCCCCGTTGAGCAGTCCACGAAGGATCGGGTTCAACAACCCTTCCCTCACCAAATTTACCACAAGGGCCTAACTTGGTTCTACACTATCACAAAGGGTGAATACAAGATTTGTTCAGGTTTCTCACAATATGAGGCTCCCACCACAAATATGATTAAAAATCACAAAGATTGACTCAAGCCACAGGTCACAAAGATTCAACAAGTGCAAGAGATCAAACCGAGAGCCTAGAGCGGTGTTCTTCCTCTTCTTCACCTCACCAAACCCTAATCCACACAAGAATTAGTTTTAGAGGGAAGGTAGGCAAGAAGGAGGCTTTTGGAGGCTCAAAGTTTGCTGTGGCGGCGCTAGGGTTTCAAAGTAATCAAAGAATAGTTCAAATGAACCCAGGGGTCCTCTATTTATAGAGGTACCCAGCCCATACTGTTGACTTCAGCAGTTGGGCAAACTAGTCCAGCCTACAGTCCGGACTAGTCCGGCCTTTGGGACCACTGATGTCCGTGACAACTGTCGCACTACGCGGCAATCTTCACACTACCCGCCAAACTTTAAATTCAAACGGTCACTTCAAACGGACTAGTCCGGTCCAAAGCAGACTAGTTCGATCTCACACGGAACCTTTTGTTCCGTGTGAAAATGGACTAGTCTGGAGACCACGGACTAGTCCGGCCTACCTAGACATAGTCGCTGAAACTACACTTCTCTCCAAACCCGGACTAGTCCGCACCTTGGGTAGACTAGTCCGATCTCGGTCAGGACCTCTTGGTCCGGACCAAAACAGAAATGTCCGTGGTTTTGGACTTAGTCCCCAAAACGCACTCCACGACTACCCGGACTAGTCCGTCCCATTACGGACTAGTCTGAACTCAGTCAGACCCTTCTGGTGCAGCTAAAAACGGACTTAGCTGGCCAGGAGCGGACTAGTCCGGCCACCTGCACGGACTAGTCCGGCCACTCCTGTCAGACTACTTCCAACTCTCTTCTCTCAATTGGATTTGATCTCTAAACCGCTTTGAGCTCCCAACTTGATCTAAATGCACTTTACACACACAAGCCCACACATATTTGGCTAGTCTAAACTCGACACACTAGAAACCCTAGTTTCTTCTTTTCGAGTCGACAATGCCATTTTCATCCTTTTCTTTTTTGAGGGTTTTTGTTTCCGCTTGAATCCAACAACTGTGCTTAAGATCACTGAGCTCATTAGTTACTTAATTGTTGTTATCAATCATCCAAAACCGATGGGGATCCTAGATGCATTTTCACTGTGCCCGAAGCAAGCAGCTACTGCAAATTCCTTTGAATTAGAATCAATACATTGAATTCCTCTCTCTTCCTTACCTACCAAACAACTTTGTGTCCTTGGGTGGATTTGTTCGTAAGATTCACGTTCCTTGGATTCGAAACCCTTGGAATACTCTCTTAAGGGGAAGTGCTACACGACAGTTTCCATGCGCTTGCGGATTTTCATCTGTGATGTAAGAAATGTCAACTGTCACCTATGTTGACTTTGCAAAGTTATTACATCTTGAGGATACCTAGAACCATGAGATAGTGATCCACAATACCAGCCCTCTAGAGAAGGACAAGATGAAGTTCCTCTACGACACTCGTCTTCCTTACTATCCCCCGTCAACCACGAACATGAAGCCTTTCTTCATTGTCCTCAATCGGGTGCTTCGAAAGACCATTGATCCTAAGGATTGGGATGCGGGCAGTGTCCAAGAGTACTTGGGAATCCATACGAAGGTCATAAGCAGGAGAAGAAGGTGTGATGTATTCAACTTTATTTGGAATGACATGGTGAACATCTCTTGCACTCCCAACCGCTCCTGTGGCTATGCGCCATATATTATGTTCATGATTGAGAAGGTCACAAGAGTCGAGTTTGGGAAAAACGTGGAGCACACTGCTTTGAGGCCTCATAAGACGCATCAAGTTGCTCTCCCAACGGCTCCCACTCCTGCGTCAAGTGCGGAGCATCCAAGTAGATCCCATGAAGAAGCAAGGTCTCCCTCTAGCTCTATGGCTCCTCCATATCACAAGAGGTCTGCTAGTGGGATAATGAAGTATCTTGCTGCTATCTTTGGTTGTTGCCCCAAATCAGAGGTGAAGCTACACAAGATCAAAAGGCAATAAAGAAGCAAATGCAATACATGAAAGAAAACTTCAAGGCCATTTGTCAAAAACTGGAAATTGTGCCTGTGGGGTCTCCTGTCATCTCAAAAGACGCCAGATCTGACTTCTCTGAACTTGCTTACTTTGGCCTTGGGAGCATGATGGGTGGTTCTCCTCCTCCTCCTCCTCATCAGCATGATGAAGAAGAAAGTGAAGAAAGGACCGAAAGCGTGGGTGGAGCCGACAACAACAAGAAGATCCCTCCTTCTCTTCCTTTTTGGTTCCTTGATGCCAAAGGGGGGAGAGATTGAGGGGGAGTCCTTGGTCTTAACAAGTCCTAAGTCTTAGCTTATGTATTTATGCTCTACCTATTTTAAGACTCTTTTATGCATTTGGTCACGTAATACTCTTATTACGCTTTTGGACATGCAATTTATGTTCTCTATGATCTATGCATTATCATTTAAAATTGCTATGTGTGCCTGATAATCTTTATGATGTTATGATTATGATTTTCACCTCATTCACATCAAAATTCTTGCTCACACACACATAGGTTTGCACCCGACCATAAGGAGTGCACATATGAGTAGTACTTCTACATTTACATTTTTTTCTCGAAACTCATATGTGCACACTCTATGAAAATCTGAATTATTCATCATATTCGTGTAATCTCAATTGGTTGTCATCAATAACAAAAAAGGTGGAGATTGAAAGTGCATCTAGGTATCACTGATGGTTTTTGGTTGATTAATGACAAACAGATGAGATCTTAACAAAATTGTCAAAATGAGAGATGGTTTCAAGAGATGAGAAAGAAATCACAAAAAGGAAGGAGAATGAGGATCCAAAAGAAAAAGGGCTCAAGATTTGAAAAGAGTAGATTTAATTTGTTAGGAGTGTGTTGGAGAAACACATCCCATGAGCTCAAGTGATAAGATCGCACTCACTGCACAAGTTTCAGAAATAACAGACTAGTTCGATATTGACTGGACCGGTCTGAAATCTCTTTGGATGAAAACAGACAAGTCCTCCAGGTGCGGACTTGTTCGTAGCTCTTCATGTTTTGCACAAGGGCAGACTAATCTGATATTGACCGGGCTAGTCCGAAAATTCACTGGAGCGAAAACAGGCAAGTCCTCCAAGTGCGGACTTGTCCTCAGTTCTTCACATTTTCATCACAGCGGACAAGTCCAATATTGATCGGACTAGTTCCAAAACTCCCTCAGACAAAAATGGACTAGTCCGCACCATAACAGACTAGTCTGGTATCCTCGACACTTAGGGTTTTTCACAAATGCACATCGGACTAGTCTGGTGTCCAACAATGGACTAGTCCGTGTTTCGCGAAACCTAATGGTATCTTTTGGAGACCCTGGTATAAAAAGAGGTATTTACCCTTTGCGTGGTTAGTGATTGAGGATCATCCTTCGTGGCGATTCAACGAGGGAAGGGTTAGTGAAGTCCGGGTACTTTGTGGACTCCTCAACGAGGACGTAGATTCCTGTGTGGAGTCGAACCTTGGGATAAAATCTTGTCTCGCGTGTTCTTGTTCTACTTTTTATCACATTTTAGGGTTTGCAAATTCTTGTTTAATTTTCATCGAAACATTGTATTAAACTTGATAGTTGAAATCTCTTACCTCATCGTCATAATATACTTAATTTGTCAATTGCTTTCCGCTGCATAGAATACTAGAAGGAGAATTAAAGATTTACTTTGGCTTTAAGTGCGCATATACTGGACTAGTCTGCACCATAACAGACTAGTCCAACCTTCCTGTATTCGATATCTTTGCTAGGTGTTTCAGGGATCGATAAAAATTCAAAAATCCTATTCACCCCCTTGAGTCTACATTCAAAGTTCTTAGTCACCAAAAGGTTATGAAATCACCAACACATGGGTAAAGTGGTACAACTTCTGCAGTGTGTTAAAAACTATCATGATAGTCGTGCTACTGGTTATGAGCACATGGACAACTTCCGTGATTTGATTAGAACTGGTATTTGGGATGGTTGGGTTATGGTTTGATCATGGTTATGATTATGTACTGAATTGTGATAAATGGTCATGGTTAATGATGATGGCAAAAATATGGAATATGGATGGATAGTGAATGATGGAAATGAATTCTTATGTTTATTTGAGATATGATGGGATAAATTTCACATAGACATTGTTGGATGCTTTTTAAATGTTTTAAATGTACTTTTCAGCAATTAGCAATTATCTATTATCAGTATCTTGTTTAAGCTACATGTCATTATTTTCCCGCACTTGCTGAGTACGACATGTGCTCACCCTTGCAATTCCCCAATCAACAGCTTCAGGTGATGCTTGGGTGTACCTTGATGATAATGCGGAGTACTAGGTTGTGTGCTGCCGTTTACTTGCCTGTGGTGTTGCTTGGAGCCGCGCTACCCTATATGCTTAGTCTCCTTAGATTAGTTCCGCTGCATTAGTTCAGATATACCAATAATGATCGTTAGACTTCTAATTCAAGGATTTTTGAATATTGTAATAAAAGTTTTATTTAATAATTTGTATTGTGGTAATTATCTGTTTATCATTTGTGAATCACTTGTGTATGTGTATTAAACATCCTGGGCACACATATGCATCATTGTTCATTTCCGAAACCAGGTGTCACACCAAAGCCATATGATGATTTGAATGAGACAAACCTTATGCATATGCTATTTGCCTTCACATTGAGCGTGGTCAAACTAGTATAGACAAATGTATGAATTTTTCATGCTTTTAAGATCAAGGTTTCACGGGCACATGCTAAACATCTACACTAGCATTTAGCAAAATTTATTATACCATTCCACCACCAAAAATATACTCCATGATTTTGATGCCTGATACTCTCTTAAAATTACTTGAAAAAAAAGGAGTAGAAGACATGGCTACAAGAAAAAGAAAATTCATGCTCGTGTACAAGAGCATTAAAAAAAAGAAAAGGAGAGAATAAGTAGACATGTTTCTTCCTCACAAAATAAGAGTGCATATAAAGAAGTCATCTTCCACTACCACAAATATTCCACCACACTTGCACAATCTTGATCTAGGGGAATGATTTGTTTATCCTAAGGCTTACTCTTTTGACTTAGCAATATATGTGTTGCAAATATGCCTACTCTTGTTCCCTACTAAGATCCACAAAATGCCTTATTTAGATGTAGGACATGAAAGGCATTGTCCTGGTGAGGATACAAATACCACTTCCCACATAGGAGTGATTGAGTGCATCATTTGAGGAACTCAAATTCAAACTCCATTTGAAATTCTACAAAAATTTGAGTGGAACTCGTAAATTAAGTGATGCATGCTCATTTTGCTGTTTTGTCCTTCAATCACCCAAGATAAGGATAAGGCCTAAGACCCATAATGACTAAGAAAAAGAGTGAGGTACCATAGCCAATTTATTCACTGCAAGGTAGGATATTTTGTTGTGCACTTGGTACTTTTGAAAAATAGAATATTGTAGCAACTACTGATCAACAACCTAACTCTTTATCATTGCTTCGGGATGAGCAAAAGGGTAAGCTTGGGGGAGCTTGTTTACGGTCCTTATATACCAATTTCGACCATCAATATAACTCAATTATGTGAAGGAACAATTTTTTTTTACATACATCATAGTTAGAAATAACCTAGTTCCACTTGTACTCGGAGAAATTGGTGTATGCGGGTATTATAGACAGATTTGAGGTGAATGCAGGACCAAGGCAAGGAAACACACTTCCAACAAATCAGACGATGCCATGTGGCATCCCATGGATCCAATGGACCACTTACAGGCAGGTACCCACAGGTTTTCACCATAATTCTTCTAGAAGGTCAACAAGGGCCCAAATATCAACGTCCGGGTGCAAGTGGGGACCGAGTGGGGCCAACCCCAGTTCAGCCAAACCAACTGTTTGTCTGAACGTGTAAACCCCACCAAACTCGGCTCAATTTCATGTGTCAACCCTTGGTGGCTTCCTCGATGTGGGAGTAAGTGAACGCCCGAGAGATTAGTGCGCGAAACCGACTGAGTGAGTGTATAAATAAAGGGGAGTGCCTCACCTCACTTCACACACACCACTTGAGCATTATTCTATTGTATACACTAGTTCTCCTAGTGAAAGTGCATCTAGGCATCCCTTGTGGGTATTGGTTGATTTATGACAAACAAATGAGATCCTAACCAAATTGTTGAGATGAGTGCAGGTTTAATGAAATTAGGAAGAAAGTGAAAAGGGAAGAAGAATGGGTATCTAAAGCAAAAATAGCTCAAGAGCTGGAAATATTAGATTGTTTTGTATGGAGTGTGTTGGAGAAACACACCCAGAAGCTCAAGTGAACAAATAATTCAACTCACTACATAATTCACAGGAAAACTGGACTAGTCTGATAGACATTGGACTAGTCCGATATCTCTGTGACAAAGATCGGACTAGTCCCCCCTAGTGCGGCCTAGTCCTCAACACTTCAAATTTGCACAACACCGGACAAGTCCGATATCAATCGGACTAGTCCGATTATCCTCTGACTAAAATCAGAAAAGTCCTCCCAGTCCAGACATGTCCTTAGCCTCACAGTTTTTGCACTACATCGGACAAGTCCAATATCAGACGAATTAGTCCAAACACTCTCTGACTAAAATCGAACAAGTCCCTCAAAGTGCGAACTTTGAGGATCAAATCGGACAACCCCTGCACCGTCACACCTTCCAAGAGCCCAAAGTACACATCTCTCTACACATTCTAACCCTAAAGGGATCAAATCTTTGAGGATTATCAATTGATCAAAGTAGAGACTTGTTTTACACATCTTGAGCTCTTGGGTTTGATCTCTCACACAATCTTGTTGTTTATTGTATGTCTTTCGATTGTGTTTGGTGGTGTTATTCATTGTAATTCTTGGGGGGCCCTCAACTTGTGAGAATGCCCCTTGAACCAGTTATTTCCCCCATTGTGATTAGTTGTAGAGAATCGGCCTCCGTAGCAATTCGACAAGGTAGGGTTGGTGAAGACCCGGTCCTCCGTGGACTGCTCAACGTGGGTGTAGGTTTCCTCCGTGGGAATCAAACCACGGGATAAAATCTTTTCTCGCACACTTTTGTTTCATTGTTCATCATTCTAGGGTTTACATTATCTCGTGTAATTCACGTTGAAACATTAGAATTAAAATTGATCTTTGCCATACATTGCTTCATCGTTGTAATACATCCAAGTTTCCAATTACTTTTCGCTGCATAGGCTACTAGAAGTGAAATTATCGGTCGATCTTGATCTTTCTAGTCCACGCATACCGGACTGGTCTGCACAATAGCAGACTAGTCCGATCTCTCTATACTTGATCAATTTGTTAAGTGTTTTAGGGATCAACAAAGTTTCAAAAAGCCTATTCACCCCCCTCTAGGCTACATTCAATTGGTATCAAAGCCAAACTCTTCAAAAGAGACTCACCACTCGAAGAGACGATGTTGGACATCAAGGATGTAGACAAGAACTTCAACAATGTGAAGGATGATGATGAAGAGCTGACTCCAAGACAAGAACAGGCCATTCATCAAAACGCCCAAGCCGCAGCTGTGATCACTTCTTAATTGAGCCGAGACGAGTTCACCAAGGTGGATGGACTTGAAATTGCCAAGGAGATATGGGACAATCTACAAACCGCACATGAAGATGATCGTCATGTACGTGAAGCCATAATCGAAATGATTGAAGGTGAATTAGGAAGATTCACCATAGAAGATGATGAATCACGACAAGATATGTACAATCGATTGAAGTCTCTTGTCAACAAAGTCCGAGCATATGGCAGCAAGAAATGGAATGATCATGAAGTCGTGAAGTCGATTCCTAGAGCATTCATACCTCACAACGTAATTCTTTGCTCTATGATTATAGAAAGCCCAGTGTATCGAAATGGCGAGATTATCAATTATGAAATAATGGATAAGCAAGCCAAGCACATCAAGGAAATTGCTGACCTTACCTCGGCAAAGAAGAAATATGTTGCCTTGAAGTCTACTGGCAAACCCACATCAAAAGAAGCTCGGGATGCTATTGAAGAAGATGACAGTGATGATGATAGCAGTGAATCAATTATGAAGACATGATCTTATTTATGAAAAAGTTCAAGAAAATGATGAGAAGAAGAAAGGGTAATATCTCAAACGAAGGAAGACAAAGGGACAAACAAAGACCCGAGATGAGGCATGCATGCTATAACTGTGGAGAGTATGACCATTTCATAGTTCATTGTCCACATGAAGAAAATAAGAGGAGGACTAAGGACAACAAGCCTCAACCAAAGAAAATGTTCAAGAAGAAGAAGCAATATAGCCAAGCACATCTAGGGAAGGAGTGAGACTCCAATGATGAGTCTTCATCTGAAGAAGAAGAGGAGATGGCCACCACAGCCATCGTGAAGCCTACCAAGAAATCCACCCTCTTCCCAACCATCGGTTCAAGGAAGGACACCGACCACACGTGTCTAATGGACAAGGAAGAAAAAAGAAAGGTCAAAACTAAACCTTCCTCCCCGCTTTCTTTTACTAGTGATATTGATAATTCTAGTGATGATGAAGATATGCTTAGTGGTTTAGATAAGAAAACTACTGCTAAGATGAAATTTCAAATGGATAAGCTTGTTGATAAAGAGGAGCTAGTTGATCGTCAAGAAGATATGATCGTCCACCGAAATGAAGAATATCTAAGATCAAAAATCTCCTTGAGCTTGAAAAGGAGCGAAGTAAATCACAAGAACTTGAGATAGCTTCAAGCAAGGAAGCTTGTTTGAAGCTAAAATACTCAAACGTGGCTATCAAGGATGAACTTGTCAACTTAACCAAAGTTAACAAGATCCTTGAGGTACAAGTTGAGTCACTCAAGCAAAGTGGTTCTTCATCCTCTTCAAGCTCACCTTACCAACAAATCAAATCTGAAACTGTTATTACTTGTACCTGTGCTAAAAGTGACACTAACTTGAAGAAAAAGCAAAACTTGGCAAAGGACAAGCAACCTTCCCAAAATGGCATCTTTGACAAGGAGAAGGTCAAGTATGAACGCAGCGCATACTCAGTCACAAGACCTCCTAATGTAAAATATGGCATTGGGTATTCTTATGGTGAAAAGCAAAACGCTAGAAGCAACAAGAATAACAAGGATTACATTGCCTTTGTCAAGGGAAACTCTCCTCAGGTTAGAAAACCTAATAATGTTGATAAATTTAACATTGTGAACACATATGAACAACAACTCCTATTTAGAACTTTTGATGCTTCATATGTACTTAAGGTAATCTTGGAAGAGTTTATGCTAAATATGTTGGGCCACGCCATGGGAACACCAAGTCTCATGTTTGGGTGCCCCAATCACTTGTGACTAACCTCAAAGGACCGAAGCAAGCTTGGGTACCTAAGACCAAGGCATAATTTGTCTTTTACATGCATATTCATCCGGTGGAGCTAGATGGGTGCTAGATAGTGGATGCACCAATCACATGACTGGAGAAAGAGGAATGTTCGTGGAATATGAAGATCCAAGCGAAGGCATTTACTTTGATGATAATAGTTAAGGAACAGTGCTTGGTACCGGTAAAATTGCAATTTCATCACAACATACTCTTTCTCATGTTCTACACATTAACTCCTTGGATTATTACCTTTTGTCCATATCTCAATTATGTGACAAGGGTTATAATTGTTTATTTACAAATGAGGGTGTGACCATCTCTAGAAGGAGTGATAACTCGGTTGCATTCAAGGCTGTGTTAAAGGAAAAACATTATCTAGTTGACTTCAACAAAGATAAAGTCAGACTTGAGACATGCTTTATTGCAAAGACCAACATGGGTTGACTGTGGCATAGACGGCTAGCACATGTTGGCACGGGGAATCTTCAAAAACTCCTTAGAGGCAATCACATACGAGGTTTGAAGGATGTTGTTTTTGAGAAAGATAGGCCTTGTAGAGAGTGCCAAGCCGGGAAGCAAGTGGGAGCACCCCATCCCGCGATGAATGTCATGACTACAACAAGACCATTCGAGCTCCTCTACATGGATCTGTTTGGTCCAATTGCTAATATAAGCATCGATGGTCATCAATATGGTTTAGTCATTGTTGATGATTTTTAAAGCCTTACGTGGGTTTTCTTTTTGCATGATAAGACAGAAACTCAAGGAACCCTCAAGAAATTCATCAAGCGTGCCCAAAATTAATTCTCATTGAGGATCACCAACATACGAAGTGACAATAGGACAAAATTCAAGAATACCAAAGTTGAGGAATATCTAGACGAAGAAGGGATAAAGCACGAATTTTCAGCGCCATATTCTCCTCAACAAAACAAAGTAGCCGAAAGGAAGAACCGAACACTCATTGAAATGGCGAGGACAATGCTCGATGAATACAAGACTTAGGATTGGTTTTGGGATGAAGCGGTTAGCACTGCCTGTCACGCCATAAACTTACTCTATCTTCATTGTCTACTCAAGAAAAATCTCGTATGAACTACTCACCGGTAACAAACGAAACATTTCTTACGTTCCAGTTTTTGGTTCAAAATGCTATATTCTCAACAAGCCTAGGGCTTTGAAGTTCGCTTCAAAGTCAGATGAAGGTTTCTTACTTGGCTATGATTCAAACTCCTACGCCTATCGTTTCTTCAACAAGGCCTCCGGACTTGTTGAAGTAGCACGTGATTTAGTGTTTGATGAAACTAACGACTCTCAAGAAGAGCAAGTTGATCAATATGTGTTAGATCAAGAAGAAGCTCCGTGTCAATCATTGAGAAGAATGGCATTGGGCGGTGTTCGACCACAAGTGCCACCTCCAAATGCGGATGAAGAAGATGAACCACAAGTGGAGGAAAATGCTCAAGGGAGAGCTTCCACACAAGATCAACTTCAAGATGATCAAGGTGATCAAAACATCAATGACGGCAACTATCCGGGGGGAGAAGATGATGATAATAATAAAGATTCAAGACCACAAGTGCCACATCCAATAGTACAACAAAGCATCAAAAGAGATCACCATGTTGACAATATAATCGGTGACATCCAAAAGGGAGTAATCACTCGATGTCGCATAGCTAATTTTTGTGAACACTATTCTTTTGTATCCTATTTGGAACCATAGAGGGTTGAAGATGCACTAAAAGATATGGATTGGGTGATGGCAATGCAGGAAGAGTTGAACAACTTCCAAAGGAATGAAGTGTGGGATATTGTTGAAAGACCCAAGTCCAATGTCATCGACACTAAATAGGTCTTCCGCAACAAGCAAGATGAACATGGAGTTGTAACAAGGAACAAGGCACGACTTGTGGCCAAAGGGTACTCACAAGTCTAAGGTTTGGATTTCAACGAGACTTTTGCTCCCATATCTAGAATTCAATTGATTCGTATATTACTTGCATATGCTACTAACCATGATTTCAAGCTTTATCAAATGGACGTGAAAAGCGCCTTCCTCAACGGACCGATCAAGGAGGGGGTGTACGTCGAGCAACCACCCGATTTTGAAAAACAAGAGTACCCCGACTATGTGTACAAGCTACGTAAGGATCTCTATGGCCTCATACAAGCTCCTAGAGCTTGGTATGAGTGCCTTAGAGATTTTTTGCTTGAAAATGGCTTCAAGATAGGTAAAGCTGATTACACTTTGTTTCCTAAACACTTTGATGATGATCTCTTCGTTTGCCAAATTTATGTTGACGATATTATGTTTGGTTCAACTAACAAATCTTTTTGTCAATAATTTAGTACGATTATGACACATAGATTCGAGTTGTCCATGATGGGAGGATTGAGATACTTTTTGGGATTCCAAGTGAAGCAACAAAAGGAGGGGACATTAATAAGCCAAACAAAGTACACTCAAGACATTCTTGAGATGTTTGGAAAGGACAAAGCAAAGCCCATAATGACTCCCATGGCGACAAATGGTCACTTGGATCTCAATGAAGACGGAACAAACGTGGATCAAAAGGTATATCGCTCCATGATTGGCTCCATACCTTATTTATGTGCATCTAGGCCCGATATAATGTTGATTGTATATTTGTGTGTAAGATTTCAAGCCAATCCTAAGGAATGTCATTTGACAGCTGTAGAATGGATCTTGCGATATTTAGTTAATACACCCGACCTAGGCCTTTGGTATCCCAAAGGTTCAAAATTGAATCTCATTGGATACTCCAATGCAAATTATGTGAGGACACCGACAACAATGAGATTGTGATTCATAATATTGGTGTTTTGGAGAAGGATAAGATGGACTTTATCTATGATACTCGCCTCAAATACAATCCTCCCTCAACCAAGAAATGAAGCCCTTCTTCATGGTTCTTAATAGAGTGCTCCAAAAGACAATTGCTCCACAAGATGGTGATGTCGGGAGTGTCCAAGGTTACTTGAGAACCTTGATGAAAGTGATTAGCGAGAAGAGAAAGTTTGATATCTTCGATTACATCTGGAATGATATGGTGAACATCTCCTACACACCAAACTGCTCCTGTGGCTATGCACCATTCTTGATGTTCATGATTGAAAAAGTCACAGGAATTGAGTTTTTGAAGGATGTAGAGCATACTCCTCTAAGGCCTCAGAAGCCTCCCCAAGCCTCTCTCCCAGCTGTTCCCTCACCTGCCTCAAGTGAGGAACATGCAGAGAAGCTCAAGAAGATCCAAGGCCTTCCTCTAGCACTAGGGCCCCCCCATCTAGCAATGGGTTTGTTGGTGGAATCATGATGTACTTGGTTGCCATATTTTGTTCTTGCCGAAATACATAGGTGAAAGTTCATAAGATGAGAAAGGCAAGAAAAGAGCAAAGGAGATACATGAAGGACAATGTCAAAGCCTTTTGTCAAAAACTGGAGATTGAGCCTATTGGGTCTCCAGACATCTCAGAGGACTCTGCATATGACTTCTCGGAGCTTCCACCTCTTTCACATTTCGTGATTGCTTACTCTGGCATTTGGGGCCCGACGAGTGGTTCCTCTCCTCCTCATCCTCCTCAGCCTGATGACGAAGATGACGAAAGGACCGACGGTGAGGAATGAGTCGGCGGCGACAAGTAGATCCCTTCTCTCCTTCATTTTGGTGCCTTCATGCCAAATGGGGAGATATTGAGGGGGAGTCTTAGGTTGTATTTTTAGTTTGAGAGAGATAGAGAGCATTATTTGTGTTTTTGTTGCATCTCTATCGTGCTTTTGGTATTTTAAAACTTTAATGATGTTCTCTTATGCTTTTGAACATGTGTTATGAAATGATGACTATGTTATGCTTATGATCAATGGTTTATATTTAAAACTGCTATGTATGCTTGATATTCTTGATGATATTATGATTGTGCCCATTCTGATATTCATATCAAAATTATTGCTCACACACATAGTTTTGCATCCCACCATAAAGAGTGCACATATGTCTTATGTCTACATTGCCTATTTTGAAGCTCATATGTGCACACTTAATGAAAATCTGAATTTTTAACATATTTGTGTAAATCTCAATTGGTTGTCATCAATCACCAAAAAGGGGGAGATTAAAAGTGCGTCTAGGCATCCCTTGTGGGTTTTGGTTGATTTAGACAAACAAATGAGACCCTAACAAAATTGTTGAGATGAGCGCATGTTTCAAAGAAATTAGGAAGAAAGTGCAAAAAGGAAGGAGAATGAGGATCTAAAGCAAAAAGAGCTTAAGAGGTGGAAATATTAGATTATTTTGTATGGAGTGTGTTGGAGAAACACACCCCAAGAGCACAAGTGAACAAATAATTCAACCCATAGCACAATGCACAGGAAAACCGGACTAGTCCGATACACACCGGACTAGTCTCATATCTCTTTGACTAAGATCGGACTAGTCCCCCCTAGTGCGGACTAGTCCTCAACACTTCACATTTGTACAACACCAGGTAAGTCCGATATCCATCGGACTAGTCCCATTCCTCTCTGACTAAAATCGGACAAGTCCTCCTAGTCCAGACTTGTCCTTAGCCCCACAATTTTTTTCACTACACCGGACAAGTCTGATATCAGGCAGACTAGTCCGAAAGCTCTCTGACTAAAATCGGACAAGTCCCTCCTTGTACGGACTTGTCCTAAGTTCTACTCGGTATTCATTACATCGGACTAGTCCGATGTCAATCGGACTAGTCCAAAAAGTTTCTGACTAAAGTCGAACTAGTCCGCACCTTAACGGACTAGTCTGGTATATCTCAACACATAGGTTTTCCACACGCTGCACATCGGACTAGTCCAGAGTCCACCACGGACTAGTCCAGACATCGCAAACTCTAGCGGTAACTTTTGGAAACCCTATTATAAATACAGGTGTACAGCCATACATCAATCACTCTCGACCCCCTGCACTGTCACACCTTCCAAGAGCCCAAAATACACATCTCTCCACACATTCTAACCCTAAAAGATCATATCTTTGAGGATTAGCAATTGATCAAAGGAGAGACTTGTTCTACACATCCTGAGCTCTTGGGTTTGATCTCTCGCACACTCTTGTTGTTTATTATATATCTTTCGAGTGTGTTTGGTGGTGTTTTTCATTGTAATTCTTAGGTATCCCTCAACTTGTGAGAAGGACCCTTGAACAAGTTATTTTCCCCTTTGTGATTAGTGGAAGAGAATCGGCCTTCGTGGCGATTCGACAAGGGTATGGTTGGTGAAGACATGGTCCTCCGTGGACTCCTCAACATGGATGTAGGTTTCCTTCGTGGGAATCGAACCACAGGATAAAATCTTGTCTCGTGCACTTTTGTTTCATTGTTCATCATCCTTGGGTTTACATAATCTTGTGTAATTGACGTTGAAACATTGGAATTAAAATTGATCTTCGCCATACATTGTTTCATTGTTGTAATACATCCAAGTTTCCAATTAATTTCCGCTGCATAGGGTACTAGAACTGAAATTATCGATGGATCTTGATCTTATTAGTCCACACATACCGGACTAGTCCGCACAGTACTGAACTAGTCCGATCTCTCTGTATTTGATCAATCTGTTAAGTGTTTTAGGGATCAACAAAGTTTCAAAAAGCCTACTCACCCTCCCCCCTCTAGGCTACATTCACGTAGATCCATAGTGGAGGTTAGGCTTTAGAGATGAGTCTCTAGTCCCAAGTCCAAATTGGGAAAGATATGGCTCAAGTATGTTTTCTTGTATTTGTGAAATTATGCATAATCAAGATATTATATTTAGTCTTCTTTTATTCATATACCCTGATGAAGCGTTTCATGTTTGATTGTGGATTCCATGTATAGGCTAGGAATAGTCTTTATGACCATGCCTTAATGTCATTATATTATCATCAAAACCACTATAAACGCCCACTATAGTCTAAGTAGTTATGATATGATCATTTTCATATGAATAACATATGCCATGTCCCAACATTGGTTCAATAATGTTTAGGTTAGTCATTGCCTTAGGATGGCTTGTGCCATGGGTCCTAAGGTATTTACTTAATATGCTAGCATGTTTCTAGGATAGTTAAGTAGCATTGGATGTCTCAAAGACCCACATATTGTAGAGGTAGGCAGTAGGTGGTGACAGCCCTATCTGTCCTTTGTAATCCTCCACGTTCGGCTATGCCACAAACTCTTGGTGGGAGTAGCCCTAGTATTGCTAGGGGTAAGCCCGTGCCTAGTGTGTTGAACAACTTAGCATAAGGATTCACCATTGACATGCTCATAAGAATCTAACCTAGGCTATGTATATGTATATTAGAAGCATTGTAGGAGGAACTCACTAACTCTTAGTCTAATCTCCATTAGGACCCATCTAAACTCTAGAACGGATTGCTTGGGTGTGTGTCACACTACCCATATTATCAACTTACCCCTGTCATGATAATTAATTAGTATCTCCTAGCTTTATCATAGTAATAATTACAATACTCCATTGCCTTCCTTTGGGATAAATATGATACCCTTGGGAATACTCATGGGTGAAATGCTACAACAATATCTTCCATGCACTTGCAGATCTCATCTCTTTCGAGCAATAATTTGCGGTGTTAAGAACCGTCAACAAGCGTTTTAGGCGCTGTTGTCGGAGAAGGCAAATGAAGTGAAGGATAGCTATCACTTGTGATTAAGCTATTGGTACAAATAGTTATTAGATAGGATTACCCTTGTTTGTTTTCCCCTTTTGTGTGAAAGTAGGGTAGTGTTGGCTAACCCATTTCATGGGATGACTGATGAGGACGCAAGTGCTCAACTGCAAGATGACCTCAACAAATATCTGCTAGGCAACACCATTGCCTTTCACGGAAGAATTTCAGCTTCCAGTAGAAGCCAAAGACATCCATTCCCAAACTTGGGGAGGCTCCAAGAATTCTTCTTGGTTTGCCTCCACCATGGGATGGATTGTTGGCCCTTCATCCAACACTCATGGCATGGTTTGGCTCCACCAATCCATGACCACATTCGTGCTAGAGCTGAAGGAGTCTTATTCTCATTCACCATGGATGAGAATATAGTCTCCACACAAGGGGTGCATTGAAGAACATTCTAGTTCCCATAGCTTGGTATGCACACCACTTAACAAGGTAGACATGCTAGTCAAGGAACTGCACCTCCCATTGAACTATCATGAAGATCAAGCCAATGGAGAAGAGTTTGGAATTATCCACGTCATGGATATTCACATGATTTTAGAAAATTCATGTCAACATTGGCCGCTTGGGGAATCATTTCCCTAGGACCCATGAAGATCTTTCTTTCAAACAACAACTCAAATGGCTACCACCTACAAGGAGGTCAAGGGTGGAATCAACATCACTCTTGTAATCAACGAGGCTATGGGGATTTCAAAGGATTTAATTTCAAATAGCCTACCTTGAAGTATCTTGCCCATGACCATGTAGAAATCAAGACAACATTTTATGAAGATCTTGGCCCAAGACAAGAATTTGAAAGAGCATTCAAGATCCAAAATATCCCACAATCACTTTTTGGGATTCCTACACTTCGACTAAGCTCGTGCAACCTAGGGCAAGTGACATTGTGGATGAAGCGTTTCTTGTTTGATTGTGGAGTACACATGTCATCATGCCCAAGGAAGTCTTTGATCTATGATCAAAGTATGGGTTAACTCAAAGGAACATCAAAAAGGTCGAAGTGGCACCCCCAAAGAAGGACAAGCCTCATCATGCTCTTAAATGAATATCTTCAAGAGAGAAAAGCCGTCACTACATCAACAAGTCTTCATCAAGATGATGAAGAGGATAGGGCCACCATGTGGCCCACATGTACAAATGATAGCCAAAGTAAATTTGGCATGTCAAGAAAGAAAAGTTGTTCACGTCTTCAAATCCAGGATTGGACAACAAATCATCACACTAAACAAGACGGAGGTAAGTCTCACTCATCGTCCATCAAAAGTTTGGTGAGTCCATGCCAATAGGTTATTTGGTAGTTATTTCATATCTGATTTCTCGATTGCATGTTCGAATTTCCCATCAAATCTTGCTTTTCATTTAGCATGTTTGAATTTCCACACTTGCATGTTGGAATGTAAAATTTCCAACCATCATAAAACTAAAATTTTTAATTTGAAAATAAATTTATTTGTATATGAACCTTGGGCGTAACCACTTCAATCCATATTCCTATTTCAAACAAAAAATATTTCCCTTCAATATTCAATGCATTTGCATGTTGTTTAAAGTTAGGGCAAAATAATCTGACAATGGGTAAAACATGCTTTTGAGATAACATAACTCGTTTTCAAGTTGTTTTGTTTGTTCTTGATTTTTTGTGCAGCCAGGAGAAAATTTGTAAAGAGGTTGTAAGGCCTCATCAAGCCCAATTCACCATCGGAGAATTCCAGCACATATCCCTCCATCGATCTCATTTTGAGTTCATGGTGGAGGAATGCTCAAAATGGTGGCCCAATGAAGTAGCAAGATGAAGCTCATTCAACTTTAACCTCAACTTGGAAGCAGACATTGAACATGAAGGCTACACCAAATTCCATGGTCGTGAGTTTCTCACACAACGACCTTCAACCCGGACTGCATGTCAATTGAGGTACATATTTCAAAAATTTCCATTGTTCTAATTGCATTAGGATTGAATGATTTTTGCTTACATTGGTAGGGAAGTTTTACACCTTCTCATCATTCAATTCTTATGCATTCTCACGAGGGTAAGTGTTGAGGTTGCTCTTTATGATTCTTCAAAAAGGAATGCCACCTTACATAGGAATAAATTTAAACAAGTACCTAGTATTTCATAAGCGTTACTAAAATCTATTAAGACATTTTCTGCCTAGGTAATGCTTATGGGATGACTTATTGGTTGAATTGGTATGTAGCAACCTAGGAATAGTGATTTTGATTTGAAATTCATTCATACGTGAATCACTAAATATCAAATTCCTATGCAATAAATTAAAATTCATGACGAGAAAATTGAGAATCCTGCTTGCCATGATCTAAATGATAACATTTGCTCTTGTGAAAAAGTAAAGATGGTCGGAAAATTTAAAAGATGCAGGGATCCATATAGTGTACTTATATCACTTGCATTGTTATGAGTAGGAGCTTTAAATAAATGTGCAAATTGATTTATCCATAAAGCCCCACTCTTATCAATGAATAATACATTATTCATGAATACACTTGAAATTGGACCCAATACATCATTGCTCTTGTTCTCCCTCGTACGTACAAATGAAGATTTGGTTACCTAATCCGAAAATTAATTTGTACAAGTATTGGGAACTAACCATACCTCCCTATCGTAGAAGGGAATTTTGCATGAGTAATATTACTATGCATGCATTCAAAGATCTGATGTTGGAAACCCTAAGAGGATTCTATTTCAACATCTCTTGGCAAAGGACTAAATTAAGATGGTTGTTACCTATCGGAAATTAAGCTCGGAGGTCAATCATAACTATACGAGGACGGAGATTTGACATGGAAACCCTCCATGAGCAACCAATGAGCTTCTACGAATATGTGAGAGCATTATGCTCTCAACTATTCTATGCACTCTTTCAAGCTCAAGGGGATTGCCACCATCATTGGGTGTAAGTCATTCCTTTGGGGCTAAAAGGTATGATGTACCTTAACAAAGGAATGACAAGATCACATCCAGTGTATATTCAATGTAAGTTGTTCCTATGTGGCTAGAAGGTATTTTATACCTTAGTCAAGGAACAACTGATCACACTCGATCCATGTTGAGTGCACGTCATCTTTTGTGTTATAGGTATGTTGTACCTTAGTTAAGGAACAACGGATCGTACTCAACACATGTTGGGTACTTGTCGCTCCTTTGTGGCTAATAGTTGTCATTACCTTAGCCAAAGAATGACGGATTACACGAAATATATGATGTGTACAAGTTATTCCTTTGTGCAAAAAAAATGTTACACCTTCGCCAAAGAATGATGGAACAAACTGAACGCCGTCATTTCTTTGTAGCCAAAGGTTACATTACCTTAGCCAAGGAATAACAAGGCACATCCAACCTATGGAAACCTTGAGGTGCGAACGAGCAACATCAACAACACTCTTCGACTGCACTCATAGAACCCATGGTAGGCAACCCAACATCGACACTCAACCCTCCAATGTCAAAGCCATGCTGCAACCAGGTTAGGCCAAACTCATGGCCTACATCCGCTGTTAGGGTTTAGCCCCTATAGCGGACCTTGACCAACAACGAGCTTTGGGGAGGACCCCCCACTTGAGGTAATTTGTATCACACCCCATTTGCATTCTTTTATTTATTTCTTTATTTCCACCACATTTGCATCTAAAAAAGAAAAAGAAAAATAATATTGTAGTATAGGTTAGGTTAATAAAATAAAGGATGTGCGCTAAGAATATTTTTACTTTGCATAAGTTGAAATGATGAATAGTTGCTCTGTTTTATTTTCTCTAGTCCCTTGCATACAACTTAGTATCCTCCACCTATTGGGTTTATTGTCCTCGAATATTCTTGCTTCAAACATAGAAATTGTGGGTAGCAAAAGCTAAGTCCAATTCTAGGTTGTTGTGGGATATGATATACTGATAAGAGCTGTTAATATCCTAGTTGAATGTGAAACTTGATTTCACGGAGAAAATTTAAAATGCTAGTTCCTCATTTGATAGAAATTCCTACCAAAGCCATATGACGATTTGAATTAGATAAACCTTATGTATATGGTATTTGCCTTCACATTGAGCCTAGTCAAACTAGTATAGACCTATGTGAGAATCTTTTCATTCTTTAAGATCAAGATTTCACGGGCACATGCTAAACTTCTACACTAGAAGTTAGCAAAATTTTATCATACCATTCCACCACCAAGAAGATACTCCATAATTTTCATGCATGATACTCTCTCGAAATTACTTGGAAAAAAAAGAGCAAAAGACATGGCTACAAGAAAAAAAATGCATGCTCGTGAACAAGAGCATGAGAAAAAAAAGGAGAGAACAAGAATCCATGTTTTATCCTCACAAAAAGAAAGTGCATACAAAGGAGTCATCTTCCACCACCACAAACATTCCACCACACTTGCACAATATTGATCTAGGGGCATGATTTGTTTTCTCTTAAGGCTTACTCTTTTGACTTAGCAGTATATGCCTACTCTCGTTTCCTACCAAGATCCACAAAAAAACCTTATTTAGATGTAGGACATGAAAGGTATTGCCTTGGTGAGGATACAAATACCACTACCCACATAGGAGTGTTTGAGTGCATCGTTTGAGGAACATAAATTCAAACACCATTTGAAATTCTCTGGAAATTTGAGTGGAACTCATAAATTAGGTTATGCATGCTAGTTTTGCTATTTTGTCCTTCAACCACCCAAGAAAAGGATAAGGCCTAAGCCCCATAATGACTAAGAAAAAAGGATGAAGTATCATAGCCAATTTATTCAATGCAAGGTAGAATATTTTGTTGTGCACTTGGTACTTTTGAAAAATAGAACATTGTAGCAAGTCGTGATCAACAACCTAATTCTTTATCTTTGCTTCGGGATGAACAAAGGGTAAGCTTGGTGGAGTTTTTTGATGGTCGTTATACACCAATTTCGACCGTTAATATAACTCAATTATGTGATAGAATAAATATTTCTTACAAACATCATAGTTAGAAATGACCTAGTTCCACTTGTACTCGGACAAATTGGTGTATGCAGGTATTATATACAGATTTTAGGTGAATGCATGACCACAAGGCAAGGAAACACACTTCCAACCAATTAGATGATGCCATCTTGCTTCCCATGGATCCAATGGCCCACTTACAGGCGGGGACCCGCAGGTTTTCACCCGGTCAATAAGGGCCCACATATCAGCGTCCGAGAGCAAGCGGGACTGTATGGGGACAACCCTAGTTCACTCGAACCACTTGTTGTGCCGAACTGGTAAACCCACCAAACTCGATCCAATTGCACGTGTCAACACCTAGGGGGTTCCTTGACACGGGAGTAAGTTAAAGACCAGGAGATTAGCGCGTGAAACCGCTTGAGTGAGCATATAAATAGGGGGGAGTGCCTCACCTCACTTGACATACACCACTTGATCATCATTCTATTGTATACACTAGTTCTCCTTGTTCCTTAGTGGAGGTTAGGATGTAGAGAGGAGTTTTTAGTCCCAAGTCCAAATAGGGAAAGGTATGGCTCATGTATCTTTTCTTGTATTTGTGACTTTACACATAATAAATATCTTTAGTCTTCTTTTATTCATATACTTGGATGAAGTGTTTCTTGTTTGATTGTGAATTCCATGTATGTGGTGGGAGTAGTCTTTTATGATCATGCCTTAATGTTATTATACTATCATCATAACAACTATAAACCCCCACTATAGTCTAAGTAGTTATGATATGATGATGTTAATATGAATAACTTATGCCATGTCTCAACATTGGTTCAACGGTGTTTAGGTTCTTTAGGTTAGTCATTGCCTTAGGATGGCTTGTGCCATGGCTCCTAAGGTATTTACTTAATATGGTAGCATGGTGCTAAGATAGTAAGTAGCATTGGATGTCTCATAGACCCACGGATTGAAGAGGTACGCAACGGGTGGTGACAGAGGCACCAACTGCTGTCGTGTCAGCATTAGCACCAGGGGCAGAGGAGATCATGGACATCGGCGATAGCTCCAATGCAGGTGGTGAAGGCTTTTCGGGGTCCATGCTCGTGCCATGGTCTCCAACGGCTGTTCCCGAAGCAATGCGGGAGCCAGCAGACCTGATAGATGGTCTAGAGTCGAGCCCCTTGTCTCTTTCTATAGAGAACACATGCTCCAGGCTTCTCCAAGTGCAACTTTGCTTCGACCATCAGAGCGAAGCTTTGAAGGTAGCACGGGAGGCTCTAAGGTGCTGGCGGAAGCTTCTCAACTTCAAGACGAAGCTCACGAAGACCTGCCTAGCTCACGAAAGAGATCGTCTTGTGAATCACATAGCGCGCCTGATGCGCATAAATGAGCTGCTTAATGATAGAAAAGTTGCCATCGAAGCGCTCGACGCCCAGACTCACCAGACACTCGACGACGCGAGAGCTGCCAATGAGTTGGCTGACACTCACTTCGACTCTCTGAATAAATTAAGGGAAGGGCTCCTCAAGCACAAAGAAGTAATGACCAATAAGGAGTAGGAGCTCGAAGATAGAGATGCAGAGATATCCCGGAAACTTGAGTGCGTAGAAAAAAATTTGGCTCTCTGCGTCGATTTGTTTAAAGATTGCTATGAAGAAGAGAAGAAGCGTTTGTGGCAAGCGGGACAAGAACTCAATAAGCCAGAGCTCGTTGTGTACGCCAAAGAGGGTGAGGTGGCATGTGAGGCGAAGAACCTGGCAGCTAGCAAGGATTGTTTCACCCTCTGAGAGAAACAAGTTGCTGAACAAGAAAAGCAGCTGGCTGAGCGGATGCAACAGCATGCCAAAGAGGTCGAACTATTCTCGAAGGAGGGCTTCAATAATTGAAGACTGCCAGGAAATCACTAGAGGAGCTAGTAGCCGCGCAAAAGTTAGAAGCTCAGCAAGTCTGGGACTTCATGGGGAGTGGTGAGAGTGCTCTAGTGTCTCTCGGCTTTAGCCCCATCCGGCCAAGTGACCTAGTGCTGGAAGCTGGCCAAGCTCTTGCCACCCTGAATTCAATCGGAGATAAACTGGGAGCATTGGAAGATGTCATTAGCGACCAGTTGGAGATAGAGCGGAAGGTCCTGGCCAAGTCAGTAGCAGAGTATGTGTTGACGTGCTTCTGAAGTTGGGACCCCTCCATCTCTCTAACTCCAGTGTTGGAAGGACCCGTCCCAGAGATGGAGGATGCAGCCAAGGCCAGTGTGCAGGATGCCGCCAAGACCGTAGCCGCGTAGTTAGGACCCTCATCATCCTTTGACTGCCAATGTATCTTCAAATTTTTATTGTAAAATTTTGGAACTTTAATGAATTTGATCTTCTTGATATTTGGTATTTATTGTTGAATCTTCTGTTCTGTCATTACCATAGTATACTTGGCAACCTGGTAGATGTGATCAATGGATTGAGGACATCTACCATCACGTACTTGGCATGGACTTCAAGTTTCTCGGTAAGCTCCAAGCTTGAACATGGCCTCATATAGCACCGGTGGGACCCATTGTCAACGTGTAAAATGTTAGCATCAGCCCCCCTGGAAGTGCCCGAGCTTCCAGATGGAATGTGTAAAACTTTTGTCCTGCATATGAGAGACGAAGAAAAGTAGTAAAAGTGTTTCTTCTTGCCTATAGTTCAGTTGTGTCTTATTATCATTAGTCGTACTCTGGGTCCTGATCAATTCAGTTTGATAATACCAGTATATTGGTTGTTCTTTCATCTAGGTATGTGCACTGTTCGGACCCGCCTTACTTTGTCGCAACACCAGAAAAGGTAGAGTGTTCGTACTTAAGTTGCTGGACTAGGCTATGCATTTAGCACACTCCGGACCCATCATTGGCATTGGTTTTCAGGCGAGTAGGCCATTCAGCGACCATTGAGTCCTGAAAAAGACTACCAAAAATAGGTAAAGATATATTACATGAATTTTTAGAAACCCATTTGCAACATGATTACACAACTTTACTATTGGCAATAAGGTATTGCAGAGCAAAAAAGTAATTAACATGCATAATGTAAATGCACGTAGAGGAATGTTCCATATTATAGTATTTCATAGTAATTCCGTATAATAGGGGAGGCAAAGGATACACATTTAAGGTAGAACCATTCTAAGCATGTTGTACTTCTTGGACTAAGCCCGCTTGTTCTTAGACACTATGAAATACTGTAATAACAACAGACTCAACTCTGTCCTAAGTGTAGAACTTACGGAGGTCTTTTATGTCCCAAAGGATGAAGTGGTGTCCCATCCTCGATAGTCAAGCGTACGCATTCAGGGCGAGAAAATTTTGTTACTTGGAAGGGACCCTCCCAGCTGGGGGGGGGGGAGCTTGTTCGCTCCTTCTCAAGAAAGTATGCACCACCGCACCAGATCGCCTACTTCAAGCTGCGATTGCACATATGCGGTTGCTGATAGCGCTAGAGTGCTTGGCGGTACCGCGCATTTTGGACAGCTACTTGGCATCTTGCCTCGTCGAAGAGGTCCAGATCATCATGCCAGAGATGGTCTTGCGTGGCTTCGTCATAAGCCTTGACTCGAAGAGAACCCATGGAGATACCTGGAGGAAGGACAGCTTCAGCTCCGTACAACAAGAAGAACGGTGTCGCTCCTGTAGCTCGGCTGGGTGTTGTCCGGCTAGCCCACAGTGCATGCTGATATTTCCTACACACTACTAACAATTCATTCCTAGCAAAGGTTCCAGAAATGCTTGTTAACAATTGTAAATTCTCAAGCGCACGAAGTATATCGATGTAGAATTTCCCCTTTTAGATTATTCCCAAATGGTGTCATTTATATTCTCCCAAAAGAAGGCTAGGTGGGAGCAAAGCAATCATCAAATGGAGAGGCTAGGTTGGTCTAGCTAGGGTTCTTGCAAGGATGGGTAATTGATAGTTTTGGGGTAGTGTGACACACAAAAGAGCATTCTATCCTAATGGGGGTAAATGAAGTAAACAGGGACTAGGCTAAGAGTTAGGTAGATACTCCTATTGTGCTTCTAATGTACATATACATAGCCTAAGTTAGTTACTAATGATCATATCAATTATGAATTATCATGCTAAGTGGATTAACACATCGGGCACGAGTTTACCCATAGCAACACTAGGACGACTCTTGCCAAGAGCCTGTGGTATAGCCGAACGTGGAGGATTACAAAGGACAGATAGGGCTGTCACCACCTACTGCCTACTTCTTCAATCTGTGGGTCTATGAGACATTCAACGCTACTCATCTATCCTAGCACCATGCTAGCATATTAAGTAATTACCTTATGAGCCTAGGCACAAGACATCCTCAGGCAAAGAACTAAATCATCATTGAACCAATGTTAACTCATAGCGTAAGTGATTCATATTAACATAATCATGTCATAAGTAATTAGACTATAGTGGGGGTTGTAGTGTTTATGATGATATAATGAGAATGGTATAGCATAATCATACATACTACTCCTACCACATATAGGGAATCCATAATCAAACAATAAGCGCTTCATCCAAGTATATGAACAATAGAAGATTAATGATAATATCGTTATTAAGAGAAAAGTCACAAATACAAATAGGAATATGAGAGTCATACCTTTCCAAATTAGGAAGTGGGAAGAGACTCCTTCTACTACTCTCCTACTTGCACTATGGACTAGAGGCTCTCCTCTCGACAGCCTACACTCCTCTAAACCTATGGAGAATAGTGTATCCAATGGATGAATATTCAAGTGTGTGTGTGTGAAGTGAAGGTAGGGGGTCCTATTTATAGGTGGAGAAGGGTTGGTTCCCGCTACCAAAAGAGCGTGAATCAGTCACCACTGAGTTCTTCAAGCCAGGAGGAGCCAACACGTGGAAGCTGAGCGAGTTTGGCGCCAGGACTAGGTCAACCGACTAGGAGGGTTGGCCAACCTGGTTTTTCCATCGTTTCTCGTGTGCTTTCTCCAGGTCACTGCCAGGTGGGTCCCATTCCTTTATATGGGTGATACACTGTTGGATGGCCTCAAATACTTCTGTTTGTGGGCCATTTGATCCATGTGGTGCCACATGTTGTCGCTTGATTTGTTGGGATGTTATTTTATAGGATTTCTCCCCCTCTTTTACCTCATTTCCTATAATAATTCACTGCATGCACTATTTCTTAAAGGAAAAGTGGAAATAGGTTAAATAGAAAGGTGATGTGTGCAAGAAAAGTTAATTCCTTTACATAATTGAGTTATATTGATGGGTGAAATTGGTATATAACAACAGCCAACAAACTCTCTCAAGCTTATCCTTTGCTCGTCCTGAGCAAAGTCAAGACTTTAGGTTGATGATCAGAAACTGCTACAATGTTCTATTTTTTCAAGAGTACTATGTGCACAACAGAATATTGTACCAAGTATTGCAAAATTTTGCATGGTACTTCACCCGTCTCAAGTTATTATGGGGCTTATGCCTTCTTCTATTCATGGGTGGTTGAAAGATAGAACAACAATTGGAGCACACATATTCTAGAAAACAAGTTTCACTCAAATTTTGGAGAGTTCAATTTAGATTTCAAGTATGTGAATTTGATTCTTTCAGTCTCTCCTTTTTGCTTAGTGGAAATATATCCTTACCAAGGCATTTTGCCTAAATTCATCCTACCTCTACATAAGGCTTCTATGTGGAGCTTGGTAGGGAATATAGTAGGCATATTTGTAACACATAATATTGCTAAGTCAAAAGTGCAAGCCTTAGGAGAAATGAATTCAAAACAATTTGATTCGAGACTTGTGCATGTGTGCTGGAATGGAGGTGGATGTGGATATTTGAGATGACTCCTTTTTGGGTTGACTCTCTTATTTTGCAGGGATGAAACATGGCTACTTTTCTCTTTTTTTTTCTCATGCTTATGATGTAAGCATGCATTTTCTTTTTCTTATTCTTGTAGCCATGTTTTCTACTCCCTTTTTATGTAATAAATTTTGGAGAGAGTACTGAGCATGAATGGTATGGAGTTTCTCTTTTTATTGTGGAATGGTGGTATGATGGAATTTTGCTTACTTCTAGTGTGGAACTATAGCATGTGCAAGTGAAGTATTGAGTTAAAAAGGTAATGAATGAAATCTCACATAGGTCTATACTAGTTTGACAAAGCTCAATGTGAAGAAAAATAACATATGCATAAGGTCTATCAACGTAATATATCATATGGCTTTGGTAGGTATTTCCAATGAAATGAGAGTAACTTAAATCTTTTTAGAATTTTCTCCGGAAATCCAAGTTTCACTTTCAAACTTGGAATAGAAGCCCTATCACTATATCATATCTCACAACAACTTAGAATGGAATAAGCTTTTGCTACCCACAATTTGCAAATCAAAGAAAAAGCAACATTAGCCAATGAGAGCAATATGTTAGAGAGTAGTAAGTTGTAAACTAGGGACTTAAGAAAATTAAAATAGAGCAACTATTCATCATTTTATCTATGTGAATTCCAAGTCATTCTTACAGCACATCTTTTATATTTTTGAAAACAAATCTATCCTTCTAATTATTATTATATTATTTTTTATATGCAAGGTGGATGGTGGGTGAATGGAAAATAAATATGTAAGGGGTTGATACAATTTACCTCAAGTGGTGGTCCTCCCCCAAGCTTGTTCTTCACTCACCTCCACAATGACAGTTGAATCTTTGATGATGGAAGTATGCCGCGAGATCGGCTTGTTGTTGTTATAGCATGGAGTTGAAGTAAGTGAATTGAGCGCCCGTGTGTTTTTGTCAGTCTTGGGTACCTTGGACATGCCCTTGGAGAGTGCTGTAGATTGCACCCGTTCTCAGTTCAAGCTCTTCCATACGTCTAGTGAGATTCATCATTCCTTGGCTATAGTCACGATGACTTCTAGTCGAAGAGGAACAACATCTTCTCATACACGTTGCAGGCAAGCTGCTAGAGCTTGAAGTGGATAGGGGTGGCTCCCATGTGGCACCTGGCCATCCATGCCAAGACAGACCTTTAGTCTCATACGATAGAGGTTGAGTCCATCCGGGTGCATCACCCATTGGGTTCTGTTCCTCTTCGTACTCATGGATTGTGGAGGTTGTCAGAGGCGTGGCCGCTCTCCTGGTATGGCTTCTAGTTACCGAGCTAGAGACTTTACTTCTTCGAGGTTCCTCGATGGGAAGAAGGTCAATGGTTAGTGTCGGTACCCCGCATACGGGGTACCCTCGCACACAGGCTGAACGTGCTTATGTACGTCCAGTGGTGCCACATGTCCAGAAGGTGCCGGACCCCAACCTTCCTCAAGTATGGGACCTGGCGCTGCCATGTGGACCTTAGAGATGGGACCCGTATCCTGTAGAGAGATAGGCTCCCAAGATGCCACGTGTTTGGACGGAACCTCACCCTACTATAGGAGTGAGCTCCAGCACAACCACGTGGCTCGAAGCACCAGGACGGATGCCTCCCGCGGAGAAGGGCTCTGGAGCTGCCACGTGCCCCAAAGGACTCCAAAGCTGCCACGTGTCTCGAAGGGCTCCAGAGCTGGCTAGTGCCTCGAAGAGCTCCAGAGCTGCCACGTGCCTCGAAGGACTAGGCCTAGCCTCCACGGCAGAGGCCAGCCCTGAAGCTGCCACGTGTTCCGCAAGTCACCCTGGGCAGTGGGGTGCAGGAACTATGGGATGGTGTGTCCCGTCTAAATCAAGCATTGAAGACAGGCACCCACCTCCGATGGATAACGCGGAGCATGCCAACTGTCGGAGACTGTTGCACCCAATCACATCACAGTCAAGACAACGCGGGCCTACCCCGCTCCGCCAAGTGGTTAGCTTATGACAACAAGAAAACGGACGGGACATCCCCTGACACCTTTAGCGACTACACATGGGCCACTGGCGACTAAGGCGGCAAGACGGCGAGTCTTCAAGTCACGGTTAGACAAAGCATATGTGTGAAGCCATAGATCTTTAGGATAAGATCGCCCCAGGACCACTTGTCGGGCCTCGGACCCCACTTGTAAGGCGTTTGACCTTGTCTATAAAAGGACCAGACCACCACCATTACAAAGAATCCCCAATCTACGCATACACACGCACATCAGCAATACAACCTCAACATGGAGTAGGGTGTTACGCTCTTGCGGCCCGAATAATGAAAAAATCACAGTCTCACACTCTCATATGCGCAATAACTCGATAGAGGACTTAGCTCTGCCGATCAAAGAACCTCTGCTAGCTATTTCTTAGTAGATTCGGGGGAAGTGTCGCATTAACACTTCAACATTTGGCGCACTAGGTCGGGGCATTTTCCCACAAAATGTGGTTGCTTTTTCATTGCAATGGTAAGCATCAAGCTTGCGAGCAGCAACAAGATCGAGCCGCAAAAGGTCGACCACCAGGTCGGCAAAGACGTGGAGATGGAGTTCCAAAAGCCTGAACGAGCCGTTGAAATGGTCCAACAGGCTAAGAACCTCGCTGTCAATGGCGACAACAAGCATCACAAAGCACTCCACGTCATCTGTGGGGGATCTTGGGAAGCCACGCCCATGAATGCAGCTAAGACCCTGCACCAAGCGCTAGCATCGCTAGATCCTACTGATGCCCCAGCGCCGCATCACAGATGGATGGAGATGCCGATCATCTTTGACGCCTTAGACTAACCCGAGAACATGGCGGGAGCTGGGCTACTGCCCCTCCTCATAACACCCACAATCGCCAACATTAAGTTCTACCACATCCTGATAGATGGCGGGGCCAGCCTGAACCTCATCAGCCGTGCAGCCTTCGACATGCTGAAGATCCCTGTGTCCCAACTCGCCCCTTCGAGATCACTCTCGGGGGTAGGGCCAGGGAAGATTATCCTGTATGGTAAAATCCACCTCCAGGTGACCCTCGGGACGCTAGAGAACTTCAGGATGAAGAATATCCTATTCGATGTCGCGGAGGTCAGCCTCCCCTACAAAGCCATCTCAATAGGCCAGCCCTGTACCGATTCATGGCTGCAGTCCACTATGCTTACCTCGTCCTCAAGATGTCAACTCTCTCCAACGTCCTCAAGATCTGTGGAGATTGCGCAGCGGTGGTGTCTTCTTTGGAGGAGCTCCAAGCACTGGCAGCAGCCCCAGCACCTGCCCCGGGCGATGCTGGACCTAGTCAGCCTTAGCCGAGCTCGCGCGAGCGCGATTACATCACTGGACCATGGGAGCATCCGTTAGAAAACGAAAATGTAACCATCAAGACTATCCAGATCGGCCCCGATACTGCCTAGACCACCGGCATTGCGGGTATTCTAGACAACATGCACGGATCGGCACTCATCGCCTTCCTACGAGCTAATGTCAACGTGTTTGCCAGGCAACTATCTCAGATGCTTGGCATCCCCAGGGAGGTGATCGAGCACCTCCTAAAGATCTACACAGATGCCTAGCCAGCATAGCAGAGGCCACAAAAGCAGTCCATCGAGTGGCAGAACTTCATCCACGAAGAGATCAAGAGGTTGCTCGATGCTGGCTTCATTCGGGAAGTCCATCATCTCAGGTGGCTGGCCAATCTTGTTGTCGTCCCCAAAGCTGGCAGGAAACTTTGGATGTGCATTGACTACACCAACCTCAACAAGGAATGTCCTAAAGATCCTTTCCCTCTCCCTAGGATAGACCAAATCGTATATTCAACCTCAGGATGCGACTTCCTCTACTTTCTAGATGCTTACTCAGGGTTCAACAAAATCCCCTTGTATAGAGAGAATGAAGAACATACCGCATTTATAACCGTAGATGGCCTCTACTGTTATGTCTCCATGCCTTATGGTCTTAAGAATGCTCTCCCTAGTTTTGTACGTGCCATGCATAAAACATTGGGGAACTCATTCAGGACTTGGTAGAAGTGTACATCGACGATATCATTGTCAAGATCCAAATAGATACATCATTGTTAGACAACCTCGCCCTAGTCTTTGCTAGATTGCGGACCACACGTACAAAGCTTAACCCTAACAAGTGCGTGTTCGGAGTTAGAGCCAGGAAGCTCCTTGGCTTCTTCGTCTCACGCTGAGGGATCGAGGGAAACCTGGAGAAGATGAAGGCAGTAGAGATGATGCGGCCTCCAGCCCGCGTTAAGGACGTACAAAAGCTTGCAGGTTGCTTGGCAGTGCTCAGCCGATTAATCTCTAGACTGGCTGAACGGACCCTTCTGTTCTTCTAACTCATGCGCCAGTATGGATTGATTGTCTTGACTGGGGAGGCAGAAAAGGTGTTCCGCGAGATGAAGCGACAACTTACGTCGTTTCCCATCATGGTGGCCCCAGAGCCCAGGGAGCCTATGTACCTGTACATCGCCGCAACGACAGAATTGGTGAGCATGTTCTTGGTGGCGGAGCAACCTAGTACCCAGCAAACACACGAGACAGATGGGGTCCCTACTGTTCATTCTGAGCCCCAAGGGTTGGATACCGCAAGGGGCCCGAACAGCAAAGATGCCTCCGGGTCCAAGCCCCTGGAGGGTACCCGGGTCCCCACAGGGGGCTCTGGAGATCAAGAAGCCTTTGGGTCCCGGCCCTAGAGGACGTCCGGGGTTAAGGGAACACGGAGTCTCTGGGGCCGAAGCAGATGGAAGAGGATGTGCTGGATTCCCTGAAGAGGGTTTGTACTATCCAGCACTCGGTCTACTTCATCAGTCAACTCCTACGTGAAGGAAAAACAAGGCATCTTGAAGTGAACAAGTTACTGTATGAAGTGCTAATTGCGTTGAGGAAGCGCTGCCATTACCTTCAGGCACACAGAGTTTCAGTGGTGACCTCATTCCCACTGGGGTGGTGCTCCGTAGTCCCAACGCGACTGGCAACATCGCCAAATGGGCGATGTTACTGGCGGAGTTTAAGCTCAACGTTTTGCCGCGACATGCAATCAACATCCAAACACTAGCAGATTTGGTTGCCGAGTAGACTCCCTCACCAAGAAACCTAGGGGGCCTGGAAGTCAACGAACCAGAGCTTAGGGCTCCGGTGCTCACCGGACCCCACTGGACACTCTTCTTCGACTGTTCATCGCGGAAACAATGGGCCAGAGCTGGTGTACAGCTCACCTCGCCAACAGGGAAGTAGTCCAAGTAGGCGGTGAGCCTTGACTTCAAGGCGACCAACAACATGGCAGAGTATGAAGCGCTCATCTTCGTAAAAACAGCTGCACAGGGTGAATGCTATTTGAGGGAGACTGCCAGCTGATCATCAAGCAAGTCTGGGGTGAATGCTGCTGCAATGACCCTCAGCTAGCGGCATACCTGCTGCACGTCATGAAGTTAGAAGCTGGTTTCGAATCTTTGGACCTCTGCCACGTGCCGCGCGCCAACAACTCCATCGCCAATGCCTTCACAACTATGGCATCCACCGGGGCCCCTATTCTTGAAGGTGTCTTTGGCAGGAGATTAGTGCAACCAACCGCTAGGCCCGCAACACCTATTGAAGAAGGGGAGACCAACACCTTGGAGCCGGTGACCTTGGTGGCCCTGCAACCGTGGAGCCCATCGAGGTTCTTGTGCATCACTGGGGACCTCAGATTACCCGATGTCCAAGATCCAGAAGCTCAAGAGAGTCTAGATGCATGGATCAAGGAGATTCGGGACTACCTGAAAGACAACATCCTTTCGAAGGAACACGTATCCGCTGAGCGGATCGTAAGGATGGCAAAACGATACGCGCTAGTAGAAGGAGACCTCTACCGCCGTGGTGCCAATGACGTCCTATTACGGCGCATAACTCGGGATGAGTGTTGTGACTTGCTCGTAGAGATCCACGAAGGAGGGTGCGGGAATCATGCTGCTTCCCAGACGGGGGTCGGTAAGGCCTTCCAACATGGATTCTACTGGCCAACGGCACTCCAAGACGCCGTCAAGCTTGTGAAAAGGTGCAAGGCATGCTAGTTCCATGCCAAGAAGATTCACATTTCAACGCAAACACTGCAGATGATCCCAACCTCCTGGTTGTTTGCGGTCTGGGGGCTGGATATCCTGAGACCCTTCCCTAGGGCACTCCGAGGGCACCAGTTCCTCTACGTTGATGTAGACAAGTGCACCATGTGGCTGGAGGTTGCCCCAGTTATCAACATCAACAAGGAGTCTACAGTCAAGTTCATCAAGTCAATCGTCTGCATGTTTGGGGTCCCGAATAGGATCATAATTGAGAATGGGACCCAGTTCACTAGTGCAGCATTCCAATACTACTGTGAAGACCTCGTCATCCAAGTTTGTTATGCGTTTGTAGCTCAGCCAATGAGCGACAGACAAGTTGAAAGGGCCAACGTTGAGATCCTCAAAGGCCTCAAGACACAGACTTATGACTGATTGGATAAACATGGTGCCAAGTGGGTTGAGGAACTCCCATGTGTGCTACAGGACAGCCAAACATCGCCCAACCAGGCCACAGAAGAAACACGTTTCTTACTGGTGTATGGGGTTGAGGCTGTCCTCCCCCCGAATATTGAGGTGGGCTCCCTCCAAGTCCGGTCTTCCGACGAAGTCGCTTAGGACCAGCTTTGATGTGAAGATGTCGACCTCGTCGAGGAAGCAAGGTGGCATGCCACCATCCAAAACGCATAGACTAGCAGGCGCTCTGGCACTACCAGGAACGGTTCGTGTGGAGTAGAGAGCTCCTGACGAGCGATTGGTGCTGCGGCGAATACTTTCTTGAGAAGGGGTGCACAAACTCTCCGCCAGTTGGGAGGGCCCCTTCCGAGTGACACAAGTATCCCACCCCGAGTGCGTCCGCCTTGCACAGAAGAAGGAGAGCCCCTCCCCAACCCTTGGAACATAGAGCACATTCGTAACTTCTATCTCTAAGTATAATAGTAGGACAATGTAGGGTGTCATTGTGCCAAGCAACAGCACATAGGACAACCAAGCTCTGGGGGGGAGGGGGGACACGTGCAGAGTGTATAGACGTTTAGCTTGGTCTTGTACCCTAAGCATGAACGCTCTGTCTCCCTTGCCAACCAAAGTGGGTCGTTGCCTTATTGTAAAGCGAGTCTACTCCTATGAATGCCAATTGAAAGAATCATTGTCTTACCCTGTGTTTTCTCTTATATTCACTTAATTATCTGTTAATTTTCTAATCAATCAAGCTAGTCTTGTTTTTTGTATATTATCTTCATATTCCAGGTCATTTTTGCTCTATATAATCCCTAGTAGAGTTATGAAGCCCTGTTGAAGGCGGACTTGTTTGAGGTACCTTAAAGGTGTTTCGAGATCTCGCGGCTGCCCCCTTACTTGGGGCTCTGTGGTGCTTGGTGGTCTCCCATGAAAGGCCTTCGCCGAGCTGGAGGTCCAGAGCATGCAACCTGCTTAGCCTTACTGATGACCCGGGCTGCACCAGAGACCCTGGCCTCCCAGCTTGCTGTTGACATCTATTATACACCAATTTCACCCGTCAATATAACTCAATTACGTGAAGGAATTGTCATTTTTTGCACACATCACCTTTCTATTTCACCTATTTCCACTTTTCCTTAGAGAAAGTAGTGCATGCAGGGATTCTATGCAGAAATGAAGTGAAACAAGGGGATGGATCCTATAAAATATCATTCCAGCCAATCAAGCAATGAACGTGGCACCACATGGATCAAATGGCCCACAAACAAAATAATCTAAGGCCACCTAGCAGGGGCCTGGAGGAAGCGCAACCCGAACGGGGCCAAGACCAGGTCGGTCGACCCCCCTAGATGGCCGACTTGTTCTTTCCCCCAAACGCGATCAAACACTATGTGTTGGCTCCTCCCGGCTTGAAGAGGTCATGGATGACTAATTCGCGCGCTTTTGGTGGTGGGAACTGACCCTTCTCCAAGCTATAAATAGGACTCCTTACCCCTCACATTAACACACACCACTTGAGCATTCACCCATTGTATCCACTACTCTCCATAGGTTTATAGGAGTATTGGCTGTAGAGAGGAGAGTCTCTAGTCAATAGTCCAAGTAGGAGTGGAGTAGAAGGAGTCTCTTCCCGATTGGAAAAGGTATTTCTCCCATATTCCTATTTGTATTTGTGACTTTATTCATAATAAAGATGTTACCTCCAGTCTTCCATTGTTCATATACTCGGATGAAGTGTTTCTTGTTTGATTGTGGATTCCATATTGTGGTAGGAATAGTATCTACGATCATGCTATATCATTCTTATTACATCATCATAAACGCTATAAACCTCCACTATAGTCTAATTAGCTATGATATGACTATATTAATATGAATCACTTGTGCTATGAATTAACATTGGTTCAACAATTATTTAGTTCATTGGCTTAGGATGGCTTGTGCCTAGGCTCTTAAGGTAATCACATAATATGCTAGCATGGTGCTAGGATAGAGAGTCGGGTTGAATGACTCGTAGACCCACGGATTGAAGAGGTAGGCAGTAGATGGTGACAGCCCTATCTGTCCTTTGTAATCATCCACGTTCGGCTATGCCACTGGCTCTTGGTTGGAGTCGCCTAGTGTTGCTAGTGGTAACCCCGTGCCTGATGTGTTAATCCACTTATCAAGAGAATTCATAATTAATATAATCATTAGTTTGAATGTGCATCTTGGATCCCCGTGGGTTTTGGATGATTGATGATGACAATTAAGTAACTAATGAGCTCAGTGATCTTAAGCACAGGTGTGGACTCGAGTTGAGAAGCAAACCCTCGAAATGGAAAAGGATGAAAACGGCGGTGTTGACTCGAAGAATGGAAACTAGGGTTTCTAGCGTGTCGAGTTTGGACTAGCCGTATATGTAGGAGGGTGTGTGCGTAAAGTGCATTGAGATCAAGCTGGGAGCTCAAAATGGTTTATAGATCAAAACCCATTGAGAGAAGAGTGTTAATGTAGTTTGGCAGGAGAGGCGAGACTAGTCCGTGTTGGTGGCCGAACTAGTCCGCTCCTGGCCGGCATAGTCCGTTTTCAGGCAGACCAGAAGGTTCTGACTAACTTCGGACTAGTCCGTAGTGGTACGAACTAGACTGGGGTAGTCACGGAGTGGGTTTTCGGGACTAAGTCCCAAAACTCGGATTTGTCCATTTTAGGCCAAACCATGAGGTTCTGACTAAGATCGGACTAGTCCACTTGGGTGCGGACTAGTTCGGGTTTGTAAGAGCTGGGTGCTTCAGCGACTAAGTCTAGGAGGTCGGACTAGTCCGCCCTGGTGGCCGGACTAGTCTGTGGTCTCCAGACTAGTCCGTTTTCACACGAAACAAAAGGTTCTGTGTGAGATCGGACTAGTCCAATTTGGACTGGACTAGTCCGTTATGGAGTGACCGTTTGAATTTGATTTTGGCAGGTAGCATGACAATTGCCGTGCAGTGTGGCAGGTGTCAAGATGTCACTATTCCCCAAAGGACGGACTAGTCCGGGCCATAGGCCTGACTAGTCCGCCCATCTGTTGAGGTCGGCAGTATGGGCTTGGATCCTCTATAAATAGAGGACCCTCGGGTTCATTTGAACTCTCTCGAAACCCTAGCGCCGCCACAACAAACTTTGAGCCTTCTAAACCCTTTCTCTTACCTACTTTTCCTCAAAAACTAATTCTTGTGTGGATTAGGGTTTGTTGAGGTGAAGAAGAGGAAGAACATCACTCTCTGGCTCTCGGTTTGATCTCATGCACTTGTTCAATCTTTGTGATTTGTGGCCTGAGTTGTTCTTTTTTACTTGTGATCATATTTGTGGTGGGAGCCTCAAATTGTAAGAAGCCCCAACGAATCTTGTATTCACCCTTGTGATAGTAGAGAACCGGTTTGGCCCTTGTGGCAAACTCGGTGAGGGAAGGGTTTTTGAACCTGGTCCTCTGTGGACTCCTCAGCGGGGATGTAGATTCCTATGTGGAATCGAACCTGGGGATAAAATCCTTGTGTCCCTTGTGTACTTCGCTTTGATTTATAGCACATTGCTTCTAGGGATAGCTTTACCGTTTTTCGTTCATCGTTTTCATTTCACTATGATCCTTAGCATCATACTTGCTCTATAACTTGTTAAGGTTCACTGAATAATCCTAACACATTTTGCATCACGAAAATCCAACTAAAACTTGTTAGAAACACTTTTTAGGGTTTCCCTGCAGGTGGATCGGACTAGTCCGCCCCTGGACCGGACTAGTCCACCCCCCTAAGTTCTGATTTCATTTTATTAAGTCATTTCGGGTGGATTAGCTTATTCACCCCCCTCTAGGCAACATTCAATTGGTATCAGAGCAGGACCCTCTACAAAGAGTCTAACAACTTGGAGAGGAGATGGCCGGAGTGGGAAATGATGAAGTCTCGACCAATGAGGTCCAAGCAACCCATGAGGAGATGGTTATCTATCAAGACAAACCGACGGATGACGAAGAGACTCGCCAGTTCAAGGTGAAACTTCGAGATAAGTTGAAGATTCCAATGGTTGACTCTTCAAGCTCTACAACAAGTGGCACGACCCACTACAACAAGCCTACAACTATGAATGCGTCGTCTCCGCGGGTTTCAGGGCAGCGCCCTGAACACCAAACAGAATTACACAGATCACATCTATGAAATCACTATGAAAATCTCATCGGATTGATCAAATCAACCTGAATCCGAGACATTCAGAATGCCTCAATTTTCAATGTGACCGGTTATTCATGAGTAGATCGTGACTCATGACCGTGGTCTGTTGGCTCAATCTGTTAGCTATGTACACGATTAGTCCCGATGGTGATTCCAGCCGGTAGGGACAGGTTGCGCACACAACAGAGAGGAGCACGAACTGACCCTTTAGTCATATACGATCACAATCTACTTTAACCAATTCCAAACCCCAAATATGTGCGATAAAATTCATCATATGAATATGTCTGCAGTAGATCCCATCTACTAACAAGATCCAGACCAGAAACTATGCAAGTCGGCTCTGATGCCGCTTTTGGTAATCTGCGGTACGCTACTCTAGCAACTCTACCGCGGCACCCAGGAAACATGCGAGTACAGAGGTCATGGATCGTTACCACTAGATGCGCAGCGTAGCGGAACGTAGATGCGTGTCGGTGTAGGGAAAGTAGACGATCTCGTTCGTCTCCTCCTCGTCCTCGTCACAGCAGTAGGTAGACGATCACGATCGTCGTAGCCGATCAGCACAGCAGTAGCAGCAGCGCCTCCACGGAGTCCACACGTACAGAGAGGAACACTGTGCGCCGGTGTGCTAGCACCGCACGCACGACAAAGGTCTCGGCGCCTTCGAGGGGTGGCGGCTAGGGCTGTCACGTGGTGGGTCATTAGCCCCTCACCCTACACCTCATATTTATAGGCGTACTAATGGGCTTTTAGGTCGCAAGCCCATTAGTACCCTAATTGCTTAAGGATCAAATATCAAATAGGCCTTAAACCGAATTGTTATGATTGCCTCTTGGGCACATCACCAATAATCCTGTCCCCAAATAGCACCACAGCGAACACCGGCACCAGCGGCAGCACCACCGTGCTCGTCTTGGCGAACAGCGACGACATCGTGCTCGTCATCGTATGACTACTATAACTGTATAGTGGATAGACCCATTTTTACTTTAAGAACTGCACAAAATAGGGGGGGTGTAGTGTTAAATAGGTGGCGTCATGAGCACACTCTGCTCGGTCACTCTTGGGTGGGTTTAGAACCTATCTGCTTAGTTGTAGGGCCGTGACATGATATAACAATGAAACTTATAATGATTTGTTTGCTTTGAGGGTATACTCTCAAACATGGCTGAAGACCGCACTTGGATGTATACTGGTTGGAAAAAAAATTGAAGGCACTCAGAGAGTGGTTCACCAAGACAAATATTTTCATAGAACGAGCTTTCTCATTGTCAAACAACAGCAAGGTGCGGTGCCCATGTATCAAATGTCAGAATATGAAGTGTTTCGACAAAGTGACGTTGACGTATCACTTGTGTAAAAACGGTTTCATGCAACATTATAAGTTGTGGACATTTCATGGTGAGACACCTTCTCAAGTCGTAGAAGATCGAGATGAGGATGACAACACTGGAGTTGATAGGATGGACGAGATGCTTGAAGCCATAAATCCTGAACTGATGGAGGATCCTCCTACAACAGAGGTTAAAGAGTTCTTCAAGCTTGTCGAAGCTTCTAATCAGCCGGTACATGAACACACCATAATGACAATCCTCAGTTTCTTGACTATATTTATGGCAATTAAGTCTAAGTATTCCTTCTCCAACAACTGCTACAATGATCTCACCAAATTGATCAGCGATGTCCTTCCACAGCCTCATAAATTGCCTAAAGATATGTATCATTCTAAGAAATTGATTTCTGGGCTTGGTATGGACTATGAGAAGATTGATATATGCCCAGACATCTGTATGCTTTTTTGGAAAGAGCATGCCAAAAAGAACAAGTGTTTGAAATGTGATTAAGCAAGATTTGTCAATGTTGTTAATGACGATGGTACAAAAGTAATGACTGAAGTCGCACAGAAGCAGCTTCGCTACTTGCCTGTCACACCTAGGTTGAAGCACTTGTTTCTCTCAAAAAAAACATACAGACACATGAGGTGGCACAAAGAAGGTAGACGTGAGAATGACGGAATGATGGTGCACCCGTCCGACAGTGAGGCATGGAAAGCGCTTGACCGCTTCGATCGAGATTTTTCCAATGACGCCAGAAATATTTGGTTGGCGACAGATGGCTTCTCACCATTCAGTACAAACGCAACACCATACTCTTGTTGGCCCGTCTTCGCAATTCCGTACAACTTACCACCATCTTTTTGTATGAAGTATGAGTTCATGTTCCTTTGCCTTATCGTACCCTAGACCGGATCATCCTAGTTCACGACTGAACGTGATGTTGAAGCCGTTGATTGAAGAGTTGAAAATGTCATGGACAGGAATCGAAGTGTACGACTATTACAAAAAACAAAAATTCAACCTTCGAGTTGCATACTTGTGGTCTGTCTATCATATTTCAGCTTACAGCATGGTTTCTGGCTGGAGCACTCATGGTCGTTTGACATGTCCGAGATGTGCTTTAGATACATAATGTTTTCATTTAAATGATGGTGGCAAGATTTGCTACTTCGATTGCCACAGGCATTGGTTACAGCCCAATCACGTATTTAGGCAACAGAAAGATGCCTTTAGGAAGGACACCATTGTCAAAAAAGGACCACCGCAACGTCTCAATGGGTCGGAGATTGCTGAACAGTTGAACAACTTAGCGGCAGATGAAGGTCGTCCTGGATATTTTGTTGGTTACGTAGAGGACCACAATTGGACTCATATATGTGCACTATGGGAGCTACCGTATGTGAAGTCCTTAATTCTAATGCATAACATTGATGTCATGCACCAGGAACGTAACATGAGCGAATGCATCATAAGCACATGCTTCGATTTGACAGGAAGAACAAAAGATAATATAAAGGCTCGTAAGGATTTAACAGAGGTTTGTAAATGTCCAACTCTTGAGCTAACTGAATCTAGTGGCAAATAGTGTGCTTCTTTCTGTCTTCGACCAAAAGAAAAGAAAGAAGTCTTCGAATTGTTGAAAATGTTGTAATATCCAGACGGTTATGCTGCTAGCCTGAGACGAGCCGTCAATGTTAAGACCGGAAATCTCACAGGGTTGAAAAGTCATGATAATCACATAATCATGGAAAGACTTCTGCCGGTTATGTTTCGGGGCTATATTGACAATGCGGTGTGGAAGGTGTTAGCCGAACTTAGCTACTTTTATAGAGAGCTTTGTGCTAAATAAATCACAGCCGAGATGATGGAGAAGTTGGAAAAGGAGATACCAGTGCTTTTATGTAAGATGGAAAAAGTTTTCCCTACAGGATTCTTCAATTCAATGCAACATCTCCTAATCCATCTTCCATATGAAGATAAAGTGGGCGGCCCTGTGCAATATAGGTGGATGTATCACGTTGAAAGAGCACTTAGGTGTCTCAAACCAATGGCTCGCAATCCCGCATGGGTTGAAGGATGCATTGCCGAAGCATACGCCATTCTGGAGATAGGATACTTTTCAAGCGTCTATTTTGCAGAAGAACACAATGTTAATGTTTCTACGTTGCGGTACAATATTGATGAAGCACCCCCTTGTAGAAGCCTCTCCATTTTTAAAACGAGATGCACCACTGTTTGTAGTGGCACGAGCTACGATGCTGAACTAGATGAAAGGACGGCTGCTTTGATGTACATGTACGCTAATATAGAGGGGATGGACAAATATTTCCGTTAAGTGTTTGTTCAACATCTAATAATCAGCGTGTTGTCTTATACATTTATGCTAATCATTATGTTTTTCTTTATTTATTGAGTTCCATCAACAAAATTGGAAATCTAAGCAGCAACCTACGAGCAAACTAATACAAGCAATGCTATATTATGGTGCACATGGATGGCTTAACTTCCTATCCTGGTTTCATGCACAATGCAAAAAAGAAGTCGGCATCCATGAAGAATTATGACAACTGTCCTACGGTTCTATTAAAATTAAAAGCTACGGTCGATACGACGTCAATGGGTTTCGATTTTGTTCAACTGATTTTGAAGCTCAACGTCCTTTCAGAGCAACATGTAACACCGGAGTTGTGAATAAGGCAGTTGACAATCAAGGACATGAAATTAATTATTATGGGATCATTAAAAAAATTCTTGAATTCAATTTTGCGGGGAATAAGGTCCTTAATGTAGTCTTCTTTGACTGTGATTGTTTGATCCTAACAATGGAACTCGACAAAACCAATTTGGCATGGTAGACGTAAAACACAAGGACCGACTACGAGGCTGCGACACCTTCGTCCTTGCACACCGAGTCGAGCAAGTGTATTATCTACATTTTCCATGCGAAAAGATTAAAGCTTGGTGGGTTGTACACAAGGTGAATCCTCGTGAGCGGTTATATACACCAGCCAATGTTGGATACCTTGATGATGTGTATGATGTTGTTTACCAAGAACGAGAGTTGTCGGACTCTTTTGTCGTTGAGCCTGATTTAGGAATCGATGACTTAGTTGGAGATGCATAAGACATAGAGACTAGTGAGATGCGAAAACAAAAACAAAAACAGGCAACTACCACGACAGAAGATCGATGGTCTGGTTTACATAGTAGAGTAAATTGTGATGCTGATGGATTTTAAAATTAAGGACGAGTAAAGTTTCTTTCATGTCTTCTTTTTTTATATACTTTTTATTAAATTCATTAGCTAATTTTCCTTTGAACATGATGTCGTCGAGCAGCAGCAGACGAGGAGGGGCAGGAGTGCGGAGCTTTCTGTCACCGACAGTCACGAGAGGAGAGACGGTCTTCCACGGCACTCAGCTTAGCGGGAGTAGACGGGCTCAGTTGGTGAGCCATATACCGGAGTCGTCATGACAGCGGTCACGACAGGTAAAGAACTTTTAATTACATAAATGATATAAGTAATTATTTATTCTATAATATGTATCTTTAAAATTTTCCAGACGACTCTATGTCTGACGACATAGAGACTAGTGTGCCTCACTCGGTGCCTTCTTCTTCGGTGCCTTGCGCTTCAGAGCCTCCTTCTTCAGAGCCACTACAGTCGGGTGACCCCACCTCTGAGCCGGTTCCACAACGGTGGACTAGAAGGACCCATTGCGTGGCTCCTCCTCCGGCTCCTGCAAACCCAGATGATCGGATCATTATTCATCCGATTGGTGATAAGTAAATCTCTAACAATTCAATTTAGATACTTTTAGACTTATACTTATACTTATTGAGAATCATGTATCAGGACTTGGGAGGATGCTTCGTTCATGGGCCGGGACGCCACTCTCCGGTGAACAGTGTCCTGGGCCGTCTAGTCCGTTTGCACTACCCCGGTGTAGTGAATGGTTGCGCTGCTACGTCTTGGGATGACTACTACAGGGCCCAGGATATACATATCATCCTCGACAATGGCGCCAGAAATGCTTGTTGGTATTTCTTAACACCACAGATCATTTCCGGTAAAGATATGAGATCCGCAAGCGCACGGAAGATACCGTTGTAGCATTTCACCCATGAGTATTCCCAAGGGTATCGTATTTATCCCAAAGGAAGGCAATGGAGTAAAGTATATACTACTATTATGGTCAAGCTATGGGATACTAATCAATTATTCGTATAAGGGGTATGTTGATAATAGGGGTAGTGTGACACACACCTAGGCAATCTATTCTAAAGGGTAAATGGGTCCTAGAGAGAGATTGGATTCAGAGTTAGAGAGTTGCTCCTACAATGCTCCAAATACATATACATAGCCTAAGGTAGATACTAAAGGTCATGTCAATGATGAATTCCTATGCAATGCTATTCAACACATCGGGCACGGGCTTACCCATAGCAATACTAGGGCGACTCCCGCCAAGAGCCTGTGGCATAGCCGAACGTGGAGGATTACAAAGGACAGATATGGTTGTCACCACCTACTGCCTACCACTTCAATCCGTGGATCTACGAGACATCCAATGCTACTTAAATACCCTAGCACCATGCTAGCATACTAAGAAAATATTTTAAGAGCTGCAACACAAGCCATCCTAAGGCAATGAACTAAATCATTGTTGAACCAATGTTGATTGCATAGCATAGTTATTCATATTAACATAATCATATCATAACTACATAGACTATAGTGGGGGTCTATAGTGTTTATGACCATAAGATGTGATCATGAGAGTACAATCATAAAGACTATACCTTCCACTTACCTAACTGAAGTAACAAATCATCCCTGACAATGGCGCCAGAAATGCTTGTTGGTATTTCTTAACACCACATATCATCTCCGGTAAAGAGATGAGATCTACAAGCGCACGGAAGATACTGTTGTAGCATTTCACCCATGAGTATTCTCAAGGGTATCGTATTTATCCCAAAGGAAGGCAATGGAGTAAAGTATATACTACTCTTATGGTCAAGCTATGGGATACTAATCAATTATTCTTACAAGGGGTAAGTTGATAATAGGGGTAGTGTGACACACACCTAGGCAATCTATTCTAAAGGGTAAATGGGTCCTAGAGGGAGATTGGATTAAGAGTTAGAGAGTTGCTCATACAATGCTCCTAATACATATGCATATCCTAAGGTAGATACTAATGGTCATGTCAATGATGAATTCCTATGCAATGCTATTCAACACATCAGTCACGGGCTTACCCCTAGCAATACTAGGGCAACTCCCGCAAAGAGCCCGTGGCATAGCCGAACATGGAGGATTACAAAGGACAGATAGGGCTGTCACCACCTACTGCCTACCTCTTCAATCTGTGGGTCTACGAGACATCCAACGCTACTTAAATACCCTAGCACCATGCTAGCATACTAAGAAAATACCTTAACAGCTGCAACACAAGCCATCCTAAGGCAATGAACTAAATCATCGTTGAACCAATGTTGATTGCATAGCATAGTTATTCATATTAACATAATCATATCATAATTACATAGACTATAGTGGGGGTCTATAGTGTTTATGACCATAAGATGTGATCATGAGAGTACAATCGTAAAGACTATACCTTCCACTTACATGGACTCCACAATAAAACAAGAAACGTTTTGTCCAAGTATACGTACAAAAAAAGACTAAAGATAATATCTTTATTGAGCACAAAGTCACAAATACAAGGGGGAATACATGAGATATACCTTTCCCAATGTGGAATTGGGAAGAGAGACTCCTGCTACTCCTTTCCCAATTTGGACTTGGGACTAGAGGCTCTCCTCTCTACATCCTAACTCCTCTAAGGACTATGGAAGATAGTGTATACAATAGAATGATGCCCAAGTGGTGTGTGTTGAAGTGAGGGGTATGGGGTCCTATTTATACTAGTGTTGAGGTCGGTTCCCGCCACCAAAAGCGCGTGAATCAATCATCATTGACTCCAGGGAGCCAGGAGGAGCCAACACATGGAAGTAGACCGTGTTTGGCGCCAGGACCAGGTCGGTCGACCCCCTGGTTCGACCGACCTGGTCAGGGCTCCAAACGGCCCGTACTTCCATCAGGTGGCTGCCGAGTGGGTCCCATTGACTGATATTGGTGCTACACTGTTGGATGGCCTCGGATACTTCTGTTTCTAGGCCATTTGATCCATGTGGTGCCACGTGTCGTCGCCTGATTGGCTGTGATGATATTTTATAAGATTGCTCCCCATACTTTTCCTCAATTCTTGTATAAATATCTGCATACACATATTTCTCTAAGTACAAGTGGAAATAGGTCAAGTAGAAAGGTGATGTGTACAAGAAATGATCAATCCTTCACATAATTAAGTTATATTGACAGCTGAAATTGGTATATAACAGCCATCAACAACTAGTCCAGTGTGCTGATGTGTGTCGGGTTGATTAAGTGTTGAATCAGTAATTAAACGTTATAGCAGCAAAAATTTGAACAACTTGTAAGATCACGTGAATTTACAATCAATATTGTAAAGTTACACTAGAAAAGCAATCTTTACACAAGTTACAAGATTGATAAACTATGTACCCTAATTAACGAAGATGCAAGAACAAAAAAGCACGTGAGACACCGATTTTTACCGAGGTTCGATCTCACCAAAGAGTTCCACTTCTAGTTGAGGAAGCCCACACAAGGCTAGGTCTCTTCAAACCTTTTCCCTCATCAAGTCACCACACAAGGCCGACTTGATTCCACTATCACCGGTAATCACCGAGTTTATGGGGCAACCTCACATGTTGAGGTCTCCCACAAAAATTACAACAAAAAGATGATCAAATACACTCATAAAATTGCAAATAAAAGCATGAGTGTGATGATGCCAAACCCCAAGAGCTCAATGATGTGTAGACAACAATCTCCCAAACCCAAATCTGAATACTCAATTGATTTTCATCTTTGAAGACTTTAGATGCGGGGGGATATGTGTTTTTTGTGCTCTTAGGATAGGTGGCGGCACTAGGGTTTCTATGTTTGACAGTAGGAATCGACAATTATCATTGTGGGGTCGTGGATCTCCTATTTATAGGGTTTCCAAAAAAGTTGCTGTTAGGGATCCCGACGCCCGGACTAGTCTGTACTGAGGACCGGACTTGTCTGGTGTGCTGTGTAAAAATCAGCGTGAAATGTGCAGCACACTAGAAACCCTAATTGTGTGAGGTGTAAAAACCCTAAATTCAGGGTACAAAGTCATATAGGAGAAGTAAAAATTTGAATGGGAATAATAAATCAAAATGGCAATTAAAAATAAAACCAATTCAAACTTCAATAGAAGGGATTCAAAAATTCAAATAAGCTCTTGTTCAAACTATACCAAAATAAAAATCTGAGATCACCATTAAATCCCAAATATTCCAAATAGCCTCTCTGGAAAGTTTCAAAATTTTTGAAGCTCATTTGCTATTTAATTCAGTAGCTCCATTGAATTTCATTGAAATTCAAATTCAAATTTGAATTTTAGCTGGAACTTGTCCAAATTTGAAATCCAATTTCAGAATATGAATCTACACATTTGATTTGTCCTCTCCACAAAAATCTGGAATTTTTGGATCAATATGTGTGGGAGAATTTAAGGAGCAGAGAAGATAGGTTTAAGGGGGGTGTGGGACCCACTGGCCAGTGCCTCCCTTACGTGAGTGCTCTGTTTTTCCCTGACTCCCCGCTGTTTGACATGCGGTGCTGCCTACAGCTCACCGTCAGCAAGCACCTGCGTGGCACCTGGTTGTGTGTCCCCCCTACACTCTATTCCTCCTTATCTTCACCTCTCTGGCTGAAGGGAAAGAAACAAGTTCGTTCTTCGCTCCCGAGCGCAAACCACCGCCGTCTCCCTGCTTGCCCGACTAGCTCGAAATTCTTGCCGAATCTCTTCGTCCTCCCAACAGCAAAGTGGTACCTAATCCTTCCCTCTACCTTCTTAATCTTTTGGTTCCTTGTTTCGTCGGGTACAAGGCGACATTTTTGCAGTCCTGCCAGCGCCGCTGTTTGGCCGCCGTGAGGACGCTACTGTCTCCCCGCCGCGCCGACGCCACAGACCATCTCTCAAGCTGATCCCAGAAGCAAAAAGGATCTCCAACAAAAGCTCTCTCTAACGGTAAGAACCGTGTCTCTTTTCCTTCTATATCAAGCAAATGATTCAAGTTTTGCTTTTGGCCTTTGCCCCATGAACTAGCTAGCTTATTTGTGTAATTCGCTTTTTATGTGCAACCATCCTTTAATACGTTCATGGATATTGATCCATACCTCCTAGCACACCCCTCTGCCAAGAATCAGTGGAAACCATCGAGTAAAGACTGAGCTATTCAAGTTTTCCCCGCCGCCACGAAGAATCCCGTCGGTCCACCATCGAAGTCGACTTTGCCAGTGATTTCATCCCTTTTTCTCCCCATGGTAATATTCCCATGCTCCCAAGAACATTTCCAGGTTTTCCCCAAGATTATTGCGCCATTTCCGAGCGATTCCGTCCATCGCCGAAACCGTAGCTCCGCCGCCGCCATCGCGCACGGTGTTCCCGGCATTGCCGTCGTTCGTCGACATCTCCATCGTGCTCTGCACCCTGCAAAACGGTTAGGTAGCGAGTTGGAGGGAGAGAGAAGGCCAGGAAGCCAAACCGGAGAGCTCGCCGGCACAGCGCCGTCGCGGCCGAGCAGCGCGTCGCGAGGTTGAAGAAGCCTCGTGGGCCCCGCATGTCAGCAACTGAATCAAAGGGCAGGATCGGCTGTGGCTGTTTGATCCGGTGCGGCTGCATGGTTTAATCCATGGCCCTGGGTGTGGCCCAGATGCGATTGGCCCAATTTAACGAAGTGGGGCCGGTTGAATTATTTGAACTTTCCCATTGGAAATTAATTACAGAATTTGAGCCAACTTCAAAAATCGATTTCTCCTAGCATATTTGCTCAAATGATTCTTAATAAATTCTGGTAGACTCCTGTTGATCCAAACGTTGAAGTGGTGCAATTTGATGGACATGAAACTCCAATAATATTCATTACTAATTCCTTTGAACTAAGTGCTTGTGAAATTAATTACTATTGTTCTGTTAATTGGAAAATTCCCAATTTTGGTCAGAACACTCTTAAAAATAAACTTGATCACCAGTAAAAATTCCAAGTTCATTGCACTTCATTTACTGGACTAAACAATGTTCAAATCACCTATGTCAATTGAAGAATGTAAAATGTCCAGAAACCTTTTCAATATTTTCCCCAAACTTGTAAAATCAGTTTCTCCTTGTAGAAAGCTCAGAAAAATGTGACACAAATTTTCCCAGAACCAGAAGAACCGCCTCTACCATATTCGTCCACTGTTAACTATTACAAAGGTCCAGAATTGAAATCAAAATTCAGAGAATACTTTTACTTGTTGAATTTTTAGACACAACAATCTTCCTTGAACATCTCCAATTTTTGGTCCAAATCTTCCTCATCGATCCTAATGTCCACTGTAAAAATCCCAAAGACAATTAAAATCAATTACATACCTGGTCAGTGTTTATAAGATCTTTTCTATTGTTTCAATATCACTCATGTACTTTATATATTGCATAACATATAGTGACCGAGATCGAGGACGACCCGGATCCCTTGGAGACTATTCTTCCAGAAGCTAACTATCCCTCCGACTCTTAGCCAGGCAAGCCCCGTTTTGCATTTAAGTGCTATTTCAAAATTTCTATTTGTATCACTTATGTCTAGGATGAGTTTTGTGCATTAGGGCTAATGTGCTTGTTACTCCACTTGCATGACCCACAAATCCCATGGAGTATTGGGTAGGTATACAGCTTGACGAGCAGACAATGCCATGCTAATGTTTATAGGAATCCGGTAGAAGTCAAGTAGTTGGAATCTACTCGCGAGATAGGATTTTATCACACGGGATGAATTGAATCAAAGAATGGTTTAGAAATGTGAAATTGAGACCGAACAGCGGGTAGGATGCAGCGAAACATGGTCTCACATGCATAGCCCTGCTTGTGTCAATTGAGGACCGATCCGTGTGCGGCCCTGCTGGACAAGTTTGAACAGTACTGGATGCATACTGGACATACAGAACCCAAGAAACTGATGTAACTTGATAACATAGATGTCGAGACATAGCCCATTGTCGATAGGGGTGGGCTGATGGTAGTAAGGTGTAGATTCGCTGGCGGGCACATACATGCTCCGTGCGGGAACCTTAGGCCCACAATGGTGGGACCGGTTCATCGTTTGTGTTCTCTTGTGAATGGTGGTTGCGTATGACGTGGTGAGGAGCACGGCATGCTCCTTAGGCACGGGTGTACATGACGTGTTATTCGGGTGTGTCCTGATTGCAATCACCATCCCTCGTGGTTATTTGAGTACCGCTTGTTCACTGTGCTGTGACGTAGTAAATACTGAAGAAGTCAGGAGAATACGATGTATCGAAACATAATTGTTTTGCCACTATGATTGCTATAGGTAGGCTCATTTAAGTTACTGTTATTAAACATATAAGCTTCTGCTATTATCTTGAAAAATAATGATCAATTTAAATGCGAGTCATTTACTGCTATATCCATCCCTATGTTAAGTATCCCTACACGTAGAGTTCCATGTTTACGTGAGACGGTTAAGTCTTGCAGAGCCTTCGTGCTCACGGTTGCTGAATTAAGTTGTTTAAAGGTGAGACTTATGAGGAAGGGCCCGAGGATGAGGTGATGCCCCCGTCGTGGTATACCGCCGAATGGGAGCCCTGCACGCCGCAATAAATTTGTGTGTGGCTAGTCTGTAGCGTCCACATGCTGGATGGCTGTAGTTTTGCATAGCTAGGCTGATAGTTTAGCTATGAATATTATCTTCTGCTGTATATTAGGTATTGTAAAAGACTTCCGCTGTTTATATAAATAAAACATTGTATTTTGTCGTATTCTTTTTGTTTGTGCTGTTGGGTGCCGCATCGCACGACACCACCCTCTGCTATTTCTGGAATGTGTTGACCCGGTCCCCACATGAGGTATACCTGACTAGTCTGTAGATGTCCGGACTTATTCGGTGCCTTGTGTAATTGAACAACAGAGAGTTAACTGGACAAGTCGGGTCCAAGAGCGGACTTGTCCGGTGCTAATGTGTTATAGAACATCACAGAGTTCAACTGACTATTACGGTCCAGTGGACGGACTTGTCCGGAGTGTAGTATAATGGGTTTACAGATACTTGAACGGACTAGTCCGATGCACTCTAAAATGTGGTTCCAAAATGTTTAACGGACTAGTCCAATCAATGGTTCGACTAGTATTGACGGTTCCTAAGATATACTAACAAAGCATCCCCGGCAACGACACCAGAAATGCTTGTTGGTATTTCTTATGCACCATTAACTAAACATCTCCAACCGATGTGTCAGAAATGCTTGTTAATGGTTCTATTGGATCACAGAGTGAATTTCGCAAGCGCACACAGGTATCATTGTATCATTTTCCCTTATGAGTATTCCCAAGGGTGTCATTTATTTGATCCCAGATGAAGGTAGGGAAGAGATATAACATTCATCAATTGGAAAGGGTAGAAAGGTCTAGATAAGAATCTAGTAAGGATGGATAATATAATAGTGGAGGTAGTGTAACACACAAAAGCCTTCAAGCCTAAGGGGGGTAAGAGGATCCTAGAGGTTAGTTAAGGTTGAGAGTTATGTACTCCTACTATGCTCTATTGTACATATACATAGTCTAAACTAATTATTTATAAGCTAGATCAATAGTGAATACTTATGCTATGTGGTTCAACACATCGGTCACGAGCTTACCCCTAGCAATACTAGGGAGACTCCCGCCAAGAGCCTGTGGCATAGACAAACATGGAGGATTACAGAGGACATATAGAGCTGTCACCACCTACTGCAAACCTCTTCAATCCGTGGGTCTACGAGACATCCAATGCTACTTAGCTATCCTAGCACCATGCTAGCATATTAAGTAATTACCTTAAGAGCCTAGGCACAATCCATCCTAAGGCAATGAAATGAATCATCATTGAACCAATGTTGATACATAAAATAATTATCCATTCTAACCTAGTTATGTTATAATTAACTAGACTATAGTGGGGATCTATAGGTTCTATGATAATGAGATATGTTCATGATGAAACAGTCATAGAAGCTATACCTTCCACATACATGGACTCCACAATCAAACAAGAAACGCTTTGCCCAAGTATATGTATAAGTAGAGACTAAAGATACTATCTTTATTATGCGTAAAGTCACAATTACAAGAAAGAATACATGAGCCATACCTTTCCCAATGTAGGATTGGGAAGAGGGGACTCCTTACTCCTTTCCCAATTTGGACTTGGGACTAGAGACTCTCCTCTCTACAACCTAACTACTCTAAGACTATGGACGATAGTGTATACAATGAAGATGAAGCTCAAGTGTTGTGTGTTGAAGTGAGGGGTAGGGGGTCTTGTTTATACTTGTGTTGAGCTTGGTTCCCGCCACCAAAAGCGCGCAAATCAGTCACCATTGACTCCAGGAAGCCTGGTGGAGCGAACACGTGGAGGCTGACTGAGTTTGGTGCAGAGACCAGGTCGGCCGACCCCCTGGTTTGACCGACCTGTTCATTGCACCAATTCTTGTGTGCTTTCTCCATGTGGCTGCCAGGTGGGTCCCATCGTTATATATGTGTGTACCGTTGGATCTCCTCTGATACTTCTGTTTGTGGGCCATTTGATCCATGGGATGCCACATGTCGTCGCCTGATTGGCTGGGATGATATTTTATAGGATTGGTCCCTTTACATTGCCTCATTTCCTACATAAAATGCTGCATACACATATTTCTCCAAGTCCAGGTAGAATTGGGTTAGGTAGGAAGGTGATGTGTGCAAGAAATGATAAATCCTTCACATAATTGAGTTAAATTGACGGATGACATTGGTATATAACAGCCGTCAACAAACTCCTCCAACTTATCCTTTGCTCGTCCCGAGCAAAGTCAAAACTTCAGGTTGATGATCAGGAGTTGCTACAATGTCTTATTTTCAAAAGTATCTAATGCACAACAAGATACTCTACCTAGTATTACAGAAATTGGCTATGATACCCTACCTTTCTTAAGTTATCATGGGGCTTATGCTTTCTGATATTCATAAGTAGTTGAAAGGTATAATAGCAAACGGAGCAAATATAGCCTAGAAATCAAGTTCCACATAAACTCCCGGAGAATTCAATTTAGATATTAAGTACCTCAATTTGATTCTCTCAGTCACTCCTTTGTGGATAGTGGAAATATTTTCTCACCAAAGCATTGTGCCGCTACTATTCCTACTCATTGGATACGGCTTGTATGTGGAGCTTGGTAAGGAAAGTAAGTAGGCATATTTGCATCACATATATTGCTAAGTCAAAAGAGTAAGCCTTAGGAGAATTTAATTCAAAACTTTTTGATTCAAGACCAGTGCATGTGTGATGGAAGTGGATGTGGATACTTGAGAAACTCCTTTTTGGTATATTCTCTCTTTTTTTTGCAGGGATGAAACATGGCTACTTTTTTTTCTCATGCTTATGTTGTAAGCATGCTTTTTTTTATTTTCTTTTTGTAGCCATGTCTTCTACTCCCTTTCTTTGCAATGAATTTTGAAGAGTGCTAGACATGAATAACATGGAGTTTCTCTTTTTCTTGTGGTATGGTGGATATGATGGACGTTTCGCTTACTTCTAGTGTAGAAGTATAGCATGTGCAAGTGAAGTCTTGAATTCAAAAAGAGTTGAATGATTTATCACATAGGTATATACTAGTTTGACTAGGCTCAATAAGAAAGCAAATAGCATATGCATAAGGTTTTGTCTATGTATGAACATCATATGGCTTTGGTAGGTATTTCCAATCAATTGAGGGAAACTTAAATCTTTTTACAATTTCTTCGGAAATCTAAGTTTTACTTTCAGAGTAGGACTAGCAGCCCTATTACCAATTCTATTATTGCAACAACCCATAATTAGATCAAGCTTTTGCTACCCACAACATCCAAATTAAGGTAAAAGTATTTCAAACCAATGAAAGCAATATCCGGAGAGTAGCAAGTTGTAAACTAGAGACTTAGGAAAATAAAACAGAGCAACTATTCATCATTTCATCTATGTGAATTCTAAATCATTCTTACCGCACATCTTTATTTGATGAAAGCAAATCTAACCTATTATTTTTATTTTTATTTTTTTTAAATGGAAGGTGGATGATGGATGGATGGGAAACAAATATGCAAGGAATGTGATACATGTTACCTCAACTGGGGGTCCTCCCCCAAGCTTGTTCTTCAACTATCTCCGTGATAAGGGTTGAATACTTGATGACAGAAGTATGCTGCAAGATCGGCTTGTTGTTGTTGTAGCGCCTTGTTGAAGTTTGTGAATTGAGCATTCATGTGTTGTTGCCAATCCTGGGTACCTTGAACATGCTCCTGGAGTGTGCTGTAGGTGTCACCCGTTTCCACTTCAAGTTCTCCCATACGTCTAGTGAGGTCCGTCATTCCTTGGCTATAGTCATGATGACTTCTGGCCGAAAAGGAATGACGTCCTCTCATGGACGTTGGGGGCAAGCTGCTAGATCTTGAAGAGGATAAGGGTTGATCCATTTGCCATTTTTGCCAAGATGATCCCCAAGCCCATACATCGGAGGTTGAGTCCATCCGGGCTCACAAGCCGTTGGGTTCTCTTCCCCTTGGTACTCATGGACCGTAGAGATTATCGATGGCATGCCTGTGGCTGCAACCCTCACACGATTCCTTGTTATCCTGCCAGAGACATTACTTCTTCTTGTTTCCTCAAGGGAAAGAAGATTAATGGTTAGCCTCCGGCATTTGTACAAATGATAGTCCGGGTTAGGTAACCAAATTTCATTGACAAAGCCGGGATAGAAAAATATGAAGGACCATTTTGATCATGCTTAAGGGTATGTCCTTGCACTAAATAGTCTTCATCAATTAATTCTCTTTCAGTTTCAATATATTCAAATGAAGAGTATTTATGTGCTCCTATCCTATCAGCAATATGAGTAATCAATGAAGTGCATTCAATTGCTCCTGATTTTGAAATGTAATCTAACCATTGTGTCATCATGACTTTGATTGGAGCAACTTTTATCTTTTTAGTCATGGCAAACAAAATTTTCAATTCATCATCCCGCACAACCCTAACATCTCCCCTAGGGAACGTAGTCATAGCCACCCATCTATGCATGAAGTGTAAGGTAGGGTTTTGGATGTGGCTATTCCTAGGAGCCCTACAAGTGAACTCACTAGTTAGCTCATGCCAAAAACATTGTTTGTTAAACTTAGGCAAATTGTCTAAATCTAGCAAACAGCGTTTATGGAAGCCTAGGATGCTACCTAATTCATTCCATATGATGTTGTATTCTTTTTGAAATAATCTAAAAGAAATACCATCAAATCCTATTCTTAGCGTGCAAAGGAATTGTATAGTGAGAAGGCGTGAACCTTTCTCCTCTATGTGACCAAAGTCATCAAATCCAATTGCATGCCAAACGGAAAGAAATTCAGAGTCTATACCTATTTTGGAGATAAAATGTGGATCGTAAGCCTTGGTGTGGCGGAACTCATGATCTTGGAGAAGCCTGCGTGCTTGATCTTCAACTTCGCTTCGTATGTTGAGGTCGTTGTCATGATGAAGGTGGTGTGGGTTGCTTCTCTCTTCCATGGGAGTGTCCTCACACACACTTCTCCTCCTTGGGCTTGTACCCATAGAAGAGAGGCGTGCACTAGAACCTTCACCATGGTGTAAGACCTATGTGTGCTGAATACATTGGCTTGTAGTGAATACACTTGCTTTGACGATAAAAGTTTTGAATATCACAAAAACACCTTTTTATCAAGGTCTGACTCTAGCTCCGAGCTATAGCAAGGTCCGACCATAGGTCCGACTTGTTTTGGGTAGCTCCGGCTACGTTAGATGCTAGGTCCGACTTCTTGGTAAGGTCCGACTTGCTTTGTTAGCTCCGACATGTCTTTGATAGCTCCGGCATATATTTGATAGCTCCGGCATGCTTTTGCTAAGCTCCGACGTACTTTGTCTAGCTCCGGTTTTGGGTTGACTAGTTCTGACTAGTTTTTGGTAAGCTCCGGTGCTAGGATCTACTAGTTTTGGTAAGCTCCGGCAGGTGCTTCATTGTACTAGTTTTGGTAAGCTCCGGGTCAAGCTCCGGCTTGTCGTGGGATGGTCCGGATTTTGACCGCAATACTTCTGTTTTTCATTTGCAATGTTTCGTACTTGCTTTACATTGTTGGAAAGATTGCTTAGTATTCATTTGCTAAGTTTTTGGTGCGTTTTGGTTGATATGGATAATATCGTGTTACTGTGGTTTTGCAACATGCTTATGTGAGGTGCTCAAATAAGGTGTTGTGTTTGGAACTAACTTGAGTCAAGTCGAGGACTTGGGCTCGTATGGATTGGTTGTTTATTCATGTGCAGGTGTTGCTTGAGTTCAAGTCATGGCTGGTGATGGGATCCATTAGACTAGTCTCAGGGAGGAGATGAGGTTCCAACAACCAAGTTCAGAAGGAACTGTGGTTGAGCTGATCAGGAGGTCGCGCAGGATGATTGAATCAAGGGCAGTGCATATGAAGGTATCGTGGACGTCATTGGAAGATGTTTGCATGTGTGCAAGGAGTGCATGTACGTGGCTACACGATTCCGAGACGTGATGAAGAGATGTGGACGTAAAGAGTTGGTCGGAAAGGTCCAACCGACTAGGTTATGGACTCAGGCTGTGGCTGAGTCGGGTTTGACTCAAATATGGAAAGATTTGAGTTGGTTATGATAGGATTTCGTGTGGGTCACGAATTTGAGTTGTTTAGGAATGTGGGATACGTTCTTAAGGTGTTTGGAAGTCTTAAGATTGCTTCTATCTGCGTATAGAAGAATCTTGAGCAGTTATGGAAAGTTACGATCCGTGATCTGAGTAGGATTGGAGTCCTAGTTGATATTGGGTTGGCCTAAGGGCTGGTTATATAAGCAAGGGAGCCCAGAGCTCGTGGTGCACGACTTTGGGGCTTTTCCTCTTGTGTTCTATTGAATAAAATTCGTAGTTTGAAGGAACTTTTGTGCCTTGTTCGTCCGACTTGTTCCAGACAAGTTTTACTCATCGAGTTTCTGGACAGCACTACCTTTCATGGGTGGTTTTATCATAACTCGAGTTTTACAGATCCAATTGACGTGATTCGTTTTGGGTTGTCTTCACAACTTTATTTTCTATCATATGTAAAAATTTCACGGTCATTGGATTTGTGGTCAATGATCTACATGAGTTTATTTGCAGCGTTCCAGAACTGTTTTTTTCTTGGGTTGGGCAGATTCACCATTGTTTGATCTTTCGATCATAACTTGAGTTTTTCTCAACGGATTTGAGTAATTCTTTTTGTGTTGTCTTCATGACTTGATTCTCTCTGATATCTATCACTTTTGTCACGGTGAAACATGTTTATATTAGACTCACACATGATTTCTTTAACAGATTGTTTTTCTGCCGAAAGGGTTTGGGGTTTAATTGTTTCTGTTGCGTAAGATTTTTAAATCTACCATTCTCCCCCCCCCCCCCTCTGGTAGCTTTTCACGTGCTCTTCAATCCTACAATTGGTATCAAAGCCACGGTGCTCTAATCTTTGTGATTTGCGCGGGTTTTTTGACTAATCATCATGGAGATGTACTCTGCCAAACCTTGTGTGCTCGCTGGTATTGATTTTCAGGTTTGGAAGGCACGCATGGAGGCTTTCATCCAGGCACAAGGCTTTGCAATATGGGAGAAGGTACACAAGCCTTACGAAGTGCCATCAAACGATCAAGTTACAGCTACAAATCTGAGAGATGTCGACAACAACAACAAGGCTCGGAACTTGATCATACAAGGATTAACACAAAGCGACTTCGACCGTGTTGCACACCTCCGATCTGCATACGATGTGTGGAAAGCACTTTGTGACTACCACGAAGGATCCAACATGATCAAAGAGGTAAGGCAAGACATGTTCAAGAAAGAATACATGCGCTTCGAGATGCAACTCGGTGGGTCTATTGATGACCTTTTTGCTTGCTTTAATAAGATTCTCAGCAACTTGCGTAGTCTCAATGTTAATTTTTCAGATGCTGAAAATGCTAGGCAATTGCTAAGTGCATTAGATATGTCAATTTGGGAGATGAAAGTCACATCTATTCGTGAATCTACTGTCATGAGTTCACTTACTTTAGATGTGGTATATTCCAAGTTAAAAACTCATCAAATTGACATAATCTCACGTAAGAACCCCAATAAGTCTATTGCATTTGTTTCACAACGTGATATGTCTAGCTCTAGCCAATTATCATCCTGCAATACTCTTGTTTTGTTGTCCTCACTAACCCTAGAGCAGATCGAAGAATTTCCAAATGAGGAGTTGGCACTCATCTCTACTAGATTCTCAAAAGCAATGCAAAATGTGAGAACTAGAAGGAGAGGAAGCTCCGGACCTCAACGCTGTTTTGAATGTGGTAAAAGCAAGGTTTGGACCTCCTCTGGAAATTCCAACAAGAAGAAGAAAGGTACCGTAGGACGCAAGATGATCAACAGTTTCATCACCGCGCTTCAAGAGTTCAGTTCAAGCGACGTGGACATTGGAAGTGATGAAGATGAAGATGATTTGGCAAACTTGTGCTTCATGGCGGGCAAGTCAAGATCAAGTATGGAGGAGGCAGAACACAACAGCGACAATGAAGAGGTATGTCCTACTTGCGAAGAAATGTGTGACGCTATTTCTCGTGCCACTATTATTGTTAGGAAAAAGGACAAAAAGATTAGGGATAGCGCTGCTAAAATTGAATCACTAGAATCTGAAATCAACCGTTTAAAAACTTTGATTCCTAGTGATGATGCATGTTCCTCATGTGATTTAATATATGAACAATTAATCCCATTAAGAAGTGCGCACACCTCCACACTTGATAAACTTGAGTTAGAAATTGAAAAGAACAAAGAGCTTGCTGCACTTAATGATAAAAACTTGAATGATGCTAGCTGTTCTACAATTGACTTGCATTGTTCTACTTGTGATGATCTTGATAAGAAACTACAGGATGCTATGAATGAAAATTCTATATTGAACAATGCTTTACATTCTCATGAAGTTAAATTTTGTTCAAATTGCAAACTAAAAGGAAAAACTTCATGTGAAAATTGCCTTGATCTGTCCAATAAACTTGATGACATGCATAGGACATTAGATCGGTTTTGTAATGGGAATAAGAACCTAAACTTACTGCTGAATTCTTCCAAGTCTTGCAATGATAAAACTGGTTTAGGTTTTGATTCTCATGCTCATGCTAAGGCACATCCACCTAAAATTCTAAAGTCATTAGGAAGTGGTTTGATTCAAACAGTTCCTAAACAAAAAGGAGTGTTTTTCAAATCTGCAGGAGTGTTGCCTCATTCGGTTTCAAATAAAAATATTGCTTGCTCATCTAGACATGAACACAAAGTTAATTTTCATTGTACCTTCTGTGGTAGAGATGGTCATGTCATAGATTTTTGTTATAGACTAGCTAAACAACAGAAAAGGGAAAGAATGGTTGCTAAATCTCATAACTTTCATGCAAAATTTGCTGCACACATTGAACCGAATGTACAACCTGTTATTTTGAGTCAAAAACATTCAAAGTTTACCTCCGGACCTTCTGCTTTTGCCTCCGGAGCTACTGTTTTTTGTGCTACACAAGTAACACCTTATAGGTCAGTAGTCAAGAATAAAAAATCTCAAACTTTGAATCATAAACCTGCTGTTTTGTCTCAACTTTCGCGTGTTTTTCCTACTGCACGTCGCATGACTCAGTACTGGATTCCTAAATGCCTTTTGACTAACCCCAGTATTGAGTCATTGATGTATTGTGCTTTTATGTAGGTTACACGTTTGAGGAATGAGAACATTTGTATTGTGAATTCAGGTTGCTCACGCCACATGACCGGTAACAAAGATTAGTTCTCCTCCCTCTCTTTTGTGTCACGTGTAGAGAATGTTACTTTTGCCGACAATTCTTCAACTCCTATAATTGCTAAGGGTTTGGTTAGAGTAAATGATCACTACACTTTGAAGGATGTGGCACTTGTCAAAAATTTGAAATACAACTTGCTTTCCGTTGCACAATTGCTAGATGAAAATCTAGAAATTATCTTCAATAAAAACTGCTGCAAAGTTGTAGGTTCAAATAGTGAGCTTATTTTTATCATGTCTCGGTTTGGAAGAGTTTTTAAAGCTGATTTTAATATGTCTTCCTCTAAGCATAGGTGTCTAGTTGCTAATGATTCAAAGGACTTATATTTTTGGCATCGTAGACATCGTCATGTAGGCTTTGATCACCTAACGCATGTTAGTGCTCTTGATCGCGTACGTGGGTTGCCTAAGCTTAAAGGGGACAAAGAAATTGTGTTCTCTTCTTGTAGACATGCTAAGATGGTTGCAGGTTAACATACTCCTCTCACAATGATCATGACAACTGAACCATGTCGACTTTTGCATCTTGACACTATAGGACCTTCACGTGTTCAATCCTTCGGAGGTAAATGGTATTTTCTTGTTATCGTTGATGATTATTCTAGATACTCTTGGGTTTACTTTATGGCATCTAAGAATGAAGTTTTTAGTCACTTTAGAACTTTATTTCTTAGATTATCAATTGATCACCCAGGATCATTAAAAGCAATTAGAAGTGATAATGGAACTGAATTTAAAAATCAATCTTTTGATCACTTTTGTGCTGAAAATAGAATAGATCATCAATTCTCTTCACCATATGTACCTAAAAAAAAGGTGTTGTAGAAAGAAAGAACAGAACCTTAGTTGAGATGGGTAGGACTATGCTTGATGAATATCAAACTCCTAGGAAATTTTGTGCTGATGCGTTAGCAACACGCTTGTTATGTCTCAAATCGTGTTTTCTTGCGTGCTAAGCTAGGTAAAACACCATATGAGCTCCGGTTTGGACATAGGCCTAGTGTTACACACTTTCGGGTCTTTGGTTGCAAATGCTTTGTTAAGAAACATGGTAATCTTGATAAATTTGAACCTAGATCCATTGATGGCATGTTTCTTGGTTATCCATCTCATACTAGAGGCTACCGTGTGCTTTTACTTGACACTAACAAAATTGTGGAGACTTGTGAAGTGTCTTTTGATGAATCTAGCCCAGGTACTAGCTCAAACATTGCGGGTCCAGATCCATATCCCCAGGGGAGAGCATTTTCATTGAAGATGAGGAAGAATTGGAGTTGCTGCCAGAAAATTCAGCAGCTAAAGACTTTAGTTTAGCTCCGGATGCTAATTCTCAACCAGCACTGACAACCATCAATGCTGATTCAAATCATCATCAAGCCACAAGCTCATCGATTTGTGATGAACATGAAGAAGAAGAAGCTTGTGAGACATCTGTTCCCCTACGGTTCTACAAAGATCATCCCCCACAACAGATGATTGGAAGCTTGCACGAACGAGTCACACGGTCCAGCAATGATGAGTTCCAAATTTGAAATGAGTATGATAGGTGAACTCACTTACTTTTTGGGGCTGCAAATCAAGCAAACCAAGGAGGGTACCTTTGTGCATCAAACGAAGTATACCAAAGACCACCTAAGGCGCTTCAACATGGACAAAAGCAAGCCTCTTCGGACACCAATGGGAACAGCAACAACACTTGAACTTGATGAAGATGGTGAATCTGTGAATCAAAAAGAATATAGAAGCATGATCGGATCACTTTTGTACCTCACGGCATCAAGGCCGGACATACAATTCAGCGTATGTCTTTGTGCACGGTTTCAAGCTTCCCCACGTGTTTCACATTGTCAAGCCGTCAAAAGGATTCTCTGGTACTTACATGGAACCCAAGAATTTGGCATTTTTCTTCCTTCTTACTCAACTGTTACTTTGAAAGCTTTTTCGGATGCTGATTTTGGGGGTTGTAGGATTGATAGGAAAAATACTTCCGGTGCTTGTCATTTTCTTGGTAATTCTCTTGTTGCTTGGTCCTCTAGAAAACAAAATTCAGTTGCACAATCCACAGCCGAATCTGAATATGTAGCTGCTGCTAGTGCTTGCTCACAAATTCTTTGGATTGTTCAAACATTTAAGGACTATGGGGTTGATCTAGATAGTGTTCCACTATTCTGTGATAACACTAGTGTCATTTGCATTGCTAAAAACCCCGTGCAACATTCTAGAACTAAGCACATTGACATTAGGTATCACTTTCTCCGAGATAATGTTGAAAAAGGAAACATTGTGCTTCACCATGTAGATACCGAACAACAATTGGCTGACATTTTTACAAAACCTTTAGATTTCACTCGTTTTTGTTACATTCGTGGTGAAATAGGGGTTATGCATCCTCTTGGCTTAAATTGAGGGGGAGTTTTTGAAACCTGGGAAGTCTATGTGTGAATCTGAAATAAAAATAATATGAGCATAGTATTTCATACATATATGACTTTGTGATTCCTTTAACATGCTGAAAGTTCTTACTACATTACTCGTCTTATACATTTTGTAGCTTTTGCCATGTCTAGTAATTGGAATAATTACTTACACTAAAACTGGTCATGGTCGAACTTTCTTGCTGTTTTGAACTTGTTACATGTTCACAAGTGCTTTTAATCATCAAGAATTAATCAAGTAATCAACTCACATGTTGAGTTTTTATGAACAAATAAAAATTGAGAAAAGATCAAGAGAATATGCATGCATCGCACTTCTTCTTTTGAGATGGCTTGTCATTGCACTTAGATATGAACTTGGAAGAAGTTGTGTATGACTAAAATCATGTCCTTAAGCTTCTGATTGTCAAATGACATAGGCTTGGCTTGGTTGGTTAGAATAAGACAGATGCGCATATAATCTCTTGCAAATATCATATTATCTAAATTTATGCTTTGAAAAATAATAAAATGCAGCAACTAGTGTCATGCCTTCAGGTTTTGAAATAGTTAAGTTTGTGAGATCATGACTTGATTAAATTGAAAATTACATCTGATATCTAGCATGGCTTACATTACTTAATGTATCTCATTGATGTGATAATGTAAGGTACTTGATAGTATGACTTGGATGAGCATTGTTTATATGTATATGTTATAATATGCTAATAACAACTAAAGGGGGAGAGATAATTTGTTTATATTCTCATGACTTGCTGAATACATTGTCAAAGGGGGAGAGATAAGCATGAAGAGAAAGAGAATATGTGCGTAGGGATAATTTTTGGATTTTCTTCCTTTTTGGATTTTCTTCTCATTTTACTTTTGATTTACAAAGGGGGAGAAATTGCCTTCAAAACTTTTATGTGAATAAGCCAATGTTCGGATTTTAAATGGTGTTGCCAATGCATTCATCAAGGGGGAGATTGTAAGACCTATGTGTTCTGAATACATTGGCTTGTAGTGAATACACTTGCTTTGATGATAAAAGTTTTGAATATCACAAAAACACCTTTTTATCAAGGTCCGACCCTAGCTATGAGCTATAGCAAGGTACGACCATAGGTCCGACTTGTTTTGGGTAGCTCTGGCTACGTTAGATGCTAGGTCTAATTTATTGGTAAGGTCCGACTAGCTTTGTTAGCTCCGGCATGTCTTTGATAGCTCCGGCATATATTTGATAGCTCCGGCATGCATTTGCTAAGCTCCGACGTACTTTGTCTAGCTCTGGTTTTGGGTTGACTAGTTCTGACTAGTTTTTGGTAAGCTCCGGTGCTAGGATCTACTAGTTTTGGTAAGCTCCGGCAGGTGCTTCATTGTACTAGTTTTGGTAAGCTCCGGGTCAAGCTCCGGCTTGCTGTGGGATGGTCCGGAACATGACCGCAATACTTCTGTTTTTCATTTGCAATGTTTCGTACTTGCTTTACATTGTTGGAAAGATTGCTTAGTATTCATTTGCTATGTTTTTGGTGCATTTTGGTTGATATGGATAATATCGTGTTACTGTGGTTTTGCAACATGTTTATGTGAGGTGCTCACATAAGGTGTTGTGCTCGGAACTAACTTGAGTCAAGTCGAGGACTTGGGCTCGTATGGATTGGTTGTTTATTCATGTGCAGGTGTTCCTTGAGTTCAAGTCATGGCTGGTGATGGGATCCATTGGACTAGTCTCAGGGAGGAGATGAGGTTCCAACAACCAAGTTCGGTAGGAACTGTGGTTAAGCTGATCAGGAGGTCGCGCGGGATGATTGAAACAAGGGCAGTGCATATGAAGGTATCGTGGATGTCATTGGAAGATGTTTGCACGCAGTGCATATGAAGGTATTGTGGGCATCATTGGAAGATGTTTGCACATGTGCAAGGAGTGCATGGACGTGGCTACATGGTTCCGAGACGTGATGAAGAGATGTGGACGTAAAGAGTTGGTTGGAAAGGTCCAACCGACTAGGTTATGGACTCACACTGTGGCTGAGTCGGGTTTGACTCAAATATGGAAAGATTTGAGTTGGTTATGATAGGATTTCGTGTGGGTCACAAATTTGAGTTGTTTAGGAATGTGGGATACGTTCCTAAGGTGTTTGGAAGTCTTAAGATTGCTTCTATCTGTGTATAGAAGAATCTTGAGCAGTTATGGAAAGTTACGATTCGTGATCTGAGTAGGATTGGAGTCCTAGTTGATATTGGGTTGGCCTAATGGCTGGTTATATAAGCAAGGGAGCCCAGAGCTCGTGGCGCACGACTTTGAGGCTGTTCCTCTTGTGTTCTATTGAATAAAATTCATAGTTTGAAGGAACTTTTGTGCCTTGTTCGTCCGACTTGTTCCAGTCAAGTTTTACTCGTCGAGTTTTGGGACAGCACTACCTTTCATGGGTGGTTTTATCATAACTCGAGTTTTACAGATCCAATTGACGTGATTCTTTTTGGGTTGTCTTCACAACTTTATTTTCTATCATATGTAAAAATTTCACCGTCATTGGATTTGTGGTCAATGATCTACACGAGTTTCTTTGCAGCGTTCCAGAACTGTTTTTTTCTTGGGTTGGGCAGATTGACCATTGTTTGATTTTTCGATCATAACTTGAGTTTTTCTCAACGGATTTGAGGGATTCTTTTTGTGTTGTCTTCATGACTTGATTCTCTCTGATATATATCACTTTTGTCACGGTGAAACACGTTTATATTAGTCTCACACATGATTTCTTTAACAGATCGTTTTTCTGCTGAAAGGGTTTGGGGTTTAATTGTTTCTGCTGTGTAAGATTTTTAAATCTACCATTTCCCCCCCCCCCCTCTGGTAGCTTTTCACGTGATCTTCAATCCTACAATTGGTATCAAAGCCACGGTGCTCTAATCTTTGTGATTTGCGCGGGTTTTTTGACTAATCATCATGGAGATGTACTCTGCCAAACCTTGTGTGTTCGCTGGTATTGATTTTCAGGTTTGGAAGGCACGCATGGAGGCTTTCATCCAGGCACAAGGCTTTGCAATATGGGAGAAGGTATACAAGCCTTACGAAGTGCCATCAAACGATCAAGTTACAGCTACAAATCTAAGAGATGTCAACAACAACAACAAGGCTCGGAACTTGATCATACAAGGATTAACACAAAGCGACTTCGACCGTGTTGCACACCTCTGATCTGCATACGATGTGTGGAAAGCACTTTGTGACTACCACGAAGGATCCAACATGATCAAAGAGGTAAGGCAAGACATGTTCAAGAAATAATACATGCGCTTCGAGATGCAACTCGGTGGGTCTATTGATGACCTTTTTGCTTGCTTTAATAAGATTCTCAGCAACTTGCGTAGTCTCAATGTTAATTTTTCAGATGCTGAAAATGCTAGGCAATTGCTAAGTGCATTAGATATGTCAATTTGGGAGATGAAAGTCACATCTATTCGTGAATCTACTGTCATGAGTTCACTTACTTTAGATGTGCTATATTCCAAGTTAAAAACTCATCAAATTGACATAATCTCACGTAAGAACCCCAATATGTCTATTGCATTTGTTTCACAATGTGATATGTCTAGCTCCAGCCAATCATCATCCTGCAATACTCTTGTTTTGTTGTCCTCACTAACCCTAGAGCAGATCGAAGAATTTCCAGAAGAGGAGTTGGCACTCATCTCTACTAGATTCTCAAAAGCAATGCAAAATGTGAGAACTAGAAGGAGAGGAAGCTCCGGACCTCAACGCTGTTTTGAATGTGGTAAAAGCAAGGTTTGGACCTCCTCTGGAAATTCCAACAAGAAGAAGAAAGGTACCGTAGGACGCAAGATGATCAACAGTTTCATCACCGCGCTTCAAGAGTTCAGTTCAAGCAACGTGGACATTGGAAGTGATGAAGATGAAGATGATTTGGCAAACTTGTGCTTCATGGCAGGCAAGTCAAGATCAAGTATGGAGGAGGCAGAACACAACAGCGAGAATGAAGAGGCATGTCCTACTTGCGAAGAAATGTGTGATGCTATTTCTCGTGCCACTATTATTGTTAGGAAAAAGGACAAAAAGATTAGGGATAGCGCTGCTAAAATTTAATCACTAGAATCTGAAATCAACCGTTTAAAAACTTTGATTCCTAGTGATGATGCATGTTCCTCATGTGATTTAATATATGAACAATTAATCCCATTAAGAAGTGCGCACACCTCCACACTTGATAAACTTGAGTTAGAAATTGAAAAGAACAAAGAGCTTGCTGCACTTAATGATAAAAACTTGAATGATGCTAGCTGTTCTACAATTGACTTGCATTGTTCTACTTGTGATGATCTTGATAACAAAACTACAGGATGCTATGAATGAAATTTCTATATTGAACAATGCTTTACGTTGTCATGAAGTTAAATTTTGTCAAATTGCAAACTAAAAGGAAAAACTTCATGTGAAAATTGCCTTGATCTGTCCAATAAACTTGATGACATGCATAGGACATTAGATCGGTTTTGTAATGGGAATAAGAACCTAAACTTACTGCTGAATTCTTCCAAGTCTTGCAATGATAAAACTGGTTTAGGTTTTGATTCTCATGCTCATGCTAAGGCACATCCACCTAAAATTCTAAAGTCATTAGGAAGTGGTTTGATTCAAACAGTTCCTAAACAAAAAGGAGTGTTTTTCAAATCTGCAGGAGTGTTGCCTCATTCAGTTTCAAATAAAAATATTGCTTGCTCATCTAGACATGAACACAAAGTTAATTTTCATTGTACCTTCTGTGGTAGAGATGGTCATGTCATAGATTTTTGTTATAGACTAGCTAAACAACAGAAAAGGGAAAGAATGGTTGCTAGATCTCATAACTTTCATGCAAAATTTGCTGCACACATTGAACCGAATGTACAACCTGCTGTTTTGGGTCAAAAACATTCAAAGTTTACCTCTGGACCTTCTGTTTTTGCCTCCGGAGCTACTGTTTTTTGTGCTACACAAGTAACACCTTATAGGTCAGTAGTCAAGAATAAAAAATCTCAAACTTTGAATCATAAACCTGCTGTTTTGTCTCAACTTTCGCGTGTTTTTCCTACTGCACGTCGCGTGACTCAGTACTGGATTCCTAAATGCCTTTTGACTAACCCCAGTATTGAGTCATCGATATATTGTGCTTTTATGTAGGTTACACGTTTGAGGAAGGATAACATTTGTATTGTGAATTCAGGTTGCTCACGCCACATGACCGGTAACAAAGATTGGTTCTCCTCCCTCTCTTTTGTGTCACGTGTAGAGAATGTTACTTTTGCCGACAATTCTTCAACTCCTATAATTGCTAAGGGTTTGGTTAGAGTAAATGATCACTACACTTTGAAGGATGTGGCACTTGTCAAAAATTTGAAATACAACTTGCTTTCCGTTGCACATTTGCTAGATGAAAATCTAGAAATTATCTTCAAAAAAACTACTGCAAAGTTGTAGGTTCAAATAGTGAGCTTATTTTTATCATGTCTCGGTTTGGAAGAGTTTTTAAAGCTGATTTTAATATGTCTTCCTCTAAGCATAGGTGTCTAGTTGCTAATGATTCAAAGGACTTATATTTTTGGCATCGTAGACATGGTCACGTAGGCTTTGATCACCTAACGCATGTTAGTGCTCTTGATCGCGTACGTGGGTTGCCTAAGCTTAAAGGGGACAAAGAAATTGTGTGCTCTTCTTGTAGACATGCTAAGATGGTTGCAGGTTAACATACTCCTCTCACAATGATCATGACAACTGAAACTTTTGCATCTTGACACTGTAGGACCTTCACGTGTTCAATCCTTCGGAGGTAAATGGTATTTTCTTGTTATCGTTGATGATTATTATAGATACTCTTGGGTTTACTTTATGGCATCTAAGAATGAAGTTTTTAGTCACTTTAGAACTTTATTTCTTAGATTATCAATTGATCACCCAGGATCATTAAAAGCAATTAGAAGTGATAATGGAACTGAATTTAAAAATCAATCTTTTGATCACTTTTGTGCTGAAAATAGAATAGATCATCAATTCTCTTCACCATATGTACCTCAACAAAACGGTGTTGTAGAAAGAAAGAATAGAACCTTAGTTGAGATGGGTAGGACTATGCTTGATGAATATCAAACTCCTAGGAAATTTTGGGCTGATGCGTTAGCAACCGCTTGTTATGTCTCAAATCGTGTTTTCTTCCGTGCTAAGCTAGGTAAAACACCATATGAGCTCCGGTTTGGACATAGGCCTAGTGTTACACACTTTCGGGTCTTTGGTTGCAAATGCTTTGTTAAGAAACATGGTAATCTTGATAAATTTGAACCTAGATCCATTGATGGCATGTTTCTTGGTTATCCATCTCATACTAGAGGCTACCGTGTGCTTTTGCTTGACACTAACAAAATTGTGGAGACTTGTGAAGTGTCTTTTGATGAATCTAGCCCAGGTACTAGCTCAAACATTGCGGGTCCAGTTCCATATCCGCAGGGGAGAGCATTTTCATTGAAGATGAGGAAGAATTGGAGTTGCTGCCAGAAAATTCAGCAGCTATAGACTTTAGTTTAGCTCCAGATGCTAATTCTCAACCAGCACTGACAACCATCAATGCTGATTCAAATCATCATCAAGCCACAAGCTCATCGATTTGTGATGAACATGAAGAAGAAGAAGCTTGTGAGACATCTGTTCCCCTACGGTTCTACAATGATCATCCCTCACAACAGATGATTGGAAGCCTGCACGAACGAGTCACACGGTCTAGCAATGATGAGTTCCAAATTTGAAATGAGTATGATAGGTGAACTCACTTACTTTTTGGGGCTGCAAATCAAGCAAACCAAGGAGGGTACCTTTGTGCATCAAACGGAGTATACCAAAGACCTCATAAGGCGCTTCAACATGGATAAAAGCAAGCCTCTTCGGATACCAATGGGAACAGCAACAACACTTGAACTTGATGAGGATGGTGAATCTGTGAATCAAAAAGAATATAGAAGCATGATCGGATCACTTTTGTACCTCACGGCATCAAGGCCGGACATACAATTCAGCGTATGACTTTGTGCACGGTTTCAAGCTTCCCCACGTGTTTCACTTTGTCAAGCCGTCAAAAGGATTCTCTGGTACTTACATGGAACCCAAGAATTTGGCATTTTTCTTCCTTCTTACTCAACTGTTACTTTGAAAGCTTTTTCGGATGCTGATTTTGGGGGTTGTAAGATTGATAGGAAAAATACTTCCGGTGCTTGTCATTTTCTTGGTAATTCTCTTGTTGCTTGGTCCTCTAGAAAACAAAATTCAGTTGCACAATCCACAGCCGAATCTGAATATGTAGCTGCTGCTAGTGCTTGCTCACAAATTCTTTGGATTGTTCAAACATTTAAGGACTATGGGGTTGATCTAGATAGTGTTCCACTATTCTGTGATAACACTAGTGTCATTTGCATTGCTAAAAACCCCGTGCAACATTCTAGAACTAAGCACATTGACATTAGGTATCACTTTCTCCGAGATAATGTTGAAAAAGGAAACATTGTGCTTCACCATGTAGATACCGAACAACAATTGGCTGACATTTTTACAAAACCTTTAGATTTCACTCATTTTTGTTACATTCGTGGTGAAATAGGGGTTATGCATCCTCTTGGCTTAAATTGAGGGGGAGTTTTTGAAACCTGGGAAGTCTATGTGTGAATATGAAATAAAAATAATATGAGCATAGTATTTAATACATATATGACTTTGTGATTCCTTTAACATGCTGAAAGTTCTTACTACATTACTCATGTTATACATTTTGTAGCTTTTGCCATGTCTAGTAATTGGAATAATTACTTACACTAAAACTGGTCATGGTCGAACTTTCTTGCTGTTTTGAACTTGTTACATGTTCACAAGTGCTTTTAATCATCAAGAATTAATCAAGTAATCAACTCACATGTTGAGTTTTTATGAACAAATAAAAATTGAGAAAAGATCAAGAGAATATGCATGCATCGCACTTCTTCTTTTGAGATGGCTTGTCATTGCACTTAGATATGAACTTGGAAGAAGTTGTGTATGACTAAAATCATGTCCTTAAGCTTCTGATTGTCAAATGACATAGGCTTGGCTTGGTTGGTTAGAATAAGGCAGATGCGCATATAATCTCTTGCAAATATCATATTATCTAAATTTATGCTTTGAAAAATAATAAAATGCAGCAACTAGTGTCATGCCTTCAGGTTTTGAAATAGTTAAGTTTGTGAGATCATGACTTGATTAAATTGAAAATTACATCTGATATCTAGCATGGCTCACACTACTTTATGTATCTAATTGATGTGATAATGTAAGGTACTTGATAGTATGACTTGGATGAGCATTGTTTATATGTATATGTTATAATATGCTAATAACAACTAAAGGGGGAGAGATAATTTGTTTATATGCTCATGACTTGCTGAATACATTGTCAAAGGGGGAGAGATAAGCATGAAGAGAAAGAGAATATGTGCGTAGGGATAATTTTTGGATTTTCTTCCTTTTTGGATTTTCTTCTCATTTTACTTTTGATTTACAAAGGGGGAGAAATTGCCTTCAAAACTTTTATGTGAATAAGCCAATGTTCAGATTTCAAATGGTGTTGCCAATGCATTCATCAAGGGTGAGATTGTAAGACCTATGTGTGCTGAATACATTGGCTTGTAGTGAATACACTTGCTTTGACGATAAAAGTTTTGAATATCACAAAAACACTTTTTTATCAAGGTCCGACTCTAGCTATGAGCTATAGCAAGGTACGACCATAGGTCCGACTTGTTTTGGGTAGCTCTGGCTACGTTAGATGCTAGGTCTGACTTCTTGGTAAGGTCCGACTAGCTTTGTTAGCTCCAGCATGTCTTTGATAGCTCCGACATATATTTGATAGCTCCGGCATGCGTTTGCTAAGCTCCGACGTACTTTGTCTAGCTCCGGTTTTGGGTTGACTAGTTCTGACTAGTTTTTGGTAAGCTCCGGTGCTAGGATCTACTAGTTTTGGTAAGCTCCGGCAGGTGCTTCATTGTACTAGTTTTGGTAAGCTCCGGGTCAAGCTCCGACTTGCTGTGGGGTGGTCCGGAACATGACCGCAATACTTCTGTTTTTCATTTGCAATGTTTCGTACTTGCTTTACATTGTTGGAAAGATTCCTTAGTATTCATTTGCTATGTTTTTGGTGCATTTTGGTTGATATGGATAATATCGTGTTACTGTGGTTTTGCAACATGCTTATGTGAGGTGCTCACATAAGGTGTTGTGTTCGGAACTAACTTGAGTCAAGTCGAGGACTTGGGCTCGTATGGATTGGTTGTTTATTCATGTGCAGGTGTTGCTTGAGTTCAAGTCATGGCTGGTGATGGGATCCATTGGACTAGTCTCAGGGAGGAGATGAGGTTCCAACAACCAAGTTCGGAAGGAACTGTGGTTGAGCTGATCAGGAGGTCGTGCGGGATGATTGAATCAAGGGCAGTGCATACGAAGGTATCGTGGACGTCATTGGAAGATGGTTGCACGCAGTGCATATGAAGGTATCGTGGACGTGATTGGAAGATGTTTGCACATGTGCAAGGAGTGCATGGACGTGGCTACATGGTTCCGAGACGTGATGAAGAGATGTGGACGTAAAGAGTTGGTTGGAAAGGTCCAACCGACTAGGTTATGGACTCAGGCTGTGGCTGAGTCGGGTTTGACTCAAATATGGAAAGATTTGAGTTGGTTATGATAGGATTTCGTGTGGGTCACAAATTTGAGTTGTTTAGGAATGTGGGATACGTTCCTAAGGTGTTTGGAAGTCTTATGATTGCTTCTATCTGTGTATAGAAGAATCTTGAGCAGTTATGGAAAGTAACGATTCGTGATCTGAGTAGGATTGGAGTCCTAGTTGATATTGGTTTGGCCTAATGGCTGGTTATATAAGCAAGGGAGCCCAGAGCTCGTGGTGCACGACTTTGAGGCTGTTCCTCTTGTGTTCCATTGAATAAAATTCGTAGTTTGAAGGAACTTTTGTGCCTTGTTCGTCCGACTTGTTCCAGTCAAGTTTTACTCGTCGAGTTTCGGGACAGCACTACCTTTCGTCGGTGGTTTTATCATAATTCGAGTTTTACAGATCCAATTGACGTGATTCTTTTTGGGTTGTCTTCACAACTTGATTGTCTATCATATGTCAAAATTTCAAGGTCATTTGATTTGTGGTCTATGATCTACACGAGTTTCTTTGCAGCGTTCCAGAACTGTTTTTTTCTCGGGTAGGGAAGATTGACCATTGTTTGATCTTTCGATCATAACTTGAGTTTTTTCGACGGATTTGAGTGATTCTTTTTGTGTTGTCTTTGTGACTTGATGCTCTCTGATATCTATCACTTTTGTCACGGTGAAACATTTAGATTAGTCTCACACACGATTTCTTTAACATATCATTTTTCATCCGAAAGGGTTTGGGGTTTAATTGTTTCCGTTGCATAAGATTTTTAAATCTACCATTTATCCCCCCCCCTCTGGTAGCTTTTCACGTGCTCTTCGATCCTACACATGGCTTGAGATTGCACACCCCTTCCTCTTTCCAAACAACCTCTTCAAGTCTTTTAGAGTTCAACAAGCAAGAACAAAACAAGGCGAGAAAAATCCGAAAAGAAGCGATGTTTGGAAAACAAAACTCTTAACAAATTTTCTCCTCTTGAAAGCTTGAGTGCAAAATGCAAATGCAAACAAAAGAAAATCTTTTTGGGGATGGATTTGAGCAAGAAAGTTGTAATGAAGAACAAGAAAAACAAGGTGAGCTAGAGAGTGACTTGGGGAGGTGTAAGATGTTGTGGTGTGTGAAGAGAAGTGCTCCTCACGGCCACAATTTATAGGGTGCACCTTCCAACGGTCACTTAGGGTTCAAAATGTAGCCGTTGGAGGAAGGGGAGCCAAATTGGCTCCACTCCCTGTTCGGCCGACTAGGGGGTTCGGCCGACCTAACAGGTGGCCCCCTGATAGGAGAATTTGTCCCGATCTTCCGAAAGGTAATGGGTAAGTCGATTGATGGAGATCTCGACGTTGATGATCCGAGGCTCTCGAGTAGAACACGAACAACCCCTGCATTCACTACACCACCGCTCCGTTGGTTATCAACCGTGCTTCACACGATTTACCTCGCCAAGAAGGCTAATCCCTGCAAGTGCAACCGAGAACACAAGCAAGAACGTAGAAGACACGATCTGAAATCGCGAAGTTGGGGTTTCACAAACTGTAGAACAACGATATTATTAATCTATGCAAAACCCAATTGTTCATGGCGGCTACTATGGAGTATATATAGGTGGGAGGACGTCCAACGGGGTGTTAGGGACATGACCTAACCCTAACAAACGAAAATAATGGACTTAGACTTGATACAAGGCCCAATGGCCCAATATGGTGGCGCAGCACCCTGACAGATTCTGTATTTGATTTGTTTCGACGATTCCCGACGACTCCGAAGGAATTTTGACATGGGACCGGTGCCATTGGAAAGTTTATCCTCTCCCCTTTCCGTGCATATGTAGAACGTCCAAAACGGAGTTCGTATGCGTCCTGGGCGTCCGTTTTAGTGCGTACTGCTCCTGGACTCCGAGTTGGATACGATTTGGAGTTTGGTTCGGTTTCCATCTTCTTTGAACGAATTCTCTGGTCTTCCACGTCCCTAATACTCCCTCCAAGTACTCCTTGAACCTCTACATGGATCCTAATCACAAATAAATCATTAAGTAGCAATTTATGTTCAAAAACATATAAGGAAATATATAAGAACGAGTTCACCTCTGAAATTAATTGTTGTATATGAACTCTATTGATCGCATCTTGTATGTTCAATGGAGTGTTGTTTGTATCCATAGAAGTGATGTCCTCATCATCCTCCCCTTCTTGAATTGGAGACGTCCTCGACTCAAGTTCATCTTCTATCATGTGTGGGTCGATATGTGCAACGCCATCAAATCTTCTTGTAAGCATGAAAGGAGGAGGCCAAGGTGGTGGACGGCATAGTGCACCATCTTGATCTTGTCCATCAAATAAGAGTGCACATTCACTTGAGCCAGGATCCCAAACAAATAAACATTGTGTCATGTTTGTAAGTGCAATAATAATATGCATGATCTCATCACCCCCCCTGGTTCCCCTTTTGGCAAGTCGCTCCCCAACGTCTATAAAGTTAGCACGTTGGTGAAATGCCACATGTGCAGGTCAGAAAAAAATTGTTTTTCAAATGAAAACCTTTTTTCAAATCCAATAAAAAATTTTCTTTTGAAATGAAAGAAAGAAAAATGATAGCTGAGAATATAAGATTCTCAACTTGCTAGGAAAAATCAAATATGCAATGGGAAAAATCCAAATGGGGTGGAAAAAGAAAGAAAGAAAATAAAGTGGGATAACTACCAATTTAACCTATTGGCGTAGGTGTCACCACCGTCCGATGAGATGGACATTCCTCCATCTTCATTTCACATCTGGGCCCGGAGGCATGGGCTCCGACAGCTTGTCTTGCTTCTTTCGCCATTCCTTCTTTGGCGGCTTGGTGGACTTGGGCCTTCGGGAAGGTCCAGATGACTCCGTCGCCTTTGGATATCGACATGGTCGAAATGATGGATTCTCCTCGTAGATTAATCTTCTCATGAATGCAATGAGTGAGTCCACCTTTGGAGGTTTGACTTCGACCTCTGTGATGTGTTTATCATTCGGCCCATACTCGATTCGAATCATGGAGCATTGCTCTGATCTTGGCCGAAAGCTAAACTTTTCCTCCTTGCCATTGATATGGAAGTAGATTTCTCCAGCTCCCACATCTATGCGAGCTTTTGCAGTTCTTAGGAATGGACACCCAAGAATGAGTGGTGTATCTTTCTTAGTGTCCATGTCTAGCACCACAAAAATCCACGGGTATGAAGCAGTTCCGGATCTTCACCGGGACGTCTTCAGCAATACCCGGTGGATAACGGACTGAAGAGTCAGCCAGTTGTAGCTGCATTGGTGTTGGAGTCAGTTCTGTGAAGTTCAGCAGGTCGAACACCACCTTGGGCATCACACTAACACTTGCTCCAAAATCACAAAGTGCCTTGTCCAAGTGGTGAGCCACAATTGAGCGTGAAATGGTAGGACATCCGGGGTCCTTTTCCTAGTTGCTCTCTCATACGAAAATCATGTTGACATTTTTTGTCATGGGTTCTGCCTGTCCTGGCATCTTTCCATTCTCCATCTAAGGAATAGCAGCTGCCAGGTGAGTCTCGAGCATCTTGTTGAATCTCAGTTGATTCTTGAAGGCTAAGGATAGTCCTTCCATCTTTGCATTGATATTCTCTAGGGTCTTGTCAATAGCTGACAACTTCTTGGATAGGGCATCGTTGATCTTGAGCTGGGTAATGGCAAGTTCTCTCATGTTGGGCTGATTTCCAGGGTTACCATTGTTGTTGTACCCTCCTTGAAAGAATGGGTGTTGTTGACCCCACCCTTGACCTCCTGGGCGATAGCCATTGTTGTTGTTGAAATTTCCATTGTTGGCGAGGTATAGGGCATCCTCACGAGTTTCTGGGCAATCATTGCCCATGTGACCCGTGTTGCCACAGACTTCACACGTGATTTGAGAGTCTAGGTCATAGGCATTGCCAGACACTTCACCACCGGCTTGTCCATCTATTTTCTTCATTAGGAGGTCCAATTTTGTAGCAATCATGTCCACCTCCTTCAAGGTGTGCATGCCTCGCTGTCGGGTATGGAGACGCTCATCGTTCCATCCCATGTTGGACACCATCTTCTCAATAAGATCTTTAGCTTTTGGCACCATCAATGAGAAGAAGGCTCCTCCAGCAGCAGCATGCAAATGGTCACAAGCTGATGGGATCAACCTGTTATAGAAATTCTAAATAAGGAGCCAATCAGCCATCCCATGGTGGGGACAGGCTAGGATGTACTCCTGAAGCATTTCCCATGCCTCGGGAATAGATTCCTTGGGCTCTTGCTGAAAGCTGGAAATCCTTCCACATAGGGCATTGGTTTTGCCCGACGGGAAGAATTTGGCGAGGAATGCCGTAGAAAACTTCTCCCAAGTGTCTAAAACACTTCAGTTTGTGTAGAACCACTGTTTCACTTTCCCAAGGAGAGAGAACGGGAACAGTCTTAGACGGACTGCATCCGGAGACACGTATTTGATCTTAAAAGTGTTGTAGATCTCGAGGAATTGTTGTAGGTGAGCACTTGCATCCATGTTAGCCTTCCCACAGAATGGGTTGGCTTGCACCATAGTGATAAGGCCAGTTTTGATCTCGAAGTTCACATCTCCCGTGTTAACAGTGGGCCCAATAGGCACATTGTTAGCAGAGGGAGCTAAGAACTCACAAACAGACTTCTGAGCAATTGGCATTTGGATTCTTGGTGTAGAAATGTTGGCTTGCCTTGCTGCTCGAATCTTCTAAGGAGTAACGACACGGGGTCCTTCTCTCAGAAGAGCTTCGGGATCTTCAATAAAGTTTTCCGCCAGGCGGAAACCAGACATACACTACCCTGTTTTCACATTAAAAATGTGAAAACAAGGAATGGTTATCTTACTAAAATCCTACCTAGGGTTCTATCCTATTCACTTAGTCATGTTATATATCTATTTGCCTTCGCCGGCAACAGCGCCAGAAATGATTGTTGACGGCTCCTAAGATATACTAACAAATCATCCTCGGCAACGGCGTCAGAAATGCTTGTTGGTATTTATTATGCACCATTAACTAAACATCTCCAACTGATGTGTCAGAAATGCTTGTCAATGGTTCTATTGGATCACAGAGTGAATTCCGAAAGCGCACGGAGGTATCATTGTAGCATTTCCCCTTAAGAGTATTCCCAAGGGTGTCATTTATTTGATCCCAAAGGAAGGCAGGGAAGAGATAAAACAATCATCAATTGGAAAGGGTAGAAAGGTCTAGATAAGAATCTAGTAAGGATGGATAAAATAATAGTGGAGGTAGTGTGAAACACACAAAAGCTTTCAAGTCTAAGGGGGGTAAGAGGATCCTAGAGGTTAGTTAAGGTTGAGAGTTATGGAGGTACTCCTACTATGTTCTATTGTACATATACATAGTCTAAACACTACAGGAAAAACGATCATTTGCGACGGCTGACTTTATTTGCGACGGCCAGCCGTCGCAAATAGATTAAATTACGACGGCCAGTCTACAGCCGTCGCAAATAACACAGCCGTCGCAAATAAGTCCTTGTTTGCGACGGCCCGCCATATAGCCGTCGCAAATAACAACTTATTTGCGACGGCCAACCCTAGTACCGTCGCAACTAATTTAGCCGTCGCAAATAAAAGCTTATTTGCGACGGCCGCTGAAAAGGCCGTCGCAAGTAACTTTAATCGCGACGGCTTTGTTGTCGGGCCGTCGCAATTTACTAGGCCGTCGCAAATAAGGACTTTTATACCGACCCGGCGGTTCATTCACGACCACTCAACACTGCCGCCGCCCTCGCGCCCCGCCGCCCTCCGCGCCCCGCCGCCTGCCCGCCGCCCTGCCGCGCCCCGCTGCCGGCACGCCGTCGCGGCCCCGGCGCCGCCCCTGCTCGCCGCCCCCGCCTCCCCGGCCCGCCGCCGCCCCTGCTCGCCGCCCCCGCCTCCCCGGCCCGCCGCGCCCCGGCCTCGCCGCCCCGCCGTCGCCGCCCCGCCGCCGCCGCCCACGGCCTCTCCACCTCGGCTCGTGCCAGTGCGTTGCCGCCTCCCCGAGCGTTGCCGCCTCCCCAAGCTTGCAAGGTCGCCGCCTCCCCGAGCTCCGCGGGCCGCCGCCTCTCCGATCAACCGGGGGCCGCTCGTCCTCCTCCCCGACACTGCGCCTCCTGCCCAAGCGCAGCCACCCCCGAGCCCGATTGGTTTCCTCCACTGAGGTGAGCAAGCCCTTTTTGCCAATTTTTGCCAATTATCTGTCAATTGCTAGGTAGAACACTTAGGGTTAAATTAGAAATAAGTCTGGTTGCTTGCTAAATTGTGCACCGAGTTCAGTTAGGGTTAAATTAGAATAAGTCTTTTTGCTTGCTAAATCGAATTGAAATAGCAAATAGAAAAGATCATGAGATTTGGTAGACTTAGATTCGATTTTGATCTGGTTGGTTTGGGAAAGGATCAGAACATGAATGGTAATTTTGGATAGAGTCCAATTTGAATCAATCTGGACTATCGGATTCCATAAGAGATGATATTAATTTCTATCTTCAGAGTACTTAAAATATGGAATGATTCTATATGTAGTTGCCTATATATAACCAGGTATTTCCGCGGCTTTGTGCATTTCTCTAAGAATGTAGGGGCCGGAACCTTGGTTCCATTATTAAAGAAAAGCCAGGTATTTCTGGATTTCCAATAGGTACCAGCATGTCTTTTGTTGCCATCTTCGTGCTCCTGCTCGTGTTGTTGCTTATACGGCGCAGCGCCGCCGGCGGCCAAAGCGACGGCCACACCAGTCCTACTAGCAGGGCGGGTTGCCTCCCGTCGTTCACTTACACATTGTCACTGAAGCACAACGTGATGCGTGGCGGCGACGGCGACGAGGTCTCGACATGCTCTGTGTGCCTCTGCGCGTTCAAGGTCGGCGAGAGGGTGCGGCTGCTGCCGGTGTGCCTCCACCTGTAGAGGCAGATGATACACGAAAACGAAAATTAGAACAGGCCACGATGGAAGATCGTTGGGCTGGTTTAAGGAGTAGGGCACAGACACATGACAATGATGTTGATGAATTTTGAAAGTGACTACAAGTAATGTTTTCTTGAAGATAGTAACATGAATTTTATATATTTTATTTGCATATTTACTAATTATCTAATTACAATAGGATGGCGTCAAAGAAGGGTAAGAAGGTGCCACCGACGAGGGGGTTCTACCCCTCTAGACCCGAGGACGCTTTCGTTGGTGCCTCGTCGACTGGCAGCAGACGCTCTCAGCTGCTGGGGCACGTTCAGACCAGCTCTAGAGCTTCGTCACAGGTAAATGTCACTCGTTTTTGACAAATTCTTTAAATTCAAATTCACATTAAACTTACTTATGAATCATTTGAATGTTGTAGTCCTCACCGGCTGACTCAGAGGCTGCGGCGCCTTCGGTGAGCCAGCCTTCGGCGAGGCAGCCCTCGGCCAGCCAGCACTCGGCGAGGCAGCCCTCGGCGAGTCAGCCCTCGGCCAGCCAGCTCCCGGCTGGCGATGACTTTGTTCCTGAGGCCTTTGACTCGGCTGGTGAGGAGCCGTCTGGGTCACCTGACGTGGCGCCCCAGCAGACGCGGAGGACGAGGAGGACTCACTTTGTCAGTCCTCCCGCGGTCCCTTCACAGAGGATCGTGATTCGTCCAGTCGGAGACAGGTAATAAAAATTATAGTTTTCAATTTTAGTTTCTTTTGATTACTTAAGTAATGAATGAATGAATAAATATCTTACAGGAGTTGGGACGACTTGTCTTTCACCGGTGAGAAACACCAGAGACCGGTGAACGGTGTCCTCGGGTCCATAGTGCGTTTGCACTATCCCGGGGTCATCGACGGAGTGCCTGCTCTTTCGTGGGAGGACTACGCACGTGTCCATCACCAGGAGCACGGCAACCTTCAGGAGGCCGTATGGGCCGATTTTATGGTAAGTATGTAAAAAAGTTTCTAAGTTACAACTATTAAACTCTTTTAGTGCACATCTCTTCAATATATTCTTTATCGCAGGCAAGATATATTTTAGAGGACCCGGACGACCATCGCATGTTTGAGGATGCGAGGCGAGTGTTTCACTTCAACGCTGCCAAGGCGCTTCGACAAGCTTTGTCGAACGCCCGTGTTCAAATTATTAATGAGCACTTGAAGGCGAACCAGCAGCACGTGTTACACTTCCGGCAGGAGAGCGAGAGGCACCTGACGGAGGAGGAGTACGCGCAGGTACGTGGAGTGTAGTAAGTATTTTTTTCTGATAATGTCCTCGATGGTACTTTTAACGACTTTCAACTATGTGCAGGGCCACGTGAGCTGGTTGCAGGGTCGGAACGATGCATTTCGGGCCCTTTGTCGCTACTGGGCTAGCGACGAGTTTAAAGCTAAGTCCGGGAAGGCTCGAGACTGCAGAGGGGTGGAGGGGAAGAGCAGACACGGGCAAGATAACCACTTGCGTTTAGCTAAACGCATGGTAAGTGTGTGTAACTTATGTTTATATATTAATAATATATTGTTCGTACTAACATGTATTGACAGGAGCGCGAGACGGGGGTGCCGCCCACCCCTGCTGAGGTTTGGAAGAGAGGTCACAGGGACCCTTCTCAGCCGACGGGGTGCAGTCAGGCTGCAGCCGAGCGGTTGGTAAGTTTAGAAACCATTCATATTACATATAACTATATAGATTGTTGAACTTACACGATTTTATTGTTTTGCAGGCTAAGTACGGGGAGGAGGCTAGGAAGATACACGGCCAGGATTTCGATTGGGAACGTCAACCGATCGATCCTCAAGCCGCGTATGCAACCGGTGGTGGAAAAGCACACGGAAGGTGAGTTTGCAAGTCATTTTATCGTTTTCAATTCAAAGTATTCAAGATATTTTAATTTCATATTACTGACTCTCTTTTTTTATAGGCTCGCCATATTCGACGGAGTTGTCGACTCGAGGGCGGGTAGACCTGCGAGAGGCAGCTCCACGCAGGCTTCGGGTACGGGAGGTCGCCGCTCGCAGAGGGACATTGAGATGCAGTCCCTCCGAGAAACTGTAGAAGAAAATGAAAGGCGACATGAGGAGGAAAGGAGGGCGATGGAGGCCACGATCCAAACCCAGGCAGCAGCGTTGGCGCAGATGCGGGAAGCAATGGAGGTAACAATCTAAAAATTAAAATTCTTATTAATTCAGCTTAAATGACTTACTAATAGGTAGCATTTAATGTTTGCAATGACAGGCCATCGCTCGGGCGCAGGGTCTGGGAATCCAGCTACCGGTACTACCACCGGTCCTCCCAGGCGATCCTTCTTCAGCGGGTCAGGTAAGTCTCTATGTAATCCTTCTTCTCCAGCGTAATAAGATTGAGATAGATGAAAGAGAGAGATAGTTAGATAGAAGAAAATGATTGAGATAGAAGAAAGAAAGAGATAGAAGAAAGGGAGACAGAAGAAAGAGTGAAAGATAGATAGAGTAGGATGGGAATGAAGAGAGAGTAAGATGTAGATGGAGATAGAGAGAGGGGAAGATAGAGGGAGGGAGATGTAGATGGAGATAGAGGGAGGAAGATAGAGGGAAAAGGATAGCAATAGAGAGATAGAGTGAGCAAGAAAGATAGAGTGAGAGACAAATAGAGAAATGAAAAGAGAGAGGAAGAGAGGGTGATCTAGATGAAGATAGAGGGAGAGGGAGGGAGAGAGATGTTGATGCATATATTCTAACTCTAAGTTTTATTAATTGCAGGGATCCGCGACGGCTGCACAAACGCCGTCGCCTTCGCTACCGCCGCCTGGATTGAGGCGCGACGACGACGACTTCGACTTCGGAGGTGGCTTCGGAGGTTAGATGGGCGAGTGAGCCCTTTTATTTACTTTGTTGATGACGATGTGACATGTATCGGAATTTGAGTTTGTGATTGTGATGATCTTTGTGTATATATTGTGTATGCTGTGTATGCTGTGTATATTGTGTTGTGAATCTGGCCATCGAGCCGGTTAGAGTTTTCTGTTTTTAAAAAAAAATAAAAAACCTTATTTGCGACGGCTTTTTATACAGTACCGTCGCAAATAAGGTACCTAGCCGTCGCAATTAAGCCACTGCTATTTGCGACGGCCTGGCCGTCGCAAGTAAGCTTTAATTGCGACGGCCGGGCCGTCGCAAATAAAGTCGTGGGCCCGGAAGAGGACACGTGGACCCTGCCCTCTAAACTTATTTGCGACGGCCTAGCCGTCGCAAATAGCAGATATTAATTGCGACGGCCCGGCCGTCGCAAATAAGCTTTAATTGCGACGGCACGGCCGTCGCAAATAAGGCCGCGGGTCCCACCAGCCCGCAGCAACAACTTGCGACGGCCTCCCCTAGCCGTCGCAAATAAGTTTATTTGCGACGGTGGCCGTCGCAAATAAGCTTATTTGCGACGACATATTTGCGACGGCCGGAGGCCGTCGCAAATAAAGAAAGCCGTCGCAAATAGCTTATTTGCGACGGCATCTGGCTTATTTGCGACGGCTTCGGCCGTCGCAAATCATCGGGATTCCTGTAGTGAAACTAATTATTCATAAGCTAGATCAATAGTGAATACTTATGCTATGTGGTTCAACACATCGGGCACGGGCTTACCCCTAGCAATACTAGGGCGACTCCCGCCATGAGCCTATGGCATAGCCCAACGTGGAGTATTACAAAGGACAGATAGGGCTGTCACCAACTATTGCCTACCTCTTCAATGCCTAGGCACAATCCATCCTAAGGCAATGAATTGAATCACCATTGAACCAATGTTGATACACAACTAACCTAGTTATGTTATAATTAACTAGACTATAGTGGGGGTCTATAGGTTCTATGATAATGAGATATGTTCATGATCAAACAGTCATAGAAGCTATACCTTCCACATTCATGGACTCTACAATCAAACAAGAAACGCTTTGTGCAAGTATATGTATAAGTAGAGACTAAAAAATACTATATTTATTATGCATAACATCACAATTACAATAAAGAATACATGAGCCATACCTTTCCCAATGTAGGATTGGGAAGAGGGAGACTCCTTACTACTTTCCCAATTTGTACTTGGGACTAGAGACTCTCCTCTCTACAACATAACTCCTCTAAGACTATGGATGATAGTGTATACAATAGAGATGAAGCTCAAGTGGTGTGTTTTGAAGTGAGTGGTAGGGGGTCCTATTTATACTAGTGTTGAGGTTGGTTCCCGCCATAAAAAGTGCGCGAATCAGTCACCATTGACTCCACAAAGCCTGGAAGAGCCAACACGTGGAGGCTGACTGAGTTTGATGCGGAGACCAGGTCGGCTGACCCCTGTGTTCGGCCGACCTGGTCATTGCACCAATTCTCGTGTGCTTTCTCCAGGTGGCTGCCAGGTGGGTCCCATTGATGTATATGGGTGACACACCATTGGATCTCCTCGGATACTTCTGTTTGTGGGCCATTTGATCCATGGGATGCCACATGTCATCGCCTGATTGGCTGGGATGATATTTTATAGGATTGGTCCCTCTACATTTCCTCATTTCATGCATAAAATGCTGCATACACATGTTTCTCCAAGTCCAAGTGGAATTGGGTTAGGTAGTAAGGTGATATGTGCAAGAAATGATAAATCCTTCACATAATTGAATTAAATTGACAGATGAAATTGGTATATAACACCCGTCAACAACTAGTTTGGTGCAAAGTGTATTTTGACAGCAGAGGGTTTAAAGGACTAGTCCGGTCCATGAACAGACTACTCCGGTGCTTAGTGAATTTTTAGATTGAATTTAAGCCCTTACCCCTACCCAAAGACTTGAGCTCTTGGAATGTGTCTCTCACACACATCCTATACATTTAAATCTACTCTGACCTTCAGTCGTCAGTTGGGCTTTTCTCTTTTTCTACACAACTTTATTTTTCACCTTATGAGTGCACCAAACTATGTCATTTGAATTGACCTATAGTAATCTCAACAAGTACATTAGGATCTAATTTGTTTGTCAGCAATCATCCAAAACCCACAGGGGATTGCCTATATGCACTTTCAATCCCCCCCCCCCCCCCCCCATATTGGTGATTGATGACAACCAATTGAGATTTCATAATTAAGAGTAAAATTTGATTTTTATAAAGTGTGCATATATGAGAATAATAAATGAGTAACAAAAACTTCTCTCATATAGGCACTCTTTACGGCGGGGTGTCTAACATTATGTGACCAAAAGATGTGATGAGCAATACATAAGAACTTGACAGTTATAGCAACAATCATCACATTACCATTAACTAAGCATCACACATTAAGTAAATTAAGCACATCCAAAAAATTACAATAGTTTGAAAACGAGTACATGTCTTTGATCACATGTCCTTAATGGCTTAATGACTAAAAAATAGACAACTAGTCTTAATCTCTCCCCCTTTGGCATCAAGGCACCAAAAAGGGAAAAATTGAGTGGAATCACTCATCGTCCCTACCTCCCTCACTCTCAGTCCTCTCTTCATCTTCTTCTTCATCTTCAGTGTGAGGACTGGGTCCACACATTCCAGGAATCGTAGAGGGTGGTGTCGTGCGATGCGGCACCCAATTGCACACACAAAAAGAATACGACAGAATACAAAGTTTTATTTATAGAAACAGCAAAGTCTTTTACAATATTTAATGTACATCTGAAGTAATACTCATAGCTAAACTCTTAGCCTAGCTATGCAAAAGTGCAACCGTCCAGCTTCGGGATGCTACACACTAGCAACACAAAACAGCTCACGGCGGCGTGCAGGGCTCCCACTACGCGGTATACCCAAACGGGGGCATCGCCTCATCTTCGGGCCCTTCCTCAAACGTCTCATCTGCAAACAACTTAATATAGAAACTGTGAGCACGAAGGCTCAGCAAGATTTAACCGTCTCACCTAAATCTGCATGCAGTGATACTTAACATAGGAATAGACATAACAGTAAATGTCTGACCTACATGTTGACCCTTATTTTTCAAATTATTAGCAGCAGCTTAAATGTTCGATAAAAGTAACTTTAGTGAGCATATTCTATAGCAAGCATAGTTGCAAACCAATTATAATTCAATACATCATATTCTTCTAGCTTCTTCAGTATTTTCTACATCACAGCGTAGTGAACAAGCGGTACTCCAATAACCGCGAGGGACGGTGATTACAATCAGTAGACACCCGAATAACAAGTGAAATACACCCGGTTCGGAAGTGGAGGAACCACACTTCAATACTATGTTGTATGCAGCAACCTTTCAAAGGAAACCCAAATGTCGAACCGGTCCTTCCGTAATGGGCAGGAGGTCCCCGTGCGGAGCGTGTCTGTGTGCACCGGTAGATTTAAACCATGCTGCCCTCAATCGACTCCTATAAAACGGTAGGGTAAACCTCAACACCCAGTTTAACCAATTACATCGGTTTCCTTGTTTCCATATAGCCACGAGAAAAGCAGAAAAGTAGAAAAGCAGCGAGCTGCATGTTGGGAAGAAAAACGGCAACGTGAAGTGACATACCTGAGAAGAGAAGCGCGGATGTAGCGGGAGGACAATGTGGAGTGGATGAGAAGCATAGGAATCACCGATGCCATGTGAGAGCTCCATGGTTGCTTGGGCTTTGCTGGCTTGGAGAGGAGAGAGCATGTCACCGTGTGAGAGCAAGTGGGCAGGCTGCAGCTGCAAGTAGTGTGATGTGACAAGAGACAAGAGAGCATAGGTCAAGTGGGCACGGCTCTGATGGAAGAAGTGCTGGTGGGGTGGTAGGCAGATTATTAATAGAAGAGCAGATGTGAGTAAAGTGTTATGATTGGTGGAGAACTGGAAGGGCAGATCGGGGATTGTATTTTCACAAGCGGTAACTTTTAAGAACCGCCTGTAATAATATATATTATCACAGACGGTTTGTACCATCAACCGCCTCTGATAATATATATTTTTTCACAGACGGTTTTCAGTTACGAACCGCCTGTGATATTCACATATTGCAGGCGGTTTTAAAATATTTTACAGTACATACGGATTTTTTTACGGACCGCCTGTAAAAAAATTTTGTAACGCCTGCGAAAATACTTTTTGTAGTAGTGTATGCATCCTGTACAGTTCAAACTTGTCCATCAGGGCCACACACGGATCGGTCCTCAATCGACACAAGCAGGGCTACGCACGTGAGACCACATATCGCTGCATCCTATCAGCTGCTCGGTCTCCAATTCATATTCATAAACCATTCTTTGATCAAATCCATCCCATGTGATAAGATCCTATCTCGCGAGTAGATTCCAACTACTCAACTTCTACCGGATTCCTCAAAACATTAGCATGACATTTCTACTCGTCAAGTTGTAGACCTACCCAATACTCCATGGGATTTATGGGTCATGCAAGTGGAGTAACAAGCACCTTAGCCCTAATGCACAAAACACATCCTAGACATAAGTGATACAAATAGAAACTTTAAAATAGCACATAAATGCAAATTGGGGCTTACCTGACTGTGAGTCAGTATCAAAGTTAGTCTCCGTGATGATGCTATCCAAGGCCTTTGGCTCCTCCTCGATCTCGGTCACTATATGATATACAATATATAAAGCACATGAGTGATAGTGAAACTATATAAAAGATATTATAACCACTAATGAGGTAAGAAAATAATTTTAGTTGGCTTTGGGATTTTTACAATGGATACTAGGTTCTATGAGAAAGAACTGGACCAACAATTGAGAATGTTCAAGGAAGCTTGTTGTCTCTAAACTTCCAACAAGTAAAAGCTTTCTCTAAAATTTGTTATTAAATCTGGAGCTTTGTCATGGATAACTGTGGTTTGTCATGGTAGAGGAGGTCTCACTAGCTCTAGGAAACTTTGTTTCATAATTTTCTAAGCTTACTACAGGGAGAAATTGATTTTACAAGTTTGAAAGAAATTCTGAAAATGTTTATGTACATTTCTCATTTTTCAATTGACATAGGGGATTTAAACACTGTTTAGTCTAGTAATTTAAGGCCAATGAACTTGAAATAATTTACTGGAGCTCAATTCCATTATAATGATGGTTTTGACCAAAATTGGGAATTTTCCAATTAGCAGAACAAGAGTAATTAATTTGCCAAGCAGTTAGCTCAAAGAATTAATTTTGTAAATTCTAAGACTTTCATGTCCAAAGAATTCCACCACTACAAAATATGGATCAAGATGAGTCTACCAGAATTTATTTGGAAATATTTGAGCAAATCTACTAGGAGTAATTGAATTTAGAAGTTTGCTCAAAATCTGGATTTAAATTCCCATTGAAGATTTCAATTAACTCGCCTGGCCCCACACATTTAAAATGGGCCAATCATCACTGGGCCACACCTCGGACCACAGATAAATCCGCGCAGCCACACCAGATCCGGTGGCCATAGCAGATCCGAGGGAGGAAAAACACAGGCTGACACGTGGGGCCCGCGTAGTCATCTTCCACCTCGCGCCTAGGGCGGCGCCCGGGCTACCCGTGGCGGCACTCCTCAGCGAGCTCGCTGACCCGGCGTTAGACCGCGCCAAACCTCACTCCACTCGCCGCCTAACCGTTTTGAGTGTCTACGAACACGATGGTGCTGTCCATTTTGTCCGGCGATGGCCGTACGATGGCGTGGGACAGCAGCGGCGGCGGCTAGGGTTCCGGCCTTGTCGGAACCACCTTCCCGTCACTCAAACCACTCATAAATTCATTGTGGATGATCCTGGGAGCATGGGGAAGATGAACATGGGGATGAAAAGGGGTGGAATAGCCGGCAAAGTCGACTTTGACAGTGAACCGTGGCCTTTTTTATGGCGGCCACAAAAATCAGCCGAGCCCAACCGTTTCTTGATTATTCTCTCCGGTTTTTGTTTGAGAAGATGCGCAAGGAGGTTAGGAAACTATTATCCAACTGGATTAGAAGATGGTTACATCTAGAAAATTAATTGATAGGTAAACCTAACCAGAAGGCTAAAAACATGCCGAACAGAAAATGAAGATTTCGAGCTCGATAAGGGATTAACCTAAGAATGGTTTTCACCGTGAGATAGAGAGTGAAGTTTACCTCGTTTATTCTGTTGAAGTCGTCCGACAAACTTGGCTGGTTCACCGACGCGACGTCAAGGCACAGTGGTTCAACTTCGGCGGTGACCGGTGGCGTCCGCGAAGCTTGAAAATACCAACGTATCAGCCAAGTAATCAATGAGGTAATCGTACGAGAAGCTAGACAAGGTTCTTGCACTACTTTTTGGTGCTTGGAGCTTGATCAACCGATGGCTAGAATGTCCATATGAAGTGAAGAAGAGGGAAGCGGCGACAATGGTGACGACGTTTTGTGTTTGGGAGAAGAGGCCAGGAAATCGTCGAAGGGAAGTAATCGAGGCTTAAGTAGGGACGATTTGTAGCTCACTGCCACGCAGCTGCTTGATTGCTGCATGCCTACCTTGGTGGAGATCTCTCCCAAGGTCGAAATGTGGGGAAAGCCAAGAAATAGAGGAGGATCCATCGGTTCAGACAAATGCGAGGCTGACCAGTGGGTCCCACTGCCCCTTTCATCTCTATCTTTCTCGGATTAAGGAAATATCCTACCAACTGATGTCCAAAATTCATCAACATTTACAGATAGGCTCAACTGACTATCTGGGATATGATTCTGGAATCAAAATGTTGAATTGATCAAGTTTCAATGAAATTTCAAATTTAAATTTGAATTTGGAAGAATTCAATGTTTCCACTGAATTATATAACAATTGTGCTTCAAAAATTTTTGAAACTTTGCAGAGAGGCTATTTGGAATATTTGGAATTTAATGGTGAACTCGGATTTTTATTTTGGCAAAGTTTGTACATGAGCATGTTTTGAAAATTTGAATTCCCTCCATTGAAGTTTGAATTTGTTTGATTTTTCAATTTTCATTTTGATTTCTTTTTCCCATTCAAAATTTTAATTCTCCTATCCGAACTTTGCACTATGAATTTTTGGGGCTTTTCCATTCATGTGCTTGAGAAGGAGGAGGAGGAGGAGGAGCAGATGTTCCAGCTAGTCCGAATGAAGCCATCTCTTGCTCAGTTAGAGGTGCCATCTCTGTGATGTCTTCTTCAGAGTCTTCTGAGATTTGACGTGACCTCACTGAATCTATTTATAGCTTCTCACAGGTTGCTTTGATATTGGCTTTCACATATCTTTGATGCTTCTTCCTGGCCAGGCTCTCCTTATGTTGCTTGATTTCCAATTTGTGACACGAAGCAAATATGGATGAGAGCATCTTCAGTACTCCGCTAGAGGACCCTCTAGGAGGTGGAGGAGCAGGAGCCACAGCCTCAAATCTTGTGCCTTCTTGAGCCTTCTTAGATCTTTGTTCCTCCACAGGTGAGGTAGGAGTAGAGGGGACAGTGTAGATAGTACGCTTCTAGGGCCTGAGTCTAGTATGAGGAACATCCTTGACAAATTCAAGTCATGTCACCTTCTCGATACTATACATGATGTAGGGTGCATAGCCACATGACTCGTTAGGGGTGATATAGATGTCCACAATGTTATTGTACATGTACTCAAAAACATTGAAGTGTCTTCTATTGCTGATCACCTTCATCAATGTCCTGAGTGTCCCCTAGATAGTCCTTGCATCTTCTTCCTTGGGAGCTATGGTTTTCCTCAGGATCCTGTTTAGCGCAGCAAAGAAGGGCTTCAAGTACTTTGTGGTTGGAGACTTGAATGGCATCCTTGTACCATAGAGAAAGTCAAGCTGATCTTTCTCCAGAGGCTTCAGATTGTGGATTATGATGTCATTCTCCAAAGAATCTTCTAGGTGAAGAATTCTGGCAAACTCCTCATACGTGACACTAGACTCTGCTCCATGTGTCATCCAAATCATCGTCTCTGTCATCACGAGAAAAGTAAAGAGTGGAATAGAATTGAGTGATAACCTCAATGTTCCTGTCCCACTGGAAAGAGACAAGATCCTTTAGTCCATTTCGCTCCAATGCCTCTAGGATCTCTTGATAAGGTTGGCATCTCTTTGACTGGAGGTAGGTGATATCCACCCACTGACTTTAAATCACTGGATTCCTCATCTTCAAGTAGACATGCTCATAATAGTCAGCATGAAAGTTTCTCCAGAATCTTGGATGGTTGATTGTTTTTGCTGATCATAGACTTCTACCTTCTTGAACATGTCAGCTAGCACACCCCCTTTGCTACTGAAATCAGCACTAGATGGTTGTCTGTTGAGGTGAGTATGAGCTTTCATCTTCAAAGTGCCAATAGGATCACTAGCAAGTCCCTTGCCCTTGTTGAGAGTTCTCTTGGGCCCCGATTAACTCCCAGCAGCATCCTTGTCCTTTGCTTTCTTTACTACCACCTCCTTCACTTAGAAAGGGTGTCGTCGGAAGGAGGGGAGTGAACATTGTGGTCATGTGTTTTCTTCATCACCCTCTCTTTCACTCTTTGTACTCGAGCACGTTCTCGCTCTTCATCATAGTTAAAAGAACTATCCTCTGATCCTAAAGACATCATGCCTGACAAGGAAGTTCAAGGATTTTATAAGAATTCATTTGAGATTATGTGCAAATAGGAATTTAAAGGTTCAAATTGTCAGATAAAGGATTTGTCCATTTAGAGAGCAGACTTGTCTGGAGTACCGAACTTGTCCGCACTTGAACATCGGAGCAGTCCGGTCTGGCATTAAAACCCTAATTTCCTATATTTAACAAATATAGCTTGAATCGATTCACGAAGACTAGGAAACAGTAGGAGTATATCCAGAAGTGTAATGTATGCCCTAGGAAGTAAGTGAAATAAGCAAGAATGAAGAAAAGTTGAGAGCTAGGGTTTGAGTGAGATTTTACCAAAAAGTTGATGATTTGCATTGAAGGAGTGGAGTGGAGGCCGGATTAGTCCATTGTGGACAAGCTCCGCGCCAAGGGGGAGATTTCCCTTGGAGAAATCCTCATTTTTATGCTGGAAATGGAGATCGCCTATGGAGCTCACGGTGGAGGAGAGTGAGTGCAATGGTGATTGTGGGAGATGGAAGATGAGCTCCTGGCGGCGGATTAGGTCTAACTCTGACAAATACAGACTAGTCCGGTAGACACAAGACAAGTCTGATGTGTCGGACTCGGGCTAGACTAGTATGTGTCAACGGACTAGTTCGGTGGTGACATCGGACAAATCTGGTTTCAGCAGGACAACAATTTATTGAATCAACTAGATTTTGGTTGTTTGATCTAATAATGATCTCAATGACACTATTTCACAAATAATATTGATGAACATGACCAGTAAGCAATCAACAACCATATAGTGGGTATAAATTCACCAAGATTTACTAATTTAAATAGTTTTCAAGGGAAAATCGAGATAAGGGGCAAATTTTTGCAAAAATGAGTAAACTTTGAAATCACAATCAGGTATGCAATGTTTCAAGCCACATTTCTAGAGTCAATTATATTTAGCTCGTTTCTTAGCTCGCAACACATCTTTTCATCCAGTGGCTTGGTGAAAATGTCTACAATTTGTTTTTCAGTCCTAACATGTGAGATTACTATGTCACCTTTTAAAGAATGATCTCTTAGAAAATGGTGACGAATATCTATGTGCTTAGTTCTTGAGTGCTCTATTGGGTTGTGTGCAAATTTTATAGCACTTTCATTATCACATAGGAATGGAATATGGTTCTGATTGTAGCCATAGTCCCTTAGTGTTTTTCGCATCCAAAGTAGTTGTGCGCAACAACTACTGGGCTCAACATACTTCGCTTCGACTGTGGAAAGAGCAATGGAGTTTTGCTTTTTAGATGACTATGAAACTAGGGATCCGCCAAGGAATTGGCATGTCCCTGACGTGTTCTTTCTATCGACTTTACATCCTACATAGTCGTCATCGGAATAACTTATGAACTTAAACTTGGATGCTTTGGGATACCAAATGCCCCAGTTGTGTGTGTGCACAAGGTATCTTAAGATTTTTTTTACATCTATTAAATAGCACTCTTTAGGTGCGGCTTGAAACCTTGCACACATACACACACTAAACATAATAGCTGGTCTAGATGCACAGAAATAGGGTAATGAGCCAATCATACATCGATATACCTTTTGATCCACATTTGGACCATCTTCGTTTGGATCGAGATGTCTGTTAGTTCCCGTGGGTGTCTTGATGGGCTTGGCCTTGTCTATAGTGAACTTCTTGAGGATGTCCTGCGTGTACTTGGTTTGGCTTATGAACGTGCCCTCTCTTAATTGCTTCACTTGGAATCCCAAGAAGAACTTCAATTCGCCAATCATCAACATCTCGAACCTGTCTATCATAATCTTGCTAAACTCTTCACAAAACGACTTATTAGTAGAACCAATGATGATATCATCAACACAGATTTGACATACAAATAGATAATCATCAAAGTGATTTGTGAACAAATTATAATAAGCTTTTCTAACTTTAAAACCATTTTGAGTCAGAAAGTCTCTAAGGCACTCATACCAAGCTCGAGGAGCTTGTTTGAGGCCATAGAGGGCCTTACGCAGCTTATAAACATTTTTGGGGTACTCTTGATCTTCAAATACTCATAGCTGCTCCACGTACACTTTCTCCTTAATTGGCCCGTTGAGGAAGGTACTTTTGACGTCCATTTGAAAAAACTTGAAATTATGGTGAGTAGCATATGCCAATAAATTACGAATATACTCAACTCTAGCTACCGGAGCGAAAGTTTCGACGAAGTCCAAACCTTCGACTTGTGAATAACCATTAACCACAAGTCACGCTTTATTTCTTGTTGCCACTCCATGTTAATCTTGTTTGTTCCGAAACACCCATTTGGTTCCAACAATGTTTGCCTTTGGTCTTTCCACGAGCTCTAATACTCCATTTCTCTTGATGTTGTTTAGCTCCTCTTGCATTGAATCACCCAATCTGGATCCTTTAGTGCTTCTTCTACCCTGTATGGTTCTAGAAAAGAGACAAAAGAGTATTGTTCACAAAAAATTTCTATTCAACATCTAGTAGTTACTCCCTTAGCAATGTCTCCAATGATGTTGTTGACGGGATGATCCCTTTGTATGCTTTGATGTACTCTTGGGTGAGGAACCTGTGAAGTTGCTTGTTCTTCATTGTCTTCATATTCATTGTCCCCCCCTAGATCATTGCTTTTGTGGTTATGTTGATCCTCTTGATCTTGACTTTGTGCATGAGCTCCCACTTGATCATTGCTATCCAGTTGAGGTTCATCTTGTGATTGCTCTTGAGGTCGAATATCACCAAGTGCCATCGTCCTCAACGCTTGACATGGGGCTTCTTCTTGATCTAGGACACACTTATAACCTTGCTACACTTGGGAGCCGTTAATTTCACCGAACACTACAACACGTGCTACTTCAACAAGGCCATAGACTTTGTTGAAGACACGATAGGCGTAGGTGTTCGAATCATAACCGAGCAAGAACCCTTCATCAAATTTTGAACAAACTTCGATGTCCTCGGTTTCATGTTTATAATAAAACATTTGCAACCAAATACTTTAAAATATGAAACATTTGGTTTGTTACCGTTGAGAAGCTCATATGGCGTTTTCTTCAAGAGTCAGTGAAGATACAACCGGTTTGTGATGTGACAAGCGGTTTTCACCTCTTCAACCAAAAATTGGTCTGATGTCTTGTATTCATCCATGATTGTCCTCACCATCTCAATCAGTGTGCTATTTTTTCTTTTGGCCACCCTGTTTCGTTGAGGGGATTAGGGTGCCAAAAAATTTGTGCTTTATTCCTTATCACCTAGGTACTCTTCAACTTGTGTATTCATGACTTAAGTACCGTTGTCAATTCTAATGTTGTTCATAGTTGAGGAGAATTCGTTCTGAGCTTTTTTCAGGAATTTCTTGCGGATTCCCTAAGTTTCTGATTTATCATACAAGAAAAATACCCAAGTGAATCTTGAAAAATTCATCAACAATAACTAATCTATATTTGTTACCGCCGATGCTTATATAAGCAATTGGACCAAAAAGGTCCATGTGAAGAAGTTTCAGCAAGCTTGTGGTAGTCATCACGTTCTTGGCAGGGTGCTGTGCTCCGACTTGTTTTCCCGCATAGCAAGCGTTGCATGGCCTGTCTTTCTCAAAAATGATGTCCTTTAAACCTCGGATGTGTTCACCTTTTAGAAGTTTCTGCAGATTTCTCATCCCAACATGGGCTAGCCATCTATGCCACAACCATCCCATGATAGTTTTAGCAACCAAGCAAGCGTTGAGTTCAGCTTTATCTTTGTTGAAGTCAAAAAGATAAAGCTTTCCCTTCATTCCCTTGAATGCAATCGAGCCATCACTTCTTTTAAAAATGGTCACACCCTCATTAGTGAACAAACAGTTATAACCTTTGTCGCATAGCTGCGATATAGACAGAAGGTTATAATCTAAAGAATCTACATGTAAGATATTCGAGATAGTATGTTGATAAGAGATTTCAGTTTTATCGCTAACAAGGACCTTTCCTTTCTAAAGTATATCCCTTCACTTGGACTTGCATTGCGCTCATACTCCGCAAACATATTCCTCTCTTTGGGTATGTGATTGGTGCATCCGGTATCTAGCACCCATTTTGAACCACCGGAGGAGTAGGCCAGCAAAACATAATTATTTCTTGGCTTTAGGTACCCAAGCTTGCTTGGGTCCTCTCAGGTTAGTCACAAGAGTCCTTGGCACCCACACACGAGTTTTTGAGTTCTTGTGGTGTGGCCCTGCATATTTAGCAAATACATGTCAAAACTTGTTTTTCATAAGTACATAGGAAGCATCAAAAGTGCGAAAAAGTATTTGCAAGTCAGATTCATATGATGTTTCCTTAACAAAAGTGAATTTTTTCTTAGCGTGAACATTGGTGAACATGTGTTTGTGCTTATTAAATCAAAGACCATCTTTGATGTTAGGAGGTCTAGTGACCATATATGCACTTCGTGCATATTTGATCTTCTCCTTGTCAAAGATGCCGCTTTGGGAAGGATGCTTAGCATGAGAAGTAGAAGAATCAGGTTTGACAACATTCTTCTTAATGGAACATGTGCAGGTTGTAATTGTTGTCGGACTTACACCTTTCGAAGGTGAGCTTTTGGAGGAGGAGGAGGAGTCACTTTGCTTGAGTGACTCAACTTGCACTTCAAGAATCTTGTTAACTTTTGACAAGATAGCAAGTTCATACTTGATTGCAAGGTGTGAGTATTCTAGCTTTGAGTAAGTTTCCTTATCCAAGGCTAGCTCATGCTCAAGTGACTTGCTCTTCTCCTTTGAAGCTCAAGGAAATTCTCAACCTCTTGATACCCCTTCCTTTCACGGATGAGCATATCTTCTTTTTGCTTGACAAGCTCCTCCTTGTCAAAGATTTCATCCGACAACATTTTCATTTTCTTCAAAACAGTTTTACTTAATCCCCTAAACATCTCCTCATTTTTAATAGAACTGTCAAAATCATCAAAAGAAGAATTTAGCGAGGGGGGAGTAAGTCGAACCTTTTTCTTGCCTTCTTTAGCCATAAGGCAAGTGTGATTATGTGTCTCTCGTCCTCCCATGTTTGGGAAGAGTGTAGACCTCTTGGTAGGCTTCTTGATGGCAATGGTGGCCATCTCATCTTCTTCATCGGAGGAGGACTCGTCGTCTGAGTCCCACTCCTTACAAATATGCGCTTGATGAGCTTGCCTTCTTTTTCTAAAGATTTTCTTTTCCTGAGGCTTCATTTCCTTCTTCCTCCTGTTCTCTTCATAAGTGCAGTTGACCATGAAGTGATTGTACTCGCCACAGTTATAGCAAGTACGTCGATCCTTGGATTTTCCCTTTTCTTTGCTCTTCCATTCATTCGAGTTGCTGCCGTTCCTTCTTTTCATCATGCGCTTAAATTTCTCGATGAAGAGTATCTTTTCATCATCTAGGTCAGTTCTCACATCACATGTGTCTCCTTTGTCTTGAGCTTCACGAGTTTCCTTTCCTTTAGGCTTGCAAGTTGCTTTGAGAGCAACTTCCTTGTTTTTGGAGGAGGTGAGCTCAGCTAGGTCTTTGACGTATTGGGCTTTCTTCTCCATAATTTCATGGTTTAGGATTTTGCCCAATAGTTCATCCGAAGTCATTTTATGAAACCCCAGGCTTTCTCGGATAATTGAGCATAAGGTGACATTTCTTGGCATGAAGGATCTAATCATCCTTTTGACCACCTCATGGTCAGTCCACTTCTTGCCTCCATAAGCGCGGATCTTGTTGATAAGCACCTTCATCCGATTGTACATGTCTTGAGGTGATTCACCTTCTTCAATGGCAAGTCTCCCAAATTCTCCTTTAAGTATCTCTATTTTAGCTTCTCAGACTAACCTATTTCCTTCATGTGCTGTTTTAAGTGTATCCCATATTTCTTTTGCACTTTCTAACCCATCAATCTTAGTGAACCCCTTCTTGCTCAGTGATGAGGTAATCACTGCAACGGCTTGTGCGTTCTGGTGAATTTCTTGTTCTTGTTCCGGAGTGAGTTCTTCGTCCGTATTTGGAATGTCTACACCCGTACACACAATATGCAAAAGACTGGGATTCAAAGAGATCAGATGCGTTTTCATATTGTATTTCCACATGGTGTAGTCGTTTCTGTCGAATCACGGAGGCTTCCGCATGGGGATAGAAAGATAATGATTATTTGAATTGAGATGATTGTAATTGTACGGATATTTTGAGTAGTCGTGATGACCACTCCATGTTGTCTTCTCGTCCTTTTTCCCCTTTTGGCTCAGGAGTTTCTTCCTTAGAAGTGCCCTGAGGTGACACACTTCTTCATCGTCATGTTGATTTTCCTTGAGTACATCGAAGTCTTTAGTATCTTGCTCTTCTTTGGTTCTGGGCACCTTCGGGATCTCGTTGTTCCTCTCTGAGGCCATTGATCTCTTTGAGCGATATGTCTCATCGATGGAGAAGCTGCTCTAATACCAATTGAATGTGGATTAGAGGTCAAGTGAATAGGCCTTGAAAATGGTCAAATGCATAATAGACCGGACCTATTCGGTTGGATGTGCGGACTAGTCCAGTGTGCTGATGTGTGTCGAGTTGATTAAGTGTTGATTCAAGAATTAAACATTATAGCAGCAGAAATTTTAACAACTTGTAAGATAACGTGAAGTAAAAATCAATATTGTAAATTTACACCTGAAAACCAATATTAACTCAAGTTACAAGATTGATAAACTATGTTCTAAAATAAACAAAGATGCAAAAACAAAGAAGCACATAGGACACCGATTTTTTCTCTGGTTCGATCTCACCATAGAAATCTAGTCCTTGTTGAGGAAGCCCACACAGAGTCGGGTCTCTTCAAACCCTTTCCCTCATCAAGTCACCACACCCACTATCATGGGTAATCACCGACATTACGGGGCAGCCTCACACGTTGAGGGCTCCCACAAGAATTACAATGAAAAGAAAATCAAATACACTCGAAAAGATTACAAAGCACGAGTGTGAAGAGATCAAACCCCAAGAGCTCAATGACGTATAAACAATGATTTCCCAAACCCAAATCTAAATACTCAATTGATTTTCACCTTTGAGAACTTTAGATGCTTGGGGAGATGTTTTTTTTGTGCTCTTGGGATAGTTGGCGGCACTAGGGTTTTGAGTTTGATAGTAGGAATCAACAATTATCATTGTGGGGTCATGGATATCTTATTTATATGGTTTCCAAAAAAGACCGTTAGGGATCCCGACGACCGGACTAGTCCGTACTAGAGACCGGACTTTTTCGGTGTGCTGTGTAAAAGTCATCATGAAATGTGCATCGCCCTAGGAACCCTAATTGTGTGAGGTTTACCAAACTAGTCCGGTAGATATCTGGACTTGTCCAGTGCCCTGTGTAATTTAACTCTAGAGAGTTGAACGGACTAGTCCGATCCAAGAGCGGACTTGTCCTATGCTATGTGTTATAGAACATAAGAGAGTTCAATGAACTATTCCGGTCCAGTCGAGGGACTTGTCCGAAGTGTAGTGTAATGGGTTTACAGAGACTTGAATGGACTAGTGCGGTCGAAGATCGGACTAGTCTGGTGCACTGTGAAATGTGGTTCAAAAAAGTTTATCAGACCAGTCCGATCAATGGTTGGATTAGTCCGGTGCACAGTGCATTTGGACAACAGAGAGTTGAACGGACTAGTCCAGTCCATGAACGGACTAGTCCAGTGCTCAGTGAATTTTTAGGTTTATTTTAAGCCCTTACCCCTACATAAAGACTTGAGCTCTTGGGATGTGTCTCTCACACACATCCTATACATTTAAATCTACTTTGCGCTTCAGTCGTCAGTTGGGCTTTTCTCTTTTTCTACGCAACTTCATTTTTCACTTTTTGAGTGCACCAGACTATCTCATTTGAAATGACCTTCAGTATCTCAACAAGTTCATTAGGATCTCATATGTTTGTCATAAATCGTCCAAAGCCCACAAGGGATTTCCTAGATGCACTTTTAGGAAGCAACTTGGCAGCTGGAAGATAAGATCAAGAAAGAATTTCCCTATCTCTACTCTTATACGTCGAATATAGAGGGCGAGATTCATTTTAAGAGGGGTAGGTTTGTAACACCCTCGTTTTCATCCATCATGCATTTCATACATTCTTATACATGTTAACATTAATCAACAGAAAATAGAATAAGTTTAAAATAAATTATAATCATACAAGCAAATAAAAACCTGTTGTAGTGCGGACTTGTCCGAATTTGGGCCCCAGACTAGTCTGTCTAACTTTCTGTTGTTCTCCTTGGGTAGGGTGTACTTGTCCGGTTTGGACCCCGGACTAGTCTGATTTTGCTTTTTGTTTTCATTCTGGACCTTTCCGTTAATGCTACGGACTAGTCCGAGAATATTTCTGATGTTTTCCTAAGTCATACCCCGGACTTGTCTGGCCTCGCACCGGACTTGACCGATCAACTCTTTGGAACCTCGATTTGCCTTCGAGTTGACTTGTCCGGCTTGATACCGTACTTATCCGTTCAACTTTCTAACTTCCAACGGACTATTCCAGCCCCCTAGCGGACTTGTTCGGTGTGCCTTACTCGGATTCAATGTTTTCCTCCATGACTTTTTGTTGGGTATTTATGTTAATTGGGCCCAAGAACGTCGTGCCCAATCTCTGTGGAGCCCATGTGGGACCCCTACACTGCCTCCACCACCTTGAACTCAAAATCTGTCAAACCCTACCACCTCCACCTCTATATAAACACCCCAATACCCATCCTCTCGCCCCTTTATCACAATTGAAGAAACCCGAAACCCTAGTTCCTGCGAGCCGCAGTCAAGAGGAGTCCATCGCAGCTACGAGAGGGGAAGGAGGATGATCCAACAAGGTCAATCTTCGTCAACTCATCGACATAATCATCAATTCTCCACCAATTCTCCATCTTCTTTGGATCTAGACTCAAGATCTCGAGTTTCGTCGAATTCACGACCCTTGAGTTGTTGAATTCACAGTAACTACCTTACATCATCCTTTTGAACGTAAAATACAATCCTATATTTAACCATGCTCCAGTTGGAATTTTGCCAAAAACCCTAGTCGAACAGACTTGTCTGGTCTTGTGCGGACTAGTCCGATCGACTTTCTAGTCTAGGGCGGACTAGTCCGGTCCCCAGTACAAACTTGTCCAGCCACCTAAATCTGAAGTTGTTGAATTAGTCCCAACTTAATTCAAATCAATTCGAAACCAGTTCAAACTTGTTGAAAACCATTGTAACTAGTTAGTAAACATTAGTATCAACTCCTTAACAATTTTCACCTCATTATTGCATTATTCATGCATGACATGGCATATTGAGTACTATATGAGCATTTATTTAATGTAATGTCTATTTTGTATGTTTGTTGCGCAGAATAGAAGGTGTTGCGCTAGAGGGTGCTGTCGAGGACCTCCAGAACCAGAACTTCAAATCTTTTGACCCTAATCAATCTTAGGAGCATGTCAAGTGTCCTTGAACATTTTTATCCTATTTTAAAATGTTTTGTTTACAAAACTGCATGCTTGTGTCAATTCGATGGGAAACCCATTTATAGGTGTTTACTAACTTATTTGACCATCCTTGTCGCTTGGATTACATTATAGAGAGTCGAGAAGGGTATTTTACCTTTTTGCTTCGCTCTAATTAACTGGGATGGGAAAACAACCAAATGGCCTAACTATGAATTAATGAATTTATGGAAAATTTGAATTGATGAACATGATTAATTAGTAATATGGAACTTGGGAGATCTAAGCAAGCATGGTTTGTGGAATGGGTTGGATGTTATGGTGGTTTTGCTCGTTATATATATAAGGACCAGTTCATGCGAGAATATGCTAGGACAATAGTGCCACCACAAGGCCAAATATTGGTGTGGCTTAGCCAATTAATTAGGTGTATTGCCATCATTGTTCGGATCATTTGGAGGAGCGGGGAATGGGAGTCGGTTGGGTTTGCAATAGTGGCGGGACTGCCCTGGGATCCGAACGGCACAAGAGGGTGCCTTTGGTTTGATGTGCTCAGTTGGAGGCATCACCACCGGTGAAACCTTAGTGGGTTTGAATATGCTGGTAATCCCTTTGTAAAGGCTATTCTGTGATCTCTTGTCCATACACCTAAGGAAGTGTAATTGGTACAAGGGAGGTTTCTTTAGTCGTCGATGGGTGATGAAATCACGAACTTGTTGGTAAAGTGGTACAACCTCTGCGGAGTGACAAAAACTATCATGATAGTCGTGCACCTAGTTAATAGAACCTGGATGACCTACATGATTAGAGGGGAACTTGGGATTTGGGATTGTCGAAGTGTAGCAACGACACTTCCCCAGGTACTACTAAAGGGTAGCCCGTGGAGGTTCTTGTTTCGGTCGGGGCGCGCAGAGATCAGGATCAAAATGGTGACACGAGAAACTTACGTGGTTCGGGCAGCCTGAGTGTGATACCCTACTCCACGGGCTGTGTGTTGTTGTATTGTGAGTCACTAGTATGCGTAGTGTATAGCTTAAATTTTTTCTTCCCTCTCTGTATCGTGCGGTTCAGTCCTTTTATAGTCCAAGGACTGACCGTTACATACTTTGCCTGGCCCAACATGTGGCCCTGGCGTATTTAATAGCCTATTACACTGTCTATGAGCATTAAGCATGGTTAATGGTGTGATAACGTGCCTTAATGGCTGCTTTACCCCAATTAATAGTGTTTTGATCATGTGTCATTAATACAACATTAATGACACATAATCAGGTCATGTAACTGCCGCTTTAACTGTCCTTTGAATGTCTGTGCTGTTGGACATCCGCCAGTGTACTCGTTAGTGGTGTATGTCCGGAGGCTCCACACGTGGCAACTTCGGAGCTACCCCTTGCAGGGAAGTAGCTACGAAACGGCTATACACGGTTCGGCACTAGAGCTTCCCTTTGCTGGGGGTTAGGTCCGGGGTCGTTATACGTGTGTTGATTGCAGAGCTTTCCTGTATTGAGAGTTTAGCTTCGGGCTTCCATTACACGTGTCAATCCCCGGGGCTACCCATATGAGGGATGTGGGTCCGGTGTAGTATGACGTGTGGGGCCTGAGGAGACCCTCAACATTGTCAGGTGGAACTCTCTTGCGGTTCTTGCGGTACCGTGGGGTACCCGAAACACAGGGTACCGACAGTGGCCCCCGGACCCACCTCTGGGAGAAACCCTTTGGGTTAAGTTATTCTACAGGAGGTGGGGCCATCAAATATTCTCGCGCTTCGACTTCAAAAGTCTTCTGATGTGCCATTGGGGCGATGGTCCGGGATTAAACCATCGCCGCGTGGCTTGTTATGAATGCGGCAGATGAGATCTTTGAGTGGGGATTTTACGCAATTGAAGGTCGCCAATTCCCAACACAAAAATTCTATCAGTTCCGAGCGCCTTGTTAGGGTGCCGCCTTTGGGATTCCTGCCGCCCATCATGACAACAGTTCTCCTAGGGTAGTGACCTCGATCTCTTCGTCGGGGTGGCCCCGAGCCCATACATCATGGACGGGGTAGATTTTTGAAATGTGACCCCACTCTTGTTGCAGTTTCCATCCAAGCGTCATGGAGGCTTACTTAAGAAGGAAAGTATGCGCGGTTTGAGGACTCCTTACGCTTTCGATTAAACTCGCGCTCAGAGCCTCCCAAACTCCACCTTAGTTTCCCTTCATTTGCTCCACTTTGCCGCGATGGAGTTGGGTCTTCCCAAGAGCCGCCTCAAGAGCAAGGATGATCTGATGAAGGTTCAGACCTATATGGGGTGGTCCAGTGACTCCTTCAGCCACTTGATCCGCGCTGGCAAGCTCCCATTCAAGAAAGAGCGTAATGGCGACATGGTGTACTTCTCAGCTTACGCCATGGTGGGATTGATCCCACCATTTTCAAGCTTTCTCTTAATGCTGCTGGACTTCTACGGTCTCCAATTGTATCATCTTGGCCCTCATTCTCTTCTGCTAGTGGCAACCGTCGTCCACTTTTGCGAGATGTGGGTGGGTGTTCCCCCTGCATCGAGCTGTTCCGTACCTTCTTCACAGTCCACACCACCGGCAAGGGGACTGAGCTTCTTGGCTTCTACTATTTTGTGAAGCGCAAGAACTGCCCCCTTCAAGTACTTGAGGTCATTCCCTTCCGGCAAATGGGATGACTGGGAGAAGGATTGGGTCATCATTGCATTGGAGGAGCACGAAAGGTTGGAGCTGGCCCATGGACTCCCCAACGTTGATACTAGCGCCTGGAGTGTAGTTCCGGAGTTGTTCGATGCCTTTAACCCTGTCCTGACTAGGATCCGAGAATGCATTGAGGGCGGAGTGACCCCTCAGATTGTCTTCGGTAATTTCTTGGTCAACAGGTGGGCCACGCTGAGGAAGAGGGGAAAGCTCGCCTGGGCTCTCAACAGCGTGATGGATGGCGACTCGATTGAAACCGGTCTGAAGTCCAACTTGGATGATGAAGCTTTGAAGCTCCATATCAAGAAATTTAACCATAGGCTAGTCGACGGCGATGACTTGGCTCCACCGGCTGCTTTCCTGCTCTTGAACATGATTTCGGAGATCGGCAGGGAGCTTCGGAGGAAGATGCTGGAGCTTGATGACTTGGGTGAAGTGGAGATGCGCCGGACCTCCAGGTTTGTAATCCCCTAAGCTTTCGAAGTAGGGCCTTCCTCTGCCCTGAGCCATAGGGTTGTAGACGCAAAGAGCCACCCAAACACTCCAGCCAGAAGAGGAAACTGAAGCATGCTGACGAGAGGTCCGCCAGGCCTGCTCCCTCTACAATGGCTCCTTCTCCCCGGCGGGGGAGGTCTTCTGCGGCTACACCTTCTCCAGCACGGGCGTCTTCGAGAGGCGCTAGATCCAAATAGTCAACACCGTCCTCAGCACCAGCTAAGAGCTCCAGGCCTGGTAGTTCTTCCCGACTAAGAGAAGCTCCGGCCGAGAGGACTCCAGCTGCCGCAAGTGGTCCCCAACTGAGGTCCAAAGTTGTTGTCTCACCAGACTTGGTGGCTCTGGCTCCAGGCCTCAGAAGAAGAGGTTCTGGGGCGACTAGTGCAGTAGCATCCCTATGTAAGCATCGTGTGCTGACCTTAAAATGCTAATCTTGTTTTTGTTGTGTCTTTAATCTTCTCATCCCTTTATTTTCAGGGTGTCGAGAAAGGAGTCAGGGACTTTGGCATCTGCTACAGCGACTGTGACTGCACATGCTCAAGCTCCGGGTTCGATCACCGAGCCTCCTCCTCAAGTGGTGGCGAAAGTCACGGCAGCTCCAGTGCCAGATGTCGTGGAGTTGGATTCAGGGTCCTCGTCGTAAGCTCTCGTGGTAGCGCTGGACCACGAGGGAGAAGTTGAAGATGTACCTCTAGCAACAGTGTCGGTGACTGATGCTCCAGTACCAGAGCAAGAGATGTCAGAAGCTCTAGTCTTTGAGCCGGAAGTCATCAAAGCCTTGGATACTAAGCCAAAGACAATTGAAGCTCCGGCCATCGAGCCGAAAAGCCTAGAAGCTCCGATCGATGAACCGGAAGTGTTTGACACGCCAACATCTACCAGCGGTGTAGAGGCACTAGATGAAGCCCCAACCGTTGCTCCAAAGGTTGCTGCCCCGGGGGTGTCTGGACCAGAGCCGGAGCAGCATGAGAATATGGCGGCAGGTCCTTCGCCCTTGGAGCCTGTAACTGAAGACCCGGAAGCAGTGCCTTCAACTTCGGCTCCGGAGGTGGGAGTTATCTCAGTGGGTTCTTCCTCTGCTGCTGCTGAAGGGCTTACAGAGAGCGGCCCTAGTGTTGCAGAAGCTCAGGGGACCACACTTGTAGAGTGGGACCCTATTTTTTTATGGAAAACACTCTGGAGTCAGTGGAATTGACCCCAGCAGGCCCAACTCCTATCCCTCTGGCGTTGTCCATAGACAGCGCCTGCTCGAGCCTCCGTCAAGTAAAGCTCGCCTTTGATCATGAGAACAAAGCTCTGGAGGTGGAGGGCAACACCTTAAGGCGTTGGCGTAACAGGCTCCATTTTGAGACCAGGCTTGCTCAGACAAGACTTGCTGACCAGAAGGAGTGGATCAAGAGGGAAAAGGCCCGGATGGAATACTGGGACAAGCTGTTGGAAGACAAGGAAGCTGCCATCAGGGCACTCGATGCTAACTCTAGGGAGATCCTTGAGCAATTCAAGAAGAGGCGTGATGCTGCTGAGGAGCATCACGAAAACCTCAATGAATTGAATGAGGTCCTCCTGAAGCGCCGAGATGACCTTGAGGTGAGGGAAGAGAAGCTCCTGAAGCAGCAGGAGGATATTGTAGGATCGAAGAGCATGAGAAAAGCTACCAGAGGGGGGGGGGGGCGGGGGGTGAATGGTAGATTTAAAAATCTTACGCAGCGGAAACAATTAAACCCCAACCTCTTCGGTAGAGAAACGATCAGTTAAAGAAATTGTGTGAGAGACTAATCTTAACGTGTTTCACCATGACAAAAGTGATAGATATCAGAGAGAATCAAGTCACGAAGACAACACAACAATAATCACTCAAATCCGTCGAGAAAAACTCAAGTTATGATTGAAAGATCAAACAAAGGTCAATCTGTTATACCCGAGAAAAATAGTTCTGGAATGCTGCAAAGAAACTCGTGTAGATCAGTAACCACAAATCCAATGACCGTGAATTTTTGACAGATGATAGATAATAAAGTTGTGAAGACAACCCAAAAAGAATCACGTCAATTGGATCTGTAAAACTCGAGTTATGATAAAACCACCGACGAAAGATAGTGCTGTCCAGAAACTCGATGAGTAAAACTTGTCTGGAACAAGTCGGACGAACAAGGCACAAAAGCTCCTTCAAACTACGAATTTTATTCAATAGACCACAAGAGGAAAAGCCCCAAAGTTGTGCACCACGAGCTCTGGGCTCCCTTGCTATATAACCAGCGCGAAAGCCAACTCAACTCAGATCAGGAACCTAATCCTACTCTGTTCACGAATCGTAACTTTCCATAACTGCTTAGGATTCTTCTATACGCAGATAGAAGCAATCTTAAGACTTCCAAACACCTTAGGAACATATCCCACATTCCTAAACAACTCAAATTCGTGACCCACATGAAATCCTATCATAACCAACTCTAATCTTTCCAGATCTGAGTCAAACCCGACTCAGCCGCAGCCTGAGTCCATAACCTAGTCGGTTGGACCTTTCCGACCAACTCTTTACATTCACATCCCTTCATCAGGTCTCGGAACCATGTAGCCATGTCCATGCACTCCTTGCACACGTGCAAACATCTTCCAATGATGTCCACGATAACTTCACATGCATTGTTCTTGATTCAATCATGCTGCGCAACCTCCTAATCAGCTCAACCACAATTCCTCCTGAATTTGGTTCTTGGAACCTCATCTCCTCCCTGAGACTAGTCCAATGGATCCCATCACCAGCCATGTCTTGAACTCAAGCAACACCTGCACATGAATAAACAACCAATCCATACGAGCCCAAGTCCTCGACTTGACTCAAGTTAGTTCCGAACACAACACTTTATGTGAGAACCTCACATAAGCATGTTGCAAAACCACAGTAACACGATATCATCCATGTCAACCAAAACGCACCAAAGACGTAGCAAATGAATACTAAGGAATCTTTCTAGAGATGTAAAGCAAGTACGAAACATTGCAAATGAAAAACAAAAGCATTGCGGTCAAGTTCCGGACCTTGCCAAAGCTAACCAGAGCTTGAGCCGGAGCTTACAATAACTAGTAGAACCTAGTGCTAGAGTCGGACCCCGATAAAAATGTGTTTTGGTGATATTCAAAACTTTTATCGTCAAAGCAAGTGTATTCACTACAAGCCAATGTATTCACCACACATAGTTCTTACAATCTCCTCCTTGATGAATGCATTGGCAACACCACTTAAAATCTGAACATTGGCTTATTCTTATTAAAAGTTTTGAAGGCAATTTCCCCCCCTTTATAAATCAAAAGTAAAATGAGAAGAAAATCCAAAAATTATCCCATATTATCTCTCCCCCTTTATTATCTCTCCTTATGCACATATTCTCTTTCTCTTCATGTTTATCTCTCCCCCTTTGATAATGTATTCAGCAAGTCGTGAGCATATAATCAAATTATCTCTCCCCCTTTACTTGTTATGAGCATATTATAACATATACATATAAACAAAGATCATCCAAGTCATACTATCAACTACCTTACATTATCACATTAATGAAATACATAAAGTAGTGTAAGCCATGCTAGAGATCAAATGTAATTTTCAATTTAAGTAAGTCATGATCTCACAAACTTAACTATTTCAAAACCTGAAATCATGACACTAGTTGCTGCATTTTATAGTTTTTCGAAGCATAAATTCAGATCAGTTGACATTTGCAAGAGATTATATGTGCATCTGCCTTATTCTAACCAACCAAGCCAAGCCATTTGACAATCGGAAGCTTAAGGACATAGTTTTAGTCATACACGACTTCTTCCAAGTTCATATCTAAGTGCAATGATAAGAGATCTCAAAAGAAGAAGTGTGATGCATGCATATTCTCTTGATCTTTTCTCAATTTATATTTGTTCATAAAACTCAACATGTGAGTTGATTACTTGATTAATTCTTAATGATTAAAAGCACTTGTGAACATGTAACAAGTTCAAAACAGCAAGAAAGTTCGACCATGACTAGTTTTAGTGTAAGTAATTATTCCAATTACTACACATGGCAAAAACTACAAAATGTATAACACGAGTAATTTAGTAAGAACTTTCAGCATGTAAAAGGAGTCACAAAGTCATATATGTATGAAATACTATGCTCATATTATTTTAATTTCAGATTCACACATAGACTTCCCAAGTTTCAAAACTCCCCCTCAATTTAAGCCATGAAGATGCATAACCCCTATTTCACTACTAATGTAACAAAAGTCAGTGAAATCCAAAGGTTTTGTAAAAATGTCAGCCAATTGTTGTTCGGTATCTACATGGTGAAGCACAATGTTTCCTATTTCAATATTATCTTGGAGAAAGTGATACCTAATGTCAATGTACTTAGTTCTAGAATGTTGCACGGGGTTTTTAGCAATGCAAATGGCACTTGTGTTATCACAGAACAGTGGAACACTATGTAGATCAACCCCACAGTCCTTAAGTGTTTGAACAATCCAAAGAATTTGTGAGCAAGCACTAGCAGCAGCTACATATTCAGATTCGGCTGTGGATTGTGCAACTAAATTTTGTTTTCTAGAGGACCAAGCAACAAGAGAATTACCAAGAAAATGACAGGCACCGAAAGTACTTTTCCTATCAATCCTACAACCCCCAAAATCAGCATCCGAAAAAGCTTTCAAAGTACCGTTTGAGGAAGAAGGAAGAAAAATTCCAAATCCTTGAGTTCCATGTAAGTACCTGAGAATCCTTTTGACGGCTTGACGATGTGAAGCATGTGGGGAGGCTTGAAACCGTGCACAAAGACATACGCTGAATTGTATGTTTGGTCTTAATGCCGTGAGGTACAAAAGTGATCCGATCATGCTTCTATATTCTTTTTGATCCACGGGTTCACCATCTTCAACAAGTCCAAGTGTTGTTGCTATTCCCATTGGTGTCCGAAGATGCTTGCTTTTGACCATGTTGAAGCGCCTTAGGAGATATTTTGTATACTTCGTTTGATGAACAAAGGTACCCTCTTTTGTTTGCTTGATTTGCAGCCCCAAAAAGTAAGTGAGTTCACCCATCATACTCATTTCAAATTCGAAACTCATCATTGCTGAAAACTTGGACACAAGATCATGAGAAGCACAACCAAAGATAATACCATCCACATACACTTGAATGAATAATGAGTTATTGCCATGCTTAAGCACAAAAAGTGTTTTATCAACCTTGCCCATGGTAAACCCTTTTCAAGTAAGTATGTTTTTAACCTATCATACCATGCTCTAGGAGCTTGTTTGAGACCGTACAAGGCTTTGGACAGTTTGTAAACATGATTAGGAAAATCTGGATTTTCAAAACCTGGTGGTTGTTTGACATAAACCTCCTCATCTATGTAGCCATTAAGAAAAGCACTTTTAACATCCATTTGGTATAGCTTAAAAACTTCAGATGCAGCAAAAGCTAACAAAATTCTTATGGCTTCTAATCTAGCAACAGGAGCAGAAGTTTCATCAAAATCTAGACCTTCAACTTGAGTGAAACCTAGAGAAACCAACCTAGCCTTATTCCTAACCACAACCCCATCCTCACTTTGTTTATTTTTAAATACCCATTTAGTTCCAATTAAAGTGTGGCCTTGAGGTGGAGGTACAAGTTTCCAAACATTATTTCTTTCAAAATTTTATAACTCTTTTTGCATGGCAATAATCCAAGATTCATTAGTGAGTGCGTGTGATATATCGTTGGGTTCAAAAGAAGCAACAAAAGCAAAATGAGCATAAGAGTTTGGATCGCAAAACCTGGACCGTGTGACTCGTTCGTGCAAGCTTCCAATCATCTATTGTGGGGGATGATCTTTGTAAAACCATAGGGGAACAGATGTCTCACAAGCTTCTTCTTCTTCTTCATGTTCATCACAAATCGATGAGCTTGTGACTTGAGGATGATTTGAATCAGCATTGATTGTTGTCGGTGCTGGTTGAGAATTAACATCCGGAGCTGAACCAAAGTCTTTAGCTGCTGAATTTTTGGGCAGCAGCTCCAAATCTTCCTCATCTTCAATGAAAATGCTCCCCCCTGCAGATATGGATCTGGACCTGCAATGTTTGAGCTATTACCTGGGCTAGCTTCATCAAAAGACACTTCACAAGTCTCCACAATTTTGTTAGTGTCAAGTAAAAGCACAAGGTAGCCTCTAGTACGAGATGGATAACCAAGAATCATGCCATCAATGGATCTAGGTTCAAGTTTATCAAGATTACCATGTTTCTTAACAAAGCATTTGCAACCAAAATCCCAAAATTGTGTAACACTAGGCCTATGTCCAAACCGGAGCTCATATGGTGTTTTACCTAGCTTAGCACACAAGAAAACACGATTTGAGACATAACAAGCGATTGATAATGCATCAGCCCAAAATTTCATAGGAGTTTGATATTCATCAAGCATAGTCCTAGCTATCTCAGCTAAGGTTCTGTTCTTTCTTTCTACAACACCATTTTGTTGAGGTACATATGGTGAAGAAAATTGATGATCTATTCTATTTTCAGCACAAAAGTGATCAAAAGATTGATTTTTAAATTCAGTTCCATTATAACTTCTAATTGCTTTTAAAGATCCTGGGTAATCAATTGATAATCTAAGAAATAAAGTTCTAAAGTGACTAAAAACTTCATTCTCAGACGCCATAAAGTAAACCAAAGAGTATCTAGAATAATCATCAACAATCACAAGTACATACCATTTACCTCCGAAGGATTGAACACGTGAAATCCTATGGTGTCAAGATGCAAAAGTTGACATGGTTCAGTTGTCATGATCATTGTGAGAGGAGTATGTGAACCTGCAACCATCTTAGCATGTCTACAAGAAGAGCACACAATTTCTTTGTCCCCTTTAAGCTTAGGTAGCCCACGTATGTAATCAAGAGCACTAACACGCGTTAGGTGATCAAAGCCTACGTGACCAAGTCTACGATGCCAAAAATATAGGTCCTTTGAATCATTGGCAACTAGACACCTATGCTTAGAGGAAGACATATCAAAATCAGCTTTAAAAACTCTTCCAAACCGAGACATGTTAAAAATAAGCTCACTATTTGAACTTACAACTTTGCAGCAGTTTTTATTGAAAATAATTTCTAGATTCTCTTCTAGCAATTGTGCAACAGAAAGCAAGTTGTATTTCAAATTTTTGACAAGTGCCACATCCTTCAAAGTGTAGTGATCATTTACTCTAACCAAACCCTTAGCAATTATAGGAGTTGAAGAATTATCGGCAAAAGTAACATTCTCTACACGTGACACAAAAGAGAGGGAGGAGAACCAATCTTTGTTACCGGTCATGTGGCGTGAGCAACCTGAATCCACAATCCAAATGTTCTCCTTCCTCAAACGTGTAACCTACATAGAAGCACAATACGTCGATGACTCAATACTGGGGTTAGTCAAAAGGCACTTAGGAATCCAGTACTGAGTCACGCGACGTGCAGCAGGAAAAACATGTGAAAGCTGAGACAAAACAACAGGTTGATGAGTCAAAGTTTGAGATTTTTTATTCTTAACTACTGACCTGTAAGGTGTTACTTGTGTAGCACAAAAATCAGTAGCTCCGGATGCAAAAAGAGAAGGTCCAAAGGTAAAATTTGAATGTTTTTGACTCAAAATAGCAGGTTGTACATTCAGTTCAATATGTGCAACAAATTTTGCATGAAAGTTATGAGATCTAGCAACCATTCTTTCCCTTTTCTGTTGTTTAGCTAGTCTATAACAAAAATCTATGACATGACCATCTCTACCACAGTAGGTACAATGAAATTTAACTTTGTGTTCATGTCTAGATGAGCAAACAACATTTTTATTTGAAACCGAATGAGACAGTACTCCTGCAGATTGGAAAACCACTTCTTTTTGTTTAGGAACTGTTTGAATCAAACCACTTCCTAATGACTTTACGATTTTAGGTGGATGTGCCTTAGCATGAGCATGAGAATCAAAACCTAAACCAGTTTTATCATTGCAAGACTTGGATGAATTCAGCAGCAAGTTTAGGTTCTTAACCCATTACAAAACTGATTAAATGTCTTATGCATGTTATCAAGTTTATTGGACAGATCAAAGCAATTTTCACATGAAGTTTTTCCTTTTAATTTGCAATTGGAACAATATTTAACTTCATTAAAACGTAAAGCATTGTTCAATATAGAGATTTCATTCATAGCATCTTGGAGTTTCTTATCAGGATCATCACAACTAGAACAATGCAAATCAATTGTAGAACAAGAAGCATCTTTTAAGTTTCCAATATTAAGTGCAGCAAGCTTTATGTTCTTTTCAATTTCAAGTTCATGTTTATCAAGTGTGGAGGTATGTGCACTTCTTAGAGAGGACAATTTTTCATATATTAAGTCACATGTGGAACAAGAATCATCACTAGGAATCAAGGATTTCAAACGATTAATTTCAGATTCTAGTGACTCAATTTTAACAGCATTGTCCCTAAGCTTTTTGTCCTTTTTCTTAACAATAATAGTGGCACGAGAAATAGTATCACACATTTCATCGCAAGTAGGACATACCTCTTCATTGTCGCTATTGTGTTCTGCCTCCTCCATACTTGATCTTGATTTGCCCGCAATGAACCACATGTTTGCCAAATCATCTTCATTTTTATCACCTTCAAGGTCCAAATCGCTTGAGCCAAGTTCCTAGAGTGCTGAGATAAAACTGTTCACCAGTTGGCGACCTATAAAGCCCTTCTTCTTCTTATCATTTGTTGAGGAGTGCTTTGTCCTTGAATGTTTTTCTTCCCGGGAGACAGGACCTGAAAGATTAGGACAATCTGTATGAAAGTGTCCTGTCTTACCACATTCGAATCATCGTTGAGGTCCGGAGCTTCCTCTCCTTCTTGTTCTCATATTTTGCAATGCTTTTGAGAACTTCGTAGAGAGAAGTGCTAGCTCCTCCTCTGGAAACTCCTCAATCTATTCAAGGGTTAGAAAGGACAACAAAACAAGTGTACCACAAGATGAAGTTTGACCGGAGCTAGGCATGTCACGTTGAGAAACAAAAGCAATAGACTTGTTGGGGTTCTTACATGAGATTATATCAATTTCATGAGTTTTTAACTTGGAATATAGCACATCTAGAGTAAGTGAACTCATGACAGTAGATTCACGAATGGATGTAACTTTCATCTCCCAAATTGACATGTCTAATGCACTTAACAATTGCCTAGCATTTTCAGCATCTGAAAAATTAACATTCACGCTTCGCAAGTTGCTGAAAATTTTATTAAAGCGGGCAAAAAAGTCATCAATAGACTCATTGGGTTGCATCTCAAAGCGCATGTATTCTTTCTTGAACATGTCTTGCCTTACCTCTTTGATTGTGTTGGATCCTTCGTGGTAGTCACAAAGTGCTTTCCACACATTGTATGCAGATCGGAGGTATGCAACACAGTCGAAGTCGCTTTGTGTTAATCCTTGTATGATCAAGTTTCGAGCCTTGTTGTTGTTGTCAACATCTCTCAGATTTGTAGCTATAACTTGATCGTTTGATGGCACTTCGTAAGGCTTGTATACCTTCTCCCATATTGCAAAGCCTTGTGCCTGGATGAAAGCCTCCATGCGTGCCTTCCAAACCTGAAAATCAATACTAGCAAACACACAAGGTTTGGCGGAGTACTTCTCCATGATGATTAGTCAAAAAAATGTGAAAATCATAAAGATTAGAGCAATGGGGCTCTGATACCAATTGTAGGATCGAAGAGCACATGAAAAGCTACCAGAGGGGGGGTGAATGGTAGATTAATAAATCTTATGTAGCGGAAACAATTAAACCCCAACCCCTTCGGCAGAGAAACGATCTGTTAAAGAAATTATGTGTGAGACTAATCTAAACGTGTTTAACCATGACAAAAGTGATATATATAATAGAGAACCAAGTCACGCACACAACACAACAAGAATCACTCAAATCCGTCAAGAAAAACTCAAGTTATGATCAAAAGATCAAACAAAGGTCAATCTGTTCTACCCAAAAAAAACAGTTCCGGAATGCTGCAAAGAAACTTATGTAGATCAGAAACCACAATCCAATGACCGTGAAATTTTTAAAGATGATATATAATCAAGTTGTGAAGACAACCCAAAAAGAATCACGTCAATTGGATCTGTAAAACTCGAGTTATGATAAAACCACCGCCGAAAGGTAGTGCTGTCCAGAAACTCAACGAGTAAAACTTGTCTGGAACAAGTCGGACGAACAAGGCACAAAAGTTCCTTCAAACTACGAATTTTATTCAATAGAACACAAGAGGAACAGCCCCAAATCGTGCACCACGAGCTCTGGGCTCCCTTGCTTATATAACCAGCTCGAAAGCCAACTCAACTCAGATCAGGAACCTAATCCTACTCTGTTCACGATTCGTAACTTTCCATAACTGCTTAGGATTCTTCTATACGCATATATAAGCAATATTAAGACTTTCAAACACCTTACGAACGTATCCCACATTCCTAAACAACTCAAATTCGTGACCCACACGAAATCCTTTCATAACCAACTCAAATCTTTCCATATTTGAGTCAAACCCGACTCAGCCGCAGCCTGAGTCCATAACCTAGTCGGTTGGACCTTTCCGACCAACTCTCTACGTCCACATCTCTTCATCATGTCTCGGAACCATGTAGCCACGTCCATGCACTCCTTGCACACATGCAAACATCTTCCAATGATGTCCACGATAACTTCGCATGCATTATTCTTGATTCAATCATGTTGCGCAACCTCCTGATCAGCTCAACCACAATTCCTCCTGAATTTGGTTGTTGGAACCTCATCTCCTCCCCGAGACTAGTCCAATGGATGCTGTCACCAGCCATGTCTTGAACTCAAGCAACACCAGCACATGAGTAAACAACCAATACATACGAGCCCAAGTCCTCGACTTGACTCAAGTTAGTTCCGAACGCAACACCTTATGTGAGAACCTCACATAAGCATGTTGCAAAACCACAGTAACACAATATCAACCATGTAACCCAAAACGCACCAAAGACTTAGCAAATGAATACTAAGCAATCGTTCCAGAGATGTAAAGCAAGTATGAAACATTGCAAATGAAAAACAGAAGCATTGCGGTCAAGTTCTGGACCTTGCCAAAGCTAACCAGAGCTTGAGCTGGAGCTTACAAAAACTAGTAGAACCTAGTGCTAGAGTCGGACCTTGATAAAAAGGTGTTTTAGTGATATTCAAAACTTTTACCGTCAAAGCAAGTGTATTCACTACAAGCCAATGTACTCAGCACACATAGGTCCTACAGATATTTTGAAGAGGGAGGCGGAGGTCACCCAGAAGTTGACTCCTCAGTGAATAGAATTTGGCAGATCAGAACAAAAAGCTAGATCTATGGGGTAAAGAGGAGAAGGGGCAGTACTGGAAATTGGGGCAAGAGCTCTCAAAAAGAGAAGCTGATGTTTCCACCAGGGATGGGAAAGTGAGAGGAGGGGAAAAGACCTGGCAGAAAGGCGGAACTGCATCCACCTCCGAGAGACGGAGCTGACCAATCACAAGAAGCAAGTTGTTGAGAATATACAACAGCATGCCGAATTGGTCGAGCGCCTCGCTCGAGAAGGTTCGGATCTTGTGACCGCCCAAAAGTCACTGGAGGAGTTGCGGATCTTGAAGGAGACTGAGTCCATCCAAGTATGGGACTTCTTGGGACGAACTGACGATGCATTGAAACCACTAGGCTTCAGTCCTGTACGTCTGGACAATCCGAAGCTGGACTTGGACCGAGCGCTAGTGGCCCTCAATGCTGCTGGCGGCAAACTCGATGCGATGGGTGATGTCATTGCAGACCAGCTGGAGACAGAGGGGAAATCTCTGGCTACAAACATTGTAGAGTATGTGCTAACATGTTATGTGAGCTGAGATCCCCAATTCTCCTTGGACCGGGTGCTCCAGGGTCCCGTTGCTAAAGAGGAGGACGTCGCCAAGGCTAGCGTCCAAGAGGTTGCCACGAAAGTCGCCTCATTCTTCTACAGGACTTAGATCCTCCCGTAGATAGTACTTTTCCTTTTTCCTTTTGTAGTAATCCCAATTTTGTAATTTAGTGTTTCGAATTAATGAAATCCACTTTGCCATGAATTTCAATTTATTGTTGTCTTGTCTTCAATATATTGTACTCTGTCTTGTTGGCCCCCTGGTATATGTGCACTATCGAGTGTGTACATGTACCAAAAGTATTTGAAACTATGTTGATGACTTGAATGCTTCGAACTTGTAAACTTTAGGTCCGAAGTCTTTATCTCCGATGTGTCGACGGCTAGTCCCCTGAGGTTGTCGGAGCTTGATTGCTCTGACGGCATCCACCATCAATGTATAAAACGTCGACTGCGGGTCTCCTAGGATTTATCGGAGCTTGATAGGTCCGGTAGCTCCCGATGTCAATGCACGAATCATTGAAGGTAGGCCCCCCAGGGGTTTTCAGAGCTTTGTAATTCCGACATCACCCACCATCAACATATTAAACGTCAACGGCAGGACCCCCTTGGAGGATGTCGGAGCTTAGTGGCTCCAGCGTCATCCACCATCGCAATGAATTTCTCTTTTTCCTGCACACTAAATACAAGAAATGAGTAAAATTCGTCCTCTTGTCTATAAATAGTTTGTGACTTATCATTCTTATTTTAGTTTTAAATCCGAAGAAACTCGATATGTTAACAAGCATATTGATGTAATATTTCCGGACTCATATGTTTTTTTAGTACTCACCCTACTAAGGCCTGTTGGGGTGTAGGTAGAGAGGCGTACTTAGGGTGCAGGACCATGCTAAGTCGATAGCACACTCAGGACCTATGTTGGCTTGACGTTCAGTCAAGTAGACTATGCAGCAATGTTAGGATCCAAAGAGACCATCAATGAAACTTGTAATACATTCGAATTACTCGGATAAAAACTAAAAAAGAATTGCACAACTTCTTTATAGATAAGAAGGATAAAAACAATAATTTGGTATATTGAGCCTTGTACAAAAGTAAATGCACGTGGAGTCTGTTTTCACACAACAATATCTTTCATTATAGGTCTGGATTATAGGAAAGACAAGGACACACTCAGGTTGCTGGGCCAAGCTATGTGCATCATACATCTTGTACTAGCCCAGGACAGGTAGTTACACTTTTTAGTACTATGACTGTATGATGTGTACTTGAACTTCCCGGATCCTCCCAGAAGGGTCCGGATGTTTTCTCGGAGGATCTACCCGTCTTTGTATAGCGACTCTATAACATACATTGTCTGTAATTATAGAGACTCTATAACATACATTGTGTGTAATTACAGACTCACCTCCGTGATTCTAAGCGTAAAACATACGAAGGTGCTCGATGTTCCAAGGACTAGGAAGCGGAGTCCCATCTTCAGTTGCCAAGCAAACGCATCCGGGACGGGATACTTTGATCAATCGGAAGGGACCTTCCCAGCTATGATGATAGCTCCGGAGCACTTGGCGATAACATGCATTTCGAACAGCTGCTTCGCACATTCTCTCGTTGACGAGGTCAAGGTCCTCACGCCGGAGCTAGTCCTGCGTGGCTTCATTGAAGGTCCGAACCCAGAGGGACACCAAGGTGATCTTTGGAGGAAGAACTGCTTCATCTCCGTACACCAGGAAGAAAGGAGTCTCCACAGTTGACCAGTTTGGAGTTGTCCTGTTTGCCCACAATGTGGATGGAAGCTCCTCGATCCAGTTGGCTCCATATTTTTTCAGACCCACATACGCACGCGTCTTGAGTCCTTTTAAGATTTCTGCATTTGCTCTCTCGGCTTGGCCATTGCTTTCTAGGTGAGCTACTGAGGCATAGCTAAGTTGAATGTCGAGGTCTTCGCAATATTCTTGAAATGCAACACCTGTGAATTGAGTTCCGTTGTCAGTTATGACTTTGTTTGGAACTCCAAATCTGCATATAATGGACTTCAAGAACTTGATTGCTGATTGTTGATTGTTACAACTGGAGTTGCTTCCGGCCATTTGGTGAATTTGTCGATGGCGACATGCAGGAACCTGTAACCTCTGACGGCTTTTGGGAATGGTCCCAAGATGTCCATGCCCCACACAGCGAATGGCCATGTAGTAGGTATCATATGTTGTGATTGAGCCAGTGTATGAATTTCCTTTGCGTGGAACTGGCACGCTTCACATTTTTTCACTAGTTCAACCGCATCTTGGAGTGTTGTGGGCCAATAAAAGCCATGCTGGAAGGCTTTACCAACCAACGTGCGAGAGGAAGCATGGTTCCCACACTCGCCTCCATGGATTTCTGCGAGGAGCTCGCGACCTTCTTCTCTTGCAATGCACCACATTAGGATGCCATTAGCACCGTGCCAGTAGAGATCCCCATCTACCAACGTGTATCTTTTAGCCAATCTGACAACCCGGTCAGCGTATACACTGTCATTAGGCAGTATATTGTCATTGAAGTAGCTACGGATCTTCGAGATCCATGCATCAAGGCTAACTTGAGCTTCTGCATCTTGCGTGCTGGGTTGCTCGATGTTTCTGACGACGCCTACGACCCTTGGTGGACGCCATGGTAATAGGGCCACCGGGACTGCCAGCTTCGAGGTGCTAGCCTCGCCCCCTTCGCTCAAGTTGGCAGGCTGAGTTGTTGGTCTTGACAACCTCCAGATGAAGATTCCGTCGAGAGCTGGAGCTCTGGTTGAAGCCTTCATCAAGAGTTCGTCAGCTTCAACGTTATGAGGACGCTGGACACGGTAGAGATCCAGGACTTCGGAGTCCTTCTGGAGCCTCTGTACTTCAAGGAGATAAGCAGGTAGTTGGGTATTATTACAGCAGCATTCACCTTTGACTTGTTTGACGATGAGTTGTGGATCACCCTTCACCAATAGTTGCCTGACACCATAAGATAGTGCCAACTTCAGTCCGTAGATGAGAGCTTCATACTCCACCAGATTGTTGGTCGCCTTGAAATCAAGGTGAACAATGTAATTGACTTTCTCCCCAGCCAGAGCAATGAGAAGGATTCCAGCTCTGGCCCCTGCTTCTGCACAGAGCCATCGAATTAGAGAGTCCAGTGAGGCTTGGTGAATATCAGAGCCCTGGGTTCCGGTTTCTGTTCACTGGGGCCCCCAGAGTTTGATGGAGAGGGAGTCCATTCCACCACAAAGTCAGCCAAAGCTTGACTTTTGATTGCTTGTCGTGACACGAATTCTAGATCAAACTCGGCCAAATCTGCTGCCCACTTTGCAATGTTCCCAATAGAGTTAGGGTTATGCAAAATAGCACGCAGTGGAAAAATAGTTACCGCTAATATTTTGTGGGCTTGGAAGTAGTGGCGAAGCTTCCTTGAGGTGATGAGAACTGCATAAAGCAGCTTATATACCTCAAGGTATCTTGTCTTGGCATCATGGAGTACTTCGCTGATGAAGTATATTGGGCGCTCGATGGTTTGGACCCTCTCGGAAGAACTCGGGGCTTCATCTCCATCGACCCAGACCCTCCTGGAGGGGTCTAGACCTTCTTGCTGGGCTTCTTCGGCCCTCCCGGAGGGGTCCAGAACTTCTTCTTGTTCGACCCGGACCTTGTTAGAAGAGTCTGAATCATCTTGATCAGCCAGGTGAACCCCCAAAGGTGAGTGAGGTTGATCTCTTAGCAATTCGCCTTGAGGTTCCATGTCTGGGGCTGGGACCCAGACACGCCTTCAGGTAACTCCGGACCCTCCGGGAGGGGTCTAGGCTCCTGGACTGGATGTGGCTCCAATCTTTCCGTGACCAGGATCATACTGACAACTTCAGTGGTTGCCGAAATGTAAAACAGTAAAGGCTCACTAGGATTCGGAGCTTGTAGGATCGAAGATCACGTGAAAATCTACCATAAGGGGGGGGGGGGGGGGGGTGAATGGTAGATTTAAAAATCTGACGCAGTGGAAACAATTAAACCCCAACCCCTTCGGCAGAGAAACGATCTGTTAAAGAAATCATCTGTGAGACTAATCTAAACGTGTTTCACCATGAAAAAAGTGATAGATATCAAAGATAATCAAGTCACGAAGACAACACATCAAGAATCACTCAAATCTGTCGAGAAAAAGTCAAGTTATGATCGAAAGATCAAACAAAGGTCAATCTGCCCTACTCGAGAAAAAACAGTTCTAGAACGCTGCAAAGAAACTCGTGTAGATCATAGACCACAAATCCAATGACCGTGAAATTTTTACAGATGATATATAATCAAGTTGTGAAGACAACCCAAAAATAATCACGTCAATTGGATTTGTAAAACTCGAGTTATGATAAAACCACCGACGAAAGGTAGTGCTGTCCAGAAACTCGACGAGTAAAACTTGTCTGGAACAAGTCTGACGAACAAGGCACAAAAGTTCCTTCAAACTAGGAATTTTATTCAATAGAACACGAGAGGAAGAGCTCCCAAAGTCGTGCACCATGAGCTCTGGGCTCCCTTGCTTATATAACCAGCTCGAAAGCCAACTCAACTAAAAACAGGAACCTAATCCTGCTCTGTTCACGAATCGTATCTTTCCATAACTGCTTAGGATTCTTCTATACGCAGATAGAAGCAATCTTAAGACTTCCAAACACTTTAGGAACATATCCCAGATTCCCAAACAACTCAAATTCGTGACCCACACAAAATCCTATCATAACCAACTCAAATCATTCCATATTTGAGTCAAGCCCGACTCAGCCGCAGCCTGAGTCCATAACCTGGTCGGTTGGACCTTTCTGACCAACTCTTTATGTCCACATCTCTTCATCACGTCTCGGAACCATATAGCCACGTCCATGCACTCCTTGCACACGTGCAAACATCTTCCAAAGACATCTGCGATACCTTCACATTCATTGTTCTTGATTCAATCATGTTGCGCAACCTCCTGATCAGCTTAACCACAATTTCTCCTGAATTTGGTTGTTGGAACCTCATCTCCTCACTGAGACTAGTCCAATGGATCCCATCACCAGCCATGTCTTGAACTCAAGCAACACCTGCACATGAATAAACAACCAATCCATACGAGCCCAAGTCCTCGACTTGACTCAAGTTAGTTCCGAACACAACACCTTACGTGAGAACCTCACATAAGCATGTTGCAAAACCACAGTAACACGATATCATCCATGTCAACCAAAAACGCACCAAAGACTTAGCAAATGAATACATACGAAACATTGCAAATGAAAAATAGAAGCATTGCGGTCAAGTTCCGGACCTTGCCAGAGCAACCCGGACCTTGAGCCGGAGCTAACAAAAGCTAGTAGAACCTAGCGCTAGAGCTTACCAAAACTAGTACAACCAAGCTCCCGCCGGAGCTTACAAAACTAGTTGTACCTTAATAAAAAAGTGTTTTGGTCATATTCAAAACTTTTATCATCAAAGCAAGTGTATTCACTACAAGCCAATGTATTTAGCACACATAGGTCTTACAATCTCCTGCTTGATGAATGCATTGGCAACACATTTAAAATCCGAACATTGGCTTATTCACATAAAAGTTTTGAAGGCAATTTCTCCCCCTTTGTAAATCAAAAGTAAAATGAGAAGAAAATCCAAAAATTATTCCATATTATCTCTCCTTATGCACATATTCTCTTTCTCTTCATGCTTATCTCTCCCCCTTTGACAATGTATTCAGCAAGTCATGAGCATATAAACAAATTATCTCTCCCCCTTTAGTTGTTATGAGCATATTATAACATATACATATAAACAAAGCTCATCCAAGTCATACTATCGAGTACCTTACATTATCACATCAATGAAATACATAAAGTAGTGTAAGCCATGCTAGAGATCAAATGTATTTTTAAATTTATGTAAGTCATGATCTCACAAACTTAACTATCTCAAAACCTGAAATCATGACACTAGTTGCTGCATTTTATATTTTTTCAAAGCAACTTTAGATTATATGATATTTGCAAGAGATTATATGCGCAGCTACCTTATTCTAACCAACCAAGCCAAGCCTATGTCATTTGACAATCAGAAGCTTAAGGACATGGTTTTAGTCATAAACAACTTCTTCAAAGTTCATATCTAAGTGCAATGATAAGCCATCTCAAAAGAAGAAGTGCGATGCATGCATATTCTCGTGATCTTTTCTCAATTTATATTTGTTCATAAAAACTCAACATGTGAGTTGATTACTTGATTAATTCTTAATGATTAAAAGCACTTGTGAACATGTAACAAGTTCAAAACAGCAAGAAAGTTCGACTATGATCAGTTTTTGTGTAAGTAATTATTTCAATAACTAAACATGGCAAAAACTATAAAATGTATAACACGAGTAATGTAGTATGAACATTCAACATGTAAAAGGAATCATAAAGTCATATATGTATGAAATTCTATGCTCATATTATTTTAATTTCAGATTCACACATAGACTTCCCAAGTTTCAAAACTCCCCCTTAATTTATGCCATGAGGATGCATAACCCCTATTTCACTACGAATGTAACAAAAGCCAGTGAAATCCAAAGGTTTTGTAAAAATGTCAGCCAATTGTTGTTCGGTATCTACATGGTGAAGCACAATGTTTCCTTTTTCAACATTATCTCGGAGAAAGTGATACCTAATGTCAATGTGCTTAGTTCTAGAATGTTGCACGGGGTTTTTAGCAATGCAAATAGCACTAGTGTTATCACAGAACAGTGGAACTCTATCTAGATCAACCCCATAGTCCTTAAGTGTTTGAACAATCCAAAGAATTTGTGAGCAAGCACTAGCAGCAGCTACATATTTAGATTCGGCTGTGGATTGTGCAACTAAATTTTGTTTTCTAGAGGACCAAGCAACAAGAGAATTACCAAGAAAATGACAAGCACCGGAAGTACTTTTCCTATCAATCCTACAAGCCCCAAAATCAGCATCCGAAAAAGCTTTCAAAGTAACAGTTGAGGAAGAAGGAAGAAAAATTCCAAATTCATGAGTTCCATGTAAGTACCTGAGAATCCTTTTGACGGCTTGACGATGTGAAGCACATGGAGAGGCTTGAAACCGTGCACAAAGACATACGCTGAATTGTATGTCTGGTCTTGATGCCGTGAGGTACAAAAGTGATCCGATCATGCTTCTATATTCTTTTTGATCCACGGGTTCACAATCTTCATCAAGTCCAACTATTGTTGTTGTTCCCATTGGTGTCCGAAGAGGCTAGCTGTTGTCCATGTTAAACACCTTAGGAGGACTTTTGTATACTTTGCTTGATGCACAAAGGTTCCCTCCTTGGTTTGCTTGATTTGCAGCACCAAAAAGTATGTGAGTTCTCCAATCATACTCATCTCAAATTCTGAACTCATCATAGCTGAAAACTTGGACACAGGATCATGAGAAGCACAACCAAAGATAATATCATCCACATACACTTGAACGAATAATGAGTCATTGCCATGCTTAAGCACAAAAAGAGTTTTATCAACCTTGCCCATGGTAAACCCTTTTTCAAGTAAGAATGTTTTTAACCTATCATACCCTGCTCTAGGGGCTTGTTTGAGACCTTACAAGGCTTTGGATAGTTTGTAAACATGATTAGGAAAATCTGGATTTTCAAAACCTGGTGGTTGTTTCACATAAACCTCCTCGTCTATGTGGCCATTAAGAAAAGCACTTTTAACATCCATCTGATATAGCTTAAAACCAATAGATGCAGCAAAAGCTAACAAAATTCTTATGGCTTCTAATCTAGCAACAGGAGCAAAAGTTTCATCAAAATATAGACCTTCAACTTGAGTGAAACCTTGAGCAACCAACCTATCCTTATTCCTAACTACAACCCCATCCTCACTTTGTTTATTTTTAAATACCCGTTTAGTTCCAATTAAAGTGTGACCTTGAGGTGGAGGTACGAGTTTCCAAACATTATTTCTTTCAAAATTTCCTAACTCTTCTTGCACGGTAATAATCCAAGATTCATTAGTGAGTGCGTGTGATATATCTTTGGGTTCAAATGAAGCAACAAAAGCAGAATGAGCATAAGAGTTTGGATCGCAAAACTTGGACCATGTGACTCGTTCGTGCAAGCTTCCAATCATCTGTTGTGGGGGGTGATCTTTGTAAAACCGTAGGGGAACAGATGTCTCACAAGCTTCTTCTTCTTCTTCTTCATGTTCATCACAAATCGATGAGATTGTGACTTGAGGATGATTTGAATCAGCATTGACGGTTGTCTGTGCTGGTTGAGAATTAACATCCAGAGCTGAACCAAAGCCTTTAGCTGCTGAATTTTCGGGCAGCAGCTCCAATTCTTCCTCATCTTCGACGAAAATGCTCCCCCCTGCGGATATGGGATCTGGACCTGCAATGTTTGAGCTAGTACCTGGGCTAGCTTCATGAAAAGAAACTTCACAAGTCTCCACAATTTTGTTAGTGTCAAGTAAAAGCACACGATAGCCTCTAGTATGAGATGGATAACCAAGAAACATGCCATCAATGGATCTAGGTTCAAATGTATCAAGATTACCATTTTTCTTAACAAAGAATTTGCAAACCGAAAGTGTTAAAGAAATCTTACGCAGCAGAAACAAATAAAGCCCAACCCCTTCGGCAGAAAAACGATCTGTTAAAGAAATCATGTGGGAGACTAATATAAATGTGTTTTTCCATGAAAAAAGTGATAGATATCAGAAAGAATCAAGTCATGAAGACAACACGACAAGAATCACTCAAATCCATCGAGAAAAAACTCATGTTATGATCGAAAGATCAAACAAAGGTCAATCTGCCCTAGTCGAGAAAAACCAGTTCTGGAACGCTGCAAAGAAACTCATGTAGATCATAGACCACAAATCCAATGACCGTGAAATTTTGACAGATGATAGATAATCAAGTTGTGAAGACAAACCAAAAAGAATCACTCAATTGGATCTGTAAAACTCAAGTTATGATAAAACCACCGACAAAAGGTAGTGCTGTCCAGAAACTCGTCGAGTAAAACTTGTCTGGAACAAGTCTGACGAACAAGGCACAAAAGTTCCTTCAAACTACGAATTTTATTCAATAGAACACAAGAGGAACAGCCCCCAAAGTCGTGCACCACAAGTTCTGGGCTCCCTTGCTTATATAACCAGCTCGAAAGCCAACTCAACTCAAAACAGGAACCTAATCCTACTGTGTTCATGAATCGTAACTTTCCATAATTGCTTAGGATTCTTCTATACGCAGATAGAAGCAATATTAAGACTTCCAAAAACTTTAGGAACGTATCCCACATTACTAAGCAACTCAAATTCGTGACCCACACGAAATCCTATAGTAACCAACTCAAATCTTTCCATATTTGAGTCAAACCCGACTCTGCCGCAGCCTGAGTCCATAACCTAGTCGGTTGGACCTTTCCGACCAACTCTTTACGTCCACATCTCTTCATCACATCTCGGAACCATATAGACACGTCCATGCACTCCTTGCACACGTGCAAACATCTTCCAATGACGTCCATGATACCTTCACATGCATTGTTCTTGATTCAATCATGCTGCGCAACCTCCTGATCAGCTCAACCACAATTCCTCCTGAATTTGGTTGTTGGATCCTCATCTCCTCCTTGAGACTAGTCCATTGGATCCCATCACCAGCCATGTCTTGAACTCAAGCAACACCTGCACATGAATAAACAACCAATCCATACGAGCCCAAGTCCTCGACTTGACTCAAGTTAGTTCCGAACACAACACCTTACGTGAGAACCTCACATAAGCATGTTGCAAAACCACAGTAACACGATATTATTCATGTCAACCAAAGACGCACCAAAGACTTAGCAAATGAATACGTACGAAACATTGCAAATGAAAAACAGAAGCATTGCGGTCAAGTTCCGGACCTTGCCAGAGCAACCCGGACCTTGAGCTGGAGCTAACAAAAGCTAGTAGAACCTAGCGCCAGAGCTTACCAAAACTAGTACAACCAAGCTCTCGCTGGAGCTTACAAAACTAGTCGGACATTAATAAAAAAATGTTTTGGTGATATTCAAAACTTTTATCGTCAAAGCAAGTGTATTCACTACAAGCCAATGTATTCAGCACACATAGGTCTTACAGAGCTACTAAGATTGGTAGTCTGTTAAGGAGTTGTTTCAGCTCTTGAAACGCCTTTTCTGCTTCTTCAGACCAATGAAGTGGTTCGGACTTCCTTAAGAGTTTGAAGAAGGGAAGTGCCCGCTCTGTCAGTTTCAAGATGAACCGGCTGAGCGAAGCTAAACATCCAGTTAATTTCTGGACATCCTTGATGCAGACTAGGGGCCGCATATCTTCTATAGCCTTTATCTTTGCCGAATTTGCTTCAATTCCTCGGTGAGTCACCAAGAAACCTAGAATCTTCCCAGAGCTAACCCCGAAGACATATTTATCTGGGTTCAACTTGGTGCGCGTGATGCGCAGCTTATCGAAAACAGGTTGTAAATTGTCAAGGAGTGACTCCTTGTTCTTGATCTTCACGATGATGTCATCGATGTACAGCTCCACCAAGTCTCTAATTAGCTCTCAAAATGTTTTGTACATAGCTCGCAAAAATGTTGAAGCAGCATTTTAAAGACTGAAGGGCATGGCAGTATAATAGTACAATCCATGTACTGTTATGAAGGCAGTATGCTCTTCATCTTCCTTGGACAATTGGATTTGATGATATCCAGAATATGCATCTAAGAAACACAATAGCTCACACCCGGAGGTGGAGTCCACTATCTGATTTATCCTAGGTAGTGGAAATGGATCCTTTGGACATGCCTTATTTAAGGTGGTGTAGTCGATACACATCCGAAGCATCCCTCCAACCTTAGGCACCACAACTGGGTTTGCCAGCCATTTTGGGTGAATCACCTTCTGGATGAAACCAGCTTCGAGCAACTTCTTGATCTCATGTCAGATGAAGTTTTGCCGCTCGATTGATTGCTTTTGGGGCTCCTGGTGTACAGGCCATGCATCGGGGTAAATCTTCAAATTGTGCTCAATCACCTCGCTAGGGATCCCAGGCATTTGCAACGGTGGCCACGCAAACACGTCGACATTAGCCTGGAGGATAGTGATGAGCACGAGTTCCTATTTGTTGTTCGGACCTCCTGATATACGAGTACTCTGAGCAGCATCGGAACCAATTTGGATGACTTTGACAGGAACGTCAGTGTCGCTGCTTGGTTGCACAAGAGGTTCGGAGGTAGAGCCTCGATGACAAAAGCTCGGAGGGTTCGGAGCTGGTGAGCGAATAGAGTTCCTCAAAAGCAGTGACTCCTGCAGTGCAATCTCCGCGGATCCGGAGAACACCCACAGGTGTTGTCACCTTCAACACTAAGTAACCATAATGTGCGGCGGCCATGAACTTGTACAAGGCTGGCCTGCCCAAAATGGCGTTGAAAGGCAGACTGATCTGCACAATGTCGAAGACCAACTTCTAGGTTCTGTAGTTCTGCCAAGTCCCGAAGGTCACTGAGAGTGTGATGGAGCCGAGAGGGGTAATGGCCCCCAGACCTACCCCAGAGAAAGGTCGAAATGGGCGAAGGTCCAAGGGTCAGAGCTGGAGCTTGACGAAGGTTTCGAAGCTTATGAGGTTTAGCCCTGCACCTCCATCCACCATTACATGGAGAATTGGATATTATTAATGGTGGGAGACACCATCAACGAAAGTTGGCCAGCTCCGATCATGTTGCGGGGGCAGTCCGAAGCATCGAAAATGATGGGAATGTCCATCCACTTCCGATGAGGCTCTGCCCTAGTGTTGGGAGCTACAACAGCCATGTCCCGCCGGATTGTCTTGAGGATGCAGCAAGAGGTGATGTCCCAAGAACCACCATAAATGGTGTTTAGGGTCTTTTGATGCTCGTTGTTAGAGACATCATATTCGTTGTCAACGGTGTTGTAGACAGCTTTTAGGACCTTCATGGGGTCCTGAAAGCCTAGCTCCTCCTCGGCTAGAGCTTCGTCTACTTTTTGTTTCACTTCCCGATGGCGGAAAGGAGCTTCTTCCCGGCATTTGTTTTAGCGCTCGGCAAGGTTCCAGACCTCTCACCATTCTTCTAGATTGTGCTTGTCTGTCTTGTGGATCAGACACAACACTCTGGAGCTGCCACCATCTTCTGACGATAGTCGAGGTCGTTTCTCAGGGCATGGCCCCCGGCCACCCGGAGCTGCAGCAGCTGCAGCGGTAGGTACGCCGGCCGATGACTTCTTCTTCCCGTTGGGCTTCTTTTTCTTTTTGCCACCTCTGGATGTAGTGGTTTCAGTTTTGGAGGACTTCTTGTTGGCCTCCAGAGCTGGCTTAGAGTGCATCTCACAGCCCTCGGCGGCTTTAGAACATTTGTCTGCTAGGCTGAAGAGTTTCGTGACACTAGTGACTTCTTTAATTGCCAGCTTCTCCAACATCTTTTTATCTAGAATGCCCTGTCTGAATGCAACAATTACAGAGCCACTCGAAATGGATGGGATGGTATTGCGTACCTGAGAGAATCGCTGGATAAAGGACCACAACGACTCTCCCATTTCTTGCTGGACAGCAAAAAAGTACAGTTTAGTGCCAAGTCGGGTGTATGAATTCACGAAATTAGCAATGAACTATTGGCATAGTTCCGCCCAACTGTTGACTGAGTCAGGTGCGAGGCTCATAAACCAGGACCTAGCAATCCCAGTTAAGGCCACAAAGAAGTAGTTGGCCATCACGGCCTCATCGCCCCCCGCTGCAAGTATAGCAGTGGAGTAAATTTTAAGAATGTCGTTGGGGTTGACAGTCCCGTCAAATTTCTCAGGTAAATGAGGCTGGAACTTCTGTGGCCATCTGACCAAGCGTAAGTGCATGGCCAGGGCAGTACAGCCTCCCCCTACTCCCTGAGGAGCAGGGTTGTCTCGAGCCTCTCGCCTCTCGCGAGCACGCTCGATATGGACGCGGCCATCTTGCTGCCAGTAACGGCGATCAAGTTTCGACTGTAGATCATGGGTTGGAATCCTTGTAATGGTGCGGGTGCGTCGTGCCCCAGAAGGCAATGAGGTCACCTGGTGACACGTGGGGACCAAGTAGTCCAAACAAGGACCTACGTTTTTGTTGTTGCTTGCCCCGATGGGGAGGACCTTGATTGTTGATGCCAGCGGCTGCAGCTACAACTAGATGGTCAACATCAGCTCTCCACTGTTCAATAGCACTCTGGGGTGCCCCTGGTGGCAGTGTGTGTTGTAAAAGAGCTCGCGTGGCGATGAGCACATGCTGTGGGTTGTTGTTTGTCGATGCAGTGATCGACGCAGATGCTCTATCTTGTCGCCCAGCATTGTTTGCCGAAACAGATGGCGGTTGTGGTGACATAGTGCCTGCCAGAACAATGGCACCCGCTGGCTGCTACACGTATAGGGATTGCCTCCAGCATGTTTTTCTGTGCGATTGCCGTTGGAAGATCCTTCGGCGGAATTCACCATCTTGAGATCTCGTGTCCCCCTACCTCGTGCGCTAAATGTCGAAGTGTAGCAACGACACTTCCCACGGTACTACTAAAGTGTAGCCCACGGAGTTTCTTGTTTCGGTTGGGGCACTCAGAGATAAGGATCAAGATGGTGACATAAGAAATTTACATGGTTCAGGCCGCCTGAGCGTAATACCCTACTCCATGGGTTGTGTGTTGTTGTATTGTGAGTCACTAGTATGTGTAGTGTATAGCTTAGCTTTTTTTCCTCCCTCTCTGTATCGTGCGGTTCTATCATTTTATAGTCCAAGGACTAACCGTTACATACTTTGCCTGGCCCGACATGTGGCCCTGGCGTATTTAATAGCCTAATACACTGTCTATGAGCTTTAAGCGTGGTTAATAGTGTGATAATGTGCCTTAATGGCTGCGTTACACCTATCAACAAAGTTCTGATCGCGTGTCATTAATACGGCATTAATGACACGTAATCAGGTCTTGTAACTGCTGCTTTAACTGTCCTTTGATTGTCTATGCTGTTGGAGATCTGCTAGTGTACTCGTTAGTGGTGTAGGTCCGGAGGCTCCACACATGGCAGCTTCGGAGCTTCCCCTTGCGGGGAAGTAGCTCCGGAACCGCTAGACACGTGTCGGCATTGGAGCTTCCCTCTACTGGGGGTTAGGTCCGGGGTCGTTATACACGTGTTGATTGCGGAGCTTCCTTGTATTTGGAGTTTAGCTCCGGGTTTACATTACACGTGTCAATCCTCGGGGCTACCCATATGAGGGATGCGGGTCCAGTGTAGTATGACGTGTGGGGCCTAAGGAGACCTTCAACTTTTATAGGTGCAACTCTCTTCCACTTCTTGTTGTACCGTGGGGTACCCGATACACAGGGTATCGACATGGATGGTTTGTTCATGTTTACGGTTATGGTTATGGTTTTGTTATGATATATGAACATGGTTGATGATGATGGTAAGAATCTGCTGTAAGGATGGATAATGAATGATGGATATGAATTATTATGTTTATTTGGGATGTGAATAGAATAATTCATATAGACATCTTAGTATGCTTTTTGACATGTTGTAAATGTACTTTTCAGCAATTAGCCATTATTTGTTATCAGTCCTTGTTTAAGCTGCATGTCATTGTTTTCCCACGCTTGCTGAGTATGACATGTACTCACCCTTAAAATTCCCCAACCAACAGTTTTAGGTGATGTTTGGGACTACCCTGCAGATAATGCAGATTACTAGGTTGTGTGCTTCCATCGACTTGCCTGTGATATTGTTTGGAGCCGCGCTATTCCCCTATGCTTTGTTGCTTAGTTTGCTTAGTTGCTTAATTAGATTATTTCCGCTGTAGTTATAGTTCAATAGTGATCATTAGAGTTTGTATTTTGAGGATTATTTGAATATTGTAATAAACGTACTCTATTAACTTGTGTTGTGGTTCTCTTCTGTATATCATTTGTCATGCATTCGTCTATATGTGTTGAACATCCTGGGCACACATATGTGTCGCACATGGTTCATTTTCGGAACTGGGTGTCACATTACCCGTCACAATTGTACTTGTTGACACTTGCTAAGCTACACTAATAAAATATCTCTAGCAATGACGTCAGAAAGACTTTATTAAGGTACCCTAGGGTCAATAGAGGATACATTCGCAAGTGCAAGGATAATACAGCTGCAACACTTCAAATGTAAGTATTCATGGTATCATAATTGTTTATCCCAAAGGAAGATGGTGATGTAAAGGAGTTACTACTTTAAAGACTAAGGTATGAACATGACTTACTAGTTAGTTGCCATGATAAGAAGATAACATTGATAATAAGATACACAGAAGTATCTATTCTAATAAGATATTCTAAGCGTAGTGACAGATAGTCTAAGAGAGGAATCCATTTTTACTATGCTTTCCATCTACATGTGTATAGTCTACTAGTATATATACAATGCATGCCATTGTAGAATACCCATGAGTTACTATTACGACATATTGGGCATGGGCACTCGAACGTGGAGGATTACAATGAAAGAATAGAGTTGTCACCACCTACCGTCAATCTCTACAACCTGTGGGTTACGCGGTAATCAAAGCTACCTAGCCAATCCAAATTCCACATTTGCATGACTAAGTAGTACTCTACGTCCCTTAGTAAATGCAACCTTGAGCAATCTTATGAACATTGAACTCATGTCGTAATGTAAACCCTAACTACTCTATGTTGACGATCGTTATATACCAATTTTGACCGTTAATATAACTCAATTATGTGAGAGAATAAATATTTCATACACACATCATAGTTATATTTAACATAATTCCACTTGTACTTGGAGAAATAGTGCATGCAGGAGTTTTTATGAAGAAATGATAAAGAATGAGTTGAGCAATCCTAGAAAGTGGCACCCCAGCCAATCACACGATAACACGTGGCACCACATGGATCCATGACTCATTCCCTAGCATATTCAAGGACATCAAATGGTGTATCACTCGGGAAGGGGATAAGGGCCCACCTGGAAGCCACCTTGAGGAAGCACACCAAAGGGGGCCCAAGACTAGGTCGACCGAACCCCCTCCCCCCCTAGTCAGCCGACTTGGCCCTGGCGCCAAACTCGGTCTCCCTCCACTTGTTTGCTCCTCATGGCTCCTTGAATGCGGTGAAGGCTGATTCTCGTGCTAATTGTGGCGGTAACCGCCTCTACTCGGTGTATAAATAGGGGGGGGGGGGGGGGCTCACACACACTACTCAAGCATTCTCTCTTGTATTACACAAGTGCTTTTTGTCCCTTAGTGGAGGTTGGGCTGTAGAGAGGAGCCTCTAGTCCCAAGTGCAAATTAAGAAAGGTATGGCTCATATATATTCTCATGTATTTGTGACATTATGTTTTATATTAATATTATTGGTCTTTACTTATTCATATACTTGGATGAAGCATTCCTTGTTTTGTTGTGGAGTCCATGCATGTGATACATGTAGATGTTATTATGGTCTACTCATAATGTTCATATCTTGCTATTGTAAACATCATACACCACCACTATAGTCTAATTAGGTATTAATATGATTATGTTAATATAAAAATTTTAGTGCTTGGTCCCAACATTGGTTCAATGATGTTTAGGTTAGTCATTCCCTTAAAAAGATATTTGTACCATGGATCTTCAGGTATTTACTTAACATGTAAGTGTGGTGCTTAGATAGATAAGTAGCGTTGGATGTCTCATAGACCCACAGTTTGTAGGGGTAGGCGGCAGGTGGTAACAACCCTCTTCGTCCTTTTAATCCCCCACGTTCGGCTATGCCACATGCTCGTGGCATGAATCATCCTGATGTTGTCTGGGATAAACCCGTGTGCAATATGTTGGACCAATATGTGTACTCTATTAGGCTATGCACATGAGTAATTAGAGCACAGTAGGAGAAGCCTCTTCTCGTAGTCTAATCACACTAGGACAACCTTACCATTAGAATGGATTGCTTAGGTGTGTGTCACGCTACCTCTAGTATCATCTTATCCCTGATCTGATAAATACTTAGTACCCTATACCTTGATCATAAGAATAGTGTTTACTTTACTTCCCGCCTTCCTTTGGGATAAATACGATACCCTTGGGAATACTCTTGGATGAAATGCTACAACGATATCTTTCGTGCGCTTGCGGATCTCATCTATCACCAGAGATGATATGCGGTGTTAAGAAATACCAACAAGCATTTCTGGCGCTGTTGTCGGGAAGGCCCAGAAGTAAAGGATAGCTATTGCTTTTTATGAAGCTATAGGTACTAGTAGATATTAGACAGGATTACCCTTGCTTTGTTTTCTCCTTTTGAGAAAACAGGGTAGTGTTTGGCTAGCCCATTCTTTGGGAAATCCAAAAGAGGACGCAAGAGTGTTGATGGCTGTTATATACCAATTTCACCAGTCAATATAACTCAATTATGTGAAGAAAATATCATTTCTTGCACACATCACCTTTCCATTTAACCTATTTCCTCTTCTACTTGGGGAAATTGGTGCATGATGGTATTTTATACAAAATTGAAGTGAAACAAGGGGATGGATCCTATTAAAAATCATCCCAACCAATCAAGCGCCGACATGTGGCACCACATGGATCAAATGGCCCACAAACAAAAGTATCCGAGGCCATCCAATAGTGTAGCACCCATAACAATGGATGGGACCAACCTGGAAGTCACCCAGAGAAAGCAGAGATCGTTGGAGGACTTACCAGGTCGGCCGACCCCCTTAGTCGGCCGACCTGGTCTTTCCTCCGAACTCGGTCAGCTTCCGAGTGTTGGCTCCTCTTGGCTTGAAGAAGTCAGTCATGTAAAAGCCCTAATTTCCATAATGCAAACTTCAGTTAGGACTAAAAATTTTGAATGATAACAAGAAATAAAAAGGAAATGAGAGAAACAAATTAATTCAAACTCCAAAAGAGGGAATTAAAAAAATAAACTTAGCTACTGTTCAAATGAGGTTAACATGAAGATTTGAGTTGGTCATTGGATTCAAAATATTTCAAATAGCCTCCCTGCAAACTTTCATAATTTTTGAAGCAAGTTTTCTATTTAATTCAATAGCTACATTGAATTCAACTCAAATTCAAATTCAAGTTTGAATTCAAATGAATCTTTGTCATATCAACAATCTGAAATCAGAATCAAATTCTCCACATTCAATTTGGTTTCCCTCAAATATCTAGCACGTTTTGGACTGAATTAGGTGGCACAATTGGTTGAGCAAGGATGAGGATGAGGGAGAGAGGTGGGACCCACTTGTCATGCAGTGTGCTCTGTTCATTGCTTTCCCAGGGCGACACCACACCGCATGCATTTTCCACCGAGCTTCTTGCCTCCCTGCTTGCCTCCACCGAGACGTGGCTAAGCTCGGGGCGGCCTGTATGGAATGATATGGGACAAATGTTTTTACTTTCATATATATTATTGTGAGTGCCTATAATGATCGCCCGTGCAGGCTGTGCCGTACAGCACTATAATTGAGTGTTTTGTAAATTGTGTGTGTTATGAATCTACACTGACCACGTGATCGTATTGAACTTAGAAATCGTTTGGGAGTGAACGTCATTAAGGCCACCGTTGAGACGTACGCCGGAATACCGGCTTAGAATTTTTACTTTGTGAGGCACATAGTACCGACATATATCCCATTGATGCATTAACCAACGTGCTGAAAAATGGAACTGAGAAGATGTTATAATACTTATATTAGCTATCGAGGTCTGATTTTGAACTAAGTTTTCAAAATTGGAGTAGGTTTTGAAGTCACCAATTAAAAAATAGAGCGTTTTGTTTTCTGCCAGAAAAAGACCTCAATTGGAGAAACCATATCTCCCAGTAGAAAACTCCAATGAAGGTGTATAATACATGGATTGAAAGTTTAGGAAGTCCTTTTAAAACTTTTATTTTCAACTCCAGAACTGAATTCACTTCTAACCTGTTCAAAATTTCAAAGTTCCAAAATCTGCCAAACTGGACAGAAACTGGAAACCTCTCTGGACTCCTTACTGTTCTGACCATATCTCCCTTTCGAAAATTTGAACCGGGCCGTGCAAGACAATTTTGGAATACTTGTAATTTGTATTACAATTTTGTAATGTGTGGCTGCTGTAAAGTGTGAAGTTTTATATCTGGAAATTGTGGCCCAAAATCAGCATAAATAATGGAGATGGTGTCAAAATTTCCAGCAAAACTGTCAGGTTTACAATGCCATATCTTCTCAACTAGAAACGATATGGAGGCAAACCAATACTTTTTGGAAAGGCCCTGAAGTTTACTTTAACTTCGTAGTTCACCTCAAGATCTTATTCTGCCATTTACTGGGTTAAATTTGTGTTTGAGTACAAGCTGGTAAGATTTCAACAGAAACTTCATCGGTTTGACATATTTTGGTCTTGTTATGAATATGGTCATCGATTTCACTTCGAGATGTGTCGTAACAGACCAGGTGTCGATACTCAACCATTTACCAGTGGAATTGAGGGTTTGATCCACTCGAATATCTTTTCTTTTTGTGACCATGTTTGCATCATATTGAAGATAAGAGAGCGTATTCGCATGATTACATGCATAACGTCCCAACGAGACCAACAATAGTCAAAATGAACTTCCATCCATGGAGTTCATTATTTTGTATATCGCTATTGTAACTTTGGTACAGGGATGATGTATTTTGTATAAAGTTTGTACTTTATCAATAAATGTTACCGTTATGCAAATTTGGTTATTAATACGCACACTATTGTTTTTATCCTTGAGTGATATTACAATATCACGTCTCATGTCGGATTCATGGTTATGACTGCAGAATGGTGCGCACCCATAACATGCTCGAGATCGGTGGCACGAGCCAGGGAGGTGATGACTCCCAGCAGCAGAGAACTCAAGATCAGCAACAGCCTACACCGCCACCGCCACCTCTTCCTCCGCTTACCTTGGCGGATGTGATTGCAGCTATGGTGGGTTCGCGCGACGAGCAGACCGAGCTGCTGCAGACCCTCGTTCAAAATACGTCCCGTCAGCGAGAGCATCCAGACGGAGGCAATCATCAGCCTCAACACACCACCTACACGGATTTCATGGCGACTCATCCACCGGTCTTCACGGAGGCCAATGAACCTCTTGAGGCGGACAACTGGCTCCGCACTACTGAAGCAAAGGTCGGGTTGCTCTAATGCACCAAACAGCAGAAGGTGCTCTTCGCGGCGCAGAAGCTTCATGGCTCCACCGGTGCATGGTGGGTGAATTACATCGCTCCTCTACCGGCTGATCACGCCGTGGCTTGGAAGGAGTTCCAGGAGGCGTTCCGCGCCTACCACATACCTCCCGGGATTATGAAACGCAGGCATCAAGAATTTCTTGAACTCAAGCAATGCGGGAGGAGTGCTCACGAGTACTCCAAGGCCTTCAATCACATGGTGCAATATGCGCCGGATCATGTGAACACAGAGGAGAGGAAACGGGACTGCTTCTATCGAGGCTTGAATGCAAAGATGAAGGACAAGCTCGCTTTGTTCAATCGTGGAACGTTCAACGATTTTTTCAATGCGGTGATTGTACAAGAGGATCCAACAAGCGAGTTGGATAGTGAGAAGAACAGGAGTGTTCCGCATGGCAGCAGTGGTGGAGCTCCACAAAAGTACCGTATGGTGTACCGATCACCATCCGGTCAAAGGTGGCACCCACCGGCACGACCGCCGATGTTCCATGGCTGCCCGTTCAACGCACCAAGTTTCCAACCACCCCTGCCACAGCAGCAACAGCAGCAGCAACAGAGGATGATACCTCGTGCACCCCCACAGCAGCAGCGTGCACCGGGTTTCCGTCCTCCGGTCTATGGTGGTCCGACACAATATACGTGCTACAATTGTGGGTGTGTCGAACATCTTTCCTACAACTGTCCGGACAAGCAAGGCAGCGGACAAGCATTGTATCAGTGTGCTAATCAACCATGTAACCAGCCAAAGATACCCAATCCCAAACCCGGCATAGTCCACCAAATCGCCATTGAGGATGTATCGGAAGGCAAACCCGTACTCGTGGGTACGCTCACTCTCATCGATCACCTCATTATCATACTTTTTGATTTTGGAGCCACCCACAATTTCATTAGTAGTTCATATGTTATTAAGAACCAACTACAAATATTTCCTACCTAATATCCATACATGATTTGTTCCCCGGGCGGAAAAATATCAGCTCATAGTATGATTCCTAAAGCACCGGTGTGCATGGGTGGAAAAATATATCCAACCACTCTCATTATCTTATATGTCCCAAAGATCGATGTCATGTTATGTATGTTGTGGTTACATCACCACGGTGCTGTTTTGGACATCATTCCTCGAACCGTTCGTTTGGATTCCCCACTACATAGGCCACATACTCTCATTCTTGATCGACCCGTTCAATAAATTGCAGCAGCATACCACTCTGAATCCATGAAGTTGGAAGACATTCCAGTGGTCCATGAATACCCTGATGTGTTTCTCGATGATCTACCGGGCATGCCGCCCGAACGTGATGCCTAGTTCAAGATTGAACTTGCACCGGAACCACATCGATCTCTCGAAGACCTTATCGAATGGCGCCCAATGAGCTAGCTGAATTAAAGGAACATCTAACAGACCTGCTGGACAAAGGTTTTATTTGCCCAAGCTCATCACCTTGGGGCTGCTCCGCGCTGTTCGTTAAGAAGAAGGATGAATCGTTACAGTTATGTGTGGACTACCGTCCGCTAAATGCCGTGACTATCAAGAAAAAGTATCCACTACCTCGCATCAACATTCTTTTCGATCAATTAGTGGGTTCTAAGGTATTTTCCAAGATGGATCTTCGCTCCGGATATCACCAAGTCAAAATTTGGACGGAAGATATACCGAAGACGGCATCGGCAACACGATATGGACTATATGAATATCTCGTCATGTCATTTGGTCTCACCAATGCTCCGGCCCAATTTATGTACCTCATGAACTCAGCATTCATGCCGGAGTTGGAAAAGTTTGTCATGGTCTTCATCGACGACATCTTGGTTTATTCCAGATCGGAGGAAGAACACGACGAACACTCGCATATTGTATTCCAACGGTTGCAAGACCATAAGCTCTACGCAAAATTCAGCAAGTGTGAATTTTGAATCAGTCAAGTGCCATTCCTGGGACACATTATTTCAGCCGAGGGCATTCCTGTGGACTCAAGTAAAATTGTTCAAGTGCTGAAATGGCAATTTCCAATGTCCGTACATGAAGTCCGAAGCTTCCTTGGTTTAGAGGGATATTATCGGAGGTTCATCCCAAACTTCTCAAAAATTGCTAAACCTATGACGGATCTGTTGAAGAAAGGTACCAAATATATTTGGAGTGAAGCATGTGAGAGGGCGTTTCAAACATTGGTGAAGCATCTCACAACAGCCCCGGTTTTAGTTCAACCGGATACGACGAAACCATTAAATGTTTATTGTGATGCATCCGGCATCGGTCTGGGCTGCGTTCTTATACAAGAAACACATGTGGTCGCTTATTGATCACGGCAGCTCTACAATCATGAACAGCACTATCCTACTCACTACTTGGAGCTCGCTGCCGTAGCGCTTGCTCTAAAAATGTGGAGGCATTATTTGCTTGGAAATTTGGTTCACCTCTACACCGACCACAAAAGTTTGAAGTATATCTTCACTCAGAAGGAGCTGAACATGAGGCAATGAAGGTGGTTAGAATTGATCAAGGATTATGAGATTGAGATTCACTATCATCCCGACAAAGCTAATGTGGTTGCTGACTCGCTCAGCTGCAAATCTCATATCAATAACTTGACCATCACACCTATGGAAGAGGAAGAACCAAGTTTATACTTGGTTCCATATGGAGCTTTATACAATATTGCTCTCGTTCCCACCATCCGAGATGATATTATTGAAGCTCAAAAAAAGTACAAGGGTATGTCTCACATACTCAAGGGGATGGACAGCTGTAAGATGAATTGATTTAGAAGAGATGAGCAGGTTTCTCTATGGTTCAAGAATCAGATCGTAGTGCCCCGTGACATGGAACTTTGAAAGAAAATTTTGGATGAGGCTCACTTGTCCAAACATTCTATTAATCCGGGCAGCAATAAAATGTATCAAGACTTGAAGACTACGTTTTGGTGGACACGGATGAAGTATGATATTGCTAAGTGCGTATCCGAGTGTGATACGTGTTGGCGAGTGAAGGCCGGCAATATGAAGAAAGCGGGACAGCTGCAACAGCTGAATATTCCGGCATGGAAATGGGAGGATGTGAGTATGGATTTCATCATCGGATTGCCACTCACATTCTGGAAGCATGATTCGATTTTGGTGATAGTCGATCGACTAACCAAATCAGCACACTTCATTCTGGTAAATGTTGGATTCAATGCAAAGAAATATGCGGAGTTGTACATATCAAGAATCGTGTGCCTAGATGGCACTCCTCGCATGATTATTTCAGATCGAGGCTCGCTGTTCATTGCTCATTTATGGGAGCAGCTGCACGCCTTGTTGGGTACTAAATTGATTAGAAGATCCGCCTATCACCCGCAGACCGATGGACAAGCTGAGCGGATGAATCAAGTACTTGAGGACATCTTGCGAGCGTGTGCCATCCACCACGGTAAAAAATGGGATGATCATTTACCATTAGAGGAATTCTCGTACAACAATGGTTATCAAGCGAGTATCAAGATGTCACCAAATGAAGCTCTCTACGGCCGGAAATGTCGCACCCCGCTGAATTTGTGCGAGTTAGGCGAAAGAGTGACGTTTGGGATTGATCTAGTCAATGAAGCCGAGGAGCAAGTTCGAATCATCCAAGTGAACTTGAGAGCGGCTCAATTGCGACAGAAGAATTATGTGGACAAGCGGCATTGTCCGCTGCACTTCGATGTCGGGGACCACGTATACCAACGCGTGTCTCCGATGAAAGGAATTCACCGGTTCGGAGTAAAAGGAAAGCTAGCTCTTTGGTTATTAGTCTGTTTGCTATTACGGAAAAGTGCGGACCTGTGGCATATAGATTGGAATTTCTGGCATCTCTCGCTGGTATCCACGACAATTTCCACGTATCTCAGCTCACGGATGAAATCGGCGAGTTGCAACCAGATCTCACATACTCCGAACATCCGGTTCAGATTCTCGACGAGAAGACTCGAACAACGAGGAACCGCACGCTGTGGTTCTATTAAGTGTTATGGAGCAACCATACTGGTGAAGAAGCGGCATGGGAATCCGAAGAATATCTCCACTCCAACTATCCGGATTTCTTATCGTCTCATGTCCGGTAATTTCTCTACTACTTTTGCCTCTTCACTGTAATCTCGGGACGAGATTCTTTTAAGGGGCAGGAATGAAAAGCCCTCATTTCCATAATGCAAACTTCAGTTAGGACTAAAAATTTTGAATGACAACAAGAAATAAAAAGGAAATGAGAAAAACAAATTAATTCAAACTCCAAAAGAGGGAATTCAAAAAAATAAACTTAGCTACTGTTCAAATGAAGTTAACATGAAGATTTGAGTTGACCATTGGATTCCAAATATTTAAAACAGCCTCCCTGCAAACTTTCATAATTTTTGAAGCAAGTTTGCTATTTAATTCAATAGCTACATTGAATTCAACTCAAATTCAAATTCAAGTTTCAATTCAAATGAAACTTTGTCAAATCAACAATCTGAATTCAGAATCAAATTCTCCACATTCAATTTGGCCTTCCCACAAATATCTAGCACTGTTTGGACTGAAATAGGTGGCAGAATTGATTGAGCAAGGATAAGGATGAGGGAGAGAGGTGGGACCCACTTCTCATGCGGTGTGCTTTGTTTTTTGCTTTCCCAGGGCGACACCACACCGCATGCATTGTCCACCAAGCTGCTTGCCTCCAGCTGCATTCAGCATGCCCAGAACTCCTCCTTATCCCCCTCCACGCCCCTGACTTGACCACTTCTCATCCCTTGCAGTTCCAGCGCCATTCTGCTCCTCTCCCGAAATCTTCTCTGTCCAGCCGAATTGGGGCAAAGGTACTCAGTGTTGATCACCTTTCTTTTCCTCCCCTCACTCCCCAACCTCTTGCGCAGATTTGTGATCAGCTTCTTGCGCAGCTAGGCCACCCCCGAAGCTGTTAAACTCGAAACCGTGGCCGCCGGGAATTTCCCCTGTTTGCCGCCTCTCTGCTCCCCCGTCGACCCGGCGATACAAGCCCTTTCTCACCTAGGCCCTTGAAGGAAAAAGGTGTGCAATTATCTGTAGGACATGCATGTAAAGTTTCAGCCCTTGCCATCCCTCCTAGCTCGAGTATTAGTGATTTTCCCGACGAGCTTTTGTTATGAGCCGAGCTAGGTCGTGCATGAAATTCCTTTTCTATGTTTGATTATTCCTTGTGCACGTGTGCATTGTTGTTATACACAACCAGGCACGTCATTTCGAAGAGGATTCATCGAATTTCATCGAGTAATCAAGCCGGAATAGCGTTTTTCCCCAACCACCGGTTTTCACCTCATCGGTCCATCGTCGCCACCATCATCATCTTCCAAACCTTTTATCTCCTTCTTATAACCAGAATCAAGTTCCCCATGCTTCCATGAAGCTTCCCAAAGTTTTCCTGACCAATTTAGCCCACCCTAAGGCCCGGCCGACATGGCCAAAATCCTAACCGCTGCCGTCGCCGCCACGCAAGCATTTCCGGCCATCTCCGGCGTGCGATGACCCCACCAACGTGCTCGGCACCTCAAAATATGGCTAGGCGGAGAGTTTGGGGGAAGATCCATGCCGTGGATCGACAGGCGGCGAGGTGTCCCGCGAGACGCCACAGCGGTCGCGCGCGCTGCTGGATGTAGAAGACGACCGGGTGGGCCCCGGTGGTCAGTGAAAGAAAAACATGAAACGGATCTTGTGCGGCTACGGGACCCCGTGTGGCTACATCCCTAACCCTTGTGGCTCCAGATGGCTTAAACCCAATTGGCCCATTTTAAACCAGTGGGGCCCACTGTTAAATTCAAACTTTTCTATTTAGGTTTAATTCCAGAATTTGCTCCAACTTTGAAAATCTATATCTCCTAGAATACTTGTCCAAAAATTCCCAAATAAATTTTGTTGGAATTAGGATGTTCTCTACTTTCAAGTGGTGCACTTGGATCTGTATGAAAATCCATAAATTATCCTCAATAATGCTATGAAAAAAAATACCTATGGAATTAAATACTGGTGCTTCATTTATTAAAAATTCTAAAATTTGTCCACATCATTCCAAATAATTCCATTGAGTTCCAGTAAAAATTTTAGGTCCATTTGTGTTCATTTGAATAGCCAAAATTGTGTTTCCAATCTCTATGTACCTAAAAATTCCATAATGTCCAGAAACATTTCAGCAAATTGTCCGAAATTCTAAATTCAATATCTCACAGTATAGGTGTAAACCTGCCAGCGGGTACGACGTACTCCATGTGGGGGCCTCCTGCTCGTAGCGGTGGGACCGGTTCAGCGTGTAGGTAGCGGGTGAAAGATTGCCGCATGCAACATCAGTGGGGTGTGCCTTCGCAGCTCCGAGTATGGGTGTATCTGTCGTGCTATTCGGGTATCCCTGCAGGTGTATATCGATTCGAGTCGCCATCCATCACGGTTATTGAGGACCGCTTGTTCACTGAGTTGTGATGTAGTTAATTATTTGGAGCTGAATATATTTGAATCATGCTTAATGGAATAATTATGTATTGATGCTTGCATGATTAGAACAGGTTGCTCACTAAATTTCAGATTCATAAAGGCTTAATTTGCTGCTAAAAGCTGAAAGTAAGGACTAACATTTAGGCGAGTCTTTTATTGCAAAGTGTTGTCCTATCTTACGTATATCCTGCATATAGAGTTCTATGCTTAGTGGAGACGGTGAAGTCTTGCTGAGCCTTCGTGCTCACGGTTGCTATTTTAATTTTTTGCTGCAGGTGATGACGTATATAATGAAGGGTTCACCAGTGAGGCGTTGCCCCCGTCGGGGTACACGGCCGAGTGGGAACCCTGCACGCCGCCGTGAAGTGTCGTGTGTGCTGCCAGTGTGGTTCCATTCTAGGGCTGAACGGAATGACTTTTGCATAGCTTAGGCTTGAGTGTCGAGAGCTATGAAGTTATCTTCCGCTGTAGTGTATTTAAATGTATATTATTTATAAAAGACGAAGCTTGTATAATACTATGTTGTTTTACGTTAATACAATGTATCTTTTTCTGTGTGCTGTTGGGTGGCGCATCACACAACACCACCCAATTGCGAATCCTGGAACGTTGGGACTCTGGTCCCCACAAGTGGTGACTGATTCGCGCGCTTTTGGTGGTGGGAGCCGACCTTTCTCCAAGCTATAAAAAGGACCCCTCAACTCTCACTTCAACACACAGCACATGAGAATCACTCTATTGTATACACTAGTTCTCCTAGTTCCTTATTGGAGGTTAGGCCGTAGAGAGGAGCCTCTAGTCCCAAGTCCAAATTGGGAAAGGTATGGCTCATGTATCCTCTCTTGTATTTGTGACTTTGTTCTTTATAATAATATCATTATTAGTCTTTATTTACTTATATACTTGGGCAAAGCATTCCTTGTTTGGTTGTGGAGTCCATGTACGTGCTAGGTGTAGATGTTGTTATGATCTATACATAATTCCATTATCATGTTACCATAAACATAATACACCACCACTATAGTCTAATTAGGTAATAATATGATAATGTTAATGTGAATATGTTAGTGCTTGGTCCCAACATTGGTTCAACAATGATTTAGTTCATCGCCTTAGGATGGCTTGTGCCGTGGCTCTTAAGGTATTTACTTAATATGCTAGCATGGTGCTAGGATAGTTAAGTAGCATTGGATGTCTCATGGACCCACGGATTCAAGAGGTAGGCAGTAGGTTTCGACAGCCCTATCTGTCCGTTGTAATCCTCCACGTTCGGCTATGCCACAGGCTCTTGGCAGGAGTTGCCTAGTATTGCTAGAGGTAAACCCGTGCCCGATATACTGGACCACAAACGCCCTAGTATATACCATTAGAATATTCATTTGTACTTTATTAGATTATGTATATGAGTAATTAGAGCATAGTAGGATTATCTCCGTCTCGTAGTGTAACTCTCGCTAGGACAACCTTACCATTAGAGTAGATTGCTTAGGTGTGTGTCATACTACTGATATTATCAACTTAAACCTTTCTTGATAATTGATTAATATCCCATAGCTTTATTGTAAAAGCCCTAAATTCAAAGTACAAAGTTCATATTAGGGAAATAAAAATTTGAATGGGAAAAAGAAATCAAATTGGAAACTGAGAAATCAAACCAATTTAAGCTTCAATAGAAGGGATTCAAAAATTCAATTTAGCTTCTGTTCACACTATGCCAAAATAAAAATATGAGCTCACCATCAAATTTCAAATATTCCAAATAGCCTCTATGCAAAGTTTCTAATTTTTTGAAGCTCATTTGCTAATTCATTCAGTGGCTGCATTGAATTCATTCAAATTCAAATTTGAATCTGAATTTCACCTGAAACTTGTCCAAATATGAAATCCAATTCCAGAATCTTTTTCTCCATATTTAAATTGACCTCTCCACAAAAATATATAATTTTTGGACAATTGAGGGTGGGTGAATTGAATGGAACAGAGAAGTGGGCTGGTTATGTCGAGTGGGACCCACTGGTCAGTACCCTACTCTGCACTCCGCATTTCTACCTCCTCTGCTTGCGCCACGGACGCAGCGACCAGGCCACCTCCTCCTTGCCGACTTTAACCGCCTCTACCCCAATGGAAACAGCTCATATACAGAGTAAAGTCAAGCACGTCGGTTCCCATTCATCTCCACGGTGAAAACTGAAAAGTTTCCCTGTTATTCGTCCGCCCGGACGCACAGCACCACCTTGCCGTCGCTAAATCTTGCCGGACAAAAGAAGCAGTGTTGCGCCGTGCTCCATGAAGATAAAAGTAACCCAGCTCTTTGCTCTTTCATCTCCACCATTTGGCTTATCATTTTGCTCATTGTCTTGACCGTATTTTGATGTTCTGCGGATGTCGTCGTGCAGCCGTTGTTGAACCTCCTTTGTTCCACCGTGAAGCCGATGTTCTAGGCAATTTCACTCCTCCCCGTCAATTACAAACAGGTGCACAAAGACACATAGATTCTGCTGGTGAAGTTTTGGCCCCTATCATGCCTCTTAGCACTTGTATTTCGAGTTTTACCGAAGCTAATCCTTACCAAGGTCACTAGGTCATCGATTTAATTTGGTTTCTACGTGCAACGGTTTTTCAATCCAATTAAGGAATATACTCTAGACCTCCAGGCGCATCAGCTCACCAAAAATCAAAGGAGGTTATCGAGAGGTGCAGTCGGGTTTCAAGTTTTCGCGGGCGCCAATGAAAATGCGTCGGTCCGCCGTCGAACCCGTAGTTGATGGCCGTTCCACCACTTTTACACCCCTGTTTCATCTTTCTGTTGATCCCAGGAATGTTTCCTATCGATTTATGAGATGTTTGATCTAAGGATACATATTCCCGTCATCGCCGGAAACCTAATTGCCGCCGCCGTCGTCGCATCGATCCGACCCCAACATCGTGTTCCTCGACCCTTGAAATGGTATAGGGGAGAGTTTCAGCATAGGAGATGGACGGGAAAAGGGAAACGGCGAGCTCAACAGCGCAGCGCCGCCGCGGCAGCTCGGGCGCCGCCAGCGTCAGGAGGTTGACGATGACACTGCGGGTCTCGCGTGTCAGCGTCTGTTACTACTCCGTCGGATCAGGTGTGGCCATGGCATTTGCTGTGCCTACGCGGGTTACATCCATGGCCCTCGGTGCAGCCCAGCTCTGATTGGCCCATTTTAAATGAGTGGGGCCGGGCTGATTATTTAAACTTTTCCATTGGAAAATAATTCCAGATTTCAATAAAACTTCAAAAATCGTTTAATCCTAGTAGAATTGCTCAAACATTTTCCAAATAAATTTTGGTACACTCATCTTGATCCCAACTTTGCATTGGTGTAATTTGTGGGACATGAAACTCCCAAAATATTCATAATTAATTTCTTTGATCTCACTGCTTGGAAAATTAATTACTCTTGTTCTGTTAACTGGAAAATTCCCAAATTTGGTAAGAACACTCTTAAAAATACACTTGATCTCCAGTAACAATTCTAAATTCATTGGACTTAATTTACTGGACCAAACAGTGTTCAAATCACCTGTGTCAATTGAAAAATGGAAAATTTCCAGAAACCTATTCAACATTTTCTCCAAACTTGTAAAATCAGTTTATCCTTGTAGAAAGCTCAGAAAAATGTGAAACAAAATTTCCCAGAATAAAGAGAACCTCCTATACCAAGATCATCCACTGTTAACCATGACAAAGCTCCAAAATTAAAACCAAAATTCAGAGAACCCTTTTACTTGTTATAATTTTTGAGACAACAAGCTTCCTTGAACATCTCCAATTTTTGGTCTAGGTCTTCCACATAGAACCTAATATCCACTGTAAAAATACCAAAGCCAATTAAAATGATTTACATACCGGATCAATGTTTATATGATCTTTTCTATGGTTTTGATATCACTCATGTACTTTATATATTGCATATCATATAGTGACCGAGATCGAGGAGGACCCGGAGCCCTTGGAGACTCTACTTCCAGAAGCTAACTATCCCTCTAACTTGCAGCCAGACAAGCCTAAGTGCTAGTTCAATGTTTATATTTCTATCACTTATTTCTAGGGTGATTTTGTGCATTAGGTCTAAGGTGCTTGTTACTCTACTTGCATGACCCAAAAATACCATGGAGTATTGGGTAGGTATAAAGCCTGACGAGTAGAAAATTTCATGCTTATTTTTAGAGGAATCTGGTAGAAGTCGAGTAGTTGGAATCTACTTGCGAGATAGGATTTTATCACACGGGAGAGATTTGATCGAAGAATGGTTTATGAATATGAAATTGAGAACGAGCAGCGGGTTGGATGCAGTGAGACGTGATCTCACGTGCGTAGCCCTGCTTGTGTCGATTGAGGACCGATCCGTGTGCAGCCCTGCTGGACAAGTTTGAAATGTACCAGATGCATACTGGGCATATGGAACCCAGGAAACTGATGTAACTCGATAACTTGGATGTCGAGGCATAGCCCACTGCTGATACGGGTGGGATGAGGATAGCAAGGTGTAAATCGGCCGGCGGGCAAAGACACACTTCATGCTGGGACCTTGTGCCCGCGATGGAGGCACCGGTTTGGCATTTGAGTTTCTAGTGAAAGGTGGTTGTGTATGACGTGGTGAGGAGCACGGCATGCTCCTTAGGCACGGGTGTATGTGACTTGTTATTCAGGTGTGTCCTGATTGCAATCACCGTCCCTCCTGATTATGTGAGTACTGCTTATTCACTGCGTTGTGACGTAGTAAATACTTAAGAAGTTAGGAGAATACGATGTATTGAATTATAATTGTTTCGAAACTTTGGTTGCTGTCAAATGTGATCACTAAATTTACTTTATTAAACTCGTAAGCTGCTGTTAATAACTTGAAAATTAAGGATCAACATAAAGGCAAGTCATTTACTGCTATATCTATGCCTATGTTAAGTATTTCTGCATATAGAGTTCCATGTTTATGTGAAAAGGTTACGTCTTGCTGAGCCTTTGTGCTCACGGTTGCTATATTAAGTTGTTTGCAGGTGAGACGTATTAGGAAGGGCCCGAGGATGAGGCGATTCCCCCGTGGGGTATACCGCCGAGTGGGAGCCTTGCACGCCGCCATAAATTTATGTGTGGCTAGTGTGCAGTGTCGGCGGGCTGGACAACTGTACTATTGAATGGTTAGTCTAAGAGTTTAGCTGCGAGTATTATCTTCCGCTGTATATTAAGTATTGTAAAAGACTTCCGCTGTTTATATAAATAAAACTTTGTATTTTGTCATATTCTTTTCATGTGTCCTGTTGGGTGCCGCATCGCACAGCACCACCCTCTGCGATTCCTGGAATGTGTGGGCCCGGTCCCCACAGCCTGGTATCAAAGCCGCATTGGGAATAGCACTCTCGAAAAGAGCCTATTTTGAAAACTTAAGAGTAGTCAAGTGAGGATTAGTACTATGCCCACATAAGGTCTATTATAGTATTAGTTACTTAAGGTGGCAAGCTGACTAACATTTGTTATTATATTCTGTAACGACGCTCCGAAGTCAGGTAAGAGGCAAGGTACGCCACCGCAAGCGGATCAATTGTGGTAAGCTCACCATGCGAGAGGTAGCATGTGGTTGTTTCTGTGGCTTTGCACGAAAATGTTAATTTGAGTCTCTGAGACTTTCCATGTTTCTAAGAACATATGACCCGCGATACCCTAGCGTGCTACAAAATTAGTGGGAGCCCCCATCGGGTGGGACATAAACCGATGCGCCCCCTACTGGTGCAGCACTATGCAAAGACGTGGGACACCGTCGGGTGGTAGAAAACCCGGTCATGTACCTCGAGACGTGGCTTAGCTCAGGGCAGCCCGTGTGAAACGATACGGAATGAATGTTTTTACTTTCATATATATTATTGTGAACTGTTCGCCCGTGTGGGCTGTGCCGTACGGCACCATATGGTTCATCTCTCATTTGTGTGTAGATGCAATACACTAACCACGTTTAAGTAGCTCAAGTAGAAAACATTTGTGAGTGAACGTCATTACTGCCACAGTTGAGACGTATGCCGGAATACCGGCCTAGGATTTTCTTTGGTGAGGGCGTAGCACCGGTATTGCATTCGAGTTTCATCAGGCACGTTGATGACGCTATCCGTGCTGGTGTTGTTACTTGACAACAAATAAAAATTTCCAACTTAGGACTAAGTTGAATATGTAATCTCTATTTTCGAGCGTGCTGGTCAGATTTACAATTGATCGTGTGGTCGCTTGGATAAGCGTACATATGGTATGGGAACTTGAGGAAGTCATCCAAAAGTTTCATTTTCAGCTCCAAGACAGATTTCAAGATTTAAAACTTGAAAACTTCATTTGAACTTAAATTGCCCAGTTCCTGGTTCAAACTGTGAACTAGACAGAAAATTGACTAAGTTTGGAACATCATAACTTCCTCTAAGTTTCAACCCTATAGGTCTACCTTACATGGTCTGAAAGTTTAGAGAGTCCTCTATAACTCTTATGTTCAACTGCAGATCATAATCCCCCTCTAAACTAATGAAAATTTCAAATTTCCAAACTCCGTTAATCTGTACAGAGACTGGACAGTTCTATACCCTGTCACTGTCTTGATCACATCTCTTCGTAGTATTGACGAATGACTTTATGTAATGCATTTCCATAATCTTGAGGATGTATGAAAAAATTTTGTAATTTATGATTTTTGCATATATTGGTGTTTTGTATCTAGAAAAATGTGGACAAAATCATCCTTAAACAGAAGAGATGCTGTCAAAATTTTTCCAGAAGCACTGTCGACTTGCAAAAATCATATCTCCTTATACAAATATGATCTGGAGGAAAATAAATACATTCTGGAAATATATTTGAGTGTAATACAATTTTGTAGTTTAACTAAAGTCCTGAATGTGCTTTTAACTGGATGAAAATTTCTAATTTCTCCAGACTGGTCAGAATGAACAGAAACTGAGACAGAATTCGAGTGTTATGTTTCATTTGGCATTTGAATTTGAATTCACTTTAATAATTCAATTTTCACATCCATGATCTGTTTATCAACAAAGTTTGTTGAATTTGAGTATTTTACTCATTCATGTACTTCTTTTATAGATGACGGATGTGATGCTATTGCCGAACGGATGGGTGTTCTCCACATGTGCTAACCGTCCGGGCTTCCCGAGCATGCTGCGGGAGGTGCTCCAACAGTTTGGCTTCATCGAGATGCCATGTTATTGGGGTAAAGATGCGGTTCACAGAGGCGTACTTTCATGTACCATCCTGGTCGACATTCCGGCTAGTCCGCGTTTTTATGTATGGGCTCCTTTTTCAGTCACGATCAGGGAGCTTGTTTGGAGGACACATGGGTCATTGCAGCAGGCGAAGCAATTATGAAGCTTTGCGATCTTCATCAAGATGCCATGGATGGGACACAATATGCTCTTCTCCCGGTCCGTGGTGCTGCTGGTTTTGAGTGGCAACGTCGTATGGTTGCGGCCTATCAACCATATGGCAATACAACCTCAACAACACTTGGGACTTATGCCGCTGGATCTGCTGTGGTGGTTCTCGCACAGGGTGCAATTCTTCGGGGGCAGATCAAAGCCTTGAGGCAAGCGATGGAACGTGGTGACACTCTTGATTATATCAATGAGAACCTACGTTCGTTCCTGGCTCTGACAAATCACCGGCTGAATCAATGCGAGGATCAGCTGAATCACACTCGCACTAGACTGCGAAAAGCTCGCGCCAAACTGAGGCAAACTCGCATGGAACTGCAGCAAGCTCATGATGGACTGCAGGCGAGTCAGTTGGAGGTGCAACAACAGCAAGAGCAGCTGTTTGTAGTCACCGAGGCATGAGACGAAGCCATCGAGGAAGCTCAGAATTGGGAGTACGAGGCAGACCAACTTGAGGATAACTTGATTGCGGCCGAAGCTCAATTGCAACCAGTTGTGTATCCACCGGCTCATGACATACAGCGGAATATGGGTGAGCAAGTGCCTTCAGATCCTGAGGAGGAGGAAGATCCTGTGATACTCGAGTACACCGATGATGATGCATCGGAGTAGGATGGGGCAGCACTACTGTCATCACGGAACAACGTATAGTTAGTGGTTGCTCGTGTTTATTTCGTAGCCATGTTTGTGTCATGTTATAAATAGCAGTGGGTGTGTATGAGATGACAAGATGTGTATGACATCTCATGGAAACCAAGTATAGTTGACATGCACTTCCGTAGTGGGAGTCCATCATTCTGGAAATCATTATTGTAAACTTCGTCATAAGATAATATATCTTGTATAAAGTTTGTACTTTATCAATATATGTGAATGTTATACAATTATAACCTTATCAATAATCGCACTACTATGGTATAAAATGAATGGAGAAAACAAACATGTTGCTGATTTAAATTATGTGAGTGCATAATGGTGCGTACGCGTTCGACGCCCGAAGTGGGAGGCTCGAGCCGGTGTCGTGAGGATGAATCTCCGACCCGGGAGCAAACTGCGACACCGCAGCAACAAGTTCCACCACCTCCACTACCTGAACCTCCGAGGACGCTTGCGGAGATTCTGGCTGCAGTACTCGGCTCGCGCGACGAGCAAACTGAGTTACTGCGGATGTTGGTGCAGAATTCGTCCCATCAAGGGGGGCGACAAGACAATTGGCAATGCCAGCACCAACAGAGTTCGTACTCGAACTTTTTGGCGATGCATCCACCGGTCTTCACGGAGGCGGAGGAGCCTCTGGAGGCAGAGAATTTTATCCACACCCTGGAGGCAAAGTTTGGTTTGCTGCGACACACCGAACAACAGAAGGCGCTTATCGCATCGCAACAACTTCAGTGGGCCGCCGGTGCTTGGTGGGCATACTTCATTGCATCACTTCCGGCTAGTCATGCAGTCACGTGGACCGAATTCTAGGAGCCGTTCCGCGCCTACCATATCCCTCCCGGAATAATGAAGAGGAAGCTTCAAGTATTTTTGGAGCTAAAGCAAGGTGGGAGGAGTGCCCACGAATACTCCTGCGCGTTCAATAACTTGGCGCAGTACACGCCCGAATCTGTGGGGACAGAAGATAGGAAGAGAGATATATTCTTCCGGGGCCTTAATCCGAAGATGAAGGTCCAACTCGCACAATGCAACCGCAGCACCTTCAAAGACATCGTCAATGCCACGACTGTACAGGAAGATGCTCAGCGCGAGCTCGTTTCTGATAAGAGGAAAAGGAGCACGCCGTTGAGCAGAAGCGGGGGTGGTCCACAGAAATACTGCATGGTGTATCGCTCACCATCCGCTCAGCGAAGGCAGCCACCGGCGTGACTGCAGCAATTCCGCGGTCATTCTTTTGATGCGCCGCGTTTCCAACAACCATTTCCACAGCAGCAGCAGCAGCGAAGGATGGTCCCGCGTGCGTATCCACCCCCACCACGTGCACCGGGATTTCGTCCGCAGCTTGGCGGGAACCCGACACAATACATGTGCTATACGTGTGGCCGTGTCGGACATTTTGCGAAGGACTGCCCCGAACAGCGACAAGGCAGCATGCAAGCGCCGTATCAGGGTGCAGCTCAACCCTGCAACCAGTCCAAGAAACCAGCACCAAGAACCGGTAACGTCCACCACATAGCCACCAAAGACATGCAGAAAGGCGAACCCGTCCTCGCGGGTACATTTTATCTACTCCATGATCTCGTAGTCATATTATTTGACTCCGGTGCCACCTATAATTTCATTAGCCAATCATATGTTGTCAAGCATCAATTACCTATCACTACCACAAAAAGTCCATATTTGATTTGCTCTCCGGGTGGGAAAATAGCAGCAGACATGAAAGTACATAAAGCACAACTTAAGATGGGTGGGAATATCTATTCGACTTCTCTAATTATATTAGAGGGTCAAAAGCTCGATGTCATCTTAGGACTGTTGTGGCTGCACTATCATGGTGCTGTTCTCGACATTGTTCCACGTGTGGTCCATTTGAACTGTCCACTATATGAACCACACGCTCTCATTTTAGACCGCCTTATCCAACAAATTCCAACCACATACAACACGGAAGGCACGAAGCTTGAGAACATTCGTTTGGTCCGTGAGTATCTGGACGTGTTTCCCAACGACCTTCCGGGTATGCTACCGGATAGGGACATCATGTTCAAGATTGAACTCATTCCGGGAACCACGCCTATTTCTCGAAGGCCGTATAAGATGGCACCAAATGAGTTGGCAGAATTAAAGGAGCATTTGAAAGACCTGCTGGACAATGGTCTCATATGCCCAAGTTCATCACCTTGGGGCTGCTCCACATTATTTGTGAAGAAGAAGGACAAGACGTTACGTCTATATGTGGACTATCGTCCACTCAATGCCGTGACGATCAAGAATAAGTATCCACTACCGCGCATCGATATCTTATTCGATCAAATAGTGGGCGCTAAAGTATTCTCAAAGATGGATCTTCGGTCCGGATATCATCAAATAAAAATCTGACAAGAGGATATACAGAAGATGGCATTTTCGATGAGATACGGGATCTATGAACATCTCGTCATGTCGTTCGGACTTACCAATGCACCGGCTCACTTCGTGTATTTGATGAATTCAGTGTTCGTGCCGGAGTTGGACAAGTTTGTCGTGATCTTCATCGACGACATTCTGGTTTATTCAAAATTAGAAGAAGAACACGCAAAACACTTGCATATCATGCTCCAATGATTGCGATATCACAAGCTTTATGCAAAATATAGCAAGTGTGAATTTGGATCAGCCAAGTACCATTTCTTGGTCACATTATTTCAGAGGAGGGTATCGCTGTGGATCCAAGCAAAATTGTGCAAGTGCTGAAATGGAAGTCTCCAATGTCCGTACATGAAGTTCACAGCTTCCTCGGGTTAGTAGGATATTATCAGAGGTTCATTATGAGCTTCTCAAATATTGCTAAACCGATGACGGAACTGCTGAAAAAGGGGACCAAATATATCTGGAGTAAGGCATGTGAGGATGCATTCCAAGCATTGCTGAAACATCTCACAATAGCCCCAGTGTTAGCTGAGCCGGATACGACCAAATCTTTCAACGTTTATTGTGATGCGTCTGGCATTGGTCTCGGCTGCATGTTACTGCAAGAAGGCCGCATGATCGCATATGCATCACGGCAGCTCCAAAATCAAGAGCAGCATTATCCTATTGGTGATGTGCCCAAGAGGCAATCATAACAATTTGGGTTGAGGCCTATTAGATATTTGATCCATAAGCAATTAGGGTACTAATGGGCCTGTGACCTAAAAGCCCATTAGTACATCTATAAATATGAGGGGTAGGGTTAGGGGCTAATCATCCCACCACGTGACAGCCCTAGCCGCCACCCCTCGAAGGCCTCATGCCGAGACCCTTACCGCGCACGCGGTGCTAGCACAATGGCGCACGGTGTTCCTCTCCGTACATGTGGACTCCGTGGAGGTGCTGCTGCTACTGCTGCGTTGATCGGCTACGACGATCGTGATCATCTGCCTGCTGATGTGACGAGGATGAGGAGGAGACGAACGAGATCATCTACTTCCCTTACCCGACGCACATCTACGTTCCGCTGCGCTGCGCGTCTAGTGGTAATGGTCCTTGACCTCTGTACTCGCATGTTTCCTGGGTGATGCGGTAGAGTTGCTAGAGTAGCATACCGCCAATTTCCTAACAGTGGTATCAGAGCCAGGTTTGCGTAGTTTTTGGTCTGGATCTTCTTAGTAGATGGGATCTACTGTAGACATATTCATACGATGAGTTTTTCGCATGATTTTTGGGGTTTTGAATTGGTTAGAGTGGATTCCGATCGTATATGACTAAAGGGTCAGTTTGTGCTCCTTCTGTGCTGTCTGTGCAACCTGTCCCTACCGGCTAGAATCACCATCGAGACTAATCGCATACATAGCTAACAGATTGAGCCAACAGACCACGATCATGAGTCGTGATCTACTCATGAATAACCGGTTACATTGAAAATTGAGGCATTCTGAATAGCTCGGATTCGGGTTGATTTGATCAATCTGATGAGATATTCATAGTGATTTCATAGATGCGATCTATGTAATTCCGTTTGGTGTTCAGGGCGCTGCTCTGAAACCCGCGGGGGGGGGGGGGGGGGGGCCTTTTGCTGTCTGCTATAGTGATTACATAATATAATTTTGCGCTAGAAATCGTTCTACGCTTAACTCGTTTTTGCAGGGAATGATGTGAATGGTATGGCCTTATGTGATGTGATGATCAGTGTGTAAATTTGTGAATCCTGCGTGTTGCAAATTTAACACAACCGGTTGAGGTTGTCACATAATTGTATAATGACCTACATGTCGACCTATGATGCTTGATCTCTCATGTAATTTATTTGGTAGATATTAGTTGTATTAGCTTCATTTATTATCATGGAGATGTCTTCAAGCATGGTGGAGATGAAGATCACCACAAGAAGGGAGGCATGGCAGCTCCAATCTTAATGGAACCATGGCGATGGAGAACATTATGATTCTAAAGGCCATACTATTCACAATGTGATATGATCATATGCCTGTGATGCTTATTACTATTGTTTTCATGCTTTTCATATGGTGAATGTTTTGTCATGATAGAATAGCTTCCCTCACAAAAGTTGAGCATTTGATGCCATTTACCAATAGCTGCACCTATGTTATTTTGATCGTTGTGTGGTAGGTTTGCCAAAGCAATGTACCATCATCTATCATAATTCATAGAGTGAATGTTGGACATTTACATGCATAGTGTTGGTTTACTCAACAAAGCTATCAAAAAAGTTTTGGGCTTTATGGCATAGAGTTGGGAGCCGGGGAATTGGATGTCACCCAACAAACAAGAGTCATATAGGGATATGATTAACAATGGTTGTTTACCTATGTCACTAATTTCCTAGCAGTGAAGCCAAAGCTCACTAGGAATTAGTGAATATGGATCTTAAACCACTATATGTCGTTAGAGGGAAGACGATGATCATATAGTGGTGATATCTTTTTTAAACTATTAATAGAAGATTGGTACATAACATAGTGCTAAACCTTGCATATTTATTTTCTATTAAAGATAATGTCTGCTAGTAACAATTCCGGTTTCAATTTGCCATCAGTGCTTGAAAATGAAAAGCTCAATGGAGCTAACTTTATTGATTGGTACCGCAACCTGAGAATCGTTCTTAGGCAAGAGAAAACTGAGTACGTTCTTCTGCGGTCTTACCCTGATGACCTCCCAGCTGATGCAACTAATGCAGCACGTAGAGCTTATATGAAGCACTGCGATGACACGCTTAATGTAAGCTGCCTCATGCTCGCCACTATGTCCCCTGATCTGCAAAAACAGTATGAGCATAAAGATTCTTATTCTATGATTGAGGGACTGCATGGAATGTTTGAGAATCAATCAAGGGCTGAGAGATACAACATCTCAAAGTTCTTGTTCTCATGCACGCTGGCGGAGGGTAGCCCGATCAGCCCTCATGTAATCAAGATGATTGGTTACATTGAAACTTTGGTCAAACTTGGTTCTGAACTAAAGGATGATCTGGCTATTGACGTTGTTCTCCAATCGCTCCCACAGAGCTACGAGCCACTCATATTGAATTTTCAAATGAATGGCATGGAGAAAACTTTGGCTAAATTGCATGGGATGCTTAAAACAGCCGAAGAAAGCATTAAGAAAAACGCCACTCATGTGATGATGGTACAAAAGGAGAATAAAAAGAGGAAGCGTGTGACGCATCCTAAAGGCAAAGGCAAGGGAAAGATTCCTGATGAGCCCTCAAGCTCAAAGTCTAAGCCAAAGGGCAAATCTGGCCCTTCTCCTGATGATGAATACTTTCACTGTCATGGTAAGGGACACTGGTCTAGGAACTGCAAGAAGTACTTGGAGGATATGAAGAAGAAGAAGGGAAGTGAGACTTCTGCTTCAAGTATAAATGTCATAGAAATTAACATTGCATTATCTTCGAGTGAAGCATGGGTATTTGATACTGGATCGATGATTCACACTTGCAAATCGTTACAGGGTCTAAGTGAGAATAGAAGATTTGCAAAATGCGAGTTGGATGTTTGTGTCGGCAATGGAGCAAAGGTTGCGGTCATAGCTGTTGGAACATACCACTTGTCATTACCCTCAGGATTAGTTTTGGAATTGAATAATTGTTATTGTATTCCTACTTTGAGCAAGAACATTATCTCTTCTTCGTGTTTAGAAGAAGTTGATGGTTATGAGATTGTAATAAAGAACAAATGTTGTTCTATTTATTACAATAATATTTTCTACGCTCAATGTCCATTGGTGAATGGATTATATGTTTTTGATCTTGAGGATAAAACTGTCTATAACATTAATACTAAAAGGGCTCCATGTAATGATCTAAATCCCACTTTTATTTGGCATTGTCGCTTAGGTCATATAAATGAGAAACACATTGAAAAACTCCATAGAGATGGTTTACTAAGCTCATTTGATTTTGAATCACTTGACACATGCGAATCTTGTTTGCTTGGGAAGATAACCAAAGCACCCTTCACTGGTCAAAGTGAGAGGGCGACTGACTTGTTGGGACTTATACATATAGATGTATGTGGACCAATGAGTTAAATTGCCAGAGGTGGTTTTCAGTACTTCATCACATTTACCGATGACTTTAGTAGATATGGTTATGTCTACCTAATGAGGCACAAGTCTGAATCCTTTGAAAAGTTCAATGAATTTCAGAATGAAGTACAGAATCAATTGGGCAAGACAACTAAACTTCTACGATCTGATCGTGAGGGTAAACATTTGAGCCATGAATTTTATGATCATTTGAAACAATGTGGAATTGTTCCACAGTTGACTCCACCTGGAACGCCTCAATGGAATGTGGTGTCCGTGAGGAGGAACCGAACCTTGTTGGACATGGTTAGGTCGATGATGAGCCAAGCATATCTTCCACTATCCTTTTGGGGTTATGCTCTTGAAACTGCTATGTTTACACTAAATAGAGTCCCAACTAAGTCTGTTGAGAAGACACCATATGAGATGTGGACCGGGAAATGTCCCGGATTGTCTTTCCTCAAAGTATGGGGATGTGATGTTTATGTAAAACGTTTGACGTTAGACAAACTCACACCAAAATCAGACAAATGCTTCTTTGTGAGATATCCTAGGGAAACCAAAGGATATTATTTTTATAATAAAGCAAAGGGTAAAGTGTTTACCGCTCGCAATGGTGTCTTCTTGGAGAAAGAGTTTCTCTCAAAAGGAGTTAGTGAGAGCAAGGTGCACAAGATGTTTCAGCACCCACTAATCCTATACAGGCTGTACAAGATGTTGTGCAACCAGTTGATGAAACACCAGCCCCACGAAGGTCTACAAGGGCACGTCGTGCGACTGAAAAGTTAACGCTTCTAACCATGGAGCAGCATGATATGGTATTATTGGACAATAATGAGCCTACGACCTACGTAGAAGCAATGGAGGGACCCGACTCTGAAAAATGGCTTGGAGCCATGGAGTCCGAAATTGAATCCATGCATGAGAATCAAGTTTGGATCTTGGTTGATCCAATCGAAGGTGTGAGACCTATCGATTGTAAATAGATTTCAAGAAAAAGACTGATATGGATGGAAATGTTCACATCTATAAAGCGCGATTGGTGGTGAAAGGTTTCATACAAATTTAAGGTGTTGATTATGATGAAACTTTCTCACCCGTTGCAATGCTTAAGTCTGTTCGGATTCTTCTAGCAATTGCTGCATATTTTGATTATTAAATATGGCAGATGGATGTCAAAACAGCCTTTCTTAATGGAAGTCTGACTGAGGATGTGTACATGACACAACCTGAGGGTTTTGACTATCCTAAAAATGCTAGTAAAATATGCAAGCTTCAAAAGTCCATCTATGGACTGAAGCAAGCATCTCAGAGTTGGAATCTATGTTTTGATGAAGTAATCAAAGGGTTTGGTTTCATCAAGAACGTAGAATAAACTTGTATTTACAAGAAGTTTAGTGGGAGCGCACATGTATTTCTGGTCCTATATGTAGATACATATTATTGATCGGAAATGACATTCCAATGCTTGATGATGTTAAATCCTCATTGAGAAAAAGTTTCTCAATGAAGGATTTATGAGAGGCAGCGTATATCTTGGGCGTAAAGATCTATAGAGATAGATATAAAAGGCTAATTGGATTAAGCCAAGATACATATATTGACAAGATATTGAATCGGTTCAATATGCAAGATTCCAAGAAAGGTTTCTTGCCAATGTCACATGGCATTACTCTAAGCAAGAGTCAGTGTCCTTTGACACCTGATTCACAAAAGAGGATGAGAGCGATTCCTTATGCTTCGGCTATTGGATCCATCATGTATGCCATGCTATGTACACGCCCAAATGTATCTTATGCTCTAAGTATCACGAGTAGGTATCAATCAGATTTTGGTGAGGCTCATTGGACCGTTGTCAAAAACATACTTAAGTACTTAAGAAGAACTAAGGATGCATTCTTAGTGTTCGGAGGTGAAGAAGAGCTCGTTGTAAAAGGTTACACCGATGTCAGCTTCCAAACTGATAATGATGATTCTAGATCGCAATCCGGTTTTGTATTCTGCCTCAATGGAGGGGCAGTGAGCTGGAAAAGTTCCAAGCAAGATACAGTAGCAGATTCAACCATAGAGGCGGAGTATATTGCAGCTTCTGAAGCTGCAAAGGAAGCTGTTTGGATCAGAAAATTTGTTTCTGAGTTGGGTGTTGTTCCTAGTGCGTCCAGTCCTATGGACCTCTATTGTGACAGTAGTGGAGCCATTGCACAGGCAAAGGAGCCTAGATCACACAAACAATCCAAACACATACTACAACGCTATCACCTCATTCGAGAGATCATCGACCGAGGTGATGTGAAGATATGCAAGGTGCACATGGATTTGAATGTTGCAGATCCATTGACAAAGCCTCTTCCACAATCAAAGCATGAGGCACACACGAGATCTATGTGTATTAGATACTTACATCAGTGATCATAGTGTGTAGTGGGAGACTTGTGTCACAACTATGTTTATGTACTATTAAATAAATTGTTATATGAGTAATCATTATTTACATTGATCATCAAGTATGCGACTTGTTCATGAAACTCTTTGTTAAAAGTAATGTTACTCTAGATGATCCGTAGTCTATATCATTATATGAGATAATGATTGCATACAGACCAGCACATGTATTAATTGATGATCACGTTTCATGGATCATAGATATGGAGATATCGAATTAATAATGCGAACACATGTTAGTGAACATGGTGTTGGATTTACTCACTCCAAGACACTGCTAGGATTGTTATTTCCATATGTGCCATCAGTTGGTCTTGAGTGATACACCTGCTAGATCCTTAGACCTGAGATCGCCATTGTTTCTCACTATGCGTAGTTGTGTACTTTGAGACTACCAAACGCTACTCCGTAACTCGGTAGTCATAAAAGTAGTATTTGGGTATATAATGAAACATAGAATGGGATGTGCGCGGATCAAGATGGGATTTGCCCCTCCTTAATAACAAGAGAGATATCTCTGGGCCCCTCGAGATGGTTCGTTTTGAATGTGCATGGCCATGCCAAGTTGATTAGTGGTTAATCACCGTGACTAAAAGTTAGTCACAAAATGAATCCACTATTTGATCGAGTGAATGGTCGAGCTATCACAAGGATGGCACGCATCTCACCTTGAGCTTGACTGGTATTGTGAGGCAAAGGGATTAGCATGTTGAATGTATCTAGGTTCGGCCGATATGATCCTTATGTACATTCGGGAGTCAGTATGTCCTGCTAGGTACCTCTACTGACTTGTGGTTGGAAATAGTTTCCATTCACAACCGACTGCACATGAGCCTAACGGGTCACACACTTAAGGAGTTGGAATATCGAAAATCTTGGCTAGATGATTGTCTCTAGTGCAAGTGGGAGATTGTTGGTGATGTGCCGAAGAGGCAATCATAAGAATTCGGGTTGAGGCCTATTGGATATTTGATCCATAAGCAATTAGGGTACTAATGGGCGTGCGACCTAAAAGCCCATTAGTACGCCTATAAATATGAGGGGTAGGGTTAGGGGCTAATCATCCCACCACGTGACAGCCCTAGCCGCCACCCCTCGAAGGCCTCACGCCGAGACCGTTACCGCGCACACGGTGCTAGCACACCGGCGCACGGTGTTACTCTCCGTACGTGTGGACTCCATGGAGGCGCTGTTGCTACTACTGCGCTGATCGGCTACGACGATTGTGATCGTCTACCTGCTGCTGTGACGAGGATGAGGAGGAGACGAACGAGATCGTCTACTTCCCTTACCCAACACGCATCTACGTTCCGCTGCGCTGCGCATCTAGTGGTGATGATCCATGACCTATGTACTCGCATGTTTCTTGGGTGATGCGATAGAGTTGCTAGAGTAGTGTACCGCCAATTTCCTAACATATCCAACTCATGACCTTGAGCTCGCTGCCATGGTACTCGCTTTGAAAATGTGGAGGCATTATATACTCGGAAATTTAGTGCACCTCTACACTGATCAAAAGATTTTGAAATATATCTTCACTCAGAAGGAGCTGAATATGCGGCAGCGAAGATGGTTAGAACTGATTAAAGACTATGAGATTTAAATTCATTACCATCCCGACAAGGCAAATGTAGTTGCCGATGCGCTGAGCCGCAAGTCTCATGTCAATAATATGTCTATCACTCCGATGGAGGAGGACGGGCCAAGTTTATACTTGGTTCCATATGGAGCATTATATAATCTCGCACTCATCCCTACCATATGAGAGGAGATTATGGAAGCTCAGAAGAAAGACGTGGGTATGTTGCACATTCGGAGTTGAATGAAGAATTGGGAAATGAAGTGCTTCTGAAGTGATTAACATGGTACCCTGTGGTTCAAGGACCGCATTGTGGTACCCCGTGACATGACACTTCAGTAAAAAATCTTGGATGAAGCTCACTTATACAATTACTCTATTCATCCTGGCAGCAACAAGATGTACCGAGATTTGAGAACCAGATTTTTGTGGACACAGATGAAAAGAGAAACTACAAATTACGTATCAGAGTGTGATACGTGTCGGCGGGTGAAAGCCGACCATATGAGAAAAGCCGGACAGCTACGACAATTAAAAATCCTGGCGTGGAAATGGGAGAATATTAGTATGGATTTTATTGTCGGATTGCCTCTCACCTTCCACAAGCATGTTTGAATTTTGGTGGTAGTCGATGGACTAACCAAATCAGATCATTTTTTTTCCGGTACATACAAAGTACATTGCCCAGAAATATGCGGAGTTATATATTGCAAGAATCATGTGCTTGCACGGAGTTCCCCGGACGTATTTCAGATCGTGGTGCGCTGTTCGTTGCTCGTTTTTGGGAGCAGCTGCACACGTCATTGGGGATGAAACTAATCCGAAGCTCCGCATATCACCCGCAGACTTATGGTCAAACTGAACGTGTGAATAAAGTTTTGGAAGATATGCTACGCGCTTGTGCCATCCACCACGGTAAAAATTTGGATGATCATTTACCGTTGGCGGAGTTCTCATATAACAATGGCTATCAAGCTAGCATCAAGATGGCGCCGTATGAAGCTCTCTAGACCAGAAATGTCGCACACCAATCAACTGGTGTGAATCCGGCGAGCGAGTTATATATGGAATTGATCTTGTAAATAAAGCCAAAGAATGAGTACGAGTGGTCCAAGCCAACCTCAAGGCTGCTCAATCTCGACAGAAAAGCTATGTGGGTAAAATATGTCGACCTCTCCACTTTGACATCGGAGACCACGTTTATCTTCATGTCTCTTCAATGAAAGGGATTCATCATTTTGGAGTGAAGGGAAACTTGTTCCACGATTCATTGGTCTGTTCGCCGTCATTGAAAAATGCGGACCCATGTCCTATCGCTTGGAGTCACCGGCGTCAGTTTCTGGAGTTCATAATGTATTCCACATTTCTCAGCTGCGGAAGTGTCTTAAATCTTCAGCTGAAATCTGCACCGAAGACCTTGAGGCTCTCCAACCAGATCTCACATATGTGGAGCATCTAATCCGGATTATCGATGAAAAGACTCGCACCACAAGAAACTGGACTTTGTACTTCTACAAAGTCTTGTGGAGCAACCATACCACTGAGGAAGTGACATGGGAAAGCGATCATTATCTCCGACCAAACAATTCAGATTTATTATCACCTCATATCCGGTAATATTTTTACCTCTGTCTCTTTTATTTGTAATCCCGGGACGAGATTCTTTTAGGGGTGGGGGGGGGATGTAAAAGCCATAAAATCAAAGTACAAAGTTCATATAAGGGAAATAAAAAATTGAATGGGAAAAACATCAAATTGGAAACTGAGAGATCAAATCAATTTAAGCTTCAATAGAAGGGATTCAAAAATTCAATTTAGCTTCTGTTCAAACTATGCCAAAATAAAAATCTGAGCTCACCATAAAAACCCAAATATTCCAAATAGCATGTATGCAAAGTTTCAAATTTTTTGAAGCTCATTTGCTAATTAATTCAATTGCTGCATTGAATTTCATTCAAATTCAAATTTGAATTTAAATTTCACCTGAAACTTTCCAAATTTGAAATCCAATTCCAGAATATTAATCTCCGTATTTAAATTGACCTCTCCACAAAAATCTATAACTTTTGGACAATTGTGGGTGGGTGAATTGAATGGAACTGAGAAGTGGGCTGGTTATGTCGAGTGGGACCCAATGGTCAGTATCCAACTCTGCATGCCGCATTTCTACCTCCTCTGCTTGCGCCACGGACACAGCGATCAGGCCACGTCCCCCTTGCCTACATTCACCGCCTCTACCCTCTGGGAAACAGCTCATATACAGTGTAAAGTTGAGCACATCGGTTCCCATTCATCTCCATGGTGAAAACTGAAAAGTTTCCCTGTTTTTCGTCCTCCCGCACGCATAGCACCACCTTGCCGTCGCTCGAGCTTGACGGCCCAAAGAAGCAGTGTTGCGCCGTACTCCAAGAAGATAAAAGTAACCCATCTCATTGCTCTTTCATCTCCACCATTTGGCTTATCGTTTTGCTCATTGTCTTGCCCGTATTTTGAAGTTCCGCGGACATCATCGTGCAGCCGCCGTTGAACCTCCTCTGTTCCAGCGTGAAGCCAAGCTTCTATGCCATTTCACTCTTCCGCCTCGGGAGGTTGACAATGACACCGCAGGTCCCGCGTCTCAGCGTCTGTTATTCCTCTGTCGGATCAGGTGTGGGCGCGGGATTTGCTGTGGCTACGCGGGTTAAGTGCATGGCCCTCGTTGTGGCCCAGCTCTAATTGGCCCATTTTAAATGAGTGGGGCCGGCTGATTATTTAAACTTTTCCATTGAAAAATAATTCCAGATTTCAATCAAACTTCAAAAATCCTTTACTCCTAGTAGAATTGCTCAAAAAATTGCCAAATAAATTTGGGTAGACTCATCTTGATCCCAACTTTGCAGTGGTGCAATTTGTGGGACATAAAACTCCTAGAATTTTCATAATTAAATCCTTTGAGCTAACTGCTTGGGAAATTAATTACTCATGTTGTGTTAATTGGAAAATTGCAAAATTTGGTCCGAACACTCTTAAAAATACAGTTGATCTCCAGTAAAATTTCAAGTTCATTGAACTTCATTTTCTGGACCAAACAGTGTTCAAATCACCTATGTCTATTGAAAAATGGAAAATGTCAAGAAACCTTTTCAACATTTCCCCCAAACTTGTAAAATCAGTTTCTCTTTTAGAAAGCTCAAAAAAATGTGAAACAAATTTTCCCAGAACCAGTAGAACCTCCTCTACCAAGACCATCCACTGTTAACCATGACAAAGCTCCAGAATTAAAACGAAAATTCAGAGAAGCCTTTTATTTTATGGAATTTTAAAGACAACAAGCTTCCTTGAACATCTCCAATTTTTGGCCAGATCTTCCACATAGAACCTAGTGTCCACTGTAATAATCCTAAAGCCAATTAAAATCATTTACACACCTGATCAATGCTTATAATATCTTTTCTACAGTTTCAATAATACTCATGTACTTTATATATTGCATATCATATAGTGACCGAGATCGAGGAGGACCCAGAGCCCTTGGAGACTCTACATCCAGAAGCTAACTATCCCTCTGACTCGCAGTCATGCAAGCCCTAGTTTGCATTTAAGTGCTATTTCAATGTTTATATTTGTATCACCTATGTCTAGGGTGATTTTGTGCATTAGGGCTAAGGTGCTTGTTACTCCACATGCATGAGCCACAAATCCCATGGAGTATTGGGTAGGTCTACAGCTCGATGAGTAGAAAATTCCATGCTTATGTTCATAAGAATCAAGTAGAAGTCGAGTAGTCGGAATCTACTCGAGAGATAGGATTTTATCACACGGGAAAGAATTGATCAAAGAATGGTTTATGAATATGAAATTGAGACCGAGTAGCCAGTAGGATGCAGCGGTACGTGGTCTCACGTCCGTAGCCCTGCTTGTGTCGATTGAGGACCGATCCGTGTGCGGCCCTGCTGGACAAGTTTGAACTGTACCGGATGCATACTGGGCATATGGAACCCAGGAAACCGATGTAACTTGATAACATGGATATTGAGGCATAGCCCACTGTCGATAGGGGTGGGTTGAGGGTAGCAAGGTGTAAATCGACCGGCTGTCAAATGCACACTCCGTGCGGGGACCTTGTTCCTGCGATGGTGTGTTCGGTTCGACGTTTGAGTTTCTATTGAAAGGTGGCTGCGTATGACGTGGTGAGGAGCACGGCACACTCCTTAGGTACAGGTGTACGTGACGTGTTATTCAGGTGTGTCCTGATTGCAATCACCGTCCCTCGCGGTTATTTGATTACCGCTTGTTCACTGCGCTGTGACGTAGTAAATACTGATGAAGTTAGGAGAATATGATGTATTGAATTATAATTGTTTTGAAACTTTGTTTGCTGTCAAATGTGATCACTAAAGTTACTTTATTAAACTTGTAAGCTGCTGTTAATAACTTGAAAATTAAGAATCAACATGTAGGCGAGTCATTTACTGCAATATCTATGCCTATATTATGTATCCCTGCATATAGAGTTCTATGTTTAGGTGAGACGGTTAAGTCTTGTTGAGCCTTCGTTCTCACGGTTGCTATATTAAGTTGTTTACAGGTGAGACATATGAGGAAGGGCCCGATGATGAGGTGATGCCCCCGTCGGGGTATACCGTCGAGTGGGAGCCCTGCACGCCGCCGTAAATTTCTCTGTGGCTAGTGAGCAGCGTCCACAAGCTGGACGCCTGTACCTTTGCATAGCTAGGCTGAGAGTTTAGCTATGAGTATTATCTTCTGTTGTATATTAAGTATTATAAAAGACTTCCACTGTTTATATAAATAAAACTTTATATTTTTTCGTATTCTTTTCATGTGCGTTGTTGGGTGCCGCATCACACGACACGACCCTTTGCGATTCCTGGAATGTGTGGACCCAGTCCCCACAGCCTGGTATCAGAGCTGCATTGGGAATAGCACGCTCGAAAAGAGCCTATTTTGAAAACTTATGAGTGGTCGAGTGAGGATTAGTACTATGCCCACATAAGGTCTATTATAGTATTAGTTACATAAGGTGGCAAGCTGACTTAGGTGTTATTTTATTCTGTAACGACGCTCCGACGTCAGGTAAGAGGTAAGGTACGCCACCTCAAGCGGATCAATTGCGGTAGGCTCACCACGCGAGAGGTAGCGTGTGGTTGTTTCTATTGCTTGGAACGGAAATGTTAATATGAGTCTCTGAAACTTTCCATGTTTCTGAGAACATATGACATGCGGTACCCCAGCGTGCTACAAAATTAGTGGGAGCCCCCACGGGGTGGGACATAACCCGATACGCCCCCTACTAGTGCAGCACTATCCAAAAACATGGGACCCCGTCGGGTGGTAGAAAACCCGGTCATGTACCTCAAGACGTGGCTTAGCTCGGGGCGGCCCATATGGAACGATACGGGACGAATGTTTTTACTTTCATATATATTATTGTGAACTGTTCACCCGTGTGGGCTGTGCCGTACGGCACCATATGATTGATCTATCATTTGTCTATAGATGCAGTACGCTAACCACATTTAAGTAGCTCGAGTAGAAAACGTTTGCGAGTGAACGTCATTACTGCCACCGTTGAGACGTATGCCGGAATACCGGCCTAGGATTTTCTTTGGTGAGGGCGTAGTACTAGCATTGCATTCGAGTTTCATCAGGCACGTCGATGACGCTATCCGTGCTGGTGTTGTTACTCGACAACAAATAAAAATTTCCAACTTAGGACTAAGTTGAATATGTAATCTCTATTTTGGAGCGTGCTGGTCAGATTTACAATTGATCGTGTGGTCGCTTGGATTAGCGGACATATGGTATTGGAACTTGAGGAAGTCATCCACAAGTTTCATTTTCAGCTCCAAAACAGATTTCAAGGTTTAAAACTTGAAAACTTCATTTGAACTTAAATTGCCCAGTTCCTGGTTCAAACTGTGAACTGGACAGAAAATTGACTAAGTTTGGAATATCATAACTTCCTCTATATTTCACTCCTATAGGTCTACCTTACATGGTTGGAAATTTTAGAGAGTCCTCTAAAATTCTTATGTTCAACTCCAGATCAGAATCCCCCTGTAAGTAATGAAAAATTCAAATTTCCAAACTCTATTAATCTGGACAGAGACTGGACAGTTTCTATACCCTGTCACTATCTTGATCATATCTCTTCATAGAATCGACAAATGACTTTATGTAATGCATTTCTGTAATCCAGACGATGTATGCACGCCGAGTGGGAGCCCTGCACGCCGCCGTAAATTTGTGTGTGGCTAGTGTGCAACGTCCACAGGCTGGACGGCTGTATTTTTACATAGCTAGGCTGAGAGTTTAGCTATGAGTATTATCTTCTGCTGTATATTAAGTATTGTAAAAGACTTCCACTGTTTATATAAATAAAACTATGTATTTTGTCATATTCTTTCCGTGTGTGCTGTTGGGTGCCACATCGCACGACACCCCCCTCCGCGATTCCTGGAATGTGTGGACCCGGTCCCCACATTGATCATAAGAGTATTGTTTACTTTACTCCATTGTCTTCCTTTGGGATAAATACGATACCCATGGAAATACTCTTGGGTGAAATGCTACATGACAATTTCGGTGCGCTTGCAGACCTTATCTCTTTCGATAGATGATATGTGACATAAGTAATGTCAATAAGCATTTCTGGCGCCATTGACGGGGAATGCAATGCAAGTGACGGATAGTTATCACTTGTGATTAAGCTATAGGTACTAGTAGATATTTGACAGGAATACCCTTGTTTGTTTTCTCCTTTTTTGGTGAAAATAGGGTATTGTTGGCTAACCCATTTAAACTGCTATATTGTTCAATGCGTACCTCAACAAATGTCTGCTAGGCAACACCATTGCCTTCCGCGAAAGAATTTTTGCTTCCAGTAGAAACAAAAGTCATCTATCGCCAAGCTCTGGGGAGGACCCAATAATTCTTCTTTGTTTGCCTCCACCATAAGGAGGATAGTTGGCTCCTCATCCCACATTCATGTCATGGGTTGGTCCACCAGTCCATGACCACCTTTGTGCTGGAGCTGATGGAGTCCTATTCTCATTCATCATGGATGAGAATATGGTCTCTACTCAAGGGATGGATCGAAGAGTGCTCTAGTTCTTTTAGCTTGGCATGCACACCACTTAGCAAGGTGGACATGCTAACTATGCAATTACACCTTCCATTGAAGTATCATGATAAACCAAGTCAATGGAGAAGTGTTTGGTATTATCCAAGCCATGAATATTCACATGATTTGTGAAAATCCATGTCAAACGTGGGCCACTTGGGGAATTATTTCCTAAGACCGATGGGTATTCTTCCTTCCAAACACAACTCCAATGGCTATCACCTACAAGGAGATCATGGGTGAATCAACATCACTGTTGTAATCAAGGAGGCTATGAGGATTTCAAGGGATTTAAGTTCAACTAGCCTACCTTGAAGTTTCTTGTCCATGGCCAAGCAAGAAATAATGACAACATTCACATGAAGCTCTTGGCCAAGGACAAGAAACTTAAAGAGCATTCAAGATCCAATATATCCCACAATCACTTGTTGAGATTCCTACCCTTCGACCAAGCCCATGCAACCTAGGGCAAGTGACATTGTGGATGAAGCGTTTCTTGTTTGATTGTGGAGTCCACATGTCATCATGCCCGAGAAAGCTTTTGATCAATGATCAAAGTATGGTTGACCATAAGGAATAGCAGTAAGGTCGAAGTCACACCTCTAAAGAAGGTCAAGCCTCAAAATGCTCATAATGAATATTTTCAAGAGGAAGAAGCCGTCACTACATATACAAGTTTTCATCAAGACAACGGAGAGGCTAGGGCCACCATGTGGCCCACCTGTCCAACTAACATGCCAAATGAGATTTGGCATGCCAATCAAGAGAAGTTGCCCGCTTCTTTGACTCGGGGATTAGACGATAAATCATCGCACTTAACAGGACGGAGTTAAGTCCCACTCATCAGACTTCATAAATTCGGTGAGTCCTTGCCAATAGGTTAATTAATAGTTATCTCATATTTGATTTCCCAAATTGCATATTTGAATTTCCCATCAAATCTTGCATTTGCATTTAGCATGTTTGAATTTTCACACTTGCATGTTGGAAAGTAAAATTTCCCACCTTCCTATAACTAAAATTTTGAATTAGGAAATAAATTTATTTGGATATGAACATTAGGCATAACCACTTGAATTCATGTTCCTAATTCAAACCAAAAATATTTCTCTTAAATATTCACTGCATTTGCAAGTTGTTTCAAGTTGGGCAAAACAATTTGACAAAGGGTGCAACATGCTTTTGAGCTATCGTTACCTGTTTTCGAGTTGTTTTGTTTGTTCTTGATTTTAGTTCAGCCAAGAAAAAATTTGAAAAAGGGTTGGAAGGCCTCTTGAAGCGCATACCCCCCCATCGATTTCATTTTGACTTCATGGTGGAGGAATGTGCAAGACAATGGTCCAATGGAGGAACAAGATGAAGCTCAATCAACTCCAACCTCAACATGGCAGGAGACATTGAACATGAAGGCTATACCAAAATTCAGGATCGTTAGTTTCTCACACAACGACCTTCAACCAAGACTACTCTTTAACTAAGGTACAAGTTCAAATTTTACGTCGTTTGAACTGCATTAGGATTGAATGATTTTTTTTCATACATTGGTAAGGAAGGTTTACACCTTCTCATCATTCAATTCTTATGCATCCTCACGAGAGTAAGTGTTGGCACTACTCTTTTTGATTCTTCAAAAAGGAATGCCACCTTACATGGGAATAAATTTAAACAAGTACCTAGAATTTCTTAAGCATTTCTAAAATTGACTTAGACATTTTCTGCCTAGGTAATTCTTATGGAACGATTTAGTGGTTGAATTGGTATGTATCAACCTAGGAATAGTGATTTCCATAATATGTTTTTTGAAACTCATTCATGCATGGATCACTACATTTCCAATTCCTAGGCAAGAAATTAAAAATGTTCAGGAGGATAAAATTGAGAATCTTGCTTGCCATGAACCACATGATAAATATTTGCTCTTGTAAAAAACTATGATGGTTGGGAATTTTACAAGACGAAGGGATCCATATAGTGTATTTATATATCTTGCATTGCTATGGGTAGGAGCTTTAGAAAATGTTCAACTTGATTTATCCATAAAGCCCCACTCCTAGCAATGATTCATACATTGTTCATGAATACACTGGAAATTGGACCCAGTGCATCTTTGGTCTTATTCCTCCTTGTGCGTACAAATGAAGATACGATTACCTAATCCAAAAATTCATTTGTACAAGTATCAAGAGCTAACTATTCCTCTCTATCATAGAGAGGAAGTTTGCAGAAGTAAAATAACTATGCAGACATTCAAAGATCCGATTGTTGGAAACCCTAAGAGGATTCCTTTTAAACATCTCTTGACCAAGGAGTAAAAGAAGATGGTTGTGACCTATCAGAAATTAAGCTTGAAGGTCAACCATAACTATATGAGGTCGAAGATTTGATATGGAAACCCTCTATGATCAACCAATAAGATGCTATGAATATGTGAAAGCATTATGCGTTCAACTACTCTTGGCACTCAATCAAGCTCAAGGGGATTGTCACCATTATTGGGTGTAAGTTATTCCTTTGCGGCTAAAAGGTATGATGTACCTTAACCAAGGAATGACAAGATTACATCCAATGTATATTGGGAGCAAGTTGTTCCGATGTGGCCAGAAGGTATTTTATACCTTAGCCAAGAAACAACAGATCACACTCAACCGATGTTGAGTGCACGTCATCCCTTTGTGTTTATAGATATGTTGTACCTTAGCCAAGGAATAACGGGTTGTACTCAACACATGTTGGGTACATGTCACTCCTCTATGGCTAAACGGTATCTTTACCTTAGCCAAGGAATGAAGGATCACGCCCAATGCATGAGAGGTACAAGTTATTCCTATATGGCAACAAGGTATGATACACCTTAGCCAAAGAAAGATGAAACACACTCAATGCATGTTGAGTGCAAGTCACTCCTTTGTAGCCAAGGGTTATCATTACCTTTGCCAAGGAATAACAAGGTACATCCAACCTATGGAAACCTTGAGGTGTGTATGAGCGACATTGACAACACTCTCCTCGACCACACGCATGGAACCCATGGAAGGCAACCGAACATCGATACTCAACCCCTCTGATGTCAAATCCATGCTACAACAAGTGTAGGCCAACCTCATGGCCGACATCCGTCGTTAGGGTCTCAACCCCTATCACGGACCTCGAACAAGAACAAGCTTGGGGAAGGACCCCCACCTGAGGTAACTTGTATCACATCCCATTTACATTCCATTATTTTATTTATTTCTTTCCACCACATTTGCATCTAAAAAAGTGATTAATAATAATGTAGTATAGGGTAGGTTAATAAAATAGAAGATGTGCGGTAAGAATGATTTGGAATTCACATAGATGAAATAATGAATAGTTGCTCTGTTTTAATTTTCCTAAGTTCTTAGTTTACAACTTACTACTCCCCAACATGTTGTTCTCATTGGCTAAAATTGCTTTGACCTTGATTTGCAAATTTTAAGTATCAAAAGCTTAATCCATTCTAAGTTGTTGTGAGGTATGATATAGTAATAGTGCTGCTATTCCTAGTTTGAAAGTGAAACATAGATTTCTGGAGAAAAATTCTAAAAAGATTTAAGTTATCTTCATTTGATTGGAAATACCCACCAAAGCGATATGATACATTACCTTGATAGACCTTATGCATATGCTATTTGTCTTCACATTGAGCTTCGTCAAAATAGTATAGACCATGTGATATTTCATTCACTACTTTTCGAATTTAAGACTTCACTTGCGCATTCTATACTTTTACACTACAATTAAGCAAATTCCCATCATACCACCATTTCAAAATAAAAAGAGAAAATCCATACCCTTCATGATTAGTACTCTATCCAAAATTTCTTGCATAAAAAGGGAGTAGAAGACATGGCTACAAAAAAAGTGCATGCTTACATCATAAGCAAGAGAAAAAAAAGTGGCCATGTTTCATCCCTACAAAATAAGAGAGTCTACACAAAAGGAGTCATCTCAAATATCCACATCCACTTCCACTCCATGACACATGCACAAGTCTTGAATCAAATAGTTTTGAATTGATTTCTCCTAAGGCTTGCTCTTTTGACTTAGCAATATTATGTGTTGCAAATATGCCTACTCTATTCCCTACCAAGCTACACATACAAGCCTTATGTAGAGGTAGGATGAATTTGGGCAAAATGCCTTGGTGAGGATATATTTCAACAACACACAAAGGAGAGACTTGAGAGAATCAATTTGAGATACTTAAAATATGAATTGAACTCTCCAGAATTTGAGTGGAACTTGACTTCTAGGGTATGTGTGCTCCATTTACTGTTCTATATTTCAACCACCCATGAATAGGAGATGGCATAATCCCCATAATGACTTAACATGGGTGAAGTACCATACCAATTTTTGCAATACTAGGTAGAGTATTTTGTTGTGCACATGGTACTTTTGAAAACTAGAACATAGTAGCAACTCCTGATCATCAACCTAAAGTCTTGAATTTGCTCACGATGAGCAAAGGATAAGCTTAAGGGATTTTGTTGACAGCTGTTATACCAATTTCACCCGTCAATATAACTCAATTATGTCAACGAAATATCATTTCTTGCAATCATCCACTTTCCATTTAACCTATTTCCACTTGTACTTGGAGAATTTTGTGCATGCGGGTATTTTATAAAGAATTGAAGTGAAACAAGGGGATGGATCCAATAAAATATCATCCGAACCAATCAAGCGCCAACATGTGGCACCACATGGATCAAATGGCCCATAAACAGAAGTATCTGAGGCCATTCAACGGTGTAGCACCAAAAGGGATGAGACCCACCTGGAAGTCACCCATAGAAAGCCCAGACCGTTTGGTGGACATACTGGGTCGGCTGACCCCCCTAGTCGGTCGACCTGGTCTTTCCTTCAAACTCGGTCAAGTTCCATGTGTTGGCTCCTCTTGGCTTGAAAAGGTCAGTGGTGACTGATTCGCGCTCTTTTGGTGGCGGGAACCGACTATTCTCCAAGCTATAAATAGGACCCCTCACCCCTCACATCAACACACACCACTTGAGAATCACTCTATTGTATACACTAGTTCTCCTAGTTCCTTAGTGGAGGTTAGGCCATAGAGAGGAACCTCTAATCCCAAGTCCAAAATGGGAAAGGTATGGCTCATGTATCCTCTCTAGTATTTGTGACTCTGTGCTTTATAATAATATCATTATTAGTCTTTATTTACTTATATACATGGGCAAGTGTTCCTTGTTTGATTGTGGAGTCCATGTATGTGCTAGGTGTAGATGTTGTTATGATCTATACGTAATTCCACTATCATGTAATCATAAACATCATACACCACCACTATAGTCTAATTTGGTAATAATATGATAATGTCAATGTGAATATCTTAGTGATTGGTCCCAACATTAGTTCAACGATGATTTAGTTCATTGCCTTAGGATTGCTTGTCCCGCGGCTCTCAGGGTATTTACTTAATATTCTTGCATGGTGCTAGGATAGTTAAGTAGCATTGGATATCTCGTAGACCCACGAATATAAGAGGTAGGCAGTAGGTGGTGACAGCCCTATCTGTCCTTTGTAATCCTCCACGTTCAGCTATGCCACAGGCTCTTGGCGGGTGTCGCCTAGTATTGCTAAGGGTAAACCCGTGCCCGATATGTTGGACCACTAAGCCCTAGTATTCACCATTAGCATATTCAGGTGTACTTTATTAGACTATGTATATTAGTAATTAGATCATAGTAGGAGTATCTCCGTCTCATAGTCTAACCCTCGCTAGGACAACCTTACCCTTAGAGTATATTGCTTAGGTGTGTGTCACACTACAATATTATCAACTTACCCCTGTCTTGTTAATTGATTAGTTAGCTTGATCATAAGAGTAGTGTTTACTTTACTCCATTGCCTTCCGTTGGGATAAATACGATACCCTTGGGGATACTCTTGGGTCAAATGCTACACGATAGTTTCCGTGCACTTGCGGACCTCGACTATTTTGAGAGATGATCTATGACCTAAGAAACGTCAACAAAGAGCTTAACTCCATTAGTACTTTAAGGTGTTCCTCAACAAATTCTTCCTGGTGGGAAACATCATTGCCCACAACGGGAGGATTCTCTAGCTTCCAGTAGGAGCCAAAGGCATGTATCCCCAAAGTTTGGGGGAGGCTTCAAAATTATATCTTGGATTGCCTTCACCATGGGGATGGATATTCGGTTCATCATCCAACACTCCTACAGCAGGTTGATTTCATTGGCCCGTGATCAAATTCCTACTGAATTCGAGGTGACCTCTTCTCAATGATCATGACAAGGATGAAGATTTAATTGAGAGGAAGGTCACAATTCAAAGGGGTGGATCCATGAATGCTTTAGTTCCATTGGCATGGCATGCACACCATTGACAAGGTGGACATGCTGAAGAAGTGTTTGGAAGAACCAAGCCAATGGTGAAATGTTTGGATGATCCAAGCCATGGAATTCACATATCTTGTGAAAATCCATGTCAACATGAAATTCTTGGGGATTTATTTCCCTAAAACCCATGAGGATTTTTCATTTCCAAACAACTCCAAAGGCGACCACCAATAAGGAGGTCAAAAATGGAATCAATACAATCAAGGAGGCTATGTAAATTTGAATTCCAACAAATTCAACTTCAAGTAGCCTACCTTGAAGTATCTTGTCCATGGCAAAGGATAAATCATTAACATACCCAAGAGACATTTGGCCAAGGACAAGCCATGTTGAAAATCATTCAAGATCCAAGGGTTCCACAATCACTTGTTGAACCCTAAACTTCGACCGAACCTATGCAAATTTGGGCAAAATGACACTATGGATGAAGCATTTCATTTTGTATTGTGGAGTCCACATGTCGTTATGCCCAAGGAAGCCTCTTGATCCTAGATCAAGCATGGGTTGAATCAAAAGAATATCTTGAATGTCGAAGTGGCCCCCATAAGTGGACATCCTCATTTGCCTTCATGAGGAATGAGGAGACTCCATCATATCATCCACAATGTCATTCTAAGAAGACGAAGAATCCAAGGCCATCCAAATGGCCCAAGTCCACAAAGCCACCAACAAGGGAATGGCAGAAGAAGGACAAGCCTCACCAGTTTCATGAAAGGATATCTTGAAGGAAAATTTATCGCAACATCAACAAGTCTACATCAAAGAAATGAAGAGGTTGGGGCCACCACGGCCCCACTTGTCCAAGATGGTAGCCAAAGGAGGTTTGGCTTGCAAACAAGGGAAGTCATCCATGCCTTCATCCTGGGCATGGATGACACATCATCAGGATAAACAGGACGAAGGTAAGTCCTGCTCATCAGACTTCAAAAATTCGGAGAGTCCTTGACAATAGGCTAATTGGTAGTTATCTAATATTTGCTTTCCCAATTGCATATTTGAATTTCCCATCAACCTTTGCATTTGCATTTAGCATGTTTGAATTTTCACACCTGCATGTTGAAAGTAAAATTTCAAACCATCATAAAACTAAAATTTTGAATTAGGAAATAAATTTATTTGGAAATGAACCTTGGGTGTAATCCTTGAGTTCATGTTCCTAATTCGAATCAAAAATATTTCCCTTAATCCTCATTTCATTTGCAAGTTGTTTCAAGTTGGGGAAAACAATTTGACAAAGGGAATAATTTGCTTTTGAGCTAACATAACTCATTTTCGGATTGTTTTGTTTGTTCTTGATTTTAGTGCAGATAGGACAAAATTTGTAAAGAGTTTGGAAGACCTCATCAAGCCCATAGAAACATCAAGAGAATTCAAGCACATATCCCTTCACCGATCTTATTTTTTGGTTTATGGTGGAGGAATGCTCAAGATGGTGGCCTGATGGGGGAGCAAGATGAAGCTCATTCAACTCCAACCTCAAACTTAGAAAAATGCATCAAACACAAAGGATACACCAAAATCCATGGTCATGAATTTCTCACATAATGACCATCAACTCGAACTTATTTTCAATTGAGGTACGAGTTTAAAATCTTCTTTCGTTTGAATTGCATTAGGATTGGATTATTTTTTCTTGCATGGACGAGGAAGATTTGCACCTCCTCATCATTCAATTCTTATGCACCCTCACGAGACTAAGTGTTGACATTGTTTTTTGATTTTTCAAAAGGAATGCCATCTTACTTTGGAATAAATTTAAACAACTACCTTGAATTTCATAGGCATTGTCGAAATTGACACTACAGGAAACGCGAACACTTACGTCGGCCAAAATAACTTACGTGGGCCAGCCGACATAAGTTACTTAACTTATGTCGGTTGTCGGCAACCGATGTAAGTTGATTAATTTACATTGGCTGATGTCCCGCTGGCGACATAAGTTAATGCGCCGACAACATTAAATCTCGACTTACATCGGCCAAGGCCCGTAGCGACGTAAGTTAGTAGGCCCGCGGATGTTGCCCTTTAACTACGGCGGCCCGAACCTAAGCCACCGTAAGTTACAATGGCCGACGTCATCAGCTGAATTTACCCTACACACGCAGGACGCGTGCGCCTCTTTTTTTCCACCCACCCACGCGCATCACTTCGTTCCCCCCCCCCCACCGCACCGCCGATGCACCCAACTCGCCCCATCGGCTCTGCACCACGAGGAAAAACCACCCCGATGCCACCCCACCCCACCTCCAACGGGCACCCGACGCCCACCCCATCCCGATGCCACCCAACCCACCCCGACGCCCTCCACCCCCATCCCGATGACGCCCACCCCACCTCGACAACCCCACCCCCATCCCGCCACCCCGCCCCACCCCCTCCCCACCGGCCGCACCTCTCCACTGGGATTAGGTTTAAACTTGCAATGATTTTATCAATTGGATATGATTGAAGTGATTGGATATGAATTGCGATGACTTTAGCGATTGGAAATGAATTGATGAATTGGAGGTTAATTAGTTTTGGATTGGGATTAATTTAGATGGTTTGAATTGACCAATATGATTTGAAATTGCATTTGAATTAGTCGATTTGAAATTAGATTGGAAGTTAGGTTTTACTTATATTTTGTTTGTTAGATTTGAAATACGTCGTTTCTTATGCTAATTATATTTATGTTAATTGTTTAGTTTAGTTGTTTATTTTTGTTAAATTGTTTATGTTAATTAGTGTATGGTAATTAGTTTAGGTTCATATGTTTATTTTGATGTTTAATTCATTAATTTATTAATTAATGTTGTAATTGTTTATTATTTATTTATTTTTTAGATTGGTTTAGTGCTTAACTAATATATATAACTAACGGGCTTCGACCCAACAATGGTTCACACGGGCCATTTAGGGCCCGTCATGGCCCATTTAGTGTGAAGTTAAAGAGTGCGTCTAAACAAGCACGGAGGCGAACGACGGAGGTGCTGATGACAACCACCCGCGCTTGTGGATGGCAGACCCCGATAGACCCAGTTCTCTGTCTCTCTCATTTTGTCCTCTTTCTCTCTCCTGTATTTCCTCTATCTTCGAAATGACTCGAAAATGAAATATTAATGTAACCTACTTACACCAACTAACCCTACATACGACGGCTAACCATAAAGCTGTCTTAAGTTAATTGCACCATTGTTGGGGGTGCATTGTAAAACAAGCGAGGTTATGCTGCCAAAATTTTATTCAGATTCAGGTTTTTTGTATGGTCATTAGTAGGATAAATCGTGCATAGATTAACAATAATTTCTTTGGCTTTAAACTGCAGAGTCAAACATGGGTGAAGACCGTAGTTGGATGTATATTGGTTGGAAGAGCAGAACTTGTGGTCACTCAGATGAGTGGTACGCCCAGACAGAAGCTTTTGTGGAACAAGTTTTTTGTTGTTAAATAGCGAAAAGGCATGATGCCCATGTACGAAATGCAGAAACGAGATGTTTTTGGATAAAGTGGAAATTTTGATGCACTTGAGTTGAAACGGTTACGTGTCACATTATGAGTTGCATAACATCCACGGCGAGACAGCTTCTCAAGTTGTACAAGAAGTGGAAGCAAAAAATGATGATGACACGACATTTGATATGATGAATGAGATGTTGGAAGCTATATGACCAAAGCTTATAGAGGATCCTCCCACAACGGTGGTTAAAAAGTTCTTCAACCTTCTCAAAGATTTAGAACAGCCACTGCATGGACACACTAAAATGAGAATCGTCATCTTTGTGACTAGACATATGGCAATTAAGTCTATGTACTTCTTTTCAAATAACTGCTACAACGACCTCATCAATTTGTTCATCGATGTCATTCCATATCCTCCCAAAGTGCCTAAAGATATGTATAAGTCAAAGAAAAAGCTTTCCGGTCTCGGTATGAACTACGAGAAAATTGATGTGTCTCCGAACCATTGCGTTGCCAATGAGAACAAATGTTTCAAATGTGGTCAGTCGAGGTTTGTCGATGTTGTTAATAACAATGGTGATAATGTAATGACGAAAGTCGCACGTAAGAAGATTCGTTACATACCCCTGACACCTAGGTTGAAGCGGTTGTTCCTTTCAAAAAAAAACAGCAAGACACATGAAATGGCAAAAAAAAAGGTGAGGATCAGAACAATGGAGTCATGACGCACGCGTCTGACGGTGAGGTATGGTAGGCGCTGGACTGGTTCGATCCATATTTTGGCTATGAAGCAAGAAATGTTTGCATCGAGTTGGCGACAGATGAGTTCTTGCCATTCAGCACAAATGCCACACCATACTCTTGTTGGCCTATCTTTGTCACTCCGTACAACCTACCACCAACTTTTTGCATGAAGTATGAGTTCATGTTTCTTAGCCTCATTGTACCTGGGCTGGATCATCCTGGGTCAAGACTCAATGTGATGTTGAAACCGTTGTTTGAAGAATTGAAAATGTTGTGGACAGGAGTCAAAGCGTACGACTGTTACAAGAAGCAGAAATTCATCCTTTGCGCTGCTTATTTGTGGTCCGTCCATTATTTCTTGCATAAACATATTTTCTGGATGGAGCACTCACGATCGGTTGACGTGTTCGATTTGTGCTTTGGAAACCAATTGCTTTCGACTTACCCATAGAGGCAAGATATCTTAATTCGATTTTCACAGACGTTGGCTGCCTCCAAATCATGTGTTTAGGCAACAGAAAAATTTCTTCAGAAAGGACACCATTGTCACTGAAGGACAACTGAAACGTCTTGACGGATCCAAAATATCTGATATGTAATTGATTCCAGAGAAGGTTGTCTTGGACATTTCAAAGGTTACAGTGACGAACACAATTTGACTCACATATGTGGACTTTGGAAGATACCGTATGTGAAGTCATTGATTCTAAGACACAACATTGATGTCATGCATCAAGAGCATAACATGGCCGAATGTATCATAAGCACATGCATGGATATGACACGCAAAACTAAAGACAATTTAAAGGCTCAAAAGGATCTCGCTGAGCTTTGTAACTGTCCAACTCTTGAGCTCTCCAAAAATGGTGGTAAACCATGCACTTCTTTTTGTCTTCGACCTAAAGAAAAGAAAGAAGTTGTTGAATGGTTGAAAAGTTTGAAATTCTCAGATGGTTATGCAGCTAGTCTTAGACGAGCTGTGAATCTAAAAATGGGAAAGCTTATTGGGTTCAAGAGTCATGATTATCACATAATTATGGAAAGACTTATGCCTGCTATGTTTCGGGGCTACTTTAATGATGCGGTGTGGAAGGTGTTAGCCGAGCTTAGCCACTTCTATATACAACTCTGTGCTAAAGATATCACAACAGAGATGATGAGTAAGTTAGAGAAGGTGATTCCAATACTATTATGTAAGATGGAAATTTTTTTCCTCCAGGGTTCTTCAATCCAATGCAACATCTCCTAATCCATCTTCCATTTCAAGCAAAATCGGGTGGTCCCGTGCAATATAGGTGGATGTATCATATTGAAAGGGCAGATAGATATCTGAAACCAATGGTTGGTAACAGGGCAAGGGTTGAATGGTGCATTGCCGAAGATTTTACTCTTAAAGAAGTAGAATACTTCTCAAGTGTTTACTTTGCAGAGGAACACAATGTCAATACTTCGGCAATGTGGTACAATATGGATGGGCAACCTCCTTGTAGTGATCATTCCATTTTGTAACAAGAGGCACCACTGTTGGCAGTTACACTTCCTACGACGTTAGTGAAGAAGAAAGGCATGCTGCTTTCCTCTACATGTACGCTAATATGGATGAGATGGAGAAATATTTCAAGTATGTGTTTGTCCTACATCTATGCTAACCAGCATATTTTCCAACAGATCTATTCTAAAGGTTCTCTTTTTGTAAAGTGAATTTGATAAGCAAAATTGGAGACATAGACAACAACTTACGAGCAACCAAATACAAAGGATGCTTTGGGAAGGAATAAACACAAGACCTAATTTTCTTTCCTGGCTTCGGGATCATGTAACGTTTTCTCGTTAACTTATCAGTACTAACAAAGTTTTCTTATAACTTACAAATTTTTACAAAGGTTTCTAATAACTTCATGTCTTGGATAGTGCAATAAAGATGCTAACGTCCGTGAAGATTTGCGACAACTATCCTATGGAGTGGTTAAAGTTAGAAGCTATGATCGATATGACATCAACGACTTTTGGTTCCATATAACTCATTGTGAATCTCTTCGTCCTCTCGCGACAACATGTAATATTGGAGTTGTGTTGAGGGCAGTCGGCTCTCAAGAACGTGATACTCATTACTATGGGATTTTTAAAAAAAATCCTTGAATTAACTTTCGTCGGAAACATGGTAATTGGAGCAGTATTCTTTGATTGTGAATGGTTTGATTCCAGTCGTGGAATTTGACTAAATGAATTTGGCATGGTCCAACTAAAACACAAGGAACGGTTGAAAGGATTTGATGCATTAGTCCTTGCACAACAGGTGGAGCAAGCGTACTATCTACCTTATCCATGCAATAAACTCAAATTGGTGGGTGGTACATAAGGTGACTCCTCGTGAGCGGTTATACGCTCTAGGAGATGTTGATTCGTTCTCAGTTGAGCCTGGTGTAGGACTTCATGACTTAGTCGGAGACGCTCAAGATATCGATACGGGTACTAAAACAGAAACGGAAACGGAAACCGAAGATCTCGATGACTTAGTCGAACCTACTTGTACGCGGAAATGAAAATGAAATGCAATCGAGACGGTCATGGAAGAAGAAGATCGTTGGGCTGGTTTAAGGAGTAGGGTGCATGACCATGACATTGATGAATTTTGGAATTTATCATGTAACATTTTGTTCACTATCATAACATGAATCTTGTATATTATCTACGCATATTAATCAATTATTCCTTGCAACAGGATGTCATTGAAAGGGAGGGTGAAGGCGAAGCCAGTGAGAGGGTCTGGGCCAGCACAAGACCCTTTCTTAGGTACATCCTCAGCTGGGAGAAGACGTTCCTTGCTGCTGGCGAACGTTCCAGAGTTTGTGGCTCGGGTCTACTCAGGCAACGTGCGCACGAGGGTAAATTTTAGGTGACAATCACGCTATTTTAAATTGCACTTATAATAATTATTTCTTATCAATCTTTTTACTTTTGGAATATGACTTAGAGTCATCTAAGTCGGAGTCAGAGGCTACGGGGCCGCCATAGGAGTCGGCTAGTGGCTAGCCTCCTTCATAGCTGGCTAGCGCTAGCCTCCCTTTAGAGCCGGGTAGCGCTAGCCTCCATTAGGACTTCGATGGTGACCAGCTGTAGGATTGGAGAGCACGTGTAAAGCTACCAGGGGGTGAAAGGTAGATTAAAACTTTTCAGCAGAAGCAACGAAAACACCCCTCGACAAAAAATTGATCTGTTAAAGAAACCGTGTGTGCGACTAATCAAAACATGTTCAACTTGGACTAATCAATTATATATTTTATATAATCAAGTCACGTATACGTCACAACAAGAATCACAAAAATACATCAAGAGAAACTCATGTTACGATCGAAAGATCAAACAAAGGTCACTCTACCCTACCCGAGAAAAACAGTTCCGAAACAGTGCAAAGAAACTCGTGTAGATTAGAAACCACAATTCCAATGACCATGAAATTTTGACAGATGATAGAAAATTCAGTTTTGAAGACAACCCAAAAAGAATCACGTCAATTGGATCTGTAAAACTCAAGTTATGATAAAATCACCGAATAAACGTAGTGCTGTGCAGAAAACTCGACGAGAAAAACTTGTTTTGAACAAGTCGGACAAACAAGGCACAAAAGTTCCTTTAAACTACGATCTTTATTCAATAGAACACAAGAGGAACAGCCCAAAAGTCGTCTACCATGAGCTCTTGCCTTCCTTGCTTATAGAACGAGCCCTTAGGCCAACCCAAACCTAACTAGGACTCTAATCCTACTCAGTTCATGAATTGAAACTTTCCATAACTGCTCGAGACTCTTCTATAGGCAGATAGAAGCAATCTTAAGAGTTCCAAACACCTTTGGAACGTATCCCACATTCCTAAAACGACTTAAATTCGTGACCCACACGAAATCCTAACATAACCAATTCAAATCTTTCCATATTTGGGCCAAACCTGACGCAACCGCACCCTGAGTCCATAACCTAGTCGGTTGGACTTTTCTGACCAGTCTTTTACATCCACATCTCTTCATCACACCTTAGAACTATGTAGCCACGTCCATGCACTCCTTGCATACGTGCACACATCTTCCAACGACGTCTATGATACCTTCATATGCATTGTTCTTGATTCAAACATGCTGCGCAACCTCCCGATCAACTCAACCACAATTCCTCTCAAACATGGTTGTTGAACCTCATCTTCTACCTAACACTAGTTCAATGGATCTCATCACCAGCCATGTATTGAACTCAAGCAACACCTGCACATGAATAAACAACCAATACTTCTGAGCACAAGTCCTCGACTTGACTCTCGTTAGTTCCGAAACTACAAGATCTTACGTGAGCACCTGACATAAGCATGTTGCAAACCATAGCAAAATGATATCAACCATAACCACCAAAAAATACCAAACACTTAGTAAAAGAATGCTATGCAAACTTTCCATAAGTGTAAAGCAAGTTTGAAACATTGCAAGATAAAAGCAGAACCACTGCGATCAAGCTTCGAACCATGCCAAGCTAACCAAAACATGCCGGACCTATCGTCGAATCTTGGTTAAAAGATGTTTTGGTAGTATTCAAAAATTTTATCATCAAAGACAATGTATTCAGCACACATAGATCTCACAATCTCACCCTTGATGAATGCATTGTCAACACCATTTAAAATCCCGAACATTTGGCTTATCCACATGAAAAGTTTCGAAAACAATTTCTCTCCTTTTGAAAACCAAATGAGATTGAAACAATTTCTCTCCTTTATACATATTTCTCCCCTTGCATACTTCTCCCCCTGAGAAGAATCATGCAATCATGCCAAAAACACTTGTGAATATGTGCAATGTGTGATCAATTTGTCCCCCTTTGACAATGTATTCAGCAAGGTACAAAAGAGAAATTTTAATTGTTATGAGTACATTATAACATATACATATAAAACAAAGCTCATCAAAGTCATACTATCATGTAACTTACACCATCACAACAATGAGATACATAAAGTAGTGTAAGTCATGCTAGAGATCAAATGTAATTTTCAATTTAAGCAAGTCAGGATCTCACAAACTTAACTATTTTAATACCTGAAAGCATGACACTTGTTGCTGCAATTTTTTCTTTAAAGGAAAATTTTTAACATATGACATTTGCAAGAGATTATATGCTGCATCTGCCTTTTTCTAACCAACCAAGCCAAGCCTATGTCATTTGACAATCAGAAGCTTAAGGATATGGTTTTAGTCATACACAACATCTTCCAAGTTCAAATCTAAGTGCAATGATAAGCCATCTCAAAAGAAGAAGTGTGATTCATGCATATTCTCTTGATCTTTTCTCAATTTATATTTGTTCATAAAAACTCAACATGTGAGTTGATTACTTGATTAATTCTTTATGATTAAAAGCACTTGTGAGCATGAAACAAGTTCAAAACAACAAGAAAGTTCGACCATGACCAGATTTAGTGTAAGTAATTGTTCTAATTACTAGACATGACAAAAACCACAAAATGTATAACACGAGTAATGTATAAGAAATTTCAGCATGTAAAAGGAATCAAAAAGTCATATATGTATGAAATACTATGCTCATATTATTTTAATTTCAGATTCACACATAGAATTCCCAAGTTTCGAAACTTCCCATTAATTTAAGCCATGAGGATGCATAACCCCTATTTCACTACGATTGAAACAAAAACGAGTGAAATCCAAAGGTTTTATAAAAATGTCAGCCAATTGTTGTTCGAGATCTACATGGTGAAGCACAATGTTTCCTTTTTCAACATTATCACGAAGAAAGTGGTACCTAATGCCAATGTGCTTAGTTCTGTAATGTTGCACGGGGTTTTTAGCAATGCAAATGGCCCTAGTGTTATCACAAAACAGTGGAACACTATCTAGATCAACCCCATAGTCCTTAAGTGTTTGAACAATCCAAAGAATTTGTGAGCAAGAACTAGCAGCAGCTATATATTCAGATTCAGCTATGGATTGTGCAACTGAGTCTTGTTTTCTAGAGGACCAAGCAACAAGTGAATTACCAAGAAAATGACAAGCACCAGAAGTACTTTTCCTATCAATCCTACAACCCCCAATATCAACATCCAAAAAAGCTTTCAAAGTAATGGTTGAGGAAGAAGGAAGAAAAATGCCAAATTCTTGAGTTCCATGTAAGTACTTAAGAATCCTTTTGAGGGCTTGACCATGTGAAGCATGTGGGAAGGCTTGAAACCGTGCACAAAGACATACGCTGAATTGTATGTCCGGTCTTGATGCCGTGAGGTACAAAAGTGATCCGATCATGCTTCTATATTCTTTTTGATCCACAGGTTCACCATCCTCATCAAGATCAAGTGTTGTTGCTGTTCCCATTGGTGTCCGAAGAGGCTTGCTTTTGTCAATGTTGATGTGCCTTAGGAGGTCTTTTGTAAACTTCATTTGATGCACAAAGGTACCCTCCTTGGTTTACTTGATTTGCAGCCCCAAAAAGTATGTGAGTTCTCCCATGATACTCAACTCAAATTTTGAACTCACCATAGCTGAAAACATGGACACAAGATCATGAGAAGCACAACCAAAGATAATATCATACACATACACTTGAACGAATAGTGAGTCATTGCCGTGCTTAAGGACAAAAAGAGTTTTATGAACCTTGCCCATGGTAAACCCCTTTTCAATTAAGAATATTTTTAACCTATCATACCATGCTCTAGGGGCTTGTTTGAGGACGTACAAGGCTTTGGACATTTTGTAAACTTGATTAGGAAAATCAAGATTTTCAAAACCCGGTGGTTGTTTGACATAAACCTCCTTATCTATGTAAGAATTAAGAAAAGCACTTTTAATATCCATTTGATATAGCTTAAAACCTTTACATGCAGCAAAAGCTAACAAAATTCTTATGGCTTCTAATCTAGCAACAGGAGCAAAAGTTTCATCAAAATCTAGACCTTCAACTTGAGTGAAACCTTGAGCAACCAACCTAGCCTTATTCCTAACCACAACCCCATCCTCACTTTGTTTATTTTTAAATGCCCATTTAGTTCCAACTAAAGTGTGATCTTGAGGTGGAGGTACAAGTTTCCAAACATTATTTCTTTCAAATTTTTCTAACTCTTCTTGCATGGCAATAATCCAGGATTCATTAGTGAGTGCGTGTGATATATCTTTGGGTTCAAAAGAAGCAACAAAAGCAGAATGAGCATGAGAGTTTCGATCGCAAAACCTGGACCGTGTGACTAGTTCGTGCAAGCTTCTAATAATTTGCTGTGGAGGATGACTTTTGAGAACCCAGAGGGGAGTGGACACTTCACAAGCTTCTTCTTCTTCATGTTCATCACAAATCGATGAGCTTGTGACTTGAGGAGGATCTGGACCAGCATTGGTGGTCATCGGTGTTGGCTGTGAATCAAAATAAGGAGCTGGAACTATGTCGTTAGCTGCTGAATTTTTGGGCAGCAGCACCACTTCTTCCTCATCTTCAACGAAAATGCTCTCCCCCTGCAAATATGGACCCGGACCTACAATGTTTGAGCTAGTACCTGAGCTAGCTTCATCAAAAGACACCTCACAAGTCTCCACAATTTTGTTAGTGTCAAGTAAAAGCACTCGGTAGCCTCTAGTATGAGATGGATAACCAAGAAACATGCCATCAATGGACCTAGATTCAGATTTATCAATATTACCATGTTTCTTAACAAAGAATTTGGATCCAAAGACCCAAAATTGTGTAACACTAGGCCTATGTCCGAACCGGAGCTCATATGGTGTTTTACCTAGCTTAGTGCGCAAGAAAACAGAATTTGAGACATAACAAGCGTTTGCAATCGCATCAGCCCAAAATTTTTTATGAGTTTGATATTCATCAAGCATAGTCCTAACCATCTCAACTATGGTTTTGTTCTTTATTTCTACAACACCGTTTTGTTGAGGTACATATGGTAAAGAAAATTGATGATCTATTCCATTTTCAGCACAAAAGTGATCAAAAAATTGATTTTTAAATTCGGTTCCATTATCACTTCTAATTGCTTTTATAGTTCATAGGCAATCAATTATAATCTAAGAAATAAAGTTCTAAAGTGACTAAAAGCTTTTTTCTTAGATGCCGTAAAGTAAACCCAAGTGTATCTAAAATAATCATCAACAATCACAAGAACATACCATTTACGTCCGAAGGATTGAACACGTGAAGGTCCTACGGTGTCAAGGTGCAAAAGTTGACCTGATTCAGTTGTCATGATCATTGTGAGAGGAGTATGTGAACCTGCAAGCATCTTAGCATGTCTACAAGAAGAGCACATAATTTATTTGTCCCCTTTAAGCTTAGGCAACCCACATATGCGATTAAGAGCACTAACACACGTTAGATGATCAAAGCCTACGTGACCGAGTCTACGATCCCAAAAATATAAGTCCTTCGAATCGTTAGAAACTAGACACCTATGCTTAGAGGAAGACATATCAAAATCAGCTTTAAAAACTCTTCCAAACCGTGACATGTTAAAAATAAGCTCACTGTTTGAATTTACAACTTTGCAGCAATTTTTAGTGAAAATAATTTCCAGATTTTCATCTAGCACTTGTGAAACAGAAAAGAAGTTATATTTCAATATTTTAACAAGTGCCACATTCTTCAAAGTGTAGTTATCATTCACTCTAACCGAACCCTTATCATTTATAGGAGTTGAAGAGTTATCGGCAAAAGTAACATTCTTTACGCGTGACACAAAAGAGAGGGAGGAGAACCATTCTTTGTTACCGGTCATGTGGCGTGAGCAACTTGAATCCACAATCGAAATGTTCTCCTTCCTCAAGCGTGTAACCTATATAGAAGCATAATACGTCGATGACTCAATACTGGGGTTAGTCGAAAGGCATTTAGGAATCCAGTACTGAGTAACACGACGTTCAACAAGAATAACACACAAAAGCTAAGATAAAACAGCAGGTTTATGAGCCAAAGCTTGAGGATTTTTGTACCCAACTACTTTCCTATGAGATGTTACATGTGTATTAAAAAAACATTAGGTTTGGAAGCAAACTTTGCATTTTTTTTGACTCATCGCAGCAGATGGCATGTTCCTATCATTCAGTTTAGCAAGTGCAACAAATTTTGCATGAAAATATGAGATCTAGCAATCATTCATTCCTTTTTCTGTTGTTTAGCTAATCTATAACAAAAATATATGACATGGCCATCTCTACCACAGTAGGTACAATGAAATTTAACTTTGTGTTCATGTCTAGATGAGCAAGCAACATTTTTATTTGAAACCGATTGAGACAACACTCCTGCAGATTTGAAAACCACTTTTTTTTAGGAACTGTTTGAATCAAACAACTTTCGAATGACTTTACAATTTTAGCTGGATGTGTCTTAGCATGAGCATGAGAACCAAAACGTAAACCTGTTTTATCATTTCAAGACTTGGAATAATTCAGCAGCAAGTTCAGGTTCTTATTCCCATTACAAAACTGATATAATGTCCTATGCATGTCATCAAGTTTATTGGACAGATCAAGGCAATTTTCACATGAAGTTTTTCCTTTTAATCTGCAATTGGAACAATATTTAACTTAATGAGAACGTAAAGCATTGTTCAATATAGAAATTCCATTCATATGATCTTGTAGTTTCTTATCAAGATCATCACAAGTAGAACAATGCAAATCAATTGTAGAACAACTAGCATCTTTTACGTTTTTATCATTAAGTGCAGCAAGCTCTCTATTTTTTTTCAATTTCTAACTCAAGTTTATCAAGTGTGGATGTGTGCGCACTTCTTAATGAGGACAATTGTTCATATATTAAATCACATGAGGAACAAGAATCATCAATAGGAATCAAGGATTTCAAACAATTAATTTAAGATTCTACTGACTCAATTGTAACAGCATTGTCCCTATGATTTTTGTCCTTTTCCTTAACTATAATAGTGGCACGAGAAATAGCATCACATATTTCTTCGCAAGTAGGACATACATCTTCATTGTCGCTTTTGCGTTCAGCCTCCTCCATACTTGATCTTGACTTGCCGCCATGAAGCACAAGTTTGCCAAATCATCTTCGTCGTCGTCACTTCCAATGTCCACATAGCTTGAGAGAAGTTCTCGAAGTGCGGAGATAAAATTGCGCACCAATTGATGTCTTGTAAAACCATTCTTTTTCTTCATATCTTTCGCAGAGGAGTGCTTCGTCCTTGTTTGCTATTAATCTCGGGAAGTAGGACCTGGAAGGTTAGGGCAATCTGAACAAAAATGTCTTGTCTGACCACATTCAAAACATCGTTGAGGTCCGGAGCTTCCTCTCCTTATATTTCTCACATTTTGCAATGCTTTCGAGAACCTAGTAGAGAGAAGTACTAGCTCCTCCTCTGGAAACTCCTCAATCTGTTCAAGGGTTAGAAAGGACAACAAAGCAAGTGTACCAAAAGATGAAGAATGGCCAGATCTGGGCATATCACGTTGAGAAACAAATGCAAGAGACTTGTTGGAGTTCTTAGGAAAGATTATGTAAATTTCATGAGTTTTCAATTTAGAATAAAGAATACCTAATGTATGTGTACTCATGACAGTAGATTCACGAATGGATGTGACTTTCACCTCCCAAATTGATATGACTAATGCACTTAGTAATTGCCTAGCATTTTCAGCGTCTGAAGAATTAACATTGATGCTACGCAAGTTGCTAAGGATTTTATTAAAGCGAGCAAAGAGGTCATCAAGGGACTCACTGGGTTGCATCTCAAAACACATGTATTACCTTTTGAACATATCTTGTTTTACCTTTTTTATCGTGTTAGATCCTTCGTGGTAGTCACAAAGTGCTTTCCACACATCGTATGCAGATCGTAGGTGTGCAACACTGTCGAAGTCGCTTTGAGTTAATCCTTGTATGATCAAGTTTCCAGCCTTATTGTTGCTGTTGACATCTCTCAGATTTGTAGCTGCAACTTGATCATTTGACGGCACTTCGTAAGGCTTGTACACCTTCTCCCATTTTGCGAAGCCTTGAGCCTGAATGAAGGCTTCCATATGTGCCTTCCAAACCTGAAAATCAATACCACTAAAACACGAGGTTTTGCGGAGTATTTCTCCATGATGATTAATCAAAGAATGTGCAAATCACAAAGATTAGAGCATCGTGGTTCCGATAACAAATGTAGGATCGGAGAGCACGTGTAATGCTACAAGAGTGGGGTGAAAGGTAGATTAAAACTTTTCAGCAGAAGCAACAAAAACACCCCTCGACAGAAACCGATCTATTAAAGAAACCGCGCGTGTGACTAATCTAAATGTGTTCAACTGTGACAAATCAAGCATATATTGTATATAATCAAGTCAAGAATACATCACAGCAAGAATCACAAAAATCCATCAAGAGAAACTAATGTTACGATCGAAAGATCAAACAAAGGTCACTCTGTCCTACCCAAAAAAAAAACAGTTTTGAAACACTGCAAAGAAACTCGTGTAGATCAGAAACCAAAAATCCAATAACCATGAAATTTTTTCAGATGATAGAAAACTTAGTTGTGAAGATAACCCAAAAAGTGTTACGTCAATCGGATCTGTAAAACTCGAGTTATGATAAAATCACCTAAGAAAGGTAGTGTTGTGCAGAAAACTCGATGAGAAAAACTTGTATGGAACAAGTCGGACGAACAAGGCACAAAAGTTCATTTAAACTATGATTTTTATTCAATAGAACATAAGAGGAACAACCCAAAAGTCGTCTACCACGAGCTCTGGCCTTCCTTGCCTATATAAGCAGCCCTTAGGCCAACCCAAACCTAACTAGGACTCTAATCCTACTCAGTTCACGAATCAAAACTTTCCATAACTGCTCAAGACTCTTCTATATGCATATAGAAGCAATCTTAAGACTTTTAAACACCTTAGAAACTTATCCCACATTCCTAAAACAACTCAAATTCGTGACCCTCAAGAAATTCTAACATAACCAGCTCAAATCATTCCATATTTGAATCAAACCCAACTTAGCTGCAGCCTGAGTCCATAACCTATTCGGTTGGACCTTTCCGACCAATTTTTTATGTCCACATCTCTTCATCACGCCACAGAACCATGTATCCAAGTCCATGCACTCCTTGCATACGTGCAAACATCTTCCAACGATGTCCATAATACCTTCATATGCATTGTTCTTGATTCAAACATGCTGCGCAACCTCCCGATCAACTCAACAACAATTCCTCCCGAACTTGGTTGTTGAACCTCATCTTCTCCCTAAGACTAGTTCAATGGATCCCGTCACCAGCCATGTTTTGAACTCAAGCAACACTTGCACATGAATAATCAACCAATACTTCTGAGCACAAGTCCTCGACTTGACTCGCGTTAGTTCTGAAACTACAACATCTTACGTGAGCACCTCACATAAGCACGTTGCAAACCACAGCAAAATGATACCAACCATAACCACCAAAGCACACCAAAAACTTAGTTAAAGAATACTAAGCAAACTTTATATAATTGTAAAGCATGTTTGAAACATTGCAAGATAAAAGCAGAACCACTGCGATCAAGCTTCAAACCTTGCCGAAGCTAACCAAAACATGTCAGACATATCGTCGAATCTTGGTAAAAATATGTTTTGAGAGTATTCCAAACTTTGATTGTCAAAGCCAATGTATTCCGCACACATAGGTCTCACACCAGCATTGTGGGTCACAGGACGCAGTGACATCGCAGAGGCGACAGACGAGGAGGGCCCACTTTGAGACTTCTCCTCTGGTTCCTACTCAGCGGATCACTATCCGTCCTGTTGGAGATAGGGAAAAACTGTATATTATATTAAATTTTAGATTTTGTCTTCCTTTACTAAATGAGTTAACATATTTTTCAGATGTTGGTAAGACCTTTTGTTCAAGGGGCCCAGAAACACCACAGGTAGGTTAACGGTGTCTTGGGGGCTATAGTTAAGTTGCACTACCCCGGTGTCATCAATTGTTTCCCTTCCTTGTTGTGGGGCGATTACGCTAGTGTCTCTCACGAGGTCCACGACACCCTTCAGTGAGCCGTGTAAAATGATTTTATGGTAAGTCTAACTTTTTTGATTTTTTTGAACTTGTTTTATGTGCTAATGCATATCACTTAAATGTTTGTTTGCTTATAGCTAAGGTACCAGGAGAGGTACCGGGCATGCAGGAGCATGCAAGACGCATGTTCCACTACAACGCTCAGAAGCTCATGATGGCGGCGTTGTCGAACGCCTGGTTCCAGGCCGTCAACGCGTACCACAAGCTGCACCCCTGAGAGCAGCAACAAGAAAGGCGTCCATTTAGGAAGGACTCTGACATGTACTTGACAAAGGAGCATTACGTGGAGGTAAGTTTTTATTTTTAAATATTTACAATACCTACAGATGTTAACTGCATTGATGAATTATGAAATATGTGCAGGTTAGTATTTCCTGGTTACAGGGTCGACCTGAGGCATTCGTAGCGCTCTGTCGGCACTAGGCTAATGATGCTTTCATCGCAAGGTCCATAAAGGCAAGATAGTGTCGCCTAGGTCTGGGGGAAAGCACAACTACAGCAGTGACGGCTACATGCGTTTGGCTAAACGCATGTAAGTACAATTTAAGTTCATTTTTGTGGTCATAATATATTTGTCTAGCTAACAAGGATATATAGGAGTGAGAGATCGGTCAGGAGCTGACCCTGATCCAGGTTTGGAAGAGAGGTCACAAGGGATGTAACTCTTTTCAGCTAGAGCAGTGCAGTCAGGTCCCGACCGATCGACTGGTAAGTTTTCAAAATTCATCAATTTTATTATAACTAATACTGTTATTGTATACACTTACAAGATTCATTTGTATTTTAGGAAAAGTACGCGCAGAAGGTCGTGAAGATGCACGGCAAAGAGTACCATTGGGAAAATGCGCCGATCAACCCCCAAGTCGTGTACTCGAGCGGAGGCCGGAAGGCCCATGGACGATTAGTTGGTCATTTGTTTTAGTTTTTTCAATCAATCTTCTTCTACTTAGTATTTTTCATTCTTTGGCAGGTTTTCCATTTTTGATGGAGTTGTCGACTCGAGATCGTCGCAATCCCCGAGAGGCGCTTCATCGATGCAGGCCTCGTCCATTGGGCCATCAAGCGGTCGTCTCTCGCAGACACAATTGGAGTTCAGTGCCTTGAAGAAGATGCTGGTGCAACGCCAAGCGGAGTTGAAGAGGGCGAGGGTAGAGCAGGAGAGGGCGAGGGAGGAGCAGGAGAGGTCGAGGGCCTTACAAGAGATCACGAGCTTGTACTTGGCCTATATGCAAGAAACGGTGGTCGTAGGTAATTTAAAATTACCGTAGTTTAATTTCATATCATTTCAGTAACATATATCTTCTAATATTTTCCAATGGCAGACTCTTGCTCGACAGAGCGGTTAGCAGATCGAGATTCCTCTTTTTCGCTGCCGCAGGTGATCCCGCACAGATGCCCCCAGAATAGATGCCCCCGACGCAGGTAATAAAATATTTCTTTAATATTGGCGTATTCATTTCAGTATTTGACATAGGGAGAGGAGGTAGAACATATGGTGAGACAGAGTGAGATAGAGGTGGAGTAAGAGAGATACACATAGGTTGATAGAGATAGAGGTGAGATATAGATGTAGTAAGAGAGACATAGATAACGAGAGCGGGAGTGCGAGAGAGAGAGGATGCTAGAGAGGGAGAGGAAGAGAGAGAAGTGATGGAGAGGAAGGGTGATAGAATGGGAGAAAGGAGAGGAAGAGAGAAATTGTGATAGAGAAAGAGAGAAAATAGCAAGGGAGAAGAAGAGAGTGAGAAAATGAGAGAAAGAGAGAGGGAGAGGGAGAGGGAGAGGGAGAGGAAGAGAGTGTGAGAGAATGAGATAGAGGGAGAGTAGAGGAAGAGAGTGAGAGAAAGAGAGACGGAGAGGAAGAGTGTGAGATGAATTTGTAACATGTGTAACTCTAATGTTCTTTTACAGGGTTCGGTGACGGCAACGGAAACTCCTTCGGCACAGCTACTGGCACCCGTAGGGACGCTGTGAGACCTATGTGTGCTGAATACATTGGCTATGAGGATCAAAGTTTTGAATACTGCCAAAACACCCATCTCAACAAGGTCCGTCTCTAGGTCCGATTTCTTACAATGTGTGACAATAGGTCCGACTTCTTTTGAGCAGCTCTGGCAAGGTCCGACGTAAGGTCCGACTTTCTTTGTCTAGATCCGACTTGTTTTGGTTAGGTCCCACATGTTGTGGCTAGGTCTGACATGTTTTTTGCTAGGTCCGGCACTAGGTCCGACTAGATTTGGTAAGCTCCGACGCTAGGTCCTGCTAGCTTTGGTAAGCTCTGGTACTAGGTCCTGCTAGCCTTGGCAAGCTCCGGTGCTAGGTCCCGCTAGTTTTGGTAAGCTTCAACTCAAGGTCCGCATCTAGATTGCAATTGTTATACTTTTACCTTGTAATATTTCAGACTTGTTTTACACTTATGGAAAGTTTGCTTAGTATTATTTTACTAAGTTTTTGGTGTGTTTTAGTGGTTATGGCTGATATCATTTTGCTTTTAATTGCAACATGCTTATTTGAGGTGCTCACGTAAGGTGTTGTGGTTTCGGAACTAACCGGAGTCATGTTGAGGACTTGTGCTCGGAAATATCGGTTGTTTATTCATGTGTAGGTGTTGCTTGAGTTCAAGACATGGCTGGTGATGGGACCCATGGAACTAACCTTAGGGAGAAGATGAGGTTCATCAACCAAGTTTGGAAGGAATTGTGGTTAAGTTGCGGGAGGTTGTGCAACACGTTTGAATCAAGAACAATGGATATGAAGGTATCGTGGACGTTGTTGGAACATGTTTGCATATGTGCAAGGAGTGCATGGACGTGGCAACATGGATCCAAGGCGTGATGAAGAGAAGTGGACGTTAATAATTGGTCGGAAATGTCCAACTGACTATGTTATGGACTCAGGATGCGACTTAGTCGTGTTTGACTCAAATATCGAAAGATTTGAGTTGGTTATGATAGGTTTTCATGTGCGTCACGAAGTTGAGTTTTTTTAGGATTGTGACATACGTTCCTAAGTTGTTTGGATGTCTTAAGACTGCTTCTATCTGCGTATAGGAGTGTCTTGAGTAGTTATGGAATTTGGTTTGCGTTGGCCTCACGGCTGGTTATATAAGCAAGGGAGGCAAGAGCTCGTGGTTAACGGACTTTGGGCTGTTCCTCTTGTGTTCTATTGAATAAATATCATAGTTTGAAGGAACTTTTGTGTCTTGTTCGTCCGACTTGTTTCAAACAAGTTTTCTCGTCGAGTTTCTGCACAACACTATCTTGCTTTGGTGGTTTTATCATAACTCGAGTTTTACAGATCCAATTGACATGATTCTTTTTGGGTTGTCTTCACAACTTGATTGTCTATCATCTGTCAAAATTTTGCAGTCATTGGATATGTTGTTTCTTATCTACACAAGTTTATTTGCAGTGATGCAGATCTGTTTTTCGGGTAGGACAGATTCACCTTTGTTCGATCATTCGTTCATAACTTCAGTTTTTCTCGATGGTTTCTCATGATTCTTGTTGTCTTGTCTTCGTTACCTTATTCTATATAATATATACTATTTTTGTCACAGTTGAACACATTCATATGAGTTGTACACACGATTTCTTAACAGATTGATTTTCTGCCGAGGGGTTTCCGTTGCTTTGGCTGAAAAAGTTTTAATCTACCATTTACCCCCCCCTCTGGTAGCTTTTCACGTGATCTTCAATTCTACAAGTGGTATCACAGCCAGAGTGCTCTAATTTGCACGTGTTTTGAATAATCATCATTGAGAAGTACTCCGCCAAACCTTGTGTGTTTAGTAGTATTGATTTTCAGGTTTGAAAGGCACATATGGAGGCTTTCATCCAGACGCAAGGCTTTGCAATATGGAAAAAGGTGTACAATCCTTATGAAGTGCCGCCAAATGATCAAGTTACAACTACAAATCTAAGAGATGTCAACAACAAAAACAAGGCTCAAAACTTGATCATGCAGGAACTAACTCAATGCGACTTCGACCGTGTTGCTCACCTCCACACTGTATACAATGTTTGGAAAGCTCTATGTGATTACCACGAAGGATCCAACACGATCAAGGAGGTAAGGCAAGACATGTTAAAAAAGAAGTACATGCGCTTTGAGATGTAACCAGGTGAGTCCATTGACGATCTTTTTGCTCGCTTTAACAAAATTCTCAGCAACTTGCATAACGTCAATGTTAATTTTTTAGGTGGTGAGAATGCTGGGCAATTACTAAGTGTATTTGACATGTTAATATAGGAGATGAAAGTCACATCTATTCGTGAATCTACTGTCATGAGTACACATACTTTAGATGTTCTATATTCTAAATTGAAAACTTATGAAATTAACATAATCTCACATAAGAATCCCAACTAGTCTCTTGCATTTGTTTCTCAACGTGACATGTCTAGCTCCGGCAAATCTTCATCTTGTGGAACACTTGCTCTGTTGTCCTCTCTAACCCTTGAACTGATTGAAGAGTTTATAGAGGAAGAACTCGCACGCATCTCTACTTTGTTCTCAAAAGCATTGAAAATGTGAGAACTAGAAGGAGAAGGAGTGCCAGACCTCAACGATTCTTCGAATGTCGTAAGACAGGACTTTTTCGCACGGATTGCCCTAATCTTTCAGGTACTACTTCTTGTGATGAAAAGCAAACAAGGACGAAGCACTCATCTACAAAAAACAACAAAAAAAGAAGGGTTTTACAGGATGCCAATTGGTATATAGTTTTATCTCTGCACTTCGAGAACATGGCTTGAGCAATGTGGACATAGGAAGTGACGAAGATGAAGATATTTTGGCAAACTCGTGCTTCATGGCGGGCAAGTCAAAATCAAGTATGGAGGAGGCAGAGCACAACAGCGACAATGAAGACGTAGGTCCCATTTGCGAAGAAGTGTGTGATGCTATTTCTCGTGCCACTGTTATAGTTAAAGAAAGGACAAAAAGCTTAGGGACAATGCTGTTAAAATTGAGTCACTAGAATCTGAAATTAATCATTTGAAATCATTGATTCCTAGTGTTGATTCTTGTTCCTCATGTGATATAATATATGAACAGTTGTCCTCTCTAAGAAGTGCACACACCTCCACATTTGATAAACTTGAGTCAAAAATTGAAAAAAACAGAGAGCTTGCTGCACTTAATGATAGAAACTTGAAAGATGCTAGCTGTTCTACAATTGATTGCATTGTTCTACTTGTGATGATCTTGATAAGAAACTACGTGATGCTATGGATGAAATTTATGTTTTGAACAACGCTTTACGTGCTCATGAAATTAAAAATTGCTCTCATTGCAAATTAAAATGAAACATCATTTGCAAATTGTCTTCATCTGTCTAGTAAACTTGATGACATGCATAGGACATTAGATTGGCTTTGTAATGCAAATAAAAACCTAAACTTGTTGCTGAACTCTTCCAAGTCTTGCAATGATAAAACTGGTTTAGGTTTTGATTCTCATGCTCATGCTAAGGCACATGCACCTAAAATTGTAATATCATTAGGAAGTAGTTTGATTCAAACAGTTCCTAAACAAAAAGAAGTTGTTTTCAAATCTGCAGGGGTGCTATCTCATTCAGCTTCTAATAACATGTTGCTTCCTCATCTAGATAGGAACACAAAGTTAAATTTCATTGTACCCACTGTGGTAGAGATTTTCATGTCATTGATTTTTTATAGACTATCTAAACAACAGAAAAAGGAAAGAATGCAAGCTAGATCTCATAACTCTCATGCAACATTTGCTGCACATGCTAAACCAAATATCAAGAACATGCAACCTGCTGTTATGTGTCGAAAACATGCAAAGTTTGCTCCCAAACCTACTGTTTCTCATGCTACACATGTAACACCTCATAAGTCAGTAGTTGGGTACAAAAATCCTGAAACTTTGGCTCATAAACCTGATATTTTGTCTCAGCTTTCACGTGTTTTTCTTGCTGCAAGTCAGTTGACTCAGTGCTGGATTCCTAAATGCCTCTTGAGTAACCTCAATATTGAGTCATCGAGGTATTGTGATTCTATGTAGGTTACACGTTTGAGGAAGGAGAACATTTGGGTTGTTGATTCAGGATGCTTATGCCACATGACTGGTAACGAAGATTTGTTATTCTCCCTCTCTTTTGTGTCACGTGTAGAGAATGTTACTTTCGCTGATAATTCTTCAACTCCGATAATTACTAGAGGTTCAGTTAGAGTAAATAATCATTACACTTTAAATAATATGGCACTTGTTAAAAATTTGAAATACAACTTGCTTTATGTTTCACAATTGCTAGATGAAAATTTGGAAATTATTTTCACTAAAAATTGTTGCAAGGTTGTAGATTCAAACAGTGAGCTTATTTTTAACATGTCTTAGTTTGGAAGTGTTTTTAAAGCTGACTTTGATATGTCATCCTCTAAGCATAGGTGTCTAGTTGCTAATGATTCAAAGGACCTTTATTTTTGGCATCGTAGACTTGGTCATGTAGGCTTTGATCATCTAACGCATGTTAGCGCTCTTGATCGCATACGTGGGCTGCCTAACTTGAAGGGGATAAATAAATTATGTTCTCCTCTTGTAGACATGCTAAGATGGTTGCAGGTTCACATGCTCCTCTTACGATAACCATGACAAATGAACCAGGTCCACTTTTGCACCTTGACATCGTAGGACCTTCACGTGTTCAATCCTTCAGAGCTAAATGGTATGTTCCTGTGATTGTTGATAACTATTCTAGATACTTTTGGGTTTATTTTATGTCATCATAGAAAGAAACATTTAGTCACTTTAGAACATTATTTCTTAGATTATCAATTGATCACCCATGATCTTTAAAAGCAATTAGAAGTGATAATGGAACTCAATAATTTCGCATTTTTCTTCCTTCTTCCTCAATTGTTACTTTGAAATATTTTTTGGACACTGATTTCGGGGTTGTAGGATTGATAGGAAAAGTACTTCAAGTGCCTATAATATTTCTTGGTAACTAACTTATTGCTTGGTCCTCTAGAAAACAAAATTCAGTTGCACAATCCACAACTGAATCTGAATATGTAGATGCTACTAGCGCTTGATCACAAATTCTTTGGGTTGTTTAAACTCTTAAGGATTGTGGGGTTAATTTAGATAGTGTTCCGCTGTTTTGTGATAACACTAGTGCCATTTGCATTGCCAAAAAGCCCGTGCAACATTCCAAACCAAAGCACATTGACATTAGGTATCAATTTCTCCGTGATAATGTTGAAAAGGGAAACATTGTGCTTCACCATGTCGATATCGGACAACAATTGTTTGACATTTTTACAAAACCTTTGGATTTCACTCGTTTTTGTTTCCTTTGTAGTGAAATAGGGGTTATGCATCCTCATGTCTTAAATTGAGGGGGAGTTTTGAAACTTGGTAGGTCTATGTGTGAATCCAAATTTAAAATAATATGAGCATAACATTTCATACATATATGACTTTGTGATTCTTTTTTCATGCTGAAAAGTTCTTACTACATTACTCATACTATATATTTTGTATTTTTGCCATGACTTGTAATTGGAATAGTTACTTACACTAAATCTGGTCATGATCGAAAATTTTGTTGTTCTGAACTTGTTACATGCTCATAAGTACTTTTGATAATGAAAAATTAATCAATCAACTATCAACATGTTGAGCTTCAATGATCAAATAAACAATGAGAAAAGAACAACAAAATATGCATGCATCACACTTCTTCTTTTGATATGGCATATCATTCCACTTAGATATAAACTTGGAAGAAGTTGTGTATGGCTAAAGCCATGTCCTTAAGCTTCTGATTGTCAAATGACATAGGCTTGACATGGTTGGTTAGAATAAAGCTGATGCGGCATATAATCTCTTGCATAAGTCATAAGATGAATTATGTTTCTTAAAAGGAAATACAAATGCAGCAACAAGTTTCATGCTTTCAGGTTTTGAAATAGTTAAGTTTGTGAGATCATGACTTGCTTAAATTGAAAATTACACTTGATCTCTAGCATGGCTTACACTACTTTATGTATCTCATTGATGTGATAGTGTAAGTTACGTGATAGTATGACTTGGATGAACTTTGTTTTATATGTATATGTTATAATATGCTCATGACTATTGAAATTTCTCTTTTGAACCTTGCTGAATGTATTGTCAAAGGGGAAGATATTGATCACACATTGCAAACATTCATAAGTGTTTTGGCATGATTCTTCTCAGGGGGGGAATTTTTTCCCTCATTTCATTTCTGATTTGCAAAGGGGGAGAAATATTTGTTTTGAAATTTTTTTTCTTTCCCATTTGATTGTTTTCAAAACTTTACATGTGAATAAGCCAATGTTCAGATTCTAAGTGGTGTTGCCAATGCATTCATCAAGGTGGAGATTGTGAGATCTATGTATAGTGAATACATTGGCTATGACGATAAAAGTTTTGAACGAGTCTGTCTCTGGGTCCAAGCTCCTGCAAGGTCCGACAATTGGTCCGACTTGATTTGTCTAGATCCGGCAAGGTCCAACATAAGGTCCGACTTACTTTGTCTAGGTCCGACTTGTTTTGGTTAGGTCCAACTTGCCGTGGCTAGGTCCAACATATTTTTTGCTAGGTCCGGCGCTAGGTCCAACTAGCTTTGGTAAACTCCGGCGCTAGGGCCTGCTAGCTTTGATAAGCTCCGGTAGTAGGTCATGCTACCCTTGGTAAGCTCCAGTGCTAGGTCCTGTTAGTTTTGGTAAGCTCGGACTAAGGTCCAGAGCTAGATTGCAATTATTCTGCTTTTACCTTGTAATGTTCTAAATTTCCTTTACACATATGGAAAGTTTACTTAGTATTCTTTTACTATGTTTTTGGTGTGTTTTGGTGGTTATGGCTGATATTATTTTGCTATGGTTTGCAACATGCTTATGTGAGGTGCTCACATAAGGTGTTGTGGTTTCGGAACTAACGTGATTCAAGTCAAGGACATTTGCTTGGAAGTATCGGTTGTTTATTCATGTGCAGGTGTTGCTTGAGTTCAAGACATGGCTAGTGACGGGATCCATTGAACTAGTCTTAGGGAGAAGATGAGGTTCAACAACCAAGTTCGGGAGGAATTGTGGTTGAGTTGATCAGGAGGTTGCGCAATATGTTTGAATCAAGAACAATGCATATGAAGGTATCGTGGACGTTGTTGGAATATGTTTGCACATGTGCAACGAGTGCATGTACGTGCAACATTGTTCCAAGGTGTAATGAAGAAAAGTGTACATAAAGAATTGGTCAGGAAGGTCCAACCAACTAGGTTATGGACTCAGGCTGCAACTTAGTCGTGTTTGACTCGAATATGGAAAGATTTGAGTTGGTTATGATAGGTTTTCGTGTGGGTCACGAAGTTGAGTTGTTTTTAGGAATCTGGTATACGTTCCTAAGGTGTTTGGAAGTCTTAAGATTGCTTCTATCTGCGTATAGAAGAGTCTTGAGCAGTTATGGAAAGTTTTAGTGGAAACTGAGTAGTATACGAATCCTAGTTAGGTTTGGATAGGCCTCATGGCTGGTTATATAATAAAGGAAGGCTAGAGCTTGTGGTGAACGGACTTTGGGCTGTCCCTCTTGTGTTTAATTGAATGAAGATCGTAGTTCAAAGGAACTTTTATGCCTTGTTCATCTGACTTGTTTCAGACAAGTTTTCTCGTCGAGTTTCTGCACAGCACTACCTTGCTCCGGTGGTTTTATCATAACTCGAGTTTTACATATCCAATTGATGTGATTCTTTTTGGGTTGTCTTCAAAACTTGATTATCTATTATCTGTGAAAATTTCAAATTCATTGGATTTGTGAATTCTGATGTACACGAGTTTCTTTGCAGTGTTGCGGATCTGTTTTTACCCGGGTAGGACAGAATCACCTTTGTTCGATCTTTCGTTCATAACTTGAGTTTTTCTTGATGGTTTTTCATGATTCTTGTTGTCGTGTCTTCACGAGTTGATTCTATATAATATCTACTACTTTTGTCATGGTTGAAAACATTTACACTACAGGAATCTGGCAAAAGGCCGTCGACTATATAGGCATCAGTAATCTAAAGAAACCAACACCTTTACACTATAAACATTGGTACACTGACGTTCATAGACGACGACTCAGATTTGACGTTTTTAACTGCTATGGACGTCGGGGCCGATTCCCTTAGCATTTAAAACCGTCGGTTTTGGCGACCGATGCATTTAAATGCTATAGGCGTCGATTGTGGGACCGACAGCTTTAATGCGCATAAGAGCGTCGGCTTGGGTCCACAGCCGACGCCTTTAGGAAGGTTAAGTACGTCGGACAAGCAGGGAACCAATGCATTTAATGTGTTTAAGAACGTCGGCGATAAGGCCAAGCTGATGCCTTTAAACCCTTTAAGGCCGTCGACATGACAGTAATCGACAGCTATAGTTTGCTTTTTTTTTAAAAAAATGCCCGACCGTTTTCCTCACGCTCAGATGGGCAGCCTCCGGCCGGAGCTTACAGTACCAGCATTTCACAAGCACCACTTATACAATAGCACAAAGACTTAATAAGAAACAATTCACAAGCACAAAGACTTAGTACAAGTTCACATAAGCACAATACAAGTTCACGCATATGTATATAGTGAGCACTACATATGAGAATGAAAACAAAGATCCCAAGTTCACATAAATTTCACAAAGTGGCAAAGAAAACGACATTCACGAATTCATGTGTTGGAACCTCCGCCACTCGAAACTCCTCGTTCAAATTGAGAAAATCATCACAACCTTGCAGATGACCGGAACCCTGCAAGAAACAAATACAAGTTACACTACGCTAATTTCAGATGTCATTTCACCAGTTATGACTCATCTAAACTTGAATGTTTATCTAGAGGACAATGTTATCCTATATTCTCTAGGCTCACTGTCATATATGCAAATATACTTAGAATGTACAATATAGTGACCCCTCTTCACATGCAAAAACTAATGGTAATAAAAGGATAGGCATACTTATAATTTGGCATTATTAATCTCTCTAAAATGTGGTAATTGACTTATTTGTTACAAAACTCACAAATATGCTAATTTGAATCAAAGACGCTAAGTAATATTCTAATTAACCTATGTTTTATAGAAAATAACGATTTACAAGTCATACCGCTGCGGCTGGAGTAGTTGATGGGTTAGTCCGTCCCGGATTAAAGGGCATCGGTGGTACAACAGCTGGATACAGCTGCAATCCAGGAGCCAACAACGACATAAATCTCTGAGGTTGAGGAGCAAATGGTTGACCACTCTCAGAACCCTGTTACACATATGGTTAAAATTTTGTATTATAACTTAATGTAGTAAGACAAGCGGTGATACCTGTGACGAGGAGCCAATATGTTGTCCCGCCTGCATTGGACGAGGCATACCACCTTGAGCGAAGAACTACATCAAATAAAGATATTCATTTAATTTAATACATAGTAAAGAGTATTGTAACCTAAATAAAACAACAAAGTATACCTGCGACATCATGTCAAACTGAGGTGGTTGTGGTGTGCCGAACAGAGTTCCAGTGCTACTGTGACCCAAAAACTGCATCAAGTAAAGTAGTTGTGAGATCTTAAGTGAAATATTTTAAAATTGAATAAATAGCTCAATTGTTAAAATACCTGTGCCACATACAGATACTGCATCTGTTGTTGCACCTGTTGCTGTATCTGTTGTTGCATCTGTTGCATCTGCATCTCTGCCTGGTTCTGCTGCTGTTGCTGTTGCATCTGGGTCTGCATCTCTTCCTGAGTGCATCTCAACTCTTCTCCTAATGGATCCATCTTTGCAGTAGACTGAGACCTACTAGAACTAGCACTGGAGTGCCGTCGCATAACATAGTACTCACACCCCACATTCCCGTCGCCCAATCCAAGTCTACAAAAGATACAAGTGCAATGAATCAACAATCATTAACTTAGAAACAGCATTATCTTTACACATACCTCACATGCGGTACACCTCCACCGGCTTCGTATGCCGCAACCACATCCAAAGGCGCTCTTACAAAATCCGTTTCATCTCCATAATTTTTCCTGAAGCACTCAACATATTTTGCCTGCGAGGATACAATGAGTTCATGCTTAGATGTAATAAAAGGTAAAATAACTTGGATAGATCATACTTACCACTTTTTTCGTTGCTACCTCGTCACACAGTTGCTCCGGGCAATTTGGGTCTGGACCTCTATGCCCCTTAAGGTAAACCTCAAAAAAAGCTAGGAGCGATACCAGTTTCAGCATGCTGCAATAACAAAATTTGAAATTTAGTCAAGACAATTATTTGAACCAATCTAACATTCTTTGTTTGATTTTAAGAATTCATACAATTTTTTGTTCCATCCGCGCATGTCCATCCGGCCCATAGTGTTGCTTTCCAGGCTTGCTCTTTCGGTTTTTTCGGTTTTTATCTGAAACTAACTTGAACTCATCTGATGCCATGTACGCACTTAACCATTCCCAAGCTTCTGGATTCACACATATCCAATCCACGTTGCTATTCAAGTACTCCTCCTTAGTTAGATGTATTTTGGCTGCTTTATTTTTTATATGTGTTTCAACAACTTAGTCTTCTAGTACACAATCACAGCTTTGATCCAGGCATCAGAGAAGGAGTCCTTTGTGCGCCTTTTTGCTGACTCATGGAAAGCCGCTCTTGCATATGCTTCACTCTCGCCTTCCTGCAAACGAAACACACCATGCAATATACAAACAACAATTAATGTTAATCAGAACAAGTTGTAATATAATTGAAGGACTATGAATACACTTACCCAAAACATATCCCGAACTCCGTTCTAACAAGTACCCACAGAGGCATACTCTTTTAGTGCATAGTGATCCCAACTATGCACGACAATTCTTTGACCGTTCAACAAAACCATCCCGGGAAAGCAAAACTGGATGATGTTTCCCAAGTCCGTGTTAGTTACTCGTCGATGCCCCCTGCCACTCCAATTAACCTCGAACCAGCACCTAGTACCCTTCGGCTTTATAACTATCCGCTCATCCAAACTTTTTCTTGGAGTACATAAAAGGTGCCTCCGTAGCCTGTTCAAACAACATTAGTTAATTAGTTAACAATAAACAAGGATAAAAGATAGCTTATCAATTAATCCGAAATATTACCTGAAAGGGCATCGAGCGGGCTGCTGACCTACCTCAGCTAGCTCCGCAAGTCTTGTCAACCTCCTATCTCGCTCAGGATCATCCCCCTCTTCGTCATCGCTGCCCTCATCTACTATCTTTATTATGCATAAAGTCACAATTACAAGAAAGAATACATGAGCCATACCTTTCCCAATGTAGGATTGGGAAGAGGGAGACTCCTTACTCCTTTCCCAATTTGGACTTGGGACTAGAGACTCTCCTCTCGACAACCTAACTCCTCTAAGACTATGGATGATAGTGTATACAATAGAGATGAAGCTCAAGTGGTGTGTGTTGAAGTGAGGGATAGGGGGTCCTATTTATACCAGTGTTGAGGTCGGTTCCCGCCACCAAAAGCGCGCAAATCAGTCACCATTGACTCCAGGAAGCCGGGAGGAGCCAACACGTGGATGCTGACCGAGTTTGGGGCGGAGACCGGGTCGGCCGACCCCTTGGTTCGGCCGACCTGGTCATTGCACCAATTCTCGTGTGCTTTCTCCAGGTGGCTGCCAGGTGGGTCCCATTGATGTATATGGGTGATACACCGTTGGATCTCCTCGGATACTTCTGTTTGTGGGCCATTTGATCCACGGGATGCCACGTGTCGTCGCCTGATTGGCTGGATGATATTTTATAGGATTGGTCCCTCCACATTTCCTCATTTCCTACATAAAATGCTACATACACATATTTCTCCAAGTCCAAGTGGAATTGGGTTAGATAGAAAGGTGATGTGTGCAAGAAATGACAAATCCTTCACATAATTGAGTTAAAGTGACAGATGAAATTGGTATATAACAACCGTCAACAGAGAGGCAAGATCCCGGCTCCTGCCATGTTCTTGGGCAGTCAGAGGCGCCAAACTGATTGGCATCTCCTTGCACTTGTGGTGCAGCGCCGGAGTTGGGGCAGGAGCTATTGAAGCTACTGCTTGGCGCAGGGTCTTGATCGCGTTCTGGGACGCGGGATCCCAAGACACCCCGATATGACATGGAGTGCCTTGCGACGCTCGTGGTCGCTGCTGGCGTTGGAGTCCTCGTCCTGATGGACCACCTAGATGACCCATTCTTGATTTTGGTTCTCCATCTCCTTGTCATTGTTAACCTTGGGGTCGACCTTCTGCTTGCCCTCCCGCTGGTGGAAGGGAGTGCTGTCAGGGCACTATTGTGCCCGCTCTTGGTATCACTCGACGCATCTCTTGATCTCTCAGCACTCGCTCACGGTGTGATCGCAAGTCGTGTGCACCAGGCATGGCTCGACTCTGTTGTCTGTAGCAGGTGGCTGACAGGGGCGTTTCTTGAGGCATGGGGGTCTACCACCACCGGTCGGAGCTGCTGCCGCGATGGGTGCCCCATGCAGCAGCTTGTTCTTGCCGCCGCCTCAGTTCTTGTTCTCCATTTCGCCGCTACCTGCGGTAACGACACGTTTGGTAGTCTGGTTAGCTTTGCTCACCCCGGGGGCAGGTTGGGTGTGCTAGTCACAGCCTCTACCACCCTGGCGCACCGGTCCACGATGGAGAAGAGCTCAACGACATCTTGCACGTTGTGTATGGCTAACTTCTCGAGCATCTTCGTGTCACACACACCGTTCCGGAATACCACTATGACAGAAGCATTTGGGATGTTGGGTATAGAGTTGCGTACTTGGGAGAAACACTGGATGAATGATCGCAACATCTCCTTGGGTTACTGGCACACGGCGTGGAGGTTGAGCTTGGTGCCGGGACGCGTGTAGGAGCTACCAATGTTTGCAGCGAACTGCTAGTAGAGTTCATCCCAAGAGGTTATGGATCCCTCAAGCAGGTTCATCAGCCATGACCGGGCCGAATCGGCCAGGGTGACGGGGATGTAGTTCGCCAGGATGAGCTCATCTGCTCCTACAGCAAGGAGTGTTGTGGTGTAGATCTATAGGAACTCGGCTGGGTTGACACACCCGTCAAACTTCTCTAGCAGGTGTGGTTGGAACTTGAGCGGCCACATCGTCAGGCGGAGGTATGGAGCCAAGGTCGTGCACCCTCCGATGGGCTTCACCAGAAAGGCATATGGAACGACATACCCTAGGGGGTTTTCTGCGCAACATGCGGCTACTGCGGAGCTTGCTGCTGTGGCCCCTGCCGTGTCAAGTTCTGCTACTGTGGCACCTGCTGCGCCAAGTACTGCTGCTACAACACCTGCTACACAGAGTACTGCAGGGGCAGTTGACCCAACATAATCCTGGTGAGGCAGCAGCAGAGGATTTACTTGTGATGCACCTCAAACGGAGGACGCCTCCTGCTCAGGCCCTTGAGGGCCCGCAAAGGTTGTGTTGTCCCTGCCGTTGCCGCTTGATGATGACGCAACCATCTATTTGAGCATGATGATGGTCAAGCTTGGCCCTCAGGACCACCGTGGGGATCCGACTAGCACTAGTAAGCTAGCTTGAAGGGGAGTCAGCAGATCGACAGTTGATGGATGGCGTGTGCGACAGCGACACGTGATGCCTCCCTTTGTTCGGAGTGTTGATGGCCACAACGATGAAGTGCACGATGTCTTCGACCCACTTCTAAGTCGCTCCCTAGGAAGCGTTCAAGGACGGTGGGAGGTGGAGAAGGGCCCTCTTCGGACTTGCAGCCGGTGGCTGCAGGGGTGCCGATTGGGTCGGGATAAGTCCGGATGCACCGCCCTGTCCAGCTACATCTATGCGGCGGTGTGATGGACCAGACTGTCCGCCCGGGCAATGGATCTGGTCATCGGGCGATGTCCACGAAAACTGCCATCCACGGGCTTGACGAACAACATTGCGGTGAAAGCGCAACCACTTTTTAGAGGAAAAAGCCCCTACTTGGTGCGCCAAATGTTGAAGTGTTCTTGCGACACTTCCCCCAGACCTTCTATGAAAGCATCCCGTGGAGGTTCTTGATCGGCAGGGCTTAGTACTTAATGGAGATTGCGCGTATGAGAGATGGTGAGTCGATGGTTTCACGTTGTTTGGGCCGCCAGTGCGTAATACCCTACTCCACGGTGTGAGTTGTATTGCTGTTGTGAATGCGTGTGTAGCGTGTGTATGCGCTAGATTGGAGATCCTTTGTAACGGTTGTTGAAGACTGTTATATACCAATTTCACCCGTCAATATAACTCAATTATGTGAAGGAAATATCATTTCTTGCACACATCACCTTTCTGTTTAATCTATTTCCACTTGTCGTTGGAGAAAGTAGTGCATAGAGGGACTCTATGCAGAATTGAAGTGAAACATGGGGATGCATCCTATAAAATATCATTCTAGCCAATCAAGCAACGACATGTGGAACCACATGGATCAAATAGCCCACAAACCGAAGTATCCGATGCCATCCAATGGTGTGGCACCAATAACAGTCAATGAGACCCACCTGGCAGAGACATGGAGGAAGGACACCGCAAATGGAGCCAAGACCAGGTTGGCTGACCCCCCTAGTCGGCGGACTAGGTCCTGGCGCCAAACACGGTCAAACGCCACGTGTTGGCTCATCCCAACTTGAAGAGGTCATGGGTGATTGATTCGCACGCTTTTGGTGGCGGGAACCGACCCTTCTCCAAAGCTATAAATAGGACCCCTCATCCCTCACTTCAACACACACCACATCAGTATTCATTCGTTGTATCCACTACACTCCATAGGTCTAGAGGAGTATAGGCTGTAGAGAGGAGAGTCTATAATACATAGTCCAAGTACTAGAGGAGTAGAAGGAGTCTCTTTCCAATTCCTAATTGGGAAAGGTATGGCTCTCATATTCTATTTGTATTTGAGACTTTATTCTTAGTAAAGATGTTATCTTTAGCCTTCTATTGTTCATATAGTTGGATGAAGCGTTTCTTGTTTAATTGTGGATTCCATGTATGTGGTAGGAGTAGTATTTATGATTATGCTATACCATTATCATCATATCACCATAAACACTACAAACCCCCACTATAGTCGAATTAGCTATGACACGATTATTTTAACTTGAATCACTTATGCTATGAATTAACATTGGTTTAATGATGATTTAGTTCATTGCCTTAGGATGGCTTGTGCCTAGGCTTCTAAGGTAATTACTTAATATGCTAGCATGGTGCAAGGATAGAGAGTAGCTTTGAATGTCTCGTAGACCCACGGATTGAAGAGGTAGGTAGTAGGGGGCGACAGTCCTATCTGCCTTTGTAATCCTCCACGTTCGGCTATGCCACATGCTCTTGGCGGGAGTCGTCCTAGTATTGCTAGGGGTAAACCCGTGCACAATGTGTTAATCCACTTAGTATTAGAATTTATAATTGACATGATCATTAGTAACTAACTTAGGCTATGCATATGTGCATTAGAAGCATAGTAGGAGTCTCTACCTAACCCTTAGCCTAGTCCCTCTTTACCCCATTTATCCCCTTAGGATAGAATGCTCTTGTGTGTGTCACACTACTCCCATTTATCATCTATCCATTCTTGCTAGAACATTACATAGATCAACCTAGCCTCTCCACTTGATGATTGCTTTACTTCCATCTAACCTTCCTTTGGGAGAATATAAATGACACCCTTTAGGAATACTCTTAGAGGGGAAATGCTACATCGATAGTTTCCGTGTGCTTGTGGATTTATATGTATAATCTAAAATCTATTAACAAACATTTCTGTCATCACTGCTAGAGATTAATTATTAGTAGTGCACAGGAACTGTCAACAAGCATTTCTGGCACCGTTGCCGGGGAAGGCAACCGAAGTATTGCATGATTGAGAAAATAGGATAGGACCCTGGCAGGTTTTAGTAGGATGACCCTTCTTTGTTTTCACATTTTATGTGAAAACAGGGTAGTGTATGTCTGGTTTCCGCTTATCGAAAAACTTTGTTGAAGATCCCGAATCCCTTCTGAGAGATCAACCTCGTGTCGTTACACCTCAGAAGCTTCGAGCGGAAAAGCAAGCCAGCGCAACTGCACCAACAACCAAAATGCTAATGGCCCAAAAGACCCCTTGTGAGTTTTTGGCTCCCTCTGCTAACAATGTGCCTATTGGGCCCACTATTAACACGGGAGACGTAAACTTCAAAATCAAGACTAGCCTTATCACTATGGTGCAAGCCAACCAATTTTTCAGGAAGGCTAACAACAATTCAAGTGCTCACCAACAACAGTTCCTTGAGACCTGCAACACTTTTAAGATCAAGAACATATCTTCTGACGCTATCCGGCTTAGGCTGATTCCATTCTCCCTTCTTGGAAGAGCGAAACAATGGTTCTACACGAACCGAAGTGCTGTAGACACTTGGGAGAAGTGTTCTACGGTATTCCTCGCCAAGTTTTCTCATTGGGCAAGACCAATGCCCTACGTGGAAGAATTTCCAGCTTTCAGCAAGATGTCAAGGAATCTACTCCCGGGGCTTGGGAAAGGCTTCAGGAGTACATCCTAGCCTGTCCCCACCATGGGATGGATGATTGGCTCATCACAAAACATCTACAACGGGTTGATCCCTTCCACCCGTGACCATGTTGATGATGCTGCTGGAGGTGCCTTCTTCTTATTGACAGTGCCCAAAGCCAAGGATTTGATTGAGAAGATGGTGTCAAACATGGGTTGGAGTGATGAGCGTCTCCATACCTGCTAGCGAGGCATGCACACCTCGAAGGAGGTGAACATGATCTCTGCTAAATTGGACCTCCTTATGAAGAAAACTGATGGAAAAAGCAATGGTGTTGTATGGCAATGCCTATGCCTATGACACCCGATTCTGAAAATGAACCAAGTAAACGCATATGTGTGCCCAGGATGTTCATCACACATACACGAGTGCATTCACAAAAGAGTATACAGAAAATCACCACATAACAAGATTAATTAACCAAATTTTATTACACAGATCATATTATCCTCGAATACAAGCTCTAATGAATATTAATGACAAGATTAAATTAATGCAGGAAAAATAACTAATTAAGCAAACTAAACAGCTAGGCAGCATAAGCAATAGGGTATAGCCCAGCTCCATGCAACACCACAGGCAAGCTGACGGTAGACACGGCCTAGAACTCCGTATTATCAACGTTAAACACCCAATTTTGACCTGCAACTGTGGGGGGGGGGATTGCAAGAGTGAGTACATGTCGTACTCAGCAAGTGTGGAAAGTATGACATGTGGATGATTCAAATGACGACAATAATAATAGTGGAGTGCTGAAAAGTACATTAAAACATTTGAAAACAAATATATATTATGTATGTGAAGTAAACCCATCATAAACCGTGTAATCATCATAATACCAGTCTGCATTCATTACCATCATCAATAATTCCAGATTTCACCATATGCCAATAACCATATTCAATACCAGAAATTAATCCATAACCAGCCATAACCATTACCAAACCATAACCATCCCAAACACAATCCCAATACCAAGTTCCCTCTAATCAAGGAAGTTGTCCAGGTGCTCATAACCGGGAGCACGGCTATCATGATAGTTTTAATACTCGGCAGAGTTTGTACCACTTTACCCACATGTTTGTGATTTCATCACCCGTCGGCGACTAAAGAACCTCCCTTATGCCAATTACACTTCCTTTGGTGTATGGCCAAGAGATCACAAAATAGCCTTTACAAAGGGATTACTAGCCTATTTAGACCCCACTGAGGTTACACTGGTGGCGATGTCTCCCACACAGCACATCTTCAACCAAGGGCCCCCTCTTGAGCCATTCGGATCCCAGGGTAGTCCCACCAATCATCAACAAACCCAATCCGACTACCCCTTCTCCGAGCATCCTTAATGGTCCAAATAGCACTAGCAAGGCCTTAATTAATCAACTACGCCGCACCCATACTTGGCCTCGTGGTGGCACTGTAATCCTGGCTTATTCTCGCATGAACTGGTCCTTAGATCTAAAGCAAGCAAAACCATCATAACATCCAACCCATCCACATACCAGGCTTGCTTAGATCACCCAGTACCATATCATATTGACCAGTTCATGTTAACCATAATCTCATCCATGCATAATTAAATTTAGTGGTATAGTTGTTTTCCCATCCCAATTGATTAAGCGAAGCAAAAAGGTAAAAAGCCCTTCGCGACTCTCTACCATATGTTCCAGGTAACAAGGGTGGTCAACAAAACAAGTAAACTTCCTACCATAGGATTCCCATCAATTTGACACAAGCATGCAGTTTTGCAAACAAAACATTTATTTCAAAACAGGATCAATATGCTTCAAGAACACTTGCCTTGCTCTTGGGACTGGTTCGAGTCAAAGCCTTCAAACTCTTGGTGTTGTAGATCCTCCGCGGCACTCTCTAGTGCAAATCCGTCTAATCCACACAATAAATATACAAGACAAGAAACACAATCAAAGAGTGCACACATATTACTCAATATGACATGACATGCATGATTGATGCAAATGCAAGGTAGAACTTGTTAATAAATTGCTTTTAATGATCACTTACTAGTTCTAATAGATTTTAACAAGTTTATACAGGTTTGGATGTGATTAGATCTACTTTTAGAATCAATTCAACGGAATTTAACTAGGAAAACCGGACTAGTCCGCACTTCGCAGAACTAGGGTTTTCTAGATCGGCGTAAACTTGGAGATTAGGAGTTGAATTCACGTAAGGAAAAGGAAATAGAAGGTATACTAGGTGTTTAGGACTCCAATGAATCAAGAAACATGGAGGCAACACTTGGATCTTGATGATCTAGGGTTGGGGATGAACTTGGAGATGAATTGGTGATGAAGAACGAAAGCTTGGTGGAGATCTTGATCCTGTTTTGTTTCCTCCTCTTCTTCTTCTCGGTTGGGATCTCCTCCTCCCTCCCTGGTGGTGGCTCTCCACAAACTAGGTTTCATGGGGTGGAAAAGTGGCAAATAGATGTCAAGCCAAGGGGTGGGGTTGTTTATATAGACGTGGAGGCTAGGGTTAGATGGATTTCGAGTTTGAGAGGAGTAGAGGCCGGTTTAGAGTCTCACATGGGCTCTAAAAGAGTTAGGGACGACGTCCCTAGGCCCACTTAACATGAAACCCAAAAAAAAAGTCGTAAAGCAAAAGATCAACTCGGAGTTGCTAAATATCGAACAAGTCCGACAAGGACCGGACAAGTCATATGTTGTCCAGAGAGAAATCAGACAAGTCTGGCCCAAAATCGGACAAGTCCGACTTTAGTCACAGAGGAAAACGGACAAGTCCACTGGAACACCGGACTAGTCTGGACAAGTCCAGGGACTTAGAAAATTTTCAATGATTCTTGGAATATCGGACTAGTCCACCCAAAATCAGACAAGTCCGAAAATTTCCAGAGGCAAAATCGGACTATTCCGCAGCAGAAAGGGACAAGTCCGTTTTTAATCAGAGAGAAATCGGACTAGTCCTCACTAAAATCGGACTAGTCCGCACTTTTCAGCATTTTAAGTGCAGTTTTGTTCCAAATCTTTAAACTGATTCTTCTTGATGTGGGTTAAAGTTAAACATGTATATGAATGTATGTAGGGAATGATGCATGAAAATGAGGGTGTTAGAAACCTACCCCCCTTAAAATGAATCTCGCCCTTGAGATTCGACGCGGAAGAGAAGAGATAGGGAAGTTCCTTCTTGATATCATCCTCCAATTCCCACGTCGCTTCTTTTTCTGTGTGGTGCTTCCATTGAACTTTACACCATCTAATAACCTTGTTCCTTGTGACTCTCTCCTTGGTTTCCATGATTTTGATCGTTTGTTCGGCATAAGTCAAATCTTCCTCTAGTTCCAATCCTTCCATGGACAGTTGTTCTTCCGGTACTCTCAAGCATTTCTTGAGCTAGGAAACATGAAAGACATCATGTAGGACTGAAAGATGAGTTGGCATCTCCAACTTATGCACTACTTCTCCTCTTTTGTCCAAAATCTTGAATGGTCCAATGTATCGAGGTGCTAGCTTGCCTCTTATGTTAAACCTCTTGTGACCTCTCATTGGTGACACCTTAAGGTAAACGTAGTCTCCTTTTTCAAAGGCTAATTTCCTTCTCCTATTGTCCGCATAGCCTTTTTGTCTTGATTGGGCAGCCCTCAAGTTCTCACGAATTATTTGGACTTGCTTTTCGGCTTCTTGCAACACATTCGGACCAAATACTTGAGTTTCTCCTGCTTCATTCCAGAATGAAGGTGTCCTACATTTCTTCCATAAAGCTCTTCATAAGGTGACATATTCAAACTTGCTTGGTAGCTATTGTTGTATGAAAATTTGGCATATGGCAAGCTTTTGTCCCAAATTTTCCCGTGCTTTAAAGCACAAGCTCTTAACATGTCTTCTAAAATCTGATTGGTCCTCTCAGTTTGCCCATCCGTTTGAGGGTGGTATGCTGAACTAAATTTCAACCTTGTTCCTAATGCTTCATGCAACTTTTGCCAAAACCTGGAGGTAAATTGAGAACCTCTATCCGAGACTATCTTCTTCGGGACTCCATGTCGACACACAATATGCTCCATGTATATTTCGGCCAATTGTGCAGATGTATACTTGGTCTTGATAGGAACAAAATGAGCTGACTTGGTCAATCGATCAATGATTACCCAAATCGAGTCATACCCGGACTGGGTACGCGGTAAACCAACTATGAAGTCCATACCGATTTCTTCCCACTGCCATTCCGGAATCTTCAATGGCTGCAATAACCCAGCTGGCCTTTGATGTTGCGCCTTGACTCACTGACACACATCACACAATGCTACATATTCAGCTATGTCCTTTTTCATGCTATTCCACCAATAGCACATCTTCAAGTCTTTGTACATCTTTGTACAATCAGGATGAATTGAGTATGGTGAGTCATGTGCCTCTTTTAATATCGTCTCCCGAATATGCTTTACATTAGGCATGACAATCCTTTTTCCCAGCCATAAGGTACCATGTTCATCCTCATCGAATCTGAATTCTCTCCCCTCTTGGGTCCTTTCCTTGATTTCCCAAATTTCCTCATCCTTGGTTTGTGCCTCTCGAATTTCTTACTCCAAGGTTGGGTTTAACTCCATAATCTCCATCTCTTTTACAAATCCAAGGTTCAACCGTTCAAACTCCTTACATAAGTCAGATGGTAACTCTCGAACTATGAGTTGATGACTTACTCATTTTCTACTTAAAGCATCGACCACTACATTGGCTTTTCCCGGATGATATTTGATCCCTAAATCATAATCTTTGATGAGATCCAACCATCTCCGTTGCCTCAAATTCAGATCCGTTTGTGTGAAAATATACTTCAAACTCTCATGATCCGTATAAATTTCACACCTATGTCCAAGAATATAGTGTCTTCAAATCTTCAATGCATGTACCACGGCTGCTAGTTCAAGATAATGTGTAGGATAATTCTGCTCATGTTTCTTCAATTGTCTCGATGCATAGGCGACCACTTGACCTTCTTGCATCAATACACATCCAAGTCCTTGTCTCGATGCGTCGCAATAAATATCAAAACTCTTGCTTACATCTGGCAATACCAAAACTAGGGCTGTTGTCAACCTCTTCATCAACTCCTCAAAACTGTTTTGACAAGCTTGAGTCCATTGGAAAGCCTTTCCCTTCATTATCAATTCCTTCATTGGCTTGGCTATCTTGAAAAAGACCTTGATGAACCGATGGTAATATCCAGCCATTCCAAGAAAACTCCTCATTTCCTTTACGTTTTGTGGTGGTTCCCACTTCAACACGTCTCTCACTTTTCTGTGGTCAACAGATATTCCTCCTCCTGAGATGATATGACCCAATAACAACACCTCTCTCAACCAAAACTGACACTTGTTTAACTGGGCATACAATTGATGCTCCCTCAATTTCTGCAACGTAAGCCTCAAGTGTTCCTCATGTTCCTTCTCATCCTTCGAGTAGATCATAATGTCATCAATAAACACCACAACGAACTTATCCAGGTACTCCATGAAGACCTTATTCATGAGATACATAAAGTAGGCAGACGCATTGGTCAAACCAAAGGACATCACAGTGTACTCATATGATCCATATTGTGTCCTAAAGGCGGTCTTGGGTATGTCCAATGGTCTAATGTTCATTTGAAAGTATCCCGACCTCAAATCAATCTTAGGGAAGACACATGCACCCTTCATCTGATCAAACAAGTCTTCTATGCGTGGCAAGGTGTACTTGTTCTTGATTGTTACCTCGTTGAGAGCTCGGTAATCTACGCACATCCTTTGGGTTCCATCCTTCTTGTCCACAAACAGCACAGGCGCTCCCCAAGGTGAAGAGCTTGGGCGAATAAAACCTTTCTCTAGTTGCTCTTGAATTTGTTTCTTGAGCTCCGCTAATTCCATTGGAGGCATCCTACACGGCCTCTTAGCTATAGGTGCAGTTCTAGGTATTAAATCAATAACAAACTCAATATCTCGATCAGGTGGCATACATGGCAACTCGTCCGGAAAAACATCCAAAAACTCACACACCACCGGAATCTCCTCAACTGCGGCATCGTCCATATGATTCATCTCCAATTGCTACGGTGCGGTTTGAGATGCTTCAAATTCTATGATGATCTCTTCTTCACTGGTCAACTTCACCGTCTTTGTGGCACACTCAATAACTCCATTTTACTTCCTCAACCAGTCCATACCAAGTATAATGTCCAATCCTTGAGAGTCCAAAACAATGAAGTTGGCGGAGAAATCTACCCCCCTTATTCTAAGGCTTACTTTTGGACACTATATTTGTCCTCATATCTCCTCCAGGAGACTTAACCGATAGAGTAAACATCATATGAGAGATAGGCAAACTATACTTGGCAACATACTTCGATGCAATGAATGAATGCGATGCCCCAGAATCAAACAACATAGTCGCGGGTTTGGAGTTGGCGAGAAACATACCAATGACCACATCATCCGCTTGTTGAGCATCCTCCGTTGAGACATGGTTCATGTTGCCACGAGCAAAATTCTGCTGTCCACGGTTCCCTTGTGGCTGTCCTCCATTGGGTCTTGGGTTTTGCCTTGGTGCATTGCTTCCTTGACCAAGGCCTGACTTAGGACATTGATGCGCAAAGTGTCCAGCTTCTCCACGAGTATATCACTTCTTAACTCCACCAGAATTATTGGGACAAGCTGGGTTTTGAACGCTTGCACCAGGAAAGTTAGCACAAGGTGCAAAAGGCATTGGAGGCCTAGGTGCTTGCATGGCAGGGCGCTCCTGCACGAATTGACCTGGGCGCGGTGCAAATCCATGGTGTTGAGCAGGCGCAGAAGAGCTGAAGTAAGGCGCATTGGGCGGTGCAAAGCGAGGGCGCATATTACTTCCTTTTTGTTGTCCTTGATATGGTGCCTTCCTCTTGTTGTCTTGTTCCATCTCACGGACCTTGTTCTCCACCACAATTGCTTTGTCCACAAGCTTCTGGAAATTTGCATAGTCACAATTGAGCAATTGCACTTGAATTTCATTGTTCAAGCCCATCATGAACAAGTATTGTTTCCGTCTGTCCCGGCTCACATCCTCAAGCGCATACCTTGAGAGTTGAGTAAATTTGTTGAGATATTCACCCACGCTTGATCTTCCTTGCCTTATGTTCTCAAATTCTTGCCTCTTCAAAATCATAACTCCTTCCGGCACATAATGAGAATGGAAGTTCTCCTTGAATTCCGCCCAAGTGATCCTCTCTTGATTATCATGAGCATTGCATAGTGAATTCCACCAATCAGTAGCTGCTCCAACTAGCCGATGAGAAGCAAATAATATTCTTTCCCGGTCACTGCATTGGACAATAGCAAGCTTCTTCTCCACGGACTTGAGCCAATCATCCGCATCCATAGGGTCAGCAGCTTGAGCAAAGATTGGCGGCCTAGTCCTCATAAACTCTCCCAACCGGTTATGAGGAGGTGGGGGTGATGGTGGAGGCATGTGAGGCTGATTATTGTTGTTGCCAGCCTGCAGCTGTCCCATAGTTTGTATCATGGTCTGCATGGGCTGGTTTTGCATAGCCAAAAGCTGCTCGATACTCATAGCTCCATGAGCAGGTCCTTGTGCATTGTTGTTCTGAGGTACTCCATGGTCCTCCTCCTCATCATTGACATCCCTCTGGTTGCGAGTCCTCACCACCTGGAGAAAAGCAATAGGTAAGAATTACAAAACATCCCCAACTATATGCGTTAAGGGATATGAAACTAGACAACTAACTAGCCTATGTGGATATGGCAATGCTAAAGCATCCCAAAATCCTCTATTAAGCACACAAGCAAACAATATATAATAGCAAACAGCACGCCAAACAAAAAAACATCGATTCTTAAGTGCTCCTATGTGCTCTAAACTGTCCATTCTATCTAGGTTGCGTCCTACAGTCAACCTGTGGCTCTGATACCAATCTGTGACACCTGGTTCCAAAATGAACCAAGTAAACGCATATGTGTGCCCAGGATGTTCATCACACATACACGAGTGCATTCAAAAAAGAGTATACAAAAAATTACCACAGAACAAGATTAATTAACCAAATTTTATTACACAAACCATATTATCCTCGAATACAAGCTCTAATGAATATTAATGATAAGATCAAATTAATGCAGCAGAAATAACTAATTAAGCAAACTAAACAACTAGGAAGTATAAGCAATAGGGTACATGAACACCACAGGCAAGATGACGGTAGACACGGACTAGAACTCCGCATTATCGACGTTAAACTCCCAATCCTGACCTGCAACTGTGAGGGGGGGGATTGCAAGAGTGGGTACATGTCGTACTCAGCAAGTGTGGAAAGTATCACATGTGGCTGATTCAAGTGGCGACAATGATAATGGTGTAGTGCTGAAAAGTACATTAAAACCTTTGAAAACCAATATATATTATGTATGTGAAGTAAACCCATCATAAACCATGTAATCATCATAATACCAGTCTGAATTCATTACCATCATCAATAATTCCATATTTTACCATTTGCCAATAACCATATTCAATACCAGAAATTAATCCATAACCAGCCATAACCATTACCAAACATAACCATCCCAAACACCATCCCGATACCAAGTTCCCTCTAATCATGGAAGTTGTCCAGGTGCTCATAACCGGGAGCACGGCTATCATGATAGTTTTAATACCCTGCAGAGTTTGTACCACTTTACCCACATGTTTGTGATTTCATCACCCGTCGGCGACTAAAGAACCTCCCTTATGCCAATTACACTTCCTTTGGTGTATGGCCAAGATATCACAAAATAGCCATTACAAAGGGATTACTAGCCTATTTAGACCCCACTGAGGTTTCACCGGTGGCGATGTCTCCCACACAGCACATCTTCAACCAAGGGCCCCCTCTTGAGCCATTCGGATCCCAGGATAGTCCCACCAATCATCAACAAACCCAATCCGACTACCCCTTCCCCAAGAATCCTTATGTGGGGACCGGAATCCACACATCCGAGGATCTCATTGGGTGGTGTCGTGCGATGCGACACCCAACAGTTATACAAGAATAGAACCAGAATAAGTACAAGACAGAGTCTTTTATTTTTCATACAGCGGAAGTTTTCGTAATACTAGCGGATGTAAAGAAATATATACATACCATAGCTACGCTCTCAGCACTAGCTATGCAAAAAGCAAAGTTTTCCATGCCAGGGATACTTTGCACTAGCAACACTCAAACTATGGCGGCGTGCAGGGTTACCACTCGGCTGTACACCCTGGAAGGGGTGTTGCCTCATCGTCAAACCCATCCTCAATAGGGTAACCTGCAAAAACTCGTTAACTGCAAACGTGAGCTTAAGGCTCAGCAAGGCTTAACCGTCTCACTAGACAGATGCACGGGGACGCTAAACATAGGTAAGGAATAGCATAAATAACTCGCCTACAAGTGGATCCTTATAACCAAGTTTTAAGTAGCAAATGACATTCTCTGAGCACGGCACATCATGGGCTCCACAATCAAACAAGAAACGCTTTACCGATGATATGACATGCCCAAAGCACATAATGCTATTACAGCTAAAGTATGGGGAAATTGTAAACTTTTAATTATACTATCTCTAAATCATACAAGGTTGCAAAATAATTATAAATCAATACAATATGAATTTCTGACTTCTTTAGTATTTACTACGTCACCGCTCAGTGAACAAGTGGTACTCTATTACTGCGAGGGACAGTGATTGCAATCAGGACGCACCCGGACAACACGACACATACGCACTTTCGGAAATGCCAGCGAGCACTTCGTGCAGTACCTACGTAGCACTTCAGTACTAGTCGTATATGGCAACCTTTCGCGAGACACTCAAATGCCGAACCGGTCGATCCGTCACGGGCAGGAGGTCCCTGCGTGGGGCGTACTCTGACGTGCCCACCAGCGGATTTACACCTTGCTACCCTCAACCCACACCTATAAAACGGAACGGTATGCCTCGACACCCAAGTGACCAAGCTACGTCAGTTTATTGGATTCCATATGTCCATTATGTTGCCGGTACAATTCAAGCTTGTCCGAAGGGGCTGCATACGGACGGGCCTTAATCGACACAGGCAGGGCTATGTGACCGAGATTCAATTCTCGCCGCTTCCTATCCATTCCCTGTCCGGTCTCAATTTCATTATATTAAGCCATTTTCTATTCAACCAATCCTGTGAGATACATCTCTCGCGAGTAGATTCCAAATACTCGACTTCTACCGGATTTCCTATGCATTAGCAAAGCAGTTACTACAGGTCAAACTGTAACTCGTGCCAAATAAACCCTGGGATTTTTGGTCATGCATGTGGAGTATCAATCACCCTATACGTAATGCACATATCAAACTTATGACGTAAGGTGATAAAGACTGTAAAAACTATGTAAAGCTTTTAAATGCAAACCGGGGCTTGCCTTGTTGCAGGTCAGGTTCTGAGTTAAAAATTTGAAGGCTCTCTTCCAAGGCTTCTGGCTCCTCCTCGACTTCGGTCACTATACGATATGCAGATAACATGGATATATAAATGACTTTGAAATTTATTTATTTTAAGACCATAAATTAATTCATGGTGAGCACTATATGACAGGGACCTTGATTGTCTTAGGAACTTCGATGGTAGATACTAGGGAATATGATCAAAGCTCTTGCAAAGAACAGGAGATGATCATAGCAGATTGTGGTCTCCGAAAGTGTGGCAAGCAAATCAACTTCCAAGAATTTCCGAGAGGAAACTATAGCTTGAACCTAGCTAACAGTTGATAATCAAGATGGAGGGAGTGGTGCTGGTCTTAGCAAAATTTGTTTTCATAATTTTCTAAGCTGTGGGGAAGGAGTTATTGTATTTCTAATTCGGCAAGAATTTCTGAACTTACTTTATAATTGAGTTTCTAGATATTAAATCAGTATTTAGTTTGTAACTGATTTAGGACTAGCATAGTAGGTTAATTAAATCCAAGGCTTTAACAGGAGCTAGGGTATGACTAAAGGAAGACTCAGTAAAATTTTGGGACCTAATAAAGCAACCTAATAGCTGTGAAAATTCAATAACTGAAAAAGGAAATTGAATTATACAGAGAGTTGAACAGGTGCTATGGCTCCCAAATTTTGCCTGAAAATCAAGAATAGGACAATAAATTTTATGTGAATTTTGCGGATTTTTCTCGTGGATATCTTGTCTGGAAAAATTGCACTTGCATTAGGAAAGATTATATCCTACAGAATTTAACTCTGAGTTTCACAGAACCTAATTGGTATTGACAGAAACTAGAGCTCAAGAGCTTTCGAACAAAATTTGTTTGAAGAATTTTGGAGTATCCTACAGAAAGTTATGGATTTTCTAAGTTGGAGCCTATTCTGGAATAATTTCCTAATTTGATTTAACTCGTGGGCCCCACTGTTTTAAAATGAACCAATAGTATTTAAACCACACGGGGGCCACAGATTCCCACCGCGTAGCCACAGCAAATCCCGTGGCCACACCTGATCCGACAGGATTTACCGCCGCTGACACGCGGGACCCGCCGCGTCGTCTTCTACCTCCCGACGCGGGCGGCGCGCGGGGTTCCCGCGGCGGTGCTCTCCGGCGAGCCTCGCCGCCGGCCAATCCAACGCACCAAAATCGCGGAAACTTGCCGCCTGGGGGTTTTTGGGGTCGCTGAGCACGATGGTGAGGTCAGTGGGTCTTGAAGCTCGCCGGAAAAGGTCGTGCGACGGCGGTGGCGGCGATGAGCGCTCGGGCATCATAGAACTCTCTATAGAGTAGCTCAAATCACTTGGGAATTGCTCCAAAACCTTTCTGGGATGATGGAGTTCAAGGATATGGGCGCAGAAGGGGAGTGAGTTGCCGGGAATCATGAGTTCGACGGTGAACCGAGGTTTTCTCACCGGCGGCGAGTAAAACTCGAAATTTAGAGCCGATGCTTGATGATCCGTAAAGGTTTTTGCTCAGACAGGATCGCTAGGGCTTATAGAAACTATCTCAAAGTAATTGCAAAGGATGATTGCTTACCGAAAAGGAATTCGACATGAAATCATAGCTAGCTATCTACCTTCGGCCGTAGAGGAAATGAACAATAACTTGCTCAGGCTTCAACGATAAGGGAAACGGTTTGTACCATGAGCTAGAGTTTGATCAGGCGCACCTTTTTGCTCTTTGGAGCTAGGCTTGAAACGGCGTGGAACGGCGGCACGCCGCGGAGCAGTGGCGAGCGGCGGCGATGGCGCGCGGCGGAAGAAAAATGGCGAGGCAGTGGAGCTGTGATCGGGGATGAGGATTAAAGGGGGCTTCGGCCGGCCTTTTATAGAGCCGCGGCGAGCAGGCAGGCAGCTCGCTGGAGCTGCATGCGCGCGCGGTGTCGAGCGGGGGCGCGGCGATGCAGAGGTGTCGGGGTTGAGCTGATCCGTTTAAAAGGGGAGCTGACATGTGGGGCCCACTGTCCAGTGATTCTCCCCACAGCTCAGTTACTAATTCATTTAAAAATAGAAGATCAACTCCAAAAATCATGAAATTTTGTGGAGATGGCAAATGAATTATTCTGAACACAATGGTGAACTCAAATCTTATGTTTAAATAAGTTGGAGAAAAACTAAAAATTCAGATTTGAATTTGATTCAAATTTGCCAAGCACCTCAATAAAAATAGTAGATGAGTTTCTAAAATCTTGAAACTTTGTAAGCATGCTATTGAGGAATTTAGGAGCTCATGGAAAAATTTAGAGCCCTTAGTTTGAATATTTGGTTTAGAGCTTATTTGGGCTTCATTGTGCATTGCTTACTAATCCTTACCCAAAATTTCTTATTCTTAAAAGGTGAATAGAATATAATTTGGATTCATGGGGAAGTCTAATACCCATGATAAAAGAATCTAACAAAGAGTGCAAGATAAGTTTTGGATGGCATAGTTCATGTGTACCATTATATTGGAGATCCAAAATAGTTGATCACAAAACCCATGTGAACTTAACATGCCATAAAAGTGGGGTTTTACATTCCTCCCCCCTTAAAAGAATCTCGTCCCGAGATTACAAAAGAAGGCAAAGGAAAAAGGATCTATCGAGCATATGCCGCTAACAAGTCCGGATAGTTCGTTCTAAGATACTCCTCGCTTTCCCACGTGGCTTCCTCCGCACTGTGGTTGCTCCACAAAACCTTATAGAAATGCAAGGTGCGGCTTCTTGTGGTGCGAGTCTTTTCATCGATGATCTGAGTTGGATGCTCGGAATAGGTGAGATCTGGTTGGAGAGCTTCCAAATCCTCTATGCAGATATCAGCTGGAGTCTTAAGGCATTTCCGTAATTGGGAAATGTGGAATACATTGTGGACTCCTGAAAGTGATGTTGGTAACTCCAATTGATATGCCACAGGTCCGTATCTTTCGATTATTGCGAATGGCCCAATAAAGCGGGAGGCTAGCTTCCCTTTTACCCCGAAGCGATGGATACCCTTCATAGGGGATACCCGGAGATAAACTTGATCTCCAACTTCGAAGTGAAGAGGTCGACGTCGTTTGTCCGCGTAGCTCTTCTGACGAGACTGAGCAGCTTTGAGATTCGCCTGAATAGTGCGAACTCGATCCTCGGCTTCATTTACTAAGTCGATGCCGTACACGGCCCGTTCACCTGATTCGCACCAGTTCAAGGGTGTGCGACACTTTCGGCCATAGAGAGCTTCATATGGCGCCATCTGGATGCTAGCCTGGTAACCGTTGTTGTATGAAAACTCCGCCAAGGGTAGATGATCATCCCAGTTCTTGCCCTGGTGGATGGCACAGGCACGAAGCATGTCTTCTAGCACTTGATTCACCCGTTCGGTCTGACCATCGGTTTGAGGATGATAGGCCGAGCTCCGAATTAACTTGGTTCCCAGGGCAGCGTGGAGATGCTCCCAGAATCGCGAAACAAATACAGTTCCACGATCTGAGATGATGGTACAGGGTACACCATGTAGACATATTATTCTAGAGATATAAATTTCCGCGTATCGCCTCGCATCGTATGCCACGCGGACCGGTATGAAATGAGCCGATTTGGTCAATCGGTCAACGATCACCCAAATGGAGTCGTGTTTATGGAGAGTGGGAGGTAACCCAACAATGAAATCCATACTGATATCCTCCCATTTCCAAGCCGGTATGCTTAAAGGTTGAAGCTGTCCAGCTGCCTTCATATGGTCGGCCTTTACTCGCCGACACGTATCACACTCGGACACGTAATTAGCTACTTCTCTCTTCATCCGAGTCCACCAGAATTTCTTCTTTAAATCTTGGTACATCTTGTTACTACCCGGATGAATGGAATACTTGGATAAATGAGCTTCATCCAGTATCTTCCTCCTAAGTTCCATGTTTCGGGGTACCACTATACGGTCGTTAAACCAGATGGTACCCTCTTTGTCACTATGGAAACATTTCATTTCCCCCTTTATCATTCTTTGTCGAATATGCGACATCCCCTTGTCTTCCTTCTGAGCTGCTACAATATCCTCCCTGATGGTAGGAATGAGAGCTAGGTTGTAGAGTGCTGCATATGGAACCAAGTAAAGACTCTGTCCTTCTTTACCTTCCATTGTGGTGAGGAAAAGATTGTTGACATGGGACTTGCGGCTCAGTGCATCGGCGACTACATTCGCCTTGCCTGGATGGTAGTGGATCTCAATTTCGTAATCCTTGATCAATTCTAACCATCGCCTTTGTCGCATATTTAAATCCTTCTGGGTGAAGATGTATTTCAAGCTTTTATGATAAGTGTAGAGGTGTACTAAATTACCCAGTAGATAATGCCTCCACATCTTCAATGCTAGCACCACAGCAGCCAGCTCAAGATCATGAGTCGGATAGTGCTGTTCGTGGTTCCGAAGCTGTCGCGATCCATACGCGATCACTCTTCGCTCTTGCATTAACACACAACCTAAACCAATCCCAGATGCATCGCAATAGACATCAAATGCTTTGGTTGTGTCTGGTTGGGCTAAAACTGGTGCCGTTGTAAGGTGCTTCACCAATGCTTTGAAACCTGCCTCACATGCCTCAGTCCATACATACTTTTGCCCTTTCTTCAGAAGTTCGGTCATTGGTTTAGCTATTTTGGAGAAACTGGGTATAAACCTCCGGTAATATCCTTCTAAACCCAGGAAACTTCGGACTTCATGTACAGACTTTGGAGACTCCCATTTGAGGACTTGCTTGATCTTGCTTGGATCAACCGCAATACCTTCTGCTGAAATGATGTGCCCTAAAAATGGCACCTGGTTGATCCAGAATTCACACTTGCTGAACTTAGCATACAACTGATGGTCCCGTAATCGCTGAAGCACAATATGCAAGTGTTGAGCATGTTCTTCTTCGGATTTTGAATACACAAGTATGTCATCAATGAAGACCACGACGAACTTGTCCAATTCCGGCATGAACACTGAGTTCATGAGATACATGAAATGAGCCGGGGTGTTGGTTAATCCGAAGGACATAACCAGATACTCATACAGTCCATACCTTGTTGAGAATGCTGTCTTGGATATATCTTCTGGTCGGATTCTAATTTGATGATAACCAGAACGAAGATCCATCTTCGAAAACACTTTAGCACCCACTAATTGATCGAAAAGAATATCAATGCGCGGTAGTGGATACTTGTTCTTGATGGTGACAGCATTAAGTGGACGATAGTCTACACATAGCCTCAAGGTCTTATCTTTCTTTTCCACAAACAGTGCAGAACAACCCCATGGTGATGAACTTGGACGAATAAAACCTTTGCTCTCAAGTTCAGTTAATTGTTCCTTCAGTTCTGCAAGTTCCTTGGGTGCCATCTTGTAGGGTGGTCTTGAAACTGGCACTGTTCCGGGCGCAAGTTCAATCTTGAACTCTATATCCCTTTCTGGTGGCATCCCAGGGAGATCTTCAGGAAACACGTCGGGGTATTCACATACTACCGAAATATCCTTAAGTTCCATAACCTCGGTGTTGTGAGTGGATGGGTCTAATGGGATGATGTTCTCAAGATTGAGAACCTGGGGCTGATGGAGTGGAGAGTTTAGATAAATTTTTCGAGGAACGATATCAAGGATAGCACCATGGTATTGCAACCATGCCATTCCTATGATGATATCTACCTTTTGAGTTTCTAGGATAATGAAAGAGGTAGGATAGACGTTCCCATCTAGGTCAAGAGGCACTTTATGGGCTACCTCATATGTTACTACCCTCCCTGCTGGAGTGCAAATCATATATGGAGTTTTTGTGGAGATAACAGGCAATTGACTTTTAACGACAAAAGATTTTCTAATGACATTGTGTGAAGCTCCGGAGTCAAAGAGTATGACTACGGGTTGATCGAAGATAGAGAACGTACCCGTGAGCACGGGTGCGCCTTCTGGAACGTCCTCGATGGCGAGGTGGTGGATGTTGCCGAGTCTGGTGGCTAGCTTCTTGGGCGGGTTGCGGGGTTGGTTGGCCCCCTGGTAAGATGATTTCCCTCCACCTTGTCGATTCTGCGGACAATCCTTGGCGAAGTGCCCCGTACGTCCACACGTGAAACACGTGTACGGGGTTTGGCCAATACGGAGGGGAGGGCGGAATCCCGGTGCACGTGGTGGAGGTGGAAGTGCACGTGGAACCATCCCCTGTTGTTGCTGCGGCCGAAATCCGCCGTTGTTGAACTGACGACCATGGAACATTGGTGGTCGCGATGGCGGCTGCCACCTCTGGCCGGATGGTGATCGATACACCATACGGTACTTCTGAGGAGTACCACCTCCGCTGCTCTGTGGAGCACCCCTCTTCTTTTTATCGGAGGACAGCTCGCGCGTAGCGTCCTCCTGCATGATAGCGGCATTGACTATGTCGTTGAAGTTGCCGCGGTTGAACAGGACAAGCTTGTCCTTCAACTTGGGGTTCAAACCCCGGTAGAAACATTCCCGCTTCCGATCTTCGGTATTCACTTGGTCCTGAGCATATTGGGCCAAGTGGTTGAATGATTTGGAGTATTCGTATGCACTCCTTCCTCCTTGCCTTAGCTCCAAGAACTCTTGAAGCTTCCTCCTCATAATCCCGGGAGGGATGTGGTAGGCGCGAAATGCCTCCCGGAATTCGGTCCAGCTTACAACATGGCCTGCGGGGCGTGCGACAAGGTAATTGGCCCACCACGCACCGGCAGACCCCTGCAGTTGTTGCGCTGCAAACAATCTCTTCTGCTGTTCGGTTACCGCGAGTAAACCGAATTTTCCTTCAATGGTGCGGAGCCAGTTATCCGCGTCCAACGGTTCATCGGCTTCTCTGAATACCGGTGGGTGTGTCGATGAGAAATCAGAGTAGGAACTCTGAAATTGCTGACGCGGTCCATCATCCTGTCGCCCCCCTTGACGGGACGAGTGCTGCACCAACGTCCGCAGTAACTCGGTTTGCTCGTCGCGCGAGCCGAGCACTGCAGCGAGAACCTCCGCGAGACTCCTGGGGAGTGTGGTTGGGGGTGGTGGAGGTGGTTGCGTCTGAGGCGTATTCTGCCCCGGGGGTGGTGTGTCATCCCCCTGTCCTCCACTAGATCCTCCCACCTCTGAGGTTGTACGAGTACGCACCATACTGCAATATAATGAATAACACGGTAAGTCCCATTGCCTCAAGTTCATCCTCCCTTAGAAATGCAGTAGACAAAATTGGACGATGCATAACATTTACATATATTGATAAAGCACAAACTTTATACAAAATATATCATCTCAAGACCAAGTTTACAGTAGTAAACCCAAAATGATGGACCCCCTTTATGGAAATACATCTCTACCATACTTGGCCTTCCTGACATGTCATACTCATCTAATTAGCTAGACACCACAACCATTACTCTTAATATGACACAAACATGGTCACAAAAGAAAAACACTAGCAACCATTTAACTATATGCCGCCCGGTGTTGGCGGAAGTGCTATCACATCTAACTTCAATACGCTCTACTCGACGTATTCAAGTTCCTCTGGGTCTTCTTCTTCTTCTTCATCTTCAGGGCTAGGCACCTCTGATACGGGTGTTGGAGTAGAAGTTGATACATCGTTCAACATCAACGTCTTCTTGGCAGCCATAGCTTGCCAATCTGCCTGTATCATAAACATCCCCCAGGCCTCATTCTCTTGCTGAGCCTGTTCACAGCTGGTCTTCCAGCTCTGAGCCTCTACTCTGGACTGATCCCTGTCTGCAGTCACCACGTTCAACTGTGTGTCCCGTTGGTGCCCATAAAGTAGGCTTGCCTCCAGATCAATATCTCTCTCTAGAGTCTCCTGGCGAGACGCGGCCAAATCCATAACAGCGTCATGCCATTGATTCTCCCTAAGGTTCAAACGATGATTAAGAGGAGCCATCATATCCCTAAGCCCGTCATTTGCCCACTCAAAGTGGTTTGCTCGCTTCATGGCTTGCTTCAGATTGTTTGTCAATTCTTTTATGCATGTCCTTTGATTACCCTTCTCGCGATGTGAGGCTGCTGCATACATCGCTAAGGCTGTTGCGGATGTTTCGCCATGCTCTCCCACCTCCGCAAGCAAGCGGGTTGCCCAAGCTTCAGAAGCCCTGCCGTTGACTGGAAAGAACTCATACGGAGTACCCACCAGATGACGGTAATGGAGTTTGCAAAACCTCCCTATGGCAACACTTGCGGCGTAGCTCCATGTTTCTTCTAATATCAATCCTTTGATCTTGATGGAGTATGGAGCCCATCCGAGGTGCGGTGGACCGGCAGGCACATCGACGTAGATGGTGCAACTCCACATACCGCCCTCCTGGAACTTCTTGCCCCAATAGCTAGGTAACACCAAATAGCCAAACTGGCCGAGCAACCGTGCAAACACGTCCGGAAAACCGGTGTGCCCGGTGCATGTTGAGAATACCCATCCATTAGGCAACTGAATTCTTGGTGCTGCCATCTGTGGACAAATATACCCGAATGTCAATACACCGTTTAAGTATTCGACCCAATCACTGATGATGTGGGACAAAAAGAAATATCCATAATCAATTGGTTCAGTCAAAGCTGCAATCTGGAAATGAGTACAGTTCTGGTTTATCTGACCTGTCTGTATTAACCCGTAAGTTTCATACAGAAGAAGTCAGAACTAAACTTTATGTTGAAAACAAAAATTGTAGTACACTTCAAAACCTTTCCAGATTGTACTCATACAGCCACTGTTGAACTAGTATGAACAATCTATACCAGTTTTAAGTTGACTCAAGGGTTCTGAAAATTTCGACAGAACCTCCCCTGTATATGGGCTTATCTCCACATTCTATACAGGTTCATCATGATAAGATATTGAGGTAGTGTCAAAATAAACATTGAGTAACATCGTGTTAACAACCCAGAACTAAAGAAGTTCCACCACGACAACCTTGTCATGAAGGTATTATGCATCAATTCACAATTTATGTGCAAACTGTTCCAAGTTCTGGACTGCAGGAACCAAATTTGCGACAAATGGAATTAGGCATAGCTACACCTAGATTCAGGTCAGGAGTGATAAATAAAGTTGATAGATGGCTTCCTAAGCTTTCCAGAAATGTATATGCGTAACCTTATCACTGTTCTGGATTAGGGGTTATAATTATCCAAACCCAACAGTAAAGCTGACTGTTTGCATCAGCAGTCATGCAGTTTACTGTGCTGACTTCCTGATTTGGTTAAACTCTAATTAAAATCAGGAAGGACTCCCCAAAACAAACTCGTGAATCTCCACCTACCCTTCTCAAACATATATCCCAATAAGGTAGTGGACTTCTCTACAGTGAGTTATGGCAAGAATACAGAAACGGTACAAAGGTGGGTTCATATGGAGTAATTACAGTAAACCCCAGTTTCCAACGGATTAACAAGCTTTTCTGTCTTTATGGTCAACGGAAAAGTTGGAGAGACCTTCACGAGCTTTCCATTCATGTAGGATATGCTTATGTTATCTAATTGCTAACCAAGATTACAACCTGGCGAAGTTGAGCTACTTCTACCAGAAAGCAAGAATCTTGGTCCTATCCATTTTATCAAGTCAAGCCCGAAATTATCAGTATCTGATAGTCGGACTTTCTTAAAACACAATGCAACCATTCTGTCGGTGGGGAGGGTCTAGTATCATGTTTGATACTGACGGTACTACGTGCCTCACGAAAGGAAATTCTATCCGGTACATCCGGTTACGTCTATAGGTGGTTCCTATATCGTTCCCTCGCAAACAGCTTCTACACGGGTTGCTACCGGAGTTAGGTTACCTGCAGAAGACAAACAATCCCCTTTCACACCTTCGCACCTCAAGGGCGGCACGGGGAAACACGGCAGGCAGTCACAATAATATATAACTAAAAGTAAATGCATACGACTCTGGCGTGAGTCGTCCTCGAGCGAGGCCATGTCTCGAGGTACATGGCTGTAAATACGTCTGTACAGCAAAGACTCCCGTACGATCCGGCTTATACACGCTCGGGCATACGTGTTCGCATGTTCTCATAGATATGAGAACACACTATCGGGTTACATACCACCCGACGGGGTTTCCCTCTAACTTTGTGTCACGCTGGGGTACCGCGTGTCATATGTTCTTAGAAACATGGAAAGTTTCAAAGACTCATATTGACTTTCCGTGCCAAGCCACGGAAATTTCACATAACACCTCTCGTATGCTGAGCTTACCGAGATTGATCCGCTCTCGGTGGCGTACCTTACCTCTTACCTGATGTCGGAGCGTCGTTACAGAATATAATAACACATAGTTAGTTTACCACCTTTATATCTTATACTAATAATACTCCTTATAACGGCATATAACTAATTTCTCACTCAAGTTCCTAATTTTTGAAAATATGTTCTTTTCCGGTATACTGTTCCCAACGAAGCTCTGATACCATGTCTGTGGGGACCGGAATCCACACATCCGAGGATCTCATTGGGTGGTGTCGTGCGATGCGACACCCAACAGTTATACAAGAATAGAACCAGAATAAGTACAAGACAGAGTCTTTTATTTTTCATACAGCGGAAGTTTTCGTAATACTAGCGGATGTAAAGAAATATATACATACCATAGCTACGCTCTCAGCACTAGCTATGCAAAAAGCAAAGTTTTCCATGCCAGGGATACTTTGCACTAGCAACACTCAAACTATGGCGGCGTGCAGGGTTACCACTCGGCTGTACACCCTGGAAGGGGTGTTGCCTCATCGTCAAACCCATCCTCAATAGGGTAACCTGCAAAAACTCGTTAACTGCAAACGTGAGCTTAAGGCTCAGCAAGGCTTAACCGTCTCACTAGACAGATGCACGGGGACGCTAAACATAGGTAAGGAATAGCATAAATAACTCGCCTACAAGTGGATCCTTATAACCAAGTTTTAAGTAGCAAATGACATTCTCTGAGCACGGCACATCATGGGCTCCACAATCAAACAAGAAACGCTTTACCGATGATATGACATGCCCAAAGCACATAATGCTATTACAGCTAAAGTATGGGGAAATTGTAAACTTTTAATTATACTATCTCTAAATCATACAAGGTTGCAAAATAATTATAAATCAATACAATATGAATTTCTGACTTCTTTAGTATTTACTACGTCACCGCTCAGTGAACAAGTGGTACTCTATTACTGCGAGGGACAGTGATTGCAATCAGGACGCACCCGGACAACACGACACATACGCACTTTCGGAAATGCCAGCGAGCACTTCGCGCAGTACCTACGTAGCACTTCAGTACTAGTCGTATATGGCAACCTTTCGCGAGACACTCAAATGCCGAACCGGTCGATCCGTCACGGGCAGGAGGTCCCTGCGTGGGGCGTACTCTGACGTGCCCACCAGCGGATTTACACCTTGCTACCCTCAACCCACACCTATAAAACGGAACGGTATGCCTCGACACCCATGTGACCAAGCTACGTCAGTTTATTGGATTCCATATGTCCATTATGTTGCCGGTACAATTCAAGCTTGTCCGAAGGGGCTGCATACGGACGGGCCTTAATCGACACAGGCAGGGCTATGCGACCGAGATTCAATTCTCGCCGCTTCCTATCCATTCCCTGTCCGGTCTCAATTTCATTATATTAAGCCATTTTCTATTCAACCAATCCTGTGAGATACATCTCTCGCGAGTAGATTCCAAATACTCGACTTCTACCGGATTTCCTATGCATTAGCAAAGCAGTTACTACAGGTCAAACTGTAACTCGTGCCAAATAAACCCTGGGATTTTTGGTCATGCATGTGGAGTATCAATCACCCTATACGTAATGCACATATCAAACTTATGACGTAAGGTGATAAAGACTGTAAAAACTATGTAAAGCTTTTAAATGCAAACCGGGGCTTGCCTTGTTGCAGGTCAGGTTCTGAGTTAAAAATTTGAAGGCTCTCTTCCAAGGCTTCTGGCTCCTCCTCGACTTCGGTCACTATACGATATGCAGATAACATGGATATATAAATGACTTTGAAATTTATTAATTTTAAGACCATAAATTAATTCATGGTGAGCACTATATGACAGGGACCTTGATTGTCTTAGGAACTTCGATGGTAGATACTAGGGAATATGATCAAAGCTCTTGCAAAGAACAGGAGATGATCATAGCAGATTGTGGTCTCCGAAAGTGTGGCAAGCAAATCAACTTCCAAGAATTTCCGAGAGGAAACTGTAGCTTGAACCTAGCTAACAGTTGATAATCAAGATGGAGGGAGTGGTGCTGGTCTTAGCAAAATTTGTTTTCATAATTTTCTAAGCTGTGGGGAAGGAGTTATTGTATTTCTAATTCGGCAAGAATTTCTGAACTTACTTTATAATTGAGTTTCTAGATATTAAATCAATATTTAGTTTGTAACTGATTTAGGACTAGCATAGTAGGTTAATTAAATCCAAGGCTTTAACAGGAGCTAGGGTATGACTAAAGGAAGACTCAGTAAAATTTTGGGACCTAATAAAGCAACCTAATAGCTGTGAAAATTCAATAACTGAAAAAGGAAATTGAATTATACGGAGAGTTGAACAGGTGCTATGGCTCCCAAATTTTGCCTGAAAATCAAGAATAGGACAATAAATTTTATGTGAATTTTGGGGATTTTTCTCGTGGATATCTTGTCTGGAAAAAATTGCACTTGCATTAGGAAAGATTATTTTCTACAGAATTTAACTCTGAGTTTCACAGAACCTAATTGGTATTGACAGAAACTAGAGCTCAAGAGCTTTCGAACAAAATTTGTTTGAAGAATTTTGGAGTATCCTACAGAAAGTTATGGATTTTCTAAGTTGGAGCCTATTCTGGAATAATTTCCTAATTTGATTTAACTCGTGGGCCCCACTGTTTTAAAATGAACCAATAGTATTTAAACCACACGGGGGCCACAGATTCCCACCGCGTAGCCACAGCAAATCCCGTGGCCACACCTGATCCGACGGGATTTACCGCCGCTGACACGCGGGACCCGCCGCGTCGTCTTCTACCTCCCGACGCGGGCGGCGCGCGGGGTTCCCGCGGCGGTGCTCTCCGGCGAGCCTCGCCGCCGGCCAATCCAACGCACCAAAATCGCGGAAACTTGCCGCCTGGGGGTTTTTGGGGTCGCTGAGCACGATGGTGAGGTCAGTGGGTCTTGAAGCTCGCCGGAAAAGGTCGTGCGACGGCGGTGGCGGCGATGAGCGCTCGGGCATCATAGAACTCTCTATAGAGTAGCTCAAATCACTTGGGAATTGCTCCAAAACCTTTCTGGGATGATGGAGTTCAAGGATATGGGCGCAGAAGGGGAGTGAGTTGCCGGGAATCATGAGTTCGACGGTGAACCGAGGTTTTCTCACCGGCGGCGAGTAAAACTCGAAATTCAGAGCCGATGCTTGATGATCCGTAAAGGTTTTTGCTCAGACAGGATCGCTAGGGCTTATAGAAACTATCTCTAAGTAATTGCAAAGGATGATTGCTTACCGAAAAGGAATTCGACATGAAATCATAGCTAGCTATCTACCTTCGGCCGTAGAGGAAATGAACAATAACTTGCTCAGGCTTCAACGATAAGGGAAACGGTTTGTACCATGAGCTAGAGTTTGATCAGGCGCACCTTTTTGCTCTTTGGAGCTAGGCTTGAAACGGCGTGGAACGGCGGCACGCCGCGGAGCAGTGGCGAGCGGCGGCGATGGCGCGCGGCGGAAGAAAAATGGCGAGGCAGTGGAGCTGTGATCGGGGATGAGGATTAAAGGGGGCTTCGGCCGGCCTTTTATAGAGCCGCGGCGAGCAGGCAGGCAGCTCGCTGGAGCTGCATGCGCGCGCGGTGTCGAGCGGGGGCGCGGCGGTGCAGAGGTGTCGGGGTTGAGCTGATCCGTTTAAAAGGGGAGCTGACATGTGGGGCCCACTGTCCAGTGATTCTCCCCACAGCTCAGTTACTAATTCATTTAAAAATAGAAGATCAACTCCAAAAATCATGAAATTTTGTGGAGATGGCAAATGAATTATTCTGAACACAATGGTGAACTCAAATCTTATGTTTAAATAAGTTGGAGAAAAACTAAAAATTCAGATTTGAATTTGATTCAAATTTGCCAAGCACCTCAATAAAAATAGTAGATGAGTTTCTAAAATCTTGAAACTTTGTAAGCATGCTATTGAGGAATTTAGGAGCTCATGGAAAAATTTAGAGCCCTTAGTTTGAATATTTGGTTTAGAGCTTATTTGGGCTTCATTGTGCATTGCTTACTAATCCTTACCCAAAATTTCTTATTCTTAAAAGGTGAATAGAATATAATTTGGATTCATGGGGAAGTCTAATACCCATGATAAAAGAATCTAACAAAGAGTGCAAGATATGTTTTGGATGGCATAGTTCATGTGTACCATTATATTGGAGATCCAAAATAGTTGATCACAAAACCCATGTGAACTTAACATGCCATAAAAGTGGGGTTTTACACCTTAATGGTCCAAATAGCACTAGCAAAGTCCTAATTAATCAGCTACGCCGCACCCATACTTCGCCTCATGGTGGCACTGTAATCCTGGCTTATTCTCGCATGAACTGGTCCTTGGATCTAAAGCAAGCAAAACCACCATAACATCCAACCCATCCACATACCAGGCTTGCTTAGATCACCCATTACCACATCATATTGACCAGTTCATGTTAACCATAATCTCATCCATGCATAATTAAATTTAGTGGTATAGTTGTTTTCCCATCCCAGCTGATTAAGCGAAGCAAAAAGGTAAAAAGCCCTTCCCGACTCTCTACCATATATTCCAGGTGACAAGGGTTGTCAACAAAACTAGTAAACTTCCTACCATAGGATTCCCATCAATTTGACACAAGCATGCAGTTTTGCAAACAAAACATTTTTTTCACAACAGGATCAATATGCTTCAAGGACACTTGCCTTGCTCTTGGGATTGGTTCGGGTCAAAGCCTTCAAACTCTTGGTGCTGTAGATTCTCCGCGGCACTCACTAGCGCAAATCCGTCTAATCCACACAATAAATATACAAGACAAGAAACACAATCAAAGAGTGCACACATATTACTCAATATGACATGACATGCATGATTGATGCAAATACAAGGTAGAACTTGTTAATAGATTGCTTTTAATGATCACTAACTAGTTCTAATAGATTTTAACAAGTTTATACAAGTTTGGATGTGATTAGATCTACTTTTAGAATCAATTCAACAGAATTTAACTAGGAAAACTGGACTAGTCTGCAGAAGGCCGGACTAGTCCGCACTTTGCAGAACTAGCAAACTAGGGTTTTCTAGATCGACGTAAACTTGGAGATTAGGGGTTGAATTCACATAAGGAAAAGGAAATAGAAGGTATACCAGGTGTTTAGGACTCCAATGAATCAAGAAACATGGAGGCAACACTTGGATCTTGATGATCTAGGGTTGGGGATGAACTTGGAGATGAATTGGTGATGAAGAACGAAAGCTTGGTGGAGATCTTGATCCTCTTTCGTTTACTCCTCTTCTTCTTCTTGCTTGGGATCTCCTCCTCCCTCCTTGGTGGTGGCTCTCCATGAACTAGGGCTTGGGTGGGGTGAAAAAGTGGCAAATAGATGTCAGGCCAAGGGGTGGGGTTGTTTATATAGAGGTGGAGGCTAGGGTTAGATGGATTTCGAGTTTGGGAGGAGTAGAGGCCGGTTTAGAGTCCCACATTGGCTCTAAAAGAGTTAGGCACGACATCCCTAGGCCCACATAATGTGAAACCCAAGAAACAAGTTGTAAAACAAAAGATAAACTCGGAGTCGCGAAATATCGGACAAGTCCGACAAGGACCAGACTAGTCCGAAGTTGTCCAGAGAGAAATCAGACAAGTCTGGCCGAAAATCGGACAAGTCCGACTTTAGTCAGAGAGGAAAACGGAGAAGTCCACTGGAACACCGGACTAGTCGGGACAAGTCAGGTGACTTAGCAAATTTTCAAGGATTCTTAGAATATCGGGCTAGTCCGCACAAAATCGGACAAGTCCGAAAGTTTCTAGAGGCAAAATCGGACTAGTCCGCAACAAAAACGGACAAGTCTATTTTTAGTCAGAGAGAAATCGGACTAGTCCTCACTAAAATAGGACTAGTCCACACTTTTCAGCATTTTAAGTGTGGTTTTGTTCCAAATCAATTTTAAACTTATTCCTCTTGATGTGGGTTAATGTTAAACATGTATATGAATGTATGTAGGGCATGATGCATGAAAATGAGGGTGTTACAATGCCTTAGACTCTCATATCACATGTGAAGTTTGTGGCAAAACGGGCCATTTGGGCAATGACTGCCCAGAAACCCATGAGGATGCCCCATAGTAGCCAACAATAGAAACAACAATGACTATCATCCAGAAGGTCAAGGGTGGGGCCAACCACGACCATTCTTTCAAGGAGGGTACAACAACAATGGCAACAATGGAAATCAAACCAACTTGGGAGAACTTGCCATTGGCCTGCTAAAGATTAATGAGGTTGTATCCAAGAAGCTGTCAGCCAATGACAAGACCCTAGAAAGCATTAATGCCAAGATTGAAGGACTATCCTCAGCCTTCAAGAATCAATTGAGCTTCAACAAGATGTCGTTAACTCAATTGGCTCAACTGGCAGCTGCTGATCCTCCAGTGGAGAATGGCAAGTTGCCAGGACAGCATGAACATCCCTTGTATAGTGCCAACATGATTTCTCTACAAGGAGGCAACTGGCTAAAGGACCCTGGATGTCTTACAATTTCATGCTCAATTGGGGCTCACCACTTTTACAAGGCCTTTGTGACCTTGGAGCAAGTCTGAGTGTGATGCCCAAGGTGGGTTTTGACCAGATGAACTTCATGAAACTTACTCCAACACCAATGCAGCTCCAACTGGCTGATTCATCAGTCTGTTATCCGGCAGATGTCGCTAATGATGTTCTGGTGAAAATCCGGAATTGCTTCATACCCGTGGATTTCGTGGTGCTCGACACGAAGGTTGAGAAGGATACGCTGCTCATTCTTAGGCGACCATTCCTAAGCACCGCAAAGGCGCGCATAGATGTGGGAGCCAGAGAAATCAACTTCCATATTAATGGCAAGGAGAAGTTTAACTTTCGCCCAATGTTGGAGCAATGCTCCATGATCCGTATCAAGTATGGGCCGAATGTCAAACACATTCAAGTGGTCAAAATCACATCTCCAAAGGTGGACCCACTCATTGCATTCATGAAGAATTTGATCTATGCGGAAAACTCGTCTTATCGTCCACGCTGATACCCCAAGAAGACGGAGAAGTCCGGGCCTTCCCAAAGGCCCAAGTCCACTAAGACGCCAAAGAAGGTATGGCGGAAGAAGCAAGACAAGCCGTCTGAGACCATCCCTCTGAGCCTGGATGTCAAGAAATGAAGGAGGAATGTCCATCTCATCTGACGGTGGTGAGGCCTAGCCAATAGTTTAAATTGGTAGTTATCTTTTTATTTGTTTTCTTTTCTCTTTATTTGGTTTCCCCCATTGTGTTTGATTTTCCCTGCTGCATATTTGGTCTTCCTTAGTAAGTTGAGAATCTTATATTCTCAACTACCATTTTTATTTCTTTATTTTCACAAAAAGAAAATAGTTGGGTTTTGAAAAAGGAGTTTTTATTCAGAAAACAATTTTTCTGAGCTGCAAAAGTGGTAATTCACCAATGTGCTAATCCCATAGCCGTTGTGGAGCCACCTGCCAAAAGGGAGAATAGGGGGCCCACTTGTCAGTTCGGCTGACCCCCTTGTTCGGCCGACTAGGGGAAAGAGCCATTTTGTCTCTCTCTCCTCCAACGGCTACATTTGGTATCCTAGTGACCGTCGGGGAATGCACACTATAAATGTTAGCCGTGACGGGGCACTTCTCCTCACGCTTCACCTCATTTCATACCTCCCCAAAGTCACTCTTGCTCACATTGTTTTTCTTGCTCTCCACTGAAGTGCTCTTGATCTTCCCAACTAGAAAATATTTGCCTTTCCTTGCATTTGCAATTTGCTCTCAAGTTCTTCAAGAAAAAATCCGTCGGGGTTTTGCTTTTGCTAACATCGCCTCTTTTGAGTTTTTTTTGCCTTGTTGTGTTCTTGTTTGTTATGGCCATGAAATGGATGAAGAGGTTGTTTGGAAAGAGTAAGGAGGCTGCAAGCTCAAGCCATGGTGAGAAGACACTCTTCTGTTGCCACACCAAGCTCACAGAGGAGGAGTGTAGGTGAGGACACTCCCATGGGTGAGAGGAACAACCCTCATCAACTTCTTCACGATGACGACCTCGACATACAAAGTGAAGTTGAAGATCAAGCACGCAAGCTCCTCCAATATCCTGAGATTTCACATATGAAATCTTATGATCCGGATTTGATCTCTAAAATAGGTATGGATTCCGAATTCTTTTCCATTTGGCATGCACTAGGATAGGAAAACTTTGCTCACATAGAGGAGAGAGCTTCACGCCTTCTCTCCATACAATTCCTTTGCACACTCAAGATAGGATTTGATGGTATTACTTTTAGATTATTTCAAAAAGAATACAATATATTATGGAAAGAATTAAGTGAAATCCTAGGTTTCTATAGACGATGTTTGCTAGATTTAGACGATTTGCCTAAGGTTAACAAACATAGTTTTTGGCAAGATTTAACTAGTATGGTCAGATGTAGTGCACCTAGAAATAGCCATTTACACAACCCTACTTTACACTTCATGCATTGATGGGTGGCTATGACTATGTTCCCTAGAGGAGATGTAAGGATTGTGCGTGATGATGAGCTGAAACTTTTATTTGCCATGATTAAAAAGATAAAAGTTGCTCCAGTTATTTCTATGATGACACAATGGTTAGATTACATTTCAAGAACAGGGCCAATTGAATGCACTTCATTTATTACTCGTATTGCTCCTCAGCACCACCCTCAGAGGAGGACCGCCCAAAGACCGCTGCAATCGTCATGTCTTTCGTGTCCGAACTTGAGTCTCTTCCCTGCTCTGACAACTGTCTCACGGTATCTATCTCCTCCTCGTGCAAGTCCTAAGCCAGACTCGGCTCTGGCTCTCATGAGGGCTCTCGCTGTCGTGAGGGTTCTGGCTGTCGTGAGGGCTCAGACTCTGCGACACACCGCATGAGCTGCCTCTGCCTATCCACACTTACATTTGTAACCTGAAAATGAAAATAAACATGTAACAAATATTAGATAGTTAATTACAATACTAATATGTATTTAAAAATAAACAAGTAACTGAAACAAGCCTGTGTGCTCCGAACTAATAGTATGGTCCAAACTACCACTGCGCTTTTTCTGCCAAGTTTGATATGCTTGAACATCTGCATAAATTTCGAAATAATGATTAGTTATATAAAACAAATGATAAATAAATTTATACTCAACATGCGTACAATAAGAATCAAAATCTAACATAATGCGTACAATAAGAATCAAAAATCATCAGCATCAGAATCTGCTTCTGCCACACGTGCTTGAAGATGTTCGCGTGTCTCTTGTTCAAACTCTTCTCCTTCACTGTCTTGCTCAAATTCATCTAGATCCTCAATAATCCTTTTATGCTTTTTAATAATCCTTTGTGACTGTCGAATACGTTTCCTCGAAATGCCAGTATGTTCTTCAGTCATTAACTCAAAAGTATCACTAGCTATCTCTGCTAGTCCCGTCCCGCAGGATATCCTAAAATCTTCAACTTCCCCGACTTCATCTTGATAGACACCACCATCATCATCTTCCTGATTCTCTATGTATCCATAATAACGACGATGGTTCACTTCAAGATTAACTTTCTATACAACCCACCAATTTTTGAAACATGGATGAGGATAACTTAAATAGTACACTTGTTCCACTTGATGGGCAAGTACAACATTGTTGTTATGAGCTGTGTACCGTGAGTTGTGGTTAACCTCCACCATTCCAAAATCATCGACTCACATGCCCGATGTTGGATCAAACTATTGACAGTCAAAAATCACAAGCTTTAGTTCTTTCGGACCACCAAATGTGTACTCGATTATTTTCTGAAGAACACCGTATTAAGCATTGACTTCTCCACTACCCTCCACTGCCGTTGTCATTACTCCACTGTTTGATGTGGCTGCAAGTGGGCGGCTTGCTTCTAAACTTGCCGTACGAAAACGGTATCCATTGATTTCATATCGGCTAAATTCTCTTGCTTTCAGTTGACCATGTGAAATCTGTCGCAAATCATCTGAGATATTGCAATCTTGCATACACTACATAAATAGACAAAGTTAGCATTTTACGACAAGCATGTGAACTATAACTAAAGACAAAAGACGGATAGAAACATTACATGTTCATGGAACCATGCCACAAAGCTTAGCCCACCATTTATGCCATACTGTCGCATCTTATCCAACTGACTTTGTGTATGTCGATACCCTGGAAACCGTACACCCCTTGAGGTTACAAAGATCTCAAAGGAAAGTCATCTACTTGATTTGAAGACCTTTGGAGGCCCACATGTCAGATATAACTGGACCCGCTTCTCCAACGTGGTTAATCCCAGGGTCGCCACGTGTACTATCAAACCGGAGCTACCGCCCACAAGGGGGAAGCTCCGGGCCATGTACCGAAATGGCACCTCCGGACATAACCCCAGACCGAGAGAAGCTCCAGACCTGACACGTGTCAGGTAGCTCCGGAGCTGCCTGTTTCCCACAGTATGCTCCGGAGCTGCCACGTGTCCAACCGTCGGAGCTTCAGCCTCTGACCTCCGGAAGACTCCATAACGGCTCCGGATCTTCAAAGGGGAATCAAGGACTTCAAGACCCGATTAAGTGTCATTAATACCATATTAATGACACACGATCGGATGACCTTAATTACTAGTAACGGTGCTGTCAAAGCCCATTACCCGGTCGTTAAGGAGAATAAGTGTCAATACTAGTAACCACCGGGGCCACATGTCGGGCCAGGCTAACTTGTAACGGCCTCCCCTTGTACTATAAAAGGACAGGCCAACAACGGACTCTGGACATTCACTGACGCTGCACACGTACCATAGACACTTGTCACAAGCTCATACAGCTGATACAACCTCAACACACCCGTGGAGTAGGGTATTACTCTCAGGCGGCCCGAACCACGTAAATCTCCGTGTCTCCTGTGCCATTTACAATTCACCTTCATGAATCTCCGCGCGCCCATACCGAACATCAAACTCCTCTAACACTTTAGTAGTGTCGGGAGATCTGCCGGATCCTAACCACCGACAGTTGGCGCGCCAGGTAGGGGCGCCTGAGATTTCGAGAATGGTGAACTCAGCTGCTGGATCATCCAACGGTCATCCCGATGCTCAAGCTGTTGGGGGCAATCCCTCCAATATGTAGCCACCAGCAGGAGCTTCAGCACCAGCAGGAGTCACACTGCCACCACCGCCGCCTCCACCAACAAATCAAGCTGGACAACACGATGGTGCACCGGCGTCAGTCACTGCGTCGGGAAATCATGACAACCAAGAACACACGCTCCATGCAGCGCGTGCTCTTCTCTAACGCCCACCACCTCCAGATGCATCCCGGGATGCACTGGAACAGTGGAGGGCGGATGTGGAACATTTGGTTGCAGCAGCAGCCGACCGCATCAGTAACCAGTGTCCTCCTCCTTCAGGACAGGCCCCGTCGCAGCGATGGACCTTGTCTGGTAGACTTGGTCCGCACGTCTCCAACAACAGGAGACGAGCTGCATCACAGCAGGTGATGTCGTTGCCCTCCGGGGCACGACGCACCCACACGGTATCCAGGCTTTCGACTCATGACCTCCGGGCGGAGCTTGATCGTCGATACCGCCAATAAGACGGCCGAGTCCATATTGAGCGTGCTCGTGAAAGACGAGAAGCTCAAGACGTTCTTGCTCCTGAAGGAGTGGGAGAAGGCTGTTCAGCCCTGGCCATGCATCTGCGTATGGTCAGGTGGCCACAGAAGTTCCGGCCTCACCTGCCGGAGAAGTTTGATGGGACCGTCAATCCTATTGAATTTCTTCAGATCTACTCCACTATTATCTTGGCAGCTGGAGGAAATGAGGCTGTGATGGCCAACTATTTCCCAGTGGCTTTGACTGGGACCGCCAAGTCCTAGTTTATGAGCCTTCCACCCAACTCCATCAACAGTTGGGAGGAGATGTGCCAGCAGTTCACTGCCAACTTCGGGAGTTCAAACACCCGGCCAGGCACTGAACTAGACCTTTTTGCAGTCGTGCAAAAAGGAGGAGAATCCCTGTGATCATTCATCCATATGTTCTCTCAGGTACGAAACACTATCCCTTCTATCTCTGGCGCCTCTGTCATTGTGGCATTCAGACAGGGTGTAAGGGATAAGAAGATGTTGGAGAAATTGGCGATCGAGGAGATCACCAGTGTCACGGAACTCTTTAGTTTGGCCGACAAATGTGCCAGAGCTGCGGAGGGCCGTGAAATGCACTCCAAACCAACTCCGGAGGATCAGAAGAAATCCTCCAAGGAAGAAGCCGCTACCTTCGGGGGTGGCAAGAAGAAAAAGAAGACCAACGGCGAGAAGAAGCCGTTGGCCGGCACATCCAGCGTTGCAGCTGCTGCAGCTCCGGGTGGCCGGGGGCCACGCCCCAAGAAGCGACCTCGACCATCTTCTGAAGACGGTGGCAAACTCCAAGTGTGGTGTCCCATTCACAAAACGGGTAGCCATAGTTTGGAAGACTGCCCGGAGGTCCAAAACCTTGCCGAGCGCTACAACAAGCGCCGGGAAGAAGCTCCTTTCCGACAGAGGGAAGGAAAACAAAAAGTCGGTGAAGCTTCGGCTGAGGAGGAGTTAGGTTTTCAGGACCCAAAAAGGTCCTGAAGGCTGTCTACACTTCCATCGACGACGATTCCGACGTCTCTGACAACGAGCGTTAGAAGACCATGAACACCATCTTTGGTGGATCATGGGACATCACCTCCCGCCGAGTCATCAAGACTATGGGTCGGGACATGGCTGCTGTAGCCCCTACAGCCAGACCGGAGCCTCATCAGAAGTGGTTGGACACAACCATCACTTTTCGTGCTTCGGACTGTCCTCGAAGCATGGTTGGAGCAGGTCAGCTGCCTTTGATGGTATCTCCTACCATCAATAACATCCAGCTCCACAATGTCATGGTAGACGGAGGTTTGGTGCTTAACCTCATAAGCTTCGAAGCTTTCACCAAGCTTCAGCTCCGACCTTTGGATCTTCACCCCTGCCAACCTTTCTCCGGAGTAGGTTCGGGGGCAATTACCCCACTCGAAGCTATCACTCTCCAAGTTACCTTCAGGACACGGGAGAAGTATCGCACCAAAAAGTTGGTCTTTGATGTCGCTCAGGTCAACTTACCCTTCAACGCCATCTTGGGTAGGCCTGACCTGTACAAATTCATGGCAGCTACTTATTATGGCTATCTGGTGTTAAAGATGCCAACACCAGTAGGCATTCTCCGGATCCGCGGAGATCGTACTGTCGGAGTAACTGCTCTGGAAGAACTCCATGCACTGACCACGGTGCAAGAGGAGGATTCCATGCAGGAGCAAGCTCCAAAACCCCCGAGCATTTGTCAACGAGGCTCGACATCTGCACCTCGCGTGCAGCCAAGCGGCGACACCGACATTCCCGTCAAAGTTGTCCAAATAGGTTCTGACATCGCTCAGACCACCCATATATCGGGGGGATTGAACGACAAATAGGAACTCGCGCTCAACACTTTCCTCCGGGATAATGTCGACGTGTTTGCCTGGCAACCGTCACAAATGCATGGGATCCCCAGGGAAGTGATTGAGCACAATCTGAAGATCTATCCAGATGCCCGGCCTGTGCATCAGAAGCCTCGGAAGCAATCTGTAGAGCGATAGAACTTCATCCGACAAGAAGTGAAGAAGTTGCTCGAAGCTGGATTCATCCGAGAGGTCTTCCATTTAAAATGGCTGGCAAACCCAGTCGTTGTGCCCAAGGCCGGGGGGAAGCTTCGGATGTGTATTGACTACACCACACTAAATAAGGCATGTCCAAAAGATCCATTCCCACTGCCTAGAATAGATCAGGTTGTGGATTCCACCTCTGGGTGTGAATTACCGTGTTTCCTAGACGCATATTCTGGGTATCATCAAATCAGGATGTCTAGGGAAGATGAAGAGCATACCTCTTTCATCACAGTAGATGGATTGTATTGTTATACAGCCATGCCTTTTGGTCTCAAGAATGCAGCTTCAACCTTTGTACGAGCTATGTACAAAACCTTTGAAGATCTCATTAGAGACATAGTGGAAGTGTACGTTGATGACATCGTGGTCAAGGTCAAGAACAAGGAGTCACTTCTTGACACCTTTCAGGCTGTCTTCGATAAGCTGCGGGCCACCCGCACAAAGCTAAACCCAGACAAGTGTGTCTTCGGGGTAAGCTCCGGAAAACATCTTGGTTTCCTGGTAAGTCACTGGGGCATAGAAGCTAATCCGGCGAAGATCAAGGCCATTGAAGACATGCGGCCACCAGCCCACATCAAAGATGTCCAAAAGCTAACCGGATGTCTAGCAGCCCTCAGCCGGTTCATTTCAAGATTGGCGGAACAGGCACTCCCCTTCTTCAAGTTATTGAGGATGTCCGGACCATTCCAATGCTCCGAAGAAGCAGAAAAGGCGTTCCAAGAGCTAAAACAGTTCCTCACCACCCTACCAACTCTGGTAGCTCCAAACCCTGGTGAGCCTTTGTTGCTTTATATTTCAGCTACTGACGAAGTCGTCAGTATGGTTCTGGTTGCGGATGGACCAGAACTACCCCATAATCAGGAATCCAGACCCCTTCGGGAGGGTCCGGAGGTTCCTGAAAGCGAGTCTGGGTCCCAGCTCCCAGATTTGAATCCACAAGAAACCACTTCAGAAGATTCAGACCCCTCCAGGGGGGGTCCAGGTAACTTCTGAAGAAGCTCCGGGTTCCTCCAGCCAGAACCCGGAGGTCCCCAAAGAAACTCCGGATCCCTTCGGGAGGATCCGGGTCAGTGAAGAGGAAGCTCCGGCCCCTCTGAGTGGGTCCGGACCATTCAGCGCCCAGTATACTTCATTAGTGAAGTACTACATGATGCCAAGACTCGATACCTAGAGGTGCATAAGCTGCTCTATGCAGTTCTTATTGCCTCCAGGAAGCTTCGCCATTATTTCCAAGCTCACAAAATCTCAGTGGTGACCTCTTACCCACTTCGAGCAATTTTTCATAATCCCAATTCAACTAGGAATATTGCAAAGTGGGCAGCGGAATTGGCTGAATTCGATCTCGAATTCATTTCAAGGCAAGCAGTCAAGAGTCAAGCATTGGCAGACTTCGTGGCGGAATGGACTCCCTCTCCATCAAACCCTGGGGGCCCATGTGAGCAAAAGCCAAAACATGAAGCTCCAGTCTTCACCGAGCCTCATTGGACCCTCTACTTCGACGGCTCCATGCAAAAGCAGGGGGCCGGAGCTGGAATCCTTCTCCTCGCACCAACTGGGGAGAAGGTAAAATACATGGTACACCTTGACTTCAAGGCGACCAACAACATGGCGGAGTACCAAGAACTCATCTACGGACTAAAGGTGGCGCTGTCATATGGTGTCAAGCAACTGCTAGTCAAGGGAGATTCATAGCTCATCATTAAACAAGTGAAGGGTGAATGCTCCTGCAACAATCCCCAGCTAGCTGTTTACCTCCTTGAAGTCCAGAGGCTTCATAAGGACTTCGAAGTCCTAGATCTCCACCATGTCCAGCGTGCCCACAACGCTGAAGCCGACGAACTCTTGACGAAAGCGTCAAATGGAGCTCCGGTTCCTGACGGAACTTTTGTCCGGAGGTTGTCAAAACCCACAGCTTAGCCCGCCGAGCTGAGCGAAGGGGACGAGATCAGCATCCCGAAGCTGACGGTCCCGATGGCCCTGTTACCATGGCAGCCATCAAGGGTCATAGGTGCTGCTGGAAGCTCCGAGCAACCCAGCACGCAAGACTCAAATGCTTAAGTTAGTTCCGATGCATGGATCTCGGAGATCCGTAACTACTTCAAAGACAACATCCTTCCTGACGGTGATGTATCCGCTGACCGGGTAGTCAGATTGGCTAAAAGATACACGTTGGTAGAAGGGGATCTCTACCGGCGCGGTGCCAACGGCATCCTAATGTGATGCATCACAAGGGAAGAAGGCTGCGAGCTCCTCGCAGAAATCCATGGAGGCGAGTGTGGGAACCACGCGTCTTCCTGCACGCTGTTTGGTAAAGCCTTTCGGCATGGCTTCTACTGGCCTACAGCACTCCTGGATGCAACTGAGATGGTGAAAAAATGCGAAGCATGTCAATTTCATGCAAAGCAAATTCACACACTGGCTCAGCCCCTACAAATGATACCTCCTACATGGCCCTTTGCTGTGTGGGGGATGGACATCTTGGGACCTTTCCCAAGAGCCGTCGGAGGTTATAAGTTCCTGTACGTCGCCATTGACAAGTTCACCAAGTGGCCGGAAGCAACTCCAGTTGTGACAATCAACAAGCAATCAGCTATCAACTTTTTGCAGTCCATTGTATGCAGATTTGGAGTCCCAAACAAAATCATCACTGATAATGGGACCCAATTCACAAGCTCTGCATTTCAAGGATATTGCAAAGACCTCGGCATTCAAGTTTGCTACGCCTCTGTAGCTCACCCAGCCAGCAATGGCCAACCGAGAGAGGAAATGCTGAAATCCTTGAAGGACTCAAAATGCGCACCTATGAGCGCTTGAAAAAACATGGAGCCAACTGGATTGAAGAGCTTCTGCCCACTTTATGGGCCAATAGGACATCTCAAAACTGGTAAACTGGAGAGACACCCTTCTTCCTGGTGTATGGAGCTGAAGCAATCCTTCCTCCAGAAATCACCTTATGGTCACTCCGGGTCCAGACATTCGATGAAGCCACGCAGGACCAGCTCCAGCGTGAATACCTAGACCTCCTAGAGGAGGGAAGGTGCCAAGCAGCTGTTCGGAATGCCCAATACCGCCAAGCCCTTCAGCGCTATCATCAGCGGCATGTACACAACCGACAGCTCGAGGAAGGCGACCTAGTGCTACGGAAAATAGAATCCATAGAAGGGTTAAACAAACTCTCCCCCAGCTGGGAGGGACCCTTCCGAGTGATTAAAGCATCCCGTCCCGGGAGCGTTCGCTTGGCTGCCGAGGATGGCACACCTCTCCCAAATCCTTAGAACATTGAGCACCTCCGTAAGTTCTACGCTTAATATCACGGAGGTGAGTCTGTAGTAACTTGAGGTGTATGTTATAGAGTCATTGAACAGAGTCGGGTAGTTCCTCCGGGAGAACATCCAGACCTTTCCCGAAAGGTCTGCAAAGTTCATGCAACACTTGTCACAGTCTCAGGACTAAAAGTGTGGCTAGCTACCCTGGGTCAAACAAGAAATGAAACACGCTTAGCCTGGTTCCGTACCCTAAGAGTGTACTTGTTTCCCTTGTACCCCTGACCTATAATGAAAGACATCTTCATGTGAAATAGACTCCACGAGCATTTATTTTGTACAGGCTCAACATTTTTTATTTTTCTCTTTCTTGTCTATAACAAAGACGTGCAATTCATAGGAAATTTTAGTTTGACCGGTTTATATATGATACGAGTTGTATTGTCAATTCTTTTGGATTCAAATATTGTTCATGGCCAACTCGCCTGAAAGCCGCCAGGCCAATCTAGGGCTGGAGTGTGCTATCGACTTAGCCTGGTCAAGCACCCTAAGTACACCACTCTACCTACACCCCGGCAGGCCGAAGTAAGGTGGGTCCATGTACAGTTGGATCTGGAAGAAAATACAACGCATTCGGTTGTATTTAGAATCGCGTTTGACTTAAAATCTTCTTGAGAATCGTAAGCCGCGACGAAGTTATAGACAAGAAACGAATTTTATTATTTTTCTTGGCTTAAGTGTACAGGAAAAATAAAATCTACGTTGATGGAGAAAATCCAGAGCTAACAAAGCTCCGACTCCCATAGGTGGCTTATAATCGATGTTACGCATTGAAAACGAGCATCACCGGAGTAATCAAGCTGCGGTAAAGCTAAGGGGCCAGCTGTCGACGCTGAACAAAAGATGGTGAGAAGACCCCGCAAACGGAGTCTGCTGCCAACAAACTAAGTGTTGGCAAAGGTCACTGCCGGAGCTACTAGGCTTCGACACCCCAGAGGACTAACTATCGATGGTGTACGTGTTGATAGAGACTATTGCCGGAGCTACTAAGCTCCGACGATAGACAATACCGGAGCTTCTAAGCTCCGACAACCTCAGGGGCTTTCACTATCTAAGACTTCGGACCTAAATTCTACAAGTTCGGAGCAAATGAGTCTTCAACAAAACGCAATATCCTCTTGGTACATGTTGAAAAGCAAATTGTGTACATCTAGGGGGCCAAGTGAAGACAAAACTGTTGAAGACAAAAAGTGAAATTCATGAAAATTTGGGGATTTCATTTATCTGGAGACAAGGGATTACATCTGGAGACAAGGGATTACAAAATTGAGGAAGAAGAAGAGAAAGTACAAGTGAGAACTACAGAGATGGTCCTAGACCCTATGAAAGAATTGGGCGACCTTATGGGCAACCTCCGATACGTTGGCTCGGGCAGCTTCGCCTTCTCCTTCAACCGGACCTTCAAGCACCGGGTCCAGAGGAAATTTGGAGTTCCGGCTGGTGTAGCGCGTCAGCACATATTCTGCGACATTCTTCGCCAGGGATTGCCCCTCAACCTCCAATTGGTCCACGATGACATCGCCTACCTTGGAGAGTATGCTACCTGCCGAGCTCAACGCCTGCAACGCCAGGTCCGGCTCCGGCTCCGGATCATCCGGGCGCACGGGGCTGAAGCCCATCGATGTCAGCGCGTCGTTGGCCTTGCCCAGGAACTCCCAAATCTGTAGGGAGTCCGCAGTCCTCAAGCCCTTTATTTCTTCCAGGGAACTTTTGGCCGCCACCAGTTCAGAATTCTCGCGGGCGAGGCGCTCAACTTCTTTGGCGTTTTGCTGAATCTTCTCAGCAACCCACTTTTCGAGTTTTCCGAGCTCCTCCTCCCGGAGGTGAATCTTGTTCCGGCGGTCGACCAGGTCCTTCTCTCTTCCCCTCACTTTCTTCTCCCTTGCAGTAAGGGCACACTCTTGCTCGTAGAGATCCTGCCCTCGCGCCTAGGCCTCCTCCTCTTCCTCATGGCAGCGCTCTTCCAATTTCTTGCCGCGCTCCTTGAGACCCTTGTCAGCCAGAGCCACCTTCTCGGTGAGCTCCTCCTCCCTCCTCAGGACGTCATCCCGCAGCTCTAGGAGTTTCTGCTCTTCATTCTGGAGCCGTTTCTCCCTCTCCTCAAGTGCCTCCCGACACTTGATGAGTGTAGTGTTAATAGCCTCAAGCCTTTCTTGGCGTTCATCGGCCGCACTGTTAGCTGTTTTGGTCTGCTCGTAGATCTCCCGGGATTAAGAGTCAAGGGCACAAGTCATACTCTCCCTGCCATCCAGTAACTTGCCCCAGTACTCCAGGTGGATCTTCTCCCGCTTGATCAACTCTTTGTCATCCGCTAGCATCGACTGTGCCAGCTTGGTCTCAAAGTAGAGCCGGTTACGCCACCGCCTAATGGTTTGGCGCTCCTCTTCAAGAGCCTTGCTGTCATGGAAGAAAGCTAGTTGGACTTGACGCAGACTGGAACATGCACTGTCAATAGACAGTGACAACAGGATAGGTTTCGAACCTGCTGGGGTCTTCTCCGCTGGTTCCAGCGGGTTTTCAGATACAAAAAATGGGTCCCATTCCACAAGAGTGGTCCCCTGAGTCTCCATGACACTAGGGCCGTCCTCCGTGATGGCCTCAGTCGCCATCGAGGAAGGCCCCGCCGCCAGGTCTTCGTTCACCCCCTCAGGCAGGGGGCTAGCGACTTCGCTTGGGCACTCCGTCTCGGCCGCGGGTACCTCTGTCGTCGTCACTTCCGGAGCAGGGGCCGCTGCTGGCTCCGGTCTGGGCACCTCCTCCGATGGGGGCTCGGGCTCTGACACCTCCTCAACAACCGGCTCGGGGGTCGGAAGATCTTCAACATCGACCGGCCCTGCGACCGGAGCTCCAATAATGACCGGCTCAGCGGCCGGCGCTTCAGAGGTAGTTGGCCCAACTGCCGGAACTTCTTGAGCTTCCGGCGTGCACGCCAGGGTTCCAATCACCTCCGGCTCAACCGCCGGGGCTTCGAAAATTTCCGGCTCAGAGGCCGGAATTACTGCTTCCTTCGGCTCAACAGCCGGAGCTTCCATCATCTCTGCACCAGGACCCGGAGCTTCAGCCTCCAGGATAGGTGCTGCTGGCGCATCTTCTCTCCCATGGTCCAGCGCTACCACGGGAGTCTCTTGGGATGAGTCGAGGTCCATGACCACGACAGTCGGCGCCGAAGCTGTCGCAGCTTCAGCCACCACTTGGGGCGGCACCGGGACAGAAGCAGAAGCCCCCGACCTTACAGCTTCAGTTGTTGTAGCTGAGGGTGGAGCCTCACTCCTCTTCTTGGGAACGCTGCAGATGATGGACGAAGAAACTTAAAAAAAAATAGTTACTACAACAAAACAACTGTCCAAGGTAAAGATTAAAAAATTACCTTGGGAGGCTTCCGCCCTAGCTTGCGCGGAACCTCTTTCCCAGGCGTTCTGGGCTGGTCATAGCCAGCGTGGAAGCTCCGGAAGGCCCCCCGGAACTCTTAGCAGCCACGGGCGTTTCCCTGGTCGAGGCTCCCCTCGACCGGGAAGAACTCCCAGACCTGGAGGCCTCAACTGGCCCTGGTGCTGGAGTCGCGTGACCGGACCTGGAGGCCTCATCCGGCCCCGGTGCTGGAGTCGCATGACCACAGCTAGCTCCCCGGGAGGATCCCACTGTGGGTACAGTCGCCGCGGTCGAAGAAGACCTCCCCCTCCGGGGAGAAGGATCCGATGCAGATGTGGCAGCCCTGACGGACCTTCCGTCGGCATGTTGCAGCTTCCTCTTTCGGCTCAAGGGTTCGTCCCCCGGCTCTTGCCCTTGCCGACAACTTCGACCCTCGGCTTCGGGGCAGGGCCACCTTCTGGCACTTCAGGGATCGCCACCCTGGTGGTTGATTTTCTCTCGACGACACCAAGGTCGTCAAGCACGGGCATCTTCCGCCGGAGCTCCTTACTGAACTCAACTTCCACGTTCATAGGAAGAAAAGCCGATGGCGGAGTCAAGTCGTCACCCTCGACATCGATGCCGTGCTGGAACTTCTGGAGGTGGAACTCCAAGGTTGTCCCCACCATGTTGGACTTCAGCCCGGTCTCGACCCGGTCGTCGTCCATCACGCTGTTGAGGGCCCAAGCGAGTTTCTCTCTCTTCTTCAGCAGTGCCCAACTGTTGACCAGGAAGTTACAAAACACCGCTTGAGGGGTTAATCCCCCCTCCACGCACTGGCGGATCCTGGTCAGAACAGGGTTGAAGGCATCCGCCAGCACCGGAGCTTCACACCAAATCGTCGTGTCAATATTGGGGAGGCCTTCGGGTAGCTCCAGCCTCTCGTGCTCCACCAACCGGATGACTATCCAGTCCTTCTTCCAGTCAACCCACTTCCCAGAGGGAAACGACCAGAGGTACTTGAATGGGCACTTCTTGCGCTTCACGAAGTAGTAGAAGCCAAGGTACTCATTGCTCCTACCGGTAGTGTGGACGGTGAAGAAGGCCCGAAAGAGTTCAATGCAGGGGGGGATGCCCACCCACATCTCATAGAAGTGGACAAAGATAGACACGAGGAGAATGGAGTGAGGGCCAAGGTGGTATGTTATAGTTGCAGACCATAAAAGTCCAGCAGCATCAGGAAAAAGGAAGAAAAAGGTGGGATCAACCCCACCATGGCGTACGAGGAGAAGTACACCATTTCGTCGGAGTGCTCCTTCTCAAACGGGAGCTCTCCCCCGGCGCGGACCGAGCGGTTGTAGAAGTCCGAGGACCATCCCATGAGGGTCCGGATCTTCTTAAGATTGCCATCGGTCTTCAAACGGCTTTCGCGGAGACCCAACTCCATCGCGGCACAGCAAGGCAAGAGAGGAAAAGTGAAGCACAAGTTGGGAGTTAGAGCGCAAGAACAGATGAGAGGCGTAAAGAACTCCCGACGGTGCGCGCTTTCCTTCTTAAGTAAGCCCTCGCAACGCTTGGATGGAAACTGCAAGGAAGTCGAAGATACCATTCAAAAATTCCACCCAGCCGATGACAAGGGGGCCCGAGACCATCCTGACAATCAAGTCAAGGTCCTTACCCAGGCGAACGGTTGTCATCATGAGGCGGGAAACCCGAAGGCGGCGGCCTGAAAAGGCGCGCGGAACCGATACGGTTTTCGTATCGGGAACCGGTGACCTTCAATTGCGTGAGATCCGCACACCAAAGATCTCATCTGCCGCACGCGGGATACGCCACACGGCAAGGATTTAACTCCAAACCCTCGCTAACAGCACCTCCGAAGACCTTTGAAGACTCAGTTCAAAAGTCGCGAGGATGGACCCACCTCTGGCGGAATGACTTCACCCAGTGGTCTTCCCCGGAGGTAGGTCCAGGGGGCCACTGTCGGTACCCTGGAAACCGTACACCCCTTGAGGTTACAAGGATCTCAAAGGAAATCATCTACTTGATTTGAAGACCTTCGGAGGCCCACATGTCAGATATAACCGGACCCGCTTCTCCAACATGGTTAATCCCAGGGTCGCCACGTGTGCTATCAAACTGGAGCTACCGCCCACAAGGGGGAAGCTCCGGGCCATGTACCGAAATGGCACCTTCGGACTTAACCCCAGACCGAGAGAAGCTCCGGACCTGACACGTGTCAGGTAGCTCCGGAGCTGCCTGTTTCCCACAGTATGCTCTGGAGCTGCCACGTGTCCAACCGTCGGAGCTTCAGCCTCTGACCTCCGGAAGACTCCATAACGGCTCCGGATCTTCAAAGGGGAATCAAGGACTTCAAGACCCGATTAAGTGTCATTAATACCATATTAATGACACACGATCGGATGACCTTAATTGCCAGTAACAGTGCTGTCAAAGCCCATTACCCGGTCGTTAAGGACAATTAAATGTGTTGAATAAGTGTCAATACTAGTAACCGCCGGGGCCACATGTCGGGCCAGGCTAACTTGTAACGGCCTGCCCTTGTACTATAAAAGGACAGGCCGACAACGGACTCTGGACATTCAGTGACGCTGCACACGTACCATAGACACTTGTCACAAGCTCATACAGCTGATACAACCTCAACACACCCATGGAGTAGGGTATTACGCTCAGGCGGCCCGAACCACGTAAATCTCCGTGTCTCCTGTGCCATTTACAATTCACCTTCTTGAATCTCCGCGCGCCCACACCGAACATCAAACTCCTCTAACACTTTAGTAGTGTCGGGAGATCTGCCGGATCCTAACCACCGACAGTGTAGGTCTTCGAGAAGATGTCCAATACAACTTGTTAAATATTTCAAAATATGGTAACACTTCCTCCATGTTGAAAAACATGTAAAGCCTAGTGTAGTTCCTTTCATGCTCTGAAATACGATGAGAATTGGCAGCTCCAACACCTTTACCCTTCCAATTAAAAATCTTAAGCTCAGTCATATGTTGCTCTTCTACATCATGATACCGTGTCGTAGATGCATTCACACTGTTGGCATGTGAGAAATATTTCATAGAAAAAATTGTAATCACTTTAGCTGCAAATTCCTCTGCAATAAACCCCTCAACTCTTGTCTTGTTGTGTACTGTAGCTCTAAGTTTTTTTAATTCCCTTTCTTGACTATACATCCACCTGAACTGTGCAAGACCCACTACCAATGCTTCATAAGGTAAATGCACCCGCAAATGTTGCATAACATTCATAAAACCAGGTGGAAAGACTTTTTCCATCTTACATACAAGCACAACAATTTCTTTCTCCCACTGTCGCATCATCTTCTTCGACACTTCTTTAGCGCATATCTGCCTATAAAAGTAAATCAGTTCAGCAAATATCTTCCACAGATCATGTTTGATGTAGCCACAAAACATTACGGGCACAAGTCTCTCCATCATAATATGGTAATCATGACTCTTCAACCCATTTAATTTACCGGTGTTAAGGTTAACACATCGTTTTATGTTAGCTGAATAGCGGTCCAGAAACTTCAATGTCTTCAACCAGGTAGGTCTTTGCCTCCTTTCTTCTGCTTGACACAGTCAGGAGCTCGTGGCCTACTATAATTTCCACTTGCATTCGTTATAATCTCAAGCATAGGATGATCGCAAAGATCAGCTAAGTCTTTCCCCGCATTCATATTATCTTTGTTTTGACTGGTGAAATCAAAACACATGCTTATGATGCTTTCAGCCACATTACGCTCCTGGTGCATCAAATCTATGTTGCGTGGTAAAATCAATGCCTTTGCATATGGTAGCTCCCAAAGAAAAGAAATATGGGTCCAGTTGTGTTCTGTACCATACCCTTCGAAACCACCTGCAGCGGACTCTTTTAACTTTGCATGCAATGGCTTTTTTTGTTCACTTGTCAATCAACGAGACAGACCTTTTGTAACCGTTTTGCCTTTAAAAAATGATTGCGTATCACTCCTTAATGGGTGGTTTGAAGGAAGGAATCGTCGATGACAATCAAAGAAGCTGACTTTTTTTCCATACGTTAACCTAATAGCATCAGTGTCAGCCATATGGGACAACACAATTGTCCGTGAACACACCAACCAGCCCAAATGCCATATGCCAACAAATCATGGATCAACCATAAATACGCGGCACGTAAGGTAAATTAACATTTCAGATAATTGTCATATGCCTTTACGCCATGCTATAGCTCTTTCAGCACTTCAATCAACGGCTGCATAAACACATTGATTTTCTTCCCAGGATGTTTAGGGTCAGGAATGATAGCCGTGAGAAATATGTATCCTTCTTTCATGCTCATGTTGGGAGGAAGATTGTATGGCATGATAAATACAGGCCAACAAGAGTATGGACTGGTACTAGTGCTCAAAGGAGTGAAACCATCTGTTGACAATCCAAGATGAACATTTCTAGTATCTCTTGCAAACTCCGGATCAAAACGGTCTAGAGCTTGCCTTGCCGTGCCATCAGAAGGATGTATCATAATATCTCTTTCATCGCTTCACGTATCCCTTCAGAATGCCACCTCGTCTGTGTCGCTGTTTCTTTGGACAGGAACAACTGTTTTAGCCTTGCTGTGATAGGCATGTACCGAAGTTGTTTAATCGGTATTTTGTAATTGTTTCCTCTCCATCATCGTTTAGAACCTTGACATATCTAGATGCATTGCAATGCATACAATGGGTATTGTTCATGTGTTCCTTATAAAACAATATGCAATTATTATCGCACGCATCAATCTTGTTATAGTTCATGCCCAGATAACTCAAAATCTTCTTAGAGTGTTATATGTCTTCTGGCATCTTATGCCTAGATGGAAGGATACCACCAATCAGCTTCAAGGGAGCATTATAGCAATTGTTTGTGAAATTGTACTTGGACTTCAAGGCCATAAGTCTTTTCACCGCCTACAGAACGCTCACATTGGTGCTCTCATGCACTTCTTCACCTGAGGCGACAAGATAGTCGTAAAACTCCTTCACCTCATTCGACATCGACCCATCTTCGTACTCTCTACCAATGTCCACTAACATTTCATCCATCCGATCATCATCCTCATTTTTGTCCGACAGATTGTCATGAACCATCTCCCCATGCTCGTGCCATACTAGATAGTCAGGCATAAAATCGTGGTTGCAAAGGTGCAACTCAATTTCATCCTTATATAGATGTCGACGATTCCGACACTTTCTACACGGACACTTCGCAAGATGAGCACCACTAGCAAAGGCTTGGTCAATGAAAACATTCGCGATACGAGCCCATTCCATAGTGTGCGCACCACTTAGACTCCAACCATCATACATCGCTTTACGATCATCACTCATTTTAGCTTATACCTTCAAAGCAGAAAATATAAAAAATCTAATAGATAATACACACAAACCATATAACTATATATAAGATGTATCGTTCTTTTATGGATGACAACACAGAGACTCACGCTACATTACCTATTAAACATAACACACTAAAAATAACCGCAAATTTGGAATAAGAATCTAGAAAGAAAAGAAACAATCAATTATGATATCACTAATAGCTAAAAAAACTTTGTTAACATACATTTCAAACATACATTTTAACTCACCTAATAGCTAGAAATGCAACTAATAACTACAAACATATATTAGAAATTCAACTAATTAATATATAGAAATGCAACTAATAGGTGAAAATAGACATTAGAAATTCAGCTTAAGAGGTATAAATACAACTAATAGCTAGAATTAGACATTACAAATTCAACTTAATTGCTAAAAAAAACTAATGCTTCTACAATTCACAAGAGAGTTGGGGGATTTTACCTTGATTCTCTGTTGTTGAAGCCGGAGGGGCGGGCATTGGGGGATGGGCTGTAGGATGGCGTGGGCGGAGCTAAGGCGGGCGGCAGCATTGGGCAGGGCACAACCGCTGGATGGCCGAGAGCGGGGGCCGGAAGCCGGCCGCCGGACAAGCGAGCGCGGGGGCCGGACGGGTGGCCGCCATATGGGCGGGTGCGGGGGCCGGAGGGCGGCCACCAGACATGCGGAGGCGGCAGGGCGCGGCGCATCGCCAGCGGGTCAGCGATGGCGGGAGCACGGGCGGTGAGTGAGAAGCTGCGGGAAGGAGTTAGGGTTAACGTTCCGTGTCAGCTGGGCCCACTTATGGCCGTCGGAACCCAAAAACCGACGCCAATAACTTATCACCATCGGTCCTCCCTAATAAACTGACGGCCATAACCCTCCAACAACGGGTCCCATCTCCACCGCACATTGGGCCCGTGTTAAAACCGTTGGCCGGACCCCACCAACCAATGGCCATTATAGAGCCGTCGGTATCTGACAAATAACTGACAGCTTTAACATAAAGGCCGTCGGTCGCTGTGCTGCAGCTGACATATTTAATTAAATACGTCAGGTCCTAGAAACCAACACTTATATGATTTTAAATCTGACAGCCCCGACGGTCTTTTTTGGAACCGACGTTTGATTGCCCGTTTCCCGTAGTGTTATATCTGTTGTACACAGATTTATTAACAGATTAATTTTCTGTCGAGGGGTTTTCGTTGCTTCCGCTGAAAAAGTATTAATCTACCATTCACCCACCTTTTGTAGCTTTTCACATGCTCTTCGATCCTACAATTAGTATCAGAGCCACAGTGCTCTAATAATTTTGATTTGCACATGTTTTGAATAATCATCATGGAGAAATACTTCGACAAACCTTGTGTGTTTAGTGGTATTGATTTTTAGGTATGGAAGGCACGCACTGAGGCTTTCATCCGGGCACAATGCTTTGAAATATGGGAAAAGTTGTACAAACCTTACAAAGTTTCACCAAATGATCAAGTTACGACTACAAAACTGAGAGATGTCTACAACAACAACAAGGCTCAGAACTTGATCATACATGGACTAATTTAAAGTGACTTCGACTGTGTTGCTCACCTCCGATCTGCGTAAAATGTTTGGAAAGCTCTATGTGATTACTAAGAAAGATCCAACACGATTAAGGAGCTAAGGCAAAACATGTTCAAAAAGGAGTACATGTGCTTTGAGATGCAACCAGGTGAGTCCATCGACGACCTCTTTGCTCGCTTTAATAAAATTCTCAGCAGCTTGTGTGGCGTCAATGTTAATTTTGTCAGATGCTGAGAATGCTAGGCAATTACTAAGTGCATTAGACATGTCAATTTGGGAGATGAAAGTCACATCTATACGTGAATCTGCTGTCATGAGTACACTTACTTTAGATGTTCTATATTCTAAATTGAAAACTCATGAAATTGACATAATCTCATGTAAGAACCCCAACAAGTCTCTTGCATTTGTTTCTCAACGTGACATGCCTAGCTCCAACCAATTTTCATCTTGTGGAACACTTGCTTTGTTGTCATCTCCAACCCTTGAACAGATTGAAGAGTTTCCAGAGGAAGAACTTGCACTCATCTCTACCCGGTTCTCAAAAGCATTGCATAATGTGAGAACTAGAAGGAGAGGGAGTGCCGGACCTCAACGATGCTTCGAATGTGGTAAGACAGGACATTTTCACACAGATTGCCCTAACCTTTCAGGTACTACTTCCCGTGATGAAAAGCAAACAAGGACGAAGAACTCATCTACAAACAACAACAAGAAAAAGAAGGGTTTTACAGGATGTCAATTGGTAAATTGTTTTATCTCTGCACTTTAAGAACTTGGCTGGAGTGATGTGGACATTGAAAGTTACGAAGATAAAGATAATTTGGCAAACTTGTGCTTCATGGCGGGCAAGTGAAGATAAAGTATGGAGGAGGCAGAACACAATAGCGACAATGAAGAGGTATGTCCCACTTGTGAGTAAATGTGTGATGCTATTTCTCGTGCCACTGTTATAGTTAAGAAAAAAGAAAAAAAGCTTACGGACAATGCTGTTAAAATTGAGTCACTAGAATCTGAAATTAATCGTTTGAAATCTTTGATTCCTAATGATGATTCTTGTTCCTCATGTGATTTAATATATGAACAATTTTCCTCTCTAAGAAGTGCCCACGCCTCCACACTTGAAAAACTTGAGTTAGAAATTGAGTAGAACAGAGAGCTTGCTGCACATAAAGATAAAAACTTGAAAGATGCTAGCTGTTCAACAATTGATTTGCATTGTTCTACTTGTGATGATCTTGATAAGAAACTACATGATGTTATGGATGAAATTTCAGTTCTGAACAATGATTTACATGCTCATGAAGTTAAAAATTGTTCTAATTGCAAATTTAAAGAAAAAACATCATGTTAAAATTGCCTTGATCTGTCCAGTAAACTTGATGATGTGTGCAAGGAGTGCATGGACATGGCAACATGGTTCCAAGGCGTGATGAAGAGAAGTGGACGTAAAGAATTGGTCGGAAAGGTCCAACCGACTAGGATATGGACTCAGGCTGCATATGAGTCATGTTTGACTCAAATATGGAAAGATTTGAGTTGTCTTTAGGAATATGGGATACGTTCCTATGGTGTTTGGAAATCTCAAGGTTGCTTCCATCTGCGTATAGAAGAGTCTTGAGCAGTTATGGAAAGTTTCAGTGGAAACTGATTAGGATACGAGTCCTAGTTTTGTTTGGGTTGGCATCATGGCTAGTTATATAAGAAAGGAGGCCAGACCTCGCGGTGAACAGACTTTGGGTTTTTCGTCTTGTGTTCTATTGAATAAAGATCATAGTTTAAAGGAACTTTTGTGCCTTTTTCGTCTGACTTGTTTTAGACAAGTTTTCTCATCAAGTTTCTGCACAACACTACCTTGCTTCGGTGGTTTTATCATAACTTGAGTTTTATAGATCCAATGGATGTGATTCTTTGGATTGTCTTCGCAATTTGATTATCTATCATCTGTGGAAAATTCATAGTCATTGGATTTGTGGTTTCTCACCTACACGAGTTTCTTTGCAGTGTTGCAGATATGTTTTTACTCGTTAGGACATATTGACCTTCGTTCAATCTTTTCTTCATAACTTGAGTTTTTCTCGACGGTTTTTTTGTGATTCTTGTTGCCATGTCTTCGTGACTTGATTTTATATAATATCTACTACTTTTGTCATGGTTGAACACGTTTATATTAGATGTACAAATGATTTCTTAACAGATTGATTTTTTGCCAAGGGGTTTTCGTTGCTTCTACTGAAAAAGTTTTAATCTACCATTCAACCACCTCTAGTAGCTTTTCATGTGCCCTTCGATCCTACAGACGTGCGGATATGACCTTATCGACTCCGGAGGCAGTCGAGGGGCTAACGTGTAGCCCGGTTGGGAGTCTATGTTGTTTTTGATGTGTTTGTCAAATACTTTGAGACTTGTCTGTTTATATTGTTTGCTGTTTGTATAGACTATATGTTCTATGATCTCTCCATCGTGCGTGGCGTTCACTTTTACTTTCTAAAAAAATAGAAAACATAACTTACGTCGGCTATGGTAATGCTGGCGTAAGTTAGCCCTGGTTAAGTTATGCCAGAACGACCATACCGACGTAAGTTAGAGATCATAACTTATGTCGGCCTGCCATAGCCGACGTAAATAAGACCATGTGACTTACCTCAGCTGAGGACGACCGATGTAAATAAGACCATGTAACTTATGCTGGCTGAGGACGGTCGACGTAAGTTACTTACTTAAGTCGGACAATGACGGGCGACGTAATTAAGCTCTGGCCGACGTAACTAAATAACTTACGTCAGCGGCCGACGTAAGTGACGTTAATAATGTCCAAACTGCCACATCGGCCAACAACCAACGTAATTAAGAAAAAAATGACGTAATTAAGTAACTTAAGTCGGCCCTGGCCAACATAATTGATCGCGATTCCTGTAGTGTGACTTAGTTATTTTGTGCCTAGGTTTAGATAATAATTCTTATGGAATGACCGTCAATGTAACTCAATTATATGAGGGAATAAATATTTCTTACACGCATCATATTTAGATTTGACATAATTCCACTTGTACTCGGAGAAATAGTGCATGCAGTAGTTTTTATGCTGAAATGATAGATAATGAGGGTAGCATTCCTAAGAAGTGCCAGCCCAGCCAATCACCCAATTACACGTGACACCAGATGGATCCATGACTCATTCCTAGTCGTATCAGTGGAGATCCAATGGTGTATCACTCGAGAAGGGGGTAAGGGCCCACCTGAAAGTCACCTCGAGGATGCACGCCGAATGGTGTATCCATGCATGTGATAGGTGTAGATGTTATTATTGTCTAGTCATAATGTTCATATCTTATAATCATAAATATCATACACCATAACTATAGTCTAATTATGTTAATATAAATATGTTAGTGCTTGGTCCCAACATTGGTTCAACGATGTTTAGGTTAGTCATTGCCTTAAGAAGATATTTGTACCATGGCTCTTAAGGTGTTTACTTATCATGTTAGTATGGTGCTGAGATAGTTAAGTAGCATTGGGTGTCTCGTAGACCCATGGTTCGTAGGGGTAGGTGACAGGTGGTGACAGCCCTGGCCGTCCTTTGTAATCCCCGATGTTCGGCTATGCCATGGGCTCGTGGTGAGAATCGTCCTGATGTTGTCAGGGGTAAATTTGTGCCTGATATGATTGACCACTAAGCCCTAGTATTCACCATTAGCATATTCATGAGTACTCTATTAGGCTATGTGTATGAGTAATTAGAGCACAGTAGGAGCAGCCCCTTCGCATAGTCTAACCCTCTCTAGTACATCCCTACCCTTAGAGTAGATTGCTTAGGTGTGTGTCACACTACCCCTATTATGATCTTACATCCGTTCTGATAAATACTTAGTAACCTATACCTTGATCATAAAAATAATGTTTAGTTTAATTCCCGCCTCCCTTTAGTGAAAAGCTACAACGGTATCTTCTTTGCGCTTGCGGATCTCATCTCTCACCGAAGATGATCTGTGGTGTTAAGAAATACCAACACTCAACACAAGCATGATCATAATATACACTAGTAAGACTATAGTGGATATATATGATAATCAAGATAGAATAATAATAATAATAATAATAATACAGTATCATAACGACATCTACTCATGCCACGTATATGACATCCACAATCAAACAAGAATCACTTCATGCAAAGACAAGTTTATGAAAAGACTAATGTCATTCATAATGAATTAAATCACAAATAAAAGAAAATATACATGAGCCATACATTTCACCATAGGACATGGTAACTATAGAGGCTCTGAAATGGAGATACCAACATCACATACGCACAAACAAGCTTATGCATGACTAGCTACACACACTTGTCTTTAGAAATTCCAACAAGAGGTGGATTCTTTCCTCTCTGGATTCTATTCAATATTGATTAGAATTATATACTACCTGAATTGTGTAATTTACTTGTATTTAGGTTTACACATGAGGCTACTGCTGGTTTACATGGAGGACATAGAAGCTAACATGAAGAACACCAAGACAATTGTCCATGATGAGAAGAGTTATACGTGCACAAGATTCTGAGTTGCATCAAAAGAGCTTCAACTTCACGTGAATTTCTATAAAACCCTGTCATGTAACAGGGTTCATAATACACATGGTGTGAAATACTATGAAGTCTACTTTCCAACGCAACAAACGGTGCATCATTTGTAGTTGCCGAATAGGAGTTATGACCATTTTACTCCTAACTGCGCATAAGACAATAAGAAGTGCAAGGAATGAAGACAACTATGTGGATTCTTTACCAACTGTCCTTCAAACTCAAAACATGGTGACTTCAGTTCACACCTAGCTAGGAGGGTTGTTCCTAGTATAAGTACCACCTATGTTTGATGATTTGATAAATAAGATTGTTATTTCAGCATAGCTGTCGAGTGCCTTGCACACCTTTGTTCTTCCTAGACTTATGAGAAGAACTTTTTGGCATCCCTTAATTCGTGTTCTAGGCTTCCAGGCCTTTTTGTGTGGATTAGTTCCGGTTTGTGATTTTGTGATGATTCGGAGGTCGAGTCGAAGTCCTCAAGACTTTGCTGCCTCTGTCCCCGTCACTTAGTCACATCCAACCTTGGTAGCTATAAAACTAGTTATCCCGGCTATTTTTCAGCTAATTATCCTTTGTTCCTACCATGGTCCCAAAGACGGTTCAGGCTGTCCAAATTGTCCATCTTGTGTAGTGGCACGATCTTTCGGGCTGTCCGAACTCCTCAGTAGAAATAGTTTTGGCTGTCCCATCTGCTTAATAGCTATTTTTCGTACCTACTGTCGCGAAGATCGGGCTATCCTTGGGTATCACCCTATCATTTGGTATCATATTTCAGGTTTCCACAGTAGGTACAATCCTCATATAATCCATTAGTTTAACACCCTTTTACTGTTATCCATCTTGTGTTTTTTGTTTCATACCTGTAGTTCACAACACGTCACCAAAATAGTCCAAAGCGTTGTGTAGTACCCCTAGTCTTGTGTCATTTACATTATTTTCTATTCACCACCTCCATCTTATCTGTGTTCAGTGTGCCCACCCTAGTGCTTGTTCTTATAAAAAGAGCAAAAATGTAGAGAGAGAAGTTTAAAAAAAAAGTGAGAAAGAATGAAATATCAAAGGGCTATAAGATTGTAATTATTGCTGAAAATTTTCAGATTGGGAACAACATTTACACATCTTTTGATTTGGTTAACGATACTAGATTTATGGTGCTACAAGCCTTCCTTGTTTCAGCCATCCAAGCTTCACAAAATTCCGTAACCAAACATCTCAACTCGTAATCGTTTCAACCGCTTAATCACAACAGGGTTACTTCCCACTTTTTGCAGACTTGCAGTCCTGAGAACGGGTAAGAACATTGGTAAGCAAGAGGTGAGGCTGTGATTCTACGAAATTTTTGTATACCAATTTCCCTCCACTGTGATAACATGGTAGGATATGATTTAAGCACTCATGGTGGTAATTCTCAAAAAGAACTTCGAGTTTCACAAGCCGAACAATGCCAACTTGACAACTCACATTGGAGGCTATGAGAGACAGTTTAATGAACTTCTCCCTCGACCAAGTGGAAGGGCTCCACTACATCAACGTGAAGACTTTGGTGATAAAAATTTAGGTAATGGTTTTTTTAACCGCTACCATGGTGGTGGTAGACATATTGGAGGAAGAGACCATGGATATGGTTGTGTCCATCATGTGCACTTTGATGATGAGCAAGAGGTATATGATAATTATCTTGGTACATATGAAAACCCTTTTGCAGAGCATGGACACTTTGATTGTCAACATGGTAGTCATCGGAATATTGACTGTTGGTGATGTGCCCAAGAGGCAATCATAACAATTCGGGTTGAGGCTTGTTGGATATTTGATCCATAAGCAATTAGGGTACTAATGGGCCTGCGACCTAAAAGCCAATTAGTACGCCTATAAATATGAGGGGTAGGGTTAGGGGCTAATTATCTCACCATGTGACAGCCCTAGCCGCCACCCCTCGAAGGCCTCACGCCGAGACCCTTGTCGCGTGCGCAGTGCTAGCACACCGGCGCACGGCATTCCTCTCCGTACGTGTGGACTCCGTGGAGGTGCTGCTACTACTGCTGCGCTGATCAGTTACGACGATCGTGATCGTCTACCTGCTGCTGTGACGAGGACGAGGAGGAGACGAACGAGATTGTCTACTTCCCTACACCGATGCGCATCTACGTTCCGCTGCGCTGCGCGTTTAGTGGTAACGATCCATGACCTCTGTACTCACATGTTTCCTGGGTGATGCGGTAGAGTTGCTAGAGTAGCGTACCTCTGAATTCCCCAACAGTGGTATCAGAGCCGACTTGCGTAGTTCCTGGTCTGGATCTTGTTAGTAGATGGGATCTACTGCAGACATATTCATACGATGAATTTTATCACACGGTTTTTGGGGTTTGGAATTGGTTAGAGTAGATTGTGATCGTATATGACTAAAGGGTCAGTTCGTGCTCCTTCTCTGCTGTGGGCGCAACCTGTCCCTATCGGCTGGAATCACCATCGGGACTAATCGTCTACATAGCTAACAGATTGAGCCAACAGACCACGGTCATGAATCACGATCTACTCATGAAAAACCGGTCACATTGAAAATTGAGGCATTCTGAATGGCTCGGATTTGGGTTGATTTGATCAATCCAATGAGATTTTCATAGTGATTTCATAGATGCGATCTATGTAATTACGTTTCGTGTTCAGGGCGCTGCTCAGAAACCCGCGGGGGGGGGGGGGGGGGGGCATTCTGCTGTCTGCTATAGCGATTACATTATATAGTTTCACGCTAGAAAATTGCTCTACGCTTAACTCGTTTTTGCAGGGAATGATGTGAATGGTATGGCCTTAATGTGATGTGATGATCTTTGTGTAAATTCGTGCAACCTGCGTGTTGCAAATTTAACACAACCGGGTTGAGGTTGTCACATAATTGTATAACGACCTGCGTGTTGACCTGTGATACTTGATCTCTCATGTAATTTATTTGGTAGCTATTAGTTGTATTAGCTTCTTTTATTATCATGGAGATGTATTCAAGCATGGTGGAGATGGAGATCACCACAAGAAGGGAGGCATGGCAGCTCAGATCTTGATGGAACCATGGCGATGGAGACCATTATGATTCTAAAGGACATACTATTCACATTGTGATATGATCATATGCCTGTGATGCTTATTACTATTCTTTTCATGCTTTTCATATGGTGGATGTTTTGTCATGATAGAACAGCTTCCCTCACAAAAGTTGAGCATTTGATGCCATTTACCAATAGCTGCACCTATGATATTTTGATCATTGTGTGGTAGGTTTGCCAAAGCAAAGTACCATCATCTATCATAATTCATAGGGTGAATGTTGGACATTCACATGCATAGTGTTGGTTTACTCAACAAAGCTATCAAAACGGTTTTGGGCTTTATGGCATAGAGTTGGGAGCTGGGGTATTGGATGTCACCCAATAAACAAGAGTCATATAGAGATATGATTAACAATGATTGTTTACCTATGTCACTAATTTCCTAGCAGTGAAGCCAAAGCTCACTAGGAATTAGTGAATATGGATCTTGAACCACTATATGTCGTTAGAGGGAAGACGATGATCATATAGTGGTGATATCTTTTATTAAACTATTAATAGAAGATTGGTACATAACATAGTGCTAAACCTTGCATATTTATTTTTTATTGTAGATAATGTCTGCTAGTAACAATTCTGGTTTCAATTTGCGATCTGTGCTTAAGAAGGAAAAACTCAATGGAGCTAAATTTATCGATTGGTACCGCAACCTGAGAATCGTTCTTAGGCAAGAGAAAACCGAGTACATTCTTCTGCAGCCTTACCCTGATGACCTCCCAGCTGATGCAACTAATGCAGCACGTAGAGCTTATATGAAGCACTGCGATGATGCGCTTAATGTAAGCTGCCTCATGCTTGCCACTATGTCCCCTGATCTGCAAAAACAGTATGAGCATACAGATGCTTATTCTATGATTGAGGGACTGCGTGGAATGTTTGAGAATCAAGCAAGGGCTGAGAGATACAATATCTCAAAGTCCTTGTTCTCATGCAAGCTGACAGAGGGTAGCCCGGTCAGCCCTCATGTAATCAAGATGATTGATTACATTGAAACTTTGTGCAAACTTGGTTTTGAACTCAAGGATGATCTGGCTATTGACGTTGTTCTCCAGTCGCTCCCACCGAGCTACGAGCCATTCATATTGAACTTTCAAATGAATGGCATGGAGAAAACTTTGGCTGAATTTGATGGGATGCTTAAAACAGCCGAAGAATAAAAGGAGGAAGTGTGTGACGCATCCTAAAGGCAAAGGCAAGGGAAAAGGTTCCCGATGAGCCCTCAAGCTCAAAGTCTAAGCCAAAGGGCAAATCTGGCCCTTTTCTTGATGATGAATGCTTTCACTGTCATGGTAAGGGGCACTGGTCTAGGAACTGCAAGAAGTACTTGGAGGATATGAAGAAGAAGAAGGGAAGTGAGATTTCCGCTTCAGGTATAAATGTTATAGAAATTAACATTGCATTATCTTCTAGTGAATCATGGGTATTTGATACCGGATCGATGATTCACACTTGTGCAAGAAGTTGCAGGGTCTAAGTGAGACTAGAAGATTTGCAAAAGGCGAGTTGGATGTTCGTGTCGGCAATGGAGCAATGGTTGCGGTCATAGCTGTCGGAACTTACCACTTGTCATTACCCTCAGGATTAGTTTTGGAATTGAATAATTGTTATTGCATTCCTACTTTGCGCAAGAACATTATATCCTCTTCGTGTTTAGAAGAGGTTGATGGTTATGAGATTGTAATAAAGAACAAATGTTGTTCTATTCATTACAATAATATTTTCTATGCTCAATGTCCATTGGTGAATGGATTATATGTTCTTGATCTTGAGGATAAAACTGTCTGTAACATTAATATCAAAAGGGCTCGTCATAATGATCTAAATCCCACTTTTATTTGGCATTATCGCTTAAGTCATATAAATGAGAAACACATTAAAAAACTCCATAAAGATGGTTTACTAAGCTCATTTGATTTTGAATCACTTGACACATGCGAATCTTGTTTGCTTGGGAAGATGACCAAAGCACCCTTCACTAGTCAAAGTGAGAGGGCGACTGATTTGTTGGGACCTATGCACACAGGTGTATGTGGACCAAGATCAATTGCAGAGGTGGTTTTCAGTACTTCATCACATTTATCGATGACTTTAATAGATATGGTTATGTATACCTAATGAGGCACAAGTCTGAATCCTTTGAAAAGTTCAAAGAATTTCAGAATGAAGTACAGAATCAATTGGGCAAGACAATTAAACTTCTACGATCTGATCGTGGGGGTGAATATTTGAGCCATGAATTTTATGATCATTTGAAACAATGTGGAATTGTTCCACGGTTGACTCGACTTGGAACACCTCAATGGAATGGGGTGTCCGAGCGGAAGAACCAAACCTTGTTGGATATGGTTAGGTCGATGATGAGCCAAGCAGATCTTCCACTATCCATTTGGGGTTATGCTCTTGAAACTGCTGCGTTTACACTAAACAGAGTCCCAACTAAGTCTGTTGAAAAGACACCATATGAGATGTGGACCGAGAAACATCCCGGATTGTCTTTCCTCAAAGTTTGGGGATGTGATGTTTATGTCAAACGTTTGACGTCAGACAAACTCACTCAAAAATCAGACAAATGCTTCTTTGTGGGATATCCTAGGGAAACCAAAGGATATTAGTTTTATAATAAAACAGAGGGTAAAGTGTTTACCACTCGCAATGGAGTCTTCTTGGAGAAAGAGTTTCTCTCAAAAGGAGTTAGTGGGAGCAAGGTGCATCTTGAAGAAATTCAAGAAATACCTGAAAATGTTTCAACACCCACTAATCCTATACAGGATGTACAAGATGTTGTGCAACCAGTTAATGAAACACCAGCCCCACGAAGGTCTACGAGGGCACCTCGTGCAACTGAAAAGTTAACGCTTCTAACCACGGAGCAGCATGACATGGTATTATTGGATAATAATGAGCCTATGACCTACGTAGAAGCATTGGAGGGACCCGACTCTGATAAATGTCTTGGAGCCATGGAATCTGAAATTGAATCCATGCATGAAAATCATGTTTGGAACTTGGTTGATCAAATCGAAGGTGTGAGACCTATCGATTGTAAATGGATTTTCAAGAAAAAGACTGATATGGATGGAAATGTTCACATCTATAAAGCACGATTGGTGGTGAAAGGTTTGAAACAAATTCAAGGTGTTGATTATGATGAAACTTTCTCACCCGCTGCAATGCTTAAGTCTGTTCAGATTCTTCTAGCAATTGCTACATATTTTGATTATGAAATATGGCAGATGGATGTCAAAACAGCCTTTCTTAATGGAAGTCTGACTGAGAATGTGTACATGACACAACCTGAGGGTTTTTTCGATCCTAAAAATGCTAGTAAAATATGCAAGCTTCAAAAGTCCATTTATGGGTTGAAGCAAGCATCTCGGAGTTGGAATCTACGTTTTGATGAAGTAATCAAAGGGTTTGGTCTCATCAAGAACGTAGAAGAACATTGTATTTACAAGAAGTTTAGTGGGAGCGCACATGTATTTCTGGTCCTATATGTAGATGACATATTATTGATCGGAAATGACATTCCAATGCTTGATGATGTTAAATCCTCATTAAGAAAAAGTTTCTCAATGAAGGATTTAGGAGAGGCAGCTTATATTTTGGGCATAAAGATCTATAGAGATAGATCTAAAAGGCTAATTGGATTAAGCCAAGATACATATATTGACAAGATATTGAATCCGTTCAATATGCAAGATTCCAAGAAAGGTTTCTTGCCAATGTCACATGGCATTACTCTAAGCAAGAGTCAGTGTCCTTCGACACCTGATGAGCAAAAGAGGATGAGAGCGATTCCTTATGCTTCGGCTATTGGATCCATCATGTATGCCATGCTATGTACACGCCCTGATGTATCTTATGCTCTAAGTATCACGAGCAGGTATCAATCAGATTATGGTGAGGCTCATTGGACCGTTGTCAAAAACATCCTTAAGTACTTGAGAAGAACTAAGGATGCATTCTTAGTGTTTGGAGGGGAAGAAGAGCTCGTTGTAAAAGGTTACACCGATGCCAGCTTCCAAACTGATAAGGATGATCGTAGATCGCAATCCAAATTTGTGTTCTGCCTCAATGGAGGGGCAGTGTGCTGGAAAAGTTCCAAGCAAGATACAGTAGCAGACTCAACCAAAGAGGCGGAGTATATTGCAGCTTCTGAAGCTGCAAAGGAAGCAGTTTGGATCAGAAAATTTGTTTCTGAGTTGTGTGTTGTTCCTAGCGCGTCCAGTCCTGTGGATCTCTACTGTGACAATAGTGGAGCCATCGCACAGGCAAAGGAGCCTAGATCACACAAACGATCCAAACACATACTACGACGCTATCTTCTCATTCGAGAGATCATCGACCGAGGTGATGTGAAGATATGCAAGGTGCACACGGATTTGAATGTTGCAGATCCGTTGACAAAGCCTCTTCCACAATCAAAGCATGAGGCACAAACGAGATCTATGGGTATTGGATACTTACATCAGTAATCATAGTGTGTAGTGGGAGACTTGTGTCACAGCTATGTTTATGTACTATTAAATAAATTGTTATATGAGTAATCATTATTAAATTGATCATCAAGTATGTGACTTTTTCGTGAAACTCTTTGTTAAAAGTAATGTTACTCTAGATGATCCCTAGTCTATATCATTATATGAGATAATGATTGCATACAGACCAGCACATGTATTAATTGATGATCACATTTCACGGATCATAGATATAGAGATATCGAATTAATAATGTGAACACATGTTAGTGAACATGGTGTTGGATTGACCCACTCCAAGACATTGCTGGGATTGTTATTTTCATATGTGCCATCAGTTGGTCTTGAGTGATACACCTGCTAGATCCTTAGACCTGAGATCGCCATTGTTTATCACTATGTGTAGTTGTGTACTTTGAGATTACCAAATGTTACTCCGTAACTGGGTAGTCATAAAAGTAATCTTCGGGTATATAATGAAACATAGAATGGGATATGTGCGGATCAAGATGGGATTTGCCCCTCCTTAATAACAGGAGAGATATCTCTGGGCCCCTCGAGATAGTTGGATTTGAAAGTGTATGGCCATGCTGAGGTGATTAACGGTTAATCATAGTGACTAAAAGTTAGTCACGAAATGAATCCACTATTTGATCGAGTGAATGGTCGAGCTATAAAAAGGATGGCACGCATCTCGCCTTGAGCTTGAATGGTATCGTGAGGCAAAGGGATTAGCATGTTGAATGTATCTAGGTTCGACCGATATGATCTTTATGTACATTCGGGAGTCAAAACATTTTGTTGCGGTACATATGGTGAAGAAAATTGATGATCTATTCCATTTTTAGCACAAAAGTGATCAAAACATTGATTTTTAAATTTGGTTACGCTATCACTTTCAATTGCTTTTAAAGATCCTGGGTGATCAATTCATAATCTAAAAAATAAAGTTCTGAAGTGACTAAAAGCTTCATTCTTCGATGCCATAAAATAAACCGAAGAGTATCTAGAATAATCACCAACAATCACAGGAACATACCATTTACCTCTGAATGATTGAACACGTGAAGGTCCTTCGGTGTCAAGGTGCAAAAGTTGACCCGGTTCAGTTGTCATGATCATTGTGAGAGGAGTATGTTAACCTGCAACCATCTTAGCATGTCTACAAGAAGAGCACACAATTTCTTTGTCCCCTTTAAGCTTAGGCAGCCCACGTATGCGATCAAGAACACTAACACGTGTTAGATGATCAAAGCTTACGTGAACAAGACTACGATGCCAAAAATATAAGTCCTTAGAATCATTAGACACTAGACACCTATGCTTAGAGGAAGACATCAAAATCAGCTTTAAAAACACTTCCAAACCCTGACATGTTAAAAATAAGCTCATTGTTTGAATTTACAACTTTACAGCAATTTTTAGTGAAAATAATATCCAGATTTTCATCTAGCAGTTGTGAAATAGAAAGCAAGTTGCATTTCAGATTTTTAACAAGTGCCACATTCTTCAAAGTGTAGTGATCATTTACTCTAAACGAACTCTTAGCAATTATAGGAGATGAAGAATTATCGGCAAAAGTAACATTCTCTACACGTGACACAAAAGAGAGTGAGGAGAACTATTCTTTGTTCCCGCTCATGTGGCCTGAGCAACCTGAATCCACAATCCAAACGTTCGCCTTCCTCAAGCGTGTAACCTACATAGAAGCACAATACATCAATGACTCGATATTGGGGTTAGTCAAAAGGCATTTAGGAATCCAGTACTGGGTCACACGACGTCCAGCAGGAATAAAGGCGAAAGCGGAGATAAAACAGCATGTTTATGAGCCAAAGCTTGATGATTTTTGTACCCAACTACTATCCTACGAGATGTTACATGTGTAGCATGAAACACAGTAGGTTTGGGAGCAAACTTTGCTTGTTTTCGACTCATTACAGCAGATTTCATGTTCCTATCATTCGGTTTAGCAAGTGCAGCAAATTTTGCATGAAAGTTATGGGATCTAGCAATCATTCATTCCTTTTTCTGTTGCTTACCTAGTCTATAACAAAAATCTATGACATGACCATCTCTACCACTGTAGGTACAATGAAATTTAACATTGTGTTCATGTCTAGATGGGCAAGCAAAATTTTATTTGAAACTGAATGAGACAACACTCCTGCAGATTTGAAAACCACTTCTTTTTGTTTAGGAACTGTTTGATTCAAACCACTTCCTAATGACTTTACAATTTTAGGTGGATGTGCCTTAGCATGAGCATGAGAATCAAAAAATAAACCACTTTTATCATTGCAAGACTTGAAAGAATTCAGCGGCAAGTTTAGGTTCTTATTCCCATTACAAAACCGATCTAATCTCCTATGCATGTTATCAAGTTTATTTGATAGATCAAGGCTATTTTCACATGAAGTTTTTCCTTTTAATTTGCAATTGGAACAATATTTAATTTCATGAAAACATCAAGCATTGTTCAATATATAAATTTCATTCATAGCATCTTGTAGTTTCTTATCAAGATCAACAAAAGTAGAACAATGCAAATCAAATGTAGAACAGCTAGCATCTTTCAAGTTTTATCATTAAGTGCAGCAAGCTCTTTATTCTTTTCAATTTCTAACTCAAGTTTATCAATTGTGGAGATGTGCGCACTTCTTAATGAGGATAATCGTTCATATATTAAATCACATGAGGGACATGCATCATCACTGGGAATCAATGTTTTTAAACGGTTGATTTCAGATTCTAGTGATTCAATTTCAGCACCACTGTCCCTAACTATAATAGTGGCATGAGAAATAGCATCACACATTTCTTCGCAAGTAGGACATACCTCTTCATTGTCGCTGTTGTGTTCTGCATCCTCCATACTTGATCTTGATTTGCCCGCCATGAAGCACATGTTTGCCAAATAATCTTCATCTTGGTCACTTCCAATGTCCACATTGCTTGAGCCAAGTTCTTGAAGTGCGGAGATAAAATTGCTCCCAATTGATGTCCTGTAAAACCCTTTTCCCTCTTCTTCTCGTTTGCAGATGCGTGCTTTGTCCTTGTTTGCTTTTCATCACGGGATGTAGTACCTGAAAGGTTAGGGCAATCCGTGCGAAAATTGTCCTGTCTTACCACATTTGAAGCATCGTTGAGGTCCGGCACTTCCTCTCCTTCTAGTTCTCACATTTTGCAATGCTTTTGAGATGCTAGTAGAGAGAAGTACTAGCACCTCCTCTGGAAACTCCTCAATCTGTTCAAGGGTTAGAGAGGACAACAAAGCAAGTGTACCACAAGATGAAGATTGACCGGATCTAGACATGTCACGTTGAGAAACAAAATTAATAGACTTGTTGGGGTTCTTACATGATATTATGTCAATTTCATGAGTTTTTAACTTGGAATATAGCACATCTAAAGTAAGTGTACTCATGACAGTAGATTCACGAATAGATGCGACTTTCATCTCCCAAATTGACATATCTAATGCACTTAACAATTTCCTAGTATTTTCAGCATCTCATAAATTAACATTGACACTATGCAAGTTACTGAGAATTTTATTAAAGCGAGCAAAATGGTAATCAATAGACTCACCGGGTTGCATCTTGAATCGCATGTATTCTTTCTTGAAAATGTCCTGCCTTACCTCCTTGATCGTTTTGGATCCTTCATGGTAGTCACAAAGTGCATTCAACACATCGTATGCAGATCGGAGGTGTGCAACGCGGTCGAAGTCGCTTTGAGTTAATCCTTGTATGATCAAGTTTCGAGCCTTGTTGTTGTTCTCGACATCCATTAGATTTGTAGTTGTAACTTGATAGTTTGATGCACTTAGTAAGGCTTGTATACCTTCTCCCATATTGCGAAAGCTTGAGCCTAGATGAAGGCTTCCATACGTGCCTTCCAAACCTGAAAATTAATACCACTAAACACACAAGGTTTGGCGGTGTATTTTTCCATGATGATTAGTCAAAAGTACATGCAAATCACAAAGATTAGGGCACTTTGGCTCTGATACCAATTGTAGGATTGAAGAGCACGTGAAAATCTACCAGGGGGGTGAATGGTAGATTAAAAAATCTTACGCAGCAAAAACAATTAAATCCAAACCCCTTCAGAAGAAAAATAATCTGTTAAAGAAATCGTGTGTGAGACTAATATAAACGTGTTTCACTGTGATAAAAGTGATAGACATCAGAGAGAATCATGTCACGAAGGCAACAAAACAAGAATCACTCAATTCTGTCAAGAGAAACTCAAGTTACGATCGAAAGATCGAACAAAGGTCAATCTGTTCTACTCGAGAAAAAATAGTTTTGGAATGCTGCAAAGAAACTCGTGTAGATCATAAAATACAAATCCAAATACCGTGAAATTTTGACAGATGATAGATAATCAATTTGTGAAGACAACCCAAAAAGAATCACTTCAAATGGATCTGTAAAACTCAAGTTATGGTAAAACCACCGAAGAAAGGTAGTGTTGTGCAGAAAACTCAATGAGAAAAACTTGTCTGGAACAAGTCAGACGAACAAGGCACAAAAGTTCCTTTTAACTACGAATTTTATTCAATAGAACACAAGAGGAACAACCCCAAAGTCGTGCACCACGAGCTTTGGCCTCCCTTTCTTATATAACAAGCCCTTAGGCCAACCCAAACTCAACTAGGACTCTAATCCTACTCAGGTCATGAATTGAAACTTTACATAACTGCTTAGGATTCTTCTATATGCAGATAGAAGAAATCTTAAGACTTCCAAACAACTTAGGAACGTATCCCACATTCCTAAAACAATTAAAATTCGTGACCCACACGAAATCCTATCATAACCAACTCAAATCTTTCCCTATTTGAGTAAAACCCGACTCAACCGCAGCCTGAGTCCATAACCTAGTCTGTTGGACCTTTTTGACCAATTATTTATGTCCACATCTCTTCATCACGCCACAACACCATGTAGCCATGTCCATGTACTCCTTGCATACGTGCAAACATCTTCTAACGACGTCCACAATACCTTCATATGCATTGTTCTTGATTCATACATGATGCGTGACCTCGCGATCAACTCAACAACAATTCCTCCCGAACTTGGTTGTTGAACCTCATCTCCCCCCTAAGACTAGTTCAATGGATCCCGTCACTAGCCATGTCTTGAACTCAAGCAATACTTGGACATGAACAAACAACCAATTCTTCTAAGCACAAGTCCTCGACTTGACTCTCGTTAGTTCTGAAACTATAACATCTTACGTGAGCACCTCACATAAGCATGTTGCAAACCATAGCAAAGCGATATAAGCCATATCACCCAAAACATACCAAACACATAGTAAAAGAATACTAAGCAATCTTTCCAAACAATGTAAAGGAAGTTCGAAACATTTCATTGTAAAAAACAGGAACATTGCGATCAAGCTCCAAATCTTGTCAAGGCTAACTGGAGCTTGAGTTGGAGCTTACCAAAGCTAGTCGAACCTAGCGCCAGAGCTTACCAAAGCTAGTCGTACTTAGTGCTGGAGCTTACCAAAGCTTGTCGTACCTAGCGCCAGAGCTAACCAAATCTAGTCGGAACTAGTCAACCCAGAAGTCGGAGCTAGAAAAACATGTCGGAGCTAATCAACATAATTCAGACCTAGCAGAAGCTCGGAGCTAGAGATGGACTTTGCTAAAAGATATTTTAGCAGAATTTCAGAACTTTTATCATCAAAGCCAATCTATTCACTACAAGCCAATGTATTCAGCACACATAGGTCTCACACTTACATCGGCCGTACGAGGGACTGACGTAAGTCAACCTAGCCAATGTAAATACTTGAATTTAGCCGATGTAAAAGTGGAATCTAACCTATACCGCGGGCCTCTCTTTTTCCTCTTCCTTGGCACTTCATTTTTCTTTCCCCACCGCCGCACCCAATGCTACCACAGCTGCCGCCCGACGCTGCCGCCATGCCCGAGGACGCCCCGGACGCGCCCGACGTCGCCGCCGCGCCCCACGGAGCCGCCTCGGTTACGCTGCCGCCTCCTCGGCGGGTATGCCTCCCCCCAACTCCCCCTCCGCGGAGCTCCCCCCCACTCCCCCTACCCGATCGAGTGCCCCCCACCCCCTACCAGAGCGCCCCCCCTTTCACCCGCCCCCTATCTGAGCGCCCCCCTCCCCCACCCGAGCGCCCCATGCTTCCCCCCTCCCCCCCACCCTCACCTTCCTTGCAGAGCCCCCACCCTCCCCCTCCCAAATTGAAATCGAAAATGAAATTAAAATTTGAATTTCAAATTGAATTTCAATTCAAATTTAAATTGAATTTAATTTTTTAAATTATGCTTAAATTGCTTAATTGTTTATTTAGTTATGCTTAAGAAGTTAATTTGCTTAATTATGCTTAATTTGATTACTCTAGATTATGTTTATTCAATTATGCTTAAGTTAGTAATTTGCTTAATTAAGCTTACTTTGCTTAGTGTAGATTATGTTTATTTAATTATGCTTTAGTGTTTAATTTGCTTAATTATTCTTAATTTGCTTAGTGTAGATTATGCTTGATTAGTTTAGTGTAGATTAGGTTTAATTGGTTTCATTTTGCGCCGAGCTCGACTGCTGTGGGGAGGCAGAGATGGGGGTCGTCGGCCGTCGGGGTGCTGCGGCACCGGGGGTGGACGGTGTGAGGGAGGTGCGATTGGGGCACCGAGATCGGGCGCCATGAGGAGGGCAGCGTCGTGGGTGGCTGGTGGCTCCAGGAGAGCGAGAGGTGCGAGCAGCGTTGTTCGAGGAAGATACGAGGGGTGGGTCGTGTGGGCCGAAGATTGGTTAGTTGGAGACGTGGACTGGCTGGTTATATGTCCTCGGCGGGGGCGTCTTGGTTAGGTCAATCGCGATATGTGGCGGCCCAAGTTAAGAAGCCAAGGGCCCTAAGCCTAATCCTGCCTGCCTCCGCCATTCTCCGCTCCCAATCCCAGCACTACTATAAACACGAACACTTACGTCGGCCACCTTTGAGGCTACTTTGACAATGCAGTGTGGAAGGTGTTAGCCGAGCTTAGCCACTTCTATAGGCAACTCTGTGCTAATGAAATCACGCCAGAGATGATGACTAAGTTGGAGAAGGAGATTCCGGTGCTTTTGTGTAAGATGAAAAAAAAATTGCTCCAGGATTTTCCAATCAATTGCAACATCTCTTAATTCATCTTCCATTTGAAGCGAAAGTTGGTGGTCCCGTGCAATATAGGTGGATGTATCATATGGAAAGGTCACTCAGATATCTCAAACCAATGGTTGGTAACAGGGCAAGGGTTGAAGGTTGCATCGCCTAAGCTTTTACTCTTAAGGAAGTAGGATACTTCTCAAGTGTTTACTTTGCAGAGGAACACAATGCTAATACTTCGGTAATGCGGTAAAATATAGATGAGCAACCTCCTTGTAGCGATCTCTCCATTTTTGCAACAAGAGGCGCTACTGTTGGTAGTTACACTTCCTACAATGTTAGAGAAAAAAGAAAGGTGTGCTGCTTTCTTGTACATGTACGCTAATATGCAAGAAATGGATGAATATTTCAAGTAAGTGTTTCTCCTACACCTATTCTTTTCACCATCTTTTCCAACAAATGTATTCTAAAAGGTTCTCTTATTGTGTAGTATGTTCGACAAGCAAAATTGGAGACATAGACATCAACCCACGAGCAAGCAAATAGAACAGATTTGACTGGAAGGAATAAATTGGGTATCTAATTTTCTTTCCTGGTTTCGAGATCATGTAACGTTTTCTTGTTAACTTATAAATGTTAACAAACTTTTCTTATAGCTTAAGAATGCTTACATTTTCTAATAACTTCATATCTTTGACAGTGCAAAAAAAGATGCCTACGTCCATGAAGATTTGCAACAACTATCATATGGAGTGGTTAATGTTAGAAGTTATGGTCGATATGACGTCAACGGCTTTCGGTTCTGTACAACTCTATTTGAATCTCTTCTTCCTCTCGCAGCAACATGTAATACCAATGTTGTGATTAGGGCAATTAATTCACAAGAAAATAAAACTCAGTACTATGGAATTATTAGAAAAATCCTTGAATTCACTTTTGTCAGAGACAAGACAATTCGAGCAGTATCATTTGACTGCGAATGGTTTGATTCCATTCGTGGAATTCATGTAAACGAATTTGGCATGGTTGAAGTAAAACACAAGGAACGGTTGAAAGGATTCGATTCATTAGTTCCTGCACACCAAGTAGAGCAAGTATACTATCTACCTTATCCATGCAATAAATTCAATGCTTGGCGGGTGGTACATAAGGTGAATCCACGTGAGCGGTTATACGCTCCAGGAAATGATGATTACCATGAGTAAGCTAAGGCTGATGTGGTCTATCAATAGGAAGGGTTGCTAGACTCCTTCTCAGTCGAGCCCAGTGTAGGACTCGATGACTTAGTTGGAGACGCTCAAGATATCGAGACTAGCACGGAAGCGGAAACAGAATCAGAATCGGAAACAGAAGATGTCGATGACTTAGTCGAACCTGCTGATTTGCACAAACAAAAACGATATGCGGAAGAAGAAGATCGATGGGCTGCTTTAATGTGGGGACCGGAATCCCGACCTCCAAGGAACTCATGGGGTGGTGTTGTGCGATGCGACACCCAACAGTATACAAGAAAAGGACCAGAACAATTTATAATACCAAGTCATTATTGAAAGCACAGCGGAAGTTTTATAATACTAACGAATGGAAAGAAAACTATACATCATAGCTATGCTCTCGGCACTAGCTATGCAAAATCAAAGTCATCCATGCCATGGATACTTCACACTAGCAACACCCAATTTACGGCAGCGTGCATGGTTCCCACTCGGCTGTAAACCATGGAGTGGGTGCAACCTCATAATCAAACCCGTCATCAGTTGTATAATCTGCAAAAACTTGTTAACTGCAAATGTGAGCATAAGGTTCAGCAAGACTAACCCGTCTCACTAAACATATGCAGGGGTGAACACTAAGCATAGGTAAAGTAAAGCATAAGGACTCGCCTACAAGTGGATCCTTATAGTCATGTTTTAAATATCACATGACATTCTTCAAGCACAGCACAACATAGACTCCATAATCAAACAAGAAACATTTTGCCAATGATATGACGTGCACAAAGCACGTAATGCTTTTACAGGTAAAGTATGGGGAAACAGTAAACTTTTAATTGTACTATCTCTAAGCCAAACAAGGTTTTCAAAGCAATTTGTTATCCAATATATATCATATTCTGCTGACATCTTCAGTATTTACTACGTCACAGCGCAGTGAACATGTGGTACTCTATTACCGCGAGGGACGGTGATTGCAATCAGGACATACCCAGAACAACACGACACATACGCACTTTCGGTAGTGTCAGCGAGTACTTACAGTAGTACCTACGTAACATTTCAGTACTAGTCGTATATGGCCACCTTTCAATAGACACTCGGATGTCGAACTGATCAATCCGTCACGAGCAGGAGGTCACTGCGTTGGGCGTACTCTGACGTGCCCACCAACTGATTTACACCTTGCTGCCCTCAACCCACCCTATAAAACAAAAAGGAATGCCTCTACAAACTAGTATCAAGCTACGTTAGTTTACTGGAGCCCATTACTCCAGTATGTCGCCGGTACAATTCAAGTTTGTTGTAAGACCTATGTGTGCTGAATACATTAGCTTGTAGTGAATACACTTGCTTTGACGATAAAAGTTTTGAATATCAGCAAAACACCTTTTTATTAAGGTCTGGCTAGTTTTGTAAGCTCCAGCGGGGGCTTGGTTATACTAGTTCTGGTTAGCTCCGGCTCAAGGTTCGGGTCGCTCTGGCAAGGTCCGGAACTTGACCGCAATGCTTCTGTTTTGATTTGCAATGTTTCGTACTTGCTTTACATATCTGGAAAGATTGCTAAGTATTCATTTGCTAAGTCTTTGGTGCATTTTTGGTTGACATGAATGATATCGTGTTACTGTGGTTTTGCAACATGCTTATGTGAGGTTCTCACGTAAGGTGTTGTGTTCGGAACTAACTTGAGTCAAGTGGAGGACTTGGGATCGTATGGATTGGTTGTTTATTCATGTTCAGGTGTTGCTTGAGTTCAAGACATGGCTGGTGATGGGATCCATGGACTAGTCTAAGGGAGGAGATGAGGTTCCAACAACCAAATTCAGGAGGAATTGTGGTTGAGCTGATCAGGAGGTTGCGCAGCATGATTGAATCAAGAACAATGCATGTGAAGGTATCATGGATGTCATTGGAAGATGTTTGCATGTGTGCAAGGAGTGCATGGACGTGGCTACATGGTTCCGAGATGTGATGAAGAGATGTGAACATAAAGAGTTGGTCGGAAAGATCCAACCGACTAGGTTATGGACTCAGGCTGCGGCTGAGTCGGGTTTGACTCAAATATGGAATGATTTGAGTTGGTTATGATAGGATTTCGTGTGGGTCACGAATTTGAGTTGTTTAGGAATGTGGGATACATTCCTAAGGTGTTTGGAAGTCTTAAGATTGCTTCTATCTGCGTATAGAAGAATCCTAAGCAGTTATGGAAAGTTACGATTCGTGAACAGAGTAGGATTAGGTTCCTGATCTGCGTTGAGTTGGCTTTTGAGCTGGTTATATAAGAAAGGGAGCCTAGATCTCGTGGTGCACAACTTTGGGGCTGTTCCTCTTGTGTTCTATTGAATAAAATTTGTAGTTTGAAGGAACTTTTGTGCCTTGTTCGTCCGACTTGTTCCAGACAAGTTTTACTCGTCGAGTTTCTGGACAGCACTACCTTTCGTCGGTGGTTTTAACATAACTCGAGTTTTACAGATCCAATTGATGTGATTCATTTTGAGTTGTCTTCGCAACTTGATTATCTATCATCTGTCAAAATTTCACGGTCATTGGATTTGTGGTCTATGATCTACACAAGTTTCTTTGTAGCATTCTAGAACTGTTTTTTCTCGGGTAGGACAGATTGACCTTTGTTTGATCTTTCGATCATAACTTGAGTTTTTCTCGATGGATTTGAGTGATTCTTGTTGTTTTGTTTTCGTGACTTGATTCTCTCTAATATCTATCACTTTTGTCATGGTGAAACACGATTAGATTAGTCTCACACATGATTTCGATAACAGATCGTTTTTCTGCCGAAGGGGTTGGGGTTTAATTGTTTCCGCTGCGTAATTTTGAAATCTATCCTAAATCGACACAAGCAGGGCTACACACGTGAGACCACGTCTCGCTGCATCCTACCCACTGCTCGGTCTCAATTTCATATTCATAAAGCATTTTCTGATTCTGGATCTTCCCGTGTGATAAAATTCCTATCTCGTGAGTAGATTCTAACTACTCGACTTCTACCGAATTCCTATGAGCATAAGCATAGTAGTATCTACTCAACGGGTCGTAGACCTACCCAAGACTCCATAGGAACAGCTTAAACGTAATGCACAATCATCTAAAGACGTATGGTGAAATAAAGATTGCAAAAACATTGTAAGGAACTTAAATGCGAACTGGGGCTTGCCTGAATGGGAGTTTGAGCCTATGTTAGTTCCTGGCAGCTGGACTTCCAAAGCTTCCGACTACTCCTTGATTTCAGCTACTACACAATATGAATATACTAAGTATGAATGACTTTGGAAATAATTACTATGCTTGAGGTGATTGAATATCCTAGGATGAAAATAAGATGATAATCATGATTGGCTTTGGGACTATTATGGTAGATACTAGTGACTATAGAGAAGACTCTTGCAAAGAAGAGGAGATGATCAAGGAAGTTTGTTGTTCTTCAAAATTATGGTAAGCAATAACCTTCTATAGATTTTGGTTGAAATTTTGGAGACCTATCATGGCTACCAGGGGTATCATGTAGAGGGGGTCTCACTTGTTCTAGGTAAATTTGTTTCACTATTTTCTAAGCTTTCTACAGGGAGAAACTGATTTTGCAAGTTTGGGGAAATTTTTGAAAATTTATTTTCCATTTTTCTCAATTTATAACCACATAGAGATTTGGAATATTGATCAACCCAGTAATTGAAGACAATGAACTTGAAATTTTTACCGGAGATCAATTTGTTCTAACCAAATTGGGAATTTTCCAATTAACAGAACTGTAGGAATGAATTCTTTAAGCATTTTGCTTATCTGTATTTTGGAGAAATTTCTATGGCTTTTCATACAAATCCAAGTGCATCTCTGGAATGTGTTCTTCATGCTGATTCTAAAAAATTTTATTTGTGAATTTTTGGATAATTCTACTGGAAGTTATGAATTTTCCAAGTTGAGTTGATTCCTGTTATTATTTTCCAATGGCAAATATTCAAATAAATTGGCCGGGCCCACTGGTTTTAAACCGACCAATCGCAGCAAGGCCGCACTGGGAGCTACGGGGTTAACAACGCAGTCACACCATATCCCTGGCCACACTCGGATCCTGCAGCGACTGATTTGTGGGGTCCACAGTCGTCTTCAACCTTGGGCTGGCGCTCGCGCGCGGCGGCGCCCGCGGTGGTAGCATGCCGGCGATCTCGCTGCTGGCCAAACGGCTGTTCCAAACTTGCCAAGACTTGCTGCCTGGTGGTTTTTGGGGGCGCTGAGCGCGACGGTGAGGTCGGCATCGGCTAAAACGGACCAGAAACAACTGCGCGGCGGTAGTGGCGGCGGTGAGGGCTCGAGCCTGCTTGAACATACTCAACTTAAGCTCAACTGACTCAGGAAATCCTCCAAAAGCTTCCTGGGATCTCAAGGATCAAGAATCTGGACTAGGGAAGAGTGGAAACACCCTCGAGATATGAGCTTGACAGTGAAGCACGGTCTTTCAACTGGCGGCTGCGAAATCTCAAAATCTTAGGTGCTCGGTCGATAACTTTGGGGGCCTTTGGGCAGGGAGCTGCACTAGGACATATACGAGCTACCTCCTAACCAGATTAAAGAATGATTGCAAGAATGAAACGAATTTAGGCACGAAGCCTGGCTGTTCTATTGAATAATTATTCGGATATTGAATGAAACACTCGAGTTACAGTTCATGCCATGGGCTCGAAATTAGCGAGCATAAACTAGAGAATATTGCGGACATTTTTGCTTAAAGGATCGATACTGAAGATGGCCCAGAACTGAAGCTCGACGGTGAGATAGTGAAGGTTCTCGGCAGCTTCCTTGATAGCGACCAGAAAACATCAAAATATCCCAAGAAGAAGCCATGTCACGATCAATGACCAAATAGAATACGTAGAGGATGTTGTGACAAGCCTTTTATCTACTTACAACTCGGTGAGAAATAGCTTCAATCGTCGGCAAAAACTCGATTGAACAGAGGCGGCAGCAATGGCGCGAACCGAGGTGGAGTTCGACGGCGACAGTCAAGGGGGGGTATTTATAGGGACAGAGGGACAAGGGGGGCTCGCCACGGTGCAAGCAAGCAGGAAACTCAAAGGCTTGCATGCCACGTCGCGGTGTCGAGCGCTGTCGGCGTCGATCTGCGGGGAGAGCTGGATACAGAGCACTCCGTGGGTTGCACTCGAGTAGGTTAGGCTGACAGTGGGTCCCACCTCCTCTTATCCTCTTCCCCTCTCTGCATCATCAATTCTCCTACCAAACTTGATCCAAAAATTATAGATTTTTGTGGGGAGGGCAAAGAAAATATCATGAATTTAATTCTTCAATTGTATTTCGAATTGGAGCAAGTTTCAATTGAATTTCAAATTTGAATTTGAAATTGGATGAAATTCAGTGGTGTCACTGAATTAAATAGCAATTGAGTTCCAAAAAATTGTGAAAATTTGAGGATAAGTCAAGCAAGTCATGCTGACCATGATGGTGTGTTCAAATATTGATGTTCAATAAGGTTGAACAAAATTCAAAATTGGAATTCATAATATGGTCTGAATTTGCAAAGAGTCTCAAATGAAATAGCAAATGGAGTTCAAGTCTATTTGGAATTTTAGGAAGCCATAGAAAAATTTATGGCCTCACATTTGAATATTTTTGGCAGGGCCAAGTGTACAATAGCATATTCAATTTGTAATTAATTTGAATATATATTGGGTACTGCATTTTAATTTGACCTAGCATTCTCTATTCAAATAATTCCAAACTTTGAAGAGAGGTAAAAAGAATTTATCTAAGATTATTGGTGAAGTCCATTCCTTATGTTAACAAAATTTAAGCACGAGTGCAAGAAAATATTTGATGAGATCAAGTTCATAAGCATAGCTATGATTGGTCTCCATTAGGATTGATAACCAACTTACAATTGAACCTCATATGAGGGAAAATGTGGGATTTTACATTCCTCCCCCTTAAAAGAATCTCATCCCGAGATTACAGAAGGAGGGACAAAAGAAAAAGATCTAATAACATATGACGTTAACAAGTCCAGATAGTTGGTTCTAAGGTATTCCTCGCTTTCTCACGTTGCTTCATCAGCGGTGTGGATTCCCCACAAGACCTTGTAGAAATGCAAGGTGCAGTTTCTCATGGTACGAGTTTTCTCATCGAGTATCTGAATTGGATGCTCCTGTAGGATCGCAGAACACGTGAAAAGCTACAAGAGGGGGGTGAATGGTAGATTTAAAAATCATACACAGAGGAAACAATTAAATCCCAACTTCTTCGGCAGAAAAACGACCTGTTAGAGAAATCGTGTGTGAAACTAATATAAATGTGTTTCACCGTGACAAAAGTGATATATATCAGAGAGAATCATGTCACGAAGGAAGCACAAAAAAAATCACTCAAATCCATCGAGGGAAACTCAAGTTATGATCAAAAGATCGAACAAAGGTCAATTTGTCCTACCCGAGAAAAAGAGTTCTGGAATGCTGCAAAGAAACTCGGGTAGATCAGAAACCGCAAATCCAATGACCGTGAAATTTTGACAGATGATAGATAATCAAGTTGTAAAGACAACCCAAAAAGAATCATGTCAATTGGATATGTAAAACTCAAGTTATGATAAAACCACCAACGAAAGGTAGTGCTGTCCAGAAACTGGATGATTAAAACTTGTCTGGAACAAGGCGGACGAACAAGGCACAAAAGTTCCTTGAAACTACGAATTTTATTCAATAGAACACAAGAGGAACAGCCCCAAAGTCGTGCACCACGAGTTCTGGCCTGCTTTGCTTATATAACCAGCCTTTAGGCCAACCCAATCTCAACTAGGACTCGAATCCTACTGAAATCATGAATCGAAACTTTCAATAACTGCTTAGGACTCTTCTATACGCAGATAGAAGCAATCTTACGACTTCCAAACACCTTAGGAACGTATCCTATCATAACCAACTCGAGAAATCAATCACATGCGTGAGCAGATCGAGTTACTCGGTTATCAACATCTTGTAGTCGTAGTTGTCCATCTTAAAGATCTGTTTCAGGAACCAGAATCCAAGAAAATTGATTCTCCATCTTCATGTTTGAAGTCTGAGTACTCGTATGACCAGTACCATTGGTGTCCTGTGATCCTCAAATATCTTTTTGGAAACATCTCATCGCTTCACAGGGTGAAGCAAGAGCTTTCTTTGAAAATGGAAGTTGTGAGATGGAAAGAAAACCACGAAAAAAGAACTGAATTAGGGATCAATTCATACGCGGCTTGCCTTCTCCCCTTCCCCATAGTAAGCCAGCCAAGAGTACCCTAACTTATGATGTTCTCTTAGCTAGCGCAGGTAGTTTATTGAAACCATTTAAGTCAAACCCGACTCAGCCGCAGCCTGAGTCCATAACCTAGTCGGTTGGACCTTTCCGACCAATTCTTTACGTCCACATCTCTTCATCACGCCTCCAAACCATGTAGCCCTGTCCATGCACTCCTTGCACACGTGCAAATACCTTCATATGCATTGTTCTTGATTCAAACATGATGCACAACCTCCCAATCAACTCAACCACAATTCCTCCCGAACTTGGTTGTTGAACCTCATCTTCTCCCTAAGACTAGTTCAATGGATCCTGTCACCAGCCATGTCTTGAACTTAAGCAACACCTGCACATGAGTAAACAACCAATCCGTACGAGCCCAAGTCCGCGACTTGACTCAAGTCAGTTCCGAACACTACACCTTACGTGAGCACGTCACATAAGAATGTTGCAAGGCATATCAAAACGATATCAGCCATATAACCAAAACGAGCCAAAAACTTAGCAAATGATTACTAAGCAATCTTTCTATGAATATAAATCAAGTTCAAAAATATTGCAAGATAAAAGAAGGAACATTGCGATCAAGCTCCGAACCTTGCCAAAGCTAACCGGAGCTTGAGCCGGTGCTTACCAAAGCTAGTACAACCTAGCGCTCAAGCTTACCAAAACTAGCAGGACCTAGCACCAGAGCTAGAGAAACATGTCGGAGCTTAACAAAGACATGCCAGAGCTATCAAAGCCATGTCAGAGCTAAAAACAAAGCTCACCGGGGCTACCCAAAAACATGTCGGATCTAGACAAAGAAAGTTGGACCTATTGTCGGACCTTGCAGAAGCTCGGAGCTAGAGTCGGACCTTGCTAAAAAGATGTTATGGCAGCATTTAAAACTTTATTTTCAAAGCCAATGTATTCAGCACATATAGGTCTCACAATCTCCCTCTTGATGAATGCATTGGCAACACCACTTAAATCCGAACATTGGCGTGAAAAGTTTTGAGAGAAGTTTTCCATATTTCTCTCCCTTACATAATTCACCATATTATCTCTCCCCCTTTGACAATGTATTCAGCAAGGTTCAAAAGAGAAATTTTAATTGTTATGAGCATATTATAACATATACATATAAAACAAAGCTCATCCAAGTCATACTATCAAGTAACTTACACTATCACAACAATGAGATACATAAAGTAGTGTAAGCCATGCTAGAGATCAAATGTAATTTTCAATTTAAGCAAGTCATGATCTCACAAACTTAACTATTTCAATACCTGAAAGCATGACACTTGTTGCTGCATTTTATTATTTTTCAAAGCACAAATTTAGATCATATGACATTTGCAAGACATTATATGTGCATCTGCCTTATTCTAACCAATCAAACCAAGCCTATGTCATTTGACAATCATAAGCTTAAGGACATGGTTTTAGTCATACACAACTTCTTCCAAGTTCATATCTAAGTGCAATGATAAGCCATCTCAAAAGAAGAAGTGCGATGCATGCATATTCTCTTGATCTTTTCTCATTTTATATTTGTTCATAAAAACTCAACATGTGAGTTGATTACTTGATTAATTCTTTATGATTAAAAGCACTTGTGAGCATGCAACAAGTTCAAAACATCAAGAAAGTTTGACCATGACCAGATTTAGTGTAAGTAATTATTCCAATTACTAGACATGGCAAAATCTACAAAATGTATAACACGAGTAATGTAGTAAGAACTTTCAGTATGGAAAAGGAATCACAAAGTCATATATGTATGAAATACTATGCTCATATTATTTTAAGTTCAGATTCACACATAGACTTCCCATGTTTCAAAACTCTCCCTCAATTTAAGCCATATGGATGCATAACCCCTATTTCACTCCAAATGTAACAAAAACGAGTGAAATCCAAAGGTTTTGAAAACATGTCAGCCAATTGTTGTTCGGTATCTACATGGTGAAGCACAATGTTTCCTTTTTCAACATTATCACAGAGAAAGTGATACCTAATGTCAATGTGCTTAGTTCTAGAATGTTGCACAAGGTTTTTAGAAATGCAAATAGCACTAGTGTTGTCACAAAACATTGGAACACTATCTAGATCAACCCCATAGTCCTTAAGTGTTTGAACAATCCAAAGAATTTGTGAACAAGCCTAGCAGCAGCTACATATTCAGATTCGGCAGTGGATTGTGCAACTGAACTTTGTTTTCTGGATGACCATGCAACAAGCGAATGACCAAGAAAATGACAAGCACCGGAAGTACTTTTCCTATCAATCCTACAACATCCAAAACCAGCATCGGAAAAACTTTCAAAGAAATGGTTGAGAAAGAAGGAAGAAAAAAGCCAAATTCTTGAGTTCCATGTAAGTACCTGAGAATCCTTTTGACGGCTTGACGATGTGAAGCACGTGAGGAGGCTTGAAACCGTGCACAAAGACATACGCTGAATGGTATGTCCGGTCTTGATGTCGTGAGGTACAAAAGAGATCCGATCATGCTTCTATATTCTTTTTTATCCACGGGTTCACCATCTTCATCAAGTTCAAGTGTTGTTCTTGTTCCCATTGGTGTCCGAAGAGGCTTGCTTTTGTCCATGTTGAAGCTCCTTAGGAGGTCTTTTGTATACTTCGTTTGATGCACAAAGGTACCCTCCTTGGTTTGCTTGATTTGCAGCCCCAAAAAGTACGTGAGTTCTCCCATCATACTCATCTCAAATTCTAAACTCATCATAGCTGAAAACTTGGACACAAGATTATGAGAAGCACAACCGAAGATAATATAATCCACATATATTTGAACGAATAATGAGACATTGCCATGTTTAAGCACAAAAAGAGTTTTGTCAGCCTTGCCCATGGTAAACCCCTTTTCAAGTAAGAATGTTTTTAACCTATCATACCATGCTCTAGGGGCTTGTTTGAGACCGTACAAGGCTTTGGACAGTTTGTAAACATGATTAGGAAAATCTAAATTTTCAAAACTCGGTGGTTGTTTGACATAAACCTCCTCATCTATGTAGCCATTAAGAAAAGAACTTTTAACATCCATTTGATATAGCTTAAAACCTTTAGATGCAGCAAAAGCTAACAAAATTCTTATGGCTTCTAATCTAGGAACAGGAGCAAATGTTTCATAAAAATATACACCTTCAACTTGAGTTAAACCTTGAGAAACCAACCTAGCCTTATTCCTAACTACAACCCCATCCTCACTTTGTTTATTTTTAAACACCCATTTAGTTCCAATTAAAGTTTGACCTTGTGGAGCTGGTACAAGTTTCAAAACATTATTTCTTTCAAAATTTTCTAACTCTTCTTGCATGGCAATAATCCAAGATTCATTAGTGAGTGCGTGTGATATATCTTTGGGTTCAAAAGAAGCAACAAGAGCAGAATGAGCGTGAGAGTTTGGATCGCAAAACCTGGACTGTGTAACTCGTTCGTGCAAGCTTCCAATAATCTGTTGTGGAGGATGAATTTTGAGAACCCGGAGGGGAGTGGACACTTCACAAGCTTCTTCTTCTTCATGTTCATCACAAATCGATGAGCTTGTGACTTGAGGAGGATCTAGACCAGCAATGGTGGTTGTCGGTGCTGGCTGTGAATCGAAATCAGGAGCTCGTATAATGTCATTAGCTGCTGAATTTCCGGGCATCAGCTCCACCTCTTCGTCATGTTCAATGAAAATGCTCTCCCCCTACAGATATGGATCTGGACTTGCAATTTTTGAGCTAGTACCTGTGCTAGATTCATCAAGAGACACTTCACAAGTCTCCACAAGTAAAAGCACACGGTAGCCTCTAGTATGAGATGGACAACCAAGAAACATGCAATCAATGGATCTAGGTTCAAATTTATCAAGATTACCATGTTCTTAACAAAGCATTTGCAACTAAAGATCCGAAAGCGCGTAACACTAGGCCTATGTCCAAACCGGAGCTCATATGGTGTTTTACCTAGCTTAGCGCACAAGGAAACACGATTTGAGACATAACAAGCGGTTGCAATCGCATCAGCCTAATATTTCCTAGGAGTTTTATATTCATCAAGCATAGTCCTTGCCATCTCAACTAAGGTTCTGTTCTTTCTTTCTAAAACACCGTTTTTTTAAGGTACATAAGGTGAAGAAAATTGATGATCTTTTCCATTTTCAGCACAAAAGTGATCAAAAGATTGATTTTTAAATTCTGTTCCATTATCACTTCTAATTGCTTTTAATGATCCTGGGTGATCAATTGATAATCGATGAAATAAAGTTCTAAAGTGACTAAAATCTTCATTCTTAGATGCCATAAAGTAAAACCAAGAGTATCTAGAATAATTGTCAACAATCAGAAGAACATACCATTTACCTCCGAAGGATTGAACACATGAAGGTCCTACGGCGTCAAGGTGCAAAAATTGACCCGGTTCATTTGTCATGATCATTGTGAGAGGAGTATGTGAACCTACAACCATCTTAGCATGTCTACAAGAAGAGCACACAATTTCTTTGTCCCCTTTAAGCTTAGACAGCCCACGTATGCGATCAAGAGCACTAACACGCGTTAGGTGATCAAAGCCTACGTGACCAAGTCTACGATTCCCAAAATATAAGTCCTTTGAATCATTAGCAACTAGACACCTATGCTTAGAGGAAGACATATCAAAATCAGCTTTAAAAACTCTTCCAAACCGAGACATGTAAAAAATAAGCTCACTATTTGAACCTACAACTTTGCAGCAGTTTTATTGAAAATATTTTTCAGATTTTTATCTAGCAATTGTGAAACAGAAAGAAAGTTATATTTCAAATTTTTGACAAGTGCCACATCCTTCAAAGTGTAATGATCATTTACTCTAACCGAACCCTTAGCAATTATAGGAGTTGAAGAATTATCGGCAAAAGTAACATTCTCTACACGTGACACAAAAGAGAGGGAGGAGAATCATTCTTTGTTACCGGTCATGTGGCTTGAGCAACCTGAATCCACCATATAAATGTTCTCCTTCCTCAAGCATGTAACCTACATAGAAGAACAATACGTCGATGACTCAATAGTGCGGTTAGTCAAAAGGCATTTAGATATCCAGTACTGAGTCACAAGAGATCCAACGGGAAAAACACACGAAAGCTGAGATAAAACAGCAGGTTTATGAGTCAAGGTTTGAGGTTTTTTATTCTTAACTACTGACCTATAAGGTGTTACTTGTGTAGCTCAAAAATCAGTAGCTCCGGAGGCAAAAACAGAAGGTCCGGAGGTAAACTTTGAATGTTTATGACTCATCACAGCAGGTTGCATGTTCCTGGCATTCGTTTAATATGTGTAGCAAGTTTTGCATGAATGTTATGAGATCTAGCAATCATTCTTTCCATTTTCTGTTGTTTAGCTAGTCTATAACAAAAATCTATGACATGACCATCTCTACCACAGTAGGTAAAATGAAATTTAACTTTCTGTTCATGTCTAGATGAGCAAGCAATATTTTTATTTGAAACTGAATGAGACAACACTTCTGCAGATTTGAAAACCACTTCTTTTTGTTTAGGAATTGTTTGAATCAAACCACTTCCTAATTAATTTACAATTTTAGGTGGATGTGCCTTAGCATGAGCATGAGAATCAAAACCTAAACCAGTTTTATCATTGCAAGACTCGGAAGAATTCAGCAGCAAGTTTAGGTTCTTATTCCCATTACAAAACTGATCTAATGTCCTATGCATGTTATCAAGTTTATTGGACAGATCAAGGCAATTTTCACATGAAGTTTTTCCTTTTAATTTGCAATTGGAACAATATTTAACTTCATGAGAACACAAAGCATTATTCATTCATAGCATCTTTTAGTTTTTTTTCAAGATCATCACAACTAGAACAATGCAAATCAATTATAGAACAAGAAGCATCTTTTATGTTTTCAATGTCGAGTGCAACAAGCTTTTTGTCCTTTTCATTTTCAAGTTCAAGTCTATCTAGAATAGAGGAATGTGGACAATTGTTCATAGATTAAATCACACGAGGGACAAGAATCATCACTAGGAATCAATGTTTTCAAATGGTTGATTTTAGATTCTAGTGATTCAATTTTAGTTGCATTATCCATAAGTTTTTTGTCCTTTTTCTTAACAATAATAGTTGCACGAGAAATTGCACATATTTCATTACAGGTAGAACATACCTCATCGTCGTCACTGTTGTGTTCTGCATCCTCCTGACTTGATCTTGATCTTGTTTTCCCACCATGAAGCATAAGTTGGCCAAATCATCTTCATCTTCGTCACTTCCAATGTCCACGCCGCTTGAGCCAAGATCCTGGAGTGTGGAGATAAAACTGTTCACCAGTTGGCGACCTGTAAAGCCCTTCTTCGTCTTCTTATCATTTGTCGAGGAGTGCTTCGTCCTTGATTGTTTTTATTCTCGAGAAGTAGAACCTGAAAGATTAGGGCATTCTGTATGAAAGTGTCGTGTCTTACCACATTTGAAGCATCGTTTAGGTCCGGAGCTTCCTCTCCATCTAGTTCTCACATTTTGCAATGCTTTTGAGAACCAAGTAGAGAGAAGTGCTAGCTCCCTCTCTCGAAATTCCTCGATTTGCTCCATGGTTAGTGGGGACAACATAGCAAGAGTATTGCAAGATGATGATTAGCCAGAGCTAGGCATATCACGTTGTGAGACAAATGCAATAGCCTTATTTGGGTTCTTACGTGATAAGATGTCAATTTCATGAGTTTTGAGTTTAGAGTAAAGCACATCTAAAGTAAGTAAACTCATGACAGTAGATTCACGAATAGATGTAACTTTCATCTCCCAGATTGACATGACCAATGCCCTAAGAAGTTGCCTAGCATTTTCAGCATCAAAAAAATTAACGTTAACACTACGCAAGTCACGGAGAAGTTTGTTAAAGTGAGCAAAGAGATCATCGATGGACTCACCGGTTTGCATCTCGAAGCGCATGTATTGTTTATTTAACATGTCTTTCCTTACCTCCTTGATCGTTTTGGATCTTTTGTGATAGTCACAAAGTGCTCTCCATACATCGTACGCCAATCGGAGATGTGCAATGCGGTCGAAGTCGCTCTGAGTGAGTCCTTGGATGATCATGTTTTGGGCTTTGTTGTTGTTGTCGACGTCCCGTAGGTTTGTTTCTATAACTTGATCGTTAGGTGGAACTTCGTAAGTCTTGTACAGCTTCTCCCATATTGCAAAGCTGTGCGCCTAGATGAAAGCCTCCATGCGTGCCTTCCAAACCTGAAAATCAATACTAGCAAACACACAAGGTTTGGCGGAGTATTTCTCCATGATGATTAGTCAAAAACACGTGAAAATCACATTAATTGGAGCACCGTGGCTCTGATATCAATTGTAGGATTGAAGAGCACGTGAAAAGCTACCACAGGGGGGTGAATGGTAGATTTTAAAATCTTACGCAGCGGAAACAATTAAATCCCAACCCCTTCGGCAGAAAAACAATCTATTAGAGAAATCGTGTGTGAAACTAATATAAACGTGTTTCACCATGAAAAAAGTGATATATATCAGAGAGAATCAAGTCACGAAGGAAGCACAAAAAGAATCACTCAAATCCGTCCAGGGAAACACAAGTTATGATCGAAAGATCGAACAAAGGTCAATCTGTCCTACCTGAGAAAAACAGTTCTGGAACGCTGCAAAGAAACTCGTGTAGATCAGAAAACACAAATCCAATGACCGTGAAATTTTTACAGATGATAGATAATCAGGTTATGAAGACAACCTAAAAAGAATCAGGTCAATTTGATCTATAAAACTCGAGTTATGATAAAACCACCGATGAAAAGGTAGTGCTGTCCAGAAACTCGACGAGTAAAACTTGTCTGGAACAAGTTGGACGAACAAGGCACAAAAGTTCCTTCAGACTACAAATTTTATTCAATAGAACACAAGAGTAACAGCCCCAAAGTCATGCACCACGATCTCTGGCCTCCCTTGCTTATATAACCAGCCTTTAGGCCAACCCAATCTCAACTAGGACTCTAATCCTACTCAAATCATGAATCAAAACGTTCCATAACTGCTTAGGACTCTTCTATACGCAGATAGAAGCAATCTTAAGACTTTCAAACACCTTAGGAACGTATACCACATTCCTAAAACAGCTCAATTTCGTGACCCACATGAAATCCTATCAGAACCAAATCAAATCTTGCCATATTTGAGTCAAACCCGACTCAGCCGCAGCCTGAGTCCATAACCTAGTCGGTTGGACCTTTCCGACCAATTCTTTACGTCCACATCTCGCCACAGAACCATGTAACCACGTCCATGCACTCCTTACACACGTGCAAACATCTTCCAATGACATCCACGATACCTTCATATGGATTGTTCTTGATTCAAACATGTTGTGCAACCTCCCGATCAATTCAAGCACAATTCCTCCCGAACTTGGTTGTTGAACCTCATCTTCTCCCTAAGACTAGTTCAATGGATCCCGTCACCAGCCATGTCTTGAACTCAAGCAACACCTGCACATGAATAAACAACCAATCTGTACGAGCTCAAGTCCGCGACTTGACTCAAGTCAGTTCCGAACACAACACCTTACGTGAGCACCTCACATAAGCATGTTGCAAAGCATATCAAAACGATATCAGCCATATCAACCAAAATGCGCCAAAAACATAGCAAATGATTACTAAGCAATCTTTCTAAGAATATAAAGCAAGTTCAAAAACATTGCAAGATAAAAGCAGGAACATTGCGATCAAGCTCCGAACCTTGCCAAAGCTAACCGGAGCTTGAGCCGGAGCTTACCAAAGGTAATACAACCTAGCGCCGTAGATTACCAAAACTAGCAGGACCTAGCACCAGAGCTAGAGAAACATGTCGAGCTTAACAAAGACTTTCCAGATCTATCAAAGACATGCCGGAGCTAAAAACAAAGCTCACTGAAGCTACCCAAAAACATGTCGGATCTAGACAAAGGAAGTCGGACCTATTGTCGGACCTTGCAGAAGCTTGGAGCTAGAGTCGGACCTTGCTAAAAAGATGTTATGGCAGCAATCAAAACTTTTATTGTCAAAGCCAATGTATTCAGCACACATAGTTCTCACAGCTCCGAGTATGTAAGATCTGGTTGGAGAGCTTCCAAATCCTCCATACGGACTTCCGCTGGGGCCCTGAGACATTTTTTCAACTGTGAAATGTGAAACACATTGTGGACCCCTGAAAGTGATGCTGGCAGCTCTGGCCGATAGGCTACAGGTCCGCATTGCTCACTTATTGCGAATGGACCAATGAAACAGGGGCTAGCTTCCCTTTTACTCCAAAGCGATGAATCCCTTTCATTGGGGATACACGAAGGTAAATGTGATCCCTGATATCAAAGCGAAGGGGTCAACGTCGTTTGTCCGCATAGCTTTTCTGACGAGACTGAGCAGCCTTGAGGTTGGCTTGAATAACTCGTACTCGTTCTTCGGCTTCCTTCATGAAGTCTATACCATATGTCACTCGTTCACCGGATTCACACCAGTTCAAAGGTGTGCGGCACTTCCGTCCATAAAGAGCTTCATATGGTGCCATTTGGATGCTAGTCTTATAACCATTGTTGTATGAAAACTCTGCAATTGGTAGATGATCATCCCAATTCTTACCATGGTGAATGGCACAGGCGCGGAGCATATCCTCTAGCACTTGGTTTACTCGTTCCGTTTGACCATCAGTCTGTGGATGGTAAGCTGAGCTTTGAATCAATTTGGTACCCAAATATGTGTGGAGGTGCTCCCAAAATTGACCAACGAACAAGGTTCCATGATCTGAGATGATAGTGCGGGGTACACCGTGCAGGCATAGGATCCTAGCAATATACAATTCTGCATATTGTCGTGCCACATATTTGACATTGACTGGAATAAAGTGAGCCTGCTTGGTGAGTCGGTCGAATATCACCCAAATCGAGTCATGCTTGCAAAAGGTGAGAGGTAATCCAACAATGAAATCCATGCTGATGTCCTCCCATTACCAGGCCGGTATGCTTAAAGGTTGTAGCTGTCCGACTGCCTTTAGATGGTCGGCTTTCACTCGTCCATACATATCACATTCGGATACATACTTCACTATTTCCCTCTACATCTGAGTCCACCAAAATTTCTTCTTCAAGTCTTGGTACAATTTGTCACTCCCCGGATGAATAGAATATTTGGACAAATGAGCTTCGTCCAAAATTTTCTTCCGAAGTCCCACATTGCGGGGTACCACGATGCGGTCTTTGAAACAGATGGTATCATCCTCGTCACCTCAGAAACACTTTATCTCCCCCATTTTCATTCTTTGGCGAATATGCAATATGCCCTTGTCCTCCTTCTGAGCCTCCACAATTTCTTCCGTTATTGTAAGAATGAGGGCTAGATTGTAGAGCGCCCCATACGGAACCAAGTAGAGACTTGGTTCTTCTTCCTCTATCAAGGTGATAGAAAGGTTATTGATATGGGTCTTGTGACTTAGGGCATCTGCGACTACATTTGGCTTTTCGGGATGGTAGTAGATCTCAATTTCATAGTCTTTGATTAATTCCAACCATCTTCGCTGTCGCATATTCAAATCCTTCTGGGTGAAGATGTACTTCAAGCTTTTGTGATTGATGTAGAGATGTACTAGGTTGCCCCATAGATAGTGTCTCCACATCTTTAATGCTAGTACCATGGCAGCGAGCTCAAGATCATGAGTCGGATAATGCTGCTCATGGTTCCGAAGCTGCCATGATCCATAGGCGATCACCCTTCTGTCTTGCATTAATACGCAACCCAAACCAATCCTAGATGCATCACAATAAACATTAAATCATCTAGTTGTGCCTGGTTGGTCTAATACTAGCGCTGTTGTGAGGTGTTTTACTAATGCTTGAAAACCTTCCTCACATTCCTTCGTCCATGTATATTTCTTTCCTTTCAAAAGTTCCAGCATTGGTTTAGCTATCTTCGAAAAGCTTGGGATGAACCTCTGGTAATATCCTGCTAAACCCAGGAAACTTCAAACTTCATGCACAGACTTAGGAGACTCCCATTTGAGTACTTGCATTATCTTGCTTGGATCAACTACAATCCCTTCAGCAGAGATGATATGCCCTAGAAATGGCACTTGGTTCATCCAGAACTTTGAACTTCATGCACAGACTTGGGAGACTCCCATTTGAGTACTTGCTTAATCTTGCTTGGATCAACTACAATACCTTCGGCAGAGATGATATACCCTTGAAATGGCACTTGGTTGATCCAGAACTCACATTTGCTGAACTTAGCGTACAGCTTTTTGTCCTGCAATCGCTGAAGCACGATGTGCAAATGTTGTGCATGTTCTTCTTTGGATTTATAGTACACAATGATGTCGTCTATGAATACCACGACAAACTTGTCCAAATCCGTCATGAACACCGAATTCATCAGATACATGAAATGGGCCGGTGTGTTGATTAATCCGTAGGACATGACAAGGTACTCATACAATCCATACCTCGTCGAGAGTGCCGTCTTAGGTATATCCTCTAGTCGAATCCTGATTTGATGATACCCAGAGCTAAGATCCATTTTCGAAAATACTCAAGCACCCACCAACTGATCGAACAGAATATGGATACAGGGTAGTGGATACTTGTTTTTGATCGTGACAGCATTCAGTGTACGATAGTCCACACATAGTCTCAATGTTTTATCCTTTTTTTCCACGAACAATGCAGAACTGCCCCTAGGTGATGAACATGGACGAATGAAACCCTTGTCCAAAAGTTCCTTCAGCTGCTCTTTCAGTTCTGCAAGTTCCATAGGTACCATCTTATACGGCTTTTTTGAGATTGGCACTGTTCCTGGTACAAGTTCAACCTTAAACTCGATATATCTTTTTGGTGGCATGCCATGAAGATCTTCGTGAAAAACGTCCGGATAATCACATACTACTGGAATGTCTTTGAGTTTACAGGCCTCGGTGTTATAAGTAGTTGGAGTCACGTGGATATTACTATCAGAAGTGAGAGTTTGGGGAGAGTGGAGCGGAGAATTTAGATATATCCTCTGGGGAACGATGTCAGTAATAGCACAGTTGTATTGCAACCATGCCATCCCTAAGATTACATCTAATTTCTGATGCTCCAATATAATGAGAGAGATAGGGTATATGTTCCCACCCAGATTAAGAGGTACCCTATGGACCATCTTATATGCTACTACTTTTCCTCCTGGAGAAAAAATCATATATGGGGTTTTTGTAGATGTGATAGGCAACTGGTATTGATTGACATAAGACTTGCTAATAATGTTGTGGGAAGCACCGGAATCAAAAAGGATGACTACGCGATGACCAACGAGAGAGAACATACCCATGAGTACGAGTGCGCCTTCTGGAACATTGATTAGGACATCACTTATATGGATACAAACAACACTCTACTGAATATACAAGATGCAATCAATAGAGTTCATACACAACAATTAATTTCAGAGGTGAACTCGTTCTTATATATTTCCTTATATGTTTTTGAGCATAGATTGCTACTTAATGATTTATTTGTGATTAGGATTCATGTAGAGGTTCAAGGAGTACTTGGAGGGAGTATTAGGGACGTGGAAGACCAGAGAATTCGTTCAAAGAAGATGGAAACCGAACCAAACTCCAAATCGTATCCAACTCGGAGTCCAGGAGCAGTACGCACTAAAACGGACGCCCAGGACTCATACGGACTCCGTTTTAGACATTCTACATATGCACGGAAAGGGGAGATGATAACCTTTCCAATGGCACCGGTCCCATGTCAAAATTCCTTGGGAGTCGACGGGAATCGTCGAAACAAAATCAAGTACAGAATCTGTCAGGGTGCTGCGCCACCGTATTGGGCCATTGGGCCTTGTATCAAGTCTAAGTCCATTATTTTTGTGTCTTAGGGTTAGGTCACGACCCTAACACCCCCTTGGACGTCCTCCCACCTATATATACTCCATGGTAGCCGCCATAGACAATTGGGTTTTGCTTAGATCAATAATATCGCTGTTCTACGGTTTGTGAGACCCCAATTTCGCGATTTCCGATCGTGTCTTCTACGTTCTTGCTCGTGTTCTCGATTGCACTTGCAGTGATTAGCCTTCTTGGCGAGGTCAAGCGTGTGCAGCACGGTTGATAACCAACGGAGCGTTGGTGTAGTGATTGCAGGGGCTGTTCGTGTTCAACTCGAGAGCCTCGGATCATCAACGTCGAGATCTCCATCAATCGACTTACCCATTACCTATCGGAAGATCGGGACTCATCATCAATTTTCCTATCAATGGGTATCATATTTCCAGGTTGCCCGTTAGGTAATTCATCTACCAATTACATTAGTTTTGTTATTCATACCTAGAGTCCACAAAAAAGCCACAAAAAATTTGCAGTTTAGTAGATCTGTTCATTACTTTGTCCAAACCATATTGAGCCTTTGCAACTTTGTTATTCAGTTTGGTTTTGTTGAGTTTGTGTCCGTGGTTGAGTCATATTGCTGGTTTATAAGTGTTTTTAGTCTTAGTTTGAGTTTTGCATTGTGTTGATTCATCCTTTTGAACCACGTCATCACGTCCAGATTAGATTCATCTCTGTCCAGTTCAGTATTTTCATCATATCTGGCTCATACAAACTTGGATTTTCGTGTTCTTATACTTTCTGGAAAGCTTAAGAAGTTTTCTATAACTTTCTTATTCATCATTTTCGCAGAAAATATAATTATCGACGTCGAAACTGCATTATATCCGAATCTGTTATTGACATAAAAATTCTGAACAGTCTGTATTCCGGGGGCAGTATCTCCTATTGTTCTTTTCCAAAATAGGTCTTACATATATTGAAATTAAATAGGAGTTATATATCTACAATCTTTCTGTTCTAAGTTTTCCAATTTAGAGCCTATAAGTGTGCCTATTTGTCCTTGGAACATTGAGCAGAAAATCTGCGACAGACACACGAGATATCTTGGATTGATTTTCATTGTGTTCTTCCCTTGCAGCACATTCTGAAAAAAAAGGAAGAAAAAAAGAAAAAGACAAGTGCAAAACAAGAAACAAAAGCCGCACAAAAAAAGAGGAATAAAACAACAACAAAAAAGAAGTGCTTGCATTCTTTGTGTCATCTAATTTTGTCTCATGTCTTGCTAGCTTGAACTACTAGGAACACATTTAGGCCAGCAACTTTGACAAGTACTTTGGACACTTACTCAACTTTACTATCTGATTTCATTGTTGCTAATCCTTGCTACAAATAAAGTGTCATCCAAGCTACACCTTACTCTTGAGCAGAATCGATACACCTTTGCAATCATCCCACGCTTCATTGGTTTCTTCATACCGGCCACCGTTTGCCACCTGCAGTGTCGGTAAGAACACTTGTAAGAGCGTGGTAAGACGCTTGAGAGTGTGTGATTCCACTTCCACTTTTCCATTATCCTTTGTAGTTGATAGGGATAACATATTTTTTGTGTTGTCTTCTGTTTGCTACTAACAATGTCAGGTAAAAGCAAGAATCATGCATTATTGCTGAGATGATGGACATGATGAAGACGGCGATAGAGTTGCTCACTAAAAATCAAACATCAACCAAGGATTCACATGACATTCAGACCACCTTTACAACACCTTCCACAAGAAGTAATTACATTCTCCCATCTCTTCCTTCTTATGATGGTTTTGGTTACGATGAATATATTGCTTGGGAAATAGAGTTGGATAAAATTTTTGGACAATGTCATATGTGTGAGAAAAGAAAGATTAGAAATGTTGCAAGTGCATTAGTAGGTTGTGCATTGACTTGGTTGAACAACTTAAGTGATTTAGAAAGACCTCGAACATGGAAAGATATGAAAATTCTTATGCGAGAAACTTTTGCTAATGTATCTAATTGTAAACATGAAATACATGAACTTGAGACGAATTTTCTTGTTGTACCTCCTCCTTTGCCTAACCTTTTGCAGGAACATGAACAAATAAATGGAGATGCAAATGAGAGTGAGGTGTTGAACAACTCTTCTGAATTTTTTGATGAATCAACTCATAATGCATTTGAATTTCTTGCTGAAAATGAGAGTAGTGTTAATGGACAATGCTCTACAGTTAACCATGGTATGACATTTTCAGGTGTGCTGAATTTTGCCACCAATCATACTATCGATGAGCAGCAACAAGATGAACCTTTTCATAATACAACTTTACCATTAGTTGATTTTCCCACTGATTCTTATAACAAAAATGAGTTGTGTGCTGATAATTATATTATACCTATGCTAGAACAACCAAATGAATTTGATACTTTATCACTCACTTGTGCTGAAATTAAGCATTTGATCCCAACTACATGTGAAAGGGATGAGCTGAAATTGTTATCTTCTCTAAATACTTTGGGCTATATTGAATTTGACACTCTTTGTGATCTAGATATCGTAGAGAAGATAATATTTTCTCAATCTGAATTGCCTTTGTTAAGTAGAAATATTTTTCATGCTATAGGCAAATATGAACATAGTGGTATGTTTATGGTGCATAAAGTTTACATATGTTCAAATGAGGAAGCTCCTTTTGTGCTGCAACAACATGGTCAAGTAAATGAATGTACTAACACTAATAATGTCTTGTCAAGTTTTTCTAGTATGTTTTCCTTGCAGCAGGGACAACAAAAGCATTATTCACTGTGGTTGTGCATTATGGACAGCACTTACTCTACCTCCAATGCAAGCCTCTTTGCTGGACATACGAGCAAGCCGAGGACGGCTTGTCATAAAGAAGGGGAGAATGATGAGATCATGCACATTATTATTGCACCTACAAATATGACACAATATTTATTTGTTTGGGATCTTGGCTCAAGTGAATGTGCACTCTTATTTGATGGACAAGATCAAGATGGCGCACTATGTCGTCCACCACCTTGGCCTCCTCCATTCATGCATACAAGAAGATTTGATGGCGTTGCACATTTGGACCAACACATGAGAGGAGACGAACTTGAGTCGAGGACGACTCCAATTCAAGGAGGGGAGGATGATGAGGAAATCACTTATATGGATACAAACAACACACTACTGAATATACAAGATGCAATCAATAGAGTTCATACACAACAATTAATTTCAGAGGTGAACTCGTTCTTATATATTTCCTTATATGTTTGTGAGCATAGATTGCTACTTAATGATTTATTTGTGATTAGGATACATGGAGAGGTTCAAGGAGTACTTGGAGGGAGTATTAGGGACGTGGAAGACCAGAGAATTCGTTCAAAGAAGATGGAAACCGAACCAAACTCCAAATCGTATCCAACTCGGAGTCCAGGAGCAGTACGCACTAAAACGGACGCCCAGGACGCATACGGACTCCGTTTTGGACGTTCTACATATGAACGGAAAGGGGAGAGGATAACCTTTCCAATGGCACTGGTGCCATGTCAAAATTCCTTCGGAGTCGACGGGAATCGTCGAAACAAAATCAAGTACAGAATCTGTCAGGGTGCTGCGCCACCGTATTGGGCCATTGGGCCTTGTATCAAGTCTAAGTCCATTATTTTCGTGTCTTAGGGTTAGGTCACGACCCTAACACCCCCTTGGACGTCCTCCCACCTATATATACTCCATGGTAGCCGCCATAAACAATTGGGTTTTGCTTAGATCAATAATATCGCCGTTCTACGGTTTGTGAGACCCCAATTTCGCGATTTCCGATCGTGTCTTCTACGTTCTTGCTCGTGTTCTCGATTACACTTGCAGGGATTAGCCTTCTTGGCGAGGTCAAGCGTGTGCAGCACGGTTGATAACCAACGGAGCCGTGGTGTAGTGATTGCAGGGGCTGTTCGTGTTCTAATCGAGAGCCTCGGATCATCAACGTCGAGATCTCTATCAATCGACTTACCCATTACCTTTCGGAAGATCGGGCATCATCATCTTTTTCCTATCAAACGTCCTCGATGGCGAGGTGGTGGACGTTTCCGGTTCTAGTGGCTTGCTTCTTCGGCTGGTTGCGAGGCTGGTTTGCCCCCTAGTACGATGACTGTCCTCCACTCTGCGGGCAGTCCCTGGCGAAGTGCCCCGTATGTTCACACGTATAACACGTGTACGGGGTCTGACCGACACAGGATGGAGGACGAAATCCCGGTGCACGCATGCTGCTGTGGGCAAAAACCGGCATTGTTGAATGGGCGACAACAAAACATCAGTGGTCGCGATGGCGGCTGCCACCTCTGGCCGGATGGTGATCGATACACCATGTGGTACTTCTGAGGAGTACCGCCTCCGCTGCTCTGCGGAGCACTCCTTTTCTTCTTCTCGGAGAATAGCTCCCCAGTAGCGTCTTCCTGCACGATCGCGGCATTGACCATGTTGTTGAAGCTGCCGCTATTGAACAAGGAAAGCTTGTCCTTCATCCTGGGGTTCAAACACCGATAGAAGCATTCCCGCTTCCGATCTTCAGTACTCACTTGGTCCTGAGCATATTGGGCCATGAGGTAAAATACCTTGGAGTACTCGTAAGCACTCCTTCCTCCTTGCTTCAGCTCCATGAACTCTTGAAACGTCCTCCTGATAACACCGGAGGTATGTGATAGGCGCGAAACGCCTCCCGGAACTCCTCCTAGCTCGCGGCATAGCTGGCTGGTCGTGCGGCTAGGTAATTTGCCCACCACGCACCAGTAGACCCTTGTAATTGTTGGGCCGCAAACAGGGTCTTCTGATGTTTAGTCACATATAGAAAACCGAAGTTCCCTTCGATGGAACGGAGCCAGTTGTCCGCCTCCAACGGTTCATCGGCCTCCATGAAGACCGACGGGTGCGTTGACATGAAGTTCGTGTATGAACCCGGAGAAGGCTGTCGTTGACGCGCATCTGGTCACCCTCCTTGACGGGACCAATGCTGAACCAAAGTCCGTAGTAACTCCGTTTGCTCGTCGCGCGAGCCAAGCACTGCGGCGAGAACCTCCGCTAGACTCCTTGGACGTTCCGGAGGTGGTGGTGGAGGAACTTGTTGCTGCGGTGTCGCAGCTGTCTCCTGGGTCGGAGATTCGTCCTCACGACCACGACTTGATCCTCCCATTTCAGGCGTCGAGCGCGTACGCACCATTTTGCATCCAAATGACTTAAAATCAGCACATGTTTTCTTTTCCTTTATCCATTTCATTATTCAGTAGCACGACTATTGACAAGGGAATTAGTGCATAACATTCATATATATTGATAAAGTACAAACTTTATACAAGATATATTATCTCATGACCAAGTTTACAGTAGTGTACTCCAAAACAATGGACTCCCACTACGGAAGTGCATCTCTACCATACTTGGTCCCCTTGAGATGTCATACACATCTTGTCACCTTAGACATACCCACTGCTATTCTTAATATGATACAAACATGGCCACAAAATAAATACGAGCAACTATTAAACTATATGTTGCTCCGTGATGGCAGAAGTGCTGCCACATCCCACTCCAATACGTCCTATTCGACGTACTCAATTTCCTCGTGATCTTCTTCTTCCTCTTTGTCATTCGAAGGCAATTGTTCACCCATAATTAGTGGTATATCATGGGCCGGTAGATACACCACGTGTTGCAATTGTGCTTCGGCCTCAATCACATTATCCTGAAGTTGTTCTGCCTCATACTCCCAATTTTGAGTTGTCTCAATGGCGGTGTCCCGCTCTTCAGTGACTACTAACAGCTGCTCCTACTGTTGTTGCGCCTCTAACTGACTCGCTTGCAACTCACCACGAGCCTGCTGCAGTTCATTGCGAGTTTGCCGTTGTTCGGCACAAGCTTTCCATAGCCTAATGCGGGCGTAATGCAGCTGACTCTCGCACTTATTCAGCCGGTGATTTGTTGGAGCCAGGAACGAACATAGGCCCTCATTGATACAATCAAGAGTATCCGTTCAGTTGCTTGCCACAAGGCTTCGACTTGCTCTAAGATAATAGCAACTTGTGTAGAAACCACCATATTGGACGCAGCCGCATACGTCCCAAGTGTCGTTGGGGTTGTGTCGCCATACGGTGTATAGGCAGCAACCATACGACGCTGCCACTCAAAAACAGCCACACCACAGACCGGAATAAGTGCAAATTGAGTCCCAGCCATGGCATCTTGATGAAGCTCACAAAGCTTCAGAAGCGCCTCGCCTGCTGCGATTGCCCAAGTATCCTCCAAATGGGCCCCCTCGATAGTAACCAAGAATGGAGCCCATCCATAACGATGTGGACTAGCCGGGATGTCAACCAAGATGGTGCATGACCGAACGCCTCTGTCAATCGTTTCTCGGCCCCAATAGCATGGCATGTCGATGAAGCCAAACTGTTGGAGCACTTCCCACAGCATACTTGGGAAGCCCGGATGGCTAGCGCAAGTGGAAAATATCCATCCGTCCGGTAATAGCATCATCACATCCGCCATCTATAGAAAAGGATACTGGAAAAATGAGAAGGTTTCCAACTCCCAATAGTTTAAGAAAATTTTAAAACTGGAGTTGTAATAACAGTCTGTTCCAGCTGACCTTCCTGTATAAATTGAAAATTTACATACAGGAAACGTCAGAAACAGATGTGTGGTTGAATACAAAAGTTGTAGTAAACTTTACAAACTTTCCAGATTGTACTCATAAAGCTCCAGGTGAGCTAGGAAATAGAATCTATACAGGTCTAAAGTTGACCCAAATTTTCTGGAAATTTTGACAGAACCTCCCCTGTATATGTGGTGATTGTCCACAATTTATACAGGTATATCATGACAATATATTGAGGTAATGAAAAAATAAACATTGTATAACATCAAGTTAACAATCCATAGGTAAAAGATTTCGGCCATGAAACATTTGTTACATAGGTATAGTGCGCTAATTCAAAACTATGTGCCAACTATTTCAAGTTCTGATCTGCCAGAACCAAGTTGGAAACCATAGGAATTAAACACAGCTACACCAAGATTCAGGCCATGAGTACAACATAAAGTTGATACAGGACTTGCTAAGCTTTCCATACATGTATATATATGACCATGTCATTATTCTGGATCAAAAGCTGGAGCTATCGAAACTTGACAGATGAACTGACTGTTGTTCAACAGCAGCCCTGCAGTTCACTGTTTTGAGCTCGAAATTTGAATTGCCACAAATTCAACTTAGGAGAATCTTTAAATAACAAAACTGTAGATCTGCTTCTACACTTATCAGATATAAATCACAATAAGGCAGAAGATTTTTTACAGTGAGTTATTGCAAAAAATACAGAGGTTGGTACAATGGTAGGGTTATCTGGAGCAGTTTAAGCATACCCAAAATTTCAACAGAATATCAAGATTTTCTGCCTTAATGGTCAACAGAAAAGTTGTTGAGGTCTTTGAGAACTTTTCATCCATATAGCATACCCCTATGTTTATTCCTAATTACCCAAGATTACAACCTGGCGAAGTTGAGCAAACTTTGGCCAGAAAATCAAGAATCTTGGTGCTTAGCCAATGTCGAATCGAAACTCGTTTTGCGTAGTCCAGACCTACCAGCACCTGATAGACAGACTTTAAAAAATATGATGCATCCATTTTTGTCGATGGGGATGGTCAAGTATCAAAGTTGATACCGACGGTACTACGTGCCTCACCAAAGAAAATTCTAACCGGTATTTCTGGATACGTTTTATAGGTGGCCCTAGTATCATTCACTCGCAAACGTGTTCTACACGGCTCACTACCGTAGTCAATGCTGCAGAAGACAAACAATCCCCTTTCACACCTTCATACCTCAAGGGAGGCACGGGGAAACACGACGGGCAATCACAATAATATATATGAAAGTAAATGCATATGACTCTGGTGTGAGTCGCCCTCGAGCGAGGTCATGTCTCGAGGTACATAGCTGTACTACGTCTGTACAGCAAAGACTCCCGGACAAACCGGCTTATACACGCTCGGGCATACGTGTTTCGCATGCTCCCATAGAACATGAATTGCTCTAGAGATGCATACTATCGGGTTATACACCACCTGACGTGGGCTCCCACTAATTTTGAAGCACGCTAGGGTACCGCGTGTCATAGGTTCTCAGAAACATAGAAAGCTTCAGAGACTCCTATTAACATTTCCGTGCCAAGCCACAGAAAGATTTCCATGCTACCTCTCGCATGGTGAGCTTACCGCAATTGATCCGCTTACGGTGGTGTACCTTACCTCTTGCCTGACATTGGAGTGTTGTTACATAATTCATAACATATAAGTTAGTTTACCACCTTTACATCTTATACTAATAATATTCCTTATAAGTGCATATAACTAATTCCTCACTGAAATCCTAATTTTTGAAAATATGCTCTTTTCAAGTATACTGTTCACAATGATGTTCTGATACCATATCTGTGGGGATTGGAATCCCATCCTCCGGGATCTCATTGGGTGGTGTCGTGTGATGCGACACCCAATAGTATACAAGAAAAGGACGAGAACAATTTACAATACCAAGTCTTTATTGAAAAGCACAGTGGAAGTTTTATAATACTAACGGAAGTAAAGAGAACTATACATCATAGCTACGCTCTCGGCACTAGCTATGCAAAAGCAAAGTCATACATGCCCTGGATACTTCGCACTAGCAACACCCAATTTACGGCGGCATGCAAGGTTCCCACTCGGCTGTAAACCCTGTAGGGGGTGCAACCTCATCATCAAACTTGTCATCAGTCGTATAATCTGCAAATACTTGTTAACTGCAAACATGAGCAGAAGGCTAAGCGAGACTAATCCATCTCACTAGACATATGTAGGGGTGAACACTTAGCATAGTTAAAGTAAAGCATAAGGACTCGCCTACAAGTGGATCCTTATAGTCATGTTTTAAATAGCGCATGACATTCTTATAGCATGGCACATCATAGACTACATAATCAAACAAGAAACATTTTGCCCATGATATGACGTGCACAAATCACATAATGCTTTTACAGGTAAAGTATGGGGAAACTGTAAACTTTTAATTGTACTATCTCTAAGCCAAACAAGGTTATCAAAGCACTTTGTAATCCAATATATATCATATTCTCATGACTTCTTCAGTATTTACTACGTCAAAGCGCAGTGAACAAGTGGTACTCTATTACCGCGAGGGACGTGATTGCAATTAGGACATACCTGGAGCAACACGACACATACGCACTTTCAGAAATGTCAGCGAGTACTTACAGCAGTACCTATGTAACATTTTAGTACTAGTCGTATATGGCCACCTTTCACTAGACACTCGGATGTCGAACCGGTCGATCCGTCACGAGCAGGAGGTCACTGTGTGGTGCGTACTCTGACGTGCCGACCAGCAGATTTACACCTTGCTGCCCTCAACCCATGCCTATAAAACAAAAAAGAATGCCTCGACAAACTAGTATCAAGCTACGTCAGTTTACTGGAGCCCATTACTCTAGTATGTCGCCGGTACAATTCAAGCCTGTCCAGCAGGGCCGCACACAAAACGGCCCTAAAATCGACACAAGCAGGGCTACACACGTGAGACCACATCTCGCTGCAATCTACCCAGTGCTCGATCTCAATTTCATATTCATAAAGCTTTTTTTGATTCCAGATCTTCCCGTGTGACAAAATTCCTATCTTCCGAGTAGATTCCAACTACTTGACTCTACCGAATTCCTATGAGCATAAGCATAGCTGTATCTACTCAATGGGCCGTAGACCTACCCAAGACTCCATTGGATTTGTGGCCATGCAAGTAGATGTCAAACACCTTAGACGTAACGAACAATCATCTGAAGACATAAGGTGAAATAAAAACTGCAAAAACACTATAAGGAACATAAATGCAAGCAGGGGCTTGCCTGAATGCGAGTCTGAGCCTATGTTAGTTTCTTGCAGCTAGACTTCCAAAGCTTCCGACTGCTCCTCGATTTCAGCTACTACACGATATGCATATACTAGGTATGAATGACTTTGAAAATAATTAATATGCTTGAAGTGATTGAATATCCTAGGATGAAAATAAGATAATTATCTTGATTGGCTTTGGGACTTTTATGGTATATGCTAGTGACTATAGAGAAGACTCTTGCAAAGAACAGGAGATGATCAAGGAAGTTTGTTGTTCTTCAAAATTATGGTAAGCTATAACCTTCTCTAAATATTGGTTGAAATTTTAGAGACCTATCATGGCTACCAGGGGTTGTATCATGTAGAGGGGGTCTCACTGGTTCTAGGAAAATTTGTTTCACTATTTTCTAAGCTTCCTACAGGGAGAAACTGATTTTGCAAGTTTGGGGAAATTTCTGAAAATTGATTTTCCGTTTTTCTCAATTTATAACCACATAGAGATTTGGAATATTTATCAACCCAGTAATTGAAGTCCAATGAACTTGAAATTTTTACTAGAGATCAATTTTATTAAATATAGGGTTTTGACCAAAATTTGGAATTTTCCAATTAACAGATCAATAGGAATGAATTCTTTAATCATTTTTCTTTTCTGAATTTTGGAGAAATTTCTATGGCTTTTCATACAAATCCAAGTACATCAATGGAATGTATTCTTCATGCTGATTATAACAAATTTTATTTGGGAATTTTTGGATAATTCTACTGGAAGTTATGGATTTTCCAAGTTGAGTTAATTCCTGGAATTATTTTCCAATGGGAAACAATCAAATAAATCGGCCGGGCCCACTGGTTTTAAACTAACCAATCGCAGCAGGGCCGCACCTGGGGCTACGGGGTTAACCGTGCAGTCACACCGGATCCCTGGCCTCACCCGGATCCCGCAGCGACTGACTCATGGGGTCCACGGTCGTCTTCAACCTTTGGTTGGCGCTCGCGCGCGGCGGCGCCCTCGACGGTAGCTTGCCGGCGATCTCGCCGCCAGCCAAACTTCTGCGCCAAACTCGCCAAGACTTGCCGCCTGGGGGTTTCTGGGGGCGTTGAGCACGATGGTGAGGTCGGCATCGCCTGAAACGGACCGGAAACAACCGCGCGACGGCGGCGGCGATGGTGAGGGCTCGGGCCTACTTGAACTTACTCAACTTATGCTCAACCGACTCGGGAACTCCTCCAAAAGCTTCCTGGGATCTCAAGGATCAGGAATCTGGACTAGGGAAGAGTGGAAACACCCTCGAGATATGAGCTCGACGGTGAAGCACGGTCTTTCAACCGGCGGCCGCGAAATCTCAAAATCTAAGGTGCTCGCTTAATAACTTTTGGGGCCTTTGGGAAGGGAGCTGCGCTAGGACATATACGAGCTACCTCCTAACCAGATTAAAGAATGATTGCAAGAATGAAATAAATTTAGGCACGAAGCCTGGCTGTTCTATTGAACAATAATTCAGATATTGCATGAAACACTCGAGATACAGTTCATGCCATGGGCTCAGAATTGGCGAGCATAAACTAGAGAAGATTGCGAACCTTTTTGCTTAAAGGATCAAGACTGGAGACGGCCTAGAACTGGAGCTCGACGGTGACACAGTGAAGGTTCTCGGCGGCTTCCTCGACGGCGACCGGAAAATTTCAAAATATCCCAAACAGAAGCCATGTCACGATCAATGACCAAATAGAATACGTAGAGGATGTTGTGACAAGACTTTTATATACTTACAGCTCGGTGAAAAATAGTTTCAATCATCGGCAAAAACTCGATTGAATAGAGGCGGCGACAATGGCGTGAACCGAGGTGGAGTTCGACGGCGACGACCAAGGGGGGTATTTATAGGGACGGAGGGACAAGGGGGGCTCGCCACGGTGCAAGCAAGCAGGCAGCTTGGTGGCTTGCATGCCGCGTCGCGGTGTCGAGCGTTTTCGGCGTCGATCGGCAGGGAGAGCTGGATACAGAGCACCCCGTGGGTTGCACTCGAGTAGGTCAGGCTGACAGTGGGTCCCACCTCCTCTTATCCTCTTCCCATCTGAAACCTCAATTATCCTACCAAACTTGATCCAAAAATTCTAGATTTTTGTGGGGAGACCAAAGAAAATATCAGGAATTTGATTCTGCAATTGGATTTCGAATTAGAGCAAGTTTCAATTGAATTTCCAATTTGAATTTGAAATTGGATGAAATTCAATGGTGTCACTGAATTAAATAGCAATTGAGTTCCAAAAATTGTGAAACTTTGAGGATAAGTCAAGCAAGTCATGCTGACCACGATAGTGTGTTCAAATTTTGATGTTCAATAAGGTTGAACAGAATTCAAAAATTGAATTCATAATATGGTCTGAATTTGCTAAGCGTCTCAAATAAAATAGCAAATGGAGTTCAAAATTTATGAATCTTTGCAGGAAGTCTGTTTTGAATTTTAGGAAGCCATAGAAAAATTTATCGCCTCAGATTTGAATATTTTTGGCAGGGCCAAGTGTACAGTAGCATAATCAATTTGTAATTAATTTGAATATATATTGGGTACTGCATTTTAATTTGACCTAGCATTCACCATTCAAATAATTCCAAACTTTGAAGAGATGTCAAAAGAATTTATCTAAGATTATTGGTGAAGTCCATTCCTCATGTTAATAAAATTTAAGCATGAGTGGAAGAAAAGATTTGATGAGATCAAGCTCATAAGCATAGCTATAATAGGTCTCCATTAGGGTTGATAACCAACTTACAATTGGACCTCATATGAAGGAAAATGTGGGATTTTACATCCCTCCCCCTTAAAAGAATCTCGTCCCGAGATTACAACAGGAAGGATAAAAGAAAAAGATCTAATGAACATATGACGTTAACAAGTCCGGATAGTTGGTTCTAAGGTATTCCTTGCTTTCCCATGTTGCTTCATCAGCGGTGTGGTTTCCCCACAAGACCTTGTAGAAATGCAAGGTGCGGTTTCTCGTGGTACGAGTTTTCTCATCGACTATCTGAGTTGGATGCTCCGAGTATGTAAGATCTTGTTGGAGAGCTTCCAAATCCTTCATACGGACTTCCGCTGGGGCCTTGAAACATTTTCTCAACTGTGAAATGTGAAACACATTGTGGACCCTCGAAAGTGATGCTGGCAGCTCTAGCCGATAGGCTACAGGTCCGCATTGCTCACTTATTGCGAATGGTCCGATGAAATGCGGGACTAGCTTCCCTTTTACTCCAGAGCGATGAATCCCTTTCATTGGGGATACACGAAGGTAAACGTGATCCCCGATATCAAATTGAAGGGGTCGACGTCGTTTGTCCGCATAGCTTTTCTGATGAGACTGAGCAGCCTTGAGGTTGGCTTGAATTAACTCGTACTTGTTCTTCAGCTTCCTTCACCAAGTCTATACCATATGTTACTCGTTCACCGGATTCACACCAGTTCAAAAGTGTGCGACACTTCCGTCCATAAAGAGCTTCATATGGTGCCATTTGGATGCTAGTCTGGTAACCATTGTTGTATGAAAACTCTGCCAATGGTAGATGATCATCCCAATTCTTACCATGGTGAATGGCACAGGCACGAAGCATATCCTCTATCGCTTGGTTTACTCATTTCGTTTGACCATCAGTCTATGGATGGTAAGGTGAGCTTCGAATCAATTTGGTACCCAAAGATGTGTGGAGAAGCTCCCAAAATTGAGCAACGAACAAGGTTCCACGATCTGAGATGATAGTGTGGGATACACCGTGTAGGCATAGGATCCTAGCATTATAAAATTATGCATATTGTCGTGCCACATATTTGACATTGATTGGAATAAAGTGAGCCGACATGGTGAGTCAGTCGACTATCACCCAAATCGAGTCATGCTTGCGAAAGGTGAGAGGTAATCCAACAATGAAATCCATGTTGATGTCCTCCCATTTCCAGGCCGGTATGCCTAAAGGGTGTAGCTGTCCGGCTGCCTTTAGATGGTCGGATTTCACTCGTCGATACGTATCACATTCAAATACATACTTCGCTATTTCCCTCTTCATCCAGGTCCACCAAAATTTCTTCTTCAAGTCTTGGTACAATTTGTTACTCCTCGGATGAATAGAATATTTGGACAAATGACCTTTGTCCAAAATTTTCTTTCGAAGTCCCACATAGCAGGGTGCCACGATGCGGTCTTTGAACCAGATGGTACTGTCATCGTCACCTCAGAAACAATTCATCTTCCCCTTGTCTTCCTTCTGAGCCTCCACAATTTCTTCCCTAATGGTAGGAATGAGGGCTAGATTGTAGAGCACCCCATACGGAACCATGTCGAGACTTGGTTTTTCTTCCTCTATCAAGGTGATAAAAAGGTTATTCATATGGGACTTGCGACTTAGCGCATCTGCGAATACATTTGACTTTTCGGGATGGTAGTGGATCTCAATTTTGTAGTCTTTGATTAATTCCAACCATCTTCGCTGTCGCATATTCAAATCCTTCTGGGTGAAGATGTTATTCAAGCCTTTGTGATCGATGTAGAGATGTACTATGTTGCCCCATAGATAGTGTCTCTACATATTTAATGCTAGTACCACGACAGCAAGCTCAAGATCATGAGTCGGATAATGCTGCTCATGGTTCCGAAGCTGCCATGATCCATAAGTGATCACCCTTCTATCTTGCATTAATACGCAACCCAAACCAATCCCAGATGCATCACAATAAACATCAAATGATCTAGTTGTGTCTGGTTGGGCTAATACTGGCGCTGTTGTGAGGTGTTTTACTAATGCTTGAAAACCTTTCCCAGATTCCATTGTCCATGTATATTTCTTTCCTTTCTTCAAAAGCTCCGTCATTGGTTTAGCTACCTTGGAAAAGCTTGGGACGAACCTCCGGTAATATCCTGCTAAACCTAGGAAACTTCAAACTTCATGCACAGACATAGGGGACTCCCATTTGAGTACTTGCTTAATCTTGCTTGGATCAACTGCAATCCCTTCGGCAGAGATGATGTGCCCTAGAAATGGCACTTGGTTGATCCAGAACTCACATTTTCTGAACTTAGCGTACAACTTGTGGTCCTGCAATCGCTGAAGTGCGATGCGCAAATGTTGTGCATGTTCTTCATTGGATTTTGAGTACATAAGGATGTCGTCGATGAAGACCACTACTGACTTGTCCAAAACTGACATGAACACCAAACTCATGAGATTTATGAAATGGGCCGGTGCGTTGGTTAATCCGAAGGACATGACAAGGTACACATACAATCCATACCTTGTCGAGATTGTTGTCTTAGTTATATTCTCTGGTCGAATCCTGATTTGATGATACACAGAGTAAAGATCCATTTTCAAAAATACTCGAGCACCCACCAACTGATCAAACAGAATATCGATATGGGGTAGTGGATACTTGTTTTTGATCGTGACTGCATTGAGTGGAGGATAGTCCACACATAGTCTCAATGTTTTATCCTTCTTTTCCACGAACAATGCAGAACAGCCCCAAGGTGATGAACTTGGATGAATGAAACCCTTGTCCAAAAGTTCCTTCAGCTGCTCTTTCAGTTCTACAAGTTCCTTAGGTGCCACCTTATACGGATTTCTCGAGATTGGCACTATTCCCGGTACAAGTTCAATCTTAAACTCGACATCTCTTTCTGGGGGCATGACAGGAAGATCTTCGTGAAAAACGTCTGGATACTCACATACTACTGGAATGTCTTCGAGTTTACAGGCCTCGATGTTATAAGTACTTGAAGTCACATGGATATTACTCTCGAGAGTGAGAGTTTGGGGAGAGTGGAGCGGAGAATTTAGATATATCCTCCAAGGAACGATGTCAATAATAGCACAGTTGTATTGCAACCATGCCATCCCTAAGATGATATCTAATTTCTAATGCTCCAATATAATGAGAGAGATTGGGTATATGTTCCCACCCGGATTAAGAGGTACCCTATGGACCATCTTATCTGCTACTACTTTTCCTCCCGGAGAACAAATCATATATGGGGTTTTTGTGGATATGTCAGGCAACTGGTACTGATTGACATAAGTGCTAATAAAGTTGTGGGAAGCACCGGAATAAAAAGGGATGACTATGGGATGACCAACGAGAGAGAACGTACCCGTGAGTACGGGTGCACCTTTCGGAACGTCCTCGATGGCAAGGTGGTGGACGTTGCCAGTTCTGGTGGCTGGTTTCTTCTTGGGCTGGTAGCAAGGCTAGTTTGCTCCCTGGTACGATGACTGCCCTCCGCTCTGCGGGCAGTCCTTGGTGAAGTGCCCCATACGTCCACACGTATAACACGTGTACGGGGTCTGACCAGCACGGAATGGAGGACGGAATCCCTGTGCACGCAGTGGAGGTAGAGGTGCACGCGGAATCATCCCTTGTTGCTGTTGTGGAGGAAAACTGGCATTGTTGAATGGGTGACCACGAAACATCGGTGGTCGCGATGGCGGCTGCCACCTCTGGTCGGATGGTGATCGATACACCGTGTTGTACTTCCAAGGAGTACCCCCTCCGCTGCCCTGTGGAGCACTCCTTTTCTTCTTGTCGGAGAACAACTCTATAATAGCGTCCTCCGATACAATCGCGGCATTGACCATGTTGTTGAAGTTGCCGCTGTTGAACAAGGCAAGCCTGGCCTTCATCTTGGGGTTCAAACCCCGATAGAAGCATTCCCGCTTCTGATCTTCAGTACTCACTTGGTCCTGATCATATTGGGCCATGTGGTTGAATACCTTGGAGTACTCGTAAGCACTCCTTCCTCCTTGCTTCAGCTCCAAGAACTCTTGAAGCTTCCTACTCATAACACCAGAGGTATGTGATAGGCGCGAAACATCTCTCGGAACTCCTCCCAGCTCGCGGCATAGCCGGCTGGTCGTGCGGCAAGGTAATTTTCCCACCACGCACCAGCAGACCCTTGTAATTGTTGGGCCGCGGACAGGGTCTTTTGATGTTCGGTCACTCGTAGCAAACCGAACTTCCTTTTGATGGAACAGAACCAGTTGTCCGCCTCCAACAGTTCATCGGCCTCCATGAAGACCAGCGGGTGCATTGACATGAAGTCCAAGTATGAACCCATAGAAGGCTGTCGTGGACTTGCATCTGGTTGCCCTCCTTGACGGGACGAATGTTGAACCAAAGTCCGCAGTAACTCGTTTGCTCATCGCGCGAGCCAATCACTGCGGCGAGAACCTCCGCTAGACTCCTTGGAAGTTCAGGAGGTGGTGGCCGAGGAACTTGTTGCTGCGGTGTCACAGCTTTCTACTGGGTCGGAGATTCATCCTCACGACCACAGCTTGATCCTCCCATTTCAGGCGTCGAGCGCGTATGCACCATTCTGCATCCAAATGACTTAACATCAGCAAATGTTTTCTTTTCCTTTATCCATTTCATTATTCAGTAGCACGGCTATTGACAAGGGAATAAGTGCATCACATTCAGATATATACAAACTTTATACAAGATATATTATCTCATGACCAAGTTTACAGTAGTGTACTCAAAAACGATGGACTCCCACTACAGAAGTGCATCTCTACCATACTTGGTCCCCATGAGATATCATACACATCTTGTCACCTTAGACATAGCCAATGCTATTCTTAATATTATACAAACATGGCCACAAAATAAACACGAGCAACTATTAAACTATATGTTGTCTCGTGATGGCGGAAGTGCTGCCACATCCCACTCCAATACGTCCTATTCGACGTACTCGAGCTCCAATCAAAGGCAATTGTTCACCCATAATTAGTGGTGTATCATGGGCCGGTGGATACACCACGGGATGCAATTGTGCTTCAGCCTCAATCACATTATCCTGAAGTTGTTCTGCCTGATACTCCCAATTTTTAGCTATCTCAATGGCGATGTCCCGCTCTTCAGTGACTACTAACAGCTGCTCCTGCTGTTGTTGCACCTCTAACTGACTCGCTTGCAACTTACCACGAGCCTTCTGCAGTTCATTGCAAGTTTGCCGTTGTTCGGCACGAGCTTTCCGTAGCCTAATGCGGGCGTAATGCAACTGACTCTCGCACTTATTCAGCCGGTGATTTGTTGGAGCCAGGAACGAACGTAGGCCCTCATTGATACAATCAAGAGTATCATCCCATTCAGTCGCTCGCCGCAAGGCTTCGACATGCTCCAAGATCATAGCACCTTGTGTAGAAACAACCATATTGGATGCAGCCACATACGTCCCAAGTGTCGTCGAGGTTGTGTCGCCATACGGTGTATAGGCAGCAACCATACGACGCTGCCACTAAAAACCAGCCACACCACGGACTGGAATAAGGGCAAATTGAGTCCCAGCCATGGCATCTTGATGAAGCTCACAAAGATTCATAAGCGCCTCTCCTGCTGCCATTGCCCAAGTGTCCTCCAAATGAGCCCCCTCGATAGTAACCGAGAATGGAGCCCATCCATAACGACGTGGACTAGCCGGGATGTCGACCAAGATGGTGCATGACCGAACGCCTCTGTCAATCGTTTCTTGGTCCCAATAGCATGGCATCTCGATGAAGCCAAACTGTTGGAGCACTTCCCGCAGCATACTTGGGAAGCCCGGACGGCTAGAGCAAGTGGAAAACTGGAGTTGTAATCACAGTCTATTCCAGCTGACCTTCCTGTATAAATTGAAAATTTTCATACATGAAACTTCAGAACCAGATGTGGGGTTGAATACAAAAGTTGTAGTACAACTTACAACCTTTCCAGATTGTACTCATACAGGTCCAGGTGAGCTAGGAAATAGAACCTATACAGGTCTAAAGTTGACAAAAATTTTCTAGAAATTTTGACAGAACCTCCCCTGTATATGTGGTGATTGTCCACAATTTATACAGGTATATCATGACAATATATTGAGGTAATGACAAAATAAAAATTTTATAACATAAAGTTAACAATCCAGAGGTAAAATATTTCGGCCATGAAACATTTGTTACATAGGTATAGTGCGCTAATTCGAAACTATGTGCCAAAAAGTTTCGAGTTCTGATCTGCCAGAACCAAGTTTGCAACCATAGGAATTAAACACAGCTACACCAATATTCCGGCCATGAGTACAACATAAAGTTGATAGAGGACTTTCTAAGATTTCCAGAAATATATATATATGACCATGTCACTATTCTTGATCAAAAGCTAGAGCTAACTAAACTTGACAGATGAGCTGACTGTTGTTCAAGAGCAGCCCTGCAGTTCACTGTTTTGAGCTCAAAATTTTAATTGCCCCAAATTCGACTTAGGAGAAACTTTAAATAACAAAACTGTAGATCGGCTTCTACACTTTTCAGATATATATCACAATAGGGCAGAAGATTTTTCTACAGTGAGTTAATGCAGAAATACATAGACTGGTACAATGGTAGGGTTACCTGGAGCAGTTTAAGCATACACCAAATTTCAACAGAATATCAAGCTTTTCTGCCTTAATGGTCAACAGAAAAGTTGTAGAGGTCTTTGAGAACTTTTCATCCATATAGCATAACCCTATGTTTATTCCTAATTATCCAAGATTACAACTTGGTGAAGTTGAGCAAACTTTGGCCAGAAAATCAAGAAATCTTGGTGCTAACCGAATGTCGAATCGAAACTCGTTTTGCGGAGTCCAAACCTACCAGCACCTGGTAGTCAGACTTTCAAAAATATGATGCATCCATTTTTGTCGTTTGGGGATGGTCAAGTATCAAAGTTGATACCGACGGTACTACGTGTCTCAGCAAAGAAAATTCTAACCGGTATTTCCGGATACATTTTATCGGTGGCCCTAGTATCGTTCACTCGCAAACATGTTTTACACGGGTCGCTACCGTAGTCAATGCTGCAGAAGATAAACAATCCCCTTTCACATCTTCACACCTCAAGGGCGGCACAGGGAAACACGACAGGCAGTCACAATAATATATATGAAAGTAAATGCATGCGACTCTGGTGTGAGTCGCCCTCGAGCGAGGTCATGTCTTGTGGTACATGGTTGTACTACGTCTGTACAGCAAAGACTCCCACACGAACCGGCTTATACACGCTCGGGCATACGTGTTTCGCATGCTCCCATAGAACATGAATAGCTCTAGAGATGCATAATGTCGGGTTATACACCACCCGACGGGGGCTCCCACTAACTTCGAAGCACGCTTGAGTACCGTGTGTCATAGGTTCTCAGAAACATAGAAAGCTTCAGAGACTCCTATTAACATTTCCGTGCCAAGTCACGAAAAGATTTCCATGCTACCTCACGCATGGTGAGCTTACCGCAATTGATCCACTTACGGTTGCGTACCTTACCTCTTACATGACGTTGGAGCGTCGTTACAGAATTGATAACATATAAGTCAGTTTACCACCTTTATATCTTATACTAATTATATTCCTTATAAGGGCATATAACTAATTCCTCACTCAAATCCTAAATTTTGAAAATATGCTCTTTTCAAGTATACTGTTCCCAATGATGCTCTGATACCATGTCTGTGGCGACAGGAATCCGGACCCCCAAGGATCTCAATGTGTTGTGTCGTGCGATGCGACACCCAACAGTATACAAGAAAAGGACGAGAACAATTTACAATACCAAGTATTTATTGAAAAGCACAACGGAAGTTTTATAATACTAATGGAAGGAAAGAGAACAATACATCATAGCTAAGCTCTCGGCACTAGCTAGGCAAAAGCAATGTCATCCATTCCCTGGATACTTCGCACTAGCAACACCCAATTTATGGCGGCGTGCAGGGTTCCCACTCGGTTGTAAATCCTGGTGGGGGTACAGCCTCGTCATCAAACCCGTCATCAGTCGTATAATCCGCAAAAACTTGTTAACTGCAAACAGGAGCATAAGGCTCAGCAAGACTAACCCGTCTCACTAGACATATGCAGAGGTGAACACTAAGCATGGGTAAAGTAAAGCATAAGGACTCGCCTACAAGGGGGTCCTTCTAGTCATGTTTTAAATAGCACATGGCATTCTTCAAGCACGACACATCATAGTCTCCATAATCAAACAAGAAATGTTTTGCCGATGATATGACGTGCACAAAGCACATAATGCTTTTACAGGTAAGCTATGGGGAAACTGTAAACATTTAATTGTACTATCTCTAAGCAAAACAAGGTTGTCAAATCAATTTGTAACCCAATATATATCATATTCTCCTGACTTCTTCAGTATTTACTACGTCACAACGCAGTGAACAAGTGGTACTCTATTACCGCGAGGGACGGTGATTGCAATCAGGACATACCCGGAACAACATGACACATACACACTTTCAGAAACGTCAGCGAGTACTTACAGCAGTACTGTCGAAGTGTGGAATACGACACTTCCCCCGGACCCACTGAGAAGCAGCCCGCGGAGGATCTTTTGTGGTTAGGGGACACAAGATCAAAATCAAGATGGTGACCTCAGAGAGTTACGTGGTTCGGGCCGCTTGAGCGTAACACCCTACTCCACGGGGTTTGTGTGATTGTATTAAGCGAGTGAGTTCGCTAAGTTCAGGTCATAATAGCCTGGATCCGAAGGAGTCCCCATATACTCGTGCAGTGCAACCCTTTTATTATTCTAAGGACTGACCGTTACAAAGCTGGCCTAGACCGACATGTGGCCCTGGCGTGCTTAATGACCTAGTACACTGCCTAAAGAGTATTAAGTACAGTTAATAGTGTTGTAACGTGCCTTCATGGCAGCGTTACCACTATTAACAGTACGCCGATCGTGTGTCATTAATATGGTATTACTGACAGATTATCACACCTTGTAACTGCTACCTTAACCATCCTTAAATGCATGTAATGGTCATGATCAGCTTGTATTTCTGTTGGTGACGAAGGTCTGGAGGCCCCATACGTGGAAGATCCGGAGCTTTCCCTTGTGGGAGAGTCAGTCCGGGGTTGCTATACACGTGTCAGTACTGGAGCTCCTCTCTGACGGGGGCTTGGTTCGGGGTTGTTGTACACGTGTAGTCGCCAGAGCTTCTCTTGGTTGGGAGTTTGGTTCTGGGCTTATTTTACACGTGTTAACTAGGGAGCCGGCCATGTGAGGAGTGTGGGTCCGGTGCAATGTGACATGTGGGACCAGCAAGGGCCTTTGACTCTGACGGGTGGAACTTTCTTGCACTTGTTGCGGAATCGTGGGGTACCCGGTACGTGGGATACCGACAGTGGCCCCCGAGCCCACCTCTAGGAGAACCCCCTTGGGTTAAGTTGTTCTGCTGGAGGTGGGGCCATTCTCGATTCCCGTGCTTCAATCTTCAAAAAGTCCGCTGATAGATTGGCGATTCGGGGGTAACCCTTCGACGCGTGGCTTGTCATGAATATGGAAGATGAGATCTTTGAGTGCCAATCTCACGCAATTGAAGGTCGGCGGTTCCCAATACAATAATTGTATCGGTTCCACGTGCCTTGTCAGAGTGTTGACTTTTTGTTTCCCGCCGCTGATCACGGCAACAGTTGTCCTTGTGTAAGGACCTCGATCTCTTCGTCTGGGTGGCCCCAGGTCCACTCGTCGTTGACGGGGTAGATTTTTGAAAAGTATTCTTTATCTTATTGTGGTTTCCATCCAAGCCTCGCATAGACTTACTTAAGAAGGAAAGTGCGCACGAGTTGAGGACTCTTTACGCCTTCGATCATATTTGTGCTTAGATCCTCTCAAACTCAGCCTAACTTTCCATCTTTTGCTCCATTTTGCCGCGATGGAGTTGGATCTCCCCATGAGCCGCCTCAAGAGCGATGATGATCTGAAGAAGGTCCAGACCTATATGGGGTGGTCCATTGACTCCTTCAACCATCTAGTCCGCACCGACAAGCTTCCGTTCAAGAAGGAGCGCGACAGGGACATGGTGTACTTCTCTGTGTACGCCATGGTGGGGTTGATCCCACCATTCTCAACTTTCCTTTTGATGTTGCTGGACTTCTATGGTCTGTAGTTGTACCACCTTGGCCCCCATTCTCTTCTTCTTGTGTCGACATTTTTCCACTTCTGCGAGATGTGGGTGGGTATTCCCCCCTGCGTCGAGCTTTTCCGCACCTTCTTCAGCGTCCACACCACCGGGAAGGGGTCCGAATTTCTTGGCTTCTACTATTTTGTGAAGCGCAAAAAAATGCCCCTACAAATACTTGAGGTCGTTTCCCTTCAGCAAGTGGGACGACTGGAAGAAAGATTGGATCGTCGTCATGGCGGAGGAGCATGAGAAGTTGGAGCTGCCCGAAGGTCTTCCAAATGTTGACACTAACGCATGGAGTGTGGTTCCTGTGCTGTTAGAGGCCTTCAAACCTGCCTTGACCAGGATCCGCAAATGTGTGGAAGGTGGAGTGACTGCCCAGATGGTCTTTAGCAACTTCCTAGTCAACAGATGGGTTCCGCTGAAGAAGAGGGAGAAGCTTGCATGGGCCCTCAACAGCGTGATGGATGAAGACCGAATTGAAATCGGTCTGAAATCCATCTTGGATGGCGCAGCTTTGGAGCTTCATCTAAAGAAGTTCCAGCATGGAATTGACGTCGAAGGCGACGACTTGACTCCTCCAGCGGCTTTCCTCCCTCTGAACATGGAGGCGCAGTTCAGCAAGGAGCTCCGGAGGAGTATGCTGGCGCTTGATGATCTTGGTGAGGTGTAAAGGATTCCGACCACCTGATTGGTGGTCCTACCTCGCCACAAGCCGAAGGACTGAAGACGTCGGCAAAGGCAAGGGCAAAGAGCCAGCTGAGCCTTCCAGCCGGAAGAGGAAGTTGAAGCACACTGACGGGAGGTCCGTCAAGCCTGCTCCTTCCAGGACGGCTGCTTCCCGCCAGAGGGGGAGGTCTTCTGCTACTACTCCTTCTCCGGTGCAAATGTCTTCGAGAGGCGTAAGCTCTGGGCAGTCGACTCCAGCTGCAGCGCTGGCTAGAAGCTCCAAGTCTAGGGGTTCTTCCCAGTGAAGGGAAGCTCCATCCAAAAGAACTCCGGAGGCTGCGAGTGTTCCTCAACTAAGGTCCAAAGCAGTTGCCTTACCAGACTTGGTGGGCTCTAGCTCCGGGCCTTAGAAGAAGTGGTTTCTAGGCGATTGGAGTGGTAGCATCCCGAGCTAAGCATTGATTGCTCACTCTGAAATGTTAATCTTTCTTTTGGATGTGTCTTTAATCTACTCTTCCCTTTATTTTTAGGGTTTTGAAGAAGGGAGCCGGAGCTTCAACGCCTGTTGCAACGACTGGTGCTGCACCTGCCGAAGCTCCGGCTTCGATCGTTGAGCCTCCTAGTCGTGCGTAGGTGGAAGTCGCGGTAGCTCTGGCACCAACTATCGTGAGTCTGGACTCAAAGTCCTCACCTGAAGCTCCAATGGGATGCTGAAGAGGTGCCCCTGGCGGTAGAGGCTGATGCTCTAGCATCGGCGACACCAAAAGTTCGGGCTTCCGAGCCGAAAGTTGCCGAAGCCCTGGTTGTTGAGCCAGAGGTAGCTGAAGCTCCAGCCATTGAGTCGGAGATTGTTGAGGCTCCGGCCCTTGTGCCAGAAACGGTTGAAAATCCGGCAGCAGAGCCGAAAGTGGTAGAAGGTTCGGCTGCTGAGCTGGAGGTTGTTGGTCCGACAGCTCCGCCGGAGGAGGTTGAAGGTCCGGCGGCTGTGCCGGAGGTAGCCACCGCATCGGAGCCTGGGCCAGTGGAGGTTGAGGCATCAATTGAAGCTCCTGCTGCTGCTCTAGAAGTGGTGGTCCCGAAGGTACCAGGGCCAGAGCCAGAGCAACTTGCAGGACCGGCGATATGTCCTTCAATGTCGGAGCCGTCGACTAAAGACCCAAAAGCGGTGCCTTCACCTGCTTCGGAGGCGGAAGTTCCCCCTTTGGGTTCTTCTGCTGCCACTGAAGTGCTCCAGGAGAGCGACCTCAGCACCGCAATAGTACAGGGGACAACTATTGTAGAGTGGGACCCAATTTTTGTTACGGAGAACCCACTCGATCCTGCGGAAATGATCCCTGCAGGCCCGAAACCTATCCCTCTGGCTTTGCCCATAGACAACGCCTGCTCAAGCCATTGACAGGTCCAACTAGCCTTCGACCATGAGAGCAAAGCTTTGGAGGAGGAGTGCAACACCTTAATACATTGGTGCAGCAGACTCCATTTTGAGACCAAGCTTGCTCAGCCGAGGCTGGCTAACGAGAAGGAGTGGATACAAGGGGATAAGGCCCGGTTAGAGTACTGGGACAAGTTGATGGAGGAGAAGGAGGCCGCCATCCGGGCACTTGATGCTAACTCCAGGGAAATTCTGAAGCAAGCCAGAGAGAGATGTGACGCTGCTGACGAGCATTACAAAAAGCTCGCACAGTTGAATGAAACTCTCATGAAGCATCGAGCGGACCTGGAGGCGAGGGAGGAAAAACTCCTGGGGCAGAAGGAGGATGTGCTGAGGAGGGAAGCGGAGGTCACCCAAAAGTTGACTCTGGGTGAGAAAAATTTGGCAAATCGCAGCAAAAAGCTAGATCTATTGAAGGAGGAAGAGAAGAAGAAAAACTGGAAGTTGGGGCATAAGCTCTCCAAAAGAGAGTCTGACATTGCTGCTAGGGAGGAGATAGTCAAGGGCAGGCAGAAGGACCTTGCAGAGAGGCGGAACCGCATCCACCTCCGGGAGACGGAGCTGGCCGACCAGGAGAATGACTTCAGCAACATGCTAAGTTGGTTGAGCGACTTGCCCGTGAAGGTTCGGAGCTTGCGGCCGCCTGGAGGTCCTGGAAGAGCTGCAAAGCCTGAAGGACACCGAAGCTATCCAAGTGTGGGACTTCCTCGGGCGTGTGAATGATGCGCTGACACTGCTAGGTTTTAATACATTACGTCCGAACAACCCGGAGCTGGATCTGGACTGACCGCTGGTGCCCCTCAACGTTGCTGGCAGCAAACTTGATGCAATGGGCGACGTCATTACGGATCAGCTGGAGACAGAGGGGAAAACTCTGGCTACAAACATCGCAGAATATGTGCTGACATGTTACGTAAGCCGAGATCCCCAATTCCCATTGGACCCGGTGCTTGAGGGTCCCGTTGCTGAAGAGGAAGACGCCGCCAAAGCCAGCGTCCAAGAGGTTGCTCAAAAAGTAGCTTCATTCTTTCGCAGGTCTTAGGTCTTCTAGTAGCTTGGATTTTTGTCCTTTTGTCCCTTGTAATCTCAATTTTGTAACCCAGTTCTTCTCATTAATGAAATCCTCCTTTTTGCCTTGAATATGATTTTGTCTTCAATATACTATATCGTGTCTTGTTGGTCCCTGGTACATGTGTACAGTTGAGGTTTGCACATGTGAAAGTTGCCTAGAGGGGGGTGAATAGGCTAATCGACCTGAAATGACTTAATAAAACGAGATCAGCACTCAGGGGGCAGACTAGCCCGGTCCTCATACAAGGAAAGCCTAAAAAGGTGTTTCTAACAAGTTTTAATCTGATTCTTGTGATGCAAAGTATGTTAGAATGACTTAGTGAACCTTAACAAGTTATATGGCAAGTATGAAGCTAAGGATCACAATGAGACAAGAGTGATGAACAAAAACAATAAGACTAACCCTAGAAGCAATGAGCAATAACTGAAAGTAAAGAACTCAAGGGACACAAGGATTTTATCCCAAGGTTCGATCCCATGAAGGAATATACATCCCCGTTGAGGAGTCCTTGAAGGACTGGGTTCAACCACCCTTCCCTCACCATGTTTATCGCACGGGCCTAACTTGGTTCTCCACTATCACAAAGAGTGAATACAAGATTCGTTGGGGATTCTCACAATATGAGGCTCCCACCACAAATACAATCCCAAATCACAAAGATTAACTCATGCCACTAATCACAAAGATTCACAAAGTGCAAGAGATCAAACCGAGAGCCAAAGAGCGGTGTTATTCCTCTTCTTCACCTCACCAAAGCCTAATCCACACAAGAATTAGTTTTAGAGGGAATGTAGGCAAGAAGGAGGCTTTTTGGAGGCTCAAGGTTACTATGGCGGCGCTAGGGTTTCAACTTGCTCAAGATCTTCTTCAAATGAACCCAGGGGTCCTGTAGAGGTTCCCAGCCCATACTGCTGACTTCTGCAGAAGGGCGGACTAGTCCGGCCTACAGCCCAGACTAGTCCGGCCTAGGAGACCACTAACGTCCCTGACAACTGTCGCACTACGCGACAATCGTCACACTACCCGCCAAACTTCAAATTCAAATGGTCACTTCAAAACAGACTAGTCTGGCCCACACCGGACTAGTCCGATCTCACACAGAACCTTTTGTTCCGTGTGAAAACAGACTAGTCTGGAGACCACAGACTAGTCTGGCCCCCAGGGCGGACTAGACCAATCTACCCAGACTTAGTCGCTGAAGCACCGACTTCTCTCCAAATACGGACGAGTCCGGCTCCCAGGGCGGACTAGTCCGATCTCAGTCAGGGCCTCTTGGTCCGGACCAAAACAGACAAGTCAGTGGTTTTGGGATTTAGTCCCCAAAAACTACTCCACGACTACCAGGACTAGTCCGTCCCACTACGGACTAGTCCGAACTCCGTGGCACCATTATGGTTCGACTGAAAACGAACTTGGCCGGCCAGGAGCGGACTAGTACGGCCACCTCCACGGACTAGTCCGACCACTCGTGTCAGAATACTTCAAACTCTCTTCTCTCAAAGGGTTTGATCACTAAACTGCTTTGAGCTCCCAACTTCATCTCAATGTACTTTACACTCACATCCTCACACATAATTGGCTAGTATAAACTCGACACACTAGAAACCCTAGTTTCTCCTTTTTGAGTTGACATCGCCGTTTTCATCCTTTTCCATTTTGAGGGATTGTGCTTCCACTTGAGTCCACACCTGTGCTTAAGATCACTGAGCTTGTTAGTCACTTAATCATCGCCATCAATCATCCAAAACCCACGGGGATCCTAGATGCACTTTCAATCTCCCCCTATTTGGTGATTGATGACAACACGTTAAGTCTTCAAATATAAGAGTATAAATTTGGTTTTCATAACATGCGGATGTATGAGTGACTCCCCCTCAATGAATGCATCATGAAAGAGACATTGAGGAAGTCCTTCATACACACACACGTTATGGTGGGATGCCTACGTGTTGTGCTCAACAATTTGTGACAAGACATGATAAATATGAATATGATTAAAAGATAGACATTCAAAGCATAATATTGATATTAAACATTCAAAACAAAGTCTTGCACAAATTTAGACATTCGACATAACATAAATATTACAATAAGGAGTGCAACATGTTCAAGGATCCAAAATAAGGGGGCTACACCTTATTACCCTCCTTTCTAACTCTCCCCCCGTCTAACTCCCATCTAACTCTCCCCCTTTGGCATCAAGACACCAAAAAGGAAAAGAAGAAGGGAACAACGAACCCTATCCACTAGTCGTCGCCGTACTCACTATCATGTGCCTGAACCTCGGAGTCGCTCTCCGTGGCCTCCAGGTCCTCGTGGTCGTCTTTGTCGGAGACACGAGCCGATGGAGCAGCCCGGAAACATCTCCTGTCCTCTTGGAGCTAGTCGAGCTCGTCGGTGGTGAAGTCGAGGAATGGAGTGATCTCCCCGTTGCTCGCCTCTGGAGAGAACATGGGAACCTCCAGCTTGTCACACACCGCCTTGAGGTACATCTCTTGGCGCTTGTGTGCTCTCTGGTTCTGGATCTCTTGCTTCCGGCAGGAAGTGAAGATCGCCTTGAAGCACTTGAAGAAAGGGCTCATGGATTGAGGCCGAGGCGAGGAAGGAGGCACCACGGGGCGAGAAGCTGGCATCGCGGAGTGAGAAGGAGTCTCCGCGTTCTTCTGGCGCAGAGGAGGCGGCACTGCAGAAGGCGTCTAAGGATGGAGCGGGCGATGAGTCACATCCATGACGAAGGTCACGCCCGACACCTTCTCAATGAGATACATGATGTTGGGGGCATACCCGCAAGCACAATTGGGGGTATACGAGATGTTGAAAATGTCGTCTAAGATGTAATCGACGAGATTGAACTTCTCCTCCCCATCAATAAGAAGTAGCAGGTGCCTCAGGTTGCCTTGGATCGCTCCTGCATCACCATCCTTTGGTGCTATTTTTTGCCTCAGGATCCTATTCAGAATGCTGTAGAATGGATTGATATTGTGAGCATGCCCGGCATCATACTGAACATGACTCAGATACATGTAGGCATGCTTGTCTCGATCTACAGCCTTGAGGTTAGATGATTATCTCATGATCCAGGTGAGCCTCAAGAACTAGAATCTTGGCAAACTCCTCAAATGTGACTGAAAGCTGCTCGCCATGCGTCATCCATATGATCCGTCTATCAACTGTGGTGGTGAAGTAGATGGTGGAATAAAACTACAGGATGACTTCAACGTTCCAGTCATATTCACTACAGGAAATTCGACGATTTGTGACGGCCGCAGCCGTCTCAAATCAGCCGAATGTCGTTGCAAATAAGAAATTTGCGACGGCTTTCCTTATTTTCAATGGTTTCTGGCCGTCGCAAAAAAGTTTTTGCAATTAAACTTATTTGCGACGGCCAACGTCGCAAATAAGCTTATTTGCAACGGCTAGCAGAGGCCGTCAAAAGTTATTACCGAGGGCCGGTGGGCCCCGCAACAATATTTGCGACGGTCAGGCCTTCGCAATTAAAGCTTATTTGGGACGGCCTGACCGTCGCAAATAAATTCCGCTATTTGTGACGGCCACGCCATCGCAAATAAGTTCAGTGGGCAGGGTCCACGTGTCATCCCCCGGGACCCACGACCCTATTTGCAATGGCCTGGTCGTCACAATTAATGCTTATTTGCGACGGTCTGGCCATCGCAATTAATGCTTATTTGTGCTGGCCGGGCTGTCACAAATAGCAACGGCTTAATTGCGACGGCCAGGATCCTTATTTGCGACAGTACTGTATAAAAAGCCGTCGCAAATAAGGTTTTTTGTTTTTTCAAAAAAACAAAAAATACTAACCAGCTCGATTGCCAGAATCACAGAACAGAAACAATATATCACACAATATATCACACACAAACATCATCACAATCACAAACTAACATTCTCGATACATCTCACATCGTCATCAACAAAGCAAACAAGGGCTCACTTGCCCGTCTGACCTCCGTAGCCACCTCCGGAGCCACCTTCGAAGTCGAAGTCGTCATCGCGCCTCATTCCATGTGGCGATAGCGTTTGTGCAGCTGTCGCGGATCCCTACAATTAATGAAACTTAGAGTTATAATATAAATGCATCAACATCTCTCTCACTCCCTTCCTCTCCCTATATCTTCATCTAGATCCCCCTATCTTCCTCTCTCTTTTCATTTCTCTCTTTCTCTCTCCCTCTATCTTTCTCTCTCACTCTATCTCTCTATTGCTATCCTTTTCCCTCTATATTCCTCCCTCTATTTCCATCTACATCTCCCTCCCTCTATCTCCATCTACATCTTCCTCTCTCTCTTCATTCCTCTCATACTCTATCTAACTATCTTTCACTCTTTCTTTTGTCTCTCTCTTTCTTCTATCTCTCTCTTTCTTCTATCTCAATCATTTGCGACGGATCTAACTACCTCCCTCTTTCTTCAATCTCAATATTTTTACGCTGGAGAAGAATGATTACATAGAAAATTACCTGACTCGCTGAAGAAGGATCACCTGGAAGGACAAGTGGTAGTACCGGTAGCTAGATCCCCAGACCTTGCACCCGAGTCATGGCCTGTCATTGCAAACATTAAATGCTATCTATTAGTAAGTCATTTACGCTGAATTAAAGAGAACTTTAGTTTTTATTTTGTTACCTCCATTGCTTCACGCATCTGCGCCAACACTGTTGCCTGGGTTTGGATCATGGCCTCCATCGCGATCCTTTGGTGTTCCGCCTCCTCCTGTCACCTGAAGAGGGACTACATCTCAATGTCCCTCTGCGAGGCGCGACAACTAGTCGTGCCCACCGAAGAAGCATGCGTAGAGCTGCATCTCGCAGGTCTCCCCGCCCTCGAATCGACAACTCCGTCAAATATGGCGAGTCTATAAAAAAGAGAGTCAGTAATATGAAATTGAAATATCTTGAATACTTTGAGTTTAAAATGATAAAATGACTTGTAAACTCAACTTCCGTGTGCTTTTCCACCACCGCTTGCAACGCGGCTTGGGGATCAATTGGTTGACGTTCCCAATCGAAATCTTCACCGTGTATCTTCCTAGCCTCCTCCCCATACTTAGCCTGCAAAACAAGAAAACCATGTAAGTTCAACAATCTATATAGTTATATTTAATATGAATGATTTCTAAACATACCAATCGCTCGGCTGCAGCCTGACTGCACCCCATCAGCTGAGAAGGGTCCCTGTGACCTCTCTTCCAGATCTCAGCAGGGGTCGGCGGCACCCCCGTCTCGCGCTCCTGTCAAAACGTGTTAGTACGAACAATATATTATGAATATATAAACATAAGTTGCATACACTTACCATGCGTTTAGCTAAATGCAAGTGCTTATCTTGCCCGTGCCTGCTCTTCCCCTTGACCCCTCTACACTCTCGAGCCTTCTCGAACTTAGCTTTAAACTCGTCGCTAGCCCAATAGCGACAAAGAGCCCGAAATGCATCGGTCCGACCCTGCAACCAGCTCACGTGGCCCTGCACATAGTTGGAAGTCGTTAAAAATACCATCGAGGAAATTATCAGAAAAAATTACTTACTACACCCCATGTACCTGCGCGTACTCCTCCTCCGTCAGGTGCCTCTCGCTCTCTTGCCGGAAGTGTAGCACATGCTGCTGGTTCACCTTCAAGTGCTGATTAATAATTTGAACACGGGCATTATAGTGAAACACTCGCCTCGCATCCTCAAACAGGCGACAGTCGTTCAGGTCCTCTAAAGTATATCTTGCCTACGATAAAGAATATATTGAAGAGATGTTTATTAAAAGAGTTTAAGAGTTAAAACTTATAAACTATTCGTAACATACTTACCATAAAATCGGCCCATACAGCCTACTGAAGGTTGCCGCGCTCCTGGTGATGGACGCGTGCATAGTCCTCCCGCGAAAGAGCAGACACCCCGTCGATGACCTCGGATAGTGCAAATGCACTACGGACCCAAGGACACCGTTCTCCGGTCTTTGGTGTCTCTCACCAGTGAAAGACGTGTCGTCCCAAGCCCTGCAAGATATTTATTGATTGATTACTTAATTAACCAAAAGAAACTAAAATTGAACACTATAATTTTTATTACCTGTCTCCAACTGGACGAATCACGATCTTATGTGAAGGGACTGCAGGAGGACTGACAAAGTGAGTCCTCCTCGTCCTCCGCGTCTGCTGGGGCACCACGTCAGGTGATCCAGACGGCTCCTCACCAGCCGAGTCAAAGGCCTTAGGGACAGAAGGATTGCCAGCCGAGGGCTGGCTGGCCGAGGGCTGGCTCGCTGAGGGGTGGCTGGTCGAGGGCTGGCTCACCGAAGGGTAGCCAACTGGCGCCGCAACCTCTGAGTCAACCGGTGAGGACTACAACATTCAAATGATTCATAAGTAAGATTAATGTGAAATTGAATTTAAATAATTTGTTAAAAGCGAGTGAAATTTACTTGTGATGAAGCTCTAGAGCTGCTCAAAACGTGCCCCAGCAGTTGAGAGTGTCTGCTCTGAGTCGACGAGGCACTAGCGAAAGCGTCCTCAGGTCTAGAGGGGTAGAACCCCCTCGTCGGCGGCACCTTCTTACCCTTCTTTGATACCATCCTGTTTTAATTAGATAATCAGTAAATATGCAAGTAAAATATACAAAATTCATGTTACTATCTTCAAGAAAACATTACTTGTAATCACTTTCAAAATTCATCAACATCATTATCATGTGCCTGTGCCCTACTCCTTAAACCAGCCCAACAATCTTCCATCGTGGCATGTTCTAATTTTCGTTTTCGCATATCATCTGCCTCTACATCTTCAGCGTCTTCAATATCTCCAACTAGTTGTGAAAGTGCATCTAGGACTCCCTTGTGGGTTTTGGATGATTTATGACAAGCAATTGGGATCCTAATCCGTTTGTTGAGATGAATGCAGGAAAATGATGGAAAATGAGTAAAATGCCAAAAAGTGGGAAATTAAGAAGGAGAATGAATTTGAGCTCAAGAAGAAGAAATTAGTAGATTAGTATGTATGGAGTGTGTTAAGGAAACACACCCAAGAGCTCAATCTCACTTTATCACACACACACACAATGCACAAAACCATACAGGACCGGACTAGTCCGATATCAACCGGACTAGTCCGATATCACATTCTGCACAAGATCGGACAAGTCCGGTCCCCACCGGACTAGTCCGATATCTCTCTGTTCCACTTCGGACTAGTCCTCCCCAGTGCGGACTAGTCCTCAACACAATGCACAAGTCACTAGATCGGACAAGTCCGGTCACTACCGGACTAGTCCGATTCCCTTTCTGATCCACTTCGGACAAGTCCGGTGACTACACGGACTAGTCCGATTTACACTCTGATCTAAATCGGACAAGTCCTCCAAGTGCGGACTTGTCGTTCTAAACACTTAGGGTTTCACAGGTCCGGACAAGTCCGATGTCAACCGGACAAGTCCGAAGATTTCCAGCAACGAAATCGGACAAGTCCGTTTTTCAATCAGACTAGTCCGATATTCCTGGACACTTAGGGTTTGCTTCACACAGCACACCGGACTAGTCCGGTCTCCACCATGGACTAGTCCGATCTTTCTAAACCCTAACGGTAATGTCTGGAAACCCCATATAAATAGAGGTGGATGGCCCACTTTTAAACTCTCTCGAACCCTAGCGCCGTCACACCTCCCAAGAGACTCAAAAACCATCTCTCTCCACGAAGTTGAGTGCAAAATCGATCAATCTTTTGAAGATCACTTGTAGATCATTGGAGAGGCACTTTGCACACGATTGAGCTCTTGGTTTGAATCTCTAACACACTCTTGCATCTCAATTTGTATATTTCGAAGTGTGTTATTGGTGGTTTTGAAACTTGTAATCAAGGGAGCTCTCAACTTGTGAGATCGCCCCTTCAACTTGGTGATTTACCCCTGTGTGATTAGTGGAAGAGGATTGGCCTTCGTGGCGATCCGACGAGGGAAGGGTTGGTAAAGACCCGGTCCTTTTGTGGGCTCCTCAACGTGGACGTAGGCTGCCTTCGTGGTAACCGAACCACGGGATAAATCTTGTGTCTTGTTCGTTTGTGCTCATCATTCTAGTTGATCAACATTATCTAGGGTTTGATTCATTTTGTTGAATTGAAGTTAAATAGTGAACAAGAATCATACTTGCAATAAAACTTAACATACAACTATTGAACTGTCATTATAGTTTATATTTCCGCTGCAAACGACAACGAAACAATCAAATTGACCTAACTTGATCAACCTAGCCCGTGAAATCCGGACTAGTCCGCACTTTACCGGACTAGTCCGATATATCTGGATTTAACCTTTTTGTTGAAGTGCTACAGGAACCGAAAAATTCAAGAAGGCCTATTCACCCCCCCTCTAGGCCTACATTCAATTGGTATCAGAGCAGGTTCTTCAAGAAAGAGTGCAACCACTCGAAGAGATCATGTCGGACATGAAGGAAGTCCAGAAAATCAACACCCAGGAAGAAATGAACAATGACAAGCACCAAAAGCTAGAGAGGTATCTCGAAGCCATCCAAGACTTCGATGATGATGATGAGGAGACATTGGAGCTGAAAGCACTGCTCCGAAAGAAAGCACTTTCGAAAGGGAAAGCTAAAGTTGAAGAAAAGAAGAAGGGGAGTAGTCACACCGACTACTCCCGATATCCTTTTAATTATGACCGTTTAAATTCTAACAGCAGTCATTATATATCTATCCCTCTCGGGAAAGCCCCACACTTCGATGGGAGTGATTACTCCATGTGGAGGCAAAACATGAAGATGCACTTGATTTCCCTTAACCCAAGTTTATGGCATATTGTGTGCACAGGAATAAACATCCCTGATGACGATGAAGAACTCACTCCAAGTCAAGAGCAAGCCATCCACAGGAATGCCCAAGCCGCAGCCGTTATCACCTCATCTCTAAGTAGAGATGAATTCACAAAGGTGGACGGATTGGAAATTGCCAAAGAAATCTGGGACACGCTACAGACAGCACATGAAGGTGACCGGCATGTGCGGGAGGCAAAGATTGAAATGATTGAAGGCGAACTAGGAAGGTTCGCGATTGAGGAAGATGAATCTCCCCAGGACATGTACAACAGACGAAAGACTCTTGTGAACAAGGTTCGATCGTATGGTAGCAAAAAGTGGAATGACCACGAGGTTGTGAAGCTCATCCTTAGAGCTTTTATGCCTCGCAACGTCACACTCTGTTCTATGATCCGAGAAAGTCCTGGATACAAGAAAATGACTCCGGATGAACTGCTTGGCAAAATCATCAACTTTGAGATGATGGAGAAGCAAGCCAAGCATGTCAAAGAAATAGCTGACCTCACATCGGCTAAGAAGAAGGGAGTTGCCTTAAAATCCACACTCAAACCTCTATCCAAAGAAGCAAAAGAAGCTCAGTTTGAGGAGGACAGCGATGATGAAAGCAGCGAGCTGGACGAAGAAGATATGATTCTGTTCATGAAGAAATTCAAAAGAATTATGAAGAAAAGACAAGGAGCAAAATCGAGTGAAGGAAAATACAAGGAGAAGACAAAACCGAAGATGAGGCGGGCATGCTATAATTGTGGTGAGTACAATCACTTCATAGTTGATTGCCCATATGAGGACAACAAGAAGAAGAGTAAAGAATCCAAGCCTCAACCGAAAAAGTTCTTCAAGAAGAAGAAACAAGCTGAACAAGCACACATCGGAAAGGAGTGGGACTCAAACGATGAGTCCTCATCGTCCGATGAAGAAGAAATGGCTGGCATAGCCATTGAAAGCATGCCCAAGAAACTCACACTCTTCCCCACGCTCGGTGCAAAGAAGGCAAATGGAACTTGCCTCATGGCTAAGGAAGGTAAACGCAAGGTAAACATCAAAACTCCTTCCTCGCATTCTTACTCAAGTGATGATGATCTAGATAGTGATGATGAAGACATGCTAATTGGTTTAGATAGAAAAACTGCTGCAAAAATGAAATTCTTGCTTAACCAACTTGTTGAGAAGGAAGAGCTGATTGATCGTCAAGAAGACATGATTATCTCCCAAAAGGAGAAGCATGTCGAACTTGAAAATCTTCTAGTTCTTGAAAAGGAGAAAAGTCACACACTAGAGCTTGAGCTAGCTTCAAGCAAGAAAACTTGCTTGGAGTTAACCAACTCAAATGTTGCAATCAAGAATCAACTTGATGACCAAATCAAGGTCAACAAGATCCTTGAAGTGCAGGTTGAGTCACTCAAGCTTAGTGAACCTTCCTCCTCTTCAACCCTACCTTCTCAACCCACTTTAACTAATATCGCTCATGTTTGCAAATGTGATAAAACTAACATCAGGTTGAAGGAAAACCCTACCTCCACGAAGGACAAAAATCCTACCCAATGTGTAATATTTGACAAGGAGAGGATCAACTATGCACGTAGTGCATATTTGGTCCAAAGACCTCCAAATGTCAAGTATGGCATTGGTTACTCTTGTGATGGAAAGCAAAAAGCTGGAAATCATAAGAATAACAAGGGAAGGATCACCTTTTTGAAGGGAGGACCCTCACAACCTGGTAACTCGAAAACTAAAAATCTAAACTCTCATGAAAATCGGACTAGTCCGGTTGTGGTCCGGACAAGTCCGGTCATCCGGACAAGTCCGGTCACACAGACTAGTCCGACACATAATCAACAGCAACTTCTGTTTAAAACATTTGATGCATCCTATGTTTTAATGAAAAATAATGTTGGTAAAGTGTATGCTTATTATGCTGGGCCACGCCATGGGAACACAAAATCCCATGTGTGGGTGCCCAAATGTATTGTCACTAACCTCCAAGGACCCAAGCAAGCTTGGGTACCTAAAACCAAGGCGTAATTTGTTTTTGCAGGCATACTCCTCCGGTGGATCCAAATGGGTGCTAGACAGTGGATGCACCAACCACATGACCGGAGAAAGGAGGATGTTTGTGGAGTATGAAGTGAACCAGGACCCAAACGAAGGCATCTACTTTGGGGATAACAGTCAAGGAAGGGTCCTCGGTACCGGTAAAATTGCAATATCCTCTGAACATACTCTTTCGCACGTTTTACACGTTGAATCTTTAGATTATAACCTGCTGTCCATATCTCAGTTATGTGACAAAGGTTATAATTGCCTGTTTACTAACGAGGGTGTGACCGTCTCAAGGAGAAGTGACGGTTCCATTGCATTCAAGGGTATGTTAAAGGGAAAGCTTTATCTTGTTGACTTCAACAAGGATAAAGCCGAACTCGACACATGCTTGATTGCAAAAACCAACATGGGTTGGCTGTGGCATAGACGGCTAGCACATGTTGGTATGAGGAACCTTCAAAAACTCCTCAAGGGCAATCACATCCGAGGTTTGAAAGATGTTGTGTTTGAGAAAGACAGGCCTTGTAGCGCGTGCCAAGCAGGAAAGCAAGTTGGAGCACAACATCCCGCAAAGAACATCATGACGACGACAAGACCGCTCGAATTACTTCATATGGATCTCTTCGGTCCAATTGCTTACATAAGCATAGGCGGTAACAAATACGGTTTAGTCATTATTGATGATTTTTCCCGCTTCACTTGGGTGTTCTTTTTGCATGACAAGTCAGAAACACAAGGAACACTCAAGAAATTCTTCAAGCGAGCGCAAAACGAGTTCTCACTATCAATCAAGAGTATTCGGAGCGACAATGGCACGGAGTTCAAAAACATACAAGTGGAGGAGTACCTTGATGAGGAAGGAATCAAGCACGAATTCTCAGCGCCATACTCTCCACAACAAAACGGAGTTGCCGAAAGGAAGAATCGAACGCTCATAGAGATGGCAAGAACAATGCTCGATGAATACAAGACTTCGGATCGATTTTGGGCGGAAGCAATCAACACCGCCTGCCATGCCACAAATCGACTCTATCTTCATCGACTACTAAAGAAGACCCCCTATGAGCTACTCACCGGTAACAAACCGAACATTTCATATTTTCGAGTTTTCGGTTCTCCTTGCTATATTTTGAACAAGAAGCCCAGGACCTCAAAGTTCGCTTCGAAGTCCGATGAAGGTTTCTTGCTTGGTTATGATTCGAACACTTACGCCTATCGTGTTTTCAACAAGGCCTCCGGACTTGTTGAAGTGGCACGTGACGTAGTGTTCGATGAAACTAATGGCTCCCAAAAGGAGCAAGTTGATCAATGTGAATTAGGTAATGAGGAAGCCCCCTATCAAGCAATAAAGAGGATGGCCCTAGGCGAAGTACGACCACAAGAGTCATCGACACAAATACAAGAGGAAAGTGAACCACAAGAGGAGATCAACAATCAAGGGGGAGCCTCGATACAAGATCAATCACAAGAATATGAACATGATCAACAAATCATTGAGGACAACAACTCAGGGGGAGAAGAAGATGATCACCAACATACGACCCCCCAAGTGCCACACCCAAGAGTACACCAATGCTTTCAAAGGGATCATCCAATCGACAACATCATCGGCGACATCCAAAAAGGAGTAACCACTAGATCTCGCATAGCAAATTTTTGTGAACATTACTCGTTTGTCTCCTTTTTGGAACCCCGCAGGACTGAGGATGCATTAAAGGATCCGGACTGGGTGGTGGCAATGCAAGAAGAGTTGAACAATTTCAAGAGAAACGAGGTTTGGGAACTTGTGGAAAGACCCAATGCAAACATAGTCGGCACAAAGTGGGTCTTCCGCAACAAACAAGATGAACACGGGGTGGTGACAAGAAACAAGGCACGACTTGTGGCCAAAGGTTACTCACAAGTCGAAGGTTTGGATTTTGATGAGACCTTTGCTCCAGTAGCTAGGCTTGAATCAATTAGAATATTACTTGCATATGCTACTCACCATGATTTCAAGCTGTACCAAATGGACGTAAAAAGCGCCTTCCTCAACGGACCGATCAAGGAAGAGGTGTACGTGGAGCAACCACCCGGATTTGAAGACGAAGAGTTCCCCGACCACGTGTATAAACTGCGTAAGGCTCTCTATGGCCTCAAACAAGCTCCTAGAGCTTGGTATGAGTGTCTTAGAGATTTTTTAATTGACAATGGCTTTCAAATTGGCAAAGTAGATTATACACTATTCACGAAAAATCTGAATAATGATCTTTTCATTTGCCAAATCTATGTTGATGATATAATTTTTGGATCAACTAATCAATCTTTCTGTGAAGAGTTTAGTAAAATTATGACAGACAGATTTGAAATGTCAATGATGGGAGAATTAAAGTACTTCTTGGGATTCCAAGTGCGGCAACAAAGGGAAGGAACGTTCATAAGCCAAACCAAGTACACACAGGACATCCTCAAGAAGATTGGCATGGACAAGGCAAAGCCCATTAAGACTCCCATGGCAACGAATGGTCACTTGGATCTCAATGAAGATGGACCGAGCGTCGACCAAAAGGTATATCGCTCTATGATTGGATCTTTACTTTACTTATGTGCATCTAGGCCAGACATTATGTTGAGTGTATGTTTGTGTGCAAGATTTCAAGCCAACCCTAAGGAATGTCATTTGACAGCCGTAAAGAGAATCCTAAGATATTTAGTTCATACACCCAACCTTGGTCTTTGGTACCCAAAAGGTTCAAAATTCAATCTCATTGGGTATTCCGATGCAGATTATGCCGGATGCAAAGTTGATAGAAAAAGCACTTCTGGCACTTGCCAATTCCTAGGAAGATCCTTAGTTTCTTGGTCATCCAAGAAACAGAATTCCATTGCATTATCCACAGCCGAAGCGGAGTATGTTGCAGCCGGGAGTTGTTGTGCACAACTCCTTTGGATGCGACAAACTCTAAGTGATTACGGGTACAATATGAACCGTATTCCTCTTCTTTGTGACAATGAGAGTGCCATTAAAATAGCCCACAATCCAGTTGAGCACTCTAGAACTAAACACATTGACATAAGACACCATTTCTTGAGAGACCATTCCATGAAAGGAGACATATCCATCTCTCATGTCAACACCCAAAAACAATTGGCCGACATATTCACCAAACCACTTGATGAAAAACGTTTTTGCGAACTCCGAAATGAGCTAAACATCCTTGATTCTCGGAGTGTGGCTTGAAAAGTTGCATACCTGTATGATTGCTTCAAAATATTGATTGAATTGTGAAAATTTTTCCTCCCCACTTTTCTCTCGAAAAACTATGTCAATTATTAGATCTTGATGAATTTTTGATCATAGTATGATTGTTGTTTGCTTACTGATCAAATTCATCAGGATTATTTGAATTGTTTTGCCCCTCTACCCTCTATCATTGGACCTTCAAATATATATGAATGGGCTATGCATTCTCTCCTGGTGACCACGGACAAGTCCGTGGTTACCCGGACTAGTCCGCCCTTGCAGACTAGTCCGCAGTGTGCCGGTTAGGCCGAACTAGTCCGACAGACCACGGACTAGTCCGATTTAGGTTTCTGGAGGACTTCGGACTAGTCCGGTCATGTGCGGACTTGTCCGATTTTTCGTGTCCATAACCCTAGCCGCCACCAAACCCTAATCTCTTCACCCCACACTCTCCTCCAAGGCTTCTCTCTCTTGCGCTCGAGCTCCCAAGGTGAATCCTTGATTCCTCCGTCGAAAAGCCTCAAACTTGGGCGGATATTAAGCTTGAAGACTCGGGGATTGAAGTTAGCGGACAAGTCCGGCCTCCAACCCCCACATTTTCAAGCTTCCTTGGATTTCTTGGTAAATTTTCCTCAAACCCTAAGAAATCTCAAATTTCTTCATTGCCTATCGTTTGGCCTAGCATTCTTCACTAGTTGCATGTCCAGTTGATGTACTATGTGTATGCTAGACTAGCTATCTCATTAGGGATCAATTTGTATCCAGTTTGTTAGGTTTTTGCTGATGAACACCGGACTAGTCCGGTCCAGGTACGGACAAGTCCGGTCCCCCGGACTAGTCCGTGCCTGAGCACCGGACAAGTCCGATGTTTCTGAACCAAAACCTAATTCTTTAATTCCCTATTGCCTTCCATTGCCATCTTACCTCACAAATACCTTGTATAACTTGTCTTTTCTCTTGATCACTCATTCTCAGATCATGTCGAGCTCCGACAATGAAATCTCGGATTTCGAGGCCGAGTTGGACCACGAGGTGGCACCTCGGCCCTCGACGGGTCTTGGCAAGAAACGCCAAGAGAGACCCTCCGAGCCTGCTCCCTCACCTCCTCAGGTTCGGAGGAAGGTGTGTGTCAAGAAGGCCGCCTCCAAGGCTGCTCCTCAGTCAAGTGGCCCTCGCCAAGCTAAAGGGAAGGGCAAGGGGGTTGCCACAGGGCCTGTTGGGCCCCTAAAGCTGCATACTCCCAGAGAAGGGGTCCGGGACCCCAATGAGGAGAGATTCAATGGCAAGGGCAGTGATGTGGCCATGAAGCTGAGAAGTGTGGATTACTATGCAAGGCCCAAGCAAGCAGCAGATGGCAGATTTTGGTCAAACTTCCATGCTGACTTCTACAAGCTTGTCTACTTGCCGATGAAGACCCCAGTGGTGCGCAGTCAATGGATTGACTGGGCCCACCTTGAGAAGAGGAAATGTGCAGCTTTTGATGAAGTGATACAAGCTGCAGAGAGACATGGGCTGAAGGATTTGCTTGCCTTCAGATATAATTGGAATGATGAAGTGATTGCACAATTCTATGCAACGTGCCACTTCTCAGGTGAAGAGGAAGAAAGTGTAACTTGGATGACTCATGGATCCAAGTATTCCATCACTCAAGAAGAGTTTGCCCGCCTGCTGCATCTTGACTCTGAGGGAGATGACTACCTCATTATCCACAACATTGGAGTCATTGAGAGGGATGGAATGCAATTCATGTATGAGCCCTCCTCCAAGTTTGTTCCCCCCTCCACAAAGAACATGAAGCCTTTCTTTGTGGTCCTCAACAGAGTCCTCAGGAAGACTATTGCTCCCAAGGATGGTGATGCAGGGAGTGTGCAAGGCTACCTCCGGACCCTGATGAAGGTCATCAGCAAGAAAAGACAATTTGATGTTGCAGACTATATCTGGAATGATATGGTCAATATCTCAAGTACCCCCAACCGATCCTGTGGCTATGCCCCTTACTTGATGTTCATGATTGAGAAGGTCACAGGGATAGAGTTTGTGAAGGATGTGGAGCACACTCCACTGAGGCCTCAGAAGCCTCAGTCCGTGAGTGTCCAGGCTGCTCCATCGCCGACCTCAAGCCCCGAGGTGCCGGCAAGGCAAGGAGAAGCTGCTAGGGCTACTCCTCCCTCCAGGGAAGCCCCTCAGAAAGGATCCGCCAGTGGGATCCTCAAGTACTTGGCTGCAATCTTCTCCTCCTGCAAGAAAACTGAAGTGAAGCTTCACAAGCTAAATCAAAAGAGGAAGGAGGACATGAGGTACATAAAAGCAAATGTGAAGCAGCTGAGTGAGAAGCTGGAGATCAATCCAATTGGATCTCCAGCAATTTCTGAAGATTCTGATCCAAACATCACCGAGCTCAGCCCCTTGACCCCTTCCGAGCTTGCCTATTTTGGCATTGGGGGCTCGAGCAGCTCCGCTCCTCCTCCTACCTCTCAACCTCGTCAAGCCGAAAGCGATGAAGATGATGAAGACGACGAGAGGACTGACAGCGAAGAGTGAAGCCCTAGGATCTTCCTCTCTCTCTCTCTTTTTGGTGTCTTGATGCCAAAGGGGGAGAGATTGAGGGGGAGTCTCTAGTCTAAGCTTTAGATGAATAGGATGCGAGGAGAGAGCTTTCTATGTTTTTATTGTGATTGTATTTGCTTAACTCTCTTTTCATATCATGTTTGGTCCTGTGATGAATTGCTCAATTAATTTGTAAGTGTGTGATGAAATCTGAGCTTTTGCTCCTGAAGTGCCATATTCACTTGATATTAGTTGGTAAATGAAAAATTCTGTTATTCTTAATGCATTCATGCTCTTAGTATGCATCCCACCATAAAGAATGCACATATGAATAATTATCTTGTTGCCTGATGCATTTTTGAGTCATATGTGCATACTTTATGAAAATCTCATTTTATACCTCATTTTGTGAAATCTCAATTGGTTGTCATCAATCACCAAAAAGGGGGAGATTGAAAGTGCATCTAGGACTCCCTTGTGGGTTTTGGATGATTTATGACAAGCAATTGGGATCCTAATCCGTTTGTTGAGATGAATGCAGGAAAATGATGGAAAATGAGTAAAATGCCAAAAAGTGGGAAATTAAGAAGGAGAATGAATTTGAGCTCAAGAAGAAGAAATTAGTAGATTAGTATGTATGGAGTGTGTTAAGGAAACACACCCAAGAGCTCAATCTCACTTTATCACACACACACACAATGCACAAAACCATACAGGACCGGACTAGTCCGATATCAACCGGACTAGTCCGATATCACATTCTGCACAAGATCGGACAAGTCCGGTCCCCACCGGACTAGTCCGATATCTCTCTGTTCCACTTCGGACTAGTCCTCCCCAGTGCGGACTAGTCCTCAACACAATGCACAAGTCACTAGATCGGACAAGTCCGGTCACTACCGGACTAGTCCGATTCCCATTCTGATCCACTTCGGACAAGTCCGGTGACTACACGGACTAGTCCGATTTACACTCTGATCTAAATCGGACAAGTCCTCCAAGTGCGGACTTGTCGTTCTAAACACTTAGGGTTTCACAGGTCCGGACAAGTCCGATGTCAACCGGACAAGTCCGAAGATTTCCAGCAACGAAATCGGACAAGTCCGTTTTTCAATCAGACTAGTCCGATATTCCTGGACACTTAGGGTTTGCTTCACACAGCACACCGGACTAGTCCGGTCTCCACCACGGACTAGTCCGATCTTTCTAAACCCTAACGGTAATGTCTGGAAACCCCATATAAATAGAGGTGGATGGCCCACTTTTAAACTCTCTCGAACCCTAGCGCCGTCACACCTCCCAAGAGACTCAAAAACCATCTCTCTCCACGAAGTTGAGTGCAAAATCGATCAATCTTTTGAAGATCACTTGTAGATCATTGGAGAGGCACTTTGCACACGATTGAGCTCTTGGTTTGAATCTCTAACACACTCTTGCATCTCAATTTGTATATTTCGAAGTGTGTTATTGGTGGTTTTGAAACTTGTAATCAAGGGAGCTCTCAACTTGTGAGATCGCCCCTTCAACTTGGTGATTTACCCCTGTGTGATTAGTGGAAGAGGATTGGCCTTCGTGGCGATCCGACGAGGGAAGGGTTGGTAAAGACCCGGTCCTTTTGTGGGCTCCTCAACGTGGACGTAGGCTGCCTTCGTGGTAACCGAACCACGGGATAAATCTTGTGTCTTGTTCGTTTGTGCTCATCATTCTAGTTGATCAACATTATCTAGGGTTTGATTCATTTTGTTGAATTGAAGTTAAATAGTGAACAAGAATCATACTTGCAATAAAACTTAACATACAACTATTGAACTGTCATTATAGTTTATATTTCCGCTGCAAACGACAAGGAAACAATCAAATTGACCTAACTTGATCAACCTAGCCCGTGAAATCCGGACTAGTCCGCACTTTACCGGACTAGTCCGATATATCTGGATTTAACCTTTTTGTTGAAGTGCTACAGGAACCGAAAAATTCAAGAAGGCCTATTCACCCCCCCTCTAGGCCTACATTCAAGTTGATCGAGTCTTGCACCATGCTCGATGTTAAAAGTGTCTGGCAACTCTTCTTCTTGGTATACTTCTTCAATGTCTTCGCTATCATGGTAACCATCATCCCCAGGAGTATATAACCGCTCATGAGGATTCACCTTATATACCACCCACCAAGCACTGAGCTTCGTGCATGGATAAGATAGATAATACACTTGTTCCACTTGATGTGCAAGAACAAATGTATTGTAACCTCGTAATCGGTCCTTATGTTTCACTTCCACCATTCAAAATTGGTTTTCTCGAGTTCCATGAGTGAGATCAAACCTGTCGCAATCAAAGAAGACAACTCGAAGGGTCTTATTTCCAGTAAAAGTAAATTCAAGAATTTTGTTAATGATCTCATAATAATCGGTTAAATTTCCTTGAGTGTCCATTGCTCTCGTCACAACACCGGAATTTGATGTTGCCGCGAGAGGACGAAGAGCTTCAAAATGAGTTGTACGGAATCGGAAGCCATTAACGTCATATCGACCATAGCTTCTAACATTCACCAATCCATAAGATAGCTGTCGCAAATCTTCATGGACATTGTGAGTCCGACACTGTCATAAATGATCGTGAGTTAAAATAATACTTCTTTAATAATAGTAATTTATAATACATAGAAGACGAGAGAATATTACATATTCTTGAAACCAGGATAGGAAACTCTGCCCCCCATTTATTCCTTCTTTTTGCATCTCTTCTACTTGTTTGGTCATAGGTTGATGCCTATGTGGCCAACATTGTCTCTGGAACTCGCTGAACATAAAAAAACATCTTTTAGAGTACATGTGTAGCAAAATATGTCGATTAGCATAAATGTAGGAGAAACACTTACTCAAAGTATTCCTGGATGCCTTCTATATTTGCGTACATGTAGAGTAAAGCAACAGTCCTTTCATGTTCGGATAGCACGTAGGCTGTGTAGCTACCAACGGTGGCGCCTCTCGTTTGAAAAATGGAAAGGTCGCTTAGAGGGGGTGTTTTGTCCACATTGTACCGCATCGCCGAAGTACTGATATTGTTTTCTTCCGCAAAGTAGACACTTGAAAAGTATCTTGCTTCCTTAAGAGCATATGCTTCGGCGATGCACCCTTCCACCATTGCCCTATTGCCAACCATTGGTTTCAGATATCGTAGCGCTCTTTTAATGTGATACATCCACCTATATTGCACAGGACCACCAACTTTAGCTTCAAATGGAAGATGGATGAGCAGATGTTGCATTGGATTGAAGAAACCAGGTGGAAAAAAATTCCATCTTACATAAAAGTATGGGTATCTCCTTCTCTATCTTATCCATCATCCCGATCTTGATTTGTTTAGCACAAAGCTATCTATAGAAATAGCTAAGCTCGGCTAAAACCTTCCACACCGCATCATCTACATAGCCTCGGAACATAACAGGTAGGAGTTTTTCCATTATAATGTGGTAATCATGACTCTTCAACCCAGTGAGGTTTCCTATGTTAAAATTTACGGCTCGTTTTAGGCTAGCTGCGTAACCATCTGGGAATTTCATAGTTTTCATCTATTTCATAACTTCTTTCTTTTCTTTCGATCGAAGACATAAAGAAGCACGTGGCTTTCCACCACTTTCGGAGATTTCAAGAGTTGGATGGTGACAAATGTCTGCCAAATCTAGTCTAGCTTTATAATTGTCTTTCGTTTTGCCAGGCATATCCATGCAAGTGCTTATGATACTTTCACTCATGTTACGCTCCTGATGCATGACATCAATGTTGTGCATTAGAATCAACAACTCCACATACGGTAGCTCCCAAAGTCCTCATATGTGAGTCCAATTGTGTTCCTCTCCATAATCTACGAAATATCCAGGACGACCTTCATCAGGCACCAGTTTGTCCAACATATCAAAAATTTCTGACCCGTTGAGATGCTTTGGTGGTCCTTCAGTGACAACAGTGTTCCTTCGAAAGACATGCCTCTGCTGCCTAAATATGTGATTCGAGGGCAGCCAACGTCAGTGACAATCAAAGTAAGATATTTTGCCTCCATGAGTTAGTCAAAAGCAATCCGTGTCTGAAGCACATATCGGACACATCAGACGATCGTAAGTGCTCCATCCAGAAAACATGCCGTATGTCGGCAAATCATGGACGGACCACAAATAAGCAGCTCAAAGGTTGAATTTCTGCTTCTTGTAACCGTCGTACGCTTCGACTCCTGTCCACAAGACTTTCAATTCTTCGATTAGTGGTTTTAACATCATGTTGAGATGTGACACGGAATGATCAGGTCCAGGTACAATGAGGCTGAGAAACATGAGCACGTTCTTCGTACAAAGAGCAAGTGGCAGGTTGTCCGGAATGACAAAGACGGGCCAACATGAGTATGGCGTGGTGTTCGTACTGAACGGTGAGAATCCGTCTGTTGCTAATCCGATGCGAACATTCCTCGCATCACGAGAAAAGTCTGGATCGAAATGGTCTAGCGCCTTCCATGCATCACCGTCGGACGGATGCGTCAAGAATTCTTTGTTCTCACGTTTACCTTCTTTGTGCCATATCATGTGTGTTGCGGTTCTTTTTGAAAGAAACATCCACTTCAAACAAGGTGTCATAGGCAGTAACGAAGCTGCTTATGTGCGACATCTGTCATCACATTATCGCCATCGTCATTAACAACTTGGACATACCTCAATTTACCACATTTCAAGCACATCTTCTCATTGGCGTGCTCTTTCCAGAATAGCATGCAGCTGTCTGGGCACACATTGATTTTCTCATACTTCATACAGAGACCAGATATCTTGATCTTTGAATGATACATATCGGCTGACACATTGTGAGGTTGTGGAAGGATATCGCAGATCAATTTCATGAGATCATTGTAGCAGTTGATGGAAAAAAAGGACTTGGATTTAATTGCCATAAATTTGGTCAAAATAACAAGTACGGTCACAACCGTGTGTTCATGCAACGACTCTTGTGATTTCTTCAGCTCATCGAAAAACTTCTCTGCCGCATTTGTAAGAGGATCCTCCACTTCCATAGCTTCTAGCATCTCATCCATCCTATCAACCTCTATTATATCATCATCCCCATCCACTTCAGCTATGACTCGAGAATTAGTCTTGCCGTGAAAGGTCCACACTTCATAATGTGGAGTGAAACCATTTCGAAATAAGTGAAACAAAAGCTCCAATCTTCTAAAAAAATTGGTGTTCCGACATTTTGTACATGGGCACCGCACCATATCTTCAGTTGACAACGAAAATGCTCGATCCAAAAATTGATCTAACTTGATAAACCACTCGTCTGAGTGACCACCAGTCCTGCTCTTCCAGCCAGTATACATCCAACAGCGGTCTTCACCCATGTTTGGCTCCACAGTTTAACGCGAAAGAAATTGTTGTTAATGTATTGTTATGTTATGTCACGGCCCTACAACCTAGGCAGATAGATCCTAAACCCACCCAAGAGTGACCGAGCGGAGCGTGCTCATGACGAGACGCATATCTGGATTCAAACGAAATTTCGGCAGCATAACCCCATTGTTCTCCACTGCACGCCCAAAAATAGTGCAGCAGAGAACAACAGGGTTACGCCACCGAAATCTCGTCCACATCCGGTCCCGCGTCTCGTCACAAGCCACGCCCCCTCGGTCACTCCGAGGCTGTCCAAAAAGGGACAATTCCGAACCTGCACGTCTCACATGACAATGGCAAGTGAGACGGGTTGATCCGAAACAGGTAATATATTGCCATAGGTTATGTTGCTCATTTTCATTTTGAGGTCATTTAAGAGAGAGGAAAGAACTAGAGAAAGAGAGAGAGGAAAGTTGGTCTTAGATGACGATTCCACATCCATTTCCACCATGCCCGCAATTGCGGGTCATTGACGTCCTTAGCAACCCGTTCGCTTCCGCGTCGACTTGACGCATACAGTACCACTACAATGGTCTACACGGCACGATCACACTTATTAAGTGTCGTGCCCTTCCAGGTTGGTCCGAGCCCACCGAAAACCCCTTTATTTATATATATTAAGTAGTCACTCAAAAACATTATATGAATGCACTAAAGTCCAAACATACACTAAACAGAATAGAAAGACTTCAGATGGAGCATTGACAGTAAGTAATTTTATTTACAGACTCGGGAGTCAAGAACTCCAGGCTATATGCTAATATACAATTGGCCATAAGAACATAGCACCTCCTTAAAGTACCCAGAGGCCCAATGAATCAGGTTTTCTAAGCATTCCCTTTTTCCAATAAAGGTTATTTACTGGCTACTTCAATTTCATACTGAAAGAGAAATACTTCAAATCATGTTAGTTAAGGTACTGCATAAATCTCCCAACACTTGCAATTTAACTAACATTTGATTAACCTCTAAGATCATGGGCTGGATGCTACGATCTGTTAGCCATTGAAGCCAATGCCTCATTAGTATACATAAGACCCAACCAATCAGGTTCTATGCTGCGGCATAGATCTCGAACATTTAACATCTAGCTAGCCCTAACATGAGGTAAGAAGGTTCATAGGCTTGATTCCAATATATACTTAGGAATAGAAATTTATGGACACAGTTCCCCATAATTATAACTAGAAAAGAATCAACCTGGCCTACTTACACCAAGATGTGGCATAACAACCTAACATTTAAAAGCTTAACTAAGAAGCGCTGATGCAATGTAACAACAAGGATCATGCAGCAAGCACTGCCATCATAGAATTACTCGAGCAATAGAAACACGACATTAAGCTAACAAATCTAAGGCTACAACGATAGGATAACAAGTATTTGAAGGCACTGAAGTCCGAATTGAAGTGTGTACCTAGTGACCGATGGGTGCCGACGGACGGATGGCCGGGGGCGAGCCGGCGGCGAGGGCGCAGGGGCGACGGGGCCGGGGTGGGCTGGTAGCGGCGGCACAGGGGCGGCGGGGCCGGACGGCGGCTCAGGTGCGGAGGTGTGCCTGGAGCTAGGGGCGGGCCGGCGGCGGGGGCGCGACAGGACAGCGGGGCGCGGCAGGCATCGGGGGCGATGCAGGCGGCAGCAGTCGAGTGAAGTGAATGAAGAGTCGGGGCCGGAGGGTCCCGATATTAGCCCTAATTTGCGACGGCTGACTCAATTGCGACAGCCTTGTCTTACGGCCGCCGCAATTAAACCTATTTGCGATGGCCGTCTGACTGGTCATCACAAATAAGAGTTTATTTGTGACAGCTCCTTTTTTTGCGACGGTCCTAGGGTTGGCCATCGCAAATAAGTAGTTATTTGCGACGGCACTACTGTTGGCCGTCGCAAATAAGCTGTTATTTGCGACAGCTGGCCGTCGCAAATAAATACAGCCGACACAAATGATCGTGTTTCCTGTAGTGATTTGAATCCCATGATCTTCTTAAGGACATGGCGCTTAGCTGCTTCAATGACCGCATCAAAAGCTGAATGTTGCTTCTTGGCCATGTACTCCCAGTCTACCCATTGTGCTTCAATCACATGCTTCTTCATGCTTTGGTAGACAAGGCGGTAATAATCACAATGAAAGTCACACCAAAACCGAGGGTCGACAGTGCTCCTCTCATACTTGTAGACCTTGTCCGTCTGGAGCCTTCTTGCTTTCTCGACTCCCTTCCCGTCCAAGACATTGGCAGCTATTTCACGCTGCCTGTTGGGATTTATCTCAGGAGTATGCACTTCCAAGGGGCCAATCGGTTTTGCTTTCCCTTTCTTCTTGATCACAGGGCCTGCGGCTCTCTTCGCTAGTATCTTCACTGTGGGCTTCCTTTTCTTTGGCTCAGCAGGAGCTGGGGCCTTGCCCTTCTTCGGATCTCGCTCGATCCGGTGTTCCGCGATTTCTTCTTGGGCTGGCTCCTTGCCCTTGTCTTTTTCTCCAATTGTCACAAGTCTCTTCCTCTTGGAGACTTGTGCAGCAGCGGCCTGAGAGTTATGAGCCTCGCGCTCCTTTCTATTCTTCTTCTGGAGTTCCTTGCGGGAATCCTCAATGGCCTGAGCCATTGATTCATCTTCGTTATAGGCCATAGCTGCGGCCCTGGCTTGTTGCTTCTTGGCTGCCTTTCCCTTTTCTTGCTGCTCGAGAAACTTCTCGGCAGCCTCAACCTTGGCTCTTTCCCGTTCCTCGCCAAGGCGAAGCTGCTCCGCCTCCCACTCGGGGTCAGTGAGGGGAGAAGCAGAACGGCGAGGAGCGGCCATTTTAGCTGAAAAAGATAGAAGTCATAAGATAGGAGGTCAAGGTGTTGGAATAATGTGAAAGAAATCACGAGAAACAACCAAAGTTGGAGTTTGGCCTGTGTACACCGGACTTGTCCGCCCCAGGGGCGGACTAGCAGTACCAGGATTCCGGGTTATTGCGACAAAAAAAATTGTTGCAATAGGTCGAAATTCGTCGTGATAGGTTGTTGTTGCAATGAAATAGAATTTCGCAAAAGTTTTTTCGACTCGTGGCGATAACAGCCGTGGAAATAGGTTATTGTGACGACTTGACATCCGTGGCAAATAGTATGGTATTGCGACGACTCCACGTTGGTGGCAAATTGTATGGTATTGCAACGGTTTAACGTATTGTGACGATTTAACGTATTGCAACGAAAATATCGGTGTTGCAACGATGTCACATTCGTGGCAAAAAGTATGGTACTACAACGACTCCATGTTCGTTGCAAATAATATGGTATTGCAACGGTTTAACGTATTGCAACGATTTAACGTATTGCAACAAAAATAACGGTGTTGCAACGATGCCACATTCGTGGCAAAAAGTATGGTATTGCAACGACTCCACGTTCGTGGCAAATAGTATGGTATTGCAACGGTTTAACGTATTGCGACGATTTAACGTATTGCAACGAAAATAACGGTGTTGCAACGATGCCACATTCGTGGCAAAAAGTATGGTATTGCGACGACTCAACGTTCATGGCAAATAGTATGGTATTGCAACGGTTTAACGTATTGCAACGATTTAACGTATTGCAACGAAAATAATGGTGTTGCAACGATGCCACATTCGTGGCAAAAAGTATGGTATTGCAACGACTCCACATTCGTGGCAAATAGTATGGTATTGCAACAGTTTAACGTATTGCGACGATTTAACGTATTGCAACAAATAGTACGTTATTTGCGACAATTTCACATCCGTGGCGATAAGTACGGTATCGCGACAATTTCATACTCGTGGCGAATAGTATGGTATCGCGACGTTTTCACATTCGGGGCGAATAGTACGGTGTTGCAACGATTTCACATCCGTAGTGAATAGTACGGTATGGCAACGTTTTTACATTCGTGGCGAATAGTATGGTGTTGCAACGATTTCACATCCGTGGCGAATAGTACGGTATCGCGACGATTTCACACGTGTGGTGAACAATATGGTATCACGACGTTTTCACATCCGCGGCGAATAGTACGGTATCGCGATGATTTCACACTCGTGGCGAATAATATTGTATCGCGACGTTTTCACATTCGTGGCAAATACTATGGTGTTGCAATGATTTCACTTCCGTGGCAAACAGTACGGTATCGCGACGATTTCACACTCGTGGCGAATAATATGGTATCCCAACGATTTCACAGCCGTGGCCAATAATACGGTAATGCAACGATTTCACGTTCACAGCGAATAGTACGGTATTGCAACGATTTCAAAACCGTGACAACAATATTGTATTGCAACGATTTCTGATGTGTGGCAATAGGTTCGTAATGCAACATATTCAAATCTGTTGTAATAGGGTCGTAATGCGACGTTCTCTGGGTGGTGGCAATAGCAGTCTAGTGCAATGCTTTTTTGGTTGTTGCCAAATGTTTGTAGTACAACGTTTTATAATTTGTGACAATAGCTAGCTTCCTATTGCAACAGTTTATTTTCGTCGCAATAATCTTTTAATGCCACATTTTATAATTAGCGGCACTAGAATCCTAATGCACCAGGTTTGAAAATTAGTGGCAACAAAATCAATTTATTCGCACACGATACGTCTGTCGACTTAACAACAAACATCCAGCAATTGATGCAACGCTCAAGGACCCTTGCGTCGTTGCGAGACGATGTTATTTACAGCTTTTTCAGGTTGCAACATTGTACCCATTAAAAGAGCACCGCAACAAGTTGTTGTATTAGGAATAGTTTCTCGAACATCCAGCTTCGACTTGGTGCGAGCAGAAGCCTTTTGTGGAGTTGCTGCTAGCCGTTGTTGATTTTGTAAGCTCTCCATCATTCTGCGCATGTCTGCTAGCTCCTTTTCTTACCGTGCAGAATTGGCTGCCATCTGATCATGTAAAGCCTGGACTTCCTGGTTGAGCTGTTCATTTGCCTGGACGAAGCCATCCATCTGGGAGGTCATATAATCATTTCTTCCTGCCAACTCTTGCACCTGAGAGCTGATGTCTTAATTTCTATTTTGCAAGGATCGAACTTGCTGGCCGAGCTGGTCAGACATCTGGATACGTAGTCTTTCAGAAACAGTAGGTTTAGCCATATAACCACGCCCCCGAAACTGTGATCCTCCAGAACCGGTTGCGGATATATAAGTAAGTGGGAAGATGTTGTTTCTTTCCTCATCTGGGATTGGGACTCCCAGCTCAGCTTCCTTGACGTTGATTTGGGCACGTGCCTAGGTCTATATACAAAAAGAAAAGTCACATGTACATTGCAAATATTTATTTAAATGGGGGCTGTTTGAAGTGTTTCTCACATGTACAGCTTCTGCCTGCTCGTTTGCCCATTGACCGTTCTTCACATGGCTTGCCTCCAACAGTTCTATGTCATCGTGTTCTTTTCCTGTCTTTGGGTCTCGCTACATCAAATACAAGTAAAATTTGATAGAATGATTGCAGTGCAAAGTAAAAGCATGATTTAGTTTTCATACCTTCTCTAAACTAAGTTGGGCGTAGGATTTCGAGCAAAGCAAGTGTTTTGTCTTTTGAGTACTTCGATTTCGTGAATTGGTTCTTCTTATTGACTACAATTTTAAGTATTAATTTCACGAATGGGTGTTATCAAATAGTTTTCGTAGGATATGAAGGTATTAGAAAGCTAGCTGACCTTGAATCGCTCGGACCCAAAATAGTCCATAAGCGCCAACCAATCGGAATCTGCTATGTCAACAGGCTTGTTTTGTATTTGTTCCTCATCGGTTGAATACTTCTTATAGGTGGCATGCAATGTTGATCGCCACCCCTTGTAGCATTCACCAGCAATCTTCAATATTTTTCTTCTAGTACCATCTGTGTCCTCCAAGTCCTAGGCATTCTGTACATTGTATATAACACTGTTATAAATGTATGAGATGGAGGTCGCTAGAAAAAAATACTTATGTGGGGTGTTACAACACTAACCGGAATGTCTCTCACTATATCACTCTTCGAAGTATCGCCAACCTCTGCCCACTTCCTTACACCAGCGAGGGGTGCATTTTTTTAGTTGTAATAACCACATCATCGACAAAGTGCCGCTGATTGGGACCAACCGCAGCACCCAACCTATCAGACCACTGAATTTGTAGCTTCCGATTCTGTTCATTCGTTCTATTTGGAGATAGATAGCGCGATTTAGCAACCTTAAGTCCTTTAGCATCCCCTCTTCCAAACTTCTTTCCTTCTGTTAGTGTCATTTAAACGGTAAATGTTTAAAGCAAATTAGCAACTGATCAGGCTTAGTATCTTGTACAAATAGTGTGAGAGAAGAAGAAGTCTGATGTTTTACCATCTTCAGGACTAGTGCGGCAAATACGAGCATGGGAACACCGCGTCGCAACAGCATTTTGCTCCATATTGGGCAATGCATCGACTTGTTGACTTCTTTGTTGCTGTTCATACCCTACAATCAGGCATCAGGCAGTAGTTAGTGGTGCTACAGCACCCGTAGTACTGCAGGGGATTTTCAGTCCAGGTGCGAAGCAGGCAAGATAGTAGATGGCGATGGTAGAGAAAGAGAGGGTTCGCCGGGTGCTCATCCTCTGCAGTATTGCCGGTTCGGTCTGACCAACATCAGCAGGAGCGCATCTCGAGGCGAATTGGTGGCAGCGCGAGTCATGGACGTCAGCGGTATTAGCAGGTAGAGGATGCAAGACAGATGAGGCGGGCAGCTTGCGACGTTTAACAAAGCTAGGGTTTGATCGGGCAGTGCAGTGACCACATTTAAGTCAGAGGATCGACGTCCAGATCACACCAGTGATCTCACGTGACTTACGTTTTTACTGTAGGCGATGCAGTAAAGATCCAACGGTGTGATTCCGTTGGATCTTTACTGCATCGCATGCAGTAAAAACGTAAAAGTCAGGTGATCTGCGTCCATTGATATCACCCCGGAGCAAGTATCAAGGCTAGGAAGACAGTTTGGCAGATCTAGGAATTAAATTTAGGTGGATTGCATACTGATATTTTGCTCTGCATGTTAGCATCTCGCCCTGAAGTGCTACTAGAATGGATACATGAATATAATCTTGCGTTAATTACCAGACATCAGCAACGCATTTGGCAGTGTAAAAAATAGAATTGAGATCATATAAGCAGCAATGAACCCTCATGTACATGCATCTCTAAACTATATGATGCTAACATTTCTTAGTGGACAGGGGTTAATGATATTGGACTATTTTTTCTAGGGTATGCCATGTCATATGGGGCATAGCATGTAGGTACGCCGTAATGGCCAGGGGTTTGCGGGTGGTGGGGTCATCATGGCACGCGAACAATGGGACATGGAGATGGAGGGAGACGCGTCGGGGAGGACAGTGAAGTGACCACCAGCAGGGCGTGGGCGCCGGCCGGTGCCGTAGTGACCGGTGGCGACATGGGTTTGCGGGCGGCAGGGTCATCATGACACGCGAAGGATGGGATGTGGCGATGGTCGAGGGAGACGTGTTTCTGAGGACACTGTAGTGAGCAGCAGTAGGGCGTGGTCGCTGGTGCCGGAGTGGCGGCGGCGAGAGAGCCTAGCGTGCGCGTGTTGGCATCAATAAATCACGCCATCACATATACTCACCAGCAGGGCGTGAGCGCCGGCCGGTGCCGGAGTGATCGGCAGCGACAGGGGTTTGCGGGCGGAGGGGTCATCATGACACGCGAAGGATGGGATGTGGCGATGGTGGAGGGAGACACGTCGGGGAGGACACTGAAGTGAGCAGCAGCAGGGTGTGGTCGCCGTTGCCGCAGTGGCCGGCGTTGAGAGAGCCCATCGTGCGTGTGTAGGCATCAATAAATCACGCCATCACATATACTGATTAACTGTTATCTGGGACTAGGAAACTACAATCGCAATGCTAAAATATTTAGTAGAGCCCGTGTAAGACCTATGTGTGCTGAATACATTGGCTTGTAGTGAATACACTTGGCTTTGATGATAAAAGTTTTGAATATCACCAAAACACCTTTTTATCAAGGTCCGACTCTAGCTCTGAGCTACAGCAAGGTCCAACGGTATGTCCGGCTTGGTTTGGGTAGCTCCGGTTACGTTCGATGCTAGGTCCGACTAGCTTTGGTAAGCTCCGGAGAAGTTTTGTCTTTAGCTCCAGCATGTCGTTGATAGCTCCGACATGTTTTTGCTAACCTCCGAAGTTGATTTTTCTAGCTCCGGCTTTTGGGATTACTAGTTCCGACTAGTTCTCGTTAGCTCCGGCACTAGGTTCTCCTAGTTTTGTAAGCTCTGGCGGGAGCTTGGTTGTACTAGTTTTGGTAAGCTCCGGTGCTAGGTTCTACTAGCTTTTGTTAGCTCCGGCTCAAGGTCCGGGTTGCTCTGGCAAGGTCCAGAACTTGACCGTAGTGCTTCTACTTTTCTTTTACAATGTTTCGTACTTGCTTTATATTGTTGGAAAGATTGCTTAGTATTCATTTGCTATGTTTTTGGTGCGTTTTTGCTGATATGGATGATATCGTGTTACTGTGGTTTTGCAACATGCTTATGTGAGGTTCTCACGTAGGGTGTTGTGTTAGGAACTAACTTGAGTCAAGTCAAGGACTTGGGCTCGTATGGATTGGTTGTTTATTCATGTGTAGGTGTTGCTTGAGTTCAAGACATGGCTGGTGACAGGATCCATTGGACTAGTCTCAGGTAGGAGATGAGGTTCCAACAACCAAATTCAAGAGGAATTGTGGTTGAGCTGATCAGGAGGTTGCGCAGCATGATTGAATCAAGAACAATGCATATGAAGGTATCATGGATGTCATTGGAAGATGTTTGCACGTGTGCAAGGAGTGCATGGACGTGGCTACATGGTTCTGAGACGTGATGAAGAGATGTGGACGTAAAGAATTTGTCGGAAGGGTCCAACCGACTAGGTTATGGACTCAGGCTGCGGCTGAGTCGGGTTTGACTCAAATATGGAAAGATTTGAGTTGGTTATGATAGGATTTCGTGTGGGTCACGGATTTTAGTTGTTTAGGAATGTGGGGTACGTTCCTAAGGTGTTTGGAAGTCTTAAGATTGCTTCTATCTGCGTATAGAAGAATCTTGAGCAGTTATGGAAAGTTACGATTCGTGATCTGAGTAGGATTGGAGTCCTAGTTGATATTGGGTTGGCCTAAGGGCTGGTTATATAAGAAAGGGAGCCCAGAGCTCGTGGAGGCACGACTTTGGGGCTGTTCCTCTTGTGTTCTATTGAATAAAATTCGTAGTTTGAAGGAACTTTTGTGCCTTGTTCGTCAGACTTGTTCCAGACAAGTTTTACTCGTCGAGTTTCTGGACAGCACTACCTTTCGTCGGTAGTTTTATCATAACTCGAGTTTTACAGAACCAATTGACGTGATTCTTTTTGGGTTGTCTTCACAACTTGATTTTCTATCATATGTCAAAATTTCACGGTCATTGGATTTGTGGTCTATGATCTACACGAGTTTCTTTGAAGCATTCCAGAACTGTTTTTTCTCGGGTAGGGACCATTGTTTGATCTTTCGATCATAACTTGAGTTTTTCTTGACGGATTTGAGTGATTCGTTTTGTGTTGTCTTCTTGACTTGGTTCTCTCTGATATCTATCACTTTTGTCACGGTGAAACACGTTTAGATTAGTCTCACACACGATTTCTTTAACAGATCGTTTTTCTGCCGAAAGGGTTTGGGGTTTAATTGTTTCCGATGCGTAAGATTTTTAAATCTACCATTAACCCCCCTCTGGTATCTTTTCATGTGCTCTTCGATCCTTCAATTGGTATCAGAGCCAGGTTGCTCTAATCTTTGTGATTTGCGCGTGTTTTTTGACTAATCATCATGGAAAAATACACCGCCAAACCATGTGTGTTTGCTAGTATTGATTTTCAGGTTTGGAAGGCACGCATGGAGGCTTTCATCCAGGCACAAGGCTTTGCAATATGGGAGAAGGTATACAAGCCTTACGAAGTGCCATCAAACAATCAAGTTACAGCTACAAATCTGAGAGATGTCGACAACAACAACAAGGCTCGGAACTTGATCATACAAGGATTAACACAAAGCGACTTCGATCGTGTTGCACACCTCCGATCTGCATACGATGTGTGGAAAGCAATTTGTGACTACCACGAAGGATCCAACACGATCAAAGAGGTAAGGCAAGACATGTTCAAGAAAGAATACATGCGCTTCGAGATGAAACCAGGTGAGTCAATTGATGATCTCTTTGCTCGCTTTAATAAAATTCTCAGCAACTTGCGTAGCGTCAATGTTAATTTTTCAGATGCTGAAAATGCTAGGCAATTGTTAAGTGCATTAGACATGTCAATTTGGGAGATGAAAGTTACATCTATTCGTGAATCTACTGTCATGAGTACACTTACTTTAGATGTGCTATATTCCAAGCTAAAAACTCATGAAATTGATATAATATCATGTAAGAACCCCAACAAGTCTATTGCTTTTGTTTCTCAATGTGATATGCCTAGCTCCAACCAATCTTCATCTTGTAGTACACTTGCTTTGTTGTCCTCTCTAACCCTTGAACAGATTGAGGAGTTTCCAGAGGAGGAGCTAGCACTTCTCTCTACGAGGTTCTCAAAAGCATTGCAAAATGTGAGAACTAGAAGGAGAGGAAGCTCCGAACCTCAACGATGCTTCAAATGTGGTAAGACATGACATTTTCGTTCAGATTGCCCTAACCTTTCAGGTCCTACTTCCCGGGATGAAAAGAAAACAAGAACAAAGCACTCCTCTGCAAAAGATACGAAGAAAAAGAAGGGTGCCATAGGACGCAAGATGATTAACAGCTTCGTCACTGCACTTCAAGAACTTAGTTCAAGTGATGTAGACTTTGAAAGTGATGAAGATGATGACGATCTGGCCAACTTATGCTTCATGGCGGGCAAAACAAGATCAAGATCAAGTCAGGAGGATGCATAACACAATAGTGAAGACGATGAGGTATGTTCTACCTGCAATGAAATATGTGATGCTATTTCTCGTGCAACTATTATGTCAAGAAAAAGGACAAAAAGCTTAGGGATAATGCTGCTAAAATTGAATCACTAGAATCTGAAATTAACCGTTTAAAAACCTTGATTCCTAGTGATGATGCATGTCCCTCATGTGACTTAATCTATGAACAATTGTCCACATTAAGAAGTGCACACTCCTCCACTCTAGATAGACTTGATGAAGAAATTGAAAAGAACATAGAGCTTGCTGCACTTAATGATAAAAACTTGAAAGATGCTAGCTGTTCTACAATTGATTTGCATTGTTCTACTTGTGATGATCTTGATAAGAAACTACAGGATGTATGAAAGAAATTTCTATATTGAACAATGCTTTACGTTCTCATGAAGTTAAATTTTCTTCCAATTGCAAACTAAAAGGAAAAACTTCATGTAAAAATTGCCTTGATCTGTCCAACAAACTTGATGACATGCATAGGACATTAGATCGGTTTTGTAATGGGAATAAGAACCTAAACTTGCTGTTGAATTCTTCCAAGTCTTGCAATGATAAAACAGGTTTAGGTTTTGATTTTCATGCTCATGCTAAGGCACATCCATCTAAAATTGTAAAGACATTAGGAAGTGGTTTGATTCAAACAGTTCCTAAACAAAAAGGAGTGGTTTTCAAATCTACAGGAGTGTTTCCTCATTCGGTTTCAAATAAAAATATTGCTTGCTCATCTAGACATGAACACAAAGTTAAATTTCATTGTACCTTCTGTGGTAGAGATGGTCATGTCATAGATTTTTGTTATAGACTAGCTAAACAACGGAAAAGGGAAAGAATGGTTGCTAGATCTGATAACTTTCATGCAAAATTTGCTGCACACATTGAACCGAATGTACAACCTGCTGTTTTGAGTCAAAAACATTAAAAGTTTACCTCCGGACCTTCTGTTTTTGCCTCCGGAGCTACTGATTTTTGTGCTACACAAGTAACACCTTATAGGTCAGTAGTCAAGAATAAAAAATCTCAAACTTTGACTTATAAATCTGCTGTTTTGTCTCAGCTTTCGCGTGTTTTTCCTGCTGCACGTCGCGTGACACAGTACTGGATTCCTAAATGCCTTTTGACTAACCCCAGTATTGAGTCATCGATGTATTGTGCTTTTATGTAGGTTACACGTTTGAGGAAGGAGAACATTTGAATTGTGGATTCAGGTTGCTCACGCCACATGACCGGTAACAAAGATTGGTTCTCCTCCCTCTCTTTTGTGTCACGTGTAGAGAATGTTACTTTTGCCGATAATTCTTCAACTCCTATAATTGCTAAGGGTTCGGTTAGAGTAAATGATCACTACACTTTGAAGAATGTGGCACTTGTCAAAAATTTGAAATACAACTTGCTTTCTGTTGCACAATTGCTAGATGAAAATCTAGAAATTATTTTCAATAAAACTGCTGCATAGTAGTAGGTTCAAATAGTGAGCTTATTTTTAACATGTCTAAGTTTGGAAGAGTTTTTAGAACTAATTTTGATATGTGTTCCTCTAAGCATAGGTGTCTAGTTGCTAATGATTCAAAGGACTTATATTTTTGGCATCGTAGACTTGGTCACATAGGCTTTGATCACCTAACGCGTGTTAGTGCTCTTGATCGCATACGTGGGCTGCCTAAGCTTAAAGGGGACAAAGATATTGTGTGCTCTTCTTGTAGACATGCTAAGATGGTTGCAGGTTCACATACTCCTCTCACAATGATCATGACAACTGAACCATGTCAACTTTTGCATCTTGACACCGTAGGACCTTCACGTGTTCAATCCTTCGAAGGTAAATGGTATGTTCTTGTTATCGTTGATGATTATTCTAGATACTCTTGGGTTTTCTTTATGGCGTCTAAGAATGAACTTTTTAGTCACTTTAGAACCTTATTTCTTAGATTATCAATTGATCACCCAGGATCATTAAAAGCAATTAGAAGTGATAATGGAACTGAATTTAAAAATCAATTTTTTGATCACTTTTGTGCTGAAAATACAATAGATCATCAATTCTCTTCACCATATGTACCTCAACAAAACGGTGTTGTAGAAAGAAAGAACAGAACCTTTGTTGAGATGGCTAGGACTATGCTTGATGAATATCAAACTTCTAGGAAATTTTGGGCTGATGCGTTAGCAACCGCTTGTTATGTCTCAAATCGTGTTTTCTTGCGTGCTAAGCTAGGCAAAACACCATATGAGCTCCGGTTTGGACATAGGCCTAGTGTTACACACTTTCGGGTCTTTGGTTGCAAATGCTTTGTTAAGAAACATGGTAATCTTGATAAATTTGAACCTAGATCCATTGATGGCATGTTTCTTGGTTATCCATCTCATACTAGAGGCTACCGTGTGCTTTTACTTGACACTAACAAAATTGTGGGGACTTGTGAAGTGTCTTTTGATGAAGCTAGACCAGGTACTAGCTCCGGTATTGCAGGACCAGATCCGTATCCTCAGGGGGAGGGTATTTTCGAAGATGAAGAAGAGCCGGTGATATTGCCTGGTAGTTCCGAAGTTGACACGTGTCCAGCTCCGGACATTGAACAAGCTCCGGCTATCACCTATGCTGGTCCTGATTGTCCACAAGTCACAAGCTCATCAATCTACGATGAACCTAATGAAGAAGAAGCTTGTGAGACATCTGTTCCCCTACGTTTTTACAAAGATCATCCCCCACAACAGATGATTGGAAGCTTGCACGAACGAGTCACACGGTCCAGGTTTTGCGATCCAAACTCTCATGCTCATTCTGGTTTTGTTGCTTCTTTTGAACCCAAAGATATATCACACGCACTCACTAATGAATCTTGGATTATTTCCATGCAAGATGAGTTAGAAAATTTTGAAAGAAATAATGTTTGGAAACATGTACCTCCACCTCTAGGTCACACTTTAATTGGAACTAAATGGGTATATAAAAATAAACAAAGTGAGGATGGGGTTGTGGTTAGGAATAAGGCTAGGTTGGTTGCTCAAGGTTTCACTCAAGTTGAAGGTCTAGATTTTGATGAAACTTTTGCCCCTGTCGCTAGATTAGAAGCCATAAGAATTTTATTAGCTTTTGCAGCATCTAAATGTTTTAAGCTATATCAAATGGATGTTAAAAGTGCTTTTCTTAATGGCTACATAGATGAGGAGGTTTATGTCAAACAACCACCGGGTTTTGAAAATCCAGATTTTCCTAATCATGTTTACAAACTGTCCAAAGCCTTATACGGTCACAAACAAGCCCCTAGAGAATGGTATGATAGGTTAAAAACATTCTTACTTGAAAAGGGGTTTACCATGGGCAAGGTTGATAAAACTCTTTTTGTGCTTAAACATGGCAATGACTCATTATTCGTTCAAGTGTATGTGGATAATATTATCTTTGGTTGTGCTTCTCATGATCTTGTGTCCAAGTTTTCAGCAATGATGAGTTCTGAATTTGAAATGAGTATGATGGGTGAACTCACTTACTTTTTGGGGCTGCAAATCAAGCAAACCAAGGAGGGTACCTTTGTGCATCAAACGAAGTATACCAAAGACCTCCTAAGGCGCTTCAACATGCACAAAAGCAAGCCTCTTCGGACACCAATGGGAACAGCAACAACACTTGAACTTGATGAAGATGGTGAACCTGTGAATCAAAAAGAATATAGAAGCATGATCGGATCACTTTTATACCTCACGGCATCAAGACCGGACATACAATTCAGCGTATGTCTTTGTGCACGGTTTCAAGCTTCCCCACGTGTTTCACATCGTCAAGACGTCAAAAGGATTCTAAGGTACTTACATGGAACCCAAGAATTTGGCATTTTTCTTCCTTCTTCCTCAACCGTTACTTTGAAAACTTTTTCGGATGCTGATTTTGGGGGTTGTAGGATTGATAGGAAAAGTACTTCCGGTGCTTGTCATTTTCTTGGTAATTCTCTTGTTGCTTGGTCCTCTAGAAAACAAAATTCAGTTGCACAATCCACAGCCGAATCTGAATATGTAGTTGTTGCTAGTGCTTGCTCACAAATTCTTTGGATTGTTCAAACACTTAAGGACTATGGGGTTGATCTAGATAGTGTTCCACTATTATGTGATAACACTAGTACCATTTGCATTGCTAAGAACCCCGTGCAACATTCTAGAACTAAGCACATTGACATTAGGTATCACTTTCTCCGAGATAATGTTGAAAAAGGAAACATTGTGCTTCACCATGTAGATACCGAACAACAATTGGCTGACATTTTTACAAAACCTTTGGATTTCACTCGTTTTTGTTACATTCGTAGTGAAGTAGGGGTTATGCATCCTCATGGCTTAAATTGAGGGGGAGTTTTTAAAACTTGGGAAGTCTTTGTGTGAATCTGAAATTAAAATGATATGAGCATAGTATTTCATACATATATGACTCTGTGATTCCTTTTACATGCTGAAAGTTCTTACTACATTACTCGTGTTATACATTTTGTAGTTTTTGCCATGTCTAGAAATTGGAATAATTACTTACACTGAAACTGGTCATGGTCGAACTTTCTTGCTGTTTTGCACTTGTTACATGTGCTTTTAATCATAAAGAATTAATCAAGTAATCAACTCACATGTTGAGTTTTTATGAACAAATATAAATTGAGAAAAGATCAAGAGATTATGCATGCATCGCACTTCTTTTCAGAGATGGCTTATCATTGCACTTAGATTTGAACTTGGAAGAAGTTGTGTATGACTAAAACCATGTCCTTAAGCTTCTGATTGTCTAATGACATAGGCTTGGCTTGGTTGGTTAGAATAAGGCAGATGCACATATAATCTCTTGCAAATATCATATGATCTAAATATGTTTTTTGAAAAATAATAAAATGCAGCAACTAGTGTCATGCTTTCAAGTTATGAAATAGTTAAGTTTGTGAGATCATGACTTGCTTAAATTGAAAATTACATATGATCTCTAGCATGGCTTACACTACTCATTGATGTGATAGTGTAAGTTACTTGATAGTATGACTTGGATGAGCTTTGTTTTATATGTATATGTTATAATATGCTCATAACAATTAAAATTTCTCTTTTACCTTGTTGAATACATTGTCAAAGGGGGAGAGATACACACACTCAAAAAGGGAAAGATAATGTGCATAGGGAGATGCATGGGGAGAGATGATAAAGGGGGAGAGATATGTGAATTTTGAATTTTGAATTTTTGCTTTCTTCTCATTTTTATTTCTGATTCACAAAAAGGGGAGAAATTGTCTTCAAAACTTTTAATGTGAATAATCCAATGTTCGGATTTTAAATGGTGTTGCCAATGCATTCATCAAGGGGGAGATTGTAAGACCTATGTGTGCTGAATACATTGGCTTGTAGTGAATACACTTGGCTTTGATGATAAAAGTTTTGAATATCACCGAAACATCTTTTTATCAAGGTCTGAGCTACAGCAAGGTCCAACAGTAGGTCCGGCTTGGTTTGGGTAGCTCCGGTTACGTTCGATGCTAGGTCCGACTAGCTTTGGTCAGCTCCGGTGAAGTTTTGTCTTCAGCTCCGGCATGTCTTTGATAGCTCCGACATGTTTTTGCTAAGCTCCGAAGTTGATTTTTCTAGCTCCGGCTTTTGGGATTACTAGTTCCGACTAGTTCTGGTTAGCTCCGGCATTAGGTTCTGCTAGTTTTGTAAGCTCCGGCGAGAGCTTGGTTGTACCAGTTTTGGTAAGCTCCGGTGCTAGGTTCTACTAGCTTTTGTTAGCTCCGGCTCAAGGTCCGGGTTGCTCTGGCAAGGTCCGAAACTTGACCGTAGTGCTTCTGCTTTTCTTTTGCAATGTTTCGTACTTGCTTTACGTTGTTGGAAAGATTGCTTAGTATTCATTTGCTAAGTTTTTGGTGCGTTTTGGTTGATATGGATGATATCGTGTTACTGTGGTTTTGCAAAATGCTTATGTGAGGTTCTCACGTAGGGTGTTGTGTTCGGAACTAACTTGAGTCAAGTCGAGGACTTGGGCTCGTATAGATTGGTTGTTTATTCATGTGCAGGTGTTGCATGAGTTCAAGACATGGCTTGTGACGGGATCCATTAGACTAGTCTCAGGTAGGAGATGAGGTTCCAACAACCAAATTCAGGAGGAATTGTAGTTGAGCTGATCAGGAGGTTGCGAGCATGATTGAATCAAGAACAATGCATATGAAGGTATCATGGACGTCATTGGAAGATGTTTGCACGTGTGCAAGGAGTGCATGGACGTGGCTACATGGTTCTGAGACGTGATGAAGAGATGTGGACGTAAAGAATTTGTCGGAAAGGTCCAACCGACTAGGTTATGGACTCAGGCTGCGGCTGAGTCGGGTTTGACTCAAATATGGAAAGATTTGAGTTGGTTATGATAGGATTTCGTGTGGTTCACGAATTTGAGTTGTTTAGGAATGTGGGATACGTTCCTAAGGTGTTTGGAAGTATTAAGATTGCTTCTATCTGCGTATAGAAGAATCTTGAGCAGTTATGGAAAGTTACGATTCGTGATCTGAGTACGATTGGAGTCCTAGTTGATATTGGGTTGGCCTAAGGGCTGGTTATATAAGCAAGGTAGCCCAGAGCTCGTGGGGGCACTACTTTGGGGCTGTTCCTCTTGTGTTCTATTGAATAAAATTCGTAGTTCGAAGGAGCTTTTGTGCCTTGTTTGTCAGACTTGTTCCAGACAAGTTTTACTCGTCGAGTTTCTTTACAGCACTACCTTTCGTCGGTGGTTTTATCATAACTCGAGTTTTACAGATCCAATTGATGTGACTCTTTTTGGGTTGTCTTCACAACTTGATTGTCTATCATATGTCAAAATTTCACGGTCATTGGATTTGTGGTCTATGATCTACACGAGTTACTTTGCAGCATTCCAGAACTGTTTTTTCTCGGGTAGGGCAGATTGGCCATTGTTTGATCTTTCGATCATAACTTGAGTTTTTCTCGACGGATTTGAGTGATTCTTTTTGTGTTGTCTTCGTGACTTGATTCTCTCTGATATATATCACTTTTGTCACGGTGAAACACATTTAGATTAGTCTCACACATGATTTCTTTAACAGATCGTTTTTTTGCCGAAAGAGTTTGTGGTTTAATTGTTTCCACTGCATAAGATTTTTAAATCTACCATTCACCCCCTCTCTGGTAGCTTTTCACGTGCTCTTCGATCCTACAGCCTGGTACATATTTATACTCGTAGTACCAGCATGGGATGACCAATCTTGGGGTTCCTGAGCATTAGGTGCTGCAATATTCTCTGCATACGATGCAAAGGAATTAACGTGTTATAAATATGTGTATTTTGATAGTAAAAACATTTATAGTTATACAAGGTGCTTGTTGCCCATCACGATTACTTGTAGACAACATGATAGTTTGGTGTCTTGTTCCTAAAGTAAAGAGTATATACAGTAAGTAATAGTGATAACGTCAGATTACATGAGGATGTGTATTTTAGATCGGGCGGTGTGGTTGCTATGAACTGAAAATGTTTGTTTCGAATGGAGGAACTAGAAATGAAGGAGTAGGAAAAAAACCGTACAATCTGAGAAAGAAAAACAAGAAAAACGTGTATAAACCGTGCGAACTGAAAATCTTAGGAATACAAGTTTGGAACACGGGAATGAGAGTACAACACTGGGAGTGGTTAATAAGATTACCCTGGCGTCATTTACTTCTAAATCAAGAAATTACATAGTACATGCGGTTTTTAATAGTTATCTTTCCTGACATGGAAATGTACTAGAAATACACTACCATAAACTGTCGGAGCGACATTTATTTCGGGGCAGAGGTGTAGTGTATTTTATATATGAAAAAAGTAGAATGCAATAAGATGCTAGGGTAAAATAAAAAGATGAATCGACTGTAGGATGCAGATCTAACTATTGAGGATAGTTGATTGCACGATTGCACCATTAATCAGATTTTATACTAGACATTCATGAAACATAAGAGCATATAAGGAGAAGGAGTTGGGACGACAACTAGGAATGAACTGGCTGCAGCTGTTGGGATGACAACTAAAGTGATAAGGAGGGAGTATCTCTATAAAAAGACGGCATGGATCGTGTAGAACTTACGTAGCACAAAACTGGAGTCCGGGATGTTGCAGGGCGGGGTCGGCGACGAAGAGGTTCGGTAGAGCCCGTCAAACTTGGTCGCTCGACGTTGTACCCACGGTCACCACCATTACTCACACGGGAATTTCTTAGGAATGCAAGTTTGGAACACAACACTAAGAGGAGAACATGTGTGCCGGGAACGGAAGCCACTGTGGGATTAGAGGGAGACGCACATTTATATTCGTTGTGGCTAGCTACAAATGAGCGGGACTGGAATTTTGGGCGCACGGAGTGAAGTTTCAATTGTGAAAATCTCAATTGTGCACGCCAAGAAGAACGAAAAATTTTCCGAGGGACCGCTACCTGTCGTTCATCTTTGTTTTCATGGAGATGTAAAAGTAGTCATGTGGTAGTGGGACATTCCAAAAAAAATACAAACAAAAATATGAATCGCCAAATGTATCATTGTGCTAATGCAAACGACATGCAAATATAGAAAACACCCAAGTCCACGAAAGGAGGACGGCAAATCCATGGTCTAGTAAAAGGTAAACAATCAGCATTCTATATATAACATTCGTCGCAATGAAATGATAACATATACAGAGTATATACTACTACTACAAAAAAAACATTTTCCCCTGTGATGTCTAATCTTAAGGCCGTCGATCCAAAGCCGCCTGTGATACGAGTATCACAGGTACATACGATATATATATCAATAATGTCATCTGATATTAGTTATAATGGATAAAGTACTTTTCATGCACCTGTTGCATCAGGCGATGGACTAGTTAGTAATTTAGATGACGTAATTTCCTAATCAAGTTAATTATGCATCATGTCTGATGTTAGTTCTATTACTTGTAAGGATAATGTTTACCGGATTTCATTCATTCAGCCACAAGAAATATAGACGGTCCCAAGTTTTAAACATATAGGAGATGTTTTTGATAAAAGAAGTTTTTCGATCTTGCATATATAGAACACATTGTTCATGAACATAAAGACATATTTCATTAACAAACAAGTAATAGGAAAACACATAGTAGACAACAAGAACAAGATAAACTACACCTAATACTACTCTACTCAGAGATCACGAAATAGATAAACTACTCCTAATACTACTCTTCTGGGAGAAAACCACATCCCCTCCTCTGCCGCTGCCGCCTCCTCCGCCTCCACCGCCGGTGCCTCCTCCTCCTCCTCCCCCGCCGCTGCCGCCGCTGTTGCCACCTCCGCCTCCGCCACCGCCGCTGCTGCCGCCTCCTCCTGCTCCTCCTCCGCCGCTGCCGCCGCCTCCATAGCCGCGTCCACCTCCGCCTCAAGAGACGCCTCCTGCTCCGCCTCCTCCGCTGCTGCTGCTGCCCAAGCCGCCTCATACTCCTCAACCTCCATCACAGTTTGAAGCTTCCCAGTGACGCGACACTTAATCTTCAGGAGGCCCTCTACCCCAGCAACCTTCGCGATCGTCTCGTGGAGGGCGTCGAGACGACCGGCCACAATCATCAACCCGTAGCAGTAGTGGCCCGCGGTGTCCATGCTCATGTGTAGGGGAAGGGTCCCAAGTCCCAGACGGTGACACGAGCGATCTGTGTCAGAAAAGACCTTCTGCGCCACTGCGTTGAGCGCTAGTGCACTATGAGCGGCGGCGGACTTGGCGTCGGTGGCCACCTTAAGGCGTCGATCGACTTCGTCGATGCGGTCGGTGAGGAGTCCGATAGTCTGCTCAACCCAACCGGGATGAGGAAGTGCAGGCGCCATGGGCGGAGATGCGGGCGCCGCCATCAGTTCCACCGGCATTGCCGGTGGCGATGGAAACGGAGAAGGAGGTTCGGAGGACGTCGATGGCCTAGAGCACTTCGACGCGGGGCTACCCATTTGTGTGGCGATGGAGGTGCAGAGAAAGAGCGAGAGGTGGTCGACGGTGGCGGGGGGAGAAGTTTAGATGCTAGGATCTAAGGAGTGGGGCGGCGGAGAAGCAAGAGGACGGTGAGCCTTTATAGCGGGTTGTCGTCTAAGTGGGCGTGTCGAGATGATCGGACGCTAGAGGAAACCGCACTTAATTATGAACCGGTCGGTGGCCCCGGTTTCCTCGAAACCGCAGTTTGCATCCTCTCGGTCCCAACGGCTCGACGCGTCCCATTAGGAGTAAATTTACATGCCGGGAAAAACAATTTTTTCATTATATAAAAAAAACTGTTCGTACACACCTAAGCCAACTTCGTGACCGCGCGTCCGTGCCAGGGGACGCCTTGCAGCGAACATGGGCCTAGTCCTGCACGCATTACCGAGGTTTGAGGTATATATATATGCATGCATGTTAGTATTGTTAAACATGACCAATGTGTTTTAATTCTAGCTATGTCTAACATGCATGGACCGCAAACATGATCAACCAATTACACTATGTAAGAAACCCAAATAGGAGATAACGATGGGCGACATATCGGATGTCCATCGATCACAAAGTGATGTGAGACGCGCTTAAAGTCATTGTTTGTCTCCTTTAGTGTTGCAATTACAAATCAAGACGAGCATCAAACCCTAAGATCTTTTGTTTTTGTACAATTTGCTCGGTTCACTTGTGACAGATTAACACATCACTAAACTTAGAGCACATTCACTTGATTGAAATCCAGAAATTCTAACACACCAGTATTCATTGACACGAATGAACACATATGTATTAGAAAACACAGGAAATATGTACAAGAACGGAATTGAAGCTAAACATGTACAAGAACTCCTAAAACTACAAAAGAAATATGTACAAGAACTCCTAAAACTACAATGCCGGCCCCGCCTCCTTCGCCCTCTCCCCCAATTTCTCAAACCACGACAAGCGGTCCTCCTAATCCTACTCCTCGTCGTCGTCGTAGTCGTCGTGGTGGTGGTCGCCGTCGTCGTCGCCGTCGTCATCGTCGTCATCGTCATTGTCATCATTGTAGTCATCGTCGTCATCATCATCATCGTCGTCGTCGTCCTCCTCCTCCTCCTCCTCCTCCTCCTCCTCCTTCTCCTCCTCCGGTGACGATGCAGCAGGAGAGTGGGCCGGCTGCTCCGGCTGAGCCGATTGCTCCGGCTGCACCGGTGGCTCCGGCTGCACTGGTGGCTCCGGCTACACAGGTGGCTCCAGCTGCACCGGTGGTGGAATCCCACCGCGACGGAAGTTCCTCTCCGTCGCCGCCACCAGGGCACTACAGCCCTCGACGCCGAGCTCCTGGGCCATCGTCCCGGACAAGATGTCCAGGCAATCGGCCACACCCGTGAGGTCGTAGAGGTAGTGGCCGGTGGTATCCATTCCCGGAAACTCGGGAAGGGTACCAAGACCCAAGGGGTCCAAGGCCCGAGACATACTATTGTACACCTCTCGCGCCATAATGAGGCGCTGGTCGTCGTTCATCCTCTTGGGGGAGCTGCAGCATATCTGCTTGCAGGGTGGCTGCCTCGGCGGGCTAGGAGGCGGAAGGATGGCCATGACTGTGGTGGTTCGTCGGCGCTGGGCTAGGAGGTGGAACGATGGAAGAAAAAGAAAGGAGTGCAAAAGTTCTGTTCTTGTACATAACCGATGACGCGCCTATATGGTCTGTGCAGAGTAGACGAGGGAGCGGTTCGTTTCCCACGCATTGAACTCTTTTTAGACCTCATGCGGCACAATTAAACCACTGCGTAGGACGATCTTCAGAGATCCTTCCGTCTCTCTTGTGCATTAGAGGTCACTGACATATGGGCCCTATGCTCTGTGGGACCCACATGTTAGTGACTTCTAATGCCCCTGCAGTACTGCAGGGGATTTCAGTATCCATGTGGAATGTCGCGCACGCGTCCCTGCACCACAGCTTCATAACTTCTCCGCAGACCTCGTGCGGCACGTCAGTTACTTGGCACAGTGGAAAGGCCAGTGGCGAGATCTCTGGGCCCGGCGAGCCCCGCCACGGCGGCGCCGCGCGCGCGCCCTCGGCGCGAGGAAGAAAGGGTCTGTGATGTTGGTCTTCTTTTTTCGTGATGTTGATTTTCTTGTTTTGTAGTAGTATTGTTTTATGTTAATGAACTCAATGTCATTGTTCCTCTGTGAAGACCGTTTACCATAGCTGGTTTCTACCATAACAGCAAGCACCTGAGATAATTAGGTTACCACAGATGGTTCTTTACTTGTATCTAGCCATCTTTGATAATTGTTTTTCAAAGACATGCCTAGCCGTTGGTTAATAAGCGCCTATAATAAGGTATAACATATGCCGTACTACTGCTGTTATTTCTAATTTCTAGGTCAATTCAATATAATCACAGAACAAAAATCAATAATATCATCACAGAACAAAAGTCAACAATATTATCATCACAGAAGTCAATTTCACTAAAACAATATACATATCTACAAGTTACAAATACAATTCATCTCAAAGTTTACAAGTTTTCACTAAAAACTGTTTCTATTGGCATAGTCGCAAAGTTCTGGCACATCAGCTGCTGCACCATCCTCATCAAAGAATTCCCCTCTTTTGTGCAAAATTTCGTGACGAATGAATTGACAGAGTTCAGCAGCAATCCTGTCGGCTCCTACACTAGGAATACTTCTACAAACCGCCCATTCTTCGTTCAGATTCCTCGTGTGCTGCAATATAACACATAACAAGGTTTAGAATGTATTGGTTTGAAAAATCTCAAAGTATAAATCAAAGTGAGAGTATACAGGAATTTATTTGGTATTTTTGGAGCAGTTGTACTATGAGTAATTGAATTTTGAAGTTGTAATCAAAATATTAAAATAATGTTTCTAGTAATATTGAACAGCAGAGATTATAAGTATTAAACTATGCTAGTTACGATGAAAATGAAACACAAAAGTAAGAAAATAAGGTATTGACATTAAGGATAACATACATCCTCATGATTCACTGTATATACGCCGGCGGTCCGAAGATGCTCGCATACATAATACACGCATAAGACACTCCCAGCAGGCTGCTTCGGACAAGCATAATACATTTTAATGTCCAATGCATTCGTATTGGAAGGTCTCTCACCGCAAAGCCGTTCCGCGTAAAACCACCAAGCGATGTAATACAATAAATGTCATATAAAACTTGTCAACACATTCTAAATGTGCATAAATTAAAGTTATTGAATAAACGTACGATTTCAAAATGGAAATGAAATCTTTGTAACGATCTGGTGAGAAATCGGCCGAGTCCAAGACTGTTGCCATTCCCTGCGTTGGCTTGATGAAGATCATTATGTAGTGATTACTGCAAACATACAAACACATGTGTTAACAATTACCAATAATTGCTATTTCAATGTCATGTCTCGAACTTACTCGAAGTGGTATGGAGCCTTTACGAGGTCCTTGCCGTCCCTGACAAAGTTAAACATCGCATGTCCTATGTAAGCTGCAACTTCTGTCCTTTTATCCTTCTTAAGTTTTGCAATTGCTTTTTTAAAATCTTTTCTTTTCATTTGTTTGGACTGTTTGACTCTTGTTCCGCCTGGACGTCGAATAGCACCTTTGCAATCCTAGTAGGGTCAAGGATACTTGTCTTGCGCTCCAACTTTTCATTATCCATGTATTGCATCCTATTGAAGAAGTCCCGAATTGTTATAATCTCATGAAATGCATATGCGTGTAGTAAGAAAAGCAAATACAAAATATTAGAGCACTTACAAATATGAAATGTTGATTTCGAGCATGCCCCGATGGAAAAGGGCATGCAACTCTTCAAATAAAATGACTCGTCTATCCACTCCAGTGCTCCAGAATGCTTCTTCTGGAATACGAAATGTGACGCAATTAAGACCATATTTTGTGCTGGCAAGGATGTACCACTCATGCATTCTTCTGAGTTGGATGGGTTTTTTTCTAAGTTGCACGGATGACATGAGCGGCTTCCCATTCTTAAATTCAGGAGGAACATCCTCAAACTTGTATATTGGAACTCCTGGTTTAACTAAAGCCGTCCGCCGATTATACATTGCACCATCTTCTTCCCACTCCTCGATATCTCCTAATGATGGCTCATGAGAAGAACGAGATGCACTCGATTTTATAATATTTTCCTACATAGTTTCCAAATATTTTGACACTTCTGATGAAGGTTTCTTATTTTGGTATGAGGTAACTTTGATAGACACTGATGATCGAGGAGTAGTCGTCGGAAGATGGACACTGGCTTGTTGTTGAACCTGTTGTTCAACTAATTGCTCCTTACTCCCAGCAGTTGGCTCTAGTACTACTTCAAGCTGTTGCTCAACTGGTTGCTCTTTACTAGCAACAGCTTGCTCTGGTACTGCTTGAAGCTGTTGTCCAACTTGTTGCTCTTGGATATCATCCTTGCTGAGACATAGGGGGAGAGGATCTTCCTGGACTAGGAGTGGATCTTCATGCACTTTCGCCTTAGCAGATGGGGTTGCAGTATTTGGAGATGCGACGGGGCCAGAAATTGGCTCATCGTCCAACACGATATCCTGTTGGTGCCAAAGGATTAATTGGTTGACAGCCTACCCCAGAGTCGCGATCCCCTAAGGTGTGACATGGTCTATTTCATAATCTTCATAATCATTATCATTGACCTGAAGAACTTGCACCACAACATAATACAACGGAAGTGGATTCCCGTTGAAGTCACGATTAGGCTTTGCCATATCAGTGCCAACCTGTTTGGTTTTGTTCCCTGCTCTGCGTATCAGGACAAGAATACGACAAGATTTTTCGTTAGCAATATCATCGACAGGGAACTTATGGGTTGACCCTGAGCCTGGCACGAAACCAACACTGCTAGGGTAGGCAGTTGGAGATACTAATTGCTCCTTTTGCACCAGAACCATCACTGTACTCGGTGCCACTAATTTTCCCGATTGTCTATGTTGTTCCATTATTTCTTGCATATTTTCTTTGACCTTTTGAGCAATCATTTCATCAAGTGTTTTCTTAAACTTCTCACGTCTTCTTTACGTGTCTTTATCTTTAGGGAAACCATCTAGCCAAGACATTTGAGAAGAGACTGCTCGAACCCGTCCGCCGTGTTCAGGGTTTCCTAAGATAGCGGTAAGTTGGTCATTCTCCCTCTTCGGCTTGAAGAGACCCTTCTGTTGCATTTCAATTACTTATTTCATTTTATCCTCTACTTCATTCAGAGAGTCGGGCTTTTCAAGTTTGCCCTCGCTGGTCAAACCTAACCGAGCAAAGACCAAGCGTTGAGTTCACTCATCCCACCCTTCTAATGGGTGAGGATTGCCCTTACTGTTAATTTCGTCTAATATCTTATTCCATTTCTGGACTTTGGGGGCATATCCGACAGACCCCAAGCGATGATGGTATTTGTTCTTTTTTGCAAGCTCTGACCTAGTTGCACTTAGAGCTTTAGCTTCAGGTGTGCTCTTTTGACGAACAAACTCTTGCAACTGAGCTTGTGTGATTTTTCCCATCTTCCTCGGGCTAGGGACCTTATCGGCCGTAACATAAGCATTCATTTCACTCTTCCAGCATCAAAACTTCTTGCCGCAAGACACCAATATTGCTTTCTTTACAGCTTCTTCTGTGCCTTTGGGGAACTTGAATTGTTGCTTTAACCTTTCCCACAACTCATTCTTGGTCTGCTCAAGTAATTTCCTCCAATTCTCGATTGTGATCGGCACAACCTCCCTATCAAGAAAACCGCATGCATTACGGTACTTGGTAACTAAATCCAGTGGTTCTTGGGGAAGCCCACCTGGACCGACCCTTGTTATTTACATGATGCGGTCCAATGAACCTTTATTGGGACCTCATTGCCCTCGTTTCTACTTGAGTGAAGTTGAGGATTCATCCATTGGAGAACCTTCTGAGGTTTTAGGAGCCGATGTCACCTCATTGTCTTCGCGATTAATCTAGGTAGAAAAAAATTATAAGACTTCGTATACTTGACAACCAACATTAACTTGAACTGCTGAAGTTAAGATTCGTGATCCATACCTCGTCGGCAGGATCATATTCTGGGTCTAGATCCAGTGAAGTCTTTTTAATTTTTATATTCATAAAAGGATCAGATGGACTGTGATAGTAGCCTGAACTGCCGGAGTCAGTAAACTCCATATTGTCTTCTTTATTGTTACTACCAAGACGAGTCTTTTTAGGGCTTTCTATGCTAGAACTAATAAGATAAAAATCTAATAAATGGCATATTAACTCTACATGAAGTGTTGCATGAAGAAAAAGATGGAAGCATTCTAGTATTTGATAAGGAATTCTAGGGTTTAAGGCGACTGACCAAAAGGTTCCTATACATTGCGAGGGTGACAAGCATGTTAAAGTTGCTCACCAGCAATGGCAATTTTATCTTCTTATTCTAAATAGGCTAGCTTTGTTCAGAGTTGTGACCACGTTCTTGAGGTTTACTAGGCGGCGCCTAGCTCCGGACCTATAACTGATCAAGCAAGGGACAAAAAGCAAATCCTCCACCCTTTTTCTCGTATCAAGAATCGCAAAGTGTGGCACTTGGATTTTGATGGTGAGGAGAGTCGAGGCGAGGTAGCTGCAGGCGAGAAGAGACACTCTTTTTCAGCGATGAGGGCGTACCTGGAAGTGACTAGAGTGAAGCTCGGCGGCGACGGCGAAGCTCTACAGCCTACCTGGAAGTGACGAGGGCGAACACTTGGCTGCCGAGGGTATATATAAACTCCAATTTTCTCAGGAGGATTTTAAGTACCGACCGTCTGAGAAGATGGTTACCTCAGGCGGATTTTACTTACCAACCGCCTGAGAAGATAAAATTATCTTAGGCGGTTGGTTAGTAACATCCGAGATAAACATCTTCTCAGGCGGATATTAAGTACCAACCGCCTATGAAGATATTTACTTCTTCTTAATTAATATTCTCGATTATATGTGGGTCCTTTAAAAAGGCAAAATTCCACTTTCTTGTAATATTATTGATATGTAAAGGTTACCATTAAATTTCACTTCATAAATCATTTGAAATTGGTCAGAACATAAAAAATATACAACAAATACTATTTTTCATTTTTCTACCTTGATGAATATAATGCTTTTTTCATTTATTTTTTCAGTGGACATTTTTACTCATCATACCATTCTCTATTAATTTTTTCAAATATTTTTTAAATTTTTTTAAATCAATGTGTTTTCATAATTTGATGAACGCCTACATAAAGACCCCTCACCAACCTCCTGTGAAGATGTGTCGACGACCGTGCGCGTCCTTTCTTTTCCCCGAGGCGCGACCTTTCAATGCGCGGTAAACGAACTGCTCCATCTTCCACTCCGCGCGGCCTTAAAGACGCGCTATCACCCGTTAGTTCTCCACAAGAGCGTCGCTCACTTTGAATCCTCTTCTTTTCTTCGTCTTCCTCCGCTCCAACGACCCAACACCACTATGGCCGACCTTCCGCCGCCAAGCCCTCCGAAGGAGCCACCTTGCAAGAAACTATGTTGCAGCTCCCCCGAGAGGTTCAACAACCAGCAGCGCCTTCTCATGGCGCGAGAGGCGTACAACAATACGTCTCGCACCATGAGTGCCATGGGGCTGGGTACCCTTCCAGAGTATATTGGAATGGGTACCATCGGCCACTACCTCTACGCCCTCACGGGGGTGGCTGATCGTCTCAACATTCGATTCGCGAAGATGGCCCAGGTTCTTGGCCCCCAGGGCCGCAGAACGCTGGTGGAGGAGACGGCTAGCAACCTCGGGGTTGCACCACCGGTGCAACCGGCCCCTATTGCGCCGGCGTCGAAGGATGAGGAGGATAAAGAGGAGTAGGAGTAGGATTTAATTAGTTTTTCTTTGTTGTTTTTAGTTGCTTCTGTTTTGTAAATATTGTTAATGAATGAAATCTATCTTTGTTCATCTATGTGACTGAATATTACATGTGTATCTTGTGTTCTTTTGTGAGATGCGTGATTGAATATTGTTAATGAATGAGTATCTTGTGTGTTCTTCAACTGTGTGAATGAATGGATGTGTAGTGTGTTCATCGTGTTCCTCGGACTCGGGCATAAGGTAATTATCTTAGGCGGTTGGTAATTCAAACTCGTCTGAGAAGAAGATTATCTCAGGCAGTTGGTAAGTAATATCCAACTGAGATAAACATCTCAGAAGGTTATTAAGTACCAACCGCCTGTGAAGATATTTACTTCTTCTTAATTAATATTCTTGATTAAATGTGGGTCCTTTAAAAAGGAAAAATTCCACTTTCTTGTTATATTATTGATAAGTAAAGGTTACCATTAAATTTCACTTCATAAATCTTTTGAAATCGGTCAGAACATAAAAAACAAGCAACAAATGATATTTTTCATTTTTCTATCTTGATGAATATAATGCCTTTTTAATTTATTTTTTCAGTCAACATTTTTACTCATCATACCAACCTCTATGAATTTTTTCAGTTTTTTTTTAATTTTTTTTGAATCAATGTGTGTTCATAATTTGATGAATGCCTCATATGTATATGAGCATTTAGTTAGAACGATAGATAATTTGAAGTTTGACATATTGGAATGCTTTTAAAAAAATTAACAAAATTCATACATGTATAAATGATACAAATATGTTCATACAAACAAATTTGAGTGAAGGATCTATTTTTTTACGAGATACACAAATGTGAATAATATGTGAGTAGAAATTAATTTGATATTTACCAAAACAATACAATGTCACCTATACAAGTTTTAAAATTTTATGTTCAGGTGGTAGATGTTAACTTTATACAAATGTAGAAGAAAGAATCATATAATTTGGTCACAATTTTTTGAATCTAAACATGTTTGAGTATTTATATTGGAATCTAAACAAAAAAAAAAGCAAGGGATAAGAAAACTGAAGAACGGTATCGGGCATTATCTAAGACGGTTGGTAAGTAATAACCGACTGAGATAAAAATCTTCCTTGACTGTTATTAAGTACCAACCGCCTGTGAAGATATTTACTTCTTCTTAATTAATATTCTTAATTAATTGTGGGTCCTTTAAAAAGGCAAAATTTCACTTTCTTGTAATATTATTGATAAGTAAAGGTCACCATTAAATTTCACTTCATAAATCTTTTGAAATCGGTCAGAACATAAAAAACATACAACAAATGATGTTTTTCATTTTTCTATCTTGATGAATATAATGCCTTTTTCATTTATTTTTTCAGTGGACATTTTTACTCATCATACCAACCTCTATAAATTTTTTCAGATTTTTTTAAATTTTTTTGAATCAACGTGTGTTCATAATTTGATGAATGCCTCATATGTATATGAGCAATTAGTTAGAATGATGGATAATTTTAAGTTTTACATGTTCGAATGATTTTAAAGAAATTAACAAAATTCATACATGTATAAATGATACAAATATGTTCATACAAACAAATTTGAGTGAAGGATCTTTTTTTTATGAGATACACAAATGTGAATAATATATGAGTAGAAATTAATTTGATATTTACCAAAACATTACAATGTCAGCTATACAAGTTTTAAATTTTTTTGTTCAGGTGGTAGATATTAATTTTATACAAATGCAGAAGAAAGAATCATATAATTTGGACACAATTTGCAGAATCTAAACATGTTTGAGTATTTATATTGGAATCTAAATAAAATAAAGCAAGGGATAAGGAAACTGAAGAACAGTATCGGCATTATCTCAGGCGGTTGGTAAGTAATACATGTATGAGATAAAAATCTTCTCGGAAGGTTATTAAGTACCAACCGCCTGTGAAGATATTTACTTGGGACGGAGGGAGTATAAGATGGTCACCCGCGCCATCGTCTTTTCCGGACAACCGTTCCAACATCCTCTCTTCTCTCCACAAAACCTAGTCGCGGCTAGTATACATCAAATGTTTTCAAGCACGAGCAACCCTCCGCCACCGAGCCCGCCGATGGACCCGCCCACCGGTAAGCGGCCGCGGCTGGACCCCCCCTCGCCGCCGCGCGTGAAGGATACCCTCCTGTTCAACATGGCCCGAGATGTATTTACAGATACATCTCACTCCATGGAACGCGTGGGCTCAGTACCTGTCGGTACCCTAGAAACCGTACACCCGCTGAGGTTACAAAAATCTCAAAAGAAAGTCATCTACTTGGTTTGAAGACCCTCGGGGGCCCACATGTCAGACATAACCGGACCCGCTTCTCCAACATGGTTAATCCCTAGGTCGCCACGTGTACTACCAAACCGGAGCTACCGCCCACAAGGGGGAAGCTCCGGGCCATGTACCGAAACGGCACCTCCGGACTTAACCCTAGACCGAGAGAAGCTCCAGACCTGACACGTGTCAGGTAAGCCTCGGAGCTTTCTGTTTCCCACAGCAAGCTCCGGAGCTGCCACGTGTCCAATCGTCGGATCTTCAGCTCCTAACCTCCGAAAGACCCCGCAACGGCTCCGGATCTTCAAAGGAGAGCCAAGGACTTCAAGACCCTATTAAGTGTCATTAATGCCATGTTAATGACACTTAAACGGACGATCATAACACCAGTAACGGTGATATCAAAGCCCGTTACAGGATCATTAAGAGCAATTAAACGTGTATCAATACTAGTAACCGCCGGGGCCACATGTCGGGCCAGGCTAACTTGTAACGGCCTGCCCTTGAACTATAAAAGGACAGGCCGACGACACGTTCAGGGAGAGAACAGACACACGCGCCTCATACACTCATCACAAGCTCATACTGCTAATACAACACCAACACACCCGTGGAGTAGGGTATTACGCTCAGGCGGCCCAAACCACGCAAATTCTTGTGTCCCCTGTAGCAATTCTTATTCACCTTCTTGAATCTCCGCGCGCCCACACCGAACATCAAACTCCCCTATCACTTTAGTAGTGTAGGGAGATCTGCCGGTTTCGAACCACCGTCAGCTGGCGCGCCAGCTAGCGGTGCCTGAGATTTCGAGAATGGTGAACTCTGCTGCTGGATCATCCAATGGCCAACCTGCTGCTCAGGTTGTTGGAGGCAATCCCTCCGATAGGCAGCCACCAGTAGGAGCCTCAGCACCAGCAGGAGTCACACTCCCACCACCACCGTCTCCTCCAGCAAATCGTGCTGGACAACGTGATGGTGCGTCGGCATCGCTTACTGCGTCGGCAAATCATGACAACCCGGAACACGCGCTCCATGCAGCGCGTGCTCTTCTCCAACGCCCACCACCTCCGGATGCATCCCCGGATGCACTGGAGCAGTGGAAGGTCGATGTGGAGCATTTGGTTGCAGCAGCAGCCGAACGCCCCAGCAACCAGGGTCCTCCTCCTTCAGGAAGAGCCCCGTCGCAGCGGCGGACTTTGTCTGGAAGACTTGGTCCGCATGTCTCTAATAGAAGGAGACGTGCTGCGTCACAACAAGTGACGTCATTGCCCTCCGGGACTCGACGTACTCACACGGTATCCAGGCTTTCGACTCACGACCTCCGGGCAGAGCTTGATCGCCGATACCGCCAGCAGGACGGCCGAGTGCATATTGAGCGTGCCCGTGAAAGACGGGAAGCTCAGGACCTTTCTACTCCTGAAGGAGTAGGAGGAGGCTGTTCAGCTTTGGCCATGCATCTGTGCATGGTTAGATGGCAACAGAAGTTCCGGCCTCACCTGCCGGAAAAATTCGACGGGACTGTCAATCCCACCGAATTTCTTCAGATATACTCCACTGCAATCTTGGCAGCCGGAGGAAATGAGGCCGTTATGGCCAATTACTTTCCTGTGGCCTTAATTGGGACTGCCAGGTCCTGGTTTATGAGCCTTCCACCCAACTCTATAAACAGTTGGGAGGAGCTGTGCCATCAGTTCACTGCCAACTTCGGGAGTTCATACACCCGGCCAGGCACTGAACTGGATCTTTTTGCGGTCGTGCAAAAAGGGGGAGAATCCTTGTGGTCAATCCAGAGGTTCTCTCAGGTACGAAACACTATCCCCTCTATCTCTAGCGCCTCTGTCATTGTGGCATTCAGACAGGGCGTACGGGACAAGAAGATGTTGGAGAAACTGGCGATCAAGGAGATCACCAGTGTCACGGAACTCTTCAGCTTGGCTGACAAATGTGCCCGAGCTACGGAGGGCCGTGAGATGCACTCCAAACCAACCACGGAGGGTGACAAGAAACCCTCCAAAGAAGAAGTCGCTACCTCCGGGAGTGGCAAGAAGAAAAAGAAGACCAACGGCAAGAAGAAGTCGTCGGCCGGCACATTCAACGTGCAGCTGCTGCAGCTCCGGGTGGCCGGGGGCCACGCCCCGAGAAGCGACCTCGACCGTCTTCTGAAGACGGTGGCAAACCCAAAGTGTGGTGTCCCATTCACAAGACGGGCAGCCACAGTTTGGAAGACTGCCGGGAGGTCCAAAACCTTGCCGAGCGCTACAGCAAGCGCCTGGAAAAATCTCCTTTCTGACAGAGGGAAGGAAAGCAAAAAGTTGACGAAGCTCCGGCTGAAGAGGAGTTAGGGTTCCAGGATCCCAAAAAGGTCCTGAAGGCCATCTACACCTCCGTCGACGATGATTCTGACGTCTCTGACAACGAGCGTCGGAAGACCATGAACACCATTTTTGGTGGATCATGGGATATCACCTCCCGTCGCGTCATCAAGACTATGCGTCGGGATATGGCCGCTGTAGCTCCTACAGTCAGGCCGGAACCTCACCGAAAGTGGATGGACACAGCCATCACTTTTGATGCTTCAGATTGTCCTCGGAGCATTGTTGGAGCAGGACAGTTACCCTTGATTGTATCGCCTACCATCAACAACATCCAGCTCCACCACATCATGGTAGACGGAGGTTCGGGGCTTAAACTCATCAGCTTCGAAGCTTTTACTAAGCTTCAGCTCCGACCTTCGGATCTCCACCCCTCTCGACCTTTCTCCGGAGTAGGTCCAGGGGCCATCACCCCACTCGGAGCTATTACTCTCCCTGTTACCTTCGGGACATGAGAGAAGTACCGCACCGAGAAGTTGGTCTTCGACGTCGCGCAGATCAACTTACCCTTCAATGCCATCTTGGGTAGACCTGCCCTTTACAAATTCATGGCGGCTGCTCATTATGGCTATCTGGTGTTGAAGATGCCAACGCCAGTAGGCGTTCTCCGGATCCGCGGAGATCGCACCGCAGGAGTAACTGCACTAGAAGAACTCCATGCGCTCACCACAACACAAGAGGAGGACTCCAGGCAGGAGCAAGCTCCAAAACCCCCGAGCATTCGCCAACGAGGCTCGACTTCTGCACCTCGAGTGCAGCCAAGCGGCGACACCGACATTCCCATCAAAGTCGTCCAAATTGGTTCCAATGCCGCTCAAACCACCCGTATATCGGGATGATTGAACGACAAATAGGAACTCGCGCTCATCACTTTCCTCCGGGCTAACATTGATGTGTTTGCTTGGCAACCGTCACAATTGCCTGGGATCCCCGGGGAAGTGATTGAGCACAATCTGAAGATCTACCCCGATGCCCTGCCTGTGCATCAGAAGCCTCGGAAGCAATTCGTAGAGCGGCAGAACTTCATCCGACAAGAAGTAAAGAAGTTGCTCGAAGCTGGATTCATCTGAGAAGTCTTCCATCCAAAATGGCTGGCAAACCCAGTTGTTGTGCCCAAGGCTGGCGGGAAGCTTCGGATGTGCATCGACTACACCACACTAAATAAGGCATGTCCAAAAGATCCATTACCACTACCTAGAATAGATCAGATAGTGGATTCCACCTTCGGGTGTGAATTACTGTGTTTCCTAGATGCATATTCCGGATATCATCAAATCAGGATGTCTAGGGAAGATGAAGAGCATACTTCATTCATCACAGTAGATGGATTGTATTGTTACACAGCCATGCCCTTTGGTCTCAAGAATGCAGCTTCAACTTTTGTACGAGCTATGTACAAAACTTTTGAAGAACTTACTGGAGACATAGTGGAAGTGTACGTCGATGACATTGTGGTCAAGTTCAGGAACAAGGAGTCACTCCTTGACACCTTGCAGGCTGTCTTCGACAAGCTGCGGGCCACCCGTACGAAGCTAAACACAGACAAGTGTGTCTTTGGGGTTAGCTCCGGAAAACTTCTTGGTTTCCTGGTAAGTCACCGAGGCATAGAAGCTAATCCGGCGAAGATTAAGGCCATTGAAGACATGCGACCACCAACCCGCATCAAGGACGTCCAAAAATTAACTGGATGTCTAGCAGCCCTCAGCCGGTTCATCTCAAGACTGGCGGAACGGGCACTTCCCTTCTTCAAGTTATTGAGGAAGTCCGGACCATTCCAATGGTCCGAAGAGGCAGAAAAGGCATTCCAGGAGCTGAAACAGTTCCTCACCACCCTACCAATTCTGGTAGCTCCGAACCCTGGTGAGCCTTTATTGCTTTATATTTCTGCTACTGACGAAGTCGTCAGTATGGTTCTGGTCGCGGAGAGACCAGAACTACCCCACACTCAGGAATCCAGACCCCTTCGGGAAGGTCCGGAGGTTCCTGAAAGTGAGTCTGGGTCCCAGCTCCCAGATTCAAATCCACCGTAAGTCGTTTCAGGAGACCTAGACCCCTCCGGGAGGGTCCAGGTCATTTCTGAAGAAGCTCCGGGTTCCTCCAGCCAGAACCCGGAAGTCCCCGAAGAAAATCCAGACCCTTCCGAGAGGGTCCGGGTCAATGAAGAGGAAGCTTCGGACCCCTCCGGGAGGGTTCGGACCATTCAACGCCCGGTGTACTTCATTAGTGAAGTATTACATGATGCCAAGACTCGATACCTAGAGGTGCATAAGCTGCTCTATGCAGTTCTTGTTGCGTCCAGGAAGCTTCGACATTACTGCCAAGCTCACAAAGTCTCGGTGGTGACCTCCTACCCACTACGAGCAATCTTGCATAATCCCAATTCAACTGGGAACATTGCAAAGTGGGCAGCGGAATTGGCTGAATTTGATCTTGAATTTATTTCAAGACAAGCAGTCAAGAGTCAAGCATTGGTAGATTTTGTGGCAGAATGGACTCCCTCTCCATCAAACCCTGGGGGCCCCAGTGAGCAGAAGATGGAGCATCAAGCTCCAACCTTCACTGAGCCTCACTGGACCCTCTACTTTGACGGCTCCATGCAGAAGCAGGGGGCCGGAGCTGGAATCCTTCTCCTTGCACCGACTGGGGAGAAGGTGAAATACATGGTACACCTTGACTTCAAGGCAACCAACAACATGGCAGAGTATGAAGCACTCATCTACGGACTAAAGGTCGCACTGTCATACGGTGTCAGGCAACTGCTGGTCAAAGGAGATTCACAGCTCATCATCAAGCAGGTGAAGGGTGAATGCTCCTGCAATAATCTCCAGTTAGCTGGCTTCAGAAGGATTTCGAAGTCATAGATCTCCACCATGTTCAGCATGCTCACAACGCTAAAGTCGATGAACTCTCAACGAAAGCGTCAACCGGAGCTTCAGCTCCTGACGGAATTTTTGTCCGGAGATTGTCGAAACCCACAGCTCAGCCTGCCGAACTGAGCGAAGGGGGCGAGATCAGCATCCCGAAGCTGACGGTCCTGATGGTCCTCTTACCATGGCAGCCATCAAGGGTCGTAGGTGCTGCCGGAAGCTCCGAGCAACCCAGCACGCAAGACTCAAATGCTCAAGTTAGTTCCGATGCATGGATCTCGGAGATCCGGAACTACTTGAAAGACAACATCCTTCCTGACGACGATGTATTTGCTGACCGGGTAGTCAGATTGGCTAAAAGATACACGCTGGTAGAAGGGGATCTCTACCGGCGTGGTGCCAACGGCATCCTAATGCGGTGCATCACAAGGGAAGAAGGCTGCGAGCTCCTCGCAGAAATCCATGGAGGCGAGTGTGGGAACCACGCGTCTTCCCGCACGCTGGTTGGTGAAGCCTTTCGGCATGGCTTCTACTGGCCTACAGCACTCCAGGATGCAACTGAGCTGGTGAAAAAATGCAAAGCATGCCAATTTCATGCAAAGCAAATTCACACTCCGGCTCAGCCCTTACAAATGATACCTCCTACATGACCCTTCGCTGTGTGGGGGATGGACATCTTGGGACCTTTCCCAAGAGCCGTCGGAGGTTACAAGTTCCTGTACGTCGCCATTGACAAGTTCACCAAGTTGCCGGAAGCAACCCCAGTTGTGACAATCAACAAGCAATCTGCTATCAACTTTCTGCAGTCCATTGTATGCAGATTTGGAGTCCCAAACAAAATCATCACTGATAATGGGACCCAATTCACAAGCTCCGCATTCCAAGGATATTGCGAAGACCTCGGCATACAAGTTTGCTACGCCTTCATAGCTCATCCAGCCAGCAATGGACAAGCCGAGAGAGCAAATGCTGAAATCCTTAAAGGACTCGAAACGCGCACCTATGAGCACTTGAAAAAAACATGGAGCCAACTGGATCGAAGAGCATCCGCCCACTGTATGGGCCAACAAGACATCTCCAAACCAGTCAACTGGAGAAACGCCCTTCTTTCTGGTGTACGGAGCTGAAGCAATACTTCCTCCGGAAATCACCTTGGGTTCACTCCTGGTCCGGGCCTTCGACGAAGCCGCGCAGGACCAGCTCCGGCGTGAAGACCTAGACCTCCTTGAGGAGGGAAGGTGCCAAGCAGCTGTTCGGAATGCCCGATATCGCCAAGCTCTACGGCGTTATCACCATCGGCACGTACACAACCGACAGCTCGAGGAAGGCGATCTGGTGCTACGGAGAATACAATCCAGAGAAGGGTTAAACAAACTCTCCCCCGGCTGAGACGGGCCCTTCTGAGTGATTAAAGTATCCCGTCCCGGAAGCGTTCGCTTGGCTACTGAGGATGGGACACCTCTCCCAAATCCTTGGAACATTGAGCACCTCCGTAAGTTCTACACTTAATACCACAGAGGTGAGTCTTGAGTAACTTGAGGTGTAGGTTATAGAGTCATTGTACAGAGTCGGGTAGTTCCTCCGGGAGAGCAGCCGGACCTTTCCTGAAAGGTCCTCAAAGCTCATGCAAAACTTGTCACAGTCTCAGGACTAAAAGTGCGGCTAACTACCCTGGGTCAAACGAGAAATGAAACACCCTTAGCCTGGTTCCGTACCTTAAGAGTGTACTTGTTTCCCCTGTACCCCGGACCTATAATGAAAGACATCTTCATGTGAAATAGACTCCACGTGCATTTATTTTGTACAGGCTCAACATTTTTATTTTTCTCTTTCTTGTCTATAATGAAGACGTGCAATTCTTAAGAAATTTTAGTTCGACCGGTTTATATACGAGTCGAGTTGTATTGTCAGTTCTTTTGGATTCAAATATCGTTCATGGCCAACTCGTCTGAAAGCCGCCAAGCCAATCTAGGGCTGGAGTGTGCTATCGACTTAGCCTTGTCAAGCACCCTAAGTACGCCACTCTACCTACACCCCGGTAGGCCGAAGTAAGGCGGGTCCATGGACAGTTGAATCTAGAAGAAAAGACAATGCAATCGGTTGTATTTAAAATCGCGTTTAACTTAAAGTCTTCTTGAGAATCGTAAGTCGCGATGAAATTATAGACAAGAAATGAATTTTACTATTTTTCTTGGCTTAAGTGTGCAGGAAAAATAAAATCTACGTTGACGGAGAAAAGCCGGAGCTTACTAAGCTCCGACTCCCCTAAGGGGGCCAGCCGTCGACGCCGAATAAAAGATGGTGAGAAGACCCCGTAGATGGAGTCTGCTGCCAACAAACTGAGTGTTGGCAAAGGTCACTGCCGGAGCTACTATGCTCCAGCAATAGACAATGCCGGAGCTTCTAAGCTCCGACAAGCTCAGAGGGCCTTCACTATCGAAGACTTCGAACCTAAATTCTACAATGCACAATATCCTCTTGGTACATGTTCACAATCAAATTGTGTACATGTACCAGGGGGTCAAGTGAAGATAAGAATGTTGAAGACAAAAAGTGAAATTCGCAAAATTTGGGGATTTCATTTATCTGGAGACAAGAGATTACATCTGGATACAAGGGATTACGAAATTGAGGAAGAAGAAGAAAAAATACAAGTGAGAATTACAAAGATGGTCCAAGACCCTATGGAAGAATTGGGCGACCTTCTGGGCGACCTCAGATACGCTGGCTCGGGTAGCTTCGCCTTCTCCTTCGACGGGGCCTTCAAGCACCGGATCCAGAGGAAATTGGGAGTTCCGGCTGGTGTAGCACGTCAGCACATACTCTGCGACGTTCTTCTCCAGGGATTGCCCCTCAACCTCCAGTTGGTCCGCGATGACATCGCCCACCTTGGAGAGCTTGCTACCGGCTGCGCTCAACACCTGCAGCGCTAGGTCCGGCTCCGGATCATCCGGGCGCATGGGGCAGAAACCCATCGGTGTCAGCGCGTCGTTGGCCTTGCCTAGAAACTCCCAAATCTGTAGGGAGTCCGCAGTCCTCAAGCCCTTCATGTCTTCCAGGGATCTCCTGGCCGCCGTCAGTTCGGAATTCTCACGGGCGAGGCGCTCAACTTCTTTGGCGTTTTGCTGAATCTTTTCAGCAACCCGCCTTTCGAGTTTTCCGAGCTCCTCCTCCCGGAGGTGGATCTTGTTCCGGCGCTCGACCAGGTCCTTCTCCCTACCCCTCACTTTCTTCTCTCGGGCAACAAGGGCACACTCTTGTTCATAGAGTTCCTGCCCTCGCACCCAGGTCTTCTCCTCTTCCTCTTGGGAGCGCTCTTCCAATTTCTTGGCGCGCTCCTCGAGGCCCTTGTCAGCCAGAGCTACTTTCTCGGCGAGCTCCTCTTCCCTCCTCAGGACATCATCCCGCAGCTCAAGGAGTTTCCGCTTTTCATCCTCGAGCCGTTTCTCCCTCTCTTCAAGTGCCTCTCGGCACTTGATGAGGGCGGTGTTAATGGCCTCAAGCTGTTCGTGGCGTGCATCGGCCGCGTTATTGGCAGCTTTGGCCTGATTGTAGATCTCCTGGGACTAAGCGTCCAGGGCATGAGTCATACTCTCCCTCTCATCCAGTAACTTGCCCCAGTACTCCAAGCGGATCTTCTCCCGTTTGATCCACTCCTTGTCATCCGCTAGCCTTGACTGAGCCAGCTTGGTCTCGAAGTAGAGCCGGTTACACCACTGCCTAAGGGTTTGGCGCTCCTCTTCAAGAGCCTTGCTGTCATGGAAGAAGGCTAGCTGGACTTGACGCAGACTGGAACATGCGTTGTCAATGGACAGCGACAACGGGATTGGCTCCGGACCTGCTGGGGTCTCCTCCGCTGGTTCCAGCGGGTCTTCAGATACAAAAATCGGGTCCCACTCTACAAGAGTGGTCCCCTGGGTCTCCATGGCTCTAGGGCCGTCCTCCGGGATGGCCTCAGTCGCCATCGAAGAAGGCCCCGCCGCCAAGTCTTCGTTCACCCCCTCGGGCAGGGGGCCAGCCACTTCGCTTGAACCCTCCGGCTCAGCCGCAGGTACCTCCGACGTCGACGCCTCCGGAGCAGGAGCCGCTACTAGCTCCGGTCTGGGCACCTCTTCTGACGGAGGCTCAAGCTCCGTCACCTCTTCAACCACCGGCACAGGAGCCGGAAGATCTTCAACATCGTCCGGACCTGTGACCGGAGCTCCAACAATAATCGGCTCAACTGCCGGTGCTTCGGAAGTAACCGGCCCAACTGCCGAAACTACCTCATCTTCCGGCTCGCATGCTGGGGCTTCAGTCACCTCCGGCTCAACCGCCGGGGCTTCAACAATTACCGGCTTAGAGGCCGGGATTACTACTTCCTCCGGCTCAACAGCTGGAGCTTCCATCATCGCAGCACCAGGACCCGGAGCTTCAACCTCCAGGACAGATGCCACTGGCATGTCTTCACTCCCGTGGTCCGGCGCTACCACGGGAACTTCTGGGGACGAGTCGAGGTCCATGACCACGACAGCCGGCGCCGGAGCTGTCGCAGCCTCAGCCATCACTTGGGGCGGCACCGGGACAGGAGCAGAAGCTCCCACCCCCACGGCCTCAGACATTGTGGCTGAGGGTGGAGCCTCGCTCCCCTTCTTGGGGACGCTGCAGGCGATGGACGAAGAAAATTAACCAATAGTTGCCACAATTAAAATAATTGTACAAGGTAGAGATTAAAAATTACCTTGGGAGGCTTCCGCACCAGCTTGCACGGAACCTTTTTCCCGGGCGTTCTGGGCTGGCCATAGTCGGTGTAGAAGCTCCGGAAGGCCTCCCAGAACTTGTCGCGGCCACGGGCGTTTCCCGGGTCGAGGCTCTCCTTGATCGGGAGGAACCCCCGGACCTGGAGGCCTCCACCGGCCCAGGTGCCAGAGTCGCGCGCCCGGAGCTAACACACCGGGAGGATCCCACTGCGGGAACAGACGCGCTCCGGGAGGACCCCACTGCAGGAACGATCTCGTTCCGGGAAGACCCCATTACGGGAACAACCGCCGCAGTTGTAGAAGACCTTCCCCTTCGGGGAGAAGGAGCCGAGGCGGAAGTAGCGGGCCTGACGGACCTTCCGTCGGCATGCTGCAGCTTCCTCTTCCGGCTCTCGGGTTCGTCAGCCAGCTCCTTGCCTTTGCCGACGACCTCAACCCTTGGCTTTGGGGCAGGGACAGAGCCATCTTCAGGCATTCCGGGGATCGCCACCCGGGTGGTTGATCTTCTCTCGACGACACCAAGGTCGTCAAGTACGGGCATCTTTCGCCGGAGCTCCCTGCTGAACTCCACTTCCATGTTCAAAGGGAGGAAGGCCGACGGGGGGAGTCATGTCATCACCGTCGACGTCGATGCCGTGCTGGAATTTCTTGAGGTGGAACTCCAAGGTTTTCCCCACCATGTTGGACTTCAACCCGGTCTCAACCCGGTCGTCGTCCATCACGCTGTTGAGGGCCCAAGTGAGTTTCTCCCTCCTCTTCAGCGGCGCCCGCCTATTGACCAGGAAATTGCAAAATACCGCCTGAGGGGTCAATCCTCCCTCCACGCATTGGCGGATCCTGGTCAAAGCAGGGTTGAAAGCGTCCGCCAGCACCGGAACTTCACTCCAGATCTTCGTGTCGATGCCGGGAAGACCATCGGGCAGGTCCAGCCTCTCGTGCTCCTCCACCCTGACGACTATCCAGTCTTTCTTCCAGTCATCCCACTTCCCAGAAGGAAACGACTGGAGGTACTTGAATGGGCACTTCTTGCGCTTCACGAAGTAGTAGAAGCCAAGGTACTCATTGCTCCGGCCGGTGGTGTGGACGGTGAAGAAGGTCCGGAAGAGTTCAATGCATGGGGGGATACCCACCCACATCTCATGGAAGTGGACGAAGATAGACACGCGGAGGATGGAGTGAGGGCCAAGGTGATATAACTGCAGACCATAGAAGTCTAGTAGCATCAAGAAAAAGGAAGAAAAAGGCGGGATCAACCCCACCATGGCGTACGAGGAAAAGTACATCATTTCGCCGGCGTGCCCCTTCTCGAAGGGGAGCTCTCCGCCGGCACGGACTGAGCGATTGAAGAAGTCCGAGGACCACCCCATGAGGGCCCGGACCTTCTTCAAATCGCCGTCGGTCTTCAAGCGACTCTCACGGAGACCCAACTCCATCGCGGCACGGCTAGGCGAGAGAAGAAGAGCGAAGCACGAGTTGGGAGTTTGAGCACAAGATCAGATGAGAGGCGTAAAGAACTCCTGACGGTGCGCGCTTTCCTTCTTAAGTAAGCCCTCGCAACGCTTGGATGGAAACCGCAAGGAAATCGAAGATACCATTCAAAAATTTCACCCTGTCAATGACAAGAGGGCCCAGGACCACCCTGACGATCAAGTCGAGGCTCTTACCCAGGCGAACAGTTGTCATCACGAGGCGGGAAACCCAAAGGCGGCGGCCTGACAAGGCCCCCGAAACCGATACGGTTTTCGTATCGGGAACCGGCGACCTTCAATTGCGTGAGATCCGCACGTCAAAGATCTCATCTGCCGCGCGCAGGGTGCGCCACGCGGCGGGGATCTAACTATAAATTCATGCCAACGGCACCTTCAAAGACCCTTGAAGACTCAGTTCAAGAGTCATGGGGATGGACCCACCTCCGGCGGAATGACTTCACCCTAGTGATCTTCCCCGGAGGTAGGCCCAGAGGGCCACTGTCGGTACCCTAGAAACCGTACACCCCCTGAGGTTACAAAAATCTCAAAAGAAAGTTATCTACTTGGTTTGAAGACCCTCAGGGGCCCACATGTCAGACATAACCGGACCCGCTTCTCCAACATGGTTAATCCCTAGGTCGCCACGTGTACTACCAAACCAGAGCTACCGCCCACAAGGAGGAAGCTCCGGGCCATGTACCGAAACGGCACCTCCGGACTTAACCCCAGACCGAGAGAAGCTCCGGACCTGACACGTGTCAGGTAAGCCCCGGAGCTTTCTGTTTCCCACAGCAAGCTCCGGAGCTGCCACGTGTCCAATCGTCGGATCTTCAGCTCCTAACCTCCGGGAGACCCCGCAACGGCTCTGGATCTTCAAAGGAGAGCCAAGGACTTCAAGACCCTATTAAGTGTCATTAATGCCATGTTAATGACATTTAAACGGACGATCTTAACACCAGTAACGGTGCTATCAAAGCCTGTTACAGGATCATTAAGAGCAATTAAACGTGTATCAATACTAGTAACCACCGGGGCCACATGTCGGGCCAGACTAACTTGTAACGGCCTGCCCTTGAACTATAAAAGGACAGGCCGACGACACGTTCAGGGAGAGAACAGACACACGCGCCTCATACGCTCATCACAAGCTCATACTGCTAATACAACACCAACACACCCGTGGAGTAGGGTATTACGCTCAGGCGGCGAGAACCACGTAAATTCTTGTGTCCCCTGTAGCAATTCTTATTCACCTTCTTGAATCTCCACACGCCCACACCGAACATCAAACTCCCCTATCACTTTAGTAGTGTAGGGAGATCTACCGGTTTCAAACCACCGACAGTACCCTTCCACAAAGTACTGGAAGGGACACCACGGGCCACTACGTCTTCGGCCTCTCGCACGTGGCCTCTCGTCTCGACTCCCTCTGGGAGACGATGGCGGCCGAGCTCGACGTGGCGGCGGCCTTGAGACTGGGTCACCTTCTGCCGCCGGAGCCCGAGGCGCTAGAGGAGGGTCAGGAGCCTAAGGACCCACCCAAGGAGGAGGAGGTGGAGGCTGAGTAGAGTAGTATTTAGGTGTTTTCTTTTCATGTTTTTAGTTGTAGTTTTTCGTTTCATGTTTTTAGTTGTAGTTTTTCGTTTCATGGTTTTAGTTGTAGTTTATCTTTTCTTGTGTTTGTAATATACTCCCTCCATCCAAAGCGACATGTATTTTGGGACGGAGATACTCCCTCCATCGAAAGGGACAAGTAGTATTTTGGGACGGAGGGAGTAATGTTTTTATGTTAAATGTACCTGGTGTTCTTGTTCATGGATGTACTATCTGTGCAAAATTAGTTCGAATTTTCCGATCGCCAAACCCTCCTTGTCCCCAAATCGGTGGAGTTGCCAGGAGATCGCCCGTAGGGGGCCCGCAAAGCAGTCTGTAAAGTAGTAGTAACAGGAAAATGCAACAGGCCGATAGCTAGGACTAGAAAGAAAAAAGTGACGGTTATTAAGTACCAACCGTCTGTGAAGATATTTATTCTTCTTAATTAATATTCTTGATTAAATGTGGGTCCTATAAAAAGTCAAAATTCCACTTTCTAGTAATATCATTGATAAGTAAAGGTTACCATTAAATTTCACTTCATAAATCTTTTGAAATTGGTCTAAACATAAAAAACATACAACAAATGCTATTTTTCATTTTTCTATCTTGATGAATATAATGCCTTTATCATTTCTTTTTCAGTGGACATTTTTACTCATCATACCAACCTCTATGAATTTTTTCAGATTTTTTTTAAATTTTTTTGTATCAATGTGTGTTCATAATTTGATGAATGCCTCATATGTATATGAGCATTTAGTTAGAATGATGGATAATTTGAAGTTTTACATGTTGGAATGCTTTTAAAAAAAATAACAAAATTCATACATGTATAAATGATACAAATATGTTCATACAAACAAATTTGAGTGAAGGATCTTTTTTTTATGCGATACACAAAAGTGAATAATATGTGAGTAGCAATTAATTTTATATTTACCAAAACATTACAATGTCAGCTATACAAGTTTTAAAATTATTTGTTCATGCGGTAGATGCTGATTTTATACAAATGTAGAAGAAAGAATCATCAAATTTTGACACAATTTGCAGAATCTAAACATATTTGAGTATTTATATTGAAATCTAAATAAAAAAAGAAGCAAGGGAAAGGAAACTGAAGAACAATATCAGGCATTATCTCAGGCGGTTGGTAAGTAATACACATATGAGATAAAAATCTTCCTTGACGGTTATTAAGTACCAACCGTCTTTGAAGATATTTACTTCTTCTTAATTAATATTCTTGATTAAATATCTTATCAGGTGGTTGGTAAGTAAAACCCGCCTGAGATAAACTTAAAAACTGCCTGTGAAAAATCGATGCCGAGACGGGGACCCCTCACCACACGCCCGCTATTAGACGACAACCCGCTATAAAGGCTCACCGTTCTCTTGCTTCTCTGCCGCACCGCTCCTTAGATCCTAGCCTCCAAACTTCTCCCCCCGCCACCGTCGACCACCTCTCACTCTTTCTTTGCACCTCCGTCGCCACACAAATGGGTAGCCCCTCGCCGATGTGCTCTAGGCCATCGACGTCCTCCGAACCTCCTTCTCCGTTTCCATCGCCGCCGGCAATGCCGATGGAACTTATGGCGGCGCCTGCATCTCCTCAGCCCGATTGGTTACAGGAGACTGTCCGCCTCTTTACCGCCCGCATCGACGAATTAACGCGCCGAATTAAAGATGTCGAAGACGACGTGTCCTCCGCCGTCGAACATGCAAGAGCGCTGGACACAATGTCGCGGGATGTATTCAATAATACATCTCTCATATGTCGCCGTCTGGGTCTTGGGAGGCTTCCCCAGCACTCCAGCATGGACTCCACCGACAGCAACTTGTTCGGGTTAAGCTTTGTGGCCGCTCGTCTCGACGCCCTCCACGAGTTGATCGCGGAGGTTGCTGGGGTACAGGGCCGCTTGAAGATTCTGCACAGCGTCGCCTGTAAGCTCGTTGTGGAGACGGAAGAGGAGTCGCAGCCGCCGTCGGAGGCGGAGGTGAAGCCGCCGGAGGATGCGTCGGACGCGGCGCGAGCGGCGGCGGAGGTGGACGAGGCCTCCGAGTAGAATAGGATTAGGAGTAGTTTTTGTTCTTGTTTCTACGTGTTTTTTGTCCATGTTTTCTTTACTCTTGTTTGTAATATTCTTGTTGGTACTATGTTAATGTAATATGTCTTTTATGTTCATGAACAATGTGTCTGATGTAGTATCGAAAAATTCTCCTTTTATCGAAAAACATCTCCTTTAACGACGCCAAGTTTTAACCTTTAACCCACTTCGTGCGTGAATCGAAAAACATCTCCAGTCGTGATGTTGTGTTTCTCTTGTTTTTTTTTATATTTTTTCTTTTTACATTTTGTCATGTTGTTTTCTTTGATGCAAACGGGGCTAAACAAAAGCCGAGCGCGCATAGGGGAAACACAACAAGTACAACATTCATCAGAGACGAGCATGCATATATAGGAGAAACACATCAACATGCCTTATACAAGTCTATTTTATATACAATACTCCCTTTGTTCACTTTTCATTGGCGTTGGGAGAACTAGGGGTAGCGCATCCAAAAGGGAATGGAGGGAATATAACCCATAGAGTACAACACGTTATGGCAGAACAGGTCATACTCGCGCTCAATCCTATAGTTCTCAGATAGAAGACGGTCCACTCGTACCACCCTCGCCGGCCGCAGCGGGAAGGCCTTTGGTTCCCCCCTGTTGGGCAGCGGCAAAAGTAATCGTCAATTTCAGGCGGTGCCACCAGCGGCGGTCCTGGAGGTGGCCTACGCAGAAACCTCTAGCTCACGAAAACGTCGAGCCTCTGCATGGCTTGATTCCGACACCGGTAGAACTCCGTGTTGGTCCTCTTCATGGCGTCGGACCCAGCCGCGTTGTCGCCGACGTGGGCCTCGCCTTCGACCTGTCGGATATACTCGAGGGTGTTGCGGTCCTCGCGGTCGGCGTCGTAGCGAAGCATGGTGAGGACGTAGGCCGCCACCTTGTGGCTGTTCGCGACCGCCCGGGCAAGGAACTGGGTGCCCCGCTGCGCCTGCATGCGGCCGTAGTTGAAGACGAGGTCGAACCCGGTGATGTAGCATGCATGAGGGTTGCCCACGTTGGCCAGGCGCTCCATGAGGGCGTCGTAGCTCCCGTTCCCGTGCCGTTGGAAGCACTCCCAGCTGCTCTCCCGCTCCAGCGCCACGCGCCTGCCCACGGTGGGATCACGACACGCCGCGTGCATGGCCTTGCAGGTGGCGTGCAGACTGGAGAGGTTGTCCATGGGCTGGGTGGAGGTTGTTGCGACCCACCCCGCGATCAGGACCGCAATATCGTGCGACAAGGGGAACTCCATGGGCTTCGAAGGGAACCAATGAGGGCGCGCGCGACGGAGAGGAAGAGTACGCGCGGAGAAGAGGATGGTGTGTGTGGCGGAGTAGAGGATGGTGTGTCGTCTTACTACTCTTTATTAGTACGTGCGGAGAAGACGATGAGACGCCCGGTGATTTTTAGTACGCGCGGAGAAGAGGGATGGTGGTGTGTGGGCAGTTATTTCCAGCCAATTTTTTTTGTAGGAGCATCCGTCGGCCGCCAAGCTTGGAGGACCAATAGTCGGCCGCCACGCTTGGAGGAGCATTCGCCGGCCGCCACGCTTCTAGGAGAATCCGCCGGCTGCAGCGCGTGGAGTAACAACAGCTAGGTACAATTGCTCACAAAATGTCTTCTTGTACATCTATCCTCTTACGGATAGGCTGATGGCTGATTGAATTGTAGAAAGCGATGTCAGAAGACAAGACATGGATGGGAAAAGACAGGCATATGGGGGAGTGGCAGGATGGAATGAAGTCATTTTTAAATTTTGCATTTCAGGGCACTCGTGAAGGAGGAACTATGCCTTGTCCTTGCACGAGATGTCGTAATATTTGCCACAAGACACGCAAGGGAGTTCATTTACACCTGCTCAGAAATGGGATGTTATTGGATTATACTTGTTGGATACACCATGGAGAAATACGAGTTTAGGAAAATATTGCCGAGGAATCAGCAAATAATGAGGAGATAATTTTTGATGATGGTGCTATGCAAAATATGTTGTCCAGTCTACTTAGAGGCACTGATCATGGTGGTACTTCAGCAGATGTTGATGATCAAAAAAATTCTATAAACCAGCAGGAGCCAACTGGGGATGCAAAGAAATTCTATGACTTATTAACTGATGCCAAAAAGGAGTTGTATCCAGGTTGTTCGCAGCTGACCCAATTATCTTATATTGTCACGTTCTACCAGATAAAGTGTTTAACTGTTGTCAGCAAAGTAGCTTGTAAGATGTTTCTTGAACTATTCTCATTTGCGCTTCCAAAGGGCCACTGCATTCCTAATACACTTGATAAACTTCAGAAGGTTGTTCGTGACCTCGGGCTGGACTACCAAAAGATCGATGCATGTGTCAATGACTGTGTGTTATTCCGCAAGGACTATTCTCTGTTGAATAGTTGCCCAAAATGTGGTGAATTAAGATGGAAAAATAGTACTGCTGGGGATGCAAGAGAGGCTTTACCGTGTGGAAAATCCAAGAAGCTTGTAGCACGCAAGGTTCTATGTTACTTCCCTCTTATTCCCCGCCTACAAAGGTTTTATACCGGAGAATCAACGGCATCAAACATGTGCTGCCACAAAGAAGGTCGTACTGATGATGGAATATTATGCCACCCCGCCGATTCAAAAGCATGGAAGTATTTTGATAGAATTCACCCAAATTTCTCATCTGATCCTCGCAACATAATACTTGGGCTAGCATCTGATGGTTTCAATCCTTTTGGAGTAATGAATGTTTCTTACAGTACATGGCCTGTGATTCTAATCCCTTATAATCTACCACCTTAGTTGCGTATGAAGCAGTCTTATTGGGTGATGTCAATGATAATTCCTGGGCCAAAGTCACCTGGAAACAACATTGATGTGTATCTGCAGCCTTTGATTGATGAGCTACTGAAATTATGGTCTGATGGTGTTGAAACATATTACAGTTTAAAGAAAGAGACATTTGTCATGCGAGCTTCTTTATTGTGGATAATAAATGATTTTCCGGCATTTGCAATGCTATGTGGATGGAGCACAAAAGGGAAGCTAGCATGTCCATACTACCATATAAACACTGACGCCTTCTGGTTGAAATATGGACGAAAGCATTGTTACATGGGTCATCGTCGTTTCCTCCCTCAGGATCACAGATGGCGTCGAAACAAAGGTTCTTTCAACAACAAGGCAGAGAATAGAGAGGCTCCAACATCACTCTCTGGTGATGAAGTACTCCAACAATACGAGTGTTTTGATCAAGTGAGTTTTGGACCGATGAATAATAAGAGAAAGCACACCAAGGAAAATAGATGGCATAATTGGAAGAAGAAAAGTATATTTTTTGACCTCCCTTATTGGAAGACGTTGCTAATAAGGCATAACTTGGATGTCATGCACATTGAGAAAAACATTTGTGATAGCATATTGGGGACATTGCTTGCTATGGATGGTAAAACAAAAGATAGTCTACAAGCTCGTCTTGATATGAAGGATATGGGTATACGGCCAGATCAACATCCGAAGTTGATAAAGAGCAAGTACACATTCCCACCAGCATTATATACTTTGGGCAAAGATGAGAAGACCACCTTGTGCAAGTTTTTGGGGAATGTGAAGGTGCCCAATGGTTATGCCTCAAACATCAAGAGATGTGTGGACATAAAAGCATGTAAGGTATCGATCTAAAAACTCATGACTGCCATATTATATTTCAGAAGCTCCTTCCTATTGCAATATGTAACATATTGCCTGAAAAGGTTGTTGCACCTTTAATTGAATTTAGCACATTCTTTTCTGGAATTTGTTCTAAAGAATTGGCGGAACCAGACTTCGACAAGATGAGCAAACATATTCCTAAAACAATTTGTAAGCTTGAGATGTTGTTTCCTCCCGCTTTCTTTGATATCATGGTACATATTCCAACCCATCTTGCCGAAGAAGCACGGTTGGGTGGACCTGTTTCTTACAGATGGATGTATCCAATTGAGAGGTACCTTGGTACATTGAAGAGGTATGTACGTAACAAAGCTCACCCGGAGGGTTATATTGCTGAGGGATATATTGCCGAAGATTGTATGACTTTTTGTAGTCATTTTTTGGATAACATCAGCACCAAGCGTAAGAGGCCAGAACGTCATGAAGCTGCAGCTACAAATGAACCTTATATTGATAATTCTAACATATTTACAGAAGTTGATAATTCTAAAAAAGGGTATAAATGGGACCAACTTACTATGGTGGAACTACATAACATCAGGCATTATCTTATTACTAACGTTGAAGAGGCCGCTCCATGGATCAAGTAATAACGTATAACTCAGATGTTGTATACTATATATATGGCTAATTGTAGATGGCTAATTTAATTTTGTACCCTTTTCAGTGAGCATATTGAAGAGCTGAAAAAGATTCATTCTCGTGATGTTGATAAACACCATAGAGATGAGTTTGTTGATTGGTTTCAGAAACAAGTAAGTACATGCAAGTTTGCACTTTGATGAAATATTGAACAAATATGTGTTCTGAAATTGGTTTGTCGTCGATAACCCCTGTTATACTAATGTGTACAGATTACGACATTACACAAAGAAGGCAAAGCAACCGATTATCTGTATGCATTATCTAGAGGACCTGATCGTCGGACACGTTTTTTTAGTCGGTTATTCATCAATGGCTTCTTCTTTCGAACTGCAGATGTGGAAAAAGATTTACGGACCCAAAACAGTGGTATTGTTGTTCGGGGCACTGATCATGATTGGTTTGGAGTAATCAAGAAAATCATTGCTGTTGATTTTGGAAAAAATCAAGAGGTTCTGTTATTTCAGTGTGAATGGTTTGATCGGCCTTTTGGAAGCAGTCAGAACCAAAGCAAAGGCTACAAAAAGGATCAATACGGAATGTTGGATGTTGACACTACTCTATTTCGATTCTAGTATGAGCCTTATATTCTAGCCACCCAAGCAGAACAAGTTTTTTATGTTCCAAGTGTGAAGCATCCTAAATGGGCTACAGTTGTTAAAACGAAGCCATGGAACCTTTTTGCCATGCCCCCTAGAGACAGTGAAAATAATGTGACTGAGACGATGGAGGCTGAGACATTTCATGATGATCTGCTTACTAATGATATCAATAATGAGGATACGACCGCATGGGCTAGGAATGACATTGAGGGAGCCAGCGGCCATGCTTCCACTCTTATAATGACAACGTCAGGTGATCGGTTTAAGGTAGATGGAGTTGCATCAGAAAATGAAGACGACGACGACGACGATACATATACCAATGATGGTCATGTAGCTCCATTGTGGGTGGACGACAGCGAAGATGATGATTTTTAGTATAATTAAGTACATGACATGTAGCTCCACAATGAATTCAATCGTCCGAACCTGACATTTATTTGTCAGTTATTTATATTTTCTACCCGAAAAGTACCCGATACCCGATATTTTGGTCTTTTCAGTTCTGGTCTTGATTTTATCAGTTTCGGTTTTTCATTCTCGGTTTATTTGCCCACCCCTAATTTACGTAGTAGTAGCATATATTTGGGATATACAGTATAAAACTTTTTCAAAGGGAAGTCTCAGGTTTTGTCAAATCTATCTTTCAGATTTACACAATTTTGATTTGTTTTAACAATACAAGAATTGTACTTTTAGATTCACCATGAAAAATATTTCCATAATATACAATCTAGTACTACATGATATTGAAGTTAATAAATTCCATATAAATCATTTGTCAAAGGTAATTAGTTCGACCAAAGCAGAAATAGAGTTGAGTTGGGACGGACGAAGTATTATACGTTGCTGTTTGCCGCATAAGGTTTCGTCCTTCGTTCAAGCCGTAGCCATTTGTACAGGTGGCTGATGCGACCGGGTGCACCGAGCTTATGTGCGTGCCAGTCCCCGAGGCGCCTTAGACGCGCGCAGCGCATACGTTGACATCACCTGCGGTACTTTTAAATCTGCGCGTTGGTATTCTCCCCCTCATATTTGTTGATGCGTTAATACCTGATGTTTTACATCGTTGAGTATGTTACGGATCATCATCGTCATTAGTCCAACATTGAGTCGTCAAGAGGCAAAAAGTAATGAACATCATTGATCAACACTGCATCGAGGAGAACGCAAAAATTGTTTGCTGATTCGTGGCAACAGATCCTAATGCAACGACTGTGTTCCGTGGCAATAAAGCTGTAACGCCACGAACCAGTATTTCGTGGCAACACATCCTAATGCAACGATTCTGTTTCGTTGCATTACGGTCCAAATGCAACTGTTTGCTGATTCGTGGCAACAGATCCTAATGCAACGATTGTGTTCCGTTGCAATAAAGCTGTAACGCCACAAAACAGTAATTCGTGGCAACAGATCCTAATGCAACAACTGTGTTCCGTGGCAATAAAGCTGTAACGCCACTAACCAGTAATCTGTGGCAATAGATCCTAATGCAACGACTGCGTTCCGTGGCAATAAAGTTGTAGCGCCACAAACCAGTGCTTCGTGGCAACACATCCTAATGCAATGATTCTGTTTCGTTGCATTACGGTCCAAAAGCAACTGTTTGTTGATTCGTGGCAACAGATCCTAATACAATGACTGTGTTCTGTGGCAATAAAGTTGTAACGCCACGAACCAGTATTTCGTGGCAACATATCCTAATGCAATGATTGTGTTCCGTAGCAATAAAGCTGTAACGCTACGAACCAGTATTTCGTGGCAACACATCCTAACGCAACGATTCTGTTTCGTTGCATTACGGTCCAAATGCAACTTTTTGCTGACTCGTGGCAACAGATCCTAATGCAACAACTGTGTTCCGTGGCAATAAAGCTGTAACACCAGGAACCAGTATTTCATGGCAACAGATCCTAATGCAACGTTTGTGTTGCGTGGCAATAAAGCTGTAACGCCACGAACCAGTAATTCGTGGCAACATATCCTAATGCAATGATCTTGTTCCGTGGCAATAAAGCTGTAATGTCACGAACCAGTATTTTGTGGCAACACATCCTAATACAACGATTCTGTTTTGTTGCATTACGGTCCAAATGCAACTGTTTGCCGACTCGTGGCAACATATCCTAATGCAACGAGTGTGTTCCGTGGCAATACAGCTGTAACACCACGAACCAGTATTTTGTGGCAACAAATCCTAATGCAACGACTGTGTCCCATGGCAATAAAGTTGTAACGCCATGAACCAGTAATTCGAGGCAACAGATCCTAATGCAACGATTGTGTTCCGTGGCAATAAAGCTTTAACGCCACGAACCAGAGTATTGTGGCAACACATCCTAATGCAACGATTTTGTTTCATTGCATTACGGTCCAAATGCAACTGTTTGCTGATTCGTGGCAACAGATCCTAATGCAATGACTGTGTTCCGTGGCAATAAAGCTGTAACGCCACTAACCAGTAATTCGTGGCAATAGATCTTAATTCAACGACTCTGTTCCGTGGCAATAAAGCTGTAACGCCACGAACTAGTATTTCGTTGCAACAGATCCTAATGCAACAACTGTGTTCCGTGGCAATAAAGCTGTAACGCCACGAACCAGTAATTTATGGCAACAGATCCTAATGCAACGATTGTTTTCCGTGGCAATAAAGTTGTAACGCCGCGAACCAGTATTTCGTGGCAACAGATCCTAATGCAACGATTGTGATCCGTTGCATTAGCATCCTGACGCCACGAACTAGTGAATCATGGCAACAGATCCTAATGCAACGATTGTGTTTCGTTGCATTAGCATCCTGACGCCACGAACTAGTGAATCGTGGCAAAAAGCCAAGCTTACTGCAATGATTTAGTATTCGTTGCAGTACAATTGTTGCAACAGGTCGGAATCCTTGTAGTGTAGTCCGCTTGGCACTGGACTAGTCCAGTTTACATAGGTTAAACCCTAACTCTAACGGTTTTTCGAGAAATCTTGGAATCGAGCCGCAATATTCCTAGGCTATGATCACAAGGATACTAGAAGCAACTTTAATGAAGAGGCATCTATCAAAAACTCAATGAATCAAGAATGAGGCAAGTTTTTGAAAAGTGAGGTATACCTCTTCAAATCATGAGAAAACGACAGAATCGGTGATGGATTGCGTCGCGAGTGATCGGGGAAAGTCTCCCACACCTCCGGAGCTTCCAATGCGTGGATTGGAATCGATTTTTGGTGGTTGGAATCGAAAATCGTCGAAGGAGGGCGGTTTCGCGCGCATGGGGGAGAGAGAGAGCCAAATGGAGAAGTGGAGGGGTCGGCCGCCTCCTGGGGGTTTAAGTCCCCAGGGGACGGACTAGTCCGGTTAAGGGGCCGGACTAGTCCGGTCAGCGGACCAGACCTGGACCAGTCCGGATCCGGACTTGTCCGGCTTAGGACAGGACTAGTCCGGTCCTAAGAGGCTGAAAACATATATATTCGTGTTTTAGCCACTATAGTTGATCCTTTTGGACATATTGCCACAACAAAACTTTATGAGTATGGTTAGTAAGCAATCAACATTCAAACTATGACCATAACTCACAAAGTCACTAGTTTTTCAAATATTTTGGAGAAAATTGAGATAGAGATGAATTTCTCAACCACATGCATTCTTTTGAATAAGGCGTAAAGTAAACATTCAGATGTGCATGTTTCAATCCACATTTCGAGAATCTAAGTTATTGAGCTCACTCCTAAGCTCACAAAATCGCTTCTCATCTATGGGCTTGGTGAATATATCGGCTAGTTGGTTCTCGGTTCTTACATGGGAATCACTATGTCCCCTTTCAAGGAATGATCTCTCAATAAGTGGTGTCTAATATCTATGTGTTTGGTCCTTGAATGCTCAACTGGATTATGGGCTATTTTGATGGTGCTCTCATTGTCACATAGGAGAGGAATATGGCGCAAATTTATACCATGATCCCTTAGAGTTTGTCTCATCCAAAGAAGTTGTGCATAACAACTTCCGGCTGCAACATACTCCGCTTCGGCTATGGAAAGAGCAAGGGAATTTTGTTTCTTAGAGGACCATGACACTAAGGATCTACCCAAGAATTGGCATGTCCCGAATGTGCTCTTTCTATCAACTTTGCACCCCGCATAATCCGCATTGGAATAGGCAATAAGATTAAACTTGGATCCTTTGGGGTACCAAAGTCCTAGGCTAGGGGTGTGAACTAAATATCTAAGAATTCTCTTCACGGCGGTCATGTGACACACCTTAGGTGCAGCTTGAAAACGTGCACACATACACACACTAAGCATAATATCCGGTCTAGATGCACAAAGATATAATGAAGAACCAATCAAGGAACGATATACCTTTTGGTGCACACTTGGACCATCTTCATTGAGGTCTAACTGCCCATTTGTTGCCATAGGCGTCTTGATGGGTTTGGCCTTGTCCATGTCAAACTTCTTTAGTATGTCTTGAGTGTATTTCGTTTGACTTATGAACGTGCCTTCTTTGAGTTGCTTGACTTGGAAACCTAAAAAGAACTACAACTCGCCCATCATTGACATCTCAAATCTCTCCATCATTATCTTAGAAAACTCATCACCAAACACTTTGTTAGTAGAACCAAATATAATGTCATTGACATATATTTGGCACACAAAGAGATCATCATTAAAGTTCTTTGTAAAGACAGTGTAATCAGCTTTTCCTATCTTTAAACCATTTTGAATTAGAAAGTCTCTAAGACACTCATACCAATATCTAGGAGCTTGTTTGAGGCCATAGAGAGCCTTACGCAATTTGAAGACATGGTTTGAGAGTTCTTGGTCTTTAAAGCCATGTGGTTGCTCCACATAGACTTCCTCCTTGATTGGACCATTTAGGAACGCACTCTTGACGTCCATTTGGTAGAGCTTAAAATCATGGTGAGTATCAAAGGCAAGTAATATACGAATTGACTCTAGCCTAGCTACGGGATCAAAGGTTTCATCAAAATCCAAACCTTCGACTTGTGAGTACCCCTTGGCCACAAGTCGTTCTTTGTTCCTTGTCACCATGCCATGTTCATCTTGCTTGTTGCGGAACACCCACTTGTTGCCCACAACATTTGCTTGTGGACGCTTGAAAAGCTCCCAAACTTTGTTCCTCTCAAAGTTGTTAAGCTCCTCTTGCATGGCCACCACCCAATCCGGGTCTCTCAATGCGTCTTAAACCTTATGTGGCTCCAAGGAAGAGACAAAGGAGTAATGTTCACAAAAATTTGCAACACAAGAATGAGTAATTACCTGTTTAGTGATGTCTCCTAGGATGTTGTCAATGGGGCGATCCCGTTGAACACATTGATGCACACGATGAAGTGGAGGTTGAGCTCTTGAGTCATCATCATCTTCTTATTCTTCTTGATCTCCCCCTTGATGAATGCTTCCCTCTTGACTTTTGTCTTCTTGATCATGTTGAGGTGCCACTTGTCCATCTTCAGCTTGATCGCGTGGGGGATGACTTGCATCATCTTGTTGTTGGTCACTTGAGCATTGAGGTTGTTCTTGTGGTCGAACATCTCCAAGTGCCATCCTCCTAAGAGCTTCTTGTGGAGAGTCTTCTTGATATAGCACACTTTGATGAACTTGCTCCACTTGGGAGCCATTAGTTTCACCAAACAACACGTCGCGTGCTATTTCAACAATTCTGGAGGATTTGTTGAAGACACGGTGGGTGTGGGTGTTTGAGTCATAACCAAGCAAGAAACCTTCATCGGACTTAGCAAACTTCGATGTCCTAGGCTTCTTGTTGAGAATATAGCACTTGCTCCAAAAAACACGAAAGTAAGAGACATTGTGTTTCTTACCAACAAGAAGCTCATAGGGAGTCTTCTTGAGGAGGCGGTGGAGGTACAATCGGTTGACGGCGTGGCAAGCGGTGTTAACCGCCTCCTTCCAAAACCGATCCGATGTCTTGTACTCATCACGCATCGTCATTGACATCTCGATGAGTGTCCTATTCTTCCGTTCCGCCACCCCATTTTGTTGAGGGGAGTATGGAGCTGAAAATTCATGTTTGATGCCCTCCTCATCCAAGAATTCTTCCACTTGAGTATTCTTGAACTCGGTGCCGTTATCGCTTCCTGTAGCCTTGATTCATGAGGATACCTCATTTTGAGATCTCCTCAAGAACCTCTTGAGGACACCGTGAGTTTTACCCTTATCATGCAAGAAGAACACCCAAGTGAAACGAGAAAAATCGTCAAAAATAACAAGACCATATTTGTTACCGCCAATGCTAATGTAGGTTATTGGCCCGAAAAGGTCCATATGTAGCAGCTCCAACGGTCTTGTTGTCGTAATGATGTTCTTGGAGGGGTGTTGAGCTCCCACTTGCTTCCCCGCTTGGCAAGCACTACATGGCCTATCCTTTTCAAAGACAACATTCTTCAAACCATGGATGTGCTCGCCCTTAAGAATCTTTTGTAAGTTCCTCATCCCAATATGGGCTAGCCGTCTATGCCAAAGCAATCCCATGTTGATTTTCGCCATTAAGCATCTGTCAAGTTGAGCTTTATCCGAGGAAAAATCCACAAGATAAAGCTTTCCCCTGAGGACACCCTTAAAAGTGATTGAGTTATCACTCCTTCTAAGGACACTCACACCCTCATTAGTGAAAACACAATTATAACTCTTGTCACATAGTTGTGATATGGACCAGAGGTTATATTCTAGAGAATGAATATGCAAAACTTGAGAAAGAGTATGTTGGGGAGAAATGACAATTTTACCGGAGCAAAGGATTTCCCCTCGGCTAATGTCCCCAAAGAGGATCCCTTCATTTGGATCATCATGTTCCTCATACTCCTCAAATATCTTCCTCTCTCCGGTCATGTGGTTTGTGCAGCCACTATCGAGCACCCATTTGGATCCACCGGAGGAGTACGCCTACAAAACAAGATTATGCCTTCCTTTTAGGTACCCAAGTGGAGTTGGGTCCTTTGACATTAGTGGTGAGGCATTTAGGCACCCACACGCAAGGCTTGGGGCTCTTGCGGATTGGCCCAACATATCTAGCATATACTTTGCCATACTTGTTCCTCATCAAAACATATGATGCATCAAAATCAGGAAATAGAGGATGCGGTTCAGATTTAGGCATGTAAGTTCTAGTTGAAGTGTTCTTCCCAATTTTAGTTGTGGATGAGCTTTCCTTGACAAAAACAATTAAGTCTTTGCCATACTTGGAGATTTTGGCATTTTGCTTTCCACCTCTAGTATAACCAAGACCATCTTTGACATTGGGAGGTCTTGTGTTGGTGTATGCACTTCGTGCATACACCACTTTCTCTTTGTCAAAGATGCCATCCTTAGGTGCTTGACTGCCTTGAGTCAATTTGAGCTCATCGTTTAATTTAAGAATCAAGTTAGAACATTTGCATGTTGATATTGCTTCGGATGCAACCTTTGAGGAGGATAATATTTTGGAGAAAGAGGCTACATTAGTCTTATGGGACTCAACTTGAGTCTCAAGGATCTTGTTAACTTTTGCCATGTTGCCAAGTTCGTCCTTGAGCTCAATGGTTGTCACTTCAAGACTTGAGCATGTTTTCTTGCTTAGAGCTAGTTCATGCTCTAATGCCTTGATCTTCTCTCTCTCAAGCTCAAGGAGCTCAATGAGCTCTTTACATCTTTCCTTTTCTTGGATAAGCATGTCCTCTTGCCTATCTATGAGCTCCTCCTTCTCAAAAATCTCATCCGAGAGCAATTTCATTCTTTACAATGTGCTCTTACTTATATCCTTAAACATGTGTTCATTTTCGCTAGCACTATCAAAATCATCATGGGAGGATATGGAAGAGGATGAGTTAGAATTAACCTTTCTCCTTTCTTGTTTTGCCATGAGGCAAGTTGGCTTGTGGTCATAAAGATTGGGGAAGACCTTGCTTCCAATTGAACTCCTCGCGATGGCAATGGTTGCCATCTTCTCCTCGTCTTGGGAAGAGGACTCATCGTTAGAGTCCCATTGCTTGCCTAAGTGAGCATGACTGGAGGGCCTCTTCTTCTTGTAGAACTTCTTCTATTGCGGCTTGCCCTCCTTCTTCTTCTTGCTCTCTTCATGTGGGCAATCTACAATGAAGTGCCCGTATTCACCACAATTGTAGCATGCTCTCTTGGTTTCAGACCTAGCTTTCTCTTTGCCCTTGCTTTCATGCTTGTATCCTCCTTTTCTTCTTCTCATCATTCTCTTGAAGTTGTTCATGAAGAAGGCCTCTTCCTCATCGGTGTCAAGGCTCTCCTCATCATCTTCGTTTTGCTCCTTTGAGGAGGATGTCGCTTTGAGTGCAACATCCTTCAACTTCGAGGTAGTGAACTTTTAGAGGTCATTGTAGAAGAGCGCCTCCTTCTCCATGATATCGTGGTTGATGATCCTTCCAAGGACCTCCTACGGGATCATTTTGTCAAACCCCGGGTTTTCTCGGATCAGACGTTTCTAGGCATGAATGCCTGAATCATCCTCTTCACCACCTCGTGGTCCGTCCATTTGGTACATCCATAAGATCTACTCTTGTTGATGAGTACCTTTAGGCAGTTGTACATCTCTTAGGGAGATTCACCATCCAAAATGGCAAACATCCCGAGATCTCCTTCAATGAGCTCGATCTTTGCTTATTTCACGACTCGGTTGCCTTCATGAGCTGTCTTGAGAGTGTCCCAAATATCTTTGGCCACCTCAAGTCCATCCACTCGATTGAACTCATCTCTTGAGAGAGATGAGATGATCACTCCAGCCACTTGGGCATTGCGGTGAAGGAGCATGGCTTGCTCCGGAGTGATATCTTCTTCATTCTTTGGGATGTGCACTCCAGTCATCACGATTTGCCATAGTTAGGGGTTGAGTGACACAAGATGGATCTTCATGTTGTGCTTCCACATCCCGTAGTCGGTTCCATCGATTTGGGGAGGCTTCCCCAATCGGATGGAAAGGTAATGGTTGTTGGAGACAAGGCGTTCATAGTTGAAGCATTGTTGGTTGTAGTTGATTGTGGCACCCGATGTGGAGGTTGAGGTGACAACCTTGGGAATCTTCAACTTTTCTTGAAGCTTCACCTTGAGTTGGCGAGTCTCGTTGTCATCCGTTGACTTGTCTTGGTAGACAAGCACCTCCTCTTGTGTTGCTTGGACCTCACTGGTCGAGACTTCTTCGTACCCCACTCCGGCCATCTTCTCTCCGAGTTGTTAGACTCTTTTGGGAGAGACCTGCTCTGATACCAATTGAAAGTTGCCTAGAGGTGGGTGAATATGCTAATTGACCTGAAATGACTTAATAAAACGAGGTCAGCACTCAGGGGACGGACTAGTCCGGTCCAAGGGCGGACTAGTCTGGTCCTCCTACAAGGAAAGCCTAAAAAGGTGTTTCTAACAAGTTTTAATCCGATTCTTGTGATGCAAAGTATGTTATAATGACTTAGTGAACCTTAACAAGTTATATGGCAAGTATGAAGCTAAGGATCACAATGAGACAAGAGTGATGAACAAAAACGATAAGACTAACCCTAGAAGCAATGAGCAATAAGTGAAAGTAAAGAACACAAGGGACACAAGGATTTTATCCCGAGGTTTGATCCCACGAAGGAATCTACATCCCCGTTGAGGAGTCCATGAACGACTGGGTTCAACAACCCTTCCCTCACAAGTTTACCGCACAGGCCTAACTTGGTTCTCCACTATCACAAAGAATGAATAAAAGATTCGTTGGGGCTTCTTACAATCTGAGGCTCCCACCACAAATACAATCTCAAATCACAAAGATTAACTCAAGCCACAACTCACAACGATTCACAAAGTGCAAGAGATCAAACCGAGAGCCAAAGAGTGGTGTTCTTCCTCTTCTTCACCTCAACAAACCCTAATCCACACAATAATTAGTTTTAGAGGGAATGTAGGCAAGAAGGAGGCTGTTTGGAGGCTCAAGGTTGCTGTGGCGGTGCTAGGGTTTCAACTTGCTCAATATATTGTTCAAATGAACCCATGGGTCCTCTATTTATAGAGGTTCCCAGCCCATACTTCTGACTTCAGCAGAAGGGCGGACTAGTCCGGCATACTGCCCAGACTAGTCCGGCCTAGGGGACCACTGACGTCCCTGACAACTGTTGCACTGCGCGGCAATCGTCACACTACCCCCCAAACTTTAAATTCAAACGGTCACATCAAAAAGGACTAGTCTGGCCCACACCGGACTAGTTTGATCTAACAAAGAACATTTTGTTCTGTGTGAAAACGGACTAGTCTAGAGACCACGGACTAGTCTGGCCCCCAGGGCAGACTAGTCCGGTCTACCCAGACTTAGTCATTGAAGCACCGACTTCTCTCCAAACATGGACTAGTGCGGCCCCCCAGGGCGGACTAGTCCGATCTCAGCCAGGACCTCTTGGTCCGGACCAAAACGGACAAGTCCGTGGTTTTGGGACATAGTCCCCAAAAACCACTCCACGACAACCCGGACTAGTCCGTCCCACTACGGACTAGTCCGAACTTAGTCAGACCCTTCTGGTCCAGTTAAAAACGGACTTGGCCGGCCAGGAGCTGACTAGTCCAGCCACCTGCACGGACTAGTCCGGCCACTCCTGCCAGACTACTTCAAACTCTCTTCTCTCAAAGGGTTTGATCTTTAAACCGCTTTGAGCTCCCAACTTGATCTCAATGCACTTTTCACACACATCCTCACACATATTTCGCTAGTCTAATCTCGACACACTAGAAACCCTAGTTTCTCCTTTTTGAGTTGACATTGCCGTTTTCATCCTCTTCCTTTTTGAGGGATTGTGCTTCCACTTGAGTCCACACCTGTGCTTAAGATCACTGAGCTCGTTAGTCACTTAATTGTCATCATTAATCATCCAAAACCCACAGGGATCCTAGATGCACTTTCAAAATGTACCAAAGGTTATGACAGTATGTTGAAGTCTTCAATTTTGAAGCGTCGAAGACAGGCCCCCTGGAATGGTTGGAGCTTGGTAGCTCCGGCGTCAACATATTAGATGTTGATGGCGGACCTATCTCGAGAGATGTCAGAGCTTAGTAGCTCCAGTATCGTTCACCATCGCTATGGATTTTTGCTTTTCCTGTACATCAAAGGCAAGGAAGAAAGTAAAATTGGTCCTGTTGTCTATAAATTGATTGTGACTTATTGTTCTTATTTGAACTTTAGGTCCAAAGAAACTCATCATGGTAACAAGCGTTTTGATAGTATCTTCCTAGATCCACGTGCCTTTTTAGTACTCACCCTACTGAATCCTGCCGAGGTGTAGGTAGAGTGGTGTACTTAGGGTGCAGGACCAGGCCAAGTCGATAGCACACTCCGGACCTAGGTTGGCTTGGCGTTCAGTCAAGTAGACTATGTGGCGGTGTTAAGATCCATAAAGACTATCAATAAGGCTTGCAATGCACGTGAATTACTTGGAACAAAATTTAAAAAGATTTGCACAACTTCATTATAGACAAGCGGGGTAAAAATAATTTGACATATTGAGCCTTGTACAAAAAGTAAATGCAACAGGATTCTGTTTTCACACAACAATGCCTTTCATTATAGGTCCGGATTACAGGGGAGACAAGGACACATTTAGGGTGTTGGACCAAGCTAAATGTGATATACATCTTGTGCTTACACATAGCAAGTAGTTACACTTTTAGTACAATGATTGTGTCATGTGTTACTTGAACTTCCTGAACCCTCCCGGAGGGGTCCGGATGTTCTCCTGGAGGACTTGCTCGACTCTGTATAACGACTCGACAATATGCATTGTGTGTAATTACAGACTCACATCCGTGCTCGATGTTCCAAGGATTGGGAAGTCGGTTCCCATCCTCAGTTGCCATGCGAACGCATCCTCGTCGGGATACTTTAATGACTCGGAAAGGACCCTCCCAGCTGGGGAAAAGTTTTTTCATTACTTCATGAGTTAGTATCTTCTGGAGCACCAGGTCACCTTCTTCGAGCTGTCTGACACGCACATGCCTTTGATGGTAGCGCCGGAGCGCTTGGCGATAATGTGCATTTTGAACAGCTGCTCGGCACCTTCCCTCGTCGACGAGGTCAAGGTCTTCATGCCGTAGCTGGTCCTGCATGGCTTCGTCGAAGGTTCAGACCCGGAGGGACCCCAAGGTGATCTCTGGAGGAAGGACTGCTTCAGCTCCGTACACCAGGAAAAATGGAGTCTCCCCAGTTGACCGATTAGGTGTTGTCCTATTCGCCCAAAGTGTGGACGGAAGCTCTTCAATCCAGTTAGCTCTGTGCTTTTTCAAGCACACATATGTACGCGTCTTGAGTCCTTTTAAGATTTCTGCATTTGCTCTCTCGGCTTGACCATTGCTTGTTGGATGAGCTACTAAGGCGTAGCTAAGTTGAATGTCGAGGTCTTCGCAATATTCTTGGAATGCAGCACTTGTAAATTGTGTTCCATTATCAGTTATGACTTCGTTTGGAACTCCAAATCTGCATATAATGGACTTCAAGAACTTGATTGCTGATTGTTTATTGATTGTTACTACTGGAGTTGCTTCCGGCCACTTAGTGAACTTGTCGATGGCAACATATAGAAACATGTAACCTCTGACAGCTTTTGGGAAAGGTCCCAAGATATCCATGGCCCACACAGCGAATGGCCATGTAGAAGGTATCATTTGTAGTGATTGAGCCGGTGTGTGAATTTGTTTTTCATGGAATCGACATGCTTCACATTTCTTCACTAGGTCAACCGCATCCACGAGTGATGTAGGCCTGTAAAAGCCATGCTGGAAGGCTTTACCGACCAGCGTACGAGAAGATGCGTGGTTCCCGCACTCGCCTCCATGGATTTCCGCGAGAAGATCGTGGACTTCTTCCCTTGCAATGCATTGCATTAGGATGCCATTGGCATCGTGTCGGTAGAGATCCCCTTCTACCAACGTGTATCTTTTAGCCAATCTGACAATCTGGTCAGCGGATACTCTGTCTTCAGGGAGGATATTGTCTTTCAAGTAGCTCTGGATCTCCGAGATCGACGCATCGGAACTAACTTAAGCTTCTGAGTCTTGCGTGCTAGGTTGCTCGGAGCTTCTGACAGCACCTTCGACCCTTGGTGAATGCCATGGTAACAGGGCCACCAAGGCCGCCAGCTTCGAGGTGCTGGTCTCGCCCCCTTCGCTCAGTTCGGCAGGCTGAGCTGTTGGTTTTGACAACCTCCAGACGAATATTTTGTCAGGAGCCTGAGCTCCGGTTGAGGCTTTCGTCGAGAGTTCATCAGCTTTGGAGTTATAAAGTCGTTGAATATGATGGAGATCCAGGACTTCGAAGTCCTTCTGAAGCCTCTGGACTTCAAGGACATAAGTAGCTAATTGAGAATTGTTACAGGAGCATTCACCTTTCACTTGCTTTATGATGAGCTGTGAATCTCCCTTCACCAACAGTTGTTTTACACCATAATATAGTGCCACCTTGATTCCATAGATGAGGGCTTCATACTCTGCCATATTGTTGGTTGCCTTGAAATCAAGGTGTACCATATACTTGACCTTCTCTCCGGTCAGAGCTAGGAGAAGGATTCTAGCTCTGGCCCCCTGATTTTGCACAGAGCCATCGAAGTAGATGGTCCAGTGAGGCTCAGTGAATACCGAAACTTTGAGCTTTGGTTTCTGCTCACTGTGGCCCCTAGGGTTTGGTGGAGAGGGAGTCCATTCCGCCACAAAGTCAGCCAAGGCTTGACTTTTAATTGCCTGCCTTGACACGAATTCTAGATTGAATTATGCCAGCTCCACTGCCCACTTTGCAATATTCCAAGTAGAATTAGGGTTATGCAAAATTGCACGCAGTGGAAAAGAGGTTACCACTGATATTTTGTGGGCTTGGAAGTAGTGACAAAGCTTTCTTGAGGCGATGAGAACTGCGTAAAGCAGTTTATGCACCTCAATGTATCTTGTATTGGCGTCGTGGAGTACATCACTGATGAAGTACACTGGGCGCTGGAATGTCCGGACCCTCCCGGAGGGGCCCGGAGCTTCCTCCTCATCAACCTAGACCCTCCCAGAGGGGTCCGAACCTTCTTCTGGAATTTCCTAGTCCCTATCGAAGGTGCTCGGAGCTTCATCTGGAGTGACCCGGACCCTCCCAGAAGGGTCTGGATTTTCTTGTCCAGTAGCAGTTACTCCTTCTTTTGAAGGAGGTTGATACTCCAGCATCTCGCCTTGAGGATCTATGCTTGAGGGTTGGTCCCCAGACTCGCCTTCAGGTAGCTCCGGACCCTCCCGGAGGGATCTAGACTCCTGAATTGGGGATGGCTCCAGTCTTACCGCGACCAGGACCATACTGACAACCTCTGTAGTTGCCGAAATGTAAAGCACTAAAGGCTCACTAGAGTTTGGAGCTACCAGGATTCGTAGTGTGGTGAGGAGCTGCTTCAGCTCTTGAAATGCCTTTTCTGCTTCCTCAGACCAATGAAATGGTCCAGACTTCCTCAATAGTTTGAAGAAGGGTAGCGCCCGTTCTGCCAGTCTTGAGATAAACCGACTGAGCGCAGTTGGACATCCAGTCAACTTTTGGACATCTTTAATGCGGGCTGGGGGCCGCACTTCTTCTATAGCCTCGATCTTCGCCGGTTTTGCTTCGATTCCACGATGAGTCACCAAGAAACTCGAAATCTTCCCGGAGCTAACCCTGAAGACACACTTGTCCGGGTTCAGCTTGGTGCGCGTAGTGTGCAGCTTGTCGAAGACGGCTTGTAAGTTGTCAAGGAGTGAGTCCTTGTTCTTGATCTTCACAACGATGTCATCAAGATACACCTCCACCAAGTCTCTAATTAGCTCTCCAAATTTTTTGTACATGGCTCGCACAAATGTTGAAGCAGCATTTTTAAGACCGAATGGCATGGCCGTATAACAATACAATCCATCTACTATTATGAAGGCAATATGCTCTTCATCTTCCTTAGACATTTGGATTTGGTGATATCCAGAATATGCATCTAAGAAACACAATAGTTCGCACCCGGAGGTGGAATCCACTATCTGATCTATTCTAGGTAGTGGAAATGGATCTTTTGGACATGCCTTATTTAAGGTGGCGTAGTCGATACACATCCGAAGCTTCCCACCGGCCTTGTGTACAACAAATGGGTTTGCCACCCATTTTGGATGGAAGACTTCCCGAATCAATCCAGCTTCGAGCAACTTCTTAATTTCCCGTCGGGTGAAGTTTTGTCGCTCGATTGATTGCTTCTGGGGCTTTTGGTGTAACGGTCGGGCGTCTGGGTAAATCTTTAGATTGTGCTCAATCACCTCCCTAGGGATCCCAGGCATTTGTGACGGTTGCCAAGCAAACACGTCGACATTAGCCCAGATGAAAGTGATGAGCGCGAGTTCCTATTTGTTGTTCATACCCCCCGATATACGGGTAGTCTAAGAAGCATGAGAACCAATTTTGGACGACTTTGAAGGGAATTTCGGCGTCGCCGCTTGGTTGCACACGAGGTGCGGAGGTAGAGCCTTTGTGGTGAATGCTTGGAGGATTCGCAACTGGCACTTTACCGGATGTTTCCTCTTGCGTTGTGGTAAGCGTGTAGAGTTCTTCCAAAGCAGTGACTCCTGCGGTGCGATCTACACAGATCCAGAGAACACCCGTAGGTGTTGGCATCTTCAACACCAAATGACCATAATGGGTAGCAGCCATAAACTTGTATAAAGTTGGCCTTCTAAAAATGGCATTGAAAGCCAGACTGGTCTGCGCAACGTCAAAGATCAACTTCTCAGTTATGTAGTTCTCATGGGTCCCGATGGTCACCGGGAGTGTAATAGAACCAAGAGGAGTAATGGTTCCCGGACCTACTCTGGAGAAAGGTCGGGATGGGAGAAGGTCCAAAGGCCGAAGCTGAAGCTTACGAAAAGCTTCGAAGCTTATGAGGTTAAGCCCGGAACCTCCATCCACCATCACATGGTGAATTTGGATATTGTTAATGGTGGGTGACACCATCAACGAGAGTTGACCTGCCCCGATCATGTTTCGGGGACAGTCTGAAGCATCGAAAATGATGGGTGTGTCCATCCACTTCCAATGTGGTTCTGCCTTAGCAGCAGGAGCTACCATGGCCTTGTCCCGCCACATTGTCTTGAGGATGCGATGAGAGGTGATGTCCGAAGAACCACCATAGATGGTGTTCAGGGTTTTCCGATGTTCGTTGTCAGATGCGTCGGAATCATCGTCGACAGTGTTGTAGATGGCTTTCAAGACATTTTTAGGGTCTTGGAAACCTAGCTCCTCTTCAGTCAGAGCTTTGTCTACTTTTTGTTATCCTTCCCTTTGACAGAAAGGAACTTCTTTCCGATGCTTGTTGTAGCGCTCAATAAGGTTCTGGACCTCTCGGCACACTTCCAAGTTGTGTCGATTCGTCTTGTGAATCGGACACCATGCTTTGGAACCTTTGCCGTCTTTAGACGAAGGACGAGGTCGCTTCTTGGGGCGTGGCCCCCGGTTTCCAGGTGTTGCGGCAGCAGCAGCGGGAGTGTCGACCAACGGCTTCTTTTTGCCGTTGGGCTTCTTCTACTTCTTGCCACAACCAGAGGTAGCAGCTTCAGTTTTGGAGGTCTTCTGGTTGACCTCCAGAGCTGGCTTAGAGTGCATTTCACGTCCCTCCGCAGCCATAGCGCATTTGTCGGCTAGGCTAAAGAGTTACGTGACACTTGTAACTTCCTCAATAGCCAGCTTCTCTAGCATCTTCTTATCTCGAACACCCTGTCTGAATGCAACGATAACAGAAGAGCTCGAGATAGATGGAATGGTATTTCGTGTTTGAGAGAATTGCTAGATGAAGGACCGTAGCGATTCCCCGACATTTTCTTCACAGCAAACAAGTCCAGTTCAGTGCCGGGTCGGGTGTAGGAGCTCCCAAAGTTGGTAGTGAATTGTTGGCATTGTTCCGCCCAACTATTGATGGAGTCGGGTGGAAGACTCATGAACTAGGACCTTGCAGTCCCGATTAAGGCCATCGGGAAGTAATTGGCCATTACAACCTCATCACCCCCTGCTGCTAGTATGGCAGTAGAGTAGATTTATAGAAATTCGACGGGGTTGATTGTCCCGTCAAATTTTTCCGGCAAGTGAGGCCGGAACTTCTGTGGCCACCTGAACATACGTAGGTGCATGGCCAGGGCAGAACAACCTCCTCCTACTCCTTGAGGAGCAGGGTTCTCCCTAGCCTCTTGCCTTTCGCGAGCACGCTCGATGTGGACTCAACCGTCTTGTTGCCTGTAACGGTGATCCAGTTCCGACCGCATGTCATGGGTCGGAATTCTGGTGATGGCATGGGTGTGTCTTGCCTCGGGGGGCAACGAAGTAACCTATTGGGGGGCAGCACACCTCCTTTGCTGAGAGGCCTTTGGACGAAGCCGAACGGACAGGGGTTGTCATTGTGAAGGTGCTCGCCCCGAAGGAAGAGGACCTTGGTTGCTGATGCATGTAGCCGCAGTTGCGACCAGATGGTCAACATCTGCCCTCCACTGCTCCATAGCACCATGTGGTGCGCCTGGAGGTGGTGGATGTTGCAGAAGAGCTCGCGCGGCAATGAGCGCATGCTCGGGGTTGTTATTTGCCGATTCAGTGATTGACGTAGATGCCCCATCTCGTTGATTGGCATTGTTTGCCGGGACAGATGGTGCTGCAGTGTCTGCCAGAGCATTGGCACCTGCTGGTTGCTGAACATTGGAGGGGTTGCCTCTAGTAGGTTGTTGAGCATGATTGCCGTTGGATGATCCAACAGCTGAATTCACCGTCTTGTGATATTGGAAGAAACGCTGATGTGCCCCCTACCTGGCGCGCCAAATGTCGAAGTGTGGATTACGACACTTCCCCCCAGACCCGCTGGGAAGCAGCCCGCGGAGGTTCTTTTGTGGTTAGGGGACACAAGATCAAAATCAAGATGGTGACCTCAGAGATTTACGTGGTTCGGGCCGTCTGAGCGTAACACCCTACTCCATGGTGTTTGTGTGATTGTACTGAGCGAGTGAGTTCGCTAAGTTCAAGTCGCAATAGCCTAGATCCGAAGGAGTCCACTTATACTCGTGCGGTGCAGACCTTTTATAGTTCTAAGGACTGACCGTTACAAAGCTGGCCTGGCCCGACATGTGTCCTTGACATGCTTAATGATCTAATACACTGTCTAAAGAGTATTAAGTACACTTAATAGTGTGGTAACGTGCCATCATGGCAGCGTTGCCACTATTAATGATATGCTGATTGTGTGTCATTAATATGGTATTAGTGACATGTTATCAGACTTTGTAACTGCTGCCTTAACCATCCTCACATGCCTGTAGTGGTCATGATCGGCTTGTATTTCTGTTGGTGACAAAGGTCCGGAGGCCCCATACGTGGCAGATCCGGAGCTTTCCCTTGCGGGAGAGTAGGTCCGGGGTTGTTGTACACATGTCAGTACTGGAGCTCCTCTCTGACTGGGGCTAGGTCCAGGGCTGTTGTACACGTGTAGTCGCCGGAGCTTCCCTTGGTTGGGAGTTTTGTTCCGGGCTTATTTTACACCTGTTAACCAGGGAGCCAGTCATGTTAGGGGAGCGGGTCCGGTGCAACGTGACATGTGGGACCAGCAAGGGCCTTCGACTCTGACGGGTGGAACATTCATGCACTTGTTGCGGTATCATGGGGTACCCGGTACGTGGGGTGCCGACAAGTACTTACGTAACATTTCAGTACTAGTCGTATATGGCCACCTTTCACTAGACACTCGAATGTCGAACTGGTCGATCCGTCACGAGCAGGAGGTCACTGCGTGGGGCGTACTCTAACGTGCCCACCAGATGATTTACACCTTGCTGCCCTCAACCCACGCCTATAAAATGGAACGGAATGCCTCAACAAACTATTATCAAGCTACATCAGTTTACTGGAGCCCACTACTCCAGTATGTCGCCAGTACAGTTCAAGCATGTCCAGCAGGGCTGCACACGAAGCGGTCCTAAATCAACACAAGTAGGGCTACGCACGTGAGACCACGTCTCACTGCATCCCACCCACTGCTCGGTCTCAATTTCATATTCATAAAACATTTTCTAATTCTAGATCTTCCCGTGTGAATAAAATTCCTATCTCGTGAGTAGATTTCAACTACTCGACTTCTACCGAATTCCTATGAGCATAACCATAGCAGTATCTACTCAACGGGCCGTAGACCTACTAGAGATTCCATAGGATTTGTGGGCCATGCAAGTGGATGTCAAACACCTTAAATGTAATCCATAATCATCTGAAGACGTAAGGTGAAATAAAAACTGCAAAAACACTGTAATGAACTTAAATGCAAACCAGGGCTTGCTTGAGTGCGAGTCTGAGCCTATGTTAGTTTCTAGCAGCTAGACTTCCAAAGCTTCCGGCTGCTCCTCGATTTCAGCTACTACACGATATGCATATACTAGGTATGAATGACTTTGAAAATAGTTAATATGCTTGAGGTGATTGAATATCCTAGGATGAAAATAAGATGATCATCTTGATTGTCTTTGGGACTTTTATGGTACATACTAGTGAATATAGAGAAGACTCCTGCAAAGAACAGGAGATGATCAAGGAAGTTTGTTGTTCTTCAAAATTATGGTAAGCAATAACCTTCTCTAAATATTGGATGAAATTTTGGAGACCTATCATGGCTACCATGGGTTGTATAATGTAGAAGGGGTCTCACTGGTTCTAGGAAAATTTGTTTCACTATTTCCTTAGCTTCCTACAGGGAGAAACTGAATTTGAAAGTTTGGAGAAATTTCTGAAAATTGATTTTCCATTTTTCTTAATTTATAACCACATAGAGATTTGGAATATTGATCAACCTAGTAATTGAAGTCCAATGAACTTGAAATTATTACTGGAGATCACTTTTATTAAATATAGGGTTCTGAACAAAATTGGGAATTTTCCAATTAACAGAACTGTAGGAATGAATTCTCTAAGCATTTTGCTTATCTGAATTTTGGAGACATTTCTATGGCTTTTCATACAAATCCAAGTGCATCACTGGAATGTATTCTTCATGCTGATTCTAACAAATTGTATTTGGGCATTTTTGGATAATTCTACTGGAAGTTATGGATTTTCCAAGTTGAGTTAATTCCTGGAATTGTTTTCCAATGTGAAACATTCAAATAAATCGGTCGGGCCCACTGGTTTTAAACCGACCAATCGCAGCAGGGCCGCGCCGGGGGCTACGGGGTTAACCGCGCTGTCACACCGGATCCCTGGGCACACCCAGATCCCGCAGCGACTGACTCGTGTGGTCCACAGTCGTCTTCAACCTTGTGCTGGCGTTCGCTCGTGGCGGCACTCGCCAAGACTTCCTGCTTGGGGGTTTTGGGGAGCGCTGAGCACGACGGTGAGGTCGGCATTGGCTGAAACGGACCGGAAACAACCGCGCGATGGCGGTAAGGACTCGGCCCTGCTTGAACTTGCTCGACTTAAGCTCAACCGACTCGGGAACTCCTCCAAAAGCTTCCTGGGATCTCAAGGATCAAGAATCTGGTCTAGGGAAGAGTGGAAACACCCTCGAGATATGAGCGCGACAGTGAAGCACGCTCTTTCAACTGGCGGCCACGAAATCTCAAAATCTAAGGTGCTCGATTGATAACTTTTGGGGCCTTTGGGCAGGGAGCTGCACTAGGACATATACGAGCTACCTCCTAACCAGATTAAAGAACTATTGCAAGAATGAAACGGATTTAGGCACAAAGCCTGGCTGTTCTATTGAACAATGATTCGGATATTGAATGAAACACTCGAGTTACAGTTCATACCATGGGCTCAGAATTGGTGAGCATAAACTAGAACAGATTGTGAACCTTTTTGCTTAAAGGATCGGGACTGGAGACGGCCTAGAACTGGAGCTCGACGGTGAGACAGTGAAGGTTCTCGGTGGCTTCCTCGAGGGCGATCGGAAGACTTCAAAATATCTCAAACAGAAGCCATGTCACGATCAATGACCAAATATAATACGTAGAGGATGTTGTGACAAGCCTTTTATCTACTTACAGCTCGATGAGAAATAGCTTCAATCGTCGGTGAAAACTCGATTGAACAGAGGGGGTGACAATGGCGCGAAACGAGGTGGAGTTCGACGGTGACGACCAGGGGGGGGGGTATTTATAGGGAGAGAGGGACAAGGGGGGCTCGCCACGGCGCAAGCAAGCAGGCAGCTCGGTGGCTTGCATGCCGCGTCCCGGTGTCGATCGCTGCCGGCGTCGATCGGCGGGGAGAGCTGGATACAGAGCACCCCGTGGGTTGCAATCGAGTAGCTCAGGCTGACAGTGGGTCCCACCTCCTCTTATCCTCTTCCCCTCTCTGCAACATCAATTCTCCTACCAAACTTGATCCAAAAATTCTAGATTTTTGTGAGGAGGCGAAATAAAATATCTGGAATTTGATTCTGCAATTGGATTTCGAATTGGAGCAAGTCTCAATTGAATTTCAAATTTGAATTTGAAATTGGATGAAAATGAATGGTGTCACTGAATTAAATAGCAATTGATTTCCAAAAATTGTGAAAATTTGAGAATAAGTCAAGCAAGTCATGCTGACCATGATGATGTGTTCAAATCTTGATGCTCAATAAGGTTGAACAGAATTCAAAATTTGAATTCATAATATGGTCTAAATTTGCTAAGCGTCTCAAATAAAATAGCAAATGGAGTTCACAATTTATGAAACATGGCAGGAAGTCTATATGGAATTTTAGAAAGCCATAGAAAAATTTTTGGCCTCAGATTTGAATATTTTTGGCAGGGCCAAGTGTACAGTAGCATATTCAATTTCTAATTAATTTTAATATATTTTGGGTACTGCATTTTAATTTGACCTAGCATTCTCCATTCAAATAATTCCAAACTTTGAAGAGAGGTCAAAAGAATTTATTTAAGATTATTGGTGAAGTCCATTCCTCATGTTAATAAAATTTAAGCATGAGTGGAAGAAAAGATTTGATGAGATCAAGCTCATAAGCATAGCTATAATTGGTCTCCATTAGGGTTGATAACCAACTTACAACTGAACCTCATATGAAGCAAAATGCGGGAATTTACATTTAAGGAGTAGGGTGCATGACTGTGATGTTGATGAATTTTGAAGTAATGCTTTATTCACTAGCTTAACATTAATTTTGTATATTATCTTTGCATATTAATCATTTATTCCTTGCAACAGGATGTTATCAAAGGGGAAGGGGAACGGGAAGCCAGTGAGAGGGTTTGAGCCGCCACGAGACCCTAGCTCAGGGACCTCGTTATCTTCGATCCGACGTTCCCTCTTTCTGGCGCACGCTCCGCCCTCAGTTCACGTGAGCTTTCAGCGGGCGGAGGTAAATTTTAGTTTACAATAAAGTTATTTTTTAAATTGCAGTTGTTAATAATTATTTATTGTCAATCTTTTTCTTTTGTGTAGTCAGACTCAGAGTCTTCTAAGTCCAAGTCAGAGGATAGGAGGCCGCTACAGGAGCCCGAGTCAGAGGCGGGGCCGCTACAGGAGCCCTCTAGTGCTAGCCTCCCTTCGGAGCCGGCTAGCGCTAGCCTCCCTCTGCTGCCAGCTATCGCTAGCCTTCCTTTAGACTCCGGTGGTTCTGCAGAGCCTTCAGGGTTAAGGATGCGGCGTCATCACAACAGAGGCGATGGACGAGGAGGACTCACTTTGCGGCTCCTCCTCTGGTTACTTCTCAGCGGACCACGATTCGTCCTGTCGGAGATAGGTAAAAAGTGTATATAGTATATTAAATATTAGATGATGTTTTCCTTTACTTAATGATTTAATATATTTTGCATACGACTTTTCGTTCACGGTGGCCGAGAAACACCACAGGTAGGTTAACTGTGTCCTGGGTGTTATCGTGAAGTTGCACTACCCCGGTGTCATTGATGGTTTCCCTGCCTTGTCATTGGATGGCTACGCTCGTGTCTCTCACCCGGTCCACGGCACGGCTCAGGGAGCCATGTGGAACGATTTTATGGTAAGTTTAACTGTTTCATTTTCTCAACTCGTTTGAATTATTTATGCGTATAACCTAAATGTTTGTTTGCTTAAAGCTGAGGTACCAAGTAGAGGAACTGGGCATGGAGGACCACGCGAGACACGTGTTCCATTACAACGCTCGGAAGCTCACGATGGCAGCGTTGTCGAATGCCCGAATTCAGGCCGTCAACGCGTATTACAAGCGGCATCCACGAGGGCAGGAGCAGGAGCAGCAAAGGGGTCCACTTAGGATGGACTCCAATGCGTACTTTACAAGGGAGCAGCGCGCGGAGGTAATTTTTTAATATTCTTAAATATTTACAATATCTATGTATGTTAACTGCAATGATGAAAAAATGAAATATGTGCATGTTACAATTTTCTGGTTACAAGGTAACACCGAGGCGTACTTAGCCCTCTGTCGGTACTGGGCTAGCAATGCTTTCATCAATAATTCCACAAAGGCTAGACAGTGCTGCATGGGGTCCGATGGCAAGCACAACTATGGCAGCGACGGCTAATTGCATTTGGCTAAACACATGGTAAGTAATTTTCAATTTATTTATGTTTTCCTAATATATTTATCTCACTAACACGGCTATACAGGAAAGATATATGGGTCATGAGCCGACCCCGACCAATGTTTGGAAGAGAGGACACAAGGGAAGTGACCCTTCTCAGCCAGGGCAGTGTAGTCAGGTCGCAGCTGACCGACTGGTAAGTTTTCAAAATTTATCAATTTCATTATAACTAATACTATTATTGACATGCTTACAAGATTTGTTTGTTTTGTTGGCAAAGTACGCACAGGAGGTTGCAAAGATAAACGGTGCGGATTACGATTGGGAAAGCGCACCGATCGACCCCAAGCCGCGTACGCGAGCGGAGGCGGGAAGGCCCATGGACAGTGAGTTCTTAATGTGTTTCATTTCTCTTTCAATTTATCTTCTTCTACTTAGTGTTTTCATTCTTTTGCAGGTTTGCCATTTTTTATGAAGTTGTCGACTCAAGGTCGACGCGACCTTTAAGAGGCTCTTCATCGTCGCAGGCCTCGTCCATTGGGATCACTAGTGGTCGACTCTTGCAAACCCAGCTAGAGCTCCTCGCTTTGAAGGAGATGCTGACGCAGACCCAGGCAGAGCTAGAGTGGTCGAGATAGGAGCAGCGGAGGACGGCCTTAACGATGGCCCAGATGCAAGCAGCGGTGGCGGTAATTAATTTAAAGTACCATAGTTAAATTTCATAGCATTTCAATATAATATATCTTCTTATATTTTGCAATGGCAAGCTCTTGCTCGACACAGCGGTTAGGATATCGAGATTCCTACGCTTCCGCCACTGTAGACACCGGAGCAGTTAATATATGTCTATCCCTTACACCTTGTTATTGTGAGTTTTAGCCTTAGTGTCGAATAAAAACTTGTTAGAGGACTCCTTAAGCTTTCCAAAAAAGTATATATATTCCTATGTTTCTGTTCAAATTTAGGAATTAAGTCTGTATATAATCCTTGATGACAATTTGTTTTTAGTCTTAGTACAATTTTCTGTCTACATTATTTTGATGAAACCATAGAAGTAATTAGATCATCACATGCAAATTTATGATAGTCATGAGAAAATGCTTTTAGTCATAGATAAATAATTAGCCAAGAACATTAGGACCCCACCTGTACACGCTTGGGGCTTCTAACTTCAAATTTAGCGTTGGTTGAAACTGAAGTTATAGCCAAAGTCCTGAAAACTTAATGCAGTTTTGCACAACCATTTATAAAGAGCTTCAGTTGAATGAACATTCTCAGAAGTCCAATTGGTTGATTTCATAAATCAGAATATGTCAGTATGATGCTGCGAGAAAATGGTTGGTTTCTTAAATCATAATTGGTTGGTTGCTTCATCTGCAGGGTTCGGAAACACGCTGAGAAGATCCCGGAGGTAGTGGAGGGGCTAGCGTTTAGCCCGATACTGGAATTGTGTTGTTGTAGAACTTTTAAAAATGTTTTGAAACTGTTTTTTTGTATTTGTGTATCTCTGTGTATAATCTGAACTGTTCTGTGTTCTCGCCATCATGCGAGGTAGTCAGTTTCAGTATTTACAAGGATTCCACCCTGTCGCAACGATTTTACTGCAACGAATACTAAATCGTTGCAGTAAGCTTGGTCTTTTGCCACGATTCACTAGTTCTTGGCATTAGCATGTATCGCCACTGAACAAGATCGTTGCATTAGGATCTATTGCCACAATTCACTAGTTCGTGGCATTAGGATCTATCGCCATGAATCTGTTGCCACGATTCACTAGTTCGTGGCATTAGCATCTATCGCCACGAAACATGATCGTTGCATTAGGATCTGTTGCCACGATTCACTAGTTCATGGCATTAGTATATATCACCACAAATCTGTTGCCACGATTCACTAGTTCGTGGCATTAGCATCTATCGCCACGGAATGCGATCGTTGCATAAGGATCTGTTGCCACGATTCACTAGTTCGTGGCATTAGGATCTATCGCCACGAATCTATTGCCACGATTCACTAGTTCGTGGCATTAGCATCAATCGCCATGGAACATGATCGTTGCATTAGGATCTGTTGCCACGATTCACTAGTTCGTGGCATTAGGATCTATCACCACGAATCTGGTGCCATGATTCACTTGTTCGTGGCATTAGCATCTATCGCCACGGAACCCGATCGTTGATTTGAATTTGTTGCCACAATTCACTAGTTCGTGGCATTAGCATCTATCACCACGAATCTGTTGCTACGATTCACTAGTTCGTGGCATTAGCATCTATCGCCACGGAACACGATTGTTGCACTAGGATCTGTTGCCACGATTCACTAGTTCGTGGCATTAGGATCTATCGCCACGAATCTGTTGCCACGATTCACTAGTTCGCCGCATTAGCATCTATCGCCATGGAACCAGATCGTTGCATTAGAATCTGTTTCCACGATTCGCTAGTTTGTGGCAATAGCATCTATCGCCACAGAACCCGATCGTTGCATTAGGATCTGTTGCTACGATTCAATAGTTTGTGGCATTAGTATCTATCCCCACGAAACCCGATCGTTGCATTCGAATTTGTTGCCACAATTCACTAGTTCGTGGCATTAGCATCTATCGCCACGGAACCCGATCGTTGCATTAGAATCTGTTGCCATGATTTACTAGTTCGTGGCATTAGCATCTATCGCCACGGAACGCGAACATTGCATTAGGATCTATTGCCACGATTCAATAGTTCGTGGCGTTAGCATCTACCGCCGTGGAACACAATCGTTGCATTAGAATCTGTTGCCACGATTCACTAGTTCGTGTCATTAGCATCTATCGCCACGGAACGTGATCATTGCATTAGGTCTATTGCCACAATTCAATAGTTCGTGGTGTTAGCATCTATTGCCGCAGAACACAATCGTTGCATTAGGAACTTTTGCCACGATTCACCAGTTCGTGGTGTTAGGATCTATCACCACGAAACACAAACGTTGCATTAGGAACTTTTGCCACGATTCACAAGTTTGTGGCGATAGGATCTACCGCCACGAAACACAGTCATTGTATTAGGATCCGTTGCCACGAAATATCGGTTGGTGGCATTAAGATCTATCGCCAAGGAACACAAACATTGCATTACACAGTTCACGTACAGCTAGCTCACACATTACCTATATGAAAAAATCATCATCTTCGCTGTCCTCCCTCAATATTGAAGGTACAATACCATCATTGATATATGTATCATCATCGTCGTGGTCGTCGTCATCGTCATCTTCAATTGAAAGAGCGAAAGCATCACTAGGTTCTCCGTCAATGTCATTCCTATCCCATGTGGTCATATCTTCATTTATATCAGTAAGTCATCGATCATCAAATAATGTCTCAGACTCCATCGTCTCGGTGACATTATTTTCACTATCTCCAGGGGGCATGGCAAAAAAGTTTTGTGGCTTCGTTTTAACAACTGTAGCCCATTTAGGTTGCTTACACTTCTAACGTAAAAAACTTGTTCTGCTTGGGTGGCTAGAATGTAAGGCTCATACTTAAATTGAGAAATAGTAGTGTCAACATCTATCATTCCGTATCGATCCATTTTGTAGCCTCTGCTTTGTCTCTGACCGGAACGAGGCCGATCAAACCATTCACAATCAAATAACATAACCTCTTGATTTTTTTTGAAATCAACAGAAATCATTTTCTTGATTACTCCATACCACTCATGATCACCATCTCGAACAACAGCACCACTGTTTTGCGTCTGTAAATCTTTTTCCACATCTGCTGTTCGAAAGAAAAAGCCATTTATGAATGATCGTCTAAGAAAACATGCCTGACGATCAGGTCCTCTAGATAATGCATACAAATAATCGGTTACTTTGCCTTCTTTGTGTAATGTCGTAATCTGTACACATTAATTAGTATAAAAGGGATCATCGATAAACCAACTTCAGAACGGACATTTCTTCAATATTTCATCATAGTAAAAACTTGCATGTACTAACTCATTTCTTATACCAGTAAACAAACTCATCTCTATGGCGTTTTTCAACGTCACGATAATGAATCTTTTTCAACTCTTCAAAATGCTCACTGAAAAGGGTACAAAATTAAATTAGCCATCTACAATAAGCATGATCCATTAATATAGCATAGAACATCTGAGTGTTATACGCACTTGATCCATGGAGCGGCCTCTTCAACATTAGAAACAATATAATGTCTGATGTTATGTAGTTCCACTATAGTAAGTTCGCCCCGTTTAAACCCTTTTTCAGAATTATCAAATTCTGTAAATATATTAGACTTGAGAGAAGGTTCATTCCTAGCTGCAGTTTCATGACGTTTTGGCCTATTAAGCTTGGTGCTGATGTTATCCAAAAACTTGCTACAAAAAGTCATACACTCTTCCATAATATATCCCTCAGCTATAGAACCCTCCGGGTGAGCTCTGTTACGTACATACCTCTTCAATGTACCAAGGTACCTCTTAATTGGATACATCCATCTGTAAGAAACAGGTCCACCCAAGCGAGCTTCTTTGCCAAGATGGATTGGAAGATGTACCATGATATCAAAGAAATCGGGAGGAAGCAACATCTTAAGCTTACAAATTGTTTCAGGAAATTGTTCAATCATCTTATCCAAATCTGGTTCCGCCAATTCTTTAGAACAAATTCCAGAAAAGAACCTGCTAAACTCTATTAAAGGTTCAACAACCTTTTCAGGCAATATGCCATGTATTGCAATAGGAAGGAGCTTCTTAAATATAATATGGTAGTCATGAGTTTTTAGACCTGATACCTTACGTGCTGTTATGTCCACACTTCTCTTGATGTTTGAGGCATAACCATCGGGCATCTTCACATCCGCCAAAACTTACGCAAGGTGGTCTTCTGATATTTTTGCAAAGTATATGATGCTGATGGACAATCATACTTCCCTTTCATACCCACCGGATGTTGCTTTGGTCGTATACCAATTTCCTGCATATCAAAACGAGCTTGTAGACAATCTTTTGTTTTACCATCCATATTAAGCAATGTCCCCAATATGTATCACAAATGTTTTTCACAATGTGCATGACATCCAAGTTATGCCTTATTAGCAATGGCTTCCAATATGGGAGGTGAAAAAATATACTTTTCTTCGTCCAACTATGCCACCTATCTTCCTTAGTGCGCTTTCTCTTATTATTCGTCTGTCCAAAACTCACTTGATCAAAAGTCTCGTATTGTTGGAGTACTTCGTGACCAGAGAGTGATGTTGGAGCCTCTCTATTCTCTATTTTGTTGTTAAAAGAAGCTTTGTCCGATGCCGCCGGTGATCCTGAGGTAGGAAACGACGATGACCCATGTATCAATACTTTCATCCATGTTTCAACCACAAGGTGTCAGTGTTTACATGGCAGTATGGACATGCTAGCCTACCTTTTGTGCTCCATCCACATAGTATTGCATATGTTGGAAAATCATTTATTGTCCACAATATAGAAGCTCGAATGAGAAATGTCTCTTTCTTTGAACTGTCTTATGTTTCAACACCATCAGACCATAATTTCAGTAGCTCATCAATCGAAGGCTTCATATACACATCAATGTTTTTTTCCAGGTGACTTTGGCCCAGGAATTATCATTGACATCAACCAATAAGACTGCTTCATACACAACCAAGGTGGTAGATTATAAGGGATAAGAATCACAGGCCATGTACTATAAGAAACATTCATTACTCCAAATGGATTGAAACCATCAGATGCTAGCCCAAGTCTTATGTTACGAGGATCAGATGAGAAATTTGGGTGAATGCTATCAAAATGCTTCCATGCTTTCGAATCTGCAGGATGGCGTAATATTCCATCATCAATATGTTCTTCTTTGTGCCAGCGCATGTTTGATGCCGTTGATTCTGCCATATAAAACCTTCAAAGACGGGGAATAAGAGGGAAGTATCATAGAATCTTGTGTGCTACAAGCTTCTTGGCTTTTCCAGAAGGTAAAGCCTCTCTTGCATCCCCACCAGTACTATTTTTCCAACTTAATTAACCACATTTTGGGCACCCATCCAACAGAGAATAGTCCTTCCGAAATAACACAAAGTCATTGACACATGCATCGATCTTTTCGTAGCTCAGCCCGAGGTCACGAACAACCTTCTAAACTTTATCAAGTGTATTAGGAATCCAATGGCCCTCTGGAAGCACATATGAGAATAGTTCAAGGATCAACTCACACGCTTTTTTGCTCAAACCAGCTAAACACTTTATCTGGTACAACCTGACAATTTAGGAAAATTGGGTCACCTTCTCACAACCTGGATACAACTCCTTTTTGGCATCATTTAATAATTCATAGAATGCCTTTGCACACCCAGTTGGCTCCTGCTGGTTTATAGCATTTTCTAGATCATCAACACATGTTGATGTACCACCATGATCACCAGTGCCTTTAAGAAGACTGGACAACATAATTTCCATAGCAACATCATCATAAATTATCTCCTCATTATTTGCTGATTGCTCAGCAATATTTTTCTCAACTCGTTTTTCTCCATGGTGTACCAAACAAGTATAATCAAATGACATCTCATTACGAAGCAAGTGAAGATGAAATTCCTTGCATCTCCCATGGCAAATATTACGACATTTCGTGCAAGGACAAGGCTTAGTTTCTTCTTCACGAGTTCCCTGGAATGCTAAATTTAAAAATGACTTCATTCCATCCTGCCACTCTTTCGTACGCCTGTCTTTTCCCATCCATGTCTTATCTTCTGACATCACTTCCTACAATTCAATTAGTGTATCCATAAGAGGATTAAACTACAATAACATTATGTGAGCAATTGTACCTAGCGCTGTTGCTCCTCCACGTGCGGTGGCCGACAGATGCTCCTTCACGCCAGTGGACGGCGGATGCTCTTCCAAGAGCGTGGCGGTCGGCGGATGCTCCTCCAAGAGCGTGGCAGCCGGCGGATGCTCCTCCAAGAGCGTAACGGCTGGTGGATGCTCCTCGAGACGAGTTTCGTGCAATCGGGAGAGGGGCCATTGTGGATCGAAGGATCCGGTGGGAAGGCAGCCAGGACAAAACATACGTGAAGCTATCAGAGTAGGCCCAACACTGCATTGGGCCGCTTGTTATTCCTGGGCTAAAACTGCGTTGAGTCACTTTGTATTCCTGGGCCGAATTTGCGCTGGAACGCTTGGTGTTTGTCCCCATGATGTGTGAGCCCATGTACAAGCGCGTGTCTCTGGCTCAGGCAATTTGTAATCTAAATAAATTAATGTAGCAATGGGGGTGGTATTCGGATAAAAGGGGAAAATTTGGCGTCGTTAAAGGAGATGTTTTTCGATGAAAAGAGAAACTTTTAATTTGATAGGGAAAGGGCCCAGCGTATGCAGGGAAAAATTATGCTTATAAAAAACTGCGGCTGCATCCCTCTCGGTTATCGCAACAGCTCGACGTGTCCTATTGACTTCACTGGCAATTTTTTAATTTGACACAGAAAGGGCCCAGAGCTTATATAAAAAAAACATCCGCCCGATACACGCCTCATACACGTTCCATTTGACTTCAACCGGGCGAGCGAACGATGTTGAAAGGAATGTGGACGAGTCTTTTACGACATCTTTTTTCAATCAGATGTGTAACGACAATAGCATGCGTTGCCTTATATTCTCGTTGCAATGAGCTCATCTTTCGGAGGTGGGACAGATCATTCACAACGTGTCAAAATCGCTCGCACGAATTCGTTACGGACACCGAGTATAGGAGTAGTGGTAATGATTACACCGTGCATAGGGACATTGGGCTAGTGTTACGTTGGGGCCAGTGGTATATAGATGGTTCCACGATTTGGGAACGGCGATTGAAGACACGAGAAGGAAGTACGTGTGGCACCATCTGAGAATGGTTCCACTTCGATCTAAGTGGATTGGAGAGTGTCTGGCCATCATACGACCTGGCGTAATGAAGATTTTTGAATCTGATATACTCCTCCTTTTAATTCTTATCGTTATGACCACAAGTTGCATTGTCAGAACCAAACACCACGTACAACAACAATGACTCAGCGCAATCGGGAACTAGCCAATTAAAATTTAAGTTAGTAGTCTCGTGGTTCATAGATCGAAAGGCGCGCCATCCTTTTTCTTCTTCCTTTTTTCTATCTATAACCGTGAGACTGTTGAGTTCCATCTTCACCAGCACATATGTATGGTCTGGGTGTGCTGGTGTGTACCTTAACCTCCGTCGTGCGTCCCCAGTGGTGGTTGGAAGACCCCTACAGGTATGTTCTGATCCCTGTCCTCCAACTACATCTAGTTTTCCGATGACGCATGCGGTTCACCACCAGAAAAACCAGCAAAGCCTCGGTGATGAGCGGCATGCAGATTTGTTGATGACAAACTGGCTGCGGGGGCCTCCCGTTCGGATGCAACTTTGGTGCTCCCGTTTGTGCTTCCATGCGTACTCCTGCTTATGTGTCATCATCTAATTGGTTGAAGTTAAATGAGGCATTATGTTAGGTAAATGAAAGGGCCAATAAAATCATGACACTTAAGTAGGAGCACGCGTGGAAGCACTAAATGAGAGTATACAAGCCGTGTCCCTCCTGTTCTGTCCTCCTATGCGTCATCCCGCTGATGTGTCAAAATCTTATTGGCCCCTTTATTAATGCTTAGTTTAACTACCATACCTTCACAACAAATAAGATGATGACACGTCAGCGGGAGTGTCATCAAAAAACTAGAGATAGATGCATCAGCGGGCCGCAGTCAGCGGGCCGTAGTGAGTTTTTCATCCAAAAACTTGCATGCCGCTCACCCTTTTTTTGTTTGTCTGGTGGTGAACCGCCTGCGTCATCAGAAACCTAGAGATGGAGTAAGAGGACTGGAATTAGAACATACTTTTAAGGACCTTCCCAACAACCACCGGGGACGGACGACGTATGGGGGGTGAAGGTACAATGGCACACCCATACTGTACGTGTACCGGCCATCCGTGTACTAGTAGTTTCCTTAGAACCTTCGGCAGAAGAAAGCGGCATGCAAGTTTCATTCTGTATGGAGAATGTTTGTTGTGTATTCATCAGGGAACACAGATACACTTTATATAGGCTAGCTAGTGTAGTGTGAAACCAAAACAAAACCCTTTCGCACTACACAGATTCAAAAGCTAGCGTTGATGAATAAACATAGGCCAATGCAGTCAAACAATGACGTTACACCAACGCAGTCAACAATGACTGTTACATGTGTGCGTGCTTATCCTTTCTATAGTCTTGTGGTGAACCGCCTGTGTCATCGGAAGCCTAGATGGAGTTGGAGGACAAGAATCGGAGCGTACCTGCCTAGACCAGGATCACCTGACGTAGCGACATTTTGCTGCATGCGTGCAGTAAAGGCTGCATCCACCATTTGTTTTGATCCGACGATTGTATTTCCCAGCTATCCAACTAAGGGATCCATTCAAATCGTTTCATAAACTCTTGTCTGCTTGCTTCAACATGAGAAAGAGTTTACATGCATATAATGATGCATACATCAAATATTTAAATAAAAAAACCTCTATAACAAATTAATAGGATTAAAAACACATTAACTATCATATGTGGCATGTCGATGCGTGGATGTCCAACTCAGAGTAAGGATGAAAGCGAAACGGTTTTTTGAAGTTGATGGACTAAATAATTGACCCATTGGAAAGTTCAAGGACCAAACTTAGTTTTGATTGAAAGTTTGAGGATGAAGTTCAATATTGCCAGCTTGATGAGCTCAAGCTCAAAAAGTTCGAGTAAGCTCATTTGTTGTTGTCGTTATGATATGTACGTATGATTAACTAAACTATATAACTCTATTAAAAATGTTCTATGGGACACAATTTTTATATATGGTAGAAACAAACTCGCTCGAGTTCGACTCGTTGACAGCGCTACATGCAATTAAAGTTTTGGTGCAATCGTGTAATAAAAGATTTTCATCTGTTGGATCTATACATCCTACAGTTATTACATCTTTTCATTATACCCCATCCACACCCACCACCACCCCTCCACCTGGTGGAGGGGGTCAAATAAAAAGATACAACGACCGTAATGTAGACCGATCCAATGGTTGAAGATGGTTGATTACACGATTGCACCAAACATCTTATTACATTCTAGTTCAACCCAACTTTAAAACAGGAAATCTTTTGACACTGATTAATCCAGTCGTGATGTTTTTCTCTTCTTGTTATTGTGATGTTTTATTTTTTCTTGTTTCGTGATTCTGATTTTAATGTTTTGTACTTCCTCCTTCCCATATTAGTACTTGCAATTAATAATTAGGACAAGTTTTGTAGTTCAAATATGAACTAAAAAACTTGTTCTAACAACAAGTAATATAGGTAGGAGGCTGTAATGTTTTATGATAATGAACTCAATGTTGTTCGTCTGTTCCATCTGTTATTTTGTTTTCTATCTGCTGTTTAGTGAACTATCTGTTCTATCTGCATTCTCTGTTAATGAATGACCATCCACACCGCCGGTGGCTTGTAAAGTTGCTTGTACAATACTTTAGTCGCTAGAGGTGCCAGGAGATCGCCCGCAGCGGGGCCTGCAAAGCGGTCTGTAAAGTAGTATACAGTACTAACAGGTAGCGATGACTGGAAAGAAAAGTGGAGACAATCAATAGAGAGAAAAGAAAAGAAAGGACGAGAAAAATTTTAGAAAAAGATAGGTAGAACTCAACCGTACCACTGGCCCTATGCCCCTATACGCGATGTAATCATTACCGCTACTCCTTTACGCGGCTAGAAGTTATTACCCTGCTTCAAGGGAAGTGCTGCGGACTAGATTTGCCGATTAGTTTATTTTGTGCTTATTGGGGATTATGTAATAGCTAGTTCTGTCGATTAGCGACGACTGGAATGAAAAGTGGAGACAATGAACAGAGAGAAGGGAACACTGATTTCCTTCGTTACAAACTACTGTATGATTGAATGTATTCATTTCCGGAAGAATCCATTTCTTTAAACTGTCCCGTGAGTTTACTTTGATGCAAACGGGGCTAAACATAAGACGAGCGCGCATAGGGGAAACACAACAAGTGCAACATTCATCAGAGACGAGCGGGCATAGGGAAAACACATATACTACAAGTCTATTTTATATAATCCCTTTGTTCTCTTTTAATTGGCATTGGGAGAACTAGGGGTGCATCCAAAAGGGAATGGAGGGAATATAACCCATATAGTACAACGCCAGACGGCAGAACTGGTCATGCTCATGCTTAATCCTACAGTTCACTGTACAGAAGACTCTCCACTCCTCCCACGTCGGCCTGCCGCAACGGGTAGTTCCCTAGTTCCTCCCTATTGAGCAGCCCCAAGCGTCATCAGTAATGTTGGGTACCACCACCGGCGGCGCTTCTGAATGAGGCCTGCCTAGGAACCTCCAGGCGACACGATCGATACTATTCATGGCTTCATGCCGACACCGGCAACACTCCTTGTTGGTCCACTTTATGGCGATAGACCCAGCCGTGTTGTAGCCGACGTGGGCCTCACCTTCGACCTGCCGGATATACTCGAAGGCGTCGCAGGCCCCGCGATCGGCGTCGTAGCAGAGCATGGCGAGGACGTAGGCCGCCACCATGTGGTCGTTCGTGGCCGCCCGAACAAGGAACTGGGTGCCCGACTGCGCGCGACCGTGCAGGAAGACGAGGTCGAACCCGGTGACATAGCACACATGAGGGTTGCCGACGATTGCGAGGTGCTCCAGGAGGCGGTCGTAGCTCCAGTTAAAATTCCAGATACTCTCTTGCTCCAGTGCCAGGCGCCTACCAACGGCACGATCCCGGCACGCCACGTGCATGGCCTTGCAGGTGGCGCGCAGACTGGAGAGGTCGTCCATGGGCTGCGGGGAGGTTGCGGCGACCCACCACGCGATCAGGACCGCAATATCGGGTGGCAAGGGAAACTCCATGGGATTCGAAGGGAACCAATGAGGGTGCGCGCGACGGAGACGAAGAGAAAGAGTACGCGCGGAGAAGAGGATGGCCTGTGTGTGTTGCGGAGAAGAGGATCGTGTGTCTTTATTAGTACGCGCGGAAAAGACGATGAGACGCGCACAGTGATGGTTATGGCTTCTAAAGTGCACCGGTTGGAATGCTACTTGCAAAACTCGTATGAATGTCTTTCCCTTCTAGAGGATTCCATTCCTTTAAACTGTCCCATGAGTTTCCTTTGATGCAAACTGGTTTACGCCTTCTGAAGTGCAGTTGTACGCTACTTTAGCCACTGGAGTTGTCAGCAGGCAGGAGATCGCCCGTAGCGGTGCCTGTAAAGCGGTCTGTAAAAAGTACTCCTCCCTTCGTCGCAACTCAACTCTATTTTTAGCTTTGGTCAAACTTACCTTTGAACAATGATTTCTTGCCTGGTCCTTATCCTGATCATCAAGGTCCTCCGCCTGCTGCCCCAGATGACTTGGGGCAGAATAGGGATGAAAACGGTCGAAATTGAGCTTATTACCCTTGACAACTCCTTATTCAAACTAGTGTCTGAATAAAAAACTTAAAGAATTGAGCTTATTACTCTATCCATCTCTAAATACTTGTTGCTTTTTAGTTCAAAAATAAACTACAAAGCGAGGGGTGGAGAGAGTACATGCCAGCCCATTAGACCCAGCCTACTATTCGGAAAGTATTCGGTTATTGTTCGGAAATTTTCCATTAAAATACGGTATTCCGACAATTCGTTTGGAAATCAGTCTAAATCGTTTCCATTTCGTTTACCAAATTTCAATGTCCAATAAAAACAGTAATCGGATCGAAAATTTTGGAAATTATCAAAAATGGTAATCGTATCGGAAATTTTCGAAAACAGCGTCGGACAGTTTGGGAATTTAACGTACCATTTTCATCCCTAGGGCAGAATGATCCTGGCGACTAGAATAAAGTGTCGGATATATGTTGTCCACGGCGCAGGGATATTCAACACAAGCAATAGGTATCATATCCTAATCTTTCTCCTCATATATAGCGTGTTAACTAATTTTTCGGCCCTAAATGATCTAGAAAAATTACTCCAGATTTGATGATGGCATAAATTAATCGCTGCTCAAAACAAAGACAGTGCTCATCAACCTCGCAAGCTCAACTTCATTCATCCTCAAACTAGCTAATTATTTCGTATGGATTTACGTTTGGGGTGTGCATTCGGACTACCTGATATTTTGGTTCGGGTATTTCGGTCTTTTTCAAAATTCGGTTTCTTGAAATCACTACCCGAAATGTTGTAATAATATTAGGTACCCGAACATTTTGGGTATCAAAATTCCGGTTCGGTCTTTGGTCCTACCTGATATATCTGAATTGTACATTATATTTGTGTCATGTTTGCACAAATTTAATATGATTGATAAATTTAATCCCATGAGGTAATTTATTATAAATTGGCAAATGAAAAATAAAAAATAAAAGTTTAAATCCAACAACCTAACACATCACAACTTGAAAAGAAAATATCTAAATTTGAATTGTTCATAGTTTAGAACACATAATTTAACTTATTATTTGATGGACCAACTATTCGGTTATTTCAGTTACCCGAGAGTGGTACCCGAACCCGACATTTATTTTCCAGTTATTTATATTTGCTACTCGAAAAGTACCCGATACTCGATATTTCGGTCTTTTCGGTTTTGGTATCGGTTTATTTGCCCACCCCTAATTTACGTAGTAGTAGCATATGGGATATACATATTTCTCCTCCATGTTTTTTGCAAAACTATTTAGTGATATATCCTATATGCATATTACATATGTAAAGCTAAAGTAAAATATAAAACTTTTTCAAAGGGAAGTCTTAGGTTTCGTCAAATCTATCTTTGATATTTACGCAATTTTGATCTATTTTAACAATACAAGAATTGTACTTTTAGATTCACCATGAAAATATTTCCATAATATACAATCTAGTACTACATGTTATTGAAGTTAATAAATTCCATATAAATCTTTGGTCAAAGGTAATTAGTTCGACCAAAACAGAAATAGAGTTGAGTTGGGGCGGAGGAAGTATTATACGTTGCTGTTTGCCGCATAAGGTTTGGTCCTTCGTTCAAGCCGTAGCCATTTGTACAGGCGGCTGATGCGACTGGGCGCACCGAGCTTACGTGCGCGCAAGTCACCGTGGCACCTTAAGCGCGAGCAGCGCATGCGCATCTTTGAATTTAATTGGAACCGCTCCGCGTCCCATCACCACTACTGCGCGCGTCGAGAGACGAACAACCAGACGGGTTCAAATCCACTGCAGTACTGCAGGTGCAGTAGAGATGGCTGACATGACGGCCCTACATGGTGTGGGACCCACATGTCAGCCACCTCTACTGCACCTGCAGTACTGCAGAGGATGAGCACCCCAGCCAAGCTGCTACTACGCTATAAGATCACCCGGGCATGCCATCGTCTTCTCCGCACAGCCACTCTTCCTCTCTTCCCAAAACCGCGCCGAGAACACCATGGCTGAAAAGACAACATCACCGCCAAGCCCGCCAAAGGACGCCAAGGGGAAGCGTCCACGACCGGACTCCCCACCCCCCCCCCCCCCAACAAGGAGTGGGCTCTCCGGAAGATGGTGCGCGATGTATTTGACAATACATCGCGCTGCATGCATCGCCTTGGCCTTGGTCCCCTTCGAGAGTATTCTGCAATGGGGACCACGGGCCACTATGTCTTCGGCATGACACACTTGGCCGGTCGCCTCGACATCCTTTGGGAGACGCCGGCGGACGAGCTCGGCATCGCCGGCCGCGACAACCAGGTGGCAGCGACGTCCAGGAAACTGGGCTTCCCATCTCCGCCGCGGGAGGCGCCCCCGCCCAGCCAGGAGCCCAAGGAGGAGGAGGAGGAGAAGGAGAAGGAGAAGTGTAGGATCGAAGAGCACGTGAAAAGCTACCAGAGGGGGGGTGAATGGTAGATTTAAAAATCTTACGCAGCAGAAACAATAAAACCCCAATCCCTTCGGTAGAAAAACGATCTGTTTAATGAATTCGTGTTTGAGACTAATCTAAACGTGTTTCACCGTGACAAAAGTGATAGTTATCAGAGAGAATCAAGTCACGAAGACAACACGAAAAGAATTACTCAGATCCGTCGAGAAAAACTCAAGTTATGATCGAAAGATCAGACTATGGTCAATCTGACCTACCCGAGAAAAACAGTTTCTGGAATGGTGCAAAGAAACTCGTGTAGATCATAGACCACAAATCCAATGACCGTGAAATTTTGACAGATGATAGATAATAAAGTTCTGAAGACAACCCAAGAAGAATCTCGTCAATTGGATAAGTAAAACTCGAGTTATGATAAAACCACCGACAAAAGGTAGTGCTGTCTAGAAACTCGACGAGTAAAACTTGTCTGGAACAAGTCGGACGAACAAGGCACAAAAGTTCCTTCAAACTATGAATTTTATTCAATAGAACACAAGAGGAACAGCCCCAAAGTCGTCTTACTCGAGCTTTGGCCTTCCCTCGCTTATATAACCAGCCCTTAGGCCATCCCAATCTCAACTAGGACTCCAATCCTAATCCGATCACAATCGGATCTTTCCATAACTGCTCAAGTTTCTTCTATATGCAGATAGAAGCAATCTTAAGACTTCCAAACACCTTAGGAACGTATCCCACATTCCTAAATAACTCAAATTCGTGACACACACGAAATCCTAACATAACCAACTCGATATTTCCATACCGAGCCATAACCGACTCAGCTAGCAGCCTAAGTCTTCAACCGATACGATCTGATCCTTCCGATCAGATCTTCCTTCCATAATCCGTCTCTAGAAGCATATTGCCACATCATGCACCTCATGCATACGTGTGAACACCTTCCTTCGACCTTCATATGCACTGTCCTTGATTCAATCATCCTGTGCGACCTCCTGACCCGCTCAACCACAGTTCCTCCTGAACTTGGTTGTTGGAACCTCATCTCCTCCTGAGACTAGTCCAATGGATCCCGTCACCAGCCATGACTTGAACTTAAGCAACACTTGCACATGAATAAACAACCAATCTATACGAGCCCAAGTCCTCGACTTGACTCACGTTAGTTCTGAACACAACACCTTACGTGAGAACCTCACATAAGCATGTTGCAAAACCACAGTAGAAACGATATCAACCGTATCATCCAAAACGCACCAAAAACTTAGCAAATGAAAACTAAGCAATCTTTCCAATCAAGTAAAGCAAGTACGAGACATTGCAAATGCAAAGCAGAAGCACTGCGGTCAAGTTCCGGACCTTGCCAGAGCAACCCGGAGCTTGAGCCGGAGCTAACAAGAGCTAGTAGAACCTAGCGCCGGAGCTTACAAAAACTAGTAGATCCTGGATCTGGAGCTTATCAAAACTAGTCGGAACTAGTCATCCCAAAACCGGAGCTAGACAAAATACGTCGGAGCTTAGCATCCCGGAGCTAACGAAAATATGCCGGAGCTATCAAATATATGCCGGAGCTAAAGATAAAGCTCACCGGAGCTAACCAAAGCTGGTCGGACCTTACCAAGAAGTCGGACCTAGCATCAAACGTAACCGGAGCTACCCAAAGCAAGCCGGACCTATTGTCGGACCTTGCTGTAGCTCGGAGCTAGAGTCGGACCTTGATAAAAAGGTGTTTTGGTGATATTAAAAACTTTTATCATCAAAGCCAAGTGTATTCACTACAAGCCAATGTATTCAACACACATAGGTCTTACAATCTCCCCCTTGATGAATGCATTGGCAACACCATTTAAAATTTCGAACATTGGCTTATTCAAATAAAAGTTTTGAAAACAATTTCTCCCCTTTTTGTTTAAATAAAAAATAAAATGAGAAGAAAAAAAAATCCCATATTATCTCTCCCCCTTTATTAACTTTCCTTATGCACATATTCTCTTCATGCTTATCTCTTTCTTTTTGAATGTGTGATTAATCTCTCCCCCTTTGACAATGTATTCAGCAAGGTAAAAGAGAAATTTTAATTGTTATGCAATATAAACAAATTATCTCTCCTTCTTTAGTTGTTATGAGCATATTATAACATATACATATAAACAAAGCTCACCCAAGTCATACTATCAAGTAACTTACACTATCACATCAATGAGATACATAATGTAGTGTAAGCCATGCTAGAAAGCAAGTGTGATTTTCAATTTTAGCAGGTCATGATCTCACAAACTCAACTATTTCAAAACCTGAAAGCATGACATTTGTTGCTGCATTTTATTATTTTTCAAAGCATAAATTTAGATAATATGATATTTGCAAGAGATTATATGCTCATCTGCCTTATTCTAACCAACCAAGCCAAGCCTATGTCATTTGACAATCAGAAGCTTAAGGACATGGTTTTAGTCATACACAACTTCTTCCAAGTTCATATCTAAGTGCAATGACAAGCCATCTCGAAAGAAGAAGTGCGATGCATGCATATTCTCTTGATATTTTCTCAATTTATATTTGTTCATAAAAACTCAACATTTGAGTTGATTACTTGATAAATTCTTAATGATTAAAAGCATTTGTGAGCATGCAACAAGTTCAAAACAGCAAGAAAGTTCGACCATGACCAGATTTAGTGTAAGTAATTATTCCAATTACTAGACATGGCAAAAAATACAAAAAGTATAACACGAGTAATGTAGTAAGAACTTTCAGCATGTAAAAGGAATCACAAAGTCATATATGTATGAAATAATATGCTCATATTATTTTAATTTCAGATTCACACATAGACTTCCTAAGTTTCAAAAACTCCCCCTCAATTTAAGCCATGAGGATGCATAACCCCTATTTCACTACGAATGTAACAAAAACGAGTGAAATCCAAAGGTTTTGTAAAAATGTCAGCCAATTGTTGTTCGGTATCTACATGGTGAAGCACAATGTTTCCTTTTTCAACATTATCACGGAGAAAGTGATACCTAATGTCAATGTGCTTAGTTCTAGAATGTTGCACGGGGTTTTTAGCAATGCAAATAGCACTAGTGTTATCACAGAACAGTGGAACACTATCTAGATCAACCCCATAGTCCTTAAGTGTTTGAACAATCCAAAGAATTTGTGAACAAGCACTAGCAGCAGCTACATACTCAGATTCGGCTGTGGATTGTGCAACTGAACTTTGTTTTCTAGAGGACCAAGCAACAAGAGAATTACCAAGAAAATGACAAGCACCGGAAGTACTTTTCCTATCAATCCTACAACCCCCAAAATCAGCATCCAAAAAAGCTTTCAAAGAAACGATTGAGGAAGAAGGAAGAAAAATGCCAAATTCTTGAGTTCCATGTAAGTACCTGAGAATCCTTTTGACGGCTTGACGATGTGAAACACGTGGGGAAGCTTGAAATCGTGCACAAAGACATACGCTGAATTGTATGTCCGGTCTTGATGCTGTAAGGTACAAAAGTGATCCGATCATACTTCTATATTCTTTTTGATCCACGGATTCACCATCTTCATCAAGTTCAAGTGTTGTTGCCATTCCCATTGGTGTCCGAAGAGGCTTGCTTTTGTCCATGTTGAAGCGCCTTAGGAGATCTTTGGTATACTTTGTTTGATGCACAAAGGTACCCTCCTTGGTTTGCTTGATTTGCAGCCCCAAAAAGTAAGTGAGTTCACCCGTCATACTCATTTCAAAATCGGAACTCATCATTGCTGAAAACTTGGACACAAGATCATGAGAAGCACACCAAAGATAATATCATCCACATACACTTGAACGAATAATGAGTCATTGCCATGTTTAAGCACAAAAAGAGTTTTATCAGCCTTTCCCATTGTAAACCCCTTTTCAAGTAAGAATGTTTTTAACCTATCATACCATGCTCTAGGGGCTTGTTTGAGACCATATAAGGCTTTGGACAGTTTGTAAACATGATTAGGAAAATCTGGATTTTCAAAACCTGGTGGTTGTTTGACATAAACCTCCTCATCTATGTAGCCATTAAGAAAAGCACTTTTAACATCCATTTGATATAGTTTAAAACCTTTAGATGCTGCGAAAGCTAACAAAATTCTTATGGCTTCTAATCTAGCGACAGGAGCAAAAGTTTCATCAAAATCTAGACCTTCAACTTGAGTGAAACCTTGAGCAACCAACCTAGCCTTATTCCTAATCACAACGCCATCCTCACTTTGTTTATTTTTATATACCCATTTAGTTCCAATTAAAGTGTGGCCTTGAGGTGGAGGTACAAGTTTCCAAACATTATTTCTTTCAAAATTTTCTAACTCTTCTTGCATGGCAATAATCCAAGATTCATTAGTGAGTGCGTGTGATATATCTTTGGGTTCAAAAGAAGCAACAAAAGCAGAATGAGCATGAGAGTTTGGATCGCAAAACCTGGACCGTGTGACTCGTTCATGCAAGCTTCCAATCATCTGTTGTGGGGGATGATCTTTGTAAAAACGTAGGGGAACAGATGTCTCACAAGCTTCTTTTTCATTAGGTTCATTGTAGATTGATGAGCTTGTGATTTGTGGACGATCAGGACCAGCAGAGGTGACAGCCGGAGCTTGTTCAATGTCCGGAGCTGGACACGTGTCAACTTCGGAACTACCAGGCAGTATCACCGGCTCTTCTTCATCTTCGAAAATACCCTCCCCCTGAGAATATGAATCTGGTCCTGCAACACCGGAGCTAGTACCTGGGCTAGCTTCATCAAAAGACACTTCACAAGTCTCCACAATTTTGTTAGTGTCAAGTAAAAGCACACGGTAGCCTCTAGTATGAGATGGATAACCAAGAAACATGCCATCATTGGATCTAGGTTCAAATTTATCAAGATTACCATGTTTCTTAACAAAGCATTTGCAACCAAAGACCCGAAAGTGTGTAACACTAGGCCTATGTCCAAACCGGAGCTCATATGGTGTTTTACCTAGCTTAGCACGCAAGAAAACACGATTTGAGACATAACAAGCGGTTGCTAATGCATCAGCCCAAAATTTCCTAGGGGTTTGATATTCATCAAGCATAGTCCTAGCCATCTCAACTAGGGTTCTGTTCTTTCTTTCTACAACACCGTTTTGTTGAGGTACATATGGTGAAGAAAATTGATGATCTATTCTATTTTCAGCACAAAAGTGATCAAAGAATTGATTTTTAAATTCAGTTCCATTATAACTTCTAATTGCTTTTAATGATCCTGGGTGATCAATTGATAATCTAAGAAATAAAGTTCTAAAGTGACTAAAGACTTTATTCTTAGACGCCATAAAATACACCCAAGAATATCTAGAATAATCATCAACAATAACAAGAGCATACCATTTACCTCCGAAGGATTGAACACGTGAAGGTCCTACGGTGTCAAGATGCAAAAGTTGACATGGTTCAGTTGTCATGATCATTGTGAGAGGAGTATGTGAACCTGCAACCATCTTAGCATGTCTACAAGAAGAGCACACAATTTCTTTGTCCCCTTTAAGCTTAGGCAGCCCACGTATGCGATCAATAGCACTAACACGCGTTAGGTGATCAAAGCCTACGTGACCAAGTCTACGATGCCAAAAATATAAGTCCTTTGAATCATTAGCAACTAGACACCTATGCTTAGAAGAAGACATATCAAAATCAGCTTTAAAAACTCTTCCAAACCGAGACATGTTAAAAATAAGCTCACTATTTGAATCTACAACTTTGCAGCAGTTTTTATTGAAAGTAATTTCTAGATTTTCATCTAGCAATTGTGAAACAGAAAGCAAGTTATATTTCAAATTTTTGACAAGTGCCACATCCTTCAAAGTGTAGTGATCATTTACTCTAACCGAACCCTTAGCAATTATAGGAGTTGAAGAATTATCGGCAAAAGTAACATTCTCTACACGTGACACAAAGGTGAGGGAGGAGAACCAATCTTTGTTACCGGTCATGTGGCGTGAGCAACCTGAATCCACAATCCAAATATTCTCCTTCCTCAAGCGTGTAACCTACATAGAAGCACAATACGCCGATGACTCAATACTGGGGTTAGTCAAAAGGCATTTAGGAATCCAGTACTGAGTCACGCGACGTGCACCAGGAAAAACACGCGAATGCTGAGATAAAACAGCAGGTTTATGAGTCAAAGATTGAGGTTTTCTTTTCTTAACAGTTGATTTAGAAGTAGTTACTTGTTTAGAGTGAAAACCGGTAGCTCCGGAGGTAAAAGCAGAAGGTCCGGAGGCAAAAACTGAAGCTCCAGAGGGAACAACAGAAGATCCGGTAGCTCTTGGAGCTATCGGAACTATCGGAGCTGCTTTTGCGAATTTCTTACCAGAAGGTCTGGAAGCTACCTTCTCAAATTTCTGACTCACTAAAGCAGGTTGTGTTTTTCTAATTGCATGAAAGTTATAAGATCTAGCAATTTTTCTTTCCTTTTTCTGTTGTTTAGCTAGTCTATAACAAAAATCTATGACATGACCATCTCTACCACAGAAGGTACAATGAAATTTAACTTTGTGTTCATGTCTAGATGAGCAAGCAATATTTTTATTTGAAACCGAATGAGGCAACACTCCTGCAGATTTGAAAACCACTTCTTTTTGTTTAGGAACTGTTTGAATCAAACCACTTCCTAATGACCTTACAATTTTAGGTGGATGTGCCTTAGCATGAACATGAGAATCAAAACCTAAACCAGTTTTATCTTTGCTAGACTTGGAAGAATTCAGCAGCAAGTTTAGATTCTTATCCCCATTACAAAACCGACCTAGTGTCCTATTCATGTCATCAAGTTTCTTGGACAAGTCTAGGCAGTTTTCACATGAAGTTTTTCCTTTTACTTTGCAATTGGAACAAAATTTAACTTCATGAGAACGTAAAGCATTGTTCAACATAGAAATTTCATTCATAGCACCTTGCAGTTTCTTATCAAGATTTTCACATGCAGAACAATGCAAGTCAATTGTAGAACAGCTAGCATCTTTCAAGTTTTTATCATTAAGTGCAGCAAGCTCTTTGTTCTTTTTAATTTCTTCATCAAGTTTATCTAGAGTGGAGGAGTGTGCACTTCTTAATGTGGACAATTATTCATAGATTAAGTCACATGAGGGACATGCATCATCACTAGGAATCAAAGTTTTTAAACGGTTAATTTCAGATTCTAGTGATTCAATTTTAGCAGCACTATCCCTAAGCTTTTTGTCCTTTTTCTTGACAATAATAGTTGCACGAGAAATAGCATCACACATTTCATTGCAGGTAGAACATACCTCATCATCGTCACTGTTGTGTTCTGCTTCCTCCTGACTTGATCTTGATCTTGCTTTGCCCGCCATGAAGCATAAGTTGGCCAGATCATCATTATCTTCATCGCTTTCAAAGTCTACATCACTTGAACTGAGCTCTTGAAGCGCGGTGATGAAGTTGTTGATCATCTTGCGTCCTATGGTATCTTTCTTCTTCTTGTTGGAATTTCCAGAGGAGGTCCGGATCTTGCTTTGTTTTTCTTCCCGGGTGGTCGGACCTGAAAGGTTAGGGCATTCTGTACGAAAGTGTCCTGTTTTACCACATTCAAAACAGCGTTGAGGTCCGGAGCTTCCTCTCCTTCTAGTTCTCACATTTTGCAATGCTTTTGAGAATCTAGTAGAGATGAGTGCCAACTCCTCTTCTGGAATTTCTTCGATCTGCTCCAGGGTTAGTGAGGACAACAAAGCAAGAGTATTGCAGGATGATGATTGGCCGGAGCTAGACATATCACGTTGTGAGACAAATGCAATAGACTTGTTTGGGTTCTTACGTGCTAGGATGTCAATTTCATGAGTTTTTAGTTTAGAATAAAGTACATCTAATGTAAGAGAACTCATGACAGTTGATTCACGAATAGATGTTACTTTCATCTCCCAAATTGTCATGTCTAATGCACTAAGAAGTTGTCTAGCATTCTCAGCATCAGAAAAATTTACATTGACACTACGTAAGTTGCTGAGAATTTTATTGAAACGAGCAAAGAGGTCATCGATCGACTCACCTGGTTGCATCTCAAAACGCATATATTCTTTCTTGAACATATCTTGTTTTACCTCCTTGATTGTGTTGGAGCCTTCATGATAATCACAGAGAGCTCTCCAAACGTCGTATGCTGATCGGAGGTGCGCGACACGATCAAAGTCGCTTTGAGTGAGTCCTTGGATGATCAAGTTTCGGGCTTTGTTGTTGTTGTCGACGTCCCGGAGGTTCGTGGCCGTGACTTGATCATTGGGTGGCAGTTCATAAGGCTTATACACCTTCTCCCATATTGCAAAGCCTTGTGCCTGGATAAAAGCCTCCATGCGTGCCTTCCAAACCTGAAAATCAATACCAGCAAACACACAAGGTTTGACGGAGTACTTCTCCATGATGATTAGTCAAAAACACGTGCAAATCACAAAGATTAGAGCACCGTGGCTCTGATACCAATTGTAGGATCGAAGAGCACGTGAAAAGCTACCAGAGGGGGGGGTGAATGGTAGATTTAAAAATCTTACGCAGCAGAAACAATAAAACCCCAATCCCTTCGATAGAAAAACGATCTGTTTAAAGAATTCGTGTTTGAGACTAATCTAAATGTGTTTCACCGTGACAAAAGTGATAGTTATCAGAGAGAATCAAGTCACGAAGACAACACAAAAAGAATTACTCAGATCCGTCGAGAAAAACTCAAGTTATGATCGAAAGATCAGACTATGGTCAATCTGACCTACCCGAGAAAAACAGTTTCTGGAATGCTGCAAAGAAACTCGTGTAGATCATAGACCACAAATCCAATGACCGTGAAATTTTGACAGATGATAGATAATAAAGTTCTGAAGACAACCCAAGAAGAATCACGTCAATTGGATCAGTAAAACTCGAGTTATGATAAAACCACCGACAAAAGGTAGTTCTGTCCAGAAACTCGACGAGTAAAACTTGTCTGGAACAAGTCGGACGAACAAGGCACAAAAGTTCCTTCAAACTATGAATTTTATTCAATAGAACACAAGAGGAACAGCCCCAAAGTCGTCTTACTCGAGCTTTGGCCTTCCCTCGCTTATATAACCAGCCCTTAGGCCATCCCAATCTCAACTAGGACTCCAATCCTAATTCGATCACAATCGGATCTTTCCATAACTGCTCAAGATTCTTCTATATGCAGATAGAAGCAATCTTAAGACTTCCAAACACCTTAGGAACGTATCCCACATTCCTAAATAACTCAAATTCGTGACACACACGAAATCCTAACATAGCCAACTCGATATTTCCATACCGATCCATAACCGACTCAGCTAGCAGCCTAAGTCTTCAACCGATACGATCTGATCCTTCCGATCAGATCTTCCTTCCATAATCCGTCTCTAGAAGCATATTGCCACGTCATGCACCTCATGCATACGTGCGAACACCTTCCTTCGACCTTCATATGCACTGTCCTTGATTCAATCATCCTGTGCGACCTCCTGACCCGCTCAACCACAGTTCCTCCTGAACTTGGTTGTTGGAACCTCATCTCCTCGTGAGACTAGTCCAATGGATCCCGTCACCAGCCATGACTTGAACTCAAGCAACACCTGCACATGAATAAACAACCAATCTATACGAGCCCAAGTCCTCGACTTGACTCACGTTAGTTCCGAACACAACACCTTACGTGAGAACCTCACATAAGCATGTTGCAAAACCACAGTAGAAACGATATCAACCGTATCATCCAAAACGCACCAAAAACTTGGCAAATGAAAACTAAGCAATCTTTCCAATCAAGTAAAGCAAGTACGAGACATTGCAAATGCAAAGCAGAAGCACTGCGGTCAAGTTCCGGACCTTGCCAGAGCAACCCGGAGCTTGAGCCGGAGCTAGTAGAACCTAGCACCGGAGCTTACCAAAACTAGTAGATCCTGGATCCGGAGCTTATCAAAACTAGTCGGAACTAGTCATCCCAAAACCGGAGCTAGACAAAGTACGTCGGAGCTTAGCATCCCGGAGCTAACGAAAATATGCCGGAGCTATCAAATATATGCCGGAGCTAAAGATAAAGCTCACCGGAGCTAACCAAAGCTGGTCGGACCTTACCAAGAAGTCGGACCTAGCATCAAACGTAACCGGAGCTACCCAAAGCAAGCCGGACCTATCGTCGGACCTTGCTGTAGCTCGGAGCTAGAGTCGGACCTTGATAAAAAGGTGTTTTGGTGATATTAAAAACTTTTATCATCAAAGCCAAGTGTATTCACTACAAGCCAATGTATTCAGCACACATAGGTCTTACAAGAAGTATGTGGAGCGAGGTGGAGGAGAAGTAGTTTTTTTCTTGTTCTTAGTTGTGTTGTTTTTATTTTCTTGATTGTAGTTTGTATTTTTCTTTTTTCTTGTTTTTAGTGTATCCTCTTAAGGTAATGAACATTATATTTCTATTCATTAGTGTGCAAAAATAGTTCTAATGTTGTTGTTCTAATGATAAACTAGTGGACTATTTATCTCTTCTATATTTTAGTATGGAATATATTTCCACTTACAACTCTACTGAGCTGGAGATCAAGAAAGTGACTATCACCTAGTTTATCTGACAGGACCAGCAGGGAGAAGCCCACTCTGTTCAAACCCAACACGAATCCAACATAATAAGGAATCAAACAACAAAGCACACAGTAAATCACAAAAAACGCAACAACAGTTTCTGGAGTACGTATCAAGTTTAGCCTAGATTAGATGCTCGTGGGCATCATTGCAAAAGGGTGAAGATAAAAAAGACTTGATTCAGATGGCTTGCAAAAAAAAACTAGAAGTCAGGGTCATCGAAATTTTTGCCCGATTTGGATTGCGTCTTGGTTATAGACTTCCATAATAATAAAATGTATCGGGTATTTTACTTTCACAAGTGTGTCATAAAATATATCGGGTGTTTTACTTTCACTAGTGTGTCATAAAGTGTACGCCAGCCACGTATACTGATTCAACCGTACAACTTCAAATAAAGGAGGTTTAGAGCATCTCCAACCCATTAGCTATATGGTGTGCTATCCTATTATGTACCAAATTTAGAGCAAAAATCATCTCCAACCGGTTTGCTATTAGGATTGCTACTTTTAGCCATTTGCCATATGTCCTACTAGTAGAAAATGCTATCTGGTTTGCTATCCCCAACTTCTGCTACATTATCGTTGTTTTTGTTACAAAATAGTTGTTGAAAATTAACCGTTGGAAATACAACTGTCGAAAAATAGTTGTTAGAAATATAACCATTGAAAAATAGCTGTTAGAAATACAAACGTCACAATATAGCTGTTGCAACAATGTTATTTCAATTTTAAAATAATTATTACATATTAATAAAATATGAAATTTTTTAATATAGCACATCGTATAGCAAACGGGTTGGAGATGCTCATAGCATTAGATGCTAAATGTGGATAGCTTATTTGCTATTTGAAAGAATAGCAAACTAAAAATATCAAACAGGTTGGAGATGTTCTTAGATGATTGGTGGAAAATAATACGAACTTATAAGAAAAAGGAGAAGAAGAAAAAGGATGGCGCGCATTTCGATACATGAACTGTGACACTGCTGACATCCATCTTCATTGGCCAGTTCCCGTTTCCACTGATCTCTCCAGCATGTATTCACACTAGCTACTCTCTGGTGACTGGACCCAGGGTATCCCGTGGCCCACCCGAAATATCCAGTAGGTGGGCTCCTGAGAAATCTTGTTGTTGTACATGGTGTTAGGTTGAGACAATGCAACTTATGGTCATAACGATAAGAATTAAAAATTAGAAAGAGTATATAAGATTCAAAAATCTTCATTACTCTCTTTACTCCGGGCTCAGGCCCATCAAATTCGGAAACTCTTCCACTCATATCGTAACTGCATCAGTTATATATCCAAGCCCGTTTCCAATTAAAATCCAAACTAAAGGTGTAGACGATGGTTTTGCAAAAGAAAAAAGTTGAGCCGCGTTGCCGCAGACGGCGACCGTAGGGATGACAAGGAGAGAGACCCAATGGCGTGGACTCAGGTGTACAACGTGACATTCGAGGAAGAAGTGATCACCACCAATGTGACGTCCTCCGGCAAGGCCGTGGAGGACTGGCTTGACGAGGTCCTCTCTGTCCACTGACGGTGCCTTCATAAGCTCGTTGTCGGGCTCGACGTCGAGTTGCGCCACAACTTCTCTGCCGACCAGAACCCCATCACTGTTCTGCAGCTCTGCATCGGTCGTCGCTGCCTCATCTTCCAGGTCATCCACACTGACTACTTCCCCGACGAGCTGGAAGATTTCCTCGGCGATTCCGACTACCACTTCGTAGGCGTGGAGGGTGACATCGACAGACATTGCAAGGACTGGCAGCTGAAGGTGGCCATAACAGTGGACCTGGCCGAGCTTGCGGCAGAGGAGATGGATCGCCTGAGCCTCCGCCGCACGGGGCTGAAGGACATCGCGAGCGCCGTGATGGGCGCTGACATGGAGAAGCCTTACAGGGTGAGGACGAGCAACTGGGACGCGTACAATCTCTCCGGCGAGCAGATAAGCCATGCATGCATCGACACCTTCATCTCCTTCGAGGTCGGCCGCAAGCTACTCTCCGGCGACTACTGATCATACCACCGAGTTTGCGGATCGGCTGCCGCCGATCATCCCGGCATATGGAATTCGTAGGTTCATCGCTCAAGTTTCTGATTTGGTGCTTGTGCACCCAATCTCTCATAAAATTATTATTTTCTTGAGGAAACACTATATCTTGCTTTTAAAAACATGCATGTTATTTCACACATAAGAAATATACTCCTAATGGTACGTTAATCCTAGTGGGAATTAAACAAAGGAATGTTATGTTCCTAATGTGTTTCTAATACACATATGGATATCCAAATAATGTATATGTGGATATGCTAGTGATCAATACTAGGGTTTACTGGTCCAACACATCAGGCATGGGCATACACCTGGTTCGCTAGTTGACTCCTACTAAGAGCATGTGTCATAGCTGAATGTCGGGAGTACAAAGAATGGACAGGGTTGTCACCACTTGACGTCTACCCCTACAACCCGTGGAACTTCTAGATATCGAAGCACCACGCCTACATGCTAAGAAAATACTTTAGAAGACAAGGTACAAATATCATTCTAAGGCAATGACTAACCTAAACATTGTTGAACCAATGGTGGGACCAAGCACTATGTTATTCATTCCAACATATTCATTTAATACATACTAGACTATAGTGGAGGCCTATGGTGTTTATGATAACATAATAACATGACTACTATACTATAATAATAACAACCAAACCTACAACATGCATGGATTCCACAATTAAACAAGAAAAACCTCACCAAAGCATATGAATATGAGAAAACTAATATGATTGAGATGCATAAAGTCACAACTAAGAGAAAAGATACTTGAGTCATACCTTTCCCAAAATGGATTTGGGAATTAGAGGCTCTTCTCTATAGACTAAACTCCACTGAGGACTTTGTCGGACCTATGTTTGCTGAATTCATTCATTATTACGACAAAAGTTTTGATTATTGCCAAAACACCCTTTTCAACGAGGTACGACTCTAGGTCCGAGCTTCGGCAAGGTCCAACGATAGGTCTGACACGCTTTGGGTAGCTCTAACAAGGTCCGACAATAGGTCCGACATGCTTTGGGTAGCTCCGGCAAGGTCCAACAATAAGTCTGACTTGTCTTGGGTAGCTGTGGCAAGATCCAACATGAGGTCCGACAAACTTTGGCTACGTTCGGCGCAAGGTCCGAATAGCTTTGGCAAGGTGCGGCGCAAGGTCCGGTTAGCTTTGGCAAGCTCCGGTGAAAGGTCCGTTAAGCTTTGGCAAGGTCCGGTGCCAAACTTGCTTTATGCTTTTAACTTGCAATGTTTCAAACTTGCTCTACGCTTATGGTAAGGTTTGCTTAGTATTCTCATTTGCTAAGTTTTTGGTGTGTTTTGGTGGTTAAGGCTAGTATTAGCTCACTATGTTTGCAACATGCTTATGTGAGTGCTCACGTAAGGTGTTGTGGTTTTCGAACTAACGAGAGTCAATTCGAGACTTGTGCTCGGAAGAATTGGTTGTTTGTTCATGTGAAGGTGTTGCTTGAGGTAAAGACATGGCTGGTGACCGGATCTATTGAACTAGTCTTAGGGAGAAGATGAGGTTCAACAACCAAGTTCGGGAGGAATTGTGGTTGAGTTGATCGGGGGGTCACGTAGCATATTTGGACCAAGAACAATGCATATGAAGGTATTGTGGACGTTGTTGGAAGGTGTTTTCACATGTGCAAGGAGTGCATGGACGCTGAAACATGGTTCCAAGGCGTGATGAAGAGAAGTGTACCTAAAGAATTGGTCAAAAAGGTCCAACCAGTTGGATTATGCCTCAGGCCACGGCTAAGGTGGTTATGGTTCGTTTATGGAAAGTTTCGAGTTTGTTTTGGTTAGATTTCATGTGGGTCATGAAGTTAAGTTGTTTTAGGACTGTGGGATACGTTCCTAAGGTGTTTGGAAGTCTTAAGATTTCTTCTATCTGCGTATAGAAATGTCTTGAGCAGTCATGGAATGTTTTATTTGAAACTGAGTAGGATTAGAGTCCTAATATGGATTGGGTTGGCCTTAGGGCTTGTTATATAATCAAGGGAGGCTAGAGCTCATGGTAAGACGACTTTGGGCTGTTCCTATTATGTTTTCATCAATAAAATTCGTAGTTTTATGGAGCTTTTGTGCCTTGTTCGTCCGACTTGTTTCATATAAATTTTTCTAGTCGAGTTTCTGCACAGCACTATGGTGCATTGATGTTTTTATCATAACTCGAGTTTTACAGATCCAATTGCTGTGATTCTTTTTGGGTTGTCTTCAAAACTTGATTATCTATAATCCGTGAAAATTTCACGGTCATTGGATTTGTAATTTCGGATATACACGAGTTTCTTTGCAGTTTTGCAAATCTGTTTTTACTTGGGTAGAACAGATTGACCTTTGTTCGATATTTTGATCATAACTTGAGTTTTTCTTGACGGTTTTCTATGATTCTTGTGGTCGTGTCTTTGTGACTTGGTTCTCTATAATTCTACCACTTTTGTCACGGTTGAATATGTTTAGACCAGTTGCACACACGGTTTCTTAACAGATTGATTATCTGTCGAGGGGTTTTCGTTGTTCCCGCTTAAAAAGTTTTTGTCTACTATTCACCCCCTCTGGTAGCTTTTCACGTGCTTTTTTATCCTACAATTGATTTCAGAGCCATGGTTCTCTAATATTTGTGATTTTCACATGTTTTTGACTAATTATCATGGAGAAATGCTCTGCAAAACCTTGTGTATTTAGTGGCATTGATTTTCAGGTTTGGAAGGCACGTGTGGAGGCTTTCATCCAGACGCAAGGCTTCGCAATATGGAAAAAGGTGTACAAGCATTACGACGTGCCGCCAAATGATCAAGTCACCGCTATGAACACGAGAGATGTCGACAACAACAACAAGGCGGGGAACTTGATCATATAAGGATTGACTCAAAGTGACTTTGATTGAGTTGCACACATCCAATCTCCATACAATGTTTGGAAATCTCTATGTGATTATCATAAAGGATCCAACACTATCATGGAGGTGAGACAAGACATGTCCATGAAAGAATACATGCGCTTCAAGATGCAACCTGGTGAGTCAATCGATGACCTCATTGCTCGCTTTAAAAAAATTCTCAGCAACTTGCGTAGTGTCAACGTTAATTTTTCAGATGCTGAAAATGCTAGGAAATTACAAAGTGCATTAGAAATGTCAATTCGGGAGATGAAAGTTACATCTATTCGTGAGTTCACTTTCATGATTACACTTACATTAGATGTGCTATATTCCAAGTTAAAAACTAATGAAATAGACATAATCTGACGTAAGAACCCCAACATGTCTCTTGCATTTGTTTCTCTACGTGACATGCAAAGCTCTAGACAATCTTTATCATGTGGTGCACTTGCTTTGCTGTCCTCTACAACCCTTGAACAAATTGAAGAGTTTGCAGAGGAGGAGCTAGCACTTCTTTCTACACAATTCTCAAAAGCATTGCAAAATGTGAGAACTCGAAGAAGAGGAAGTAGTATTTATCAACGATGCTTCTAATGTGGTAACACATGACATTTTCGTACATATTGCTCTAATATTTTGGGTCCTACTTCTCTTTATGAGAAGCAAGCAAAATTCAATTCCTCCCCTGCAAACAACAACAACAATAAGAAGGATTTTACAGGTCACCAATTGGTAAACAGTTTTATCTCCGCTCTTCAAGAACATGGCATAAGCGACGTGGACATCAGAAGTGATGAAGATGAAGAGAATTTGGCAAATATATGCTTCATGGTCGGCAACTAAAGATTAAGTATGGAGGAGGCAGAACACAACAGCAATGATGAAGAGATATGTCCCACTTGCAAAGAAATGTGTGATGCTATTTCTCGTGCCACTGTTATAGTTAAGAAAAAGGACAAGAAACTTAGGGACAATGCTATTAAAATTGAATCACTAGAATATGAAATTAATCGCTTAAAATATTTTATTCCTTTTGATGATTCTTGTTCCTCATGTGAGCCTATATATGAACAATTGTCCTCTTTAAGAAGTGCACACACCTCCACACTTGATAAGCTTGAACTTGAAATAGAAAAGAACAAAAAGCTTGTTGAACTAAATGATAAAAACGTGAAAGATGGTTGTTGTTCTACAATTGATTTGCATTGTTCTACTTGTGATGATCTTGATAAGAATCTACATGATGCTATGAATGAGATTTCTATATTGAACAATGCTTTACGTTCTCATGAAGTTAAATATTGTTCCAATTGCAAACTAAAATGAAAAACTTCATGTGAAAACTGCCTAGACTTGTCTAAGAAACTTGATGACATGAACAGGACACTAGATCGGTTTTGTAATGGGAATAAAAATCTGAACTTGCTGCTAAATTCATCTAAATCTTGCAATGATAAAACTGGATTAGGTTTTTATTCTCATGTTCATGCTAAGGCACATCCGCCTAAAATTTCAAAGTCATTAGGAAGTGGTTTGACTCAAACAGTTCCTATACATAAAGAAGTTGTTTTCAAATCTGCAGGTGTGCTGTCTCATTCAGTTTGTAATAAACATATTGCTTGCTCATCTAGACATAATCACAAAGTTAAATTTCGTTGTACCTACTGTGGTAGAGATGTCCATGTCATAGATTTTTGTTAGAGACTAGATAAACAATAGAAAAAAATAAAGAATGCAAGCTAGATCTCATTTTTCTCATGCAAAATTTGCTGCACATGCTGAATCGAAAGTTAGAAACATGCAACCTGCTGTAATGGGTCAAAAACATGCAAAGTTTGCTCCCAAACCTACTGTTTTTTGTGCTACACATGTAACACATTTTAGGTCAATAGTTGGGTACAAAAATCCCCAAACTTTAGCTCATAAACCTGCTGTTTTATCTCGGATTTCGCGTGTTATTCCTCCTGGACGTCCCGTGACTTAGTACTGGATACCTAAATGCCTTTTGACTAACCCCAATATTGAGTCATCGACGTATTGTTATTCTATGTAGGTTACACACTTGAGGAAGGAGAACATTTGGATTGTGGATTCATGTTGCTCACGTCACATGATCGGTAGCAAAGAATGGTTCTCTTCTCTCTCTTTTGTGTCACGTGTAGAGAATGTTACTTTTGCCGATAATCATTCAACTCCTATAATTGCTAAGAGTTCGGTTAGAGTTAATAATCACCACACTTTGAAAGATGTGGTACTTGTTAAAAATTTGAAATACAACTTGCTTTCTGTTTCACAATTGCTAGATGAAAATCTGAAAATTACTTTCCCTAAAAATTGTTGCAAGGTTGTAGATTCAAATAGTGAGCTAATTTTTAACATGTCTCGGGTTGGAAAAGTTTTTAAAGCTGATTTTGATATGTCATCCTCTAAGCATAGGTGTCTAGTTGCTCATGATTCGAAATACTTATAATTTTGGCATCGTAGACTTGGTCATGTAGGCCACTACGTAAGAAACCCAAATTGGAGACAAATATGGGCGACGCGCTCAAAGGCGGCATCTCTGATAATGTTAAGTGAGATGAGACCGCTTAAGCGAGGATCTGACATGGCTTGGCTGAAATTACAAGGAGATGAGTTAAAACAAAGCCCGTCTCTGTTAAATTGGTATCCGAGACATGCTATCCTCTCCGTAAAGCGGAAGATGCGCATAAAACACAACATGTCTCCTATGAACAACTTCTCCCTCTCCTCTGCTAAAAGAGAGATGCGCTCTAATGGAAAGCGTGTCTCCAATTCCTTATGTCACCTTTAGCTTCGTGATTTCTCCATTTTGCTTCGGTTCACTATTGATATCACACATCACAAAACTCAAAGCACATTCTCACTTGATACCTGAATATAATCAATCATTCCTTATGATACCTGAGGAACACGATGAATACAACACACATTCCTTCATTCACGGAGTTAAAGAACACACAAGATAATATTCAATCACGTAGATATATAAAGATAGATTCCATCCATTAACAATATTTACAAAATAGAAGCTACTAAACACAACAAAGAAAAACTAAATCCTCCTCCTCCTCCTCCTCCCCCTCCTCCTCCTCCTCCTCCTCCTCCTCCTCCTCCTCCTCCTCCTCCTCCTCCTCATCCTCCGGCAGCAACTCTGGCGCCGATGCAACAAGAGCCTGGGCTGGCTGCACCGGTAGTGCAACCGCGTGAATGAGGTTGCTCTCCATTGCCTCCACCATGTTCCTGCGGCCCTCGGAGCCAAGCACCTGGCCATCGTCTCGAAAAGAATGTCGAGATGATCAGCCACCCCCGTGAGGGTGAAGAGGTAGTGGTCGATGTTACCCATTCCAGTAAACTGGGGAAGGGTACCCAGACCCATGGAACTCATAGCGCGAGACGTATTGTTGTACGCCTCTTGCGCCATAAGGAGGCGCTGCTCGGTGTTGAACCTCTCGGGTGAGCTGCAGCACGGTTTATTGCACGGTGGCTCCCTCGGAGGGCTTAGCGGCCGAAGGTCGGCCTTGGTGGTGGTGGGTCGTCGGGGCGGAGAAGACAAAGAAAAGAAGAGGATTCAAAGTGAGTGATGCACTTGTGGAGAACTCACTGGTGATGGTGCATCTTAAATAAGGTCCGTGCGGAATCGTCGAGGGAGCGGTTGGTTTCCCGCGCATTGATACCACCTCGGGGCAATGAAAGGCCGTGCACGGATGTCGTACGCGTATCTGCACCACGCCACCGAAATTAAGTTCTCCGCAAACCTCATGTCGCGCGTCTCTCTTTTGACTATGGAAGACGCGCTTTAGATTAATGCACGTCGCTCTTTGTTTTAGCACGTCTCGCTTTTATCTCCCTCGTCTCTTCGACAATGGAAGACGCTCTATAACATAATGCGCGTCTCGCATTTATCTCTGTCGTCTCTTCTTCGCCTCCGGAGCTCCATTATTACTAATCGACCAACTCCAGTGCGACTGCCTCCTCTGTTCGCCACTGCCATTGTTGTTGTTTTTCCGTCCTCATCGTCATCATTGTTGCCATCCTCGTCGTCATCGTCGTCACCATCCTCTTCGTCGTCGTCACTGTTCATGACTGGTATCGGCTTGGTGCGTAGCCGACTAAAGGAGGAGAGCTTGCCGTGGCGCAAGAATCACCCCATGTATGTACATATGGCACACCGGTCGCATAGTTGTATATATGTAGATTTGCAATGGACTGATGAACATTACTTTAGTTTTGTTTTTCAGTCTCCGTAGGGTTTCTCTACGAAGCCTGAATCGGGAGATTTATTTAAGTGGCAGTGCATCGTCCCCGGTAAAGAAGCGGTAAGTCATGAAGAACAAGCACAATATGAGTTTAACCATCGCTCTCCTATTAATGATGTTCCTTTGTAGACATACTGGGAAGGTGGTTACTACCCGCTGGCAATCTCCTTCTTAGAGGACTATCCATTGGTGCCTCCATGATGCGCCTTTCCAAGTGGTTTCTTCCACCCAAATGTCCATCGCTCAGGAGCACTCTGCATTGGGATTCTTGATCAAGAGACTGTAAGATAGACCTATTTTGCTTATGTAATTAGTCATTGCTGCCAAACTTATTTGAACTAGTTTCTTATGTTGCTTAAATCCATATTTTGTATGGGTGGTGCACTAGTTTTACAATCAAAACTATGCTACCCGAAGTTCAGTGTTTGCTGCATCAGCCAAATGCGCCCGATGTTGAAAAAGATTGCTATAATCTACTTATCAAGGTTAGACACTTTGTGTTAGTGACCAACGTAGGTTATTCATTCCTCCTTTGACATTTATCAATTTAAAGAATGTCAATATTTTCAGTATCCAGGGCAATATAAGAGACGTTTTCGGGAGCAAGTTGGACGGTACAGTTTAGATTGATCGATGGGAGCTTTAGGAATAAGTTTAAATTACAAATTAGTTTAGAGGGCACACAATGTATGAACTATGAAATTCATTGAGTTGCAAATTATCTCTGAATTGAAATGTCATTGCGTTTGTTTATCCCTGAACTCTAAATAATCCGTGAATTGCAATGTCATTGCGTTTGTTTATCCCTGCAATGGTTCACTATGTCGTGCGAGTGGCAATGTGAAGAGTGCATGAGAGACGAACTCTAGAAAGGCGCATCTCAGATACCTGAGATCCGGCAAAAGGGAGAAGGGCCTTACAGGGCTCATCTCTGATTTGTTCCAAAGATCTTTTGTCCCACCTCGTAAAGCTGAGCACATTGCAATGATCGTATATGGTATTGCGCACAGTTACCAGTTGCAAACGTCAGAATGTCATGGACGTTGTTCTCGCTTCAGCACACCGTGGCATATCTAGGGCACTCCAGCGTTCTGGGGCCACAAAATAATGTGGGGCGTGCCTTTCAGTGGCGTGTCTCCGATTTACGCCGAAGATCTTTGGTCCCACCTCGGAAAGCTGAGCACAATGCAATGATCATATAAGGCATTACACACAGTTGCCAGTTGGACACGTCATAATATCTTGGATGTTGTTCCTGGCTTCAACACACTGTGGCGCATCTAGAACACTGCGGCAAGTCCGGGACCACAAAATAATGAGAGGCGCGCCTTACATTGGCACGTCTCCGATTTATGCCGAAGCTCTTTTGTGCCACCTTGGAAAGCTAAGCGCAATGCAACGGTCATATAAGGCATTGCGCACAGTTTGCAGATAGACATACGACCAAAACAAAATGTGTAAGGCGCCTTATGTTGAGCGCGTCTCAGATTCATGCTGAAGATTTTTGTCCCATCTTGGAAAGTTGAGCGCATTGAAACAATCATATAAGGCATTGCGCACAGTTGCTAGTTGGACACGCCAAAATGTCCCTGACGTTGTTCCTGGCTTCAGCACACGGTGGCGCATCTATGACACTCTGGGGTGTCCGGGGCATCAAAATAATGAGAGACGCGCCTTAAATTTGCGCGTCTCCGATTTACGACGAAATTTTTGTCCATCGCGCACTCTCTCCCAACATTTGGCAAAAAAATTTAGCTGTCGCATGCTCTCTTGAACTATAAACTGCAGATCCTGAACATGCCGCCGCTGTCAAACCCGACCTTCGCGTCATCAGAGAGTTGAGCACGCTGGAGCACGCTGCCTCGTCCCCTATCCCCGGAGCACACCACCGGAGTCCCTCTTTCTCAACTCGCTCTTCGTCATTGTCGTGCTGTCGGCGTCGACCCCTACCCCACCGTCAATGCTGACCTTCGTTATCAGAGAGTTGAGCATGCTAGAGCACGCGCCTCGTCCTGTGTCCCCAGAGCACGATGCCGCCTCGACCCCGACCTCGGTAATCGATATGAGCACGCTGCCACCTCCACATAAGTGGAAATGTTCTCCTTGTCCCCAGAGCATGCCAGCCTGCTGTCATTGGAGAGTTGAGGAACCGTCACTCCGACGCCTCCGCCAGCTCGTTCCAAAGCACGCCGCCGCATCCCCTGCCCCCGGAGCACTCTGCCGCCTCGACCCTGCCCTCAGAGCGTGCATTCTAGTGATTTTATTGAATTTGAGGATGTCCAATGAAGGCTCATCGTTAATGAATTCATTGATCCAAAGAGAGAATTTTCATTACGGTATATATTCATCTTCCTTGTTTATGTCCAATGCAGAAGTAATGTATTTGTTTTGACTATCAATGTATATAATGAATTCTGATTCGCAAACTCTTGAAACGGCAAGAACTGTGGTTGACACTAGCATTTACTATCCCAGTGAGTTTGCTTTTTACGTGGAATCAAGGTACCTATGTTGGAATCAGGATATAAATGCATTAGTGGAATGTAAATTGTTTGCTTTTTTAGGGGACAAGCACACCAGATCACTACCATGTCATTTACCATGAGAACAATTTCTCTGGTGATGCTTTGCAGATGCTCACTAACTGTATGTGCTACAAGTAAGATCAGTTCTCCATTCACCAACAGATATTTGCTACCTTATGTGACTGGATAAGCGAATGTGACTGCAATTTGATAATATTTTATATGATTTCAGTGATTTTATTGAATTTGAGGACGATGTCTTAGTTGGAGCATTAGAGGCCATGAAGGCTAATCATTAATGAAGTCATTGATTGGGAGAATTTTCATTATGGTATACAGGATTAGATGATGACAGTTATGATGTGTGTAATTAGTTGCATTATAATCAGGATGTGTGAGACATATGTGTGCTGAATACATTGGCTTTAATGATATAAGTTCTATAATTCTGCCAAAACACCCTTTTTAGCAAGGTCCGGCTCTAGCTCTGAGCTTCTGCAAGGTCCGATAATAGTTCCGACTTGCTTTGTCAAGGTCCAACATGTTTTTTGGGTAGCTTTGGTGAGTTTTGTCTTTAGCTCTGACATGTCTTTGATAGCCCCGGCATGTCTTCCTTAAGCTCAGATGTTTTTTGCTAGGTCCGACTTGTGTTGGTTAGCTCCGACATGTTTTTCTAGCTCTGGCGCTAGGTTGTACAAGATTTGGTAAGCTCCAGCGCTAGGTTGTACTAGCTTTGGTAAGCTCCGGCTCAAGCTCCGGTTAGTTTCAGCAAGATTCAGAGCTTGATTGCAATGTTCTTGCTTTTACTGTGAAATGTTTCGAACTTGCGTTACATTGTTGGAAAGATTGCTTAGTATTCATTTGCTAAGTTTTTGGTGCGTTCTGGTTTATAGGGCTGATATTGTTTTATTGTGATTTTCCAACATGCTTTTGGGTGGTGCTCACGTAAGGTGTTGTGTTCGGAACTAATTTGAGTCAAGTCGCGGACTTGGGCTCGTACGGATTGGTTGTTTATTCATGTGCAGGTGTTGCTTGAGTTCAAGACATGGCTGGTGACGGGATCCATTGAACTAGTCTTAGAGAAAAGATGAGGTTCAACAACCATGTTCGAGAGGAATTGTGGTTGAGTGGATCGGGAGGTTGCGCAACATGTTTGAATCAAGAACAATGCATATGAAGGTATTTTAGACGTCGTTGGAAGATTTTTGCACGTGTGCAAGCAGTGCATGGACGTGGCTACATGGTTCTGAGGCGTGACGAAGAGATGTGGACGTAAAAAATTGGTCGGAAAGGTCCAACTGACTAGGTTATGGACTCATGATGCGGTTGAGTCGTGCTTGACTCAAATATGGAAAGTTTTGAGTTGGTTATGATAGGATTTCATCTGGGTCACGAATTTGAGTTGTTTTAGGAATGTGGGATATGTTCCTAAGGTGTTTGGAAGTCTTAAGATTGCTTCTATTTGCGTATAGAAGAGTCTTGAGCAGTTATGGAAAGTTTTGATTCGTGATTTGTGTAGGATTAGAGTCCTAGTTAGGTTTGGGTTGGCCTAAGGGCTGGTTATATAAGCAAGGGAGGTCAGAGCTCATAGTGCACAACTTTGGGCTATTCCTCTTGTGTTCTATTGAATAAATATTGTAGTTTAAAGGAACGTTTGTGCCTTGTTCGTCCGACATGTTTCTGTCAAGTTTTTCTCGTCGAGTTTGTGCACATAACTACCTTGGTTCAGTGGTTTGATCATAAATCAAGTTTTACTGATCCAATTGAAGTGATGCTTTTTGATTTGTCTCCACAACTTGATTGTCTATCATCAGTCAAAATTTCACAGTCATTGGATTTGTGGTTTTTGATCTACACGAGTTTCTTTGCAGTATTGCATATCTATTTTTGAATCGGTAGAACAGATTGACCTTTGTTCGATCTTTCGGTCGTAACTTAAGTTTCTCTCAACGGATTTGAGTGATTCTTGTTGTGTCATCTTAGTGACTTGTTTCTCTCTGATATCCATCACTTTTGTCATGGTAAAACACGTTTATATTAGTCTCACACACAGTTTCTTTAACAGATCTGTTTTTGGAAGAGTGGTGTTTCCGTTGCTTCTGCTGAAAAAGTTTCAATCTATAATTCATCCCCCTATGTTAGCTTTTCAAGTGCTCTTCAATCCTACAATCTGTATCAGAGCAACGGTGCTCTAATCTTTGTGATTTGCATGTGTTTTGACTAATAATCATGGAGAAATACTCCGCAAAGCCTTGTGTCTTTAGTGGTATTGTTTTTCAGGTTTGGAGGCACGTATGGAAGCCTTCGTCCAGGCTCAAGGCTTCGCAGTATGGGAGAATGTGTACAAGCCTTACAAAGTTCCGTCAAACGATCAAGTTACAACTACAAATCTGAGAGATGTCGACAACAACGACAAGGCTCAGAACTTGATCATACAATGGTTAACTCAAAGCGACTTCGATCGTGTTGCATACCTCCGATCTGCATACGATGTGAGAAAAGCACTTTGTGACTACCACGAAGGATATAACACGATCAGGGAGGTAAAACAAGATATGTTCAAAAGGAATACATGCATTTTGAGATGAACCTCGCTGAGTCCATTGATGTCCTCTTTGCTCGTTTTAATAAAATTCTCAGCAACTTGCACTGTGTCAATGTGAACTTTTCAGATGCTGAAAATGCTAGGAAATTACTAAGTGCATTAGACATGTCAATTTGGGAGATGAAAGTCACATCCATTCGTGAATCTACTATCATGAGTACACTTACATTAGATGTTCTTTATTCTAAATTGAAAACACATGAAATTGGCATAATTTCACGAAAGAACCCCAACAAGTCTCTTGTTATTGTTTCTCAACGTGTTATTGTGAGACCTATGTGTGCTGAATATATTAGCTTGTACTAACTACATTGGCTTTGATGATATAAGTTCTAAAATTCTGCCAAAACACCCTTTCTAGCAAGGTCTAACTCGAGCTCCGAGCTTCTTCAAGGTCTGACAATAGGTCCGACTTGCTTTGTCAAGGTCCAACATGTTTTTCGGTAGCTCCGGTGAGCTTTGTGTTTAGCTCCGGCATGTCTTTGATATCTTCGGCATGTCTTTGTTAAGCTCCGATATGTTTTTGCTAGGTCCGACTTATGTTGGTTAGCTCCGACATGTTTTTTTAGCTCTGGCACCAGGTTATACTAGCGTTGGTAAGCTCCGGCGCTAGGATGTACTAGCTTTGGTAAGCTCCGGCGCTAGGTTGTACTAGTGTTGGTAAAAGCTCCGGTGCTAGGTTGTACTAGCTTTGGTAAGCTCCGGTGCTAGGTTCTACTAGCTTTGGTAAGCTCTAGCTCAAGCTCCAGTTAGCTTTGGCAAGGTTCGGAGCTTGATCGCAATGCTCGTGCTTTTACTGTGAAATGTTTCGAACTTGCTTTACATTATTGGAAAGATTGCTTAGTATTCAGTTGCTATGTTTTTGGTGCGTTTTGGTTGATATGGCTGATATCGTTTTGCTGTGGTTTTGCAACATGCTTATGAGGTGCTCACGTAAGGTGACGTTGTAATTTTCAATTTAAGTAAGTCATGATCTAAAAAACTTAACTATTTTAAGATCTGAAAGCATGACACCTGTTGCTGCATTTTTATTAAAATACATCTTATGACATTTCCAGGAGATTATATGTCGCATCAGTGGTTTCAGTCATACACAACTCCTTCCAAGTTCATATCTAAGTGCAATGATAAGCATTCTCAAAAGAATAAGTGTGATGCATGTATATTCTCTTGATCTTTTCTCATTTTTCTTTTTGAATATAAAAACTCAACATGTAAGTTGATTACTTGATTAATTCTTCATGATTAAAAGCACTCGTGAGGATGCAACAAGTTCAAAACAGTAAGAAAGTTCGATCATGACATGATCTAGTGTAAGTAATTATTCTAATTACTAGTCATGTCAAAAACTACAAAATGTATAACTTGAGTAGTGTAGTAAGAACTTTCAGCATGTAAAAGGAATCACAAAGTCGTATATGCTGTCTTAAGGCACCAACTATTAAAAAATCAATTTAGCGTTTGAATAAGGTTTGAAGCCTCAATCTTTTAACTAATCGACTATGTTTAAGGACATCATTGATTTTTGAGTGAAGTGCGGGGCATGCCGGTCGTAGTACTCCCCCTCATGATCGGATCCTAATCATAGTGTCTTATTATATTCATTCATTTGTGTAGAAAGATCTTAGTAGGAATAATCGATTGAGAAACAGAGTGTTCAATTCTCCCCCTCGAAATATGGCGTAATCGAAAGAGCCATAATTTCGAAGACGTTTTACGATCGATTCTTATGCACTTACAAAAAAAATTAGTCATTTTGAGAGGGAATTTGATTATAGCATCATCCGAGGATTATGAGAATGTCTCGTCAAAAGAGACGACTAAACTTATATAGACAAGTACGTCAAGGTGACATACATGACTTAGTTCTCCAAGCAAGATTAGCAAAATAAAATTCATTTAATACGATGGTAAATAAGAACTTAGTGAACCATAACTATAAAGCAATCTAATGTTACTAATATGAGTTCGTATTTGGCTGTTATCTTTAGCTTCATGACCATTAGCGACTTTAACATACCTAAGCGCTCTTCTTAGTATCCTCCTCTTATTTTAATACTTAGTCGCTCATTGCAATGAGCTTTTCTAAAATCAACTGCCTTTGCTTAGTGCTACAAATGCAATGTTTTGTTTTTATGTAGGCTACTTGACAAAACGCAACATTTGCAATTATCTGATATTCTAAGTGTGTGCACACACACAATGCCTCCATTCTATTTCTTTACAAGTTTCTTTATGAGAATACTCGTATTAAACTTAGTATAGTCAGTAAACTGGCATTTTATTTTAATGGAGGTTCTAAGAAGCAGTGTCACATTTGAGAATTGTTCTCCGAATGTGCTTAGTAATTGAATCATAAAACAACATGTTTAATGACTCCATTTAATACGAATGAAATTGTATTTAAACTAAGTTCTTTTATCCTTATGGAGAAAACATACTCAGTTTCTCCATCACGCAAGACGCAAAAACCGAGACTAAGTAGAGTGTTGAATTGAGTATGGAGGAATCATCTGAGTGAAATTCTTAAGAGAATGCATAAATTGAAATAAAAACTTAGAAATAAACTAACTAAAAATGTTATGTTTTGATTTTCACGTTGGCTACATGGCAAAACATAACGTAACTGATAATATAGTAAATTTTATTTTTCATGTTGGCTACTCGAGCATAATTTTCTATGAAATAATTTGAATAATATTAGCTGAGAAGAAATATCTTTTTTGTCATTTAAACAAAATATTAGATAAGAAGAAATATCTTTTTCTTGTTTAAACAAAATGTGACATACAAAATAACTTGGGAAACAAATCAAGTTTCGTCTTTCACGTTGGCTACTCGATCAAAACTTTCTATGCACTAAATAACTGAGTCAAATAAAAAATATTGTATTTTGTCTTTCACGTTGGCTACTCGAACAAAATACAACATTCATAACTGAGAATATGAAAATTTTTATCTTTCACATTGGCTACTCAATAAAATTTTCATGCAGCTAAATAACTGAGAATATAGTAATTATCAAAATTACTATGTATAATATTAGTATTCTTAAATCATAGCAATTTTATTGTTCAAGTTGGCTACTTAACAAAATTGCTATGAATAATTAGTAAATTGAGCGCATAGCATAAATTTGTCATTCAACAAATATTACTATGCAATATTGAGTACACAACGAAAGCTTTATTTGTAAGTCATCATACTTAATAACTTAGTAATTCCACAAAATAATTAGATTAAATGACTAAGAATATACTTATTTCAACAACATAATAATACATAGAAACAAATATGTAAACAAAAATAGTATCAACATATTACTAATATTACATAAAAGAAATGCTTAATTGTTCTCGGTCATTTTAATCTAATTTATTGGGCGCAAAATAAATTTAATCCCATACCTAAAATCTCTAAATAATAAACTGAGAGTTGCTAAAAGGCCAGCTATCTTATTACTAATGTTCTGATAAAAACTAAAAGAATTAGACCCAAGCTCAAACGAAAGGTCCTTATAATTCCTGAAAAGAAGAAAATTGATTGTGCTTGGGCCAAAAGAAAATTTGGCCCGAAGGCCCTTAGTATGGCCCAAAACTCAGTACGAGATTAAACTCCAAAAAACAAAAATTTAATTGTGGGCATGTCCCATAATAATTTTGTACACTGAGTGAATTGGGCCCTAAAGACCAATTGAAGCCCATATACTAAAATTTTGAGAAAAAAAGAACAAAAGAATTTTTCCCGTTTTAATTTTCTGAAAAAAGAAAATACAAAGAAATTTTTTGAAAGCTAATTTGGCTCAAAAGCAGACAAAATATTCTAAAAATGGAAAATGTGCTTAGCCCACGAATATTTTGGCCCAGTGCCAAAATACCCGTGCGTGTATTCCTGATTTGGGCTTGGCTAATTTCGGCCTAGAGGCATTGCCTCAGCCTCGGAGGAGAATCGGCCAGAAGGCCCTCGAAGTGACTTAAAATTTTATGTGAAAATGGAAAAAGGTTGGCCTGGCGGCCTGCTATGGAGCCAGCCCAAAACATTATCAGGCTTGTAACCTGCTAACTTAAATAAAAAATAATCGTGCAAAATTGGGGAAGGTGGCTCAATGGCCTGCTAATGCCCCCGCCTGGGCCAGGCAGTCCACACGACACGCGCGTGACGGCCCGGAGCCCACTAAGGTGCCACCGACTCGCGTGCACTGTTGGATTTCGATCCAATGGCTCAGGGCAACCCGAATGGCTATACTTTGAACGATCGCTACCGGTTATTTTTTGTACGATGTGTACATCGCGGTTCGGATGTATACAGTGCGTTCAGCCTTGTTTCCCCCAAAACCCTAATCCTTATATGTGTCTTCCCAATCCACTTCTCTCTCCCAGCGGCGCGGCTTGAGAGGACTGAGCGGCAATCGGCAGTGTGCTTTTGCGTCACCGCGAACAACTCGCCGGTGCCCGAGCTCATCGGCCGGCGACGCCCCGAGGGCCCCCCGCCGACACATATAGGGTTATGGTTAGGGAGACCCGCCTACTAACGTAGGTTCTCGGTGGCTAATCACAGCGCCAATGCTGCTCCTCTCGCCGGCACGCGCGTTCACCCGCGGTGAGAGCATCGCCATCGAGGGAGGTGGCGCATGGCGCGTCTTAGTGGTGGGAAGGATGGATCTGGCGAGCCCACGGTCGCCCTACCTGGGTCTTCATGGGGAGAGATCACCGATAGTGCGCTGCCACTGCGGCCACCGAGCATGAGACTCCGGTTGAGAAATCCCGGTGAGTTGATCCGACCCTTAATCCCCTTCTTAATTACTTTGTCTTGGTTTCGAATTTTTCAAAAACTGAGTATATTTCTAAGTTTGAACCCGAAACCCTAATCTGATTCTTAATTTGATTTCGGGTTCAATTTCTTGGGCTTGTTCTGATTTGATCTCAAATTGAACGTGAAACCCTAATGTTAGTTTCTATTGCCTCCTTCTGAATTGCTTAGGTTAGACCGACTCATGATGAAACTTAGAAAATCCAAATGTATTAGTAGACAAGGTGGCTCTTGAAGCCATCGTTAGATTTGACAATGCTAAGAGGATCTTGTCTAGCCACTAATTAATTTGGATTGAACTTAATCTGAGATTCTAATTGGCTGACCGTCACCTTAGTTCATACCTTTTTGTGCAGAGGAGGCAGCCATGGCTTTGCTTCAGTAAAGACGCAACCGCACGGAGGAAGATGTGGGTGCAGCGCCAGGAGAAGCCGCCGGAGCAGCGGATGATGAGGAGGAGCCTTCCCCTCACTTTCCCTCACTATCGATCGGTTTGTCGGGTGTTCAATATGTGATTAAATCTATCAATTGCAAATTGTATTGATACCCCTTGCTTATATAGGGATTATAGACGTGAGAGGGGGCCTCCTACCTGTACGGGTTGTAGGTGGAGTCTCCGATTAGGACTCCTCAAGGGATCCTAAATTGGTTGGGAGTTAGTTATTTCCTTATCAACTCTAATCGTGATTATTTTCTAACAGCCAAATCTCTCAGAACATTTGTACTTCCGTATTGGTGCTGTAAGATTATACATTTTAAATAGGCTGCGCATCTACCCCAAAACATTAACTACATGTTCTCAAAGTCCTCTGCTGCGCTGACTGCTGATTCCAAGCCAACCTGCCAATCAATTTCGTGGTATTTACATGTTAACCTAATATTGGAATTCAAGCCATTTAGAAGTGTCATTTCATGGTCAATCCGGCCACTGTAATAAGTAGATGCAATCAGATTTGTTCTTGAATATTCGTCCAAGAGTATAAACTGGTATCAGTAGAGAACTAGACCACGATACATGTCAAAAGACAATCCTAACTGACTATGAATTGGGAGCTCGAGGAGATTATATCAAGCCCCATCATTGCGGTGATCTTCCAAGGGCTTGATGAGGCTTGTCATCCGGACCATGAACATGATGTGTGAATGGTATTGTGCTGGTAATACCAAGCAGAATGTCTATTTATGCATACTAGTAATCTTGAAACATCTACCACATTTATTAAGTGCTCTCATAGTCTCATGTCCATATTAACAGTTAAGTAATGCAGAAAGAATCAAGGCAATGACCTACCTGTATAATATCACAAACAATCAAGGTAATGACACAGGTATTGTATATATGATCAATCGGTATTGGGGTAATCCAGTTAAAAAAGAACACTAGGTAATATGCTTTACGGGCATAGTGTGCGGTCTGATTTGTGTGGAGTTTTGTCTTGGATAATTAGATTGATTCTTCATGCTTAATAGCATGCATGAACAAAGTTGATGAAAGTAAATAAGCAGAGCAGGGAAAATTAAAGCTGACGTGTAAGGATGTAAACAAACGTAGGATAACGGCGCGGGGTGAGGCGAAGTTTGCATGTTCGAATGCTAGGTTCTGCACAAAATAAGCATCCATATAGCTTCTTGGTGATGAAATTTCTCTGAGGATTTATATGTGCTGGAGCATATATAGAGGGTTTTAAGTTGGACCAAGGCATTTAGCACTGCTCACTGAAACAACAGAACACAAATTATAACAGAGGATTGCTTGTGATGCGCTGAGTTGCAGTTACAGTTCTAGAAACGGTGGACCTGCAATTCAGTGTTGCATTTTTCACATTTTAGTAGTAAGCTTAATTTTGATGGACTGAGAAATTTGTAACTAACATAACAAAGACTTCCTTTCTTGAAAGATTTCAATACATGTTACTAAACGTTCGCCATGTACTTCCTTCCTATGAGTTGATGGTGGCATATCTGTTAGTTATAATAGTTGACTACTACAATAAGCCTTGTCGCAGGCGGCTCCAAATCTATTATCACACGCGGTTTTTAAAGCCGCCTGAAACGAAGAGCTTGTGATAATCCGTAATTTCACAAGCAGAGAAGTGACACCGCCTGTGAAGACATATTATCACAGACAGTTTTTTACTTAGGCTAGCCGTCTGTAAAGATAAGTTATCACAGGCGGGTCGTGCAGCATATATAACCGTCTATGATAATTGTGTTATCACAGGCAGGTCGTGCAGCATATATAACCGCTTGTGATAATAGTATTATCACAGGCGGATCTTGACCTACATCAAGCCGCCTGTGAAGACAGTTTATCAGAGCCGGTTTCTACCATAAAAGTTTAGCTACATCACAGGCAGTTCTTAATCAATAACCACCTGAGAAAATACATGATTTCCACGGGCGGTTGTTTCTTAAAATCAAACTGTGATGTTCTGTCATCACTGGCAGTTATTGTATCATTCGTCATCACAGTCGCATTTTTTTACGGACCGCCTGTGTTTGAAAAATCCAGGCGCCTGTGAAAATACTTTTTGTAGTAGTGGTTGGAGGGAAGAAATAATTGTTTGAGATTTATTTTAAAATAGATTGTCACTATGGTCCTCACCTCAATATAGAAAATGATAGATCATGTGACAACCTAGAGAATATAATATGTCGAAAATAGCTTACCTGAAATAATTATTGTTTAAAATATTATGAGTAAATTTAAGGTATTCCTAACATGGGCCAGGGCCATTTTAATTATTTTGTACTAAGAGCCTATCAAGAAGACCAAATCTACCTAGGATCTATGTGATGCACTATATATTGACCAATTCACTACATAAGAAAGGCTCATTCGAGACGTGTCCGAATGAAGAAGGAAGACAAACAAATTGTGTGTCTCCATCATCGCGTCCTGCATTACGTTGTCATCAGAGACGCGCGGCTAGCGCATTGCCGATCAGCCTAAGTGCGAGACAAGCTCAAAGATAGCGCGTCTACGTTCTTTGAGTCATAAAATATGGCCTTTATGGGGTCATTGGAGACGTGAGTCTCGCGCGTCGCCCATCAGCATAAATGCCAGACAAGCTCTAAAATAGTGCATCGCAGATTTATTGACTGTTCCGAGACGAGCTTTATAGTAGCGCGTCACAGATTTTGTACTAAGGAAGTTTGTCTCCTTCATTTAATTAATCCGAGACGACCTCTGTTACAGCTCGTCGTAAATTTTGTTTACAGGCAAGGTCTCCTATTAGGTGCCCCTCATTCCTGATTATCCTGTTTGGCGGCTCCATCCTGGAGCTAGCCAGGATTTGGCAGCCGCATTAACGGTATCAGCAACATACACATACATGAAAATGTGTATAGCCAAAAGATCACACATTAAATTATATTGACCAATCAAATATTAATAAAGTGTCAATCATGGTTATCAAGCATATTAATTATGCAAAGAATGCCCCTCTGTTCATCATTATTACAATGTAACTAATTACACACATCATAACTGTCATCATCTAATCCTGTATGCCATAATGAAAATTCTCCCGATCAATACGATGAACCTTCATAGCCTGTAATGCTCTGACATAGACATTCTCAAATTCAACAAAATCACTAAAGTTATATAAAATATTATCAAATTGCAGTCACATTCGCTTAAATAGTCACATAAGGGAGCAAATATTTGAAGGCTTAGGAACAAATTGGTATATAATTGTAATAAACACATAAACTGTTAGTGAATGGAGAACCGAACTTACATGTAGCAAGTTTGTTGGTGAGCATGTGCAAAGCATCAACAGAGAAATTTTTCTCATCATAAAGGACATGGTAGTGAGATGGTGTGCTTGTCCCCTAAAAAAATAAATAATTCACATTCCACTGATGTATTAATAGCCTGATATCAATAACTCGCGAGAGAAATACCAATTATCGCATAGGTACCTTGGTTTTAGCATGGCTGCAGAGGTAGAAATCAAACTCACTGGAATGGCAAATGCTAGTGTCAACCCTAGTTCTTGCAGTTTCAAGAGTTTGCGAATCAGAATTCATTACATACATTGATAGTCAAAAAAAAATACATTACTTCTGCATTGGACATAAACAGGGAGAATGAATGTATACCGTAATGAAAATTTTTCCATTGGACCAATAACTTCATTAACGATGAGCTTTCATTGGACATCCTCAAAATCAATGAAATCACTGAAATGCACTCTCTGTCGAGGCAGCGGCGTGCTCCGTGGATAGGGGACGAGGCGGTAGTGCGCTCTGGGGTGAGATGGTGGATGCACCAGAGTGGCGGTTACTCAACTCTCTGATGACAGCAGACCAGCGTGCTCTGGCGACAGGGAGAACATTTCCACCTATGTGAAGTCAGCGTCTTGCTCATACCGATTACAGAGGTCGGGGTCGAGACGGCGGCATGCTCTGGGGACAAGTGACGCGGCGGCATGCTCTAGTGTGCTCAACTCTCTGATGATGAAGGTCGGGGTCGATGGCGGCAACGCGACAATGACGAAGAGCGAGTTGAGGAAGAGGGACATTGGCGGCATGCTCAGGAGCTGCGGTTTCTAGGTTGAGAGAGTGCGCGAGAGCTAAATTTTTTTGCCAAGTGTTGGGAGAGAGCGCGCGGGAGATAAAAATAGCAAAACTCAGAGATGGGCCTATATAACACATGTCTCTCATTTGAGCGTCTCCCTTTGGTCGAGAGAGCGCGAGTAAGTTTTGCGCAAAAATTTTTGCCAGAGAGCGCATGAGAGCTAAAAATATGTCAAAAATCAGAGACGGACATATATAACGCTCGTCTCGCATTATTTTGTGGTCGAATGGGCATGTCGTATGCAAAGATGCACCATGGTGTGCTGAAGCTTGGAACAACATCTTTGCATACGGGCATGTCAAACTGGCAACAGTGCGCAATATCTTATATGATCGTTGTAACACGCTCAGCTTTCTGTGGTAAGACAAAAGATCTTCGGAATGAATCGAAGATGAGCTTAGGTAAGGCGTGTCTCTCATTATTTTGTGGCCGAACAGGCACCCTGTTGCCAAAGATACGCCACGGTGTGCTAAAGCCAGGAACAACATCTTTGGCATCTGGGCATGTCCAACTAGCAACCGTGCGCAATGCCTTATATGACCGTTGTCACATTCTTAGATTTCCGTGGTGGGATAAATGATCTTCGGCACGAATCAGAGACGTGACCGAGTAAGGCGCGTCTCTCTTTTTTAAAGTGCATCTCTCATGTGTATGTCTCCCTTTGGCCACTCGCACGACATCATGGGCATCCGTTGCCACTCGCACGCTGAGTTAACATCGTGAGCGTCCTTTGCAAGGATAAACAAATGCAATGGCATTGCAATTAAGGGATATAATTGGAATTCAAGGATAAACCAATGCAATGACATTGCAATACAGAGATAATTTGCTACTCAATAAGTTTCATAGTTCCTACACATTGCGTGCCTACTAAACTATACATTTCAATTCTAAACTTATTCCTATGAAGCTCCAATCAATCAATCTAAACTATACCATCCAACTTGCTCCCGAACACGTCTCCTATTCCTTTGGATCCTGAAAATATTGACAGAGATAGTCCTCTGAGAAGGAGATTGTCAGGGGGTAGTAACCACCTTTCCAGTCAGTCCACAAAGGTAATTAAATAACAAGAGGACAATGGTTATACTCATATGATTGTGCTTGATCTTCATGACTTACTGCTTCTTTACCGGGGATGATGCACAGCCACTTCAAAAAATCTCCCGACTAAGGCTTCGCAGAGAAATCCTATGCAAAGAAATTAAAAATACCAAAAACAAACAAGACGGAAAAACAAAACTACAGTTAAGTTCATCAGTCCATTGCAAAGCTACATATATAAAACCATGCGACTGCGGTGCCATATGTACATACATGGGGATGGTTCTTGCGCCACGCCAAGCGCCCCTCCTTCAGTCGGCTACATACCAAGCCGATATCTAACCATCCATGAATAGTGATGATGATGACAAGGACGATGACAGCAAATAGAGGCGGTGGTCGCACTGGAGTTGGTCGAACAGAGGCGACGGTCACACTGGAGTTGGTCGATTAGTAAAGAGGTGTTGGTCGATTAGTAAAGGAGCACCGGAGGCAAACAGATGAGTGAGATAAATGCGAGACTAAAGAGAGACATGCCAGATATGAAAGCGTGTCTTCCATTGTTGAAAGAGAGACGTGCGGCACGAGGACTGCGTAGAACTTAACTTCAGCGGTGGTATTGTACAGATGTGTGCGATCGGCGTGCACGACCTTTCGTTTCTCCAAGGCGGTATCGATGCGAACCATCGTTCCATCAATGCACAGGAAACCAACCGCTCCATCATCGACTCTGCACAAACCTTATATAAGACGCACCATCAACCATCTGTTCTCCACAAGCGTGTTGCTCATTTTGCATCCGTTTCTTCTTTGTCTTCTTTGCGTCAATGACCCACCACCATCATGGCCAACGTTCCGCCTCCAAGCCCACCAAGGGAGCCACCCTACAAGAAATTGTGTTGTAGCTCCCCCGAGAGTCGCAACACCGAGCAGCGCCTCATTATGGCACAAGAGACGTACAACAATACGTCTTGCACCATGAGTTCCTTGGGTCTGGGTACCCTTCTAGAGTTTACCGGAATGGGTACAATTGGCCACTACCTCTACACCCTCACAAGAGTGGTCGATCGTCTCAACATTCTATTCGAGACGATGGCCCACGTGCTTGTCGCCGAGGGCTGCAAAAACTGGTGGCGGTGACAGAGAGGAACTTCGGTTGCGGGATTGCACCGCTGGTGCAGCAGGAGCAACCAGCGCAGCCGGCCCAGGCTCCTGTTGCACTGGCGCCGGAGTTGCCGCCAGGGGAGGAGGAGGAGGATTTTATTTTTCTTTGTTGTTTTTAGTTGATGTTTTCTTTTCTTGTGTCTTCTTGTACTTTTTTCTTTTGTTTTGTAATGTATTGTGTTAATGAATAAAATTTATCTATGTTCAAATGTGTGTCAACTGTTGTGAATGACTATTTTCTTGTGTGTTCAACTGTGTGAATGAATGAATATGTAGTGTGTTCATCGTGTTCCTTAGGAATTATAAAGATGGATTTGATTATTTTCTGGACAAGTGAATGATTTAGTTATCAAATGAATGTGCTCTAAGTTTAGTGATGTTTGATATCAACAGTGAACCGAAGGAAAATGGAGAAAATCACAAAGCTAAAGGAGACGTGGGGAATAGGAGATGCGCTTTTCATAAAAGTGTGTCTCCCTTTTAGTAGAGGAGAGTGAGACATCGAGCACAGGAGACGCACTATGATGCTAAGAGCGTTTCCATTTTCGCGTCTCCGCACATACCATAGATAAGGTGCCATCAGTCTCTCCTCTTCTATTCTTTCGTCTTCTCCACGCAGACAACCCACCATGGCCAACGTTCTGCCACCAAGACTACCGAGTGAACCACCCTACAAGAAATATTGCTGCAACTCCGTCGAGAGGCTCAACAATGAGTTGCTCGAGACGTTGGCCCAGGTGCTCGAGATGTTGTTTGATATGCTATTCGACAGGTTTCAGATGCTGCTCGAGACAATGGCCGAGGTGCTAGGCGCCAAGGGCCACGGTAACCTGGTGGCGGCAATGGCGAGGAACCTTGGTCGCAAGGTTGCACATCTGAATCCGGACCAGCTGGAACAGCCAGCAGAGCAGCCAGAGCAACTGGCCAGAACTCCTGATGCACCAGCGCCGGATGGCAGCCGAAGGAGGAGGAGGGAAAGAAGGAGTAGGATTTAGGTTTTATTTTGTTGTTTTTTGTTGATGTTGTTTTTCTTTTCTTGTGTCTTGTACTTTTTTCTTGTGTTTTGTAATATATTGTTAATGAATGAATGTGTTATATGTGTGAATAAATATTAACTTGTGTTTTCAACTGTGAATGAAAGAATGTGTCCATCGTGTTCATGTCTGTCTGTAAACGAAGACAAAGTAGATGTGCTTTCTGTAAAGTTCATCTCATTTCTTTCGCAAATGGGAGAAGCGCTTTTTTACATGCGCGTCTCCCGTTTGTCAGGGAGGGGGGCACGTCTCGGATACCTACATAACTGAGATGGGCTTTATAGTAACGCGTCTTCTTGTACGGTTAACTAAGCCATATAAGACCTCACTGAAGCAGTCTCGTCTTGCTTAACCTTATCAGAGAATGTCGCTTTTAAGCACGTCGCCCATCTTTGTGTCCTATTTAGGTTTCTTATATAGTGATTTTCCCCCTCACTCAACACCTCTATCCTACCCAGCCTCAGTGACCCCTATACATTGAAAGATTTTATGGTAAGCAATCTAAGCATCTAGGTTTATTCTCCACGTCCTTCCATCAGAAAGATTTTATGGTAAGAAATCTAAGCATCTAGCTCTATCCTTATTGGTAGATGATCTAGGATGCACTAGAAAGATTTTTTTAATTTTAGTTGTTAGATCTACACCAACTCCATCTTATCTCACTATCATTTGGTCCCGTACATAGGGTCATCTTCAACATCAAGCAAAGGCCATTCACAAGGAGGAGGTCAGGGTTAGGGTTTAGGATTTGGCAGCGGATTTATATTTTGACAAAGCTAGAGGAGGGCCAGATTTTTACTTCTTGTCAGGTCCCCATGTGCCTCCTCTAGGGAAATTCAGCACCTACTCCCAACCCGTTAGTAGTTTGAGGTCACGCCCTGCTAGCCCTGGCATACAATTTGTCCTTGTGGGGCCCCATACACAGCAGAACAACTAGAAAACTATTACGGGGATTTTACAGCAATAGAATTTGTAGATCGATCGAGGCTGGTACGCAAAGTATGTACACATTTATAGTTGCAGCAGTAACAGAAAGACATGAGACACACAACACTACAAGAAAAGAGGAATAAGGTGCCGGTTTAGTTAGAGGCGTCGGTTCCGACGCATATAAAGGGACTTAGAGTGTCGGTTTAGATGAACCGACACCCATAACATAAATGTGTCGGTTTAATTTAACAAACCGACGCACATATTAAATGTATAGGCTAAAGCGACATTTCTATTATATTTGTCGGTTCCACCGATGCTTCTAACATGGGCCGGACCTGCCCAGGCTCTAAGAGCGTCAGTCGAGCCGAAACCGACGCTCTTATGTGGGCCCCACATGTAAACCTAACCCTTCGACACTTCTCTCCGTGCGCCCGCCTTTCACACTGCCCGCCCGCCCCGCCCGCCCCTAGCCGTCCGGCCGGCGCACCCGTTCGCCTCCCGTCAGCGTCCCCACTGGCGCCTGCATCCGGCCCCCTCGGCGCCCCCATCCGGCCCCCCTCTGGCGCCCCCCGTCCGGCCCCCTCGGCGCCCCGTCCGCCCCGCCTTAGCGCCTAGTCGGTGCCCCTTTCCTGTCGTCTGGTGCCCCCGTCCGGCGCCCCCTTCAGGCCCCCCTCGGTGCCCTGTCCGGACCCCCTCTGGCGCCCCCCGACCAACCTCCTTCGGCGCCCCATCCGCCCCTCCTTGGTGCTGCGTCGGTGCCCCAATCCCGCCGTTTGGCGCCCCCGTACGGCCCCACTCGGCACCCCCTTCTGGCCCCCCTAGGCACCCCGTCTGGCCCCCCTCAAGCGCCCCGCGACCGACCCCCTCGGCGCCCCCGTCAGACCCTCGTCGCTCCCCCTCTGGCCCCCTGTCTGCGAGTGTTAAGTCGTATAAGGTAAAAATTTTACAGTTGAAGTCGTATATTTGAGCTTTATGTGTATTCTTTGTTCGGTGCATGAGTTTGTATATGTGATGTTCTATGTGTGAGCTTAATTCATAGCTAATGTGGATATGTAAGATTAATTAAGAGTTAATTCTCAAATCGCATGCAAATTTACATGTTTAACTTATATATGTGAGCATGATTAATAGTTTCTAAATATGTAAGCATGATTAATAGTTTCTAAATTTAACTTGTATGAATTGGTAATTTAACTTGTATGTATATGTGAGCATGTTTGGGTTTTAGTTGTTTTTAAATTTGTGTGACTTGTTAGTGTGAATAGGTATAAGCTAAAAAATGGGTGATGACCGTAAGGTAATGTATGATGGATGGAGTTCAGACGGTGTGTACATTTTGGAATGGTCACAAATCGCAAATATGTTCGTGAACCAAGCATTTCCTAGTGGTGCTCATTTTGTGAAGTGTTCATATAGCAGGTGCCAGAATCGTCGATGTTTTGAGAGGTCTGAAATGAAGCTGCACCTTTGTAAGCGCGGATTTATGCCAGAGTATCTAGTGTGGCATGAGCATGGAGAGATGGATCATGCTAGTGAGTCGGACGGAATCGAGAATGAGGATCGAGTGGATAAGATGATGGCGGATGTTGGTCGAGAGTACGAAGAGCAGTCACTACGAGAGGAGGTGATGAAGTTTCACAGGCTTCTTGTCGTCGCGGATGAAAAAGTGTATGAGGGCACCAATGTGACCATTCTGCAGGCGGTCACACGACTTGTGGGGTTGTTGTCTAAGTTTAATTTTGCAAACAATTGCTACAATGGTATGTGAAGTTGACCAATGATCTCCTTCTGTCAGAACATATGATGCCGGAAGACATATATCACTCAAAGAAGATTTTTGATGGTCTAGGCATGAGTGATGAGAAAATTGATGCGTGTGAGAATAATTGCATGTTGTTTTGGAAGGAACACCAGAACGATACTCATTGTATACATTGCAAAACATCTAGACATGTGAAGGTTTTGAATGATGATGGAGAGGAAATAAGTACAAAGGTACCGGTCAAACCGCTTTGGTACATGCCTATCATGTTCAGGCTTAAATGGTTGTTCTTTTCTCAAGAAACAGCGAAGCAGATGAGGTGGCATTCAGAAGGGTTACGTGAGAGAGATGACAAAGATATTATGGGGCATCCTTCGGATGGCGCGGCATGGCATGCTCTAGACCGTTTTGATTCGGAGTTTGGTAAAGATCCAAGAAATGTTCGTCTTGGGTTGTCAACAGATGGTTTCACTCCTTTCAGGACAAGTAAGAGTCCATACTCACGTTGGCTTGTTTTTATCATGCCTTACAATATCCCTCCCAACATGTGCACGAAAGAAGGATACATATTCCTCGTGGCCATCATTCATGGTCCTAAACATCCTGGGATGAAAATCAATGTGTTTATGAAACCGTTGATTGAGGAGTTGAAAGGGTTATGGCAAGGTGTAAAGGCATACGACAATCATCTGAAATGTGAATTTACTTTACGTGCCGCGTATTTATGGTCTATACATGATTTGTTGGCATATGGCATTTGGGTTGGATGGTGTGTCCATAGAAAATTGTGTTGCCCCATATGTATGGCTGACACTGATGCCTTCAGGTTGAAATATGGAAGAAAATTCAGCTTCTTTGATTGCCATCGACGATTCCTTACTTCAAATCACCCATTCAGGAGTGATACACGATCATTCCGAAGAGGCAAAAGTGTTACAAAAGGACCCTCTCGTCTATTGACAAGCGAACAAAAATAGCATGGCATGCAAAGTTAAAAGAGTCCGCTGAAGGTGGTTTCGAAGGGTATGGTACAGAACACAATTGGACTCATATTTCTTTTCTTTAGGAGCAACCATATGCAAAGGCGTTGCTTTTACCACACAACATAGATTTGATACACCAGGAGCGTAATGTCGCTAAAAGCATCATAACCATGTGTTTTGATTTTTCTGGTCAAACTAAAGATAATTTGAGTGCGAGGAAAATTTTAGCTGATATTTGCGATCGTCTTTGGCTTGAGGTTATAACAAATGCAAGCGGAAATGAAAGAAGGCCACAAGCTCCATACTGTGTTAGACCAGAAGAAAGAAAGCAAATACTTAGTTGGTTGAAAACACCGAAGTTTCCAGACCGCTATGCAACAAACATAAAACGATGTGTTAATCTCAACACTGGCAAACTGAATGGGTTCAAGAGCCATGATTACCACATTATGATGGAGAGACGTATATCGGTAATGTTCCGTGGTTATTTCAAATCTGATTTGTGAAAGATGTTTGTTGAACATAGCTACTTTTGTAGACATATTTGTGCTAAGTGTCGAAAAAGATGATGCGGCGGTGGGAGAAAGAAATTGTTGTGCTTGTATGTAAGATGGAAAAAGTGTTCCCGCCTGGATTTATGAATGTTATGCAACATTTGATTGTGCATTTACCTTATGAAGCATTGGTAGCAGGTCCTGCACAATTCAGGTGGATGTATAGCCAAGGACGAAAATTGAAGAAACTTAGAACTATAGTGCACAACAAGGCAAGAGTTAAGGTTTGTATTGCAGAAGCATTTGCAGCTAAAGAGATTACTAACTTCGCTAGCAAATATTTTTAACGCGCTAACAACGTGAATGCATCTGTCACACGATATCATAATGTAGAACAACAATCTACGAGTGAGCTTAAGATTTTTCAATGGAAGGGTAAAGGTGTTGGGGCTGCTAATTCTCATTATATTTCGGCGCAAGAGAGGAAGTATACCATGCTTTACATATTTTAAACATGGAGGAAGTGTTACCATATTTTGAAATGTTTGACAAGTTGTATTGGAAATCTTTATGACAACCTACACAGAGTCAATTGTATAAGATGCGCCAGCATGTCATAAACGGTGGAAAAAGCTTTGTGGACTGGTTTCGTGAAAATGTAATTTTCTGTCTATTTTTTCTTTCAATATTAGTTTGCATGTTTCTCATAAGATGCTAACTTTGTTTATTTATGTAGTGTATGAAAGATGTCAACATCTCCGATGACTTGCGACAGATGTCGCATGGTCATTTGAGAGCAACATAATTTAGCGGGTACGATATCAATGGATATCGTTTTCGGACAGCAAGTTTTGAAGAAAGTCGTCCACTTGCTGCCACTACAAACAGTGGAGTAATGATAATTGCCGTAGAGGGTGGTGGAAAAGTGACAGAATACTATGGTGTTCTTAAAAGAATAATAGAGTACACATTTGGCGGTCCAAAAACACTTCAACTTATGATTTTTGACTGTGAATAGTTTGATCCAACATCGGGCACACGAGTTGATGATTTTGGAATGGTGGAGGTTAACCACAAGTCACGATACAACCCATAAAAACAATGTTGTACTTGTGAGTCAAGCGGTACAAGTGTACTATTTATGTTATCCTCACCCAAGTTTCAAAAATTGGTGGGTTGTGTATACAGTTAACCCTGTAGTGCATCCTCATCGTTATATGAGTATATAGAGATTCAAGAAGACGACGGTATTATCTATCAAGATGAAGTCGAGGAATCATATGATTTTATGATATTTTATGGGATAGGACTTGCAAAAATAGCTAGTGATACGCTAGAGTTGATGTCTGAAGAACAAGCTGGCCCTTAAAAAAAACATGTTCAGCAATCACAAAGGATTATGGAAAAGAAGAAAAGTATTATGGAAGAAGAGGAGATATATTATGAAGAAGAGATGGAAGAGAGTGAAGAGGAAGTGGAAGAAGAGATATGTGAATATCTTAATGCACGTGTGACAGAAGCAGATTCTAATGCTGATGATTTTTTATTTATATTGTATGAATTTTTTAGATTTCTATTATTATTGTATACATTCATTATTTATTATCTAATGTGGTATACTAAACATTTCTATAAAAATGTGCGCAGATGTTTAAGCTTTTGCCAAGTGTGGGGAAGAAGAAGAGCAGAAAGGGTAGTGGATCTTCGTCCTCCACTCCCAGTTCTACTTCGAGCCAGCCGCACCCATTTTAGGTACTTGTTTTTTACACACATTTAAATATTAATATTAATTGTATATTGTTTCCTACTTCTTTACATACTTCTTTATTTATATTTTTAGGGTACTATTTACAATGGGCAAAGGAAGAGCCAGCACTACAGATTGGCTCCTCCTCACAGGTAAAACTCCTTATATTATTGACTCAGGTTATATAATGCAATATCGTAACCAATTGTGTTGCAGGGTTTCGAGAGTAGTCAATCGTGTGTTCCACAACCTTATGGATTCATGTCACTGTTGGCTTCTCGATTTCAGCAAAATAATCCAGGTAAACTATAATTTTCACATTTGACTAATTTATTTGACTTCAAAATGATTCTAATCATAATCTCACAACTTGAAGCGGTTTTCCCACCAATGCCTTTCCCTATGGTGCAAACTCACCGGCCCATCACAAGTTGGAGACGCGGCGGTATGCATGTATACTTGTTACAATATTTTTATTATAACAACACATATTAATTAGCGCAATATTAAAAAGAAAAGGGAAATACCTAGCGGAAAGATGAAGTGAAAGAGGAAATGAGTTAGAGAGTGAGATAGGAAGAGATAGATAGAGAGGGAGGGGAAGACATAGAGAGAGGGGGAGATAGAGAGAGAAAAAAAGTGATAGATAGAGGGAGAGAAATACATGGAGGGAGAGAGGGAGAGATAGAGAGAGAAAATAAGAGATAGATAGAGAGGGATCTAGAGAGAAAGAGATAGAGGGGGAGGGGAAGAGATAGAGAGAGTGGGAGAGCGAGTGAGGGCGAGGGAGATAGGGAGAGTGAGAGGAAATGAGAGAGCTTTGATAAGTTTTAGTCGACACCAACATGCTTATCTTTTATTTAGTTATGTTATTAATTTAGTCAAAGTTAACATGTTACATTATTAAGTTTCTCTTTTATTTGTTTATCGCAGGGATCTCGTCATGGAACATCTGAAGGTTGTGATGGTTTTCTTAACATCAACGACGGAGGTGCGAGTGGAGGAGATTGGAGCATAGGACGTGCGAGTGGAGGCTCCCACGATGACATTTGAATTTCGCTTACTCATTTTCGTACTGTTGTGCTTGTGTTTGAAACGTTTGAAAACTTGTGTACATTGTTGTATTTGAACTGCTTGTGAATGTGTTTGTGAATGTATCTATTGTGCCTGTATAATTGTGTACTGTTGTGGCTGTATAATGGAGGCTCCCCAGTCGGGGAGAGAGAGGAAATAGGCAGTTTTTTTTTTAAAAAAACATATGTTATGGGCGTCGTTTTTGGGTAAACCGACGGCCATAGCCGCCTTTTGTACGCTGCCCACGTGGCGATGTAAATGCGTCGGTCTCCACCACCGACGCACTTACGTGGAGTAAGAGCGTCGGTTTCGGCTGTACCGACGCTCAAAGTGGCGCTCGGTACGCTTGCCACATGCGCTCTAAATGCGTCGGTGTGCCGAAACCGACACTCTTAAGTGCAGTAAATGCGTAGGTTCCTCTAGCCGTGATGAGTGCATATAGAGTGGTGACCATAACCTCTATATGCCTAATTTTGAATTAATTTACTTGCTCCAAGTGATTTTCTTACAGATAACTATTTTCATAGACTGGTACTGGTGCATCAAAAGTGCCACTACGTGGATTCACCATTGGAAACAAAGAAGCACTACGGACGAGCCCCGCCACTTCCGCCTCTAGTAATGGGGCCCATTACTAGTGGCAGCCCCCATAAGTAGATAATTATTTTTCCTAGACTAGCTAGTACCGGTGCATCAAAGTGCCACTACGCGGATTCACCATTGGGAACAACGAAGCACTACAGACAAGCCCTGCCACTTCCGCCTCTAGTAATGAGGCCCATTACTAGTGGCAGCCCCCATAAGTAACAGTCACTCTAAATGACCATGTATAGTGGCGGCTTACTTAAGAATACCCCAATAGAAATGGACCTCATTATACTAATAGTGGGTGCTTAAGCATCCCATGATTGTCGCTCTATTCCTGGTGGCTTGCCTCATAAGAGCCTGTCAATAGATGTCTATTACTAGTGGTGGTCTTTTTTATGGCCCAACACTAGAATCATATATATAACATCCCCACACTTTAGGGTTTCATCCCCACTGCATGCACATGTCCCTCTCTTCATATACCACTATCACTCTCCTCTCTCTAGGGTTTAGGGTTTCTACTTTCTCACCTCATACCCTCATTGCATTCGCATGGGGATTGCACCTCTGCCCCACATCGATAGATCTTGGGTTTGGTGGCTGACATTCGGAGAGGGCAACATGGGATGGTGACGGATGATGGCACAACTCCTTGGTCGGTCCTTGATACTCATCATTTACGCTGTCCACCAAGGTGTCGTGGATACTCACTATAGTGGCCGGGTCAGAGACCAGAGCTTCCGTGCTAGTTTGTGTTAGAATATGATCCAAATTTTGATCTCGCTAGGGACGCTTAGGGGATGTGAGGGGTGGAGTCCTCACATGTTACCAGTCATATTTATTCTAAGGGATTTATTTCTTTTTTGTAAGTCACCCCTATAAATACATCTTGTAGGCTGTTGAGGGAGAACAAGACAGGAGAGACCATCATTGTAATCCCCATGGTAAACTCTCATCATATAGTGAACATCGGTGCCCGTGGTTTTTTCCCGCAATGCTTTTCCACGTAAAATATGTGTCTCGTGTTCTATCTTGTTTACGCATTAATTTGTTAACAAATGGTACGGGAGCCAGAAATGAGATTGATTAAAAAATAAGGGTTTTATTCCCCGTTACGGTGCACCGCCAGCGATTAGATTCGTTGGTCTGTGTGCTGCCGTCGAAGATTCGATCTGTTCATCGATCCGAAACTGTCTTGAGTCCATCTATTCGTCGTCTTCAAAGCCGCGACGTGCGGATCCTTTGTGGATCCACCGTGGTCGTTTGCCTGCTCCTCCTCATGTTCCGTCTAGAAAACCGCGGCTGCCAGCACCAAGCAGCAGGCCGCTGGTCTTGCGTTCTGATTTCCGTGCCAGATTCCTGTAAGTCTGCATCAAAGCCGCTGGTCCGCCCATGCAAGGATCCACGCAGGCACAAGGATCGAGGTTTGCTCTGTGCGTGCACGTTACTCCACCTGCTCACGTGAAAAGCTCCGTCGTTGCCTGGACGTGAGCACTGAGGAAGATTCCCAGGTGAAAGGAAATTAAGATTTTTTTGCTACATCTACATATCAATCTACACGGGCTATTGTTTTATGGATTTCTCTCTGCTACATCCACACGAAGATCTACCAGAAATCTTGCAACATAATTGTTGCTGATTTTTCCGTGGCATGGCTTCTCTCAAATATGATATTCCGCTGTTAGATTGTGATACAGGGTTCACTCTATGACCAGTCATGATGCGGGCAATATTAACGCACACTGATCTGGATGATGCACTTGATGGATTCTCAAAGAAGCAGGAGAATTGGACCGACAATGAAAAGCGTTGTTGCTCTAATAATATTTATCTTCATTTATCTAATAATATTTTGCAAGAGGTTTTGGAACAGAAAACCGTTGTTGCTCTATGGCTCAAGCTGGAATCGATTGCATGTCCAAGGATCTAACCAGCAAGATGCATTTGAAGATGAAATTGTTTACTCACAAGTTGCAAGAGGGTGGTTCAATGTCCTCTTATGTTCAAGTCTTCTAGGAGACTATTTCGGACCTAGCGTCCGTGGAGATAAAATATGATGATGAGGATTTAACTCTTATGCTCTTATCTTCATTGCCCCTGTCTTATTCAAATTTCAGAGACACTATATTATACAGTCATGATACTCTTACTGTTTAATAGGTTAATGATGCTTTGCATGCCAAAGAAAAGATGAAACAGATTATGTCTTCTAGTTCTGCTGCCAGTTCTGATGGAGAAGGCTTGTCAGTTCGTGGTAGAACACAGAAGAAATCAAATAAAAATTTGAGTGGTCGGAAACACCGCTCTAAATCCAAAGGTAAAGATAAGTTCTACAGATACTGCAAGCGTGATAATCTTGATATCTCTGAATATTGCAAGCTACGGAATAAAGAAAAGAGAAAGGCTGCTCAAAAGTCTACAAATAAATCTAGTGATGATGGTAGTGCTTCTGTTGTCTCTTCTGATAGCAGTTCTAATGGTGATGTTATCGTTGCTTTTGTTGGATGTGCTAAAATTAATTATGAATGGGTTCTTGGTTCTGCCTGCACGTTTCATTTGCATTAACAGAGATTGTTTCTTGTGATGCCCGGTTCCGAAAATGAACCAAGCTAACGCATATGTGTGCCCAGGATGTTCAACACACATACACGAGTGATTCACAAATGATAAACAGATAATTACCACAGCTCAAATTATTAAATAAGTGCTCTTATCACATAATTCATTATATCCTCGAATACAAGCTCCAATGAATATTAATGACAGTTCAACTAATGCAGCGGAAATAAACTAATTAAGCAACTAAGCAAACTAAGCAAAAGGGATAGCGCAGCTCCATGCAACACCACAGGCAAAGCTGACGGTAGACACGGCCTAGATCTCCACATTATCGCCATTAAACTCATAATTCTGATCTGCAACTGTTGGGGGGGGTGGGAATTGCAAGAGTGAGTACATGTCGTACTCAGCAAGTGTGGAAAGTATGACATGTGGCTGATTCAAATGACGAATGTAATAATGGCTAAGTGCTGAAAAGTACAGTAAAACATTTGAAAAAGCAATGTATCATATTTATGTGAAGTAAACCCATCATAGTCATAAATAATATCATAATACCAGTCCATAATTCACCATCCTCATCAATAATTCCAGATTTCATCATTGCCAATAACCATATTCAATACCAGAAATAAATCCATAACCATCCATAACCATCACCATAACCATTACCAATACCAAATACCCTCTAATCATGGAAGTTGTCCAGGTGCTCATAACTGGGAGCACGACTATCATGATAGTTTACTTAGACTCTGCAGAGTTTGTACCTCTTTACCCACGTGTTCGTGATTTCATCACCTTTCGGCGACTAAGAATCTCCCTTATGCCCATGACCCGTCGGTCACATTACACACTTCCGTTGGTGTGTGGCCAAGAGATCACAAAATAGCCTTTACAAAGGGATTACTAGCCTATTTAGACCCCACTGAGGTTTCACCGGTGGCGATGCCTCCAACTGAGCACATCTTCAACCAAGGGCCCCCTCTTGAGCCATTCGGATCCCAGGGTAGTCCCGCCAATCATCAACAAACCCAATCCGACTACCCCTTCCCCGAGCATCCATAATGGTCCAAACAGCACCAGCAAAGCCCTAATTAATCAGCTACGCCGCACCCATACTTGTCCTCGTGGTGGCACTGTAGTCCTGGCTTATTCTCGCATGAACCGGTCCTTAGATCTAAAGCAAGCAAACTACCATAACATCCAACCCATCCACATACCAGGCTTGCTTAGATCACCCATCGTATTGACCAGTTCACATTAACCAGAATATCATTGATGCATAATTAAATGTGTAGTGTTGTTTGTCATCCCAATTAATTAAGCGAAGCAAAAAGGTAAAACCCTTCCGACACTCTACTATATATTCCAGGTGACAAGGGTGGTTTAACAAGTCTAGTAAACTTCCTACCATAGGATTCCCATCAATTTGACACAAGCATGCAGTTTGCAAACAAAACATTTATTTTAAAACAGGATCAATATGCTTCAAGGACACTTACCTTGCTCCGGCGGATAGGGTTGCTCAAGTGCTTCGAAATCTTGATTCTGAAAATCCTCGTACACGGCCTCTTGAGCACTTCCCTCTACTCACGATCACACATACAAGAATATACATACAAATCAACATGATGCATACACATTAATCAACATGCGATGATATGCATGCATGCAAAGATCGATAATTAATTTACTACGGTTGTTTATTAATTAGATGCAACTAGTTCATACGTGTTCATACGAGTTTACGGGGGTTTTAACGAGAATTAATGCTGCTGAAAATAAAATTATGGTGCAACTAAAATCAATTTACGTCTATTAGATCTAATATGGTCGCTAAAATTCCCATCGGGAACATGACCTACCGTAGATGCGATGGCTTCGATGATCGCGGGATGGGGACAATGCGTAGACGAAGTAGATGCGCAGGGTCCTCCGGCGGCACGACGACGGCGACGCGATGGCGACGACGACGACGATCTCCGGCGGATGACGATGCCCTCCTCTTTTTCTTCCTCCCTGGCGGCTGCTCTGTTCTCTGGTCTTTTTCCCGGCGGCTAGAGTTTTTCCTGGAGCGCTGGCGTCGGGGGAATACGAAGCCCCCGGGGCTTTATATAGCCCGCGCGGGAGTCGCGGGGGCGGGGCGCAAGGGCTGGTGCGCTGGGGTCGCGGGACCGACTCGGTCGAGGCTCGGGGCAAGGCGCGTAAGCGGGGCCGGGCGCGAGATAGCGCGCGCGCGCGGGGCCAGGTCGGCGGGGCGCGCGGAGTCGGGGCCCAACAGCGGGGCGCGCCGGGGCAGGCCGGGGCCGCGGGGTGGCTCGGCTGGCTGGGCCGCTTGGCCTGGCCGGCGGGTTGACCTTTTTTTTCTTTTTTTATATATATATATTGTTATTATATATATTATTTATATATATTTTTATTATTATAATATATTTTATTATTTATATTTTATTTATTTTATTTATCTTATTCATTTTATTTCCTTATTATTATTATATATATATATATTTATTATTATATAATTTATTTATATATATTTCTTTTTATCTATTATTATTATTTTATATTTATTCCCTAATACATGTTTCAGGCTATAATTATTATTTTCTATTTCTTCTTTTGCTACATACTTTTGTATATTTTATCATTTTTCTTTTATTATATTAATATTTAATGCATGAACATGTATGCAATGCATGATGCGAAATTTGAGGGTGTTACAAACCTACCCCCCTTAAACTGAATATCGCCCTCGAGATTCGATAGCGTGGAGAAAAGGTGAGGGAATTCTGCCTTCAAATCTTCTTCACGTTCCCACGTTGCTTCGGCTTCTGTATGGTGTTTCCATTGCACTTTGCACCAACGGATCCTCTTATTTCTCGTGACCCTTTCCTTCACGTCCAAGATCTTGATAGGTTGCTCGACACAAGAGAAATCCTCCTGAAGTTCTAACTCGTCCATCGGCATTTGTTCTTCCGGTACCCTGAGACACTTCTTGAGTTGAGACACGTGAAACACGTCGTGTACGTCTGAAAGATGAGCTGGCATCTCCAACTTATATGCTACTTCTCATCTCTTGTCCAAAATCTTGAATGGTCCAATATAACGAGGTGCGAGCTTGCCTCTTATGTTAAACCTCTTATGACCTCTCATATGTGACACCTTGAGGTAAACAAAATCTCCTATTTCAAAGGCTAATTTCCTTCTCCTATTGCCCGCATAGCCTTTTTGTCTTGATTGGGCAGCCCTCAAGTTTTCACGAATTATCTGGACTTGCTTTTCGTCTTCTTGCAACACATCCGGACCAAATACTTGAGTTTCTCCTGCCTCATTCCAGAATAAAGGTGTCCTACACTTCCCCCATAAAGCGCTTCATATGGTGACATCATCAAACTTGCTTGGTAACTATTGTTGTATGAAAATTCCGCGTATGGCAAGCTTTTGTCCCAACTTTTCCCATGCTTTAAAGCACAAGCTCTTAACATATCCTCCAAAATATGATTGGTCCTCTCGGTTTGTCTGTCCGTTTGAGGATGATATGCTGAACTAAAATTCAACCTCGTTCCCAAAGCTTCATGCAATTTTTGCCAAAATATGGAGGTAAATTGAGAACCTCTATCTGAGACTATCTTCTTCGGTACTCCGTGTCGACACACAATATGCTCCATGTATATTTCAGCCAATTGTGTAGCTGTATACTTGGTCTTTACAGAGACAAAATGAGCTAATTTGGTTAAGCGATCCACAATTACCCAAATTGAGTCATACCCGGACTGAGTACGGGGTAAACCAACTATGAAGTCCATTCCAATTTCTTCCCACTTCCATTCCGGAATCTTCAACGGTTGCAATAATCCGGCTGGCCTTTGATGTTCCGCCTTGACTCGTTGGCACACATCACACAGTGCTACGTATTCAGCTATGTCCTTTTTCATGCTATCCCACCAATAGCAAGTCTTCAAGTCCTTGTACATCTTTGTACAACCAGGGTGAATTGAGTAAGGTGAGTCATGTGCCTCCTTTAATATTGTCTCCCGAATATGCCTAACATTAGGTACCACAATCCTCTTTCCAAGCCATAAGGTACCCTGTTCGTCCTCGTCAAATCTGAATTCTCTCCCTTCTTCGGTTCTTTCCTTGATTTCCTTGATCTCCTCATCTGTGGTTTGTGCTTCTCGAATTTCTTGCTCCAAGGTCGGATTTAACTCCATCATCTCCATCTCATTTACAAACCCGAGGTTCAATCGTTCAAACTCCTTACATAACTCGGATGGTAACTCTCGAACCGTGAGTTGATGACTTACTCCTTTTCTACTCAAAGCATCGGCCACTACATTGGATTTTCCCGGGTGATAGTTGATCCCCAAATCATAATCTTTGATGAGCTCCAACCATCTTCGTTGCCTCAAGTTCAGATCTGTCTGTGTGAAAATATACTTAAGACTCTTGTGATCCGTATAAATTTCACACCTATGTCCAAGAATATAGTGTCTCCAAATTTTCAATGCATGTACCACGGCTGCAAGTTCTAAATCATGTGTTGGGTAATTCTGCTCATGTTTCTTCAATTGTCTGGATGCATAGGCGACCACTTGACCTTCTTGCATAAGTACGCATCCCAGTCCTTGTCTTGACGCGTCACAATAAATATCAAAACTCTTGCTTACATCCGGCAATACCAAAACTGGGGCTGTTGTCAACCTCTTCTTCAACTCCTCAAAACTATTCTGACAAGCTTCAGTCCATTGGAACGCCTTTCCTTTCATTAGCAACTCCGTCATAGGCTTGGCTATCTTGGAAAAGTCCTTGATGAATCGACGGTAATATCCAGCCATTCTAAGGAAACTCCTTATTTCCTTGACGTTTTGCGGTGGTTCCCACTTCAACACGTCTCTCACCTTTCCAGGGTCAATCGATACTCCTCCTCCTGAGATTATATGACCCAAGAATGGCACCTCTTTCAACCAAAACTGGCACTTGCTGAACTTGACATACAATTGATGCTCCCTCAATTTCTGCAGTGTAAGCCTCAAGTGTTCCTCATGTTCCTTCTCATCCTTCGAGTAGATCATAATGTCATCAATAAACACCACAACGAACTTGTCCAAGTACTCCATGAAGACTTTATTCATGGGGTACATAAAGTAGGCAGGCGCATTTGTCAATCCAAAAGACATCACAGTGTACTCATAAGATCCATACCGTGTCCTGAAAGCTATCTTCGGTATGTCCGATGGTCTAATCTTCATCTGAAAGTATCCCGACCTCAAATCAATCTTAGAGAAGACACAAGCACCTTTCATCTGATCAAACAAGTCTTCTATGCGTGGCAAGGTGTACTTGTTCTTGATTGCTACCTCGTTGAGAGCTCGGTAATCCACGCACATCCTTTGGGATCCGTCCTTCTTATCCACAAATAGAACAGGCGCTCCCCAAGGCGAAGAGCTAGGGCGAATGAAACCCTTCTCTAATTGCTCTTGAATTTGCTTCTTGAGCTCCGCTAATTCCATAGGAGGCATCCTATACGGTCTCTTAGCTATAGGTGCAGTTCTAGGTACTAAATCAATAACAAACTCAATGTCTCGATCAGGTGGCATACCTGGCAACTCATCCGGAAACACATTCAAAAATTCACACACTACCGGAATCTCCTCAATTGCGGCACCGTCCATATGATTCAATTCCAATTGCTTCGTTGCGGTTGAGATGCTTCAAATTCTACGGTGATCCCTTCCTCATTAGTCAACTTCACCGTCTTTGTGGCACACTCAATAACTCCATTGTGCTTCCTCAACCAGTCCATACCAAGTATAATGTCCAATCCTTGAGAGTCCAAAACTATGAGGTTGGCGGAGAAGTCTGCCCCCTTATTCTAAGGCTTACTTTTGGACATACTGTATTTGTCCTCATCTCTCCTCCAAGAGACTTAACCAATAGAGTAAACTTCATATGAGAGATAGGCAAACTATACCTGGCAACATACTTCGATGCAATGAATGAATGCGATGCTCTAGAATCAAATAACATAGTCGCGGGGTTGAAGTTGGCGAGAAACATACCAATGACCACGTCATCCGCTTGTTGAGCATCCTCCGTAGAGACATGGTTCACGTTGCCACAAGCAAAACTCTACTGTCCACGGCTTCCTTGTGGCGCTCCTCCATTGGGTCTCGGGTTTTGCCTCGGCGCATTGCTTCCTTGACCAAGGCCTGACTTAGGACATTGATGCGCAAAGTGTCCAGCTTCTCCACAAGTATAACACTTCTTAACTCCACCAGAATTATTGGGACGAGCTTGGTTTTGAACATTGGCTCCAGGAAAATCAGCACGAGGTGCATAAGGCATTGCTTGCATGACTGGGCGCTGCTGCACAAACTGAGTTGGGCGTGGTGCATAACCAGATTGCTGAGCAGGAATAGAGGAGCTGTAATAGGGTGCATTGGGTGGTGCAAGGCGAGGGCGCACATTACTTCCTTGTTGCTGTCCTTGACATGGTGCCTTCCTCTTGATTTCTTGCTCCATCTCACGGATCTTGTTCTCAACCACAATTGCTTTGTCCACAAGTTTCTGAAAATTGGCATAATCGCAGTTGAGTAGTTGCACTTGGATCTCATTGTTCAAGCCCCTCATGAACAAGTATTGCTTCCGGCTGTCCCGACTAACATCCTCAGGCGCATACCTTAAGAGTTGAGTGAATTTATTTAGATATTCACTCACAATTGATCTTCCTTGCCTTAAATTCTCAAATTCTTGCCTCTTCAAGATCATAACACCTTCCGGCACATAATGAGAACGAAAATTATCCTTGAATTCGGCCCAAGTAATTCTCTCTTGGTTCTCATGAGCATTGCAATAAGAATCCCACCAATCTGCAGCTGCTCCGACTAGTTGATGAGAAGCAAATAGGACCTTCTCCCGGTCACTACATTGGATAATAGCTAGCTTCTTCTCCACGGACTTGAGCCAATCATCAACATCCATAGGGTCAGCAGCTTGAGCAAAGGTTGGCGGCCTAGTCCTCATAAACTCTCCCAATCGGTTATGAGGAGGCGGGGGTGGCGGTGGAGGCATGTGGGGTTGATTGTTGATATTGCCAGCCTGCAGCTGTCCCATAGTTTGTATCATGGTCTGCATGAGCTGGTTCTACATAGCTAGTAGCTGCTCAATATTGATAGCTCCATGAGCAGGTCCTTGTCCGTTGTTGTTCTGAGGCACTCCATTGTTCTCCCCCTCATCATTGACATCCCTCTGGTTGCGAGTCCTCACCATCTAAAGGAAAGCAATAGGTAAGAATTTAAGAACGTCCCCAACTAAATGCATCAAGGGATATGAAACTAGGCAACTAACTACACTAGCCTAGGTAGACATGGCAATGCTAAAGCATCCCAAAATCCTCTATTAAGCACACAAGCAAGCAATATATATAGCAAACAGCACACCAAGCAAACACATCGATTCCTGAGTGCTCCTATGTGCTCTAAAGTGTCCATTCTATCTAGGCTGCATCCTACGGTCAACCTGTGGCTCTGATACCAATCTGTGGCGCCCGGTTCCGAAAATGAACCAAGCAAACGCATATGTGTGCCCAGGATGTTCAACACACATACACGAGTGATCCACAAATGATAAACAGATAATTACCACAGCTCAAATTATTAAATAAGTGCTCTTATCACATAATTCATTATATCCTCGAATACAAGCTCCAATGAATATTAATGACAGTTCAACTAATGCAGCGGAAATAAACTAATTAAGCAACTAAGCAAAAGGGATAGCGCAGCTCCATGCAACACCACAGGCAAAGCTGACGGTAGACACGGCCTAGATCTCTGCATTATCGCCATTAAACTCATAATTCTGACCTGCAACTGTTGGGGGGGGGGGGAATTGCAAGAGTGAGTACATGTCATACTCAGCAAGTGTGGAAAGTATGACATGTGGCTGATTCAAATGACGAATGTAATAATGGCTAAGTGCTGAAAAGTACAGTAAAACATTTGAAAAAGCAATGTATCATATTTATGTGAAGTAAACCCATCATAGTCATAAATAATATCATAATACCAGTCCATAATTCACCATCCTCATCAATAATTCCAGATTTTATCATTGCCAATAACCATATTCAATACCAGAAATAAATCCATAACCATCACCATAACCATTACCAATACCAAATACCCTCTAATCATGGAAGTTGTCCAGGTGCTCATAACCGGGAGCACGGCTATCATGATAGTTTACTTAGACTCTGCAGAGTTTGTACCTCTTTACCCACGTGTTCGTGATTTCATCACCTTTCGGCGAGTAAGAATCTCCCTTATGCCCATGACCCATCGGTCACATTACACACATCCATTGGTGTGTGGCCAAGAGATCACAAAATAGCCTTTACAAAGGTATTACTAGCCTATTTAGACCCCCACTGAGGTTTCACTGGTGGTGATGCCTCCAACTGAGCACATCTTCAACCAAGGGCCCCCTCTTGAGCCATTCGGATCTCAGGGTAGTCCCGCCAATCATCTACAAACCCAATCCAACTACCCCTTCCCCGAGCATCCACAATGGTCCAAACAGCACCAGCAAATCCCTAATTAATCAGCTACGCCGCACCCATACATGGCCTCGTGGTGGCACTGTAGTCCTGGCTTATTCTCGCATGAACCAGTCCTTAGATCTAAAGCAAGCAAATCACCATAACATCCAACCCATCCACATACCAGGCTTGCTTAGATCACCCATCGTATTGACCAGTTCACATTATCCAGAATATCATTGATGCATAATTAAATGTGTAGTGTTTTTTGTCATCCCAATTAATTAAGCGAAGCAAAAAGGTAAAAACCCTTCCCGACTCTCTACCATATATTCCAGGTGACAACGGTGGTTTAACAAGTCTAGTAAACTTCCTACCATAGGATTCCCATCAATTTGACACAAGCATGCAGTTTGCAAACAAAACATTTATTTTAAAACAGGATCAATATTCTTCAAGGACACTTGCCTTGCTCCGGCGGATAGGGTTGCTCAAGTGCTTCGAAATCTTGATTCTGAAAATCCTCGTACACGGCCTCTTGAGCACTTCCCTCTACTCACGATCACGCATAAAAGAATATACATACAAATCAACATGATGCATACACATTAATCAACATGCGATGATATGCATGCATGCAAAGATCAATAATTAATTTACTACGGTTGTTTATTAATTAGATGCAACTAGTTCATACGTGTTCATACGAGTTTACGGGGGTTTTAACGAGAATTAATGCTGCTGAAAATAAAATTATGGTGCAACTAAAATCAATTTACGTCTATTAGATCTAATATGGTTGCTAAAATTCGCATCGGGAACATGACCTACCGTAGATGCGATGGCTTCGATGATCGCGAGATGGAGACAATGCGTAGACGAAGTAGATGCGCAGGGTCCTTCGGCGGCACGACGACGGCGACGCGATGGCGACGACGACGACGATCTCCGGCGGATGACGATGCCCTCCTCTTTTTCTTCCTCCCTGGCGGCTGCTCTGTTCTCTGGTCTTTTTCCCGGCGGCTAGGGTTTTTCCTAGAGCGCTGGCGTCGGGGGAATACGAAGCCCCCGAGGCTTTATATACCCCGCGCGGGAGTCACGGGGGTGGGGCGCAAGGGCTGGTGCGCTGGGGTCGCGGGACCGACTCGGTCGGGGCTTGGGGCGGGTCGCGTACGCGGGGCCGGGCGCTGGATCGCGCACGCGCGCGGCCAGGTCGGCGGGGCGCGCGGAGTCGGGGCGCTGCGCGGGAGCGGGGCCCAGCGGCGGGGCGCGCCGTGGCAGGCCGGGGCCGCGGGGTGGCTCGGCTGGCTGGGCCGCTTGGCCTGGCCGGCAGGTTGACTTTTATATATATATATATATATACTGTTATTATATATCATTATATATATTATTTATATATATATTTATTATTATAATATATTTTGTTATTTATATTTTATTTATTTTATTTATCTTATTCATTTTATTTATTTATTATTTTATATATATATATTTATTATTATATAATTTATTTATATATATATATTTCTTTTTATCTATTATTATTATTATTTTATATTTATTCCCTAATACATGTTTCAGGCTATAATATTATTTTCTATTTCTTCTTTTGCTACATACTTTTGTATATTTTATCATTTTTCTTTTATTCTATTAATATTTAATGCATGAACATGTATGCAATGCATGATGCGAAAATTGAGGGTGGGGGTTCCGTTTTGACGGGTAATAACACACCTCGCAAGGTTGTAGGCACTGGACCGTTCAGATCATGTTGTTTGATGGTATTGTCAGGATATTAACAGATGTGAGGCATGTTCCAACTATGACGAGAAATCTTATTTTTTTGAGCACTCTTGATCTCAAAGGTTATAAGTATTCTGCTGAAGGTGGAGTTATGAAGGTAACTAAAGGCTCTCTTGTTGTTATGAAAGGTGACTTGTTAAAATCAAATATTTATATTCTACCAGGCGTTACTATTATTGGTAATGTTGTTGTTTCTTCTAAGTCGCCTGATTCTGATGCTACAAGTTTATGGCATATGTGTCTTGGTAATATGAGTGAACTTGATTTATCAATTTTGACCAAGAGAGGTCTTCTTGATGGGCACAACATTAGTAAATCGGACCTTTTTGAGCATTGTGTGTTTGGCAAGCACAAGAGGGTGAAGTTCAACACTTCGGTTCATACAACTGAAGGTATTCATGATTATTTACATTCTTATTTATGGGGACCGTCTTGTAATACAACTATTGGAGGTGCTCATTTTATGTTGACTATTATTGATGATTATTCGAGAAAGGTATGTCCTTATTTCTTAAAGCATAATTAGAAGCATTTTCTGTATTTAAAGAGTGGAAGACTATGGTGGAGAATCAAACTGAGAAAAAAGTGAAGGTTCTTCGTACTGATAATTGGATGTAATTCTGTTCTAATGAATTTAATTCTTATTGTAAGTCTCATGGCATTGTGAGACATCACACTGTTGCTCACAGACCTCAGCAAAACGGTGTGGCTGTGCATATGAACATGACTATCATGTCCAATGCCCATTGCATGTTGTCTAATGCTGGTCTTAATAGAAGTTTTTGGGCTGAGGCTGCTTCCACTGCTTACTATCTTATTAATCGTTCTCCCTGTATTGTCATTGATAAAAGGACTCCAATTGAAGTATGGTCTGGTTTTCCAGCTTATTATTCTAAGTTGAGAATATTTGGTTGTCCTGCTTATGCTCATGTTGATAATGGAAAATTGGAGCCTAGATCTATTAAGTGCATTTTTCTTGGTTATGGTTCTGGTGTTAAAGTTTATAGATTGTGGGATCCTTAATCGAAAAAGGTTATAACTAGCAGAAGTGTTGTCTTTAATTAATCTGCCATGAATACTAATACTATGGATACTAATGCTACTGTTTAGAGTTCTCAGACCTCTAGTGTGCAGGTGGAGCATTTAATTGATTAAACACATACACCACATAATGATGACTCAGATGCACTTATTGATGATGATTCATCTGTTGTCCCATTTCTTATATTGTGCAACCTCCACAACATTCTATTGCAGTTGACAGGTCTAGGAGGCCTCATATTCGACCTAAGAGTTTAATTGATGAATGCAACATTGTTGCTTATGCTTTGAGTTGTGCAGAATTTGTTGAAGGTAATGTAGAACCTTCTAATTATTCTGAGGCTATTACTTCTGCTGACTGCAATAACAGGGTTGCCACTATGCAAGATGAGATGGAGTCACTTGAAAAGAATTGTACTTGGGATTTAGTGCCATTGCCTAAAGAGAAGAAACCTGTTCATTGTAAGTGGATTTTCAAGAAGAAAGAGCCTATTTCTCCTAATGAGACTGTTAGGTGTAAAGCAAGATTGGTTGCTAAAGGTTATAGTCAAATTGCAGTGTTGGTACCCAGCATACCGGGTACCCTCGCGCACAAGCTAGAGCCGCCTAGGTACCTCGCCTCCCAACAGGGACAGGGTCCAAGGGTGCCACGTGATCAAAGAAACCCAGACCCAGCGGACTCAGATGGGAAATCCGGGGTGCCCACGAAACTTTCAAAAGGGGGAGGTCAGCTCCACCTTGACGACAAGCTCTCAGGCAGCCATGTGTCCAGCAGGATGGAACTCGACCTCCTCCGCAGAGGTGAGCTCCCAAGCTGCCACGTGGCCTACCAAGTCGAGACCCGATCTCCCCAGCGGAGGCGAGCACCCGAGCTGCCACGTGGCACGCGGGGCGAGACCTGGCCTCCCCCATGGAGGTGAGCTCCCGAGATGCCATGTGGCCCGCAAGACGGGCGTAGCCTCCACCTTGAAGGAGAGCTCCCCAGCGGCTGCATGATCAGTCCACTTGCCCTGAGCAGATAGTGAGGAAGTTAAGAGGGCGGTTCGCCTTGTCTTCATCAAGCCTTGAAGATATGCGGCTTCCCCAGACGCATGGCACGGCGCATGCCTAATATCAGGTACCGCTACGACTAATCGCATCACAGTGAAGGCGCCGCAGGCCTATCCCACTCCGCCAAGTGGGTAGCTTAAGGCGCCAGAGACAGTTGGATGGGACATTCCCTACCAATGTCAGCAACAACGCGTGGGCTACTGGATGGAGACACGGATCAGCTTCTGTTGACTGCCCCAAGAACATGGCCGGGGCAGGGATCCTACCTCTCCTAGTCTCCCCCACCATAGCCAACGTCAAACTCCACTGCGTCTTGATAGATGGCGGGGCCAGCCTCAACCTCCTCAGCCGTGCAACCTTCGAACAGCTACAGATCCCGATGTCCATGTTGGCCCCCTTAAGCCCATTTTCGGGGGTGGGACCTAGGAGCATCATCTTGTACGGCAACATCCACCTGCGGGTGACCTTCGGGACACCTGACAACTACAGGATGGAGAGCATCCTCTTCGACGTCGCCGGTGTCAGCCTCACCTCCAACGCCATCATCGGCAGGCCTGCCCTATACCAATTCATGGCTGTAGCCCACTATGGCTACCTCGTCCTGAATGCTCCAACTCCCTCTGGCGTCCTCAGGATCCGTAGAGATCGCACCGCTGCAGTGTTAGCCTTGGAGCAGCTCCAAGCACTAACAACGGACCTAGCACCAGTCCCGATCTGCGGTGGATCAAGTCGATGTCCGCCAAGTTCCTGACAGAGCAGGGCACCCGCCACACATCTGTTGCAGCCCACCGGCACCATCGACACCTCCGCCAAAGCAGCCAAGCCCTGTCCCGGCTCTGCTCGGACCACTCACAAGATGGGCGGTCAAGGCAGGAAATAGGGATGCTCGCTCATTGCCCCTCTAAGTAGCTGTTGATAGCAAGTTTGCCCACCAACCATCGCAGCTACTCATGGATCTATGGGCACCCCTATTGGAAATACTAGTCTTAGTAGAACAGTGTAAAGGATTCCGTAGGGCTTAGGAGCAGCACTAAGGACAACCAAGCACTGGGAGGGTCAGGACCAGAGTGTGCAACTGGCTTAGCTTGGTTCCGAACTATAAAGCCTGTGCACCCTGCCTCGCTCATCATCCAGAGGGAAGCCGTTGCCCTCTTTTGTAAAAGCCTATCTCCCCCTATCATCTCCTATCAAAAAATCATTGTTTTACTTAAAGGCTTCTTAAAAAACTTTGTCCATTTACTTACACATTAAGTTTATGAACATGCCACACTAAAACTCGTTTATCGCTTATTATTTTATATGCGCGATTGTACACTTTGTAACTCACCCATGCGGGAGTCATCTAGTCCTAATGCAGGTGGGTCTGCTTGAGGTACCTGCGGTGTATGAGGGGTTCTTCTGGCCCCTATTGTCATTAGGACCCTGTGACGCCAGAAGGTTCCCTAGGAAAGGCCTGTGCCGAGAAGGAGGTCCAGGGGGTGTAAATTTCTTAGCCTGGTACTGTACCCTAAGCGTACACACCCCGGCTCCCAGCGCTATAGCCAAGTACTGAAAGCTAGAAAGCTCACACCTTGAGGACGACAGGAGTCGGTCCCCGGAGCACCAACACACTGAATTACCCAGGCCCCGCGAATCAGCCAAGGACAGTTACACATGACAGAGCTAAGGGAGAGCTACAGGTGAATCGACGAGCAAACTAGTCCACCTCGCTTCTATCATACATGTAGAACAACCTGCCCCAGCACCTCGCAAGGAGCCTGCCAACAATGACTCTACGACAATGGTGGACAACGCCGGAGCATCCAGCTCCGGCACCTCCCAAGGGGCTTGCCGTAGACGTCCCATAATGTAAACGACAGCACCAAATGCAGATAAGTGAGTAAACTCTGCTGCCCCGCTCTTGTTGCTAACAGGGTTACCTTGCGATAGCCTATAAACCAGGGGCCTGCCGTCGATGTCTCCATGCCGATGGTGGACGACACTGGAGCATCAAACTCTGGCAACTCACAAGAGGCCTGCCATCAACGCCTCCACGATGATGGTGGATGAAGCCAGAGCATCCAGCTCCGGCATCCCCAAGGGGCCTGCCGTCGATGTCGCAGAACATTAATGACAGCACCAAGCGCGGATAAGTGAGTAAACTCTCCTGAACCGCTCTTGTTCCTAACAAGGTTCCCTTGCGATAGCCTGCAAACCAAGGGCCTGCCATCGACGTCTCCACGACGATGGTGGATGACGCCGGAGCATCCAGTTCTGGCACCTCGCAAGGGTCCTGCTGTCGATGTCTCCACAACGATGGTGGACGATGCGAGAGCATCAAGCTCTGGCACCTCCCAAGGGGTCTACCGTTGACACCTCCACGACGATGGTGGATGAAGCCGGAGCATCCAACTCCGGCACCCCCCAAGAGGCCTGCCGTCGACGTCCCTGAACGTTAACGATAGCACCAAGTGCAGATAAGTGAGTAAACTCTCCCGCCCCGCTCTTGTGCTAACAGGGTTCCCTTGCGACAACTTATAAACCAGGGGTCTGCCGTTGATGTCTCCCTGACGATGGTGGACGATGCTGGAGCATCCAGCTCCGGCACCTCCCAAGGGGCCTGCCGTCGACGTCTCCACGAAGATGGTGGACGACGCCGGAGCATCCATCTCTGGCACCTCCCAAGAAGACTTTCGTTGATGCCTCCACGACCATGGTGGATGACGCTGAAGCATCCAGCTCCGGCACCCCGCATGGGGCCTGCCATCGTAGTCCCAGAACATTAATGAAATCACCAAGTGCGGATAAGTGAGTAAACTCTCCTGCCCTGCTCTTGTTGCTAACAGGGTTCCCTTGCGATAGCCTATAAACCAGGGGCCTGCCGTCGACATCTCCACGACAATGGTGGACGATGTCGGAGCATCTAGCTTCGGCACCTCCCAAGGGGCCTGCCGTCAATGTTTCCACAATGATGGTGGAAGACGCCAGAGCATCCAGCTCCGACACCTCCTAAGGGGCCTGCCATCGATGCCTCCACGACGATGGTGGATAACGCCAGAGCATCCAGCTCTGGCACTCCCCAAGGGTCCTGCTGTCAACATCCCAGAACATTAACAACAGCACCAAGGGCGGATAAGTGAGTAAACTCTCTTGCTCTGCTCTTGTTGCTAACAGGGTTCCCTCGCGATAGCCTGTAAACCAGGGGCCTGCCGTAGACATCTCCACGCCATCGCTAGAGCATCTAGCTCCGACACCTCCCAAGGGGCCTACCGTCGACGTCTCTACGACGATGGTCGACGAAACCAGAGCATCCAGCTCCGGCACCTCCTAAGGGGCCTGCCGTCGACGTCTCTATGACGATTGTGGACGACGCCGGAGCATCCAGCTTCGGCACCTTACAAGGGGCCTGCGATCGATATCTGCACGACAATGGTGGACGACACCAGAGCATCCAGCTCTGGCACCTCCCAAGGGGCCTACCGTCGACGTCTCTACGACGATTGTGGATGATGCTGGAGCATCCAGCTCCGGCACCTCCCAAGGGGCCAACCGTCGACGTCTCTACGGCGATGGTGGACGATGCTAGAGCATCCAGCTCCGGCACCTCTCAAAGGGCCTGCGTCGACTACTCTAGGATGATGGTGGACGATGCGAGAGCATCTAGCTCCGACACCTTCCAAGGGGCCTGCTGTCGACGACTCTGCGATGATGGTGGACGACGCCGGAGCATCCAACTCCGGCAAATGATGGCGCTACGACACTCCAATCTCCACCACTCCACTGGGGGCCAGTTCAAGAAATTCTACAATCAAGTGGTAGATGTGCTTAGCCAACTAACCACATCTACCAAGGGGCCTCTAAGGGGATCCACATGCAGAAAATCAACGGACGACACTTCGACCATGTCAATTGTGCAAATTGTTGGTACTGAGAAGCCAACGATCTCAACACAGGTTCTGCAAATACTTACGTAGCTAAGAACTCAAAGCAACAATTGAGAAGCACAGAGACAATGCAAGAAGCCAAACAAAAATTCGAATTCATTAAGGAATTCTTTACACGGGAGGATGAACCCCGAATACAAAAAAACAAGCTACCTACCTCAGCCCCGACTGAACTGCGCTACATCATGTTTGTGGACTTCCTTAACCTCTACCGCTGCTGTCGCCTCGCGTTCCTCAATAGGGCTTCAAAAACTAGCTCCAGTGGTAGATCAGGGAACCGGCTCCAGTAGCACACCAAGACATATGATGCACCCGTCTCCACCGCCCCCCTACCCTCAGCTTCTAGACGCTAAGCCAGCTGATGCTCCCGCAGATCAAGCTCCCAGTAATAACGCTCTGCTGCCTGCTCTCGGGCTTGAACGTCAAGACCGTGTATGAGGATTTCCTGATGCTTGGCTAGGTGATGCGCCTGATCCCGCACAAAATTGCTCTGCCGGAGCTCAAGGTCTTTGAGGCAGGACTGCCGTCTATCCCGATCAGCCTCAGCCCAGGCCATCATCACCTGAACTGCCACCTTTTGTTCGACGACAATAGCCTCCCTCTTGGCAACGATAGCTTCTTGGTGACTCAGAGCCTCTCGACCGGCAGAAAGAGTGTGCAGACGGGCATAAGCAGCTTTGTTGGCTGCCTTGGCGTCGGCCAGAATCTTCTAGGTCAAGGCGTCTGAGGCCCTCACCAAGCAGTGCCTCACCTCTAGTTCCTTGCCCCCCTTCTGGTGCTTCGCCTTCGCCTCGGCGATCCTGGAATTCAAGAGACTCCCTCAGCCTCGGAGGCGCTCGCCCTCGTCACACAGCTTCTCCCACTTCGCGGTAAGAGCCTCTTGCGCCCGGTGGTGGTTGGATTGCACCTGAAGGATGCTGGACTGCGTCAAGTCCATGGCGTCAGAAAGTCGCTCCTACTGTGCCGAAGTCAGGGAAGGTCGTCCGGTGATCATCTCGGGGACCCCATCCTCCCGTAGCATTGAAGGCAAGATCACCAACACTGGGGATCTTGCCACCGAAGTCTGAGCAGGAGTTGCAGTGCCACCTGACACAATGGGGCCACCGTCGCTAAGAGAGCCGCCCGCCGAATCAGCAGCAATGGAGGTCAGACCGCTAGCCCGCGGAGTCTGTTCCGACATGGCCTCTGCCAGGACGGCCGGAGGTGCCTCTGGCGCGACAGCTGGCGATGCAACCGGAGATGCTTCACTGCCCACACCGGGCACAGATGTCGGAGTAGCACTCCCCTGAACAAGCTTGGTAGGCTGCCCCGCCAGTACAGCCGTAGCATCCTCGGCCGCCTTCAAAGCACTTCCGGACACTACACCCGGCGGTAGGGGCCTCACGACAGCTGACGTAACCCCGCAAATAAAGATCAAGTCCTGACCAATCAACATAGGCAGGCGAGATAATAAGCAGGCGTTGGTAAGAATGCCTCACCGACGTCCCCGGAAGCTCCAACGAGCCTCCACTTTTGGCGACCCTGAAGCCACGGGCCCTGGCGATGGCATAACCGGAGATGCCATCCCGACAGGGCCTCCACCAAAACCACCAGCAGTGCTACTGCACTGCGCCGATGTGCTTCCACCAACCTCGACAAAGCCACCTCCCGAGCTGCCGACGACGTTGGCTCAAGGCCTTTTTGCCTGAGTCTCCGTAAGTGTGATGCTGCCAAAGTCCCCTATGGCACCCTGGACCGCGCAGGTGATGGGGATGCTGGATGACATGCCAACCGCTGATGATGGCGGAGCTGCCGCTTGACGGACCGAACCTCCCCCTGAAGAACCGCCAATGCCACGTATTGAAGAGGGGAGCACCGGTGGATGATGACTTAGAGCAAAGGCCACTTGCGGCGGCCCCCTAGTTGGCGACCGAGGGCGTTTCTCCATCACGATCTCGACCACCAGGGCCTTCTCCTTTCCTATGTTGGGGGCCAGTTCCTTCCCCTTACCTACGTCAGGGACCAGCGCCTTGCCCTTCCCCCAGCATTGGGTGCCTCCTCCGCCCTGGAGGCTTTAATGCCTGAAGAAGGTTCAGACTCCTCCGAAGAGTCGACGATGGCCAGGCCCTGGCTCTCATCGCCAACCTGCCGTGGCGCAAGACCAATCGCGTCAGAGTTGGGCATCTCCTTGAGAACCGTCTTCTGAAGGTCTTGATCCTTTCAAAGCGGTGGGCAAGACTGAGGAAGGTTGAAGACGTTGTCCAACAGCAGGTTGTCGCACACCTTGGACATTGCATCAAACACCTCCTGCAGGGTCGTCTCCACGTTGTGACCCCTCAGCAACCTGGTACCATCTTGGAGCCCGAAGTAGAGCCATGCAGGGTGGTAATGGTGCTGGAGAGGGGCCAGACAGCGACGAACAAAGTCAGCCATGATCAATAGCTCTGACAGACCGTGGTCCACCAGGAATCGGATCCTCTCCATCACTGGTGTATATGCCGCTTCATGCTCTAGGCGTTCCTCCTAGACCTCCTTCCTAATTTTCGGCCAGCCGGTGGGCAGGACCATGCAATCGTGGGCGTCGGCATGTACGACCACCAAATCGCTCCTCCAGCCGGGCCACTTCGCCGAGGAGAGCGGAGTAATGTACTTAAAGGGATTGTTGGCCCGATGCTGGAAGCAGAATCCGCTGAGGAAGTTGGCTTTGTTCTTCTTCCCGATCCGCCTTAGCACAAAGAACTGCCGGAACACCGACACGCATGGGCACACCCCAATGAACATCTCGCAGAAATGGAAGAACACCGCCGTCACCACTAGAGAGTTCGGTGACAGGTGATGAAGCTAGAGCCCAAGCACTTGCAAGAGTGTCACCAGGAAGGAGGAAACAGGAGGGGTGAACTCGGAGTATGCATACACCTGGAAGAAGATGATCTCCTTCTCCCCCAACTACAGTGGCAAGGAGCCGAGACAGATCAGATCCTGTCGTCCCATGTCCTCCCAGCTGAAAAGCCGCCTCATAGGTGAGACATCCTCCATCCGGGAAGGAGGCAGTGCTGAGTCAATTGGAGAAGGGGGTTGAGAACCTCAAGGATGGGCAGACACACAAGGATGAAGTTGAAGGCTCGAATGGTTGGGACGTGCGGAAGAAAGGAAACTCCATTACCTACAAATGTAACTTTTTAAAGTACCCTAGTGGTGTTTGGGCGCACCGTGCAAATCTGAGCGGGCTCCAAATCAATGGCACATACCACGACGTCCATGTCAAGCGGGCCCAGGCCCCCTATCAGAAAAGCCGGCCCGAGCAGTTCCTCGCCAGAGAAGGCAACCCAGCAGTTCCCATAAAGACGGAAGTGAAAGCGGAAGAAGTGCAGCAGGCACCTTGGGAACCGTCGCGATAATGTCGCATCAAACAAAGATCTCGTCGCCATGACCCCTCCACCATAGCGGGACGCGTGGTCACTGCAGCAGAAGAGTGCACCGCTTCAACAGTTCAAGACAAAATTAAAAGACTGCGCGGGAAAGCAGGATAAGGCGCCACCCTCGGGCTCGTCGCCTTACCCCAAGGTGGCCCAGGGGCCACTGTCGGTACCCGGCATATTGGGTACCCTCTCGCACAAGCTAGAGCCGCCTAGGTACCTCGCCTCCCAACAGGGATAGGATCCGAGGGCGCCACGTGTTCAAATAAACCTGGACCCATCAGCCTCAAATGGGAAGTCCGGGGTGCCCACGAGACATCCAAAAGGGGGAGCTCAGCTCCACATTGACGAAAAGCTCCTAGACAACCACATGCCCGGCAGGACGAAACCCGACCTCCTCCGCAGAGGTGAGCTCCCAAGCTGCCACGTGGCCTACAAAGTCGACACCCGATCTCCCCAGCGAAGGCGAGCACCTGAGCTGCCACGTGGCCTGCGGGGCAAGACTTGGCCTCCCCCCACGGAGGTGAGCTCCCGAGCTGCCACGTGGCCCGCAAGACGGGCGTGGCCTCCTCCATGGCGGAGAGCTCCCCTGCGGCCGCATGGTCAGTCCACTTGCCCAGAGCAGATAGTGAGGAAGTTAAGAGGGCGGTGCGCCTTGTCTCCATCAAGGCTTTAAGATACGCGACTTCCTCAGACGCATGGCGTGGTGCATGCCTAATGTCAGGTACCGCTATGACTAATCGCATCACAGTGAAGGCGCCGCAGGCCTATCCCACTCCGCCAAGTGGGTAGTTTACGGCGCCAGAGACAGTTGGATGGGACATTCCCTACCAATGTCAGCAACAACGCGTGGGCTACTGACAACCCGCGCGGCAAGACGGCGAGTCCTCACGTCAGCGGTCAGATCAAGCTTACAGAAGAAGCCTTAGATCTTTAGGATAAGATCACCCCAGGACCACCTGTCGGGCCCCGGGACCCCGCTTGTAAGGCGTCCGACCTTTACTATAAAAGGCTCGTACCGCCATCGCTACAGACACAAGACTTAGAATCCCCAATACACACACTTGCATACACACTCGCCAAGCAATACAATCCACCGTGGAGTAGGGTGTTACGCTCCTTGTGTCCCGAACCACATAAAAACTCCACTGTCTCATACTCTTCTGCTAGAACACTAGTTCGAGGCCTAAGCCCCGCCGAACAAGAACCTTCGCGGGCTGCTCCTTAGCAGGTCCGGGGAAGTGTCACATTGACCCTTCGACAGCAGGTATTGACAATAATGATGTCTTTTCGTCTGTTGTGAAGCATATCTCTATTTGTTGTTCACTCAAAATTTTTCTATGCACGATTATGAGTTGGAACAACTCGATGTTAAAACTGCATTCTTACATGAAGAGTTAGATGAAGACATTTATATGGATCAACCTGAAGGCTTCATTGTTCCAGGCTCAGAACATCTTGTCTGTAAGTTGAAAAAATCTATTTATGGCCTGAAACAATCTCCTAGACAGTGGTATAAGAGGTTTGACTCCTTTATGCTCCCTCAAAACTTTAAGCGGACATCCTATGATAGGTGTGTTTATTTGAAGACTGTTGATAATTCAGCTATTTATTTACTTCTCTAAGTCGATGATATTTTGATTGCTGCAAAAGATAAGTCCGAAATAGACAAATTAAAAGCTCAATTGAGTAGTGAATTTGAGATGAAGGATTTGGGTGCAGGAAAGAAAATTCTGTGCATGGAGATTATTAGAGAGAGACAAGCTGGCAAGTTATATCTTAGTCAGCAAAGTTATATTGAAAAGGTCCTTCATCGTTTCAGTATACATGATGCTAAACCAGTGAGTACTCCATTAGGTCCACATTTCTGATTATCTTCAGCTTTATGTCCTGGGTCAGATTATGATATTGAGTACATGTCTAGAGTTTCGTATACTAGCGCAGTTGGATCTCTTATGTATGCTATGGTTTGCTCTCGTCCTGATTTGTCATATGCGTTAAGTGTTGTCAGTAGATACATGGCTAATCCTTGTATAGAGCACTGGAAAGCAGTTCACTGGATTTTGAGATACGTACGTGGTACTTCTAATGCTTGTTTGCTGCTTGGAAAATCTGGAGATGGACTTGTTGGTTATGTTGACTCAGATTATGTGGGTGACTTGGACAAACAGAGGTCTCCCACGAGTTTTGTTTATACCATTGGTGGTTGTGCTGTTAGTTGGAAAGCTTGTTTGCAGTCTACTGTTGCTTTATCAACTACACAAGCTAAATATATGGCTACTTCTGAAGCTTGTAAGAAGCTATTTGGCTTGGAGGTTTATATGCTCAGCTTTGTGGAGATGATTCTTGCACTACTATATTTTGTGATAGCTAGAGTGCTATTCACCTTACCAAAGATCAAATCTTTGATGAGAGAACAAAACATATTGATGTCAGATATCACTTTATTCGAGATGTTATGGCTCATGGTGATATTAAAGTGTGCAAGATTAGTACTTTTATAATCCTGTTGATATGATGACAAAATCAGTTCCGACTAACAGTTTGAGCTATGCTCAAGCTTGGTTGGTATTACAGTTTGAGTCCTAGTGACTTATTAGCGCTCGGTGTTATTTATTATTGAAGGAAGTTGATTGATGATTCTTTCATTGGCTACAAGATGGAATTTATCTCAAAGTGGAGTTTGTTGAAATATGATCCAAATTCTGATCTCGCTGAGGACGCCTAGGGGATGTGAGAGATGGAGTCCTCTCACGTTACGGGTCATATTTATTCTGAGAGATTTATTTCCTTTTGTATGTCACCCCTATAAATACATCTCGTATGCTGTTGAGGGAGAGCAAGAGAGGAGAGATCTTCATTGTAATCCCCATTGTAAACTCTCATCATATAGTGAAGATCGTCAATCAGCGCTCGTTGTTTTTTCCCGCAAAGATTTTCCACGTAAAATTTGTGTGTCGTGTCCGATCTTGTTTAGGCATTAATTTGCTAACACTGTGCCGCTCGGCTTCTGGGAAACGTGTGAGGGCGACTCGCTCAAGGCTCGAACTACATGACTATGCTGACTACGTCCGTACGCTAGCTAGCTCCTCATCCAATGAATAGAATAATTAGTTAATCATGCAAATATGGAGGCTTGAGCTTACTTGCGATGTCGCTAGTCAATTAATAGAATAATTAGTTCTTTATCAGTGCTGGTTAATTTTATTTCTTAGCGGATATCCAAAAAACAACATTAGGTTGTTTAATGTGGTTATAGACTGCCACAGGTAAACCTAATGATATTTTTAAGCTAGGGGAAGAGATGGACTATTCAATTTGTTGAAACTGAACAAATCATAAACGATGATGAAATAACAATGACATATGCATCTGCTTGCCCATGTAATAATAGTTGACCAATTAGTTGAAGTGCTAGTCCATTCGTATGAAATATTTGCCCCTGCACAGTTTCTCCATTACCGGGGTGCAGCACCCTGTTCCGCTGCGATGAGGGCGTCAGCGAAGGTCAGCATCATGGGCTTGATCGGTTCTGCGAATGACACGAGCGGCATCAGTGTCAGTGCCAGGACTGATGTCACCTCAACCTGCCATCGTTGACCTCTCGCCATCAGCGTAAGCGCTCGCGTCCAACTCTGCTCCATATCGAGCACCGCGCCATGCGATCTTCCACGGCGTCTGCTGGCAACTCCTTGGTCTGGAGTCTGGACGATGTTAACGCGAAGAGCTTCGTGGACACCGGGATCGGAGAACTATCTTACCAAGGCACATGCTGCAGCTGCGGTGGCGTCGCTTCGAATGTCCTGGATCGCTCCTATTAAGGCCGGTAGAAACCCATCGCTGACCATTTTTCACGAGAGCTCCCTCAGGACAGGAGCCTCACGTCCCACTACCGTCAAACAAGAGTGCTTGATGTGCATAAGAAATTTCGGTTTTTATTATCTGAAAATAGGTAACTGAATTAGAAATTAGTAATATATAACAGAAATTAGTTTTCAGGCATAAGAAAGTAGTTAATTTATTGGAAAACTGCTAATACAATTAGAAAATTGCTACATATAGAAAATAGTTTTAAAAATTAGGAATTAGTTTGCAATATGTAAAAGTACTAAATAATTTGACGGACTAGATTAATTAATAAGAAAATAGTTTTTGTGTTTTAAAACCATAAATTAAGTTTATGAGTTGTCATATTGTTAGAAATTAGTTTGTTAGTACTACAATTTAGTTACATGTATTAGAAATTCAGTTTTTGAATTACAAGATTGTAGTATTTATCGTAAATCTGTTTCAAATTAGTGTAGTTTTATTTAAATCTTGTAAATTTTTATTATTTGCTAAAAATTAGTTTTATATTGTTTAAAATATCATTTAAATTTTGAAATTAGTTGGAATTATTCTAAATTAATTATTATTAATTTAGATTAGTTTTATATATTACTGATTTGTTCTACTTAAGAGTATAATTAAATTTGTACAAAATAGCTTTAAGTAGTAAAAAATTAGTTTTGATTACATATTCATCTTGTAAATTAGTTTCTAATATTGAAAATTAGTTATGTATTATAAAAAGTTTTGTATATTATATAAATAGCTTTTAATTTCTATGCATTTGTTATAATTAGAAATTAATAGTTTTAATTCTGACATCCTAGTTATACTTTTTTCAAAAATAGTTGTAAATATTATAAATTAGTTGTTAGGTAATTAATATGCAGTACACTGTTTTGTTCAGTAGGTATGCCAGATAAAGTAGTGTTTCATATTTTTATGGAGAAGGAGAGATTTTGCAGGGTCCATATCGTATTGATCTACCTGGGTTCTCTTCCATATTTAAGGAAATACCAAGTCTAATTGAGAGGGGATATTTATGGGTGTGCGTAATTGGTTGCTGCAGATATTTAGGTTGGATGCTGAACAATATGAGTTGAAGATACATGGGATGGTGAGTCATGCAAGGGAGAGTATTATTGGATTAAATTGAGTAAAATGGAACAACAGTTTGGAGGAAGTATGCAGAGAAGATCCTTGAATATGGGTGGCATCTAATTCTTCTTGTTCAAACACAAGTGAAGGAGACAATTAATGAGACAGATGATGCGGAGATGGAGGGAGAGGAATAAAGAGATAAACGCTGCTTCTTGATGGAGATACAGGAAATAAGGAGGATCGAGGAGCGTAGGAGGGAGGGAGCCAAGGCAAAGGAGCATCAGTGAAGGCACTGGAAGAGCACGAACGAAAGGAAGAAGAGAAACCCTGTCGCAGGATCGAGGAAGAATGCATTGCACGGGATGCGCGAGAAACGGAGCAGGAGCACCAGCGGGAAAGAGCTCGCCATGCAAGGTAAGTCACGAAGTGCATCGTACACACGAAATTTATACCGTAGTAGTCCTTGCTCACAAATGGTGGTTTATGCCTTATGTACCGTAGCAGTAGAGAGACATACAACCTGCTCTTATTTATGACCTATTTAATTTTTTATGTAATCACAGAGCTTTATATTAGATGCATTCACCATCATACAAATCTATAAAGTTAGTTTTCTCACCCTTTATACGACCTTTATACTTAAGTAATTTTTTCATGCTCATATGACTCCATAAAGTCAAGTTTTCTCATTTTACACTTAAACAAAGCGGCAAATGAAAAATTACAAAACAAGAAAAGGCAGAAAAATATCGTCCACTAGTTGGATCATATGAGATATTGGGACAATAAGGGGGGCTCCGTGCGATGGGATCCTATCATCCCAGGAAGACAGGATGACGTGGCCCCCTGCCATCTTGCTACAGGTCGATAGAAGACGATGTGGCATCCAATCACCCTTTTACATGAAGATATGTTGTCCATATCAATATATCATCCTGATCCAAATGACTGGGTGGCTATAACTGTAAAAGCCGATTATTGTTGGGGCTAGCAATCATTGTACTACTACAAAAAGCATTTTCATAGGCGCCTCGATTTTTTTACACTGACTGTCATTTAAAATACGTGTTTGATGTCGAATGATTTAATATCCTTCTGTGATCATAGAACATCACATGCGGCCCACAAAACTGAATTGCCAGTGTAAACATACCTATTTACAGGCGGACTGTAAAAAATGAGCCTCCTGTGATAGTAGCTATTAATACAGACAGCTTATACGACCGAACATGCACAACAGTTACCAAGGTGAATTAATGCGCGCAACGCATGCGCGTCCTTTGAATTGAATTCAAAGGGTGAAAGTGCAACCAGGCATCTCCGTGGGTTTTGCATGATTGATGACGACAATTAAGAGACTAATGAGCTAAGTTGATCTTAAGCACAAGTGTGACGATTGAAATGAGACAAAATCCCTCAAAAAGGAAAAGTTTGAAACGGGCGTCGAAGACTCAAGCATAGAAATTAGGGTTTCTAGTGTGTTTAATTTAGACTAGCCATATCATTGTGAGAGTGTGTGTATCAAGTGCATTGAGATCATCAAAGAGGGCTCAAAGTGGTGGTTGAAAGAAAAACCTAAGTGAGAAGCCTCTGAGAGAAAATTCCCCATGGACCGAACTTGTCCGGGCCTCAGGCCGGACTAGTCCACGCTATCGGTATAGTCCGTTTTGGGTCGTACTAAACGTCTCTGTTCGAGTTCAGACTTGTCCGTATGGGTACGGACTAGTCTATTTTCCTAGGTGAAAGTTTGTGGAGCTAAGTCTTGGGAAGTCGGACTTGTCCGCCACAGAGGCAGGACTAGTCCGGACCCCTCAGAGTAGTCAATTTTTGGACAGACTAAATGTTTCTGTCTGAGTTCGGACATGTCCATTCGGGTACGGACTAGTCCGTTCGGGCCTTAGTGTGAGATCCCGAAGCCATGTCCTAGGAGGCTGGACTTGTCCGCATCAGGGGCGGGATTAGTCCGAGCTCTCCCAGAGTAGTCCGTTTCCAGCCAGACTAAAGCATTTTGTCCGACTTCGGACTAGTCCATTTTTGGCCGGACTAGTCTGGGTTGCCATGACCGTTTAAAATTCAAATGTTTGGCGGGGACATCACCTCTTTTATCGATCGGTGACATCGAATGTTTGGTGGTCCCAAGAGGCCGGACTAATCCGTGGTCCAGGGCTGCACAAGTTTGGATTTGAGTTGTTGGCAACAATTAGTTGTTAGGACTCCTACAAAAAGGGGACCCCATCTCCTATTTTAAGTATCTGGAACCCTAGTGCCGCCACAACTATCCTTGAGCCTTCCAAAGCCTTCTACTCCGCCTACTTGGCCTCTAAGACCAAATCTTGAAGAGATTAGGGTTTTAGAAGGAGAGTGAAGGAAGATCTTCGTGCTTTGGCTCTCGGTTTGATCTCTTTCACTTGATGTTGCATTTTGTAGATTGTGTGAGTTGAGCTTCGTATGCTCCTTGCTGTATTGATTTGTGGGAGCCTCAACTTGTGAGTAGCCCAAAAAACATGGTGATTACCGTTTGTTAGAGAGGAAACCAAGCACGGCCATTTCTGGTGGCTCGGTGAGAAGAGGGTCAAGTGAGACTCGATCCTTGTGTGGACTTCTCAAAGTGGATGTAGGCTTCTTTGTGGAGCTGAAGCACAGGATAGATTGTGTCTCTCTTCTCGCTTTACCTTTCGTAATCATTAGAATTGTTTTTAGGGTTCATATCATTCTTCGTATTTATATTCATTGAAATCTTGCAACTTAATTGCTTAAAATTGTTAATCTAAGTTGTACTAGGTTGCTAGACATTGCGTCTATCTTTCGTGAACCTAAATTCCGCAAACAACTTGTAGAAATCAAGTTTTTAGGTTTTCACCTTGTGCTGAACAGTCTAGTACGGCCCTGACTAGAATAGTCCGGCCTCAGATTTTTAGTCTAGTTTGATTAAGCAATTTTAGTTCATATTGCCTATTCACCCCCCTCTAGGCGACTTTCAAAGCGTCCCATCACCACTGCGCATGCCGAGAAATGAACCTCCGAGCTGCTAAGATGCTATAAGGACACACCCACGCGATCGTATTCTCCGCGCAACCAATCTTCCTCTTCTCCACACAACCGTCGCGCCCAATCGACGAGAACACCTAATGGCTGACAAGAAGACGCTATCGCCGAGCCCGCTAAGGGACCCAAAGGCTAAGTGGTCGCGACCAGACATCACTTCGAGCTCCATGCAAATGAGGTTCGTCATCCGCAACATGGTGCGAGATGTATTTAACAGTACATCTCGCTCTATGCGGTGCGTTGGGCTTGGTACCCTTGCAAAACATACTGAAATGGGCACCACGGTCCACTACGTATTCGGCCTCAGGCATGTGGCCGGTCGTCTCAACACTCAGTGGGAGATGATGGATGCTGAGCTCGGCGTCAAGGGCTGCAGAAACCTAGTGACGCCGACGACCTGGAGACTTGGTTTTCCGGTTCCACCGCCGGAGGCCCCCCAATTGGGGCAAGAGCCTGAGGAGGTGGAGTAGAATTAGTTGGTCTTCTTTTCTTGTTTTTAGTCGACGTTGTTTTTCATTTCTTGTTTTTAGTTGATGTTTTTCTTTTCTTGTGTTTGTAATATAATGTTTTTAAGATAAGAAACTTAATGTTGTTGTTCATTGGTTGCTATCTGTTAATACGTTTGCAAACTTAGTTCTAATCGCAAATTGATCATTGAAAGGATGTGTTTCTAATACACGATCTGTGACACCCGGTTCCGAAAATGAACTAAGCGAATGCATATGTGTGCCCAGGATGTTCGACACACATACACGAGTGCATTCAAAAAAGAGTATACAGAAAATTACCACAAAACAAGATTAGTTAACCAAATTTAATTACACAAACCATATTATCCTCGAATACAAGCTCTAATGAATATTAATGACATGTTCGAACTAATGCAGCGGAAATAAACTAACTGAGCAAACTAAGCAACTAGGCAGCATAAGCGATAGGGTATATAGCGCAGCTCCAATCAACACCACAGGCAAGCTGACGTTAGATACAGCCTAGTACTCCGCATTATCGTCGTTAAACTCCCAATCCTGACCTGCAACTGTTGGCGGAGGAATTGCAAGAGTGAGTACATGTCGTACTCAGCAAGTGTGGAAAGTATGACATGTAGCTGATTCAATTGACGAATATCATAAAGGCTAAGTGTTGAAAGTACATTAAAACATTTGAAAGCAATATATTATATGTATGTGAAGTAAATCCATCATAAACCACAATGATTAGTATAATACAAGTCCATATTCCGTATCCATCATCATTATCCCAGCTTTCACCATTACCATTTGACCATATCCATTGCCATAAACCATAATACCATCCTATAACCAATACCAAACCATCCCAATACCAAAACTTTCTAACCATGTAGGTCATCCAGGCGCTCATAACCGGGAGCACGGCTATGATGATAGTTTTAATTAGACTCTACAGAGTTTGTATCGCTTTACCCACGTGTTTCTGATTTCATCATCCGTCGGTTACTAAAGAACCTCCCTCATGCCAATTACACATCCTTTGGTGTATGGCCAAGAGATCACAAAATAGCCTTGACAAGGGGATTACTAGCCTATTTAGACCCCCCTGAGGTTTCACCGGTGGCAATGCCTCCAACTGAGCACATCTTCAACCAAGGGTCCCCTCCTGAGCTATTCGGATCCCATGGTAGTCCCACTAATCATCAACAAACCCAATCCGACTACCCCTTCCCCGAGTATCCTTAATGGTCAAAATAGCACTGGCAAAGCCTACGCCGCACCCATACTTGGCCTCGTGGTGGCACTGTTGTCCTGGCATATTCTCGCATGAACCGGTCCTTAGATCTAAAGCAAGCAACCACCATATCATCCAACCCATCCACATACCAGGCTTGCTTAGATCACCCATTACCATATCCTATTAACCAGTTTATATTAACCATAATCTCATTAATGCTTAATTAAATAGTATAGTTGTTTTCCCATCCCAAGTAATTAAGCATAGCAAAAAGGTAAAAATCCCTTCCCGACTCTCTACCATAAATTCTAGGTGACAAGGATGGTTAAACAAATCTAGTAAACTTCCTACCATAGGATTTCCATCAATTTGATACAAGCATGCAGTTTCGTAAATAAAACATTTATTTCAAATCAGGATCAATATGCTTCAAGGACACTTGCCTTGCTCTTGGGATTGGTTCGGGTCAAAACCTTCAAACTCTTGGTGCTGTAGATCCTCCGTGGCACTCTCTAGCGCAAATCCATCTAATCCGCAGAATAAACATACAAGACAAGAAACACAATCAACGAGTGCACAAACATTACTCAATATGACATGACATGCATGATTAATGCAAATGCAAGGTGGAACTTGTTAATGAGTTGCTTTTAATGATCACTAACTAGTTCTGCTTTTAACAAGTTTATTCAGGTTTGGAGTCGATTAGTTCTAATTTTAGAATTAATTCAACAGAAATTAACCAGGAAAATCGGACTACTCCGCTAGGGACCGGACAAGTCTGCACTGCACGAGATCAGCAGATTAGGGTTTTCTAGATCAACATGACTTTGGAGAATTGGGGTTGAATTCACGTAAGGAAAAGAGAATAGAAGGTATATTAGGTGTTTAGGACTCCAATGAATCAAGGATCTTGGAGGCAACACTTGGATCTTGATGATCTAGGGTTGATGATGAACTTGGAGATGAATTTGTGATGAAGAACGAAACTTGATGGAGATCTTGATCCTCTTTCGTTTCCTCCTCTTCTTCTTCTTGCTTGGGATCTCCTCCTCCCTCCTTGATGGCGTCTCTGCACGAACTAGGGTTTGGGTGGGGTGGAAAAGTGGCAAAAAGATGTCAAGCCAATGGGTGGGGTTGTTTATATAGAGGTGGAGGCTAGGGTTAGATGGATTTCGAGTTTGAGATGAGTAGGGGTCAGTTTAGAGTACCACATGGGCTCTAAAAGAGTTAGGCACGACATCCCTAGGCCCACTTAACGTAAAACCCAAAAAACAAGTCGTGAAACAAAAGATCAACTCAGAGTCGTGATTTATCGGACAAGTCTGAAATGGACGGGACTAGTCCGAAGTTGAACAGAGGGAAATCAGACAAGTCCGCACTGGATATCGGACAAGTCCGAATTTATTGAGAGGGGAAAAACAGGCAAGTCTGGCCAAAAATCAGACAAGTCCAACTTTAGTCAGAGAGGAAAACGGGCAAGTCCGCTGGAAGATCGGACTAGTCCGTACAAGTCCATGGACATAGCTAATTTTTCAAGGAATTGGAACACCGGACTAGTCCGCATAGGATCGAACAAGTCCGAAGGTGTCCAGAGGGAAAAACAGACTAGTCCGCAAAAAAATGGACAAGTCTGTTTGAAGTCAGAGAGAAATGGGACTAGTCGGCACCAAAATCGGACTAGTCCGCACTTTCTAGAATTGTTAAGTGCAGCTTTATTCTAAACCAATTTTAAACTAGTCCCTTCCTATGTGGATTAATGTTAAACATATATTAGGATGTATGCAATGTATGATGGTTGAAAATGAGGTTATTACAAACCTACCCCCCATAAAATGAATCTTGCCCTCGAGATTCAACGCGGAAGAGAAGAGATAGGGAAATTCCTTCCTGAGATCATCCTCCAATTCCCATGTTGCTTCTGATTCTGTATGATGCTTCCATTAACTTTACACCATTTGATGACCTTGTTCCTAGTGACCCTCTCCTTAGTTTCCAAGATTTTGATAAGTTGCTCAGCATAAGTCAAATCTTCTTCTAGTTCCAATTCTTCCATCGGCACTTGTTCTTCCGGCTCTTAAACACTTCTTGAGCTGGGAAACATGAAAAACATCATGAACATCTGAAAGATGCGTTGGCATTTCCAACTTGTATGCTACCTCTCCTCTTTTGTCCATAATCTTGAATGGTCCAATATAACGAGGTGCTAGCTTGCCTCTTATGTTAAACCTGTGACACCTTAAGGTAAACAAAGTCTCCCACTTCAAAGGCTAGTTTTCTTATCCTATTGTCCGCAAAGCCTTCTTTCCTTGATTGAGCGGCCCTCAAGTTTTCCCGAATAATCTGAACATGCTTTTCAGCTTCTAGCAACACATCGAGACCAAATACTTGAGTTTCTCCTGTTTCATTCCAGAATAAAGGTGTCCTACACTTCCTTCTATATAGTGCTTCATAAGGTGACATCTTCAAGCTTGCTTGGTAACTATTATTGTATCAAAATTTTGCATATGGCATGCTATTGTCCCATCTTTTCCCATGCTTCAAAGCACAAGCTCTTAACATGTCCTCCAAAATCTGATTGGTCCTCTCAGTTTGTCCATCTGCCTAAGGGTGATATGTTGAACTAAAATTTAACCTTGTTCCCAAGGCTTCATGTAATTTCCGCCAAAACCTGGAGGTAAATTGAGAACCTCTATCCGAGACTATTTTCTTCGGGACTCCATATCGACACACAATATGCTCCATATACAATTCTGCTAGCTTCGCGGTGGTATAGGTGGTCTTGATAGGAACAAAATGAGACGACTTGGTTAAATGATCCATAATTACCCAAACTGAGTCATAACCAGACTGAGTATGCAGTAAACAACTTATAAAGTCCATACCGATTTCTGCCCACTTCCACTCCGGAATTTCTAATGGCTGCAATAATCCAGCTGGCCTTTGATGTTCCAGCTTAACTCGTTGGCACACATCACACAAGGCTACGTATTCAGCTATGTCCTTTTTCATGCTAGCCCACAAATAACACATCCTCAAGTCTTTGTACATCCTGGTACAACCCGGGTGAATTGAATATGGCGAGTCATGTGCCTCCTTTAATATTGTCTCCTGAATATGCTTCACATTAGGCACGACAATCCTCTTACCAAGCCGTAGGGTACCATGTTCATCCTCATCAAACCTAAATTCCCTTCCTTCTTGGGTCCTTCCCTTGATTTCCTGAATTTCATCATCCTTTGTTTGAACTTCTCAAATTTCTTGCTCCAAAGTCAGATTTAACTCCATCATCCCCATCTCATTCACAAATTCGAGATTCAACCGATCAAACTCCTTACATAACTCGGATGGTAGCTCTCAAACCGTAAGTTGATTACTTACTCCCTTCCTACTTAAGGCATCAGCCACTACATTGGCTTTTCCTGAGTGATAATTAATTCACAAATCATAATCTTTGATAAGCTCCAACCACCTTCGTTGCCTCAAATTTAGATCCGCTTGTGTGAAAATATACTTGAGACTCGTATGATCCGTATAAATTTCACACCTATGTCCAAGGATATAGTGTCTCCAAATCTTCGACGTGTGTACTACGACTGCAAGTTCCAAATCATGTGTCGGGTAATTCTGATCATGTTTCATCAATTGCCTTGATGCATATGCAACTGCTTAACCTTCTTGCATGAGCACACATCCAAGTACTTGTCTTGATGCATCGCAATATATGTCAAAACTCTTGCTTACATCCGACAATACCAAAACTGGGGCAGTACTTAACCTCTTGTTCAACTCCTCAAAACTATTTTGACAAGCTCCAGTCCATTGGAACACCTTCCCCTTCATTAGCAACCTTGTCATTGGCTTGGCTATCTTGGAAAAGTCCTTGATGAATCTACGGTAATATCCAGCCATTCCAAGAAAATTCCTTACTTCCTTGACATTTTGCGGGGGGTCCCATTTTAACACGTCTCTAACCTTTCCAGGGTAGACAGATACTCCTCCTCTTGAGATGATATGACCCAAAAACAACACCTCTCTCAACCAAAATAGACACTTGTTGAACTTGGCATACAATTGATGCTCACTCAATATCTGCAACGTAAGCCTCAAATGTCCCTCACGTTCCTTCTCATCCTTCGAGTAGATCATAATGTCATCAATAAACACCACAACAAGCTTACCCATGTACTCCATAAAGACCTTATTCATGAGGTACATAAAGTACGCAGGTGCATTGGTCAATCCAAAGGACATCACGGTGTACTCATAAGATCCATATCGTGTCCTAAAAGTTGTCTTGGGTATGTCCGATGGCCTAATCTTCATTTGAAATTATCCAGACCTCAAATCAATCTTAGAGAAGACACAAGAACCCTTCATCTGATCAAACAAATCTTCTATGCATGGCAAGGTGTACCTATTCTTGATGGTCACCTTATTCAGAGCTCGGTAATCCACGCACATCCATTGTGATCCATCCTTCTTGTCCACAAATAGCACGGGTGCTCCCCAAGCTGAAGAGTTGGGCCGAATAAAACCCTTCTCTAGTTGCTCTCGAATCTGCTTCTTGAGCTCCGCTAATTCCTTAGGAGGCATCCTATACGACCTCTTAGATATAGGTGCAGTTCCAGGTATTAAATCAATAACGAACTCAATGTCTTGGTCAGGTGGCATACGTGGCAACTAATCTGGGAACACGTCCAAAAATTCACACACCACCGGAATTTTCTCAATTGCAGCACCGTCCATGTGATTCAACTCCACTTGTTTTGGGTGCATGTTGAGATGCTTCCAAATCTGTGGTGATCCCTTCCTAATTGGTCAACTTCACCGTCTTCATGGCACACTAAAAACTCCATTGTGCTTCCTCAACCAGTCCATACCAAGTATAATGTCCAATTCTTGAGAATCCAAAACAATAAGGTTGGCAAAGAAGTCTACCCCCCTTATTCTAAGGCTTACTTTTGGACATACTATATTTGTCCTCATCTCTCCTCCAGGAGACTTATCCAATAGAGTAAACTTCATATGGGAGATAGGCAATCTATGCTTGGCCACATATTTCGATGCAATGAATGAATGCGATGCTCTAGAATCAAACAACATAGTCGCGAGGGTTGTGTTGGCGAGAAACATACCAGTGACCACGTCATCCGCTTGTTGAGCATCTTCCGTAGAGACATGGTTCACATTGCCACAAGCAAAATTCTGCTGTCCACGGTTCCCTTGTGGCTGTCATCCATTGGGTCTTGGGTTTTGTCTCTGCGCATTGCTTCCTTGACCAAGGCCTGACTTAGGGCACAAAGGTGCAAAGTGTCCAGCTTCTCCACAAGTACAACACTTCTTAATTCCACCATAATTATTGGGACGAGCTTCATTCTGAGCATTGGCACCACGAAAGTTGGCACGAGGTGCATAAGGCATTGGGGGCCTAGGTGCTTGCATTACAGGGCACTGCTACACAAACTGAGTTGGGCATGGTGCAAATCCAGGGCGTTGCACAAGAGCAAAGGAGCTGTAATACGACGCATTGGGTGGTGCAAAGCGAGGGCGCACATTACTTCCTTGTTGCTATTCTTGATATGGCACCTTCCTCTTATTGTCTTGTTCCATCTCACAGACCTTGTTCTCAACCACAATTGCTTTGTCCACAAGCTTCTGAAAGTTGGCATAATCACAATTCAACAATTACACTTGGATCTCATTGTTCAAGCCTCTCATGAACAAGTATTGCTTCCGCCTGTCTCGGCTCACATCCTCATGCGCATATCTTGAAAGTTGAGTGAATTTATTGAGATATTCACCCACACTCGATCTTCCTTGCCTCAAGTTCTCAAATTCTTGTCTCTTCAAAATCATAACACCTTCCGGCACATAATGAGAACGAAAACTCTCCTTGAATTCTGCCCAGGTGATCCTCTCCTGATTCTCATGAGCATTCCATAGCAAATCCCACCAATCTGCAGCTGCTCTAACTAGTTGATGAGAAGCAAAAAGCACTTTATCCCTATCGCTACATTGGACAATAGCTAGTTTCTTCTCCACGTACTTGATCCAATCATCCGCATCCATAGGGTCAGCAGCTTGAGTAAAGGTCGGCAGCCTAGTCCTCATAAACTCTCCCAACCAGTTTTGAGGAGGTGGGGGTGGCGGTGGAGGCATGTGGGACTGATTGTCGACATTACCAGCCTGCAGCTGTCCCATAGTTTGTATCATGGTCTTCATGAGCTGGTTTTGCGTAGCCAATAGATGCTCAATGAGCAGGTCCTCGTCCATTGTTATTTTGAGGTGCTCCATTGTTCTCATCCTAATCATTGCCATCCCTCTGGTTGCGAGTCCTCACCATCTGAAGAAAAGCAAGAGATAAAAATTTAGAAATGGCCCCAACTATATGCATCAAGGGATATGAAACTAAACAACTAGCTATACTAGCCTGGGTGGACATGGCAATGCTAAAGCATCCCAAAATCCTCTATTAAACACGCAAGCAACAATATATAGCAAACAACATACCAAACAAAAACACATTGATTCCTGATGCTCTTATGTGCTCTAAAGTGTCCATTCTATCTATGCTGTGTCTTATGGTCAACTTGTGGCTCTGATACCAATCTGTGACACCCGGTTCCCAAAATGAACCAAGCGAACACATATGTGTGCCCAGGATGTTCAACACACATACACGAGTGCATTCACAAAAGAGTATACAGAAAATTACAACAGAACAAGATTAATTAACATAATTTTGTTGTACAAACCATATTATCCTCGAATACAAGCTCTAATGAATATTAATGACATGTTCCAACTAATGCAGCGGAAATAAACTAACTGAGCAAACTAAGCGACTAGGCAGCATAAGCAATAGGGTATATAGCGCGGCTCCAATGAACACCAGAGACAAGCTGACGGTAGACACGGCCTAGTACTCCGCATTATCGTCGTTAAACTCCCAATCCTGACCTGCTATTGTTGGCGGGGGGATTGCAAGAGTGAGTACATATCGTACTCAACAAGTGTGAAAAGTATGACATGTAGCTGATTCAAATGACGAATATAATAAAGGCTAAGTGCTGAAAGTACATTAAAACATTTGGAAAGCAATATATTATATGTATGTGAAGTAAATCCATCATAAACCACAATGATTAATCTAATACAAGTCCATATTACATATCCATCATCATTATACCAGATTTCTCCATTACCATTTGACCATATCCATTGCCATAAACCATAATACCATCCCATAACCAATACCAAACCATCCCAAGACCAAAACATTCTAATCATGTAGGTCATCCAGGCGCTCATAACTAGGAGCACAGCTATCATGATAGTTTTAATTAGACACTGTAGAGTTTGTACTGCTTTACCCACGTGTTTGTGATTTCATCACGCATCGATGACTAAAGAACCTCCCTCATGCCAATTACACATACTTTTGTGTATGGCCAAGAGATCAAAAAATAGCCTTTACAAAGGGATTACTATCCTATTTGGACCCCACTGTGGTTTCACTGGTGGTGATGCCTCCAACTAAGAACATCTTCAACCAAGGGCCCCCTCTTGAGCGATTCGGATCACCGGGTAGTCCCACCAATCATCAACAAACCCAATCCGACTACCCCTTCCCCGATCATTCATAATGGTCCAAATAGCAGTGGCAAAGCCCTAATTAATCAGCTACGCCGCCCCCATACTTGGCCTCGTGGTGGCACTATTGTCCTGGCATATTCTCGCATGAACCGGTCCTTAGATCTAAGCTAAGCAACCACCATATCATCCAACCCATCCACATACCAGGCTTGCTTAGATCAGCCATTATCATATCCTATTAACCAGTTCATATTAACCATAATTGCATTAATGCTTAATTAAATAATATAGTTGTTTTCCCATCCCAAGTAATTAAGCGTAGCAAAAAGGTAAAAAGCCCTTCCCGACTCTCTACCATAAATTCCAGGTGACAAGGATGGTTAAACAAATCTAGTATACTTCCTACCATAGGATTCCCATCAAATTGACATAAGCATGCAGTTTTGGAAATAAAGTATTTGTTTCAAAACAGGATCAATATGCTTCATGGACACTCGCCTTGCTCTTGGGATTGGTTCGGGTCAAAACCTTCACACTCTTGGTGTTTTTGATCCTCCGCGGCAGTCTCTAGCACAAATCCATCTAATCTGCACAATATACAAAAAAGACAAGAAACACAATCAAAGAGTGCACAAACATTACTCAATATGACATGACATGCACGATTAATGCTAATGCAAGGTGGAAGTTGTTAATGAGTTTCTTTTAATGATCACTAACTATTTCTAATTGCTTTTAACAATTTTATACAGGTTTGGAGTCGATTAGTTCTAGTTTTAGAATAATTCAACAAAAATTAACTAGGAAAATCGGACTAGTCCGCTAGGGACCGAACAAGTCCGTGCGCGAGATCAGCAGATTAGGGTTTTCTAGATCGACGTGAATTTAGAGAATTAGGGTTGAATTCACATAAGGAAAAAAAGAATATAAGGTATAGCAGGTGTTTAGGACTCCAATGAATCAAGGATCTTGGAGGCAACACTTGGATGTTGATGATCTAGGGTTGATGATGAACTTGGAGATGAATTGGTGATGAAGAACGAAACATGATGGAGATCTTGATCCTCTTTTGTTTCCTCCTCTACTTCTTCTTGCTTGGGATCTCCTCCTCCCTCCTTGATGGTGTCTCTCCATGAACTAGGATTTGGGTGGGGTGGAAAAGTGGCAAATAGATGTCAAGCCAAAATGTGGGGTTGTTTATATAGAGGTGGAGGCTAGGGTTAGATGGATTTCAAGTTTGAGATGAGTAGGGGTCAGTTTAGAGTACCACATGGGCTCTAAAAGAGTTGGGCATGACGTCCCTAGGCCTACTTAACGTAAAACCCAAGAAACAAGTCGTGAAACAAAAGATCAACTCGGAGTCGTGATTTATCAGACAAGTCCAAAAAGGACTGGACTGGTCCGAAGTTGGACAAAGGGAAATTGGACAAGTCCGCACTGGATATCGAACAATTCCGCATTAATTGAGAGGGGGAAAAACAGACAAGTCTGGCCAAAAATTGGACAAGTCCAACTTTAGTCAGAGAGGAAAACGGACAAGTCCTCTGGAAGACCGGACTAGTCCAGACAAGTCCAGGGACTTAGCGATTTTTTCAAGGAATTGGAACATCGGACTAGTCCGCATAGGACCGGACAAGTCCGAAGGTGTCCAGAGGGAAAAACAGACTAGTCCGCAAAAAAATGGACAAGTCCGTTTGAAGTCAGAAAGAAATCGGACTAGTCCGCACTTTCCAGAATTGTTAAGTGCAATTTTATTCTAAATCAATTTTAAACTTGTCCCTTTCTATGTGGATTAATGTTAAACATATATTGGGATGTATGTAATGCATGATGGATGAAAATGATGGTGTTATACGATCATTGAATGTATGTGTTCTAAAAACATAAACTAATAGACTATATATCGCACTAATGGATGTGTTATTGATTATTGATGTAGAAAATGTTTATAGATATTGGCGGTACCCTGCGTACCCGGTACCCTATGATACCGCAAGAATTTCTTGAATGTGGCCTAGGGGGGTGAATAGGCCTTTTTGAAATTTGTCAGAACCTGCAACACTTAATCACCAGATCAAAACTTGAGATATTGGACTATAGTCCGGTAAAGTGCGGACTAGTCCGGTGTGTACCGACTAGGTTGATTAAGTTTGATTGATTACTTTGATTCTATGATGTATGCATCGGAAATATACTGTCAAATGAAGTGTTGCAAGATTATGGACTAGGGTATATCACAATTCAATCTTATATTTAATTATTCAACGTAAAGTAAGCAATAATGATTGAAACCCTAGATTGTTGTGATGAATAAGAACGATGAACACAAAGCAAGACACAAGGATTTATCCCGTCGTTCGGCTCCCACAGAGGCAACATACATCCACGTTGAGGAGTCCAAAAAAGGACCGGGTCTTCCAACCCTACCCTCGTCGGATTGACACGAAGGCCAATCCTATTCCACTTATCACAAAGGGGTGAATAACCGAATTCAAGGGGCCTTCTCACACTTTGAGGGCTCCCCTAGATTACAACACGAAATACCACAAAGAACACACTCAAAAGATTACAATGAAATCACAGGAGTGTGTTAGAGAATCAAACCAAGAGCTCAATGAGTGTTGAACGTGTCTCTCCAATGATCTAGAGTGTATCCTCAAAGGATTGATCTTTGTTGCACTTAATTTTGTGGAGAGATGTGTTTTTTGAGGCTCTTGGGAGGTGTGATGGCGCTAGGGTTCGAGAGAGTTTCAAGTTGGTCTGTGCACCTCTATTTATATGGGGTCTCTAAAGGTGACCGTTAGGGTTTAGAAAGATCGGAGTAGTCCGTGGTGGACATCGGACTAGTCCGGTGTGCTGTGTGTAGCAAACCCTAAGTGTCCCGAAATATCGGACTAGTCCGGCTAGCAGCGGACTTGTCCAATTTCGCTTCTGGAAATCTTTGCACTAGTCCGATAGACATCTGACTTGTTCGGACAGTGAAACCCTAAGTGGTTATGAGGACAAGTCCGCACTTGGAGGACTTGTCCGATTTAGGTCAGAGAGTTTTTTGGACTAGTCCGTGCTAATATCGGACTTGTTCGATTAACATCAGAAAGATATCGGACTAGTCCGGTGTGTGATCGGACATGTCTGATTTTGTTTGACTTGTGAAGTGTTTTGAGGACTAGACCCCACTGGGGAGGACTAGTCCGATTCTAGTCAGAGAGATATCGGACTGGTCCGATGGATATCGGACTTGTCCGATCTTGTGCAGAGAAGATATCGGAATAGTCTGGTGACATTCAGACTAGTCCAGTCCTATATAACTTTGTGCAATGTGTGTGTTTAATTGTGATTGAGCCCTTGGGGTGTGTTTCCTTAACACACACCATACACAATGACCTACTATTCTTCTTCCTTGAGCTCATTTCCACTTTGCTCCTCATTCTCCCTTCTTTTTGGCACTTTGCTTAATTTGCCATTAAAACCTGTGCTCATCTCAACAAAGAGGTTAGGATCTCATTTGCTTGTCATAAATCATCCAAAACCCACAAGGGATTCTTAGATGCACTTTCAATCTCCCCCTTTTTGGTGATTGATGACAACAAATTGAGATTTCACAAAATATGATAAAAATTGAGATTTTCATAAAGTATGCACATATGGGTCTAAAATACATCAAGCAATGAAAACATAATCCTTATGTGCATTCTTTATGGTGGGATGCATAACTAAGTACATTGTAACAATGAGAATGACATAATTGAGATTAATCAACCAAAACCAAGCATATATGTCATTCTAGGAGCAACAACACAATTTTCAACAATTACTTCTGAAGTAGATCATAGTAAAAGCTTTACAACCCACAAAATAGTCAAAAAGCATAAAAGAGAGCTCTCTCCTCACGTACTACAGCTAAGACTAAGACTCTCCCTCAATCTCTCCCCCTTTGGCATCAAGACACCGAAAAAGAAGGAGAGGAGGGACCTAAAGTCTTCACTCCTTGCTGTAGGTCCTCTCATCGTCTTCATCATCATCTTCAGGCTGATGAGGAGGAGGAGGAGGAGGTGCAGAGCCACTCGAGCCCCCAATGCCAAAGTAGGCATGCTCGGAGGGGGTCAAGGGCCCGAGCTCAGTGAAGTCTGAATCGGAATCATCGGAGATCACTGGAGATCCAATGCGCTCGATCTCCAGTTTCTGGCATATTTGCTTCACATTGGCCTTGACATACTTCATGTCTTCCTTTCTCTTCTTGTTCAGCTTGCAGGCCCTCACTTCGGCCTTTTTGCAGGAAGCAAAGATAGCATTCAAGTATTTGAATATGCCACTTGCAGATCGTTTTTAAGCGGCTGCCCTAGTGGCAGGGGCAACCCTTGCATCTTCAATTCTTCTTGCCGGAGCCTCAAGACTGGAGGCCGGCGAGGGAGTAGCCTGTACACTTGGCTTTTGAGGCATCTGAGGCCTCAAAGGGAGGTGCTCCACATCTTTCACAAACTCTATGCCAGTGACTTTCTTAATCATAAACATAAGATTGGAGACCGTCAGTTTGATGTGGCGGATTATATTTGGAATGGCATGGTCAACATATCTTGCACGCCCAACAGGTCATGTGGCTATGCTTGCTTATGACCCTCATCAGGGTCTGGAGATAACCCTACACACTCCCAGCATCTCCATCCTTGGGAGCAATAGTCTTCCTCAAGACTCTGTTCAGAACCACGAAGAAAGGCTTCATGTTCTTTGTGGAGGGAGGGTTGAACTCGGAGTTTGGCTCATATAGGAACTTCATCCTATCCTTTTCAATGACACCTATGTTGTGGATGATCAAGCAGTCATGTCTTGAGGTGTCAAGGTGAAGCAGGCTTGCAAAATCTTCTTGAGTTATACTGTACTTGGATCCGTGAGTCATCCAAGTAACACTCTCTTAATCTTCACTTTAGAAGTGGCAAGTTGCAAAGAGTTGCGCAATCACTTCATCATTCCAATTGTTTCTGAAGGCAAAAAGGTCCTTCAGTCAATGCCTCTCAATTGCTTCCACCACTTCAATGAACGGGGAGCAACCCTTTTTCTCAAAATGTTCCCAATCAATCCATTGATTGCGCACAACCAGGGTCTTCATTGGGAGATACATAGATTTGTAGAAATCTGCATGGAAATTGCTCCAAAAACTGCCATCAACAGCTTGCTTCGGACGGCCATACCAATCAATGCTTCTGAACTTCGCCGCCGAGTCACTGCCCTTTCCATTGAATCTGTCTTCAGTGGGGTCCCTGACCCCTTCCCTGGGAGCATGCAGCCTCAGGGGGCCAACCGGGCCCGTTGCTATTCCCTTGCCCTTGCCTTTAGCTTGGCGAGGGCCACTTGTTGCTGCAGTTGCCTTGGAGGCTGGCTTCTTGGCAAGCACTTTCCTCCAAGCCCGAGGAGGAGATGTATCTGGATCGGAAGGTCGCTCTTGGGGTTTCTAGCCAAGGCTTGTCGAGGGCCGAGGTGCCACCTTGTGGTCCATCTCGGCCTTGAAATCAGAGATCTCGTCGTTTGAGCTCGACATGTCCTGAGAATGAATTGTGCAAGACAAGAGTAACAATGGATTATTCAAGGCATGGGTGAGAAAGGATAACAAGGAATTGCATTGAGGAATTGATAGGTTAGGTTTTGAGTTCAGAAAAATCGGACTTGTCCGGTGTACAGGCATGGACTAGTCCGGGGGACCGGACTTGTCCGTGCAAGGACCTGACTAGTCCGATATTCATCCTCAAAAACCTAAGCAACTAGTCAAATGTTGATTCCTAATGCACAACTAGCTTAGCATAAACGTAATACATCAAGGAGGCATGTATATAGTGAAAGATGCTAGGCTATTTGATCAACAATGAAGAACATTGAGATTTCTAGGGTTTGGATGAAAATTGCCGAAGAAATCGATTGATTCTCAAAGAAGGGGGTGTTAAAGTCCGGACTTGTCCGAGAACTTCAATCTTTGAGGTAGGAAGCTTGATTTCCACCCAAATGCAAAGCTTTTTGGTGGAGGGGACGCCGAATCGCCTTGGGAGCTCGAGCGCGAAGAGAGAGAACGCGTGAGGCAAGAGTGGAGGTCAAAGAATTAGGGTTTGGTGGTGGCTAGGTTTAAGGACACGAAAAATCGGACAAGTCCGGAGAAGACCGGACTAGTCCGAACTTTTCTAGAGGCTATGTCGGACTAGTCCGTGGTCTACCGGACTAGTCCGGCCTAACCGGCACTCCGCGGACTAGTCTGGGTAACCACGGACTAGTCCGTGGTCACCAGGCAAGAATTTTTTAGCCCATTCATATATATTTGAAGGTACATATTTAGAAAATAGGGAGGCAATTCAAATCAAATAATCTTGATGAATATGATCAGTAAGCATACAACAATCAAGCAATGATCATAATTCACCATGATCTAATAATTAACATAGTTTTTCAAAAGAAACTTGAAAGATATGATTTTCACAATCCAATCAACATATTTTGAAGAATTCATACAGGTATGCAACTTTTCAAGCCACACTCCGAGCATCAAGGATGTTTAGCTCATTTCGGAGTTCACAAAAGCGCTTTTCATCAAGTGGCTTGGTGAATATGTCAGCCAATTGCTTTTGGGTCTTGACATGAGAAATGGCTATATCTCTTTTCATGGAGTGGTCTCTCAAGAAGTGATGCCTTATGTCTATATGTTTTGTTCTAGAGTGCTCAACTGGATTGTGGGTAATTTTAATGGCACTCTCATTATCACAAAGAAGTGGAATACGGTTCATATTGTAACCGTAATCCCTTAGAGTTTGTCGCATCCAAAGGAGTTGTGCACAACAACTCCCGGCTGCAACATACTCCACTTCTACTGTGGATAAGGCAATGGAGTTTCGTTTCTTGGAGGACCAAGAAACTAGAGATCTCCCTAGGAATTGGCCTGTACCGGAGGTACTTCTTCTATCTACCTTGCACCCGGCATAATCTGCATCTGAGTAGCCAATGAGGTTGAATTTGGAGCCTTTTGGGTACCAAAGAACAAGATTGGGTGTATGAACTAAATATCTCAAGATCCTTTTTACGGCTGTCAAGTGACACTCCTTAGGATTGGCTTGAAATCTTGCACACAAACATACACTCAGCATACTGTCTGTCCTAGATGCACATAAATAGAGTAGAGATCCAATCATGGAGCGATATAGATTTTGGTCGACGCTAGGTCCATCTTCATTGAGGTCCATGTGGGGATCGGAATCCACACATCCGAGGATCTCATTGGGTGGTGCCGTGCGATGCGACACCTAACAGCACACACGAAAAAGGATAACAAAACATAAAAAGTTTTCATTTCATAAGAAGAGTTTACAAAAGAGTGTACAACAGAAGTACACACGCAGCGGAAACTACATACTCATAATCTCACCTAACTAAGCAGGAGAGAAGACATCCATGCCCTAGGACGATTCTCACTAGCAACAAGAAGAACATTCAATAGCGGCGTGGTTCACATGAGACTTATATCGACACCTCGAGTCTCATGTACAACCTGAACAGCAGAAATAAAACTAATACCTGCAAAAATCGTTAAAGCGCAAACGTGAGCATAAGGCTCAGCAAGACTGACCCGTCTCACTAGACATATGAAGGGTGAAAACTAAACATAGGTAAGGAATAGCATAAATAGACTCGCCTATAAGTGGATCCTTAGAGTCATGTTTTAAGTAGCAAATGACATTCTTCGGGCACGACACATCATAGACTCCACAATCAAACAAGAAACGCTTTGCCAATGATATGACATGCCCAAAGCACATAATGCTATTACAGGTAAAGTATGGGGAAACTGTAAACTTTTAATTATACTATCTCTAAGCCATACAAGGTTGCAAGCAATTATAATTCAATACAAATATTTTTCCGGCTTCTTTAGTATTTACTACGTCACCGCTCAGTGAACAAGTGGTACTCTATTACCGCGAGGGACGATGATTGCAATCAGAACACACCCGGACAACACGACACATACGCACTTTTGGAAATGCTAGTGAGTACTTCGCACAGTACCTACGTAACACTTCAGTACTAGTCGTATATGGCAACCTTTCACGAGACACTCAAATGCCGAACCGGTCGATCCGTCACGAGCAGGAGGTCCCTGCGTGGGGCGTACTCTGACGTGCCCACCAGCGGATTTACACCTTGCTGCCCTCAACCCACACCTATAAAACGGAACGGTATGCCTCGACACCCAAGTGACCAAGCTACGTCAGTTTACTGGAGCCCATATATCCATTATGTTGCCGGTACAAGTCAAGCTTGTCCGAAGGGGCTGCATACGGACGGGCCTTAATCGACACAGGCAGGGCTATGCGACCGAGACTCAATTCTCGCCGCTTCCTATCCATTCCCTGCCAGGTATCAATTTCGTTATATTAGGCCATTTTCTATCTAACCAATACTGTGAGATATGTCCTACATCTCTCACGAGTAGATTCCAACTACTCGACTTCTACCGAATTTCCTATGCATTAGCAAAGCAGTTACTATAGGTCAAACTGTAACTCGTTCCCACCAATCCCTGGGATTTTTGGCCATGCAAGTGGAGTATCAACCATGCTAAACGTCATGCACAATTCATAGACTACTCATCATAGTGATAAAGTAAAATTTTATAAATGACTTAAATGCAAACCGGGGCTTGCCTTAGTTTGCGACTCGAATAAATGTCAATTGTTAGGGCTTAGTCTTCCTCCGGAGAACCTGCCATGGAACTTCAGTGCAAACACCTTGGCCTTCTCCTCCAAGCGAAGTTTCTTGTCGATCACCTATCAACACGTTCCTATTGATATGATATGCATATAAGTAATTAAGTAATTAAGTAATTTAATAATAGACTCCACGAGGTTGTGTAAACCCTAAGAATGAGGAGTTTGACTAGGAAGGACAGATATGCCTCTGTTGTGTGGATAAACAAAGGATGGAGTCAAGTGGTCATAGTAGGATTGAGATGTGAATTGAAAGGTGCAACGTAAGCACACATTGCAACTTGGCACTCAACACTCGAGCTATGCCACTCAAGGATGATAAAGCTGAATGGTGTGGAAGTGTTGGACTGGTAGTGTAAGGATGACTAAAGAATCAGGGGGGACATCGAATGCTTGAGAATGATTGGAGTGTACAAGACGAAGGTCGCGATTTAGCAGTCGACCACTGAACTTGACTTAACTAATAAAGAAGTAAACCTAGTTAAGTGAGCAATGCTGTCGTAGGGTTCTGACTTAGGATGCACCATGATGGAACCTGACGACACTTGGGACTGAATTGGGATCAACATGGCTTGGACTTCAGAAGTCATTACAAGCACTGTTAACCTAGTATGAGTACCAAGACAACGTTCAAATGACTTTTAGGTAAAGTAGTTTCTACGGCAAGCTTCTCGAGCATCGTTCAAGTTCTTACACGATGACATTAATGTAGTGTCTCCCGCAAGCCTGTCCAGGTGAGCTCGGTAAGCTCTCGAGACATAAACATAATGCGAGACCTTGCCGTGAATGCATGCTTTGCCATCTCGAGAAGATCGTCTTAGAGACGTCCACAACAACCCGGATTCGTCAATGGGGTGAGCGGAATCCCGAACACCACTTTGTTAGTCTTAAGGCTAGTGATGTCGAATCGATTATTGATAAGTGACTCGACGAACCTGCCGTCAATGAAGTGGTACACCAAGATAACCAATCCTGTGATCGGTTAGGGAACATCCTCGACACAACCAAGGAACTCTTATTCAAGGTTCCCCTTGGTTTAGTTCTCCTTGTTGGTCGCAATGTTCTTGCATCCCTCTACCCCAGGTCATCGGTGATCACCAACTCACCTGGTTTGACGTAAAAGGCCTTTTATCGAGCACCTTGGCTGCACTTAGGACTCGATTGCAATCACAACGACTAAACCTAACTTGGCTTGACAACCATTGTCCGACGAGCGGTGCTAGTGTTTCAGCACCACACTCACCACATGCATCCTTCATTTCGATGCATGGGCATGATGACGACTCGGAGCGTCACGACGATGTCATGTGGTCAACGACGTTGACGCGGCTCATGGTGGAGCATCACGAGCACGCACAGACAAACCAACGTGATACAAATGACACAGTAGGTCAACTTGGGGATTTCTATAGGAATGATATCATTGCGGAAAATGGACGTACGACTTGATGACACATGAGTACTATTAGTGGTCACCACTAACGGACTTCGGGGCGTCAAGCAATGCATTTTAGGGCACGGCTCACCTTGTAGGCATTTTTCCGAACATCTTGGGTGTGTACTTGATTTCCGTCGCTTCATCACCATTCAAAGGGCACCTTGGCACGTATCTTGGTCGATTGCCAACCCACAGTAAACCTGCATCCATAGACCAGCATTGAACAGCAACACACTTAGTTTCGCCTTGTAACCATTTCATTGAACACCTAGGCTGCAGTCACTAATCTAATAAATCTTGCACAATCAGAGCTAACCTTAGATCAATTGTCGATGCTGGTGTGTCAACGACGTGTTCTCGGATCTCATACATCTCACCGGTCACTCGCTTCTCTGGTTGGGTGCAGTCATGGCGCGGAACGCGACTGGCGCAGGGAGCAGGACACGGCGAGCAGAAATGGAGCAAGGCGCATGTGGCGGTGGGCGACACGACAGCTTGAGCATGGCCTCGACAGGACGGCACAACGCGCGCGAGCAGGGGCGACGGGCATTGCGCGGCGGCCGTGGACGCGAGCTAGGAGGGCTGGCTTGGTGGATGGTGGGGAACTCCATGGCGGCCGCGCTAGGGCTGGAGGGACGCGCGACCGTGGGACGCACGAAGGTTGGTTGGCGGCGCAGGTGGTGCGGCCATGGTGTGCCGGCGAGCAGGCGCGCCAAGGCGGCTCAGCATTGGCGGTGTAGGGCAGAGCGGTGTGTCGGGCGCTGTGGTTGCCCTGCTACGGTGGACGGGGCACGAGGGCAGCGCGGCAGCGCTGGGCGCGGAGCGACGTCGCGGCGGTTAGGAGGCGGGCAGGTACGCTTAGCGCTGTGGTCGGGCGGCGCGATGCGGGCCAGCGGCAAGGCGAGGAGGCGAACGGGCCGGCGGCATGCAGAGGTCGGGGAAGTGAGCTCAGCGTCATGCTCGCGGCCAAGCTGAGCGGCGCGCAGGCGCGGGGACGGCACCGGAGGCGGGCGCGCACGCCGGGAGAGGCGTGCGGACGGTGGCCGGTGAGGCGAGGTGCCGTGGGGGAGTAGCGGGCGGACGGGAGGAGTCAGGCGGGGTAGATAAGGGTCGAGGAAACATCGCGGTGGCGCATGCAGCCGTCTGCGTGGAGGCAGGGGAGGAAAGAGAAGGCATGTGCCGACCTGACTTGTGGGGACCACTTGTGGGACCCACCTCCCTCCTTCTTTCCAAAATTCAAATAGGGCTAGCAAACATGCTTAAAAAATAGTCAACTTCGGCCCAATGACCAAATAAAATGCGAAGAATTTTATGGTGCAATCAAATTTCAAAACTGACTAAGTTGAATTTTGAACTCGGGTTTAAATTTGAATTCAAGCGGTGATACTTGATTCAATGAAATAAATGCTAGGTGAGGTTCAGAAATCCTGAAACTTTAGAGTTAACCTTTTTGAACCATAAGGGACCTAAGGAAAAATTTTGAATGGATTTGGACAAAGTTAAGTACAAAGTTTAAATTTGAAGTCGACTCTGATTAAACTCTCAGTACGTGTCCAATAAATGGAAAACGTGCCTCAAAAATTTTGAAACTTTACCGAGAGTCTATTTGGAACATTAGAAGGTCATGGAAAAATTTACAGCCGTAGATTTGAATTTTTGTGCATGTCCCATTTTAGGGTTGGAATAATTCCTTTTTCTTTCTCTCTATTTTCTTTTCTTTTCTCCTTTAATTTTTCATCAAAAATTTGAATACTTGGAAATTAATGATTTTTCACCTTAAGTTCCAATACATTAACAACATGTTTTATATGTGAAATTTTAAAAAGTCCCTATTTTTAGTGAACACGGGTTAACTCATATGGTTCATGTGAGTTTGGATTTCCAGGACCACTTTCAAAATTTTCAAGTTCGCATTTTTGCATTTTTGTTCTCCTGAAAAGCGGGCTTTTACAGTCCAAGTGGCCATTCGTTGCCATGGGAGTCCTTATGGGCTTCACCTTGTCCATCCCAAACTTCTTGAGTATGTCTTGAGTGTACTTTGTTTGAATTATGAAAGTCCCTTCCCTTTTGTTGTCTCACTTGGAATCCCTAGAAGTACTTTAGCTCTCCCATCATCGACATCTCAAACCTATCTGTCATGATTTTACTAAATTCCTCACAAAAAGATGGGTTAGTTGAACCAAAGATTATATAATCAACATAGATTTGACAGACAAAAAGATCACTGTCAAAATTCTTTGTAAACAGTGTATAATCTACTTTGCCAATCTTAAAGCAATTTTCAATTAAGAAATCTCTAAGACACTCATACCAAGCTCTAGGAGCTTGTTTAAGGCCGTAGAGAGCCTTACGCAATTTAAATACATTGTCGGGGAATTCTTCATCTACAAAACCGGGGGGTTGTTCCACATACACCTCCTCCTTGATTGGTCCGTTGAGGAAGGCGCTTTTCACATCCATTTGATAGAGCTTGAAATCACGGTGAGTAGCATATGCAAGTAATATTCTAATAGATTCAAGTCTAGCTACGGGAGCAAATGTTTCATTGAAATCCAAACCTTCGACTTGTGAATACCCTTTGGCCACAAGTCGTGCCTTGTTCCTTGGCACCACCACGTGTTCATCTTGTTTGTTGCGGAAGACCCACTTCGTGCTGACAATATTTGCATTGGGTCTTGCCATGAGTTCACACACCTCGTTCCGCTTAAAGTTGTTCAATTCTTGTTGCATTGCCACCACCCAGTCCGGATCATTCAATGCGTCCTCAACTCTGCGTGGTTCCAAAAAGGATACAAACGAATAGTGCTCACAAAATTTAGTTATGCGAGATCTAGTAGTTACTCCCTTTTGGATGTGGCCGATGATGTTGTCAATTGAATGATCCCTTTGGACGCATTGGTGTACTCTTGGGTGTGGTACTTGCTGTCTTGAATCTTCATGATCATTTTCTTCTCCCCATAAATGATTGCCTTCGTTGACTTGTTGTTCAACTTCACTCTCTTGAGGTTGATCTTGTGTGAAAGCTCCCCATTGATCATTGACCTCCTCTTGTGGTTCATCTTCCTCATACACGTGTAGAGGTGACTCTTGTGGTCGAACTTCACCTAAGGCCATTCTTTTCAATGCTTGACAAGGAGCTTCTACTTTATTGGTAAGTATCTCATAGGATTTCTTCTGGAGTAGTCAATGAAGATAAAGTCGATTTACGGCGTGGCAAGCGGTGTTAATCGCTTCAGCTCAAAATCGATCCGTGGTCTTGTACTCATCGAGCATTGTTCTTGCCATCTCTATGAGAGTTTAGTTCTTTCTTTCGGCAACTCCGATTTGTTCAGGGGAGTACAGAGCTGAAAACTCGTGCTTTATGCCTTCTTCATCAAGGTACTCATCCACTTGTGTGTTCTTGAACTCTGTGCCGTTGTCGCTTCGAAAGTTCTTGATTGTCAATGAGAATTCGATTTGAGCTCGCTTGAAGAACTTCTTGAGTATTGCTTGTGTTTCTGACTTATCATGCAAAAAGAAAACCCAAGTGAAGCAAGAAAAATCATCAATAACTATTAAACCATATTTGTTACTGCCGATGCTTGTGTAGGCAATCGGACCAAATAAGTCCATGTGACGTAGCTCGAGTGGTCTTGTTGTAGTCATGACGTTATTGGCGGGGTGAGGTGCTCCAACTTTCTTCCCAGCTTGGCACACACTACAAGTCTTGTCTTTCTCAAAAACAACATCCTTCAAACCTCGGATGTGATCGTCCTTGAGGATGTTTTGAAGGTTCCTCATACCAACATGCACTAGTCGTATATGCCAAAGCCAACCCATGTTGCTCTTTGCAATCAACCATGTGTCAAGTTCAACTTTATCCTTTTTGAAGTCAACAAGATAAAGTTTTCCCTTTAACATACCCTTGAATGCAATGGAACCATCAATCCTCCTAGAGACGGTCACACCCTCGTTAGTGAACAAGCAATTATAACCCTTGTCGCATAATTGAGATATGGACAACAGGTTATAATCTAAGGATTCAACATATAATACATGAGAAAGTGTGTGTTTAGATGATATGGCAATTTTACCGGTATCGAGCACCTTTCCTTGGCTATTATCTCCAAAATAAATGCCCTCGTTTGGATCCTCGTTTTCTTCATATTCCATGAACATTCTTCTTTCTCCGGTCATATGGTTGGTGCAGCCACTGTCTAGCACCCATTTAGATCCACCGGAGGAATAAGCCTGCAAAAAAAATTATGCTTTGGTTTTAGGTACCCAAGCTTGCTTTGGGTCCTTGGCGGTTAGTTACAAGACATTTGGGCACCCACACATGAGACTTGGTGTTCTCATGGTGTGGCCCAACATAATGAGCATAAACTTTGCCAAAATTATTTCTCATTAAGACATATGAGGCATCAAAAGTTCTAAACAATAACTATTGTTGTTTATGTACAGGACTAGTCTGGGAGGCCGGACTTGTCCGGAGGACCGGACTTGTCCGGACACCGACCGGACTAGTCCGTTTTTAATGGGTGTTTAATGTTTTAATCCGGGACATTCCAGTTTGAGAGGGTCTTCCCTTTACAAAGGTAATCATCTCCTTGTTATTCTTATGGATTCTAGCATGTTGCTTTTCACCATAAGAGTAACCAATGCCATATTTGACATTTGGAGGTCTTTTGACCAAGTATGCACTGCGTGCATATTTGATCTTCTCCTTGTCAAATATGCCACTTTGGGCAGGATGCTTATCCTTTATAGAGGTTGGCTTGTCCTTCAAACTGGTGTCAACTTTATTACATGTACAAGCATAAGCAACCTCAGTTTTAGTGGTTTGAGAAGGTGAACATGAAGAGGATGAAGGTTCACATTGCTTGAGTGACTCAACTTGCACTTCAAGGATCTTGTTAACCTTGATCAGGTCAGCAAGCTGGTCCTTGATTGTAGCATTTGAGTCGGTTAACTCCAAGCAAGTATCCTTGCTTGAAGCTAACTCAAGCTCTTGTTCCTTTTCAAGTTCTAGAAGCTTGTCAAGTTCGACATATTCCTCCTTTTGGGAGATGATCATGTCCTCTTAACGATGTATCAACCTCTCCTTCTCAACAAGTTGATCAAGTAAAAAATTCATTTTTGTGGCAGTTTTCCTATCTAGTCCAATAAGCATATCCTCATTATCACTATTGATTTCATCATCACTAGAATAGGAATGCACGGAAGGGGGTTTAATGGTTACCTTGTTTTTACCTTCCTTTGCCATAAGGCAAGTGCCATCTCCCTTCCATGCGCCGAGTGTAGGGAAGAGAGTAGACTTCTTGGATGTCTTTTCAATAGCTATGCTAGCCATCTCTTCTTCTTCAGATGATGAGGACTCATCATTTGAGTCCCACTCTTTCCCTATCTGTGCTTGTTCGGCTTGTTTCTTCTTCTTGAAGAATTTCTTGGGTTGAGGCTTGGCTTCTTTGGTCTTCTTCTTGTTTTCTTCATATGGTCAATCAACTATAAAGTGGCTATACTCACCACAATTATAGCATGCCCGCCTCAACTTTGACTTTGTTCTTTCCTTATACTTCCCTTCGCTTGATTTAGTGCCTTGTCTTTTCTTCATGATTCTCTTGAATTTCTTCATGAACGATACCATGTCTTCTTCATCTAATTCACTACTCTCATCATCACTGTCTTCTTCTAGCTGAGCTTCTCGAGCTTCATTAGATAAGGGCTTGAGGGTGGACTTCAAAGCAACCCCTTTCTTCTTTGCTGAGGTGAGGTCGACAATTTCCTTGACGTGCCTTGCTTGTTTTCCATCATCTCGAAATTGATGATTTTTCTGAGGAATTCATCCGGAGTCATTCTCTTGTATCCCGGACTTTCTCTAATCATGGAGCATAAGGTGACGTTGCGAGGCATGAAAGCTCTAAGGATAAGCTTCACAACCTCGTGGTCATTCAACTTCTTACTTCCGTAAGATCGAACCTTGTTGACGAGCGTCTTTAATTGGTTGTACATATCTTGAGGTGACTCATCTTCTTCAATTGCGAATCTTCCTAATTCGCCTTCGATCATTTCAATCTTTGCTTCACGCACATGTCGGTCGCCTTCATGTGAAGTTTGCAGTGTGTCCCATATCTCCTTAGTAATCTCGAGTCCATCCACCTTGGTGAACTCGTCCCGACTGAGCGAAGAGGTAATTACTGTCGTGGCTTGAGCATTTCGATGAATAGCCTGCTCTTGGCTTGGTGTGAGCTCTTCATCGTCATCCGTGATATCTATTCCTATGCAGACAATATGCCATAGACTTGGATTGAGAGAGATTAGATGCATTTTCATATTTTGGCTCCACATTGAGTAATCATTTCCATCAAAATGTGGGGCTTTTCCAAGTGGGATAGACAAATAATGATTATTGTTGGAATTGAGACAATCATAGTTGAAAGGATATCGGGAGTAGTCGATGTGACTACTCCCATTCTTCTTTTCATCAATCTTCACTTTCCCTTTGGAAAGTGTCTTCTTTCTTAGGAGCGCCTTTAGTTCTAGCGTCTCCTCATCGTCGTCCTCAACGTCTTGAATGGCTTCGAGGAGCTTCTCCGCCTTTAGATTCTTGTCATCCTCAACCTTTTCTTGGTTGTTACTCTTGTGTGTGTCCTTCATGTCCGACATGATCTTCTTCGAGCAATTAGTCTCTTTCTTGAAGAACCCGCTCTGATACCAATTGAATGTGGCCTAGAGGGGGGGGGAATAGGCCTTTTTGAAGTTTGTCGGAACCTGCAACACTTAATCAGCAAATAAAAACATGAGATATCGGACTAGTCTGGTAAAGTGCAGACTAGTCCGGTGTGTACCTACTAGTTTCATTAAGTTTGATTGATTACTTTGATTCTGCGATGTATGCAGCAGAAATATACAGTCAAATGAAGTGTTGCAAGATTATGGACTAGGGTATATCACAATTCAATCTTATATTTAATGATTCAACGTAAAGTAAGCAATAATGATTGAAACCCTAGATTGTTGTGATGAATAAGAACGATGAACACAAAGCAAGACACAAGGATTTATCCCGTGGTTCGGCGCCCACAGAGGCAACCTACATCCACATTGAGGAGTCCACAAAAGGACCAGGTCTTCTCCAACCCTACCCTCGTCGGATCGTCACGAAGGCCAATCCTCTTCCACTTATCACAAAGGGGTGAATAACCGAATTCAAGGGGCCTTCTCACACGTTGAGGGCTCCCCTAGATTACAACATGAAATACCACCAAGAACACACTCAAAAGATTACAATGAAATCACAAGAGTGTGTTAGAGAATCAAACTAAGAGCTCAATGAGTGTTCAACGTGTCTCTCCAATGATCTAGAGTGTATCCTCAAAGGATTGATCTTTTTTGCACTTAATTTCGTGGAGAGATGTGTTTTTTGAGGCTCTTGGGAGGTGTGACGGCGCTAGGTTTCGAGAGACTTTCAAGTTGGGCCATGCACCTCTATTTATATGGGGTTTCTAAAGGTGACCGTTGGGGTTTAGAAAGATCAGACTAGTCCGTGGTGGACACCGGACTAGTCCGGTGTACTGTGTGTAGCAAACCTAGGTGTCCCGAAATATCAGACTAGTCCGGCTAGGAGCGGACTTGTCCGAGTTTGCTTCTAGAAATCTTCGGACTAGTCCCATAGACATCGGACTTGTCCAGATAGTGAAACCCTAAGTGGTTATGAGGACAAGTCCGCACTTGGAGGACTTGTTCGATTTAGGTAAAAGAGTTTTTCGGACTAGTCTGTGCTAATTTCGGACTTGTCCGATTAACATCAGAAAGATATCAGACTAGTCCGGTGTGTCATCGGACTTGTCTGATTTTGTGTGACTTGTGAAGTGTTTTGAGGACTAGTCCGCACTGCGGAGGACTAGTCTGATTCTAGTCAGAGAGATATCGAACTAGTCCGATGGATATCGGACATGTCCGATCTTGTGCAGAGAGGATATCGAACTAGTCCGGTGACATTCGGACTAGTCCGGTCCTGTATAACTTTGTGCAATGTGTGTGTTTAATTGTGATTGAGCTCTTGGGTTGTGTTTCCTTAACACACTCCATACACAGTGATATACTATTCTTCTTCCTTGAGCTCATTTCCACTTTGCTCCTCATTCTCCCTTCTTTTCGGCACTTTGCTTATTTTGCCATTAAAACCTATGCTCATCTCAACAAAGAGGTTAGGATCTAATTTGCTTGTCATAAATCATCCAAAACCCACAAGGGATTCCTAGATACACTTTCAGTTCTACCCGTCAAAGTTGAAGGTCTCCTCAGGCCCCACATGTCATATTACACCGGACTCGCATCCCTCATATGTGTAGCTCCGGAGATTGACATGTGTAATATAAATCCGAAGCTACACTCCTAACACGGGGAAGCTCCGCTATCTACACGTGTATAATGATCCCGGACCTAATCCCCGGCATAGGGAAGCTCCGGTGCTAACACGTGTATAGCGGTTCCGAAGCTACCTCCCCGCAAAGGGAAGCTCCAAAGCTGCCATGTGTGGAGCCTTGGGACCTTCACCAACGAATACAATGTCAGATCTCCTTCAGCATGGACATTCAAGGGACAGTTAAAGCGGCAGTTACAAGACTTGATTATGTGTTGTTAATGCTGTATTAACAACACGCGATCAAAGCACTATTAATAGAGGTAACGCAGCCATTAAGGCACGTTATCAAACTATTAATCATGCTTAATACTCATAGACAGCGTATAAGGCTATTAAATACACCAGGGCCACATGTCGGGCCAGGTTAATGATGTAACGCTCATTCCTTGGACTATAAAAGGACTGAGCCGCACGATACAGAAAAAACAACTCATAGCTGGGCCAGAGACTACGCATTCTAGCGATTCACAGTACAACAACACACACCCCGTGAAGTAGGGTATTACGCTCAGGTGACCCAAACCACGTAAATCTCTTGTGTCACCATCTTGCTCTTGATCTCTGCGTGCCCCAACCGAAACAAGAACCTCTGCGGGATACATTTAGTACTATCGGGGGAAGTGTCATCGCTACACTCCGACATTTGGTGCGCCAGGAAGGGGGACACCCAAGACCTCAAGATGGTGAATTTCACTTAAGGATCTTCCAACGGCAATCACGCTGAATAACTTGCTGGAGGCAATCCCTCCAACGCACAGCAGCCAGCTGGTGCCATTGTTCTGGTAGGCACTATGGCACCACAACCGCCATCTATTCCGGCGAACAATGATGGGCGATGAAATGGGGCATCTGCGTCGATCACTGCATCAACAAACAATAATCCTGAGCACGCGCTCATTGCCGCGCGAGCTCTCCTACAACATCCACTGCCTCCAGGGCACCTCAGGGTGCTATGGCACAGTGGAGAGCTGATGTTGACCATCTGGTTGCAGCCGCAGTCACTGGCATCAGCAATCAAGGTCCTCCTCTTTCGGGGCGAGCACTGTCACAACGACGGACCTTGTCGGGCTGACTTCGTCCACAAGTCTCGCAGCATAGGAGACGTGTTGCATCCCAGCAGGTGACTTCGCTGCCTCCCGGGGCACGACGCACCCACACCATCACCAGGATTTTGACTCATGACCTGCGGTCGGAACTTGATCCCCATTACCAGCAGCAAGACGGTCATGTCCATATCAAGAGTTCTCATGAAAGGTTAGAGGCTTGGGACAACCCTGCTCCTCAGGGAGTAAGAGGAGGCTATTCTGCCCTGGCCATGCAATTACGCATGGTCAGATGGTCAAAGAAGTTCCGGTCTCACTTGCCGGAAGAATTGGATGAGACTGTCAACCCCGCCGAGTTTCTACAAATCTACTCCAAAGCTATACTGGCAGCGAGCGGGTGATGAGGCTCTGTTGGCCAACTACTTCCGGGTGGCTCTATCTTGGACTACATGGTCCTGGTTGATGATTCTTCCACCCGACTCCATTAATTGTTGGGCGGAGCTATGCCAGCAGTTCACTGTTGTTGAAGTGTTGAATACGAAAATTCCCCCGGACCCGCTGAGAAGCAGCCTGTGGAGGTTCTTTTGTGGTTGGGGCACACAGAGATCAATATCAAGATGGTGACCTCAAAGATTTATGTGGTTCGGGCCGCCTGAGCGCAACACCCTACTCCATGGGGTTTGCGTAATTGTATTGAGCGAGTGTGTTCGCTTTGGTCAGGTCGCAATAGCCTGGATCAGAGTGTCCCCATGTTCGTGCGGTGCATCCCTTTTATAGTTCTAAGGACTGATCGTTACAAAGTTGGCCTGGCCCGAGATGTGGCCCTGGCGTGCTTAATGACCTAATACACTGTCTAAAGAGTATTAAGTATAATTAATAGTGTGGTAATGTGCCTTCATGACAGCGTTACCCCTATTAACAGTGCATGATTGTGTGTCATTAATATGACATTAATGACACATTATCATACCTTGTAACTTCCGCTTTAACCATCCTTGAATGTCTGTAATGGTCATGATCGGCTTGTATTTCTATTGGAGAAGAAGGTCCACAGGCCCCACACGTAGCAGATCTGGAGCTTTCCCTTGTGGGAGGGTAGGTCCGGGGTTGCTGTACACGTGTCGGTACCGGAACTCCTCTCTGACGGGGGCTAGGTCCGGTGCTGTTGTACGCGCATAGTCGTCAGAGCTTTCCTTGGTTGGGAGTTTTGTTCCGGTCTTATTTCACACGTGTTAACCCGGGAGCCAACCATGTGAGGGGAGCGGGTCCGGCGCAACATGACATGTGGGACCTGCAAGGGCCTTCGACTCTGACGGGTGGAACATTCTTGCACTTTTTGCGGTATCGTGGGGTACCTGGTATGCAGGGTTCCGACAGTTGTCCCTGGGCCCACCTCTCGGAGAAACCTCTTGAGTTAAGTTGTTCTGCCGAAGGTGGAGCCATTCTCGATTCCCGCGCTTCGATTTTAAAAAGTCCTCTAATGTGCCGATAGAGTGATGGTCCGGGAGTGATCCTTTGACATGTGGCTTGTTATGAATATGGCATATGAGATCTTTGAGTGAGGATCTCACGCAATTGAAGGTCGCCGGTTCCCAATACAAAAACTGTATCGGTTCTGCGTGCCCTGTCAGAGCGCCCACTTTGGGTTTCCCGCCGCTCATCATGGCAAGGGTTGGCCTTGGGTAAGGACCTCGATCTCTTCATCGGGGTGGCCCCAGGCCCACTCATCATTGACAGGGCAGATTTTTGAAAAGTACCTATGATCTCATTGCGGTTTCCATCCAAGCGTCACAGAGACTTTCTAATGAAGGAAAGTGCAAACAGTCTGAGGACTCTTTACACCTTCAATCATCTTTGCGCTTAGAGCCTCCCAACCTCCACCTAACTTTCCATCCTTTGCTTCACTCTGCCACGATTTAGTTGGGTCTCCCCAAGAGCCGCCTCAACAGCGATGATGATTTGAAGAAGGTTCATACCTACATGGGGTGGTCTAGTGACTCCTTCAACCATCTGGTTCACGTCGACAAGCTCCCGTTCAAGAAGGAGCGCGACGGTGACATGGTGTACTTCTCAGTGTACACCATGGTGGGGCTGATCCCACCTTTCTCGACTTTCCTTTTGATGCTGCTGGACTTCTATGGTCTGCAGCTATACTACCTTGGCCCCCATTCTCTTCTTCATGTGGCGACATTCGTCCACTTCTGCGAGATGTGGGTGGGTATTCCCCCCTGCGTCGAGCTTTTCCGCACCTTCTTCACCATCCACACCACCGGCAAGGGGTCCGAGTTTCTTGGCTTCTACTATTTCTTGAAGCGCAAAAATGCACCTACAAATACTTGAGGTCGTTTCCTTCCAGCAAGTGGGACGACTGGAAGAAGAATTGGATCATCATCACGACAGAGGAGCACGAGAAATTTGAGCTGCCCGAAGGTCTCCCCAATGTCGACACTGACGCATGGAGTGTGGTTTCGATGGTGTCAGAGGCCTTCAACCCTGTATTGACCAGGATCTGTGAATGCGAGGAAGGTGGAGTGACCCACAAGATGGTTTTCTGCAACTTCCTGGTCAATAGGTTGGCTCTGTTGAAGAAGAGCGAGAAACTCGCATGGGCCCTCAACAGCGTGATGGATGACGACCGGATTGAAAGCAACCTGAGATCCAACTTGGATGGCGCAGCTTTGGAGCTTCATCTCAAGAAGTTCTAGCATTGAATTGATGTCGAATGCGACGACTTAACTCCGCCTGCGACTTTGCTCCCTCTAAACAAGGAGGCGTAGTTTAGCAGGGAGCTCCAGAGGAATATGCCTGCGCTTGACGATCTTGGTGAGGTGGAAGGGCTTCCGACCACCAGGATGGCGATCCCCAGAGCATTCGAGGGTGGTCCTTCCACCGCCCCGAGCCGAAGGACTGAATACGTCAGCAAAGGCAAGGGCAAAGAGTCAGCTGAGCCTTCCAGTCGGAAGAGGATGTTGAAGCACGCTGACGGGAGGTCTGTCAGGCCTGCTCCTTCCACGACGGCTGCTTCTCCCTAGAGGGGGAGGTCTTCTATAGCTACTCCTGCTCCAGAGCAAACGTCTTCAAGAGGCGTAAGCTCCGGGAAGTCAACCCCGGCCCCAGTGCCGTCGAGAAGCTCAAAGTCTGGGAGTTCTTCCCGTTGAAGGGAAGCTCCGGCCGAAAGAACTCCGACCGCTGCGAGTGTTCCTCAACTGAGGTCGAAAGCACTTGTCTCACCAGATTTGGTGGGCTCTAGCTCCGGGCCTCAGAAGAAGAGGTTTCGAGGTGACTGGGATGGTAGCATCCCGAGGTAAGCATTGATTGCTCAACCTAAAATGCTAGTCTTGTTTTTGATGTGTTCTTAATCTTCTTTTCCCATTGCTTCGAGGGTGTCGAAGAAAGGACCTGGAGCTTCAACGCCTGTTGCAATGGCTGGGGCTGCACCTGTCAAAGCTCCAACTTCGATCGCTGAGCCTCCTCGTCATGCGGAGGCAGAAGTTGTGGTAGCTCCGGTGCCAGCTATCGTGAGCTTGGACTCAGAGTCCTCAATCGAAGCTCCTGTGGTAGCAAAGGACCACAGGAGGGATGTTGAAGATGTGCCCCTGGTGGCAGAGGCTGATGCTCCAGCACCGGCGATGCCATAAGTTCCGGCTTTCGAGCCAGAAGTTGTCGAAGCCTTGGCTACTGAGCCAAAGGTAGCTGAAGCCCCGACTATTGAGCTGGAAGTCACCCAAGCTCTGGCCTTTGTGTCAAAAATGGTTGAAGATCCGGCAGCTAAGCCGATTGTGGTAGAGGGTCTGGCGGCAGAGCCGGAGGTAGTTGGTGGTCTGGCGGCTGTGTCGGAGGTGGCTGAAGGTCTGGTGACTTTGCCGGAGGTGGTCACCACACCGGAGCCCGAGCCAACAATGGTCGAAGCCCCAGTTGAAGCTCCAGCTGCTGCTCCAGAAGTGGTGGTCCCAGAGGTACCTGGGCCGGAGCCATAGTAGCCCGAAGAGAGGGCGGCTGGTCCCCTGACTTCGGAGCCGTTGACTGAAGACTCGGAAGCGGCGCCTTCAACTACTCCGAAGGTGGAAGTTCCCCCTTGGGTTCTTCTACTGCCACTCAAGGTCTCCAGGAGAGTGGCCCAAGCGCTGCAGGAGTAAAGGGGATCACTATTGTAGAGTGGGACCAAATTTTTGTGACGGAGAACCCGTTTGAGCCTACGGAAATGATCTCAACAGGCCCATAACCTATCCTTCTGGCGTTGTCCATAGACAACGCCTGCTCAAGTCTTCGGCAGGTCCAGCTTGCCTTCGATCATGAGAGCAATGCTTTGGAGGAGGAGCGCAACACCTTGAGGCATTGGCGCAACAGACTCAGTTTTGAGACCAATCTTGCTCAGACGAGGCTAGCTGTCCGGAAGGAGTGGATCAAAGGGGAGAAGGCCTGGTTAGAGTACTGGGATAAGTTGTTGGAAGAGAAGGAGGCTGCCATCCGGGCGCTCGATGCTAACTCCAGGAAAATCTTGGAGCAGGCCAAGGAGAGACGTGATGCTACTGATGAGCATTACAAAAAGCTCGCGGAGTTGAATGAAACTCTCCTGAAGCGTCGAGCGGACCTAGAGGCAAGGGAGGAAAAACTCCTGGGACAGCAGGAGGATGTGGTGAGAAGACAGGCGGAGGTCACCTAGAAGTTAACTCTGGGTGAGAAAAATTTGGCAGATCGCGGCAAAAAGCTGGATCTAACGAAGGAGGAAGAGAGGAAGAAGAATTGGAAGGTGGGTCAAGAGCTCTCGAAAAGAGAGTCTGACATTGCCGCTAGGGAGGAGAGAGTCAAGGGCAGGGAAAAGGACCTAGCTGAGAGGCAGAACCGCATCTACCTCCGGGAGACAGAGATGGCTGACCAGGAGAAGCAGGTTGCTGAGATCATGAAGCAACATGCTTAGTTCGCTGAGCGACTTGCCCATGAAGGTTCGGAGCTTGCGGCTGCCCGGAGGTCACTGGAAGAGCTGCAGAGCTCGAAGGCGACTAAGTCCTTGATGGTATGGGTCTTCTTGGGGCGTGCAGACAGGGCCCTTGTGCCTCTTGGTTTTAGCCAAGTACGCCTAGAGAACACGGTGCAGGAGCTGGACCAGACGCTGGTGGCACTTGGCTCTGTTAGCAGCAAACTCGACGCGATGAGTGACGTCATCGCCGATCAACTAGAGACGGAGAGTAAAACCTTGGCCAAGAACTTCGCCGAGTATGTCTTGGCATGTTACTGGAGCCAAGACCCCCAGTTCTCCCTTGATCCGGTCTTTGAAGGAATCATCGTGGAGGAGGAGGATGTCGCCAGGGCTAGTGTCTAAGAAGCTGCTGAGAAGGTTGCTTCATTTTTCCACAGGACCTAGATCCTCCAGTAGCTAGGAATTTTCTCCCTTTGTCTATTGTAATCTCAATTTTGTAATCCAGTTCTTTTGATTAATGAAATCCTCCTTTTTGCCTTGAATTTCACTTTGTCTTCAATATACTGTGTCGTGTCTTGTTGGCCCCCTGTTACATGTGTACAATTGAGGTGTGTACATGTACCAAAGGTTATGACAGTATGTTGATGACTTAGTTTTTGAAGCGTCGATGACAAGCCCACTGGAATGGTCGGAGCTTGGTAGCTCCGGCGTCAACATATTAGATGTTGACGGCGAACCTATCTTGGGATATGTCGGAGCTTAGTAGCTCCGGCGTCATCTACCATCTCTATGAATTTTTGCTTTTGCTACACATTAAAGGCATGAGAAAAAGTAAAATTTGTCCTCTTGTCTATAAATCGGTTGTGGCTTATTGTTCTTATTTGAACTTCGATCCTGAAGAAACACAGCATGATAACAAGCATTTTGATATAGTCTTTTTGGATCTACATGCCTTTTTAGTACTGAACCTACTAAGGCCTGCTGGGGTGTAGGTAGAGCGGTGTACTTAGGGTGTAGGACCAGGCTAAGTCGATAGCACACTCCGGACCTATGTTGGCTTGGCGTTCAAGCAAGTAGACCATGTAGCAGTGTTAAGATCAAAAAGGACTATCAATAAGGCTTGTAATGCATGTGAATTACTTGGAACAAAGCTCAAAAAGATTTGCACAACTTCATTATAGACAAGTTGTGGGGACCGGAATCCCGACCTTCAAGGATCTCATTGGGTGGTGTCGTGCGATGCGACACCCAACGGTATACAAGAAAAGGACGAGAACAATTTACAATACCAAGTCTTTATTGAAAAGCACAACGGAAGTTTTATAATACTAACAAAAGGAAAGAGAACTATACATCATAGCTACGCTCTCGACACTAGCTATGCAAAAGCAAAGTCATCCATGCCCTGGATACTTTGCACTAGCAACACCCAATTTTCGACGGCGTGCAGGGTTCCCACTCGGCTGTAAAAACTGGAGGGGGTGCAACCTCGTCATCAAAAACCGTCATCAGTCGTATAATCTACAAAAATTTGTTAACTGCAAACGTGAGCATAAGGCTCAGCAAGACTAACCTGTCTCACTAGACATATGGAGGGGTGAACGCTAAGAATAGGTAAAGTAAAGCATAAGGACCTCGCCTACAAGTGGATCCTTATAGTCATGTTTTAAATAGCACATGATATTCTTCAAGCACGGCACATCATAGTCTCCACAATCAAACAAGAAACATTTGTCTGATGATATGTCGTGCACAAAGCACATAATGCTTTTACAGGTAAAGTATATGGAAACTGTAAACATTTAATTGTACTATCTCTAAGCCAAACAAGGTTGTCAAAGCAATATGTAATCCAATATATATCATATTCTCCTGACTTCTTCAGTAATTACTACGTCACAGCGCAGTGAACAAGTGGTACTCTATTATCGAGAGGAACGGTAATTGCAATCAGGACATACCTGGAACAACACGACACATACGCACTTTCGGAAATGTCAGCGAGTACTTACAGCAGTACCTACGTAACATTTTAGAACTAGTCGTATATGGCCACCTTTCACTAGAAACTCGGATGTCGAACCGGTCGATCCGTCACGAGCAGGAGGTCACTACGTGGGTCGTACTCTGACGTGCCCACCAGCTGATTTACACCTTGCTGCCCTCAACCCACGCCTATAAAACGGAACAGAATGCCTCGACAAACTAGTATCAACCTACGTCATTTTACTAGAGCCCACTACTCCAGTATGTCGCCAGTACAATTCAAGCTTGTCCACCAGGGCCGCACACGAAATGGTCGTAAATCGACACATATAGGACTACGCACATGAGACCACGTCTCGCTGCATCCTACCTACTGCTCGGTCTCAATTCCATATTCATAAAGCATTTTCTGATTCCAGATCTTCCCGTGTGATAAAATTCCTATATCGCGAGTAGATTCCAACTACTCGACTTCTACCGAATTCCTATGAGCATAGGCATAGCAGTATCTACTCAATGGGTCGTAGACCTACCCAAGACTCCATAGGATTTGTGGGCCATGCAAGTGGATGTCGAACACCTTAAACGTAATGCACAATCATCTGAAGACCTAAGGGGAAATAAAAACTACAAAAACGTTGTAAGGAACTTAAATGCAAATTGGGGCTTGCCTGAATGCAAGTCTGAGCCTATGTTTGTTTCAAGTAGCTGGACTTCCAAAGCTTTCGGCTGCTCCTCGATTTCAGCTATTACATGATATGCATATACTAGGTATGAATGACTTAGAAAATAATTAATATGCTTGAGGTGATGTAATATCCTAGGATGAAAAAAAGATGGTTATCTTGATTGGCTTTGGAACTTTTATGGTAGATACTAGTGACTATAGAGAAGACACTTGCAAAGAACAGGAGATGATCAAGGAAGTTTGTTGTTCTTCAAAATTATGGTAAGTAATAACCTTCTCTAAATTTTGGTTGAAATTTTGGAGACCTATCATGGCTATCAGGGGTTGTATCATGTAGACGGGGTCTCACTGATTCTATGAAATTTTGTTTCACTATTTTCTAAGCTTCCTACAGGGAGAAACTGATTTTGCAAGTTTGGGGAAATATCTGAAAATTGATTTTCCATTTTTCTCAATTTATAACCACATAGAGATTTGGAATAATGATCAACCTAGTAATTGAAGTCCAATGAACTTGAAATTTTTACTCTAGATCAATTTTATTGAATATAGGGTTCTGACCAAAATTGGGAATTTTTCCAATTAACAGAACTTTAGGAATGAATTCTTTAAGCATTTTTTATCTGAATTTTGGAGAAATTTCTATGGCTTTTCATACAATTCCAAGTGCATCACTGGAATGTATTTTTCATGCTCATTATAACAAATTTATTTGCGAATTTTTGGATAATTCTACTGGAAGTTATGGATTTTCCAAGTTGAGTTAATTCCAAGAATTATTTTCCAATGGGAAACATTCAAAAAAAATTGGCCGGGCCCACTTTTTTTAAACCGACCAATCGCAGCAGGGCTGCACCGGAGGCTACGGGGTTAATCGCGCAGTCACATCGGATCCCTGGCCACACCCGGATCCCGCAGCAACTGACTGGTGTGGTCCACGGTCGTCTTCAACCATGGGCTGGCGCTCGCGCGCGGCGGCGCCCCCGGTGGTAGCTCGCCGGCGATCTCGCCGCCGCCCAAACGTCTGCACCAAACTCGCCAAGACTTGCCACCTAGGGGTTTTTGGGGGGCGCTGAGCACGACGGTGAGGTCAGCATCAGCTGAAACGGACCGGAAACAACCGCGCGACATTGGCGGCGGCAGTGAGGGCTCGAGCATCCTTGAACTGACTCAACTTAAGCTCAACCGACTTGGGAACTCCTCCAAAAGCTTCTTGGGATCTCAAGGATCAATAATATAGACTAGGGAAGAGTGGACACACCCTCGAGATATGAGCTCGACGGCGAAGAACGGTCTTTCAACCGGCGGCCGCGATTTCTTAAAATCTAAGGTGCTCGGTTGATAACTTTTGGGGCCTTTGGGCAGGGCGCTAGGACATATACGAGCTACCTCCTAACCAGATTAAAGAATGATTGCAAGAATGAAATGAATTTAGGCATGAAGACTGGCTGTTCTATTGAACAATGATTCGGATATTGAATGAAACATTTTTGAGTTACAGTTCATGCCATGGGCTCATAATTGGTGAGCATAAACTAGAGAAGATTGCTAACATTTTTGCTTAAAGGATCGAGACTGGAGACGGCCTAGAACTGGAGCTCGACGGTGAGACAGTGAAGGTTCTCAGCGGCTTCCTCGATGTCGACTGGAAAACTTCAAAATGTCCCAAGCGGAAGCCATGTCACGATCAATGACCAAATAGAATACGTAGAGGATGTTGTGACAAGAATTTTATCTACTTACAGCTCGGTGAGAAATAGCTTCAATCATCGGCAAAAACTCGATTGAACAGAGGCAGCGGCAATGGCGCGAACCAAGGTGGAGTTCGATGACGACGGTCAAGGGGGGTATTTATAGGGACGGAGGGACAAGGGTGGCTCGCCACGGCGCAAGCAAGCAGGCAGGTCGGTGGCTTGCATGCTGCGTCGCAGCGTCGAGCGCTGCCGGCGTCGATCGACGGGGAGAGCTGGATACAGAGCACCCCATGGGCTGCACTCGAGTAGGTCATGCTGACAATGGGTCCCACCTCATCTTATCCTCTTCCACTCCCTGCAACATCAATTCTCCTACCAAACTTGATCCAAAGATTCTAGATTTTTGTGTGGAGGCCAAAGAAATATCTGTGTAGGATCGAAGAGCACGTGAAAAGCTACCAGAGAGGGGGGGGGGGGGGGTGAATGGTAGATTTTAAAAATCTTACGCAGTAGAAACAATTAAATCCCAACCCCTTCGGCAGAAAAACGATCTGTTTAAAGAAATCATGTGTGAAACTAATCTAAACGTGTTTCACAATGAAAAAAGTGATTTATATCAGAGAGAATCATTTCACGAGGAAAACACAAGAAGAATCACTCAAATCTGTCGAGAGAAACTCAAGTTATGATCGAAAGATCGAACAAAGGTCAATCTGTCCTACCCGAGAAAAATAGTTCTGGAATGCTGCAATGAAACTCGTGTAGATCAGAAACCACAAATCCAATGACCGTGAAATTTTGATAGATGATAGATAATCATGTTTTGAAGACAACCCAAAAAGAATCACGTCAACTGGATCTGTAAAACTCGAGTTATGATAAAACCACCAATGAAAGGTAGTGCTGTCCAGAAACTTGACAAGTAAAACTTGTCTGGAACAAGTCGAACAAACAAGACACAAAAGTTCCTTCAAACTACAAATTTTATTCAATATAAAACAAGAGGAACAGCCCCAAAGTCGTGCACCACGAGCTTTGGTCTCCCTTTCTTATATAACCAGCCCTTAGGCCAACCCAATCTCAACTAGGACTCTAATCCTACTCAGATCACAAATCGAAACTTTCCATAACTGATTAGGACTCTTCTATATCCAAATAGAAGCAATCTTAAGACTTCCAAACACCTTTGGAAATCATCCCACATTCCTAAAACAACTCAAATTCGTGACCCACACGAAATCCTATCATAACCAACTCAAATCTTTTCATATTTGAGTCAAACCCGACTCAGCCGCAGCCTGAGTCATCAATCGATACGATCCGATCCTTCCAACCAGATCTTCTCATCCATAAACCATCTTCAGAACCATGTTGCCACGTCATGCACCGCATGCATACATGCAAAAACCTTCCTTCGACGTCTAGTAACCTTCATATGCACTGCCCTTGATTCAATCATCCTGCGCGACCTCCTGACCCGCTGAACCACAATTCCTCCTGAATTTAGTTGTTGGAACCTCATCTCCTCCCTGAGACTAGTCCAAAGGATCCTGTCACCAGCCATGACTTGAACTCAAGCAACACCTGCACTTGAATAAACCAATCCGTACGAGCCAAAGTCCGCGACTTGACTCAAGTCAGTTCCGAACACAACACCTTACGTGAGCACCTCACATAAGCATGTTGCAAAGCATAGCGAAACGATATCGTTCATATAACCCAAAACGCACCAAAAACATAGCAAAAGAATACTAAGCAACCTTTCCATAAGTGTAAAGAAAGATCAAACCATTTCACCTGAAAATTTGTAACATTATGATCAAGCTCCAAACCTTGCCAAAGCTAACCGAAGCTTGAGTTGGAGCTTACTAAAGCTAGTACAACCTAGCGCCGGAGCTTACCAAAGCTAGTCGGAACTAGTCATCCCAAAAGTCGGAGCTAGGAAAACATGTCGGAGCTAACCAACATAAGTCGGACCTAGCAAAACATATAGGAGCTTAATAATGAAATGTCGGAGCTATCAAAGACATGCCGGAGCTAGAGACAAAGCTCACCGAAGCTACCCAAAAACATGTCGTATCTAGACAAAGAAAGTCGGACCTATTGTCGGACCTTGCAGAAGCTCGGAGCTAGAGTCGGACCTTGCCAAAAAAATGTTTTAGCAGAATTTCAGAACTTTTATCATCAAAGCCAATGTATTCACTACAAGCCAATGTATTCAGCACACATAGGTCTCACAATCTGGAATTTGATTCTGCAATTGGATTTTGAATTGGAGCAAGTTTCAATTGAATTTCAAATTTGAATTTGAAATTGGATGAAATTCAATGGTGTCACTGAATTAAATAGCAATTGAGTTCAAAAGATTGTGAAACTTTGAGGATAAGTCAAGCAAGTCACGCTGATCGTGATGGTGTGTTCAAATCTTGATGTTCAATATGGTTGAACAAAATTCAAAATTTGAATTCATAATATGGTATGAATTTGCTAAGCGTCTCAAATAAAATAGCAAATGGAGTTCAAAATTTATGAAACTTTGCAGGAAGTCTATCTGGAATTTTAGGAAGCCATAGAAAGTTTATGGCCTCAGATTTGAATATATTTGACAGGGTCATGTGTACAGTAGCATATTCGATTTGTAATTAATTTGAATATATATCGGCTACTGCATTTTGATTTGACCAAACTTTGAAGAGAGGTCAAAAGAATTTATCTAAGATTATTGGTGAAGTCCATTCCTCATGTTAATAAAATTTAAGCTTGAGTGGAAGAAAAGATTTGATGAGATCAAGCTCATAAGCATAGCTATAATTGGTCTCCATTAGGGTTGATAACCATCTTACAACTGAACCTCATCTGAAGGAAAATGTGGGATTTTACATTCCTCCCCCTTAAAAGAATCTCGTCCCGAGATTACAAAAGGAAGGATAAAAGAAAAAGATCTAATGATCACATGACGTTAACAAGTTCGAATAGTTGGTTCTAAGGTATTCCTCGCTTTCCCACGTTGCTTCATCAGCGGTGTGGTTTCCCCACAGGACCTTGTAGAAATGTGAGGTGCGGTTTCTCATGGTACGAGTTTTCTCATCGACTATCTGATTTGGATGCTCCGAGTATGAAAGATCTAGTTGGAGAGCTTCCAAATCCTCCATATGGGTTTCCGCTGGGGCCTTGAGACATTTTCTCAACTGTGAAATGTGAAACACATTGTGGACCCCTGAAAGTGATGCTGGCAGCTCTAGCCTATAGGCTATAGGTCCGCATTGCTCACTTATTGTGAATGGTCTGATGAAATGCGGGGCTAGCTTCCCATTTTACTCCAAAGTGATGAATCCCTTTCATTGGGGATACACGAAGGTAAACGTGATCCCAGATATCAAAGTGAAGGGGTCGACGTCGTTTGACAACATAGCTTTTCTAACGAGACTGATCAGCCTTGAGGTTGGCTTGAATAACTCGTACTCGTTCTTCGGCTTCCTTCACCAAGTCTATACCATATGTTACTCGTTCACCGGATTCACACCAGTTCAAAGGTGTGCGACACTTCCGGCCATAAAGAGCTTCGTATGGTGCCATTTGGATGCTAGTCTGATAACCATTGTTGTATGAAAACTCTGCCAGTGGTAGATGATTATCCCAATTCTTACCATGGTGAATGGCATAGGAGCGGAGCATATCCTCTAGCACTTGGTTTACTCGTTTCGTTTGACCATCAGTCTGTGGATGGTAAGCTAAGCTTCGAATCAATTTGGTAGCCAAAGATGCGTGGAGCTGCTCCCAAAATCGAGCAACGAACAAGGTTCCACGATCTGAGATGATAGTGCGGGGTACACCGTGTAGGCATAGGATCCTAACAATATACAATTCTGCATATTGTTGTGCCACATATTTGACATTGACTGGAATATAGTGAGTTGACTTGGTGAGTCGGTCGACAATCAACCAAATCGAGTCATGCTTGCGAAAGGTGAGAGGTAATCCACCAATGAAATCCATGCTGATGTCCTCCCATTTCCAGACTGGTATGCTTAAAGGTTGTAGCTGTACGGCCGCCTTTAGATGGTCGGCTTTCACTCGTCGACACGTATCACATTGGGATACATACATCACTATTTCCCTCTTCATCCGAGTCCACCAAAATTTCTTCTTCAAGTCTTGGTACAATTTGTTACTCCCCGGATGAATAGAATATTTGGACAAATGAGCTTCGTCCGAAATTTTCTTCCGAAGTCCCACATTGCGGGGTACAATGAATATGTGAACCAGATGGTACCGTCATCGTCACCTTAGAAACACTTCATCTACCCCTTTTTTCATTCTTTGGCGAATATGTGATATGCCTTTGTCCTCCTTCTGAGCCTCCACAATTTCTTCCCATATGGTAGGAATGAGGGCGAGATTGTAGAGCGCCCCATACGGAACCAAGTAGAGACTCGATTGTTCTTCCTCTATCAAGGTGATAGAAAGGTTATTGATATGGGACTTGCGACTAGCGCATCTGCGACTACATTTTCCTTTATGGGATGGTAGTGGATCTCAATTTCATAGTCTTTGATTAATTCCAACCATCTTTGTTGTCGCATATTGAAATCCATCTGGGTGAAGATGTACTTCAAGCTTTTTTGATCAGTGTAGAGATGTACTAGGTTGCCCCATAGATAGTGTCTCCACATCTTTAATGTTAGTACCACGACAGCAAGCTCAAGATCATGAGTCGGATAATGCTGCTCATGGTTCCGAAGCTGTCGTGATCGATAAGCGATCACCCTTCTGTCTTGCAATAATACACAACCCAAACCAATCCCAGATGCATAAAATAAACATCAAATGATCTAGTTGTGTTTGGTTGGGCTAATACTGGCGCTGTTGTGAGGTGTTTTACTAATGCTTGAAAACCATCCTCACATTCCTTTGTCCATGTATATTTCTTTCCTTTCTTCAGAAGTTCTGTCATTGGTTTAGCTATTTTGGAAAATCTTGGGATGAACCTCCGGTAATATCCTGCTAAACCCAGGAAACTTTGAACTTCATGCACAGACTTAGGAGACTCCCATTTGAGTACTTGCTTAATCTTGCTAGGATCAACTGCAATCCCTTCGCCATAGATAATGTGCCCTAGAAATGGCACTTGGTTGATCCAAAACTCAAATTTGCTGAACTTAGGGTACAAATTGTGATCCCACAATCGCTGATGGATGATGTGCAAATGGTGTGCATGTTCTTCTTCGGATTTAGAGTACACAAGGATGTCGTCGATGAAGACCACGACAAACTTGTCCAAATCCGACATGAACACCGAATTCATGAGATACATGAAATGGGCAGGTGCGTTGGTTAATCCGAAGGACATGACAAGGTACTCATACAATCCATACCTCATTGAGAATGTTGTCTTAGGTATATCCTCTGGCCAAATCCTGATTTGATGATACCCAGAGTGAAGATCCATTTTCGAAAATACTTGAGCACCCACCAGCTGATCGAACAGAATATCGATACAGGGTAGTGGATACGCGGTGGAGGTAGAGGTGCACGCGAAATCATCCCTTGTTGCTGTTGTGGGCGAAAACTGGCGTTGTTGAATGGGCGACCATGAAACATTGATACAACATGCAGTACATCTGAGGAGTACCCCCTCCACTGCCCTGCAGAGCACTCCTTTTCTTCTTGTCGGTGAACAGCTCCCTAGTAGCATCCTCTTGCACGATCGCGGCATTGACCATGTTGTTGAAGCTGCCGCTGTTGAACAAGGCAAGCTTGTCCTTCATCTTGGGGTTCAAACCCCGATAGAAGCATTCCCACTTCCGATATTCAGTACTCACTTGGTCCTGAGCATATTGGGCCAAGTGGTTAAATACCTTGGAGTACTCGTAAGCACTCCTTCATCCTTGCTTTAGCTCCAAGAACTCTTGAACCTTCCTCCTCATAACATTGGGAGGTATGTTATAGGCACGAAACACCTCCCGGAACTCCTCCAAGCTCGCGGCATATCCAGATGGTCGTGCGGCAAGGTAATTAGCCCACCACGCACCAACAGACCCATGTAATTGTTGGGCTGCGAATAGGATCTTCTGATGTTCGGTCACTCGTAGCAAACCGAACTTCCCTTCGATGGAGCAGAGCCAGTTGTATGCCTCCAACGGTTCATCGGCCTCCATGAAGAACGGCGGGTGCGTTGACATGAAGTCCGAGTATGAACTCGGAGAAGGCTGTCATGGACCCGCATCTGGTTGCCCTCCTTGACGGGACGAATGCTGAACCAAAGTCCGCAGTAACTCAGTTTGCTCGTCGCGCGAGCCAAGCACTGCGGCGAGAACCTCCGCTAGACTTCTTGGAAGTTCAGGAGGTGGTGGTGGAGGAACTTGTTGCTGCAGTGTCGCAGCTGTCTCCTGGGTCAGAGATTTGTCCTCACGACCACGACTTGATCCTCCCATTTCAGGCGTCGAGCGCGTATGCACCATTCTGCATCCAAATGACTTAAAATCAGCACATGTTTTCTTTTCCTTTATCTTTTTCATTATTCGGTAGTACGACTATTGACAAGGGAATAAGTGCATAACATTCATATATATTGACAGACACCAAAGTTCCTGACCCTTTCTTCGACACCATAGAAATAAAGGGATGCGAATATTAAAGACACAACAAAAACAAGATCAGCATTTTAAGGCAAGCACACGATGCTTACCTAGGGATGCTACCGCACCAGTCGCCTCAGAACCTCTTCTTCCGAGGCTCAGAGCCAAAGCCCACCAAGTCTGGTGAGACGGCGACTTCAGACCTCAGCTGGGGACCACTTGCAGAAGCTGGAGTCCTCTCGGACAGAGTTTCTCTGGGCCGGGAAGAACTCCCAGACTTGGATCTTTTAGCTGGCACTGATGCCGGTGTCGATTGCCCAGATCCAGCGCCTCTTGGAGACGCCTGTGCCAGAGAAGGTGCAGCCGCAGAAGACATCCTCCGCCGGTGAGAAGGAGCTGTTGTAGAGGGAGCAGCCCTGACGAACCTCCCATCAGCACGCTTCAGCTTCCTCTTCCTGTTGGAGGGTTCGACTGGCTCTTTGCCATTGCCCTTGCTGATGTCTTCAACTCTTCGGCTTGGGGCGGGGGCAGGCCCCCCTTCAGAAGCTTTGGGGATTACCACCCTGGAGGTCGAACGCCTTTCCACCTCACCAAGGTCATCAAGCGCCGACATCTTCCTCCAGAGCCCTCTGCTGAACTATGTCTCCATGTTTAGAGGAAGGAAAGCTGCCGGTGGAACCAAGTCGTCACCTTCAACGTTTATCCCATGCTAGAATTTCTTGAGATGAAGCTTCAAAGCATCATCATCCAAGTTTGACTTCAGACCTATTTCAATCCGGTCGTCATCCATCACGCTGTTGAGGGCCCAAGCGAGCTTCTCCCTCTTCCTTTGCGGAGCCCATCTGTTGACCATGAAGTTGCAGAAGACAATCTGAGGGGTCAATCCACCCTCCACGCATTCGTGGATCCTGGTCAGGACGGGATTGAAGGCATCTGACAGCTCCGGAACTACACTCCAAGTGTCGGTGTCAACCTTGGGGCAGCTGCAACCTCTCATGCTCCTCCACTACAATGATGACCCATTCCTTCTCCTATTCATTCCATTTGTCGGAATGGAATGATTTCAAGTACTTGAAGGGGCACTTCTTGCGCTTCACGAAATAGTAGAAGCCAAGAAGCTCAGTCCCCTTGCTTGTGGTGTGGACGGTGAAGAAGGTACGAAGCAGCTCGATGCAGGGGGGAACACCCACCCACATCTAGCAAAAGTGGACAAAGGTCGCCAATAGCAGAAGAGAATAGGGGCCAAGATGATACTGCTGGAGACCGTAAAAGTCCAGCAACATTAAAAGAAAGGTTGAAAAAGGTGGGATCAATCCCACCATGTTGTACGCAAAGAAGTACACCATGCCGCCATTATGCTCCTTCTTCAACAGGAGCTCGCCGGCGCAGGTCAGGTGGCTGAAGGAGTCACTGGACCACCTCATATAGGTCCGTACCTTCATCAAATCGTCCTTGCTCTTGAGGTGGCTTTTGGGAAGACCCAACTCCATCGCGGCAAAGTGGAGCGAAGGAAGAGAATGCTAGGTGAAGTTTCGTAAGCTCTTAGCGCAAGTTTGATCGAAAGCGTAAAGAGTCCTCAAACCGCACATACTTTCCTTCTTAAGTAAGCCTCTGCGACGCTTGGATGGAAACCACAACAAGAGTGGGGTCAGATTTCAAAAATCTACCCCGTCCATGACGAATGGGTTCGGGGCCACCCCGACGAAGAGATCGAGGTTATTACCCCAGGCGAACTGTTGTCATGATGGGTGGCGGGAGACCCAAAGACGACACACTGATAAGGTGCTTGGAACCGATACAGTTTTGTATTGGGAACTGGCGATGTTCAATTGTGTGAGATCCGCACTCATAGATCTCATCTTTCACATTCATAACAAGCCACGCGGCGATGGTTTAACCCCAGATCATCGCCCCAACGGCACATTAGGAGATTCTTGAAGTTAAAGCGCGGCAATCAAGGATGGCCCCACCTTTGGTAGAATAATTTAACCAGAAAGGTTTCTCCCAAAGGTGGGCCCGGGGGCCACTGTGGGTACCCTATGATACCACAAGAAGTGCAAGAGAGTTCTACCCATCAAAGTTGAAGGTCTCATCAGGCCCCACATGTCATATTACACTGGACCCGCATCCCTCATATGGGTAGCTCCAGAGATTGACACGTGTAATATAAATCCGAAGCTACACTCCAATCACGGGGAAGCTCCGCTATCTACACGTGTATAATGATCCCGGACCTAACCCCCACCAGAGGGAAGCTCTAGTGCTGACATGTGTATAGCGGTTCTGGAGCTACCTCGCAGCAAAGGGAAGCTCTGAAGCTGCCATGTGTGGAGCCTCCGGACCATCACTAATTAATACATTGTCGGATCTCCTTCAGCATGAACATTCAAGGGACAGTCAAAGCGGCAGTTACAAGACTTGATTACGTGTCATTAATGTTGTAACAATGACACGCGATCAAAGCACTGTCAATAGAGGTAACACAATCATTAAGACACGTTATCACACTATTAATCATGCTTAATACTCATAGAGAGAGTATAAGGCTATTAAATACGCCAGGGCCACATGCCAGGCCAGGTGAATGATGTAACGGTCAGTTCTTGGACTACAAAAGGACTGAGCCGCACGATATAGAAAAAACAACTCCATGCTGGGCCAGAGACTACGCTTTCTAGCGATTCACAATACAACAACACACACCCTGTGGAGTAGGGTATTACACTCAGGCGGCCTAAACCACATAAATCTCTTGTGTCACCATCTTGCTCTTGATCACTGCGTGCCCCCACCGAAACAAGAACCTCCGTGGGCTACGTTTAGTAGTACTAGGGGAAGTGTTATTGCTACACTCCGACAGATATGTATCGCATAAGTTGTTTCAAAAGTTTCATAAGTTTCACAAGCGGTCCTTAACATAAAGACATATATGATAATAATATTTCTAAATATCTTCACAAGCAACTCCTCTGCTTCCCAAATGGGGATTAAGAAGTCACCGATTGAGAAAATATTTTTATAAAATTTTAGAAAGATTTTCACACGTGATTTTTAGTCTATGGCTGTCTGTGATATGAGTTCTGTATAAATAATGTGTCGCCGTGCCCTGCAACCCTAAATCTGCTAACATTTTCATTTTGCCTCCAAGACCTCCTCCGCAGCTGCCAAGCCCTCACCCTCGCTGTCCTCGCCCTCACCGTCCTTGCCGTTACCGACCGCACCCTTGTCGTCCTCAGCCTCTCTATCCTCACTCTCGTCGTCCCCACCCTCGCTGTCACCATCCTCACTCTCGCCATCGCCTTCGTCACCCTCGTCGTCCCCCCCCCCCCTGTTTTGGTCCCGGCCCTCTCGTTGCCTTCACTGCTGAGCACCATCCTCGCTGTCGCAGTCATCACCGTCTCCTTCCTTACCCTTGTTGTCACCATCGCCGTCGCTGCTGAGCGCCGCCCTCAAAGTATAGAGTTTTTGCTCTTTGTATTGTTACTTTCTGTAGATTCTCTATGTACGAATCAAAGTTGCAGTCACATTTTCTTTTATCCATGTGGGTTTCATCATCTTTTTGACAAAACACTAACATTTCCTTAACATAGTGGTTTTTAATTATGTGTAACTATTATTTTTTATTTCTCTTAATGTTCATATGTGATATCTTGCGAAGAAGACTATGGAGAATTTTTCCATCGTCCTTGATGGTTATCATAGTTTGGAGGTAGCACCTTCCCTCTTTGTCTTCATGGGCAATTTTTGCTCTGAGACCTACAAAAACCTAGCAGCTCAATCTAGACTAAAGTTTGATGGTAAAGTACCGCAACCATCTAAGGTTGGTTACAATTTCTTATTTTTACATATTTTTTCCAGTTATACATTATGGTGACAAAACATTGATTCTACAAATCTAATTATATCTTATTTTTGAAGCTTAAAGCTGGAAATGGAGAAAACATTTTCCCTAGAAATGGGAGGTGGAACTACAACAATCATGTCTTCAAGATTGCAGTTTGGAAAGTTTTGTAAAATGATTGCAGCTCAATCTAGATTAAAGGAGACACAACCGTTTCCTACTCATAGGAAGACAGTAGTTTCCTATTAATTTCAATGTTAGAGTGAGCAAGCTATAAGTTGCATCTTATGAACTATGAAATTAGATGTGAGCTGAGAGTAACTATGAATTGCAATGTATCAACTATGAATGGCTATGTGTAATTGAACTATATTTTGCAATGTAGAAACTATGATTTGCAATGTATAAAGCTATGATTTGCAATGTATGAACTATGAATTGTAATGTATAAACTATCAATTGCATTGACTATATTGTGATTGCTGTTATTTAAATTTGATTAGGAGATTAGAAGCAATAGGGATTAATAGGTTCTGTTTTAATGCTTTATCACAAATGCATGTTGTATGTTAGGGTCCGCTTGGGATAATGCTTCATCACAGGCAGCATGCTATACGTAAAGAATCGCCTGTGGAAAATCATTAGCACAGACGGTTTCTATAAGCCCCTTGTGAAAATAGCCGATTTTTCACAGGCTCTTTGTAACAGACGGTTTTGAAAACCGCTTGTGATAATATGTTTAGAGCCGCCTGAGATAAAGGTTTTTGTTGTAGTGTTGTTTGCTATTGAATTATTAAAGAAGATGGTCATTATGGTCCTCACATTAAAATATAAAAAATGATAGATCAGATAACAACCTAGAAAATCCAATATGTACAAAATAGCTCACCTAAAATAAATATTGTGTAAAATATCACGACTAAATTTAAGGTGGTCCTAACATGGATGAGACCCAACCTTGATTTTTTTGGTACCACAAGTCGACTAAGAAGGCTTAATCTGCACTAAAGGAATCCTATTTATTTTTGTGGGCCAGGAACCCACAAAAATATATGACAGCCCCACGACAATAATTATTTTCTGGGGGCCTCAGTGTTATTTTCGTCGATCTGAGGCCTACTCTGGACCCACAAAAATAAACCGGTTTATCCTGTGGGCCTTGCAAAAACTCACAAAAATAACCAGTCTATTTTCGTGGGCTTGCTGCGGGCCCACGAAAATAAACAAAACTAAGTGTTGCGTGGATTCTATAATATATTGTTGTATCTGTTATCTGTTAGCCAATTGTAGTTGAGTGACTGCAAGAGGATTTTTCTTAACCCTGAGATTAATTATTTTTGTGGGCATTGTATGGGCCCACAAAAATAACTGGTCTATTTTTGTGGGCTGCGGGCCCATGAAAATAAAACGGTTCCTCGCCTCCTGCGCGCCGCTGCCGACGAGGACGGAAAGGAGGGGACGCCCCACGACGCGGCGGCAGAGCCAGTAGAGAAGGAGCACGGCAAGCGTGGCCGTGGTCACAGTCATTGGCTTGCTCCACCGCTCCTTCCTCACGTCCGAATGGTCAGCTGCCGCGGCAGGCTTAGGGAAACATCCAGCGCTGCGACAGGGGCGTGGCCCCGACCAAGGCCGGCGGCAGGCCGAGCAGCCGTGAGAGGCCCTCGAGGATGGAGCGGAAGTAGATCTCTGCCGCATCCGCCGTTCCTCTCGTCTCGTCTCGCGCGCGCCTTTTGCCTTTTCGTGATGATGCCTCAGCTGTTGGAGACTAGAAAAAATTGCCAATCCAAAATCTACTGTAGCACCTGCCAAAAGTCCAAATGAGGCTCCAATTTTTCCTTCCATTGTTGGAGACAGCCACCAGACAGGGCCGGCTCTAGCTTTTGAAGGGCCCTAGGCAAAATCGACGATATGGGCCCCCAAGGATATATATATATATATATATATATATATATATATATATATATATATATAACTATTTTTACTTGTGAAAAAATCTAGATACACATTTTTAGTTTGAGATATCTAATGATGGATATTAAACTCTTGATCAACATCATATGAGGATGGAAAAATAAAAAATGTACCTCTCTTAGCATGAATGTACGATTACCTCAAAAGAACTGAATTCTAATGATTTAATTGATAATAATGCTTCAATGCTTTGTAACATAGTTAAACCCTAAAAAATTGTTGAGAACAATTGCAAGGTCAATATTGTTCTTAATATACTTCTTAATACAACACATAACAGGGCTAATTGGCTCAACTCGTCGCTAACAAGGCTCGACGGTCCTGTTGCGACCTTAATTGCATGAAAGCCACGCCATGTGGTTTGTATCCATGTACAACAATTATCTTACCAATAATTAAAATAAAGATTAAAGAAGAATGCATTCCTTAAAGTCCAGCAAAGTCACTGTAGCGTGATTAAGTCCCGCAGTGGCACCATCCTCAATCTTCCAATGCTCCTGGCTCTACGGAATGCCGCCTGCTCTTGCATCTAGTCGTCTTCGTCGATCATAGTAGTTTAACTGCCGCCTGCCAGCTGCTTGAGCGTGACCTGGTAGCTCGTAGCTTTGTATGCCCGCTCTATCAGACGATGGTGCAGTCTATTCTCTATTCCTGCGTGCGGAATATTGGGCCCCCTTGCAGGCTGGGCCCTAGGCGGTCGCCCATCCCGCCTAGGGTCAGAGCCGGGCCTGCCACCAGATGACGGATTCAGATGGAAGGCTGGAAGGAAATAAGCGGGCGGGTGTATTTTCGTGAGAGTATACAGGTTGTTTTCGAGTGCCCAGTCACAGGACCGTGAAAATAGAAATTATTTTCGTCTGCCAGCCTTTTAGCTAACGAAAATACAAGTTTTTTTGTGAGTCAAAATCCTGGCCCCACAAAAAATGATTTTTATTTTTGTGAGTGCTGTATGGCTCATGAAAATATTTTTTTCACAGGGGCCCGCGAAAATACATTTGACCTAAGAAAATAATTCATTTTCCTGTAGTGCTACATGGGGTTTAATGTGATGCACTATATATTCCGAAATCTCCCCTCGCACAACAACTCTCTCCTCATCACCCATAGCAGCCCCCCCCCCCCACACACACACGCACACAAGACCCCTCCCCCTCTCTCAGCAGCCCCCAGTTGACGGTCTTATATACTAATTTCGACCCTCAATATAACTCAATTATGTGAAGGAATAAATATTTCATACACATCCTAGATTTAACACAATTCCACTTGTACTTGGAGAAATAGTACATGCAGGAGTTTTTATGCAGAAATGACGGAGAATGAGGGGAGCAATCCTCAGAAGTGCCACCCCAGCCAATCACGAGATGACACGTGGCACCACATGGATCAATAACTCATTCCCACGCGTATCCGAGGAGATCCAACGGTTTATCACCCGAGAAGGGGATAAGGGCCCACCTAGAAGTCACCCAGAGGAAGCACACTCGAAGGGGGGCCTGGACCAGGTAAGCCGACCCCCTGGTCGGCCGACTTAGCCCTAGCGCCAAACCCGGTCCTCCACGTGTTGGCTCCTCATGGCTCTCTGAAGGCATTGAAGACTTATTCGTGTGCTAATTGTGGCGAGAACTGTCTCTACTCCGTGTATAAGTAGGGTGGTGCCTCACTTCTCACATACACCACTCAAGCATTCTCTCTTGTATTACACTAGTGCTTTTAGCCCCTTAGTGGAGGTTAGGCTGTAGAGAGCAGCCTCTAGTCCCATGTCCAAATTGAGAAAGGTATGGCTTATGTATTTTATCTTGTATTTGTGATTGTCGAAGGGTTGACTAGGACACTTCCCCTGATACTACTATGAAGTAGTTCGCGCAGGTTCGTATTCAGTTGGGGCGCGAGTCAAGATCGAGACATGAGGTGAACACCGAGAGTTTTACATGGTTCTAGCCGCCTGAGCGTAATACGCTACTCCACAAGGTGTGTTTTGATTGTATAAGATTGAGTGTGTATGAGTTGGCCTGAGATCAGTTGAGATCGCCTCCCCTTTCTACCGGGCTGCGCGACCCTTTTATATGCCAAGGACTGGCTGTTACAGTGTGTGCATGGCTCGACAGGTGGCCTCGACTGTAATAAACTGCCCTATACACGATCTATTGTGTTAAGGACGGTTAATAGTGTGATAACATGCCTTAATGAGCCTTGATAGTCCTCTAATCGTGCATCATTAATATGGCATTAATGACGTGTTAATCAGGTCTTTTAAAAACTAATTGATAGCCCTTGAATGTCCGCGCCATTGGAGATCCTGCTGTCTTCCCATTGCAGAATTAGGTCCGCGCGTTGACATGTGGCAGCTTTGGAGCTTCCCTCTAATGGGGTGTGGGGCTAGTGCTAGGAGCCCATCCTTCACCCTTCACAACCTCATTTGGTTCTCTCTCCTCTTTTGTGAGCTCCAAAGGCAATTTCCACATCTATCCACCAAAAACGCGGATTTCTCCAAGGGAAATCTCCTTCTCGGCATGGAGTTTGTCCACCCCGGACTAATCCGGCCCCAAGTTCGCTCCTTCAACGCGAATCTTCAACTTTTTTTTGTAAAATCCCCCTCAAACCATAGCTCTATACTTTTCTTGATTCTAGCTTGTTTCACTCAATTCCTCGAGCATACATTACTACTCTCGATGTACTCCTACTATTTCCTAGTCCTTGTGAATTGATTTGAGCTAGATCTGTTGAAAATAGGAATTTAGGGTTCTTATGCCTGACCGAACTAGTCCAGTTTCCGGTGCGACAAGTCCGGTTAACTGGACAAGTCCGCTCTCTAAAATCAGACATGTCCGGTACATGACATTTTGAACTTCTAAATCCCAATTTGCACTAGTCTCAAATCGATTCTTATCCTTGAATCTCCTTGTCAGGCACGATATCTTCAGGTTCAGAAGATTGTTCTTTTCAATATGATGAAGAGGTAGAGCATGCTCGAGTGCAAAGACCCAAGGAGAGGGTGATGAAGAAAAGACATGATGTCAATGTTCACTCTCCTCCATTCGACGACACCCTTCCTAAGAGAACGTGAGTTGTAGTGAAGAAAGCTCAGGGCAAGGATGCAGCTGGGAGCTCATCAGGGCCCAAGAGATCCCTCAACAAGGGAAAAGGACTGGCTAGTGGTCCTACTGCCCCCTTGAAGATGAAAGCACCAACTCATCGCAACAGACAACCATCAAGTGCTGATTTCATCGGCAAAGGGGTTGAGCTGGCTGACAAGTTCAGAAAGGTAGAAGTCTATGGTCAACCCAAATAGTCAGCTAATCTCAGATCCCGGAGTAATTTTCATGCTTACTACTATGAGAATGTGTATTTAAAGATGAGGAATCCTGACATTGAAAGTCAATGGGTTGATATCACCTATCTTCAATCCAAAAGATGTTAAGCCTATCAAGAGGTTCTGGAAGCCTTGGAGCTGCATGGACTGAAGGATCTAGTCTCTTTCCAGTGTGACTAGAACATTGAAGTCATCATTCAATTCTACTCATCTCTCTATTTTGCTCGTGATGACAGTGACAATATGAATTGGATGACATATGGAGCACAATATAGTGTCACTTATGAGGAGTTTGCAAGAATTCTTCACCTAGAAGATTCTTTGGAGAATGACATCATTATGCACAATCTGAAGCCTCTGGAGAAAGATTAGCTTGACTTTCTCTATGATACAAAGATGCCATTCAAGTCTCCAACCACTAAGTATTTGAAACCTTCTATGTTGTCCTGAACAGGATCCTGAGGAAGACCATAGCTTCCAAAGAGGGAGATGCAGTGACCATTCAAGGCACCCTTAGAAAATTGATAAAGGCGATAAGAAGGAAACGGACTTTCAATGTCCTTGAGTACATGTACAATGACATTGTGAACATCTCCATCACTCCTAACAGGTCTTGTGGCTATGCAACTTACATCATGTATATGATTAAGAAGGTGACATGACTAGAATTTGTCAAGGATATGCCTCATACTAGACTGAGGCCCTAGAAGCCTACTATGTACACAGTTACATCTGCACTCATCTCACCCACAGAGGAACAAAGATCCAAAAGGGCTCAAGAAGGCACGAGATCTAAGGCTACTGCTCCTACTCCTCCACCCCCTAAAGAGTCATCCATTGGAATTCTGAAAATGTTGTCGTCCATCTTTGCTTTCTATCGCAAAGTGGAAATCAAGCAGCATAAGGAGAGTCTAGCTAGAAAGAAGCATCAAAGGTATATGAAGGTCAATATCAAAGCAATTTGTGAGAAGCTGGAAATAGAGCCAGTGGGGTCACCTTAGATTTCAGAAGACTCTGAAGAAGATATGACTAAGATGACTCCTTTAACTGACCAAGAGTTGGCCTCATTTGGACTGGATGGTGCCTCTGCTCCTCCTTCTCCTCCTCCTCAAGCACCTGAAGATGAAGAATAAGATTAAGAGAGGACTGAGAGTGAGAGAGGCAATGACGATGAGTGATTCCACTCAATTTTCCCCTTTTTGGTGCCTTGATGCCAAAGGGAGAGAGATTGAGACTAGTTGTCTAGGTTGTAGTTTTTAAGCCGTTAAGGACTTGTGATCAAGGACATGTACTCATTTTCAAACTATTGTAATTTATTTTGGATGTGCTTAATTTACTTAACGTGTGATGCTAAGTTAATGTTAATGTGATGATTGTTGCTACAACTGTCAAATGCTTTTGTATTGCTCATCACATCTTTTCATCACACACTTGTTAGGCACCCCACCATAAAGAGTGCATATATGTGAGAAGTATTTTGGTACTAATTCATTATTCTCATATATGCACAATTTATGAAAATTGACTTTTTTACTCTTAATTGTGATATCTCAATTGGTTGTCATCAATCACCAAAAAGGGGGAGATTGAAAGTGCATCTAGGCAATCCCTTGTGGGTTTTGGACGATTGATGACAAACAAATGAGATCCTAATAAATTTGTTGAGACGACTGCAGGTTAAGCAAAATGTGATAGTTTGGTGCACTAAAAAGATGAAAAATGAAGTGGTGTACAAAAGAGAAAAGCCCAACTGACAACTGAAGCGCAAAGTAGATTTAAATGTATAGGATGTGTGTGAGAGACACATCCCAAGAGCTCAAGTCTTTGCGTAGGGTTAAGGGCTTAATAACACCTAAAAATACACTAAACACATGACTAGTCCGTTCATGGACCGGACTAGTCCATTAAACTCTCGTTTGTCCAAGTACACTGTGCATCGGGCAATCCGATCACGGACCAACTAGTTAGTTAACCTTTCTGGAATCCAATAACATAGTGCACTGGACTAGTCCAATTATGGACCAGACTAGTCTGTTAATGTCTCTGTAAATCCTTTTCTGTGCAATCCGGACATGTCCGTCCACAGGACAGGACTAGTCTGTCGAACTCTCTAATGTTCAATAACACATAGCACCGGACAAGTCCATTCTTGGATCTGATTAGTCCGTTGAACTCTATGGAGTTCAATTACACATGGCACAGGACAAGTCTAGACACCAACCAGACTAGTTTGGTATAGCTCACACAAGTATGGTTTCTAGTGTGATGCATTCCACGCCGACTTTTACACATCATACCACACAAGTCTGGTACCTAGTACGGACTAGTCCTGTCATTGGGATCTCTAATGGTAACTTTTTGGAAATCCTATAAATAGGAGATCCACGGCCCCTTAATTAGAACTTTCTATTCCTACTTTCGAACTCATAAACCCTAGCGCCGCCACCTATCGATAGGCGTCCATTGAATTAGCATCCTGACCCCATGAACTAGTGATTTGTGGCAACAGATTCTAATGCAACAATTGTGTTTCGTTGCATTAGCATCCTGACGCAACGAAAAAGTGAATCATGGACACACATCCTAATTGCTACGATTGGGGTCCGTGGCCATTGATACTAACGCCACGAACCAGAGTATCGTGGCAACACATCCTAATGCAACAATTCTGTTTCATTGCATTACGGTCCAAATGCAACTGTTTGCTGATTCGTGGCAACAGATCCTAATGCAACGACTATGTTCTGTGATAATAAAGCTGTAACGCCACGAACCAGTAATTCGTGGCAACAGATCCTAATGCAACGATTGTGTTCCGTGGCAATAAAGCTGTAATGCCACGAACCACTAATTTGTGGCAACAGATCCTAATGCAACGATTGTGGTCTGTGGCGATAGATCCTGTAACACCACAAACCAGTAATTCGTGGCAACAGATCCTAATGCAACGATTGTGGTACGTGGCGATAGATCCTATAACGCCATGAACCAGTAATTCGTGGTAACAGATCCTAATGCAATGACTGTGTTCCGTGGCATTAGCATCCTGACGCCACGAACTAGTGATTCGTGGCAACATATCCTAATGCAACGATTGTGGTCCATTGCATTAGCATCCTGACGCCACGAACTAGTGATTCGTGGCAACAGATCCTAATGCAACGATTGTGTTCCATGGCGATTGATCCTAGTGCCACAAACTAGTGAATCGTGGCAAAAAGCCAAGCTTACTGCAACGATTTAGTATTCGTTGCAGTACAATCATTGCAATAGGTCGGAATCCTTGTAGTGATTGCAAGAGAAAAAACACATCTCCCCATGCATCTAAAGTCCAAAAAGGTGAAAATCAATCAAACACTTAGATTTTGGATTGGGAGATCGTCGTCTACACGCTGTTGAGCTCTTGGGATTTGATATATTTACACTCGTTCTCTTTCTTGTAATCTTTTCAAGTGTATTTGATTATTTTCTCATTGTAATTCCTGTTGGAGCCCTCAATGTGTGAGGTTGCCCCATAGACTCAGTGATTGACCGTGATGTGGAACCAAGTCGGCCTTGTGTGGTGACTTCACGAGGGAAAGGGTTTGAAAAGACCCAACTCTGTGTGGGCTTCCTCAACGAGGACTAGATCTCTTTGGTGAGATCGAACCTCGGTAAAAATCAGTGTCTTGCGTGCTCCTTTATTTTTACATCTTAATTGATTAGGGCACATAGTTGATTAATATTAGAATTTGAATTGTTTCTCAAGTGTAACTTCACAACATCAATTGTGAATTCAAGTGACATTACTTGTTGTTCACATTTCCACTTCTTTAAAGGTTAAATCCTGAATCACCACTTACTCAAATCGACACTCACCTAGCACACCGGATTATTCCGTACACATAACTGGACAAGTCCGGTCTATCAAGCATTTGACTATTTGATTAAGTGTGCAGGAAATTTTCAAAAGCCTATTCACCCCCCTCCTCTAGGCCACATTCAGTCTCTAGCATCTTCTTGTCACTAACCCCCTGTGAAAATAAAACGACAACAGAAGCATTGGAGATAGAAAGAATGGTGTTCCGTACCTAAGAGAATTGCTAGATGAAGGATTGCAGCGACTCCCCCAACTACTTTTGTATGGCAAACAGATCCAGTTGGGTGCCAGGCTAGGTGTAGGAGCTCCTGAAGTTGGCGGTGAACTGGCGACAGAGTTCTGCCCAAATGTACATGCAGTCGGGCGGTAAGCTCATGATCCAAGACCTTGCAGTCCCAGTTAAGGCCACAGGGAAGTAGTTGTCCATTACAACCTTGTTGCCTCCAGCCGCGAGGATGGTAATGGAGTAGATCTGAAGAAATTTCAATGAGTATGACTGTCCTGTCGTATTTCTCCAGTAGATGAGGTCGGAACTTAGGTGGCCACTCGACCAAGCGGAGGTGCATGGCAAGGGCCAAACAGCGGCCACCAACTCCCATAGGAGAAGGGTTTTCTCGAGCAATGCGCCTCTCGCGAGCACGCTTGATGTTGACACGGCCGTCTTGCCGCATTTAGCGGCGATCGAGCTACGATTGGAGATCCTTAGTTGAAAGCCTAGTCATCGTCTAAGTACGGCGAGCCCCGAAGGGCAGCGATGTCACTTGATGGGAGGGCACACGTCTCTTGAGCTGCAATGTCTAAGGACCAAGTCTACCAAACAAGGTCCTATTCCGAGAAGGTGCCTTCCTGCATGTGGCAGACCTTGGTTGCTGACCACATTAGCTGCGGCCGCAACCAAATGCTCAACATCAGCGCGCCACTATTCTAGCGCGGCGGGAGGAGCTCCCGGTGCTGGTTGATGCTGGATAAGATTTTGCGCTACATTCAGCGTGTTATCAGGGTTGTTTGTCGATGAAGTGACCGATGCGAATACACCATCCTGTTGAGATGGTGGTGGTGATAGAGGAACAACGCCCGCCAGAACAATAATGTTGTCCAACTGCTGCACATTTGAGGGATTTCCTCGATCAGGCTGCTCATTCGGTCTTGTTCATGAAGCGGCAGCAAAGTTCACCGTCTTGAATCTTGAAAGCGCCCCTACTTGGCGCACCAAATATCGAAGTAGGGCTGGGACACTTCCCCCGATACTACTATGAAGTAGCTCGCAGAGGTTCGTATTCAGTTGGGGCGCGAGTCAAGATCAAGACAACAGGTGAACACAGAGAGTTTTACTTGGTTCGGGCCGCCTGAGCGTACCTTACTCAATGGGGTGTGTGTTGATTGTATGAGCTTGAGTGCGTATGAGTTGGCCTGAGATCAGTTGAGATTGCCTCCCCTTTCTACCGTGCAGTGCAACCCTTTTATATGCCAAGGACTGGATGTTACAGTGTGTGCCTGGCCCGACATGTGGTCTCGGCTATAATAAACTACCCTATATACGATCTACAGTGTAAGGGCGGTTAATAGTGTGATAACGTGACTTAATGACAGCGTTACCAACCTTGATAGTCCTCTGATTGTGCATCATTATTATGGCATTAATTACGCGTTAACCAGGTTTTGTAATGGCTAATTGATAGCCCTTGCATGTCCGCGCCATTGGACATCCTGCTATCTTCCCGTTGCAGTCTTAGGTCCCGACGTTGATACGTGGTAGCTCCAGAGCGTCCCAATACTGGGGGATGGGTCCAGTGCTATTGGACACATGGCAGTGCTGGAGCTTCCCTAAGGAGGGAGGCAAGGTCCAGCTCTGCATAACACGTGGTAGCATTAGAGCTATCCAACTGAGGGAGGTAGGTTCGGCTCTTCTAGACACGTGGCAGTACCAGAGCTACCCTATGAAGGGAGGCAGATCCGATACTGCAGGACATGTATTCCCTCCAGAAGTCTGCCACTTGAGCATATGAACTCCATGGCTTTTTTATTGTATCAAAGGGGTACTCGGTACATAGTGTACCGATAGTGACATTATGCTTTATAATATTATTATTAGTCCTCATCTATTCATATAATTGGATGAAGCATTCCTTGTTTGGTTGTGGAGTGCATGCATGTGCTAGGTATAGATTTCATTATGGTCTAGTTATAATGCCTTTATTATATTATCATAAACATCATACAACTCCACTATAGTCTAATTAGGTATTAATATGATTATGTTAGTGTGAGTAATTTAGTGCTTGGTTCCAACATCGGTTTCAATAATGTTTAGGTTAGTCATTGCCTTAGAGAGGTACTTGTACTCAAGCCCTTGAGGTATTTACTTGTCATGTAAGCATGGTGTTTAGATAATTAAGTAGCATTGGATGTCTTGTACCTAGATCCACGGTTTGTAGGGGTAGGCGACGAGTGGTGAATGCCCTGTCCGTCCTTCGTAATCCTCAATGTTCGGCTGCACCGCAAGCTTGTGACGAGAATCGTTCTAATATTCTCAGGGGTAAACCCATGCATGATGTGTTGAAGCACTAAGCCCTACTACTCTTAGTTAGCATAGCCATATGTACACTAGTTGATTATGTATATGAATACCTAAAGCATAGTAGGAGTGGCTCCTTCCCTAACTTATCCTCCAGTAGAACTTTTTTACCCCTTAGAGTAGTTTGCTTAGGTTTGTGTCACACTACGCCTTCGATTCATTTATCCATCCAACTAGATCCCTCACTACAACACCCTATTCTACCCTTGACCTTGTTATTCTTCTACCTTGCCTTCCTTTGTGATAAACAAATATGATACCCTAGGAATACTCTCAGGTGAAATGCTACAACAGTATTGTCCATGCGCTTGCGGAAATCATCTTTCTTTGACTTAGGATAGCCTAGTGCCTCTACAAAACTAGCCAGCTGCTAGGATGACCTGTAGACATTAAGAAATACCAACAAGCATTTCTAGCACTGTTGTCGGGGAAGGCACAGAAGATTTGCATGATCATGTGGTAGATAGGATTCTAGTTGGTTTTTAGTAGGATAGCCCTCCTTTGTTTTTGCATTCCTTTATGTGAAAATAGGGTAGTGTATGACCGGTTTCCATTTTCTGGCAAACTACATAGAAGATCCCGAGTCACTTCTAAGAAGAGTTCAACCTCGTGTCGTTCCTCCTTAGCTGATCTTGTCGGCTAGGAAACCCATCACCTCTGCACCATCACGCTAAGCAGATGGCCCAGAAGACTGTTCGTGAGTTCTTGGCTCCCTCTGCTGACAAAGTGCCTACTAGGCACAATGTCAACACAGGAGATGTGAACTTCTAGATCAAGACTGGTCTAATTGCTATGGTGCAGGCTAATCCCTTATGTGGGAAAGCCAACGAGGATGCCAGTGCTCACTTGCAACAATTCCTCGATATTTGTAGCACTTTTAAGATCATGGATGTTGCACCTGATGCCATCTGCCTTACACTTTTTTTTGTTTTGCCTCCTTGGGAGAGCGAAACAATGGTTCTAATTGAACTAAAGTGCTATAAATACCTAGGAGAAATGTTCTTCATCATTCCTTGCCAAGTTCTTCCCGTTGGGCAAGACTAATGCCCTACGTGGAATAATTTCAAGCTTCCATCAAGAGCCCAAGGAATCCATTCTCGAGGCTTGGGAAAGGCTGCAGGACTATATCCTATCATGTCCCCAACATGGGATGGATGATTGGCTCATCACCCAAAAATTCTACAACGGGACGACGAGTCGGCCCTTGATCGTGTGGATGCTGCTGCTGGAGGATCCTTCTTCTCGCTCACAGTGCTCAAAGCTAAGGAGTTAATTGAGAAGATGGTTTCCAATATGGGTTGGAGCAATGAGCATCTCCAGCTTCAGCATCGAGGCATGCACACCTGGAAATAGGTGGACATGATCGTTGCCAAATGGGACCTTCTTAAGAATATGATGGACTGTCAAGCCAGTGGTGAAGTATTTGCCGTCGTCCAAGCCTTAGAATCTCACATGACATGTGACGTCTGTGGCAATACGGGTCATATGGGGAGTGACTGCCCTGAGACCCGGGAGGATGCCTTGGCCAATAATGGGAATTACAACAACAGCAATGGCTACCATCTAGGATGTCAAAGGTGGAGCCAACCATGCTCTTTCTTTTAAGGAAGCTACAACAACAACAACAACAACAACAACAACAACAACAACAACAACAACAACAACAACAACAACAACAACAAGAACTATGGGAACTAGCCTCACTTGAGGGAGCTTTCCATTAGCTAACTGAAGATTGGTGATACCCTATCCAAGAAGTTGTCGACTAATTACAAGACCCTGGATAACATCAATGCCAAGGTAGACTTAGCTTCTACCTTCAAGAATTAGTTGAGCTTTAACAAGATGCTGGAAACATAGTTATCTCAATTAGCAGCTGTTGTCCTGCTATTAGAGAATGGCAATATGCCATAGTAACTCGAGCCCCCCATAGAAAATGTCAACATGGTCTCCCTACGGGAAGACAACTGGCTAAAGGACCGTGTATATCCCACCATATCCTGCTCCATTGGCACACTACAGTTTGACAAGGCCCTTTGTGACCTTGGCTCAAGTGTTAGTGTCATCCAATGGTGGTCTTCGACAAGCTGAACTTCACTAGCTGTCTCCAACACTAATGCAACTCCAGTTGGCCGATTCATCGGTCCACTACCCCGCGGGTTTGGTGAAGATGTTCAGGTGAAACTCCCGAATTGCTCCGTACCCTTGGAATTTGTGGTGTTCGACATGGAGGTCGGGAGGGAAACCCTGCTTATTCTTGGGCGATCTTGCTTTAGGTTTTTTACCGCGAATGCTCGCATTGATGTGGGAGTCAGAGAAATCCGCTTCCATATCAATGGCAAGGAGCAAAATCTTGACTTTGGCCAAGGAAGGAGCAATGCTCCATAATCAAAATCAAGTATCACCTGAATGTCAAACACATCAAGGAGGTCGAAGTTACACCACCCCAAGTGGACTCCCTCGTTGCATTTATGAGGAAATTAATTTATGAGGAAACTCCATCTTTTTGCCCACGTCGATGTTTCATAAAGACGGAGAAGCCAGGAGAAAAAGCTGCCAAGGAAGGTGTGGCTGAAGAAGCAAGGCGAGCCAGCCGTGCTCACTTCTCTGGGGCCGGTGGCTGAAAAATGAGTGTCAAGATGATGGAGAAAAATCCTTCTCATCAGATTTTTGATGGGACCTCGCCAACTAGTTAATTGGTAGTTATCCTATTTTTTATTTAGTTACCATCATTTGGATTTTTCTATTTGGATTTTTTTCATTTCTTGACTTTTCTTATAGGGTTGGGAATTTTGTAGTCTCAACATAGATTTATTTTTTATTTTTAGAAAAGTGAAAAAAAATCAATTTGGGGAAGTTTTATTTGAAAAACAATTTCTCAAAGCAAATTTGTGGTTGATTCGCCCAACGCTCAAAATATAGCCATTGGAGAGTCACTTGCCAAAAGAGGAGACAAGGGGGCCCCACCTACAGGTTGGCCAACACCCACCTAGCCGGCCGAGTTGAGGAGAACGCCATTTTGGCTCTCTCTCCTGTAATGGCTATATTCTTGCCTCTTGTGACAGTTGTGGGGTGCTACACTATGTATACATGCTTGGGTGGGTGTGTTGATTCACACTTCACCTCATTTTCACCTCCCCAACTCACCCTCACACTTGCTCAAGAAATTTTGTGCACTTTGTTGCAACACTTTTCCCAAGTTCAAGCCAAAAAGATTTGCTTTGATTCTCGTTTGCATTTTGCATTTTCATGTTGCTCTAAAATTGCACATTTCATTTTGCATTTTGCTTTTGCACTATACTAGCTTTGTGATTCCCTTTTTTTATTAACATCGAGGTTGTTCCTGTCTTGCTATCTTGGTCTTTCCACTTGCAGGTCCGACACCTACTACACCGTTTGTGACCACAATCTCACTAACACCACCAGCTGTGCCACTAGAGGGTCTGGTGTCCCTGGCATCCCCTCATTCGCCACGCGTGGTCATGACGGCCCCCATGCCACCGGTTGCACCACACGTGGCCTTGGCGTCTCGTTTCGACAACCTTGCTCTCGTCTATCCGCGACGAGAGTGGGTTGGTGCTCCAGGGTTCCCGCTGCCACCTGCTACACCAAGGCATCCTCTGCTCTGCAACGTGCGGCCCTAGCGTCTCTGACACTGCCAGCTGCGGCACACGCGGCTCCGGCATCCCTGACACTGCCTGCTGCACCACACGCATCTCTGGCATTCCCGACACTGCCCGCTGCACCACGCGTGGCCTCGACATACCCGACGCTGCTTGTTGCACCACACGCAGTCCCGGTGTCCCCGACGCTGGTTGATGCGCCACACGCGATCTCAGCATCCTCGACGCTGCATGTGGCATCACACATGTCCGACGTCCTAGATGTTGGCTGCCACGCAACACATGTTCTCGGTCTCTCGTTTTGCGCAGCCCGCTCTTGACTATGAGCAACAAGCTCGGGTTGGTGCTTTGACCATCTCCAACATTGAGCCCCCGGTGTACCACCATCCTCACTCCACCGAGACTCAGTCATGTCCATCCGATGGTGACTCGATAGGACGCAGGAGTCCTCTCTAATCGACAACCCCTCCACTGACGCCCTCCTCTTCAATTTTGCCTTCTATCCATAGCGCTCTCGCTGGTCCTCACTAGTGTCGCGCTATGTAATAGGAGTATGAGGCCCTACTTGCTAATCGGACCTGGGACTTGGTGTCACGCCCCAATCATGGTAATGTTGTCATGAGCAAGTGGGTGTTCACGCATAACAAGAAGGCGGATGGCTAGCTGGAGAGGTATCAAGATCTGTGGGTACTTCGGGGCTTCACATAGCGCTCTGGAGTTACTATGATGAGACTTTTAGCCTGGTGGTGAAGCGGTCACAGTTCGCCCAGTTCTGTCGCTAGTTCTCTAGCAGTCTTGGCCTATGCGCCAGCTGGACGTCAAGAATGCCTTCCTCCAAGACACTCTTACAAACATAGTGTACTACAGTCAACCAACAGGGTTTGTTGATTCAGCTCATCCAGACAAGATGTGCAATCTGAACAAGTCCCTGTATGGTCTGAAGCAGGCACCCCGAGCTTGGTATAGTCGTTTCCCTCATTCCTGGTCTCGTTGGGCTTCGCAGAGGCCAAGTTGGACACCTCGCTTTTTGTCTATCGACGCGAAGGTGGCACTACATACCTCCTTGTAGGCGTTGATGACATTGTCCTCATGGTGTCCAAACCATCTCTACCACAGCGCACCATCTCTGCCTTGCAACAATAGTTCGATATGAAGGGCCTACACCAGCTTCACCTCTTCCTGGGTGTTGTTTTCGACTCACCGACCCGTTGCCCGGTTCATTCAGCGACGACAGTATTACTTGGATGTCCTTCAATGAGTGGGCGTGGCTGATTGCAAGCCGTGCTTCGCTTCGATGGATACCTAGGTCAAGGTCTCTTCTGCTGATGGGACCCCATCGGCGATCCCACTGCTTATAGGAGTCTTGTAGGTGCCCTCCTGTACCTCACCTTTACAAGGTCAGATATATCCGACGCCATTCATCAGGTGGGCCCCCACATGCTTGATCCTCGGGAGCCGCACCTCACTGCTGTGAATTCGATCCTGTGGTGCCTGCAAGGAACCCTCGACTACGACCTCTTCTTTGATGTGACTCGGCATCTGAGCTGTTCTTCTACACTGACACTGATTGGGCGAGTTGCTCGCACACACTTTGGCCCACCTCAGGCTACGATGTCTTCTTGGGTGCCAACCTTGTCTCTTGGTCCTTAAAGCAACAACACATACTGTCCCGCTCGAGTCCTGAGGCAGAGTTCCTCGTCGTGGCCAATGCTGTGGTTGAGGCCTCCTGGCTCCAGCAACTGCTCTGGAGCTCCACTGTCCTCTCACTCGGAGCATGTTGGTCTCTCGCGACAACTTCAGCGACATCTATCTCTCCAGGAACCCGGTCCAGCACCAGCACACGAAGCATGTGATGATCGAGCTCCACTATGTTTGTGAGCGGGTCGCCCCCGACGATGTTTGGGTTCTGCACATTCTGACGACGTCGCAATTTGCCGACAATGTCATGAAGGGTCTTCCTTCGTTATTGTTCTCTGAGTTCAGGTCCAGTCCACAACAAGAAACGGGAATAGGCCGTCAGTTATCTTAGAACCGTTGGGGCCGACGGATATAGATGAGTTAAGATAGTTGATTTAGCAGTACTGACGCACGTAAGCTGTAGCCGTCAGCCGCCCTGGCAAAACCGATGAATATAGTCTATAACCATCGGGGCCATTGGAAAAACAGACGTCTCTAATAGAGATGTTAGTCCCACCGACTAAACCGACGCTTGTAATAAAGCTGTCGACTAGGAGGCCGACGATCATATTTGTGGGTCCTGCTAGAGGATTGATTTCGCTTCCGCGTGCCCCAAAACCCTATTCACTCCCCTGAAACCGTATTCACTCCTGCGTTCCCCGAACCATTCCTCACGCCACTGCCGCCTCCTCGCCGCCGCCGCCGAGCCCCATCGCCTGCCTCCCGATTCCCGACCACCCGAGCCCCGCCGCCCCGGCCTCCCGGGACCCGCCGCTCGACCTACCGAGGCCGCGCCGCCCCCGCCTCCCGTGTCCCCGCCGCCCGGCCTCCCAAGGCCCTGCCGCCCCGGCCTCCTGAGGCCCCGCCGCTCCAGCCTCCCGAGGCCACACCGCCCCGGCCTCTCGAGTCCCACCGCCGCGTCTTCTTGAGTCCTGTCGCCCCGTCCTCCCAAGCTCTGGCCTCCCAAGCAGCGACACCTCCGAGCAGCGACGCTTTTTGTCGGAGAGGTTAAGGTAATCCCGATTGTTACTCCTTAACTTTTCCTTTCCATTTTTTACAAGTTAATTAATGATTGATTATGATGATTACTTGTTAATATTGTCACACTAATATGATTATGTGAGCTTGCATTGGTTAAATGTATATGCGAATTGAATGTATAAGCTAGTTAAATGTATATGCGAGTTGATATTATCATACCAATATGTATGCTTCATGCTAATATATATGTCACATTAATATTCACACACTGCAGGTTGAATTAGCAATAGTTAATGTGTAAATGTAAGCTTCATTGTAATTTGATAATATAACTTCTATTAATTTAAGGTGTAATAATTGAACTTGTACATTGTGTGATTTTGAATGTTAAGTTTGAAGAGTTTGTATGTTGATTAATTTATTATGGCATACGTGCATTAGTGCATGTTACGCCTCAACCCGACACGACACACATTAAATGCTTTCGTGTCGTAAAAGATGATTCTAGTCATAACATATGCGCCAAGACGAGTACGGAGGCTTGTGGACGATTGACTTGGACTTGGAACTTTCAACTCTAACCAACTTTCCCCCTCCCTCTCTCGTAAATGACTGAATCATGAAAATGAGCAATGTAACCTATAGAAATTTGATTACCCATTCCGAATCGGCACATTTCACATGCGATAGGCATGTGAAACGTGCAGGTTCAGAATTGTCACTTTTGTACAGCTTGAGAGTGATCGAGGACCTACTTTTGATGAGATATAGGTACAGGGTCTAGATCCAGACGTTATTTCGACAGCATAACCCTGATATTCTCCGTTGCACCATTTTTGGGCATGCAGTAGAGAACAATGGGGTTAGGATGCTAAAACTTCGTCCAGATTTGGACTCCGTGTCTCGTCATTAGCACATTTACTAGGTCACTCTTGGGTGGGTTTAGGAACTATCTGACTAATTGTAGGGGCCGTCACATAACATAAAAATAAATTAATGATGATTTGTCTGCTTTGAAGATATAAGCTGAAAATGAGTGACGATCGTAAGGCGACGTATGATGGTTGGAGTTCAACTGTGCACACACTATGGAATGGGCTCGAATCGCGGATGTTTTCATTAAGCAATATTTTGCTAGTGGTGCTCGCGTTGCGAAGTGTCCGTGTACCAAGTGTCGTAATATGCGACGTCTGTATAAGTTTGAAATTGAGGTGCACCATTGGAAGCATGGATTTATGCCCGATTATTTAGTGTGACACGAGCATGGGGAGATGGATCATGAAAGTGATTTTCACAAAAATGAGGATGAAGATCGGATTGATGAGATATTAGCGGATGTTAATAGAGAGTACGAAGCGCTGTCATTGCCGAAGGAGGTGGAGATGTTTTACAAGATTCTTGCCAACGAAGATGAAAAAGTGTATGAGGGAGCGAAATTGACCGTTTTGCAGGTGGTGACACGACTTATGGTGATGAAGTCCAAGTTCAATTACGCAAACAATTGCTACAATGGTGTCTTGAAACTGATTCATGATCTCCTTCCGTCGAATCATAAGATGCCAAAAGACATATACCGTTCTAAGAAGATTATGGCCGATTTGGGCATGAATTATGAGAAGATTGATGCGTGCGAGAATAATTGCATGTTGTTTTGGAAGGGACACAAGAATGATACTCATTGTATGCATTGCAAGACATTTAGATATGTGGAGGTTATGAACTATGATGGAGAAGAAATAACTACAAAAGTACCGATCAAACAACTTCGGTACATGCCTATCACATCAAGGCTAAAACAGTTGTTTCTATACAAAGAAACAGCAAAGCAGATGAGGTGGCATTGTGAATGGAAACGTGAGACTGATGACAAATATATTATGATGCATCCTTCAGATGGCGAGGCATGACAAGCTCTAGATCGTTTCGATCCGAACTTTGCAAGAAATCCTAGAAACGTTAGTCTTGGGATGTCAACAGATGGCTTCACTCCTTCCAGCAACTGTAGCATCCCATACTTTTGTTGGCCTATATTTATCATGCCATACAATCTGCCTCCCAACATGTGCATGAAAGAAGGATACATATTTCTCGCTGCCGCCATTCTTGGTCCGAAACATCCAGGGAAGAATATCAATGTGGTTATGCAACCATTGATTGAAGAGCTAAAAGAGTTATGGCAAGGTGTAAAAGCATATGAAAATCATCTAAAGTGTAAATTTTACCTTACGTGTGGCATATATATGGTCAATTCATGATTTGTTGGCATATGGCATTTGGGCTGGTTGGTGTGTCCATGGACAATTGTGATGTCCCATATGTATGGCTGACACAGATGCCATCAGGTTGAAGTATGGAATAAAAGTCAGCTTCTTTGATTGTCATCAGCGACTCCTTCCTTTAAACCATACTTTTAGGAGCGTTACACAATCATTTTGGAAAGGTAGAACGGTTAGAAATGGGCCACCTCATCGATTGACAAGCGAACAAAAAATAGCATGCATGCCAAGTTAAAAGGGTCCGTAGAAGGTGGTTTCGAAGGGTATGGTACAGAACACAATTGGACTGATATTTCTTTTGCTTGGGAGCTACCATACGCAAAGGCATTTCTTTTACCACACAACATAGATTTGATGCACCAGGGGCGTAATGTTGCTGAAAGCATCATAAGTATGTGTTTTGATTTTACCGGTCAAAGCAAAGATAATTTGAATGCGAGGAAAGACTTAGCTGATCTTTGCGATCGTCCTGGGCTTGAGGATGTAACAAATACAAGTGGAAATGAAAGTAGGCCACGAGCTCCATATTGTATCAAGTCAGAAGAAAAGAGGCAAATACTTAGTTGGTTGAAAACATTGAAGTTTCCAGATCGCTATGCAACTAACATAAAACGATGTGTCAATATCAGTACCGGTAAATTGAATGGGCTGAAGAGTCATGATTATCATATAATGATGGAGAGACTTGTGCCCATAATGTTTCGTGGCTACTTGAAACCCAATTTTGTGGAAGATATTTGCTGAACTTAGCTACTTTGATAGGCAGATATGTGCTAAAGAAGTGTCCAAAAAGATGATGCGGCAGTGTGAGAAAGAAATCATTGTGCTTGTATGTAAGATGGAACAAGTCTTCCCACCTATATTTATGAATGTTATGCAACATTTGTTGGTACATTTACCTTATGAAGCATTAGTAGCAGGTCCTGCACAATTCAGATGGATGTATAGTGAAGAAAGAGAATTGAAAAAACTTAGAGCTACAGTGCGCACCAAGGCAAGAGTTGAAGGATGTATTGATGAGGCATTTGCGGCTAAAGAGATTACAAACTTTACTAGCAAATATTTTTCATGTGCTAACAATGTGAATGCATCTACAAAACGATATCAAGATGTAGATGAGCAATGTATTACTGAGCTTCAGATTTTCTATTGGAAGGGTTAAGGTGTTGGCGCTGCCACTTCTCATTTTATTTCGGATCAAGAAAGGAACTACACCTAGCTTTACCTGTTTTTCAATACGGAAGAGGTATTACAATATTTTAAAATGTTTGACAAGTTGTATTGGACATCTTCACGAAGACCTACGCAAAGTCAATTGGATAAGCTCCGTCAGCATGACATAAATGGTGGACCAAACTTCGTGACATGGATCCTTAATCGTGTAATATTTCTATCCGTCTTTTTTATCCAATCATAGTTCACATGCTTATCATAAGATGCTAACTTTGACTATTTATGTAGTGTATGCAAGATCACAACATCTCAGATGACTTGCGACAAATGGCGCATGGTCAATTGAAAGTAAGGGAATTTCACCGATGCGATATCAACAGATATCATTTTTGAACGACAAGTTTAGAAGCAAGTTGCCCACTTGCAGCCACATCAAACAGTGGAGTAATGACAACGGCAGTGGAGGGTAGTGGTGAAGTGAATGCATACTGCGGTGTTCTTCAAAAAATAATTGAGTACACATTTGACAGTCCGAAAATACTTCAGTTTGTTATTTTCGACTGTCAGTGGTTTGATCCCATATCAGGCACACGAGTGGATGATTTTGGAATGGCGGAGGTCAACCACAACTCAGGATACACATCCCATAACAACAATGTTGTACTTGCGCATCAAGTTGAACTAGTGTACTATTTAAGTTATCCTCACCCAAATTTGAAAAATTGGTGGGTTGTATACAAAGTTAATCCTGAAGTGCACTCTTGGCGTTATGATGAGTATATAGAGAGCCAGGAAGATGATGATGGTGGTGTATATCAAGATGATGTCAAGGAAGTAGAAGATTTTAGGATATCTTGTGGGACATAACTCGTAGAATTAGCTAGTGGTACTATAGAGTTAATGCCTGAAGAACAGGCCGACCCTTCGACAAAAGGTATTCGGCGGTCATAAAGGATTATTGATAAGCAGAAAAGGATTATTAATGACCAAAAGAGATTTGAGCAAGATAGTAAAGAAGAAGAGTTTGAAGAAGAGACGGAAGAACAAGAGATACATGAACATCTTCATGTACGTGTATCTGAAGCAGAATCTGATGCTGGTGATTTTTTATTCGTATTGTATGCATTCTATTAAATTTGATTCTTATCATATGCATCTTGTTATTCTTGTTTGTCTTATTATGTGTTTTGTATATTAATCATTATTTTGAAATTTATGCAGATGTTGAAGCCTATGAAAATTGGCAGGAAAAAAGCACAGTGGCACTCCGTCTTCGACGTCTCACCGCAGTAGTAGTTCGGAGCACACCGACTTGTTTCAGGTATTCATTTTTAAATGCATTTAAATATTATATTTTTCAACCAAATATTTGTTACATGTTTATTTTAATTTGCAGGGTACTAGCGCGAATGTGGAGAGACAGAGGCAGCTTCTGCAGTGTGTCAAAGAGCAGGCACCGAGCCGGCCTGCACGAGAGTCGAGTCCGACGTACGAGGAGGTGAACGAGGAGACAAATTTTGTGACATGGTCGTCAAATCAGGGAGGAGACTCTAGTGCAAGCACGAGAGACTGTACGATTGCGGGTTTCTTTGGGCAGTCCTCCTCCGAGGGTGGTGATGAGGGGGATGATGAGGGCGGCGATGAAGAAGAGGTTGATGACCCCGCACGAGATAAGAGGTTGGCAAGACTAGCGGAGCTACGTGAGTCAAGAGAGGGGCCGCCCGCTCGATGCCCTTTCAAGTAATATTTAGGATTAATTGATACATAAGCTATCTTTTAATTGATACGTAAACTAATTTTTTTATACAGGCTATGGAGGCACCTTTTATGTTCTCCAACAAAAGCCCCTGATGCGCGGACTGTTATAAGGCCAAAGGGTACTAGGTGCTAGATGGAGCCTGGTTGGAGCGGCAAGGGGCGTCGGCGAGTAATTAACACAGAGTTGGGGAACGCCATTCGGTATTGCTATCCCGGGATGGTCATAGCGGGCGGTCAAAGAATTGCGGCACACTGTTGGGATCACTATGTGCTGAAAGAGTATGGTAGTTCGGGTACTTGTCAGGACAAAGTTTCAGAGATCTTTTGATTAAGTTTGTTTTTATTTTCTCAATCATATTGCTTCTTGTTTTGATTGATACAAAATTTTGCTTCTATGCAGGGTTTGTTTCATTTGGAGGAGGGTACGAGTTTACCATATGCAAGAGCAGTTTATCAAGAGTTAGCGAAGAGACGTGCAAAAGACTCATTCTCGGATGCACGGATCAAAGCTGTGACCGTGTACTACAAGAAAAAGTTTTTTGAGCCCATGACAAACAAGGAAGCAGTCACAATACATCTAACGAAGGAGGAGTACCTAGACAGCTACGTGGATTGGATTTGTGCCAATCTAGAAGCTTGGGAATGGTTATGTGAGTATTTGGCGTCGGAGGAGTTCAAACATGTTTCAGATAGAAACAGGAAAAACCGAAAGAGCAAGCCCGGAAAGCACTATCATGGCCCCGATGGACATGCTCGAAACGAACAAAGAGTGGTATGAATCTTCTAATTATACTTAGATTGTTTCAAATATGTCTACTGATTAAAGTTTTGCATTTGTTTTGTAGGAAGCTGAATCTGGAGTCGCTCCTTCGTTTTTTGAAGTTTACCATAAAGGGCATAAAGGTACGGATCCAAATTGCCTGGAGCAGTTGTGTGACGAGACAACAATATTAAAACTGGTAAGTATTATCATTGATTTTTATATCTATCTATACAGTAAAGTTATCTTTTGTTTCATATATTCGTGAACTAATTGTATATACGCAGGCAAAATATGTTGATTGCTTCGAAAAGAATCACGGAGCTGATGCAGATTAAACAAGAGTGCCGTTAGATGTTGATGCAGCGTACGAAGCCGGCGGAGGTCTACCGCATGGGAGGTATGTGTAAAACTATCGATAGTTTAATATATATTAATGAATGTCAATTTACCACACTTGTATTTTTGTAGACTTGGGTTGGGCGACGGGTACGTGGAGCGCGATACGTACGCTAAACAGCAACGTCCTCCACTACTAGTTCCAGTCATTCCCAGCAGGTGAGTGTGGAGAATGAGCAATTAAAAGAAGTGAGACGCAACAGGGAGCAGATACAACAGATGCAATATCTCTATATGGCACAGGTAACATGTAATATTAACAATTGAGAAATTCATTGAGTTCCAAAATACATCTGTTTAAAGTCTCACGAATAAATTGATTGATGCAATTTTTGTCTCATGGCAACACTGCTACTCAGTTTGCTATGCCGTCCCAATTCGACACGATGTCACAGGTACACTTGTCATTCTTCTTAAAATTAGAACATTCTTTACCATATGTGTGTTAAACTAATTAAGTAAATATTTTTACTTGATGCGATTTCCCGGTTCTTTGTTCGGTATGCCCGTCCCACCTAGCCAGTACATCAGATTGGCTCTTCATCACAGGTATAACAGTTCTTATTAGTTTGACATATAATACAAAGGTGTAACCATTAATTCTGTAATCATACATGTAACAGGGTTCTCAAAGTGGTCAACCATATGTCCCACAACCTCAAGGATTCATGGCGATGTTGGCCGGAACTGGATTTCAACCTTTTCCACCTGTTTTCCCACAAATGCCATTCGTTCCAGAGCAACCTCAACAAGTATGATTACATTCACGTAAAGTTTTCATTTTTGTGGGACGTGAATGCACCGAATCTAACAATATCTACTGAACTTGGTCTTATAGTTCTTTCTTCAGTTTTTTATAAGCATTAGCAAATAGCGCTTGTGATATGCTTGTTGCAGGGTGGTCAAGGAACATATGACGATTATGATGGTTTTCTCAATGTTAATGCCGGAGATGCGAGTGGCGGAGGTTCAAACAACGACACGGATTGATTCAATGTCGTTTCTATTATGGTTTCACTCATACTTAACTATGTGCAAGTGTTCACAACTTGGTGTTTGTTATGAACTATGTGCTCTGTACTGTTTTTGTATGAATTTTTATGAACTAGGTGCTCGATATGTTCTGGATGTGGCTGTATGAAATTTGGATCTGGTATGAAATTTGTGTTTGTTGCTGGTATGAAATCTGTTCTGGACGTGTATAAAATCTGTTCTAGTATGCTTACTGGATGAAATATGTTTCGTATGCTGTATGAAGGGCCTCGAGGCTCCCCAACTGGGGAGGGAGCGCGAGCTGTGTTGTAGAAAAAAAGCGCATTATGTCCGTTGGTTTCACTAGAAGCTGACGGCTCTAATGGTAAAACCGACGGCGTGGCCGTCAGGAACCGACTGTCATAGCGGCACTAAAGGCGTCGGTTGCGCCCGCAAGCCGACAGTCATAGTTCCTATGACCGTCGGGTTCCAATGGGCCCGACATCTATAGTGGTTTAAATGCGACGGGGACCAGACCAACGTTCATAGATGTGAAAAGTGTGTAGGACCGACAATGCACCAAAACTGACGGGCTTAAGCACTATATGCGTCGGGCCCGACGGCTTTAGGAGTTAAATACGTCGAATAAAGACCATCGGATATGACCGTCGGCAAACCGACAGTTTTAAATTAGATGCGTCTGCTACAATAGCCAACCGACAGCCATATGGCCAACGACCTATTAATCGATTCCTATAGTGGTCTTAACATCTGCAGCGGCTAGATGTTGCGACTGCGAGGGGTGTTATACTGTTATGTGTGTGTGTGTATTTAGGCCTGTGAGTCTTATTGGGCCAATGGCCCATGTGTCAGGCCCCTAGGGCTATATGTATCCAGGCACCCTCTCTCAATTAATCTAATCCAATTACTGTTCCTCCAATAAGTGTTAGCACTCCAAGCTCCAGGATGTTAAAGTCTTGTTCCAGAATACCAACGTTGTACATTTTGGACAGCATGTGGGAGCTGCAACGAAAAGTTCAAATACCCCATTGAGGATCTTAACCGTCATCTTGTTTGCCATCATTGCAGTAATCCATTCTATGCGCTTGAAGTTACAAGACCCAGAAACCAAGGTAGAGTAATTAACTACTGAAACTGTGCACAATCCGTTGCACTAAGACAATTCTCACGTGCACCAGGCACTGGACCACAAATGATCCCGTTTTTTCTTTGTAGCAACCATTAATGCAAATGTAGATCCTCCTCTAAAGAAGGTTAAAATAAAGGCCAATGTGGGACATGGACAGCAATGTACCACTGAAATATTTAAGCAACATGATGTACTGCTTATTTTGAAAGACAAGGGTCGGACAATTGTTGAAAATTACTCGAAGAAATAAAGGATCGAAAAGCGAAGGACGACAACTGATTCGATCAGTATCGAACTGGTATTCAATATGTTGTTTTGAATATATCGAATACTTGGATCATTTTCCTCTCATGCTACCTGTATATTATTTGTCAATCTTTTTTATTGTACGAGTTTTTGATACTGCTGTTGCTGCACAAATAGTGAGATATAGTCATGAAAGCATAAAAGCATCTAATGTGTGCATAGAGTCTAGAAAAGGAAAAAAAATAATGACTAGTACTGGTTATAAAAAATAAATTGGTAGTCATTGAAATTCTTGTGTGACTATATGTTTAGTGTCATAGCCTAGCAATAAATATATGATGTTTTAGATATGATAGGCAGCTAATGATGATCTTGAATATTGAAATCTGACATATCTGCACATCAAATTGTAATCTAGGACATCAGGTAGACAACTAGTTAACTATTAACTTCTTTAGCTGTCAACTTGTGGATTTAAGCCTAATTAATGGTGAATCTTGAGTAGACTAAGACCATCCGCACCAGCATACTCTAAAGCATACTCTATACACTATTCTCCTTCAGCTTTTACAGTACGTACTCTAAATTACACTGCGAAACAGTGTATCCAGTATGCTTTACAGCATACCACTGCGGATGGTCTAACACCCCTATATGCTCGCAATTTACCTCTATTTAAATTATTAGGTCTATATTTTCTCAGAAGAAATTTTTACATTTTCCAAACTATCCTTATTTATGTTCTAACAAGGCAAGATATTTCTCGTAACCAATACTTGTTGACAAGCCTATTTGTATTGAGTGACAATATAGGCTTTTTGAATCTTTCGCCCTTAGATAAATATCATAAACTTTTTGCAACAGCACATGATCTTTGATTTTAAACTTATAGTGCAATGTGTATGTTTGTTGGGAACACAAATGACGACACTGGTTTAGGAAGAAACAAAGAAGGACAATATATAATAAATATCAGTGTATTATGAATAATCATCTTCTGTGTTACGATTATGCATTATACCCTCCTTATTGTCACTAGTACAATAAGCCTCATCACAGGCGGCTCCAAACCTATTATCACAAACGGCTTTCAAAACCGCCTGAAACGAAGAGTCTGTGAGAATCCGCAATTTCACAGGCGGAGAATTGATACCGCCTGTGAAGACACATTATCATAGGTGGTTCTTTACTTAGGCTAGCCGCCTGTGAAGACACATTATCATAGACTGTTCTTTACTAAGGCTAGTCGCCTGTGAAGATATTTTATCACAGGCGGGTCGTGCAACATATATAACCGCCTATGATAAATGTCTTATCACAGACAGCTATTGAAGCATAACTAACCGCCTATGATAATGTGTCCTCACAGACGGGTATTGAAGCATAACTAACCGCCTATGATAATGTGTCTTCACATGCGGGTATTGAAGCTTAACTAACCGTCTATGATAATGGTGTTATCACAGACGGACGTTTACCTACATCAGCCGTCTGTGAAGACCCTTTAACGCAGTCGGTTCCTACCATAACAGTCACCGCATGTGAAAATTAGGTTATCACAGATGTTTTTTTTTACTTGTATCTAGCCGCCTGTGATAATTGTTTTTCACAGTCATGCCTAGCCGTTGGTTAATAACCGCCTGTGATAAGGTATAACCTATGTAGTACTACTGCTGTTATTTCTAATTTCCAAGTCAATTCAATATAATCACAGAACAAAAAACAACAATATCATCATAGAACAAAAGTCAACAATATTATCATTACAGAAGTCAATTTCACTAAAACAATATACATATGTACAAGTTACAGATACAGTTCATCTCAAAGTTTACAAGTTTTCACTAAAAATTGTTTCTATTGGCATAGTCGCAAAATTCTGGCACATCAGCTGCTGCACCATTCTTATCAAAAAACTTCCCTTTTTTGTGCAAAATTTCGCGACGAATGAACTGACAGAGTTCAGAAGCAATCCTATCGGCTCCTCCATCAGGAATACTTCTACAAACCGGCCATTCTTCGTTCAGATTCTTCGTGTGCTGCAATATAACACATAACAAGGTTTAGAATGTGTTGGTTTGAACAATCTCAAAGTATAGATCAAAGTGAGAGTATACAGAAATTTATTTGGTATTTTTGGAGCAGTTGTACTATGAGCAATTGTTTTGAAGTTGGAATCAAAATATGAAAATAATGTTTCTGGTAATATTGAACAACAGAGAATATAAGCATTAAACTATGCTAGTTACAATGAAAATGAAACACAAAAGTAAGAAAATAAGGTATCGACATTAAGGATAACTTACATCCTCACGATTCACTCTATATACGCCGGCGGTCCGAAGATGCTCGCATATATAATACCCGCATAAGACACACCCAGCAGGCTGCTTCGGACAATCATAATACGTTTTAATGTTCAATGAATTCGTATTAGGAGGTCTCTGACCGCCAAGCTGTTCCGCGTAAAATCGCCAAGCGCTGTAATACAAGAAATGTCATATGAAACTTGTCAACGCATTCTAAATGTGCGTAAATTAAAATTATTGAATAAACGCACAATTTCAAAATTGAAAGGAAATCTTTGTAACGATCTGGTGAGAAATCAGCCGAGTCCAAGACTGTTGCCATTGACTGCGTTGGCTTGATGAAGATCATTATGTAGTGATTACTGCAAACATACAAACACACGTGTTAACAATTACCAATAACTGCTATTTCAATGTCATGTGTCGAACTTAGTCGAAGTGGTACGGAGTCTTTATGAAGTCCTTGCCATCTCTGACAAAGTTAAACATTGCATGTCCTATGTAAGCTGCAACTTCTGTCTTTCTATCCTTCTTAAGTTTTGCAATTGCTTTTTCAAAATCACTTTTGTTCATGTGTTTGTACTGTCCTGAGTCTCGATTTGCCTGGACGTCGAATAGCGACTTTGCAATCCTAGTAGGGTCAAGGATACCTATCTTGTGCTCCAACTTCTCATTATCCATGTATTGCATCCTATTGAAGAAGTCCAGAATTGTTATAATCTCATGAAATGCGTATGCGTGTAGTAAGAAAAGCAAATACAAAATATTAGAGCACTTACAAGCACCAGACGAGCAGCAAGTTGATTTCGAGCATGCCCCCATGGAAAAGAGAATGCAGCTCTTCAAATAAAATGACTCGTTTATCTACTCCAGTGCTCCAGAATGCTGCTTTTGGAATACAAAATGTGACGCAATTAAGACCATATTTTGTGCTGGCAGTGATGTACCGCTCATGCATTCTTCTGAGCTGGACGGGTTGTTTGCTAAGTTGTATGGATGTCATGAACGGCTTTCCATTTGCAAATTTAGGAGGAACATCCTGAAGCTTGTATATTGGAACTCCTGGTTTAACTAAAGCCGTCCACCGATTATACATGACACCGTATTCTTCCCACTCCTCGATATCTTCTAATGCTGGCTCATGAGAAGAACGAGATGCACTCGATTTTCTAACATTTTCCTTCATAGCTTCCAAATACTTTGACACTTCTGATAAAGGTTTATTAATTTCGTATGAGCTAACTTTGATAGGCACTGATGATCGGGGAGTAGTCGTTGGAAGTAGGACACTGGCTTGTTGTTGAACCTATTGTTCAACTAATTGCTCTTTACTCTCAGCAGTTGGCTCTAGTACTACTTCAAGCTGTTGCTCAACTGGTTGCTCTTTACTAGCAACAGCTTGCTCTGGTACTGCTTGAAGCTGTTGTCAAACTTGTTGCTCTTGGATATCATCCTTGAGACATAGGGGGAGTGGATCTTCTTGGACTGGGAGTGGATCTTCATGCACTTTCCCCTTAGAAGATGAGGTTGCAGTATTTGGAGATGCGACGGGGCTAGAAATTGGCTCATCGTCCAACATGATATCATGTCGGTGCCAAGGATTAATTGGTTGATAGCCTGCCCCAGAGTCGCGATCCCCTCAGGTGTGACGTGGTCTATTTCATAATCTTCATAATCATTATCAATGATCTGAAGAACTTGCACCACAACATAATACAACGAAAGTGGATTCCCGTTCATGTCACGATCAGGCTTTGCCATAGCAGTGGCAACCTGTTTGGTTTTGTTCCCTGCTCTGCCTATCGGGACAAGAACACGACAAGATTTGTCGTTAGCAATATCATCGACACGGAACTTATGGGTTGACCCTGAGCCTGGCACGGAACCAACGCTGCTAGGGTAGGCAGTTGGAGATACTAATTGCTCCTTTTGCACCGGAACCATCACTGTACTCGGTGCCACTAATTGTCCTTATTGTCTATGTTGTTCCATTATTTCTTGCATATTTTCTTTGACCTTTTCAGCAATCATTTCATCAAGTGTTTTCTTAAACTTCTCATGTCTTCTATATGTGTCTTTGTCTTTAGAGAAACCATCTAGCCAAGACATTTGAGAAGAGACCGCTCGAACCCGTCCGCTGTGTTCAGGGTTTCCTAAGATAGCGGTAAGTTGGTCATTCTCCCTCTTCGGCTTGAAGAGACCCTTCTGTTTCTTTTCAATTACTTCTTTCATTTTATCCTCTACTTCATTCAGAGAGTCAGGCTTTTCAAGTTTGCCCTCGCTGGTCAAACCTGACCGAGCAAAGACCCATCATTGGGTTCGCTCATTGGACCCTTCTAATGGGTGAGGATTGCCCTTACTAGTAATTTCGTCTTGTATCTTATTCCATTTCTGGACATTGGGGGCATATCCGGCAGACCCCAAGCGATGATGGTATTTGTTCTTTTTTTGCAAGCTCTGACCTAGTTGCACTTAGAGCTTTAGCATCAGGTGTGCTCTTTTGGCGAACAAACTCTTGCCACTGAGCTTGTGTGATTTTTCCCATCTTCCTCGGGCTAGGGACCTTATCGGCCTTAACATAAGCATTCATTTCTCTCTTACAGCATCGAAACTTCTTGCTGCAATAGACCAATGTTGCTTTCTTTACAGCTTCTTCTGTGCCTTTTGGGAACTTGAATTGTTTCTTTATCTTTTCCCACAACTCATTCTTGGTCTGCTCGGGTAATTTCCTCCAATTCTCGGTTGTGATCGGCACAACCTCCCTAACAAGAAAACCGCATGCATTACGGTACTTGGTAACTGAATCCAGTGGTTCTTGGGGAAGCCCACCTGGACCGACCCTTGTAATGTACAAGATGCGGTCCAATGGACCCTTATTGGGACCTCGTTGCCCTCGTTTCCGCTTGAGTGAAGCTGAGGATTCATCCATTGGAGAACCTTCTGCGGTTTTAGGAGCCGATGTCACCTCATTGTCTTCGCGATTAATCTAGGTAGAAAAAAATTATAAGACTTTGTATACTTGACAACTAACATTAACTTGAACGGCTGAAGTTAAGATTCGTGATCCATAATACCTCGTCGACAGGATCATATTCTGGGTCTATATCCACTGAAGTCTTTTCAATTTTTATATTCGGAAAAGGATCCGATGGACTGTGATAGGAGCCTGAACTGCTGGAGTCAGTAAAGTCCATATTGTCTTCTTCGTTGTTACTACCAGGACCAGTCTTCTTAGGGCTTTCCATGCTAGATCTAATAAGACAAAAAATCTAATAAATGGCATATTAACTCTACATTAAGTGTTGCATGAAGAATTAGATGGAAGTATTCTAGGATTTGATAAGGCATTCTAGGGTTTAAGGCGACTGACCAAAAGGTTCATATACATTGCGAGGGTGACAAGCATGTTAAAGTTGATCACCAGCAATGCAATTTTATCTTTTTATTCTAAATAGGCTAGCTTCGTTCAGAGTAGCTACAGGCGAGAAGAGACACTCTTTTTCAGTGATCATCTCTACAACCGTGGGATTTGCACGGTAAAAAGGATAAAAGACCCACATTCTCAAACGAATCAGGAATCCAGAAACATTTGCCAAAATCTAATCCCGGTGTGCCCGGCCGCACCAAATGGGCTCATCATGGCAGCAGGTTCAGCCATCATGAAAGGCACTACGTACCCCACATATGATGGCACCAAGGATTTCTGGGATGGTCAATTGTCCTGGCTGTTTAGAAAACAGGACAGGGAAGTCGGCGCCTCCTATAGTGATAAACTTGGTGAGTTCTAGAGGTTTACGAGGTTTAGGTGACTTGATCAAGTCTGGGCATATGAAACCTTTGGTGGAATATATCTGATAGGATTGGAGTAACCAGGTCGAGGGGTTGGGGGCTTATTTTTTAAATCCCCCTTCATGTGACTCCAAATCCTATATGGATAACTCAATTCATACTAGGACTAGGACTGGTTCCTAAACTGAATCTGACTCCTAACTCTATTCAGAGTAGGACTCTACTAATATCGTTAAGGACGAAATCTGCTTTATCTAGAACAATCATATACCCCTAGACTGGTGTTTCCGCAACTTTGTCCAAAGTCCAAGTTCGACTCATCTACTGGGTGCACCAGATACCCAGATCATCCAACAAAAATGAAGTCTCAATATATCTAGTTTGATACATATGGTGCTAATAAATCATAAATGGGTACATAAACTTTTTTCCTGTGAAATGCCTTAATATTAAGATGAGTTCAATAATGGGATACATAATTTGTTTTAACACATGGAATCCTTCTATAATTCTTCACATAATCATGATTGAATAAGCTATTCAATAAACAAACTCATAGTCATATAACAGCTACACTATCAGCAAGAATTATTCAACATAGTAATATATCATTCTCCAAAGGATAAGATACATATATGTTTATTTTATGTGTTGCTGGAACTGCTGCTGCGTAGAATTGATTGAAGTACACTGACAACCCAAGGATGGCTACCCACCGAACCCTAACCAAAGATGCCACCGAACTTGACAGTTTTTCGAATTCCACCGAACCCTAACCAAGGATGCCTACCATTTTCCAATTCCCGAACCCTAATCAAGGATATGCAAGGCGGCGGCGAGGGCGGGGAGGGAGGCGGCACGGCGAAGGAGGATGGAAGGTCGAAGGGTTTAGGGTTTACCTTGAAGCTCGGCGGCGACGGCAATGGCTTTGCTCGGCGTACCTGGAAGTGACGAGGGCGAAGCTTGGCGGCGACGGCGAAGCTCGGCAGCGTACCTAGAACAAACGAGGGCGAACCGGGATCAAAGTGCCCACGAGTTTCTCATCCAATATCCGCAAACTAATCTTGATGAAAGACTTGTCTTTATTCGGTTATAATTCTCACGACTGCCAAATGATGATGATAGTTTTCCTTGCCATTGCAATAAGAGTAATCAAACCTGAGCATATAAAAGTTGTCATCACACGTTTGTGTTACTTCTTCAATGCAGTATCACAAAAGGAGATAGCACGTGAAGATTTAGACTATCTGAAAACATACATCGTCGAGACAATGTGCAAGCTTGAGATGTGTTTCCCACCATCCTTTTTTGATATGCAAGTACACCTAATCATACATCTTGTTGATCAGATAAAAGCATTGGGGCCACTATATTTACATCATATGTTTTCGTTGGAGAGATATTTAGGAGTATTAAAAGGTTATGTGCGGAACCGGGCTCACCCATAGGGTTCAATTATGGAAGGATACACCACTGAAGAAGTGATTGAGGGTTGCGCTGATTACATCAAAGATGGAAAATCGATAGGTGTGTGACACCCGGTTCTGAATATGAACCAAGCATAATGCATATGTGTGCCCAGGAAGTTCATCACACATATACGGTTGCATCACAAATGATATACATAATTTAACCACATCTTAAATATTAAATAAGTACTTTATTAAAATAATCCAATAGTTTACGAATGATAAAACTCTAAATAATTGCAGCGGAAAATAAACTAAACAGCATGACTCCAATCCACAGGCAATTGACGGCGGTACGCAACCTAGTACTCCACGTGATCCTCAGGGTACTCCCAATTGTCTCCAGTAGCTGTTGGGGGGGATTGCAAGGGTGAGTACATGTCGTACTCAGCAAGTGTGGAAACTATGACATGTGGCTTATTCAAATGACGAATGTAATAATGGCTAAGTGCTGAAAAGTACAGTAAAACATTTGAAAAGCATTATACTATGTCAATGTAAAACAATCCCATCATATTAACAAAATATAAACCATATCCAATTATTGCCAACATCACCATTATCCATGTCCAATTACCATAACTCAAATTCATATCCATGACCTTAATCCATAAACCATAACCATTACCAAACCATAACCATAAAAAACCATAAACATCCCAAATCCCAATTCCAACTCTAATCATGTAGGTCATCCAGGCGCTCATAACCGGGAGCACGGCTATCATGATAGTTTTAAACACTCTGCAGAGGTTGTACCACTTTACTCACATGTTTGTGATTTCGTCACCCTTTGATGACTAAGGAACCTCCATTGTGCCATCTCACACTTCCGTAGGTGTGTGGCCAAGAGATCACAAAATAGCCTTTCAAAAGGGACTACTAGTATGTACGGGCCCACTAAGGTTTCACCGGCAGGCTTGAATCTCTATTCTCCCACCCACAGGCCCCCTCGTGTTCCATGCGGATCCCAGGGCAGTCCTCCTCGACTCCCATTCCCCGCGCCATCCAATGGTCCATACAATACTAGCAGCGCTCCTAATTATTCAGCTACGCCGCACCCATAATTGGCCTTGTGGTGGCACTGTTGACCTGGCATATTCTTGCATGAACCGGTCCTTAGATCTATGGCAAGCAAACCACCATAACAACCAACCCATCCACATAACCATGCTTGCTTAGATCACCCATCGTATTGACCAGTTCACATTAACCAGAATATCATTGGTGCATAATTAAATGTGTAGTGTTGTTTGCCATACCAATTAATTAAGAGAAGAAAAAAGGTAAAAACCCTTCCCGACTCTCTACCTTATATCCCAGGTGACAAGGGTGGTCAAACAAAACTAGTAAACTTCCTACCATAGGATTCCCATCAATTTGACACAAGCATGCAAGTTCGCAAACAAGACATTTAATTTAAAATAGGATCAATATGCTTCAAGGACACTTGCCTTGCTCCGGCGGATGGGGTTGCTCAAGCGCTTCGAAGTCTTGGTTCTGGAAATCCTCGTATGCAGCCTCTTGAGCACGTTCCTCTACGCGCGATCATACATACAAGAGAACATATACAATTCAACATGATGCACGCAAAATAATCAACATGCAATGACATGCATGCATGCACAATTTAATAATTAATTTACTACAGTTGTTTATTAATTAGATGCGAGTAGTTCATACGTGTTCATATGAGTTTATGGGGGTTTTAGGGTGGATTAATGCTGCTGAAAATAAAATTATGGTGCAACTAAAATCAATTTACGCCTATCAGATTCAATATGATCGCTAAAATTCGCATCGGGAATATGTCCTACCGTAGATCTGACGGCTTGACGGTCGCGGAACAAATGCGACGCGTAGATGAAGTGGATGGCGCAGCAGTCCTTCGGCGGCACGACGACGGCGGCGCGATGTCGGCGACGATCTCCGGCGAACGGTGGCGCCCTCCTCTTTTTCTTCCTCTTCTTCCCTTTCTTTTTTCTCTTTTTTTCTTCCCTGGGCGCAGCTCTCTGGACTCCCCTTTTTTTTCCTCTGTTCCGGCGGCTTCCTTCGTGGTTGGCGGCGGCATCGTGGGGCTTCGGTTCCTTTTTATAGGGGCGGCGGGACGGTACCGACTCGGTACGGGGGCGGTCGCGAGATACGCGGCATTGGAGGTGGGGCGCGTTACGGCGAGCGGGACCGGGAGCGGGAAAATCGGAACTGCGTCGGGGGGGGGGGGGGGGGGAGTCGGGGCGGGAGCGGGAGGCCGGGCGGGCGTCGGGGCCAGCGGGGGGGGGGGGGGGGGGGGCGCGCTCGCTCGCGCGCGGGCGGCCAATCGGCCGCGGGGCGCTCGGTCGGCTGGGCCGCTGGCCTGACCGCCGGGTTGGCCCTTTTTCTTTTTGTTTTGTTTTGTTTTGTTTTTTTTCCTTTTTCTTTTTTACTTTTCTTTTATTATATAATTTATTATATATACTTTTTATATATATTATTAATATTATATATTATATATTTATTATTTATTATTTTTATAACATATATTATTAATATTTTTTCTATTTTTATATATTGTTATATATATTATTTATATATATATTTATATATATTATTATTTTTATTTTTATACTTATTCCCTATTACAAGTTTTAGGCTATAATTATTATTTTCTATTTCTTCATTTGCTGCATACATTTGTATATATATGTTTTATTATTTTTCTTTTATTCTACTAGTGTTTAATGCATGATCATGTATGCAATGCATGATGCGAAAATTTAGGGTGTTACAAACCTACCCCCCTTAAAGTGAATCTCGCCCTCGAGATTCGATAGCGTGGAGAAAAGATGAGGGAATTCTGCCTTCAGGTCTTCTTCACGTTCCCATGTAGCTTCGGCTTCTGTATGGTGTTTCCATTGCACTTTGCACCAACGGATCCTCTTATTTCTCGTGATCCTTTCCTTCATATCCAAAATCTTGATAGGTTGTTCGACATAGGACAAATCCTCTTGAAGTTCTAACTCGTCCATCGGCACTTGTTCTTCCGGTACCCTGAGACACTTCTTGAGTTGAGAGACATGAAACACGTCGTGTACATCGGAGAGATACGTCGGCAGCTCAAGTCGATAAGCTACCTCACCTCGCTTGTCCAGAATCTTGAATGGTCCGATGTAACGTGGTGCCAGTTTTCCTTTGACGTTAAACCGTCGCTGACCTCTGATTGGTGACACTTTGAGGTATACAAAATCTCCAACTTCAAAAGTCAAACTCCTTCGCCTATTATCAGCATAACCTTTCTGTCGAGACTGGGCAGCCTTTAAGTTTTCCCGTATTATTTGGACTTGCCTTTCAGCTTCTTGTAACATGTCGGGACCAAACACTTGATTCTCTCCGGTTTCATTCCAAAACAAGGGAGTCCTACATTTCCTTCCGTATAATGCTTCATAGGGTGACATTTTCAAACTTGCTTGGTAACTATTGTTGTACGAGAATTCAGCATACAACAAACTTTTATCCCAACTTTTCCCATGCTTTAATGCACAAGCTCTTAACATGTCTTCCAAAATTTGGTTGGTCCTCTCGGTTTGTCCATCTGTTTGAGGGTGATACGCCGAACTGAAGTTCAACATTGTTCCCATTGCTTCATGCAATTTCTGCCAAAATCTGGAGGTAAACTAAGAACCTCTATCCGAGACTATCTTCCTCGGTACTCCATGTCGACACACAATATGTTCCATATACAATTCTGCTAGCTTCGCGGTGGTATATGTGGTCTTGACAGGGATGAAGTGAGCTGATTTTGTCAATCGATCCACAATAACCCATATTGAATCATAGCCAGCCTGAGTTCGCGGTAATCCAACTATAAAGTTCATACCAATCTCTTCCCACTTCCATTCCGGGACCTTTAATGGTTGTAACAATCCGGCTGGCTTTTGATGTTCAGCTTTAACTCGTTTGCACACATCACAAAGTGCAACATATTCGGCTATGTCCTTTTTCATGTTGGCCCACCAGTAGCATGTCTTTAAGTCCTTGTACATCTTCGTACAGCCAGGATGAATTGAGTAAGGCGAGTCATGTACCTCCTTCAATATTGTTTCACGAATATGCCTGACATTAGGTACCACAATCCTCTTTCCAAGCCATAAGGTACCCTGTTCGTCCTCATCAAATCTGAATTCCTTTCCTTCTTGGGTCCTTTCCTTGGTTTCCTGTATTTCCTTGTCCTTTGTCTATCCTTCCCGTATTTCCTGCTCTAATGTTGGGTTGACTTCCATCATTCCCATCTCATTTACGAATCCAAGGTTCAACCGTTCAAACTCCTTGCATAACTCGGACGGCAGTTCTTGAACTGTGAGTTGATGACTTACTCCTTTTCGGCTCAAGGCATCGGCCACTACGTTGGCCTTCCCTGGGTGATAGTTGATTCCCACGTCATAATTCTTGATGAGCTCCAACCATCGATGTTGCCTCAGATTCAGATCCGTTTGCGTAAATATGTACTTGAGACTCTTATGATCCGTATAAATCTCACATCGGTGACCAAAAACATAGTGTCTCCATATCTTCAAGGCGTGTACCACGGCTGTGAGTTCAAGGTCGTGCGTAGGATAATTCAACTCATGTTTCTTTAGTTGCCTCGATGCATAAGCTACCACTTGGCCTTCTTGCATGAGCACACATCCTAATCCTTGTCTTGATGCATCACAATATATATCAAAACTCTTGCTCACGTCCAGTAATACTAACACCGGGGTGGTTGTCAACCTTTTCTTTAACTCCTCAAAGCTATCCTGACAAGCTTGAGTCCATCGGAATGCCTTCCCTTTCATGAGTAATTCGGTCATAGGCTTGGCTATCTTGGAAAAATCCTTTATGAATCGGTGGTAATTTCCTTGACATTCTGTGGCGGTTCCCACTTAAGCACATCTCTCACTTTCCCTGGGTCAACTGATACTCCTCCTCCGGAAATAGTATGGCCTAAGAAAGAAACTTCCCGTAACCAAAATTGACATTTACTGAACTTGGCATACAATTGATGCTCCCTCAATTTCTGCAGCGTAAGCCTCAAGTGTTCCTCATGTTCCTTCTCATCCTTCGAGTAGATCATAATATCATCGATGAACACTACAACGAACTTATCCAGATATTTCATGAAGACCTTATTCATGAGATACATAAAGTACGCAGGTGCGTTCGTCAATCCAAATGACATGACGGTATACTCATAAGATCCATATCGTGTCCGAAATGCTGTCTTGGGTATATCCGATGGTCTAATCTTCATTTGGAAGTATCCTGACCGCAAGTCGATCTTGGTAGGCACCCTTCATTTGGTCTAACAAATCCTCAATACGGGGCAGTGAGTACTTGTTCTTAATTGTCACTTCGTTGAGAGACCTATAGTCCACACACATCCTCTGGGTTCCATCCTTCTTATCTACGAAGAGCACTGGGGCTCCCCACGAGGATGAGCTTGGGCGTATAAAACCCTTCTCTAGCTGCTCTTGAATTTGCTTCTTGAGCTCTGCTAATTCCTTAGGAGGCATCCTATACGGCCTCTTAGCTATAGGTGCAGTTCCGGGTATCAACTCAATGGCGAATTCTCTGTCTCGATCAGGTGGCATACCTGGCAACTCATCTGGAAACACGTCCGGGTACTCGCGAACGATCGGAATGCTTTCCAATGTCACTTCTTCCACGTGATTCAACATCGCCTTCTCTCTTGCAGGTTGGGCTGCCTCAACTTCGATGCGTGTACCATGTTCACTTGTCAACTGCACAATCCTCTCGGCACACTGAATGACTCCATTATACTTGCTCAACCAGTCCATTCCAAGTATTATGTCTATTCCTTGGGAGTCCAATACTATGAGGTTTGCGAGAAAGTCTACCCCCCTTATTTTAATGCTTACTTTCGGACATACTATATTTGTCCTCATCTCTCCGCCAGGAGAACTTACTAGCATAGTTTGCTTCATATGAGATATAGGCAAATTGTACATGGCAACATACTTTGATGAGATGAATGAATGAGATGCTCCTGAATCAAATAAAACAGTCGTGGGGTTGGAGTTGGTGAGAAACATACCAATCACGACGTCATCAGCTTGCTAGGCTTCCTCAGTAGAGACATGATTCACATTGCCACGAGCGAAATTCTGCTGTCCACGGTTGCCTTGTGGTGCTCCTCCATTTGGTTGCGGGTTATTTGGCCTTGGTGCATTGTTCATAGGTCCATAGTTTCTCTTGGGCATTGACTTGCAAAGTGTCCGGGTTCTCCACACACATAGCATGTCTTACCACCCGTAGCATTAGGGAAGTTTGGGCGCAACTGGTTTTGAGCATTCGCTGCCATGTTAGGACGCGGCGCAGGTGGCACAGGATAACGAGGCGCTTGCATGGCGGGGCGTTGCTGCGGTGGCTGGTTTGGGCGGGGCGGATAAGCAGCGCGGTATGCAGGAGCAGATGGGTTGTAGTGTGGTGCAGTAGGTGGTGCATAGCGGGGGCGAACATTGCTTCCTTGTTGCGGTCCATGATGTGACATCTTCCTCTTGTTGTCCTGCTTCATCTCACGAATCTTGTTCTCAACCACAATAGCCTTGTCAACCAGCTTTTGGAAGTTTGGATAATCGGTATTGAGCAACTGGACTTGAATTTCATTGTTGAGACCCCTCATAAACAGATACTGCTTCCTACTATCAGTTTTGATGTCTTCTGGAGCATATCTTGATAATTGAGTGAATTTGTTGAGATACTCACTCACGCTCATCCTTCCTTGCCTGAGATTTTCAAAATCTTGTCTTCTCAGTATCATAACTCCTTCAGGTACATAGTGGGAACGGAAACTCTGCTTAAACTCAGCCCAAGTGATTGTCTCCTGATTATCATGAGTGTTGCAAAGAGCTTACCACCAGTCAGCGGCTGCTCCAACTAGTTGATGTGATGCAAAGAGAACCTTCTCCCTATCAGTGCACTGGACAATAGCAAGTTTCTTTTCAATGGACTTCAGCCAATCATCAACTTCCATTGGGTCTGTGGCTTGCGCAAAGGTGGGCGGTCTGGTCCTCATGAACTCTCCCAATCGGTTGTGATGTGGCGGGGGTGGTGGCGGGGGCGGTATATGAGGTTGATTGTTGTTGCCAGCTTGCAGCTGTCCCATGGTCTGTATCATGGTCTGCATGAGCTGGTTCTGCATAGCTAACAGTTGTTCAATATTGATGGCTCCATGAGCATGTCCCTGGTTGTTCTGAGGTACTTCATTGCGCTCCTCCTCCTCGTTGGCATCCCTCTGGTTACGAGTTCTCACCATCTGTTGGCGAAAGAAGGTGGGGACAGAAGGATTTAGAATTTGGAAAGAAATGTCCCAACTATATGCATCAAGGTATGTGACACTAAATAATCCTTTATTAATATAGACCTATATTATGAGGATGTGGACAAGTGCTGAAGCATTCCACAACTCTCTACTAAGCATAGAAGCACTCAAATAAGCACCAAACAAAATTGACAAAAATCCTAAAAGAAGTAACACAACTCAAGGTCACACAAGTATATCTACGTCGCTCTTATTTACTAATGGGGTGTGCCTATCCTTGAGTCGTGGTATAGGTCGAGGACTACTCGTCGTCGAGCGGGAACTCATCCGGGTCCTCGTCGTCGTCGTTGTCGTCGTCGGGGTCCTCGGGGTCCTGTGGGTCCTGGGGTGGTGAGGCAGCAGGCGGCGGTGGTGCGGTAGACGCCACACTGGAAGGCTCCTCATCAGAGGACTCCTCATAAGACGACTCACGCTGACCGTTGCGACGGTCTGGAGAGTCTGGGGTCCACGTCGGGGTGTCGGACGCGTAGTCGTCCGGGTCCTCGTCGGTGATCCGACGATACCTCCTGATTATCGCCTCGTGGCGCTAGGCGAGGTCACGTCCATCCTAAATCTCCTGCTGCGCCCTCTGAAGTCGGGCACTGAGCTGGGCCACATCGTCAACAGTCTGACGAGACTGTGGGAGGTCCAGGGGTCCCTCCACGTGCCTGGAGACGAAGTGCGCAGTGCCACTGGGACGCTGCGGAACGAAGGCGTGCACCGTGTCCTCCAGACGGAAACGGCAGGCGTGGCTCCAAAAGGTGACTGCTTCCCAGATAGCATCCTGCTCCGCAGATCGGCGGGAGCTCCTCCAAGCAGGACTGCTATGGGTCTTGACCAACTCATCACCATAGTAGATATAAGTTTTGCAGCTCCACTCCTTCCTGCCGGGGCGCTGCACTCCAGTGGTGTGGTAGGAGAGCGAGAGGCTGTGGTGACGGCAGCCAGCCTCACGGAGTAGGGCACGGAGACGGTGACGCAGTTGTCCTGTGGCTCTGCCGTCAGAACGGATCACCACGGGGTGACGGGGGTCGACGGCCGGAGAGCGACTGGCCAACCTACGCGGGGGCACAAGTCCACCGGTCGACTTACGGGGGGTTGTCTTGGTGTGGGCCATCTACAGAAAACAAAAAATACATTAGAGGAAAAAGAAATAACAAAATACAAATCTGAAAATTTCAGCAGCTAAAACGGCGGAAAAAGAGCGGTGCGGCGGTTCCAAAAGAACGAAAAATAAAGAGAAAAAATACAGCAATCAACACAATAATTTTACCCACACATAACAGCAGCAAAACACACCTTTTTCGCGAAAATTTTAGCAGCAAAACAGCAGCACTTAATATTGATCACTTCTGAAAATTTTTACCAAAAACGCAGCAGTGATCAATACTTTTTGCAGCTGAAAATAAGGGAAACAAAACAGCAGCAAAAATTTTGAAAATAGCAGATTAGAAGAGTGTTCCTAAGTGCTCTAGAGTGTCCATTCTACCTAGGCTTGCATCCTACGGTCAATGCGGCTCTAATACCAATTTGTGACACCCGGTTCTGAATATGAACCAAGCGTAACGCATATGTGTGCCCAGGAAGTTCATCACACATATACGGTTGCATCACAAATGATATACAGAATTTAACCACATCTTAAATATTAAATAAGTACTTTATTACAATAATCCAATAGTTTACGAATGATAAAACTCTAAATAATTGCAGCGGAAAATTAACTAAACAGCACGACTCCAATCCACAGGCAATTGACGGCGGTACGCAACCTAGTACTCCACGTGGTCATCAGGGTACTCCCAATTGTCTCCAGTAGCTGTTGGGGGGGATTGCAAGGGTGAGTACATGTTGTACTCAGCAAGTGTGGAAAGTATGACATGTGGCTTATTCAAATGACGAATGTAATAATGGCTAAGTGCTGAAAAGTACAGTAAAACATTTGAAAAGCATTATACTATGTCTATGTAAAACAATCCCATCATATTAACAAAATATAAACCATATCCAATTATTGCCAATATCACCATTATCCATGTCCAATTACCATAACTCAAATTCATATCCATGACCTTAATCCATAAACCATAACCATTACCAAACCATAACCATAGACATCCCAAATCCCAATTCCAACTCTAATCATGTAGGTCATCCAGGCGCTCATAACCGGGAGCACGACTATCATGATAGTTTTAAACACTCTGCAGAGGTTGTACCACTTTACCCACATGTTTGTGATTTCGTCACCCTTTGATGACTAAGGAACATCCATTGTGCCATCTCACACTTCCGTAGGTGTGTGGCCAAGAGATCACAAAATAGCCTTTCAAAAGGGACTACTAGTATGTACGGGCCCACTAAGGTTTCACCGGCAGGCTTGAATCTCTATTCTCCCACCCACGGGCCCCCTCGTGTGTCATGCGGATCCCAGGGCAGTCCTCCCCGACTCCCATTCCCCGCGCCATCCAATGGTCCATACAATACTAGCAGCGCTCCTAATTATTCAGCTACGCCGCACCCATACTTGGCCTTGTGGTGGCACTGTTGACCTGACATATTCTCGCATGAACCGGTCCTTAGATCTAAGGCAAGCAAACCACCATAACAACCAACCCATCCACATAACCATGCTTGCTTAGATCACCCATCGTATTGACCAGTTCACATTAACCAGAATATCATTGGTGCATAATTAAATGTGTAGTGTTGTTTGCCATCCCAATTAATTAAGCGAAGCAAAAAGGTAAAAACCCTTCCCGACTCTCTACCTTATATCCCAGGTGACAAGGGTGGTCAAACAAAACTAGTAAACTTCCTACCATAGGATTCCCATCAATTTGACACAAGCATGCAAGTTCGCAAACAAAACATTTAATTTAAAATAGGATCAATATGCTTCAAGGACACTTGCCTTGCTCCGGCGGATGGGGTTGCTCAAGCGCTTTGAAGTCTTGGTTCTGGAAATCCTTGTATGCAGCCTCTTGAGCACGTTCCTCTACGCGTGATCATACATACAAGAGAACATATACAATTCAACACGATGCACGCAAAATAATAAACATGCAATGACATGCATGCATGCACAATTTAATAATTAATTTACTACAGTTGTTTATTAATTAGATGCGAGTAGTTCATACGTGTTCATATGAGTTTACGGGGGTTTTAGGGTGGATTAATGCTGCTGAAAATAAAATTATGGTGCAACTAAAATCAATTTATGCCTATCAGATTCAATATGATCGCTAAAATTCGCATCAGGAACATGTCCTACCGTAGATCTGACGGCTTGACGGTCGCGGAACAAATGCGACGCGTAGACGAAGTGGATGGCGCAGCAGTCCTTCGGCGGCACGATGACGGCGGCGCGATGTCGGCGACGATCTCCGGCGAACGGTGGCGCCCTCCTCTTTTTCTTCCTCTTCTTCCCCTTCTTTTTTCTCTTTTTTTCTTCCCTGGGCGCAGCTCTCTGGACTCCCCTTTTTTTTCCTCTGTTCCAGCGGCTTCCTTCGTGGTTGGCGGCGCCATCGTGGGGCTTCGGTTCCTTTTTATAGGGGCGGCGGGACGGTACTGACTCGGTACGGGGGCGGTCGCGGGATACGCGGCATTGGAGGCGGGGTGCATTACGGCGGGCGGGACCGGTAGCGGGAAAATCGGAACCGCGTCGGGGGGGGGGGGGGGTGGGGGGGGAGTCGGGGCGGGACGGGAAAAATCGGAGGCGGGAGCGGGAGGCCGGGCGGGCGTCGGGGCCAGCTGGGCTGGCGCGGAGCGGGGCCCCAGCGGGGGGGGGGGGGGGGGGGGGGGCTCGCTCGCGCCCGGGCGGCCGTTCGGCCGCGGGGCGCGGCCTTGGCGCGGGGCGCTCGGTCGGCTGGGCCGCTGGCCTGACCGCCGGGTTGGCCCTTTTTCTCTTTTTTTTGTTTTGTTTTTTTCTTTTTCTTTTTTACTTTTCTTTTATTATATAATTTATTATATTTTTTTATATATATTATTAATATTATATATTTATTATTTATTGTTTATTATTTTTATAACATATATTATTAATATTTTTTCTTATATATTATTTATATATATATTTATATATATTTTTATTATTATTTTTATACTTATTCCCTATTACAAGTTTTAGGCTATAATTATTATTTTCTATTTCTTCTTTTGCTACATACATTTGTATATATATATGTTTTATTATTTTTCTTTTATTCTACTAGTGTTTAATGCATGATCATGTATGCAATGCATGATGCGAAAAATTCGTGTGTTATAGGTGTGCCTATACCGGTACATGAGGGTAGACTACATGGGAGAGGAAAAGTGGGTAAGAAAACTTTTATTGTTTAATATTACAAGAATGTACACCGTGCACATTTTAGTGTACTAGAATAGCTTGCAATAGCTGAGCCGTACATCGAGGAACACCAAATTGAGCTTTGTGATAAAAACCAAGACCGCACAGAGGACTGTATCATGAAAGAGCACAGAAGATGTTTCACTGAATGGTTAATGGACAAAAATATATCATACGGAAACACTATAGAAGAGGCAACAATGAAGAAGATAGCTTCTGGCCCATCTGCTTTGGTAACATCATGGCAAGCATATGACATCAATGGTTACACATTTTACACTAAAGAAAAAGATGGTAAGAGTGTTGCACAAAATAGTGGTGTTCGTATTGAGGCTTATGATTCACAAGGACAGAAGACCACATACTTCGGGTTCATAGAGGAAATATGGGAACTCGATTATGGTGAAAGAATGGTAATGCCCGTATTTAAGTGCCAATGGGTCAGACATCCTGATGGTTTGAAAGTGGACAATTAAAGGCTGACACTGGTAGACTATAATAAAGTGAGTTACAAAGATGACCTGTGGGTTCTTGCCGATAATGTTGCACAAGTTTTTTATGTTCAAGATCCAAAAACTGAGAAGTTGCACGTAGTTGTTTCTGGAAAGCAAAATATTGTTGGGGTTGAGAATGTGGGAGATAATGAAGAGGAATATAATCAGTATGAAGAGATGTACCTTTTCACCAAACCAGAAAACATCAAGCGTGTAGAGAGAAGCTTTAAAAAGAATTTGAAACCCTGTATGCACGAAGATGTCAATGCTGGAAAAAATGTATATAGCAATGCGAGATGATATATATTGTATATATTTGTATCTTCTGAAATCAACTTAGAACAATATTGGTATATGGATTGTGTCCTTTGCATTTGTGTACATATGCGTTTGGACTCAATAATTTGGAAGTTTGGAAGTATGGTCTTTACAATAATGATGTCTCGAGCGTGTAGCCAATTGAAAGAGGAGCGCTTGGCGTGGCGTAAGAACCATCCCCATGTATGTACATATGGCACAATGATCGCATGGTTGTATATACATATGTATCTGTAATGGACTGATGAACTTAACTGTAGTTTGTTTTTCCGTCTTGTTTGTTTTTGGTATTTTCAATTTCTCCGCATAGGGTTTCTCTGCGAAGCCTGAATCGGGAGATTTATTGAAGTAGCAGTGCATCGTCCCCGGTAAAGAAGGGGTAAGTCATGAAGAACAAGCACAATATGAGTTTAACCATCGTCCTCCTATTAATAAATTTCTTTTGCAGACTGAATGAGAAGATGGCTACTACCCCCTGACAATCTTCTTCTCTGAGGACTATCCCTTGGTGCCTCCAAGATACGCCTTTCCAATTGGGTTCTTTCACCCAAATGTCCATCGTTCGGGAGCACTCTGCATCGGGATTCTTGATCAAGAGACTGTAAGATAGACCTATTTTGTTCATGTAATTATTACTTATAATTGTTGTCGAACTTATTTGAACTGGTTTCTTATATTGCTTAAATTATATTTTGAAGGGGTGGTGCAGTGCTTTTACAATCAAAACTATACTACTTGAAGTTCAGCGTTTGCTGCATCAGCCAAATGTGCCTGATGTTGAAAATGATTGCTATAATCTACTTATCAAGGTTAGATGACACTTTGACTTAGTGACCAATGTAGGTTATTCATTCCTCCTTCGACATTTGTTAATTTAAATAATGTCGATATTTTCAGGATCCAGCAGAATATAAGAGACGTATTCGGGAGCAAGCAGGACGGTACAATTTAGATTGATCGATGGGAGCTTCATCGTCGATCTACAATGAATGTAGCATGATTTTTGTTCTCAATGTGTAAAGAAATTATCTTTGAACAATTATAAAGCCTCTAATGGTGTATTATCACAATTAAGCCAGCCTCACTGGTGATCGAGCATTTCCTATAATGCATTACTGTACTAGTATCCGCTCATCTATGTTTTTTCCTGATACCATACAGTTGTGATAATTTCAACGACTACATCCCTGTAATTTCAATGAAAACCGTTTGTGATAATTGAACAACTATATACGGTTCTTAAACAATGACCGCCACTGAAAATACATGATCTTCTCAGGCCGTTGTTAATTAAGAACCGTCTGTGAAGTTCTTCTCATTACAGGCGGTTATTAATTAAGAACCGTCTATGAAGATCATGTATTTATCCAGGCGGTTGTTTCTTAAAATCCGTCTGTGAAGTTCATTGCATTACAGGCGGTTCTTAATTAAGAACCGATTGTGAAGATCATGTATTTACCTAGACAGTTGTTATTTAAAATCCGCCTGTGTTGTTCTTTCATCACAGACGGTTATTATATCATTCGTCATCACAGTCGCATATTTTTAAGGACCGCCTGTGTTTGAAAAATTGAGGCGCCTGTAAAAATGCTTTTTGTAGTCTAGTTTATAGAGTCTCTAGAATTGCATTCTGATAAAGAACAAAAGACACTCAAATAGTTCATATTTGGCCAACGGAAGTGACAGTGAAGTGAAATGCAAAAAAAAAAAAAAATCAGTTACCTTACAGATTTCTAACAGTTCAGATTGTCCTTGTGGATTAGCTTGCCATCTTAAATAATTATCAGTGTATTTTATGTTATTTATGTTATATGTATTGGCATGTCACAAATCTATGCATCCGGTCAGGTATCTTGGATGTTTTTTACCATCTAATCCTACTCAACTATCTGTTTTCTTTTCAGTTGATGCAGAAAAAGGACTATGCTGGAGTTACGAACAACAGTGTGGGCCCTTCAGAATACACAGAATGCATGTTCTATTATCGATGATAGCTGAATCACAGTTTCTCCTTTATATATGGACCATTTCCATCTATCCTGTTTACAGGGGATTTAATAAATTATAGTGCTTGTTGTTCTTGCTCTCTGCACCCAGTTTGTTATATGTAATGATGCTGGACTATATGATGAATCAGGAGAAACTTATTTGATGCCTGTTTACCCATTATTCTGAACATCTGCTGTTTCATATGTTGAACACTTGGTTCCGGGGTATATTAGCAACTAAGTAGAAATGCACCTTCCGTACCACAACCTTCAATTTGCTGTGCTGGATATCATGTTGGTTATCACCAGTAAAAGGTAATGTGATCCAATTTTATGCCTGGTTCACCTTAAATGTGGCGCGGGTGATGATATCCAACTATATAAAGAGATAAATTTAATGTTAATGTCCTGAATGTTGGAATTAATGGGCTTGGCCTAATATTAATTCAGAAATAAATCCTAGAAAATCTCAAAGGCCCATTAGGGCAAGAGGGAGTGGTGCTAAGTGTTTAGTCCCACATGGAAAGTGGAAGTGGAGCAACTCCTACATATAAGGGAGGTTGCTCTTCCACTCCTTGAGTGAGTGAGAAGAGAGGAAGAGAGGGGTGGCCCACGCGCGCTCCTCCTCCTCGCTCGCCTCGCCACGCCTCGCCCCGCACACGCGCGCGTGTGAATTCGAGCCTCGAGCCGAGCCCAAATTTTATATTTTTGCAGAAAATTAAATTGGGCTTGAGCCTCCGAATTTTTGGGGCTACCGAGTCAGAGTCCAAGTCATTAGAGACGGACGCGTCTACGACTGCGGAGTCGGTTCGGATCTGGACCCTCCGGATCGCATACGAACCGCCTCCTGGGACTCTATAAATACGGGCGTCCGCGGTACGGCAGGGTATCCCACGATCAGGTCGTTCCCACGTTCGCGTTCCTTGCGCCGCCTTCTAGTCTACTCCATCCCGAGCGTCGGCGTGCACCGACGATCGGGAGAGCAGGTCTCCGGAGCCGCTCGCCCTTGCGATCCTGCACCGGGAGAGGGCGAATAAGGTTTTTGGGAAGCGCTCTGCGCGACTGCTCGCGTTCTTCACCACGGCTCGTCTACCGACCAGATCGGGTGCTGCGGCTCAACGTCGTCACCAACGCCTGCAGCGGCTGTTCGCCATCAGATCTACAGCGGTGCGTTCGACTCCAAACCGATACGCGTTAATTCTCGTCCCGTCTATCTGCTGATCGCTGCTGTTTTTCTCGTGTTTTTCCGGAATTATTCAGTAAATTGCCTCTTATCTTCTAACAATCCAAAAACCTTATTAGGCAATTTCCTGAGTTGAACATGATGACTTTGGCCGATGCACTGATGCCGGAGAAATTCTCTGGCGTGCACTTCAAGAGGTGGCAAGTTAAGGCCACGCTCTGGCTCCAATCGCTTAAGATCTTCTGGGTAACCGAGGGCAGGCCTCAAGGTCCTTTGTCTGTTGAAGAACAGACAAAGTTCGAGGAAGCCAATTCTGCCCTGAGAGGATGCATCGTTAAGTGTTCTTGATAATAAACTCTGTGATGTCTATCTGACAGTCACAGATGGGAAAGAGCTCTGGGATGCACTTAACGCTAAGTATGGTGCAGCCGATGCAGGTGGTGAACTGTATATCATGGAGAATTTTCATGACTACAAGATGGTTAACAACCGTCCTGTAGTTGAACAAGCTCATGAAATACAGTGCCTTGCGAGAGAGCTCAATCTCCTTAAGTGTCCTTTACCCGACAAGTTTGTGGCTGGGTGCATTATTGCAAAGTTACCTCCATCATGGAGGAACTTTGCCACAGCCCTCAAACACAGGAGACAGGAAATATCAGTTGAAAACCTGATAGCATCTCTTGATGTTGAGGAGAAGGCTCGGGCTAAGGACGCTACTGAGAAATGAGGCGAGGGTCAATCGAGCGCCAATGCTAATATGGTGCAGAAACCCTATGTCAAGAACAAAGGGAATAAGTCTCTATTCAAGCCAAACAAAACTACTGCTTTCAAGAAGAAGAAGTCAAACAAAGCCAGTGATGGCTGCTGCTACACCTGTGGGGAGCAGGGACATATTTCCAAGAACTGTCCTGAGAGGGCAGATCGCAAAGGTAAAAAGAATGTCAACATCGTGACATCCAACAATGCAGATGGGTACGGTAATTCCATTTCTGTTCTTTCTGTTTCTCAAACACCATCTTGGTGGTTTGATACGGGTGCTAATGTTCATGTATGTTCTGACATGTCCATGTTGACTTCTTACCAGTTCGTCCGGGATTCCGCCGTCCTAATGGGGAATGGGTCACATGCTTCTGTTCGTGGTGTTGGCACGGTCGATTTGAAGTTCACTTCGGGAAAGATTGTCCAGCTGAAGAACGTGCAGCATGTCCCTACTATGAACAAGAATCTTGTTAGCGGTACCCTTCTATGCAGAGATGGGTTTAAAGTAGTTTTAGAGTCCAATAAAATAGTTGTGTCTAACCATGGACAATTTATTGGTAAAGGCTATGAATGCGGAGGCCTGTTCTGCTTTTCTCTTTCGGAGTTTAGTAATAAGTCAGTAAACCATATTTGTGGTGGTATTAATGATGATGCAAGTGTTTGGCATTCTCGTTTATGTCACGTTAATTTTTGTTTAATGAATCGGCTATCTAGTCTCAAATTAATTCCGGAATTCACTATTGTCAAAGGTTCTAAGTGCCATAGTTGTGTGCAGTCAAAGCAACCTCGAAAGCCTCACAAGGCAGCCGAGGAGAGAAACTTGGCACCACTAGAACTCATACATTCTGATCTATGCGAGATGAATGGTGTGTTGACAAAAGGTGGAAAGAAATATTTTATGACATTAATAGACGATTCTACCAGATTCTGTTATGTTTACTTGTTGCAAACTAAAGATGAAGCTTTAGACTACTTTAAAATCTATAAATCTGAAGTAGAAACTCAATTAGAGAGAAAGATCAAACGTCTTAGGTCAGATCGTGGTGGTGAATATTTTCCCAATATATTTGATGATTTTTGTGCGGAACACGGTATTATACATGAGAGGACGCCTCCCTATTCACCACAATCAAACGGGTAGCCGAGAGGAAAAACCGCACCTTGTGTGACTTGGTGAATGCCATGTTAGGCACGTCCGGTCTATCTAAGGCATGGTGGGGGGAGGCTCTATTGACTTCATGTCATGTCCTAAACTGCGTTCCAAACAAGAATAAAGAGAAAACCCCTTATGAGGAGTGTGTTGGGAGAAAACCATCACTTTCATACTAGCGTACTTGGGGATGTTTGGCAAAAGTCAATGTTCCAATTACCAAGAAACGCAAGCTGGGACCAAAGACAGTGGATTGTATATTTCTAGGCTATGCTCATCGGAGAATCGCATATAGATTTTTAGTAGTTAAATCTGAGGTACCTGATATGCATGTTGATACTATTATGGAATCTCGTGATGCAACATTTTTTGAGAATATTTTTCCTATGAAAGATATGCATAGCACTGCTAGGATCTCTTCTGAAATTTGTCCTGAATCCACCACAACTAGCGAGTTTCTTGATACACCGTTTGAGAATGTTCCAGAGGAAGAACACAATGAAATAACTCAGTCGAGTAAGAGATCACGGATTGCAAAATCCTTTGGTGATGATTTCATTGTGTACCTTGTGGACGATACACCTAGATCCATAGCAGAGGCATATGCATCACCTGATGCAGATGACTGGAAAGAAGCAGTTCATAGTGAGATGGACTCAATTCTTTCCAATGGAACCTGGGAGTTAACTGAACGGCCACACGGGTGCAAACCAGTAGGCTGCAAGTGGGTGTTCAAGAAGAAGCTCAGACCTGACGGTACTATTGAAAAGTACAAGGCAAGACTAGTTGCAAAGGGCTACACTCAAAAGGAAGGTGAAGACTATTTTGACACCTATTCACCAGTCGCCAGAATGACAACAATTCATGTACTACTTTCTTTGGCTGCCTCTTATGGTCTAATCATCCATCAAATGGATGTAAAGACAGCTTTCCTGAACGGAGAGTTGGAAGAGGAGATTTATATGGAACAGCCTGATGGGTTCGTAGTAAAAGGTGAAGAGACAAATGTGTGCAAATTGTTGAAATCCTTGTATGGCCTAAAACAAGCACCTAACAAATGGCATGAGAAGTTCGATAGTACTTTGACGTCTGCGGTCTTTGTCATTAATGAGGCTGATCGGTGCGTGTACTATCGCCATGGTGGGGGCGATAGCGTTATGTTATGCTTATATGTAGATGATATACTCATTTTTGGTACGAGCATTAATATAATTTCTGAGGTCAAGTATTTTCTATCAAAATGTTTTGATATGAAAGATCTGGGAGAAGCTAATGTTATTTTGAACATTAAGCTGAACAAGGATGAGAGTGGAATTACTTTAAGTCAATCCCACTATGTTGAGAAAATCTTGAGCCGGTTCGGCTTTATGGATAGCAAGATTTCTCCAACGCCTTATGATTCCAGCGTGATACTTAGAAAGAACAAAAAAGAGTCAAGAGATCAACTCAGATATTCTCAGATGATCGGTTCACTCATGTACTTAGCTAGCGCAACCCGTCCTGATATCTGTTTTGCTGTAAGCAAACTGAGCAGGTTCATGTCAAACCCGGGTACAGATCATTGGCATGCACTTGAAAGGGTTATGCGCTATCTGAGAGGTACAATGAGTTATGGAATTCACTATACTGGGCATCCGGCCGTGCCTGAGGGTTATAGTGATTCGAACTGGATCTATGATGTTGATGAACTCTATGCCACAAGTGGATATGTGTTCACTCTAGCTGGTGGCGCTATATCATGGAGGTCTTGCAAACAGACCATTTTGACGAGGTCAACCATGGAAGCAGAACTCACTGCTTTAGAGACAGCCACTGCGGAGGTAGAATGGCTGCGAGAGCTCTTGATGGATTTGCCTATAGTTGAGAAACCATTGCCGACAATCCTTATGAACTGTGACAATCAGACGGTGATTGCCAAAGTAACCAGTTCTAAGGATAATGCAAAATCATCAAGACACGTCAAGAGACGTTTAAAATCTGTCAGGAAAATGAGAAACTCCGGAGTTATTACTGTTTCGTACATACAAACAGACAAAAACCTGGCAGATCCCTTTACGAAGGGTCTATCACGTAATGTGATAGAAAGTGCATCGAGAGAGATGGGTTTGAGACCCATTGATGTGACACCATAGTAGTAACCCAACCTATGTGATCGGAGATCCCGTGAATTAGGACATAGGAAAACAAGATAGTGGTTCACCGAGGAGAGTACTTCCTTTATACCCTCTCTATGGGAAGATGCACACTTGTACTCTCAAACTGTAAGGCAGGTTGGCGAATTGCCTTAATGTGTTTCTGTTGGCTATGTGTAGCAAAGATGCTGTCCTACAGGGCAGTCTTGAAGGAAACACACCTATATGAGCTCCGACTGTCTAACGTCGCAGTCTGTGAGATTTGGGTGATCTTTGGAAAGCTCATGAATAGACCAGGGAGTACGACGCATATGCTCTACCCGCGGGGTAGACTACTGGTAGTCAAGTACTGGTAATAGTCTTTGGGTGAAGTCAGTTCACACAAAACTTGCAATTCAAGGCGTAATCCATTGTTCAAGTTGTGACCTGATGAAACTTGAGGATCTAGGCAGAAGTTCAACTTCATAGTCTCTGCCGAAAACACTAGTATATTAAACAAGGAACGAGAATGACCTCTCTCCTAATGGCTTTGAGATCTGGTGGGGGATTGTTGGAATTAATGGGCTTGGCCCAATATTAATTCAGAAATAAATCCTAGAAAATCTGAAAGGCCCATTAGGGCAAGAGGGAGTGGTGCTAAGTGTTTAGTTCCACATGGGAAGTGGAAGTGGAGCAACTCCTACATATAAGGGAGGTTGCTCTTCCACTCCTTGAGTGAGAGAGAAGAGAGGAAGAGAGGGGTGGCCCACGCGCGCTCCTCCTCCTCCTCCTCCTCGCTCGCTCGCCTCGCCACGCCACGCCACGCCTCACCTTGCCGCGCCCCGCACACGCGCGCGTGCGCGCGTGTGTTCGTGTGAATTCGAGCCTCGAGCCGAGCCCAAATTTTATATTTTTGCAGAAAATTAAATTGGGCTTTTGGGTCTCCGAATTTTTGGGGCTACCGAGTCAGAGTCCAAGTCATTAGAGACGGACGCATCTACGGCTGCGGAGTCGGTTCGGATTTGGACCCTCCGGATCGCATACGAACCGCCTCCTGGGACTCTATAAATACGGGCGTCCGCGGTACGGCAGGGTATCCCACGATCAGGTCGTTCCCACGTTCACGTTCCTTGCGCCGCCTTCTAGTCTACTCCATCCCGAGCGCCGGCGTGCACCGACGATCAGGAGAGCAGGTCTCCGGAACTGCTCGCCCTTGCGATCCTGCACCGGGAGAGGGCGAATAAGGTTTTTGGGAAGCGCTCTGCGCGACTGCTCGCGTTCTTCACCACGGCTCGTCTACCAACCAGATCGGGCGCTGCGGCTCAACGTCGTCACCAACTCCTGCAGCGGCTGTTCGCCGTCGGATCTACAACGGTGCGTTCGACTCCAAACCGGTACTCGTTAATTCTCGTCCCGTCTATCTGCCGATCGCTGCTGTTTTTCCGTGTTTTTCCGGAATTATTCAGTAAATTGCCTCTTATCTTCTAACACTGAAATTATTGAAAAATATTTATTGTTTATGATGTGTTTTAAGTTGTTGGATATGTGCAATGATAATATCGAGGAAACTGGGAAAAGGTCAGTAGTGTTGCTGAGTTTATGCGGTCAAGGGTGCCATAGTTTTGTTGGTGGTGCCTGACCGGGTCCCAAAGTCGAACATTGTACCCAATCCTTGTTACAACAAAGTTACACTCCCCAACCTCATTTCAACAATTCAATTAGTTTAAAGCCAAATCTCTCAGAACATGTGAACTTCCATATTGGTGCTGTAAGATTATGAATTTTAAATAGGCTGTGCAACTACCTCCACAATGTTGACTACATGTCGCCAAAGTCGTCTGCTGCGCTGACTGATGAGTATTCCAAACCAACCACTCAATTAATTTCGTGGTATTTATACCTAATCTTGGAATTCAAGACATTTCGAAGTGTCATTTCCTGATCGATCCGGCCACTATAATACATACAGGAAATCAGATTTTTGTGCTTGAACATTCATCTAAGAGTATAAAGAGGGATCGCACTACTACAAAAAACATTTGTACAGACGGCTTAAAACATATTATTACAAACGGTTTTAAAAACTGCATGTAACAAAGAGCCTGTGAAAATGGTCGATTATCATAGGCCGCAGCAAAAATCATCTATGAAAATTTATTATCACAAGTGATTTTTTTAGTGCTGACCGCATGTGATAATGCATTTTCAGAGTCTGTTTTTTCCTACTAAACATCTATGATAATGATTTTTCACAGGCGGATTTTCTAAGAGACCGTTTGTGTGCATTGTGGCTGACCGTAATTAGAAGACAAGAAACGATAAGATTTAGAAAAATTTGAGCTAGCACAGTGGATCTGCACGAGACTGAAAATTTAGACAAAATTACATTGCAGATTAATTACAACGCAACACATTGTAAAAATTAAAACACAACAAAAACGCATCATCGCAGCAGCAGATCGCAGACCCCGGGGGCAGCCACCCATGGCTGGCTCCCGACCTCTCCGAAGCGGTCACCATGGAGGTTGCGGAGATAGTGCTCGTCTACCTCATCAACCTCACGATGGGCACGGCCGCTGGCGTCTGAGGCATGGACTCGCGGTTCCTCGTAGGGTGACAATCACCTGAAGCTAACTTCGTGAACTGCACACGCTCGCTTATTAGCTAGTTCTAGAATACAAAGCCTTTTTTGATGAGTGATGAGGCACATGCTCGTTTGTCTACTTTGATGTATATCCTCCCTGTCCAGCTTCAACTGCTCGCTCACAACTTGCAGATGTGGCTGTTCCCGCCGCCGCCGACGGACACCAAGCGCTGCCTTCTCCCGATGAAGCTAGGCTTGCGCGACAGGACGTCCGGCCCAACAACTGCGGAGACAGCTTCAGCAGCTCCGACTTGGCGCGTACGTGCACACAGATTCAGCTGCTCCGCCAACGCCGTACGGTCCAGTGACTGCGACAAACGGCTTCAGCTGCCTCCTCACCCGAAGTGGCATCCCTGAGCTTCGTCGGTGAGGTGCCATGGCGCCTTGCCTGAGGTATGCCATGGCAGGGGCCCGGCCCCGTCGGCGCTGCTCTGGGGTGAGGTTCTCGAGATTGGAGATTTAGAGGCCTGCATCAAGGAGTGGACGGGAGCGTGGTGCAATATTAATGAGGGAGGCGGGTGGGGGTTGCTGGTGCATTATTTACGAGGGAGGTGGGTGGATTTGAGTGCATCCGCGTGAAGAACACCAATTGGTGGATAAACGAAAGCGTGGATAACAAATTATATGGGCTTCGCCAGTATTTACACAGGGTCTCTTAACGTACAACCGCCTGTGATATTGTTCATTATCACAGGCGGTTTGTACTACCGACTGTCTGTGATAATTTGTACTTTTTCACAGGCGGATTTTAGTTACGGAGCGTATGTATTATGTTATTAAACAGGCGGATTTTAATGTATTTTACATTACATGCATTTTTTTACGGACCGCATGTAAAAAAATGAAGGCGCTTGCAAAAATGTTTTTTGTAGTAGTGTCAGCAGAGAACTAAACCATGATACATGTCAAAAAACAATACTAACCGACTATGAATTGGGAGCTCCAGGAGATGATACCCAGTCCCATCATTGAGGTGATCTTCCAAGGGCTTGATGTGGCTTGTCATCCAGGCCATGGACATGATCTGTGAATGGTATTGTTCCAGTAATACTGAACAGGATGTCTATATTTATGCATACTAGTGATCTTGAAACATCTACCACATTTACTAAGTGGTCTCATGTTTGTATCACTGCTACAATAAGCGTCATCTCAGGCGGCTCCAAACGTATTATCACATGCTGTTTCTAGAACCGCTTGAAACAGAGCCTGTGATATTATGCAACTTCACAGGTGCATAGTGAAACCGCCTGTGAAATAATTTGATCACAGGCGGTTCTATACTCATGACTAGCTGTCTATGAAGAAACATTATGACAGACAGCTCGTACAGTAAAGTAACCGCCTATGATAATGGTGTTATCACAGGCGGATCTTTACCTATGACAAGCTGCCCGTGAAGACAATTTATCGTAGCCGGTTTGTACCATAATAGTAACCGCTTGTGATAATAGAGTTATCACATGTAGTTCTTTACCTATGACTAGCCGCATGTTATAATATGATTTCACAGGTAGGTCTAGCCCTAGGTAAAGAACCGCCTGTGATAAAGTATACCCTATGCAGTACTACCTGCTGTTATTTCTAAATTTCAGGTCAATTCAATATAATCATAGAAGTCAACAATATAATCACAGAAGTAAACAATATATTCACATAAGTCATCTCATAGAAGTCAATTTCACTAAAACAATATACATATGTACAAGTTGCACATACAAGTCATCTTTATTGTTTACAAGTTACACTAAAACTGTTTCTATTGTCATAGTCGCAAAGTTCTAGCGCATCAGCTATTACACCATCCTCATCAAAGTACACCCCTCTTTGGTGCAAAATTTCGCAACGTATGAATTGACACGGTTCACCGATTGTCTTGTCGGATCCTTCACCAGACATACTTCTAGAAACCAGCCATTCTTGGTACACATTCTTCATGTGCTACGATGAACCACATAACTAGGTTTAGAATGTGTTGGTTTGAACAATCTCAAAGTATAGATCAAAGTGTGTATACAAGAATTTATTTGGCATTTTGGAGAAGTTGTACCATGAGCAATTGAATTTTGAAGTTGGAATCAAAATCTGAAAATAATGTTTCTGGTAATATCGAATAGCAGAGAATATAAGTATTAAAATACGCTAGTAACAATGAAAATAAATCTCAAAAGTAAGAAAATAAGATATCGACATTAAGGATAACTTACATCCTCATGATTCACTCTATATTTGCTGACGGTCTGAAGATGCTCGCATACATAATACCCGAATAAGACGCTCCCAACGGGCTGCTTGGGACAAGGATAATTTGTTTTAATGTCCAATGCATTCGTATTAGGAGGTCTCTGACCGCCAATCTGTTCCGCATAAAACCGCCAAGCATTGTAATACAAGAAATGTCATATAAAACTTGTCAACACATTATAAATGTGTGTGAATTAAAAGTAACAAATAAATGTACAATTTCAGAATGTAAAGGAAATCTTTGTAATGATCTGGTGGTTAATCGGCTAAGTCCAAGACTATTGCCAAACCCTGCATCAGCTTGATGAAGATCATTATTTAGTGTTTACTGCACACGTACAATCACACGTGTTAAGTTAACAATTAGCAATAATTGCTATTTGAATGTCATGTGTCGAACTTACTCGAAGTGGTACGGAGCCTTTTCGAGGTCCTTGCCATCCCTCACAAAGTTAAACATGGCATGTGCTATGTAAGTTGCAACCTCTGTCCTTTTATCCTTCTTTTCTATTGCGATTGATTTATCAAAAAAAAATTTCGTGTGCTTGTACTGTTCTGAATCTAGATCTATCTTAACGTCGAATAGCCTCTTTGCAATCTGTGTAGTGTCAAGGATACCTATCTTGTGTTTCATCTTTTCATTATCCATGTATTGCATCCTATTGAAGAAGTCCAGAATTGTTATAATCTCATGAAATGTGTATGTGTTTAGTAGGAAAAGCAAATACAAAATATTAGAGGCACTTACAAGCACCAAACGAGTAGCAGATTGATTTCGAGCATGCCTCAATGGAAAAGGTGATGTAGAACTTCAAAGAAAAGGGCTCATTTATCTACATTATGCTCCAGAATGCTTCTTTTGGCACACGAAATGTGACATAAGAAAGATCATATTTTGTGCTGGATGTGATATTCCACTCGTGCATTCTTCACAAAATGTAACGTAAGAAAGACAAGTTATTTGCTATGTTGTACCGATGTCATGAACGACTTCCCGTTCTTATATTCAGGAGGATTATCCTCAAGCTTGTATATTGTAACTCTTGGTTCAACTAAAGCCCTTCGTCGATTATACATGACACCGTCTTCTTCCCACTCCTCAATATCTTCTAATGCCGGCTCATGTGAAGAACAAGATGCACTCAATTTATTTATATTTTTCTTCAAATTTTAAAAATATTTTGACACTTCTTTAGAAGGGTTCTTATTTTCATATGACCTAACTTTAATAGACACTAAGTTGTCATCAGAAGTTGGACACTGGCTTGTTGTTGAACCTGTTGTTCAACTGACTGCTCTTTACTACCAGCAACTTGCTCTAGTACTACTTCAAGTTGTTGCTCAACTAGTTGCTCTTTACTAACAATAGCTTGCTCTGGTACTGCTTCACGCTGTTGTTCAATTGGTTGCTCTTGTCTAACTTTACGAGCAATGTTACTATCATCCTTGTTGAGACATAGCGGGAGTGGATCTTCCTGGACTGGGAGTGAATCTTCCTAGACTTTCGCCTTAGAAGACGGGGTTGTAGTATTTTGAGATGTGGTGGGGCTAGAAATTGGCTCATCGTCCAACACGATATCGCGTCGGTGACAAAGGATTAATTGGTTGACAACTTGCCCCAGATTCGTGATCCCCTCATGTGTGATGTGGTCTATTTCATAATCTTTAAAATCATTATCAATGATCCAAAAAACTTGCACCACAGCATCATACAACAGAAGTGAATTGCCGTTGAACTCACGATCAGGCTTTGCCATAGCAGTGACAACCTGTTTGATTTTGTTCCCTGCTCTACCATTCGGGACAAGAATACGACAAGATTTGTCCTTAACAACATCATTGACAACGAACTTATGGGTTGAACCTAAGCCTTGCACAGAACCTACGCTACTAGGGTAGGTAGTTGGAGATACCATATGCTTCTTTTGGCATGGGAACCATTGTTGTACTAGGTGCCACTAATTGTCCCGATTGTCTAAGTTTATCCATTATTTCTTGCATATTTTCCTTGACCTTTTGAGCAATCGTTTCATCAAGAGTTTTCTTGAACTTCTCATGTATTCTATATGTCTCTTTATCTTTCGGGAAACCATCTAGCTAGGACATCCGAAAAGAGATTGCTCGAAGCCGTCCACTGTGTTTATGGTTTCCTAAGATAGTGATAAGTTGGTCATTCTCCCTCTTCGGCTTGAACAGATCCTTCTGTTGCTTTTCGATTGCTTCTTTCATTTTTTGCTCTACTTCGGTCACAGAGTCGGGCTTTTCATGTTTGCCCTCGCTGGTCAAACCTAACCAGCAAAGACCCACCATTGAGTTCTCTCGTTGCAACCTTCTAACTGGTGAGCATTGCCCTTACTGGTAATTTCCTCTATCTTATTCCATTTCATAACTTTGGGGGCATACCCGGCAGATCCTAAGCGATGAAGGTATTTGTTCTTTTTGGCAAGCTCTGACCTAGTTGCACTTAGGGCTTTACCATCACATGTGGTCTTTTGACGAACAAATTCTTGTCACTAAGCTTGTGTGATTTTCCCATCTTCCTCGAACTAGGGACCTTATCCGCCTTAACATAAGCATTCACTTCACTCTTCCAGCCATGACACTTCTTGCTGTAAGAGACCAATGTTGCTTTCTTTACAACTTCTTCTACGCCTATCGGGAACTTAAATTGTTTATTTATCCTCTCACACAACTCATTCTTGTTCTCCTCAGGTAACTTTCTCCCATTCTCAGTTTTGATCGGCACAAGCTCTGTAACAAGACAACCACATGCATTTCGGTACTTTAGAACTGAATCCAGCGGTTCTTGGGAAAGCCTATATGGACTGACCCTTGTTATGTACGTGATGTGGTTCAATGGACCATTATTGGAACCTCGTTGCCTTCATTTTCGCTTGAGTGAACCTGAGGATACATGCATTGGAGAACCTTCTGCGATTTTAGGAGCCGAAGTCACATCGTTGTCTTCATGATTAATCTAGGTAGAAAAGAATTATAAGACCTCACATACTTGACAACCAACATTAACTTGAGCTGTTGGAGATACCTCGTCAGCAGGATCATATTCTTGGTCGAGATCCTCTGAAATCTTTTCAATTTTTATATTTTGAAAAGGATCTAATGGATTGTGAAAGGAGCCTGAACTGCTGGAGTCACTAAACTTCATGTTACCTTCTTCATTGTAACTACCAGCAAAAGTCTTCTTAGGGATTTCCATGCTAGAACTAATAACAAAAAAATATGTCCCACTTCAATGAAATCTACAAAAATAAATGCTCTCAAAAGTTTAAACTTTATTTTGAATGGCATATTCACAAGGTTCCATCTACATGAAATCTACATGAAGTGTTGCATGGATGGCATATTAACTCTACATGATGTGTTGAATGAAAGAAAAAGATGGAAGCATTCTAGGGTTCGATAAGGCATTCTAGGGTTTAAGGCAACTGACCGAGGCGAGTGACCAAGTTCCATTCTAGGGTTTGAGGCGATTGACCAAGGCATTAGCTAGGCATGCGTAAGGCCGATAATAAAATCTAGGGTGCCGCGGCGGCAATGACATGACTCGACCGGGTTAGGTGTTTGTATTGCAAATGTAAAATGGGTACAAATATTGGTATTCTGATGAACAAGGGAAAGTTTAAGATTTATATTTTTTCAAAAATAATATTGACTGCAAGTTCTTAAGTGTGACCTAATGCATAAGTGTGACATAATGCAATTTCAAGTCATACATAATAATACATAGAACTGTCAGAAAGTCATTCAAATCATAAGTGTGACCTAATGCAATTTGTAATGATAGTGGCAACAACTAGCAAGTAAACCAAGATATAGTCTAAAATCAAGGTCCCCCGAACTGACAAGTCGCGTGGTGCAGCGGCGAGGACATGACTCGGCCGACAATGAGGGAGAGGAGGCAGGCAGCACAGGGACGGAGGAGGGAAGGAAGCGGCAACATACCTGGCGGTTTTATTTCAATATGCTTTTTCAAAATCCAATTTCAATATGGTTTATGATGTATCTTCCATATTCATCTTTATGTTTGGAATAATAAGAAGATAGAGCATAAACCACTGATAATGCTTCTATCATCATGTTTTATTTCAAGTTACATTGCATGGTTCTTTGCTTTATACTATAATTGTAAATGCTTTAAACAAGGGAAAGTGATTTCACCCGTTTTGGGTTTTGCCAAAGAAGCCGAGCACTATATATAGACGCCTATCTTCTCGGGCGATTATTAAGTACCAACCGCAGAACTTCTCTCAGGCGGTTATTAATTATCAACCGCCTGAGAAGATGTCTTTATCTCGGACAGTTAGTACGTAATAACCGTCTGAGATAAAGACTTCTCTCAAACGGTTATTCATAACCAAACGACTGAAAAGATCTTTATGTAGGCTTAATTAATATTCTTGATTAAAATGAGGGGCCTTTTAAAAGCCCAAATTCCACTTTCTTGTAATATCCTTGAGTATTAAAGGTTCCCATTAAATTTCACTTGGGAAAACCTTTGAAATTTGTCAGAACATAAAAACAAATAACACTAGTTATTTGTCATTTTTTCTATCTTGATGAATATAATGATTTTTTCATTGAATTTTTCAATAGAACTTTTTTGTCATCATACCAAAGACTATGATTTTTTTCAGTTTTTTTTAATTATTTTTTGAATCAATGTGTGTTCAAAATTTGAAGAATGTCTCATATGTATATGAACATTCTATTAGAATGATTGATAATTTGAATTTTGACATGTTGGAATGCTTTAAAAAAATTAACAAAATTCATACATGTATAAATAAGACAAATATGTTCATACAAACCAATTTTAGTGAAGGATCCTTTTTTAGGAGACACAGAAACATGATTAATATGTGAGTATAAATTAATTTGATATTTAGCAAAACATTGCAATGGTGGCTATACAAGTTTTAAAATATGGTCTAGGTGGTAGATATTAATTTTTGAATAATATAGAATAAAGAATCATCAAATTTGGACTCAATTTGCTGAATCTATACATGTTTGAGTATTTATATTTGAATCTAAATAAAAAAAGCAAGGGAAAAAAACTGAAGAACAGGCTCGGGCCAGTAGTTCAAAACCGCCTGAAAAAAAGTCCTAAGTCAAGGCTTTATTAATATTCTTGATTAAAATTAAGGGCCTTTTAAAAGCCCAAATTCCACTTTCTTGTAATATGCTTGAGTATTAATGGTTCCAGTTAAATTTCACTTGGGAAAACCTTTGAAATTGGTCAAAACATAAAAAAAAATAACACTGGTTATTTGTCATTTTTCTATATTTATGAATATAATGATTTTTTTTCATTGAATTTTTCAATAGAACTTTTTTGTCATCATACCAACATCTATGATTTTTGTCAGATTTTTTTTAAAATTTTTTGAATCAATGTGTGTTCAAAATTTAAAGAATGCCTCATATGTATATAAGCATTTGATTAGAATGATGGTAATTTGAATTTTGACATGTTGGAATGCTTTAAAAAAAATTAAAAAAATTCATACATGTATAAATAAGACAAATATGCTGATACAAACAAATTTCAGTGAAGGATACTTTTTTTAGAAGATACAGAAATTTGAATAATATGTGATTATAAATTAATTTTGATATTTACGAAAATATTACAATGTTAGCTATACAAGTTTTAAAATATTTGGTCCAGGTGGTAGACATTAATTTTGAAGAATATAGAAAAAAGAATCATCTAATTTGGACTCCATTTGCAGAATCTATACATGTTTGAGTATTTTTATTGAGATCTAAATAAAAAAGAAGCAAGGGAAAAGGAAACCGAAGAATAGGCTCGAGCCATTATAACAGGCAGTTGTTTAGCAACAACCGCATGTACTGAACTTAATTAATTTTTATCACAGGCGGGTTTTTCACTAAAATCTGCCTGTGAAAACGTATGCATCTATAAATGGCTCCTTGGGCAACTCAGAAAATCTAATGCGAGAGATTTTCCATTGATGCCGCCAGCCTGCCAAAATTTTCAAGCATGCGTGCACCGGTCATTTATTAATCAGTTGATCAAGCTTCGAACGGAGAAAAGTTTAGAAGAGAGTTCTTCTTCATTGTCATGTTTTCAATTTGTTGTCTTGTTTTTAGTTTTGTTTTGTTGAGTTTGCATGGCTCCACCCCCCCCTCTAGTTTATGTATTTGAGATGTAGATTTGAAGGATTAAAAGTTGAAAGATGTAGCTGAGTCGCTCCTTGAGCTCTTCCATGAATTTTGTAGAAAAAAGAAGTAGATTTGAAGGATTAAAGGTTTAATATGAATACAAACATATCATGTTTGAATGAATAAGCCCAACTTCAAAATCCATTATGGCCACTAGGAAGCTGAGAAAATTATGAAACAAATTTTTTTGGAACTCTTATGAACATACCTACATGATACAAGTACTCATATGATACAGGCTGGTTATGTCTATAAATTCCTTTTAAAGAAGACCTTTAGGGAATATTTGTGGCCAAATTCTGTAAATCTTACAAAAATTCTGTTATTGAAGCATGGACCGTCGAGCGTGGATGTATAACATGCGAAGACCCGATCCTATCTACATTCAAAATGTTGTGAAATTTATTGAAGCATCCAAAAGACTTGCGAATATGTAAAAGATAGATGACATATGATGTTCATGTATCGACTGCGAAAATAAGATTGCTTGGATAGATACTATAGTAATCCAATCTCATTTGGTGAGAAGAAGTTTCAAAAAAAAACTACACAATATTGACAGAGCATGGTGAGTTAGATACACATGATGTGGATAAACATGATGAAAGAGGTCGAGATGACGATAATGTTCATATCAATGATGGTAGTGACAATCAAGATGGTGATGATGATGATGAGTTCGATTGTGAGGAGATGTTTCATCATAGTGAACCATATGCATTGACTTCTATGGGAGCAAGTAAAGTTTTGAATAAAATAGACACAATGCAGAATGCGGCGACAGAGCTTTTATATGACGAATCAGACGCTTGTGATAAAAAGTTTACTATATTGCGTGCAGTCCTAGAACTACTAAAGTCGAAAGCCATACACGGATGGTCCGATTATACTTTCTCTGATCTTTTCAATCTTTCGGGAGAAATTCTTCAAAATCAAAATAAACTGCCCAGAAGCACTTATAAAGTGAAGAAACTTCTTTGCCCGATGGAACTAGGTGTGACAAAAATATAAGATTGTGTGAACCATTGTATTCTGTATTGGAAAGAGCATGTGCTCGGAACTAGATGCCCCATCTGCGGTGTCAGTAGATACAAGAAGGACTACAATCACTGATATGTTACCAACATGAAAAAGTCTCGAAGGAATAAGAAGTTTATTATTGTCCCTGAAGGTGACAATGATGATACTTCTGACGATGCAGGCGGGAAGACTGAGAGAAAAATTCCTGCCTCGGTGTTGTGGTACCTCCGAGTAATTGATCGCTTGTAGCGTTTGTTCTCAAACCTTAGGGAGGCTAAACTTATGCGTTGGCATTCCAAGCAGTGCAAGAATAATGAAAAACATATTTGACACCCTGGTGACGCAACCCAGTGGAAAAAATTTGATATTTAGTATCCAAAATTTGCAAAGGAAATCAGTAATGTAAGGTTTGCCTTGGGTACAGACAGAATGATTCTGTATAATGAAAAAAAGAGCATACATAGCACAAGGCCCGTGGTCTTAACAATGTATAACCTACCGACGTGGTTGTGTCACAAAAGGAAATATATTTTGTTATCTGTTTGTATCAAAGGTCCTAAACAACCCGGCATCAAAATTGATGTGTCCTTGGATCCTTTAATGGAATATATGGCGAAATTGTGGAATGAAGGGGTACGTACATTGTATGAGTACAAGTGGGTGTATTTCACGATAAGAGCAATGATATCCATTACCGTGCATGATCCTGTACTATTTACATTATCGGTACAAATGAAAGGGAAGAAAGGTTGTGTAAGGTGCGTTGATAGAACTGGATTTCTATACCTCACTTCACCCAGAAAGACGTTGTACATGGGACACCGGTTGTTCTTGACAGATACACACAAGTATAGGAAGGTGAAAAACAATTAACAAAATCGAAAAAGATGCTGCACCAAAACCTTATAGTGGAAATCTTGTGTTTGAAATGGTCAAGAACATTCCTATTGCTTTCTGTAAGGGCAAAAAAATGTAAAGGAACAAAGAGAAAGAAAAGTACACCATTGGGTGATACAACTAACATGGCTTTCAAGAAACAATCAATTTTTTTCAAGTATCTTCCTTATTGGAAGAATCTTAAATTTTGCCATAGTATTGATTTGATGCACGTTACAAAGAATGTATTTGACAGCATCATTGGTTCGTTACTAGACATGCCGAGGAAATCAAAGGATGTATTAAAATCGCGTATGGACCTAGCAAATCTTGATATGAGACCAAAGCTTCACCCTGTAGAAAAGGCGAACATGAAGCATTACCTTCCCCCAGCCAGCTATAACTTGACACTACAAGAGAAAAAGGCAATTTGTGAATGCTTGCATGCAATCAAAATGCCCACAAGATTCTCATCCAATATCCACACGCTAGTCTAGATGAAAGACAAGTCTTTATTCAGCTATAATTCTCACCACTGTCACATGATGATGACAGTTTTCCTTGCCATTGCAATAAGAGTCATCAAACTTGAGCATATAAAAGTTGTCATCACATGTTTGTGTTACTTGTTCAGTGCAGTATCATAAAAGGTGATAGCATATGAATATTTAGACTATTTGAAAACGTATATCGTCGAGACTATGTGCAAGCTTGAGATGTGTTTCCGACCATCCTTTTTTGATACGCATTTACACTTAATCATATATCTTGTTGACCAGATAAAAGCATTGGGGCCACTATATTTACATCATATGTTTTAGTTGGAGCAATATATAGGAGTATTAAAAGGTTATGTGCGGAACCGTGCTCAACCAGAAGGTTCAATTATGGAAGGATACACCACTGAAGAAAAGATTGAGGGTTGCGCCGATTGCATCAAAGATGGAAAACTGATAGGTGTGCCTGTACCAGTATATGAGGGTAGACTACATGGGACAGGCAAAGTGGGTAAGAAAACTTTTATTGTTCAAGATTACAATAATGTACAATGTGCACATTGAGGAAAACCGAATTGAGCTTCGTGAAAAAAACCAAGACCGCGCAAGGGACTGGATCGAGCACATAGGATGTTTCACTATATGGTTAATAGACAAAAATATACCATACAGAAACTTTATAGAAGAGGCAACAATGAAGAAGTTAGCTTCCGACCCATGTGCTTTGGTGACATCATGGCAAGCATATGACATCAATGGTTACACATTTTACACTAAGGAAAAAGACGGTAAGAGTGCTGCACAAAATAGTGGTGTTCGTATAGAGGCTTATGATCCGCAAGGGCAGAAGACCACGTACTTCGGGTTCACAGAGGAAATATGGGAACACGATTATGGTGAAAGAATGGTAATGCCCGTATTTATGTGCCAATGGGTCAAACATCCTGAAGGTGTGAAAGTGGACAACTATGAGCTGACACTAGTAGACTTGAACAAAGTGTGTTATAAAGTTGACTCATGGGTTCTTGTTGATCGTGTTGCACAAGTTTTTTACGTACAAGATCCTGAAACTGAGAAGACGCACGTAGTTATTTCTGGAAAGCAAAATATTGTTGGGGTTGAGAATGTGGTAGATAATAAAGAGGAATATAATTAGTATGAAGAGATGTACCTTTTCATTGAACCAAAAAACATCAAGCCCGTAGAGAGAAGCACTAAAAAAGATTTGAAACCCATATGCGAAAAGATGTCAATGTTGGAAAAAATGTATGATATATATTGTATATATATCACAATTATGCCTGTCCCAACAGGCTTCATTGTAATATTACAAATATATACAATGTGTATTATACCTTTTTCCAGCATTGACATCTTCTCGCATATAGGGCTTCAAATCCTTTTTAATGCTTCGCTCTACGCGCTTGATGTTTTCTGGTTTGGTGAAAAGATACATATCTTCATATTGATTATATTCCTCTTCATTATCTCCCACATTCTCAACCCCAACAGTATGTTGCTTTTAAGAAACAACAACATGCATCTTCTCAGTTCATGGATCTTGAACATAAAAAACTTCCGCAACACGATCGGCGAGAATCCGCGGGGCATCCTTATAACCCACTTTGTTCAAGTCTACCAATGTCAGCCAGTAGTTGTCCACTTTATTGGCACTTAAATACGGGCATTAGCATTCTTTTGCCTTAATTGAGTTCTCATATTTTCTCTATGAACCTGAAATATGTGGTCTTCTGCCCTCATGGATCATAAACCTCTATAGGAACACACTATGTTGTGCAACACTCTTACCGTCTTTTTCCTTAGTGTAAAATGTGTAACCATTGATGTCATATGCTTGCCATGATGTCACCAAAGCAAATGGGCCAGAAGCTAACTTCTTCATTGTTGCCTCTTCTACAGAGTTTCCCTATGGTATATTTTTGTCCCTTAACCATTCAATGAAACATCTTCTGTGCTCTTTCATGATCTAGTCCTCTCGGCGGCCTTGGATTTCTTTTGCGAAGCTCAATTTGGTATTCCTTGATGTACAACTCAGCTATTGTGAGCTGTTGTAGTACACCAAAACGTGCACGGTGTACTAATTTGTAATCATGAATGATAAAAGTTTTCTTACCCACTTTGCCTCTCCCACGTAGTCTACCTTATGTACTGGTATAGGCACACCTATCCGCTTTAAATCAGTGTAGCCCTCAATCACTTCTTTAGTGGTGTATCCTTCCATAATTGAACCCTCTAGGTGAGCACGGTTCCGCACAAAACCTTAATCCAAAATATCCCTCCAACGGAAACATATGATGTAAATATAGTGGCTCCAATGATTTTTTCTGATCAACAAGATGTAGGGTTAGGTGTACTTGCATATCAAAAAAGGATGGTGGGAAACACATACCAAGCTTGCACATAATCTCAGCAATATACATTTTCAAATAGTCCAAGTCTTCACATGCTATAACCTTTTGCAATACTGCATTGAAGAAGTAATACAAACGTGTGCTGACAACTTTTACATGCTCAGATTTGATGACCCTTATTGCAATGGTAAGGAACATTGTCATCATCATGTGACATTCGTGAGAATTATAGCCGAATAAAGACAAGTCTTTCATCGATACTAGTTTGCGGATAATGGATGAGAAACTCGTGGGCACTCTGATCCAACGCAAGCATTCAGAAATTGCCTTTTTCTCTTGTACTGTCAAGTTGTAGCTGGCTGGGGGAAGATAATGCTTCCCGTTTGCCTTTTCTACCGGTTGAACCTCTGGTCTCATATCTAGATTTACTAGGTCCATACGTGATTTTAATCTGTCCTTTGTTTTCCTTGGCATGTCCAGCAAGGTCCGAATGATGATGTCAAATACATTCTTTGTAACGTGTATCAAATCAATACTATGGCAAAATTTAGGTTCTTCCAATACGGAAGATACTTGAAAAAATCGATTGTTTCTTGAAAGTTGTGTCAGTTGTATCACCCGAAGATGTAGTTTTCTTTCTCTTTGTTCCTTTACATTTCTTGCCCTTACCGAAAGCAATATGAATGTTGTTGACCATTTCGAACACGAGTTTTCCACTTTAAGCTTCTGGTGCAGTATCTTTTTTTTTATTTTGTTATCAAATTATTCTTTCATCTTCCTATACTTTTGTATATCTTCCAAGAACCGCCAGTGTCTCATGTACACTGTCTTTCTGGATGAAGTGAGGTACAAAAATCCAGTTCCATCCACGCACCTTACACAACCTCTCTTCTTTTTCTTTTCCTCCGATAATGTAAACAGTCCAAGATAATCATGCACGGTAATGAATATTTTTGTTCTTAGAATGAAATACTCCCACTTATACTCATCCCATGGACGTACCCCATCATTCTACAATTTTGCCATATCTTCCAATAAAGGTTCCAAAAACACAACAATTTTGATGTCAAGTTGTTTCAGACATCTTCTCAGGCGGTTAGTACTGACCCGGGAGAAGATATGCGACTATATAAGAGTGCACGACCTACTCGAGAAAACCTAACCCGGGAGATTTCACTTAGATGCCGTCAGGCTGCCAAACTTTCATTGGGCACCAAGTTGTTGCCGCCGAGCTTCGCACTTGCCACCGAGCGCCGCCCTCGCCGCTGAGCTTCGTCCTTGCTGCCACCGCTACCAAGATTTGACCTTGCCGCACCCCCTTCGCCACCGAGCTTCGTCCTCGCATCCCTCAATGCCATCTCTGTTGCCGAAACGTTGGCACGCTGGGAGATCCCCAGGTACCCAGTCGTTGGTCGCTTCACTGCCTTTTTTTGGTTTTGTTTTCATTTTTTGGGGAGCGGACGACTGGACGAGAACGGAGTGGTAGAGAAGCTGGGGAGGGGAGGGTGTGGCAGTGCCCGCGTGGTGTTCATGAAAATGCCACTGCCAGGACGTGTGCTCTGATGGACTGCACAAGCGTTCTGTTTGTGTGCTAGATCCGGGATGGATCCATTCTTGTTGATTGTAGGTTTTTCTAGGGAGTAGTTGCAGTACAAAAACAATACTAGTATAAGGTTATTACATCTGATACTGGTGATCGTCAAGCACTTGAATAAAAATGGCAATAGCTGCCTCCAGTTATGAATTCGGCCCTTGTATTGGAAGTAGTGTTATACCCCCCCCCCTCTCTATCTCCCATTTTCTTTGTTTTTTTGTGAAGTTTTGTACCAACAGTCAAAAGTCATGCTTACTGGAAATTTGGAGTGTTAACCATTCAGCTCAAGTCAGATAAGGAAGAGAAACATCTTGCTTAAATCATATAAGGAAGAAATACATCTTTCATTTGAAGCCTTCAATTTGGAGTGTCATTTGAAGTCTTCAATTCACTGATTGTATTTGTACATCTAGCTGCTATGTACATTGTTGATTATTTGATGCTAATTTTAGTTGCACATGTAAAACACTAAAACTTGTTTGTTCCCCTAGCTATTTTTACTTGTAAACTATCTGATTCAGTTTTGAATGCCTTTCCTTGTATTGGTCATTAGTTCCTCTAACTGCATCTTGGTCCTATGTGAATTCAAGCCAAACTTATTGGTTGCACAACATGCTTTGAATTTTGTTTCCTTGTTGGTTTAAGACTTGTCATTTCAATATGCTCATGCACAGTCCCTTGCAGACACACATATGGTTAATTGATTGTGGTGCCTCACATAATATCTACTATCACAATATTTCCCCTATGTATCAGTAGTTTGCCTCTTCTTCTCATGTCTTACGCTATACAAGTGGGACATATTTCACCTATGTGTTAAAGCATTTATTTTTGTAGCTTTCATTGAAGTGGGACATATTTTTTGTCTTATTAGTTCTAGCATGGAATGCCCTAAGAAGACTAGTGCTGGTAGTAACAATGAAGAAGGCAATATGGAGTTTAGTGACTCCAGCAGTTCAGGCTCATTTCACAGTCTATCGGATCTATTTCTAATTATAAAAATTAAAAAGACTTTAGAGGATCTCGACCCGGAATATAATAAGGTTGGCGAGGTATGGATCACGAATCTTAACTCTAGCAGTTTAAGTTAATGTTGGTGGTCAAGTATATGAAGTCTTATAATTCTTTTCTACCTAGCTTAATTGCGAAGACAACGAGGTGACTTTGGCTCCTAAAACCGCAGAAGATTCTCCAATGGTTGAATCCTTAGATTCACTCAATCGAAAACAATGGCAACGAGGTCCCAATAAGGGTCCAATGAACCGCATCATATAAATAACAAGTGTCAGACTAGGTGGGCTTCCCCAAGAACCAATGGATTCGGTTACACAGTCCCAAAATGCATGCGGTTGTCTTGTTAGAGAGCTCGTGCTAATCATAACTGAGAATTTGAGAAAATTACCTGAGGAGAACTAGAATGAGTTGTGGGAGAAGATAAAGAAACAATTCAAGTTCTCGGAAGGTACGGAAGAAGCCGTAAAGAGAGCAACGTTGGTTTCTTGGCAAGAAGTTTTGTGGCTGGAAGAGTTAAATGAATGCTTATGTTAATGCCAATAAGGTCACTAGCCCGAAGAAGATGCGAAAAATCACACAAACTCGGTGGCAAGCATTTGTTCGTCAAAAGACCACACCTACGGCTAAAGCCCTAAGTGAATCCAGTCAGAGCTTGCGAAAAAGAATAAATACCATCATCGCTTGGAGTCTATCGGATATTCCCCCAAAGTTGAGAAGTGAATATAATATTAGAGGAAACTACCAATAAGGGCAATCCTCACCCATTAGAAGGCTGTGATGAGAGAACTCAGTGGTGGGTCTTTGCTCGGTCCGGTTTGAATAGTTAGGGCAAACTTGAAAACCCCGACTCTGTGAATGAAGTAGAGCAAAAAAATGACAGAAGTAATTGAAAAGCAACAGAAAGGTCTCTTCAAGCCGAAGAGGGATAATGACTATCTTGGCGCTATCCTAGGAAACCCTGAACATAGTGGACGGGTTCGAGAAATCTCTTCTCAGATGTCTTGAAAAGATGGTTTTCCGAAGGATAAGGAGTCATATAGAAGACGTGCGAAGTTCAAGAAGACACTTGATGAAACTATTGCTCAAAAGGTCAAGTAAAATGTGCAAGAAGTAATGAATCAACTTAGAGAATCAAAACAATTAGTGGTGGTGAAAATAGAGTTGGTCCCCGTGGCAAATGAGCATTTGATATCTCCAACTGCCTACCCTAGCTGTGTAGGTTTTGTGCCAGACTCAGGGTGAACCTATAAGTTCCATGTTGATGATATTTTCAAGGACATATCTTGTTGTCTTCTTGTCCCGATCGGTCGAGCAGGGAACAAAACCAAACAGGTTGCCACTGCTATGGTAAAACCTGATTGTGACTTCAAAGGCAATTCACTTCCATTTTATTTTGCTGTTGTGCAAGTTCTTCAGATCATTGATAATAATTATGAAGATTATAGGATAGACCACATCACACATGAGGGGATCACGACTCTGGGGTAGGCTGTCAACCAATTAATCCTTTGGCACCGACGCCATATCGTGTTGGACGATGAGTCGATGTATAGCCCCACCGCATCTCAAAAGACTGCAACCTTATCTTCTAAGCCGGATGTCCAGGAAGATCCAATCCTGCTATGTCCCAACAAGGATGATAGTAACCTGGCTAGTAAATATAACAAAGAGCAACCAGTTCAACAACAGCTTGAAGCAGTACCAAAGCAAGTTGCTGGCATTAAAGAGCAATCAGTTAAACAATAAGTTCAACAACAAGCCAGTGTCCAACTGCAGACTACTACTCGTCGGTCATTAGTGCCTGTGATAGTGAGCTCATACGAAAATAAGAAACCTTCTGAAGAAGTGTCACAATATTTGGAAAATCTGAAGGCAAACATTCGAACATCTCATGCATCTCGTGCTTCACATGAGCCAACATTAGAAAATATTGAGGAGTGGGAAGAAGACGGTGTGAAATATAATCGGGAGACATTTTAGTTAAACCAAGAGTTTCAAGATACAAGATTCAGGATGTTCCTCCTAAATATGTGAATGGGAAGCCGTTCACGACATCGGTACAACTTCGCAAACAACCTATCTCGCTCAGAAGAATGCACGAGTGCTACATCACCGCCAACACAAAATATGATCTTTCTTACGTCACATTTCGTGTGCCCAAACAAGCATTTTGGAGCATTGGAGAAGATAAACGAGCCCTTCTCTTTGAAGATCTACATACCCTTATCCATCGAGGCATGCTCAAAATCAAGTTGCCACTCATCTGGTTTTTGTAAGTGCCTCTATGTGGGGACCAGAATCCCGACATTCTAGGAATCACAATTGGGTGGTGCCGTGCGATGTGACACCCAACAGCACACAAAAAAGGTACATCATATTACATAAAACAACATAGTATTATTCAAGCTTTGTATTTTAAAAATAATATATATTTAAATACACAACAGCGGAAGATAAGTTCATAGCTCTCGACACCCAAGCCTATGCTATGCAAAAGTCATTCCGTTCAGCCCTAAAATGGAATCACACTAGCAGCACACAGAACATATCAGACGGCGTGCAGGGTTCCCACTCGGCCGTGTACCCTGATGGGGGCAACGCCTCACAGAAGAACCCTTCATCATAAACATCATCATCTGTAGCAAAAACTTAAAATAGAGCCGTGAGCAAGAAGGCTCGGCAAGACTTAAACGTCTCCACTACACATGAAACAATATATGCAAGATATATATAACATAGGACAGCAGTTTACAATAAAAGACTCGCCTAAATGTTAGTCCTTACTTTCAGCTTTTAGCAGCAAATTAAGGCTTCATGAATCTAAAATTTAGTGAGCAACCTGTTCTAAACATACAAGTATCAATAAATTCTTAATCCATAAAACATGATTCAATAATATTTAGCTCCAAATAAGTAACTACGTCACAACTCAGTGAACAGGCGGTACTCAATAACCGTGAGGGACGGCGACTCGAATCGATATACACCTGCAGTGATACCCGAATAGCCTGACACAAACACCCGCACTTGGAGCTGCGAAGGCACACTCCACTGATTTTGTATGCGGCAACATTTCACCCGCTACCTACACGCCGAACCGGTCCCCCCGCTAGGAGCAACAGGCCCCCACACAGAGTACGTCGTACCCGCTGGCACGTTTACTCCTTGCTGCTCTCAATCCGCACCTATAAGGTGGGGGGGAGGGGGTTATGCCTCGACGCTAAGGTTTGCTGGGTCCCATATATCCAGTATGCCTTCGGTACATTCAAACTTTCTCAATAGGGCCGCACACGGATCGGCCCTTGACCGACATAGGCACAACTATAGCTCACAGGTCCCTATGTCCTGCTGCTCCTACTCCATGCCCGGTATCATATTTAACCAAAAGGTGAATCACTCCACCAATCCCATGTGAACCCAAATACTGAACTTGCGAGTAGATTCCAAGTACTCGACTTCTACCGAAGCAACTATAACATTAAGCTTAGCATGGACACATCGAGGACTTAACCAACTACCCTTCTCTCATGGGTTCTCTGGTCATGCATGTGGAGAACTCGAAGAAAACTTAGACATAATGCACATACATGCTAACCCATATAGTGTGATACAAATTAAATTTTAAAACGCTATTAAATGCAAACCGGGGCTTGCCTGGCTGCGAGACGTGGTTAAAGTTAGTCTCTGGGGTTATGATTTCCAACGGCTTTGTGGTCTCCTCGAGCTCGGCAACTATTCGATATGCAAAGAATAATGCAAGTGAATCAATGTTGGTATTATTACATATCTGAATAGAATCACAGTTAAGTATATTAAAAGATGGCCACCGGTTCTGGAAATTTTACAGAGTACACTAGGCACTATGGGTGAGGTTCTAGCCAAAATTGGGATAAGTTCATAGAAGTATCTGTTGTATAAAATCTAATGTATATAAACCCTTCCAAGAATTTTCATGGGCAATCTGAGACATTAACATGGCCAAAAGTTGGTGTTCTATTTAGAGGAGATCAAGAGTGACCCAACAAAACTGTTTTGACAATTTCCTAAGCATTCTACTGTGAGATTTTGAATTTAGAAGTTTGGACAATTTGCTTAAATGTTTCTGGACATTTTTGAATTTTTAGGTACATAGAGATTAGAAACACAATTTGGCTATTCAAATGAACTGAAATGAACCTGAAATTTTTACTGGAACTCGAGGGAATTATTTGGAATGACGTGGACAAATTTGAATTTTTTTTAAAGAATGGAGCACCAGTAATTATTTCCAATAGCATTTTGCTTTGTGGAATTATTGAAAATAATTTATGGATTTTCATACAGATCCAAGTGCACCACTTTAAATTACAGATCATCCTGATTCCCACAAAATTTCTCTGGAAATTGTTGGACATGTATGCTAAAAGATAGTGATTTTCAAAGTTGGAGGAAAATCTGGAATTAACTTTCAATTTGAAAAGTTTGAATAATGGCTGGGCCCACAGGTTTAAAATGGGACAATCGGGGTTAAGCCACACAGGGCTATAGAGTTAATGGGCATAGCCACATTCGATCGTGTAGCCGCAGCAGATCCGGGGCGCACACAATAGAGGCTGACGATCGGGCCCCAACGGGTCTTCTTCAACCTCTCGCCCACAGCGCTGAGGCGCGGATGCGGCGGCCACTCGCCACAGCCCGTTCCAGGGCACAACGGCACTCCACCCTCGCTGCCCCCACCTAAAATCCGATGAGGAACTCTGTGGTGCAGCCCTCGACGGCGATAGGTGGCCGGAAAAGGCGTTGCAACGGCGGCGGGCAGAACTAGGGTTTCGGCAAAGTAGGTCGGGCCCTATGGCAGATTATTTTGCACGAGAAAACTTCATAAAGCTTTGTGGAACCATGGGTACATGATTCTGGACATAAGAAGGATAGAAAATCTTTGGAAAAAGGTGGGCGACGATGAACCAATGAGGTGAAAAATTGGCGGTTGGGAAAACTCATAGCCCGGCTTGGTTACTCGATGAAACTCGATGATTCTTCTTCTAGGTGAAGCGCCTGGATGTGTACAATATAAATCCTCACGTCCACGAAGAATTGTTACACATAGAAAACGAATTTAATCAGAGACCTAGCTAAGTTCATACACGAAGCTTGCCGGAAGAAATAGAAATACGGAGGCTATGGTCCATGGCGTTGGCTCAAATTTTACCAGCAGCTATTACATGCATAGGCGAACCTTTTTGCTTCAAGGAGCTGGGCGAGATAGGGTCTGTACCGCCAGGTTGACGGTGGAGCAGAGGCGCAGCCGGGAAGAACAGAGGACGGCGGCCACAGTTTCAGTTTCTGGAGCTTCGGGGTGGCTCAACCGCACAATAAATATGATCGTACATGTGCGCAAGACATTTGTGAGGAAGTAGAGGCAAAGAAAACTGATCACAACTGATTGTACCTGATGGATTTCAGCTAGAAAATGAAGAACACGGGGCTGTTCGAGTTCTTGGGTCAAAAACGAAAGCAGAGCAAACTGTGTCACTTCTGGGGTCTAGATGAGGATGGATGAGAGGCCAGGGATTTGCTGTATGCAGCTGGAGTGGAGCAGGTAGGCAAGCAGCTCTGTGGCAATTAGCATGCCATGCGGTGTCGCCTGGGAAGAAAGAAGGGGGCACTTCTTAGAATGACAGGTGGGTCCCACTTGCTCTCCCTCATCCACATCCCTGCTCAATCAATTCAACCACCTAATTCAGTCCAAACATTTGCTACATATTTGTGGGAAGGATAGATTAATTATGGATAATTTGATTTTGAATTCAGATTCTTGATTTGACATAGTTTCATTTGAATTCAAACTTGAATTTGAATTTGAGATGAATTCAATGTAGCTATTGAATTAAATAGCAAACTTGCTTAAAAAATTATGAAAGTTTGCAGGGAGGCTATTTGAAATATTTGGAATCCAATGGTCAACTAAAATCTTCATGTTAACTTCATCTGAACAGTAGCTAAGTTTATTTTTTTTGAATTCCTTATTTTGGAGTTTGAATTAATTTGTTTTTCTCATTTCCTTTTTATTTCTTTTTATCAGTCAAAATTTTTAGTCCTACTGAAGTTTGTATTATGGAAATTAGGGATTTTACATTCCCCCCCCCCTAAAAGAATCTCGTCACGAGATTACAATGAAGAGATGGAAGTAGGAGAGAAATTACAGGATATGAGATAATAAGAAATCCGGATAGTTGGAGCGGAGATATTCTTTGGATTCCTATGTCGCTTCATCAGCGGTATGGTTGCTCCATAACACTTTATAGAACCACAGCATGCGGATCCGTTTTGTTCGAGCCTTCTCATCGAGAATCTGAATCGGATGTTCAGAGTATGTGAGATCCGGTTGCAACTCGCCGATTTCATCCGTGTGGACCGCAGCTGTGAACTTGAGACATTTCCAAGGCTGAGATACGTGGAAAATGATGTGAATACCAGCAAGAGGTGCCTGAAATTCCAATCTATAAACTACAGGTCCGGACTTCTCCATAATAGCAAACGGACCAATAAACCGGGGAGCCTGCTTTCCTTTTACTCCAAACCGGTGAATTCCTTTCATAGGAGACACGCATAGGTATAAGTAGTCCACAACATCGAAGTGCAGCGGGCGACACCACTTGTCTGCATAATCCTTCTGTCAAGATTGAGCCGCTCTCAAGTTCGCTTGAATGATACGAACTTGTTCCCCGGCTTCGTTGACTAGATCAATCCCCAAAGTCACTCTTTACCCGGACATGCACCAATTCAGCGGGGTGCAACATTTTTGTCTGTAGAGAGCTTCATATAGTGTCATCTTGATACTCGCTCAATAACCATTGTTATACGAGAATTCCGCCAACGGCAAATGATCATCCCAATTTTTATCGTGGTGGATCGCACACTCGTGTACCATGTCTTCAAGTACTTGATTCACCCGCTCAGTTTATCCATCGGTCTGCGGGTGATAGTAGAGCTTCTAATCAGCTTAGTACCCAATGAGGCATGCAGCTGCTCCCAGAAACGAGCAACGGACAGTGAGCCTCAATCTGAAATAATCGTGTGAGGAATGCCGTGTAGGCACACGATTCTTGATATGTACAACTCCGCATATTTCCTGGCATTGAATCCAACATTTACCGGAATGAATTGTGCTGATTTGGTTAGTCGGTCAACAATCACCCAAATCAAATCACGCTTCCGGAATGTAATTGGCAATCCGACGATGAAATCCATACTCACATCCTTCCATTTCCATGCCAGAATATTCAGCGGTTGCAGCTGTCCCACTTTCTTCATATTGTCGGCATTCACTCTCTCTCTAGTAATGGCTATATTCTTGCCTCTTGTGACTGTTGTGGGGTGCTACACCATTAGTACATGCTCGGGTGGGTGTGTTGTTTCACACTTCGCCTCATTTTCACCTCCCCAACTCACTCTCACACTTGCTCAAGAATTGTTGTGCACTTTGTTGCAACACTTTTCCCAAGTTCAAGCCAAAAATATTTGCTTTGATTCTCATTTGCATTTTGCGTTTTCATGTTGCTCTAAAATTGCATATTTCATTTTGCATTTTGTATTTTGCATTTGCACTCTAGTAGCTTTGTGATTTCCTTTTCTGTATAAACCCCGAGGTTGTTTCTATCCTGCTATCTTGGTCTTTTCCTCTTGCAGGTCCGACACCTACTGTGCCGTGTGCGGCCACAATGTCACTAACACAACCTGCTGTGCCACTAGAAGGTCCAGTGTCGGTGGCATCATCTCTTTTGCAACGTGCGGTCATGGCGGCCTCCATGCCATCTTCTGCACCACACGCTGCCTCGGCGTCTCGTTTCGCCAACCCTGCTCTCGTCTATCAACGATGAGTGTGGGTTGGTGCTCCTGGGTTCCCGCCGCCACCTGCTACACCATGGCATCCTCTGCTGCGCAACGTGCAGCCCCAGCGTCTCCGACACTTCCAGCTGTGGCACGTGCGGCTCCGGCATCCCCGACGCTGCCTGCTGCGCCACACACACCTCTGGCATTCCCGACACTGCCCACTGCACCACGCGCGGCCTCGACATACCTGACGCTGCCTGCTGCACGCGCAGTCCTGGTGTATCCGACGCCGGGTGATGCGCCACACGCGATCTCAGCATCCTCGATGCTTCATGTGGCATCACGCACGTCCGATGTTCTAGATGTCTGCTGCTGGCAACACACATTCTTAGTGTCTCGTTTTTTGCAGCCCGCTCTTGTCTATCAGCAACAAGCTCGGGTTGGTGCTCCAGCCATCTTCAGCACTGAGCCCCCAGTCTACCACCATCCTCTGCTCCACCGGGACCCAGTCACGTCCATCAGATGGTGACTCGACAGGACGCAGGGGTCCTTTGACTCTCTAATTGACAACCACTCCATTGACACCCTCCTCTTTGATTTCGCCTTCTATCCATAGTGCTCTCGTCGATCCTCACTGGTGTCATGCTATGGAATAGGAGTATGAGGCCCTACTTGCTAACTTGACCTGGGACATGGTATCACGCCCCAGTCATGGCGCCTCACGAGTGCACAATCCATTGCATTAAGACAATTCTTAGGTGCACCAGGCACTGGACCACAAATGATCTTGTCTTTTCGTTGTAGCAACCATTAATGCATATGTAGATCGTCCTCTAAAGAAGGTTAAAATAGAGGCCAATGTGGGATATGGACAGCAATGTACCATTTAAATATTTAAGCAACATGATGTACTGCTTATTTTGAAAGACAAGGGTCAGACAATTGTTGAGAATTAATTGAATAAATAAAGGATCAAAAAGTGAAGGACAACAACTGATTCGATCAGTATCGAACTGGTATTCAATCACTACAGGAAAAGCGAACACTTACGTCGGCCAGCTTAAGTTTCGTCAGCCAGCCGACGAAAGTTGTATAACTTACATCGGTCAGAAGAAACCGACGTATGTTAAAAGTTCGACAGCAATAATCAAAAACTTACGTCGGTTGGGACCCGCAGCCGGCGTAATTTAAGCTTAACTTATGTCAGCCTGGAGCATGGCCGACGTAAAAGTAACACAGGCCGACGTAATTAGTTTAATTAGCCGATGTAAGTTACAGAATTCAACCTACACCCGCGCGCCTCTTCTTTTCCTTCCCTGCAGCTTCTTCTTTCCACGCCGCCTCACCGATGCCACCCAATGCCCCCGCCGTGCATGCTGGCGCAGCTGCGCCTGCCGCCATCTGACGCTGCCGCCGCCAGTTGTTGAGTCCTCCCCCCCCACCCCACTCCCACCACTCCCACTCCCTGACCCCCCCTGCTCTGCCCCTCCCCGACCACCCGCCCCCAACCCAACCCTCCCTGTAGAGTCCCCACCCTCCCTCTCCTCTCCCTGGCCCCCCCTCCCCTCCACGAGCCCCACCCCCCCCCCCCCCCCCCCCCCACAACCCAACCCCATGTAGGATCGAAGAGCACGTGAAAAGCTACCAGAGGGGGGGTGAATGGTAGATTTAAAAATCTTATGCAGCAGAAACAATTAAACCCCAACCCCTTCAGCAGAAAATGATCTGTTAAAGAAATGGTGTGTGAGACTAATCTAAACGTTTTTCATCATGACAAAAGTGATATATATCAGAGAGAATCAAGTCACGAAGACAACACAACAAGAATCACTCATATCCGTCGAGAAAAACTCATGTTATGATCGAAAGATCAAATAAAAGTTAATCTGCCCTACCCGAGAAAAAAAACAGTTTTGGAACGCTGCAAAGAAACTAGTGTAGATCATAGACCACAAATCCAATGACCGTGAAATTTTGACAGATGATAGATAATCAAGTTGTGAAGACGACCCAAAAAGTATCACGTCAATTGAATCTGTAAAACTCGAGTTATGATAAAACCACCGACAAAAGGTAGTGCTGTCCAGAAACTCGACGAGTAAAACATGTCTGGAACAAGTCGGACGAACAAGGCACAAAAGTTCCTTCAAACTACAAATTTTATTCAATAGATCACAAGAGGAACAGCCCCAAAGTCGTGCACCACGAGCTCTGGCCTCCCTTGCTTATATAACCAGATTGAAAGCCAACACAACTCAAATCAGGAACCTAATCCTACTCTGTTCACGAATCGTAACTTTCCATAACTGCTTAGTATTCTTCTGTACGCAGATAGAAGCAATCTTAAGACTTCCAAACACCTTACAAACGTATCCCACATTCCTAAACAACTCAAATTCGTGACCCACACAAAATTCTATCATAACCAACTCAAATTTTTCCATATTTGAGTCAAACCCGACTCAGCCGCAGCCTGAGTCCATAACCTGGTCGGTTGGACCTTTCCGACCAACTCTTTATGTCTACATCTCTTCATCATGTCTCGGAACCATGTAGCTACGTCCATGCACTCCTTTCACACGTGCAAACATCTTCCAATGACGTCCACGATACCTTCACATGCATTGTTCTTGATTTAATCATGCTGTGCAACCTCCTGATCAGCTCAACCACAATTCCTCTTGTATTTAGTTGTTGGAACCTCATCTCCTCCCTGAGACTAGTCCAATGGATCCCATCACCAGCCATGTCTTGAACTCAAGCAACACCTGCACATGAATAAACAACCAATCCATACGTGCCCAAGTCCTCGACTTGACTCATGTTAGTTCCAAACACTACACCTTACGTGAAAACCTCACATAAGCATGTTGCAAAACCACAGTAACATGATATCATACTTGTCAACCAAAAACGCATCAAAGACATAGCAAATGAATACTAAGTAATCTTTCCAAAGATGTAAAGCAAGTATGAAACATTGCATTTGAAAAACAGAAGCATTGCGGTCAAGTTTTGGACCTTGCGAGAGCAACCCGGACCTTGAGCCGGAGCTAACAAAAGCTAGTAGAACCTAGCGCCGGAGCTTACAAAACTAGTCGGACCTTGATAAAAAGGTGTTTTGGTGATATTCAAAACTTTTATCGTCAAAGCAAATGTATTCACTACAAGCCAATGTATTCAGCACACATAGGTCTTACACCCCCACCCTCACCCTCCCTGAAGTGGCCGCCCCCACCCCCCCCCCCCCCCCCGCCCCACTACCCTCCACGAGCACCCCCTCCCCTCCCCACCCCCCACCCAACCCTAACACTCTCACTCAAATTCAATTTTGAAATTAAATTGAATTGTTTAAATAAGTTGAATTGAATTGAATTGTTCAAATTTGAAATTGAGTTGTTTAAATTATGCTTAAATTGTCTATTTAATTATGCTTAAGTAGTTAATTTTCTTAGTGTAGATTATGTTTATTTAATTATGCTTAATTGGTTAATTTGCTTAATTATGCTTAATTTTCTTAGTGTAGATTATGCTTAATTAGTGTAGTGTACATTATGATTAATTGGTTTCATTATGCGCCGAGCTCAACCGCTGTGGAGAGGGCGGAGACGGGTGTCGCCGGCCGTTGAGGTGCTGCGACGTCGGGGGTGGCCGGTGGCTATAGATGGCCAATGGGCCGTGCGGGGGCGGCTCAGCCCGAGCCCGGCCGGGCTCGTGTCTGAAAACATTAGGCCCGGCATGGCCCACAAAATTTCCGTGCCGGGTCGGGCCTGTACGAAGGGCCGAAACCAATCCCAAGATGGCATGGATCCCAATTTCCCATGTCAGGCCGTGTCAGGCCATTCGCGGGCCAAGCGTGCTGTGCCGGCCCAAAGCCCGACCGAGACGTGGTCACCTCCTCGTCGCCTCCTCCGCAGCTTCTTCGCCAACAGTTTATTCGACTCGGGGTCCTTGCCTCGCCTCCTGTGGATGGGAGTCTAGGAGTCATCGCTTGTCGGGCTCACCTCGCATCTTTGTAGATTCAAGGAAGAATCAGGCTGGGCATCGTAGATGGCGGGCGGTGGCCGACGACTCAATACGAGGCGAGGGAGCCGAGGTTGGACGAGCGGGGTCCAGCGCTGATGGCCGTTTAGGGGGCGACCGGGGAGGAAACTGGGGGACTCCACAGCCGGGGAGGAGATAGAAGGGCTGGGGACAGGCATGATTAAGGAGGTGGTGCTCGAAGTGTCGAACAGGGTGCTGGGTGCGGGGGGTAGCGACAACCGAACAGGAGGAGTGGGAGGTGTTGTAGGCTTTACAATTTTAGGTTACTACTTTTATATGCTAAGTGGGCTAAACGGGCCGTGCTCGAGCCGGGCCAGGTTAGTTGTGCTCATCAGGCCACATTGACGGGCCGATCGATCCGCCCTTAACCCGGCTGTGCCGTGCTAGCCTAGCGACCATGAGGTCAAGCCCGAGCACGGTTCGTGTCGGGCTTCGGGCTAGCCTTGGCCAGTTTTTTCATTCTGGGTTGTGCTCGTGTCGTGCTTTTTTATCATTCTTCGGGCTGGCTTGTTTGCTCTGGACCATTTGGCTATCTATAGTCATGGCCCATTTAGTGTGAAGTTAAAGTATGCGACTAAATCACCCGCTTGTGTGTATGACGGACCCCGACAGACACAGTTGCCTATCTCTCTCATTATTTCCTCTATCATTTATAAATTAACGAGAAACTAACGATAATTTGTCCAGCTTTAAATTGCTGAGTCAAACATGGGAAAAGACCGTAGTTTGACGTATACTGGTTGGAAGAGCAGAACTGGTGGTCACTCAAATGAGTGGTACGCCAAGACAGAAGCTTTTGTGGAACGAGCTTTTTTGTTGTCAAATAGTGATAAGGCACGGTGCCCATGTACGAAATGGTGAAACGGAACATTTTGGATAAAGTGGAACTTACGATGCACTTATGTCGAAATGGTTATATGTCACATTATGAGTTGTGGAACTTCCACATCAACACAATTTCTCAAGCTATACAAGAAATGGAAGTGGACAATGATGATGCCACGGAGGCTGATATGATGGATGAGATGCTGGAAGCTATACGACCAGAGCTTTCAGAGGATCCTCAAACAGCAGAGGTTAAAGAGTTCTTCAAACTTCTCAAAGATTCAGAAGAGCTGCTGCATGGACACACTAAAATGACAATCCTCAATTTTGTGACTAGACTTATGGCAATTAAGTCTATGTTCTTTTCTAATAACTTTTACAACGAGCTCATCAATTTGTTCAACGATGCCCTTCCACATGCCAACAAAGTTCCTAAAGATATGTATAAGTTGAGGAAAATTCTTTCTGGTCTCGGTATGAAGTATGAGAAGATTGATGTGTGTCTGGACAACTGCATGCTTTTCTGGAGAAAGCATGCCAATGAGAACAAATGTCTGAAATGTGGTCAACTGAGGTTTGTCGAAGTTGTTAATAACGATGGTGATACTGTGATCCTTTTCTGGAAGCGCACGTAAGCAGCTTCGTTACTTACCCATGACATCAAGATTGAAGCGGCTATTCCTTTAAAAAAAATGGCCAGACACATGAGATGGCACAAAGAAGGTGAGCATCAGAACTATGGAGTCATGATGCACTCGTCCGATGGTGAGGCATGGAAGGCGTTGGACTGGTTCGACCTAGAATTCAGTCATGAAGCGAGAAATGGTCACATCAGGTTGGCGACAAATGGGTTCACGCCGTTCAACACAAATGTCGCACCATACTCCTATTGGCCCGTCTTTGTCATTCCGTACAATGTTCCACTGGCTTTTTGCATGAAGAATGAGTTCATGTTTCTTAGCCTCATTGTACCTGGGCCGGATCATCCTCGGTCACGTCTCAATGTGATACTAAAACCGTTGATTGAAGAGTTGAAAATGTTGTGGATAGGAGTCGAAGCGTACAACTGTTACAAGAAGTAGAAATTCAACCTCCGAGCTGCTTATTTGTGGCCCGTCCATGATGTTCTGGTGTAACACCCTCATTTTCATGCATCATGCCCTACATACACTCATATACATGTTTAACATTAAGCCACAACAAGAGGAACGAGTTTAAAATTGATTTGGAGCAAAACCGCACTTAAAACGCAGGAAAGTGCGGACTAGTCCGATTTTACTAAGGAATAGTCCGATTTCTGTCTGACTAAAAACGGACTTGTCCGTTTTTGCTGTGGACTAGTCTGATTTTTGGCACTGGAAACTTTCAGACTTGTCCGATTTTGTGCGGACTAGTCCGATATTCCATGAATCCTTGAAAAATTGCTAAGTCCATGGACTTTTCTGGACTAGTCCGGTGTTCCAACGGACTTGTCCGTTTTCCTCCCTGTTTAAAGTCGGACTTGTCCGATGTTTGGCCAGACTTGTCTGATTTTCTCTCTGGACGACATCGGACTAGTCCGGTCCTTTCCGAACTTGTCCAATATTTTACGACTCGGAGTTGATCTTTTGTTTTACAACTTGTTTCTTAAGTTTCACGTTAAGTGGGCCTAGGTACGTCGTGCCTAACTCTTTTAGTGCCCATGTGGGACTCCAAACCGGCCTCTACTCATCCCAAAACTCGAAATCCATCTAACCCTAGCCTCCACCTCTATATAAACAGCCCCACCCCTTGGATTGACATCTATTTGCCACTTTTCAACTCACCCAAACCCTAGTTCGTGGGGAGCCACCATCAAGGAGGGAGGAGAAAATCCCAAGCAAGAAGAAGAAGAGGAGGAAACGAAAGAGGATCAAGATCTCCACCAAGTTTCGTCCTTCACCACCAATTCATCCCCAAGTTCATCACCAACCCTAGATCATCAAGATCCAAGTGCTACCTCCAAGTTTCTTGATTCATTGGAGTCCTAAACACCTGTTATACCTTCTACTATCTTTTCCTTACGTGAATTCAACCCCTAATCTCTGAATTTATGTCGATCTAGAAAACCCTAATATGCTGATCTTGCAGAGTGCGGACTTGTCCGGTCCCAAGCGGACTAGTCCGATCTTCCTGGTTAAATTGTGTTAAATTAACTCTAAAATTTGATCTAATCGAATCCAAACCTGTATAAACTTGTTAAAAGCTATTAGAACTAGTTAGTGATCATTAAAAGCAATCTATTAACAAGTTCTACCTTTCATTTGCATTAATCATGCATGTCATGTCATATTGAGTAATATTTGTGCACTCTTTGATTGTGTTTCTTGTCTTGTATGTTTATTGTGTGGATTAGATGGATTTGTGCTAGAAAGTGCCGCGGAGGATCTCCAGCACCAAGAGTTTGAAGGCTTTGACCCTAATCAACCACAAGAGCAAGGCAAGTGTCCTTGAAGCATATTGATCCTGTTTTTAAAATAAATGTTTTGTTTGCAAAATTGCATGCTTGTGTCAAATTGATGGGAATCCTATGATAGGAAGTTGACTAGCTTTGTTTAACCACCCCTGTCACCTGAAATTTATGGTAGAGAGTCGGGAAGGGCTTTTACCTTTTTGCTTCGCTTGATTAATTGGGATGGGAGAACAACACTACACATTTAATTAAGCATTAATGATATTCTGGTTACTATGAACTGGTCGATACGGTATGGTAATGGGTGATCTAAGCAAGCTTGGTATGTGGATGGGTTGGATGTTATGGTGGTTTGCTTGCTGTAGATCTAAGGACCGGTTCATGCGAGAATAGGCCAGGACTACAGTGCCACCACGAGGCCAAGTATGGGTGCGGCGTAGCTGATTAATCAGGGCTTTGCCAGTGCTATTTGGACCATTAAAGATGCTCGAGGAAGGGGTAGTCAGATTGGGTTTGTTGATGATTGGGGGACTACCCTGGGATCCAAATGGCGGGCCCTTGGTTGAAGATGTGCTCTGTAGGAGACATCGCCACCGGTGAAACCTCAGTGGGGTCTAAATAGGCTAGTAATCCCTTTGTAAAGGCTATTTTGTGATCTCTTGGACACACACCAACAGAAGTGTGTAATGTGACCGACAGGTCATGGGCATAAGGGGTATTCTTAGTCACCGAAAGGTGATAAAATCACGAACACATGGGTAAAGTGGTACAAACTCCGCAGAGTTAAATAAAACTATCATGATAGCCGTGCTCCCGGTTATGAGCACCTGGACAACTTCCATGATTAGAGGGTACCCGGTATTGGGATGGTATTTGGGATGGTTATGGTTGGTATTATGGTTATGGATTAATTTCTGGTATTGAATATGGTTATTGGCAAATGGTGAAATTTGGAATTATGGATGAGGATGGTGAATTATGGACTGGTATTATGGTATTACTTATGATTATGATGGGTTTACTTCACATACATGTAATATATTGCTTTTCAAATGTTTTCATGTACTTTTCAGCACTTTGCCATTATTATTGTCGTCATTTGAATAAGCCACATGTCATACTTTCCACACTTGCTGAGTATGACATGTACTCACTCTTGCAATCCCCCCCCCCCCAACAGTTGCAGGTCAGGATTGCGAGTTTAATGGCGATAATGCGGAGTTCTAGGCCGTGTCTACCGTCAGCTTTGCCTGTGGTGTTTTTGGAGCTGCGCTATCCCTTATGCTTAGTTTGCTTAGTTGCTTAATTAGTTTATTTCCGCTGCATTAGTTGAACTTGTCATAAATAATCATTAGAGATTGTATTTGAGGATAATATGGTTTGTGTAATAAAATTTGGTTAATTAATCTTGCTCTGTGGAAATTTTCTGTATACTCTTTTGTGATTGCACTCGTGTATGTGTGATGAACATCCTGGGCACACATATGTGTTAGCTTGGTTCTTTTTTCGGAACCGGGCGTCACAGATTGGTATCAGAGCCACAGGTTGACCGTAGGATGCAGCCTAGATAGAATGGACACTTTAGAGCACATAGAATCACTCAGGAATCGATGTATTTTGGTTGGTGTGTTGTTTGCTATATATTTCTTGCTTGTGTGCTTAATAGAGGATTTTGGGATGCCTTAGCATTGTCATGTGCACCTAGGCTAGTATAGCTAGTTGTTTAGTTTCATATCCCTTGATGCATATAGTTGGGGACGTTTTCTAATTCTTACCTATTGCTTTTCTTCAGATGGTGAGGACTCGCAACCAGAGGGATGGCAATGATGAGGACGAGAACAATGGAGTCCCTCAGAACAACAATGGACAAGGATCTACTCATGGAGCTATCAACATTGAGCAGCTATTGGCTATGCAAAACCAGCTCATGCAGACCACGATACAAATAATGGGACAGCTGCAGGCTGGCAATATCAACAATCAGTCCCACATGCCTCCACCGCCACCCCTGCCTCCTCATAACCGGTTGGGAGAGTTTATGAGGACTAGGCCGCCGACCTTTGCTCAAGCTGCTGACCCTATGGATGCGGATGATTGGCTCAAGTCCATGGAGAAGAAGCTAGCTATTGTCCAATGCAGTGACCGGGAGAAGGTCTTGTTTGCTTCTCATCAACTAGTTGGAGCAGCTGCGGATTGGTGGGATGCTTGTTGCAATGCTCATGAGAACCAAGAGAGAATTACTTGGGCCGAATTCAAGGAGAATTTTCGTTCTCATTATGTGCCGAAGGGTGTTATGATCTTGAAGAGGCAAGAATTTCAGAATTTAAGGCAAGGAAGATCAAGCGTGAGTGAATATCTCAATAAATTCACTCAACTCTCAAGGTATGCGCCTGAGGATGTTAGTCGGGACAGCCGGAAGCAATACTTGTTCATGAGGGGCTTGAACAATGAGATCCAAGTGCAATTGATCAACTGTGATTATGTCAATTTCCAGAAGCTTGTGGACAAAGCAATTGTGGTGGAGAACAAGGTTCGTGAGATGGAGCAAGACAACAAGAGGAAGGTGCCATACCAAGGACAACAACAAGGAAGTAATGTGCGCCCTCGCTTTGCGCCGCCCAATGCGCCTTACTTCAGTTCTTCTGAGCCTGCTCAATGCCCTGGATTTGCACCGCGCTCAACTCAGTTTGTGCAGCAGCGCCCTGTTATGCAAGCACCTAGGCCTCCAATGCCTTACGCGCCTCGTGCTAATTTTCCTGCGGCAAATGTTCAAAACCAAGCTCGTCCCAATAATTCCGGTGGAGTTAAGAAGTGTTATACTTATGGAGAAGCTGGACACTTTGCGCATCAATGTCCTAAGTCAGGCTTTGGTCAAGGAAGCAATGTGCCGAGGCAAAACCCAAGACCCAATGGAGGACAACCACAAGGGAACCGTGGACAACAGAATTTTGCTCGTGGCAACGTAAACCATGTCTCTACGGAGGATGCTCAACAAGTGGATGATGTGGTCATTGGTATGTTTCTCGCCAACTCCAACCCCGCGACTATGTTATTTGATTCTGGAGCATTGCATTCATTCATTGCATCGAAGTATGTTGCCAAGTATAGTTTGCCTATCTCTCATATGAAGTTTACTCTATTGGTTAAGTCTCCTGGAGGAGAGATGAGGACAAATATAGTATGTCCAAAAGTATGACCTAGAATAAGGGGGGTAGACTTCTCCGCCAACCTCATTGTTTTGGACTCTCAGGGATTGGACATTATACTTGGTATGAACTGGTTGAGGAAGCACAATGGAGTTATTGAGTGCGCCATGAAGACGGTGAAGTTGACCAATGAAGAAGGGATCACCATAGAATTTGAAGCATCTCAAACCGCACCGAAGCAATTGGAGTTGAATCATATGGACGGTGCCGCAATTGAGGAGATTCTGGTGGTGTGTGAATTTTTGGATGTTTTTCCGGACGAGTTGCCAGGTATGCCACCCGATCGAGACATTGAGTTTGTTATTGATTTAATACCTGGAACTGCACCTACAGCTAAGAGGCCGTATAGGATGCCTCCTTTGGAATTAGTGGAGCTCAAGAAGCAAATTCAAGAGCAATTAGAGAAGGGTTTTATTCACCCTAGCTCTTCACCTTGGGGAGCGCCCGTGCTGTTCGTGGACAAGAAGGATGGATCCCATAGGATGTGTGTGGATTACTGAGCTCTCAACGAGGTAACAATCAAGAACAAGTACACCTTGCCACATATAGAGGACTTGTTTGATCAGATGAAGGGTGCTTGTGTCTTCTCCAAGATTGATTTGAGTACGAGATACTTTCAAATGAAGATTAGACCATCGGACATACCCAAGACAACTTTTAGGACACGGTATGGATCTTATGAGTACACCATGATGTCTTTTGGATTGACAAACGCGTCTGCCTACTTTATGTACCTCATGAATAAGGTCTTCATGGAGTACTTGGATAGATTCGTTGTGGTGTTTATTGATGACATTATGATCTTCTCGAAGGATGAGAAAGAACATGAGGAACACTTGAGGCTTATATTGCAGAAATTGAGGGAGCATCGATTGTATGCCAAGTTCAACAAGTGTCGGTTTTGGTTGAGAGAGGTGTCATTTTTGGGTCATATAATTTAAGGAGGAGGAGTATTGGTTGACCGCGGAAAAGTGAGACGTGTTGAATTGGGAACCGCCGCAAAATGTCAAGGAAATAAGGACTTTTCTTGGGATGCCTGGATATTACTGTAGATTCATCAAAGACTTTTCCAAGATAGCCAAGCCTATGAAGGAGTTGCTAATAAAGGGCAAGGCTTTCCGATGGACTGAAGCTTGTCAAAACAGTTTTGAGGAGTTAAAGAAGAGGTTGACAACATCCCTTGTTTTGGTATTGCCGGATGTAAGCAAGAGTTTTGACATTTATTGCGATGCATCAACACAAGAACTTGGATGTGTATTGATGCAAGAAGGTCAAGTGGTCGCCTATGCATCAAGAAAATTAAAGAAACATGAGCAGAATTACACAACACATGATTTAGAACTTGCAGCCGTGGTACATGCATTGAAGATTTGGAGGCACTATATTCTTGGACATAGGTGTGAAATTTATACGGATCATAATAGTTTGAAGTATATTTTCACACAAACGGATCTGAACTTGAGGCAACGAAGATGGTTGGAGCTCATCAAAGATTATGATTTGGGGATCAACTATCATCCGGGAAAAGCCAATGTAGTGGCCAATGCTTTGAGTAGAAAAGGAGTAAGTCATCAACTCACGGTTCGAGAGTTACCATTCGAGTTATGTAAGGAGTTTGAACGGTTGAACCTCAGGTTTGTAAACGAGATGGAGATGATGGAGTTAAACCCCACCTTGGAGCAAGAAATTCGAGAGGCACAAACCGTAGATGAGGAGATCAAGGAAATCAAGGAAAGGATCGAGGAAGGGAGAGAATTCAGATTTGATGAAGACGAACATGGTACCTTATGGCTTGGAAAGAGGATCATTGTGCCTAATGTAAAGCATATTCGAGAGACAATATTAAAGGAGGCACATGACTCGCCTTACTCAATTCACCCTGGTTGTACAAAGATGTACAAAGACTTGAAGACTTGCTATTGGTGGGATAGCATGAAGAAGGACATAGCTGAATACGTAGCATTGTGTGATGTGTGCCAACGAGTCAAGGCGGAATATCAAAGGCCAGCCGTATTATTGCAACCATTGAAGATTCCGGAATGGAAGTGAGAAGAAATTGGAATGGACTTCATAGTTGGGTTACCACGTACTCAGTTTGGGTATGACTCAATTTGGGTAATTGTGGATCGCTTAACCAAGTCAGCTCATTTTGTCCCTGTGAAGACCAAATATACAGCTGCACAATTGGTTGAAATATACATGGAGCATATTGTGTGTCGACACAGAGTCCCGAAGAAGATCGTGTCGGATAGAGGTTCTCAATTTACCTCCAGATTTTGGAAAAAATTGCATGAAGCTTTGGGAACAAGGTTGAATTTTAGTTCAGCATATCATCCTCAAACGGATGGACAAACTGAGAGGACCAATCATATTTCGGAGGACATGTTAAGAGCTTGTGCTTTAAAGCATGAGAAGAGTTAGGACAAAAGCTTGCCACACGCGGAAATTTCATACAACAATAGTTACCAAGCAAGTTTGAAGATGTCACCATATGAAGAGCTTTATGGGAGGAAGTGTAGGACACCTTTGTTCTGGAATGAGGCAGGAGAAACTCAAGTATTTGGTCCGGATGTGTTGCAAGAAGCTGAAAAGCAAGTCCATATAATTCGTGAAAACTTGAGGGCTGCCTAATCAAGGCAAAAAGGCTATGCGGACAATAGGAGAAGGAAACTAGCCTATGAAGTGGGAGACTTTGTTTACCTCAAGGTTCCACCAATGAGAGGTCATAAGAGGTTTAACATAAGAGGAAAGCTAGCACCTTGTTATATTGGACCGTTCAAGATTTTGGACAAAAGAGGAGAAGTAGCATATATGTTGGAGATTCCAGCTCATCTTTCAGACGTACATGATGTCTTTCATGTTTCCCAGCTCAAGAAGTGCTTGAGATTACCGGAAGAAAAAGTGCCAATGGAAGATTTGGAATTAGAGGAAGATTTGACTTATGCCGAGCAACCGGTTAAGATCTTGGAAACCAAGGAGAGAGTCACAAGGAACAAGGTGATTCGATTGTGTAAAGTTCAGTGGAAGCACCACACAGAAGAAGAAGCGACGTGGGAATTGGAGGATGATCTCAAGAAGGACTTTCCCTATCTTTTCTCTTCCGCATCGAATCTCGAGGGCGATATTCATTTTAAGAGGGTAGGTTTGTAACACCCTTATTTTCATGCATCATGCCCTACATACGCTAATATACATGTTTAACATTAAACCACAACAAGAGGAACGAGTTTAAAATTGATTTGCAGCAAAACCGCACTTAAAACGCAGAAAAGTGCGGACTAGTCCGATTTTACTGAGGACTAGTCCGATTTCTCTCTGACTAAAACGGACTTGTCCGTTTTTGCTGCGGACTAGTCTGATTTTTGGCACTGGAAACTTTCGGACTTATCTGATTTTGTGCGGACTAGTCCGATATTCCATGAATCCTTAAAAAATTGCTAAGTCCTTGGACTTTTCCGGACTAGTCCGGTGTTCCAGTGGACTTGTCCGTTTTCCTCTCTGTCTAAAGTCGGACTTGTCTGATGTTTGGCCAGACTTGTTCGATTTTCTCTCTGGACGACTTCAGACTAGTCCGGTCCTTTCCGGACTTGTCCGATATTTCGCGACTCCGAGTTGATCTTTTGTTTTACGACTTGTTTCTTGGGTTTCACGTTAAGTGGGCCTAGGGACGTTGTTCCTAACTCTATTAGAGCCCATGTGGGACTCTAAACCGGCCTCTACTCATCCCAAAACTCGAAATCCATCTAACCCTAGCCTCCATCTCTATATAAACAGCCCCACCCCTTGGATTGACATCTATTTGCCACTTTTCCACCCACCCAAACCCTAGTTCGTGGGGAGCCACCATCAAGGAGGGAGGAGAAGATCCCAAGCAAGGAGAAGAAGAGGAGGAAACGAAAGAGGATCAAGATCTCCACCAAGTTTCGTCCTTCACCACCAATTCATCCCCAAGTTCATCACCAACCCTAGATCATCAAGATCGAAGTGCTACCTCCAAGTTTCTTGATTCATTGGAGTCCTAAACACCTGGTATACCTTCTATTATCTTTTCCTTACGTGAATTCAACCCCTAATCTCTGAATTTACGTCGATCTAGAAAACCCTAATCTGCTAATCTCGTGGAGTGCGGACTTGTCCGGTCCCAAGCGGACTAGTCCGATCTTCCTGGTTAAATTGTTAAATTAACTCTAAAATTTGATCTAATCGAATCCAAACCTGTATAATCTTGTTAAAAGCTATTAGAACTAGTTAGTGATCATTAAAAGCAATCTATTAACAAGTTCTACCTTGCATTTGCATTAATTATGCATGTCATGTCATATTGAGTAATATTTGTGCACTCTTTGATTGTGTTTCTTGTATTGTATGTTTATTGTGTGGATTAGACGAATTTGCGCTAGAAAGTGCCGCGAGGATCTCTAGCACCAAGAGTTTGAAGGCTTTGACCCTAATCAACCGCAAGAGCAAGGCAAGTGTCCTTGAAGCATATTGATCCTATTTTTAAAATAAATGTTTTGTTTGCAAAATTGCATGCTTGTGTCAAATTGATGGGAATCCTATGATAGGAAGTTGACTAGCTTTGTTTAACCACCCTTGTCACCTGAAATTTATGGTAGAGAGTCGGGAAGGGCTTTTACCTTTTTGCTTCGCTTGATTAATTGGGATGGGAGAACTACACTACACATTTAATTATGCATTAATGATATTCTAGTTAATGTGAGCTGGTCGATACGGTATGTCGATGGGTTGGATGTTATGGTGGTTTGCTCGCTTTAGATCTAAGGACCGATTCATGCGAGAATAGAACAGGACTACAGTGCCACCATGAGGCCAAGTATGGGTGCGGCGTAGCTGATTAATCAGGGATTTGCCAGTGCTATTTGGACCATTAAGGGTGCTCGGGGAAGGGGTAGTCGGATTGAATTTGTTGATGATTGGTGGGACTACCCTGGGATCCGAATGGCTCAAGAGGGGGCCCTTGGTTGAAGATGTGCTCTGTAGGAGACATCGCCACCGGTGAAACCTCAATGGGGTCTAAATAGGCTAGTAATCCCTTTATAAAGGCTATTTTGTGATCTCTTGGCCACACACCAATGTAAGTGTCTAATGTGACCGACGGGTCATGGGCATAAGGGAGATTCTTAGTCATCGAAAGGTGATGAAATCAGGAACACGTGGGTAAAGTGGTACAAACTCTGCAGAGTTAAATAAAACTATCATGATAGCCTTGCTCCCAGTTATGAGCACCTGGACAACTTCCATGATTAGAGGGTACACGGTATTGGGATGGCATTTGGGATCGTTATGGTTGGTATTATGGTTATAGATTAATTTCTGGTATTGAATATGGTTATTGGCAAATGGTGAAATCTGGAATTATGGATGAGGATGGTGAATTATGGACTGGTATTATGGTATTACTTATGATTATGATGGATTTACTTCACATACATATAATATTTTTCTTTTCAAATGTTTTCATGTACTTTTCAGCACTTTGCCATTATTATTATCGTCATTTGAATAAGCCACATGTCATACTTTCCACACTTGCTGAGTACGACATGTACTCACTCTTGCAATCCCCCCCCCCCCCCCCAATAGTTGCAGGTCAGGATTGGGAATTTAATGGCGATAATGCGGAGTTCTAGGCCGTGTCTACCGTCAGCTTTGCCTGTGGTGTTTTTGGAGCTGCGCTATCCCTTATGCTTAGTTTGCTTAGTTGCTTAATTAGTTTATTTCCACTGCATTAGTTGAACTTGTCATAAATATTCATTAGAGCTTGTATTTGAGGATAATATGGTTTGTGTAATAAAATTTGGTTAATTAATCTTGCTCTGTGGAAATTTTCTGTATACTCTTTTGTGATTGCACTCGTGTATGTGTGATGAACATCCTGGGCACACATATGCATTAGCTTGGTTCATTTTTCGGAACCGGGCGTCACATCTGGCATATGACATGTTTTCTGGATGGAGCACTCATGGTCGGTTGTCGTGTCTGATATGTTCCTCGGATATCGATTGCTTTCGACTTACCCATGGAGGCAAGATATCTTACTTCGATTGTCATAGACGTTGGCTGCCTCCGAATCACTTGTCTAGACAACAGAGGAAAGTCTTCAGAAAGAACACTGTTGTCACTAAAAGACCACTGAAACATCTTAACGGGTCAGAAATATCTGATATCTTGGACAAATTGGTGCCAGATGAAGGTCGTCCTGGATATTTCAAATGTTACGGAGACAAACACAATTGGTCTCACATATGTGGACTTTGGGAGCTACCATATGTGAAGTCGTTAATTATAAGGCACAACATTGATGTCATGCATCAAGAGCGTAACGTGGCCTAATGTATCATAAGCACATGCATGGACATGATGGGCAAAACAAAATACAATATAATGGCTCGAAAGGATCTCGCTGAGCTTTGTAAGCGTCAAACTCTCGAGCTCTCCGAATATGGTGGTAAACCACGCATTCCTTTATGTCTTCGACCTAAAGAAAATAAAGAAGTTCTCGAATGGTTGCAAAGGTTGAAATTCCCAGATGGTTATGCATCTACTCTGAGACGAGCCGTGAATGTGAAAACGGGAAAGCTCATTGGGTTGAAGAGTAATGATTATCACATAATCATGGAATGACTTCTCCCTGTTATGTTTCGAGGCTACTTTGACTATGCGGTGTGGAAGGTGTTAGCCGAGCTTAGCCACTTCTATAGGAAACTCCGTGCTAAAGAAATCATGACAGAGATGATGACTAAGTTGGAGAAGGAGATTCCAGTACTTTTGTGTAAGATGGAAAAAAAAATTTCCTCTAGGAGTTTTCAATCCAATGCAATATCTCTTAATTCATCTTATATTTGAAGTGAAGGTGGGCGGTCCCGTCCAATATAGGTGGATGTATCATATTGAAAGACCACTTAGATATCTAAAACCAATGGTTGGTAACAGAGCAAGGGTTGAATGCATCGCCGAAGCTTTTACTCTTAATGAAGTAGGATACTTCTCAAGTGTTTACTTTGCAGAGGAACACAATGTTAATACTTCGGTAATGCTGTACAATATGGATGAGCAACCTCCTTGTAGCGAGGTCTCTATTTTTTTTTCAACGAGAGGCACTACTGTTGGTAGTTACACTTTGTACGATGTTAGCGAAAAAGAAAGTCGTGTTGCTTTCTTGTACATGTACGCTAATATGGAAGAAATGGATGAATATTTCAAGTAATTATTTCTCTTACCCTTATGCTTTTCACCATCTTTTACAACACATGTATTCTAAGAGGTTCTCTTTTCGTGTAGTATGTTCGACAAGCAAAATTGAAGACATAGCTATCAACCCACGAGCAAGCAAATAGAACAGATTCGACGAGAAGGAATAAACGAGGGATCTAATTTTCTTTCCTTTTTTCAAGATCATGTATGGTTTTCTTGTTAACTTATCAATATTAACAATGTTTTCTTATAACTTAAGAATGCTTACGTTTTCTAATAACTTCATATCACAGTGCAAATAAAATGCCAATGTCCATGAAGATTTGCGACAACTATCCTGTGGAGTGGTTAATGTTAGAAGCTATGGTCGATATGATATAAACGGCTTTTGATTCCATACAACTCAAATTGAATATCATCGTCCTCTCGCGGCAACATGTAATATCGAAGTTGTGATGAGGACAATCGATTCGCAAGAACATGAAACTCAGTACTACAGGATTATTAAAAAAATCCTTGAACTCACTTTTGTCGCAAAAAAGACTATTCGAGCAGTATTCTTTGATTGCGAATGGTTTGATTCCATTTGTGGAACTCGAGTAAACGAATTTGGCATGGTCGAAGTAAAACATAAGGAACAGCTGAAAGGATTCGATTCATTAGTTCTTGCACACCAAGTAGAGCAAGTGTACTATCTACCTTATCGATGCAATAAATTCAAAGCTTGGTGGGTGGTACATAAGGTGAATCCTCATGAGCGGTTATACGCTCCAGGAGATGATTATTACCATGAGGAGCTGAGGCTGATGTGGTCTTCCAAGAGGAAGAGTTGCCATACTCTATCTCAGTCGAGCCCGGTGTAGGACTTGATGACTTAGTTGGAGACGCTCGAGATATCGAGACAGGCACGGAAGCGGAAACAGAATCAGAATCGAAAACTGAAGATATCAATGACTTAGTCGAACTTGCTGCTTTGCACAAATGAAAATGATATGCGGAGGAAGAAGATCGATGTGCTGGTTTAAGGAGTAGGGTGCATGACCGTGATGTTGATGAATTTTAAAATTTATAAAGTAACATTTTATTCACTAACTTAACATTAATTTTGTATATTATATTTGCATATTAATCATTTATTCCTTGCAATAGGATGTCGTCGAAGGGGAAGTGGAAGAAGAAGCCAGTGAGAGGGTTTGAGCCGCCACGAGACCCTTGCTCAGGGACCTCATTACCTTTGAGCCGACGTTCCCCCTTTCTGGCGCACGCTCCACCCTCAGCTCACGTGTGCTTTCAGTGGGCGGAGGTAAATTTTAGTTTACAATAAAGTTATTTTATAGATTGCAGTTGTTATTAATTATTTATTGTCAATCTTTTTCTTTTGTGCAGTCTGACTTAGAGCCTTCTGAGTCCGAGTCAGAGGCTAGGGGGCCGCTACAGGAGCCCTCTAGCACTAGCCTCCCTTCGGAGCCGGCTAGCGCCAGCCTCCCTTTGCAGCCAGCTATCGCTGGCCTTCCTTTGGACTCCGGTGGTTCCGCAGATTCTTTAGGGTCACAGAATGCGGCGACGTCGCACCAGAGGCGACGGACAAGGAGGACCCACTTTGCGGCTCCTACTCCGATTACTTTTGAGTGGACCGCGATCCATCCTGTCGGAGACAGGTAAAAACTGTATATAGTATATTAAATATTAGATGTTGTTTTCTTTTACTTAATGATTTAATATATTTTGCAGATGTTGGTACGACTTTTTGTTCACGGGGGCCGAGAAACACCACAGACAGGTTAATAGTGTCTTGGGTGCTATTGTGAAGTTGCACTACCCCAGTGTCATTGACGATTTCTCTGCCCTTTCGTGGGATGACTACGCTCGTGTCTCTCAGCCGGTCCACGGCACAGTTCAGGGAGCTGTGTGGCATGATTTTATGGTAAAATTAACTGTTTCATTTTTCCAACTCATTTGAATTGTTAATGCATATCACTTAAATGTTTGTTCGCTTAAAGCTGAGGTACCAAGTAGAGGAACCGGGCATGGAGGACCATGCGAGACGCGTGTTCCATTACGACGCTTTAAAGATAACGACAGCGACATTGTCAAACGCCCGGATTCAGGCCGTCAACGCGTACTACAAGCGGCACCCCTGGGAGCAGGAGCAGGGGCAGCAAAGGGGTCCATTTAGGAAGGACTCCGACGTGTAGTTGATAGAGGAGCAATATGCGAAGGTAAGTTTTTAATATTGTTAAGTATTTACAATTTCTATGTATGTTAACTGCATTGATGAAAAATGAAATATGTGCAGGTTAGTATTTCCTGGTTACATGGTAACACCTAGGCGTACTTAGCTCTCTGCTGGTACTAGGCTAGCGAAGCATTCATCAATAAGTCCACAAATTCTAGATAGTGCCGCATGGGGTCCAACGGCAAGCACAACTTTGGCGGCGACGGCTACTTGCGTTTGGCTAAAAGCATGGTAAGTACTTTTTCAATTTATTTATGTGTTCCTAATATATTTATCTCACTAACACGACTATACAGGAGCGAGATATGGGTGAGGAGCCAACCCCGACCCAGGTTTGGAATAGAGGTCACAAGGGAAGTGACCCTTCTCAGCCAGACAGTGTAGTCAGGTCGCAGCTGACCGACAGGTAAGTTTTTGAAATTCATCAATTTTTTTATAACTAATACTATTATTGACATGCTTACAATATTTCTTTGTTTTGTAGGCAAAGTACGCGCAGGAGGTTGCGAAGATACACAATGCGGATTACAATTGGGAAAGCGCGCCGATCGACCCCCAAGCCGCGTACGTGAGCAGAGGTGGGAAGGCCCATGGACGGTGAGTTGTTCATGTGTTTCATTTCTCTTTCAATTTATTTTCTTCTATTTAGTGTTTTCATTCTTTTGCAGGTTTGCCATTTTTAATGGAGTTGATGACTCGAGGTCAACGCAACCTTTGAGAGGTGCTTCAACGTCGCAGTCCTCGTCTGTTGGGACCACCAATGGTCGTCTCTCGCAGACCCAGCTGGAGCTCCTCGCCTTGAAGGTGACGCTAACGCAGACCCAGGCAGAGCTGGAGAGGTTGAGGGCGGAGGCAAGGGAGGAGCAGCGGATGACGACCTTAATGCTGGCCCTGATGCAAGCAACGGTGGCGGTAAGTAATTTAAAGTACCGTAGTTAAATTTCATAGCATTTCAATAACATATATCTTCTAATATTTTGCAATAGGAGACTCTTGCTCGAAACAGCGATTAGGATATCGAGATTCCTATACTTCCACCGCAGCAGACACCGAAGCAGTTAATATACCATATCCAGCACACTAATTCGCAACATAATTGGTGATACTGTACATATTAGAGTACTTAAGTCTTTAAAACACTCGAACTATGGAACTGACCACCTTAAATGAACATAGCTCTTAACTGATTTGCGTCTAGCTAAACACACATATATAGGAAAGTTGATTATGCCCAACAACTCCTAGTCAAACTTCACCTCTTTAGTAAACATTTTATTTCTGGTTTAAATACAGTTTAACAACTGGACACATTGGCTAATTCTGGTTGACTTTATTTCTGTCCAGTACTATTGTGTCTGATCATTTTTTGGGCTACTCATTAACTCTGATGCAGCATTTGATTCGTGTTTCATATATGGAATGGAATTGCTAGACCCACTTTTAATCCAGTTTTTCTTTCTATGAAAGAACTACTCTAATTTTAACTCTAATGTTCTTTTTGCATGGTTCGGAAAGAGCGGCACATGGAGGGACGCGCGGAGAAGATCTTCTTGGCTCCGGAGGTAGTGGAGGGGCTAGCGTGTAGCCCGGTGGAACTTAATTTGCCTTGTTGTCGATGTTTTGGATAATGTTTGAAAACTGTTTTGTTGTGTCTGTGTATATGTATAATCTGTATCTGTTTTGTGTTCTCGCCATCGTGCGAGGTAGTCAGTTTCTGTTTTTTTAAAACATTCGAAAATTTAACTTACGCCGGCTCTGGTCGAGCCGAGTAAGTTAGCCCAGTTAAACTTACGTCTTTCAGACCATACCGACGTAAGTTATATCACTTAACATACGTCGATTTCGTGCAACCGGCGTAAGTTATACCACTTAACTTACGTCGGTCGGCAGCCGCCAACGTAAGTACTCCGGCCCACCCCGTGGGCCATCCCGATAAATAACTTACTTCGGTTATCGGATACCAACGTAATTATGGGAAAACCGACGTAATTAAGTAACTTACGTCGGTTTAAGTATTAATTACGTCGGTCCTGGCCAACGTAATTGATCGGGATTTCTGTAGTGAATATGTTGTTTTGAATATATCGAATACTTGGATCATGTTCCTCTCATGCTACCTGTATATTATTTGTCAATTTTTTTTTGTTTGGGTTCTTAGATACTGCTGTTGCTTCACAAATAGTGAGATATACACACGAAAGCATAGAAGCATCTAATGTGCGCATAGAACCTAGAAAAGGAAACAAAAAATGACTAGTACTGTTTGTAAATAATAAATTGGAGTTATGGAAATTCTTGTGTGACCATATGGTTAGTGTCATAGCCTTCCAATAAATATATGATGTTTTAGATATGATAGGCAGCTAATGATGATCTTGAATATTGAAATCTGACATATCTGCACATCAAATTGTAATCAAGGACACCAGGTAGACAGCTAGTTAACTATTAACTTCTTTAGCCGTCAACTTGTGGATTTAAGCCTAATTAATGTTGAATCTGGGGTAGACTAACACCCCTATATGCTCGCAATTTACCTGTATTTAAATTATTAGGTCTATATTTTCTCAGAAGAAATTTTTACATTTTCCAAACTATCCTTATTTATGTTCTAACAAGGCAAGATATTTCTCGTAACCAATACTTGTTGACAAGCCTATTTGTATTGAGTGACAATATAGGCTTTTTGAATCATTCCCCTTAGATAAATATCATAAACTTTTAGCAACAGCACATGATACTTGATTTTAAACTTATAGTGCAAAGTGTATGTTTGTTGGGAACACAAATGACACTGGTTTAGGAAGAAACAAAGGACAATATATAATAAATATCAGTGTATTATGAATGATCATCTTCTGTGTTACGATTATGCATTATGCCCTCCTTATTGTCTAGTCTCTAGAATTGCATTCTGATAAAGAACAAAAGCCACTCAAGTAGTTCATATTTGGCCAACGAAAGTGACAGTGAAGTGAAATGCAAAAAAAAAAAAAAAAATCAGTTACCTTACAAATTTCTAACAGTTCAGATTGTCCTTGTGCATTAGCTTGCCATCTAAACTAATTACCTGTGTATTTTATGTTATATGTATTGGCATGGCACAAATCTATGCATCCGGTCAGGTATCTTGGATGTTTTTACCATCTAATCCTACTAAACTATCTGTTTTCTTTTCGGTTGATGCGGAAAAAGGACTATGCTGGAGTTACGAACGACAGTCACTACTAGAAAAAGTATTTCTACAGTCGGTCCTAAACGTATTATTACAAGCGGATTTGAAAACCGTCTGTAAGCAAGAGCCTGTAAAAATAGCATATTATCACAGACGGTTACAAAAACCGCCTGTGAAAATGTATTATCACAGGCGGTTTTTTACCACCAACCACCTGTGAAAATATATTATCACAAACGGTTTTTACCACCAACCACCTGTGAAAATATATTATCACAGGCGATTTTTTACAACCAACCGTCTATGATAATATATTACCACAGACGGCTTTTACACTCTCGAAAATTGTGGGGCGGACATCACAGCCAACGGATTTTGTGCATTTTTTGATGGCCAAAATTAGGAGGCGATGAATCAAATGAATTAGTCCCTTTCTAAAATAGTTAGATCTGCAAATCTGAAAGTCTAAAAGTACTTAAATCGATAAGATTTAGGCAAAATTACATTGCAAATGTGCATCACATGCTCAAATACACATCAGAAATTACATAGCAGGAATCATTGCAAAAAAACCTAGTCACCGACCAGTCCCAACCCTCCACAGTCAGCATCATCTATCTCCGCCGCCGCGTGCAGACCGATCCCGCGCGAGTCTACAGAGAGTTGAACGCCCCGTCCGCAATGCTCCAACCGGCGTGGACGCTGGAAGGATCTGGCCACCGAAGCTGTGGCCCTCAATGTTGTGGTTGCGGACGCGACTGTAGTCATGGCTTCCGTCTTCGCGGTAGTCTTCTCCGGGTCCGTGGAGCTAACAGACCTGCAACAATGTACAAAGTGACTACATCAACAAGTAGAGAGATCTGGAGCAGAAAAGCAGTGAGCTGCATGTTGGGAAGAAAAAGAGCGATGTGAAGCGACACACCTGAGAAGAGAAGCGCGGAAGTAGCGGGAGAAGAACGTGGAGTGGATGAGAAGCATAAGAATCACCGACGCCATGTGAGAGCTCCATGGTTGCTTAGGCTTTTCTGGCTTGGAGAGGAGAGAGCAGGTCACCGTGTGAGAGCAAGTGGGCAGGCTGTAGCTGCAAGTGGTGTGATGTGACAATAGACAAGAGAGCACAGGTCAAGTGGGCACAGCTCTGATGGAAGAAGTGCTAGTGGAGATGTAGGCAGATTATTAATAGCAGAGCAGATGTGAGTAAAGAGTTCTGATTAGTGGAGAACTGGAAGGGCGGATCGAGGATTGTATTTTAACAACCGGTAGCTTTTAAAAACCGCCTGTAATAATATATATTATCACAGGCGGTTTGTACCATCAACCGCCTGTGATAATATATATTTTTTCACAGATGATTTTCAGTTACGAACCGCCTGTGATATTCACATATTGCAGGCAGTTTTAAAATATTTTACATTACAGACGGATTTTTTACGGACCGCCTGTAAAAAAAAATTGTAACGTCTGCGAAAATACTTTTTGTAGTAGTGAGTGTGGGCCATTTAGAATACACAGAATGCTTGTTCTATTATCGATGATAGCTGAATCACAGTTTCTCCTTTATATATGGACCATTTCCATCTATCCTGTTTTCAGGGGATTTAATAAATTATAGTGCTTGTTGTTCTTGCTCTCTGCACTCTGTTTGTTATATGTAATAATCCTGGACTATATGATGAATCAGGAGAAACTTATTTGCTGCCTGTTTACCCATTATACTGAACATCTGCAGTTTCATGTGTTGAACACTTGTCTTGGTTCCGGGGTATATTAGCAACTAAGTAGAAATGCACCTTCCGTACCACAACCTTCAATTTGCTGTGCTGGATATCATGTTGGTTATCACCAGTAAAAGGTAATGTGATCCAATTTTATGGCTGGTTCACCTTAAATGTGGCGCTGGTGACGATATCCAACTATATAAAGAGGTAAATTTAATGTTAATGTCCTGAAATTATTGAAAATATTTATTGTTTTTGATGTGTTTTAAGTTGTTAGATATGTGCAATGATAATATCGAGTTATCTGGGAAAAGGTCAGTAGTGATTCTGAGTTTATGCGGTCAAGGATGCCATAGTTTTGCTGGTGGTGCCTGACCGGGTCACAAAGTCGAACATGGTACTCAATCCTAGTTACAAAAAAGTTACACTCCCCAACCTCATTTCAACAATTCAATTAATTTAAAGCCAAATCTCTCAAAACATGTGAACTTCCATATTGGTCCTGTAAGATTATAAATTTTAAATAGGCTCTGCAACTACCCCCACAACGTTGACTACATGTCGCCAAAGTCGTCAGCTGCGCTTACTGATGAGTATTCCAAACAAACCACTCAATTAATTTCGGGGTATTTATACCAAATCTTGGAATTCAAGTCATTTAGAAGTGTCATTTCCTGATCGATCCGGCCACTATAATACATACATGCAATCAGATTTTTGTGCTTGAACATTCATCTAAGATTATAATAAGGGGTCGCACTACTACAAAAAACATTTGTACAGGCGGCTTAAAACACATTATTATAGACGGTTTTAAAAACCTCATGTAACAAACAGCCTGTGAACATGGTCGATTAACACAGGCAACAAAAAAATCGTCTGAGAAAATTTATTAGCACAGACGGTTTTTTACTGCTGACCGCCTGCGATAATGCATTTTCACAGGCTGTTTTTTTCCTGCTAACCATATATGATAAAGCTTTTTCACAAGCGGATTTTCTAAGAGACCGTTTGTGTGCATTGTGGCTGATCGTAATTAGAAGACAAGAAACAATAAGATTTAGACAACTTTTAGATAGCACAGTGGATCTGCATGGGACTGAAAATTTAGGCAAAATTACATTGCAGAGAATTAACACATGCTTTAAAAAGAACACGGAAAAATTTAGACAAAGTTAAATTGCAAATTAATTACAATGCAACACATTGTAGAAATTAAAACACAACAAAAACACATCATCGCAGCAGCAGCTCGCGGACCCCGGCGGCAGCCTCCCATGGCATGCTCCCGACCTCACCGATGCGGTCACCATGGAGGTTGCGGAGATGGTGCTCGTATGCAGCTTGTCTCCCTCATAAACCTCGTGAAGGGCACGGCCGCTGGCGTCTGAGGCAAAGACGCGCGGTTCCTCATAGCGTGACCATCATTTGAAGCTGCCTCCGTGTGAACTGCACACGCTCGCTTATTAGCTAGTTCTAGAATACAAAGCCTTTTCTGATGAGTGATGAGGCACATGCTCGTTTGTTTACATTAATGTATACCCTCCCTGTCCAGCTTCAACTGCTCGCTCACAACTTGCAGATGTGGCTGTTCAGGCCCCGGCCGACGACACCGAGCGCTGCCTCCTCCCGACGAAGCTAGTCTTGCGCCACAGGCCGTCCGGCCCAGCGACTGCGGCGACAGCTTGGCGCGTACGTGCACACAGCTTCAGCTGCTCCGCCGACGCCGTATGGTCCAGCGACTGCGACAAACAGCTTACAGCTGCCTCCTCACCCAAAGCGGCATCCCTCGACTTCGTCGGTGAGGTGCCATGGCACCTTGCTTGAGGTATGCCATGGAAGGGGCTCAGCCCCGTCGGCGCTGCTCTGGGGTGAGGTTCCTGAGATTGGGGATTTTGAGGCCTGGATCAAGGAGCGGACGGGTACGTGGTGCAATATTAATGGGTGAGACGCACTACTACAAAAAGCATTTTCATAGGCACCTCAAATTATTAAATATAGGCAGTCCGTAAAAAAATGCGACTGTGATGACGAATGAAACAATAACCTTTGTGATTGTAGGATCGAAGAGCACGTGAAAAGCTACCAGAGGGAGGGGTGAATGGTAGATTTAAAAATCTTACGCAGCGGAAACAATTAAACCCAAACCCCTTTGGCAGAAAAACGTTCTCTTAAAGAAATCGTGTGTGAGATTAATCTAAACGTGTTTCACCGTGACAAAAGTGATAGATATCAGAGAGAATCAAGTCACGAAGACAACACAAAAAGAATCACTCAAATCCGTCGAGAAAAACTCATGTTATGATTGAAAGATCAAACAATGGTCAATCTGCCCTACCCGAGAAAAACAGTTCTGGAACGCTGCAAAGAAACTCGTGTAGATCATATACCACAAATCCAATGACCGTGAAATTTTGACAGATGATAGATAATCAAGTTGTGAAGACAAAACAAAAAGAATCACGTCAATTGGATCTGTAAAACTCGAGTTATGATAAAACCACCGACGAAAGGTAGTGCTGTCCAGAAACTCGACGAGTAAAACCTGTCTGGAACAAGTCGGACGAACAAGGCACAAAAGTTCCTTCAAAATACGAATTTTATTCAATGGAACACAAGAGGAACAGCCCCAAAGTCCTCTCTCACGAGCTCTGGCCTTCCCTTGCTTATATAACCAGCCCTTAGGCCAACCCAATATCAACTAGGACTCCAATCCTACTCAGATCACGAATCGTAACTTTCCATAACTGCTCAAGATTCTTCTATACGCAGATAGAAGCAATCTTAAGACTTCCAAACACCTTAGGAACGTATCCCACATTCCTAAACAACTCAAATTCGTGACCCACTCGGAATCCTATCATAACCAACTCGATACTTTCCATACCGAGCCATAACCGACTCCGCCGCAGCCAAAGTCATCAACTGTTACGATCCGATCCTTCCAACCAGATCTTTCCTTCCTTATCCCGTCTTTGGAACCATGTTGCCACGTCATGAACCGCATGCATACGTGCGAACACCTTCCTGTGACGTTCAGTGACCTTTATATGCACTGCCCTTGATTCAATCATCCTGCGCGACCTCCTGATCAGCTCAACCACAATTCCTCCTGAATTTGGTTGTTGGAACCTCATCTCCTCCCTGAGACTAGTCCAATGGATCCTGTCACCAGCCATGACTTGAACTCAAGCAACACCTGCACATGAATAAACAACCAATCCATACGAGCCCAAGTCCTCAACTTGACTCAAGTTAGTTCCAAACACAACACCTTATGTGAGAACCTCACATAAGCATGTTGCAAAACCACAATAACACGATATCATCCATATCAACCAAAACGGACCAAAAACTTAGGAAATGAATACTAAGCAATCTTTCCAACAATGTAAAGCAAGTACGAAACATTGCAAATGAAAAGCAGAAGCACTGCAGTGAAGTTCCGGAGCTTACCAGAGCAACCCGGAGCTTGAGCCGGAGCTAACAAAAACTAGTAGAACCTAGCGTCGGAGCTTACCAAAACTAGTACAATGAAGCACCTGCTGGAGCTATCGAAACTAGTAGATCCTAGCAACGGAGCTTACCAAAAACTAGTCAAAACTAGTCAACCCAAAACCGGAGCTAGACAAAGTTCGTCGGAGCTTAGCAAAAGCATGTCGGAGCTATCAAATATATGCCGGAGCTATCAAAGACATGCCGGAGCTAATAAAGACATGCCGGAGCTAAAGATAAAACTTCACCAGATCTGACCAAAGCTAGTCAGACCTAGCATCGAACGTAACCGGAGCTACCCAAACCAAGCCGGACCTACCGTCGGACCTTGCTGTAGCTCAGAGCTAGAGTCGGACCTTGATAAAAAGGTGTTTTGGTGATATTCAAAACTTTTATCATCAAAGCCAAGTGTATTCACTACAAGCCAATGTATTCAGCACACATAGGTCTTACAATCTCCCCCTTGATGAATGCATTGGCAACACCATTTAAAATCCGAACATTGGCTTATTCATATAAAAGTCTTTAAGAAAATTTCTCCCCCTTTGAAAATCAAAAGTAAAATGAGAAGAAAAAATTATCCCATATTATCTCTCTCCCTTTTTATTATCTCTCCTTATGCACATATTCTCTTTCTCTTCATGCTTATCTCTCCCCCATTGACAATGTATTCAACAAGTCATGAGCATGTAAACAAATTATCTCTCCCTCTTTAGTTGGTATGAGCATATTATAACATATACGTATAAACAAAGCTCATCCAAGTCATACTATCAAGTACTTTACATTATCACATCAATGAAATACATAAAGTAGTGTAAGCCATGCAAGAGATCATATGTAATTTTCAATTTAAGCAAGTCATGATCTCACAAACTTAACTATTTCAAAACCTGAAAGCATGACACTAGTTGCTGCATCTTAATATTTTTCAAAGCATAAATTTAGGTCATATGATATTTGCAAGAGATTATATGCGCATCTGCCTTATTCTAACCAACCAAGCCAAGCCTATGTCATTTGACAATCAGAATCTTAAGGACATGATTTTAGTCATACACAACTTCTTCCAAGCTCATATCTAAGTGCAATGACAAGCCATCTCAAAAGAAGAAGTGCGATGCATGCATATTCTCTTGATCTTTTCTCAATTTATATTTGTTCATAAAAACTCAACATGTGAGTTGATTACTTGATTAATTCTTAATGATTAAAAGCATTTGTGAGCATGCAACAAGTTCAAAACAGCAAGAAAATTCGACCATGACAAGATTTAGTGTAAGTAATTATTTCAATTAATAGACATGGCAAAAACTACAAAATGTATAACACGAGTAATGTAGTAAGAACTTTCAGCATGTAAAAGGAATCACAAAGTCATATATGTATGAAATACTATGCTCATATTATTTTAATTTCAGATTCACACATAGACTTCCCAAGTTTCAAAAACTCCCCCTCAATTTAAGCCATGAGGATGCATAACCCCTATTTCACTACGAATGAAACAAAAACGAGTGAAATCCAAAGGTTTTGTAAAAATGTCAGCCAATTGATGTTCGGTATCTACATGGTGAAGCACAACGTTTCCTTTTTCAACATTATCTCGGAGAAAGTAATACCTAATATCAATGTGCTTAGTTCTAGAATGTTGCACGGGGTTTTTGACAATGCAAATAGCACAAGTGTTATTCCAAAACAGTGGAACACTATCTAGATCAAACCCATAGTCCTTAAGTGTTTGAACAATCCAAAGAATTTGTGAGCAAGCACTAGCAGCAGCTACATATTCAGATTCGGCTGTGGATTGTGCAACTGAATTTTGTTTTCTAGAGGACCAAGCAACAAGAGAATTACCAAGAAAATGACAAGCACCGGAAGTACTTTTCCTATCAATCCTACAACCCCCAAAATCAGCATTCGAAAAAGCTTTCAAAGTAACAGTTGAGGAAGAAGGAAGAAAATGCCAAATTCTTGGGTTCCATGTAAGTACCTGAGAATCCTTTTGACGGCTTGATGATGTGAGACACGTGGGGAAGCTTGAAACCGTGCACAAAGACATACGCTGAATTGTATGTCCGGTCTTGATGCCGTGAGGTACAAAAGTGATCTGATCATGCTTCTATATTCTTTTTGATCCACAGATTCACCATCTTCATCAAGTTCAAGTGTTGTTGTTGTTCCCATTAGTGTCCGAAGAGGCTTGCTTTTGTCCAAGTTGAAGCGCCTTAGGAGGTCTTTGGTATACTTCGTTTGATGCACAAAGGTACCCTCCTTGGTTTGGTTGATTTGCAGCCCCAAAAAGTAAGTGAGTTCACCCATCATACTCATTTCAAATTCGGAACTCATCATTGCTGAAAACTTGGACACAAGATCATGAGAAGCACAACCAAAGATAATATCATCCACATACACTTGAACGAATAATGAGTCATTGCCATGCTTAAGCACAAAAAGAGTTGTATCAACCTTGCCCATGGTAAACCCCTTTTCAAGTAAGAGTGTTTTTAACCTATCATACCACGCTCTAGGGGCTTGTTTGAGACCGTATAAGGCTTTGGACAGTTTGTAAACATGATTAGGAAAATCTGGATTTTCAAAACCCGGTGGTTGTTTGATATAAACCTCCTCATCTATGTAGCCATTAAGAAAATCACTTTTAACATCCATTTGATATAGCTTAAAACCTTTAGATGCTGCAAAAGCTAACAAAATTCTTATGGCTTCTAATCTAGTGACAGGAGCAAAAGTTTCATCAAAATCTAGACCTTCAATTTGAGTGAAACCTTGAGCAACCAACCCAGCCTTATTCCTAACCACAACCCCATCCTCACTTTGTTTATTTTTATATACCCATTTAGTTCCAATTAAAGTGTGACCTTGAGGTGGAGGTACAAGTTTCCAAACATTATTTCTTTCAAAATTTTCTAACTCTTCTTGCATGGCAATAATCCAAGATTCATTAGTGGGTGCGTGTGATATATCTTTGGGTTCAAAAGAAGCAACAAAAGCAGAATGAGCATAAGAGTTTGGATCACAAAACCTGGACCGTGTGACTCGTTCGTGCAAGCTTCCAATCATCTGTTGTGGGGGATGATCTTTGTAAAAACGTAGGGGAACAGATGTATCACAAGCTTCTTCTTCATTAGGTTCAGCGTAGATTGATGAGCTTGTGACTTGTGGACGATCAGGACCAGTATAGGTGATAGCCGGAGCTTGTTCAATGTCCGGAGCTGGACACGTGTCAACTTCAAAACTACCAGGCAGTATCACCGACTCTTCTTCATCTTCGAAAATACCCTCCCCCTGAGGATACGGATCTGGTCCTGCAACACCGGAGCTAGTACCTGGGCTAGCTTCATCAAAAGACACTTCACAAGTCTCCACAATTTTGTTAGTGTCAAGTAAAAGCACACGGTAGCCTCTAGTATGAGATGGATGACCAAGAAACATGCCATCAATGGATCTAGGTTCAAATTTATCAAGGTTACCATGTTTCTTAACAAAGCATTTGAAACCAAAGACCTGAAAGTGTGTAACACTAGGCCTATGTCCAAACCGAAGCTCATATCGTGTTTTACCTAGCTTAGCACGCAAGAAAAAACGATTTGAGACATAACAAGCGGTTGCTAATGCATCAGCCCAAAATTTCCTAGGTGTTTGATATTAGTCCTAGCCATCTCAACTAAGGTTCTATTCTTTCTTTGTACAACACTGTTTTGTTGAGGTACATATGGTGAAGAGAATTGATGATCTATTGTATTTTCAGCACAAAAGTGATCAAAAGATTGATTTTTAAATTCAGTTCCATTATCACTTCTAATTGCTTTTAATGATTCTGGGTGATAAATTGATAATCTAAGAAATAAAGTTCTAAAGTGACTAAAAACTTCATTCTTAGACGCCATAAAGTAAACCCAAGAGTATCTAGAATAATCATCAACAATAACAAGAACATACCATTTACCTCTGAAGGATTGAACACGTGAAGGTCCTACGGTGTCGAGATGCAAAAGTTGACATGGTTCAGTTGTCATGATCATTGTGAGAGGAGTATGTGAACCTGCAACCATCTTAGCATGTCTACAAGAAGAGCACAAAATTTCTTTGTCCCCTTTAAGCTTAGGCAGCCCACGTATGCAATCAAGAGCACTAACACGCGTTAGGTGATCAAAGCCTACGTGACCAAGTCTGCAATGCCAAAAATATAAGTCCTTTGAATCATTAACAACTAGACACCTATGCTTAGAGGAAGACATATCAAAATCAGCATTAAAAACTCTTCCAAACCGAGACATGTTAAAAATAAGCTCACTATTTGAACCTACAACTTTGCAGCAGTTTTTATTGAAAATAATTTCTAGAGTTTCATCTAGCAATTGAGCAACAGAAAGCAAGTTGTATTTCATTTTGACAAGTGCCACATCCTTTAAAATGTAGTGATCATTTACTCTAACCAAACCATTAGCAATTATAGGATTTGAAGAATTATCGGCAAAAGTAACATTCTCTACACGTGACACAAAAGAGAGGGAGGAGAACCAATCTTTGTTACCGGTCATGTGGCGTGAGCAACCTGAATCCACAATCCAAATGTTCTCCATCCTCAAACGTGTAACCTACATAGAAGGACATTACGTCGATGACTCAATACTGGGGTTAGTCAAAAGGCATTTAGGAATCCAGTACTGAGTCACGCGACATGCAGTAGGAAAAACACGCGAAAGCTGAGACAAAACAACAGGTTTATGAGTCAAAGATTGAGGTTTTCTGTTCTTAATAATTGATTTAGAAGTTGTTACTTATTTAGAGTGAAAACCAGTAGCTCCGGAGGTAAAAGCAGAAGGTTCGGAGGCAAAAACTAAAGCTTTGGAGGGATCAACAGAAGATCCGGGAGCTCTCGGAGCTATCAGAACTACTGGAGCTGCCTTTGTAGATTTCTTGCCAAAAGTTTCGGAAGCTACTTTTTCAAATTTCTGACTCATTAAAGCAGGTTGTGTTTTTCTAATTGCATGAAAGTTATAAGATCTAGCAATCATCCTTTCCTTTTTCTGTTGTTTAGCTAGTCTATAGCAAAAATTTATGACATGACCATCTCTACCATAGTAGGTACAATGAAATTTAACTTTGTGTTCATGTCTAGATGAGCAATCAACATTTTTATTTGATACCGAATGAGACAACACTCCTGCAGATTTTAAAATCACTTCTTTTTGTTTAGGAACTGTTTGAACCAAACCACTTCCTAATGACTTTACAATTTTAGGTGGATGTGCCTTAGCATGAGCATGAGAATAAAAACCTAAACCAGTTTTATCATTGCAAGACTTGGAAGAATTCAGCAGCAAGTTTAGGTTCTTATTCCCATTACAAAACCGATCTATTGTCCTATGCATGTTGTCAAGTTTATTGGACAGATCAAGGCAATTTTCACATGAAGTTTTTCATTGTAGTTTGCAATTGGAACAAAATTTAACTTCATGAGAACGTAAAGCATTGTTCAATATAGAAATTTCATTTATAGCATCCTGTAGTTTCTTATCAAGATCATCACAAGTAGAACAATGCAGATCAATTGTAGAACAGCTAGCATCTTTCAAGTTTTTATCATTAAGTGCAGCAAGCTCTTTGTTCTTTTCAATTTCTTCATCAAGTCTATCTAGAGTGGAGGAGTGTGCACTTCTTAATGTGGACAATTGTTCATAGATTAAGTCACATGAGGGACATGCATCATCACTAGGAATCAAAGTTTTTAAACGGTTAATTTCAGATTCTAGTGATTCAATTTTAGCAGCATTATCCCTAAGCTTCTTTTTGTCATTTTTTCTTGACAATAATAGTTGCACGAGAAATAGCATCACACATTTCATTGCAGGTAGAACATACCTCATCGTCTTCACTGTTGTGTTCTGCATCCTCCTGACTTGATCTTGATCTTGTTTTGCCCGCCATGAAGCATAAGTTGGCCAGATCGTCATCATCTTCATCAGTTTCAAAGTCTACATCACTTGGACTAAGTTCTTGAAGTGCGGTGATAAAGCTGTTAATCATCTTGCGTCCTATGGTACCCTACTTCTTCTTGTTGGAATTTCCAGAGGAGGTCCGGACCTTGCTTTGTTTTTCTTCCCGGGTGGTCGGACCTGAAAGGTTAGGGCATTCTATACGAAAGTGTCCTATTTTACCACATTCAAAACAGCGTTGAGGTCCGGAGCTTCCTCTCCTTCTAGTTCTCACATTTTGCAATGCTTTTGAGAATCTAGTAGAGATGAGTGCCAACTCCTCTTCTGGAAATTCTTCGATCTGCTCCAGGGTTAGTGAGGATAACAAAGCAAGAGTATTGCAAGATGATGATTGGCCGGAGCTAGACATATCACGTTGTGAAACAAATGCAATAGACTTATTGGGGTTCTTACGTCCTAGGATGTCAATTTCATGAGTTTTTAGTTTAGAATAGAGTACATCTAATGTAAGAGAACTCATGACAGTTGATTCACGAATAGATGTTACTTTCTTCTCCCAAATTGACATGTCTAATGCACTAAGAAGTTGCCTAGCATTCTCAGCATCAGAAAAATTAACATTGACACTACGTAAGTTGCTGAGAATTTTATCGAAACGAGCAAAGAGGTCATCGATAGACTCACCTGGTTGCATCTCAAAGCGCATATATTCCTTTTTGAACATATCTTGTTTTACCTCCTTGATTGTGTCGGAGCCTTCATGATAATCACAGAGAGCTCTCCAAACATCGTATGCTGATCGGAGGTGCACGACACGATCAAAGTCGCTTTGAGTTAATCCTTGTATGATCAAGTTTCGGGCATTGTTGTTGTTGTCGACGTCCCGTAGGTTTGTGGCCGTGACTTGATCATTAGGTGGCACTTCATAAGGCTTATACACCTTCTCCCATTTTGCAAAGCCTTGTGCCTGGATGAAAGCCTCCATGCGTGCTTTCCAAACCTGAAAATCAATACCAACAAATACACAAGGTTTGGCGGAGTACTTCTCCATGATGATTAGTCAAAAACATGTGCAAATCACAAGGATTAGAGCACCGTGGCTATGATACCAATTGTAGGATCGAAGAGCACATGAAAAGCTACCAGAGGGGGGGTGAATGGTAGATTTAAAAATCTTACGCAGCGGAAACAATTAAACCCCAACCCCTTTGGCAGAAAAGCGTTCTCTTAAAGAAATCGTGTGTAGACTAATCTAAACGTGTTTCACCGTGACAAAAGTGATAGATATCAGAGAGAATCAAGTCACGAAGACAACACAAAAAGAATCACTCAAATCCGTCGAGAAAAACTCATGTTATGATTGAAAGATCAAACAATGGTCAATCTGCCCTACCCGAGAAAAAACAGTTCTGGAACGCTGCAAAGAAACTCGTGTAGATCATATACCACAAATCCAATGACTGTGAAATTTTGACAGATGATATATAATCAAGTTGTGAAGACAAAACAAAAAGAATCACGTCAATTGGATCTGTAAAACTCGGGTTATGATAAAACCACCGACGAAAGGTAGTGCTGTCCAGAAACTCGACGAGTAAAACTAGTCAAAACTAGTCAACCCAAAACCGGAGCTAGACAAAGTTCGTCGGAGCTTAGCAAAAGCATGTCGGAGCTATCAAATATATGTTGGAGCTATCAAAGACATGCCGGAGCTAATAAAGACATGCCGGAGCTAAAGATAAAACTTCACCGGATCTGACCAAAGCTAGTCGGACCTAGCATCGAACGTAACCGGAGCTACCCAAACCAAGCCGGACCTACCGTTGGACCTTGCTGTAGCTCAGAGCTAGAGTCAGACCTTGATAAAAAGGTGTTTTGGTGATATTCAAAACTTTTATCATCAAAGCCAAGTGTATTCACAACAAGCCAATGTATTCAGCACACATAGGTCTTACAGTGATGACATAACATCATAGGCGGATTTTAAAAAACAACCGTCTAGGTAAATACATGAATTTCTTAGGTGGTTATTAATTAAGAACCGCCTGTGATGTAACAAACTTCAGAGGCGTTTCTTAATTAACCAACGTCTGAGTAAATACATGATTTTCACGGGCGATTATTGTTTAAGAACCGTATCTACTGGTTCAATCATCACAAGCAGTTTTTATTCAAGAACCGCCTGGGGAAAGTCATTGTTTTCACAAGCTGCTTGTGAATTAAGAACCGCCTGTGATGCTGATAAGCTCCTGTAAAGCTAATCCCTGCACAACAAGCTCTTGTAGATGCAAGTGACACCCGTGGCTCATCATTTGGATTGTTGAAAGAATCAATTGAAGCATGAAAATACTTGGAATGATTTCCCATCCATTTGAAGGAGTTATTTCCCTTTTGTCCATTTGAAAACTTAGGAAGATGCTCCTTTCTCAGTTTTCATGCCTAAATAGATTGATTAAAAATCAGTACCTACCCTCTTAGTGCTTCACACAAGGAAGCGAACAACTTCAATCACAAATCTTGTTTTCACCCTTTCATAGGGATTTTACCTTAATGTTTCAAGCATAGATTTATCAATAAGTGAACCTTCCATATCACATATGTTAATGACAGTTATAAGCGAAGGATGTGCTGAAGCTAACAAAATCTGAATTGGAATGAAGATAAAGAGATCCTGCATATGAGTGGCAATGTCCAGGATAGCGTGAAGCTATGATGGCAACCTTCAACAACATGAAAAGTTATGTTAAGGTTATGCCTGCATCAACCAAGGCATGTTGTGAGGGTATAAAACTTGTTGGGGCAAGCATAACTGTGATGCTCTAAAAAGTGTTATGCCCTCACAACATGCCATGGTTGATGCAAGCATAACCTTAGCATCACTTTTCATGTTGTTGAAGGCTTTCATCATAGCTTCATGTTGTCTAACTTGGACATTGTCACTCATATGCATCATCTCTTTGTCTTCAGTCCCATTGAGATTTTATTAGCTTCAACACACCCTTCACTTGTTACTGCCATTAACATGTCTGATGAGGAAGCTTCACTTATTGATAAATCCATGCTTGTAAGATTAAGGTCAAATTCTTATGAAAATGGTAAAAACAAGATTTGTGATTGAAGTTGTTCGCTTCGTCGCTTGTGTGAAGCACTAAGAGAGATAATACTGATTTGTAGTCAATATTGGAAGACCTATGTGTGCTGAATACATTCGCTTGTAGTGAATACATTGGCTTTGATGATAAAAGTTCTGAAAAACTTCTAAACCCCATTTTTCTGCAAGGTCCGACAATAGGTCCGACTTTCTTTGTCTAGGTCCAACATGTTTTTGTGTAGCTCCTATGAGCTTTGTCTTTAGCTCCAACATGTCTTTGATAGCTTCGACATGTCATTGTTAAGCTCTGATATGTTTTGTTATGTTCGTCTTATGTGGGTTAGCTCCGACATGTCTTTCTAGCTCCGGCTTTTGGGTTGACTAGTTCGGACTAGCTTTGGCAAGCTCCGGTGCTAGGTTGTACTAGCTTTGGTAAGCTCCGGCTCAAGCTCTGGTTAGCTTTGGCAAGGTTCGGAGCTTGATCGCAATGTTCCTTGTTGAGATTGGGTTGGTCTAAGGGCTGGTTATATAAGCATGGGAGGTGAGAGCTCGTCGTAGACGACTTTTGGGCTGTTCCTCTTATGTTATATAGAATAAAATTCGTAGTTGAAAGGAACTTATGTGCCTTGTTTGTCCAACTTGTTCCAGACAAGTTTTACTCGTCGAGTTTCTGCACAGCACTACCTTTCGTCGGTTGTTTTATCATAACTCGAGTTTTACAGATCAAATTGACGTGATTCTTTTTGGGTTGTCTTCAAAACTTTATTTTCTATCATCTTTGAAAATTTCACGGTCATTGGATTTGTGGTTTTTGATATACAGGAGTTTCTTTGTAGTACTACAGATCTGTTTTTTACTCGGTAGAACAGATTGACCTTTGTTCGATCTTTCTATCGTAACATGAGTTTCTCTTGACGAATTTGAGTGATTCTTGTTGTGTCGTATATGTGACTTGATTCTCTCTGATATTTATCACTTTTTTCACGGTGAAACACATTTGGATTTGTCTCACACTCGATTTCTTTAAGAGATCGTTTTTCTGCCGAAGGGGTTGGGGTTTAATTGTTTCTGCTGCGTAAGAATTTTAAAGCTACCATTCATCCCCCTCTGGTAGCTTTTCACGTGCTCTTTGATCCTAGAAATATATTCAGCCATTATAACTGATAAAGTAGCATCTTTGTAAGTTTTTAAAATGGAGAGAAGAGAAAGAAATCTTTTAGGGCTTGTTTGAGTGTACTCAATCTAATTGGATTGAAGTGGATTGGAGTGAACAATGAACTAATTTTCTCCTCAATCCACCTCAATCCGCTTATATTGATGTGGATCCACTCTTATCCAAGCAAGCTCTCAAATGGATGGGAAATATGTCAGAGTTCAATTGAATCATTTAACAATCCAAATGATGAGTCCCGGGTGTTAGTTGCATCTATAAGAGCTCGCTATGAAGGGATTAGCTTGACAGGAGCTTCAAGAGTTGGGCTTCTAGATGTTGTTTGGAATTAAGCTGTTGGAAGGCAATCCTGATCATCATAGGTCAGAAGAAATTTATATACACATACAATTTGATAACTTATGGAACAGGTGAAGGTGATAAATTTGATAGTCAACAAGCCGAAAAGGATTACTTGTCCAAATTAATCTTCTCTATAGAAGCTAAATTTAATAATGTTCGAAATATGCTATCTAAAGCTGAAATAGGGCATTGTTCTAAGTTGATTTTAGAGGATACAGATATATACAATATATATCATACATTTTTTCCAGCATTGACATCTTCTCGCATATAGGGATTTAAATCCTTTTTAGTGCTTCTCTCTACGTGCTTGATGTTTTCTGATTCAGTGAAAAGGTACATCTCTTCATACTGATTATATTCCTCTTCATAATCTCCCACATTCTCAACCCCAACAATATTTTGCTTTCCAGAAACAACTACGTGCATCTTCTCAGTTTTTGGATCTTGAACATAAAGAACTTGTGCAAACACTATTGGCGAGAACCCACAGGTCACCTTTATAACCAACTTTATTCAAGTCTACCAGTGTCAGCCCATAATTGTCCACTTTCACACCATCATGATGTTTGACCCATTGGCACTTAAATACAAGCATTACCATTCTTTTGCCATAATCGAGTTCCCATATTTCCTCTATGAACCCGAAGTATGTGGTCTTCTGCCCTTGTGAATCATAAGCCTCAATACGAACACCACTATTTTATACAACACTCTTACAATCTTTTCGTTTAGTGTAAAATGTGTAACCATTGATGTCATATGATTGCCATGATGTCACCAAAGCAGATGGGCTAGAAGCTAACTTCTTCATTGTTGCCTCTTCTATAGAGTTTTCGTATGGTATATTTTTGTCCATTAACCATTCAGTGAAACATCTTCTGTGCTCTTTCATGATCCAGTCCTCTGTGCGGTCTTGGTTTTTTTTCACAAAGCTCAATTTAGTGTTCCTCGATGTACGACTCAGTTATTGCGAGCTGTTTTAGTACACCAAGATGTGCACAGTGTACATTCTTGTAATCTTGAACGATAAAAGCTTTCTTACCCACTTTGCCTCTCCCACGTAGTCTACCCTCATTTACTGGTATAGGCACACCTATCGGTTTTCCATCTTTGTTGTAATTAGTGCAACTCTCAATCACATCTTCAGTGGTGTATCCTTCCATAATTGAACCCTCTAGGTGAGCACAGTTCCACACATGACCATTTAATAATCCTAAATATCCCTCTAACGAAAACATATGATGTAAATATGGTGGTTCCAATGCTTTTATCTGATAAACAAGATGTATGATTAGGTGTACTTGCATATTAAAAAAAGATGGTCGGAAATACATCTCAAGCTTGTACATAGTCTCAACGATGTACATTTTCAAATAGTCTAAGTCTTCACATGCTATCACCTTTTGTGGTACTGCATTGAAGCAGTAACACAAACATGTGCTGACAACTTTTACATGCTCAGGTTTGATGACCCTTATTGCAATGGCAAGAAACATTGTCATCATCATGTGACAGTCGTGAGAATTGTAGAAGAATAAAGACAAGTCTTTCATCAAGAATAGTTTGCGGATATTGGATGAAAAACTTGTGGGCACTCTGATTCCATGCAAGCATTCGCAAATTATCTTTTTCTCTTGTACTGTCAAGCTGTAGCCGGCTAGAGGAAGGTAATTCTTCCCATTCGCCTTTTCTACTGGGTGAAGCTCTGGTCTCATATCAAGATTTACTAGGTCCATTCGTGATTTTAATCCGTCTTTTTTTTCCTCGGCATGTCCAGCAAGGTCCCAATGATGCTGTCAAATACATTCTTTGTAACATGCATCAAATTAATATTATGGCAAAATTCAGGTTCTTCCAATACAGAAGATACTTGGAAAAAATAGATTGTTTCTTGAAAGTAATGTCAGTTGAATCGCCCGAAGATGTAGTTCTCTTTCTCTTTGTTCCTTTACATTTTTTGCCCTTACCGAAGGCAATATGAATGTTCTTGACCATTTCGAACACGAATTTTCCATTGTAAGCTTTTGGTGCAGTATCATTTTTATTTTGTTATCAGATTGTTCTTCCATCTTCCTATACTTTTGTATACCTGTAAAAAAACCGCCGGTGTCTCATGTTCACCGTATTTCTAGATGAAGTGAGGTACAAAAATCTAGTTCCATCCACGCACCTTACACAACCTCTCTTCATTTTCATTTGAACCGATAATGTAAATAGTCTGGGATAATCATGCACGGTAACAAATATAATTGTTCTTATCGTGAAATACTCCCGCTTATACTCATCCCATGTACATACCCCTTCATTCCGCAATTTCGCCATATCTTCCTCTAAAGGTTCCAAGAGCACATCAATTTTGATGTCAGGTTGTTTCAGACATCTTCTCAGACGGTTAGTACTGACCCAGGAGAAGATATGCGACTATATAAGAGCACTCGGTCTACTCGGAAAAAACCTAACCCGGGATATTTCACTTAGATGCCGTCAGACCCAAACTTTCATTTGGCACCATGTCCTCGCCGCCCTAGCCGCCGAGCTTCGCACTTGCCACTAAGCGCCGCCCTCGCCACTGAGCTTCGTCCTTGCTGCCGTCGCTACCGAGCTTTGAACTTGCCACGCCCACTTACCACCGAGCTTTGTCCTCGCATACCTCAATGCCATTTCTATTTCCAGAATGTTTGCATGTCGGGAGATCCCTAGGTACCCGGTCGTTGGTCGCTTCGCCGCCTTTTTTTGTTTTGTTTTCGTTTTATGGGGGAACGGATGGCTGGATAAGTAGAGCAGCTAGGGAGGGGAGGAGAGGGTGCGGCGGTTCCCACGTGGTGTTTGTGAAAATGCCGTTGCCGGGACGTGTGTCCTGATGTATTGCACAAGTGTTCTGTTCGTGTGCTAGATCTGGGACGGATCTATTCTTGTTGATGGTAGGTTTTTCTAGCGAGTAGTTGCAGTACAACAACAATACCAGTATAAGGTTGTTTCATCTGATACTGGCGATTGTCAAGCACTTGAATCAAAATGGCGATAGCTGCCTCCAAATATGCATTCGGACCTTGTGTTGGAAGTAGTGTTATAACCTCCCCCCCCCCCCCCCCCCCCCCGCCCTTCCTCTATCTCCCATTTTCTTTGTTTTTTCGTGAAGTTTTGTAACAACAGTCAAAAGTCATGATTATTGGGAATTTGGAGTGTTAACCATTCAGCTCAAGTGAGATGAGGAAGAGAAACATCTTGCTTAAATCAGATAAGGAAGAAATACATCTTGCATTTGAAGCCTTCAATTTGGAGCATCATTTGAAGCCTTCAATTCAGTGATTGTATTTGTACGTCTAGCTGCTATGTACATTATTGATTATTTGATGTTAATTTTAGTTGCACACGTAGAGCACTAAAACTTATTTGTTCCCATAGCTATTATTACTTGTAAACTACCTGATTCAGTTTTGAATGCCTTTCCTCGTATTGGTCTTTAGTTCCTCTAACTGCATCTTGGTCCTATGTGAATTCAAGCCAAACTTATTGGTTGCACAACATGCTTTAAATTTTAATTCCTTGTTTGTAACTATCACAATATTTCCCCTATGTAATAGTATTTTGCCTCTTCTTCTCATGTCTTATGCTATATAAGTCGGACATATTTCACCTATGTGTTAGAGCATTTATTTTTGTAGCTTTCATTAAAGTGGTAAATATTTTTTGTCTTATTAGTTCTAGCATGGAAAGCCCTAAGAAGACTGGTGCTGGTAGTAACAATGAAGAAGGCAATATGGAGTTTAGTGACTCTAGCAGTTCAGGCTCATTTCACAGTCCATCGGGTCCTTTTCCAAATATAAAAGTTAAAAAGACTTCAAAGGCTCTCGACCCGGAATATTATCCTGCCGGCGAGGTATGGATCATGAATCTTAACTCCAGCAGTTTAAGTTAATGTTAATTGTTGTTGGTACCCAGCGGATCAGGTACTCTCGCACACGGGATGAAGACACCGGGGCATGTCCGGCGGTGCCACGTGTCTAGAATTTGTCGAGACCTTAGCCTCTTGCATGATCCAGCCCTAGTGCTGCCACGTGGGGCACGGAGGATGGGATAAAGACCCTTAGGGGAGGCGACCTCCCAAGACGCCACATGTTGGGGGGAGAACTCGCACAACCTCGGCGGAGAAGCTCCAGAGCTGCCACGTAGCCTGGAGTGCCGGACCAAGCGCCCTCCCTCTGAGGAGAGAACGGAGCTGCCACGTGCCTTGGGGAGCCCCGGAGCTGCCACGTGCCAAGAGGGACTGGTGCTAGCCTCCGCGGCGAGGACCTGCCCCGGCGCTGCCACGTGTATCGCAGCACCGCCCAGACAGTATCATGCAAGAGTTAAAAGCTGGAGTGCTCCACTCAGACATCCATCGAAGGTCTGCACCAACCTCCGACACACGACGCGAAACACGCCAACAGTCAGAGGCCGCCATGACTAATCGCATCACAGTGAAGGCGCTGCAGGCCTATCCCACTTGGCCAAGTGGGTAGCTTGCGGCAACAAGACAGGCTGACGGGACACATCTGCCACCGCCAGCAATGGCGCATGGGCTACTGACAAGGAAGGCGGCAAGACGGCGAGTCTCCACTGCCATGCTCAGAGAAGCATATGTGGGAAGCCATAGATCTTTTAGCATAAGATCGCCCCGGGTCCACCTGTCGGACCCTAGGACCCCACTTGTAAGGCGTCCAGTTTTGGTTATAAAAGGCTCGGACCACCACCGAAACAAAGGACCAGACTCAGAATCCCCGATACACACACATATGCATACACACTCACCATACAATACTTCCCACCATGGAGTAGGGTGTTATGCTACTTGCGGCCGGAATCACATAAAAACAACTGTCTCATACCCTTTCGCTAGAACACTAGTTTGAGGCCTAAGGCCCGGCGAACAAAGAACCTCCGCGGGCTGCTCCTTAGCAGATGTGGGGGAAGAGTCCCATTGACCCTTAGACATTTGGCGCGCTAGGTAGGGGATTTTTTCCTCAAAAATGTGGTAGCGCATTCACCACCATTGTGTTCATTAAGCCTGCGAGCTGCAGCGAGATCAAGCCGCGAAAGGTTGACCATCTTGTCAACAAAGACGCGGAGAGGGAGTTCCAAAGGCCGCAATGCACCGCGGTAATAGTGCACCAAGCTATGAACTTCGACCTCAACAGCGACCACGGGCGTCGCAAAGCACTCCATGTCATCTGTGGAGGATCTTGGGAACCAGCTTCCAGCAATGCGGTCAAGACCCTATGACGGGCGATGACTTCGTCGGCCTCTATGCATGCCCCGACACTGCATCACAAATGGATAGAGACGACGATCAGCTTTGACGCCTCCGACTGCCCTGAGAACATGGCGGGAGCCGGGAAGCTGCCCCTCCTTGTCGCCCCCACCATAGCCAATGTAAAGTTTTATCATGTCCTGGTAGATGGTGGAGCCAGTCTCATCCTCATCAGCCCTGCGACCTTTAGCAAGCTGAAGGTCCCCCTATTCGAGCTTGCCCCGTTAAGATCATTCTCAGGGGTAGGACCGGAGAGTGTAACCCCGTACGACTGCATCCATATCCAAGTGACCCTAGGGACACCCGAGAACTTCAGGATAGACAATATCCTATTCGACATCGCGGAGGTTAGCCTCCCCAACAATGCCATTATCGGCAGGTTCATGGTAGTAGCCCATTACAACTATCTCGCCCTCAAGATGCTGACAGCTTCTGGCGCCCTCAAGATTTGTTGAGATCGTGTTGCTGCAGTGACAGTCTTTGAAAAGCTCCGAGCATTGGCAATTGTCCGTACACCTGTCCTGAATGATGCTGAGACAAGCAAGCCTTCGCCAGACCCACGTGCTCACAGCCGTGCCGCTGCACCACGAGTGCATCTCTCTGATGACGACATCGTACCCATCAAGACAATTCAGATTGGCACTGATGCGGCTCAGACCACCTGTATCGCGGGGAGTCTGGACAGCGAGCAGGAATCGGCGCTCACTACCTTCCTGCAAGCTAACATCGACATCTTCGCTTGGGAACCGTCGCAGATGCCAGGCATCCCGAGGGAAGTGATTGAGCACCGTCTGAAGATCTACCCTGATGCACGACCACAACAATAGAGGCCTGATAAGCAGTCCATCGAATGGCAGAACTTCATCCGCGAGGAGATCAAGAAGCTCCTCGATGCTGGCTTCATACGGGAGCTCCACCATCCCAGATGGCTAGCCAATCCGGTTGTCGGCCGCAAAGTTGGTGGTAAGTTTCGGATGTGCATTGACTACACCAACCTAAAGAAGGCATGTCCTAAAGATCCTTTCCCTCTACCTAGAATTGACCAAATCATAGATTCAACTTTAGGGTGCGATATGCTAAACTTTCTATATGCATATTTAGGGTTCCACCAAATCCCAATGTCTAGAGAGGATGAAGAACATACCACATTCATAACCGTAGATGGCCTTTACTGCTATGTCTTCATGCCTTACGGTATTAAGAATGCTCTCCCCACCTTTGTACGAGCTATGCATAAAACATTCGGGGACCTCATTCAGGACCAAGTAGAGGTGTATGTCGATGATATCGTAGTAAAAATCCTGTCACATACATCATAACTAGAAAACCTCGCCCTAGTCTTTGATAGATTGCGAACCACACGCACGAAGCTCAACCATGACAAATGCGTGTTGGGAGTCAAAGCTGGGAAGCTCCTCGGTTTTCTTGGTCTCACACTGAGGGATTGAGGCCAACCCATAAAAGATCAAGGCGGTGGAACTGATGCGGCCCCCAGCTCGCATCAAGGATGTGCAGAAGCTTGTAGGGTGTTTGGCAGCGCTCAACCGGTTTATCTCTAGGCTGGCTGAGCAAGCCCTCCTGTTCTTCAAGCTCTTGCGCCAGTCCGGACCATTCGTCTGGACCGAAGAAGCAGAGAAGGTGTTCTGCCAGCTAAAGTAGCAGCTGATGACGCTGCCAATAATGGTGGCACCGGAGCCCAGGGAGCCCTTGTACCTCTACATAGCCGCCACGACAGATGTGGTAAGCATGGTTTTGGTTGCAGAGCGGTACGGTCACCAGCAGCACCAACAAAAGGAAGGGAACCCTTTTGTTGACTCTGAGCTCCAGAGCTTGGAGCTTGCAGGGGTCCCCAACGACAGAGGAGCCTCTGGGTCGCAGCCCCAAAGGATGTCCAGGTCCCCCATGGGGGCCCCAGAGAGCAAGGATCATCTGGGTCCCAATCTCCAAAGGACGTCCGGGTCCCCTAAGGGGGCCCCGGAGCACAAGGGGCCTCTGGGTCCCAGCCCCCACATGACGTCTGGGTCTCCCAAGGGGGCCCCGGAATGCAAGGAGCCTCTGGGTTTCAGCCCCCAGAGGACATCTGGGTCCCCCAAGGGCGCCCCAGAGCACAAGGAGCCTCTAGGTCCCAGACCCCAGAGGACGTCCGGGTCCCCCAAGAGGGCCCCGGATCTCAAGAAGCCTCTGAGCCCCATCCCCCAAAGGAAGCATCAGGCATAGGAGACATGGAGTCGCTGGACCTGGAGCAGATGGAAGAAGATGCGTCGGATTCCCCGAGAAGGTCTCGGACCATCCAACGCCTGGTCTACTTCATCAGTGAAGTCCTACATGAGGCAAAGACAAGGTACCTCGATGTACACAAGCTGCTCTATGCAGTGCTAATCGCATCGATGAAGCTCCGCCATTATTTTCAAGCACACCGAATATCAGTGGTGACTTCGTTCCCACTGGGAGCGGTGCTGCGCAGCCCGAATGCAACTGGCAATATCGCCAAGTGGTTGGTTGAATTAGCAGAGCTCAATCATGATTTCTTGCCACGACATGCAATCAAGAGTCATGATTTGGTAGACTTTGTTGCCGAGTGGACCCCCTCGCCGAGCAACCAGACGGACGGGAGATCAGTGAACTAGAGCCCAAGGCTCCGGTACTTACCGGGCCTCACTGGACGCCATTCTTTGATGGATCCTCAAGGAAGCGAGGTGATGGAGACAGTGTATTGCTCACCTCACCAACAAGGGAGCAGTCCAAGTACGCAGTGCGCCTTGACTTCAAGGCCACCAATAACATGGCAGAGTACAAAGCCCTCATCTTCGAGCTCACGGCTGCGCAGGGTCTTGGTGTCCAACAGATGATGGTCAAGGGAGACTCCCAGCTGATCATCAAGCAAGTACGGGGTGAGAGCTGCTGCAACGACCCGCAGCTCGCGGCATATCTGATACATGTCAAGAAGCTAGAAGTTGGGTTCGAAGCCTTGGATCTCTGCCCTGTGCTCGCACGGACATCTCCATCGCCAATGCCTTGCCAACAATGGCATCCACAGGAGCCCTCGTTCCAAAAGGTGACTTCAGCAGGAGGATGGTGCGCCCGACCGCTAGGCCGGCAGGGCCTGACGAAGAAAGAGAGCCCAGCCCCACGGAGCTAGCAACCATGGCGGCCCTGCGATCGTGGGGGCCACCAAGGTCCTTTAGCGTCACCATGGATCCCCTATCACCTGACGCCCAAGATCTGGAAGTCCAGGACAGTCCCAATGCGTGGATCACAGAGGTCCGAGACTACCTAAAGGACAACCTCCTCCCTGAGGACCCAACATCCGCAGAGAGGATCTTGAGGATTGCGAAACTCTACATGTTGGTAGAAGGTGATCTCTGTCGATGTGGTCCCAGTGGCGTGCTCCTACGGTGCATAACTCGGCAGGAAGGTTGTGACTTGCTCGCAATAATCCACGAAGGAGAATGTGGGAATCACGCAGCTTCCCGCACGCTGGTTGGTAAAGCCTTCCAGCATGGTTTCTACTGGCCAATAGCACTACAAGATACCGTCAAACTGGTCAATAAGTGCAAGGCGTGCCAGTTCCACGCCAAGCAAATTCACACCCCAGCGCAGCCACTACAGATGATCCCGCCCTCCTGGCCTTTCGCGGTCTGTGGGCTGGATATCCTAGGACCCTTTCCTAGGGCGGTCGGAGGGTACCGGTTCCTCTACGTTGCCATAGATAAGTGCACCAATTTTCCAAAATCATCCCTAGTGATCAACATCAACAAGGAGTCCACAATCAAGTTAATCAAATCAATTTTCTACAGGTTCGGGGTCCCGAACAGGATCATCACTAACAACGGGACCCAGTTCACCAGTGTAGCTTTCTAGGACTACTGTGAACACCTCAGTATCCAAGTTTGTTATGCATCTGTGGCTCATCCAAAGAGCAACGGACAAGTCGAAAGGGCCTATGCTGAGATCCTCAGGGGCCCCAAGACACGCACATACGACAGCTTGGATAAGCATGGTGCCAAATGGGTCGACGAACTCTCTTGTGCACTGTGGGCAAGCAGGACGTCACCCAGTCATGCCACAGGAGAAACACCTTTCGTTCTGGTGTATGGGGCCGAGGCTATCCTCCCCCTCTAGAGATCGTTGTGGGCTCGTTCAGAGTCCGAGCGTTCGATGAAGCCTCACAGTAACAGCTCCGACGAGAAGATGTCGATCTCGTCAACGAAGCAAGGTGGCACGCGACCATCTGAAATGCACGTTACCGACAGGCGCTGAGGCGCTACCAAGAGCGGTTTGTGCAGAGTAGAGAGCTCAAGACAGGTGCTGCAGCGCATACTCACTCGGGAATGGTCGCACAAACTTTCCCCCAACTGGGAGGGCCCCTTCCGAGTGATACAAGTATCCCACCCTGGGTGTGTCCACCTCACAACGGAAGAAGGAGAGCCCCTCCCCAACCCATGGATCATAGAGCAGCTCTGTAAGTTCTATTCTTAAGCTTAAAAGTAGGATAGTGTAGGGTGTTATGGTGCCAAGGAACGACATGTAGGACAACCAAGCTCTGGGAGGGACAGGTCCAGAGTGTTCAGCTGTTTCGCATGTTCCTGTAACCTAAGCATGAACACTCTACCTCCCTTGCCAACTGGAGTCGTTGCCTTATTGTAAAGCAAATTCACTCCTGAGAACACCAATGATTACAAATTCACTGTCTTACCATATGTTTTCTCTTATGCTCACTTATGCTACCTGTTAATTTTGTGATCAATCAAACTAGACTTGTCTTCCGTACATCGTCTTTGTGTACTTGGTGAGATCTTTTCTGTATCGCCCGTAGTAGAGTCATGCAACCCTGCTGCAGGCAGATGTATTTGAGGTACCTGCAAGGTGTCTTGGAACTCGCGGCTCCCCTCTTACTTGGGGCCCTGTGGTGCCAAATGGTTCCCTGCGAAAGGCCAATGTCGAGCTGGAGGTCTAGAGCGCGCAACATGATTAGCTTGGTCATGTACCCTAAGCATATGCGCTTTGCCTCCCAATGTTGCGGCTAAGTACCAGGGGCGAGGACGCTCACAACCTGAATAAGAAGGAAGCTGGACCCTGAGCGCCAATGCACAAAATTACCCAAATCCCGTATACCAGCACAGGACTATAAGACATGACTATACATAAGGATAGGAAAAGATCACCAGCGAGCAAGACAATATGCACCCCTGTTATGTGTGCAGGACATACGAAGCAGGGTGCAACGGAGCATCCAGCTCCGACACCTCCCAAGAAGCCTGCCGTCGACGTCCCAGAACGTAAACAACAACATGAAGCGCGAATAAGTGAGTAAACTCTCCTGCCCACACTTGTTGCTAATAGGTTTTTCTCTTGCGATAGCCTGTACACCTCGGGCCTCCCGTCGACGACTTCACAACGATGGTGGACGACGCCAGAGCATATAGCTCTGGCACCACCCAGGGGGCCCGCCGTTGACGTTTCTACGCAGATGGTGGGCGATGCCAGAGCATCCAGCTCTGGCACATCCCTGGGGGCCCGCCGTCGACATTTCTACGAAGATGGTGGATGACACCAGAGCATCCAACTCTGGCACCTCCCAGGGGGCCCACTGTCGATGTTTCTACGCAAATGGTGGGCGACTGTTGACGGCTGTTATATACCAATTTCATCCATCAATTTAACTCAATTATGTGAAGGATTTTCATTTCTTGCACACATCATCTTTCTACCTAACCCAATTCCACTTGGACTTGGTGAAATATGTGTATGCAGCATTTTATGCAGGAAATAAGGAAATGGAGAGGGACCAATCCTATCAAATATCATCCCAGCCAATCAGGTGACAACACGTGGCATCCCATGGATCAAATGGCCCACAAACAGAAGTATCCGAACAGATCCAACGGTGTATCACCCATATACATCAATGGGACCGACCTGGCAGCCACCTGGAGAAAGCACATGAGAAACGGTGCAATGACAAGGTCGGCTGAACCAGGGGGTCGGCCGACCTGTTCTTTGCACCAAACTCGGTCAGCCTCCACGTGTTGGCTCCTCCGGGCTCCCTGGAGTCAATGGTGACTGATTCTCGCACTGTTGGTGGTGGGAACCGACCTCAATACTAGTATAAATAGGACCACCTACCCCTCACTTCAACACACACCACTTGAGCTTCATCTCTATTGTATACACTATGATCCATAGTCTTAGAGGAGTTAGGTTGTAGAGAGGAGAGTCTCTAGTCCCAAGTCCAAATTGGGAAAGGAGTAAGGAGTCTCTCTCTTCCCAATCCTACATAGGGAAAGGTATGGCTCATGTATTCTTTCTTGTATTTGTGACTTGATGCATAATAAAGATAGTATCTTTAGTCTCTACTTATACATATACTTGGGCAAAGCGTTTCTTGTTTGATTGTGGAGTCCATGTATGTGGAAGGTATAGGTTCTATGGCTGTTTCATCATGAACATATCTCATTATCATAGAACCTATAGACCCCCACTATAGTCTAGTTAATTATAACATAACTAGGTTAGTAAGGATAATTATGTTGTGTATCAACATTGGTTCAATGATGATTCAATTCATTGCCCTAGGATGGATTGTGCCTATGCTCTTAAGGTAATTACTTAATATGCTAGCATGGTGCTAGGATAGCTAAGTAGTATTGGATGTCTCGTAGACCCATGGATTGAAGAGGTAGGCAGTATGTGGTGACAGTCTTATCCGTCCTTTGTAATCCTCCACGTTCGGCTATGCCACAGGCTCCTGGTGGGAGTCGCCCTAGTATTGCTAGGGGTAAGCTCGTGCCCAATATGTTGAACCACATAGCATAAGTATTCACTATTAATCTAGTTTATGAATAATTAGTTTAGACTATGTATATGTACAATAGAGCATAGTAGGAGTACCTCCATAACTCTCAACCTTAACTAACCTCTAGGATCCTCTAACCCCCCTTAGACTTGAAAGCTTTTGTGTGTGTCACACTACCTCCACTATTATTTTATCCATCCTTACGAGATTCATACCTAGACCTTTCTACCCCTTCCACTCGATGATTGTTATATCTCTTCCCTGCCTTCCTTTGGGATCAAATAAATGACACCCTCGGGAATACTCTTAAGGGGAAATGCTACAATGATATCTCCGTGCGCTTGAGGAATTCACTCTGTGATCCAATAGAACCATTAACAAGCATTTCTGACACATCAGTTGGAGATGTTTAGTTAATGGTGCATAAGACATACCAACAAGCATTTCTGGCACCGTTGGCGGGGATGATTTGTTAGTATATCTTAGGAGCCGTCAACATGCATTTCTGGCGCCGTTGTCGGGGAAGGCAAACAAATATATAACTTGACTGAGTGAATAGGATAGAACCCTGGGTAGGACTGTAGTAGGATAACCATTCTTTGTTTTCGCATTTATTGTAAAAATAGGGTAGTGTATGTCTTGTTTCCGCTTGCTGGAAAACTTTGTTGAAGATCCCGAATCTCTTCCGAGAGACCGACCCCGTGTCATTACTCCTCAGTAGATTCGAGCGACAAAGCAAGCCAACATTTCTGCACCAATAATCCAAATGCCAAAGGCTCATAAGACCATTCGTGAGTTCTCAGCTCCCTCTACTAACAATGTGCCTATTGGGTCCATTGTTAACACGGGAGATGTGAACTTCAATATCAAAACTGGCCATATCACTATGGTGCAAGACAACCCATTCCGTGGGAAGGCTAACGAGGATACAAGTGCTCACCTGCAACAATTCCTCGAGACTTGCAGCACTTTTAAGATCAAGGACGTGTCTCTGAATGAGGTCCATTTGAGAATGTTCCCGTTCTCTCTCCTTGGGAGAGCGAAACAGTGGTTCTACGCGAATCGAAGTGCTATCAACACTTGGGAGAAGTGCTCTACGACATTCCTTGCCAAATTCTTCCCGTTGGGCAAAACCATGCCCTACGTGGAAGGATTTTCGGCTTGCAGCAAGATCCCAAGGAATCTATTACCGAGGCATGGGAAAGGCTTCAGGAGTACATCCTAGCCTATCCCCACCATGGGATGGATGACTGGCTCCTTATTCAAAATTTCTATAACGGGCTGATCCCATCAGCTCGTGACCATTTGGATGCTGCTGCTGGAGGAGCCTTCTTCTCATTAACAGAACCAAAAGCTAAAGATCTTATTGAGAAGATGGTGTCCAACATGGGATGGAACGATGAGAGTCTCCATACCCGACAGCAAGGCATGCACACCTTGAAGGAGGTGGACATGATCGCTGCAAAATTGGACCTCCTAATGAAGAAAATTGATGGACAAGCCAGTGGTGAAGTGTCTGGCAATGCCCATGCCCTAGACTCTCACATCACGTGTGAAGTCTGTGGCAACACGGGTCATATTGGCAATGATTGCCCAGAAACTCGTGAGGATGCCCTATACCTCGCCCACAAAGGAAATTTCAACAACAACAATGGCTATCATCCAGGAGGTCAAGGGTGGGGTCAACAACGCCCATTCTTTCAAGGAGGGTACAACAACAATAGCAACCATGGAAATCATCCCAACTTGAGAGAACTTGCCATTAGCGAGCTCAAGATCAATGATGCCCTATCCAAGAAGTTGTCATCTAATGACAAGACCCTAGAGAATATCAATGCAAAGATGGAAGGACTATCCTCAGCCTTCAAGAATCAGCTGAGCTTCAAAAAGATGCTCGAGACTCAGTTGGCTCAACTGGCAGCTGCTATTCCTCCGATGGAGAATGGCAAGATGCCAGGCCAGCAAGAACCTCCAACGGAAAATGTCAACATGATTTCCGTACGAGAGAGCAACAGGCATAAGGACCCCGGATGTCCTACCATTTCATGCTCAATTGGGGCTCACCACTTTGACAAGGCACTTTGTGATTTGGGAGCAAGTGTCATTGTGATGCCCAAGGTTCTGTTCGACCAGCTGAACTTCACAGAGCTGACTCCAACACCAATGTAGCTACAAGTGGCTGACTCTTCAGTCCGTTATCCAGCGGGTATTGCTGAAGACGTCCTGGTGAAGATTCAAAACTGCTTCATACCCGTGGATTTTGTGGTGCTAGACATGGACACCGAGAAGGATGCACCACTCATTATTTGGCGCCCATTCCTCAACACTGCAAAAGCTCGCATAGATGCGGGAGCTGGAGAAATCCACTTCCATATCAATGGCAAGGATAAAAGGTTTAACTTTCGGCCAAAATCAAAACAATGCTCCATGATTCAAATCAAGTAGGGCCGAATGATAAACACATCAGAGAGGTCGAAGTCACACCTCCAAAGGTGGACTCACTCATTGCATTCATGAGAAGATTAATCTACGAGGAGAATCCGTCATTTCGACCACGCCAATATCCAAGGGTGAGGGAATCATATGGACCTTCCCGAAGGCCCAAGTCCACCAAGCCGCCAAAGAAGGAATGGCGGAAGAAGCAAGACAAGCTGTCCGAGCCCATCCCTCCGAGCCCAGATGTAAAATGAAGACGAAGGAATGTCCATCTCATCGGACGGTGGTGAGACCTACGCCAATAGGTTAAATTGGTAGTTATCCCACTCTATTTTTCTTTCTTCCTTTTTCCACCCCATTTGGATTTTTCCCATTGCATATTTGATTTTCCCTAGCAAGTTGAGAATCTTATATTCTCAACCATCATTTTTCTATCTCTTCAAAAGAAAAATTTTATAGGATTTAAAAATAGGTTTTTTTTTTGAAAAACAATTTTCTGAGCTGCACATGTGGCATTCACCAACGTGCTAACTTTATAGCTGTTGGGGAGCCACTTGCCAAAAGGGGGACCAGGGGGGCCACCATACGGTCGGCCGAACCCCCTAGTCGGCCGAATAGGGAGTGGAGCCAAATTGGCTCTCCTTGCTCCAACGGCTACATTTTGAACCCCAAGTGACCGTTGGAAGGTGCACCCTATAAATTGTGGCCTGAGGAGCACCTCTCTTCACAAACCACATCATTTTACACCTCCCCAAGGCACTATCTAGCTCACCTTATTTTTCTTGCTCTTCATTGCAACACTCTTGCTCAAATTCCTCCCCAAAAAGATTTTCTTTTGTTTGCATTTGCATTTTACACACAAGCTTTCAAGAGGAGAAAATTCGTTGAGAGTTTTATTTTCCAAACATCACTTCTTTTTGGATTTTTCTCGCCTTGTTTTGTTCTTGCTTGTTGAACTCAAAAAGACATGAAGAGGTTGTTTGGAAAGAGGAAGGAGGCTGCAAGCTCAAGCCATGCTAAAGGTTCAAGTGCACGCCTCTCTTCCATGGGCACAAGCCCAAGGAGGAGAAGTGTGTGTGAGGACACTCCCATGGAAGAGAGAAGCAACCCACACCAACTTCTTTATGACAACGACCTCGACATACGAAGCGAAGTTGAAGATCAAGCACGCAGACTTCTCCAAGATTGTGAGTTCTGCCACACCAAGGCTTACGATCCACATTTGATCTCCAAAATAGGTATGGACTTCGAATTTCTTTCAATTTGGCATGCAGTGGATTTGATGACTTTGCTCACATAAAGGAGAAAGGTTCACGCCTTCTCAGTAATTCCTTTGCACGCTAAGGATATGATTTGATGGTATTTCTTTTAGATTATTTCAAAAAGAATACAACATCCTATGGAAAGAATTAGGTAGCATCCTAGGCTTCCGTAAACGGTGTTTGCTAAATTTAGACAATTTGCATAAGTTTAACAAACAAAGTTTTTGGCATGAGCTAACTAGTGAGGTCACATGTAGGGCTCCTAGGAATAGCAACATCCAAAACCCTACCTTACGCTTCATGCATAGATGGGTGGCTATGACTATGTTCCCTAGGGGAGACGTTAGGGTTGTGCGAGATGATGAATTGAAAATTTTGTTTGCCATGACTAAAAAGATAAAAGTTGCTCCAGTCAAAGCCATGATGACACAATGGTTAGATCACATTTCAAAATCCGGACCAGTTGAATGCACTTCATTGATTACTCATATTGCTAATAGGGTAGGAGCACTTAAATACTATTCATTTGAATATATTGAAACTGAAGAGAATTAATTGATGAGGACTATTTAGTGCAAGGACATACCCTTAAGCATGATCAAGATGGGTCCTTGATATTTTTCTATCCTGGCTTTGTCAATGAAATTCGGTTACCTAACCCGGATTTTCATTTGTACAAATGCCGGAGGCTAACCATTAATCTTCTTCCCCTTGAGGAAGCAAGAATAAGTAATGTCTCTGGCAGGGTAACAAGGAATCGTGCGAGGGCTGCAGCCACAAGCATGCCACCGATAATCTCTCCGGTCCATGAATACCAAGAGGAAGAGAACCCAATGGGTTATGCGCTCGGATGGACTCAACCTCCGACGTATGAGACTGGGGGATCATCTTCGCAAGAATGGCAAAGGGATCCGCCCTTATTCACTTCAAGCTGTAGCAGCTTGCCCGCAATGTCCATGAGAGGACGTCGTTCCTTTTTGGCTAGAAGTCATCATGACTATAGCTATGGAATGACGGACTTCACTAGACAGACATATGGGAGAACTTGAAGTGAGAACGGGTGACATCTACAGCAGACTGCAAGAGCATGTTCAAGGTACCCAGGATTGGCAACAACACATGGATGCTCAATTCACCAACTTCAATAGGGCACTACAACAACAACAAGCCGATCTTGCAGCGTACTTCCGTCATCAAGGGTTCAACCCTTATCACGGAGGTATCGAAGAACAATCTTGGGGGAGGACCCCCACTTGAGGTAACATGTATCACATTCCTTGCATATTTATGTTCCATCCATCCATCATCCACCTTGCATTTGAAAAAACATATAGGTTAGATTTGCTTTCATCAAATAAAGATGTGCGGTAAGAATGATTTAGAATTCATATAGATGAAATGATAAATAGTTGCTCTATTTTATTTTCCTAAGTCTCTAGTTTACAACTTGCTACTCTCCGAATATTGCTTTCATTGGTTTGAATTATTTTACCTTAATTTGGAAGTTGTGGGTAGCAAAAGCTTAATCTAATTCTAGGTTGTTGCAAGATTAGAATTAGTAATAGGGCTGCTAGTCCTATTTTGAAAGTAAAACTTGGATTTTTGGAGAAATTCTAAAAAGATTTATGTTTCCCTCAATTGATTGGAAATACCTACCAAAGCCATATGATGTTCATACATAGACAAGACATTATGCATTTGCTATTTGCTTTCACATTGAGCCTAGTCAAACTAGTATAGACCTATGTGAGATATCATTTAACTCTTTTTGAATTCAAGACTTCACTTGTACATGCTATACTTCTACACTAGAAGTAAGCAAAACGTCCATCATATCCGCCATACCACAACAAAAAGAGAAACTCCAAGTTATTCATGTTTAGCACTCTCTTTAAAATTCATTGCAAAGAAAGGGAGTAGAAGACATGGCTACAAAAAGAAAACGAAAAAAAGGGCATGCTTACATCATAAGCATGAGAAAAAAAAAGAGAAAAGAAAAGTAGCCATGTTTCATCCCTGCAAAAGAAAGAGAGATTATACCAAAAAGAGTTATCTCAAGTATCAACATCCACTTCCACTCCATCACACATGAACTAGTCTTGAATCAAAAAGTTTTGATTTGAATTCTCCTAAGCCTTACTCTTTTGACTTAGCAATATATGTGATGCAAATATGCCTACTTACTATCATTACCAAACTCCACAAACAAGCCATATTCAATGAGTAGGAATAGTAGAGGCACAAGGCTTTGGTGAGGAAATATTTCCACTATCCACAAAGGGGTGATTGAGAGAATCAAATTGAGGTACTTAATATCTAAATTGAATTCTCCGCGATTTAAGTGGAACTTGATTTCTAGGCTATGTTTGCTCCATTTGCTATTCTACCTTTCAACTACTCATGAATATGAAAAAGTATAAGCCCTATGGTAACTTAAGAAAGGTAGAGTATCATAGCCAATTTCTGCAATACTAGGTAGAGAATCTTGTTGTGCATTAGATACTTTTGAAAATAAGATATTGTAGCAACTCCTGATCATCAACCTAAAGTCTTGACTTTGCTCGGGACGAGCAAAGGATAAGCTTGGGGGATTTTGTTGACGGCTGTTATATACCAATTTCATCCGTCAATTTAATTCAATTATGTGAAGGATTTGTCATTTCTTGCACACATCACCTTTCTACCTAACCCAATTACACTAGGACTTGGAGAAATATGTGTATGTAGCATTTTATGCAGGAAATGAGGAAATGTAGAGGGACCAATCCTATAAAATATCATCCCAGCAAATCAGGCAACGACACGTGGCATCCCATGGATCAAATGGCCCACAAACAGAAGTATCTGAGGAGATCCAACGTTGTATCACCCATATACGTCAATGGGACCCACCTGTCAGCCACCTGGAGAAAGCACATGAGAAACAGTGCAATGACCAGGTCGGCCGAACCAGGGGGTCGGCCGACTTGGTCTTTGCACCAAACTCGATTAGCCTCCACGTGTTTGCTCCTCGCGATTCCATGGAGTCAATGGTGACTGATTCACGCGCTTTTGGTGGCGGGAAAGGAGTAAGGAGTCCCTCTCTTCCCAATCCTACATTGGGAAAGGTATGGCTCATGTATTCTTTCTTGTAATTGTGACTTTATGCGTAATAAAGATAGTATCTTTAGTCTCTACATATACATATACTTGGGCAAAGCGTTTCTTGTTGGACTATGGAGTCCATGTATGTGGAAGGTATAGCTTCTATGACTATTTCATCATGAACATATTTCATTATCATAGAACCTATAGACCCCCACTATAGTCTAGTTAATTATAACATAACTAGGTTAGTATGGATAATTATGTTGTGTATCAACATTGGTTCAATGATGATTCAATTCATTGCCTTAGGATGGATTGTGCCTAGGCTCTTAAGGTAATTACTTAATATGCTAGCATGGTTCTAGGATAGCTAAGTAGCATTGGATGTCTCTTAGACCCACAGATTGAAGAGGTAGGCACTAGGTGGTGACAGCCCTATCTGTCCTTTGTAATCCTCCACGTTCGGCTATGCCACAAGCTCTTGGCGGGAGTCGCCCTAGTATTGCTAGGGGTAAGCCCGTGCTCGATATGTTGAACCACATAGCATAAGTATTCACTATTAATCTAGCTTATGAATAATTAGTTTAGATTATGTATATGTACATTAGAGCATAGTAGGAGTACCTCCATAACTCTCAACCTTAACTAACCTCTAGGATCCTCTTACCCCCCTTAGACTTTAAAGCTTTTGTCTGTGTCACACTACCTCCACTATTATTTTATCCATCCTTACGAGATTCTTACCTAGACCTTTCTACCCTTTCCACTCGATGATTGTTATATCTCTTCCCTGGCTTCCTTTGGGATCAAATAAATGACACCCTTAGGAATACTCTTAAGGGGAAATTCTACAATGATATCTCCGTGCGCTTGCGGAATTCACTCTGTGATCCAATAGAACCATTAACAAGCATTTCTGACACATCAATTGGAGATTTTTAGTTAATGGTGCATAAGAAATACCAACAATCATTTATGGCACCGTTGGCGGGGATGATTTGTTAGTATATCTTAGGAGCCATCAACAGCGACGCAGTAGCATCCAACTCTGCCACCTCCCTGGGGGCCTGCCGTCGACATTTCTACGAAGATGGTGGAAGACACCGGAGCATCCATCTTCGGCACCTCCCAGGGGGCCTATCGTTGATGTTTCCACAGAGATAGTGGGCGACACCGGAGCATCCAGCTCCGGCACCTCCCAAGGGGCCTGTCTTCGACGTCTCAGAATGTCAACGACAACACCAAGTGTGAATAAGTGAGTAAACTCTCATGCCCCGCATTTTTTGCTAACAGGTTTCTATTGCTATAGCCTGTACACAAGTGGCCTACCGTCAATGACTCTACGACGAAGGTGGACGACGCCGGAGCATCCAGCTCCGGCACCTCCCAGGGGGCCGGCTGTCAACGACCCTACGACGATGGTGGATGACGCTGGAGCATCCAGCTGCAGCAACTTCCAGGGGTACCGCTGTCGACGTTTCTACGCAGATGGTGGGCGATGCCGGCATCCAACTCTGACACCTCGGTTGTGGCCCACCATCGATGTTTTTACGAAGATAGTGGGACACGCCAGAGCATCCAGCTCCGGCAACTTCCAAGGGGTCTGCTGTCGAAATCCCAGAACGTGAGCGACAGAACCAAGTCCGAATAAGTGAGTTAACTCTCCTGCCCCGCACTTGTTGCTAACAGGTTTCTTTTGTGATAGCCTGTACACCAGGGGCCTGCCGTCGACGACTCTACGATGAAGGTGGATGACGCCGGAGCATCCAACTTCGGCACCTCCCATGTGGCCGGCTGTCGACGACCCTACAACGATGGTGGACGATGCCGGAGCATCTAGCTCCAGCACCTCCCAGGGGGCCCGCTGTCGACGCTTTTACAAAGATGGCAGGCGACGTTGGAGCATCTGGCTCTGGCACCTCCCAGGGGCCTGCCGTCGATGACAACACTCAGCAAAAGCCCGACGCTCCCGAAAGGGGCACACCGAGACCAGTCACTTGCGCTCCCCCACTCCGTTGGGGGCATGTCGAAGACACCCTGCATTCAAGTGGCTGGCGTACCCAACAATCTGGCCACGCCTACCAAGTGACCTCTCAGGGGGGGGGTGGTTCCATAGGCAGGACGTCACCTAGCGACAAACTGACCTTGTCAACTGTGCAAGTGTTGGTCCCTAAAAGGCTAACGGCATCAAAAAAGGCTCGTCAAGACCTTACACAAGAGAAGGGATTGGGGCAATCTTTTGTTAGCACGCGACAAAGCCAACAAGCAAAACAACACGATTCCAAATTCATGAACATTTATTTACACGAAGGGGTCATCCCCGGATACAAAAACATGGTGCCTAGGTCCCAGCGGCCTCAGCAAAGCCGGAACAAAGAAGCCACCTCCTTAGCAAGGCCCTGGACTTCGGCCCTAGCCTCAGCATCCTTCTCATCGAAGGGACCTTTCTCCACCGACTCTAGCAGGATCTACGGGTACCAGCTTTGGAAGCACACCAGGTCATGGCAGGCCACCAGCTCAGCCAGCTACGGTGTTCACCAACCCCAACGACGAATAGAGGGACTCCATGGCAAGAAGCAGTTGGGACACTACCTGAGATGGCTCCCCACGTGGCACGGGACCAAGGCCGAGGGGTTCCAACACCGCCCTAGCACGTGCCAGGAAATCCCCGACCCCTTGGGCCTTGGCCATATGGGAGACCTGCAGGCTCTCCACCTCCCTCTGCACAGCCTCCTCCCGATCAGCAAGCTCCCGAGCACAATGCTCCAGATCATCCTCCCGGCGTTTGATGGCGAGCTCCAAGTCTTGCAAAGCCCGACGTTTCTCCTCCAGGCCCCGGGAGACCTCCCCCTCATTCGCCGCCAAGTCCCGCTCAGCATCTGCAAGGGTAACCTCGCGACAGACCAACTCTAGACATTGATCCTCGCACAGCCTCAGGCGGGCATCAGCGGTGGCATGGGACTTCAGAGCCTCCACCTCAAGCTGCTAATTCTTGGCGTTGACCAGCTTCACCAAATGTCGCTCTCTACAAGCTAATCCCACTCCCGGGCGAAAGCAGCCTCAGTCTAGCATAAGATGGACTGGGCTACGTCAATAGCATCGGAAAGAGGAATCAGAGGGACTGTCGCCACATGCGACTGCCTCTCCGCCTCCTCCACCAATGCCACGGCAGACACCAGTGGCTGGGGACCAGTTGGTGCCCCGGTTGGAGCACCGAGAATTTCTGCGCCGCTTCCTGACGCTGAAGCCCCCTCCTCACCTACAAGAGTGTCACCGTTCGTCAGTGGCATGTCGCCACATTGAGCGACAATGACGTTATGCGTCGGCCCTGCTTCAACGACGGGCGGGTCAGCCTCACCATGGGGAGCAGCCACGACCAGTGTAGCCCCCTCCATGCCTGGCACCTCTCACCCGGCGCCTCCACACCTGGCACCTCCTAGCCCGACACCTCTGCGCCTGGCGCCTCCTCGCCCAACACCTGCACGCTTGGCACCTCCTCGCCTGGCACACCTACGTTGGGCACATCCTAGACGGGCACCTTCTCGCTTGGCGCTTCCACGTTGTGCGCCACTTCAGCCCCACCCGCCTTGGCGGATGAGAGCGCAGAGTCGTCGGCGGCACCTGGGGCCGATGCGCCCTCGGGCGTAGGACACTGCATGGCAGGCTCCGTCCCATCTCTGGGGAGGATAGGGCCTACCAAGACCACCCCTGGGAGCACCAAGGGCACCAAGTCGGCTGACGAAGCACTGAGAAGACAGGATAAAACTCCATCAAAACGTGAGTAAGGAAAGAAGGGAAGAGCAGAGGAAGAATTTGCACCCTACCAACAGGTCGGACCGCTCCAGTTACCCTGGCCCTCCACCCAGAGTGATAGGTCAAGACCACCGGCGCCTAACTGCAAGACTGGCACCGCCGTCTCTGGCTCCGCCTCTTGACCGAACCGCGCTGGCATGGTTTCCTGCGCAGATCCCTCTGCGCTCCCACGAGAACCAGAGCCGCTGTAGGAATCAGAAACCAAGTTTTTGACGGGAGCTTCAGCCGATCCTACCCCATCACAATGAGAAGTCGGGGTGCTGCCCCCCACCCACCCCCCCCATCAACTTCCACATCTTCGATGCAAGGATAGCGGAATCCATGGCCAGACGGCGGGAACATCTTCCTGCTGACGGAGCTGGTGCTGGCTGACTGCCCTCCGACCCGACGGAGGATGATGGCGACCCTTCCTCTGCCCTCTCCGACGAGCCGGTGGAATCTGAACTTTGTTGTAGCATGACGCAGCACCACCCCAGAACCGCTGAAAACTCATGATGTCTCCTCAGGGTGCAAGCGGGTGACTCCGAACACATTAATTGCCAGCATTGAGCTCAGAAGTTTGTCCCTCTCGACGTGGGTCATGAAGTGTGGCTGGCAGTCGACTGGGATGGATACGTGCTCGTCGTCAACCGTATCACAGGTCACCAACATTAGCAAACCATCCAACACCTTCGGCAGAAGATCATCCAGAGCCAGCCAACACTGATTATTAGTACGAGTATAGTACCTCGCCTCGTAGCGACAATTCTGCAATGGGGTAGTACGACGATGCAAGAAGTCGGCCAGCACCATTAGGGAGGTCAAGACTTTGCTTGCCAAGAACTGGATCCTTCCCAATATCAGCGTACACTCCTTCGGCAGCCCCTGGAATGCTTCCCAGGTAGTGGGATTAGCAGCAGACCTACAGTGGGCATCTTCAACGCAGGATGGGCACCAACCCGCACGATCGCCCAGTCTTCCCTCTAGGTTTTCCACTTTCCCCCCCTATGAGCGAAGGGATGTAGCGTCGGGAGAACTTGTCCCGGTTCCGAAAGTAGTAGGCACCCACCTGGGTAGTCTCGCTTTTCCCGATGGTCTCCATCATCAAGAAGAGCCGGAACAACTCCACCGTTGGCTTGCAGCCCACGAACGCCTCACAGAGGTGGGCGAACACCTCCATCACTGCAATGGAGTTCGACGACAGGTGGTGAAGCTGCAACCCCTACTCCTCCATCACAGCGAAGAAGAACCTCAACAACGGAAGCCCAAGCCCTGTAGACACGTAGGCGGAGAAGAGGAGTGTCTCATCTTTGCGCAAATCTTCAACAGCGGGAGATCCACAGTGGATCATCCGCGCACGCTCTGAGGCCGACCAGCCAAGCAGTTGCCGCATCAACAACAGATCATCTGCTGACTGAAGGCGAGACAGGGGCAGTGGGGAGGCCATTGAAGCAAGCGAAGGGGAGAATCTTTGGCTAAAGAAAGGAAGCTCGAGCGCTCAAGGAGAAAGGTGAAAGCTTAGGATGCATGGTGTGACTAGGGAAGGAAACGATTCCTCTAAAGGTTTTATTTTTAAATCACCCCCGAAGTGCGTGAGTGCAGCGAGGTCAAGACCGACTCTCACCACTCCAAACCCAACGTCCATGACGATAGGCCCTATGCCCATGTGTGGAAGCGCTGGCCCAGGCGGTCAGTCACCTGGAAAGGTAACAAGTACGACTCCCATGGAGGCGGGGCGAAGAAAGAGCTATAACCGCATCAGGAACCATAGAGGTTAAAAGTGCCGCATATGGTAGAGAAATGACAGCATGCAAAGATCTCGTCACCATAACCTCTCAACCAGAGGAAGACGCGTGGCGAAGTTGGCAAGAGCGCCCACCGCTTCAACTACCCAAGACAGAATTCAAAGCATAATGTGGGAAAACAGCAAAAGGGCACCACATTTGGGCTCTCCATCTTGCCCCAAGGTGGACCCAGGGGCCACTGTAGGTACCCTGCAGACTGGGTACCCTCGCACACAGGATGAAGACACCGGGGCATGTCCAGCAGCGCCACGTGTCTAGAAGTTGTCGAGACCTCAGCCTCCGCAAGATCCAGCCCCAGTTCTGCCATGTGGGGCACGAAGGATGGGATAAAGACCCTTAGGGGAGACGATCTCCAGGGCGCCACGTGTTGGGGGGAGAACTCACATAACCTCGGCGGAGAAGCTCCAGAGGTACCACGTAGCATGGAGTGCCAGACCAAGCTCCCTCCCTTTGAGGAGAGAGCGGAGATGCCACGTGCCCTAGGGAGCCCCAGAGCTGCAACGTGCCACGAGGGACTGGGGCTAGCCTCCCCGGCGAGGACCTACCCTGGTGCTGCCACGTGTCTCGCAGCACTCCCAGACAGTATGGTGAGGGAGTTATAAGCTGGAGCGCTCTACTCAAACAGGCATTGAAGGTCCGCATCCACCTCCGACACACGACGCAGAGCACGCCAACAGTTAGAGGCCACTATGACTAATCGCATCAGAGTGAAGGCGCTGCAGGCCTATCCCACTTGACCAACTAGGTAGCTTGCGTCAACAAGACAGGCTGACGGGACACATCTGCCATCTCCAGCAACGGTGCATGGGCTACTGACAAGGAAGGTGGCAAGACGGCGAGTCTTGACTGCCACACTCAGAGAAGCTTATGCATGAAGCCATAGACCTTTTAGGATAAGATTACCCAGGGCCACCTGTCGAGCCCTGGGACCCCACTTGTAATGCATCCATTCTTGGTTATAAAAGGCTCGGACCGCCACCGAAACAAAGGACCAGACTAAGAATCCCCGATACACACACATACGCATACACACTCACGAAGCAATACAATCCACCATTGAGTAGGGTGTTACTCTTCTTGCGTCCCGAACCACGTAAAAACAATTGTCTCATACTCTTCCGCTAGAACACTAGTTTGAGGCCTAAGCCCCGCCGAATAAAGAACCTCCGCGGGCTTCTCCTTAGCAGATCCGGGGAAATGTCGCATTGACCCATCGACAGTTGTCAAGTATATGAAGTCTTATAATTCTTTTCGACCTAGCTTGATTGCGAAGACAACGAGGTGACTTCGGCTCCTAAAACCGCAGAAGGTTCTCCGATGGTTGAATCCTTAGATTTACTCAATTGAAAACAAGGACAACGATGTCTTAATAAGGGTCCATTGAACCGCATCATATACATAACAAGTGTCAGTCCACATGGGCTTCCCCAAGAACCACTGGATTCGGTTACATGGTACCGAAATGCATGTGATTGTCTTGTTAGAGATCTCGTACCGATCACAACTGAGAATTGGATAAAATTACCTGAGGAGAACTAGAATGAGTTGTGTGAGAAGATAAAGAAACAATTCAAGTTCTCGAAAGGCACGGAAGAAGCCGTAAAGAAAGCAACATTGGTTTCTTGTGGCAAGAAGTTTCGTGGCTGGAAGATTTAATGAATGTTGTAGGATCGAGGAGCACGTGAGAAGCTACCAGAGGGGGGTGAATGGTAGATTTAAAAAATCTTACGCAGCGGAAACATTTAAATCCCAACCCCTTCGGTAGAAAAACAATCCGTTAAAGAAATCGTGTGTGAGACTAATATAAACGAGTTTCACCGTGACAAAAGTGATATATATCAGAGAGAATCAATTCACGAAGAAAGCACAAAAGGAATCACTCATATCCGTCGAGATAAGCTCAAGTTATGATCGAAAGATCGAACAAAAGTCAATCTGTCCTACCCGAGAAAAACAGTTCTGGAATGCTGCAAACAAACTCGTGTAGATCAGAAACCACAAATACAATGACCGTGAAATTTTAACAGGTGATATATAATCAAGTTGTGAATACAAACCCAAAAATAATCACATCAATTGGGCCTGTAAAACTCGAGTTATGATAAAACCGCCGATGAAAGGTAGTGCTATCCAGAAACTCGACGAGTAAAACTTGTCTGGAACAAGTCGGACGAACAAGGCACAAAAGTTCCTTCAAACTACGAATTTTTTTCAATAGAGCACAAGAGGAACAACCCCAAAGTCGTTCACCACGAGCTTTGGTCTCCCTTGCTTATATAACCAGCCCTTAGGCCAACCCAATCTCAACTAGGACTCCAATCCTATTCCGATCATGAATCAAAACTTTCCATAACTGCTTAGGACTCTTCTATACGCAGATAGAAGCAATCTTAAGACTTCCAAACACCTTAGGAATGTATCCCACATTCCTAAACAACTGAAATTCGTGACCCACACGAAATCCTATTACAACCAACTCGATACTTTCCATACCGAGCCATAACCGACTCCGCTGTAGCCAAAGTCATTAACCGATACAATCCGATCCTTCCAACCAGATCTTTCCTTCCTTATCCCATATTCGGAACCATGTTGCCACGTCATGCACCGCATGCATACGTGCGAACACCTTCTTCTGACGTCAAGTAACCTTCATATGCACTGCCCTTGATTCAATCATCCTGCGTGACCTCCTGACCCGCTCAACCACAATTCCTCCTGAATATGGATGTTGGAACCTCATCTCCTCCCTGAGACTAGTCCAAAGTATCCTGTCACCAGCCATGACTTGAACTCAAGCAACACCTGCACATGAATAAACAACCAATCCGTACGAGCCCAAGTCTGCGACTTGACTCAAGTTAGTTTCGAACATAACACCTTACGTGAGCACCGCACATAAGCATGTTGCAAAGCATATCAAAATGATATCAACCATATCAACCAAAATGCACCAAAAACTTAGCAAATGAATACTAAACAATATTTCCATAGATGTAAAGCAAGTTTGAAACATTTCACAGTAAAAGCAGGAACATTGCGATCAAGCTCCGAACCTTGCCAAAGCTAACCGGAGCTTGAGCTGGAGCTTACCAAAGCTAGTACAACATAGTGCCAGAGCTTACCAAAGCTAGTCAGACCTAGTGCTGGAGCTAAACAAAGCCAGTCGGACCTAGCGTCGGAGCTAACCAAAACCAGTCGGACCTAGCGCCTGAGCTAACCAAAACTAGTCGGAACTAGTCAACCCAAAAGTCGGAGCTAAAGAAACATGTCGAAGCTTAACAAAGACATTCCAGAGCTAAAGACAAAGCTCACCAGAGCTGCCCAAAAACATGTCGAATCTAGAAAAAGAAAGTTGGACCTATTGTCGGACCTTGCAGAAGCTCGGAGCTAGAGTCGGACCATGCTAAAAAGATGTTATGGCAGCATTCAAAACTTTTATTGTCAAAGCCAATGTATTCAGCACACATAGGTCTCACGATCTCGCCCTTGATGAATGCATTGGCAACACCATTTAAAATCCGAACATTGGCATGAAAAGTTTTGAGAACAATTTTCCCTTTTTGAAAAATAAATTTCTCCCCCTATACATATTTCCCCCCTTGCATAATTCACCATATTATCTCTCCACCTTTGACAATGTATTCAGCAAGGTTCAAAAGAGAAATTTTAATTGTTATGAGCATATTATAACATATACATATAAAACAAAGCTCATCCAAATCATAATATCAAGTAACTTACACTATCACAACAATGAGATACATAAAGTAGTGTAAGCCATGCTAGAGATCAAATGTAATTTTCAATTTAAGCAAGTCATGATCTCACAAACTTAACCATTTCAAAACCTGAAGGCATGACACTTGTTGCTGCATTTTATTATTTCTCAAAGCATAAATTTAGATCATATGATATTTGCAAGAGATTATATGCGCATCTGACTTATTCTAACCAACCAAGCCAAGCCTATGTCATTTGACAATCAAAAGCTTAAGGCCATGGTTTTAGTCATACACAACTCCTTCCAAGTTCATATCTAAGTGCAATGATAAGCCGCCTCAAAAGAAGAAGTGAGATGCATGCATATTCTCTTGATCTTTTCTCAACTTATATTTGTTCGTAAAAACTCAACATGTGAGTTGATTACTTGATTAATTCTTTATGATTAAAAGCACTTGTGAGCATGCAACAAGTTCAAAATAGCAAGAAAGTTCGACCATGACCAGATTTAGTGTAAGTAATTATTCCAATTACTAGACATGGTAAAAACTAGAAAATGTATAACACGAGTAATGTAGTAAGAACTTTCAGCATGTAAAAGGAATCACAAAGTCATATATGTATGAATTACTATGCTCATATTATTTTAATTTCAGATTCAAAACTCCCCCTCAATGTAAGCCATGAGGATGCATAACCCCTATTTCACTATGAATGAAACAAAAACGAGTGAAATCCAAAGGTTTTGTAAAAATGTCAGCCAATTGTTGTTCAGTATCTACATGGTGAAGCACAGTGTTTCCTTTTTCAATATTATCACAGAGAAAGTGATACCTAATATCAATGTGCTTAGTTCTATAATGTTGCACAGGGTTTTTAGCAATGCAAATGGCACTAGTGTTATCACAAAACAGCAGAATACTATGTAGATCAACCCTATAGTCCTTAAGTGTTTGAACAATCTAAAGAATTTGTGAGCAGACACCAGCAGCAGCTACATATTCTGATTCAGCTATGGATTGTGCAACTGAATTTTGTTTTCTAGAGGATGAAGCAACAAGTGAATTACTAAGAAAATGACAAGCACCGAATGTACTTTTCCTATCAATCCTACAACCTCCAAAATCAGCATCAGAAAAAGCTTTCAAAGTAACGGTTGAGGAAGAAGGAAGAAAAATGCCAAATTCTTGAGTTCCATGTAAGTACCTGAGAATACTTTTGACGGCTTGAGGATGTGAAGCACGTGGGGAGGCTTGAAACCTTGCACAAAGACATACGCTGAATTGTATGTCCGGTCTTGATGCCGTGAGGTATAAAAGTGATCCGATCATGCTTCTATACTCTTTTTGATCCACAGGTTCACCATCTTCATCAAGTTCAAGTGTTGTTGCTGTTCCCATTGGTGTCTGAAGAGGCTTGCTTTTGTCCATGTTGAAGCGCCTTAGGAGGTCTTTTGTATACTTCGTTTGATGCACAAAGGTACCCTCATTGGTTTGCTTGATTTGCAGCCCCAAAAAGTATGTGAGTTCTCCCATCATACTCATCTCAAATTATGAACTCATCATAGCTGAAAACTTGGACACAAGATCATGAGAAGCACAGCTAATGATAATATCATCCACATACACTTGACCGAATAATGAGTCATTGCCATGCTTAAGCACAAAAGGAGTTTTAACAACCTGGCCCATGGTAAACCCCTTTTCAAGTAAGAATGTTTTTAACCTATCATACCGTGCTCTAGGGGCTTGATTGAGACCGTACAAGGCTTTGGACAGTTTGTAAACATGATTAGGAAAATCTGGATTTTCAAAACCCGGTGGTTGTTTGACATAAACTTCCTGATCTATGTAGCCATTTAGAAAAGCACTTTTATCATCCATTTGATATAGCTTAAAACATTTAGATGCAGCAAAAGCTAACAAAATTCTTATAGCTTCTAATCTAGCAACAGGAGCAAAAGTTTCCTCAAAATCTAGACCTTCAATTTGAGTGAAACCTTGAGCAACCAACCTAGCCTTATTCCTAACCACAACCCCATCCTCACTTTGTTTATTATTAAACACCCATTAAGTTCCAATTAAAGCGGGACCATGAGGTGGAGGTACAAGTTTCCAAACATTATTTCTTTCAAAATTTTCTAACTCTTCTTGCATGGAAATAATTCAAGATTCATTAATGAGTGCGTGTGATATATCTTTGGATTCAAAAGAAGCAACAAAAGCTGAATGAGCATGAGAGTTTGGATCACAAAACTTGGACCGTGTGACCCGTTCATGCAAGCTTCCAATAATGTGATGTGGGGGATGATTCTTGAAGATTTGTAGAGGAACATATGTCTCACAAGCTTCTTCTTCATCAGGGTCATAGAAGATTGATGAGCTTGTGGCTTGTGGACGATCAGAACATGCAGAGGTGGTAGTCGGAGTTTGTTCATAGTTCGGAGCTAGACACATGTCAACTTCGGAACTACCAGGCAGTATCACCGGCTCTTCTTCATCTTCAAAAATACCCTCCCTCTGAGGATATAGATCTGGTTCTGCAATACCGGAGCTAGTACCTGGGCTAGCTTCATCAAAAGAAACTTCACAAGTCTCCACAATTTTGTTAGTGTCAAGTAAAAACACAAGGTAGCCTCTAGTATGAGATGGATAACCAAGAAACATGCCATCAATGGATCTAGGTTCAAATTTATCAAGATTACCATGTTTCTTAACAAAGCATTTGCAACCAAAGACCCGAAAGTGCGTAACACTAGGGCTATGTCAAAACCAGAGCTCATATGGGGTTTTACCTAGCTTAGCGCGCAAGAAAACACGATTTGAAACGTAACAAGCGGTTGCAATCGCATCAGCCCAAAATTTCCTAGGAGTTTGATATTCATCAAGCATAGTCCTAGCCATCTCAACTAAGGTTTTGTTCTTTCTTTCTACAACACTGTTCTATTGAGGTACATATGGTGAAGAAAATTGATGATTTATTCCATTTTCAGCACAAAAGTGATCAAAAGATTGATTTTTAAATTCAGTTCTGTTATGACTTCTAATTGCTTTTAAAGATCCTGGATGATCAAATGATAATATAAGAAATAAAGTGCTAAAGTGACTAAAAGCATTATTCTGAGACGCCATAAAGTAAACCCAAGAGTATCTAGAATAATCATCAACAATAACAAGAACATACCATTTATCTTCGAAGGATTGAACACGTGAAGGTCCTACAGTGTCAAGGTGCAAAAGTTGACCCGGTTCAGTTGTCATGATCATTGTGAGGGGAGTATTGTAACCTGCAACCATCTTAGCATGTCTACAAGAAGAGCACACAATTTCTTTGTCCCCTTTAAGCTTAGGCAGCCCACGTATGCGATCAAGAGCTCTAACACGCGTTAGGTGATCAAAGCCTACGTGACCAAGTCTACGATGCCAAAAATATAAGTCCTTTGAATCATTAGCAACTAGACACCTATGCTTAGTGAAGACATAACAAAATCAGCTTTAAAAACTCTTCCAAACCGAGACATGTTAAAAATAAGCTCACTATTTGAACCTACAACTTTGCAGTAGTTTTTGTTGAAAATAATTTCCATATTTTCATCTAGCAATTGTGAAACAGAAAGCAAGTTGTATTTCGAATTTTTGACAAGTGCCACATCCTTCAAGGTGTAGTGATCATTTACTCAAACCGATCCCTTAGCAATTATAGGAGTTGAATAATTATCAGCAAAAGTAACATTCTCTACACGTGACAAAGAAGAGAGGGAGGAGAACCAATCTTTGTTACCGGTCATGTGTCCTGAGCAACATGAATCCAGAATCCAAATGTTCTCCTTCCTCAAGCGTGAAACCTACACGGAAGGACAGTTCGTCGTTGACTCAATACTGGGGTCAGTCAATAAGCATTTTGGAATCCAGTACTGAGCCATGCGACGTCCAGTCGGAACAACACGCGAAAGCTGTGACAAAACATCAGGTTTATGAGTCAAAGGTTGAGGTTTTCTGTTCTTAACAATTGATTTAGAAGTTGTTACTCATTTAGAGCGAAAACCAGTAGCTCCGGAGGTGTGGACATTTGTTTTGAAAGAAACAGCTAAAGCTCCAGATGCACAAACCGAAGGTCCGAAAGCAAAAACTGAAGCTTCGAACAGAACAATAGAAGGTCCGGGAGCTTTCGGAGCTATCGGAACTACCAGAGCTGTCTTTGCGTGTCTCTTACCAAAGGGTCCGGGAGCTACCTTTTCTAATTTTTGTCTCATCAAAGTAGGTTGCACGTTTCTAATTTTAGGTTTAGAATGAAAATTATGAGATCTAGCAGACATTTTTTTCCTTTTTAATCTGTTCAGCTAGTCTATTACAAAAATCTACGACATGACCATCTTTATCACAATAAGTACAATGAAATTTAATTTTGTAATCATGTCTAGATGAGCACCCAACATTAGAAACATCATTAGAAAGCACTCCTACAGACTCAAAGATCACATCCTTTTGTTTAGGGACAGTTTTGATTAAACCTCTTCCAAGTGATTTTACAATTTGAGGTGGATGTTTTTTAGAATAAACATGAGAATCAAAACCTAAACCAGTTTTATCATTACAAGATTTGGATGAACTCTGTAGCAAGTTTAGATTTTTGTTCCCAACACAAAACTGCTCTAGAGTGCTATTCATGTCATCAAGCTTTTTAGACAATTCTAGGCAGTTTTCACATGATGTTTTTCCTTTTCATTTGCAATTTGAACAGCCCTTAAGTTCATGAGTACGTAAAGCATTGTTCAGAATGAAAATTTCATTTATTGCATTTTTTAGTTTCTTATCAAGATTGTCACATGCAGAACAATGCAAATCATTTGTTGAACAGGAAGCATCTTTTAAGTTTTTATCATTAAGTGCAGCAAGCCCTCTGTTCTTTTCAATTTCTTCATCAAGTCTATCTAGAGTGGAGGAGTGTGCACTTCTTAATGTGGACAATTGTTCATAGATTAAATCACATGAGGGACAAGAATCATCACTAGGAATCAAGGTTTTCAAACGGTTGATTTCAGATTCTAGTGATTCAATTTTAGCAGCATTATCCCTAAGCTTTTTGTCCTTTTTCTTAACAATAATAGTTGCACAAGAGATTGCATCACACATTTCATTACAGGTAGAACATACCTCATCGTCGTCACTGTTGTGTTCTACATCCTCCTGACTTGATCTTGATCTTGTTTTGCCCGCCATGAAGCATAAGTTGGCCAAATCATCCTCATCTTCGTCACTTCCAATGTCCACGTCGCTTGAGTGCGGAGATAAAACTGTTCACCAGTTGGCGACATGTAAAGCCCTTCTTCTTCTTCTTCTTATCATTTGTTGAGAAGTGCTTCGTTCATGATTGTTTTTCTTCTCGGGAAGTAGAACCTGAAAGGTTAGGGCATTCTATACGAAAGTGTCCTATATTACCACATTTGAAGCATCGTTGAGTTCCGGAGCTTCCTCTCCTTCTAGTTCTCACATTTTGCAATACTTTTGAGAACCTAGTAGAGAGAAGTGCTAGCTCCTCTTCTGGAAATTCCTCGATTTGCTCCAGGGTTAGTGAGGACAACAAAGCAAGAGTGCTGCAAGATGATGATTGGCTGGAGCTAGGCATATCACGTTGTGAGACA